>OX336390.1:670609477-673425608 GCA_946902985.2 Meconema thalassinum
GGATAAATTAACGGACATCATACATGAAATTTGGGATACCGAAAGACTTCCAACTGATTGGACTTCTGCTTTAATCCACCCCCTTCATAAGAAAGGCGATAAAGCAGATGTTAACAATTATCGAGGCATCTCCCTCCTACTGGTAACTTACAAAATCCTCTCAAGCTCTTCAAAATAGGGCTGAAGAACAGCTAGATACAGAACTGGGTGATTATCAAGGAGGTTTTAGGAAGGGACGGTCATGTGTGGAGCAAATCATGAATCTCAAATCTATCCTTTCATATCTGAAACTAAGGAGCAAGATATTTGTAGTAACTTTCGTTGATTTTAAGAAAGCTTATGACTCCATTGATCGGACTACCCTACTTAAGATTCTAAAGGAGTTCGGCCTAGACAACAAAACCAGAGCGATCATCCAACAGACTCTCACCAACACCATTTCCAAAGTTAAGTTTAGAGGCGAGATTTCCAATGCCTTCGAGATAAGGACAGGAGTTCGACAGGGAGATGGTCTCTCGCCTCTACTATTCAACTGCGTTCTTGAGAAAGTTATCCGTGAGTGGCGCAAAACAATGAGTGTTGAAGGAGTCGAAAATGGAATCAGACTTGGTCACAAGAATAAGAACCTATCAATTGACTGTCTAGCCTTTGCAGATGACCTTGCGGTTTTTGCAGATTCGTTGGATACGGCCAGGAAACAGATCAACCAGCTTCAAACACAAGCTGCAAAGGCGGGCCTCCTGATCTCTTTCGAGAAAACAGAATTTATTTCTAACATCAAAACGGCTCCAAAACATATTGAAGTGAATCATGGGAAAATCAAGCGGGTTGTGAAATTTAAGTATCTTGGGGAATGGATAGACCCTACAATGTCCGAAAACGAGGCTTTTGCGTCACGCTTGAATAAAATTGAAATGGCTTACCATCTAACTAAGAATGTGTACAACAAAAGATCTATATCCCTGAATGCAAAACTGAAGCACTACTGCACGGTCATCCGGCCAGAAGCTTTGTATGCAGCGGAATGTCTCTCCATGAATAGAAAAGGCATAATGGAAAAACTGGAGACCAAGGAAAGGAAGATATTGAGGAAAATCCTGGGTCCAGTCAAAGAACACGGCGAGTTCCGAAGACGCCACAACCACGAGTTGTACACTCACGTAGAGAAAATAACGGACGTGATGAGGAAAAGGAGGATTTCTTTTTATGGACATATAACCCGAATGAAATCAACACGGCTATCCAACAGAATTTTTGCTTTTCTCCGTGAGAAAACGACAAAGGGGGCCTGGTTCAATGATGTAGAGAAAGATCTGTTGGAGACTGGGATTACACGTGAAGATATCCAAGAGCGTGGCCCACTTAGGGAGAAACTTCAGAAACATCAGAGTTTTCAACTTAAGCCGAAGCTAAAAACCGGGAAGGCGTGGACGACAGAGAGAAAGGCGCAACATCGATTGCGAATGAAGGAGTACTGGGCTAACATTAAAATGCAGAAATGCAGAAAAATGCAGTTGACATGACGTGGTCCTTAGTTGGCCGTAACGAAGGAATAATAATAATAATAATAATAATAATAATAATAATAATAATGTTATTGGTTTTACATCCCTTTTAACTACTGCTGCTTTTAGAGTCACCGGGGTGCCGGAATTTTGGCCCGAAGGGGATCTTTAACGTGCCAGTAAATGTACTGACATGGCTCCCTCGCATTTGTGCACCCTCAAATGCCTGCTGACTGCGCCAGGATACTAACCTGCAACCTAGGGCCCAGCAAGCGAGAACGTTACCGCCGAGCCACGCAGCCAGTCCGGTCGATTATGTCTCCAGATCCATAACATTCTTGAGATACTTCTTATCTTTCTTTCTTCAATGATGGTAGCAGTTTTTATCTAGATTGTGGCGTTTGGTAGAGGTAAATCGTTTCTATGGCCTTCAACAAAGAATAGTTCTATTATACTCTTTGATAATAACGAGTTATAACTATACTCATACATTTAGGAGAAAGTAGGCTATATGTTCTTTACTGAACATCTTGTTAAAGTTGAGAAATTTACACTGCTCTTAGAGTTTAAAGATGTTAGCTTATAAGAGACCTCCAACAACACCGTTTGTGATTACAAGATTAAATCTATTAAATATGAGCTTTATCAATGAAGTTACGGCTTCGCTGCTAGATTGTAGTGCAAACAGAACGTTGATATTATATAGTGGATAGCCCACTTCTATTTTGGATATGGTAATCAGATTTGTGTTGCCTCCTAACAGTTATTTCGATTGATATATTGGTTTTCACGGTCAAATTACTAAACTGCAGAAAATTTAGGAACATGATGTGGGATTTCACCTAGATGCACAAATTTAGGCTCATCAGAAGGCTTTTGGTACACCCTACCTGCCCCTTAGCTCTATGTTCCATGTATGAAGCACATTTTACTTCTTTGCTGGGAGAACTAAGAGCCCTCTCAGCTTTAGCTACTCCATATTCCTGCTCACTGGTATACCACGGCGAAATCCTACACACAAGGCAATTACATACAAGATTTCCTTGAGTTCATTTACTTCGCCGAGAAAGACAACATTCCTTCTTTTGTTAACGAAAAGACGAACATTTTCAGTTAAGAAAATATAGCCTAGGCTACTTTGTTTTACATTTATTAATATAGTCCTATTTTCCTTATAATGCGGTATAAATACATAGAATTAATGTAATTAACTGAAAGCTAAAACCTCAATTAGTCAATTGGACTGCTAAGAGGCTTTGAATTTGTGTCCACTTGGCTGATTTACATGCCCTATATACGTTTCCAGCTTTCAAATTTGAATAAAAAACAAGATGTTCAGCAAAGAACATATAGCCTACTTTCTCCTAAATGTATGGGTATATTTATAACTCTTTGTCCTCATCCCTAAAACAATCACCTCTACCACCATGTATTGTTTGTTTTCTTTTATATTAATAATTAGCCAGTAAGTGTCAAAATCAATATTATATATGTATATTAAGGCTTTCACGGCCCGGATTATATAAATAATTCATGTTTTTGGGCTAATATTATGTACTTTATGATGATTGAATAACAAAAATACTAACTTATTGTAATGCATTCACGTCCGTTAATCTCTATATTAAGCCAGCCTGCAAACTTAGGAATCTTTCGTTTTGGGTACCTTCCCCTTTAAAAATCCGCGCCGTTAAAGAACCTTCCACTAATTGCACCTGTGTGAAGCTAAATTGGATAGGTTAAGAATGTAAACAACGCTCTTTGGTTTCTATGTTCGTTGCCAAGAGCCGACTGCGGTGGTGCGTAGTAGCTAAGTTCTGAACTTGGCCTAGTAATCGTTGACGGTGGCGCTTGGCGGCAAAAGTAGGAACTATTTGAAAATTTCTAAGTTTCAGTACTTAAATGAAAAAAAACAGATAATACACACTAATACAGTCATCACAATTAACACCGGTTATCAGACAGATTCTACACACACCCAAAGTACACGGGGCTACATGACCGCGTTGTCGCAGCCCCTAAACTTAAGAACCAACCAACCAACCAAAAATCCGCGCCGATCGCAGTAGGTTGGAGCTGCCACCTAGCAGTGAATTAATAATTATCTTGTACGCCTATGGGTGTTGAATGAGCAGGCAGTTTAAAGTAGCCAAGAGGGAGACGATCCAGCTGGCAGTGTTTAAAGGTAATCGGAGTGTGATCGTGGCTAATAGTTGAACTACCAGTATTACAAAATTGCCATACTTCAGGAGGCCTGGTATTTACACAGCTGTATGTTTGGAACAATATTACCCACATAACCCACAAGAGGACAGCACCGTACAGATGCATTAAGAAGGCTGTGGTTGATAACAACGAGTATCTGATCTATTTCTTCTATTCTCCTTTTCCTAATGTCTTCTGTTTAAGTGCGATGCTGGAGCTGTGATTTTATTAATAAACGAGTGTATACATTAGCCTCTCCTTTGAGCTAAATGTTATTTTATTCAGTATCTGTGGAAAGAGCTCGTGCAGGTCATTTGTTAAAGAATTCAAGAAAAAAAAGTTAACTGTAGCAATATTCGATCCCCAGTCAACTGCGTGACAGACTAACACGCTAGCCCTGAGCTAACCATACCCTTATCGTCATGGTGTTCTTAACTGACATGTTAGATACAACCTGTTGGCAAATAATGACTTGAAATAAACGATTTCTTCACTGCAGTACATCTTCATTATAGATCATTTCGTACAAAGTTTATATTATTGTATCAGTAGGGTATATCACATACAACATACTTAAACTACTGAAATATAAGACAGGCACATGAGGACAGCTGCCATCTTGTCGTATGGCAGAGACGACTCAGCTCTTTTAAGCCACTCATACAGTATAATATTATAATATTAAATTATAATAAATAACGGATCACGACCTTCAGGATAGCTTAAACCACCCTAGGCTCGATAATCGGAATTGGTGGGTCTTAAGCTATTGATTATAATGGTTGCATAATTCACACGGCCACCATCCTGAAATGGCACAGCCGATGACCTTGAAGTTTGGGTGAACGACGCGTCCTATATAAAGGTATGTTGTCACCAAATTTGGTAGAGATCGGATGATTAGTTTAGCCGTAATGTGATTTTACATTTTGAACGTTTGAGTGGCCGCCATTCAGTTTTGGTAAAGATGGCGGCGATATAAAGTATGACACTGAGGTGCCCTCTGCTAGTGCTACCTCTGTACCAAATTTCGTTCAATTCGGTTTCACCCTTTTCGAATTGATAGGGGGGGACAGACATTCAGAGTACACACACTCACACACACACACACACACACACACGGACTCACACACATACACACACACACACAGACAGACACACAATTTTTCGCCCTGTGTTGATCTCATAAGTCTACTTTCATTTTTTGCAAAAATCGAAAGTATTCAAAAAATTGGGTGAACTTGTAATCGAACTCGCGCTAAACCACTACACCACAAAGAGTAGTGAGAGGACAAGCATTAACGGCATGCACATACAGTGCACTGAGTGAGTTAATACGAACTACTATGATCCTTATTAATAAAAAGGCAAATGTTCGAAATTGAATACTATTCATATTATTATGTACAGTGGATTCATTGATCATGTGCCCAATACAGTGAAAATGTCTTATAGTCTACCTGTTAACCACCGAGGTGTCATCAGCAATGTACAGTAACTGCTATATATCTAGTTGCACAAAAATCCCAGTTAACACTTTTGCAGGGGAAGATGACCTCGCTGTTAGAACAATTACTAGCTACGTAACTAGTCTTGCGACCATTTAAGAGTTGTATCTAATGTAAGATGTTCACCCTGTCAAAAACCTGTACTAAAATGAGGCTCATTATAACAATATTTTTCATTATGAAACAGTTTCTCCCACCAATCAGTGATCAAGAAACAGTTATTTGACCAATTACATAATTAGATGCGCTGAGTTCCACGGCCTTCTAATTTAAATTTCACTGCCTGGCCTAGTGTCATAGTAGGGTAATCGAGGAGGCCATGGTCAAATACAAGGCATTATCTGCGTCTCATGCGCTCTGTTCAGTACATAAAAATGGCGAAATCTCGACAGATATTTATGAATATTTATGTTAGAACATAAAATAGTTATAATAATTATCGTCAAACATAAACAGTCGTATGAAACTCGCCTATAATGGTAATTAAGACACTCGTATGGGAATTATAAAACTCGCATACGCCCATTTTATAAACATAGTCGTGTCTTAATTATTGCCATTATAGGCTCGTTGCATAGTGTACGATTATATTTTTCTAATTTCCCTTGTAATATCGCTATTGCATCCTGAGGAATTGACAATAATGTTAGAATAGTACGCCTATCTGCCACTCTGAAAGTTTGGACTTATTAATCTTGTGTCATCTCCTGAGACAGCCTCTTACATGAGATTAGATAATTGGTAGGTTCTGTCATTGTAACTCTCATAGATTGGGGTTTTGTATATAAACTGCCAAGATGGCGAATGTTTTCTATATGCAGTGAGACAGTCTTATAACTTATGTTGGCAAGTTATCATTTATGATGCCCTTCTCTGGGTAATTTCCACGTTAATTACGCAATTGTCTCCTGAAATATTGAATCTAAAGTTTTAACAGTCACGCAGCCTCCATCCTCAATATGATAAGTTACTGTTCTTTTTCCTTGGTCATAAATTGTACATTATGCAACGAGCCTATAATGGCAATAATTAAGACACGAGTATGCTTATAAAACTAGCGTATGAGAATTTTATAATTTCCATACGAGTGTCTTAATTACCATTATAGGCGAGTTGTATACGACTGTTTATGTTCGACGATAATTATTATAGCCTAACTATTTTATGTTCGAACGTAAATATTCATACATATCTGTCGAGATTTCACCAGTTTTATGTACTGAACAGAGCGCATGGGACGCAGACAATGTCTTGTATTTGACCTTGGCCTCCTCGATTACCCTAATATGATACCAGGCCACGCAGTGAAATTTAAATTAGAAGGCCTTGGAACTCAGCGCAGGTGCGATGCTATCCTTATATAATTGGTCACACAATTGTTCCTCGAGCTCTGATTGGTGGGAGAAACTATTTCATAATGAAAAATGAGCCTCATTATAGTACAGTTTTCTGACATATAATAGTCAGGGTTGAACATAAAGCCTCTTATATCGTATAATTTTTCAGCCACCCATATGCATCTACTTCAATATTGTTGTTATTGTCACTCTAAGATACTGACAGTTAATTACTTTTATATTCTATAATTTCAAGGTAATTACTGCGAGCTACAGTCAGTGTGATAAACTTATGGCTAATCTTAGTTAGAACTCTTATCCCAGACGAATCAGCTTCCCTTATTAATATTGTTTTATGCAGCCCAACTAACGCGTGTTCTCACGAAGGTCGATATTTCTCCGCTTGCGTCCCGTATTGCACTAATGTACTTCAAGCATATCCTGCAAACGATATTGAACACTATTATTTTCCTCTCGTATTAGTCTGCAGTCACATCGAGGGAAAATTAATGGCGTTCAGTATCGTTTGAGGGATGCGCTTGGAGTGCTTAATATCATACGGGATGCAAGCAGAGAAATATCTATCTTCCTGATAACTGCACTAGTTGGGATGCATAATACAATATTTTTAGGGGCGGCTGATTCACCTGGTAGAGTAGCCTACTCTTCTCTCTCCAAGCTTCGTGCTAATTGTCAAATTACATCCTGAGATATTGAGTTTCATTATGTTAGTAGTTTGGCTGGCTGCCTGGCTCAGCAGTAACGATCTTGCCTGCTGATCCCAAGGTTGCAGGATGTGCAGTCACTTAGCATTTGAGGGTACGCAAATGCAAGGGAGCTGTGTCGGTTAATTTACTGGCACGTTTAAGTTCCTCTTCGGGGTGAATCTATGGCACCCCAGCGTCTCTAAAAATGCAGTAGTTAAATGGGACGTTAAAATAACGTTATTATTAATTATTATTTTAATAGTTTGACCGGTTGCTATATTTAGAATGAAGCTGCTATTCTTTTAGCTTGGTCATACAAAGACACACCTTATTATTGATGTTCGCTATCGTATATCTGAAATATTGATAGGTATTGGTTATTCTATGTAGTACTCTTCTTGTATCGAGATCCGTTTTAACTTTGTACGTTCTGAATTATTATTGATTTCAACTTTCTAATAGTATGACCAGCCACCATCTTGAATGTATAGAATGGCAGGTATTTCGCCTTACGTAAACAAAGCTACATATATGGTTCAGCGTAATTACCAAATCCAATCACTTTAGCTATAAAATATGTATTTCTATGTTCTATAAATAGTGTAACCTTACGGTTAATGTTAGAGATGTCTCTTACTTGGTAGTCCGGTCTAACCCGGTTTATTCTAATTTATGCAATAAAATGACAGATTTTTTTGAAGATTAACATAACTGTTATAACCCGGAATTCACATTTATATTTAGTAATGATTATATGCAAAAGGATGACTCTACAGCCCCAGATTTAAATGAAATTAAAGAAATTATATGCTCCTCGAAGAATAATAAAGCGGCAGGTGAAGATGGAATTAAAGCAGAATTGTGGAAATTCTCGACGATGATATCATCAACAAACTTAAAGATATCTTACATACAATCTGGGATAGTGAAGAAATTCCAGAAGATTGGAAGTCAGCCATCATACACCCTATACAAAAGAAAGGTCCAAAAACTGATCGAAATATCTAAAGAAAGGGGCATTTCACTTGTGCCGGTGACTTATAAAATACTCTCAAATGCACTACTCAGCCGTGCAGAACTACAATTAGATTTTCATATAGGGAAATATCAAGGTGGTTTTAGTAAAAACAGATCATGCATTGAGCAGATCTGGAATCTCAAAAGTATTCTACAAATGAGGCAACTGAGAAACAAAGCAAAAACTATTACTTGTATTGACTTCAAGAAAGCTTATGATTCAATTAATAGAGAATCCCTCATCAATGTTTTAAAATAATTTGGCTTGGATTCAGAAACCACAAACATTATACAAGATACATTAAAATACCTCATCTAAAGTTAGATTCAATGGCGAATACTCTAGAACTTTTCAAATTAAGACAGGTGTCAGACAGGGAGATGGGTTGTCTCCTTTGCGTTTTAATTGAGCTCTGGAGAAGGTGATTAGAGAAAGGAGAAAATCAGACACGAATGGTATACATTTGGGAAGTAAAAAAGATAATACCCATTTAGATTGCTTGGCTTTCGCGGATGACATTGCTCTGATCACGGACACGCAAGAAAATGCAAAGATCCAAGTAGAAAACTTAATGGAGCAAGCAGGAAAAGTAGGTTTACAAATCTTCTTCCCCAAGACAGAATGTATAACGAATGTTCAAGATTGTCCTGATGTAATAATCATAAACCAAAACAAAATACACGAAGGTAGGTCATTTAAGTATTTAGGTGAATGGATAACTATCAATAACAATGAAAAATAGCTTGGATGTCCGAGCAAAGAAAATGAACGCATCATTTCAGATAACCAGAAATGTATACAAGAAGAAGGCATTATCATGGTACACTAAAATTAAACATTACAATTCTGTGGTGAGATCTGAAGCACACTTTGGAGCTGAAACATTTAAGTAAATGCGGAAAGGTGACATAAAAAAGCATGCTCATAGAAAGAAGATTGGTTCGATGAATCCTTGGCCCAAGGGAAACAGAAACAGACTATAACAGACCACGAACTAACAAAGGAAATATACACCCATGTGGAGAACATAATTCACACCATGCGCAAACGACGGATGTCATTTTTGGGCATGTAAATAGAATGAATAATGACAGGCTAACAAAGCAATTTTTTTTATAAAATTTTAAAACTTAAAGTTCAAGCAGCGTGGTTTACACAGACATTAAAAGATCTTAAGGAAGCCGACATTGACATTACAGATACATATAATAGGAATTTATTTCGGGACAAAATTCAAAAAGTGATGTTCAGGGAGGAACAAGAAAGACAACGAAAGCAGGCACGGAACATTGAAAAGCTCCGAAAGCGGAGATCAGAGAGGATGAAGCGAATGTGAGCAGAGAGAAGGAAGACATGTGGCAAGATTTGAAGTATTGATTTTACGTGCTCTGTAGTAGTGCTGTTGTATTAAATAAATAATAATAATTTATGCAATTGCATTCTAAGTTATGATTTTAATGTTTTATTGGTATGCCCAGCCTTGATTGTATGAAGACGAATTTACTTCTTCATGGGTATATGAATCCACATGACTTGACTTGCGTGACGGGCAATCGTACTACAACAGTTGACAAACGTATATAATAGAAATTATAAGATTAGTTCAGCCCCATGCGTGTGGTCCCCGTTCATCTGTATTTCCAGTTTGTGTGGACTGGTAGGGTATTTATTAAGCATTATTTTGTTGCGCTCTTCCCGTAGCGTATTTTTAGCCTATTTTCAATTTTGAAAAAATAGGCTTATGAGATCACCTTTTGTCCGTGTGTGTGTGCGTGTGTGTGTGTGTGTGTGTGAGGTGTGTGTGTGTGTGTGTCCCTAATAACTTTTAAACGGCTGGAGAGATTTCAATGAAACTCGGTAAGTTCATAGTACTATTCCGGGCGACCTCGACCGTTCCCTTCAAATTTTGTTACTTCTCACCAATCCAACATGGCGGCTGTGCGAAATATTTCACCAGCATTCAATATCTCCGAAACTATTACAGATATCACCCTGGAATTTATTACGGTGATAAAGGGAACTACTAGAAGTTCACCTATGTGACTTTTGAAAAACTGGTAACTACAAAACCAGCATGGCGGCCACGCGAATTTGCGACATTTAAATAGACGTTTCTCGCGATTTAACCAACCAAACGCAATAAAACTTGGTACATAATATGTTTATACACATTGTAATGCACCGACATCTAACTTGATTCAATTGTTTATATAACCACAAGATGGCGGATGAGCGAAGTATTTCACAGGCATTCTATATCTCTGAAACTATTAGCTGTATCACCCTGAAATTTTATACGGAGATAAAGGGCACTACTGGAAGTTCACCTATAAGACTTTCAAAAAGCGGTTAACTACATAACGAACATGGCGGTCAAGCGAATTTGAAAATTTTAAATAGATCTTTCTCGCGATTTAATGTTCCAAACGCAATGAAATCTGGTACAGGAAATGTTTATACACATTGTAATGCACTGGTATCTAATGTAGTTCCATTGTTTACATAACCTCAAGATGGCGGCTGTGCGAATTTTAAAATTAAGTTTTTATTCCTTGTGTCGTAATCAAGCGATCGAAGTGAAAGTTTGAATAATGAGCCTACGCAATAATTTTCCTTCAATGGTACATGACTCTATGGCCTATACATTTAACAATCCAACATGGCGACCATCCGAAATATTCAGACGACTCTGATTATCTACGAATCTATTATAGCAATCAAACTGATTTTTTAATGTTCATAGGGGCTATGAACTTTAGTTCATCTATAGGACTTTAAATAACCTGGTGATCACAAATCCAACATGGCGGCGACTTGAATATAAATATTCACATGGACGTTTCTCGCAATTTAACCATCCGAGTGCAGTGAAACTTGGTACAATAAATCCTTTTAAGAATGTTAATCCACTGGCATCTAATTTATTTCAATTGTTTCCATAACCACATGATGGCAGCTGTGCGAAATTTTTAAATCTCCTTATTACTTCTTGTGTCCTAATCATGCGATTGAAGTTTGAATACTACACGTACACAATAATCTTCATGCAACATTACATAACTTTAGGACCTACATCTATAAAATCCAACATGGCGACCATGCGAAATATTTCGACGGTACTCAATATCTGCGAATCTATTACGTCAATCAAACTGAAATTTTGTATGTGATAGTGGCAGTTAATATAAGTAGGATATATGAGAATAGGCTGTATAGTTCTTCACGGAACTACTTGTTAACAATAGTGTTCTTTGGCCAATAACACCGAGAGGTCTGAGAATTGTGTTTAAAAATAATACTAATCATAGTAATAAAAGTAACACGTACTGCTACTATAACTATTTCTGTGACACTGTCACGCAATCTCATTAGATAGAGAACAGTTCTCTCTTCAATCGTATCAAACGTATATATATTATAATATAGGGTTAATAATATAAATTAAAATACAAACATAAGAAAATATAATAGAAATGTATGCATAACTAAGAGCCAAATTATAATAAATAAATGTTCTATGCCCGCTAGTGGGTGACGTCAACAGCATTAGAGGAGGCTAGGATACTTATTGATGGGCAAAAGGTGATGTTTAACTGCCTGCTGCTCATCAAAAACGTATGAATGAATATATTGTAAAACCCAATTTCTGCAAATTTTGCTTGGTTCACCCACTACTGTGCGAGGTCTATTTAGAACAGATGAATGATGTAATCATTTACAATAAATGATAACACAAACAAAAGGATTTTTAAGTAATGTAATTTTATTTTTGGATATGTTTTCATTGATATTCTAACAGCTTCTACTGAGAATAGTAATTCCTCTGAACGTTTTACAATTCTGTACATCATTAAAGCATATACCTAGGTACGCTCCCTGCCAGCCCATATGTTACAGGAGGCTAGAAAAATCACAAACATTGACATATCTGCTTCTGGAAACAGCAACAACAATAACCGAATTGTTTAGTCCCTGTTCTATTCTGTTATTATGAGATCCTTCATTCATTCAATTGTGTGTGATATGCTTTAATCTCCTTTAGATTTTAGAATGAATAAAATGATTGAACTTACCCTATGATAAAATAATAGAGACTAAGTTATTCTCTGGTTTTTTGTGTTTGATTGTTTCTTTCTTTCCTCCTTTCTGTCTTTCTTTCTTTCTTTCTTTCTTTCTTTCTTTATATCTTTCCTTCTTTGATGATTTACCTGTAAGGTGGACCGGCAACTACTTTGTTTAATCTTACATGATTTACGAATTGTAACATCCTCTGCATGATTGGAAAACTTAACAGGACATGATGTTGATGATAATTCTTGTTTTAAGGGGCATATCATCTAGGTTATTTGCCCTATTAACAGAACAGATGTTTAGCGAGGTGCTATATCCCTTTATTGCCCACACATGAGTACCTTCAAGGTTTGTGCCAAATTTTAAACTTTCTGTGTGGCGTCGCAATAATTACCGTGATATTATTCAAAAGCATTTGAATGTCAAAATGTCTAGTGTTCAAGGGAGTCAATCCATCTTCTCACTCAGTGAGTCAGTGAACATGGAAATTGTCAGAAGCTACCTGATATGTAATTTCTTCTGTTATTACACGCATGACATAACCTTTCCATAAAGGCTTGGGGAGCTATTGTGAGACATTCAAAGAGGAAATGCCTATGTCCTCATGAAAGGAATTACATGCTCTCACCTCGACTAGTTTTACATCGCCACGTCGCGCTCTTCTTCGCTCTGAATTGGAAATAGAAATTTCATTTCGTCAATTCCGTTCCACGCTAGTGCTCATACGTGGGGCGAGGCACAATCTTGCTGCTATATACATGTATATAAAAGTCGGCACATCTTACTAACAGGGGAGTTATCTCTGAAAACCCCTGTCGACACTGTAGACCTACATACGAGTTAATGTCAGAAACATACTGTAGTGACTAGCATTTCTTAATCCGAAGGTCCGCGCTCTATTCCTGACTTTGCAAAGAAATGTAATTCTGGCCTGAGTGTTGTAACGGTGTGCACTCAGCCTCGTGAGGCAAATCTAAGAAGAGGTGTGTTTCATTCCATGTTAGCAATCCTACAACTGGTGTTGACAAGATTCCCCACTTCTTCTCCATTCTAATGCTATAATTATTTTTAATTAGATGCCACGGCCACTTTCTTCTCATTTCCAGTTTTAATTGCAAATACACGCACAACTACGAACAATGGAATAGCACTAGTTATCGTTCTATACATCTACAAGTACACGGGATTGATGACCAAAATGGCTCATAAGAAACACCAGCAACAACGCTGAGCCTGCCGACAGTGCTAAGCTCTGGAATAAGGTGAGCCAATCTTTAGTTGACCGTTCAAGTACTGAACCTCCCTTCTTGCCCGTTTCAGACCAAATGACGAAGAAGTCATTAACTACAAATGTTGTTAATGTGGCATGGTGGGTGATGCCATTGATGCAGGCTCGTTCTGGATAAACGAGGACCAGGTCTCAGATCCGTGGAGCGACGATGGATGCAAGGACTATGTCTACCAACCTTTACCATATGTATTCAAGTCGTAGTATCACGTCTGAATTCTTTTTTAAAGTACAGAAAAGAGACCCCATCGGTTTCAAGAATATGATTTCCATCCGTTGTTCAGTGAATCCTTTTCCGCTCTTTTATTGATTTAGCATGGATATGTATTTTGGCTGGAGGCGAAGCCAAAATTTGCGTGATACACATTGAAAGTTTGACAGTGCACCGCTTGCCTTGCTTCTAAGCGGACGCGCGCAGATACTACCCGGTGTAACGGTCCACCGAGCACCCTTCACGCATATACTAACTGCATCTCATTGATACACATTGACAACGTCACTATGTTACATAAAAAAGTGGCACAAGTCAAAATGCAATTTTTAGTTTGGATGTGGAAGACGTTGCTCTCACTTCATGTTTCTACATAGAAAATCGTCATAATTCTGTTTATAATATCGGCTGGGAGAGGGGACTAACGTTGTTTTTCACTTGAGGTCTCTCCATAGTTTTACAAACATTTCACGATCATAATAATAACCACTTTTACCAGCTTGCCACGGTGGGTGAGTGATCAACGTGTCGGTCTACTAAACCCCAAGCTTTCAGGTTCGCTCCTGGCCGTAGTAAGTGATTTTTGAAAGGCGGCAAAAATTACGACACCATGTCATACGATGTTGGCATGTCAAATAACCCATTTGAATTCAGTAGGACATGTTCATAATGGCAAAATTAATCTCGGGAGTTTCCGCCAACACAAAGTTCCTCATGCCTCTACTAGAAATCGATATAGTGTTCAAGGAGCTTAGATATCTAACCTCCTTTACATTCATAGTGCTTCAAGGAACAACGAAATTCGACATTCCAGCTACCCTTTGGGTGTCAAATAACAAAGCTTGCCCCCGGCTCCGGAGGCCATACGATATTATTATTATTATTACCACTTTTACCAAATGGATGACAATGTCCATTAAAGGTTTTGCTGAAGAATGATACAATGTAATTAACGTGTTGAAAGCGATTTTCTAGTATTGCCTTAGTTCACGGACTGAAGAACATTATATTCAATTTACTAAGGTAACACTGAAAAATGGCTTGGATCCAAGTGTATTCTTTAAACCCAGGTAATTTTTTTCAGGATTAGGAAAACACCCACTAAAATAATTGTGTACAATCGGGTTGACAACTGAAAAACATTTAATTTTTATAAAATGTGACTCGTCTCACTTTTCTTGTATAGCATCTGTTGGAGTTAGAACACTGCATGATATTGTGTATAGCCTGATAACGCCCAAGAGTTCCTCTTAACTGGGGATTTAATAGCTTGATACAGCTGGACATTTCAGTATTCTGCAACTCTTGGAAGTTGTATGGTGCGATGTTATTTTGTCTGATGTGACAGATTGAATTCCTCCAAGTTGTAGAGATATCAGCATTGTCTAGTTCACCGGCAGACGGCCAGCACTTCAGGGGAATGCTTCCGGAGTATTGTTCCCTGACAACTAAAAGCTTAGATATCAGGGTAGATTCATACGCGAGTCCAGGGGAAGCATCTCTCCTGCTAAGCTTAAACATATGTGTACATACAGCCCGTATTTATTATACACTACTTTCTCAGCCACTGGCTGACTTGAACATTATGGTCATAAGTCCCACGTTCTTTGGTGTGTGTAGATTTTGACGAATAACTTGTGTTTTGTTATTGTGGTGTCGGTATTAGTGTGCGTTTTTGTAATTGAGGCTGGAATTGGAAATGAGGAAGCCATGGGCTTAAGTTAGAAAACATCTCGACATTTGCTGAGAGTAGTGATGGGAAACGACTAAAAGCCATTTCCAGGATGGTTGAGGTTGGTATCCAACCCACCTCTTCTACTTCTTCACCTGGTGTTGATGAGTGTACCCATGTTCAGCTTTCATATTAAAATTAAATGCCAGCAGAGAACTAGAAATCGAATACGGATCTCTGGGGTTACAGTCAAGGAATTGACCAAGTGAGTACAAACGTTTTCCAATCCTCACATACAACTACAAAGAATAAATGCTACATATGCAGTTTCAATCCAAGAAGTCCTAGGATCATTCGATAGGTTATTTGTTCCGTGTGTAAATCACACTGTTCAGGAATATCATACTGTATATAACCTATTTTCCCACTGGCGATAAATTAACGAGAATCAAGATTGCTGATCCAGAGCAATGTAGGGTTGATTCCAATAATCTCTTTAATACCTTTCGCTTAGTGAAATTGTCTGTGATCTTGCTATTTTTCCGTGCATAGCCCTACAATTCCTCCCATATTATCACAATTTTCTGAGATAAGAAATGTATATTATTTTCTAAAAATTACGTGCGCACTATAATACTCATTGTAGGCCTAATGCTAAATAGGGTACCAGAAAAGAGAGCATACCTGTGTATCCATAGAACACTTTCATTAGAGCTGGTGAGATATACTTAATGTAAAAATCTTACTTAACTTTTTTAAGCGTCCGACTTACTTGCCTTTACGCTAGTTTTTGGTCTGAAGGCCTCAGGGCCCATTCTTGGCGCGGTCGTTGGATTTTAGCCACGTTTGGTCAATTCCCTCGTTCGTTTGTTACATATCCATCATAATACAATAAATGTCGAAACGCAAACTGCCTAACGCGTCAACTCTGCAAAGTGCAAATCTCTCTGGTTGTCATAGAAAACTATTACCTCATGTGAGTGACCATCTATACCAGTTAACTGTTTTAGTAGTTGTTTCATTCAGGGGACTGAATTCAGTAGGAATTTATCCCATGTACTTGGGTGTGTATAATTTGACTCTCATTATATATTGTAGTAGTAGTGGGTGTATTTTGAATTGAGGTTTGAAGTAGAAGTAAGAAACAAGGGGAAATCACTCATAGTATGGTTGAGGTGGTAATCGATCACGCTTTCTTTCAGCATTGTCTCTTGATACTGAGTGTTTCCCATGGGACTCGGACCAGAATTAAATTAATTAGCAGAACTGGGAATCAAATCTGAACGTCAAGGGCACGAATCAAGAAGACAAGCCACTCCAGCACGCAATGGTCTGTAGCATTATAGGATATACAGTACTGTTAAAACAAGAAAGCAATGCGACCTGAAGTTACGCTAATTTTGACCTCGGTTGGTTGGTTCTTAAGTTTAGGGGCTGCGACAACGCGGTCATGTAGCCCCGTGTACTTCGGGTGTATGTAGAATCTGTCTGATAACAGGTGTTAATTGTTATGACTGTATTAGTGTGTGTTATCTGTTTTTTTTTAATTTAAGTACCGGTACTGCAACTTAGAATTTTTCAAATAGTTCCTACTTTTGCCGACAAACGCCACCGTCAATGACCACTAGGCCAAGTTCAGAACTTATATACTAGACGCCACCACAGTCGGCTCTTAGCAACGGACGTAGAAACCAAAGAGCGTTGTTTACATTCTTAACCAATCCAATTTAGCTTCACACAGGTGCAATTAGGGGAAGGTTCTTTAACATGCCATAAATCTATGACATGGGGCCACCGGCTGAAATGCTCTTAAAAAATCCGACGGCTTCGGCCAGGTTTGAACCCGTTATCTTGGGCATTGAAGCTCAGCATGCTACCGACTACGCCACCGAAGCCACTAATTTTGACCTCGCTAATAACTTTAATATTAAAATGTTTCTAACAATTTCATGTACAGGTCATATACACAAATTATATTGTTGCTTACCGATGTTTTCAATACTAGTTTCGCTATCGGTGGCAGCTTCTTCAGGCGGATGGTTGTGACTGAGGTGGCTTCGTCTCACAGTGGACTTGACACCATGATCTCTCTCCTCAGCGCTGTCTGGTGGTCATAGTTCGATTCCGATGACCCACTTGCCGGTGTGTTAAAGCTGTGTATTGCACAAGTGTGTGGGTTATGTTCCCTTGGTCTCCATATCCAGCATCCCTCTTCATGTGGGCTGTATGACTCGATAACTCTACCGTTTCAGTCAAGAGGCGTGGAAAATAACTAGGTTCAAGTTTTTGACCTTAAGTAGCGTCTAAGTTAATGGCATGTCCCGTAGAGTTATGCTTCACTAATCCGGACCATGGTGTCTCATTCCTTATGTACTCATCATGCTCCTTATATCTGATTTTTACAGTCCTTCCTGTCTGTGTTATTTAGTGACCTATACATTACCCACTAAAGTGGTAGAGTACCGGCTATTAGAGTGTAATTAATTTGAATATTGTTGTGACAGGTAAAAATGATATGGCTATGAAGACATTAACTACAAATACATAACGTTACCTACATTAAGAGCTTTCTATTTAATATAAACTGTACGTATATTTTTAGCCTACTTTCGATTTTTGCAAAAAATGAAGGTAGACTTATGAGATCACTACAGGGCAAAAAAAATGTGTGTCTGTCTGTGTGTGTGTTGTGTGTGTGAGTCTATGTGTGTGTGTGTGTGTGTGTGTGTGAGTGTGTGTACTCTGAATGTCTGTCCCCCCTATCAATTCGAACACGGTGAGCGAAAATTGAACGAAATTTGGTACAAAGGTAGCACTAGCAAAGGACACCTTAGGGTCATGTATTATATCACCGCCATCCTGACGGAAACGTACTGGCGGCCACACAAATGTTCAAAGCTTAAATCAAATTACGACTAACCTAATCATCCGATCTCTACCAAATTTTGCAACAACATACCTTTATGGGGGCAGCATCCTTTGACCAAACAAATAGGTCATCAGCCTAATAGTTTGCGGATGGCGGCCATCTTTGTGTGAAAATCGATTGCCCCTATTAATTCGAACACGGTGAAACCGAATAGAACGAAATTTGGTACAGAGGTAGTACTAGCAAAGGGCACCCCAGTGTCATGTTTTATATCTCCGCCATCTTGACGGAAACGTAATGGCGGCCACACAAATGTTCAAAGCTTAAATCAAATTACGACTGACCTAATCATCCGATCTCTACCAAATTTTGCAACAACATACCTTCATAGAGGGAGCATCCTTTGACAAATCTCATAGGTCACTAGCCTAATAGTTTGCGGATGGCGGCCATCTTTGTGTCAAAATCGATTACCCCTATTAATTCGAACACTGTGAAACCGAATGGAATGAAATTTGGTACAGAGGTAGCACTAGCAAAGGGCACCCCAGTGACATGTTTTATATCGCCGCCGTCTTGACGGAAACGTAATGGCGGCCACCCAAATGTTCAAAGCTTAAATCAAATTACGACTAACCTAATCATCCGATATCTACCAAATTTTGCAACATCATATCTTTATGAAGGAAGCATCCTTTGACAAATCTAATAGGTCATTAGCCTAATAGTTTGCGGATGGCGGCCATCTTTGTGTCAAAATCGATTATCCCTATTAATTCGAACACGGTGAAACCGAATGGAATGAAATTTGGTACAGAGGTAGCACTAGCAAAGGGCACCTCAGTGTCACGTTTTATATCGCCGCCATCTTGACGGAAACGTAATGGCGGCCACACAAATATTCAAAGCTTAAATCAAATTACGATTAACCTAATCATCCGATCTCTACCAAATTTTGCATCAACATACCATTATGGAGGGAGCATTCTTTAACCAAACTAATAGGTCATTAGCCTAATATTTTGCGGATGGCGGCCATCTTTGTGTGAAAATCGTTTCCCCATATTAATTCGAACACGGTGAAACCGAATGGAACGAAATTTGGTACAGAGGTAGCACTTGAAAAGGCCACCTCAGTGTCATGTTTTATATCACCGCCGTCTTGACGGAAACGTAATCGCGGCCACCCAAATGTTAAAGGCTAAAATGTAATTACGACCAACCTAATAATCTAGTCTCTACCAAATTTTGCAACAACAAATCTTTATGTGGGAAGCATATTCTGACCAAACTGCTTGATCATCAGCCCAATAGTTTGCAGATGGTGGCCAAGTATGTGTGCAAATCGATTCCCCCTATCAATTCGAACACGGTGAAACCGAATTGAACGAAATTTGGTACAGTGGTAGCACTAGCAAAAGGCACCTCAGTGTCATGTTTTATATCACCGCCATCTTGACGGAAACGGAATGACGGCCACCCAAATGTTAAAAGCTTAAATCAAATTTCGACCATCCTAATAATTTGGTCTTTACCGGATTTTGCAACAACATGCCTTTTTGTGGAAACATCTTATGACTGACTACAAGGTCATCAGCCCAATAGTTTGCAAATAGCGGCCATGTATGTGTGCAAATCCATTCCCCATATCAATTCAAACACGGTGAAACCGAATTGAATGATTTTTTTTACAGAGGTAGCACTAGCAAAGGGCACCTCATATTCATGTTTAATATCCCTATAGCACGTTGTATTTCAACAAGCTACTACAACCAACATTCAATTATACTCCTTGAAAAGGACAAAGAGTTATAACAATACCCATGCATTTAGGAGAAAGTAGGCTATATGTTCTTTACTGAACATCTTGTTAGGTGTGGGAATCTCTACAAGGACATACATTTTGTTGGACTTGTAGATGACTTGAAAATGAGCGTATAGATGGAAATGCTAACAGGTAGCGGCGTAGCCATGCTCATTAAATCTAGCACCATGACCGCGTGGGCAGCTACACCATGTCCGGATATCGTAGGATCGAATCCCGGTGCTGAGAGCGGCTTTCCTGAGTGTGGTTAATTCCCTAGTTTTCCACACTCCCTTCAAGAAAATGCCGGAATAGTAACTTATTTCAAGTCCAGGGGTAACTACCCCATTTCTATCCTTAACACAATTACACAACACTACAGTCATCACATAAATACAGGCTATCAGACAAATTCAACACACACCCTACTCCTCGTGGCTGATGACCACGATGTCCCAAACTACTTAAATGAATTAACAACAATAATAGCAACTACAGCTAACAGGTTGACTGCGAAAAATGTGGGAATGAAAGCTCTCACGGGTGATATATTTCCCCTCGTGTTCGAATATTCACTCAGGCTGAAGCCAAAGATGGCTTTCAGAATTCAAACGATACTAGCTCAGTCCAATAACATTCACAGATTTTATAAGTGACAACCTCAGGAAATTAAACTTACGAGCATGTTAAAAATCCCCTCCAAGAAAGCTTTGACATTCCTGAAATCATAACAGTAAAAAGGGACGTAAAATAAACACTATCAAATAAGAACGAGTTTTCTTATTTAAAGAAGTGAAAGAAGGACGTGTGTTTCCTAGGAGAGGCTGGAAGAGGAAAGCAAACAAATTCCCTTTGCTTTGAAAGCCAACTTCTTGATATTTTGTTCACTTGTATATACGGAAATTGAATACTGTACTGTGAAATATATTTGCTAGAAAATTATATTAGTGCAATTGTCTACCCTTTTAAAAAATCTGAATGAGATATTAGCCAGTGGTTTCCTCTCCCAGATAGCTACCTTAAACTTCAGGGCCCCATGCAGCTGCTGCCTTACCTTCACATTTAACGAATAATCAGAAGAAGTTGCTTTGATCTTACTGCTCTCAACAAGGCAGAACTTTCAGCAATAATGGTGAGCACTCTTCCATTAATTATGTATTTCTGGAGGAGCATGCTCTCATTCCGATTGCAAATTTAATCTCAAGCCTCTCGAAATTACTTTTCCCAGAAATCTGTATGAAATAAGATTTTTCATCTGTGTATGGAACCTCTAAGCGAATGGAACATTTAACAAGGTTTAATCCCAATTCAGAGAACATGTTATGAGTACTTTTGATTTCTCTCTAAGCATGTTTTTCATTAAAGTCCCAAAATGCCAGTTTGTTGACAATTAGACAGCAATAGTGATCTCCGGTGCTAGAGATAGAAATAAAGGCAGAGGGAAGTCGTAATGAATAAATGCAGGCATCGTTAGGAACGTGCATGATGGATAATATTAAGTATCATTGGTTATTTTCAGACCAGTCAGTATACAAAATAATATTTTAACCTGCTTTAGAATTTATCGGAAAGTTTAAGTAGCCTTATTAGCTTCACTCCGCACAAAATGTCTGTCTACCTGTCAAAAATTAAAAATCAAAAATTAACATAGAAATTATATCACTACATATTAGCCTACTTTCGATTTTTGCAAAAAATGAAAGTAGACTTATGAGATCACTACATGGCCAAAAAATGTGTGTCTGTCTGTGTGTGTGTATGTGTGTGTGTGAGTCTGTGTGTGTGAGTGTGTGTGAGTGTGTGTACTCTGAATGTCTGCCCCCCCCCTATCAATTCGAACACGGTGAATCCGAATTGAACGAAATTTGGTACAGAGGTAGAACAAGCAAAGGGCACCTCAGTGTCATGTTTTATATCACCGCCATCTTTTCCAAAACTGAATGGCGGCCACTCAAACGGTCAAAACGTAAAATCAAATAACGACTAACCAAATCATCTGATATCTACCAAATTTGGTAACAACATACCTTCATATTGGACGCGTCTTGTGACCAAACTACAAGGTCATCCGCCATACCATTTCAGGATGGCGGCCGTGCGAATTATGCAAACTCTATAATCCATATCATGGGACCCACCAGTTCCGATTATCGAGCCGAGAATCGTTTTAACTGTTCTAAAGGAAGAGGCACGTTTGAAATTAAAATTGTATTTTGTAATACTATAGTGCAGACGTGTTTTTAAAAAGCTGAGTCGTCTCGGTTATTTGACAAGATGGCAGCGGATATCTTGTGTCTGACTTATATTTCACTAATTTGAGTATTGCATGCAATATAGCGTACTGATACAAAATAAATAAACTTTGTATGAAATGCTTTATATATAAATAATATACTCCACTGATGAAATCGTTTAGTATAAATCATTATTTGCTAACAAGTTATATGTAAGTCATTTTATATAGCACGATATTTGTTGGAACAATTGGCTCAATGGACAGTTGGTCACTAGTCGTGGCCGAGTGAGGAGCGTGCGTGCGCACTGTGTGACTGCATTGGAAGAGTGTACGTTTCCTAATACCGGTGCTTCCGATAGTTCCACGGGTGTACTGACCTTCCGTGTGTCATTCGGACAATACTTTTTCAAATAGTGTTCCAGATAGGACAACAAAACCAGAAACCCAGAAAACCCCGCTGAAAATCATGTCCGGATACCAGAGGAAAAACACCGTACGCTGTCAATGGGACAGGCAGAGTTCTCGCCCAACACCAGGAGAAATTCACCGCTGGATTAGCGATACCCTCCGGTTGACTGTCGACCAAGTAGAAGCCATCCAGTTAAATACGCAAGATAGAACCATGTACATCAAGGTAATCAGCATATCTACTTATCAGAAATTGCTAAATACTTTTGCAGCTCCTATTAAATTTCAGTATGACTCAGGCGAAATGACTAATGTTAAGCTCTCCACAGTGGATTCAAATTGTACCACAGTGTGTATATTTAATGTCCCACTCGAAGTTCCCCCTGAATCAAATCCGTCCTCTCGAAATATGGCACTGTGAGTGACGTCAGGAAAGAACAATGGTATTCTGCTTATCAGTTCCCGGTGTATAATGGAATACGTGCAGTCACTATGGAAATCAAACAAGATATCCCCTCCACTGAGACTTTTGGTGGCCATTCTGGCTATATATCGTATAATGGACAGAAACTGACCTGTTTAATTTGCAATGCTAACACACATCTACGTATCAACTGCCCAAAGAAAATGATTCCCCTCGGTATAACTCCTACACAACAACGACGTGTCCAATACTCGGATGTTGGGTCACAGCAAACGTCACATGAAAACATGCTTATGGATCAGTCAGCTGGGACACCAGCAGAAGTGGCCTTGGACACACATGACGCAGAACACGAACCTTGCACTGACCACATCAGCGAGCCACAGAGTGCCCCTGTGCTATCGGCAACCTGTATCGCAGCCTTAGAACCAACTCTGCCGTCCCTACAGGCTGCCACAGAAATTTCGCCTTCACTGACCACACCTTCTCTGGTACCTACCGACTCACTTAAGCAGGTTGATCGGGGATCTGAGAACGTATCTCAGAAGATTAAAACAAATGCCTCGATTGCCGTACCAGCCCCGAAGAATCAAACTTGTTCTACAAACGTTCCCGCAGCTGTGAAAAAGAAACAAAATCTTCATTCTACGTCATCTAGGGACCCACGAACGCTCTCAAACGCTGACAGCCGGCCAATGAATGGCAGTCATAAGGAACTATCTCAACCTAATTTGACATAGTGCACCAGTATATTTCTCACCCGTGTCTTTTTTTTTCTTCTCGAGTCCACATTACAGTATGTCTAGCACAGCTTTTATACTTCTCTTAATTGCGCAATTTCTCACTGTGGCCACTGTGAATATCAATGTAATAGAATGCCCTCTGAAATTTCAACTGTTGGAGAGATTCCGTCGAGATGCAGACATTGACATTGCTTTCATTCAAGAAGTTGCTATACCCTGTCTGCCCATATCTGCCTTCTACAAACAATACATCAATACCGGTTCTACGAATAGAGGGACCGGATTCCTCATAAGACATGATATCCCACTCAAAGGTGTGCTATGTCATCCATCAGGACGCATAATATCTGGACACATAAACAATACCACCCTGATAAATGTATATGCCCCATCCGGGTCCAATAAACGTGTGGAACGAAAAATGTTCTTTCAACACAGTATACTGCCTCATCTGCACGACGTTAAGGAAAAACTTATTCTTGCAGGGGATTTCAATTGTATTCAACGCCAAGAGGATTCCACTAGTCCATACCAAGGTGTCAACCCGGCTCTCAGGACCCTCCTTACCTCCCTACACCTCATTGATGCTGTGGATAGTTTAAGGGTGACCCTGCCCCATTATACCTGTATAAGTCACAACTCCTCATCACGAATTGACCGCATCTACTTTTCCCAGGAACTTATCCAGCCTAGACGATATGAAGCGATACCTGCCAGTTTCACTAACCATCATGCAGTCGTATGTACAATCTCTTACCCCCATCCCATATTTCACATAGGAAGAGGTTATTGGGAACTGAATTGCTCGCTGTTACTGGAGGAGGAATGCCAAGATATTTTCAGACAACACTGGACTCGATGGGTCCAACAAAAATGCAACTATCGCGACTGTGCAGACTGGTGGGATATTTTAGTTAAACCAGGGATCCGCCGCGTCTTTAAGAACATATCCTACCAACGAGGTCGGGAAAGACGGGATACAGTTAAATTTTACTGTCGAGTTCTTCGCCAGCTCCAGCAAAGATCTGATGCTGGGGAGCGTATGTATGACCAGATTCGGGAAGTTAAAACCAAGCTCCTGTCTCTACAGCAACGAACGCTCGCTCATATAAACGTGGCTTTAAAAGATCGTACAGTGCTCCCGGATGAAAGTGCAAGTGTATACCATATCGCCAAAGGACAACGTGAGCGGCAACGTAAATATATCCACCGCCTCCGCACCAGTACTGGAAGTGTCGTCACCTCCCCTGACGCTATACGTAGTGAAATATCATTATTTTATCAACGATTCTACGCTAAGGCTCCAATTGATCCACAGCAGGTGACCCTATTGCTTTCATCTTGCAGTACCCGACTATCTCCGGACAACAAAACTCTGCTCAGCGCGGATATTACGGATGAAGAGATTCACTCTGTAGTTAAGCACCTCCTAAATAATCGCTCACCTGGCATTGATGGACTGCCATATGAACTGTATAAACACTTCTGGCCTCTCATTGGCAAATAATTTTGTCACGTCTTGCGTACCATTCTCCAACGTCGTGCTCTTTGTCAATCACATCACGAGGGTACCATAGTCCTCATACCAAAAACATCCTCTCCCATGGCAGTTGGTGACTTCCGACCAGTTACTCTGCTCTGCAGTGATTATAAAGTCCTTACCAAAGTACTTGCATGCCGATTGAAGACTGTTCTACATGATATCATTGGTGATGAACAATGTTGCAGTATTCCTGGAAGAACTCTGTTAACAAACTTAGCGATACTACGGGACCTACACCTAAAAGCCGAAATGCTCCCCACTGAGCCAATGAGTTTTCTCACCTTAGATCTTGATAAAGCTTTCGACCGCATCAGTCATGAATACTTGTACATGGTCTTGCAGCACTTTGAATTTCCTGCAATCCTTATTGACTACATTCGTATGATAAATTGTAATGCTACGTCTCGAGTGCTCGTCAACGGTTTTCTTTCCCCTCTGATTCCAATACAACGATCAGTTAGGCAAGGATGTCCCCTTTCCATGCTACTTTTTGTCATTGGCCTTGAACCGTTCATTCGGACTACCCAGGTGAAGCTACAGGGTTACAAACTGTCCACACATGTTTTTGGCATGTGCGCCTATGCTGATGACGTATCCATATTGATCCGCAATAATGAAGACATCTCCCACATCGATAGCGTCCTTCAGCTCTACCATATCGCCTCTGGAGCACAATCGAACCCCCAGAAAACTGCTTTGCTTCCGCTCAATACTAACTCAGTGATTACCCAACAGCCCTGGTTCCGGATAGTAAATGAGGTGAAAATTCTTGGCATTACCTGGAAGCAATCGCTTCTGGACACAGTGCAAGCAAACTGGACTAAGGTCATTGCCAAAGTTAGGGGAGTGCTGATCCAATTTGGTCAAAGAAACCTCAATATAGTGCAACGGGTCATGGTCCTCAACGTGTTTGCGCTCTCTAAAATATGGTATGTCGCACAACTTTTCCCACTTCCCAAAATGTTTGAGAGCCAATTGTCAAAATATACAGGTTGGTTTATATGGCAAGGATTTCTGTTTCGAGTACAACGGGAACAGTTGTATCTCCCATCCCGGCAAGGCGGGCTAGGGGTAACAGCTCATGGCATGAAATGCCGTGCACTCCTCTGCAAGAACGATATCATCATCCTTTCCCAACAGGCCACTTTTACGAAAGCGCTATACAAAGATATTCGAAACACAGCCCGTGGTTGTGATAGAGCTTTGCCGAAGATATTGAGGGACCATCAACAGCACCTTCTGGAAACTGTTCGCCAAATGCCTTCAGGGACTGTTCCAACGACGAAAAGTATTTATAACATGTTGCGGCAAGTGGTACACTCCAAACCGCGATTCGAGGCCACCACCCTCTACGTCCATTGGCCCACTGTTTGGAAGAATTTAGGGGCTATGACCATTTCTTCTGCTGTACACTCCCAGGTTTTTATCTTCCTCAACGATCTCATCCCAACGGCTCTACGGCGATACACCATCCGTCTTGAAGCTTACCCATGGTGTACTATATGTGGTCAAACTGATACGGCGATACACCGCTTCACATCATGCACGCGAGTTGCCTCCACGTGGCTGTGGTGTAAGAGAAAAGTATGTCAACTATTAAATGTGCCCACGGATGACCTTGATGACAGGAAGTTGATTCGTTTGTCGGTGACCGCCTTCCCCCAAATTAAACAGACTGCCATTGTGTGGATAATGGGCCAATATGTACACTTCGTGATGGACAATGAGCAACATTTCTCGTTCCTGGATCTCAGGTATCACCTGCAGAAAGAGCGTTGGAAGCTTAGTGAAATTGGACAATTGTACGATAAATATGGACACTATCTGGATTTTCTTGTGATGTAATGGTATGGTATTTATCATATCTGAAAATTCTGTAATTCTGTAGAGAGCTAATAAAAAAAAGTGGCAAGACGTTGGCCTATTGCTCATATGCCTATGGTTCAAACCCCATCAGAGTTTTTTTTTGTCTTGAAAATTTATATATTTATTGTTTTGTAATGGCTGAGACGTTTTAAAATTAAGCGTTATATTGTGCATATTAATTAAAACATAATTCGCCAGCAGATTTGCTCGAGACATCTATCAGCCAAAAAGGTAACTGCACGCCGACCAGATTTTATTGAAAAGTTTCTTCTTATGGGCGCTAGAATGCACTCGCCCTGTTAGGATTATATTGTTCGATACTTCACCACTAGATGTCACGACTGGTCTACGTGGGACTCCATTGATTACTATACCATTGGCATTCTATGCGCATCGAATTTGAAGAATGACAAGATGATACTACGATACATTTTTACTTTTTATTTTAAAGGGTTTGTAACAGCCTATTGTGCGTTATTTGAAAATGTTATTTGAAGTAAAGAACAAAACGATTTCACATAGTAACTGAATTCTAGCCGTTGGAGCTAGTTCAGGTTATTAATTAATACTTTTATTTCAGGCAAATAGCAATCGAAAATATCCACATAGTTTGTATACACACGTCTCTGTAGGGTCATGGAAAGATTTGTTAATTCAATTAGGGTTGTGAAAGCCATGCACAACCAGACGTGTAAAGACATGCCTCAACTCAAAGTTGGATGTTGCCCACGGCAGGTCGATTATGTAATACTACTACTAATAATAATAATAATGATAATGTTATTCGATTTACGTCCCTTTTAACTACTGTTGCTTTTCGAGACGCCGGGATGCCGGAATTTTGGCCCGAAGGGGATCTTTAACGTGCCAGTAAATGTACTGACACGGCTCCCTCGCATTTGTGCACCCTCAAATGCCAGCTGACTGCGCCAGGATACGAACCTGCAACCTAGGGCTCAGCAAGCGAGAACGTTACCGCTGAGCCACGCAGCCAGTCCGGTCGATTATGTCTCCAGATCCATAACATTCTTGAGATTTCTTTCTTCAATGATGGTAGCAGTTTTTATCTAGGTTGTGGCGTTTGGTAGAGGTAAATAGTTTCTAAGGTCTTCAACCAAGAAACGATTCTATTATACTATTTGATAATAACAACGAGTTATAACTATACTCATACATTTAGGAGAAAGTAGGCTATATGTTCTTTGCTGAACATCTTGTTTATGATATAAAATCATTTTTTTGAATGTCTTCTGACATGACTGATTAATGAATTAATCTTATATTAACTATAATTATGTTGAATAAATTAAAACAATGCAATTGGGTATTTACTGTAATTTTAATCATCTAACACAAAACGCGGTATTAGGGATAAATCCACGACACCGTGTGTAAATCCGCAATATTATAAGTCTAATAATATGCTTGATGACTAGTCTACCACTACTGCATAAATGCACTGTCAAAATACATGACAAATTATTTAAAAATAGCCTACTTCACAAACAAAATTACAAAACAAGTTTTCACGTTTTTACCACCAGATGGTAGCATTTGTAGTTTCAAAATTCATAGCCAAGGGAAAACAAACAGTTGACTCAACACATCTGGTGAGATAAACTTGTCTCTTGCACTGAGGTCTCTCTGCAGAAAAGGTATATTTCAAGTTCGGCGGAGTTAGCCGTACTGCGGTGTTGGCAAAGTTTCCCCTGGATCTGCTTATTGCCTAAGGTGTGATCTAAGGTAGACATTTCCACGTACAGACGCTCTGCAGGGATATTACAGTATGATCCACCCGGACAAATGCAGGAACGATTGCTAGTACAATATGTAAGCAAGAATTGTACCGGCAGTATCAGCAGTCCATCTGTCTATAACTTGCAATGTGTATGTAGCAGAAGCACCTGATCAGTACGATATGCATAATGAGACGTGTGTGTGTGACGGCAGCCTAGCTGTCAGGAACAGATTACGTCATGTCACACGTCGTCTCTTCACTTTATCGCTTGCTTGCCTACAGGCTGCCACAGTGCCTGGCAGCCACAATCACAAGACCTCATAAATAAGTCTGTCACTGCACGGCAGTTACATTTTAAAAAAGTGACAGTCAGTCTGAAAGACTAGACTTTGTATCATTTTAAATGCTACAAATGCTGAAATATGCTAGAAAGGCTGGAGGATTCTCGCTTCGCTCGAAGCCCAATACTCTTGACATGATTTAAAATTATCTGCATAATAATAATCTTGCTTATCTTGTTTCAAATTACTCGCGAAAGGCAAGTGCAAACCAAGGGCAAAGCAAGGTCAAGCGCGCGGGATGCCGCACGCTCATCAGAGTGCCACGGGGACGTGCCCCTTCTATCCAGTCTAAAAACACTTATAGTGGGCGATGTATTGAAGATAGAGATATGCTCTCGCGGACTTTTTTGTAGAACTTTTCATGCTGACCAATTCTTACGCTCATAGTATATTGATATTTTTAACGGTTTGCCTAGCGTAAGCTTATGAAGCACACGGACGACAAGTTTGTTTTCGACTTTTTCACTGAAATCCTTAAGGCCACCACACACAGAAAGCTAGGCTAAGCTAAGCTAAGCTACGCGGTGTTATGAAAAATATCGCTCTCAATGCATTTAAGTACAGTGACACACACAGGCCGCTATGCTAAGCTATACTATGCGAAGCGATGCTAAGCTAAGCTAGACTGATCGCTAGGCAGGCGATTTTCTTAGCTGTAGCTGGCCTGGCGCATGCGCTTTTCATTTCGGAACGGTTGATCTGGCGGGCTGTCGCAGAGCTTGGAGTTGTGTGCGTAGCTGTGTCTTGTGAGTGTAGTGTAGTGATTCAGGTAGTACCGTACTTCGTTTTATTTATACAATGGGTGACAGGCCAAAATAACATCTTTGTTCATTTCCCAGCCCTACAAAACTGTGATAATAAAAATTCTCAAAAGTACGCAGAAATTATACCAGAATTAAGAACCGAATTTCGCATTAGATTTCAAGACTTCATGGAGAATGTTATAAGTTTCAATATGTTTTCTTCCCCTTTCTGCATTAAATTATTTAGTGTATCCACTGCGGAAGAGGAATATTTCGCTTTTAGAAATAATAATCTTCTTGTATTATCTTCACATAATAGGCTACCCATACTGGTCCATCCAGCCTCCAACAACAAAATGTAATATTATAACTAACGAATAAGAAGGAGGCAATTAATTAATTAATTAATTAATTAATTAATTAAGTGTTTAGTTTTAATTTGTAGTAGAGACGTAGTCAGAGGAGGGGGGCAGGTCCGAATTCTCTCCGAAATTGAACCAAGAGGCAAACTTATCGTTTGACAATTGTGATATTATCGTATTATTCTTATTTTCTTGTTAGTAGTGCCGGTATTATTACCGTTTTAAATTCATTTTGTCAAATACCGTAACCCTTATAGTATTGAATATAGTTGATAACGCAAAGAATCTAAAAATATCATTTTTAAATGAAGACATATGCTATTCATATACGGTAATATAGAAGTATCTACTCTATTGCTATTTTATATACGTATAGGCAAATTTGAATAGTTTTAGAAAAAACACGTATCCTATACAGAGCTATAGTGGGCCACAATTTTAATTAATAAAATTGCAACACATGGACCCCCACCTAAACAGAATCCTGGCTACGTTCCTATTTTTAAATTACATATACAGTATTACACAAAAATTAATTTAGAAAGCAGTATTAAAATAATATTATTAATCTAATTTAATCCTGTAGGATCTCTTCCAATAAAGATACTATACATTTTCATTAGTAGGAAAGCATGTACCGTAATAAGAAATATGCTGCCTAGCTTAGTTTAGCTTAGCTTTTTGTTCGTGTCATAGCACACCATAGCTTGGCATTGCTTAGCATAGCATAGCGTAGCGTAGCTTAGCTTAGCTTTCTGTGTGTGGTGACCTTTACTGCTTGGCTTCCTTTGATCATACATACACTATTTTCTACAGAATCTTTCCTCGAGATATCCTTTACAGAATGGTGAAAACCGCATCAAAATCCATTCAGTGTTTTCTCGAGATTACCCGTTACATCCAAGAATCGGGGATTTTTGTCTTATACTAACGAAGTAGAGATTGTCGGAGAATACATGCACCAAGCAGTACTATGACGTCACACACCTCAGTGAGTCTGGGTACATTTCGTCCCGTCACCGTAACGTAACGCCAGACCCCAGCGTAACGACGAAGTCGACAATATCATTTAAAATGATAAAAAAAAACCAGTTACATCAAGTGCCAGACAGAACCTATTCCATGACAATTAACAGTGGTATCTCAAGTAGAGCAGACTGGAATGAATTAACTAAATCCTTAGGCATGTTCGATTAAATTATTATATTATTAAGAAACATAATAGTTAGGCTATATTGCTTAAACGACCTGTTGAAATACTTCAGTTTTCAAGGCACTGCAATATAGGATTCTTGCCTGAAAGGGTTCTTTGAATGACTCTAAATCTTTCGGTACGAGATTATCACATTCGTACAGCTATGCCATTTGACTATGCCGGAAAGAACGTACAATTTAATGTTTCTAGAGCCAACGCTTAACTAATTACACCACAAATTCTAGCGATATGGCATGGGAGTCACCAAGTGCGTTGGAGTAAAATAGTACTCCAGAGATACAACGCTCTAGTTTATGCTTCTAATAAGTATTTCAATCGTACATAAACATTAAAATCGTAAGATAGTGTTACCTCACTTACAACTTGTCCTATTCCTTGAAATATCCGGTGCACAGGGTCATCGAAAAGGTGGCCTTAATTTTGGATTTGTAATAGCTCAGGCTGTAATAAAGATAATTACATTATTTTTAAACCAAAATATAGAGAAAATCATAAAGGTTTGTTTACCTATGTACGAGGGCTGTTTTTTAAGTAAGGGCCGTTTTTTAAAAAAGGTACATTTTATTTTGAATCCATATTTATTTTTAGGTTTTACATACCTTCCTCTATTTTTCTACATAGTGGCCTTGTTTATTTAGGCACTTGTCATACCTTAAAACTAAGTTCTGAAATCCCTCTGCATAAAAGTTTGCCGCCTGCTCTGACAAACAAGAATTCACACTTGAGGAAAACTGACGATGAATGTCTGCAGCCGACATGTTTCTTGCACTCAAAAACCGTATCACAGATCGTACCTCACAGGCGGCGGGTGATTCAATAATCTTGAACATTGTAAAGATGCACAGTTCAGCGTACAGGTTAGCTACACAGCTGCAACTGGCGCCTGCTTGTTCGCAAAGGATGCCGGGAGGTATCTGCGCGCTTGTTGCGGCGTATGCACTAACTACGGGCTTAAAAAAGGCCCTTACTTAAAAAACAGTCCTGTAGTAGGTTGCGATGTGAGTTCCGCCTGTGGGACGAATCACCGAAGCGATACCAACTGTGACTCCTGATATTATTCGGCGGACCTGGACGGAGGTGGACTATCGCTTGGATGTGTGTCGTGCCACAGGAGGAGCTCACATCGAAACCTACTAAATAGGTAAACAAAACTTTATGAATTTCTCTATCTATTGGTTTTAAAATAATTAAATTATCTTTATTACAGCCTGAGTAATTACAAATCAAAATTAAGGCCACCTTCTTGGATGACCCTGTACTTCAATATCAGGATGACATAGCTAGAATTATACTAACTAGGCTCAATTTATCGTTGACACAGCTATGTATTTGTGATGTCGCATAGAGCCATGGAGATATATATCACATTTACCGAGTTACGTAGTAATTATGAGTAATGGAGTATTATTGTTAATCCAGCTTAATATCCGGAATAATCGTATTTATTGTAGCATTCACATTTATGCCTCAACCTAAAGTTTGCTAACTCATCCTCATTCATTTTCTGGAGTCGAAACGTGACAGCTTGTTTCCACCTCGAAGATTAGATAAGTTTGTTGTAGTTAGCTCACACCGAAGAAAAAGACATCCGAAATGCAAAACAAATACCATGAATTAAAGATAAAACGTTACATCCTACTAATACGAAAAATGGGCAAGATAAGAGGTTCGTATACGAGAGACTTCGTAATAGAAATACCTTGTGTACCAATATGAACAATAAATGCATCTTACTTTTATTGTTCGTAATGGCATGGATCATTGATCACCATGATTTTACTATATTGTACTGTAAAATAGGAGCAGAAGATAAAAGTGAAATAATGAATAGGCTATCAAAGTAAGCACGCTATGTTCTTTATGGAACGTATTGTATATTAAGAAATCATAGCCTACTTCACAATAAATTATTGGAAACAAAATCTACAGAATTTATGTTAGCCTATAACAATATTACAATCAAATGCACCGACGAAAACCGGCCAGCGTGCAATATTCCAATCGTGAGGAACCATTAGAGAATTACAATCAAATGCGCTGGCGATGGAAACCAACCACTGTGCATAGAATATTCTTGCTATCCCATTGTAAGCTTATATTGCAGAAAGTTACGCTGTGATCGATAACGATCTTCTTCGGTGATTTGTTCAGTATACATTAAAGCTACAACATAAAATATTCGTCTGTCTGCGTGGCATAGCGGTAACACTTTCGTCCACTATACACCAAGTTGTGGGATCAAATTCGGGTGCAGTCAGTTGGCATTTAAGGATGATTTATTGCGATGAATCCTAGTCAGTAGATTAACTAGTACGTTAAAGATTCCCCTCAGGGCTCAATTCTGACACTCCGGTGTTTCTAACAACCTCAGTAGTTAAATAGGACGTAAAACAAGGAACAAGGGAAGCTGTACCAAGTCATAGGCAGATTTTGGGCGGTAGAATAAATAAAGATAAGAGAACGTGCATGGCATTTGTAGACTTAGAAAATGCTTTTGATGACGTTGATTGGGCTAAATTGTTTGACATTTTGAAAACGATAGGAATAAAGTACAGGGATAGGAGGGTGATCTTAAATCTATACAGAAACCAGACAGCAGGCATTCGAGCTGAAGGAGATGAAAGAGAAGCTGGTATTCAGAAAGGTGTAAGGCAAGGCTGCAACTTATCACCCACACTTTTCAATCTTTACATTGAAAAAGCAATGAAGGAAATTGGATAAAAATGTAAAGTGGGAGTGGAGATTCAAGGAGAAATAATTTCAACTCTGAGATTTGCCGATGACATCGTCATCTTGGCCGACATGCCAAAGGATTAGAATGAGTTTTTGAATGGTATAGACTCCGTATTGAGGAAAGAATTCATGATGAAAATTAATAAATGTAAAACAAAAATATTGGAATGCAGCCGAAATAAATCGGAAATCTCTATGGACATCAAATTGACAGGTGAAAGGCTAAAGGAAGTAGGAGACTTCTGATACTTAGGAAGCAAAATAACCAGTAATGGACGAAGCAAAGAGGATATAAAAAGTAGGTTAGCTCAGGCAAGGAAAGCATTTCTACAGAAAAGGAATCTGTTGACATCGAATATAGATTTAGGTATTAGGAAGTAATTTTTGAAAGCCTTTGTCTGGAGCGCGGCACTATATGGAAATGAAATGTTGACTGTCGGTGCAGCAGAAAAGAGGAGAATTGAAGCATTTGAAATGTGGTGTTAAAGGAGAAATATGAAGATCAGATGGGTAGATAGGGTAACAAACCAAGAGGTATTAAGACGAGTGGGAGAGGAGAGATGTTTCTGGCGACTGCTAATGAAGAGAAGAGATTGGTTGGTGTGACACATACTAAGACACTCAGGAATAGCAAGTTTAGTTATGGAAGGAAGGGTCGAGGACAAGAACTGTAGGGGTAGACCAAGGATAGAATATGTTAAACAGATTGTTTTGGATGTAGGTTGTGGTAGCTATGTAGAGATGAAACGATTAGCTCAGGACAGGGAGGCACGGAGTGCTGCATCAAACCAGTCAAGAGACTAAAGACTCAAACAACAACAACAACAACAACAACAAACTCCACGAAATTAGTACTGGGTCTCTCTCATAAAATATCACTTTCCTTCTAGGTCAGTTTGAGTAATTTCTCGATCAGTCCAATGTGTAGGTATAGGTTAAAACTAAATGTCTCATATGTCCACCTCAGTAAAGTCTCACAAAACTGTTAGTATTGGTGTGAAATTCGTGATTAGTGCAAGCCAATACGAGGAGGTCAAGTGTGCTATGGCATTATTCATCCTTCAAAGCGTACATTTCATCGACAGGGACTCGAAATATACATTTTACCACTGATACATGAGAAAGCTGGATTATATCACAAACTCCCTAACTTGTATGACTTTTAAATTGAATAAAAAAAAGTCAAACCTCGTTCCATTTCATATTTACTTTCAGTAAGCAATAAGGTCGTCAACACCCGAGGCTAAGATGGAGCGTCATGGAGCGGATGGTTTCACGATTCGGGCATTGAAACTCTATGGCGCACAATTGCCATCGTAAATATCACTCATTCCCAGGACTTATTACACTCACTCCCTTCAATTTCTGGGACAGTGTATTATTTAATAACCGAGCGTAATTTATCTAAGTTTAAACCCCTTGGAAGTGTTATGACTAGCGTTCTTGGCTGTCTCCTCGGAGGTTCGGATTCGATTCTCGGCTCTGCTAAGAAATTTATACCTGATCAGTGGGCAGGAACGGGGTGCATTTGGCCTCCTGAGGTAAAATTGATAGGGGGTGGGTTTGAATCAAACCCAGATATCCTGGAAGTGGTTATTTGTGGTTTCCCACTTCTATTACATGCATCTGCCTGCATGGTTACTACAGGGCGCCCGAGAATGTTCTCCGCAGTGGGTACGTGCAGCTGTGAGTGGTTGAGTAATGCGTTTTAGTTGGCTGCACTGCACTGCGTCCTTCAAAGAGGGACTTCTCCGTTTGAGCTGTCGGTGTGTATCGCGATAAGCGCGCAGCCTGCATGTATTCAGCGTGTATAATTAGTCAGCGAGCGTTCAGATAGATTATTATTGGAAGAGTGCAACAGTATACAGGCGGTAATGTTTACTACTGAAGAGAGAGTTTTTTGGTGGAATACGTTTTTCGCGAAGGCGATCGGTTTACAGAAAATGTAAAATTAAGATTTCAGGCGCGGTTTCCTAATTCAAAGTGTCCAAATCGAGATACCGTTCGGGATTTGGTAAGTAAATTTCGTGTGACTGGCTCAGTGCACGATGTACCGGGAACAGGCAGGCCTACGCGTTTAACAAACGAGAAAATTGATGAAATCTCCTATGTAATGCTGCGTAGTCCAAGTAAATCAACACGAAAATTAGCTGAACAAACAGAAATCTCTAAGTCGATAGCACATAAAGCTGTAAAAGACAAGCTTCAGTTGTTCCCTTATAGTGGGCGATGTATGGAAGATAGACATATGCTCTCCCGGACGTTTTTGTAGAACTTTTCATGCTGAACAATTCTCACAATCATAGTATTTAGATATTTTTAACGGTTTGCCCAGCGTAAGCTTACAAAGTGCTCGGACGCCAGGTATTTTTATCGACTTTTCCACTAAAATCGTTACTGCTCCGATCCTTTGATTATAAATGAATTATTTTCTACAGAAATCATACTCGATATATCCTTTACAGAATGGTGAAAACCGCATCAAAGTCCATCCAGTGGTTCTCGAGTTTACCCGTAACATCCAAGAATCGGGGACTTTGTTTTATACTAAGTAGAGATGATGCAAGCGGCAGCCGCGCTACCAACGTAACTGCTGTAGCCTGCTCTCGCAGACGCATGTAAGCGCTGCGGAGAACAATCCCGGACTCACTGTATTTTAAGACCCAATCCTTCCCTGATTTACAAACACACACACTACTACAGACACTACCATTATGGATGTTGTCAGAAAAATTCTACATACACCCAAATCCGCGGTCTGAATGGTCACAATATCCAAGCCCCTCAAATAAATCAACAACAATAATAATTCTAGACTCTACTTAAAAACCACAATATCACAGGCTAAGTGATTGATTCTACATTAACTGGCGTCATATCTAGTTCATTACAGAAACCACACCATTAAGCACCCCATGGAGTAGCTGTGCGCATTAAATCTCTGAAGACCACCGGGATGAGGAGGTGCTAAAGTCCGGAGATTAATGTCTCGAATCATGGTGATGACAGCGGCGATCTTAAGTGTCTTTTTCTCTGGGTACTTCTACACTCCCTCCAGACAAATGACGGGATAGTTCTCCACTTCAAGTCCCAGAACAACTACATGACCTTAATAATTACAGTTACACGTATTACTACATTCACCATAGTAACATAGGTTATCCAAAAAAAATAACACATACCTGAGTACATGGGGCTGATGTCCAAGATGTTCCAGTTCCCTAAAACGAATTTAACAACAACAACAACGGTCATACACATAATGCTATACAATAAGAGGAACCTGACTTTTGTTATAGCATGCTGCCACAATAGCACACACATTCTCTACACACACCACACCCAAGTACACGGGGTTAATGAGCACGATGTCCAAGCCTCTCGAATGAAACAACAACATATAACGTTATATCGATTGATGAAGAGCTTATTTTTGGCCATCATCCCCCACTTCTAGCACAGGAGATCAAAGACAAAGCCAAGCCGTAACCTTCCCGCCCCTCGTTTGCTGCCGGACCACAAGTACAGTATACTCTGTAATATCCATACTGTGACAGCCACGTCCGCAGCCAAGCCGGCTACGACACTTTCCTAAAAGAGGACTCATCAGAGGAGATGCCAAGTTTGAATCACAGCACTGAAAATAGTCCCGTCCTAACTGAGGATTTCTTCCAGCACTTCCTTCGGAAAAACTATGTTACTCGCGGACCCGTGCGAGAACTCTCGCATAATTGGTTGTGTGCGCCCCATGTGTACAGACTACCCGGCCAGCTCTAGTGCTATGCAGGCAGGCCGCAATACAGGTCTCTCAGGGGCTGTTGCATTGTTTATATGTTTAAACGCACTTTATAAACAAATAAATATATTTCCGTTGACTTTTCAAGAAATGCAAGATTTTTCCTGAACTACTGAGACGATTTGGAAGATTTTGGTACAAACCACACCTTCTAACTTCCTCTGGTTCAGGCAGGAGCTTGAGTTTTGTGAAACATACATCTTAGCGTATAATATCATAAGATTGAACCTATGCCCTACCCAATTATCACATCTGCTGCGTGGCTCAGCGGTAACGTTCCCGCCTGCTGTACTCAAGGTTGCAGGATAGCATACTGGGACAGTCATTTGGCATTTGAGCTGCACAAATGTGAGGTAGCCATGTCAGTAGATTTACTGGCACGTAAAAGATCCTCTTCGGGGCGAAAATGCGGCACCCCGACGTCTCTAAAAGCTACAGTAGTTAAAATAGACGTCAAACCAATAACATTATTATTAATATCAGTCTTATATTCTGACCCATAAGTTAACCGTTACATGCGATGCTGCTGATACCAAAATAAGACAAGTATTCATTAAGATTACAACACACAAATACGGGTCAGTCATGATCGATATGTTCGTGGCTCTTAAATTAAGAAACAACGAATTGAGATAGATTTCGGTTTGACTGGCACCGTCCTTGAGTCGATACACTGCATTGTAGCCATGTTCCTTAATTTATTCAAGTCGAAGTTCGGAAATCAAAGGTTCAAATCCCCTGTGCCAGGTTGGGCAATCGAAGTGTGGTTTTCCCACGACCTCCAGTAAATTATCAGATAGTACCTCATTTTAAGTTCAAACTCACATCATCCCTAATATTGGCCCTTCGGTGACGTAGTTGGTAGCAGGCTGAACTGCTCTGCCCAAGATAGCGGGTTCAAACCCGGCCGAAGTCGACTGATTTTTTAAGGGCGTTAAAATCCTTCAGTATGCCTTCCTTTCGAGGGGAAGTAAAGCCGGCGGTCCCATGTCATAGATTTATGGCATGTAAAAGATCCTTCCACAGACTAAATCTGTGTGGAGCTAAATTTCTAGGTTAGATATCGTTGTAACGCTCTATCAAAGTTCCAACTTTCACCACTAGGTATCATTGATATCCGGTAGCGAAAGTTGGAACTACTTGAAATTGAACGGAACTTGTAGCTCACCCTCTGGGTGTCCGCTTGAAGCAGCTACAGCCTCTGGCGAGCCGAACATGTCCTCGGACACTCCCGGCACTAAAAGCCATGAGATAAGATAAGCCCGTAGATCCCTGATGGGCCAGGGCCTCCTACCGGAGTGGTAGGGAGTGGCTCAAGTAGTCTCCCAAGAGGAGCCAGTTCTTGGGAGATGTCTTTCCTAAATACATATTGACACACATTAATACACAATCACTTACTACGGTATTTACATTGTTACACTATTAATGTTTGCGCACTATGTCGCTATTGTTAGCACATAACATTTAAAATAAAAATCTTCTGAGCTGCAGTCAACACGTCTCGCCATTTCTCTAACAGTCACTACAAATGATACATAAATTTTCCCTAATATTTAGATTCACGTAGTTGCCTCAGAAACACAGGTCATAAGCTAAACTCAACAAAAACCATGGCCACGGGTAACATTTTGGGACTCAGCAATCGAAGGTATGCCTGAAGATTGCAACGGTTCCTTAGTACGGTAAAGCTTTCAAGCTTGGGTTTGATTCCCACCTCAGCCATCCCAGGGCAAAATGTCGGCATGCGTATCTTTCTCAATCCTAGCCTCAATTATGTACGCACTACTAGAGACAGCACGAAAATACAGATTATTTCTGCATACTTATAATAAAACGGGGTGATGACAAAAATGCCCAAGATCTTTCATGAGAAAGAAATATCAGATACATTCAGCCTCAAAAATTAGTATTGACTAAAAGTGAGAAGGAAGGGTTTAGATCGTCATGTTCCTTGAAATCTGATATATCATTATAAGCTTCGTGATCTGCTGTTAATTGGAGAATATGCGACATGATTTTCATATAGCCCCGTGTACTTGTGTGCGTGTGGAATCAGTCTGATAACCTTTGCTATTTTAGGGACAGTTTTAGCGTGTGTATTTTAATTGAGGCTAGGATTTGAAGAAGGGGGTGTTCCCTTATGAATCATCTCAGCATTTGCCTAAAGTAAAAGTGGAAAACTCTGGAATAGCATTTCTAGGACAGCTGAGGTGGGAATCGAACCCGTTTCTTCTTAGTATTGCCTCAGGAGGCTGCGTGTACCCCGTTTCATCACACACAATAAGACCAATATGACATTTTTCACAGATCCTGGATTAGAACGCAAGACCTATCAATCCAGAGTCACAATATGAACTCCAACATCCCAGAAGACGGCAGTTCAAATTTTCTGCTACAAAAATTATCCCGACAGGTATGTTCTCCTTTTATGATTTAGGTTCATAATAGCAAGCATCTCCCTGTACAAAATTATGTAATTAACTACAGTATATACTTTTATGTAGCCTCCGTGGCTTAGGCGGTTCAAATCCCGGTCACTCCATGTGAGATCTGTGCTGGACAAAACGGAGGCAGACAGGCTTTTCTCTGGGTACTCCGGTTTTCCCTGTCAAAATTCCATTCCAGCAACACTCTCCACTATCATTTCATTTCATCTGTCATTCATTTAATCATTGCCCCAGAGGAGTGCGTCAGGCCTCGGCAGCCGGCACATTTCATATCCTCGCCGCTAGATGGGGGCTTCATTCATTCTATTCCTGACCCGGTCGGAGACTGGAAGCAGGCTGTGGATTTTCTTTATATACTTTTATGTCTGTATTGCTGTGTGCACCCACCATTGGAACTACAATTTAGTTGGAGGTGTTTTTGGTAATATACTATCCACTATTTTCTTGAGGTAAAACAAGAAAATAATAAGACATCAATTGTAAAATATTTCCCATTTGTCCTCGCGAGACTGATTGAACTTTGTTGCAACCTTCCTACCAGGATAAAAATCCTACATTCCAGAATCGAGGATTGAACCCAATTAATCGCTTAATATTGCTACTGCTTACCTTAAAGATTTTCTTTAATGTTATTATAATTGTTCTTATTTCATTAAGGTACTTGCAACATCGTGGTCATCTACCCCATGTAATTTGGTGCATGCGTTGGATGCAATGTGTCTGATAATCTGTGTTATTGATCTGTGTGTATTAGTGTGTGTGCGTGTAGGAAAAGTCGGGAACAATTCAGTGATGCCAACACTCTCAGTTACCCACAAGAGAATAAGTGCACTCCATTTCAATGCTCAGGGAACAATTACGTTTTGGCAGTGATGGGAATCGAACACAAGACTATTAGAAGAAGAATATCAGTGCGTACGTCTAGGCCAGAGAACGGTGGACCTTAAAGGTAATCGAATGCTACGAACATAAGCTTCTCACAAGAACAGGGCCACCTCATCTGAGTGAAGATGCTGCAGAATGAAAGAATATTGGACTTGAATCGTGGAAGGTGCGGGTATGAAAGGGAGGTGCATTGTTTCCTTTGTTAAAGCAAGTGTCAAAATTGAGGCAATTCAGGCCAGGGAGTTGTTAAGAGCTTGTAACAAGGCGGCTCGGCTTTTAACGCAATTTGCATTATCCCTGGTCGCCCTTGGAGAAGCATTACGGCAGGGATTAAATACAACGCTGCCGGGCCGACAAATTAGATAACGTGACGTAATTTGTTCCTAATGATACAACACGTCTAGTGTACAAACGCAAGTTGTGCCAATATTCTGAAAAAAATAGATGATGTGGCGTTATTTGTTCCCAATGATACAACACGTCTTGTGTACAACATCAAGTTGTGCGAACATTCTGAACAAATTAGATAACGTGGCATTATAGTTGTGCGAACATTCTAAACAGATTAGATAACGTGGCGTTATTTGTTCCTGATAATACAACACGTCTAATGTACAACATCAAGTTGTGCGAACATTCTAAACAAATTAGATAACGTGGCGTTATTTGTTCCTAATGATACAACACGTCTAATGTACAACATCAAGTTGTGTGAATATTCCAAACAAATTAGATAACGTGGCGTTATTTGTTCGTAATGATACAACACGTCTAGTGTACAACATGAAGTTGTGCGAACATTCTAAACAAATTAGATAACGTGGCGTCATTTGTTCCTAATGATGCAACACGTCTAGTGTACAACATCAAGTTGTGCTAACATCCTTAACAAATTAGATAACGTGGCGTTATTTTTTCCTAATGATACAACACGTCCAGTGTACAACATCAAGTTATGCCAACATTATAAACAAATTAAATAACGTGGCGTTATTTGTTCCTAATGATACAGCACTTCTAATGTACAACATCAAGTTATTCGATCATTCTGAACAAATTAGATTACGTGGCGTTATTTTTTCCTAATGATACAACACATCTAGTGTACAACATCAAGTTATGCGAACATTCTGAACATATTAGATAACGTTGCATCATTTGTTCGTAAAGATACAACACGTCCCGTGTACAACATCAAGTTATGCGTACATTCTGAACAAATTAGATAACGTGGCGTAATTTGTTCCTAATGATACATCACGTCTAGTGAACAACATCAAGTTGCGCCAATACTCGGAAAAAAATTGAAAACGTGACGTTATTTTTTCCTAATGATACACCACGTCTAGAGTACAACATCAAATTATGCCAACATTCTAAACAAATTAACTTTGAACTGTAGCAAATCATCCAGAAGTTTGACGCGTCTGTTGCGGGATTTTACCGAGATGTACCGATTTAGGCTCATCAGAAAGTTTCTGCTTCACCCTGGCTGGTCCTCGTTTGGATGCTGAACCTTGCACTTCTCCCCGTGTATGAAGCACATCGTGCTTGTTTTTTGGGGGGAACTAATAGCTGCCTCAACAATAGTTAGTCCCCATAGAGGTACGGAAGAATAGATGTCCGCCTTGTTGCGTAGTGGCTAACATTCTTGTGGAGGCCTTGATTCCATTCCCAGCTCTGATGTTTATTCTGATCTTGTGTCTGGAACGGAATTTACTCAGCTTTGTGAGGAAGAGCATGATACATCAGGTATCATGGAAGTGGTTTCCAACTTCTTCTCCAGGCAAATGTCGAGATGGTGCCTAACTTGAGACCACGGCCACTTCTTATCCAATTCCTACCCCAACTTCAAATACATGCACTAGTATTGATATCACAGTGACACAGGAAATAAGTAAAATTCTATACACACCCAAGTACATGGGGCTACATGACTACGAGGCCGCCAAGCCCCTAAAGGTATAAACAACAAAGTAGCTTTTTGGCGTGTCTGTTGTGGACAATGAATGCTGTTTATTGCACGTATTCGAACTTTGAATTTCCTCTCGTGAGAAAATGTGTACGTGATTCTGGCCCTTTCCTCCAGTAGCCTTCATTTGATTCTAGCACTTCAACTACTTCTTAAAACAAATTGTAGTGCGAGTAAAGGGCAGGGTATACGATTGCGTTTTCAGGAATTTTACTGTAAATAAGGTTGCTGTTGTCTAGTTTATAAAATGCTATTCTCCAAAGATATTGCTAGCTTAAATTTTATTTACTGTTTGAGAGCTTAAGTTCCTCTTTAGGTCCAGCCAGTATCCAGTTGGATACACACAACATAATTTAGAACTAACTATTTCGCATAATTCACTGAGGCTGACAGCCATACATATATAATACGTGATACTCATCACAACATTGATTTGGCCCCCCTTATCGGCCCAGCTGAGGATATATTCCCTCGGGGTATACGTCCCCTAATACACGAGATGTCCCCAATTGCTCCCACGCCGGCTGCATGGACTGTCACATCCAAACACTGCTAAGTACGATGGATATCTGTGGAAATGTCAGTGGAAGAATGGTGATCACTACGGCGATATACGGAATTTCGTTTACAATAATATCACCGATCACTTTCTGCAGAAGTTCATTAGTCAGTGCTACATCCAGCGCATGATGTGACAGCCTTCCTAGAAATAATATGCTTGGTTTAGAACTTCAGCTACCGAGACGGTACCAAAATAAACAATGTCCAACTTTAAAATCCTAGTGCTAATTCCATGTGCTGTACTTACAGTATTAGACAATTGTTTACCGTGGGACTGCCGGAGAGTCATTTTGCAGGACGTTTGAGTAGACGATCGTAGACGATTTGCTTGTCTTAATGAAGATGAAAGGAATGGTACCACAAACACCCTGTCTCCGATCCAGGGGAATTCACCTGAAAAGGCTAAAAATACCATGATTCAGTTGCAAAATGCCTTCACAGCTTTTGTTCAGCTCTCTATCTACAAAAGCGTTTTTTACCAACCTCCAATAGTATACAGTAGAAAGTACATTTGTTAACAACAAAATTTAACTTATGTACAAACATGGTCACTGAGAAGATATGGTTGTTGGCATATCTGTGGACGAGATTTCTAACTCTCTTTCGAAAGATATTGCCGGCAATGAATATACATAATTCTTAACCTAGTGATAAGAACTTAATCATATCTAATAACGTTCCTTATTGATGATTTACTCTAAATGAATACTAATTGGAATTTAGTAAATTTATGACGCTTTATTCAATAATAATTTAACTAATATAAATCATACTAATATATAAAAAAATGAGATGGTGTGTATCTTTCTGTCTGTCTGTCTGTCTGTCTGTGTGTTACTCAATAACACAAGAACCACTGGTTCGATTTAAATGAAATTTTGCATGGACGTAGCTGATTTACCAGGCTTACATATAGGCTACTTTTGATTTCGATGTTTTGCACTATTTAACAAGTAGTTCCGTGAAGAACTATACAGCCTAATTTCATATATCCTACTTATGTTAATTGCCACTATCAACATACACAATTTCAGTTTGATTGTTGTAATAGATTCGTAGATATTGAGAACCGACTAAATATTTCGGATGGTCACCATGTTGGATTTTTATATGTAGGTCCTAGAGTTATGTACTGTTACATGCAGATTATTGTGTACGTGTAGTATTCAAACTTCAATCGCATAATTAGAACACAAGAAGTAACAAGGACATTTTAAAATTTCGCACAGCTGCCATCTTGAGGTTATGGAAACAATTGAAATAAATTAGATGCCAGTAGATTACCGTACGTATAAGGATTTACTGTACCAAGTTTCACTGCACTCGGATGGTTAAATTGCGAGGAACGTCCGTGTGAATATTTATACATCGCGTCGCCGCCATGTTGGATTTGTGATCACCAGGTTATTTAAAGTCCTATAGGTGAACTTAAGTTCATAGCCCCTATGAACATTAAAAAATCAGTTTGATTGCTATAATAGATTCGTAGATATTCGGAGCCGTCTAAATATTTCGGATGGTCGCCATGTTGGATTGTTAAATGTATTGGCCATAGAGTCATGTACCATTAAAAGAAAATTATTGCGTAGGTTCATTATTCAAACTTTCACTTCGATCGCATGACTACATCACAAGAAATAAAAACTTAATTTTAAAATTCGCACACCCGCCATCTTGAGGTTATGTAAACAATTGAACTAAATTAGATACTAGTGCATTACAATGTATATAAATATTTCCTGTACCAGATTTAAGTGTGTTTGGAACATTAAATCGCGAGAAAGGTCTATTTAAAATTTTCAAATTCGCTTGGCCGCCATGTTCGTTTTGTAGTTAACCGGTTTTTGAAAGTCTTATAGATGGACTTCAAGTAGTGCCCTTTATCTCCGTACAAAATTTCAGGGAGATACCGCTAATAGTTTCAGAGATATAGAATGCCGGTGAAATATTTCGCATATCCGCCATCTTGTGGTTATGTAAACAATTGAACGAAGTTAGATGTCGGTGCAATACAATGTATATAAACATATAATGTACCAAGTTTCATTGCGTTTGGTTGGTTAAATCGCGAGAAACGTCTATTTAAAAGTCGCAAATTCGCTTGGCCGCCATGTTGGTTTTGTAGTTACCAGGTTTTCAAAGGTCACATAAGAGAACTTATAGTAGTTCCCTTTATCACCATACAAAATGTCAGGGTGATATCGGTAATAGTTTCGGAGATATTGAATGCTGGTGAAATATTTAGCACAGCCGCCATGTTGGATTGGTGAGTCGTAACAAAATTTGAAGGGCACGGTCGGGGTCGCCCGGAATAGTGCTATGATCGTACCGAGTTTCATTGAAATCGCTCCAGCCGAGTAGATTTTATTAGGGGGGGACACACACACGAATCACACACACACACACGCACACACACACGGACAAAAGGTGATCTCATAAGCCTATTTTTTCAAAATTGAAAATAGGCTAAAAATGGCGACTATTTTCATACTTCCATTTCAAATACAAGAGAACGCTAAGAAATTGCAAACTATCCGAAAGGTCCTTATCAATTTTCGTGTATCTCCAACGGTTAGCGAGTAAAACGTAAATATCTCTTATAAAACACGGTCAACGCCGAGCGATGCTAGTCTATGTTGGTCTCTACATGAATTGATTTATTTGCTAAGGTAGTTTGTTGGGTCCGAAACTAGACGTGATTTTGAGTCTAATTTTATACTCTTTGTGCCGGTTATTGAATGTGAGTATTTGGATCTTTACGCTTTTTCACAATGTTATAAGGCTTTCTACTTTGCACGGTATGCTTTCATCCTTTTTATCGATTTGTTTTTCCTTAAATGAATATTTCAGTTGGCCAATATTTATCTGCTATTTGTCGTTTTTTTCCATGATCAGAAACCCAAATTCACAGACGAATGTGTCTAAGACTATCTACTGTCACATTAGTTTATTTAGTGTTCATATTAATCTTACTGCAGAACTGGGCAAATTTATTTCAATAAAGTAGGTATTTTGACTTTCGCGACCAATTAAAAAACCCGCACGAAGGACGGCGTAAACCTACAAAAGTTGCTGAGTTTTAATTGCATGGCCCTGAAATTGAATATACAATCATTTTGGAAGCCTTTATAGGGAGGTGAAAGTCTGTTTTAATCTTTGGCACTCGCAGTAAAGTGGCTGAGGTGTTCTAAATAAGAATTGAGGTATCGCACAGTTTGCAACTCCTTTGGTAGTCCGCTAATAGACCACAAGGCACGCTGATGAACTATCTCGGAGTTACTAGGCGTAATCTCGCACAAGTCACGGCATAAACTTAGAAAAATTTTCTGTGATTAATTTGTTTTTGTTATTATTACTTGGGATGATTGAAGTTTGTTCCGTTACTGTTACTCTTTATCATGACGTGGTACGTACTTTCCGCGATATTACTTATTGCGGATATGATAATTGCTATCAAGTTTGATGTATTTTTAGCATAATATGTATATGTTTAAATAGAGTATGAATACGTTAAACGATAGGTGTTCAATATTTAAGACAGGTTATTTAACTTTTACTACATAGAAGCTGATATTTATTTCCAATATTTAAATGCACTTTCTCACCTACAAAGCGGATGCAACAGGCTTTTCTCCGGGTACTCAGGATTTCCCTGTCACAATTTCATTCCAGCAACAATCTCCACTATCATTTCATTTCAAGCGTCATTCATTTAATCATTGCCCCAGGGGAGTGCGACAGGCTTCGGCAGCCGGCACAGTTCATATCCTCGCTGTTAGATGGGGATTTCATTCATTCCATTCCCTGACCCGGTCGGTCGACTGAAAGCAGGCTAAGGATTTTCACTTTCCTACCTCTGATTAATAATTTGGTGAGTGAAAATGCATGTAGTCTACACATGTAGTTGGTAACATGGAAATAACATAACTACATTAGGAATGTGTGATTATATATATTAATGATTTAGGCCAGCAAGTACTAAAAGCCGTTCGAAGAACGGGTACTTCAGCTAGTTAATTAATAAAATGTACCACTTTTGGCCATTATGGCTATCTTCAGCAGTGTTGCTATAAAGAATCTAAAGAAACAAAGATCTTTTGTCAATATTTCACTTGGGGTTCTACGAGAAATCATATAAATATGGTTAAAATAAGATTATTTTACAAATGTGGGCTTTAGTTTGGTTTAAAGTGATCACTTCAAAATTTCCATTTGAGCAAGACCCTAAATTAATAGTCCAACATATGGTCTACTCCACAAAGGGACTTTTTTTTACGGAGAAAGCACCCTTCACAACCTGTTGAACATCTGAAGATAATATTGCATTTAGACATAAAAATGAAATACGACGATATGATGAAGGTCAAAGTATCTATAAACACATGAAAAATGAAAATCCACAGCCAGCTTCCAGTCTCCGACCGGGTCAGGAATTAAATGAATGAAGCCCCCATCTAGCGGCGAGGATATGGACTGTGCCGGCTGCCGAGGCCTGACGCACTCCTCTGGGGCAATGATTAAATGAGTGACATATAAAATGAAATGATAGTGGAGAGTGTTGATGGAATGAAATTTTGACAGGGAAAACCGGAGTACCCGGAGAAAAATTTTGACAGGGAAAACCGGAGTACCCGGAGAAAAACCTGTCTGCCTCCGTTTTGTCCAGCACAGATCTCACATGGAGTGACCGGGATTTGAACCACGAACCCAGCGGTGAGAGGCCGGCGTGCTGCCGCCTAAGCCACGGAGGCTTTATCTATAAACACATATTTATACTAATTTAAAGGGATATACAATTCCAACTATGTATATATGTGTATATGTAATTTTTGCAAAATGATCTTTATTAACATAAAAATTAAAGACCTCATTTGTTACCGATCTGTGTGTATCCCATGCTCCCAGCCAAGAGGTGCAAATCTATCGGCGCCATGTTAAGGTTGCACACTGGGTGTTCAAGTTATTCCCATCGAAATTGCTGAAGTTGTTGAGTTCTAGCAGCATTGTTTGGGCGGGCTTTGTCAGGAATCAGAAGAACAATAAATCGTACATCACGATCGCAAGGGGCAGTTCCACGAAGCCTTGATATCGGAGGTTTGAATCTCGGCATTGACAGCGGCTATCCTGAAAGTAGAACTGTATTTCCACGGGGGTTTTCACACTCCGTCCATGGAAAAGCAAGAATAGTACCGTGCTCCATCTCTTTCCCTAATACAGCTGCACACACTAATACATAGAAACACTAGTACATAGAGTTTATTTTGTATCTGACGGAGACCCCCGCTTGCCCACTCGCCCGTGCCGTGAACCTGTCTCCCGCCACGCACTTTGCCGTTATGCGGCGCCCGCCCGGCACTGAGTCATTGAATGTAGGAATTTGTTTGATAGGGTAACAAATGAAGAGGAATTAAGACGAGAGGGAGAGGAGAGATGATTCTGGCGACTGCTAATGAAGAGAAGAGATAGGTTAATAGGACACATACTAAGACACCCAGGAATAGCAAGCTAAGTTATGGAAGGAAGGGTCGAGGACAAGAACTGTAGGGGTAGACCAAGGTTAGAATATGTTAAACCGATAGCCTCGGATGTAGGGTGTGGTAGCTATGTAGAGATGAAAGGATTAACTCAGGACAGAGAAGCATGGAGAGCTGCATCAAACCAGTCAAAAGACTGAAGACTCAAACAACAACACTTACCTAGTTCACAGCTGGTGCTGAAAATGTTCGCCATTCGCTGCTACACATCGCTGGCACCTTTTTATGAAACTGGCATTTACTTTATGAAGTTCCTTAGCACTGATTGACTGTATTTCAGTTGTAATATAGTCTTTAAGCTGTCTGTTTGAACTTTTTTGCTAGATCTTATATTGTATTGACGGTAGGCAGGGGTCTGTTTGGAAATTTCTGACGGAATTTCCGTCGTGTTTTCGCTCAAGATTTCCTGTACTTTATGAAGGTATTATACATATACACACGTTCACGTAATGAAAATCGCATTGGAACAGCACACTGCGCACTAAACACGTGAACAATTGACTAAACTGAACCTCACACTGTTAAAGCTCTCAGCAGACTGCAAAGGAGGGAAACTTGTGGCGCCAAGAAGCGGATTACGGCCAAGTGCTCGGCGGGAGACCGGCTCGCGCCGCGGGCGAGCGGGCAAGCGAGGGTGTCCGTCAGATACAAAATAAACTCTCTGTATCTGACAAGCTCAAGACACTTATCCAAGTAGACGGGCTGATGGCCAAGATGTTCCAAGTCTCTTCAAATTAACCAACAACAACTCTTTAATGATTTTCCGCTGCACTATTACATTCCCTTTGAAGAAACCGAATTACTTAACGCAATTCGTAGTTGGTGGGAGAATCAGTATTGGACATGTTTCCATGCCTGTAACGTAGCTCAAAATGGCATGTTGACATTGGAAGTGGCAGTTGATATAATGGGGAAGATTTTTCAGCTGCCCTCCGAGCATACCCGCTACTTATCACTAGATTGGCTATCAACCGGAAGGATTGGAGGTTAAAGATCGTATTTGTCCTACAAAGCCAGATACTATTGCATTCGCCGCATTAAAACAATTGTTAATGTAACTTTGAGTCGGTCAACACAGAATAATTACAATTACAGGAATATCTGAAAAAATATCCTGAAATAAATTACATATATATAATTGAACCGGTTGGAGCCGAAAATCATTAAATTAAAAATGGTAAATTTTTAACAATTAGTATTCTGAAGTATTGGCCCAAGGGCCTTGGAAGAGCATAGGGCAGAATTAAGTCAGTGTTCTGTTTAAGCCGGAAACCACTGCTACATATAGTGCGATCAGAGGAAAAACCTTAAGCCAATGACCTGCTGCCTTTCAGCGCCGTATTCCGTACTTAATGTTGGCTGCACTGCTAGATTCCCACGTGTTACAGTATTGTTGTAAATTGCATTTGTACAGCGTCTAGGTGGATTTTATGTAACAAATTCATTTTTAAATTAAAATATCATATTAAATATTCATTCTGGATGGCTTTATGCCGCACTAAATTTAACACGGAGCTCAGAGGCATTAAGTTACTTTTATGATCGACCCTAACTATTATGTGTCTGAAAACTGTATCATAATGATGTTCATTGTTGTTGTTTAAGTCTTCAGTCTTTTGACTGGTTTCATGCAGCACTCCATGCCTCCCTGTCCTGAGCTAATCGTTTCATCTCTACATAGCTCCGACACCCTACATCCGAGGCAATCTGTTTAACATATTCTAACCTTGGTCTACCCCTACAGTTCTTGTCCTCGACCCTTCCTTCCATAACTAAGCTTGCTATTCCTGGGTGTCTTAGTATGTGTCCTACCAACCTATCTCTTCTCTTCATTAGCTGTCGCCAGAAACATCTCACCTCTCCCACTCGTCTTAAGACCTCTTTGTAACCCTATCAACCCATCTGATCTTCATCATTCTCCTGTAACACCACATTTCAAATGCTTCAATTCTCCTCTTTTCTGCTGCACCAATAGTCCAAGTTTCACTTCCATAGAGCGCCACGCTTTCAAAAATGACTTACTAATACCTAAATCTATATTCGATGTCAGCAGATTCCTTTTTTTTTGTAGAAATGCTTTCTTTGCCTGAGCCAACCTACTTTTTACATCCTCTTTGCTTCGTCCATCACTGGTTATTCTGCTTCCTAAGTAACAGAAGTCTCCTACTTCCTTCAACTTTTCACCTGCCAACTTGATCTCCATTGAGGTTTCTGATTTATTTCGGCTGCATTCCAGTATTTTTGTTTTACATTTATTAATTTTCATCATGAATTCTTTCCGTAAGACGGAGTCCATACCCTTCAAAAACTCATTCAAATCCTTAGGCTTGTCGGCCAAGATGACGATGTCATCAGCAAATCTCAGAGTTGAAATTATTTCTCCTTGAATCTTCACTCCCACTTTAAATTTTTCTCTAATCTCCTTCATTGCTTGTTCAATGTAAAGATTGAAAAGTATGGGTGATAAGTTGCAGCCTTGCCTTACACCTTTCTGAATACCAGCTTCTCTCTCATGTCCTTCAACTCGAATGACTGCTGTCTGGATTCCAATCGATTTCAAAATGTCAAACAATTTAGTCCAATCAACGTTATCAAAAGCCTTTTCTAAGTCTACAAAAGCCATGGTCATTATAACACTATTTTTCATTATGAAACAGTTTCTCCCACCAATCACAGCTCAAGAAACAGTTGTTTGACCAATTAGATAAGGATACCTTCGCGCATGCACTCAAAATCCAACATGTCTATATAAATTACCGAAAGTGCACCGTCCATATGTTCGCGTAAATAAACTGGTGAATATGAGACAAGAAATAACACTGTACCTTAATATACCCAAATCCAATTTCTACACAGCGCGTTGATTTCAAACGACTACGGTGACAGTTTTACTGAATGGTTCACGATCTGCACATATGGCATTGAAGCACACAGAGCGCATGCGTCGGTCGGCCAGAGAGCTTGGAACACGGAGATATGCTACCTAGCGCACCACCCGATCACAAAATTCTAGTTACTGAACAGATATCTATGAATATTTATGTGAAAACATATAATAAAGTTATAATTATCGTCGAACATAAACAGTCGTATGCAACTCGCCTATAATGGTAATTAAGACACTCGTATGGAAATTATAAAACTCGCTAAAGCTCGTTTTATAAACATACTCGTGTCTTAATTATAGCCATTATAGGCTCGTTGCATAATGTACTATTCCGAAATTTAGTTGAAAAATATGTTTATTAAATTCAAATTGATATTCCGCTAACACAAATATAACAATAGCTTCACCACATAGATGACTAATATAGTGTGTTTGTTAAGTTCTGTTCTGTCACTGACGTTTTATCTGTCTCCAGAAAAGTAGTGAAAACTGTCTTAATACTTTTCAGCTCCGATTGATTCAATTATATACAGTATTAATATATATTGAAGAAGAAAACTAAGGGATGACATGTTTCGTTCGTCAAGTGAGCATCATCATATACAAATCTATAAGACAAATAGCTCTCCAAAAACAAGAAAAAAACGAAAAGAAGCCGTCAAAAAACATAGTAAGTGTGATAATTAGTACTGATAAATATTACGGCATTAAGCACCCCAAAAAATCTATTTTTTATGTTGTGAAAATTAATTTATAAATGACGATCCTATCAACATAAGAGTCTTCCTCCCCAATTAATCTACGAAGGTGTAGCTACTATTACTGTGATGTACTTCAGCAATAAGCCCTGAACTGCTGTAGACTTATAATAGTACATTATGCAACGAGCCTATAATGGCTATAATTAAGACACGAGTATTTTTTATAAAACGAGCGTATGCGAGTTTTATAATTTCCATACGAGTGTCTTAATTACCATTATAGGCGAGTTGCATACGACTGTTTATGTTCGACGATAATTATAACTTTATTATATGTTTTAACATAAATATTCATAAATATCTGTTGCAAGTCAGCTACTGGAATTTTGTGATCGCAGAGCGAGCGTTGGGTGTTATATCTTTGTCTTTCAAGAGCTTTGAACGACCGACGCATGCGCTCTGTGGGCTTGCAATGCCATATGCAGCCAAATGTTTACATCAGCCGTCCCTCAGTAATATTGTCACCGCAGTCATTTGAAGACAATGCGCTGTGTAGAAATTAGTGTTGGTGATTTTAAGGTACAGTGCTATTTCTTGTCTCATATTCGCCAGTTTATTTACGCGAACATATGGACGGTGGGTATTCCAAGTCGGTAATTTATTATAGTTCGATGTTGTGTTTATGTCCGACATGTTGGATTTTGAGCCCATGCGCGAAGTTATCGTTACCTAATTGGTCAATGAACGAGCTCTGATTGGCTGGAGAAACTGTATCATAATGGAAAACAGTGTTATAATGACCATCATTATGATACAGTTATCTGACACATAATAGCGAGGGTCGAACATAAAAATAATATGCGAATATGCACTACAAGTAAAATAGCACATGTCACTGACATATTTCACAGAACCAAGTATTTGTTACTGAAGATACAACAGTTAGACTCCTATTTGGCGGCTTCGGTGGCATAGTTGGTAGCATGCTGAGCTTCTATGCACAAGAACGCAGGTTCAAATCCGGCCAAAGTCGTCGGATATTTTAAGAGCGTTAAAAATCCCCCAGTATGCCTTCCTTCGGAGGGGAAGTAAAGCCGGCGGTCCCATATCATAGATTTATGGCATGATAAAGAATCTTCCACTAATTACACCTGTGTGAAGCTAAATTGTATAGGTTAAGAATGTAAACAACGCTCTTAGGTTCCTACGTTCGTTGCCTAGAGCCGACTGCGGTGGCGTCTGGTAGCTAAGATCTGAACTAATAGTCGTTGACGGTGGCGTTTGGCAGCAAAAGTAGGAACTATTTGAAAAATTCAAAAGTCTGCTGTCCTTACATGAATTAAAAAACAGATAACACACACTAATACAGTCATCAAAATTACCACCGGTTATCAGACAGATTCTACACACACCGAAAGTACACGGGGCTACATGACCGCGTTGTCGCAGCCCCTAAAATTAAGAACCAACCAACCAGAATCCTAATTGAAACTACTCAATTTTTGTTAAGGGAAAGGGAAAGACAGAATGGCATGCGTAAAGAACGCAATACTATAGATTATCTCCAGATCTCTGGACTATAAGTTTTGCGACACATAGATGACAGCATTGTGCCAATTTTCCCATGAAATCTGTCATCAGCCTCTCTCAATCACAACGTGTCCATCTACTCCACTGACCGCAAAATGAAGCTGTGAATTTGACTGGCATGATGGTGGGAGTATTAATAGTGGTTCTGGCAACAAAGGAGCACTCAGAGTGCCCTGGCTGGCCCCGGGTTTTATTAAATGGCTCCATCTCCGGATACGGCAGCCATGCTCACGCCCTTCAATAGCTTCAATGACGGGCCTTCTAAAGACAGGAGAATATAGCCTCCTTTTAGTCCGTATCAATACACAAAATACATACTATGAACTGCCTGGTTTCAAACCCACATAATAATGTAATAATTCGATTTAATATCGTACTTAATTGGATGGCTGCAATAAGAAAAAAAATATTCACATGATCAAATACAATTTCGTCCATCTCGTGACGTAGTGACGTCCAGGTTCAATTCCTTGCTCTGGAAATAAATTTAATTCAGATCTGAGGACTAATGTCATCTGCCCCATGTATTTGATATTAGTCTAACAATCCGCTTTATTGCGCTGACCACTTCACTATAAGCCGCGCACTACCACTACAATGAGGATCTACAACGAGTCCGAAAGATCGATGGCACCAGTCATTTTGAGTATGCTTTTCGCCAGTATCTTCAACATTCCTTCGAGGAGAATGCTGGGACATTGGCTTATTTTACGTCCTAGGGTACCTACCCCAATCCCAGCCCCAAATAATTACATTTATACACACTGCTACAGTTACCAAAACATCGCAGGTTATCGGACCAATTGAAACCAAGATGTCCTTAGCCCCTAAAGTGAACCAGCAATAAGAATTACATTTGTGGTGACTGTACTAGTATGTGCAATCTCTTATATAAAAGAAAATCCTCTCGGCACGCCGGAAGGCGGAGGTAGATTTCACCGGGCAAACTTGGGGTTAGGCTATAATAGGCAAAATATGCAGGTTTTCGTAGGAGGATCAGACCTCATTTATTGCGAGAAAGTATTTTACAATTGGAGGTAAATGAACTTTTTTTCGTCTTTCTATGCATATTTTGAACATTTTATTGTCTTATGGGGATGGTAACCTTCTTGTCAATTGGGGTTCATTTTTATACTTGTTATACTTGTGATCACACTGTCCTTATGCAAGGTTTGGAACTGATGTGTAACTATCTAACAGTCTGTTACTTCTTCACGCAAAATTTTATCTCCCGCAGAGATGTTGGTTGGTTCCTCAGTTTAGGGGCTGCGACAACGTGGTCATGTAACCCCGTGTACATTGGGTGTGTGTAGAATCTGTCTGATGAACGGTGTTAATTGTGATGGCTGTATTAGTCTGTAATTCAGGTAAGGTCTGCTGACGGTCAATTTTAAGTAGTGGTACCTAATTTTGTACCAAATACTACCATCAACGACACCTAGCTGTGAACTTGGCTGCTAGATGCCACCGCAACCAGCTGGTAACTTCCCCTCCGAAGGAAAGCATGCTGAGGGAATTTTAGCGCTCTTAGAAAATCCGGCGACTTTGGCCGGCTTTGAACCAGCGACCTTGGGCATACAAGTTCAGCATGCTACCAGTTAGCCGCTTCCCTCATAGTCAGATGGAACAAGAAGTTCCGTGACAAAGTAAGAGCCTACTTTTCTTAAAATTAAGATTCATGCCAATGATTAATCCACAGTATATGAACCTATCTAGAATAATGACCAAATTAAGTTGGTAATATCGAAATGTCTTAATTAGTTCGAAATACTGTATACTAGGCATAATGTAGCCTAATAGAGCAATACAGTTGGCAGCCCTGGTGACTGAATATATTCTTAATTCCATCTCTTAATGTACAGAATACAAAATGTGGTTGAAGTCCAAAGGACGTTACATGGAGTTAGACATTGGATCTATTAGTACACGTAAAAGCATGTTTGCAACAATGTCATGCGAGTGCTGGTCAGAAATAATCTGAAATATTATGATGTATTTTTGTGCCAATTTTGGATGATATCCATTTGTTGGTATAGAAGTTACATGTATTTTAAAATTGGAGCTATCATCAGGCATAGAATCATGCTGGCAGCACTCTCTTAAGTTAACAGCCCTGGGGATGGTTTGCAGCAACTCACCAATCTTCTCTATTCTCCGCCATCCTCTTCAATTCACGAAATGATTTTGTGTTCGTGTCTGTCATTAATTGTGTGATGTATGCAAGTGGTGGTCTTCCTCTAGTGTTTTTCCCTTCTAACATCCCTTCGATGACTCTTGCTGGCAGGCTATTATGTCTGAGAATATGTCCCAACATATTTGCTCTTCTTGTTTTCAGGGTCTTCATAAAGCTTCTACTTTCTCCTGCTCTTCTGAATACCTCTTCATTTGTCATATGTTGTATCCAACTGATCTTAAGCATTCTTCTCCAGCACCAAGCCTCAAAAGCCATCAACTTCCTCTCTTCTGACTTCCCTATTGTCCAGGTCTCACTACCATACAAAGCCACACTCCACACATATGTCTTCAACAGTCTTTTTCTTATTTTTAGGTCTATACTTCTGGATGTGAAGAGATTCTTCTTTCTATAAAAGGCGTTCTTTGCCTGAATAATTCTACTCCAAATTTCTCGTTTGCTGGTTCCAGCATACGTTATCAAGCTTCCCAGATACTTATATTCCTTCACATGTTGTATTCTATCATTCTCGATATAAATTGCTGGTGCTCTTCTATGATCTTCCTGGGTCCGACTGCATACGAGTATTTTTGTTTTATTTTTATTCATCTTCATGTTAAATTCGTTTTTAAGGATGTTATTCATTACATGAAGTATCTGTTGAAGATCATCTTCATTATCTGTTGTTAAAGCAATGTCATCTGCGAATCGGAGCATGTCAATCTTTTCCCCATGTATATTTACTCCAACTTGAATCTCTTCTCTTATCCTATTTATGGCATCTTGGACATACAAATTAAATAAGTAAGGAGATAGCGAGAATCCTTGTCGTACTCCTTTTCTTATTTCAACCTCTTCCTGGTTATTGCCAGATCTTATTATTCCCCTTTCATTCTTATATAAACTATGTATTAATCTTCTATCTCTATAAGAGATTCCCACTTTCTTTAGTAACTTGAACTGTATATTCCAATTCACGTTGTCAAAAGCTTTCTCCAGATCCACGAATGCTAGATATGTTGGTATTCCTTTTCTATTTCTCTTTTCAATTATTTGTATTAGAGTTAATATTGCTTCTCTTGTTCCAATGCCCCTTCTGAATCCAAATTGGTCGTCTGTAATGTAGTTATCAAGGTTGTTCTCTATTCTCCTAAGTATAATACGTGTAAGAATTTTAGATGCATGTGTTGTCAGGCTTAATGTCCTAAATTGATCGCAATTTTGTGCTCTGGCCTTCTTTGGAATTGGAATTAATATGCACTTAGTAAAGTCAGTTGGTACTATTCCAGTTTCATACATTTTGCATATCATTCCATACATTGCATCTTCAGTTTTCTCTCCGCAGTTATTTAATAGTTCTGCAGTGATTTTATCTACACCTGGTGCTTTTTTGTCTTTTAAATCTATCAGTGCTCTTTTAAATTCCGATTTTAGTATTTGGTCACCTCTATTCTCTGCATCTATCTGGTCTTCTTCCTCTATTAGTTCCTTATTCATAACTTCATCTCCATAGAGGCTCTTTAGATAATCTTTCCATCTCTTCCCAACCTTTCCCTCTTCATACAGGTATTGTCCATTCTCATCTTTAATACCACATGTCTTCTGTTTCTTCTCACCAAAAAATTGCTTCACATTTCCATATGCTATTTCTAAGTTATTTGCTTTAAAATCGCTGTCTATTTCATCACATATATCACATAAGTATTGTTACGTGCCACCCCCCTAGTGGCACTTTTGTTAACTGGATTACGGTGGGGTACAAAGCACATCACTAATTACTGCTTAAAGAAATAATTAACTTTATTGTGGCCAGAAAATTACACTAATCAGCAAATACAAGCAATTAGGAGCCTTACTCCAGTTTCCTCAAGTCTCTTCCTTGAGCGCTCTTGGCCCTTCCACTTGTCAACAGACCGCAGAAGTTAATCCGTCCTAATGAGTACGGTGGCCTTGACAGAAACTATCTGCTCCTCTCCCTTATGTTCACCGACCACAATTACTTACGATCACTTGCTGCAGGCTATTTCGCTGTCCACAAGCTGGAGAAACAATGGCACTGGATTTCGTAACTCGCACAGCACTTCGTCACCACACTTCTGTCGCACTCGCTCAAAAACACACACCCACAGAAAACTCGGTCCCCTCACTGTTGAAGCCGCTTATATAGCAGTCCGGTGACTCAATAAATGCTTCTAGATCCATCCAGAGTTCACGGCTTCTCGAGGTTTCCATCGCTGGTCCAGTCACGAATATTCTGGACTATCCCTTTGTCCTAGTAGCCCTGTTGCATAAGGCGCACGCAATACGGAGGCAGCGCACACCCCAGCCCTGGGGCAGTTGTGACTCATGCGGCGAGCGATGACACAAACTCACAGCCGTAACACCACCCCCTTCCTAAAAAGGCTGATCGTCCCGATCAATCATTGGTCCGTCTGTGTCCCTCCGTAGGCTGCCAGGCGATCTCGATGCACGATCTTCATCTTCGCCCTCGGGCTCCACTGGATCCTGTAGACGACATCGTTGATCCGTTTCACGACTCGGTACGGGCCCTCCCAGGACTTCTGAAGTTTGGGTGACAGGCCTTTCTTCCGTAATGGGTTGAAGAGCCAGACCAGGTCGTCCTCGTGGAATCCGCCGGCATCCGTCTGTTGGTCGTATCGGGTCATCATTCGGTCGGTCTCGATCCGCAGTTTCCTCCTCGCGAACGCGTGCACGTCCTCCAGTTGGTCGACCAGTTCTTGACAATACTGGCTTACCGGGATCGGATCATTCCCAGGTCGGCCGAAGGCAAGATCGACAGGTAGGCGGAGCTCCCTCCCAAACATGGCCCGGGCTGGTGTGCACCCGGTGGCTTCGTGCACGGCGGCGCGGTAGGCCAGGAGAAATAGTGGAAGATGTTTGTCCCAATCCCTCTGGTGCTCGCTGACGACTATTCGGAGATGGTTCTCGATGGTGCGATTGAATCGCTCTACCACCCCGTCGGACTGAGGGTGTAGCGGCGTTGTCCTTGTCTTCCGGATTCCCAGCGGCTGGCATAGGTTCTGGGACACCTGCGACTCGAAGTTCCTCCCTTGGTCGGAGTGCAGCTCCAGGGGTACTCCGTACCGTCTGACGAATTCCTTCACCAGGGTCTCTGCAATCGTCGCGGCTTCTTGGTTAGGGAGCGCATACGCCTCCGGCCATTTGGTAAAGTAGTCGCTGACGACTAATATGTAGCGGTTCCCTGCCTCGCTTAACGGGAATGGCCCAGCAACATCGATGGCCACTCTCTCCATGGGGCCGCCCACGTTGTAGGTCTTCAGTGGACCCCGTCGTCTTCGTCCTGGGCCCTTGCTGGCTGCGCAATCGTGGCACTTCGCGCAGTGGTTCTCCACGTCTGTTCGGCATCCGATCCAGTAGAACCGCTCTCTCAGTTTCTCCAGGGTCTTCTTTATCCCTAGGTGTCCACCAGATGATCCTCCATGAACTTCCTTCAGGACTTCCCCCGTCATAGCCTTTGGAACGACGACTTGTTCCCGAGGTATCTTCCCGTCGGTGCTCTCCCAGGTACGGCAGATGAGGCCATCCCTTACAATCAGCGAGTCCCACTGCGCCTAGTAGGACTTAAACTTTGGGCTGCAGTCACTCACAATGTTCCACCCGGGTCTGGGGACACAGGCCCTCTTCCATTCGGCTATCAGTCCCAGGTCATCATCTTCTGCTTGTGCCCGCGTGAAAGATTCGCGGCTCCAGCTCCCTTGAAGTTCCACGGTAGTCCTTCGGCACTGTATCCCGGTGTTCTCCTCCCTCCTAGTACAGAAGGTGCAGTCTTCGGGGCATGGTCTTCGTGACAGGGCGTCGGCGTTAGAATGCAGTTGGCCTTTCCTGTGCTGAATCACAAAGTTGTACTGTTGAAGCCTCTCTAACCACCGCGCGAGTTGACCCTCGGGCTGCTTGAAGTTCAGGAGCCACCGCAGGGATGCATGGTCGGTCCTGATGAGAAATTCTTGCCCGAACAGGTACTTGTGGAAGTTTTCAATGGTCTTCACGATGGCGAGCAGCTCCTTCCTGGTGACGCAGTAGTTCCTTTCTGGCTTTGACAAGGCCTTGCTGAAGTAGGCCACTACTCTTTCCTCGCCGTCCACTACTTGCGACAGGATTCCCCCTATGCCAAAGTCGCTGGCATCGGTATCGACGATGAACCTTGTTCCAGGTCTGGGGTAGGCCAAAATAGGCGCGGTGCACAGAGCCTGCTTGAGTTGTTCGAAGGCACTGTGGCATTCTGCTGTCCACGTGAAGAGTTGGTCCTTCTCAGTCAGTCGATGTAAAGGTTTGGCGATGTCGGCGAATCCTCTCACGAAGCGACGGTAATAAGTGCAGAGTCCCAGGAAGCTTCGTAGTTGGGACTTGTCCTTCGGAACTGGCCACTCCCTCACAGCTGCGGTCTTCTCTGGGTCGGTGCGCACCCCTTCTTCGGAGACGATATGACCAAGGTACTGGACCTGCTTCTGGAAGAGCTGACACTTCTTGGGGCTCAACTTCAGCTGGGCAGCACGTAGCTTCATCAAGATCTCCTTCAGGTTGCAGTAGTGCTCCTCGAAGCTTTTTCCCAGAACGATGGCGTCGTCTAGGTAGACCAGGCAGGTCTTCCAGTGTAGTCCCCTCAGAATGGACTCCATTAGCCTTTCGAAGGTCGCAGGGGCGTTGCACAGACCGAATGGCATGACGGTGAACTGCCAGAGCCCGCTGCCCACAGAGAACGCCGTTTTCCGCGGTCCTTAGGGTGGACCTCCACCTGCCAGTAGCCACTCTTCAAATCCAAGGTGGAGAACCATCTCGACCCTGATATGGTGTCCAGGGTATCGTCGATCCGGGGTAGAGGGTAGCTGTCCTTCTTCGTGACGTCATTCACCCGCCTGTAATCCACGCAGAACCTGGTGGAACCGTCCTTCTTCTTCACTAGCACGACCGGAGAACTCCAAGGACTATGTGATGGCTCGATCACCCCTTGCTCCTTCATCTCTTCTACCATCAGGTCGACTTCGGCTTGCTTGGCGAGCGGGACTCGTCGGAATGTGGCCCTAATCGGTGCGCTGTCCCCAACGTCGATTCTGTGCTGGACCAAGATTGTCCTGCCGAAGTCTTTGCTCCCCACGGAGAAGACGTCCTGGAATTCGCGTAGCAGGTCCTGAAGTTGGCGTGATTGTTCCTCGTCTAAATGGTCCTGGGATCCTTGGCACAGCTTCTGTAGTTCTTCTGGCAGTGTGCGTCTTCTTCGGTTGTCCGTCTGCAGGTGTCCGTCCGTCGTGTCGGTGATGCGGGCAATCCAGGTAACGGGCTCGCAGACTCCTAGGTTTGTATTAGAGTTAATATTGCTTCTCTTGTTCCAATGCCCCTTCTGAATCCAAATTGGTCGTCTGTAATGTAGTTATCAAGGTTGTTGTCTATTCTCCTAAGTATAATACGTGTAAGAATTTTAGATGCATGTGTTGTCAGGCTTAATGTCCTAAATTGATCGCAATTTTGTGCTCTGGCCTTCTTTGGAATTGGAATTAATATGCACTTAGTAAAGTCAGTTGGTACTATTCCAGTTTCATACATTTTGCATATCATTCCATACATTGCATCTTCAGTTTTCTCTCCGCAGTTATTTAATAGTTCTGCAGGGATTTTATCTACACCTGGTGCTTTTTTATCTTTTAAATCTCTCAGTGCTCTTTTAAATTCCGATTTTAGTATTTGGTCACCTCTATTCTCTGCATCTATCTGGTCTTCTTCCTCTATTAGTTCCTTATTCATAACTTCATCTTCATAGAGGCTCTCTAGATAATCTTTCCATCTCTTCCCAACCTTTCCCTCTTCATACAGGTATTGTCCATTCTCATCTTTAATACCACATGTCTTCTGTTTCTTCTCACCAAAAAATTGCTTCACATTTCCATATGCTATTTCTAAGTTATTTGCTTTAAAATCGCTGTCTATTTCATCACATATATCACATAAGTATTGTTACGTGCCACCCCCCTAGTGGCACTTTTGTTAACTGGATTACGGTGGGGTACAAAGCACATCACCAATTACTGCTTAAAGAAATAATTAACTTTATTGTGGCCAGAAAATTACACTAATCAGCAAATACAAGCAATTAGGGGCCTTACTCCAGTTTCCTCAAGTCTCTTCCTTGAGCGCTCTTGGCCCTTCCACTTGTCAACAGACCACAGAAGTTAATCCGTCCTAATGAGTACGGTGGCCTTGACAGAAACTATCTGCTCCTCTCCCTTATGTTCACCGACCACAATTACTTACGATCACTTGCTGCAGGCTATTTCGCTGTCCACAAGCTGGAGAAACAATGGCACTGGATTTCGTAACTCGCACAGCACTTCGTCACCACACTTCTGTCGCACTCGCTCAAAAACACACACCCACAGAAAACTCGGTCCCCTCACTGTTGAAGCCGCTTATATAGCAGTCCGGTGACTCAATAAATGCTTCTAGATCCATCCAGGGTTCACGGCTTCTCGAGGTTTCCATCGCTGGTCCAGTCACGAATATTCTGGACTATCCCTTTGTCCTAGTAGCCCTGTTGCATAAGGCGCACGCAATACGGAGGCAGGGCACAGCCCAGCCCTGGGGCAGTTGTGACTCATGCGGCGAGCGATGACACAAACTCACAGCCGTAACAGTATTTTTCTTTGTCTCGCTTGCTTTTCCTAACGATGTCATTTCTCAGTCTTCTATATTGTTGTTTTTCTTCGTCACTTGTGGCGTTTTTGAACCTTCTTCTTTCAGTTATCATTTCTACAACTTCATCACTTATCCATGCTTTCCTGCTGTTTTTATTTTTATTTTTTAGCAGTTGCTCTGCAGTTCCTAGTGTTTCCTCCTTCAGAATTCCCCACTGACTTTCTATTGGTTTCTCGAATATGTCAGTATTTCTTTCAATCATTTCATCTGTTCTTCTTTGGAACTCATCTCTAATATTTGGCATCTTAAGTTTTGTCACCTGTTGATAATCAGTTTTTCTTGTAACGATGTTCTTATATTTGAGTTCCGCGTGCATCATGACTAGATTATGATCGCTTACGATATCTGCACCTGGATAACTTCTGCAATTTTTAACCTGGTTCTTAAACCTTTCTTTTACCATTATGTAATCCAATTGCGCTCTTCTCGTGTCTCCAGGAGCTTTCCAAGTGTATCGTCTTCTCTTGGGATGGTTGAAGAGTGTATTTGTTATGACTAATTTATGCCTAGTGCAGAATTCTATCAATCGTTCACCTCTCGAATTTCGGACTCCCAGTCCAAACTGCCCAACAGTTGTTCCCTCTGTTCCTTCCCCTACCGTTGCTTTCATGTCCCCCATAATGATTACATTGTCTTCTGCTCTTGTTCCTTCTATCAGGTGATTTAGATCTTCATACATTGTTTCAATTTCCTCGTCATCTTCATTTGTAGTTGGCATATATGTTTGAATTATAACAGTATTGTTTGGCTCCGTATTTATCTTGACTAGAATTATCCTATCACTATGCTGCACATATCCCGCTACTCTGAGTCCCATGGATTTTTCCATAATCACTCCTACCCCATTTCTTCCGAGCGGTCCGTCTTCCGGCCCTGAGTAGATTATTCTGTAGTCATCTGACCAAAAGTCACCCGTGCCAGGCCATCTCATTTCAGAAATACCGAGAATATATATTTTTAATCTCTTCATTTCTATTTTCAGGTTTTCCAGCTTCCCCACCTTTAATAATGTGTTAACATTCCATGTTCCTATTTTCCTTACGCATTTCTGTTTCTTGCGTTTGTTAATAATACCATTATTTCCTTTAGTTGCCCCCGCCCGGAGATCCGAATGGGGAGCTATTTTACCTCCGGAGAATTTAACCAAAGAGCTTTCCATCATGAGCTGCTGATTCTTGGGATATCCAGTCGGATCTTTAATGGAGTGGTTTCCCGTTGCCTTCTCCATTCTATGCCGTTGGCCATCTGTCGGCTCTTCCGCCTTTAGGAGCAGTTTCCCACCCCAAGGGCAAGAGAGTGTCCTTCTTCTACCCGCTCATCCGCCCTCCTAAAAGACCGTTGGCACTTGATAGAAGGTGGTCTCCTTATCCCGGGAGACGTTCGGTGTCTGATATATGCCTATTATATGGACATATACCTTTTACTCATTATCCCGAGTACTGGGCTGCCTCTTCCGCCATCTACACTGTTCCGTAGTCCATCTACCCCTCTGTCTATGCCGTTGAGGACTTCACCGTAACCCTGGCAAGGGACCCTTACAAGGTACTACTAGCCGGGTCAGCTGGACCGAGGTTTTTTAAAGAGGTGTTACTCCTCTATCACTCACCACTTTGTCCTGGCTTGTGACAGGCAGAGCCTGGCTTCCCAAACATTGGTCCCAGGTTGGCGGGGTTGGCACTGACTTATATTAATTACTCCAAATTAATCTAGAATGTCAGGTGCTATACGTGTGCAAAGTATAGAGCTGTTGGCTTGCATACTTTCTGATATATTGATATTAGGGTAAAAAATATAGACACCATTTATTAACAGTTGGCAGCCCTGATTGCTCTTAAGAACACTTATAGTCATGTCTGTTATGTTACACATATCACATACGAAATTTGGTTGAAATCCAACTGACAGTATAGAAGTTACATGTATTTAAAAATTGGTCCTATCAGCAGGCTTAGAATCATGTTGGTAGAACTGACGTATATAAGTTACTCCAAATTAATGTAAATTGTCAGGTAATATACGTGTGCATAGTTAAAAGCTGTCGGCTTGCATACTTTCTGATATATTGGTATTTGGATAAAAAAATAGAGAGAGCAATTATTAACATTTGGCAGCCCTGGTGGCTCTTAAGAATACACTCAGTCATATCTATTTATGTACACATATTACATACAAAATTTGGTTGAAATCCAATTGATAGTGTAGAAGTTATATGCATTTTAAAATTGGACTTATCAGAAGGCTTAAAATTATTTTGGCAACACTGTCATATATGGTCTCCTGGAAATTAAACTGAAATAGTATTATCTTCATGCTTGCCAATTTTGGAATGGCTCCTATGTATACATTCCAAGATATCCAACATGGAGCTCAAATTTCTAGTGCGTTTTTTAGCAGTTGGTAGTACTGACATCTTTTTCAAATAAGGGCCTGAGATATTCCGGTATACATCTTTACTCATACTAAATTTGGTTTCGATTGCTGCAGCCGTTTAGGAGTTGATGGAGGGTGACACACACACACAGCCATCCAGCCAGACAGACAGAAGGACAGACAGACAGACACATTTTCCCGGATCGATCTCATAAGTCTACTTTTTCCTCATTTTTGCAAAGTGTGAAAGGTAGGCTAAAAATTAATGTGATCTAGTCAATGGCGTTGTCTTGGCAACCTCTGATAGCTCATCCCTCATCAATTTAGAAGCGTTGTCATGGTAACCTCTGATAGCACTTGGCATTTTCTTTAATTCCGAAATCATTTTTCTCATCCCTTGGCGTAATGGTGGGTCATATCAAAAATTATTTCAGACAAAAGTTTTAGGTAATTATTAGGGGAATATTTTCCATTTTGTACGGTTTTGATATTGTGCCTATTAAGAGAGATATGATTAATGTTTCCCGAAAAACCCACTTTTTTCCACCCCTTTGGTCAATGGTTGGTGCTATCAAAAAACTTATTTGACATAAATTTTTGGCACTTATCCGACACATATTATGAACTTTGAATGGATTCGATATTGCACGTATTAAGACAGTTATAGCGAAATTTCCCTTTTTCGAAAAAAGCCCCCCATTTTCACCCCCTTCGACCGATTTTGCCCATTAACGAACTCGACCAAAATTTAATGGGATACTTATTATGTAAAAAATTCAAACTGATTGGGGAAAAATTACGACAGTTATCGTGTCCACAAGAAAGTGATATATATATATATATATATACATATATACATTGTACCCAATCGTCATCTATATGGAACATGTGTTCGTATCCCAGCTAACTCACGTTCTTTCGAGGTATGGGACATTCATGCCCACCATACGATCACATGCTCAGCATTTGAGTCTGTCAGGTGACTACTCTACTTGAAATAAACACCATATTCCTAAATATAACATTTAATGATAGGAAATCATGGCCATACAACATAAAACACAAACAAAAGATAGTTTACATTTACTTCCCACATCAAAAATCAAAGTTATCTGTGAGTCTCTCCATAAAATTAGTGCTTCACCATACTCAAGTCTATTCCAAACATCCTATTATTGATACTCTCTGACATTTGCGAGTGTCCATAGAGTTCTTCACGTGGCACAATTTAACACAAACTGGAATATCACAACACAATAAACACAAACTAGATGAAACCCGTCAAAACATGACGGACAATGGAAAACAAAATTACTGAAGAAGCATCTTATATAAGTTACATTCTTTGTACGATTACTTTTTAGCACTATTGCAACTTTAAGGGCGTCAAAAGATAGCACTCTCAGCATTGCAATATATTGCTGGTCATGACTGAAAACGTGATGAGGTCATCATCATCTTGCACAGTTACCAGCCACTGGCCGGGTCTGTTTGGAACACAAGTCTCTCCAACGCCTTCTGTCTTCCCACCATCTCTCAGCCTCCACCCTTGTCCAGTCTTCTCCTCTCTTCTTCACGATTTCTTCCTCCCCCTTCAGCCACCTGTCTCTCGGTCTCCCTCTTGGTCTCTTTCCTTCCCTCTTCGTCTCGTGTATCCTCCTGGGTATCCTCTTCTCCTCCATTCGTTTTACATGTCCATACCATCTAAGTCTAGATTTCTCTATACCAGTCTGTAATGGTTCATCCTTCATTAATTCTCCGGTCCTCTCATTTCTTATTCTGTCCATCTTTGTAGCTCCAATACTGCTTCTCAAGAACCTCATCTCACTGGCCTGTATTTTGCTCTTCTTCCTTCCTTTCATAACCCAGGTCTCCGTGGCATACGTCAGGATAGGGACATAGTACGTCCGATATATGATCTTTTTGCTGTTCTGAGGGACATTCTTGCTCCATAACATGCTTCTTACACTCCTCCGGAATGCTTCTGCCTGTCTCCCCCGCTCATTTATTTCTCTATCGTTTCTTCCATTCTCTTGTATCAGGCTTCCCAGATACTTGAAACTCTCCACTTCCTTCAGCTGTTCCCCACCAATTGTTATTCCTGTTGTGGTTCTTTCCTTCTTCCTTGTTGTGATCACCATCTCACTCTTATTTATGCTAAATTTCATCCCATAACCTTGTATTATTCCTTCCCACACGTCCAACTGTTCCTGTACCTCCTCCTCCTTGTTTCCCCAAATCATCAAATCATCTGCAAGCACCATTGCTTTCATCTTTCCTTCCGCAATTACTTGTGCCACTCGGGTCATTATGTCATCCATCACCACAATGAAAAGTAACGGTGACAGTGCACTTCCTTGTTTCAGGCCGTTTCTCTGTTCCAACCAGTCCGATCTCTCTCCTCCCACTTTCACACAGCTCACGCTTCCCTTGTACATCTCCTTTATCTTCCTTATAGTCCATTTTTATATTCCTCTATCCTCCAGGGACTTCCATACTTTGTTTCTGCATACACTGTCATATGCTTTCTCAATGTCCAGGAAGGCCATCAGTAGATCTGTTCCATACTCATAGTGCTGTTCTTGTAACTGCCTTACAGCAAAAATCAAATCCACTGTGGACCTTCCTGATCTGAAGCCATGTTGTTCTTCCCTCATCCCTCCTTCTATCCTTGTCCTAATTCTCCTTTCCAAAACTTTCTCAAACAACTTTGCACAATGACTCATCAGTGTTATTCCCCGATAGTTTCTGCATTCTGTTCTACTACCTTTCTTGAAGATCGGGACAATTATTCCCTTTTTCCAGTCCTCTGGGGTCTTCCTTTCCTTCCATGCTGTCTTCATCACTCGGTACAACCATTGTATCCCCACCTCTCCTGCTGCTCTCACCATCTCCACACTCAACTCATCCACACCCGGTGCCTTCCCTCCTTTCATCTCACTGCATCTCCCACTTCTTTCCATGTTAAGTCCTTTTCTGTTTGCAGTTCATCTACTGTACCTCTTCCCCGATTTCTTCCTCCTCGCCGTGGTTTCCATTTGGGTTCAGGAGTTCTTCAAAATATTCTTTCCACATTTTCTTCAGTTCTTCCCTATTTTCTATCTCTTGTCCCCTTTTGTTCACCATTCTAACATAATCCGTAGGATCCTTCCGCCTCTTATTCTTTACCATCCCAAACAGGACCTTTTTTGCACCTTCACTATCCAGCTGGTCATGACTGAAAACGTGATGAGGTAAATAGCCCAATACGTTCAAGAGTTTCTCCTTGAGCTTGATTGATTTTGATAAAGTAGGCCGAGCGAATAGGACATTGTTGCCTATTAAAAGAAAATGTACTGTACCTGTAAGTGTTTTATCGGAAGGTGTTAAATCAAGTCGTAGGATTTGAGCTCTCTGCCTAATATTACTGCACCTATTATATCCGAATCCAAGCTATTTCTTACAATTAATATATTACCATATATGAGTCCTTGGGAAACGTTCAGATTACTAAGAAGCATATCTACGGCTCAAACGTTCGAAGTATGTGGAGGCGAATCTCTTAATTCCAAGGAATTGAAAAATTCAATAATAGGGAAATGAAGTAGCTGGCTTTCATCTTCAGTATCCAATCTGTTAACGCTGATGTATGTGTTTGAACTACTGGATATAAGTTCAATGACTTTTAAATTAATATCATTACATTGTTGCAGCTTGGCAAATATTTTATATTCCAGCAGATCAATTTTACCCTCACAACAGTAAAGACCAAAGTAACCACGCATAGATTTTACGCAAGAGAAATACAATGTAGAACAATGTTTACATTTGATCGTCAAGGACCTTACAGTACACTGTACTGCATAATATCTGGAATTGTTTCTGAAATGGCCTATTTATATTGGATTTTAAATGTGGCTTCGTATTATTCGATAACACTATAGTGTCCTGCAATAACGGAGCCGCTAAATATTAAATGGCAAATAATACTTCCATTGCCGAAATCAACTCCGTAGTTAGACTCAGTACTCTAAACAAATAATCATTAAACAATTGTCTTATACAATGAAGTTCAACATGACCGTCCAGAGACTTTCATACTCAAGTTGGTTGGTGAGGAGAATGCGATGAGACTGATCGCTTAAAATAAATTCCTTATAATTTTTCCTGCCAGCGATTTTTTTTTGCAATAGCTTGAAAACGCAGCTCAGAATGACGTTCTTCATTTTGTTATAAACAGTACGAAACTGCTCTAAATAAGCAATTTCCATCACCTGTTATAGGTTATGGCAGTACATTTTGCAGGGGAACATAGAATCACTTCGCCAACTACTGGAATGACCATAGGCCTATACTCAATACTCACTTCGACAGTCACCCTAATGGAGGCAGTTTTTGAATTCTATGTCCCGTGCATGTCAAAAATCGTATTAACACATGGAGGCCCAACTATTCTTGTCTATCGCCCCGGAGACCCGGGTTACATTTCCTGCTCTGCCAAGAAATGTAATTCTGGTCTCAGGGCAAAATCGGGGTACATTCAGTCTCTTGAGGTATAACTAAGAAGAGGACGGTTTAATTCCCACCTCGACAATCTTGGATGTGGTTTTCCGTGGTTTCCCACTTCCACTTAAGGCAAATACCGGGATGGTTCCTAACTTAAGGCCTTGGCCGTCTCCTTGCCATTTACCACCTTAATTACAAATACACACAGTAATGCAGCCATCACAATAACACAGGTTATCAGAGAAAATTTCACACATACACACCCAAGTATACGGGGCTGAGTGACCAAGATGTCGGAGCCCTTCAAACTAATTATATTTGCCAAGTGTCTCTCATGGCGAAAGCAATTGTGGACACGCGCGAGTGCCTAGAAAACTACTTTTTTCTTTAATAATTTAAGAGTATATCGACGATGCATAATTATAACTTTTAGTCTAGGACGCTAATAACTTGACCACCGAAGCATTGGGAAGAAATTGCAATATTAAGGTACATAAACAACCTAGCCTACACATTCAACTGTCGGTTAATGTTCCTCAACATTTCCCTTCTTAAATATTCCCCTCCTTTATAATTTTCCATCACGTGAAAACATGCCATGTCTTGTGTTTTAAATATATCGATGCAATGGTGTTGCCATCTGCTGTCAGTTAATGGAACTATATGGGCGATGTACTGCCATCTGTTGTCAGTTATAGGAACTGATTGCAGATATTTAAACGGCGTACTGCGGACAACAGTTTGCTCTTTTGATCACATGCTGCAATGCAATGGTAAAACGAAAATAAAACGTATTTAGAGGGAATGTAGAAATAAGTATCTTTAACAGACATAAAACCTTACTAATACTCCTTGATTAATCAATATTTCAGTGGTAAAAAAAAATACTGGCGAGGGCTAGGATCGAACCGGCGCTTGTTGGAACCAAAGTTGGTCGCCTTAACCACATGGCTACTCTCGCACTCATGTTTAGCAGCAGACGCAGCCATTCATTATATTCAAAAGCCGCTGTTTGAAGGAAATAATCAATTTCATTATCCAAATAAATCAATGTTGCACATTCGTATATGTTCATACTGTTATTATATTTTATTGTCAGAACTTGGTTAATGTATGTTTTCAATTACATGGAAGCTTATTAAATAACTTACATTTTAATGGACTTCTCACCGCCATTTTGTCATGACCCCAGGCGGATTGTGCGCATGCGTGAGGGCCAAGAATTCTGCTATTTTCTATATTAATTTAAAAATATACCGTAATATATTTGTTTATTTTAGAGACACTCTGCAAATCTAGAGGCCAAGAGATTTCGTTAGAGTGCTCTACGAAGTAAATCGGTTCTGTCGTTTTCTCAATCTCGTGGTAACAAAAATCACCTTACTGTTTTAAATATATAGATTATCTTTAAATGACATAAAATCTGCAATTATTAAACATTTATCCGTTTTACACGGGGCATTTACTGTCAGTAACATTAATTCATTATATTATGCCTTAATTAACAAGTGTTGTGTCGTGCAACTCGTATTCTTTTTCCCATCAATTTGAAACGCTGAAGTAGTACACTTTCCCTTCCAAAATACACATGGATAGAGATGTTTTATACCTTCACCATACAACGATTTTCTGGGTCTGGTCAAAACATTATCGTTACAAACGTGTCATGTCATTGAAATTACGCTACCCGTATCAATAAATTAGTGTAAACTGGGCAAATACACTTTACAAAGATGCCTGTATTTATTTGGTGCAGTGTTCCTCCTCAGAGAATAACTGGGCCAAATATTATCCGATCACAGCGATCCAACATGGTATGTGTGTGGAAATAAAGCTTTTAATTCAATTGGCATCATCACAACAATCATATCTTAATTACTTTTCGAAATATCGAGATTCTTCAGTGTCCCACTACGCTTTTAAAATAGAGGATCAGGTCAACAGACCTCCTTTCCAAGCGGACAATGAATTAGTTTCGGCTGCCTGAGAAAGATGGCCGCCAGTCTAGTGGCCTTCCTGCCACCCCATCTGACTCCTTGCAAGGTCAAGTTTGTTTACTGGTGCAGTATGCTGGAGGTACCCTGAATGGGTTGTGTCCCTAGTAATTGAGTCATTCTAATTATTTAACACCTACATTTAGAGTATAATGGGCTCAACTCGGCTCCTAATTAATATTCATGGCAGGGGATGGATCACGGATAGCTTTGCCGTTCTGTGGCGGCATTAGCGGCTCTGGCGGGCATCTCAAGTGAGTATCAAAGTTCTCTCACTGGTGCAGCTGCCTATAACAAGAGGAAATCGGCGTTTCCTATACGACGAACCATTAGTCTTACCTCTAAGGGCAGACCAATTAATACATGGGCTCACATAGGGTCTCTAATAGTTATCCCTAGTGGCAACAATTCTGCAAACGGTGGATACAGACAGTCTCTGTCCCACTTCGCTGCGAATAATACAAGTATGCTCCAAGGCGATACTATCTCAGATATCGAAGATTAGCCGACTAGATTCTCTTGATTCTACGTTACTTGCTCGCTGTACGCGGCTAAAAAACAATGCTTCTTATAGATGACTCAATTATTAAAGCACTCACGTCCTCTCTGCAATTACTCTTAAGCCAAAGCTTTATGTAGCTCCCAAAACAAGTATAAATTTACTGGCTTACATTAACTACCTTAATGGTTCTGAAATACAACCCTGTAGAATTTACCATAATAAACATTCATTCAACAATTCAATGACACTGAAAAAGTCTCATTATCTCGATGTTTTACGTTTCTTTCTTACTGTTTACAATAACACAGTACTCTTACGTTAGACATGACACACTTTGCACGTACTCTAGGCCTGACATGCCCATTGTTTTATTCATTACTGTTACCGACCCCAGATTATTATTATTATTATTATTATTATTATTATTATTATTATTATTATTATTATTATTATTATTTAACGTTACCGTTACTTTCATCAATGTCTTACGCCAAAATGGCCGTAAACAAATCATCCTCCAAGCCATATTTTACCAAAATACGAGGGATGTGAGCTCGTACATAAATGAATGTTAATTCTTAGTCTTAGAGTGATGCATCGTTGTATGGTGAACTATTTAATCATATCATCATATTAAATTTGTACTCACTTTCATTTTTACTGGGTTAATCCAGCACGCCAGCCACGAGCCTACCATGATGCTTAGCTTAAGCCATCATGATATCTATCACACGACACATGGTATACACTTCACACATGATAATCATATTTTCCATCACTGGCTTTTCTCACTTTGACACAATACATATTATTTTACCACATACATAAACACTTTTAAAAATCACTGTAATATAACTTTATATACAATTCCCGCACTATTTCACACATGGATCCTTGATTGGACTCCAACTATCGCCTGACCTCAGAGATGCGATGCAGCTAACTCCTGACAACCGCTGGTCTCCATGAAAGTCTGTCTTGCGTGTGCGTGCGTTCGATTCCCGTCACCTACAGTTTATATCACCTCTACTGCAATTCTGTTCAATCCTCTGTCACGACTATTTGTGACGCCTTCCAGGCTCCCGTAACTGTAGTAATCCTGACAAAAATGTGTCATTTTTAACTATGACAACACCTCCTGGTATGGTCGTTGTCTATAAACATCCTAAATTATCCCTACGCTGTACTGAATTTATACTCGCGTATGTTATTGGTTAAACGTCTGCTGTAGACTAAATTTTACACGATGCATAATTACTGTTGTGAAGCTGCATGATGCGCTTCCATTGTTCTCCAAATACATTTGAGCGTCGATACTTTATAAATTCGCGCACTTTCTTGCGTGATCTGGCTGCGTGTTAGTTCACGTGTTGACTCAAGACGAACTGAAGACGAACCAACTTCCCTGCGAAGCTTCTCCTATATGAGGCTTTCTTGTGAAACATAGTCCACTGGACACTCAGGACCGACTCCCTTCTTGAGATAATACATTTCCAGACAAAGTGAAGTATAATCCTCGTTTGTCTAAGTGTGAAGGTCCCAAAATCACTCGCGTGCAAGCGATCGCTTCGGCCAATTAATTACAATTAATTGCCTCCTTCCATGGCGTCATGACGCTATCCTGGTAATTCCCCCTCTGCTGATCTCCAAAACCTTCCTCCCGAGCGGAAGCAGTGGTGCAGGGGCTCGTTTATAGATGTAGGCTTTAATTTAGGCGTGAGAACACTCCTAAATTATCTTTCCTAGAATATATTCACCTGGGTGTAAGTTTTATTTCATTTCAATGCTCCAATTGGCTGTAATCAATTAATTTCTGTGGGCGACTGCTCCCTCTCTACTCTTATGCCTTGTGAGCCGGTGTATCCCAGAGTCATTAATCTTGAGCTGTTACTGCGGTCCAGACGAAAATTAGTTCCTTGGCGTCACCTAAAAACGCCCCTTCACTAACTACGATTAGTCAACTGTCAAGCTGGTTTGCTTTCTAGCATTCAGGCTTCTAAAACGTACATGGGCTTTGTATTTTCTTGCAAGATCCACCTTAAAAGCTATGATATTCCCATTCTAGCCGTGAAATCCTGCTATTATGATTATATGCAGATATAACTCATTGCTCTTCGGGTTCCCTGTAGCTGTTCCCCCTCAGAGATCAATGATTCGATTCTATGGCAGAATCATGGGCCTGGTCTTCTTTGATAAGACCCGAGTTCGATGCCAGTCTGCCGTGTCTAATTGGGCACAACATATACACATAAATTATATATATAAACTTTTGAACTGACAGTGGTTTTGGGGTCTGGGGGATGTGAAATGCGAAGATATGTCGAAATTTTCCGGAAGTCAAAACATGGTACCCATTGCAATAGTTAGCTTTCTAATGAAATCTACCTAAAAACAGGAAAGAAAGTGTCCTAACTGATTGACTGACTGACTCACTCATCAAACTCAGGGGGAAAAACTGCTTAAAAATAAGTAAATAGGTGTTCGACAGTTTTTTCATCAATCCAATTTAAGGGGTTCATGGGGAGGGGTGAAATTCTGAAAAAGAAAATTGAAAGAAAATGTCCTGCCTCACTCACTCACTAATCAACGCCAAGCCAAAATTATTGAAGTTAGAAACATGACATTTTGCGGATATGTTCATTGTATGTCAAAACCGTCCACTAAGGGAGGATTTTCGGATATTCAGGTTCCAAAGGGATCTTAAGGGGGTTAAACCTGCATTTCATTGAATAACAATATCTCCCGATTGGTTTCATTGGGGGATGTGCTACTCGGTATATAAACTCATCATTCAAAATAGGAAGACATGAGTCTGAGGGTTTTTCGATGTGGTGTATAATATGAGGTGGAAGGGGTGAAAAGTGGGGGTTGAAGGATTCCTAACGGAGCGTGAAACTCTTAAACAACATAGGCGAGGAGTTTGAAACTCAGAGGGAAAAAATCAGCTTAAAAGAATAAGTAAATAGGTGTTGGACAGTTTTTTCATACATACAATTTAAGGGGCCCATGGGGAGGGGTGAAATTCTGGGGGGAAAAACAGGAAAGAAAGTGCCCTATCTGATTGACTGACTCACTGACTCTTCAAACTCAGGGGGGAAAACTGCTTAATAATAAGTAAATAAGTGTTCTACAGGCTTTTGTTTTCATAAATCAAATTTAAGGGGTTCATGTGGAGGGGTGAAATTCTGGAAAAAAATGAAAGAAAATGTCTTGGCTCACTCACTCACTCACTCATCATCGCCCAGCCAAAATTATTGAAGTTAGAAACATGACATTTTGGGGATATCGTTGTATGTCAAACCTGTACACTAAGGGAGGATTTTCGGATATTCAGGTTGTAAAGGGGTCTTAAGGGGTGTAAACCTGCATTTCATTGAATAACAATACCTCACGAGTGGTTTCATTTGTGGATGTGATACTAGGGATATAAACTAATCATTCAAAATGAACAGACATGTGTCTAAGGGTATTTCGAAGTGGTGTATTATTATGAGGTGAAAGGGGTGAAAAGTGGGGGTTGAAGGATTCCTAACGGAGCGAGTATCTCTTTTAAACGACATAGGCGAGAAGTTTGAAACTCAGCGGGAAAAAAATCAGCTTAAAAATAAGTTAATAGGTGTTCAAGCGTTTTTTCATAAATCCAATTTAAGGGGCCCATGGGGATGGGTGAAATTCTGGTAAAAATAATTGAAAGAAAATGTCCTGACTGACTCACTCACTCATCATCGCCCAGCGAAAACTATTGAAGTTGGAAACATGCAATTTTGGGAATATGTTCGCTGTATGTCGGAAACGTCAACTAAGGAAGGATTTTTTGTTTATTCGGGTTTTAAAGAGGTGTTAAGGGGGTAAACGTGCATTTCATTGAATAACGATATCTCATGAGTTGTTTCTTTGTGGATGTAATATTCGGCATATAAACTAATCATTCAAAATAATCAGACATATGTCTAAGGGTTTATCGATGTGGTGTATATTATGAGGTGAAAGGGGTGAAAATTGGGGGTCGAAGGATTCTTAACGGAGCGTGTATCTCTTAAACGACATAGGCGAGAAATTTTAAATTCAGCGGGAAAAAAAAGCTTAAAATATAAGTAAATAGGTGTTCGACCGTTTTTTCATCAATCCAATTTAAAAGCCCCTTAGAGAGGGGTGAAATTCTGCGGGAAAATAAACAGGAAAGAAAGTGTCCTAACTGATTAACTCACTCACTCAACAAACTCAGGGGGGAAGAACAGCTTAAAAATAAGTAAATAGGTGTTCGACCGTCTTTTTCATAAATCCAATTTAAGGTGTTCATGAGAGGGGTGAAATTATCAAAAATAAATGATAGAAAATATCCAGACGTACTCACTCAATCATCACCCAGCCAAATTTATTGAAGTTAGAAACATGAACTTTTGGGGATATGTTCGTTGTATGTCGAAAACGTCCACTAAGGAAATATTTTGGGATATTCAGGTTCTAAAGGGGTGTTAAGGGGGTATACGTTCATTTAATAGAATAACAATATCTCAGGAGTGGTTTTATTTGGGGATGTGATACTTGGCATATAAACTGATCATTAAAAATAAGCTGACACATGTCTAATGGTTTTTCGTGTGGTGTATATTGTGAGGTGAAAGGGATGGAAAGTGGGGGTTGAAAGATTCCTAAGGAGCGTGTATCGCTTAAACGACATAGGCGAGAAGTTTGAAACTCAGAGGAAAACCATCAGCTTAAAACTAAATAATTAAATTATAAATAAATAGGTGTTCGACCGTTTTTTCATAAATCCAATTTAAGAGGCCCATGGGGAGGGGTGAAATTCTGGATGAAAAACGCCCACTAAGAAAGGATTTTTGTATATTCACTCTCATCGACCAACCAAAACTACGTATTAAAATTAGAAGAATGTTATTCTGGGGATATGTTTGTTGTGTGTCGAAAACGTCTACTAAGCAGGGATTTTTGGATATTCAGGTTCTAAAGGGGTGTTAACGGGGTTAAACCTGCATTTCATTGAATAACAATATGACATGACTATGACGCGAGCGAAGCCGCGGTTACCTGCTAGTTGTAACATATAGGATCAAGGATTGTTGGATGTCAAATTCATTACATTCTAGGAGAAAGCAATTAAGGATATACGTTCCTTCGAGAGTGCATTCCGGTGTTCTTCCAAGCTTCTCGACAGAGTCCAGATCCTGATGTTCGGCCTCTGAAATCGCTGAATTTCGCTGAATTACTCAGAGGACATATTATAATTATGTTACCCTCAGGTCCAGATTATCATGTTATCATGTGAAATAAAAGTTCAACCTCGACTCAGTGATGTTAAACAAAAATATTCGCTCTCTTACCCACTACCAAGCTTTTCGTCTTCATATCAAATATTAGTAGCACTTTCTGGATCAGACACACTGATTTATGAAGTTTCAATTTTAGTTTACGTACATGTGACGTCGCTAGTGGGAATGCAAGACCCTGTAAGCCACAGAACTGTGTCTTTCCATTCTTTTCCATGTAGGTGGTCACGATACGACTCCTAAAAGTACAAGGGTATACATTCCCGCCGTACTTTGCGTATAAAGTTGGGATTTCTATGGCCACGGGCAGACGACATTGAACAGAGAACGAACCCCTCCTCCTTTGCGACCACAGCCCTTGAAGGGCCTTAACTTACGAAGTGACCACTGCCTAGTCCTTAGCCCTGCAGATTCTGAGTAACGTGTGGTCAACGCGTCATGTTCTCTCGGCCATTAATCTCAGTTTTCCTAACTGGAGCCCAGCCTCACTGTTAGACAGCTACTCGATTGTCCTCACGAGGCTGAGTACACCCCGTTTCATCCCTTCCGCCAGTTTCTATACTCCCTGAAAGAGCCAGGAATCGAATCCGGGGTAACTGGGTGAAAGGCAAGCACGCTATCCGAACACCACGTGAGCATTAATATAAAAAACGACGGGAGTGTATGTACACTAACGGATACGATTTGTATTCTAGACGTAAGGAAGAGAAAGGAAAGAAACTGTATGGTGACTTACGAGGTTTTGCATTCACCCCCACTCCCCCACCATCTTCCGTGGTCTAGGAGTACGTACTAATTAAGACTCCTGTCACCAAAAGTCCTGAGTTGTATTCCTAGCTTTGGCATGAATTTTAATTAGACGTGGGTTTACTTGAATGTGTATTTAATTACAGTAAGATTTAATTTTAATTAGACATGGTCTGGAAACTTAAACTGGTTGTACTCTTCCACATTAAACGAACTAAGAAAAGGGGTCAGATGACCTCAATATTCTACTCCTTAATATAAAACAATCACCAATCATAACTGAGAGGACATGAGTTCGATTTCCACTCCCTAGAATTGGTTTCCCCACTTCTGTTATAGGCAAGTGATGGGAAGGTACCTTACTTAATTCCAAGGTTACCCCTTCCCAATCCTAGCCGCTATTATTAGGCCAGTGCACAGTTGCATACACTAGTTAAGGCATGACAAGAAATGTAACGAGACACACACACACGAGTGATCAGCATCTTCAAAGTCCCCTTTATAAAATAAATTATAGTAATTTAGTTTTGAATCTTCCAAACATAGGCATCAGAATTCCCTACTCTTCAATAATGTGAAAATAAAATTAAGTTGCTAAAGATTGTGTACAATCAAGAAATATCTAAATGGTTATGAAAAGTGTGGTTGGCAGAGCAAATGTTCCTTAAACTTTCGCTAACAAATGCTAAGATGTGAGTGCGCTTTATCCCATCTCAATTCAATTCATTTACGGGTGCTTGAATGCAACAACCTCGTTTCGATAGATTTACTGACATGATGATGAATACACCTGGTAAGCATTTCCAGCTCCTCAAGGTCTCTAAAGCCATTAGAGTAAAAATGATGTTAACATTCTTGTGACTATTATTATTATTATTATTATTACTTCTTATTCTTGTTTCGTTACGGCCAACTAAGGCCCACGTCATGTCAACTGTTTCTTCTGCATTTTAATGTTGGCCCAGTACTCTTTTATTCGCAATCGATGTTGCATCTTTCTCTCCGTCGTCCACGTCTTCTCGCTATTTAGTTTCGACTTGGGTTGAAAACTCCGATGTTTTTGAAGTTTTTCCCTAAGAGGGCCTCGCTCCTGGATATCTTCACATGTTATGCCAATCTCCAACGGATCTTTCTCTACTTCACTGAACTAGGCCCCCGTTTACTTTTGGATTGCCGTGTTGTTTCCATTCGGGTTATTACTACTATTATTAAGAGACTTCAGGAAATGACATCCAGTCAGCAAGCCACAAGATTAAAGTGGAAGTGAGCAGGGCACGTCGCAACACTACACCAGAACAGAGGACAATCAAATGGGACCCCTACATAGGAAAGAGGAGCAGTAGCTGACCCAGAAGAAGATAGGCAGATGACTTCAGACATCTACTAGAACCACACTAGACTAGGACTGCACGAAGCAGAAACGGTTGGAAAGAGATGACGAGACGGGGGACGAAAGAACACGAACACAGTGAAAATTACAAATTGAGAATAAGACTATCAAAGAGACAGAACCGACCAGATCACATAGAGCAGCTCATCATATGAGACCAATCAGAAGAGCTAGCCCTTAGAGGTAGGCCTTTGCCATTAGGCTTATTCATTATTATTATTATTACTATTATTATTATGGCCTGTTTGCCATTTATTTATGAATGCAGTACATTTGCACTTGTCTGTTGGCACAAGCTAGAGTAAAATGTGGCTTTTCACCGATGTCTCAGTCCCACTCACGTCTGTGATTATATGGAAGCTACTGATGTATGGGTGGTGCTTAGTAATGACATTCAGGATACAGTCAGTGCCTGTGGATAATGTGTAAGGTTCTACTCATAGGGTTAGTACTGCTGTTCTGACTCAGTGAGGAAAGCAATGCCAAACTACCTCACTCCTCATCTTGCCTAGTACGCCTCAATATAGCGCTGCCTTGGGGTTTTGTGGATATCTACCCGCATAACTTAACGGCGGTACTTTGTGAAGATCCAACCAGCCTTTGGGCTGACTACCTAACAGACAGACAGACAGATAAACACATGCTTTTTTGAATTATCCAAATCAGTTATCCTATCATCACATATGGAGACGGTTATATGCTAATACTTCAAGAACTGAACCTGGTTGCATAGCATTTTTGAGCAGGATGACAATGTGTGGAGATGTGTGAGGAAATGTTCTGGCTCACGTCTGCTTGTACTAGTGTGTGCTGAGCGCGTTCCAATAAGGAAGTTGTCAAACTAAACATTTTTTTTTATTTCGACCCGTCAAGCTTGCCCGTCAAAGAGTAGAAGCACAGAAGGTTATTTTAATATCACGTAGCGACTAGCGGATGCTTCATTCCTCTCCAGATAGGAGTTGTAGAACTGCGCTTTGATGATACCTATGAATCATCTCGAGCCAGAGATGAACCATCTAAATGTTAGGCCTGGTTTTGGAATGTTAATTCCCACGGAAAGGTGTCTTTTAACAATTAGGCAGTGTTGTAGACATTAAATGCAAACCTTACAGACTAAATGCAAACTACAAATCAAATGTCATGTCGAAAACGGAAATTGCATTCACCATGTTCGATTTTCTCTCCATGGTTTACATGCGATCTAATGTGGCAGGCAATGCTAATTCTACTGGGATATCCTTCCAAATAGTCTTAGATTCGGTGTTGGAGCATTTTTAACCAATCACGAAGGACGTTTGTTCGAATCCTGCAAGTGTCATAACATTTGAGTTCTCTAGTTCTGTGGTTATCAGGTGTGCCAAAATGTGGCCAATGATGTTTATCCCCGTTCAATAATACCGCGTTCAGAGAGCTATTAGCTATTATAGACTACGTCATTTGGGGCAGATGGAATCGCTGTTTCTCCCCTTAAAACCTCTATAACTAACTAAATAACTAAACTACGTCATCCAATTAGTGTCTGTTTTATGCGTTCGAGGTTGCCCGAAGATTCTGCGAAGAACTGTTTATCAGCCAGTTAGGCACGTGATTAAATTAGGCAGTTTGATGAAACCTCCACCTGTTCTCAACGTGCACAAGAGTCATCAACACAATGGTAAACATAACTGAACTAAACTCGAAAGGATTGTAGACCTTTCAATCATCTCCTATGCCAAAAGCCCAATGCTCGTTTACGGTCTGCCAAGTAATTTCATTGTGATATGAGACCTGAAATGCCATGAACTCAGCTATTGGAAAATAACTGACAAGATATGGATTAGGTTTCTAAGTCGGTAATCATAGCAGTGTACTCTTCTCTAATTTTTGATAAGAAACGAGCTCTCAGTTTCCATTCAACCGGTCCCACAAGCGAAGTTCCATTGTCCTCTGATCAAGACTGTATTAAGAAATCTGAGGCTTTGTGGATCTTTCAAATGATTTACCTGCGTCTAATGCGGCAGAAAATGCTAGTTCTACTGGGATATCCATCCAAATAGACCTAGGTTCCTTTTTTAACGTGTCTTTCCTGCTAATTTTTTGAAGCAGGAGATTTATTTTATTCGTCAGCACGGCTTTTATCGCTGTTAGGCCGCGTGCTGTGATTCATGATGTCTGACATTTCATCGGCAATCAAGTCCACTATTGTTAAGGATTTGTTGTCAATGACTTGTTGTGGCGCCCGTATGGGTTTATATAGGCTGTTGGAATGTTCGAGGATTTACATGAAAGAATTCTGGTGACTTCAGGTAGACCTTTCCTGGTTTTCTCGAGTTTTACAAATGCTACGTCACTCAAGGGAACAATCAACACTATTATCATGTTTTTTTTCTTTTGCTACGAAGGGTTCTTTATACACATTATGTATACGACACTTCACAAATTGACAATAGGAATCAACATGAAAACAAAAAGTAAAATGCATCCTATCGAAAAGTTTCCGTTCTTTTTGCAGAAAATTGGCAGATGTTAAGACATTTGTACTCTTTACATCACTTCTGGATGTCAAAATACAGTGCTATTTTATAGATTTGCGGTGATAGAAGCTTCTCTTCATTGAGCTCTATCTCGAGTATGCCACACTGTAGGTACGTTTGGACATTCATAGACTCAGTCCTCCAGTTTGTTGTTTTCAGTTTTATTAGCAGGCTAACATCATTAGTTCAAAACTCAGCCATTTTTCTAGGTTTGTGCCTTGTCTTTTTTGGGGTTTGGCCTAGGAGACAAAGCTGGCCCATAGGCGGGCTCTTGGTGTTTCCACCCGGACCCCCATAGGATTAGCCAATAGTGCGCTACCACCCATTTTATGAAGCGAACCTGCGCCTCTTTACTTCGAGATTTTAAGGCTCATGCAGCCATAACCTCCCTATGAAGGCTTCCAAAACGATGGTATATTGGCTTTCTCGGCCAGTGAATTAAAACTTTTTGGAAGCCTTCATAGGGAGGTTATGGCTGCTTGAGATTTTAATTCTCGTAGTAAAGAGGCGAAGGTGGGCTTCATAAAAAGGGAGGTAGCGCGCAGTTCGCTACTCCTGTGGGGGTCCGGGAGGGGGCACCGAGAGCTCGCTGATGAGCCAGCATGGTGTCCTAGGTAAAACCCCACACAAAACATGGTACAAACCTAGAAAAATTGCTTAATTTTAATTCACTGGCCGTGAAAGACAATATATCATATCATTAGTTTAGTTGCATATTGTATTCCAAAATACCTATATGCCATATGGTTTTCAATCAAATTTCCAAATTCTGGACTCATCCATATTCAAATGGCACCGTAGGTATAGAATATAGCCTATTGTTATCATGATGATAAATTGAGTTAATCAATAAGTTACACATGATATACGTTTTTACATTGTCAACCAACTTTCCAAATGAATGACTACACTCAGTATCCACAGTCATAAAAATAATACTCTAGTGGAAAATGTTATGAATATTAGCCCCTGACGTAAAGTACTTAGGCTGTGTATTCTCTCAGGTTGGGTTGGTTGGTTCCTCAGTTTAGGGGCTGCGACAACGCGGTCATGTAGCCCCGTGTACTTTGGGTGTGTGTAGAATCTGTCTGATAACCGGTGTTAATTGTGATGGCTGTATTAGTGTGTGTTATCTGTTTTTTTAATTCAAGGAAGGACTGCAACTTTGAATTTTTCAAATAGTTCCTACTTTTGCCGCAAAACGCCACCGTCAACGACTACTAGGCCTAGTTCAGGACTTAGCTACTAGACGCCACCACAGTCGGCTCTTGGCAACGAACGTAGAAACCTAAGTCAAAAAAAGCAACAAAAGTCAACCCCTGGCACTATCCAGCCCATGACGGGCTAAGGCCGACCAAGCGACCGCTGCCCAGCCATTTGGCCTGCAGATATTGGGGTGACGCGTGATCAGCGCGTCGGGTCCCCTCGGCCGTTAATCTTGGTATTCGTGATCGGGGCGCTGTCTCACTGTCAGACAGCTACTCAATTGTCCTCACGAGGCTGAGTGCACCCCGTTCCAACCCTCACGTCAGTTTTAAAATCCCTGACGGAGCCGGGGATCGAACCCGGGGCCTCCGGGCGAGAGGCAGGCACGCTACCCCAACACCACGGGGCCGGCACGTAGAAACCTAAGAGCGTTGTTTACATTCCTAACCTATACAATTTAGCTTCACACAGGTGTAATTTGTGGAAGGTTCTTTAACATGCCATAAATCTATGACATGGGACCGCCGGCTTCACTTCCCCTCCGAAGGAAGGCATACTGAGGGATTTTTAATGCTCTTAAAAATTCCGACGGCTTCGGCCGGGTTTGAACCCGCGATCTTGGGCATAGAAGCTCAGCATGCTACCAACTATGCCACCGAAGCCGCCGGAAGTAAGGAGAAAGTCATAGATTTGAGGAGCAGAAAAACCAATCCAGTGAATTCTTAGTTGCAATCTACAGTATTCTGCAAGAAAGAAGTTACTGTAACGAAGAAACATTCGCTACATCGCTCAGCATTTAGACCAATCTTGCTGCAGGGAAGTGAGTGCTGGATAAATATATATGATACATGATATAGCTAATGTGAAGGTTACACGATTGATTGCTGGCACAACTGCTGTATATAGCAGCAATGGTGGGAAGGTACTCGTAATTAGGAGAAAATGATTCAGTTAGAAATGAACACGCTAGATGAAGTTCTTCGTATGAGCCGACATAGATGGTGGGGTCATGAAAAGAGAATGGGGAGGAGAGATTACCTGACAGGAAAAGGAAGATTATAGTTTTACGTGACCGTGAATCTTGTGATTATGAGCCACGAGACCTCTTTTTTTACGTGGAATCCGAATCACAGAACATGGCATTTCACTTCGAAAATATCACATGCATTGACCGGCGAATCGAACCCTGTCCACCTTGGTCAGAGGCTAACGACATGACCGCTGCACCACCACGCCCACTTACCTAAGAGGTTAATGATTTTGGCTGTAGAGGGTAAGAGAAGCAGAGGTAGACCTAGGTGGTGATGGATGGATTCAGTACTGAAAGATATTAAAGTGACAGGTGTACTGTTGAAGCAGAGGAGGCTGCAGTTCTAGCTGCTAATAGGGGAACATGGAGACGACTTGTTCACAAACAGACGCTTGCAGACTACACTGGATGCTGAAAGGTACAATACAGTCAAATAAATATATATATGTATGTATTATATGTACATATAGCTTTCTAGATTTTTCTGCATTATGCTTAACTCATTTAGCTCATTCTTGGATGTCAGATATTTGATAATAGGCCTATACAGTATCTATGAAAATTAATTAATGTAAAACAAAAATATTGGAATGCAGCCGAAATAAATCAGAATCTTCTATGGACATCAAATTGGCAGGTGAAAAACTAAAGGAAGTAGCAGACTTCTGTTACTTAGGATGTAAAATAACCAGTGATGGACGAAGCAAAGAGGATATAAAAAGTAGGTTAGCTCAGGCAAGGAAAGCATTTCTACAGAAAAGGAATCTGTTGACATTGAATATAGATTTAGGTGTTAGGAAGTCATTTTTGAAGGCCTTTGTCTGGAGCGTGGCACTCTATGGAAGTGAAACTTGGACTATTGGTGCAGCAGAAAAGAGGAGAATTGAAGCGTTTGAAATGTGGTGTTACAGGAGAATGATGAAGATCAGATGGGTAGATAGGATTACAAACGAAGAGGTATTAAGACTAGTGGGAGAGGAGAGATGTTTCTGGCGACTGCTAATGAGGAGACGAGATAGGTTGGTAGGACAAATACTAAGACACCCAGGAATAGCAAGCTTAGTTATGGAAGGATGGGATGAGGACAAGAACTGTGGGGGTAGACCAAGGTTGGAATATGTTAAACAGATTGCCTCGGACGTAGGGTGTGGTTGCTATGTAGAGATGAAACGATTAGCTCAGGACAGGGAGGCATGAGTAGCTGCATCAAACCAGTTAAAAGACTGAAGGCTCAAACAACAACAGAAAGGTAAATAAACGAATAGAGTTGTACCAATGTGTGATTATATTACATTAGTGACCATGTTTGAACATGCCTAACTAAATTGAGGATCGTGATTCAGTGTAAACTAATATCCCTAACGCTCCCTTTAACTCCACACTCATAAACATGGGGGTCATATGTGTACCTGCTTGTATCACACACACCCAAGCGCTAATGACAGGGAGGCTATTGCCCTGATGCCGATAAGCGGTACACATGCCCTTCGCCAGATGTGCCTCCCCATATAACCTCCGTGCCTGTCGATAGTGTGTTCTCTATCACAAAATAAACGCATATAAGTTAAAATATTTACAGAACTAATCATTTGAAGCACTTGACGGACATAAGCGTTTTATTCTTGTAAACGTGAAATTTAAAATAAATGCGCAATTTTTGAACCTTCAATATGAGTAATTGAAACTGTCCCTTATACTGTACAATGAACTTCAGCTAGTGGTGTAGTAGCTAGTGTCATAATCTCTCGTCCTCATGGTCTTGTATTCAGTTCCCGGCTGTGCCAAAACGTTTAATGGCTGTAACGGGGATCATTCAGCCTCGTGAGGACACCCGAGAAGAGGTAGTATTATTATTCACCTTAGCCATTCTAGATGTGGCTATCCAAGATTTACCACTGCAACTGAAGGCAAATATTGGGATAGTACCTAATTTATGGACGCAGTCGACGTCTTCTAAAGTCTACATCGAATTACACCAAAATAACCATCAGACAGATGGAGGCTGCACACATACATAGACAATATGTGAAATTAGACTATGTTAGGCCTTTATTGACGTATTTGTTACACATTAGTACAGATATCACAAAATTCTCTGCATCGGAGCTATTTAAATTCCATTAGGTGAGAATCACTTAATCGTTCATTTTTCATCATTTAAAATCGAGCATTATCATTATGTATGTATAAACATATGTGTGAATATCGGTCCACCTAAATAACTTTCGATCGACTTAACCGAGGTATTTCAAATGCTCACCTCTGGACATCTCAACATCATCTATCACGACAAATCCAGCATTGAATCTCTACAAAAAGTTTCACCAGTACTCAATTCTGTATTTCTGAAACAATAGGTAAACTAAAGCAACAGGGATGTCATGTAATTTTCAAGAAAAATAATTTATATTCTTACCTATTTAATCATTTGAGCACAACGAACCGTGATAATGCAAATCTTTGTTTAATGCTGAATACACATATTAGACTACCATCTGAACACGGACCCGAATGCCCTGATTTTTGGGTATGGATGATAACCCAATTTACAATGACTGGCCGCAGGGCTTCCTGATGAAATGCAAGGTATGTTTTCAATTAATTACTTCTATCTCTGTGTTTTGCCTTCATTAGGAGTGTAAAATCACGGCTAGCCACATACAAGACGGCTGAGATGGAAAATAAACCTTCCTCTTCTCGGGCATCCTCACGGGGATCAGTGTAACAAGTTCCAGACATCAATCATTATAAGCGCTTACTAAATATTAGGTGCCAACATTAGAGAAATATGATATAAGAAAGAATGAACTGTCTATTCCGTTCAGTTTAAGATGATCTGGGAGCGTTAAACTAAGAAAATAACGTAAATGTTTGTTTACGTTTCCGTCAGATTTCGTCCTTGGTTTTTGAGGATGTGAACAAGCCACCATTACTCAGATATATCAGCGAAGGACTTGACATACATGGACATGATTATGATGATGATAATTGTTGTTTTACGGGGCCTAACATCTAGGTTATCGGCCCCTAATGGTTTGGGTGATCGTGAAGTTGAAAATGAAATGTAAACTATAACTAAAACTAACTACTAACTTATAGACTAGAAGAAGAAATGGAAAACAAAAGGAGAATAAGGCAAATAAAGGACAGGAGAAACGAAATGATCTCAACCCTCGAAGAATGCGGATTGAGGGACTTGGAAGGAAGGAGAGCCATGAAAGGCAGATAGGAAAGAGAAAGAGGAGAGGGTCCGCCCCACAGGTAATGGATAAAAGGGGGAAAACCGGACCCAGCTCAGGAATCCCTCGGGATTGCCAACTCCCGACCTCACCAGCCGTGAGTCCCTGAGGGTGTAGCATTATCCAGGGTGCACCAGAAGGGGTGGGGCTACATACATCCTGACTCCTTGAGGGTCTTGAGCAGAAGGCAGGAAATAACATGAAAAGAAAAATAAGGCTGACCCTCGCAGAAAGGAGGGTATCAGAAAAGATGAGACAAGGACCAATTAAGGCGGGAAAGGAAGAGACTCCATAGGCCTCGGATACCCTAATACCGTCGGGGTCGGAAGAGAACAAGAGATGACCAAGTGAGGTCGACAGGAAAGAATACGGAAAGGAGCCCGGCACAAGTAAGTAGAAGCAATGCCAGACTCAGCTGGGGCCCCGTGGTCTCCAACCCACGTCCCCATAGATGTGAGCCCCTGAGAGAATAAATAGGCAATAACCGTTGTACCACTGAGCAAAGGCTGAGAAAATGATTATACTCTAAAAGAGTTCGTGCGAACATGCAGATTACAAATACTTGGATGGCAAGTTAAATTTCATTGGCTGGAACATTCAGAAATTTTTTGAAATTAAATTGCTCAAAACGTTTAGTATTGAGACGTGCAACTCCAGTTTTCAAATTACGAGTATTTACAGTGGATGGGTAACCACATGTGTTAGAGCTGCTAATTCAGTGCCTTAAACGTCTAAAGCCAAGTTACTTCGGCACCGTATCAGTTACCATTTGCCAAACCACCTGGTTTTACAAATTAATTTTAATAAATTGCTCAACGAAGTCTCAAAAACATCAATAAGTTCATATAGGATAAAACCTTGCCTATTATTGTCTACATCACTACCTTTGTAGCTCATATGAAGTCACAAGAAATAGCAGTTTGCGCTAAGGTAGAGCGGAGTGTTATTGTTCGTGAATGGCCACGCCAGTAACAGTGTTTTGTAAAACACAAAGGTAATGGGAATTTATGCTCTCTTCTTTTTGTGTAGCCATTTTTAAAACTAATTCAAGCCAGAGCTGAGAGGACAAACAAATTAATCTGTCCACCATTAAAGAAAGGAAGGCAACAAGTTGTAATTATGGAATGATTAGATGGCACTGTGACCCTACCCGCTAATGTTTACTACTCAAACACTTTACTGTGCCTATATACTCTCTTCCCTGCATTGTTTCACATTTAAAATGCCCTCCAAGAGTACAACTACACATTTATTAACGCAACACAGGCACCAAGGTAAAACTGAAGCCATGGCATTTCACCAAATCCACAAAAAAGAAAAAAAAAGCAAGTAGTTTCATCACCAACTAAAGAGGCTACTTTTCTCAAAATTGAAGATTCATGTCAATGATTAATCTTTATAGACCTATCTAGATTAATGACGAAATTAATTTGGTATTACTGACATGTTTAATTTGTTCGAAATATTCCTGAAATAGTGTAGCCTAATCGAGCACTGGGGCAGATGACCTTGCTGTTCCACCACTTAAAACCTCAATAACTAACTAATAGAGCACTTCAGTTGGCAGCTTTAGTGACTGAATATATTCTTAGTTCTATCTCTTAAGGTAAAGGAAGTACATACAGAATTTGGTTGAAGGCCAATGGATAGTATGGAAGTTACAAGCAGTTAGACATTTGACCTATCTGCATGTGTAAAATCATGTTGGCAACAATGTCATGTATAGCCTAAGTTGCTCAGAATTAAATGAAATAGTATGATCTATTATTGTGCCAATTTTGGATGAAATCCATTTGTTAGTACAGAAGTTGCATGCATTAAAACATTGAACATATCAGCAGGTTTAGAATCATGATGGCAGCACTGACGTATATTAATCACTCCAAGTTAATCTAGAATGTCTGGTAATATATGTATGCAAAGTTTAGAGCTGTTGGATTGCATATATTCTGATATTTTGGTATCAGGATAAGAAAATAGAGAGAGCATTTAATTAACAGTTGGCAGCATTGGTTGCTCTTAAGAATATGCATAGTCATATGTGTTGTAGTACACATAGCACATACGAAAATTGGTTGAAATCCAATTTATAGTATAAAAGTTACAAGCATTTAAAATTGTACCTAACATCTTGCTTAGAATCATGTTGGCAGCAGTAACGTATCTTAAATACTTTGAATAATTCTAGAATGACAGGTACTATATGTGTGAAAAATTTAGTACTGTTGGAATTCATAGTTTCTGATATATTGGTATTAGGATAAAAAGAACAGGGAGAGCATTTAATATAACAGTTGGCAGCTCTGGTGACTCTTAAGAAAACGCATAATCCTATCTGTTATGGTACACATAGTTCATAAGGAATTTCGTTGAACTCTAGTTGCCAGTAGAGAAGTTACATGCATTTAAAAATTGGACCTATCAGCGTGCATGGAATCATGTTGGCAACAGTGTCATGCATGAGCTCCTAAAAATTAGTCTGGAGTGTTATTATCAATTTTGGAACAGTTCGCATGCATAACTTCTGAAATATCCAACATAGAGCTCACATTTCAATTGTGTTTTTCGGCAGTTAGTAGCATTGGCGTCATTTTCAAATAGGGCCGTGAAATATTCAGGTATGGGTCCTTACTCACACCAAATTTGGTTTCGAGAGCTGCATCCGTCTGGGAGTTGATAGGGACACACACACACACACACACACACACGGACATACAGACAGAAGGACAGGCAGACAGACACACATTTTCCCGCATCGATTTTGCAATGTGAAAAGTAGGCTAAAAATCTCTACTTCTAGGCACATTACAGCTCTATTTCCCTAAGCCCTACCAAGGATGAACCAATTTCAAAGAGACCGTTGAGAAGCGTACGTCTTTACCACTTGTTATCTAACATTTTCCATTGTATTGTATACTAGCAGGTACCCGCTGCATCGCCCGCGATCAAGACAATGGGTACGCTGCATTATTGCTGATAATTGGTCTATTCTATTACAGCAATCGCGGCTATAGGTGGGCCCATTCTAATTCTGAATATTCTGATACATACAGTATATTGATATGAGCAGCAAAGTGGGAATTTTATAGAGTTGTGAAAATCTGCAGGGTTCGATGTTACATTATGTTAACAAATTTTAAAATTACGTTTTTGGTTTTGCCACCTTCTGCTGAGACATAACGATTTTGTTGTCCGGATGCTCGCGAGCACGCCACATACAGTTGCCCATGGGAAAAAATGGTTTTGTCTAAATGTACACGTGCTACTGTTATGTGTGTGTCATTGCGCTTTGTTAAAGAAATTGCGAATATTGTTTGAAGAGGGAACTGCACTCTTGCACACTGGAATGGCAAATCTATCGGAATATGGGGATTTAATAGTATTCTTACTTAAGCTATTCTGGATGTAATTTGGCCATACTTATTGATGATTTCAACGTCAACATATCGCTATTAATAGACCAATAGTTAAATACCTCTCACCTTGGCCGCTGATGCACATTATGCAGTCTCTTCCAGTGTTACATCCCAGGGATTGAAATTCTCCAACCACCCTTTTGCCTCACATGCCTCTCTAAGTAATTAAAATTCCTGATTGTTGTTGTTTGAGTCTTCAGGTTTTTAACAGGTTTTATGCAGCCCTCCATGTCTCCCTCTCCTGAGCTAATCGTTTCATCTCTACATAGTTACCACACCCTACATCCGAGGCAATCTGTTTAACCCTGGTTTACCCCTACAGTTCTAGTCCGCGACCCTCCCATCCATAACTAAGCTTGCTATTCCTGGGTATCTTAATATGTGTCCTACCCTCCTATCTCTTCTCTTCATTAGCAGTCGCCAGAAAGATCTCTCCTCTCCCACTCGTCTTAATACCTCTTCATTTGTTACCCTATCTACCCATCTGATCATCATTCTCCTGTATCACCACATTTCAAAAGCTTCAATTCTCCTCTTTTCTGCTGCACCATTAGTCCATTAGTCAAACTCAGCAACTTTTCTAGGTTTAAGCCGTGCCTTGTGCGGGGATTCAATGGCCGTGAAAGACAAAATACCAACTTTATTGAAATAAGTTTGCCCAAAATAATAATTAACGTGACAGCCGGTAGAATACGACACATTCGACTGTGAACATGGGTTGTTGATCATGGTAAAAAACGAAAAAGGGCAGATCAAAAAAGGCAAACAAAAATATTCAGTTAAAAAAATTATAAAGCAAATTAAAGCATACCGTGCAAAATAGAAAGCACCTTATCATTGTAAATTAGAGTAAAGATCTGAAAGCTCGCTTTCAGTAACCAGCTCAAAGAGTATAAAATGAGACTCAAAATCACAATCGTATCCGACCCCAAAAGCCACCTCTATGAATAAAATATATCTCATTTTACGCGTATCAATGCGAGGAGGAATGTTCGTGGTTAGAAGTGGGAACCGAACCCCGGGTTTTAAGGCCCTAAAACGAACGGTTTTCGAGATATTGCCAGAAATCTATCCCCGGTCTGCGAAATTCAGCGGTTGCCATAGTAACGTTGATCTGTTTCTGAGAGGGAGCACAGTTATTTGGGAATATCTCCGAAACCAATCATTTTAGGAACTTAAAAATTGTGGTTTGGGGTCCCTGCAGGACCTCCGAGTATTGTTTCTCGCCTCTGGCGGCTTAAAATGAGCTAAATCCGAACTTTGTACCGACTGTCCTTGCTCAGTGCCAAAGGGCCGAAAAGAGGTACTTACAAATTGAATTTTCAAAGACCGATTCTTTGTGGGCCTCTACATACTCGGATCAACCAACATGCAAAATTTCAGCTTTCTAGGTCTAGTGGTTTGAGCCCTGCGTCGATGAGTCAATTTTGGATGGTCAATGCCAAAGGGCCGAAAAAAGTGACTTACAAATTGAATGTTCTAAAACCGTTTCTTAGTGAGCCTCTACTTACTCGGATCAACCAACATGCAAAATTTCAGCTTTCTAGGTCTAGTGGTTTGAGCCCTGCGGTGATGAGTCAATTTTGGATTATATATAACTAGCTGAAGTACCCGTGGAACGCTACGCGTCATAAATAAATTAAAATGTGAAGGTGACAGTTAAAACAGGGGATAGGCGAGGTGCTGCGCAGAGGGAGATAAGGATGGAACATTTTGTCCAACTACACCGCTCGGCGTTGACCGTGTTTTATAGCACAAATTAGGTTTTACTCGCCAACAGTTGCAGATACCTTTCGGATAGAAAATTTAAATGTAAACCTCGCATATGCCATCAAAAGTTTGCTATTTTTAGCGTTATCTTTTTATTTGAAATGGAAATATGAAAGATTGAAACCAAAGGGTGTAGTGACGTCACTAAAATGGTCGCCATCTTTAAATAGTGCAAAGTAATGAAATCAAAAGTAACCTATATGTTAACCAGGTAAATCAGCTACTTCCATGTAAAATTCACGTAAATCGTACCAGTGGTACTTGCGTGATTGAGTAATACACAGACACACACCATCTCATTTTTAGCCTCGCTTCGCTCGCGTCATAGTCGTATCATATTGTTATTCAATGAAATGCAGGTTTAACCCCGTTAACACCCATTTAGAACCTGAATAACCAAAAATCCCTCCTTAGTAGATGTTTTCGACACACAACAAACATATCCCCAAAATATCATTCTTCTACCTTTAATAGTTTTGGTTGGTCGATGAGAGCAAACATCCAAAAATCCTTCCTTAGTGGACGTTTTTCATGCAGAATTTCACCCCTCCCCATATGCCCCTTAAATTGCATTTATGAAAAAACGGTCAAACACCTATTTATTTTATTTATTTATTTTTACGCTGAATGATTTCCTCCGAGTTTCAAACTCCTCCCTATGTCGTTTAAGAGATACACGCTCAGTTAGGAATCTTTCAACCCCCACTTTTCATCCCTTTCACCTCATAATATACACTACATCGAAAAACCATTAGACATGTGTCAGCTTATTTTTAATGATTAGTATATGTGCCAAGTATCACATCCCCAAATGAAACCACTCGTGAGATATTGTTATTCAATGAAATGCACGTTTACCCCCTTAACACCTCTTTAGAACCTGAATATCCAAAACTCTTTCCTTAGTGGACGTTTTCGACATACAACGAACATATCCCCAAAATTTCATGTTTCTAACTTCAATAATTTTTGCTTGGCGATGATGAGTGTGTGAGTGAGTGAGTCAGGACATTTTCTTTCATTTATTTTTGATAATTTCACCCCTCCCCATGAACCCCTTAAATTGGATTTATGAAACAAAAGGTCGAGCACCTATTTACTTATTTAAAGCTGTTTTCGCCCTGATTTTGATGAGTGAGTAAGTGAGTCAATCAGTTAGGACACTTTCTTTCCTGTTTTTCCCCCCAGACTTTCACCCCTCTCCAAGGGCCCCTTAAATTGGATTTATGAAAAAACGGTCGAACACCTATTTACTTGTATTATAAGCTGTTTTTCCCGCCGAATTTCAAAATTCTCGCCTATGTCGTTTAAGAGATACACGCTCCGATTATAATCCCTCAACCCCCAATTTTCACCCCTTTCACCTCATAATATACACCACATCGATAAACCCTTCGACATATGTCTGATTATTTTTAATGATTAGTTTATATACCGAATATCACATCCCTAAAGACACAACTCATGAGATACCGTTATTCAATGAAATGCACGTTTACCCCCTTGTCACCTCTCTAAAACCCGAATAAACAAAAATCATTCCTTAGTTAACTTTTTCGACATACAGCGAACATATTCCCAAAATTTCATGTTTCCAACTTTAATAGTTTTCGCTGGGCGTGATGAGTGAGTGTGTAAGACAGGACATTTTCTTTCAATTATTTTTACCAGAATTTCACCCCTCCCCATGGGCCCCTTAAATTGGATTGATGAAAAAACGCTTGAACACCTATTAAATTATTTTTTATGCTGTCTTTTTAGCCTACTTTCGATTTTCGCAAAAAATGAAAGTAGACTTATTAGATCAACACAGGGCGAAAAAAGTGTGTCTGTCTGTGTGTGTGTATGTGTGTGTGTGAGTCTGTGTGTGTGTGTGTGTGTGTGTGTGTGTGTGTGTCTGTGTGTGAGTGTGTGTACTCTGAATGTCTGTCCCCCCTATCAATTCGAACACGGTGAATGCGAATTGAACGAAATTTGGTACAAAGGTAGCACTAGCAAAGGACACCTCAGTGTCATGTTTCGTATCGCCGCCATCTTGACGGAAACGTAATGGCGGCCACACAAATGTTCAAAGCTTAAATCAAATTACGAATAACTTAATCATCCGATCTCTACCAAATTGTGCAACAACATACCTTTATGGGGGGAGAATCCTTTGACCAAACCAATAGGCCATCAGCGTAATAGTTTGCGGATGGCGGCCATCTTTGTGTGAAAATCGATTCCCCCTATTAATTCGAACACGGTGCAACCGAATGGAACGAAATTTGGAACAGAGGTAGTACTAACAAAAGGCACCTCAGTGTCATGTTTTATTTCGCCGCCATCTTGACGGAAACGTAATGGCGGCCACACAAATGTTAAAAGCTTAAATCAAATTACGACTAACCTAATCATCCGATCTCTACCAAATTTTGCAAAAACATACCTTTATGGGGGGAGCATCCTTTGACCAAACTAACAGGTCATCAGCTTAATAGTTTGTGGATGGCGGCCATCTTTGTGTGAAAATCGATTCCCCCTATTAATTCGAACACGGTGCAACCGAATGGAACGAAATTTGGTACAGAGGTAGTACTAACAAAGGGCACCTCAGTGTCATGTTTTATATCGCCGCCATCTTGACGGAAACGTAATGGCGGCCACACAAATGTTCAAAGCTTAAATCAAATTACGATTAACCTAATCATCCGTTCTCTACCAAATATTGCAACAACATACCTTTATAGAGGAAGCATCCTTTGACCAAATGATTAGGTCATTAGCCTAATAGTTTGCGGATGGCGGCCATATTTGTGTGAAAATCAATTCCCCCTATTAATTCAAACACGGTGAAACCGAATGAAACGAAATTTGGTACAGAGGTAGCACTAGCAAAGGGCATCTCAGTGTCATGTTTTATATCGCCGCCATATTGACAGAAACGTAATGGCGGCCACACAAATGTTCAAAGCTTAAGTTAAATTACGACTAACATAACCATCCGATCACTACCAAACTTTGCGACAACATTCCTTTATGGAGGAAGCATCCTTTGACCAATCTAATAGGTTATTAACCTAATAGTTTGCGGGTGGCGGCCATCTTTATGTCAAAACTGATTCCCCCTATTAATTCGAACACGGTGGAACCGAATGGAACGAAATTTGGTACAGAGGTAGCACTAGCAAAGGGCACCTCAGTGTCATGTTTTATATCGCCGCCATCTTGACTGAAACGTAATGGCGGCCACACGAATGTTCAAAGCTTAAATCAAATTACGATTAACCTAATCATCCGATCTCTACCAAATTTTGCAACTACATACCTTTATGGATGGAGCATCCTTTGACCAATCTAATAGGTCATTCGCCTAATAGTTTGCGGATGGCGGCCATCTTTGTGTCAAAATCGATTCCCCCTATTAATTAAAACACGGTGAAACCGAATGGAACGAAATTTGGTACAGAGGTAGCACTAGCAAAGGGCACCTCAGTGTCCTGTTTTATATCACCGCTATCTTGACGGAAACGTAATCGCGGCCACCCAAATGTTAAAAGCTAAAATGTAATTACGACCAACCTAATAATCTAGTCTCTACCAAATTTTGCAACACCATATCTTTATGCGGGAAACATATTCAGACCAAAGTGCAAGAACATCAGCCCAATAGTTTGCAGATGGTGGCCAAGTATGTGTGCAAATCGATTCCCCCTATCAATTCAAACACGGTGAAACCGAATTGAACGAAATTTGGTACAGAGGTAGCACTAGCAAAGGGCACCTCATATTCATGGTTAATATCCCTATAGCACGTTGTATTTCAACAGGCTACTACAACCAATATTCAATCATACTCCTTGAAAAGGACAAAGAGTTATAACAATACCCATGCATTTAGGAGAAAGTAGGCTATATGTTCTTTACTGAACATCTTGTTTCCCCTGAGTTTGATGAGTGAGTGAGTTAGTCAGTCGGTTAGGACACTTTCGCTCCTTTTTCCCCCAGAATTTCACCCGACCCCAGTGACCCCTTAAATTAATTTATGAATAAACTGTCGAACACCGATTTTCTTACTTTTTAAGCTGATTTTTTTTCGCTGAGTTTCAAATTTCTCGCCTATGTCGTTTAAGAGATAGGCCTACACGCTCCGTTAGGAATCCTTCAACCCCCACTTTTCACCCCTTTCACCTCATAATAATACACCACATCGAAAAACCCTTAGACACATGTCTGCGTATTTTTAATGATTAGTTTATATGCCGAGTATCACATCCACAAATGAAACCACTCGTGAGATATTGTTATTCAATGAAATGCAGGTTTAGCCCCCTTAAGACCCCTTTTGAACCCGAATATCCAAAAAACCTGCCTTAGTGTACGGTTTTGGCATACAACGAACATATCCCCGAAATGTCATGTTTCCAACTTCAATATTTTTGGCTGGGCGATGATGAGTGAGAGAATGAGTCAGAACATTTTCTTTCAATGTTTTTTTCAACAGAATTTCACCCCCCCCCCCCCCCCCCCCCGATGAACCCCTTCAATTTGATTGAAAAACAAACTGTCGAAAAGCTATTTACTTACTTTAAAGCAGTTTTTCCCCCGAGTTTGATGAGTGAGTCAGTCAGTCAATCAGTTAGGACACTTTCTTTCCTGTCCCCCCCCCCCGAATTTCATCCCTCCCCATGGGCCCCTTAAATTGGATTTATGGAAGAACGGTCAAACGTATTTACTTATTTTTTGCTGATATTTTTCCGCTGAGTTTCAAACTCCTCGCCTATGTAGTTTATGAGATACACGCTCCGTTAGGAATCTTTCAATCCCCACTTTTCACCCCTTTCACCTCATAAACACATCGAAAAACCCTCAGACACGTGTCCTGTTACTTTTTAATGAAAAGTTTATATGCCGTGTATCACATCCCCAAATGAAACCAAACGGGAGATATTGCTATTCAATGAAATGCAGGTTTAACCCCCTTAAGACCCCTTTAGAACCTGAATATCCGAAAATCCTCCCTTAGTAGACGGTTTTGACATACAATGAACATATCCCCAAACTGTCATGTTTCTGACTTCAATAATTTTGGCTAGGCGATGATGAGTGAGTGAGTGAGTGAGTGAGTCAGGACATTTTCTTTCAATTTTCTTTTTTCAGAATTTCACCCCTCCCCATGAACCACTTAAATTTGATTTATGAAAAAAAAACTGTCGAACAGCTTTTTACTTACTTTAAAGCAGTTTTTCCCCCTGAGTTTGATGAGTGAGTCAGTCAGTCAATCAGTTAGGACATTTTCTTTCCTGTTTCCCCCCCACCCCCACCAGAATCTCATCTCTCCCCATGGGCCCCTAAAATTGGATTTTTGAAAAAACTGTCAAACACTTCTTTTTTATGTTGATTTTTTTTCGCTGAGTTTCAAACTCCTCGCCTATGTCGTTTAAGAGACACACGCTCCGTTAGGAATCTTTTAATCCCCACTTTTCACCCCTTTCACCTCATAATATGCACCACATCGAAAAACCTTCAGACACATGTCTTCTTATTTTCAATGATGAGTTTATATGCCGAGTATCACATCCCCCAATGAAACCAATCGGGAGATATTGCTATTCAATTAAATGAAGGTCTACCCCCTTAACACCCCTTTAGAACCTGAATATCAAAAATTTCTCTCTTAGTGGGCATTTTCGGCCCTTCAGGAAGCTGCATACCAGATTTCATTCCAATCCGTTCGGTGGTTTCTGAGATTTCGTGATGAATAAATGAATGAGTGAGTGAGTGGTATTTGACAAATATATAGTAGATAGAAGATAGTGTCTAGTCTTTGTTATGCTAAACTCGGTTGACAGTGCTGTGTGAGCAGTTGAGTAACTAACGGGATTTCAAGTAAAGATCCTCATTTTCTATACCGGTAGTGCTGAGCGCAATTGGCATCAAGTCGGCCGTGTCTCGACTTGAGCTATGTTGCCATGGAAACTATCTGCCTTGCCATTCCTTCATGAGTATTTTTAGCCTATTTTCAATTTTGAAAAAAATAGGCTTATGAGATCACCTTTTGTCCGTGTGTGTGTGCGTGTGTGTGTGTGTGATTCGTGTGTGTGTGTGTGTCCCCCTAATAAAATCTAAACGGCTGGAGCGATTTCAATGACACTCGGTAAGTTCATAGCACTATTCCCTGCGACCCCGACCGTGCCCTTCAAATTTTGTTACGACTCACCAATCCAACATGGCAGCTGTGCGAAATATTTCACCAGCATTCAATATCTCCGAAACTATTACCTATATTACCCTGACATTTTGTATGGTGATAAAGGCAACAACTATAAGTTTATTTATGTGACCTTTGAAAATCTGGTTACAACAAAACGAACATGGCGGCCAAGCGAAGTTGCGACTTTTAAATAGACGTTTCTCGCGATTTAACCAACCAAACGCAATGAAACTTGATACAGTATATCTTTATATGTATAATTCTTCGACACGTGTGTATGTGACTGAACTCCTCCTAAACGCCTGGGCCGATTTTTCTGAAATTTTGTATGAATGTTAGGGTGAGCCCATGTATGGTTTAGATTTACAATTTGACCAGATAGGTGGAATTTTAGAATTTTAGAACCACAATTTACACACAAATTTAGAACCACAATATACAGTCATAAACAGTCGTCATGGAAACGGCTAGCCTTAGTTAAAAGTGATCCTTTTGGACTGTGTGTCTCCGCCCATGGCGGAAAGATGTGTTTTATACCAAAGGTGGCAGTGATGTCGAATTCTGTTTGTCTCTGTACGTTAGAGCGTTTCAAAGTTCCGTATGCGTTCATATACCATTCATCCAATTGCGATGAAACTTGGGTGAGATGTTGAGTGCACTCCAGGGAAGGTGTTTGGCTTAGTAAATCCATTTTACAATAGATAGCGCACGACTAGATTCAACAAATGAGCGATGACGCGCGAAGCGTTTCAAAAAGGTCCCGTATGCGTTCAAATACCATTCGTCCGATAGCGATGAAACTTGGGTGAGATGTTGTGTACACACCACGGAAGGCTTCTGGCTTAGTAAATTCATTTTACTATAGATAGCGCACGAATAGATTCTACAATTGAGCGACGACGTGCGAAATGTTTCAACAAAATCCCGTATAAGTTTATATACCATTCATCGATTGCGATGAAATTTTGAAGAGTTGTTGTGTACACTTACGTGAAGGTTTCTAACTTAGTAAATCCATTTCACAGGAGGTTAAGCACGAGTAGATTAAACAAATGAGCGCCGACGCACGAAGCGTTTCAACAAGGTCCCATATGCGTTCAAATACCATTCGTCCGATAGCGATGATACTTGAGTGATATGTTGTGTGCACTCCAGGGAAGGCTTCAGGCTTAGTAAATTAATTTTACAATAGGTAGCGCACGACTAGATTCAACAAATGAGTGACGACGCGCGAAGCGTTTCAACAAAATCCCGTATAAGTTTATATACCATTCATCGATTGAGATGAAACTTTGATGAGTTGTTGTGTACATTTACGTGAAGGTTTCAAACTTAGTAAATCCATTTCACAGGAGGTTGTGCACGAGTAGATTCAACAAATGTGCGGCGACGTGCGAAGCGTTTCAACAAGGTCCCGTATACGTTCAAATACCATTCGTCCGATAGCGATGAAACTTGGGTGAGATGTTGTGTACACACCAGGGAAGGCTTCTGGCTTAGTAAATTCATTTTACTATAGATAGCGCACGAATAGATTCAACAATTGAGCGACGACGTGCGAAATGTTTCAACAAAATCCCGTATAAGTTTATATACCATTCATCGATTGCGATGAAATTTTGAAGAGTTGTTGTGTACACTTACGTGAAGGTTTCTAACTTAGTAAATCCATTTCACAGGAGGTTAAGCACGAGTAGATTAAACAAATGAGCGCCGACGCACGAAGCGTTTCAACAAGGTCCCATATGCGTTCAAATACCATTCGTCCGATAGCGATGATACTTGAGTGATATGTTGTGTGCACTCCAGGGAAGGCTTCAGGCTTAGTAAATTAATTTTACAATAGGTAGCGCACGACTAGATTCAACAAATGAGTGACGACGCGCGAAGCGTTTCAACAAAATCCCGTATAAGTTTATATACCATTCATCGATTGAGATGAAACTTTGATGAGTTGTTGTGTACATTTACGTGAAGGTTTCAAACTTAGTAAATCCATTTCACAGGAGGTTGTGCACGAGTAGATTCAACAAATGTGCGGCGACGTGCGAAGCGTTTCAACTAGGTCCCGTATGCGTTCAAATACCATTCGTCCGATTGCGATGAAACTTGGGTGAGATGTTGTGTACCCTTCAGGGGAGGCTTCTGGATTAGTAAATCCATTTTACAATAGGTAGCGCACGAGTAGATTCTACAAATGGGCGACGATGTGCGAACGTTTAAACTAAGTCCCGTTTGCGTTCATATATCATTCATCCGATTGCAATAAAACTTGGGTGAGATGTTGTGTACACTTCCGTGAGGGTTTCTAACTTAGTAAATCCATTTCACAGGAGGTTACGCACGAGTAGATTCAACAAATGAGCGACTATGCGCGTATGCGTTCAAATACCATTCGTCCGATTACGATGAAACTTGGGTGAGATGTTGTGTACATCCTACGGAAGGTTTCTGGCTTAATAAATCCATTTTACAATTGGTAGCGCACGAGTAGATTCAACAAATGAATGACGGCACGCGAATCATTTCAACAAAGTACCATATGCGTCCATATACCATTTATCCGATTGCGAAGAAACTTTGGTGAATTGTTGTGTACACTTCAGTTAAGGTTTCTGGCTCAGTAAATTCATTTTACAATAGGTAGCACAAGAGTAGATTCAAGAAATGTGCGATGGCGCGCGAATCGTTTCAACATAGACCTGTATGCGTTCATATACCATTTATCCGATTACGATGAAACTTTGGTGAATTGTTGTGTACACTCCAGGGAAGATTTCTGGATTAGTAAATCCAGTTTTTAATAAGTAGCGCACGAGTAGATTCAACAAATGAGCGACGGCGTGTGAATCGTTTCCACAATGTCGCGTATGCAGTCATATATCATTCATCCGATTGCGATGAAACCTTGGTGAATGATTGAGTACACTCCGGAGAAGGTTTCAGGCTTAGTAAATCTATTTTACAATAGGTAGCGCATGAGTAGATTCAACAGATGAGTGAAGCACGCGAATCGTTTAAAAAAATCCTGTATACGTTTATATGTCATTCATCCGATTCCGATTAAACTTTGATGAGTTGTTGTGTATACTTACGTGAAGCTTTCTAACTTAGTAAATCAATTTCACAGTTGGTAGAGCACGAGTAGATTCAACAAATGAGTGACAGCGCACGAATCATTTAAACAAAATCCCGTATGCGTTTTATGCCATTTATCCAATTGCGATGAAACGTTGGAGAGTTGTTGTGCACGCTCCCACGAATGTTTCTAGATTAGCTAATTCATTTCACGATAGTTTAGAGGCAGTTAACAGAAATGAAAAAAATATTGTGTATCCAAAAGCACTTCAGGAAACAAAGTTACAACACTTTCTTTGATTGGCAGGACAACGTCTGCCGGGTCAGCTAGTGTTTATATACATTGTAATACACCGACATCTAACTTCGATCAATTGTTTACTTAACCACAAGATGGCGGATGTGCGAAATATTTCACCGGCATTCCATATCTGTGAAACTATTAGCGGTATCTCCCTGAAATCTTTTACGGAGATAAAGGGCACTACGGAAGTCCATCTATAAGACTTTCAGAAACCGGTTAACTACAAAACGAACATGGCAGCCAAGGGAAGTTGAAAATTTTAAATAGACCTTTCTCGCGATTTAATGTTCCAAACGCACTGAAATCTGGCACAGGAAATATTTATTCACATTGTAATGCACTGGTATCTAATTTAGTTAAATTGTTTACATAACCTCAAGATGGCGGATGTGCGAATTTTAAAATTAAGTTTTTATTTCTTGTGATGTAGTCATGCGATCGAATTGAAAGTTTGAATATTGAACCTACGCAATAATTTTCCTTTAATGGTACACGACTCTATGGCCTATACATTTAACAATTCACCATGGCGACCGTCCAAAATATTTAGTCGGCTCTGAATATCTACGAATCTATTATATAAATCAAACTGAATTTCTTAATGTTCATAGGGGCTATGAACTTAAGTTCACCTATAGGACTTTAAATAACTTGGTGTTCACAAATCCAACATGGAGGCGACGCGAAATATAAAAATTCACATGGACGTTTCTCGCAATTTAACCATCCGAGTGTAGTGAAACTTGGAACAGTAAATCCTTATACGAATGGTAATCCACTGGCATCTAATTTATTTCAATTGTTTCCATAACCTCAAGATGGCAGCTGTGCGAAATTTTAAAATCTCCTTGTTACTTCTTGTGACCTAATTATGCGATTGTAGTTCGAATACTACACGTACACAATAATCTGCATGTAACAGTACATAACTCTAGGACCTACATATATAAATTCCAACATGGCGACCATCCGAAATATTTAGTCGGTTCTCAATATCTACGAATCTATTACAGCAATCAAACTGAAATTGTGTATGTTGCTAGAGGCAATTAACATAAGTAGGATATATGAAAATAGGCTGTATAGTTCTTCACGGAACTACTTGTTTATGATTTGATTAGCCTGTTTTTGAGTGCAAAAGGGCCAAAATCAGAAGAATGAGAAAGACTATCGAAAATTCATGTAGCCAGCGGTTCCTTCTGGGTCTTAAAATATGTGTATGCAAAATATGGTTGAGATTGGTGGAACGGTGTAGATTTGCATACGGAACCAACCCACATACATACATACATACATACATACATACATACATACATACATACATGCATACATACAGACTTTCACTTTTATATATTAGATAGAAGATAGATAGATTACACTTTTCTTGAATGCAGCAAATTCATTCATTCATTCATTTATTAATTCCTCCAGCTTATGACCTTGGTACTTGAGGGTATGAACAAGCCACCATTTCTTTGAAGGAAGAGGTCAGTGAAGGAATTCACAGAGTAGATGAATTGATTTATTTGTATATTTAATTATTTATTTATTATTTATTTATTTACTTATTTATTTATGTATTTATTTATTTATAAGCAGTACGTACACGTTGTATTTCTGAAAGTATAATGAGTGCTTACTAAATATTTGGTGCCAATATTAAAGAAATCTACTATATATACTGTATAACAAGTAGTTCCGTGTTGACCTACACAGCCTATTTTCATATATCCTACTTATGTTAATTGTCTCTATCAACATACAAAATTTCAGTTTGATTGCTGTAAATTATTCGTAGATATTGAGAACCGTCTAAATATTTCAGATGGTAGTGAACCCATGTACCATTGGCTCAAAAGGGGTCGAATCCAGGTATTTTTGTAAAAGGAAGGAAGGAAATATACAGTCTTCAATGGAACATAGAAAGATTTCATGCAAGGATGCTAGCCTAACGTTGTGTAAGAAGCTGGACCCAGGTGGCCAGGAAATGAGATCATGCCTGACTCATTGATAAGGAGCCGGTCACGAATATAAATCGAAGGAGTGGAAAGTTCCAGGCGTATAAGAGAGAGCACGTTTCGGAAATCGCCCTTACCTTGCATTAAAACGGCAACAGCGCAACTGTGCCAGAAGAAGAATAATTAAATTTAACCCATTTGCAAGAATAAAAGTAAGTAAATAAATACAGCATTGTGAATCATTTCGGATTAGAGATTTTTGTGTGGAGAAAAAGCTTTTAATAATTGCCTAGGAGAGAAGTGCAAAAGTAGCATACGTCATCGGGGGTTTACTGAGACCCGAGGAGTGGGGAATTAAAAAATCAACTGCAACACCCACACAGCTGAAGACTAAAAATTATTTAATATCACAGAAATGCACGATCGATTTTCATGTGCAGTGAGGTCATTTTACGTTTAGAAAACGAGCTTTCTGGAGATATAATTTTTATAAATGTGCGACAATTATTTCAAAAGTTGGTCACGAAAAAGGCAAGGATTTTATCTTTTTTTAGATAAATAGTATAAAATTCCAAGCCAAGCCAGACCAATCATGCAGTCTTCGAGCATCCCTTGAGGGGAAACGCTGTATCACACCGTATAAACAGTAGCCGATGTCCAGAGGGCGTCGCTGTATCGACAACCAACGTGCATCCGTAGGGAGTGGCCGATAAGTATTATTAAAGTATCGCCGTGTGGAGAATTAGGAAAATCCTAATTACAGGATTTAGTTCCGCCAGTATAACATTTTACAGTGAAAAATTCAGGAATTACAGTCAGATTAGGCTGCAAACTTAGAGAACCGGCGATAGATCTTCAAAAATACAGTCCAAGTAAACGACCGAAAATATCGTAGCAGTTTTGAAGTACCATAACAGCGAGATAAACATTCTATCGACGTATAAGAATCCGATCAGGGTTGGACCAAAAATAAGGTTCGCATAGGGTTCTGAAAAATCGGAATTCGAGGACAGAATAAGCGGAGAGGAGAAGTAAATTCTAGATATTGTTTCAAGGAAACAAATAAATTATAAATGGCACTAAGTTACGAGGAGTATTAGTTGCTAGAAATCAACAGGTCACCGATAGATTATCTGGGGGACCGTGGACAAGACAGACTTTTCACTAGACAACAAATAGGGTCTAGAAAGAAGCAGTTCGAGCTAATAATAGCTGATCGTCAGGAAGTCGAAATTGAAGGAGTACTATTCCAGGGAAGAAGTAGATGGTTCGAGACTTTCATAGTGGTTAGAGAGGAAGCCGACATTTACGGGAGACGGGAGGTCAAGAAATCACGTGTGAAAGGTTTAATAGAGCCTTAGTGATTAGAATCTGTGAAGTGTAAATATAAAAAAATTGTGTTAAAGGGTAATATTTTTAGTGATTTTTATCGTGTATTCTAAACGAATCCACCAGTGTATTTTAAAATGTTATCAGTGTTAAATGTATTTGAGTTAAATGTGTGTCAAGATATGTCAGTACATGAAATGAATTTGTACAAGATGGTGTAATCACAAAATAGTGGGCAAAAATGAAACATCGCAAGAAAAGGAAGGTCAGGGACCGACCTATAACATGTGAGTAAAGATTTTCATTATGTTTTGTGTTGGGGAAGTGTTTGTGTACAATCCACCGGAGTTTGAGATAGAGGGATGTTTTCGAGTAACAAATAACAGAATAAGAGCGCGGTCTGAACAAATAAGAATTGAGAAATTATAAAATAATAATGTGAATAGAATAAATCCTGTAGAGGAAATGTATGAAGTAAAATATCAGTATATTTGATAAATATTGTAAAAGCAAGCGTAATAATAATAATAATAATAATGAAAAGTATATAAATGAAGATAAATTTGAATTATATGAAAGAAATAGCTTTTGAGCTTTTGTAAGGAATGAAGACATGATATGAATACGTGTTCTTAAAGTATAGTGATTATCGTCACGGGAGAGGATCAATATAAAAATGGAGATGTAGATCAAATGTTGATTTTTGAATTTACCAGTTCTTTGGAAGACGCTAGGCTTTAAAGTAATGTGTAGCGCATTGTCGCGTATTAAAGTAATTTATCACGCTAGGTAGGCGTTGAATCTAAATTTACTTGGCAAATTAATTTTGAGGGACAGTTGATTGCGGTAATTGAGCTATGTTGTAAGTCCTCCAGTATGGGATTAATTCCCGAGGCCATGTGTGTTGTATTGAATTACATAATAGGGAGTGTATTTGTTGTATTGATGAGCGCAGGTTAGACTGAGGTCGCCTTAAACGCTGAATTGTTGTAAGTCCTCCAGTATGGGAGTGGTTCCCGAGGCAGTTAATAGAGTCGAACCCAGACTCGTATAGTTGTGAAAGCCCCTAAATATCGTCGTTGTATTGAATTATTCTTACCCATCAACGATTATTAATAAATGCCAAGGTTACGAAAGTGGTCTATGAACCTATATAATATTGTTGAAGATTGAATGAAAGAAACGCCAGGTCTCCCCAAAGAAACTGTGGAAAGGAAATAGCTGGTTTAAAAGCATGAATGTAGCGGTCTCGAGGCGAGACATAGAGCCTTCCCTCCCAGGCCATAAATCAAGTCAAGTGTACGGTCAGACCCCTTGTTGTGGTAGGGTCGGAGAGAACCGTCTGGAAGAAGTAAAAATACACCGTGAGTATTTAGGAGTTGTTAATGACCCGGGATTTGAACCGAGGTCCATGCAGATTGAAAGTACCGCTTTGCAGTTCAGATCGTAGCTTTCTTATGTGATAATGGTCTTTTAAGACAAATAAATAAAATCCCTAATGTAATGTTGTATGGATGTAGGATTCCATGAGTTCCATGAAGATAACTAGATTCCGGGAGTAATCATAGTTTTTGACTTTGTCAAGTAATCTTTTGTAACTCTGGAGTACACAAGTATTTTCCCGATCACTATAGTGAATTTGTTAAACTTGAGAGAGATGGTAATGTTGAGAATATTGAGGAATGCCCAAACATTTAAGTAGAGAAGTAACATGTACTTTAAATATGATTAGATATTTGTTTGATGATAAGAAACTCATAAAATAGTTATTGAGGTGTATGAAAGAAAGACACCGTTATTATGGGAAGATATCGAGCCATTGGAGCTCGTGATTATGTTGAACTTTAAGATAGATACTTTATGGAAGTAAAAATAATTGAATTGTTGGTTTGATGGAAACCATGTATTCTAACATAATATTTGTTTGATTTTTATAGATTCCTTGTTCACTTTGAACAAGTAGAAGGATTGGTCAATAGTTTATTTGTTTTATTTGTGTGTAGCGCCATAATTTTGGTTAATTAAATATTTTAAATAGGAGTTGATTTTGTTTTATTTTTTGGAAGTGTATCCTCTATTTAATCCAAAATGTGTAAGTCACAGAGTGGGAGAACGTACCAAAACCCCGAAAATCCCGAATTGAGCATTGCTGGCATACTGTGATTTGCATATTTCTTGCTGGAAGGGCACAGTAGCCATGTTGGATTTTTGTAGGTATTATAAATATGTGCAATTACATGCAGATTAATGTGTATGTGTAGTATTCAAACTTCAATCGCATGATTAGGACACAGAAAAGGAAAAGCAGATTTTAAAATTTCGCACAGCTGCCATCTTGTAGTTATGAAAACAATTGAAATAAATTTGATGCCAGTGGATTAAAATTCGTATAAGCATTTACCATACCATGTTTTACTGCGCTTGGAAGGTTAAATCGCGAGAGACGTTCATTTAAATATTTGTAATTCACGTCGCCACCATGTTGAACTTGTTGTCATCAGGTTATTGAAAATCCCATAGGTGAACTTATGTTCATAGCCTCTATCAACATACAAAATTTCAGTTTGATCTATCATAGATTAATAGATATTGAGAACCGTCTAAATATTTCGGTTAGTCGCCATGTTGGATTTTAATATTATGTAGGCCATAGAGTTATGTACTATTTGATGACGATTTAATGCGTACGTTCATTATTCAAACGTTCACATCGAACGCATGTTTAATACACACGAAATAACAACTTAATTTTAAAATTGCGTACAGCCTCCATCTTGAGGTTATGTAAACAATTGAACTAAATTAGATGGCAGTGCATTACAATGTGTATAAACATTTACTGTACCATATTTAACCATGCTCAGATGGTTAAATCGCGAGAAAAGTCTATTAAAAAGTTTTTATGTTCACTTGGCCGCCATGTTCGTTTTGTAATTTACAGGGTTTTGGAAGTCTCATAGATGAACTAGTAGCGACCTTTATCACCATGCAATATTTCAGGGTGATATCAGTGATAGTTTCGGAGATATAGAATGCCGGTGAAATATTTCGCACAGCCACCATGTTGTAGTGGTGAGACGAATTAAAATTTGAAGGGCACGGTCGGGGTCGGCCAAAATAATACTATGACCTTACCAAGTTTCATTGAAATAATTCCAGCCGTTTAGAAGTATTAGGAGGGGATACGCTCACGGGCGCCCACACACACACACACACACACACACGTAATACACACACGGACAAAAGGCGATCTCATAAGTCTATTTTTTCATAAATGAAAATAGGCAAAGTGAATATATGTTTGTTCGTCCCTTATGCGTAATCTACATAGTACTATTTATCAGATTGCGGTCTAATTTTGGTGAGGAGTTGTGCACACTCCCGGGATGGTTATAGGCATAGTAAATCCAATTTACAAACTTGGGTAGTTTCAAGAAATGTGTGTTGGCGATGCGTTCATATCCCGTTCATCCGATTGTGATAAAATTTTGGTGAGTTGTGCACACTCTCGGGATGGTTTCATGCATATTAAATCCAATTTGAAATAGATAGCGCGCAAATAGCTTCAACGAAATGGCGCGCTATTCGTTTCAACGAAGTCCAACATGCATTAAGATGCCTTTTATCAAATTGCGATGACATTTTGATGAGTTGTTGTTTACGCCCCTGAGAATGTCTCTGACTTACGAATTCCATTTTGCAACAGGTAGCGCACAAGCAGTTTCAACAAATATGTGACGGCACGTGAATCGTTTCAACAAAATCCCGTATGCTTTCATATACGTATAATTTATCCGATTGCGAAGAAACGTTAATGAGTTGTTGTGAACATTCCCGTTAAGGTTTCTGACTTAGTAAATCTATTTCACTGTTGGTAGCGCAAGTGTAGATTCAACAAATGAGTGACAGCGTGCGAATAGGTTCTAACGACTCCCGTATGCGTCCATATACCATTCATCCGATTGCAATGAAACATTTGTGAGTTGTTGTGTACACTCCAGCGACGGTTTAAGACTTAGTAAATCCATATTACAATAGGAGCGCACGAGTAGATTCAACAAATGAGTGACAGCGAGCGATCTTTCTTAACGAAGTTCCGTATGCGTTCCTGAACCAATCATACGATTGCGATTAAACATTTGTGAGTTGTTGTGTACACTCCAGTGACGGTTTATGTCTTAGTAAATGCATATTACAAAAGGTAGCACACGAGTAGATTCAACAAGATGTTCAATAAAGAACATATAGCCTACTTTCTCCTAAATGTATGAGTATATCAAAGAGTATAATAGAATCATTTCTTGGTTGAAGACCTTAGAAACTATTTACCTCTACCAAATACCTGAACCTCGGAAAAACTACTACCATCATTGAAGAATGTTAGGGAACTGGAGAAATAATTGACCGGACGTGGGCAACATCCAACTTTGAGTTGAGGCATGTGTTTACACGTCTGGCTGTCCATGGTTTTCACCACCTTAATTGCATTGACCCTACAGTGACGTGTGTATGCCAACTATGTGGACAAATATGTGAACGCTACCACTTAGAGCTCTGTAGTAAAGGAAACAATCAATTAAAGACTATGCAATTCAAATCTCCTGAGCGCAATTTTAGTGTACTGCACAAGTTCATTCTATATTTTCGATTGCTAAGCTGACTGCAATAAAAGTATTAATTAATATCGTGAACTAGCACCCACAGCTAGAGTACAGGTACTATGTGGGGTCGTTTTGTTCTTAGTTCAAATAGCATTCTCAAATAACACACAATAGGCCGTTACAATCGCTTTAAAATAAAAATGTATCGTATTTTCAACTCGTCATTCTTCAAATTCGATGCGTATAGAATGCCAATGGTATTCTAACCAATGGAGTCCCACGTAGACCAGTCATGACATCTTGCGGAAAAGTTTCGGATAAGATAATCCTAATAGGGCGAGTGCATTCTAGCGGCCATAAAAAGAAACTTTTCAATTAAAGTTTTAAGGTAATCTGTGGGCCGGTGTGCAGTTCGCAACCAGTTGGCCATGATGGTTCACCTGGTTGCTGATAGATGCCTCGTGTGGATCTGCAGGCGAATTTCGTTTTAATTTGATATAATTATATTTTCCATTGTAATATGCATAATAAACGGTTAATTTTAAAACGTCTGAGTGATTACAAAACAATAGATATAAACAATTCAAGCAAAAGAAAACCCAACTCTGATAGGATTTGAACCCCAGTCATACGGTCAAAAGGCTAACGCTTTACCACACAGCCAAACATGTCAACCAAAAGTCACTTACATACAACGTCTTAGAAAATAATGATTTAGACTAAACGATTTCTTTAGTGGAGTATAATTTTTATATATAAAGCATTTCATGCAAAGTTTATATTATTTATATCAGTAGGCTATATTGCACGCAATACTCAAACTATATAAGTCAGGCACAAGATATCAGCTGCCATCTTGTCTTGTTTCTGCGAAGACTCAGCTTTTCAAAGTCACTTATGTACTATAATATGACAATATTAACTTTTAATTTCGGACGAGCCACGTCCTTTTAAACAGTTTAAACGATTCTTGGTTCGATAATCGTAACTGCTGGGCCCCATGTTATGGATTACACAGTTTGCATAATTCACACGATCACCATCCTGAAATGGAACTGCTGATGACCTTAATGTTTGGACACAAGACGCATCCCATATGAAGGTTTGTTGTTACAAAATTTGGTGTAGATCGGATGATTAGTTTAGTAGTTATTTGATTTTACGTTTTGAACGTTTGAGTGGCCGCCATTCAGTTTTGGTAAATATAGTGGCGATATAAAACATGACACTGAGGCTCCTTTTGCTAGAGCAAACATTGTACCATATTTCGTTCAATTCGGTTTAACCGTGTTTGAATTGATAGGAAGGGGGGGGGCAGACATACAGAGTACACACACACACATAGACACAATTCTTGGCCCTGTGTAGATCTCATAAGTCTACTTTCATTTTTGGCAAAAATCGAAAGTAGGCCAAAAAATGGGTGATGGTGCGCGAATCGTTTAACAAAGTCCCGTATGCGTCCATATACCATTCATCCGATTGCGATGAAACTTTGGTGAGTTTATGAGCATGCTCCCACAAATGTTTCTGTGATAATAAATCCATTTTAATAATAGTTTAGAGGCAATTAACGGAAAAAGAAAGAAGTATTGGGTATCCAAAAACACTTCAATGAACAAAGTTACGTCAACATTATCTTTGATTGGAAATTCAATGCATCCCAGGTACAGCTAGTATGATACAAGAACGAAATGCGTATGTTTTACTTTCTAAATCTATACAGCGAAATCTTGTGAAGGTTCATCTGCTTTTGGGACTGAGCAATCTTTACATAAATTAACCTCAAACACCCGATTTACTATTTTAAACATGTACTACTAATAATAATAATAATAATTATAGTTTCTAGAACACTTTGAGGCCTTATGGGGTGGAGTTTATCTATCAAGTATCCCAACAAAAAGAAATCACAAGGGTTTAAGTCGGGCCTTAAAGGGGGTCAATACATCCAACATGATGGCGCTGCGGGTAACGATGACACACCAGAGAGGTAGACGTGTGCTTGCTGATACTGTATTATACACCAACACGCCAAGCAGGTGAAGAGTCTTCAGGCCTACTTTTTGAGCGAGAAAAACTCTCCCCTGCATCAGGCAATTATTAAGGGGGATGATAAGTACACGCCATCAGTCCTTCTCCAATGCTGAGATGTGCAGCTTGCTACGTCAGAAGAGCTCACAACCAACAAGCTTCAACAATGGACTCAGAAAGCACTGCACGGCCGCCTTCCGTACGATCTCAGTCAAGAATAATGTGTTGACACACATGCGTCGAACAGTTTGCTGATCCATGCGGATCAATTTCCTGAAACTGAGGGGTTGATGGTCGCGATACAAGATAAAGTAGTGGCAACAAAGAAATACCTAAATTACATAATTAAGACAGATATGCCTGATGACAAGCCTCCGTGGCTTAGGCGGCAGCACGCCGGCCTCTCACCGCTGGGCCCGTGGTTCAAATCCCGGTCACTCCATGTGAGATCTCTGCTGGACAAAACGGAGGCAGACAGGTTTTTCTCCGGGTACTCCGGTTTTCCCTGTCAAAATTTCATTCCAGCAACACTCTCCACTATCATTTCATTTCATCTGTCATTCATTTAATCATTGCCCTAGAGGAGTGCGTCAGGCCTCGGCAGCCGGTACAGTTCATATCCTCGCCGCTGGATGGGGGCTTCATTCATTCCATTCCTGACCCGGTCGGAGACTGGAAGCAGGCTGTGGATTTTCATTTTCATGCCTGATGACATTTGTAGGAGATGCCATCGTGAATCGGAGACCATTCAGAATATCACAGAGGGCTGTACAACAGTTTCATCTACGACCTACTTGAACAGGCATGACCAAGTAGCCAAGATAATCCACCTGAACATGGCAAAGAAACACTCCTTAAGTAATAATGTTCTGTCCTACTATCAATATATTACTGATGCTGTCCTGGAAGACGATTCGCACAAGCTACTCTGGGACAGGTCAGTGGTCACAGACAGAACTATATCAGCAAACAGGCCGGACATTATTCTTATTGATATAGTGCAAAATAAAACTCTTCTAATAGATATCGCAGTCCCTACATCGCATAATATCCAACACATTTATGCTGGGAAAGTGAAGAAATACATGCCTCTGGCTGAAGAGATCCGACAGATGTGGCGACAAGAATTTGGCACTGTATTACCTATCATAATCTCTTCCACAGGGGTCATACCGAAGTCGATCAAGACCAACATCGATAAATTGGGGCTTCAGCATAATCTGCATTGTAACTTCTAAGTCCGTCTTGGGCGACTAATTGTAACGGTCCCTCTACTACAAGGGGTGCGTGGGGGTTAAACACCTGTACGATACTAACAGCAGCAATCAAGATTCACACCCAACTACACCGGTGACCGCATAAAATAAAAACACTGGAAATCTGCTAAAAATGGACATGTATTCTGATGCCAGACAAAATATATACACTTGGCACGATCCTCGTCGATACAGACTACCCTAACACTCCCTACCATATATACAGAGGCACGCTTATGACATACATTGATGAACCCTTGGAAGAAGATGATGAATGGTAGTTACAGCTGCTGGTCTTAGATGTGAAGACTAACTCTACTGATTCTGGGGTTACTGCTCCCAGATAATCAGTCCTAGTTACTTGTATCACAGTTACTAATTGTTTCACACGTATGATTTTCTATTACAAATGTTAATTACTGTAGATTACTGATCTTCAGAATCCATCGACTTATACTGGTTCGTGGATCTGACTGAATAATAGTGCTCTGAATCCCGAAAACTTTTCCGCTACTGACGCCATGATCGACACGAAATGGGCAAAAGCAAACCAACAACTGCGATCGGTGCTAACCAGACTTTCAGTGCACGGCTATCACCACAAAATATATAAAAATGACAAATTTCACGAACCAAACAATGCATGTGTATGCGTACTATGCAAGGAACATTGCGAAAAAATACCACCTAACTAAATGTCATATGAAGATTAAGTCAATCATCGACTATAGCAAAGACTAGATCTAAATGTATCAAAAATTGTACATAGAATAAAAGTTTTTATGTATGCACATTTGTGCGCATTTTATGTAATAATTCTGTTCAAAGTGACAGTGCAGATGTACTTAGTGGAGATGTTCACATTATGTTCTATTCTTCTATTTCAACTGTAAATCCTTTTCCTTGGCCGCTTGGCTGCAGTAATATTTATATAACAGTACTTAGCATATTTCACCAGTATTCGTAGATTAACATATGTATCTTTATGGCCCTCAGATTTCAGTAAAGAAACTTAAGTTCTCAATACGTCATGCTTTTCTAGACAGTATGTCTTGGCAACTTATCTGAAACTATGCGAATTATTCCCGTGAAAATAATCCAACCTGCAACTCAGGATAGAACACTTAACACAATATTGTGATCGTCTTTTTTTACCTTCCTTCCCAAGATCAGCCAAGCATACCCAAACTTGACCTCTTGAATTATAAGTCCAAACACCTAATAACTGACTTGATGCCGACCCCAGGCCGATCCTACAACTACTCCTCAAAACGGAGCCACGAAAATAATCAACTACTCACTCAGGAGCCACAAGATAGAATTCTCTTCCCAGCCATGACAACTATACATATCAGTCACATTCCCTCCAACTCCCTGGTATACACACTGTAAATCACGGGTACAGACAATCCGAACAATGCATCCAACCAATGAGGACACTGTATAATTCCTTTCTAATTTCACTGAGACACACCTCTAGTACATAGTAGCCAAACCGACTCCTCCCAACTTGCAGTATGACTCATCCCTGCACACGGCCTGCTTGGAGAAAACCCGTCGCTCGCAAGACACACTTCCTTATTCTGTACACTTATCCAGACACTCCAATAAATATTCATGCAATGTTAAGAAAATCGTTGATTCTAAACTGACTCCGGATCCTGCTATAAACAATATCTTAAACCTTAACAAATTAGATTAGAATCAATCACAAGACATAATACACTCCAATAAATAATTGTTCAACATGTAAAAGCATCAAATAAAAATATACGCATGATTATTAAACTCATGAGTCCCAAAATTGAGGGTTCGATCCCTTGTAACTATGGGACAGTTACAGCATATCAGTATGAAGAAAGTAGTTATTGTAGAGACCTGCTTCATAGTTCGTTCGTTCCTTAACCTACCGATATAGAAAACTCCACTCCATCTTGCAACAAATACCGATGAAATGGTGAATTATACCCAATGACATGGTGAACGTATGAATAGTAATAATAATAATAATAATAATAATAATAATAATAATATTGTCATAAACCTATGGTGAAATGCATCCCATGAGTATGTTTGTGTTCCAACATTTGGCATGAGTAGTTAAGGGTGAAAATAATTCAAAAACTGTAGGGTAATAGATAGGTTTCTGTACATTTTAAAACCTAACAAGAAATAATTTAATTTGAACTCGGCAGGCAGATTCTTCATTTATATGAAGTTTCTTTGTATATCTCTGGTTCGTTATATTAAATTAGAAATACAGTTAAATATCTCCTGGAACATTCCTGAATATAACGCAGCTAGGAATGTAATACCTGGAAGAAGACTCGAGCTGCATGTATCTCATGCGGTATTTAATTAATAATCACAAATACTTTTCAAGCTGAGTTAAGTGGAAGGAGATGAGCACGTAACAATGCTTATATCCGATAGAAATAACTATATCTCCATTTCTGAGTGATCGCCGTGAATAATTTAAACTCAATCCTCTTTTATTTCTTATAGATGAATAGTTATGCAGAATGGACACAATTTCAATTTGCAGATCGCCTATATCTCACGTTCCTTGCTTGCCTCCGTCACAATCGCTCGATCATTGGGACCTATGAAAATAAGTACCGTACATAAATGATTAGAGTAATAAATACATTCTCAACATAATACATGATTATCGATATTATAAGCGTTCGTGTAATCCTATTCCTCCGTCCTCTTGACATCTCGTTGGACTGAAAAGATAACCCTACCTGTGTTTGCATTTATTAAAGTGGTAATTCTATTACTTTGCTCTATCATGAGCAAGGAGTAGATCTAGTATCATATACAAGGGGTGTCCACTCAGCTTTGATAACCGAGCAGCTCAACTCGTTCAAGGTCATTTCGTAGTTTATAATGTCTTTTAGGCAACTGTAATTAGTGGACCACACCACTTTGGTCAAGGTAATGTGCAAAAATACCGCTACCTGGAGGCGAACGTTACCATGAATACGCTTTAAGGGCTCTTGAAGAATTCCGTAATTAGCAATTCGAAAATAATCATTGTCCCAAATTACATCCTATTGATACTAGAACTATTGTATTTGTCTACCCCTTATTATTCCCGTTTTCCTACGGGGTCGGGGATGAGATGCGATGGAAGTCTTTGTGGCGATGGTTTTTACGGCCGGATGCCCTTCCTGACGCCAACCTCATGAGAGGAGTAAATGAGAGATGAAATGAATGATGGTGAATGAAACTGGGCAAGGATGTGGAAGGAAGCGGCCGTGGCCTGTCAGAAGGTACCGTCCCAGCATTTGCCTGGTGTTGAAAAATGGGAAACCACGGAAAACCATTTCAAGGACGGCCGACGGTGGGGCTCGAACCCACGCGTCTACCGAGTCAGCAGAGAGCTTGGCCCCATGACCTAATGCTGAGCTTTAGCCAGCGTAGCCACTACTGTCGGTACTAGAAATATTGTATATTTCACTTAAATTATAACAGGTAAATTAAAAAAGAACGCAAGTGAACGCTAGCAGGATCATTGGTATAAAATCCATAATTTTGAAATTTTGTGAAAAGTTGCGTTTTTCAAAATAAATAATGGGAAAATCCAATACATCTAAAATATTTTAAAAGTGTTTCATATCATGAACTACTCTATTGTCTTCACAAGAATTGAAGCATCCTTCGACCGAATTTGATCGAGTGTCTAATGGCGTTCGACTTGGAAATATAATTTGCACTGCGAAATTCTTTCCACACAGAAAATCATCAGATACAATTAATTTGCTCTCTCTGACTAAAGAAATGAAGCAATTCACTAGAAGTCGGTTTTGTTTCCCTCAGGCCATATTGAATCACAATTTTAATCATTCTTCTTTGTCAGACATAGTCTCAACCCCATTGTCTGTACTTCCGTTCCCGGGCCAAGCCATCACCAGCTGTGTTTTATCACGCACACGCCTCCTGACAACGTCCAAACTTCTTTCTGGGAAGCTAGGACAGAATACAACACAACCTGCATGTTACAAAGCAAGCTCTCACTTTCTGCGCACGACATCTCGTGATATAGAGGCCAATAAAAATTAATAAACGGAAGACAAGTTGACATAAATACCTTAGGGGGCGTGAATACTCAGGTACAGTGTGTGGCGGTAATATACCTGATCCCAGCACTAGTTTGAGGGTGGAAAGGCGTGAACCCGTGCTGAGCATAAAAATGAAGATAATGATACTAATTGTTGTTTTAAGGGGCCTAACATCTAGGTTATCGGTCCCTAATGGTTTGGGTGATCGTGAAGAGGATAATGAAATGTAAACTATAACTAAAACTAACCACTAACTTATATACAAAAAGAGAAAGGGAAAACAAAAGGAGAATAAAGCAAATAAAGACAGGAGGAAAAGAAATGCCCTCAACCCTCGAAGAATACGGATTGAGGGACTTGGAAAGAAGGAGAGCCATGAAAGGCAGATAGGAAAGTGAAAGAGGATAGGGTCCGCCCCAGAGGCAAGGGTTAAAAGGGGGAAAAGCGGAACCAGCTCAGGGATCCCTCGGGGTCGCCAACTCCCGAAATTACCAGCCGTGTGCCCCTGAGGGTATAGCAATATCCAGGATGCACCAGAAGTGGTGGGGCTACATACACCCTACCTCCTTTAGGGCCTTGGGCAGAAGGCAGGAGAAATCATGAAGAGAAAAAGAAGGCTGACCCCTCGCAGAACGAGGGTATCAGAAAAGGTGAGACAAGGGCCAATTAAGGCGGGAAAGGAAGAGACTCCCTAGGCCTCGGATACCCTAATACCGTCGGGGTCGGAAGAACAAGAGTTTACCAAGTGAGGTCGACAGGAAAAAAGACGGAGAGGAGTCCGGCACAAGTAAGTGGAAGCAATGCTGGACTCAGCTGGGGCCCCGTGGTCACCAACCCACGTCCTACTGGATGTTAGCCCCTGGGGGGGGGGGGGTTTGAGCATAATGGTGTCACAACGTGTAGTATCATGTGCATGTAACCTACCACACATTATGGTACACAAGTGCATTATGAAGATATCCACATATAGAAGTCATTCTTTCTTTGTTGTTTGAGTCTTCAGTCTTTTGACTGGTTTGATGCAGCTCTCCATGCCTCCCTGTACTGAGCTAATCGTTTCATCTCTACATAGCTACCACACCCTACATCCGAGGCAATCTGTTTAACATATTCTAACCTTGGTCTGCCCCTACAATTCTTGTACTCGACCCTTCTTTCCTTAACTAAACTTGCTATTCCTGGCTGTCTTAGTATGTATCCTACCAGCCTATCTCTTCTCTTCATTAGCAGTCGCCAGAAACATCTCTCCTCTCCCACTAGTCTTAATACCTCTTCGTTTGTAATCCTATCTACCCATCTGATCATCATTCTCCTGTAACACCACATTTCAAACGCTTCAATTCTCCTCTTCTCTGCTGCACCAATAGTCCAAGTTTCACTTTCTTCACTTGCGGTTTATTTAGAAGAATAATTACCGAGTTTCTATTTCTATTTCACCATGGGGACGGGGAATTGGTGTATACTATTATTTCAGACTGACATTTGAACGTGATATTATTGAAACTAAGCATTTTCTCTAATAGGATCGTAAGAAAACTATCTGTAATGGTTAGAAATGTCTTCAGGACATAAATCTTTTTGAATGGTTTGATCTCCTGAGGAATACTTGAAGAAGTTATCGTTGTTATTGTTGATTCTTTTAAGAGCATTGCGACATCGTGGTCATGTCTGTGTACTTGGGTGAGTGTAGAATTTGTCTGATAACCTGTGTCACTGTGATTTCTGTACTTGTATTTGTAATTTTGGTAGGTATCGGGTAGGAAGCGGCCGTGGTCTTATGTTATGTACCATCCCGGTATTTGACTGGAGTAGAACTGAAAATCCACGGAAAACCACTTCCAGGATGGCTGAGGTAGGAATCGCACCCACCTCTTGTCCGTTTTGCCTCACGAGGATGAGTGTAACCCATTCCAACCCTCAGACCAAAATTAAATTTCTTGGCAGAGCCGGGATTCGAACCCGAAACTCTATGGTGACAGCCAAGAATACTAGCCACAATGCAACGTGGCGGATGAAATCGTTATCGCAGTCGGAATTCACACCAAAATCTCCTACTGTCAGGACAGGCCCCATTTACACCAATAATGCCACACTCCAGCGACAGTAAATTGCCAAGTCTTAGAAGGAGAGGGGCTGTTGTGCGAGGCCGAATTTATGTTAATAGCCAAACGTGCCTGTCCATACAGCAGGAGTTTGGGGTTCGAATCTCCAGTGCCGTCACATTTTCAACACTTACTCAACAGATCTGTGAAAGTATTTCAGTATTAATTTTAATTGGGCCATCATAAACTGGATGAAATCGTGCGATGTTAAATATGCACTTGAGATTAAAAGCGGCCAAATGAATTCGCATGCTGATCTGTCATATCTTATTCGGCCAAATGTGCTTGTAGAACCAATTCCCTCCAGGCTGATGAACGTGATGTCCCAATCCCCTAAAATGAATATTAACAACGACAACACGTCTCTTAGCAAACCGTTAACGGGAGGGTTGCAGTAGACAGTCGATTTTGTTCTGCACTGAATTTGTTCACGGTGCACATTTTAGTATTACATTGGCCTCCCCTCCTTTCCAGTCTCAGAAAATGAGGGAGCAAACTCTTACCAGCTTAATTGACAAACCAATGCATATCTACTAGGTATTACGAAGATATGTAGAAACTTCCGTCTACAAAATAATAACCTTATCGGAATATTTATTGTGTGAGTTTGATCTAACAATTAGGTCATCAGCCATTTTATTGCGTGCCTTAATTCCTTCATTCCTTGCAATCACTGATAAGCGTCCTTCAATTTCTGAAGTTAATTCATAGGATTTGGATAGTAGGCGACCGTGGCTTTAATGCAGGTACCATCCAGGAATTTGCTTGGAGAACATCATGGAAAGCCACTTCAAGGATGTCTGATGTGGGAATCGATCTCACCTCTTTTCAGTTCTGCCTCACGAGGGTGAGTGTACCCATCCAACCCACCGACCAAAATAAAATGTCTTGGCAGATTCGTAAACCAACACGGGACCTCCGCGGTGACAGCCAAATATGCTAGTCACTACGTCACGAGGTAGATACTGCACTTTCTATTGACGGCTATTTTTCCTGACTTCATCGAAGAGCATTATGGGAAGTTAGGGCCTTAATTTACCTGTGCCCCTAAGTTACGATGCTAAAGAATATTAATCGTGCACTTTACTCGCATATTTACGTAACCTACTTTTCTGCTCAGAAACGTGGACCTACTTAACGCTCACTTCGCACCACTAGCCGAGGATACATCTTACTAGACGATTGCACTGCATCAGCGAACGACCGGTCACCCGAGTGACTACATCCGAACTCAATTGAAGTCTGCTCGGCTGTCAACGCCTATCCACAGGTGATGCTTTAAGCAGCAAAATCCCTGCAGAGTGAAAAGCAAGAATTAGTCACAACTGACTCGAGGAAGAGCGGAGTAGCCAAACACTGCGGAAACGAAGGAAGCGACTTTTGTACTTCAGACACGAGCCATCTCGACACGATGCGGGGACTTAGATTGATGTTTCACTCCTACAAGCTCGTGGATCTTCCAGGGTACCTTCCTGTCAACACCGCGGGTATGCAGGGAGAGAGTCAACGTTGCATGCTGGGAAAAGTAGATCTAGTTGCGTGCATCTACCTAGGTATCCACTAGTGTCATGTGATACACACCGTATGGTCGGTTCAGATTCGTCGAGTATGACCATGACTGAAGCTGGCCTCAAATGATCTCTGTTCGACCTTGCCCCTTGCAAACTACTCGTCTTGCTCTCTTGTCCACGCTATGTGAGTTATGGGTAGAAATGCTGTTTACATTTCGGAGAGATAATAACCTAGCTCAGTTATATTTTGATACGTTTTCTTTCTATCTGGAAATTTGTTCGTAAAAGCACGTTTGAACAGCTTTCACCCTATATCGATACCCTGTGTAGTCAGCATGAGATAATGGATCTGGTTGTGCTGGACCGTCCAGATATCCACAGTAGCCGAGCAAGATTTGTACTGTATGAAGGGAATGATTTGAGGTGTCTGGCTCCGTGGCTAAATGGTTAGCGCACTAGGCTTTGGCACTACGTGTCCCGGGTTCGATTCCAACCCGGACTATCAGGGATTTTAATCTCCTGGGGTTCATTCCCATGGCTCGGGGACTGAGTGTGTATCCCGTCTTCATCATCACTTCATCCTCATTACGGCGCACAGGTCGCCCACGGGCGTCAACTAGAAAGACCAACACTCGGCCTCCCATAAGGCCACACGATCACCTTATTGGAGGTACTACATCTTTTAGTACTTCATCTGCCTCATCCTGAACGTTTCTACTAACGGTGGAAGTTGTGGAAAGATGTGGTAACGGATCACCAATACCTACTTTCTTTCTTAAATTTAGCTCCAATATCAATCAGTTCTTGCCCTACTCCCTTAAAGTCTTCTATGGCAACAGTATTGAAAGGTCGTAGTTTTTTTTAGCCTATTTTGTCCGCGCGTCTGTGTGTGCGTGTGTGATTCGTGTGTGAGTGTGTCCCTAATAACTTCTAAACGACTGGAGCGATATCAATGAAACTCAGTAAGTTCATAGCACTATTTCGGACGACCCCGACCGTGCTCTTCAAATTTTGTTACATCTCACCGATCCAACATGGCAGCTGTGCGAAATATTTCACCAGCATTCAATATCTCCGAAACTATTACCGATATCACCCTGGATTTTTTACGGTGATAAAGGGAACTACTAGAAGTTCACTTATGTGACTTTTGAAAACCTGGTAACTACAAAACCAACATGGCGGCTAAGCGAATTTGCGACTTTTAAATACACGTTTCTCGTGATTTAACCAACCAAACGCAATGCAACTTGGTACAGTATATGGTTATACACATTATAATGCACCGACATCTAACTTCGTTCAATTGTTTACATAACCTCAAGATGGCAGCTGTGCGAAATATTTCACCGGCATTCTATATCTCTGAAACTACTACTGGTATCACCCTGAAATTTTGTACGAAGATAAAGGGCCTTACTGGAAGTTCATCTATAATACTTTCAAAAACCGTTTGACTACAAAACGAACATGGCGGCCAAACGAAGTTGAAAGTTTTAAATAGACTTGTCTCGAGATTTAATGATCCAAACGCAGTGAAACTTGGTACAGTAAATCCTGATTCAAATGTTAATCCACTGGCATATAATTTATTTCAATTGTTTCCATAACGACAAGATGGCAGCTGTACAAAATTTTAAAATCTCGTTTTCACTTCTTGTGTCCTAATCATGCGACTGAAGTTTGAATACTACACGTACACAATAATCTTCATGTAACAGTAGATAAGTCTAGGACCTACACATATAAAAATCCAATATAGCGACCATCCGAAATATTTAGTCGGTTCTCAATATCTACGAATCTATTACAGCAATCATACTGAACTTTTGTTATTTGATAGTGGCAATTAACATAAGTCGGATATATCAAAATAGGCTTTAGTTCTTCACGCAACTACTTGTTCATACATGAAAACGAATGCACTTGTTATATTTTGCTTTGGACTCCTGGGTAACGCTTGGCGAGAAGCACCAGCGTTACATTTGCAAACGTGGAGTTTTAAATTGAGTTGTACCAGTGCATTTCACGTGTCACTGGACACATAGACCTACCCATTCTGCTGTTAGCACAAGCAGGAACTTCTTCCGAATATCAGAACTGAGCCCTTCTCTCCTGATTAGTTTATATTCACTGTTTTAAATTTGTTACTTCTGTGATGTAAATTATAGCCGTTACACTGTCCATCGATTCACTTGCCATGTTGAACTTCAGCTCCAAGCTAATGGTTATTTCATCCTCTTTTGATATCTCCGAATGCCAAACTTTGCGCTTTGTACACAAGTGTTGACGCAGCTCTGAATGAACTAAATCGCATGTAACGTTCGTACAGCAAGGTCATTCATCCCGATCATCATACGTCGTCTCTAACATGCATGTTTGACCGAATGTGAACGTACTCGGGTATGTCACATTCCACGCTCCACACATACGTTTTGCTGCTAACCTCGCATTGGCAGTTTGAATAGACCAGTTCATTCGAACCACGGTGCAGGTGCGCAATTTTAGATTTCTTCATCACCACTGGAAGGACAGACTCTGTAGCTGGCAATACTTGCCATATAGAGAATTCTTACAAATTTGTGCAATCCCAAATGGTGACGCATAATGTGATTCAACGGAGACGTATGGTGTCTTAAAACATTGTTCCTTCTTTGATATTTTTGGGTAAACAAACACACGGTGTTCCTTAAACGTCTACAAGCAGTTATTTCATTCACTTCACTGAAGTCTGCTCCCATGGTAGTAAGGTTAAATCTATGTCTACCCTTAATATTCCTATTTTAGTACTTTTTTACAGTGCCTTCCTTCCTGGGAAAGTTTTAGAAACGAAATGATTTTAGAATATTAGCAATAAATCTGTGAAAAAAAGGCCACAATTTAACACTGCGTCTGACCAACAATAAAATCACTATCGAACAAATACAAAACCACCACTGCACGGTAAAAGTAAATTATGTGTTACTCGCAAAAGAGCAGTCATTGAGGCCTTTGATAATGTATATATTTGCATACGATCAGTATTAAAATATTCATTTTCAGGAAACATAATAACTAATATGTATACAATGGAGCTCTAATGTAAACATGAGATTCTGTGTTAGCCACTTCATTATGATGTGATTATCGCTACATGAAAATTTCATGTACTATACAAATTTGGAAATAAATCTGCTGTAGGAATAACCGTCTTTTGAGGATTTTAACGAATACTGGAAGTAAAAAGATATTAAAGTATCTCGCTGAATACGCTCAATAAAATATCACTTCTCTCAGTATAGAAATGTCCAGATTCGGGGCTAAGTAGACAGAGTGCTTGCCTTCGGTGCGAGATGACGCTGACATGGGTTCGATTCCCAGTTGATTTGGGTTTCTAACTATTTTACTGAAATGGGATCATTCCGTGATGAGTTAATTAATTCGTTGCTGAGAACTTGACACCCACGCCATTATGCCACTTGCCAATTTTAGACAGTAGCTACTAGTCAACTAAACATACTGATTCATTGTACTAGATTTTGACCAAGAGTGAAATATTTTATTTAAATCTTTTGAACTTTCCTTTGGTTCACGCCGATTTTACTTTAAAGATATTTAAAGGATATTAAACTTGTCGAGTCGGTTAAGAATACCACATTTGTTTGTGGTTTGGGGCATCTTGCTCACCTCTCCATATACTTGGGTGTGTGTTGCTTTTTTCTCTTAACCTGCATTACTGTGCTGGATGGCAACTATAATTATTATAATCGAGGCTCTGGATAGGAGCCCCGAGACTTGAGATAAGGTTATTTAATAGGAAGGAGTGTGAAAATAACCCTAGCAATAAATGCACTTACAATCACAGCTGTCAGTAGGCCTACTGGGATTCGAAGATCCAATCTTCGATCTGCATCTCCCTATTGTAGTCGCTTTGAGAAATTTAACCCGCACGGATACGCTGTGAGGTGAATTATAAAAATGAGGAATTAAAATCTGAATCTTACCGACGCCGATCCGAAGAGTTTGGTTGGTTGGTTCCTTAGTTTAGGGGCTGCGACAACGCGGTCATGTAGCCCCCGTGTACTTTGGGTGTGTGTAGAATCTGTCTGATAACCGGTGTTAATTGTGATGACTGTATTAGTGTGTGTATCTGTGTTTTTAATTCAAGTAGGGACTGCAACTTTGAATTTTCAAATAGTTCCTACTTTTGCCGCCAAGCGCCACCGTCAACGACTACTAGGCCTAGTTCAGAACTAGCTACTAGACGCCACCGCAGTCGGCTCTTGGCAACGAACGTAGCAACCTAAGAGCGTTGTTTACATTCTTAACCTATCCAATTTAGTTTCACACATGTGTAATTAGTGGAAAGATCTTTAACATGCCATAAATCTATGACATGGGACCGCCGGCTTTACTTCCCCTCCGAAGGAAGGCATACTGAGGGATTTTTAACGCTCTAAAAAAAATCCGACGGCTTCGGCCAGGTTTGAACCCGCTATCTTGGGCATAGAAGCTCAGCATGCTACCAACTACGCCACCGAAGCCGCCCATCCGAAGAGTGTTTCAAAAAATATTGTTAGTCGATGTGTAATAAAAGTTGAGAAACAGTAGAAATATTTCGCTAGAGAAAACATCTTTCGTTTTCTGTATTAAATACCCTTTCTGTCTCAGCATTCTTCCTTTATCTCAATCAAATTTCCGACCGATTGACACGAATAGCATTTTAGAAAATCTTCATTTATATTACGAATTGCTGACATGTACTGTATGCATGGATACCACGCAAATGTGATCGAAATCCAAGTACATGACATTGATGAACATCAACGAAAAGCAAAGAAACCCCGTACAGCTTAGCCCTTGACCTACCAAGCGAACGTTGCCCAGCCTTGTTGATGTATATATTGTGGGGTGACGCGTGGTCAACACGTCGGGTCCCCTCGACCGTTGATCTTGGTTCTCTTGACCTGGGCATTGTCTCTCTGATCAGACAACTACTCCATTGTCCTCACGAGGCTAATTTCACCCCGTTACAGCTCTCACGCCAGATTCTTAAATCCCTGATGGAGCCAAGAATTGAACCTGGGGAGTCTTGGGATGAACATACTTCTATTTTCGGTCGTCACTTACTGCACCCGATTACGCTCGTGGCAAAGGACGATGGTGCGGCGAAGACGAAAGAAGCATGCGTCAAATAATTGTCAGACTGAGCTCCAAACTCTGGGGTCCCCATGCCTCAGCTAAACAGTTGCGAACCCAATGAATGTGTCTCCATCAAAGAAACCGGCATATAGTCTGCCATTTTAAATAATGGTAGTCCCTATTTTAATATTCCATATCAAGCTCTGAGGGAGCGCAGGATTATTCTGACCGATTATCATGTTTCAGTACTGGGAATTGATTTACCGCTTCTTTCATAATGTAATGCCCGTAATAGAAGCGCTTCTCTGACGTATAAATAAGTTGTGTGCTTTCAGGCTGGTTATTGTGGCCACTTTGAAGCACCTGATTGCCTCTGTAATGATCAACTATTAGCCTTCATTATGCGCCCTTTGAAAGCTCTAATACGTTTAACTCTTTCACAAGCTATGCAACTTTCAAAAGGGTAATGGCTCAAAATCGCGTAATTAATCCTCAGCGGATCTATTGAGTCGTGAATGAAGAGAAAAAAATGTGAATGCTATAGAAGTATTCCAACAAAAATCAGTCTTATTTGTAAATGTCGGAAATCACATTACACTCAAAAGACGTGACCGATTCGTATAGTCAGTCAAACAAAGAATGGGCGCACTGTTGATAACTGCTTTGACTTTTGACTTTTGACCTCTACCCAACGGCGTGTATACTCAGGAACTTTTTAAAGGGTGCTGGGGGGTTATCAGTGTCTATTACAAGGGGACAGTCTACTCATTCCGTGAAGGTTGAGTTTGTGGCTCGAGATATAAGAACGAAAGAAAGAAAGAAAGAAAGAAAGAAAGAAAGAAAACTGTGCAATTAACGAAAGTGCCATAATTTTTCAATTGACTGCGGAGGGCGAAGTGTTCGGTTCCGCATTGACTATTTGATATTGATTCTATTGAGGATGACAGAATAATTATTGTTCCGCCTAGCCAGCACTTATTATTAAAATGATTTAAGCACACAGGTACTTGCTTCTGACCGTCTTGGAACCTTCTTCAGCAAATGCATTTAGTCGTTGCTTGTAAACAATTGGTATATACTGTATATGCCAATTGTGAACTTTTACAACAACGTGATGATGAAATGGTTTGGATTAAATGAAGCATGTAGGAAAAGATGTACAATCATGAAATTGTTCAAATATAGGTGGCTTATATATTAATTTGCAAGGCTACGTTCGAAGTCTGAAAACTGGGTCATTCACAACATTTGATACTGATAAACCTTGAAAACAATTTTAAGGGTGGCCGTGATATTCCTCCCGTAAAAATACTGGGCATTTGCTCCCTTGTCAGTTCTTCAATTCAAGAATTACATCTGATTTACACTCAAACAAACGTCTTCCTGAGAGCGCCCCACTTGCTAGGAACGCCTTCCGAACATAATTCCACTAAACTTGGAACTAATGATTATACCAACACCTCGAGGGATCATCATCCTCACTGCGCCGTCAACTCTGCAGAGAAAACATAATGGCATGTTCTATTCATGGAAACACAAGTGGAGAATTCATTTCGTCATAAAGAATTCCAGTTCTATTTAAATTCTTTTTAAGAGCCTTAATTCCACAATTTATGTCATCTAATTAAGGCCATGAGTTTGTCACATTTTAAATTCAGACTCGCCTCGTGGAGTGGAATACAACATCCCATTGAGACCACAGTTTCTAATTTAATGGGAATTAATTTCAGTTTTCAGATTAAAATTCTTCTAATTATACTTTTTATTGCCCATGTGTACATCGATCACGTTGTATATAGGCCAAGGCCTATCTCTTGATGCGATGCGCTTTATAAGAGGTGGTAGCCCTCCTAGTGGGCAGACATATTTTAATGAAATGTCTCCCCAGTGCATTCCCTACTGAATGCTGGAGAACTGTATTCATTTTTCTGGGAGTTATACTTACCCTTCGTAGTTGGGCTTATACTGTAGAACAGTGCAATCTTTGTTTCCCCGAATGAAAGCCAGTTCTTGGACATGGTAACCAGTCATGGGGTATTGACGTCAATTTCATGATGAAGAGTATATTATGAATATTAGAACAGCATGTTGCCATCTATTGATGACTGCAGCAATTTTCCATTTCCTTATTGACACAGGTTAATAGTAAAACATAGCTACCCATTGATATCTTAATCTCATTTACGGCTTAGATTGCATTGAAGCTACTGAAGTTACGGATTTATTTATTTATTTATTTATTTATTTATTTATTTATTTATTTATTTATTTATTTATGGTATGGCGTTTAGTGCCGGGAGTGACCGAGGACATGTTCTGCTCGCCAGAGGCTGTAGCTGCTTCCAGCGGACACTCTAAGGGTGAGCTACAAGTTCCGTTCAATTTCAAGTATTTCCAACATTCGCTACCAGATATCAAAGAGACCAAGTGGTTAACGTTGGAACTTTGACAGAGCGTTCCGACGAAATCTAACCTAACAATTTAGCTGCACACAAGTTTAGTCTGTGGAAGGTGTAATTGCTCATACCCTTAAATAAACTCTGTTGGGCGCCACTCATTACTATAATGAGAAAAAAGTAAAACACACAATACTTTATTCCCGGGCAGCAGGACAATGAGCTTGCTTATGGCAATTCGCTCTTCTCCCCTTTCCTATTAATCAGATGTCTCAAAGGTAATTATAAAATAAACTCATCACACTCTAATTGCAACATAACTTTATAATACTTCATGAATTGGATTATGTTTACTGATCAGAAAGCTCCGTACATTACTTTTCTATTATAGCTAACCTTGTCTTACTTGGACTTTGGGGCATAATATCCCTATAGGTGTTCTTTATTTTCATCCAATACGCTTTCGCTGGTTCCTTTTATAAGAATCCAATTTACGGGATCATCTCTGTAATATCACAGAATGTGAATCCTTTCTAGTATACGATTCTATTCACAAATACGTGTAGCAGCTAATTGTATTTTATATCAGAATGCATCCCTTCGATGCCAAACAATCAACTAGCCAAACTTTAACCGGAGTATCTATATCTCATCTCACCGCCACCTAAATCCATATAAGATTCAAACCAATCATAAGTTCGACATTCTGTCGTGTCGCTTCTAGTCAGTTTCACAACATATGAGACAAGGCCATTAGGCAACAGCCTAGGTACTACTTCTACGCTATACATCTGGGCACTTTCCGATTGAATAAACATGAACTATAACTATATATATAACAATAGACAGTAATGAGGAGTGTCTGTGCATATCTATGATCTGTCACAAAGGATCTTTTACATGCCGTAAATCTATGACATGGGACCGCCGGCTTTGCTTCCCCTCCGTAGGAAGGAATACTGAAGGACTTTTTAACGCTCTTAAAAAATCCGACGACTTCAGCCGGGTTTGAACCCGCTATTATGGGCACAGCAGTTCAGCATGCTACCGACTACGCCACCGAGGCCGCTAAGTTACGGATGGTGTATTCGGATCGGTATTGCTAAACCAAGGGGCAAAACCAAACTCAGGATATCGCTGTCACCACCGGGATTCGAACAACTGTTATCCTGACGTGCTGAAACTCCCCATCGCGGCCATAGCGAGCGATGTAACACTTACGGTTACGCCGTGGGTCGGCTGAATGCTAAATTGTCCCACTCTTCACCCTGCCTGGTAGCCATTATCTAATTTTCGCACAGTGGATCTTTCTGGCGATAGAACTAGTTTACGGACTATTGGATTATCAGATAAACACATAGATTAACATTGCCAATAACCATCTGTTGTTTCTACGACCGATGGATGTCTGCATTAAAGTTCAGACAAGTTGGGAACGGAAAATCCTAAGTGGTTTAACGTCTCTTGGAACTAATATTGAGACAACTACAGCAAGACACACTTACAATTATATATTGTTACCTGCTAACTTTATTCCAGTGTGATACATCTTATGAACTGTATATGTCTTGTACTCTATGAACAATGCACGACCTATGAGCCAAATATTGTGTAGTGGCTAGCGTTCTTGACTGTAACCCCGGAGATCTGGGTTCAATTCCCGGCTCTGCCAGGAAATGTTATTTCTGGTCTGTGGGCTCGAACGGGGTACACTCAGCGGCGTGAGGTAAAACTGAGAAGAGGCTATTTCGATCATTACCTTAGCCATCCTAGAAGTAGTTTCAGCGGCTTCCCACTTCCACACCAGGCGCATGTCTGGATGGTGCCCAACTTAAAGCCACGGCCGCTTCCTTCCCAATCCTCGTATGATCTACAAATATACACTAATACAGCCATAACAATTGTATAAGTTATGAAAAAAGCAAACAAACCTATGTTCACGGGGCTACATAACCATGATATCGCAGATCTTAAACTAAGGAACAACAAACATAACTGAAGAGCATCCGTGGTCACCAATGAGGGAACATTGCTATCTATGGTATGTTTTGTTTCTGCACAAAGCCGTTTACCTTGGCTATCAAAACTTGATGATAATATTTGGAAAAACATCCTACATATCGTCTGACGACTAAACAGGTCTCAATAAATATTTGCAAAGAGGTGCCCTTTATATGGAGTAGTTTTCATTCAGTTCTAAGTGGCATCTCTTCAATCTGAATGTATTACACGTATATGCCTGATCTTAGTGATACAGTAGCTGCTTCAAATTTTTATCCAAGGTGCCAGTGGGAAGCTTGTAAAGCTTCGTTTAGTGGGCAAATGCGTGGTAACGTAACGTTCTAGTGTAGCAATTAGCTAAGTGGGCAGTGCCTGCAGGGGTTCGTTAGGACGATGAAGGCGGCGAGGCACTTCCGTCCAGCATGCAGACGTCCCTACCTCTCGCTCATATTCAAGACGAGAACCTCAGGCCTCACTTCACTCCTTTCCATGACTTCTTTTCACGACCAGCATCACTCATCCAACGTTCAGTCAGTGAATGCGCTCTAAAGAGGTTACTTTCCAGCCATTTGTTGTTACAGTAAGGTTACCAGACTAACTTTAGCGAAAATATAACCAATTGCAAGTATATAAGACAGGGAATACAGTATGAAACTCTGCCTTACTATTCCTAATGTGGTCGCGGTGGTGAAGAACGTTAACGCTCTATCTCGTGCCTCGCTAGCATCGGAAGAGCATTGGCTCAAATCCCACATTGGCTGTCCTGAAAATGGTTTTCATGGTTTCCCATTTTCACCACCAGGCCATGCTGGGGCGGCTCCTTTCAATGAGTCCACAGCTGACTTCCTTTTTAAATCCCTTTCCTAATCCTTCCTTAATTTAACCCCCAAGTTAGCGGTCCCCGGAGTGATTGGCCTCTCACCATTCCCAGTTGCATCTGCTGACAAAGTGTGTTCAGCTCACAGATACTGTCCTCGCGACGGTAGAGGAATGATCCTTCGCAGAGTCCGTAGATTGAATCGAGCTGGGAGGATAAGCGTAAAAAAAGGAGTACATAATAATACAGTAGTTTGGGGCAAGGGTAGCCCAGTATGTAGAGGCACTGTGCTTCTATCTGAAAGCGAGTGGGTTCGATACCCACCCAGTCTACAACAGAAATGAGTACCAGCAATGGTGGCCAGACATGGAGCAGACAACTCCAATCTACCTCCAGTCACCAAGGATGGAAGCCTCTTTGTTTTGCTTTATTTTATAAAAAGTGGTTGATCACATGTAGATTCATTTGGACCGAATCTCATACGTATTTCCTTGGCGTTGAGCTTCTAACTAGAAGGGAGTGGATTCAATCCCCAGCCAGATAGTGACTTTTAGAAACAAAACTACTATAACGCCATTGGCCCTGGAGTTCACTTAGCCAACTCCAGAATGAATACCATGGCAATTCCTGGGAGCAAAAGTGGCCGGGCTAAGCTGACTTCTCCAGCCCATCCAGTTTCGAAGTCTAAAAAAGTGGAGCTTCAAATCTTCCGTTCCTCCATGGGTCTCTAGGTCTGCACGTAGTTGGCTTTGCTAACGTATTTCGACAGAAATTCGTGTTGACTGACTGAAAGTAAATAATCCAGTTTTGTTTTGATATCTACTTTACATAATAGACTTACAAAGGTTTGGTGCTTTTCAAACCCCCTAATAATAGACTTATGTTTGGTTTGAGTGGTGGTGTGGGTTCAATAACTGTATTAAGTTAAAGCTATCCCCACCATTAATGATGACATCGCTAGCTGGTGAGCTATACATTTTGTATTCTCAGATTTTCCCTCTACTATGTGACACGATTTTTCCTAACACACATTCTACCGTGTGGATACTAAACCTGCTTCTTGGTGGTCACTCCGAAAGTGGAAAGGGTAATTTTTGTTCAATAATAATAATACTAATAATAATTCCTCACTAAAAGTAAAAAATAAATGGATAATCAAAATTGAAAATAACCTACAAACACCATTTTGCGGCAAACCCCTAGATGAGACAAGAAATGACATGCATGGAGAGAACAAAGGAAGAAAAACAGTAGTGAATGAATAAAGAGTTTTTGGGGAGGGAAGAAAGTAATTTCATATTCATCTGTTAAATAGGTTCAATCGCGCTCCTTAGTAGGGCATGACGTTGTTATTAATAATAATATAATAGTGTTACGGGTTACGTCCCTTTTATTTGCTGCGGTTTAAGATACGCCATGGTGCCAGAAATTTGCCAGTAAATGTACTGACACGGGTCCGTCACATTTAAATATCCTCAAATTCCAAATGATTGCAATCCCGCAACTTTTGACACAGCCAGTGAGAACCTTACCACTGCACCACGCAGGTTTTAAACCCCTGCGGTAGTGAACGTTCACTAAACTTCAATATGATTGTGCAGCTAATATCCAACAGGAACAAAATGATAAAATCAGTGAAGAACCATTAAAGTAAGTGCAGTGACGTCGTGAATGGCTTCCTTAAACTGTCTGGTCCATGTAAGACTCGATGTGGAAGAGTGTTATGATTACAGAATGAGCCGGGTGCGCTGTTACCGGAGCAGGTCGAGCTACTTGCGATGTTCGGGTGTTGGCACACGTTCAAACACGATCACTTGCCAAGGGCATTATCTCCGAGCCCACGTCACCAACACGACACTCAAACCCCTAACTCAAGTCTCTTCGCTGCCAGTTATGAGAAAACCACGTTCAATATTGCTGAACGATTGTGGAGCATTTCAATAAAAAGTACAAACATTGAAATTATCAGTTCCAAACTGTCAAGAGTTCCTTTTCGTAGGTTTAAATATTTTTATACCGAGACACTTGTGTAAATCTATATAATCATCAGTCTGTACATTAAAAATTTTCGCCTAGTACTTTGTTTTATGTTGAACGAGGTGTATAATGATCATTTACACAGCCTCATATATAATATCGGTCAGTTGTTTGTATGCCTGTTTGTTACCCCTAAAAATACCATGCTATTATTCAAACCATGGGCTACCAACGGAGGGGGTATTTTGTAACCACCAGACTAAATTCCTTTTGCGTGTTTTGCATTATCCTTTAATAAACTTGTCTTGTATTTTGAACGTTAAATGAACTTTAAATGGCAAAAATAGAACTTAATTAACAACAGTTGCAAACAAAATTAAACAAGAAGTTCTATGACGAACTAAGGAGCCTATGTTTCTTAAATTTAAGATTCATTACAATGATTAATCTATATGGACCTATCTAGAATAAATACGAAATGAAGTTGGTAATATCGAAAATTGTTGGTCAGAAATTATCTGAAATATTATGATTTATTGTTGTGCCAGTTTTGGATGAAATCTATTTGTTAATATAAAAGTTACATGTATTTCAAAATTGGACCTATCAGCAGGCTTAGAATAATGTTGGCAGCACTGACGTATATTAATTACTAACAATTAATCTGGAATCTGGACGCTGTTGGTTTGCATACGTTCAGATATATTGATATTAGGGTAAAAATAGAGACAGCATTTATTAACAGTTGGCAGCCCTAGGGGCTCTTAAGAATACGCTCAGTCATATCTGTTTATGTACACACAGTACATATGAAATTTGATTGAAATCCAATTGATAGTGTAGCATTTAAAATTGGACCTATCATCAGGAATCATTTTGGCAACACTGTCATGTATGGCCCTCCTGGAAATTAAACTGAAATATTATTGTCTATATGTGTGCCAATTTTGGAACAGCTCCCATGCATACCTCCCAAGATATCCAACATGGAACTCAAATTTAAATTGCGGATTTTCATCAGTTGGTAGCACTGACATAATTTCCAAATATGGCCTTGAGATATTCAGGTATAGATCTTTATTCATACCAAATTTGGTCTCGATATCTGCAGCCATTTAGGAGTTGATAGGGGGGGGGCAGGGGGACACAGACAGATAGACAGACAGACAGAAGGACAGACAGACACATATTTGCCCGGATCGATCTCATAAGTCTTTTCTTTCCTCATTTTCGCAAAATGTGAAAAGTAGGCTAAAAATCATGGAAACTAAGTTCTAAAAGTGAATTATTGACTGACCACTCCCTTCGCCATCTTCAACACACGTGCATGGAACATATGACTGTTTATTTCACTGTGTTTTCCACATGTGTACCTCTTGCAACCAGAACAAACTATGGTGGTTTTGATAACTTTGTTGTACTTTTGCCGGCGGCGGCGATATAAAACATGACACTGAGGTGCCCTTTGCTAGTGCTACCTCTGTACCAAATTTCATTCCATTCGGTTTCACCGTGTTCGAATTAATAGGGGTAATCGATTTTGACACAAAGATGGCCGCCATCCGCAAATTATTAGGCTAATGACCTATTAGGTTTGTCAAAGGATGCTTCCTCCATAAAGGTATGTTGTTGCAAAATTTGGTAGAGATCGGATGATTAGGTTAGTCGTAATTTGATTTAAGCTTTGAACATTTGTGTGGCCGCCATTACGTTTCCGTCAAGATGGCGGTGATATAAAACATGACACTGAGGTGCCCGTTGCTAGTGCTACCTCTGTACCAAATTTCATTCCATTCAGTTTCACCGTGTTCGAATTAATAGGGGTAATCGATTTTGACACAAAGATGGCCGCCATCCGCAAACTATTAGGCTAATGACCTATTACATTTGTCAAAGGATGCTCCCTTCATAAAGGTATGCTATTGCAAAATTTGGTAGAGATCGGATGATTAGGTTAATCGTAATTTGATTTAAGCTTTGAACATTTGGGTGGCCGCCATTACGTTTCCGTCAAGATGGCGGCGATATAAAACATGACACTGGGGTGCCCTTTGCTAGTGCTACCTCTGTACCAAATTTCATTCCATTCGGTTTCACCGTGTTCGAATTAATAGGGGTAATCGATTTTGACACAAAGATGGCCGCCATCCGCAATCTATTAGGCTAATGACCTATTAGATTTGTCAAAGAATGCTCCCTCCATAAAGGTATGTTGTTGCAAAATTTGGTAGAGATCGGATGATTAGGTTAGTCGTAATTTGATTTAAGCTTTGAACATTTGTGTGGCCGCCATTACGTTTCCGTCAAGTTGGCGGCGATATAAAACATGACACTGGGGTGCCCTTTGCTAGTACTACCTCTGTACCAAATTTCATTCCATTCGGTTTCACCGTGTTCGAATTAATAGGGGCAATCGATTTTCACACAAAGATGGCCGCCATCCGCAAATTATTAGGCTAATGACCTATTAGGTTTGTCAAAGGATGCTTCCTCCATAAAGGTATGTTGTTGAAAAATTTGGTAGAGATCGGATGATTAGGTTAGTCGTAATTGGATTTAAGCTTTGAACATTTGTGTGGCCGCCATTACGTTTCCGTCAAGATGGCGGCTATATAAAACATGACACTGAGGTGTCCTTTGCTAGTGCTACCTTTGTACCAAATTTCGTTCAATTTGCGCTCACCGTGTTCGAATTGATAGGGGGGGACAGACATTCAGAGTACACATACTCACACACACACACACACACACACACACACACACACAGACTCACACACATACACACACACAGACACACACACTTTTTTTCGCCCTGTAGTGATCTCATAAGTCTACTTCCATTTTTTGCAAAAATCGAAAGTAGGCTAATAAGCTTATGAGATCACCCTTTGTCCGTGTGTCTGTCTGTGTGTGTGTGTGTGATATGGTGTGTGCCCACCCCCACAATTACTTCTAAACGTCTGGAGTGATTTCAATGAAACTCGGTAAGCTCATAGCACTATTCGGGACGACCCTGACCGTGCCCTTCAAATTTTGTTATGTCTCACCAATCTAACATGGTGGCTGTGCGAAATATTTCACCTGCATTCTATAACTCAGAAACTATTACCGATGTCACCCTCAAATTTTGTGCGCTGATAAAGAGTACTATCAGTAGCTCACCACCATGTTGAATTGGTCAGACGTAGTAGAATTTGAAGGGCATGGTCCGGGTTGGCCAAAATGGTGCTATGATCTTACCGAGTTTCATTGAAATCGCTCCAGTGGTTTAGAAGTTATTAGGGGAACATACTCATACCCACACACATACACGCACGCACACGGACAAATGTGATCTCATAAGCCTATTAGCCTACTTTCGATTTTTGCAAAAAATGAAAGTAGACTTATGAGATCAACACAGGGCGAAAAAAGTGTGTCTGTCTGTGTGTGTGTGTATGTGTGTGTGTGAGTCTGTGTGTGTGTGTGTCTGTGTGTGTGTGTGTGTGTGTGTGAGTGTGTGTACTCTGAATGTCTGTCCCCCCTTATCAATTCGAACACGGTGAATGCGAATTGAACGAAATTTGGTACAAAGGTAGCACTAGCAGAGGACACCTCAGTGTCATGTTTTATATAGCCGCCATCTTGACGGAAACGTAATGGCGGCCACACAAATGTTCAAAGCTTAAATCAAATTACGACTAACCTAATCATCCGATCTCTACCAAATTATGCAACGACATACCTTTATGGGGGAGCATCCTTTGACCAAGCCAATAGGTCATCAGCGTAATAGTTTGCGGATGGCGGCCATCTTTGTGTGAAAATCGATTCCCCCTATTAATTCGAACACGGTTCAACCGAATGGAACGAAATTTAGTACAGTGGTAGTACTAACAAAAGGCACCTCAGTGTCATCTTTTATATCGCCGCCATCTTGACGGAAACGTAATGGCGGCCACACAAATGTTCAAAGCTTAAATCAAATTACGATTAACCTAATCATCCGATCTCTACCAAATTTTGCAACTACATACCTTTATGGAGGGAGCATCCTTTGACCAATCTAATAGGTCATTCACCTGATAGTTTGCGGATGGCGGCCATCTTTATGTCAAAATTGATTCCCCTATTAATTCGAACACGGTGGAACCGAATGGAACGAAATTTGGTACAGAGGTAGCACTAGCAACGGGCACCTCAGTGTCATGTTTTATATCGCCGCCATCTTGACTGAAACGTAATGGCGGCCACACGAATGTTCAAAGCTTAAATCAAATTACGATTAACCTAATCATCCGATCTCTACCAAATTTTGCAACTACATACCTTTATGGAGGGAGCATCCTTTGACCAATCTAATAGGTCATTCACCTAATAGTTTGCGGATGGAGGCCATCTTTATGTCAAAATTGATTCCCCCTATTAATTCGAACACGGTGGGACCGAATGGAACGAAATTTGGTACAGAGGTAGTACTAGCAAAGGGCACCTCAGTGTCATGTTTTATATCGCCGCCATCTTGACTGAAACGTAATGGCGGCCACACGAATGTTCAAAGCTTAAATCAAATTACGATTAACCTAATCATCCGATCTCTACCAAATTTTGCAACTACATACCTTTATGGAGGGAGCATCCTTTGACCAATCTAATAGGTCATTCGCCTAATAGTTTGCGGATGGCGGCCTTCTTTGTGTCAGAATCGATTCCCCCTATTAATTCAAACACGCTGAAACCAAATGGAACGAAATTTGGTATAGAGGTAGCACTAGCAAAGGGCACCTCAGTGTCATGTTTTATATCACCGCTATCTTGATGGAAACGTAATCGCGGCCACCCAAATGTTAAAAGCTAAAATGTAATTACGACCAACCTAATAATCTAGTCTCTACCTAATTTTGCAACACCATATCTTTATGTGGGAAACATATTCTGACCAAACTGCAAGAACATCAGCCCAATAGTTTGCAGATGGTGGCCAAGTATGTGTGCAAATCGATTCCCCCTATCAATTCAAACACGGTGAAACCGAATTGAACGAAATTTGGTACAGAGGTAGCACTAGCAAAGGGCACCTCATATTCATGTTTAATATCCCTATAGCACGTTGTATTTCAACAAGCTCCTACAACCAACATTCAATCATACTCCTTGAAAAGGACAAAGAGTTATAACAATACCCATGCATTTAGGAGAAAGTAGGCTATATGTTCTTTACTGAACATCTTGTTTTTAGCCTATTTTCAATTTTGAAAAAATAGGCTTATGAGATCACCTTTTGTCCGTGTGTGTGTGCGTGTGCGTGTGTGTGTGTGTGAGGTGTGTGTGTGTCCCCCTAATAAACTCTAAACGGCTGGAGCGTTTTCAATGAAACTCGGTAAGTTCATAGCACTATTCCCGGCGACCTCGACCGTACCCTTCAAATTATGTTATGTCTCACCAATCCAACTTGGCGGCTGTGCGAAATATTTCACTAGCATTCGATATCTCCGAAACTATTACCGGTATCGCCCTGAAATTGTGCACGGTGATAAAGAGCACTACTAGAAGTTCACCTATGAGACTTTCAAAAACCTGGTGACTACAAAACCAACATGGCGGTCAAGCGAAATTGAGACTTTTAAATAGACATTTCTCGCGATTTAACTATCCAAACGTAATGAAATTTGGTACAGCAAATGTTTATACACATTGTAACGCACTGGAGTCTAATTTAGTTCAATTGTTTACATAACCTCAAAATGGCGGCTGTGCGAAATATTTCACTGACATTCTATATCTCCGAAACTATTACAGATATCATCATGCAATTTTGTACGGTGATAAAGGGTATTGATACAAGTTTACCTATGTATATTTCATAAACCTGTAAAGTACAAAACGAACATGGCGACCAAGCGAATTTGAAATATTTTAATAGACTTTTCTCGTGATTTAACTCTCTGAGCGCAGTGAAATATGGTACAGTAAATGATTTTGCAGATTGTAATGCACTGCCATCTAATTTAATTCAATTGTTTACATAACCTCAAGATGGCGGCTGTGCAAAATTTTAAAATTAAGTTTTTATTCTTGTGTCGTAATCATGCGATCAAAGTGAAAGTTTGAATAATGAAGCTAGGCAATAATTGTCCTTGAATGGTACATACTCTATGGCCTATACATATAACAATCCTAAATGGCGAGCTTCCGAAATATTTAGACGGTTCTCAATATCTATGAATCTTTTACAGCAACCAAACTGTTTTTTTTAATGTTCATAGAGACTATGAACATATATTCACCTATAGGACTTTCAGTAATCTGGTGAGCACAAATCCAACATGGCGGCGGCGCGAATTATAAATATTTAAATGGACGTTTCTCGCGAATTAACTATCCGAGTGCCGTGAAACGTTGCACGTTAAATGCTTATACAAATGTTGATCCACTGGCATGTAATTTATTTCAATTGTTTGCATAATCACAAGATGGCTGGTGTGAGTACTTTTAAAATCTCGTTTTTACTTCTTGTGTTCTAATCATGCGATTGAAGTTTGAATACCACACGTACACAATAATCTTAATGTAATAGTACAAAATGAAAATCCATCCTGGCGACCATATGAAATATTTAGACGGTTCTCAATATCTACGAATCTGTTACAGCAATTAAACTGAAATTTTGTATGTTGATAGAGACAATTAACATGAAAATAGGCTGTATAGTTCTTCACGGAACTACTTGTTTTCTCGTGTATACCGTATAGCTGCCTGAACCGATTACAGCACGTACGGGTTTTGCCTCCTGATCACCTATATTTGTAATAGTTGGTGTTTCTGATTCACTTAACAGCTTTAGGGACGCTTTGATCTTCAGCCTCATGCACTTGGATGTATTTTGAATTTGTCTGATACCTGTGTTTCTATAGTGACTTTAATAGTGTGTGTTAGTTATGTGTGATATATTGGGAGCAACAGTGAGTTCGTCTGCCCCTTAATAATATGGTCCGCCTCATTGCGGCGAGCATTCTTGGCTGTGCCCGCGGAGGCCCGGGTTCGGTTCCCGGTTCTGCCAAGAAATTAAATTCTGGTCTGTGGGCTGAAACTGGGTCCACTCAACCTCGCGAGGTAATACTGAGAAGAGGTGGGTTTGATTCCAATCTCAGCGATCCTGGAAGTGGTTTCACGTAGTTTCCCACTTCTATCCCAGGCAAATGCCGGGATGCTTCCTAACTTAAAGCCACGGCTGCCTCCTTCTTAATCCACATCTGCATTAAAAATCCACACACTATTGCAGGCACCATTATAATGCAGGTTATCAGGGGCTAAATGACCACGAGGTTGCAAAGCCCCTAAATGATATAACAACAAATTAATAATTGTGACGGTCTAGGATTGGCCTACGTTCCCCAAGACTTAGTAGCAATGTACCATCCCGAGTATGGGAAAACTACACTCAGATTGACTACTTTTGGCGAACCTACAATCTCCGGACTTCCAGCTCCTCCGTGCATGGTTAGCGCACCATTACGCTGTGGGGATTGTGTAATAGCTGAAGCTATAGATAGATGAAAAATCCACAGCCTGTTTCCAGTCGGCAGACCGTGTCAGGGAATGGAATGAATGAAGCCCCTCCAACTAGCGACGAGGATATGAAATGTGCTGGCTAGAGATAGATGAAAAAAAATGAAATTCCACAGCTTGTTTCCAGTCGACCGACCGGGTGAAGAATGGAATAAATGACGTCCCCATCTAGCGGTGAGGATATGAACTGTGCAGGCTGCCAAAGCCGGTCGCATTCCTCTGGGGCAATGATTAAATGAATGGCAGATGAAAAGAAATGATAGTGGAGAGTGTTGATGGAATGAAATTGTGACAGGGAAAACCGGAGTACCCGGAAAAAACCTGTGCTTCCGATTTGTCCAGCACTGATCTCACATGGTGTGACCGGGATTTGAACCACGGACCCAGCGGTGAGAGGCCGGCGTGCAGCCGCCTAAGCCACGGAGGCACCCTATAGATAGATACATAGTTCTATTGTTTATTATGTTTGAATTGCACTTTGCAGCCAATGGCCATACTTTTAATTGAACGCCCGTTCAAGTTCAATTTCAAGTAGTTCCAACTTTGGTTACCAGAAATGACACTGTCACTGACACTTAGGGGCAAACGTTAGAACTTGATATAGCGTTTATAAGCAAATAAACTACTAATTTAGCTACACACTACCAATTGTAGTGGTAGGTCCTTTTACATGACTTAAATCTATGACATTTTGAAATCGATTGGAATAAAGTACAGGGATAGTAGGGTGGTATACAATCTATACAGAAACCAGACAGCACTCATTCGAGCTGAAGGATATGAGAGAGAAGCTGGTATTCAGAAAGGTGTAAGGCAAGGCTGTAACTTATCACCAATACTTTTCAATCTTTACATTGAACAAGCAATGAAGGAAATTGGAGAAAATTTTTAAGTTGGAGTGAAGATTCAAGGAGAAATAATTTCAACTCTGAGATTTGCCGATGACATAGTCATCTTGGCCGACACGCCTGAGGATTTTAATGAATTTTTGAATGGTATGGAATCCGTCTCGAGGAAAGAATTCATGATGAAAATTAATAAATGTAAAACAAAAATATTGCAATGCAGCCGAAATAAATCAGAATCCTCTATGGACATCAAATTGGCAGGTGAAAAACTAAAGGAAGTAGGAGACTTCTGTTACTTAGGAAGCAAAATAACCAGTTTTGGACGAAGCAAAGAGGATATAAAAAGTAGGTTTGCTCAGGCAAGGAAAGCATTTCTACAGAAAAGGAATCTGTTGACATCGGATATAGATTTAGGTGTTAGGCAGTCATTTTTGAAGGCCTTTGTCTTGAGCGTGGCACTCTATGGAAGTGAAACTTGGACTATTGGTGCAGAGGAGAAATGAAGCGTTTGAAATGTGGTGTTGCAGGAGAATGATGAAGATCAGATGGGTAGATAGGGTTACAAACGAAGAGGTATTAAGCCTAGTGGGAGAGGAGAGATGTTTCTGGCGACTGCTAATGTAGAGAAGAGATATGTTGGCAGGACACATACGAAGACACCCAGGAATAGCAAGCTTAGTTATGGAAGGTAGGGTCGAGGGCAAGAGCTGTAGGGGTAGACCAAGGTTAGAATATGTTAAACAGATTGCCTCGGATGTAGGGTGTGGTAGCTATGTAGAGATGAAACGATTAGCTCAGGACAGGGAGGAATGGAGATCTGCATCAAACCAGTCAAAAGACTGAAGGCTCAATCAACAACAACAAATCTATGACATGGGCTCGCCGGCTTTAGTTCCCCTCCGAAGGATTTTCGGCCGGATTTGAACACGCGATCTTGGGCATAGCAGTTCATCACGCTACCGACTACGCCACCGAAGCCGTTAAAAAAAATATACATATATATGTCAGTTACTTTCGCGTCAACTGTTATTGTTATTATTTTAAGGGGCGGAACAGTGAGCTCATATGCCCCTCGTCTATTGATAAATCGTGCTAAATCTACTCAAATTAATATTGTACAGTCCCCGGCCAAATTAATAGACTCAGGAAGATATTCTTCTAATTCTAGTGTTGGATGATTAGTGTCTACTTGACACTGCAAGAAATGAAAACTCAAGATAAACTAAACACGTGGCACTTATACATAATGTCCTGAAAATAAAGGTTGGAGAATTCGGTACTCCACTGATTCCTTCTTCTCTCATCGGATAATATAGCATTCCTCTGCCATTTCGAAAATTAAACACAAAATTTATTACAAACTATGAACTCGAGTGGAGTTACTCAGAACCTCCACTGAAATATGAGAAATTATGAAACGGCGTGATTTCAAACATTACCCTATATTATACATTGCGTTTCATATTTGAACCGTAGTTCCACATCTAAATATGTAAGTATTAAATATATATCCATATGTACAATGATTTGTGATTCGCACAAATATTCACTTAACTGCGTTGACGTGATTTAATTTCCTTTAATATACATGAGTCTTTACAACTCAAACTTCCTGAACAAACACCATAACTCTATCGGTTGAAAGTATAAATACTAGTCTGAATCAAGAGAACATAGGTGACAAACATTTAAGTTCAGCACTGCTCTAACTTTGTTTTCTCCCATTTGATTATTAAATCTCGAAAAATTCCTGAAATTCTTTGCTCGGCTTACATTTTCTTTGATAAACGTGAATATCCGAAGTGCATGGCATTTGACCTTCATTCCACACTTCCGTTCCAAAATTATGCAACAATCACATTATTTCTTAAAGACCCTGTACAGAACTTGCCTCAAATGCAATTAAACAATGTCACATACGCTGTGATCAAAACTAGGAAACATGACTCCTCAGTCTCCTTTTGTTAAAATACGTAACTCATTTACGTCTACGATTCCTTTCATGCACGGTATTTCAAATCTACACCCCATTTCAGTGCATTTTTTCAATCAATGCAAAGAAAATCAGTAACTCTATTAAATATCCACGACCATTGTGAATATTGTTCAAGAAACAAACTTCAACAAACTCCTCTACTCGTATACAAAAATTTCCTCGTGCCTATAAATTCAAATCTTTAATTACTTTCTGTACAGTTACATTTATATCACCCTGTGATTTAACTTTCTTAACTCCTTTTCACGTATTTAAATTCAGTTATTACATTATTGTAACTTTCAAAGAATTGTCAGCAAAAAATCATATTTAAAAATGATATAAGTTTGTCCTCTTTTCCTGTTAATACACTCAAGCCTTGGCTATCTTCGTGAAATATTTTATTTGACAAATTTTATTTAGGCTTTTTAATGCTCTAAATGTTTTATTGGACACATATAAGGTTCTTGAAACACATTTGTTACTAGGAAATATGGTTTATTACGTTTACAGCATAGTTCTACATAACTATCTGTTTCATTACAATGAATTTGGTATTCCTTGATTTAATTGTCTATATCGAGTATTTAGACTATCATTTACCAGATTTTGTGTCGTGTAACAATCCATTTTTGCACACAGTTGGTTTATAATAAATTTCTGACACTCAAATCAACATCTTGAGTTGTCGAAATTTATTTGACACTTCGTGACATAGCATTTTAAATATACGGTACTTTAGTTGTTCAATATACGTTCCATCGCTGCGCGCAAAACAGATTTATTTAATTTAACGCAAGTATCTATAATTCTAAACGACTTTATATTGAAATGATTTAACGTTGCCAACAGCAATACGCTAATAAAATTTCGTCCAAATGACGGTAATTTTTAATGAAAATGACTCCTAAGAAAATACTGATATACTGGATTAAAATCTACACAATTTTAAATACAATGACAAAATTATACGATTGGTCAATTTGGATAAACACAGAACATGACTACAATTCTACTAAATATAAATCAATCTCTTCACTACGTTGAGCTGGCGAAGATCTCTCATGTATCATGTCTCGTCTGGCAAGACAAATGTGTTTGAGCACAACGCCCACAGCTGCGAGAACCGGTTGTGGCGAGGCCTGCTGGATAACCTCACAGTGGGACAAGGTCGATGACATAACTGGGTTAGCGACCTCTCCGAGTACAGCAAGTCTCTCCCTCACTCCTTCGCTCGACTCCCGCAAGTTGTTCGGATCTTCTGACGTTACCCCTTCACTGCGCCGACATCGCTTCTTAAGGTTGAAATTCGATTGTTCTATAAGTGTCTTTGAGAGTATACTGGATGTATATGAACTCGTGTTATGAAGTATAGATTTGTTCTGCATTTCTGTGCATCGCGTAGATGTTCAACTGCGCCGCCCATGTTGTGGAATTCTAGATTCAACTTTTCATTTCTGTAGTCCCTACTTCCCTATAATGTGCATCTTTGCACGAAATCATAATCAGTTTAATGATTAAACCTGTATAACTTCCCCGTTGTCAATTTATAAACTGCATTATGTATAGTTCTCAAGGTTGAGCTGAATTGTATGAGTAATATAGCTCTTTTCCTGAAGTGCATTGTTTGCATTTATCTGCGTGAGATGTGTAATAGCTTCGTATTGAAATACCGAATTAACAAGCTGTGTTTCAAGTACTCCACAGACTTGTTGTATGAAGCTTCTTTAAATGTGATTGTAAATGAACTCAGTCTCTTTCCGATAGGTGTGTTACTAAATCACCGGTCTACATGCTGTGCTGGTCTCAGTCAGAATGTCCCTTGCTTCACAAGTCACAGCCTTCTGACTTCACACTCCTTCTCTCCACTTTCATTATGCGTGGCACTGTTCTAGAAACAACTCGTTTCTACACTGGCAGTCTTGTCCAGATCCGATCTGAATTAGGAATGACCGCTCGTTCTTGCTCTCCGAGTACGGCAAGTTCATCGCGTTTCCTCCCCTCTCGTGGTGTGACGTAGCTCAACAGACTTCCCCTCACTCATTCAGTCATCAACCTTGGTCACTTCTCCTCCTGCATGACGTTACTCTCACTTCTCGTGGTGTGACGCATTCTTATAATGTAAGCTTCCCTACATTCAGATAATAAATACACAACCATATTTAAATAGTTCCTTCTGTCCTTCCGTAATTGTTGAATTAATAATGATGCATAGTATTACACTCTATTTCATCTTAGGTTTTCCATATCTCACAAGATTTTAAGGAATAAGAGATTTTAATTCGTTTTTTTATTTTTCCAGGGTCCCAGTTCGTATCCCGTCTGGATCTTTAGTATTGGTCTTAAATAAATTCGGGCGCAGTATATGCATTAAATGGTGCTGTATTGAATTATTTAGTATTTATAGTTGGTACAATTGCATAGTGTTGCTCAGTTGTTTCAACTGTTGTCGATATTCAATTGTTAACAGCTGGCGGATATTTGGCACCAAACTAGTCCATTGCAAGGAGCGTTTGTTTATTATTTGCTCGACACAGTAACTCGTAGGTAAGACGCAATACTCATGGTATTTTGTTTCCTAAACAGTATTTGGTGATCTTTTAATGCAATTCACTTTGAATTCTGGTGACATTAGTAATATGAATAGTTTATTTTAATTTTTAGCCTATTTTCAATTTTTAAAAAAATAGGCTTATGAGATCATTTTTTGTCCGTGTATGTGTGCATGTGTGTCTGTGTGAGGTGTGTGTGTGTCCATAATAACTTCTAAACGGCTGGAGCGATTTCAATGAAACTCTGTAAGTTCATAGCACTATTACGGGCGACCCTGACTGTGCCCTTCAAATTATGTTACATCTCACCAATCCAACATGGCGGTTGTGCGAAGTATTTCACCAGCATTCAATATCTCCGAAACTATTCCCGATATCACCCTGCAATTTATTACGGTGATAAAGGGAACTACTAGAAGTTCACCTATGTGACCTTTGGAAAACTGGTAACTACAAAACCAACATGGCGGCCACGCCAATTTGCGAAATTTAAATAGACGTTTCTCGCGATTTAACCAACCAAACGGAATAAAACTTGGTACAGTATATGTGTATACACATTGTAATGCACCGACATCTAACTTCGTTCAATTGTTTATATAACCACAAGATGGCAGATATGCGAAATATTTCACCGGCATTCTATATCTCTGAAACTATTAGCGGTATCACCCTGAAATTTTGTACGGAGATATAGGGCACTACTGGAAGTTCTTCTATAAGACTTTCAAAAACTGGTTAATTACAAAACGAACATGGCGGCCAAGCGAATTTGAAAATTTTAAAAGGACCTTTCTCGCGATTTAATGTTCCAAACGCAATCAATTCTGGTACAGGAAATGTTTATACTCATTGTAATGCACTGGTATCTAATTTAGTTCAATTGTTTACATAATCTCAAGATGGCGGCTGTGCGAATTTTAAAATTAACTTTTTATTTATTGTGTCGTAATCATGCGATCGAAATGAAAGTTTGAATAATGAACCTACGCAATAACTTTCCTTTAATGGTACATGACTCTATGGCGACCATCCTAAATATTTAGACGGCTCTGAATATCTAATAATCTATTATAGCAATCAAACTGAAATTTTTAATCCTCATAGGGGCTATACACATAATTTCACTTATAGGACTTAAAATAACCTGATGATCACAAATCCAACATGGCGGCGACGCGATATATAAATATTCACATGGACGTATCTCGCAATTTAACCTTCCGAGTACAGTGAAACTTGGTACAGTAAATCCTTATACTAATATTAATGCACTGGCATCTAATTTATTTCAATTGTTTCCATAACCACAAGATGGCAGCTGTGCGAAATTTTAAAATCTCTTTGTTATTTCTTGTGTCCTAATCATGCGATTGAAGTTTGAATGCTACACGTACACAATAATCTTCATGTAACAGTACATAACTCTAGGACCTACATATATAAAATCAAACATGGCGACCATCCGAAATATTTAGTCGGTTCTCTATATCTACGAATCTATTACAGCAATCAAACTGAAATGTTGTATGTTGATAGTGGCAGTTAACATAAGTAGGATATATGAAAATAGGCTGTATAGTTCTTCACGGAACTACTTGTTATATATTTAGAGATATACTGTACCCATGTGAGTAATCTCCATGGAAAACATGCTTCTGCCTCCAGCCAGCATCAGTCGTCAGGGGTGTACCGTCCACCCACTGAGCAGTTGCATATTTTTGATCTGAGACTAAAAGGTATCAACTGTACAATGATAAAGCACAACTCTATTCTAAAGACTTTAATTCAGCTGTAAATCATGGCTACAAGCACACAAAAACACAATCCCAACAATATAACACAAAGCAATGCAAAATTACTCCTACAATCCACTAATATTCACACTTTATCCTTGCAAATCCAAATGATTATTCATTCATTTACCCTGAGATTGACATCAAAATTCATTCTCAAGTGCGCTGATGCACATGTAAATTACACATAAACTGTACTTATAATCTTATGTCACCTGTTGTGACCTTTTTCATTTCACAATCTTAATTGTTTACTCTCAACACCTCTTAATTTACATTATGCGTACACCTGTGTTTTGTATCTCTCTTCCCACCAAAATGCTTTACCATGCATTAACCAATTTATGGGTTGCACATCAAATTTACTTGCAACTCCACAATTATTTGTAATCATACCCCGTTCTGCAGTTCCCTTCTGCAGTCCCCTTTTCTACAGTTCCACTGTATGCCGTTGTGATTTCAATTTCAAAGATTCCGTTACCGCTGTGTCGGATGGTACATTATGCTACCCTTGCGTGGGCATAGCCTATGGCATCTAGTGTCGACCTTTAGAACTAGTGACACTGTCAGTAAAAATGCAACTTTCAACAACTCATAAGTTTTCTGAATATTAAGTCATCAAGACGATCCTTAATTATCAATGTGTTTCAAACCACACAAATTCATTATACAATACAACAACGACTCCTTTCATTACAAACAGGGTTTCAAAGTCTGTCCATTCTAAATGTCAACCTTCAAGGGTCGTTTAAAAATCTCCCCCTCGGAGCTACTTGTATACAATGGGAATGGGTCGAGCAGTCACAAAACCACGTGCTCTGTCTCTCCCTAACTCCCTTCTCAGTTTACCTCCAAGCAGTTACTTGTGACTCTAAATGCAATAGTGCAGTCTCACTGACCACATATCCCATATGATTTAAACTCAATTGTATGCAAGACAGGTTATGGGCGTGTTTAAACATTTATTCCTAACCTTAGGATATTAATAACTGGCCTCAACAGGTCCATTTCATTATATGAAGGAACGAGATTCATTAATCACTGGTCGAACTGGCTAGCCGGCATCTTATTTAATGTCATGGTCAGACACATCCTGCCGCCAAAATTCGCTTCCCAGGAGCTGAATTTATCCAATAACTAGTTCTCGGTCGATATCAGGTGTCATGCTGAGGTTTCCATTGTTATCCTCCCATCCACCACAGGATTCGAACCCGGAACATTCCATATCCATCCACAGAGCTAGGGTCAGCCACTAAGTACGCTCTGGCAATAATAAATATCTCAGTATGCCCTAGTCTATACGAGATTTCACACGTCGAATAGATTACCTGGCTTCCCTGACCATTGTGCTATGATCTCGTCCTTTAATTAGTAAGATAAATCTATCAATTACTCTTACAAGCTTATTCACAAGCTGCTAATTCAATTCTCTATTAAACTCTTCCATTTCCTAGATTCTTGCATATTTATTTCCATTATCATAATATACTCTGATATTAAATTGCTTTTCTTAGCCCTTTATGTATAATATTACTGCTTGGATAGATAAATATTCCAATTAGCATATATATTTTTCTTACAACCATTTTTCCCTGATGTGTATTCATTTATTATTATTATTATTACTGACATGTATTACCATACCCCGACACAACGTTACCATTTTCAATAACCGAACATCCGTGTTCGTTACGTTTCTATATAATTGAATTGCCATTTTACATTAGTGGTAACGATTTATCCACTCAATGATGTACAAAAACATCTCAACTTGACTAAAATCAACACAACAATAATACCTTGAGGTTCTACCTCCTAAATTGACTCTTATTGGCATATTTTATAATTTTGAAATCACTCAACATACAGTGGACTATAATTGCTACAAAATCATGGTTTTTGGGTACTTACATCGGCTAATCTGGTGGCTCCAACCACGCATTTCCTCCAGTAATGCCCGCCATTATATGCAAATTAGCAAGACATTCTTACACTTCCCACACACATTATACATAACATTTGCCTTACAAAACACACGGCACTTTTCTTTCCCATGTTGAAGCTGTCGCTTCCTTATTCACACAACACTTTATAGCACTTAAGGGACACTGGGACTGAAATTTTAGTGAAATTTGTGGAAAATGTCGATTTTCGGTATTTTCCATATTAATACACCTCTATCCCCTGCGGATCATATAGCAGTGTTTTTATCCGAATTCCGCCATTTTTAAAGCCCTGGCGAAGCTTTAAAATGCACGGTGTGTCCTTTAATCGCCCCAGCACAGTAAGTGTCCTGAAGGTTCTGAGTCTTGGTGTTTCTACAATCGAAGTATCGCAGCTGGTAAAACACCACAGAGTCATGACAAAATGGCTGTAGAACTTTAAGAACCCCTAGTTGTCAAGATTATGCCTGTTTATCAAAGGCTGGCATCAGATGAGCTACTATCCAGATACATCCGTGGTGCTACTGAAAATCAGAATGAGAGTCTGCATTCTGTTATCTGGAGGTAGTGCCCAAAGGAGATTTTTATTTCACGGAAGACACTTGAAATTGCTGTTAGTAATTCTGTAGCAGAATTCTAGATGGGGTGTAGTGCAACAACAGAGTTGAAATCAGGAATAAGACTAACTTCAGTATCTCATGTCACAGCATAAACACTTGAAAGATGTGACAGTCGCAGGAAGAATGTAAGTCCGCGGTCATAATTGGAGAAGCGAAAGGCATGTCGACGGAAGGTGAAACTAACAGAAATGAAGGAGGAGGCTGCAAAACAGAAGAAGGAGGGTGTCACCTATGCTGTAGGACAATCCTAATGTCATTGGTAAGCTGAAACCTTGTAAATTGTGCATCATTTTAGAAAATTGCTGTTTTCTCGGATTCACTTTTTCAGGCATTCAAAATGTTACTCGCGTCATAAATCTTATGATATTGCTTTGAAAATGGGAATTTATTATCTTCATTGCAATGACTATAAACCTGCGGATCGTTTTTTAGATTGCACTTTTGGTATGGCTGCAAAAAAAATTCAAACTGGAAAAAATACGATTTTTTGTAGAAAAAAAACTTGGATATGAAAAAAAATTAATTTCTTGACACTCATTAATGCAATTCAAAATCGGATCCGTAGGTTTCTTCCAATTGTTATAGTGCAATAGAATATTACCTAGAAGTTACACTATCTTGTTTTTTTTAACGCGGCTGACCTTTATAAAACTTGAATAATTAGCACAATAAATGTACAAAATAATTAATATCTGGAGAACTAATCAACTTACAATGCTCACGTTTCCCACAGTGGTTTATAATATGACTATTCACCACCATATAAAATTTCAAAGCTGTAACTCAGTTTATATAGAATTTGAAAATTTCAGTCCCAGTGTCCCTTAATACACTATTAGTTTTACATATATTTAAATGATCATCACTACAATAACACGATCACTATGTACATTTCTTAGTGGTTGACTTTTCCTGGTAAAATATCAGAAATGCAGCCGTTGAGGATATCTCCTCCAATACTCTCCCGCATCTCGTCTGAAAGTCTCGATTCTCTGCCTAAGGATTCATATCAGTCCCCCATCTGTCTATCAATTTCTGTTCTTAGAAAACTTTCCGGATATCGCATAAATATGCTTGCATATCGTCCTGAGCATTAATTACAGTGGTATCCCTGCGACATTTCACCAATCGCATAACAAAGTTTATATCTGCGCAATCCGACATCCTATGATATGTCTACCCTATAGTTTACATACTGCGCTCAACCATTGTACACTGTACTTGTACAGATTACCACTGTCAATTGTCCTACCTTGTATATCACACGGTACCTTTCCTGCGTGCTCGATAATAGTCCCTCATAATGCCGACTATAAAAGTATGGCACGACTGTCCTTAACAATTGTGATTAATAAATGCCTTACTGCATGGTTCTTCATGTTAAAGTCTGCGCGTCCCTACTCTGAATTCGGTAACGTGCACTTCGCACTATACTGCGATTCAACTGACTACATTAATCGTTATTAATTCATGGCTTACTGCATGATTATTATGTTGCTGCACTTAAGCTGTTAGAGTTCGCGCGTCTGTTTTCTGAGCTCGGGTGACGTGCTCCCTGCGCTCAAGTATGGTTCAACTGACTGCCTCAGTCATTCGTTCAGCCCTTATATACATTTGGAGAGAAAAAGTAGACCGAGAATTTCCCTGCAGCGTCATCTTCTCCCACAGTATGATTCTGGTCTTGAATTAACGTTTATATGGTTCCTTTTTCCTCGCTGGTCACATATCTGTATGCGTGCTCGAGGATCGATCGGCCAATTAATTAATATTAATTGCCTTTGCCAGCGCGAGCCCACGCGGCGTCACCTAAAAATCCCCGGCGACATGGTCAGATCTTGTCGCTAACACCGAGACTACTGTGTCCCTGTGCGTTCCATTAAATCTGCCTCGATTTCAATGTTTAATGGCTTGATAATTAGCCTCCCGGCTATACATTCACCTAGGTGCAAACCTCATGTCTCTGAGTTGCTCCAATCACGAGTAATCATTAAATTACGCTGGTATCTTCTCACTCCACTGGCCTCTCTATTCTGAAACGGGGAATAACTTGACAATATTTTAGCCTCCTGACCTGCCCCAGACGACTTAAGTAGGTATCATAGAGTGACACGGCTCCAAGAAACTACGCCCCTTTTCCAGAGTCATTTGACAACTGTCACGCGCTCAAACTTTCTGTGCTCAAGTCCAGAATAGTATACTCCATACAGTCCATAAATGCAGTATTCTTCTATTATTCCCGGCATTATACTAACAAATAATGTCAGAATTAGTTCATATCACAACAGTGCTTTAATATGTATTTTCTCTAGGGGTTTTTATAGCTTAAACTCCCTCAAAATATCTCGTGTTCGTTCCTTGCTGGAATCTCAATTCTGAGCTCATCTATCTCTGAGATCCACGTTCGACACCAGTCAGCCTAACCCCGTTGGGTTCAATACTGCACCGCTCGGTGTTAACCGTGTTTTATTGCACAAATGTAGATTTTACTCGCCAACCGTTGGAGATACACGAAAAATGATAAGGACCTTTTGGATAGAAAATAAATGTTAAAGCTCGTGTATTTCATCAAACGTTTTCTATTTCTTAGCGTTCTCTTTTTATTTGGAATGGAAATATTAAATTTTGAAACCAAATGGTGTAGTGACGTTACAAATGTGGGTTTTACTCGCTAACCGTTGGAGATACACGAAAAGTGATAAGGATCTTTCGGATAGGAAATTAAATTTTACAGTTCATATGTGCCATCAAAATTTTGCTACTTCTTAGCGTTCTGATTTTATTTGAAATGGAAATATGAAATTTTGAAACCAAAGGGTGTAGTGACGTCGCTAAAATGGTCGCCATTTTTAATAGTGCAAAATATCGAAATCAAAAGTAGCCTATGTGTAAGCCTGGTAAATCAGCTACATCCCTGCAAAATTTCATTTAAATCGGATCAGTGGTTCTTGCGTGATTGAGTAACAGACAGACACACAGGCAGACACACACCGTCTCATTTTTATATATTAGTATGATTAGATATGCGGGCTACCCGAGATTTTTAACCCTCTGAAGTAGGATAGGGTTTGTTGTTTTTACAATAAATTATTAACAAGTTTTACATAAATCGGGACTATTTATTTCTAGCTTTGTGTTTTGTGGGTGTGATTTCTCGGGCCGTCTATGACTTTTTCCTCATTCGCCTGATCGCCCTGAGCTATCAGTCTCGTGCCGGAGCTAGTCTGAGGACGCACCCGATCCTTTCAGTGTGTGGGTTCGGAGGATAGGGATCCCAGAAGGGTCATCTGTGGCAGAAGATCCCCTGGTGACCTTGTCGGACGGGCATAATATGGATTCGTATTGATCATAATAAATTCATTATACATTTTTAGATAAATTGAGAAACATACAACGATTAATCCCATGTTCTAATAGTACCAAGATAGTGAAAAATCGTCAGCTAATTTTGTTAAATATTGTGATCAATTTGTCAAAACGTATATTTATACATCAGGAAAGCAAAGGTAGTACTGATATGTCAGTGATCAATAAAGCAGTGGAAAATACGTGTAAGTTGCTCTATGAGCACCATAGCACCTTCATAGATGGGAAAGCAGAATGTTGATACCGCACCTTCACAGTTTAACAGACATTTGAGAGGGACATCTTGGGTGACTGTATATTAATTACAAGTACTGTAGTTTGAATGCGTGATCCATGTCTCAGATGTCAAATGATATGTTCGTGCATCTCGAGAATCGGATACTAGATATCAGAATTTTGAAAAATAGAAAAGGCCGATTTTGGAAAGATTGTTGAGATTAGTGGCTCACTAGTTTCAATATCTTGCAGAACCATCACTTGCCCTTACAATTGCGCTCTGAATTCAGGAACTGCAGCAGTATGATGGAGTAGGTACCGAAGACTCCGAAGAAGCCCACAAGAAGAGTGTTGTCGATAGGTAGCAGTCCCCAAGTTGAGAGCTGCGGCTTGACGTGCAACAGTTGTTGTGAGAACAGTTGAAGTTTGGTGTTGAGTGGATGACGGAGAAGCAGTTGATGAACCAGGTGAGAAGTGCGGTTCGCCTCCGTAGCCACTCCCTGACAGAAGACCGAGATGAACAAGACCTCAGCTGCCGCCGTTAACACCACCAGCAACTGGACCACGATTGACAATGCATCTTCGTTTAATACGGCAATACTTAGTATGATACCAAAAATAAATCCCACAACTGAAACTAAAGCGTCTAATAGAACCAATAAAACAGGTATTCCGAAGGCAGAACTAATCAAGGATGTGATATTGCAAAGTGACATTTGGACCTCACATAAGCTTTTCAAGCTCTTCGTAGTTTTGGGGGATTCCCTTTCACGGTGTGGCAATAGTGGACTGTCCTGGACCAATTCGGAGGTGATTGTATTTACGTAAGAATTATTCAACTGATTACGTCCACAGTAGTATAACATATCTTCGTTCACTCCAAATATGGACAGTATTTCATAGTTCATCAGACAGAACCTGTGTTTTAGTAGTGCGACAATGTGCAAGAATTGTAGGACTATAACACACTCAATGAAACTAACAATATAATATCTCATTTCATCAATAACCAAATCCCAGACAGCGATACACCCATTCAAACTCATTAATATCAGGATTGTGACAATCACAACAGCACTTACTAGACGGGCTTTCTTGTGATCAGGATGAGTTTCACAATGTAGGGCTTGATCGATGTGCTCAAATAACCTCATAATTCTGAGGATATAGTACTTGGTTCTGAAGACACTGAGAGTAATTGACACTAACACCACTGAATACTTAAGAAAGGCTGACAGTACAAAGGGAATAAACAAAACCACAGGTATTGTTTCAGATAATATCATGTCCAGATAATAAAATGTGTCAAGAATGCAGAGTCCAAGTATGGCTAAGATCAAGAACAGAGAATACACCGACGCACGTTTCGATATTTTCAGTCTGCAGTTTCCTTCTCCTTCAGCAATTTCAACAAAATCGTACGGAGCAATGCCGATAATCCTCGAGATAATATTCAATGGCTTAAGGGCGAAGTAAAAATTCAGTTTCATTTTCGATTCTGTTCTCTTTGAGCTGACATGTAACTCGGACTGGCTTGGAACCGATGAGTGTTTCATAATGTAACAGATTTTACGCCACTGTGAATCAGTTTCTGTCTGGCAGCCGGATTCAATTCTGGATATACTTGAGCGCAGTCCAGACAATTTGTTATCCAATTCAAATGTGGATGGTTAAAATCACCCTATGCCTTCTTGTACTTCAAATCTGCTTCGTCCAACAGGAAGGAGAGTATAGCAGACTTTCGCAAACCTGGACGTTGAATGTATCCTTGGTTTCTAGAAATAAGTGAGTCTGAAGTTAACTATCCTCTCTGATATGATGCTAAAGAGTGACCATAATCTGTATATGGATTCGTATTTACCATTCGAAATACAATACTGTCATTATTCACGTGCGTATAGGACTCCATTACCTTCCATTAGTAAAAGATACTTAACAGTGTTATGGTGTGTTATTGATCTGTTATGCAGGAGGCTTTTTACATTGCTGATGAAACCCTTTGATTAGAGCCAAGGCATTAAATAAGCTAGCAATACTCCCCGGCTTAACACGGTATCTTTAATGGTTTACCCAGCGTATGCTTAAAAGGCGCACGAACGGCAGGTCCCAGACCCAATTTAGAAAAGCCGAGGTGAACAGTGAAACTCAAAATGCATATACTCTTCCCTGAAGTCTTAACTCGACACAACTCTACAGTTGGATTAATAGCCTCGCTTGCTAGCTCTTAAACTCGCTACGTAGCTAGTTATTTAAATTTCCACTGAATGGAGATTGTTTGAAGAAATGAAAACGTAAAAACACTTAGAGTGGACGATGTACTAAAGATAGAGATATGCTGTCACATATCTTTTTGTAGAACGTGACATGCTGAACTATTCTTACACTCATAGTAGGCCTATATAGATATTTTAACGGTTTACCCAACGTAAGCTTAAAAGGCGCACGGACGGCAGGCTTTCCGTCGACTTGATGTATTGAAATCGTTATTGCTCGGCTTCCGTTAATCATAAATGAATGTTTTTCTACAGAACCCTTCCTCAAGAAATCCTTTACAGAATGGTGAAAACCGCATCAAAATCCATCCAGTGGTTCTCGAGATTACCTGTAACATCCAAGAATCGGGAACTTTGTTTAATACTATGTAGAGATATTCCCCTCAACTTTTCCAAATGATGTACAGCATCAATTATTTGATCCACTAAATCGATGACCCAAGTTCGGCGCAAGGTTTTAAGCAGACTTTCTTGTATCAAGTTAGTTTCCTCACCTCTCCAAATTTACAAATCGCAGCACCTATTCAAACAATTATTAGATCCAGTGTGTGTTACGGGACTCCGGTCATTTCCAACATTGAGGACACTCGGCATACCATCTACTTTCCTACATCCAACTTCTTATTTACCTTTTCTCAGAAACTATTAACATGAACTGATCGATTTTCTTCAGGAATGTTCTTTAGGACTTCCTTACTTTGACACTGGATTTTCGAAAATTTATGTATTTTTAGCCTATTTTCATTTATGAAAAATCAGGCTTATGAGATCACCTTTTGTCCGTGTGTGTGTATGTGTGTGTGTTTGTGTGGGTGTCCCCCTCTAATAACATCTAAACGGCTGGAGCGATTTCAATGAATCTCGGTAAGGTTATAGCACCATTTTGACTGACCTCAACCGTGCACTTCAAATTTTATTATGCCTCACCAATCCAACATGGTGGCTATGCGAAATATTTCACCGGCATTCTGTATCTACGAAACTATTACCGATATCACCCTGAAATTTTCTACGGTGATAAAAGGCACTACTACATGTACATTATGTACCTGCAAAGTACAAAACAAACATGGCGGTCAAAGGAAGTTGAAACATTCTAATAGACTTTTCTCGCGATCTAACCTTCTGAGCGCAGTGAAATATGCCACAGTAAATGTTTATACACATTGTAATGCACTGGCATCTAATTTAGTGAAATATGCTACAGTAAATGTTTATACACATTGTAATGCTCTGGCATCTAATTTAGTTCAGTTGTTTACGTAATCTCAAGGTGGCGGCTGTGCGAAATTTTAAAAATAAGTTTTTTATTTCTCGTGTCGTATTCGTGCGATCGACGTGAAAGATTGAATAATGAACCTACGCAATAATTTTAATTTAATGGTACGTAACTCTGTGGCCTATCGGCCTACATATAACAATCCAACATGGTGACCATCCGAAATATTTAGACGGTTCTCAATATCTGCGAATCTATTTCAGTAATCAAACTGAAAATTTGTATGTTGTTTGAGGCAATTAACATAAGTAGGATATATGAAAATAGGCTGTATAGTTCTCCATGGAACTACTTGTTTTAGGTTAAGATGTCTGGTGACGTAACACCTCGGAAAAGGGCACAAATAAAAGTACTTATTGAAACAGGAAAGCATTCCCAGCGTGGAATCGGTAATAAACTGGGTGTTTCGCAAAGTACTGTGCAACGTATTAGTAAGAAAGTGACCTTTGGTGAGGATCTTGGAGTAAAAAGGAAAAGACACTGTGGCAGAAAATCACTTTTTACACAGCGTGGTGAGCGATGCCTCACCAAGTAAACAAACCCGCTATTCAACGGTGAAAATGTTAAAGAATGAACTGGAAGCAAGAGGAGTCCATATTTCTGAACGAACAACACGCCGAAAACTGAAGGATTTTGACCTGAAAGCCCACAGACCTTGCAAAAAAAAAACAATGCTTACACCTGCTATGATGGCTAAGCGATTAAAATGGGCCAAGTAACACAAGGATCATGATATTAACTACTGGAAGTCAGTAAGTGCTCACCTACAATATTTATGGAGGGTTTTGGATGGGTTTTAGAGGTTATGTAAGGAGTTAATGTTGTGCTCTGTTAATTTTTAGGTTTCCTTCAGTGACGAGTCAACCTTTGAATTACTTGCGCAGAAGGCCCAGTTTGTTCGTCGCAGGTCAGATGAAAAATATCACCCAGATTGTATTTCTCCGACGGTGAAGCATCCTGATAATGGTCTGGTCAGTAATCAGTGGTGAAGGAACGGGACGTCTTCATATAGTGGATGGCATAATGCGCCGGGACCAGTACATAAACATTTTGAGTACAGAGCTGCTGCCTCAGTTACAGGAATGCTTTCCCAATGGGAGAAATATGGCATTTATGCAAGATGGATCACCCTGCCACACGGCTAAGTCGATCAAGGATTTTCTGCGACGTCACAACATACCGTTATTGGCATGGCCAGGAAATTCCCCTGTCATGAATCCGATCGAAAATGTGTGGGAGTTGGTAAAGCGAGAAATAGCAAAAGAAACTATAACTACAAAAGGGAGACTATTAGAAAAGGTTCATGAAGTGTGGTACAATAATCCTCGCATACAACAAAGTGTCCAGAGTTGCATTGAGAGTATGCCCAGAAAGGTAAAGGCATTAATAGATGCAAAGGGGGGTAGAACAAAATATTGAAATTGTGACAATTTCTAAGAAACTTCCTAACTACCCAGGTAAATTTGTTGTTAAAGAGTTTAGAAACATGCATCCTTTCATTTAGTGCAACAGATGTATTGATAATCTAATATAATTAGCAAATAAAGAAAAGTTTGTTGAAAAATTGTGCTTAGTCTATTAATTTGGCCGGGGACTGTAGTTTATGAAACTATTACTTTGTACGGTCCTTCGTTGCAATAAAGGATCACTATAATTTATCTAGAGCATTTCATGAGTTTAAATATTGCTAAGTTCTTCAAAGTGCGCAATGCAGTTTTGATCTTTTTGTGCTTCAAAGACTTCTAATAATAACTCCCTCGTATTACATCTACTGTATTCAAGTGCGTTCTTATTTTCATCAAATGCTCAGTATGAAGAGAAATTCCTCATGACTGTTATTAATCCTCTGAAGATATTTAATATCGAATGGTCCCTTTACAGACACGATTGGATTTCTGTCTGTCAGTAGAAGCTAACAAAAGATTGAGTCCTGCATCAATATTGCCCAAGAATGAAGGAAGTTATTTCTGATCTGGTATGAAGGGGAAACAGATAACCTATTGCCGTATCTCATAGGGTGATAATTTACTACAAGAGAAATCAAGTTTTTTATTTTGATTATTAAATTAGAGGAAACTTTAATATTAATGTTATGAATTTCCTATTTGTACCTCTTTCTATCACATACCGCGCTGCGCACAGGCAGCTGCAGCAAGTCCGGAGATCGCAGGTTCAAATCTCAGTGCGAACAGCGGCACTCCTGAGTGTGGTTTCCCCCGGTTTTCCGACAATCACACCAGGCAAATGCCGGGATAGTACCTTATTTAAAATTCCAGGGCGCTTACCCCATCACTGTCCTTAATACAGCTAAACACACTACTACAGTCATCACAGGAATGCAGGTTATCATACAAGTTCAACGCACACCCATGTACACAGGGCTGATGACCAAGATGTCCCCAAGCTCGACACATGAATTAGCAATATATGTATTCTAGCGATAGGTTTTGAGACTCTGTCCTTAAAATCCTGGCTTCGATTCTCCGCTCATTCAATAAATGCAGTTCTTGCTTGCAGACTATAACGGAGTGCTCACAGAGTATTGAGCATAAGTGAGAAGAACTTGGTTGTTTTCATACTTCAGCCATTTTGGAAGAGTTTTTTAGTAATTTCTCACTTCTACACGATGCGCATGCCAAGATGGTACCTAACTTAGTCCCACGGCTGATTCCCAATCCATTCCCAAATTATATGTACACACATAAGCCTCACAGGTTATCGGACATATATCCAACTACACGGAGATAGTAATCACAATGTCTCAAGCCTGGAATTTAAATTAACACAATGAACTAAATTCATCTAATACAGGAAGCATAAAATCATAGTGTAGACTTTTCTTTACCTGATGAATGGAATATTTAGAACGTTAACATTCCCGTTGTGGGGCGAAAAAGTCGGTAACCTAGCGTTCTTAAAACCGCATTTTGTTAATCAACGGAGTTTATTTTGCATTTGGTAATTTTGTTTTTTTTAAATATCCCCGTTATGTAGCCATGTGTAATTTGGTGTGCGCGTGTGTGGTATCAGTCTGATAACATGTGTCATTGAAATGGCTGTATTAGTGTGTATATTTTTTACCGTAAGTTAGGAACCAGGGAATTGAACCCATCTCTTGTCAGTTTTGCCCAATGAGGCTGCGTGTACCTCGTTCTAGCCCGTAGACCAAAATTAAATTTCTTCACTGAGGCATGACCTTTGGGTCTGGAGTGTTGATTCGTTCCCCGAGAGCACAGAAGGCGACGCATAGCTTATTTTCTAGCACTGTATTACTCCGTCCGCTCTTTATGACACATTAACGATACAATGTAAGCTGTAGTTATGTTCCTTGATAGATTAATCTTCAGCTGTAGTTATGTTCCTTGATAGAATCATCTTCAGATTTTAGGGAATTAAAATAATCATAGTGGTTTCCTGTGATGATTGAATACTTCTTCCTATTCTAGATTTGACACTTTACCACTCCTTTTATCTACAAAACGCAAAGGCATAGGGCAAAGATGGAGGTAATGTTGTTTGCAGACGATGGTGATCTGGGACGGGGATGAGATGGAGGTACAAGACCAGTTAGACGTAATAAATGAAAAGATTGAGCAATGGGGATTGAAGATACAGTAAATGTGGAGAAGAGTAAAACAGTGGTGATGAGTAGAGGTGAGAAAGAAGGAAAAGAAATAATCAAAGTCGGGGATAAGGAATTGGAAGTGCTGAAACACTTCAAATACTTGGGAAGTGAACTGACTGAAGATGGATGGCTAGATTTGGAAATTAGCAGAAGAATACAACCCGGGAGTGCGTTCTACCTACAGATACGGGGACTAGTATGGCTAAAGAAGTATCTTGCCACGGTGGGTGAGTGGTTAACGTGTCGGATTACTAACCCCAAGCTTGAAGGTTCGCTCCTGGCCGTGGTAAGTGTTTATTTTTGAAACGCGGCAAAAATACGATACGCATGTCATACGATGTTGGCATGTTAAAGAACCGATTTGAATTCAGTAGGCCATGTTCATAATGGCAAAATTAATCTCGGGAGTTTCTGACAACACAAAGTTCCTCCATTCTCTACTATAAAGCGCTATAGTGCCCAAGGAGCTTAGATATCTAACTTCCTTGACATTCATAGTGCTTCATGGAACAACGAAATTCGACATGCAAGCTACTCTCAGGGTGTCAAATTACAAAGCTTGCACCCGGCACTCGAGGCCATCCGATATTATATTATTATTATTATTATTATTACTACTACCCCGACACGGCGCGTCCCGATGGCTGATGGGGAATTTCCTGTAGATATACAGGAAAGGTGCGAATAAGACCTAGTCAAATAAGCATCCGCGGATCAACTGAGGTGAATAAAACAATGGCCAACGGCTTCGATGGCAGAGGAGGACCTATGTCTCAATGGCAGCGAGGGCGGAAGAACCAAAATTGAAATCCACTTCGCGTCTGACTTGGATCGAGCGGCAAAGTGGTCAGCGTCTGTTTACCTAGTAGGTACGGCTGCATAGCTTATGTTCCAGGAACTAGCAATCCCTGGTCCTAAACTCCCAGTGGAAACACTGGATTAATCCTTGATTACAAGCAGTTATGATTCGTGCGAGTAACTACAGAATTACCCCCAGGTGGTAACCAATCCACCCGTCCATGGGCGGCAACCAGGTTTTCGGACTCTGGGGGACCTGGGCAACCACGATCACAGAGAAAGTCGGAGTTCTCTGGAAAACTACCATCAAAGACACCCACATACATCGGGACCTTCAACATCAACACATTACTAAAACCAGGCAAACTACACACCTTAACATCAGAACTAGATCGACAAAGGATCCTCTCTGAGGAAGCACCCTCGAAAACAGAAGACTTGGCGATCACCTGTGCAATCTCTTGGAGAATATCAGATCGACCATGTGGCCATCACACATCCTTTACAGAAAGAAATTCATGATGTGCAAGTTCGAAGAGGAGCCAATATTGACTCCGACCATTATCTAGTGCGAATCAAAGTGAAATTTACCCCCGAAAAGAATCCACCCCAAGAAATCTCATCTTCAGAAATTTGACACGAAAAAGATAAAGGAAAGTAACATAACAGAGGAATGGGAAAAGGAAAAGGTAAGCACCTGGAAGCAGTTCCATGACAAGATCATTACGAGAGCTAAAGAGACTATTCCATTGAAGAAGAATACGAAACACCCGTGGTGGAATTCTGCATGTGAAGAAGCACTGGAAATGAAAAAGAGAGCTTTTCAGAAATACAACAGTAAGAAGTCACTCGAGACTCAAAAACACTATCTTCAGACCAGGAAGGAAGTGTCAAAAGTAATCAGACAAACTAAGAGGAAACACATGAAGGACCAATTGGAATCTATAGATCAAGACTTCCGAGATCACAAAACGCGAGATTTCTACAGGACGTTCGCAGGAAGAATCCGAGGATACACACCACAGAAGTTGTGTTTCCGAAAACAAGACGGAAACCTAGCGTTGTCCAACCGGGATAATTGTAGTGAACTGGCTCGGTATTTCTCTGAGTTACTCAATTGCGAGGAGCCAACATCACGATGGCCCAAAGAGACTCCCGTACATGTAAACCCTGAATCTCCACCACCTACTAAAGAAGAAATCCAGAGACACATTTTCAGACTCAAAAGTAACAGGGCGTCTGGAGAAGATGGCATAGTTGCAGAACTATTAAAGAACATAGGCCCAAATACACTTGAGGAGCTCACACTAATCATCATGGATATCTGGAAAACAAAAAAGCTACCTGAAGAATGGAAATGTGCACTCATCCATCCGTTATACAAGAAAGGTGACAGAACGGATGTGAATAACTACAGAGGGATTTCTCTCCTTCAAGTCACCTACAAGATTCTCTCCGCGTGTCTTCTTCAAAGAGTACAAGAACAGCTTGAACACAAAATTGGTGAATATCAAGCTGGTTTCCGACCAGGAATTGAATTGTATGTTGGCAATCTAACATCCGTAGATCACAATAAGATTATATTTTTAAGTAGAATATTGAATTTACTTTAAAAGCTAATGATTTTACTTGACTGTTAATCTCGCTGGCATAAGCCAAAGAGCCTCTATTCCCTTACGTGATCCAAAACACCTAACGTGCCTTTTCTCCTCGAAAATCTCACATACATTAACAAGGAATCGATACCGGTCATTCTTATTGGGAGACAAGAACCTTGATAAGTGTAGCATCATGAATCTTCGTTCATTTTTTGTTTGAATATTTTTGATGTGTAACATCTTTCCACTCGGTTGATGGATATTTTTGTGGGAGTGATTTTGAAAAATGGGACGGAAATGGATCGGACAGAAGTATGTAAGACGCACTGTGATCCAGCGATGCGATCCAGCTGGCAGTGGTACCATGTGGAGTGTATGTAACTTACGGATTACTTCAAAGTTTGGAGGCGCCATTACAGATATTTCTACAATAATCATCTTCAAGTTGTCGTTCTTTGGTGTAGAAATATTCATTATTTGCTGAAAACAATTATGATTTATTAAGAGTCTGTTTTTCAATCTATGGATAAAATTGATGGGTATCCACTCCCCGAGTAACTTTGCTCAACACTTTAATACTAAACGGTAAACGCTCATGGAACTCTGGTGTTAACTGATTGAAACACAAAACACATGTTAAAAGTCTTCGTATCAGTATTTACATGATTATATGCTTTAATGTGAAACATTTTAACCAGTCAGCAAAGCCGGTATTATGTTCCCTATTCAGATATTAACCCACATTGCGGTAATGATAAATGTAATATATATATCGATGATTTTATACGGGAATTGGGCTAGCCTTTCATAGACCACTATAGGAATTCCCTTGACTATCAAGTAGGCGTTTTCATAAAAAAAAAACTCAATTCCACCAAGGAACATTATCGAGAAAAAGCAAAATATTATTGGAGCATAAAAAATACTTCCATATTATTACCGGCACGTGGAAATGACTTACTGTCTTGTACTCTAAATTTACGTGGTTGTAATGGCTGCGTGGATAGCATCTTGGTCTGCGAAACATGAGGTTCCAGGTTCGAACCCCAGTCCTGGCAATTACTTTAGCTACCGGATTATCGATTTAGACGATACCTATCATAATATTAGGCGTCATTTTAACAGAATCAACTTGAAATTACGATTTATCTAATTTTAATTACAATAGTTTGCACCAAGCATGAGTTTGGGAAATTTGATTGTATTGAACATTATTTCTAGTAGTATGTAGGTAGGATCGAGACTATGGTTTCATTCCTCCTGTTAATTTACAATATAATAGGTGATGTTTGTTCAAACAAGTGTGACAGTAGCATATCTCCAATTTAATCTATACATTCATCATAGTACCAGTGTGAAAACGGAGCGTAAATTAACATTTTAGGAATGTCCAAGCTGTGTAGTATACGAGCAGGATAACATGTCAGATAACTTCACATGCATGTCATCTCAATTTCATAGTAGGATAACATGTCAGATGTTACACATCATATGCGACTACTGTAAGGCTCGTATCTTTTTTATTTTTATTTGTTTGCTACTTCTGAATTTCCGACCTGAGCGTTCTTGTGTTGAACCAATTTTTAACTTGAAGACGATATTGAAATATAGAGCGACCCGAAGCTCTCCGATCATTTGTAGTTTCGTCGACTTTAAGAAGGCGTATGATTCGGTCGATCGACAGTCTCTCTTTAACATCTTAGAAGAACTAGGACTTGATCCAAAGACATTAAGACTCATCAAGGAAACACTCATGGACACGAAGTCAAAAGTAACATTTCTGGGTGAATTATCAGAGCCCTTTGCGATTAAGACCGGCGTGCGACAGGGTGACGGATTGTCACCACTGCTCTTCAACCTTGTTCTAGATAAAGTCATTCGAGAATGGGAGAAGGACTTGAATGCCCAGAAGTTCTGGAAACCCATTCAACTTGGACGAAAGAATGATGACATCAAGGTCAGTTGTTTAGCTTTCGCAGACGACCTAGCGATACTAGCAGACAGCGATATTTTAGCGATCAAACAGATGGAAGTCCTCAAGGAATGCGCTGAGAAAACTGGGTTGCAAATCTCATTCGAGAAGACCAAGTTTATTGGCACTAGGTTCGACATCCAGGAACTACACACAAAATACGGGCACATCAAACGGGTTCCACACTTTAAATATCTCGGTGAGGTCCTAGAACCAACAGGATTGGAAAAGGAAGCTCAGAAAGTTCGATTACAAAAACTCAAAAGAGCGTATTGGAGAACCCGTGACATCTATAACAAGAAATCCATGTCCATACATACAAAAATCAAACACTATAATACGGTGATTAAACCTGAAGTGCTGTTTGCAAGTGAAACCTTGGTACTTAATAAGAAAGGTGATCTGGAAAATATCTTGAAGGAGGAAAGAAAGATCTTGAGGAAAATTCTGGGCCCAGAGAAAAGTGAAGAAGGGTATAGACTCAAATCACGCAAAGCCACGGAAAAACTATCCAACCTCGCCGCAGACATCAGGAAACGAAGACTGAAATTCTATGGACACGTTCACAGACTCTCATCTTCAAGGTTAACTCACAAGATTTTGACATACTCTGGAAAACTGAAGAACGTATCTTGGATACAAGATGTTAAAAATGACCTGGAAAAGGCCCGGATAGATTATTACTATTATGGCAAAAGAAGTTATGTACAAAGCCTATTATGTTCCTATAATGACATATGCAGCGGAAACACGGACAATGCCTAAGAGGGATGAGATCAGAGGAAAGACAGCTGAGATGAGATTCCTGATAAGTATGGTCCAGGAAACTAGGAGAGGCAGAGTGAGAAATGAAGATATACGGAAAGAACTGGTAGTACGGAAACTAAATGACAAACTGGACAAAACGGATTGAGATGGATGAATGAAGTAAGGCTACCAATACGAGCACTGGAACGAGGGATGACAGGAAAAGAGAGGACGAGGAAGACCAAGAATGCATTGGATGGACTCGGTGAAGAATAGCATTAGGAAATGGAACCTGGATTCGAACACCGAGTCGGAAGAGGAATGGTGGAACGACGGAACAAAGTGGAGAGGAACCATAATTACCCTCACCCGGTGTCAGCTGGAAAATGGAAAATGAAGATGATGATGATGAGAAAACCAATTTTGAAATCCGTATTGATATATAGATTATTTTAAAAATTATTAAATGTGATCCTATCAATACTTTAGTAAGCCATATCCATTGGAATATAGTGGTACATGTTTCAAACCTTCATTGAGGTCTTCATCAGCCAATAGTGCAAATTGCTTGTATCTAATTGTTAAATCTAGTGTAACGAATTGTTCATAACGAAATGGATACCCTTACACTTACAATTTACACAATATCATATATGTATTACAATTCCTAATACTAGTGTAACAATTATTCGTAACGAAACAGATATTCTTACAATTTCAATTTACATAGAATTATATTTGATTCTTAAAACAAGTGTAACAATTATTCATAAACGAAATGGATATCTTTACAAATTCAATGTACATAAAATTTTAAAGGTATCCATTTTCATTTATGAATATTGTTACACTAGTTTTAAAATTGAGATAGTAAGCAATTGGCGCTATTCGCTGGCGAAGACCTCAATGAAAGTTTGAAGCATTTAGAATACCAAAATATTTGAATATATATGTTTTACTGAAGGACTGATTGGCGTACATTAAATCATTTTTGAAGTATAATTGTATCTACCACAATCTAGATTTTTCACACTTTAAGCTAATAAACCTTAATTAATGTTATTGCTGTTACTTACATTTAACTACTGCGGGTTTTAGAGACGACGGGGTGCCGCAAATTTCCTCAAAGGGGATCTTTTACATACCATTAAATCAACTGACACGGCTCCTTCACATTTGCGCACCCTCAAATGCAACTTAACTGTGTCAGGATTTGATCCTGCAAACTTGGGCACTTCAGACAAGAGCATTACTGGAGCGCCATGCAGCCAGTCGAGAAACTTTCAAATGCACCGGTACCAGCTAATCCTTAGGGTATCCAAGGAACCTGTAATATTTCTCAGTATCAAACTAGGAATATTTATGAATAAGTGTTAATATTCTTTAAATATACCCTTAATGTGAATAAAGTATCCCCTAAGAGTGCATTTTCTGCTTGAAAACTTGATCTGTTAATTTTATTTTCAGGACTGGGTTGTGGCTCGGTGTCAGATCTGAATTCGGGTGCGGTATAGTTCTCGACTGTGAAGAGCGAAGCTTTACGACAGCAATTTTGTAAGTAAAGATAACTATCGATTAGATCAAGAGTTTAACAGGTGTTCTGTCAATGTAGTCATATGATATTAAATTTTTTCTACTGTAACCTAATACTACCGGGATATTGTCTAACACAAGTTTCAATGTATTACGTCCCTTTTCACTACTGTGGCGTTGAGAGATGCCGGGGTCACCGGAATATTGCCCCGAAGGGGATCTCTCACGTGTCAGTAAATCTACTGATACGGCTCCCTCGCATTTGCGCACCCCCAAATGCCACCTGACTGTGCCAGGATTCGAACCTACACCTTGGGTACAGCCGGCGAGAACGTTACCGCTGAGCCATGCAGACAGTCAAGTATTACAACAAGAAGTTCCGTGACGAACTAAAGAGCCTACTTTTCTAAAAATTAAGTTTCATGGCAATGCTTAATCTACCGTATATGAACCTATCTAGAATAATGACGAAATTAAATTGGTAATATCGAAATGTCTAATTAGTTCGAAACATACCTAGTATAATGCAGCCTAATAGAGCATTACAGTTGGCAGCCCTGGTGACAATATATTCTTAGTTCCATCTTTTAAGGTACTGAATAAAATATTTGGTTGAAGTCCAATGGACGTTACATGCAGTTAGACATTGGATCTATCAGCACGCGTAAAAGCATGTTGGCAACAATGTCATGCGTGTGCTGGTCAGAAATAGCCTAATCTGAAATATTATGATATCTTGTAGTGCCAATTTTGGATGAAATCCATTTGTTAGTATAGAAGTTACATGTATTTTAAAATTGGACCTATCAGCAGGCATAGAATCATGTTGGCAGCTCTGACTTATATTAATTATTCCAAATTAATCTAGAATGTCATGTGCTATACGTGTGCAAAGTATAGGGCTGTTGGCTTGCATACTTCCTGATATATTGATATTAGTTTTTAAAAAATATAGACCGCATTTATTAACAGTTGGCAGCCCTGATTTCTCTTAAGAATACTTATTGTCATATCTGTTATGTTACACATAGCACATACGAAATTTGGTTGAAATCCTACTGATAGTATACAAGTTACATGTATATAGAAATTGGCCCTATCAGTAGGCATGGAAACATGTTGGTAGAACTGAAGTATATAAGTTACTCCAAAATTAATCTATAATGTCAGATACTATACGTGTGCATAGTTTAAAGCTGTCGACTTGCATACTTTCAGATATACTGGTATTTGGATAAAGAAATAGAGAGAGCAATTTTTAAAAGTTGGCAGCCCTGGTGGTTCTTAAGAAAACGCTCAGTCATATCTGTTTACGTACACATATTACATACAAAATTTGGTTGACATCCAATTGATAGTGTAGAGGTTATAGTCATTTAAAAATTGGACCTATCAGACGGCTTACATTTATTTTGGCAACACTGTCATGTATGGCCTCCTGGAAATTAAACTGAAATAGTGTTAACTACATGTATCCAATTTTGGAATAGCTCCATTGAATACCTTCCAAGATATCCAACATGGAGCTCAAATTTCTAGTGCGTTTTTTCAGCAGTTGGAAGCACTGACATCATTTTCAAATATGGACGTGAGATATTCCGGTATACATCTTTACTCATACTAAATTTGGTTTCGATTGCTCCAGCCGTTTAGGAGTTGATAGGGGGACACACACACACAGCCAGACAGACAGAAGGACAGACAGACACTCATTTTCCCGGATCGTTCTCATAAGTCTACTTTTTCCTCATTTTTGCAAAATGTGAAAAGTAGGCTAAAAAGTGACCAGCTGATGGTGTAGTGGCTATCATTCTTGGCTGCCCCCCACCCCAGAGATCCGGGTTCGATTCCCTGCTTCGCCAAGAAATTTAATTCTGGGCTGAGGGCTGGAACGGGGTCCACTCAGCCTCGTGAAGCAAAACTGAGAAGAGGTGAGTTTGATTCTCACCTCAGTCATGCTGGAAGTGGTTTTCTACTCCATTCAAATGCTGCGATCGTTCGAAACTTCAGGCCACGGTCACATCCTTCCCAATCCTCTCCTGAATTACAAATATATACACTACTACACACACACCACAATTACCCCAAGTTCACGGATCTAAATGACCACAATGTCCAAGTGCCTCAAACGAAACAACAACGTCCATTTTTAGCCTACTTTTCACATTTTGCAAAAATGAGGAAAAAGTAGACATGAGATCGGGCAAATGTGTGTCTGTCTGTCTGTCCTTCTGTCTGCCTGTCTGTCCGTCTGTCTGTCCTTCTGTCTGTCTGTCTGTCTGGCTGGCTGTGTGTGGGTCCCCCCCCTATCAACTCCTAAACGGCTGCAGCAATCGAAACAAAATTTGGTAGGAGTAAAGATCTAAACCTGAATATCTCACGGCCATATTTGAAAATGATGTCAGTGCTACCAACTGCTGAAAAATCGCAATTGAAATTCGAGCTCAATGTTGGATATCATGGAAGGTATGAATGGGACCTATTTCAAAATTGGCACACGTATAGATAATAATATTGCAGTTTAATTTCCCTGTGGCTATACATGGCAGTGTTGCCAAAATGATTATAAGCCTGCTGATAGTTTCAAATATTAAATGCATATAACTTCTACACTATCAATTGGATTTCAACCAAATTTCGTGTGTGCTATGTTTACATAAACAGATATGACTGAGCGAATTCTTAAGAGCCACCAGGGCTGCCAACTGTTAATAAATTCTCTCAATTTTTTAAAATCCAAATTCCCTTACATCAGAACTTATGAAAGCCGACAGCTTTAAACTATGCACACGTATAGTAGCTGACATTATATATTAATTTGAAGTAACTAATATACGTCAGTGCTACCAACATGATTCTAAGCCTGCTGAGAGGTCCAACTTTAAATACATGTAACTTCTATACTATCATTTGGATTTCAACCAAATTTCGTAGGTGCTATATGTACCATAACATATATGACTATGCCGATTCTTAAGAGCAACCAGGGCTGCCAACTGTTAATAAATACTGTCTCTATTTTTGTTACCCTAATATATCAGAAAGTATGCAAGCCAATAGCTCTAAACTTTGCACACCTTTCGTACCTGGTATTCTAGATTAATTTGGAGTAACTAATATAGGCCTACGCCAGTGCTGCCAACATGATTCTAAGCCTGCTGATAGGTCCAATTTTAAAATGCATGTGACTTCTATACTAACTAATGGATTTCATTCAAAATTGACACAACAATAGATCATATTATTTCAGATTATTTCTGACCAAAACATGTATGTCATTGTTGTTAACATGATTTTACGTGCGCTGTTAGATCCAATGTTTAACTGCATGTAACGTCCATGCTATCCATTGGACTTCAACCAAATTTTGTATTCTGTACCTTAAGAGATGGAACTAAGAATATATTCAGTCACCAGGGCTGCCAACTATAGTTCTCTATTCGGCTACATTATGCCAGGTATACAGTATTTCGAACAAATTAGAAATTTCGATATTGCCAACTTAATTTCGTCATTATTCTAGATAGATCCATATAGATTAATCATTGGCATGAATCATAAATTTTAAGAAAATTAGGCTCTTTAGTTTGCAACGGAACTTCTTGTTTTTTTTTTGTCGTGTGGCCTTCTGAGAGGCCAAGTGCAGGTCTTTCTAGTCGACGCCCGTGGGCAACCTGCGCGTCGGGATTAGAGATGGAATGGACGAAGAAGAATGAAACTGGGCAAGGATGTGGAAGGGAACGGCCGTGGCCTGTCAGAAGTTACTGTCCCAACATTTGCCTGGTGTTGAAAATGGGAAACCACAGAAAACCATTTCAAGGACGGCCGACGGTGGGGCTCGAACTAACGCGTCTACCGAGTCAGCAGTGAGCTTGGCCACGTGACCTAACGCTGCGCTTCAACGAGCGTAGCTACTGCTAACGAAGGTTCATTAATGGTGCAGAGTTAACGCACAGTACATGTCTCCAAAGCATGTGGATGTAGTGCAACTGGGCAATTAGACAACTTGAACGTCTGATAATATCTCTCTTATAATTTTGGTACACTTAGCTAACTATTGAGGAATGTACACGTATATTTATGACTAAGGTTTGAATGTTTAGGAGCTACAGCAACGAGAAATTTGTAAGCATATATGCCCTAAAAGTACTGAATTATGATCTAAAAAGGTTTAATATTACCTAATATATTTACACTCTTTCTAAAATCACTTGTTAATATTGTAGTGAAATGTTATTTTTATTATTAATTCTACATTCAAAACAAAAAATAATATAAAATCTACGCTGATTTCATGAATAGGCCTACGATGAAAAATAATTCCTCAAACTCTTATCGCGGAATGCAGCATATTCTTCACCTTTTCTCGCGTTAAAAACTGCGACACAAATCACATTTCCTGTAAAAGAGAAAGAAAATGCCCTAACTTAAATATACTACCAAGTTTAGTTACAGTTAAATATTTTCTGATAGTCTCAACAAAATTGACAAGATTTTTAATGTTTAGTGCCGCTAACGAACAAAAACCTTGCAGCAGCAAACGGATACCACCCCCTACCACTAAAACATTACCAAAATATGATATTGAAACATTAATATTTATGAAATATGACAATAACTATGAAAATTACCCAAATATGCATTTATATGCTCTATAGAATCCACCTAAAGAGAATCAGGAACATTGAACTCCTGCTCAATTACAGTTGTTAAAGGGAAAAATATGACATTTCCTAAACATCCACACTTTATTTATGTCATATATTGAAGATACAAATGTTCTTTATTGATTCATTTAGGGACTTTGATACATCATGTTCCTGCGGGCTTGGGTCTGTATGTGGAATCTGTCCGATAATCTGAATCATTGTAATGGCTGTACCAGGGCGTATATATGAAATTGAAGTCAGGTAAAAAGCAGTGATGGATTTATTTCCATCCTGGCATCTATAAGGAGTAGGAGTGGGAAATATCGGAAAACCACTTCTCAGAAGGATGATGTTGGACCAATCCACTCATTCTCAGTTATGCATCACGAAGCTGGATTAAACCCTGTAGCATCCCGCTATCAGAATGCCATTTTTTGTCAAACCAGGAATTGAATTGTATGTTGGCAATCTAACATCCGTAGATCACAATAAGATTATATTTTTAAGTAGAATATTGAATTTACTTTAAAAGCTAATGATTTTACTTGACTGTTAATCTCGCTGGCATAAGCCAAAGAGCCTCTATTCCCTTACGTGATCCAAAACACCTAACGTGCCTTTTCTCCTCGAAAATCTCACATACATTAACAAGGAATCGATACCGGTCATTCTTATTGGGAGACAAGAACCTTGATAAGTGTAGCATCATGAATCTTCGTTCATTTTTTGTTTGAATATTTTTGATGTGTAACATCTTTCCACTCGGTTGATGGATATTTTTGTGGGAGTGATTTTGAAAAATGGGACGGAAATGGATCGGACAGAAGTATGTAAGACGCACTGTGATCCAGCGATGCGATCCAGCTGGCAGTGGTACCATGTGGAGTGTATGTAACTTACGGATTACTTCAAAGTTTGGAGGCGCCATTACAGATATTTCTACAATAATCATCTTCAAGTTGTCGTTCTTTGGTGTAGAAATATTCATTATTTGCTGAAAACAATTATGATTTATTAAGAGTCTGTTTATCAATCTATGGATAAAATTGATGGGTATGCACTCCCCGAGTAACTTTGCTCAACACTTTAATACTAAACGGTAAACGCTCATGGAACTCTGGTGTTAACTGATTGAAACACAAAACACATGTTAAAAGTCTTCGTATCAGTATTTACATGATTATATGCTTTAATGTGAAACATTTTAACCAGTCAGCAAAGCCGGTATTATGTTCCCTATTCAGATATTAACCCACATTGCGGTAATGATAAATGTAATATATATATCGATGATTTTATACGGGAACTGGGCTAGCTTTTCATAGACCACTATAGGAATTCCCTTGACTATCAAGTAGGCGTTTTCATAAAAAAAATAAAACTCAATTCCACCAAGGAACATTATCGAGAAAAAGCAAAATATTATTGGAGCATAAAAAATACTTCCATATTATTACCGGCACGTGGACATGACTTACTGTCTTGTACTCTAAATTTACGTGGTTGTAATGGCTGCGTGGATAGCATCTTGGTCTGCGAAACATGAGGTTCCAGGTTCGAACCCCAGTCCTGGCAATTACTTTAGCTACCGGATTATCGATTTAGACGATACCTATCATAATATTAGGCGTCATTTTAACAGAATCAACTTGAAATTACGATTTATCTAATTTTAATTACAATAGTTTGCACCAAGCATGAGTTTGGGAAATTTGATTGTATTGAACATTATTTCTAGTAGTATGTAGGTAGGCTCGAGACTATGGTTTCATTCCTCCTGTTAATTTACAATATAATAGGTGATGTTTGTTCAAACAAGTGTGACAGTAGCATATCTCCAATTTAATCTATACATTCATCATAGTACCAGTATGAAAACGGAGCGTAAATTAACATTTTAGGAATGTCCAAGCTGTGTAGTAAACGAGCAGGATAACATGTCAGATAACTTCACATGCATGTCATCTCAATTTCATAGTAGGATAACATGTCAGATGTTACACATCATATGCGACTACTGTAAGGCTCGTATCTTTTTTATTTTTATTTGTTCGCTACTTCTGAATTTTGCGTGTTTCGCATATAACTAAATTGATAAACACAACCTCTTGTGGTATAAGCAGCTAATCACTGGCAAAACCAGTTCACAAAAAATCTATCCCACAGTGAAGTATTCATAAGAGAGAATATACTGTAGATACCTATTGCGATTCGATTTTAATATAACACCCCTCATAAGCGAGGTTTAATGGCAGAGCTTTGAAGGAAGGTGAAGGGTAAATTTCGCTGGGCATATAATGGCACACCGTGTCATAAAGTCCAATAAGAATCGTGATTGGAGGTGTTACGGCAAGGCTCGCGGGCGTGACATCGCTGCGAAACAAAAGATTAAGGATGCCTTGGGCTCACTCGCCCTCGGATCGCGCAGCATTACTCAGCTAGTGCCCTTTTCTAACGAAATAAAGAAGCACAGCGTACTATTGACAGTGAGTGACGAACGCCTTGATTTAAAGAAAAATCGATTAAAAATACGTAATTCGAATCAAAAGTAGGAACTTCTATAAGTCTCAAGTTTAATTGGAGTTCATTATGGAAAGATGTTGCATTCAGCCTTAGCAGACCATGAGCAGGAGATGAAAAGTTAATTTTTTGTCACAGCTCAGTTGATGAGCAAACTCTCATTAGAATCATCGGATTAGATTTCCTCTCTAATTTCCCTCCACCACTCCCTTCCCCCTCCCCGCCCCCTCAAACCTTCCCAATAACCATTATTTTGTAGGTTGATAGCGTGTCTTGTGTGGGGTTTCCCCTAGGAACACCAAGATGGCTCATCAGTGGGCTTTTAGTGACTATGCCCGGACCCCTACAGGAGTAGCGAACAGCGAACTGATGAGCCAACTTGGTGTTCCGTGATGATACCCCACACATGACACGGCATAAACCGAGAAAAATTGCTGAGTTTTAATTCACTGGTCATGAGAGCCAATATACCATTATAATGGCTACAACTGCTCAGAGGACCACTGAATTATTATCTGGCTCATTATTCTCGGATTCTGAAGAGCGGGTAAATCCGTTTTGACTCCTAAATGACCTCATATTCGATGACTTCAAAAGAAATTAAATATCAACATCTCAACTAAAGGTCATTTCATAAAGTTCCGGTTTTTCTGCTGAGTTGCAGTGAAACGTGGAACGTCGATGTTGGGCAGTAAGTTGTCTAAACGGCTCCAAATTACAATGTTTATTCGCATTATTAGCCTGTTTTCATTAATGAAAAAAAAATGGGCTTGTGAGATAACCTTTTGTCCGTGTGTCAGTGCGTGTATGATTCCTGTGTGTGTGTGTGTGTATCACCCCTAATAACGTCTAAACGGCTAGAGAAATTTAAATTAAACTCAGTACGTTTATAGCACTATTCCCCACGACCCCGACCGTGCCCTTCAAATTTTGGTACGTCTCACCAATCCAACATGGCGACTGTGCGAAATATTTCACCTGCATTCAATATCTCCGAAACTATTACGGATATCACCTGGGAAATTTTTACTGTGATAAAGGGAACTTCTAGAAGTTCTCCTATGTGACTTTTGAAAAACTGGTAACTACAAAACCAACATGGCGGCCACGGAATTTGCGACATTTAAAAAGACGTTTCTCGCGATTTAACGAACCAAACGCAATGAAACATGGTACAGTATATGTGTATACACATGGTAATGCACCGACATCTAACTTTGTTCAATTGTTCACATAACCTCAAGATGGTGGCCGTGCGAAATATTTCGCCGGCATTCTTTATCTCTGAAACTATTATCGGTATCACCCTGACGTTATGTAGGAAGATAAAGGGTACTGCTGGAATTTCATCTATGAGACTTTCAAAAACCGGTTAACTACAAAACGAACATGGCGGTCATGCGAAGTTGAAAGTTTTGAATATACTTTTCTCGCGATTTAATCATCTAAACGCAATGAAACTTGGTACAGCAAATGTGTATACACATTGTAATGCACTGGTATTTAATTTAGTTCAATTGTTTACATAACCTCAAGATGGCGGCTGTGGGAATTTTAAAATTAAGCTTTTATTTCTTGTGTCGTAATCATGCGATTGAAGTGAAAGTTGAATACTGAACCTACGCAATAATTTTCCATGAATGGTTCATGACTCTATGGCCTATTCATTTAACAATCCAACATGGCGACCATCCGAAATATTTAGACGGCTCTGAATATCTACGAATCTATTACAGCAATCAAGCTGAAATTTTGTATGTTGATAGTGGCAATTGACATAAGTAGGATATATGAAAATAGGCTGTATAGTTCTTCACGGAACTACTTGTTTTTTAATAACTTACCCTCCCAGCTTAGCTGCATCCACGGACTCTGCGAGGGACATTGCTCTACAGTCACAAGGACGGTGTCTGGGAGCTGAACATACTTCAGCAGCAGATACAACTCGGGATGCTCTCAGGCTGATCGCCCAGGCAACCAACCGCTAACTTGGGTATAATTAATAAAGGCTCAGGTAAGGAATTTTGTAAATAAGTCGGCTCTGGTCCTGCTGAAAAGCATTTGCCTGCTAGTGAGAATGGGAAGCTACAGAAACCATTTTCAGGACGGACGAGGTGGGATTCAAACCCACGCTCTTCTCTAGAAAGTCGGATTTAGAAAGGGGGGATTTACGGCAATCTGAGTCGTGCAATTTTGGCTCGTAAATGATCTCTCGTATCTCTAGACATTCTCTCTATGCTACAACTCACTCAATGGGACTAGGGGTTTCTTTCTGATGGCTATCCATAGGCTTGCCATATTTTTGGTGAGTGAAACCAGGACACATTAATATGGGATGGAATACCTCCCCCCCCCCCCCAGTAGAGTAGGGGGTCCGGGAGATTTTTTTAAAATTTGAATTAAAACTGTGAGTTTAAGCCTTTTTTAGCCTCGCAAGTGTCGAGAGGGGGAATCTGGCACCCTAAATTGTTACTTCTGCACACCCTTTAAAAATAAAAAAGGAATTTTTGCTACATAAAAATATATTATTTTTCCTTTTTAATGATATTTTTTTCTGATCTACCATCTAACAATAAGTGTTAATAATTACAATTTAAAATACTTCATACAATTGTTTAATTGAACAATTACTAAGTCTTATTATTTTTTGAATACTTCGTTTGAATACTTCTGACCTCTTTGACGCTGTGCGCATTAGTCAACGGTGTTGATTGTTGAAAATAACCGATTCATAAAAGATTCTTAAATACGAGTGACGTCACGGCCCAACGGCTCTGTGACTAGGCGGTGTTGGTTGGGGCTTCTTCTTATTACTTCTTACTTTTTACATCTTAAGGCCGTTTTCCGGGACATTGATAAAACCGGGGGGGACAGCGGGACAAGAGCAAAATACCGGGACGTATGGCAAGCCTAGCTATACACAACAGAACGTCAACAATAGAGGGTAAATTTCTTGAATGCCTTCCATACATACCTTGGTGTGTATGGCCTTAATATTTCGACATCACAAATCCTACGTTCTGTATTTCTTCGAGTTTCTCCCACTCAATCATGAAATGTGTTAATCCGCCACGTTGCGTTGTTGCTAGGACTCTTGGCTTTCACCGCGGAGGCCCGAGTTCGTTTCCTGGCTCTGCTAAGGAATTTAATTCTGGTCTAATAGCTGGAAAGGGGTAAACTCAACCTCAAGAGGCAAAAATGAGAAGAGGTAAGTTCGATTTTCACCTCAGCCATCCTAAAAGTGGTTTTCCGTGGGTTCTCACTTCTACTCCTGGTGAATGCCGGGTTGGTTTCTTGTATTAAGGTCACTGCTGCCTCCTTCCCAATCCTCATCTGAATTACAACTACACACACTAATACAGCCATCACAATAACACAGGTTATCAGACCAAATCCACACATATTCAAGTACATGGAGCTACGTGACCACGATGTCTCAAAGCTCCTCAATGAATCAATACGAACAACATCACATTTGTTAAGGGTAGTTTAACTGTATTAATAGCTTGCCACAGTGGGTGAGTGGATAGCGAGTCGGTCTACTAACCCCAAGATTTCAGGTTCGTTCCTGGCCGTGGTAAGTGATTTTTGAAAGGCGGCAAAAATACGACACTCATGTCATACGATGTTGGCATGTCAGAGAACCAATTTGAATTCAGTAGGCCGTGTTCATAATGGCAAAATTAATCTCGGGAGTTTCCGCCAACACAAAGTTCCTAATTTCTCTACTAGAAAGCCCTATAGTGTTCAAGGAACTTAGATATCTAACCTCCTTGACTTTCATAGTGCTTCAAGGAACAACGAAATTCGACATGCAAGATAACCTCTGGGTGTCAAATTACAAAGCTTGCACCCGGCATCCGAGGCCACACGATATTATTATTATTAGTATTATTATTAACTGTATTAGTGGTGATAATCTCCTTGAAGCCTAAATATTATTTTAGGAAATGTTGGGAGATATGTATGACGTAATAGGATTAAAAGCAACCATATGTCACTAGTTATGTATTAAATTATAAACAACATCAATATGCGTAACGCGATCATTCTGAATGCCATTATTTTGCGTCTGGCACGATAAAGCTATATGTCTATTATATACCATAAATTGTCACTTAGGAGATGCGTCAGCATGTCTACTTCCTGTTGTAAACTTTAATGCCTATATAATTGGGGTCTTGAAGCCATTAGCATCCCTCCTTGCGATGCGTTAAGACGAGAACCAATTCCCTGTTTATCCTCCCTTCCAATCGACTTAATGTCGTCTCTTCCGGACACCCTACAGCTAAGACTGAGATGGGCACGTGGCGTATGTTCAACATTCATGTTGAACTTATTGAATTGCTTTTCTTTTGCGGCAAATGCGTTTGCCAAAGAAATACTCATCTAAAATCGCTCTAACGGGGTGTTAATAGCAAGTCGGCATATTAAAATGCGCATCACATATGTTGAGAAAAGTTAAAGAGTAGAGCGAATATTAGTGATTCCCAGTTAGTACAAAGAGCACGTTCCAGTGCTTGCCTGGTTCACTCTGTCAGATATAATTATTGTGTTTCCCAAAGTATTGTTAAAGTGACAAGTATAGAAGCCACAGTGGACGGACCCAAAGAGTTGTCAAACTTAGTTGAGCCCAATGTCTCCCTGAGATGTTACAGAATCGGGCGTTTTTCTTCATGCACATGACAATGACAGTAGTCTACTGTTAAGATTCTTTAACTATTTTTCTCAAATTCAAGGTTACTTTTAAGCCGAAACCAATGCTGTTAGGATGAATCACAACTTACGGAAACACAATAATGCCTTTTTGATCAACAGTAAAATGCCGATAACTATCGCATCTGCGTCATATCTTGAGAGGGAGAATATCAACTGCTGCAAGGTTCATAATGAAATGCATTCAGTGTAGAGCAATTGAAATAATAAAGGATAACTCCGTTTTCTTGTAGTATTTTCAGATCTTTCCTCACAAATCTGGAACAAAAATAATAATATTGAACATTACAGTAGGCCTATACTGTATTTTAAACATAATTTTTCAAAACAATTAGCTCTGATAATCTGACTATTAGAACTCATGTGTCCATTAATACACCGCATTCTTCTGTTTTGGTAATTTTCAGTGGTAACGTTGTCGCATCCTGGGCCCAAGGTTAGAGGCTCGTATCCTGGCACAGTCAGCTGGCATTTGAGGGTGTGCAAATTCGAGGGAGCCATTTTAGTAGATTTACAGGCACGTTAAGAATCCCCTTCGGGGCCGAATTCCGGCGACCTGGCGTCTCTAAAAGGCGCAGTAGTTAAAAGGGACGTAAAACCAATAACATTATTATTATTATTTTGTAATTTATCTTAACATCGAATTTTGTGATGTCGATTTTGAAGAATGTACAATGATATGAAATAAAACAAGTAGTTCCGTGAAGAACTATACAGCCCATTTTCGTATATCCTAATTAAGTTAATAGCCACTACCAACATACTAAAATTTCTGTTTGATTGCGGTAATAGATTCGTAGATAATGAGAACCGAATAAATATTGCGGATGGTCGTCATGTTGGATTATTATACATGTAGGTCTTAGAGTTATGTACTGTTACACGAAGATTATTGTGTACGTTTAGTAATCAAAATTCAATCGCATGATTAAGACACAAGAAGTAAAAACGAGATATTTAAATTTCGCACAGCTGCCATCTAGTGGTTATGGAAACAATTGAAATAAATTAGATGTCAGAGGATTAACCTTTGAATAAGGATTTACTCAAGCCTCCGTGGCTTAGGCGGCAGCATGCCAGCCTCTCACCGCTGGGTCCGTGGTTCAAATCCCGGTCACTCCATGTGAGATCTGTGCTGGACAAAACGGAGGCAGACAGGTTTTTCTCCGGGTACTCCGGTTTTCCCTGTCAAAATTTCATTCCAGCAACACTCTCCACTATCATTTCCTTTCATCTGTCATTCATTTAATCATTGCCCCAGAGGAGTGCGTCAGGCCTCGGCAGCCGGCACAGTTCGTATCCTCGCCGCTAGATGGGGGCTTCATTCATTCCATTCCTGACCCGGTCGGAGACTGGAAGCAGGCTGTGGATTTTTTTTTCATAAGGATTTACTGGACCAAGTTTCACTGCACTTGGATTGTTAAATTGCGAGAAACGTCCATGTCAATATTTATTGTCGTCGCCGCCATGTTGTATTTGTGATCACCAGGTTATTGAAAGTCCTATAGGTGAACTTATGTTCATAGCCCCTATGAATATAAACAAATTCAGTCTGATTGTTGTAATAGATTCGTAGATATTGAGAACCGTCTAAATATTTCTGTTGGATGCCATGATGGATTGTTATATGTATAGGCCATTGAGTCATGTACCATTAAAGGAAAATTATTGCGTAGGTTCATTATTCAAACTTTCACTTCGATCGCATGACTACGACACAAGAAATAAAAACTTAATTTTAAAATTCGCACAGCCGCCATCTTGAGGTGACGTAAACAATAGAACTAAATTAGATACCAATGTGTCTAAACATTTGCTGTACCAAGTTTCAATGCGTTTGGATCATTAAAGCGCGAGAAAAGTCTATTTAAACTTTCAACTTCGCTTGGCCGCCATGTTCGTTCTGTGGTTAACAGGTTTTTCAAAATCTCATAGATGAACTTCCAGTATTGTTCTTTATCTCCGTGCAAAAGTTCAGGGTGATGCCGGCAATACTTTCAGAGATATTGAATGATGGAGAAAAATTTCACAACCGCCAGCTTGAGGTTATGGAAACAATTGAACGAAGTTAGGTGTCGGTGCATTACAATGCATATAAGCATATACTGTACCAAGTTTCATTGCGTTTGGTTGGTTAAATCGCGAGAAACGTCTATATAAATGTCGCAAATTCGCTTGGCCGCCATGTTGGTTTTGTAGTTACCGGGTTTTCAAAAGTCGCATAGTGAACTTCTAGTAGTTCCCTTTATCACCGTGCAAAATTCCAGAGTGATATCGGTAATAGTTTCGGAGATATTGAATGCTGGTGAAATATTTCGCACAGCCGCCATGTTGGATTGGTGAGACGTAACAAAATTCGAAGGGCACTGTCGGAGTCACCTGAAATAGTGCTATGAACTTACCGAGTTTCATTGAAATCGCTCCAGCCGTTTAGATTTTATTAGGGGGGTGGGGACACACAAACACACACGAATCACACACACAGACAAACACACGGACCAAAGGTGATCTCATAAGCTTATCTTATTTCATAAATAAAAATAGGCTAAAAAAAATTGTAACGGGCTAGGCCTAATATGTTTTTTTTTTCAGTCATTACGAAGTATGAGATCCTCTTATTAGTTCCCCGAGAAGCAGGGAGAGATTGTTATTCCATATATAGTCATTAATTTGTAGTCTACTTTCGATATATGAAATAAAGATTTAAGAGATCGACTTTTGTCCGTGTATGTGTACGTGTATCTGTATCCCTATTACTCGGTGTCCACTGAGGCAATCACAACGACAATTTCTATATAACATGTTAGTAAGGTGAACAAAATGTGCAGTTGGAGTGTTCAAATCTTGCATTCACGAAGAGTATAGATAACGGAATTGTGCATTTATGAATACACTAGCAGAAGTAGCCGTTCTTCGAACGGTGTTATATATTAACACCAGACATTATCAATTGAGCTACCGTTGCAATGGTTAGTGGTTTGTCATTCCTTCATAAGTTTATCAGAACGAAGTTAGTTTTCTGGGAATATCACACACACTGTTAATTTAAGGGCCTTAAAATGTGATTTTCGGAGACCCCTTATAGACTTGCGAATGTTGTGTCTCACAATGAGAAGCGCAACATATGCTTTGATCGTCCTTCTAGGATAATTTTTATATTTCGCCTAATTTAGTATGTATTTTGAGACGTTTTTCCCTATATCCACCCTTCTAATGTATGAAAAGTACGGTGAGGAGTTTTATAAATGATTGGTGTATTGACTCATGTTTAACATCTCTAATTTTACGATGCACCAAGCATCCGAACACGATTTATAGGCGTACATAAAGATACACAGAAAGACAGACAGACAATTCTATTGTCTACAACATATCATTCAGATATCCAAATATGGGTATATCTACCATACAGTATCAAATAACAAAATCATCCCTACGATGAACCCGTATGTCAAAAAAAAAAAAAAAAAGATTGGTTAAAATGTGCTCTCAAACTAAATGCACCTAACGTGTACTCCCTGACGTGAAATAGATTTGAAAGCCTTGTAGACGAAACGCAATACACCTCACATAAAGAATGACCCTCTACGTTGTGTTAGGTCCCCATACACAGGAAGACCTCTTTGATAAATTATAAAGGCTTGTGGTGCATGAAAATTCAGGTTCTTTAGCCTCAAATGCCCCAAATTCCTAAAAGCGGCAAAAATGCTGATTCAATTCAAGAATTTTTGATAATAATGTTGCTGTTTGGAGATATAATAGACTTTCTGTACTATATGTCGCAAGTGAAATTGCATGAAAAAATTCTAGGTTACCCCTTGACCCCCTTAATTGCATTGACGAACTATACAGTCTACGTTGGTTCCGTGATAACCTTACAGCCATTTGCAAACGTTCACTGAAATGTAATAAATGGAGTAGCCTAATAATAATAATATCGTATGGCCTCGGGTGCCGGGTGCAAGATTCGGAATTTGACAACCAGAGGGTAGCTTGCATGTCGAAATATCGTTGTTCCTTGAATCACTATGAAAGTCAAGGAGGGTAGATATCTAAGCTCCTTGAAAACTATAGCACTTTCTACTAGACAAATGAGGAACTTCGTGTAGGCGGAAACTGCTGAGATTAATTTTACCATTATGAACACGGCCTACTGAATTCAAATGGGTTCTTTGACATGCCAACATCGCATGACATGCGAGTCGTAATTTTGCCGCCTTTCAAAAATCACTTACCACGACCAGGAGTGAACCTGCAATCTTGGGGTTAGTAGACCGACACGCTATCCACTCACCCACCGTGGCAAGGTATAAATGGAGTGACATTGCTTCTTACAGAAATAGATGGATAGTTGGATGCCACCCCTTGAGATAATGTTATCATGGTTACCGATTTCCATTCCTTCATCAGTTTGTTAAATTAAATTAAATTAGTTTTCTGGGAATATTTCAGATACTGTTGGTTTTAGAGCCTTATAATGTAGTTTTCGAGGCCCCCAAGTTTTGTTTTTGTCACCGAGGGGCTTTGTCTCCTCGTTGTACGCCATAATATAATACTAATAATATTAATATAATATAGGGATAGGAATATAATAGACCTGCCGTACCACACCCGCAGGTGTAAATCGCGTGAAAGAATTCTAGTGTACTCCTTGACCCCCTTAAGCGCATTATACGTATTGATGAATTTTACAGCTTAATTTATTTCCGTGATAACCTTCTAGCCGTTTGCAAACTTTCACACCAATGTAATTAAAGGAATTGCATTGCGTCTTACAGCAATAGATGGACCTCTGAGAATCTGTTGCCATGGTTACCGGCTTGAATTCGTTCATTAGTTTATTAAATGAAATTAGTTTTCTGGGAATATCTCAAAAACGGTTGGTTTTAGGGCCTTAAAATGTGGATTTCGGGGATCCTATAGGGCCCCCAAGTTTTGTCTCTCACATTGAGGGGCTGAAAATGATCTTTGTCTCGTCCTTCTACTCCTATTTCAGCATGTATTTTAAGGGGTAGGCCCTCTTTTATGAGAGGTACGGAGAAGGTTTACATCAATGATAAGTGTCGTGCCTCTGATGGATATCTGTACCAAATTTTACGTTGATACACCCAGCCGTTCTCGAGTTATAAAGGAACAAAGTTGTCCACAGACAAACAAACAAACAGACAGACCAAAAAATTATTTTCGCGCGTATCCATAGTAAAACAGTCTGAAACGCGTAAATAACTCAAATTTCCGTAGAAATTGCGAAAAACATACAAACTTTAATTTTTATGTATGTAGAGATATATTGCACCGCTCGGTGTTGACCGTGTTTCATTGCACAAATTTAGGTTTTACTCGCTAACCGTTGGAGATACACGAAAAATGATAAGGACCTTTTGGATAGCACATTAAATGGTAAATCTTGTGTATGCATCAAAAGTTTTTTTTTCTTAGCGTTCTCTTTTTATTTGAAATGGAATATGAAATTTGGAACCAAAGGGTGTAGTGACGTCACATATGTGGGTTTTACTCGCTAACCGTTGGAGATACATGAAAAGTGATAAGTACCTTTCGGATAGGAAATTAAATTTTGAAGCTCGTATGTGACATCAAAAGGTTGCTATTTCTTAGCGTTCTCTTTTTATTTGATATGGAAATATGAAATTTTGAAACCAAAGGGTGTAGTGACGTCACTAAAATGGACGTCATTTTTTAATAGTGCAAAATATCGAAATTAAAAGTATCCTATATGTAAACATGGTAAATCAGCTACATCCATGCAAAAGTTCATTTAAATCGGACCAGTGGTTCTTGCGTTATTGAGTAACACACAGACAGACAGACACACAGACAGACAGATAGAAAGACAAATTTAGTTCGTAGGCTTTCGCGGCCGGTGTCTAGTTTATCATCTAGGCTTACAGGACAGGTTTACATTGGACAAACTAAAAGACGCATTTCTATTAGGATTTCAGAGCACATTCGAGACACGAAACAGATAATCTACAGATCGGCAATAGCTGAACATGCTGACGTCACGAGACACGCCATCGAATTTGATAAGGTCGAAACTGTTGCTAAAATTCCCGGATATCAAAACAGGTTAATTAGAGAGGCAATAGAGATCGTGAAGCATCCCAATAATTTCAATCGCGAAGATGGTTTCAAACTGAGCAACACTTGGAAAGTGCTCCTAGCGCTCAACTGCCAGCGGCGCGGACCAATCAGAGAGCAGCGTGACGACAATGCAGGCCAACAAAGCACCTCTGTCTGGCATGACCGTTAGTTTGAGTACGGACACCAACTCGTACCTACCCATGATTAAGGCTGCTGCAATGTCAGCCGAAACGTCGGGAAATAATCACCGATATACGACGCGGCTCCATCCTGTAAGCCTAGATGATAAACAAGATAGAAAGACAGACACACACCATCTCATTTTTATATATTAGTACTAGCAGAAGTACCCATTCTTCGAACGGTCGTCGGTATTAATAACCAGACGTAATCAATTGAGCTACTGTTGCAATGGTTAGGGGCTTGGAACCTGTTTGTCGACAAAGAATAATGATTAGTTGAAATATGCTCTGAAACTAATTTACCTAACGTGTACTTCCTGACGTGAAAATAAAATTGAAAACCTCGTAGATGAAATGCAATACACGTCACATAAAAACTGACCCTCACTGTTGTGTCAAGTGCGCATCCAGAGGAAGACCCCTTTAATAAATTATAAAGGCTTGTGGTGCATGAAAATTCAGGTTTTTTAGCCTCCAATGGCCCAAATTCCTAAAAGCAAAAAAATAAAATAAAAAATAAACTATTTCAATTCAGGAATTTTTGAAAATAATGTTGCTGTTTGAAGATATAATAGACCTTCTGTACGACACATCACACGTTTAAGTCTTGTGAAAAAATCGAGGTTACCTCTTGACCACCTTAAGCGCATTGATGAATTTTACAGTTTTTGTTGGTTCCGTGATAACCTTATAGCCATTCGCAGACTTTCACAGAAATTTAATAAATGGAGTGGCATTACTTCTTGCAGAAATAGATGGAAAGTTGGATGTACCTTTTTGAGACACTGTTGTCATGGTTACTGGCTTGCATTCCTACATTAGTTTATTAAATGAAATTAGTTTTCTGGGAGTATCACAGAAACTCTTGGTTTTAGAGCATTAAAATGTAGTTTTCGGGGACCCTTTACGGCTGTTTAGGGGCCCCGAGGGTTTTTTTTCTGACACCAAGGGACCGAAAATGATCTTTGTCTCGTCGTTATAGGCCGTAGTATCATCATCATCATCATCCTCTTGCACAGTTTCCAGCCACTGGCCGGGTCTGTTTGGAACACAGGCCACTCCAACGTCTTCTGTCTTCCCACCATCTCTCAGCCTCTACCCCTGTCCAGTCTTCTCCTCTCTACTTCACGCTTTCTTCCATCCCTTTCATCCACCTGTCTCTCGGTCTTCCTCTCGGTCTCTTTCCTTCCCACTTCGTCTCGTATATCCTCCTGGGTATCCTCTTATCCTCCATTCGTTTTACATGTCCATACCATCTAAGTCTAGATTTCTCTATACCATCCCGTAATGGTTCCTCCTTTATTAATTCTCTGGTCCTCTCATTTCTTATTCTGTCTATCATTGTAGCTCCAATACTGCTTCTCAAGAATCTCATCTCACTGGCCTGTATTTTGCTCTTCTCCCTTCCTTTCATAGTCCAGGTCTCCGAGGCATACGTCAAGATAGGGGCATAGTACGTCCGATATATGATCTTTTTTCTGTTCTGAGGGACATCCTTGCTCCATAACATGCTTCTCACACTCCTCCGGAATGCTTCTGCCTGTCTCCCCCGCTCATTTTTTCTCTATCGTTTCTTCCATTATCTTGTACCAGGCTTCCCAGATACTTGAAATTCTCCACTTTCTTCAGCTGTTCCCCACCAATTGTTATTCCCGTTGTGGTTCTTTTCTTCTTCCTTGTTGTAATCACCATCTCACTCTTATGTATGCTAAATTTCATCCCATATCCTTGTATTATTCCTTCCCACACGTCCAGCTGTTCCTGTACCTCCTCCTCCTCCTTGTTTCCCCAAATCATCAAATCATCCGCTAACACCATTGCTTTCATCTTTCCTTCCCCAATTATTGTGCCACTCGGGTCATTATGTCGTCCATCACCACAATGAAAAGTAACGGTGCCAGTGCACTTCCTTGTTTCAGGCCGTTTCTCTGTTCCACCCAGTCCGATCTCTCTCCTCCCACTTTCACACAGCTCACGATTCCCTTGTACATCTCCTTTATCCTCCTTATAGTCCATTTTTCTACTCCTCTATCCTCCAGGGACTTCCATACTTTGTTTCTGCATACACTGTCATATGCTTTCTCAATGTCCAGGAAGGCCATCAGTAGATCTGTTCCATACTCATAGTGCTGTTCTTGTAACTGCCTTACAGCAAAAATCAAATCCAATGTGGACCTTCCTGCTCTGAAGCCATGTTGTTCTTCCCTAATCCCTCCTTCTATCCTTGTCCTAATTCTCCTTTCCAAAACTTTCTCAAACATCTTTTCACAATGACTAATCAGTTTTATTCCCCGATAGTTTCAGCATTCTGTTTTACTACCTTTCTTGAAGATTCGGACAATTATTCCCTATTTCCAGTCCTCTGGGGTCTTCCTTTCCATAGTGTAATAATAATAATTATTATAATAATAATAATAATATAACAATATAGGGATAGGGATATAATAGACCTTCCGTAGAACACCAGCACGTGTAAATCGCGTGAAAAAATTCTAGAGTACCCCTTGACCCCCTTAAGCGCATTATATGTATTGATGAATTGTACAGCTTAATTTGGTTCCGTTATAACCTTCTAGCCGTTTGCAAACTATCTCACTAATGTAATAAATGGAATTGTATTGCATCTTACAGCAATAGATGGACCTGTGAGTTTCTGTTGCCATGGTTACCGGCTAGCTTTCTTTCATTATTGTATTAAATGAAATTAATTTTCTGGGAATATCTCAAAAACTGTAGGTTTTAGGGCCTTAAAATGTGGTTTTCATGGGCCCTCTAAGGCCCCTGAGTTGCGTTTCTCACATTGAGGGGCTGAACATGAGCTTTGTCTCGCCTTTCAACGCCTATTTCAGCAAGTATTTTAAGGGGGTAGGCCCCCTTTTATGAGAGGTACAGAGAAGAGTTACATCAATGATTAGTGTCGTGACTCTGAAGGATATCTGTACCAAATTTTACGTTGATCCACTCAGCCGTTCTCGAGTTATAAGGACACAAACAATTGTCCACAGACAGACAGACAGACAAAAATTTTATTTTCGTGCGCATCCGTAATAAAACAGTCTGAAACGCGTAAATAACGCAAATTTCCGTATAAATTCAGAAAGAAACAGACAAACTTTCATTCTTATATATAGAGAGATGATTATTATTTCGTGCATTAATAAACCGATTGTTGGAAAGAAATGTGCATAAAATACTGCTTCAATGTTAATCTTCTGCCATTGAGTTCTTTAGCTTACGGTTCATAAATTAGCCAGCTCCGTGGTGTTGGGGTGCGCGCCTGCCTCTCACCCGGAGGCCCGGGTTCGATCCCCGGCTCCGTCAGAGATTTTAAAACTGACGTGAGGGTTGGAACGGGCTGCACTCAGCCTCGTGAGGATAATTGAGTAGCTGTCTGACAGTGAGACAGCGCCCCGATCACGAAAACCAAGATTTACGGCCGAGGGGACCCGACGCGCTGATCACGCGTCACCTCAATATCTGCAGGTCAAATGGCTGGGCAGCGGTCGCTTGGTCGGCCTTTGCCCGTCATGGGCTGTATAGTGCCAGGGGTTGACTTTGTTGACTTGACGGTTCATAAATTACTGGAACCGTGCATATGACTTTCCCCAAAATGAACTCTTGTAACAGAAAACTGTGATCTTGTTTTATGAGGTGGAGCGTCGAGGTCATCTGCCCAATTGTAGAAATTTTGTCTGTTAGGTAGTCAGCCAAGAGGCTGGTTGGATCCTCTAAAAGTACTGCCATAGGCTAGGTCAGTAGATACCCATAAAACCTCAAAGCCGCAATATAATGAGGCATACTAGACAATATGAGTGAGGTAGTTTGTCGTTGCTTTCTTCACTGACACAGAAAAATAGCACTGACCCTATGAGTAGAACCTACCACAGTACATACAGGCACTAGTTTTGCCCTGAGGCCATTACAGCAACACCCATACCTCAGTAGCTTCCATATAATCACAGCCATGAATGAGACTGAGACATCGGTGAAAATCCACATTTTATTCTAGCCTGTGCGAACAGACAAATTCCAATGTACTGCATTTAACAGGCTAGAGTAGTCAACCCCCTGGCACTATACAGCCCATGACGGGCTAAGGCCGACCAAGCGACCGCTGCCCAGCCATTCGGCCTGCAGATATTGGGGTGACGCGTGATCAGCGCGTCGGGTCCCCTCGGCCGTTAATCTAGGTTTACGTGATCGGGGCGCTGTCTCACTGTCAGACAACTACTCAATTGTCCTCACGAGGCTGAGTGCACCCCGTTCTAACCCTCACGTCAGTTTTAAAATCCCTGACGGAGCCGGGGATCGAACCCGGGGCCTCCGGGTGAGAGGCAGGCGCGCTACCCCAACACCACGGGGTCGGCCAACAGGCTACAGAGGCTAACGTAAATTATTTTAGTTTCCGACCCGATGCTCTTTTCAAGAATCCAGGTCACGACAAACAATATAACTCTCTTAACATATTGATTGTTGTATATGAACATAATAGCTGAAAAACTACGTTGTGAGATAGGTCTTTCATTTACGTGGCAGAGAAGCGAAATAATCTGCTTCTACAGCTATCTTCATCATCAAGGATAGATTGGCTCGTGTAGTAATAAAATAGGACCATTCTGCTATCATAATTGTTATTTATAGCCTAATTTCATTTATGAAACAAGATGTTCAGTAAAGAACATATAGCCTACATTCTCCTAAATGCATGGGTAAAGTTTTAACTCTTTGTCCTTTTCAATGAGTATAATTGGATATTGGTTGTACTAGCTTGTTGAAATACAACGTGTTATACGGATATTAAACATGAATAAAGTTCTTTTAGTTGTAACTACACATTATCTGGAACACTTTATTGAGATTCAAAGATTTCTAACCAACTTTTATTCACAAACAAATATGTTAACAACAATTCACAGAATAGTAAAAACCAAAGAGTTTTGTACATAGGAACGAAACGTTACCAACCTTAACATTTACAATTTTCTCAACATACTCCCACCTAATTTACAATTTTCTCAAAATTGGAAATTATCAAAGTGTCAAACAGGTGTACAATGTATGTCAACTGAATTCCTTCTCCTCTGTAACATGAAATCAAAGATCTAGTCTTTTAGGAGGGGCCACTTTTCTTCCTGCTCTTGTCCTCAATTCTTCAGGGGATTTGGACACATCCTTGTCATCATCGTCCATGAAGTGGGTTTTTTCTTGGTAACTCTCGGTGCAGGACTGGACCTCCAAGGGGTAGACTCTCTGTATAGGACGTACAACAGTACCACTGCTAGTCTTTAGTTGAACCACCCGGACTCTTCCATCTCGCCCTGGAATGAGCTGCTCAATTCTTGCCAAAGGCCAATCTATTCTCTTCCGATTGTCCGATCCTATTATAACCACCTCTCCAATTATAGGCTTTCTAGTTTCGCGCCGCTTGGTCCAGGTTAACTGCCCCAGATATTCTGATCGGAAGCGTCTTCTTAGCTCTTCTCTCAGTCTTTGCAGATACCGAATTTTCCGAGTGATGCTTGCTGACTCAATGCAGTCCAGGTCAGGAACTCCTGTCTCTCGTACTTCTTGCAGTAGCATGGATGGGGTCAATGGAATAGGATCTCTATTATCTTCTGCCGTATAAGTCAATGGTCTTGCATTAATCACTGCTTCACAGTCAATAAGTATGGTCTGAAGCTCATCCCAAGACAATGAAGCCTTCCCCAATGTCTTCCGTAAAATTTGCTTCACCAGGCTCACTAATCGTTCCCAGAAGCCTCCCCACCACGACGCCGTAGGCGGATTGAACCTCCAAATTATGCGTTCTCCAGTGCTGTAGGTAACGATTTTCTCCCAGTCTAACCTTTCAAGAGCATTACACGTTCCTCGAAAATGTGTTCCATTATCACAGATGATCACTTTAGGTCGACCACGCCGTGCGATAAAACGCCTCAGTGCTCTTATGAATGCTTCAGTTGACAGAGACGGAACTAGTTCCAGATGTACAGCTCGGTAGCAAGCACAAGTGAATAGAGCAACCCATGTCTTCGATGAATCACGAATATACAAGGGTCCTGCCAAATCTATTCCAATGACTTCGAATATGGCCGCATCGTTAACTCGAAGATCTGGCAAAGGAGGAGACTGAGTGTCTAAGTTTTTTGCTTGAAAACGTCGGCAAACAACACATCTCTTGACTGTTCCCTTCGCCAACTGGCGTCCTTTAAGGATCCAGAATCTCTCGCGTAACATACCTAGGAGAGTTGCTGGACCGGGGTGATTGTTTTTACAATGCACTTCTTCTGCATACCTCTTGACCAACGGATGTTCGGAAGGTAGCACGGCTGGTAGTTTGAACGGACCCTTATCCACACGTTCGACTATCCGTGTCTTGAGTCTAATTATGCCCTTTTGATCTTGGAATACTTCAAGGCTCTTAAGTCTCTGATCGTCTGGGAATTCGAAGGACTCTTTTTGAATGAACAAAACAATTTTGTCTTCGGCTGTAGCCACCTCATTTGTCGATAACGGACCACTTCTTTTAACTTCATTGCGTCGACAGTTGGTTAGAAATCTTTGAATCTCAATAAAGTGTTCCAGATAATGTGTAGTTACAACTAAAAGAACATATGGCGACCGTGACAGGACTTTAACAAGCGTGTATAAACTTTGTTGAATTACAATTTGATAGTAGCGAGTATAACTGTGCCTGTATAATCCAGTATACCGTATCCTGTTGTTTACATCCGTAGCCCGTAATTATGGCGGGTACACAAATAACTAAGAGGAGAGCGGTTATCCGCACATTGTTCACGAAAGCTTGCAGTGCTTTAGACGAACTACTGACGCAGAGAGATGCAGATTTACAATTAATAAGTGCGCGTTTATTAGTGCTCGAAGAAAGAAGACACGAGTTATCGGAGCTGGACAGTCAGATTTGTGAAAACATCTGTGCTGAAACAAAGGAAGAAGAGATCGAAGAAGTACTGATGGCGGAAATGGAGAAAGCAGAGGAGTATACCTTACGTTACCACAGCATTAAAGGTAAGGCCTCTGATCTGATAACAAGGAATAGCGCTGCTCATACTTCATCTAGTTGTGTTGGCGATCGTTCGGGAAACGAAATATCTCTTCGCCTACCGAAATTAGAATTGAATAAGTATGACGGGGAAATAGCCGGTTGGATCTCATTCTGGTCACAGTTCTCACAAATTGACGAGTGTCAGTCGTTAAGTAAGGAGGAAAAATTTCAGTACTTGATTCAAGCCACGAAAGAGAACTCTCGAGCACGCGCGGTTGTTGTGAGTTTCCCTCCCTCAGGCGAAAATTACGGAAAGGCCATTCAAACACTTAGGACAGATTTGGACGTAATGATCTCCTTATCGAGTATTATGTACGGGAACTACTGAGTTTAGTTATGGAAAGGAAGACGGTCAAGATCAGCATTTTGTATGACAAACTAGAAACTCAATTACGGGCACTAGAGTCATTAAATGTGTTCTCGAATAATTATGCCGCATTATTGTTTCCGCTAATAGAATCGTGTCTGCCCGCAGACATACTGAAGGTGTGGCAACGTTCCAATGAACCCAATAGGACACTGAAGGAACAGATGGATAATTTAATGTTGTTTTTGAAGAGAGAAGTAGAAGGGGAGGAGAGAGTTGCAATGGCAAATAATCAGTCCCTTTCCTACAACCAGGCTAAGAGTCCAGGAAAATCGCATGATATGGACAAAGTTAATTTTGCTTCTGCGATCGATCTTGCCAGTCTGAGCATTGAATCTGACACTCAGAAGTGTGTATTTTGTAAAGGGGTGAATCATTGTTCCACAGAATGTCTCCATGCACAAAAAATGTCCCTTGAAAACCGAAAAGATGTTCTGTATAAAGATAAGCGCTGTTTTTCTTGTACCAAAGCAGGCCATTCTGCACAGCAGTGTCGAGCACGATGTGTTATTTGTCGTGGACGACATGTACCATTATTATGTCCAGCTGTTCAGAAGTATCAAGCAGAAGAGAAAGGTTGTGTTGAGGGGAAGAATTCTGAGATCAAAAGAGAAGAGGTTTCCTTGTTTAATACTTCATCTATTGACAGCAATTTGTCAGTTAGCTCTCAAACGGAGGTCTATCTCCAGACTCTGTTAGTTTACGTTAAGAATGGTGACAAAATCAGGAAGGCCAGGTTACTGATAGACAGTGGATCCCAACGTTCGGATATTTCTAGTAGTTTGGCTGAAGAAATGAACTACTCTCTTTTTGGTGGTAAGCCAACAGGGGTAGTTAAGCACCGATGTTACAAGGTGCACTTACCCAGCTTGAATAACGACTTTGCATGCAATTTCGTAGCGTTAGACCAAAGGACAATTACAGCTACGATTCCATCAGTAGAAGTCAGGAAAGAAGTGAGGGAAGAATTACTAAGAAAACACATTCCGATGTGCAGAGATTCTGTAGCTCCTATTGACATCTTGATAGGTTCTGACATTGCGGGAAAGTTGTGGACAGGTAAAATTAAGACTCTACTTTCTGGACTGGTAGCCATTGAAACCTGTTTAGGATGGACGGTAACGGGGAAGAAGAAGGTAGTAGACACCGTGGGAAAAAAGGAGCTAGCGAAGCATGCAAGTATTGCGAATGCAGTCACTGCACTCAGTATTACTCAGCTACCCGTATCTGATCTGTGGAAAATGGAGACCATTGGGATAACCGATCCTGTAGAGAACACCACAAAGGAGGAGAAGAGGATGTCAGCACTGAGGTATTTCAAAAATACGGTTGCTTTTGTAGATGGCAGATACGAGGTACGTCTTCCATGGGGGAGAGATGCTCCAGACCTTCCAACCAATCGAGGGATTGCAGAAGGCAGATTGATTCGAATGACCCGAAAATTAAAGGCAAAGCCTGGTCTCTATGAAGAATATGACACTATTTTACGAGATTGGGTGAAAGAAGGCATTGTAAATAAAATATTTATTGCAGCTAATAGCCAAAGGAATGATACAGACAAAATGAAACATACATAGGAATAAACTATTCATTACAACAGAAGGACGTCAGAGATTCAAGTCTATATGTACAGTACATCGCATGATATCTTTCGCAACATTTGCCGCAACGTTCACATACACAGTCTGCGTCTGGCTGGTGAAACTTCTTTAACTTGCACAGCTTATGGTGAAAGCCATGTATGGCAAAGCGTGTAACAGTATGTCTTAGTTCGTAGCCTCCCCGTTTCCAATCATTGCAGGTCATTGCGTCAGTGATGTAGAAATCCCACCATATGTCTCTCTTCTTCGATTTCAGGTTCTCCATGAGTTGCACGTATGCTGGTGTAGACGGTAGCGACAGTTGGAGGCGGAGCTCTTCCACATAATATAATTCACGTGTTAATTCATAGACTAGTCTTGAAGGCGTGTATTTTGAAACACACAGAACCTTCTTTAAGAAAGTCGCTTTTAGTTTCTCCAACTTTTCCAGGTGTTTCAATTTGAGATGTGTCCAGATATTCTCTAATCCATATGTTACAACGGGTGTAACCTTGAGCTGGAAGAGTTTCAAGGCTGTTTTGACGGAGAGTTTTCTCAACTGTCTGATATCATTTATGGCCCTAGTAGCCGCACAGATCCTATCGTTAACGTGAAGCGTAAAGACGTTGCCCGTTGTCTGAAGTGTCACGCCTAGATATTTAAAGTTAGAAACGCTCTCCAGGGGTTTTCTATGTGTGTGAAAAACTGCTGGTTTTCCCCCTTTGCGGAAAGTCATTGATACAGTCTTGTTTTCGTTTAGGCTGAGTTCATTCTCTTCCGCCCATTCCAACAGCAGATCAAATGCAGATTGTAGATCCTCTTGCGATCTCGAGGCCAGCACAATATCGTCAGCGTACATATAGAGAATTACTCTCTCCGAGACTACCTGTGCGATATCCGCCGTCGCGATTATGAACAGTAATGGGCTTAGAGGGTCCCCTCGCAATACACCGGTTGTTTGATCTATTGGGTTTGATGTTGTGATTCCGTCGCTTATCTCTATGTAATTTGAGGCCAGGATGCTTGTGATAAGCCGTTTTGTATAGCTGTTACTTCTCATTTGATTTCCTAGCTTCTCTATGATGATCTTCCTATTGACCATGTCGAAAGCTTTGGAGAAGTCTATAAATATGGCATATAGCTTTCCTTTTGGGACTGTCAGAGCTGTCTCAATATCATTTAGAAGGCATTGGATAGCCTGTGTTGTAGATCTTCCTTTTCTGAAACCAAATTGTTCCTCCGGGATCTTAGGATCGATTTCTCTAATAAGGCGTTGGCATAAAAGTTTTGTTAGAATTTTGAATAACGCACATTCCAGTGCAATACCTCGGTAGGAGTTTGGGTCCTCGGTGCATCCCTTTCCTTTATACAGCAGTTTTACTGTGGACCTTCTCCAGCTATGCGGGATATTTCCTTGCCTGAGGCATTCATTCAGGAGAAGGCATTGTGGAAATGGCGAGGGATCTATCTACTGGACACTATCTTCCTCACCGTCCAGTGCTGAAGGAAAATAGTACAACTACGAAAGTGCGTCCCGTGTTCGACGCATCGGCGAAGGAGAGAGGTTTGCCATCACTGAACGACTGCCTTGAAGAAGGACCTAACCTTATTGAAATCATACCCGAACTACTCTTGAGGTTTCGGCAACGAAAGATAGGCATCACAGATGATATCAAGAAGGCATTTTTACAGATAAGTGTACACCCAGAGGAGAGAGACTACCTGAAGTTCCTGTGGTATGGTAATAATAGTGAGAAAGACCTACAAGTCCTTCGTCATGCCAGAGTGGTGTTCGGTGTTACCAGTAGCCCGTTTCTTCTTGGAGCAGTAATTGGCTACCACCTGGAAAAATATATGGAATCAACTGATCCAAAGGAGGCTAAAATTGCATCATCATTGAAGAACAATTTTTATGTTGACAATCTGGTGACAAGCCTCGATCGAGCAGAAGAAGTTGAGGAATTCGTTTACCTTTCAAGGACTATCATGGCGAGGGCCGGGTTCGACCTTCGGGGATGGGAGTCAACCGGAGACGGATCTTCTCAGGAGGTTTCACTGCTTGGCATTAGGTGGAATCGCCAAGACGATACTCTGAAGATCAATATGGATTGGTGGGAGAGATCGTGTGAAATAGGAGATTTGACGAAGAGGACTATTCTTTTAATAATCCACCGCATTTTCGATCCGATTGGACTAACCATTCCAGTAACGATTAGGCTGAAACTGTTAATTCAAGAGTTATGGACCAGAAAGTTGGGATGGGACGAGCCTATCGACAAAGATACTCGACGGCGGTTGGAGAAGTGGCTAAAGGACTTGCCTCACTTAAGAGAAATTGAGGCAAGTCCTTTAGCCACTTCTCCAACCGCCGTCGAGTATCTTTGTCGATAGGCTCGTCCCATCCCAACTTTCTGGTCCATAACTCTAGAATTAACAGTTTCAGCCTAATCGTTACTGGAATGGTTAGTCCAATCGGATCGAAAATGCGGTGGATTATTGAAAGAATAGTCCTCTTCGTCAAATCTCCTATTTCACACGATCTCTCCCACCAATCCATATTGATCTTCAGAGTATCGTCTTGGCGATTCCACCTAATGCCAAGCAGTGAAGACTCCTGAGAAGATCCGTCTCCGGTTGACTCCCATCCCCGAAGGTCGAACCCGGCCCTCGCCATGATAGTCCTGTCACGGTCGCCATATGTTCTTTTAGTTGTAACTACACATTATCTGGAACACTTTATTGAGATTCAAAGATTTCTAACCAACTTTTATTCACAAACAAATATGTTAACAACAATTCACAGAATAGTAAAAACCAAAGAGTTTTGTACATAGGAACGAAACGTTACCAACCTTAACATTTACAATTTTCTCAACAAATATGATGTGCCCTTTGCTAGTGCTACCTCTGTACAAAATTTCATTCAATTCGGTTTCACCGTGTTTGAATTGATATGGTGAATCGATTTGCACACATACATGGCCGCTATCAGTAAACTATTGGGATCAAATGATTAGTTTGGTCGTAATTTGATTTAAGCTTTTAACACTAGGGTGGCCACCATTCCGTTTCTGTCAAGATGGCGGCGATATAAAACATGACACTGAGGTGCCCTTTGCTAGTGCTACCTCTGTGCCTAATGTCGTTCAATTCGGTTTTACTGTGTTTTAAATGATAGTGGGAATCGATTTGCACACATACATGGTCGCCATATGCAAACTATTGCACTGATGACCTTATAGCTTGCCCAAAGAATACTTCTCACATAATGGTATGTTGTTGCAAAATTTGGTAGAGTTCTGATGATTAGGTTGGTCATAATTTGATTTAAGCTTTTAACATTGGGGTGGCCGCCATTACGTTTCCGTCAGGATGGCGACGATATAAAATATGTCAATGAGGTGCCCTTTGCGAGTGCTACCTACTTACCAAATTTGGTTCAATTCGGTTTCACCGTGTTTGAATAGATAGGGGGAATCGATTTTCACACATACATGGCCGCCATCTGCAAACTATTCGGCTGATGACATTGTAGTTTGGTCAAAAGATCCTTCGTACATAAAGGTATAACATTGCAAAATTTGTAGAGATCAGATTATTAGGTTGGTCGTAATTTGATTTAAGCTTCTAACATTGGGGTGGCCGCCATTACGTTTCCGTCAAGCTGGCGACAACATAAAATATGACAATGAGGTGCACTTTGCTAGTGCTACCTCTGTACCAAATTTCGTTCAATTCGGTTTCACCGTTTCTGAATTGATAGGGAGAATCCATTTGCACACATACATGGCCACCATCCACAAATTATTGGGTTGATGACCTTGTAGGTTGGTCAAATGATCCATCATATACAAGGGTAAAATGTTGCAAAATTTGGTAGAGATCGGATGATTAGGTTAGTCGTAATTTGATGTAAGCTTTGAACATTTGGGTGGCCGCCATTACGTTTGCGTCAAGATGTTTTAAGTTTATTTTGTTGATTTCGTTTTACTTTATTCCATTTTGTTTAATTTTGTTTTGTTTAATTTTATTTAATTTGGTTTTGTTTTAATTTAATATTGTTTATTTAGTTTTACTTCATTTTGTTTTGTTTTATTTTGTTTTGTTTAATTTTATTTTGTTTTGTTTTATTTTGATTTTGTATTTTTTATTTTGTTTCGTTTTCTTTTATTTCGTTTTATTTTGTTTTACATTGTTTTGTTTTATTTTTTGTTTTGTTTTATTTTATTTTATTTTGTTTCTTGTTTTTATTTTGTTTTGTTTATTTTGTTTTATTTGGATTTTGTTTTGTTTATTTTGTTTTGTTTTATTTTATTTTGTTTTGTTTTTCCAGAAATCAAACACAAAAACAAAAACATAAAACACGAAGCAAAAAGCAAAATTCAAAATGAAAAGTAAAAGCAGAAAACAAAATACAAGGAACACAAAGCGAAAAAAAAGCAAAAAAGCAAAACCAGAAAAAAAACAAGAAAGAAATGCAAAGAGTCGAATTCAATAGCAAAAGCACAAAGCATATACAAAACTTAAAACCAAAAACACAAAACAAAAAATTAAAATAAAATTACTAGCCTTACAGTAGTCGCATATGATGTGTAACATCTGACATAGAAGAAACCTCGCGTGAAATTGTTGATACACCGGTATTTTATAGTATTATTGGCACAAATATTAATCTATTGTAAAAGGGAGTGTTTTACAGATATTGTAGTTTATAATACGGAACTCATTTTATTAGATGATTTGTAGCTTCCACCAGCACTAGCCTAAATAAAGAATACGATATGGATCAACTAGATTAATAGACGCGACACCGCCCATAACCTTAAATTCCTTAAATGAGTCATATTGATATGATAAATATCGTTTAAAATGATAATCTGGAAGCAAAAGTATCTACCCCGCCCAGGACTCGAACCCAAGATCTCTAGATTCACATACACAATAACCACATGGCTATTTCGACTACGCAAATATTGTGCACAAGATTGTGACTTATTTCCACGTTCCAATAATACTGCATTACGGAATTAAGTTTCATTTATATTTTGCTTGTTTCGATAATGTTCCTGAGTGACATTGGGTTTAAAATGCCTTATGCCAATGCAATGCCGACTACTTACAATGTTTGATATTAAGGCATTTTACAATTTAAATACTGATACGAAGACTTCGAACATGTACCATGTCATTTGTTTAAATCACTTGACACCAGAGTTCGCATGAGCGTTTTCCGTTCAGTTTTTTTTAAGCTTATGGCTTTTAGTGCCGGGAGTGTCCGAGGACATGTTCGGCTCGCCAGTTTTGTAGCTGCTTCGAGACGGACACCCAATGGGTGAGCTACAAGTACCGTTGGGGAGGAAAGTGGGAAGGTAAGGACGAGGAGTTGGAAAGTAGCGGCTGTGGCCTATAGTTAGGAACCTACCCCGGCATTTGCCTGGAAGGAAGATGGGAAACCACAGAAGACCATCTGCAAGGTTGCCGGCTGGGGAATTCGAACCTCCTCGCCCCCCGGATGTGAGCGACTGCCAGCAGTCATGCCGTAACGACCACGGCTAACTCACTCGGTTTCCGTTCAGTATGTCATATACATTCCACATGGCCGAGAGTGCGTCATGGTATCAATTTCGACACCGCGCGCTGATTGTTTCTCTTACCAGTGCCAGCTGGATCGATTGATCGAGTTGGCAGTGCGTCTTATATTTCCGTTCGATCCACCACTGCCAGCTAGGGCACACTTCCTTTCGATCGATCGAGCGGGCAGTGCATACTTCCATTGTCCACCACTGCCAGCTAGTAAACTTCCGTTTGATCGATCGAGCGGGCAGTGCATACTTCCGTTGTCCACCACTGCCAGCTAGTACACTTCCGTTTGATCGATCGAGCGGGCAGTGCATACTTCCGTTTGATCCACCACTGCCAGCTCGATCGTTCCGATCCACTTCCGTCCCCAATTTTCAAAATCACTCCCACAAAACTATCCAGCAACCGAGTGGAAAGATGTTACACATCAACAAGTAGAAAACAACAAACACAAAAGATACGTGAGGCAAAGTCCAGAGAAACGTTTCTCATGAAAATGATTCTTATTCACAAGTGGATTTAACGAGTTTTGCAACTGGGCGACTCAATTCATACTCGCTCGCGAGTGAATGCCATAGTGAGAACTGTACATCAACACCTTTTACAGTTCGTAGTGCATATTATCTAAGTTTAATTACGAGGTAGAAAAACAAAAAAGATTGTGAATAATGCGATGTGACCTACGATGGAGATTGTTAGCACTTCTCAATTTTTTACAACAAATTCGAAGTAGCTGTTGTGCGAGCTCCACTTGAGTATAGCTTCGCGGGCAGGTACACATAATTATATCATTACGTATGTCCCTGTCATGTTACGTCAAGCCACGGAAAGAAGTGGTGTATAATTATTGGGGAAATCATGTTACGGGCTTGTTCGCCATATCGCAATGTGTAGAAATAGGAAATGAAGGGTAATTGTACACCCCATACTGTGACGTACATCAGATACCCTGCTTCCCACAACACCATTTCACTTGTGTGCATGTCACCTGGATATTCTCTGGCTGTTGCAGTGTTCAAAATATATTGGAGTAATAAGTGACATAATACATTTGTAAAATACTATCGAGATTGTAAAAGGATACTCCACTCTGTTACATGAATAATTGGACCGGTTACCATCTCTTGATGAATGCTGTACTTTTAGCCCACTTTCGAATTTTGCAAAATATGAAAGTAGACTTATGAGATCTTCACAGGACCAAATATTGTGTGTCTGTTTGTGTGTGTGAGTGTGTGTATGTGGGTGTGTTTGTGGGGATTTGGTGTGTAGGTCCTCCCTACCAAATCAAACACGGTGAAACCGAATTGAACGGAATTTAGTACATAAGTAGCACTAGCAAAGGGCACCTCATTGTCATGTTTTATATCGCCACCATCTTGACGGAAACATAATGACCCAAATGTTCAAAGCTTAAATCAAATTATGACTAACCTAATCATCTGATCTCCACCAAATTTTGCAACAACATATCTTCATGAAGAGAAGCGTCTCTTGACCTAACTGCAAAGTCATCAATAAAATAGTTTGAAGATGGTGGCGGTGTACATGTGCAAATCGATCCCCCATATCAATTCAAACACAACAAAACCAAATAAGACCACCCTTGGTACAGAGACAGGGACAACTCAGTGTTATGTTGTATATCGCCACCATCATAACAAAAAAGAAATAGCGCCCACCCAAATGTTCTAAGCTTAAATCAAATTACGACTAACCTAATCATCCGATCTCTACCGAATTTTGTAACAATATACCTTAATGTGGGTAGCGTAATTTGCCTAAACTACAAGATCATCAGGCAAATCGTTTTAAGATGGCGGATGTATAAATCATACCAGTGTTATAGCCTAACCGTAACTTACGATTCAGCCAGGCCTGGCGTTAACAAATATGCTCATCGTTCATAGGGAGGTTTAAACTGTCCTCAAGGAGGTTACCGGTAGGATATTATCATTTTAAAATAGGCTATGTAGCCGCAGTAGTGACTAACGCTTCAGGCTTCTCCGTGCTTACACAGGAGAACCCCGAATGTTTAGGAATTCTCCTGAACACATACGCAATTTGCTTGACAGTGGTGGCCAAATGGCAGCATATCTTACATGGGAATTTTCTCTCTTGTCTACGAGTCGGCGGGATTCGCGATCGGCGATGCCATTTCAAAAGCTTGTCAACACACCCACACAAGGGCGACTGATGCCGTAATGGTGTCTCAGCCTTTCCAATAGATGCAGGTACGCAGCGCACCTGCACGGAATGCCAACCGCAGCGCTGCAATGGCGTAATATCACAACGGGTATTACTTAAAAAACGAGCCTCGTATTATAGTTTGTATTATAGTTTTTATGTATTGCTGTAAAGCACTTGGTTTAAACTGTGCTTTAGAGGAACCCATGTTTGTAGTGGTGATTTGAATAAATAATAATAGTAATAATGTTAGTGGATTTACGTGCCTTTTAAGTATTGCGATTTTTAGAGGCACCGGAGTGCTGGAATTTTGCTCTGAAGGGAATCTTAAACAAGACAGTAAATCTACTGAAATGGCTCTCTTTCATTTGCGCACCCGCAAATGCCAACTGACTGCACCAGGATTCGATCCTGAAAAAGAATTACTGGTAGTTGAGCATACTGTATACTTTTTTTTGGCTAAATTATGTGGTGAAATGAACCCAACTCCCAAATAGTAATACGAAGGAGATGTTCAAGAAATATAAGTAATTAATCATTCTATCGTATGTGCTTATGGCCCTAAGTGATCGCAAATCGAAGATTCGAATCCAGGCGTGTGGTTTATCTCTATATTTTCCCACGCTCACTCCAGACCAATTCCGATATTAACCCCAGTAATTTTAGCTACTCTCTACCCTACAAACACCTCAGAATCACATGTTATCCGACAAATTCAATATGCACTCAAGTACACGGGAGTGATGACCAAATGTCCCAAGCCCTTGATATGAATTAAGAACCACCTACTTCACAAAGGTTCATGGCCAATTAATGCTCGTCCTGATTTACCCCCTGGGGCAAAGTAAAGTAAGTAAGTAAGTAAGTAAGGAAGGAAGTAAGTAAGTAGGTAAGTTAGTAAGTAAGTAAGGAAGGAAGCAAGTAAATATGTAAGTAAGTAAGTAAGTAAGTAAGTTAGTAAGTAAGTACAATATGTAAGTAAGTAAATAAGTAAGTGTTAGTAAGTAAGTACAATATGTAAGTAAGTAAGTAAGGAAGTAAGTAAGTAGGTAAGTTAGTAAGTAAGTAAGGAAGGAAGCAAGTAAATAAGTAAGTAAGTAAGTAAGTAAGTAAGTAAGTAAGTTAGTAAGTAAGTACAATATGTAAGTAAGTAAATAAGTAAGTGTTAGTAAGTAAGTACAATATGTAAGTAAGTAAGGAAGGAAGTAAGTAAGTAGGTAAGTTAGTAAGTAAGGAAGCAAGCAAGTAAATAAGTAAGTAATAAATAAGTAAGTTAGTAAGTAAGTAAGTAAGTAAGTACAGTAAGTAAATAAGTAAGTAAGTAAATAAGTAAGTAAGTAATAAGCAAGGAAGCAAGCAAGTAAATAAGTAAGTAATAAGTAAGTAGTTAAGTTAGTAAGTAAGTAAGGAAGGAAGCAAGTAAATAAGTAAGCAATAAGTAAGTAAGTTAGTAAGTAAGTGCAATATGTAAGTAAGTAAATAAGTAAGTGTTAGTAAGTAAGTACAATATGTAAGTAAGTAAATAAGTAAGTAAGTTAGTAAGTAAGTAAGTAAGTACAATATGTAAGCAAGTAAATAAGTAAGTGTTAGTAAGTAAGTACAATATGTAAGTAAGTAAATAAGTAAGTAATAAGTAAGTAAGTTAGTAAGTACAATATGTAAGTAAGTAAATAAGTAAGTAAGTTAGTAAGTAAGTACAATATGTAAGTAAGTAAATAAGTAAGTGTTAGTAAGTAAGTACAATATGTAAGTAAGTAAATAAGTAAGTAAGTTAGTAAGTAAGTAAGTAAGTAAGTACAATATGTAAGCAAGTAAATAAGTAAGTGTTAGTAAGTAAGTACAATATGTAAGTAAGTAAATAAGTAAGTAATAAGTAAGTAAGTTAGTAAGTACAATATGTAAGTAAGTAAATAAGTAAGTAAGTTAGTAAGTAAGTAAGTAAGTAAGTACAATATGTAAGCAAGTAAATAAGTAAGTGTTAGTAAGTAAGTACAATATGTAAGTAAGTAAGTAAATAAGTAAGTAATAAGTAAGTAAGTTAGTAAGTAAGTACAATATGTAAGTAAGTAAAAAGGTAAGTAAGTTAGTAAGTAAGTACAATATGTAAGTAAGTAAATAAGTAAGTGTTAGTAAGTAAGTACAATATGTAAGTAAGTAAATAAGTAAGTAAGTTAGTAAGTAAGTAAGTACAATATGTAAGCAAGTAAATAAGTATGTTAGTAAGTGCAATATGTAAGCAAGTAAATAAGTAAGTAAGTTAGTAAGTATGTTAGTGCAATATGTAAGCAAGTAAATAAGTAAGTAAGTAATAAGTAAGTAGGTAAGTTAGTTAGGAAGGAAGGATGCAAGCAAGTAAATAAATAAGTAATAATTAAGTAAGTTAGTAACTAAGTAAGTAAATAAGTAAGGAAGTAAGTAAATGAGTGAGTAAGTAAGTAAATAAGCAGGCAAGTATGTATGTATATGTAAGTAAGTAAGTAAGTAAAATAGGGAAGTAAGTAAATAAGTAAATCAGTAAGTAAGTAAATATGTAAGTACGTTTGGAAGTTCCTCAGAGCAGATTAGATTAGAGAGTATGAAAGGTTGAAATTAGAAAAAGAACTAAATCAGCAGAGTATGGTGGAGAAAACCGAGAAATAATGATAACGATGGCTTGGACAAGTTAAAAGGATGGTGACTGATATCTCAGGTGGATGTGCTGCAATGTTATGGTTTCATTTACGGTTGGAATATCAATGTCCAAGTAAGTAAATATGTAAGTAAGTAAGAAAGGAAGTAGGTAAGTAAGTAAATAAGTAAGTAACGATGTAAGTAAATTAGTAAGTAAGGAAGGAAGTAAGTAAGTAAGTAAGTGAATGTCCGATCTGCTACAACAAACGGCTGATCTTCGTACTTATCTAAAGTGCCACCTATTATGGTAATAGGGTACGTTTTAAAGTTCCTTACCAAGGGTTCTGACTCTCATTCCTCGATTTGCCCACAAATGAATTTCTGGCCTGAGGGCAGAAACGGATTTGATTCACATCTCAGCCGTCCTAGGAGCGATTTTCTGTGGCTACCAATTCCAGGCAAATGTTTAGGTGGAGCTCAACTTAAGACCACGGCAACCTCCTTCGACATTCTGGACTCAATCACAAGTTCAGTTCACAACGAGGCAGATATGATGGTAGCTTGCGATGCGCACTGTACTACAGTGGCATATTAATATAATAATGGCTGGTCAGAAGTAGGTATGGCTGGTCGATGTGGTGCTAACAAATGAGGCAATAACGCCAAGTGAAATGACCAATCGGGACCCGGCGGCTACGCTGCGGCGCTACCAGATAGCGCCAGTGTTAACACAAACCGTGCTGTGTACACAGTGGTTCGCTCACCCCAGCGGGCCCGGATCGCCATGCAGAGCGCACTCGTTTGCAATTGTTCGAGGCTAACCATTGTTAAATTGTTCGTTACAAAATATGTCATAGAGCTCCACAGTATCAGGTTCCTAATGATTAATGCACTCCATTACGTGAGCATACTAACCGGCCATCTTGTATCCAAAAGATCTTTTGGGTGTTAAAGCTGAGGCAATCTTGCCGCTAACCAGTGCTATACTGAAACTGCAATATCTTAGGTAATTTATCGCAAATCGCAATGATTCTTTCGACCGAATGAAACCATTAACGCTAGGTTATACCCCTGTTGGTATTTCTAAAATTTGAGTTGATACTACATTAATGAAAAATGGATTTTTTTCTTAATAAAAAGTTCATTCTTAAAAATTTTGTATTACACTTTGTAATTGTGTTAAAGGTTTTCGTTCCCGCGAAAGGGTGCCATATGAAGCAGGTTTTCCTTAAATTTTGAACTCAAATATCCATAAGTTTCCTTTATCATTCAGGGAATATTTTCTTAGCTTCTGTAAAATCTACAGCCTAGACATTTGGGAATAGTTGATTTAGGTGTTTCACATCGAAACAATTTCATATTAATGTGTAATTTACAAAAACAAAAACAAGTTCTTCCGTGAAGAACTAAATAGACTATTTTCATATATCCTACTGATGAAAAAGGAAGGAAGCTTTTAGTATTACGTGACCGTTAATCATGCGATCAAGAGCCACGGGACCTCTATTTTACGTGGAATCCGAACCGTAGGACATGGCATTTCACTTCGAAACTCTCACATGCATTGGCCGGGAAGCGAACCCGGTCCACCTTGGTGAGAGGCCAACAGATTGACCGCTGCGCCATCACGTCCCCCATCCTACTGATGTTAATTGCCTCTATCAACATACAAAATTTCAGTTTAATTGCTGTAATAGATTCGTAGATATTAAGAATCGCCTAAATATTTCGGATAATCCCCATCTTTCGGATGTTCGCCATGTTGGATGTTTATATATATATAGGCCATAGAGCTGTGTACTGTTAGACGCAGATTACTGCGAAGGATCATTATTTAAATGTTGATATTGATCCCATGATTAGGACACAAGAAATAAGAACCTAATGTTAAAATTTCGCAAAGCCGCCATCTTGAGGTTTGGTAAATAATTGAACTGAATAAGATGTCAGTGTATTGCAATGTGTACAATCATTTGCTGTACCAAGTTACACTGCACTCGGATGATTAAATCGCGACAAAAGACTATTTAAATGTTTCATCTTCGCTAGGCCGCCATGTTCGTTTTGTACCATACAGATTTATGAGAATCAGATATATGCACTTGAAGTAGTGTCCTTTATCTCCGAACAAAATTTCAGAGTGATCCCAGTAATAGTTTCGGAGATATAGAATGCCGGTGAAATATTTCGCACAACCACCATGATGGATTGGTGAGACGTAATGAAATTTGAAGGGCACGGTCGTGGTCGGTAGGAATAGTACTATGACCGTACCGATTTTCATTTAAATCGTTCATCATTTAGATTTTATTGGGACACACACACACATATAGGCACACACACGGACAAAAGGTCATCTCATAACGGAAAATAGGCTAAACATTGTGGTGAAGAAACCTTAGAATAAATATCTTCTTCATTTTTCCGAATGAGAATTATTAATACAATGAAAGCACATTGCCTGTGTTAATACCAGTTAAAATTTGTGTTATGTAGCATAACGCGGTTCTCAGGTAAATGTTAAATAGCAGTGTGAAGATTCGAAACTCCATTCCCCTTAATCCATATAACAATTTAGTATTTCCTGTGAGGCGATTCTATTCGCCACATCCACTCTTAACTACAATATTTTAATGCCTCAAAGTACTTGTAGCTGGACATTTAGAGCAAAAGATTCATTTGTTTTATCAAAGCAGATTTCACGTAAAGCGGTTATGTTGTTTTCGAGAAATGAACATAAACATTTACGGGGATCAACGTCATGACTTTGGACCGGATCTATTTCACCGTATTCTGAGTAAGATGATGGCAAACAGTACGTTTATCAATAACGGTGATTATCAATTTATGAAATCTCTATAGACTCTATAAAGTTTGACTTTTGTCTGTGTTCTGAAGGTCAGAGACCAGTTACAGTGGAGCTGGAAATTTGAATTCTATTCTGAAGTTAACATTTTGCAGTGATATTACTTAAGATATTGAGCGGCTGAAAACTGATAACTACTGTACGGTTAACTCATGGTCGGCAAGAAACTTTGTTCGCGTACAAAGGTATCCGAACTTGACTCACACTTCCTCCTCTTCATTTGCAACAAATCGAACTTGTCACCACCACAACAGAGAAACAATCCATTCAGGAACGAACAGATCGACCAATGCAGCGTAGTGGAATCTGGATCAGATCCACCTAGCGTCGCTTCCACGTCGCATGGAGCAACAGACTCCTTGCGCGTGACCATCTCATGGGAAGCTAATTTGGAACATTGAATCCAAAGGAAATGTATTTTATTATTTGACAAAGTTACGAATCCCGCCTCATACGTTCCTACAAAGTTACATCATGCTTTGTAAAGATTGATTTTAAGTCTTTCAACATGGAGACGGGAGATCTAGACAATAGAAAAAAATTGGTAAATTAGAAGAAGTTTTAGATACTGTACCTAAGTGACTACAAACAAGCTGTTTTCTAATAGATATATTGGATAAACACGCCCGGAGAGACAGTGTCATTACAGTTTCATATCTGCAATGGGAAATCCATTATTTCGTATCATATTTCAAACAACGTAGTAGATCCTTGTTTACGGCTGACGCTGAAGGACGATCTAGAGAAGTCTCACAAAGACCAGGGCAGCCGTGCAGTTGGGTAGATGGTTGGTTGGTTCTTAAGTTTAGGGGCTGCGACAACGCGGTCATGTAGCCCCGTGTACTTTGGGTGTGTGTAGAATCTGTCTGATAACCGGTGTTAATTGTGATGACTGTATTAGTGTGTGTTATCTGTTTTTTTTAAATTCAAGTAAGGACTGCAGACTTCGAATTTTTCAAATAGATCCTACTTTTGCCGCCAAACGCCACCGTCAACGACTACTAGTTCAGAACTTAGATACTAGACGCCACCGCTGTCGGCTCATGACAACGAACGTAGGAACCTAAGAGCGTTGTTTATACTCTTATCCTATATAATTTAGCTTCACACAGGTGTAATTAGTAGAAGGTTCTTTAACATGCCATAAATCTATGACATGGGACCGCCGGCTTTACTTTCCCTCCGAAGGAAGGCATACTGAGGGATTTTTAACGCTCTTAGAAAATCCGAGGCGATCTTGCGCATAGAAGCTCAGCCGCTCCGATACAATGTTATGATCGTTTGATGTATGGTATCAGTAGTCGCAGAGCTAATTAATGTCGATTAAGTGTATGTGTTATTATTGCCTCCAACCTGTTTGAAAGCTGATTAACACTCTATCTCTCCACGAAGCATGTTTTGCAAATTCAAGCCCATACAATTTAATTAAGCCCCATTAAAACCAGCTGGCGGACTTCCACGTCACAGGTTGCCTCATCAGTCCTTCAATATCGATATAAAGTAACAATGAAAGTTATTCATCATGGTGTGTGTAGCTGGTTGCATAGTCATTTTCGGCCTAAAGCCACTACCACATTTAAAATTAAATAACGAAGGGTTCAACGCAGTTCAATTATTTTAACAAAAGCTGTTAAACTGACTGCGGTAGCTATGAACGCTATGGTCCTGCACCACCTACTTGTTATAAAGAGAGAGAGTGGGAATACATACCTTAAATGGATGATAAAGAGCATCGATCTTCTCGCAGAGCGTAAGATGTTATACGCAGTGGAAGTTTACGTGCTAGGCCGATAAAATGACAAACTGACATCCCCAGAGGTGTGGACGTGCGTATTTCGCGAGGAAATAAGCACAACCGAATACTCAAGACAACTCACGCCATCTCTCGGTCTATGACGAAACCGGGAGGGTAGGCTACACAACAAATGATTCGAAGTAATATGAAAACAGGCCGAGAGGACGTATTGAGTTAACTTTTCAAATAAGGCAATGCGAAGAGGAACGTGTACACGATGAATGCATTACTGCGCCGAAACAACAGACTGAATTGCGCAAATACTGAATGCTATATGAAGTACCTAATTACTTCAATTATACGTGAGCTGACATAAGCACAGGAAAACAGAACGCTAAGATAAGTGTAGTCTAGACATGCGATGCAAAGTACTCTAAGGGACCGAAAAACATGATAAAAATGAAAATAGGCTAAAAATAGTGGCAAATACACATAGGAGAAAATACTAAAACTAAAGATTAGTCGGAATCACATCACCTGAAATGAATTACAGAAATGGGCGAAAACAACCAACATACAGGGGCGTAAATCAAATCGCAATAAATACGAGATACACAAATATAATCTCGAGGATGCCACGTGATGCAACATAGATCTTAGGCGGTTTTGCTGGTCCCAAAAGGATGTGGAATGCCGGTTCGATTCCGACCCAGTACGAACGTGGAGAACACAGAATCGCCTGAAATGGCCATAATGGAACACCCGAAAACACGGCGAAAATCCCAACATCACATGATCATACGAGTGTCCGGCAATGCATGTAAGTGGTATGACAACACCCTATTCAACCAAGCCCTGACCTCATGATATTCAAATTAAGGAACCCAGACAAATCGTAAGCCATTATGCAATAATTACCACGCACACTAGCAAACTCGAGAGAATGAGAGGAACGGAATTTAAGATAAAATAAATGAACATAAACATTTCTGTAACTCACCAAGATATTACGTGGATTCCGCACCATGAAATATTACGATGCACAAACACGATACTCAAATAAAATTAAAATGAATGTAAATTTCAATACAATATGTACCTCACTCAACAACGAAAACAGAAGTTAAGTGGGTAGACAAAGTGCCTACCACGTTAAAAGCGGACTTTACATATTGTACGTCTAGCCTGATGAATGGGCGCGGAGAGAGTGCAAAGATGGGAGCCGAGTTGGACGTTACCTCGACAACAAGGAAAGAAGTTTGATTCTCGGCCATACCAAGACATATAATTCTGGTCAAAGAGATGGAACGGGGAGTACTCAGCTTCGTGAGGCAAATCTGACAAGAGGTAGGTTCAATTCGTACCTCAGCCATCCAAAAAGTTGTTTTCCGTTGTTTTCCCACTTCTACTGCAAGTAAATGCCGGGATGATTCCTAACATAAGACCATAGCCGTCTCCTCCTCAATCTTCACCTGTATTACAAATACACGCACTACTACAGACTCCAAAATAACACAAGTTATGAGACAAATTGTGCACACACCCCAGTGCAAGGAGATGAATGATAACGATGTCTATGTCCCTAAATATACGTTAGTTAAACTGAACCAAACCGGAAATTGTACATGATGAGTTCGAATGTAATCATATTACAATATTTGTCCAAAGATAAGATGACTGTTAAATATTATGTATTTCCTTGCGGATGTGTGTAGTGTTATTTGGAAAAGGAAGTTCTCTTAGGAAGTGGTAGGAATGCTTTTTCATTTCAGAAGAATAGTGATGCACTCGGAAGTTATAGCAACTTCCATGGGAAATGTTCCTATCCTGTATTTTAATTACCGTACATGGTTTCGGTGCACTTTGCTCTATTCTGGACTCCAGGGATTAAGAGCTCCTTACGAGAATCCTTATAATGTCACTAGGTTATATACATGTCTGTCATCCCTGTTATCTCGGAACTGCTGAGCAGGGCGGATCTAGGGGAGGGCGAGGAGGGCGACCACCCAGGGCCCCGCAGTCCGGGAGGCCCCGCGCCATGGATTGTTTTAAATTTCATTGATTAATTAATTATACTTCTCAAACTTTCCAAACTAATTTATCATTCATATTCTTTTTTCAGTGCAGGTATGACCTCCCGGGACCATTTAGCAAGTTTAGATTTCAGCGAAATGATGGAAGGCTTCTGCCGGGAAAAAAATTCGCAAAGTAATATTTTAATATTTTATAGTTTACATAATCTTCTTCTAGGGCACTTAGAGGTTTCTTTAATATTATTTAAAAATACTTAGAGGTTTCTTACATATTATTTAAAAAATGTACTGTAGCGTATTCAAAATATTGTAGATAATCTTTATTTTATTATAATTATTACAGAACTATTTTCCATTTGATTTGATTTTTTTCCTATTGTTGTGGGTCCCACATTATTATATCGCCCAGGGCCCCGCAAGGCCTGGATCCGCCACTGGTGCTGAGTACATAGGGTTACAATTATGCATACGTTTGAATAGGATTGGAAAGCAGACAGCCATGGTCTCAAGTTAGAAACTATCACGGCGTTTGCCTGAAGTAGAAGATAAAAAAAACCACTTCTAGAATGGTTCAGCTGTGAACCGAACCCTCATCATCTGAGTTTTGCCTCTCGAGGCTGAGTGCACCCCATTCCAGCACTCAGACATGAATTGAATAAAAGGGTTCGGAGTGTAAGATACCCACACAATTACATTTATACCCCTGCCTACCTCGTGGTGTAGCGGCTAGCACTCTTTACTGCCACTCCAAAGGTCCGGGTTCAATTCCAGGCTCTGCCAGGATTCAATCCTTGTCTGAGGACTGGAACGGAGTACACTCAGCTTAGTGAAAAATCTTGAGAAGAGGTGGGTTCGATTCCCACCTCACCCACCCTAGAAGTGGTTTTCTGAGGTTTCCGAGGCAAATGTTGGGATGGTTCCTAATTGAAGGCCACGGTCGCCTCCTTCCAAATCCTCAATTGAATAACATACACACACTAATAGAGACATTACAATAGCACAGGTAATCAGGCAAATACTCCACATACACCCAACTACATGGGGGAAAATATTTTACCCGTGCAAAAGACGGGTAACCAGCTAGTGTTGTCGGCAAAGGGTCCGTGACTGGTCCGTGAGTCGACTAGTGTAATAATTGAATAACCGGCGCATATATTGTGCACGTGGTATAGGAACCTAATATGTATTTTGTGACTTGTGTTAATACGTAGCCTATACCCTGGGTATATTAATTGGTTTGTGTGCCTTTTAAGGATGTCGTGCTATCGTGTAGTCTGCAATCATCATAAAATACCAGGTGAATCAGCTGCCCGTACTAAAATTGTTTTATGCAGCCCAAATAACGTTTCTATCAGGAAGGTCGATATTTCTCTGCTTGCATCCCGTATTGCACACCCTCTGTCTGAAATGTTCGGTGAATGGGTCTATATTACGAACGGATTGTTGCCTTACCTTAAACAGCCATTACTATCCTTCGAAGTAATCCCCGTGGATGGTTATGCACTTCTTAAACGGCTGTACAAGTCCTGGCATAGTCTTCCTGAGGGATAACCTTCAGTTGGGTCGTCACATTACGTTGGATGTCCGAAATGTCCGAAAACCTCTGGCCCTTCAGGCCTTTTCGGTAACCCTGGACCCCGATACTCCATACTTTGACGCTTGCCTTCAAGGTCGTACCTCAGGCACCAGGTCTCGTCACCCGTGACTTTGGTTTTCAGGACCATTCCATTCCACGGAACATTCACCCTTCTCACTGCCACCCGTCAAACAGGTGTGCATGTTAGGTTGCATATATTCACCCTTCTCACTGCCACCCGTATATCAGGTGTTCAAAAAGTGTTGTATAAATTCACGCTTCTCTCTTGCTTTCAATTGAGAATTTGGACGACCCAAACAGAAGGCTATTCCTAAAGAAGACTATGCCAGGAGTTTCCAGGACTTGTTCAGTCTTTCTCAGAAGTGCATAACCGTCCACGGGAATTACTTCGAAGGATAGTAACAGCTGTTTCCGGTAAGCCAACAATCCGTTCGTAATATAGACCCATTCACTGAACTTACAGACAGATGGTGTACAAATGCACTGCAAGCATATCCTGCTAACGGTACTGAACATTATTGTTTTTCCCTCGATTCGACTCCTGGCTAATACGAGGGGGAAAATAGTGTTCAGTATCGTTTTCAGGATATGCTTGCAGTGTATTAGTACCATACGGGATGCTAGCATAGAAGTATCGACCCTCCTGACAACACGCGTTAGTTTCGCTGCATAAAACAATATTGTTAGGGGCAGCTGATTCACCCGGTGTATAAAACGCTAAGGTGTAAGTTTCACTAAACTCAAGCTCTTAAACCAGAGGGAGTAAGAAAGTGCGTTTAGTACCAAAATCTTCCAAATCGTCTCAATAGTACAGGAAAAATCTTGGATTTCAACGGATAGTCAGAGAAAAATATTTATTTCTTTATAAAGAGTGTTTAAATAAATAAACAGGACGATAACTCCTGCCAGAACTGCGTCACGACGAGCGCGCATAACAGTAAAGCCAGGCGGGTGGTATATAGACATGGGGTGCCACAAGTAACCGATTGTAACAAATGAGTATTTTAAAAAAAATATTGTTGTTAATTCCTTTTAGGAGCTTGGTATCAAAAGAAATTAATTTAAATTCATAAATGTCGACAATTTTTTTAACGTGCGTTTAAACAAATAAATAAGACAATAGCCCCTGCAAAGACTGTGTCAGGCGGCTTCGGTGGCGTAGTTGGTAGCTGAGCTTCTATGCCCACGATCGCGGGTTCAAACCCGGCCAAAGTCTCGGATTTTTTAAGAACGTTAAAAATCCCTCAGCATGCCTTCCTTCGGAGGCGAAGTAAAGCCGGCGGTCCTATATCATAGATTAATGGCATGTTAAAGAACCTTTCACTAATTACACAGTGTGAAGTTAAATTATATATAGGGTAAACATTTGACTAACGTTCTTAGGTTCCTACAATCGTCGTTAAGAACCGACTGTGGTGGCATCTCTAAACTAAGTTCTGAACTAGTTGGTCGTTGACGGTTGCGTTTGGCGGCAAAAGGAGGAACTACGTGGAAAAGTTGAATGTCTGCAGTCCTTACTTGAATTAAAACAGATACACACACTAATACAGTCATCACAATTAACACCGGTTATCAGACAGATTCAACACACACCCAAAGCACACGGGGCTACATGGCTGCGTTGTCGCAGCCCCTAAACTAAGGAACCAACCAAAGACTGTGTCGCGTCGAGCCCGCATACCAAAAAACCGGGAGGGGTATTTATTCAAAATAGTGAGAGTTCTCGCATGGGTCTGCTTGTTTACATAATTAGCCATCCCTGAGAATTTAAACACGAACCGGAGCTGCCTGTTTGTCAATGCTCTTTTGCGGTTGAACTTCGAATGCCTCCCACACGATTGTCAGTGCGTGCGACAATAATGCTAAGCTGGTGGTTGAAAAGATTTTGATGTTCCGTACATTGCGATGCTGTCTGCGGGGAGTTGTGGTTGTAATCACGTGGTAGAGCTGCAATCATCACTGATGAAGACTGATGCTAGTGACATCTCTGGGAGAGTGGGCTAACGAAGCCTGACACGCGTGTGTCTTAGTTACGACAATAACATGGCAGTGAAAGCACAATTTGTGCTCACTGGTAGCATGCTGCCATATTTTCACACCATCTGAACTAAGTACCCCATCCTTTAGGTCGACATGGAGAATAATTCACTGAAATATTAACAGTGCAATATTCTACTCAGTAACATACAGCTATTGTATTGCTGGCGTGATTAGGGGCTTCTGTGACATTGTGGTCATGTTGCCACGTGCACTTGCCTGTGTGTGAAATCCGTCTGTCGTTGCGATGGTTGAACTAGTGTGTGTATTGGTGATAGACGCTAGGATTATGAAGGAGGTCGCAGTGGCCATAAGTATGGATTCATACCGGATTTTGCCTTCAGTAGAACGAGTGAAAACCCTGAAAACCGCAGATCTATTTTCAGTTTTGTCTCATGAGGCTGAACGTAACCCGTAATCCTTTAGGTCGACATGGAGAATAATTCAATGAAATATTAACAGTACAATATTCTACTCAGTAACATACAGCTATTGTTATTGTTGGCGTGATTAGGGGCTTTTGTGACATTGTGGTCATGTTGCCACGTGCACTTGCCTGTGTGTGAAATCCGTCTGTCGTTGCGATGGTTGAACTAGTGTATTGTTGATAGACGCTAGGATTATAAAGAAGGTCGCAGTGGCCATAAGTATGGATTCATACCGGATTTTGCCTTCAGTGGAACGAGTGAAAACCCTGAAAACCACAGATCTATTTTCAGTTTTGTCTCATGAGGCTGAACGTAACCCGTAATCCTTTAGGTCGACATGGAGAATAATTCAATGAGATATTAACAGTACAATATTCTACTCAGTAACATACAGCTATTGCTATTGCTGGCGTGTTTAGGGGCTTTTGTGACATTGTGGTCATGTTGCCACGTGCACTTGGCTGTGTGTGAAATCCGTCTGTCTTTGCGATGGTTGAACTAGTGTGTGTATTGGTAATAGACGCTAGGATTATGAAGGAGGTCGCAGTGGCCATAAGTATGGATTCATACCGGAATTTGCCTTCAGTAGAACGAGTGAAAACCCTGAAAACCACAGATCTATTTTCAGTTTTGTCTCATGAGGCTGAACGTAACCCGTTTCAACCATCAGTTCATAATAACATTTCCTGACAATCGGAAATTGAACCTTTTCATCCGGAGTCAGAGTATGTGCTAGGGGACCACAGACGGCGATTAACCTACATCTGTTGTCAGTAGTAATTTACTCTCAAAAATGTATGAGGTCTGTCCTGAAAGAAAAGAAGCATTTGGTACAAGCTTGTAGTTTTACGTTGTCAAAAACCACGCGATCGTTAACGATGTGATCCGAACCTCTGGAGGTGAAATATCACCTTCATAATCCCACATGCATTAACCGGGAATCGAACCCGCTTCACCTGGGTGAGAGGAAGAAGCTTGACCTCTCCGCCATCATTCACCACTTTTAAAATACGAGTACATGACACTGTAATATTATTTATACTTGCCATTTTCCTGAATTATTATTTGATGGTAAAGTAACTAAGAGCAGTGAGAAACAATCTGGCGTTAGGAGTAAACAAGAAATTGATGTACCATTATCATGATATTGCACCCGCAGATCCATCTATCCTTATGTTAAATATTTTAGTAAATAATATCAAGTGATTTCTGTACCCAGCCTCTTGACTCTGTTGTTTAAGCTGCGAGATGTAATCAGTAAGACTTTCACTGCGTTAGATATGACCCTTAAAATCACAATCACAAGCAGTGAGATCACTATAACATCACCTCACTTGGATACGCCGAGGTACTGAAACTTTGCTGCGAAGGAGGTTTTTACACCTACGAGCAATTCTAGTGAATTTGGTTTTCACATCTAAGCACCCTCAACTACCAACCAACAGTAGGCTACTGGGATCCGACTTCACAACCTTGAACGGAGTTGGTGAGTAAAAGGCTATCTGTGATCTTGGAAGACAAGTGCAATAGAACTCTAATACCAATCATCCATGAAATAGTTGCCCATGGCTTCTCATTTTCAACAGGTAATCTAACAGTTCCTCCTAATACGATACCTCCATTTTTTCCAACACCTATCCTATATCACACACTCATTCGCTTTTTTTTTTTTTTTTTTTTTCATGAACTCCAGTGATGAGGTTTGCGTCAGGAACAACATTCGGCCGTTAAAAATCACTCACATCACATTTCACCTCATCCCTGACCCAATAGAAACGGGAATATTAGGCTATTATTATTATTATTAGTCGGTGCCGTAGTAGCGTGCCTGCATCTCATTCGGATGCTCCAGGTTCGATTTCTGGTTCTGTCAGAGATTTTAGAAACTGACGTGAGGGCTGGAACAGGATACACTCAGCCACACGATGACATGAGTTGTTGTTGTTTGAGTCTTCACACCTTTGACTGCTTTGATGCAACGCTCCATGCCTCTCTGCCCTGAGCTAATCGTTTCATTTCTACATAGTTACCACACCTTACCACCTTAACATATTCTAGCCTTGGTCTACCCATACAGTTCTTGTCCTCGACCGTTCCTTCCATACCTAAGTTCGCTATTCCTGGGTTTCATAGTAAGTGTCATATCTCTTCCGTTCATTAGCGCTTGCCACGGTGGGTTGGCGGTTAACGTGTCGGTCTACCAACCCCGAGCTTGCAGGTTCGCTCCTGGCCGTGGTAAGTGATTTTTGAAAGGCGGTAAAAATTACGACACCCGTGGCATACGATGTTGGCATGTCAAAGAACCCATTTGAATTCAGTAGGCCGTATTCATAATGGCAAAATTAATCTCGGGAGTTCCACATTCCTCTACTAGAAAGCGCTATAGTGTTCAAGGAGCTTAGATATCTAACCTCCTTGACTTTCATAGTGCTTCAAGGAGCAACGAAATTTGACATGTGGTTATGTGGAGAACAGCCCAGATTCATCAACATAAACGGGAGGACAGCATCAGGCTTAAGGCCTGGACAAAATAACTTCCTTGAGAGAAGATTAGACTGAAAGGATTGGGCTAAGGAAATGCGGCCTGGTTCTTTCAATACTAGACTGAACATTGAGAGTAAATACAATACTTTTATTTTTAGGGTGAAACTTGCAAACACATTAATAAAGCCTTAATTAAAAAATTAGTTATGCTGGCCCGCCTGGGGCAGTTTCAAATGTTCATTAATTTTAATTAGGTTGGCCCAGCCATGGGCTATTACTCAAAAGTTCATTCTGCTTGATGCACACACAAATTTAATATTCTTGCACTTGCTAGCAAACACTTAAAACGAAGATGATTAAGATAATAATAAAAAAGGCACAAACTTATCTTTAGTGGCGATGACTAGAAGCATGCTGACGGAGACTGCCGTGGCCAACACTAGATTTTTTGGTAGTAGAATTTGAAATGTCCAGCATCAGGAAAATAACTTCGCCAGGGCGACCAGCGCTGTACATTGGCTAACATCGTTAGGTTTTGATGCTATTTCTTGAATGCCAAATAACATGGCATTTAGAACTGCGATTTGATGCAGCTTCTTGCGGTTTGGAGTAAAAACGTAGAATGCACTTTCTCAGTGCTGAAGCTCTCTGCTGTTGCGTTTCCTGGTAGTTTCACTCATAAATGCAGATTAGGCCTGAAGTTTAGAAGGCCCCGGAGAAGGGCGGAAGGCACGAATGCCTCTCGCTAGTTGAAGAAGACCGTAGAAGGTTTGAAGAAGGAATGCTGATGGAGAGCAAAACGCCGCCACTTAAATAATAACATCATGGAAACGTCTGGAAGCCAAGCTGGCGGGCGATGATTGGCCAGGGCAAGCTGTGACGTCAGTCATACAGGAAGGCAGCAAGCAAGTCGACACCCTTTTCAGTATGCGATCGTAAGCTGGAGGCGCATGACCTATTAACACGCTGAGGTAAGAGTCTTAGATATATATATAGAGAGAGATTAAACACTAGTAATAAACATTATAATGTTAACAGAAATGAATAAGTACATATGTTTTCGTTCGGTGGTCTCAAAAGCATTTAACTGACAAATGCGGCACAAAAGAAAAACGCACTATAAACATCACGAAAGTGATCATGCTCCGAGACCCCCGAAAGAAAACAATCAAAGAATCAGTTACAAAAACGTGAACAACAATAAAGAAGATGACACTAAGCCTCAACAGGCAAAATAGCAACCATAGAAATTGGTCTAGTATAGACACCCTTACTAGTGAGAACATCTACAACTCTCACATGATTATCCCGACCCAAATGGCAGTGAGTTACCCTACCAATATTCCATACGAGAGGGGGACTTGGATCTCGCAAAAGAACCATATCTCCCACTCGCACATCAGGCTGGGAAAGCCGCCACTTCTCTCTTCTGTTAAGTGAGCCGAGATACTCCAGCTTCCAACGGCGCCAAAAGGAGTTTCGCAAAGAGTCTAACTTCCTCCAGAAAATAGGCAACCTGAGATCACAGCGTCGACTCAGCAAAGGAGGCGTAGAAGCTAAAGAACAGCCTATTAAAAATGACCAGGTGTTAAGGGAAGAAGATCCTTAGGATCATTAGACAAAGGCGTGAGCGGCCTAGAATTTACAATACCCTCAACCTGAATAATTAAAGAATTGAATTCCTCATAGGAAAGGATGGCTGAACCAAGGGTTTTCTTCAGCTGTCTCTTCGTGAGCTTTATGCAAGATTCCCAACGACCACCATGATGGGGGGCGTATGGGGGAGTGAAATGCCATTTGAATCCCTTAGCATGCGAAAAATTAGAAAACTGTTCCTTAGCAGAAGGGGAGGTAAGCGCAGTTTTCCAAAGATCAAAAGTACTAACAAAAATTTTTGCGTTATCTGAGAAAACCTCAGAAGGAACACCCCTTCTAGCGGCAAATCTAGAAAAGGCTGCTATAAAATAAGGAGTAGAAGCACTTGTAACCAACTCAAGGTGAATGGCTCCTGTCACCATGCACACAAATAAAGAAATATAAAGTTTACCTAACAACTTTCGCTTAGATAAAGGGGAATTAACTTGATAGACATAAGGACCGGCATAATCGATACCCGTTAGGGCGAAAGGCTTACTAGGTTCGGAACGAAAATATGGCAAGTTTCCCATAATTTGCGTGATTGGCGGGGGCTTAGATTTGAAACAAGGTATACATTTCCGAATAACAGAAGAAACTTCATGAACACCGTTAATGAGCCAATATTTCTCGCGAATTAAACAAAGCAAAGTGCGGGTGCCAGCGTGCAAATTCTGATAATGAAATTTCTTTACGATAAGAGTAGTAATAGGATGTCTAGAAGGGAGAATAATGGGATGTTTTTTCTCATCTGAGTAACTAGAATATTCTAGCCTACCCCCCACTCTTATTAATCCATCTTGGTCCAAAAAAGGGGTGAGAGGTAACAGCCTACTAGACTTTGGTAAAGCTTTTTTGCTTAAAAGCGTCTGATACTCAAGAAAGAATACTTCTTGTTGCATGAGAAACAAGATTCTACGAGTAGCAAATTCCAATTCCATTTTAGTGAGAAAGGGTTGCGGTTTCACAGGCTGATCAAGAACAAGAAATTTCCATCGAAATAAATATGCTACCACACGAATTAATTTATTAAATGAAGAGTAACGCTGAAACAGACTAGTAGCAATAGAAGTTAGAAAAAGGGAAGCGGTAACCATGCGAGCATCAGGAACATCTTCTGCGAGTGGATTAGATGAACGAGGCCAACAAGAGAAATCCTGACTGAGCCACGCCGGACCATTCCAGTATAATTTAAGAGAAATTAATTTCTTGGGCAAGCAGCCACGTGAAATTATATCAGCGGGGTTTTCTTTTCCCGGAACATGATTCCATTGGTCAAAATGAGACAACTCTTGTATTTTAGAAACGCGATTAGCCACAAAAGTGGTCCAATGCGAAGAAGGTTTTGAAAGCCAAGCTAACACGATGGAAGAATCACTCCAAAACCATGTGGTCGAAAATTTCAAATTTAAGCTGATTTTTAATTTGCTGGCTAATTCCACAGCCATTACAGCAGAACATAATTCCAATCTAGGCAAAGATATGGATTTGAGTGGGGCTACCTTTGATTTTGCGCAAATTAAATTGGAAAATCCGGGTAAAGTATTGGAAGAGCGGCCTACTAAATAGGCGCAGCAACCGTATGCCTTTTCAGAACTATCTGCAAATACGTGCAAATCGAAATACTGACATGAAAGGTCCGAAATTAAAGTGCGGGGAATAGAAATTTGAGAAAGATCTAACAAACTCTTGCGGTATTTCAACCACTCATCCAAAAGGGGGGAGGGTACCTCCTCATCCCAACCAATTTTCAATAACCAAAGTTTTTGCAAGAAAATTTTTGCAGTAATAACCACCGGAGCAATGTACTGCAAGGGATCAAAAACTTTTGCTATTTCTGATAATAATTGCCTTTTCGTTTGAGGGTGAAACTCAGATAAGTGTACCTGATAGCAAAAGGTATCTGAAGAAGGAGACCAAAAAACACCCAAGGTTTTAATAGCTGATTCCTCAGTAGGAAGCGCAACACATTTGTCAACAGGAGTTACTTGTGAAAAGTTAGATAAAAATTCGGTTGAGTTCGAGTTCCACTTATGAAGGGTAAACCCACCACCGGAAAGAAGAGAGTTTAAATCTTCACAAACAAGAAGTGCGTCAGAGATACTAGGAAAAGAATACAGAAAATCATCTACATAAAATGCAGTTTTCAAAACTTCAGAAGCTAGAGGATGAAAAAGATGACCATCTTGTTCGGCCAACATGTGAAGAGATCGTATTGCGAGAAAGGCAGACGGCTTAAGACCGTATGTCACTGTTCTTAAACGAAATATTTTTATAGGTTTTGCATTGTCGTCTCGCCACAAAATTCTTTGCAAATCACGTTGTTCTGAATTTACTAGAATTTGCCTATACATTTGCTTGATGTCAGCAAGGACAGCAATGGGGAATAGACGAAAGTTAAGTAAAACTGAAGTAAGATCTGTCTGAATAGCGGGTCCAGAATGCAGAGTGTCATTGAGAGAAACACCATTAGCATCTGGAGATGACCCATTAAAAACCACTCTTATCTGTTCTCGGGTGGAAGAATTTTTCCAAACCGGATGATGATTAAGATATACTATTTCTTTAGGAGGATTACTAATTTCTTCAGATTTTGCAACGACTTCCATGTGATTCGCTGATTCGTATTCTTCCATGAAGGAAGTATACTGAGTTTTTAAGAGAGCATCTTTTTTAAAGCGATTTTCAATTGCGAATAAAGCTTTGAGAGCTCTGGAATGTGATTCTGTAATAACAGGGGGGTTAAAAATGCGAGGAAGAGTAACCACGAATCTGCCTTCAGTAGTGCGAACAGTGGTTTCTACGTAGTGTGTTTCACAGATCTCATTATTGAGAGAATGAGGTGAGGTGACTTGAATATCCTCAATGTCCCAGAACTTAATAATTCTTGATTTAAATCAGCACCAACAAAATAACAATGAGATTTTTGTTGAACGGGGTTGCGGTATATTTGCCCAGTGGCAATCCAACCAAAATCAGTTCTACGAAAGAAAACATCACGGGCAACTTTAACCTTTTCCGGATGTAAACATTGCCATAAAATGCTGGCACTTAAAAGAATTTCTACAGATGAAGCTCTGTTGAAATTCGGATCTGCAAGTTGCAAATGATGCGGAATATTCCAACCCTGGACTTGAAAAGAAGTAATGGGGGTGTCATTACCTATGGAATTTATAATTAAAAAATCTAAATTTAAATGAATGCCAAGATTATTGGAATCTTTTACATCCACTTTAGCATAACTCAGAGATTGCGATTTGGAACCATTAATTCCTGTAACTTCTATAGAAGTAGGGCATATTTGTAGACCTAACTTGCGAACTAGCGATTCACTGATAAAATTGTTAGTTGCAGCATTATCTAACAATCCCCTTACAGAAACCCATTTTCCGTGAACATTCTTCACTAGAATTTGGACAGTGGACAATAAAACTTGGGTTTTACTGAACGAAACAGAGCTTTGGGTAAAAGACTGAGCGTTATTCGGCAAAGTCTCAGAATGAGATTTAGCGGATGAACTATTGGTTGCTGATGACCGCGATCTTTCATGCCTATGCAGGAGAGTATGGTGCTTTGCTTTACAGTGAAAACATAACCGTTCAGAACGACAATTGCTTATCATATGTGTCGCTGATAGGCAATTAAAGCAGTGCTTGTGGGTGGTAATTAATTTGCGTCTTTCATCCACAGATAAAGATTTGAATTGAGCGCATTGGTACAAGTTATGTGGTTGTTGACACAAAACACAAGCTTGTGCTTGATTGGAAGACCGAATATTGGTAGAAAAGACATGTGACCTTAGTACTCTCTGAGTGGGGCTGATGTCCTTACTATTAGAGGGAGGTTTGAAGGTAGCGCTACTCTTTTGACTGGCTACAGCAGAGAGAATTTGGCATTTCGCCTTTAAGAATTTAATAATAGCTTCATAGGTACACAATGAATGTTGCGACAGAGCTGCTTCCCAATCTTTTAAAGTTTTAGTGTCTAATTTAACAGAAATAAGATGAATCAAAAATAGATCCCAATGGTCAACTGGTTGGTCCAAATTTGCAAGCGCACGAATATGAAGTTCCGCAGCATCGATCAGATTACGAAGCGAGGCAAGATTATCAGCTTGAACAATAGGTAAATTGAATAAACCCTGTATGTGACGTTGAGTTTTTAAACGAGTGTTCCCAAACCGATCTCTGAGAAGTGCCAAAGCTACTTCATAATTTTCATTTGTCAACGTAAGCTCTTGGATGAGTTTAAGTGCGTTGCCTTGCAAGGACAAACGCAAATAATGAAACTTCTGTATTGAAGGAAGAGAATCGTTTTCGTGAATCAATGAATTGAATAATTCAAAAAATGGTTCCCATGTAGCTTCATCTCCGGTAAATTTAGGTAATTCTATTTTCGGTAATATAACACGGGAAGGAAAAGAAGAAGATTCTGAAGGAATTTTCTCCTGCTTTTCCTGCAATGTTAAACTTCTTAAAAGCTGCTTCGCGTCTGCGAACCCCTTATAATATAGATTTTCAACCTCACAACGGTCACTTTGCTGATCGGGATCCTTGGTCTCAATATTACTTTGGATCTCATCATATTTTTCAAAGGCCTGTTCATAACCTTTCAGTCTTTGAGAAATTATGTCACTATTACGTTCTTTTTCCGGGAGCTCATCTAGAAAAGTGCGAAAACGCGTTAACTTGCCTTTGACAGAAGCTCTGGCATTAATGAGTTTCTCGTCAATCGGCATTATGAAAGTTTGTTGTGTACTCACGACTATACTGTGAGCTGGTACACCTTGCTTCGGAAGAAGTTGACAGTCTGCCAGAAAAGAGAGTGCGGCTTCCCCTGCGGTGAAATACGGGCCTGCTGTTTGTCTCCCTTCTCAGTGCCAACCATATACACTCGAGCTGAAACTTTCGAAGTAGATTAGAAAACACAATTTTTAAAATATTAACACACTCAATGTTCAGTATGGCATTTAAATTTTGAATTAGTTCCAACATTAAGAAATTTGAAGATTTGGTTAAACAGAATGTTTACAAGCATCCCGGTTATAGGCACCAAAATGGTTATGTGGAGAACAGCCCAGATTCATCAACATAAACGGGAGGACAGCATCAGGCTTAAGGCCTGGACAAAATAACTTCCTTGAGAGAAGATTAGACTGAAAGGATTGGGCTAAGGAAATGCGGCCTGGTTCTTTCAATACTAGACTGAACATTGAGAGTAAATACAATACTTTTATTTTTAGGGTGAAACTTGCAAACACATTAATAAAGCCTTAATTAAAAAATTAGTTATGCTGGCCCGCCTGGGGCAGTTTCAAATGTTCATTAATTTTAATTAGGTTGGCCCAGCCATGGGCTATTACTCAAAAGTTCATTCTGCTTGATGCACACACAAATTTAATATTCTTGCACTTGCTAGCAAACACTTAAAACGAAGATGATTAAGATAATAATAAAAAAGGCACAAACTTATCTTTAGTGGCGATGACTAGAAGCATGCTGACGGAGACTGCCGTGGCCAACACTAGATTTTTTGGTAGTAGAATTTGAAATGTCCAGCATCAGGAAAATAACTTCGCCAGGGCGACCAGCGCTGTACATTGGCTAACATCGTTAGGTTTTGATGCTATTTCTTGAATGCCAAATAACATGGCATTTAGAACTGCGATTTGATGCAGCTTCTTGCGGTTTGGAGTAAAAACGTAGAATGCACTTTCTCAGTGCTGAAGCTCTCTGCTGTTGCGTTTCCTGGTAGTTTCACTCATAAATGCAGATTAGGCCTGAAGTTTAGAAGGCCCCGGAGAAGGGCGGAAGGCACGAATGCCTCTCGCTAGTTGAAGAAGACCGTAGAAGGTTTGAAGAAGGAATGCTGATGGAGAGCAAAACGCCGCCACTTAAATAATAACATCATGGAAACGTCTGGAAGCCAAGCTGGCGGGCGATGATTGGCCAGGGCAAGCTGTGACGTCAGTCATACAGGAAGGCAGCAAGCAAGTCGACACCCTTTTCAGTATGCGATCGTAAGCTGGAGGCGCATGACCTATTAACACGCTGAGGTAAGAGTCTTAGATATATATATAGAGAGAGATTAAACACTAGTAATAAACATTATAATGTTAACAGAAATGAATAAGTACATATGTTTTCGTTCGGTGGTCTCAAAAGCATTTAACTGACAAATGCGGCACAAAAGAAAAACGCACTATAAACATCACGAAAGTGATCAACATGCAAGCTACCCTCTGGGTGTCAAATAACAAAGCTTGCACCCGGCACCCGAGGCCATACGATATTATTATTATTATGTTCATTAGCAAACGGCAGTAACATCTCTTCTCTCCCACTCGTATTAATGCCGCTTCATTTGTTACTCTTTCTACCCATATTATCGTCGTTATTTCCCGGTAACACTTCTTAGCTGTCTGATGAGAGATGCAGTGCCCCGGTCAAGAATCCGACATTCTGAAAACATGTCACCCCTCAATCTGTGGGCCAACAGGGCTGGGTAGAGGTCACTTGGTTGGTCAAGGCCTCTCACGTGGTTTGATATACTGTTATTATTATTATTATTATTATTATTATTATTATTATTATTACCGACAATAGTGGCTACGCTGGCTAAAGCTCAGCATTAGGTCATGGTGCCAAGCTCTCTGCTGACTCGGTAGACGCGTGGGTTCGAGCCCCACCGTCGGCCGTCCTTGAAATGGTTTTCCGTGGTTTCCCCATTTTCAACACCAGGCAAATGCTGGGACGGTACCGTACCTTCTGACAGGCCACGGCCACTTCCTTCCACATCCTTGCCCAGTTTCATTCACCATCATTCATTTCTTCTCTCATTAACTCCTCTCATGAGGTTGGCGTCAGGAAGGGCATCCGGCCGTAAAAACCATTGCCACAAAGACTTCCATCGCATCTCATCCCCGACCCCGTTGGAAAACGGGAATAATAAGGGGTAGACATACATACATACATACATACATTATTATTATTATTATTATTATGATTATTATTATTATTATTGTTGTTATTATTATTATTATTATTATTATTATTATTATTATTAATATTGTGAAGCCTCCGTGGCTTAGGCGGCAGCACGCCGGCCTCTCACCGCTGGGTCCGTGGTTCTAATCCCGGTCACTCCATGTGAGATCTGTACTGGACAAAACGGAGGCAGACAGGTTTTTCTCCGGGTACTCCGGTTTTCCCTGTCAAAATTTCATTCCAGAAACACTCTCCACTATCATTTCATTTCATCTGTCATTCATTTAATCATTGCCCCAGAGGAGTGCGTCAGGCCTCGGCAGCCGGCACAGTTCATATCCTCGCCGCTAGATGGGGGCTTCATTCATTCCATTCCTGACCCGGTCGGAGACTGGAAGCAGGCTGTGGATTTTCATTTTCATTATTATTATTATTATTATTATTATTATATAAGTACATACATAATTACACATTTCTGGTACATTCTAACATAACAATACGGGCTTCAGGGAACCAAAATTTTGTTTCTGAAAGCTGGAAATTCGAAATCGCTACTTATGAACTTCCAGACTATTCGGGAAATTATTATTATTATTATTATTATTATTATTATTATAAGTATTCATATTATTAATATTAATATTATTATTATTATTATTATTTATTCAATTCACCATTACAAACATGGGTTACTCTAAAGCATGGGTTAAACCAAGTGCTTTACAACAATACATAAAATCTATAATACAAACTATAATACATACATATCATGTATATACAAAATATAGAGTTCATTATCACTCACTCACTAGCAAGGAAGGATCGCACAATATTGCATGTGGATAATAGGACATAATGCTGCATACTCTTGTAGATGGCCGGCGGAAGATCCAATTCCTTCAGACTCTTGTGGAGTGTGTGAGGTATAAGGCCGTTGACTGACAAGATTACAGGCACTATCCGGACGCAGTTCATCTTCCATATCCTCTTGATTTCCTCTGCAAGCTGTCTATACTTGGTGATTTTTTCATTGTGTTTTATTCTTCTTGTTCCTTATAGGCCAACTACGGACCACGATATTCAACTATTTTGCTTGGAGTGGGCCTTGATGTTTGCCCAGTAGTCATGCATCCTCTGGCTGTGATGTTCTTTTCTCTCCTTTGTCCAGAGAGCACCTGTCTTCTTGCTTGTTTTTTTTCCTGGAACTTTATTTGCTTTGATTTACTCCTGAGAGACGTTCGATCTTTTATGTCCTTTTCCGTAACTCCCAGTTCCAGCAGATCTTTGTGCACTTCTATCAGCCATGGTGACTTCGTCTTCCTTCTTTGTCAGGATGTGAGTAGCTGGTTGGTCAGCCTGGTTGGATGCATCCTGGAGACGTGTCCATAAAATGTTAGACGTCTCTTCCCGGCCACGTCTGTAATTCTTTCAGAGTAACTATAGAGCTCCTGGTTGGGCCGCCTAATATATTTACTCCCTTCCTTGATTAGTCCCAATATCTTCCTCATTATCTTCCTCTCATGGATTTCTAGTTTGTCCGTGAGTCCTTTCCTGTTTAATATGAGGCATTCAGAGGCATATAAAGCTTCATGGCGGATGACCGTTTGATAGTGCTTCATTTTGGTGTTACGGGAGAGACACTTCTTACTGTAGATGTTCTTAGTCAGTCGGTACCAAATGACAGTTCTAGCTTATTTACTCGAGTTGATAATACTGTTCCTTCGGAGAGATTGAGTTCCAACCATTCACCCAAGTACTTGAATTTGTTGGTTTTCTTGATCCTTCCCTGTTCTAGAAGTAGTTCATAAGGTGATTTACTGATATTCGTGATGTATTGTGTTTTCTCAAATGACACTTACAGTCCTATCTTCGCTGCTTTTTGTCCCAGAATATTGAGTTGTTTCACTGATGTTTCTGTTGAATCAGATAGAAGTGCCAGGTCATCGGCAAATGACAGGCAGTCCACAATGAGTCCATCACGTTTGTGTCCAAGGTAGATACCGCTTGGGATCCCCTGTTTAGCTATCTCCTTTCGCCACTCTCTTATAACCTTTTCCAGTGCACAGTTAAAGAGGAGAGGTGAGAGACCATCTCCCTGTCTTACTCCTCTCTTGATTTCAAAACTTTCTGAGATTGTTCCTCTGAACTTTATTCGAGACGTGGTGTTATTTAAAGTCTGTTGGATAAGGTTAAGTGTCTTCTGGTCCAGTCCAAGTTCCTGAAGGATTTTCATGAGAGTTGATCTGTCAACTGAGTCGTACGCCTTCTTAAAGTCAACGAAGATGACGACAAACTTCTTGCCTGCCATTTTTACTTGTCTTAGCACTGACTTTAAGTTGAGTATCTGTTCAGCACAGGAGCGTCCTTTTCTGAATCCTCCCTGGTATTCTCCAATTTGTGGATCTAGTTGAGGTTCGGCTCTGTTTAACAGGGCCTTGGAGAGAATCGTGTAGGTTTTGTGACGGGTATCAAAGAGATTCCTCTATAGTTGTTTATGTCGCTTAGGTCACCTTTTTGTGTAATGGGCTGAATCAAATCCGAAGTCCGGTCACTAGGAAGTAATTCAGTCTCCCAAACGTTGTGTAGGATCTCTGTCAATTTACTGACTGCCCTGTCTCCAGCCTGCTTCCATAGTTCTGCTACTATTGCGTCTTCTCCCAATGGTTTGTTGTTTTTTCAGGGTCTGAATTATTTTTATCACTTCTTCTTTGCTAGGTAAGCCTCCGTGGCTTAGGCGGCAGCACGCCGGCCTCGCACCGCTGGGTCCGTGGTTCAAATCCCGGTCACTCCATGTGAGATCTGTGCTGGACAAAACGGAGGCAGACAGGTTTTTCTCCGGGTACTCCGGTTTTCCCTGTCAAAATTTCATTCCAGCAACACTCTCCACTATCATTTCATTTCATCTGTCATTCATTTAATCATTGCCCCAGAGGAGTGCGTCAGGCCTCGGCAGCCAGCACAGTCCATATCCTCGCCGCTAGATGGGGGCTTCATTCATTCCATTCCTGACCCAGTCGGAGACTGGAAGCAGGCTGTGGATTTTCTTCTTTGCTAGGTGGTTGAGAGTTGGGTTGTTTGATGGAGTCCTTATACGTAAAGAAGGTGTCAGGTGATTTACAGTTAAGGAGGTTCTCGGAGTACTTGGCCAGAAGGTACAGTTGTCTATGCCATTATAGGCCATCTTTCCATCTGGTCCTCGGAAGTGGAGACTTGGTGGGTTATAGCGGCTGAGATTGCGTTTGAAGCTTTTGTAGAAGTTCCTCGAGTTGTTATTTTTGAAGTCTTCGTCTAACTGTGTCAATTGGTCTTCTGTGAACTGACGTTTTACCTGTCTGATGATTCTGGCAGTTAACTTCCGTTGCTCTATGAACTTATCCCTTTGTGAGGTTTGAAGCCATGAAAAGCACCAAACGTTTGTTTTGAACTTATCCCTGTTGAACTGAGTCTTCTGTGAGCTCTACTTTAGCCAGGCAATCTGTCTCTGAGCGACCGCCTCCTCGCACATGGTTGTCCACCAGGCATGCTTCTTCTGTTTCACAAACGGAGCTTTCTCTGTGGTAACTTTCACTAGATTTTTCTTCAGTTCGTCCCAATTGCTAGAATCCAATACTTCTAATTTATCTGTGAATTGGTTGCATGTTGAAAGTTTCTCTAAGTCAAACTTAGTAAGCTTCATTGACTTAGTCTTTTTAGTATTCCTAGGTAGGAATCTGAGTTTTATTTTGGGGATATAATGGTCTGAGACCAGATTTGCTCCACTTAATACTCTTACATTCTGAATCTCTCTATGGAACTTTCTTGAGATGGCTACATGGTATATCTGGAATTATCCCAAGAGGTTGTTGGGCGATGTCCAGGTTTTCTGCTTCTTTGGTAGTCGCTTGAAGGCTGTAGACTTCATCACCAAGCTGAAGGCCTTACAGGGTCCCACTAGTCGCTCTCCATTCCTGTTGGTCCGCAAATGGGCTGGGTATTCTCCCACAATGTGTTTATATTTGCGCTCGTTACCTAATTGAGCGTTAAAATCACCAAGCAGGACTATTGTATGTCGCTCTGGGACCTTGCTAATGACATCCTCCAATTCTTCCCAAAACTGATCTGTATTTTCAGGGTTACGCTTGTTATCCTCGTTGATAGGTGCGTGAACATTTACCACGGTGTAAATCTTGTTTGAGCACCGAAAGGTTAGTAGAGCTAAATTCAATAACTGAGTCCAGCATCTTGTGGCTTATGATAAATCCAGTCCCCAAGTGTGGGACGTTCTTCATTCTCCTACGCCCTATCTTTCCCTTAAAAATACGATAGCCCTGCGATTCAAAAGCATGCTCATCAGTATACCTGGTTTCCTGTATTGCTGTGAGCAGTATCTTGTGATTAGTCAAAGTGTCTGTTAAATGCTTCAGTTTGCCTATCTTAAGTAGCGAGTTGATGTTCAATGTGGCGAAGTAGTTCTGTTGTTTATATCTGATCTTGTTGTTAGTGGTTCCAGGACGCTCCGACCCGTCCTTAAAGCATGCTGTTGTGGGCTCCCCAGACTCCAAATGCCCACTAACACCGCCGACAGCGGAGGTGGGCTAGTTAATTCCGTGCGTTTACGTTCCATGCTGTAGTTGAAGATTGGTTAGGGGGATCAGAGGTTTAACTCCCTGATCAAGTTACTACCGAGGTTTTGAACTCCAGTAGATTTGAATTAGGGTTGTCTCCCGTAGATTGGTTGCCTTCCAAGGCTGAGGAGACCAATCTTCCCCACATTGGTTTTTCCGCTTTCCTTACCATTGAGATGATGCCAACCATCTTCATCCGCCTCAGAAGCCGTTGACCAGTTTTCACCTGTACCCTACCCTGTCGACCAAAGTATTATGTGTACTCGAGTTTGAAGGTTGTTTGTGAAGTAACCAATAGACCTACATAAAATCCAATAACATCATCATTTTTGTCGTTCTATTTTACGTTAGCTCATGTAGGTTTGGAATTTTTAATTTATATTTTAATACTTTTTGTCGCAGTTGGAACACAAAAAGTGCACGTTTTTAAGCGTGTTTCAACCATGCGTCACATTTAAGAATTATTATCTCAAAGACCCGTCATCAGATCGAATCCAAATTTTAACACAATATACATTGGAATGATGTATACCTGGTTCATTAATTTCAAAATGTTGCGTCTCCAAGAAAAAAAAGTTGTAACCATTTTTGGAAGGTAACTTTATCTCGGCTCGGGGTGGTTGGAAAATGTAGTTCTTAGTTGCGATGTAATCCTTATACATCAAAAAGTTATGCTGTATGACTGTGAAATACGTAAATTATCTCAATTATTTTATATCGGTTTGTATTTGTAGGCGGAAATAACACATCGTTCACCACCTACCCGCTCCGGGAAAGCTGTACAGCGTTGCTGTGATGGAGCCTATTACTTCCGAGCGAGGCACGCCATGATGCGTGATGGGCTCTATTTCGGCAACGCTGTACAGCTTCTCCGGGAGCGGGTAGGTGGTGAACGATGTGTTATTTCCGCCTACAAATACAAACCGTTATAAATTAAGTGAGTTAATTTGCGTATTTCACAGTCATACAGCATAACATTTTGATGTATAAGGATTACATCGCAACTAAGAACTACATTTTTCAACCACCCCGAGCCGAGAAAAAGTTACCTTACAAAAATGATAACAACTTTTTTTTTGGGCACGCAACATTTTGAAATTAATAAACCAGTTATACAACATTCCAATGTATATTGTGTTAAAATTTGGATTCGATCTGATGACGGGTTTTTGAGATAATAATTCTTAAATTTGACGCATGGTTGAAACACGCTTAAAAACGTGCACTTTTTGTGCTCTAACTGCGACAAAAAATATTAAAATATAAATTAACAAGATGTTCAGTAAAGAACATATAGCCTACTTTCTCCTAAATGTATGAGTATAGTTATAACTCGTTGTTATTATCAAAGAGTATAATAGAACTATTCTTTGTTGAAGACCTTAGAAACGATTTACCTCTACCAAACGCCACAACCTAGATAAAAACTGCTACCATCATTGAAGAAAGAAAGATAAGAAGTATATCAAGAATGTTATGGATCAGGAGACATAATCGGCCGGACTGGCTGCGTGGCTCAGCGGTAACGTTCTCGCTTGCTGGGCCCTAGGTTGCAGGTTCGTATCCTGGCGCAGTCAGCTGGCATTTGAGGGTGCACAAATGCGAGGGAGCCGTGTCAGTACATTTACTGGCACGTTAAAGATCCCCTTCGGGCCAAAATTCCGGCACCCCGGTGTCTCTAAAAGCAGCAGTAGTTAAAAGGGATGTAAAACCAATAACATTATTATTATTATTATTATTATTATTATTATTATTATTATTAATTATTATTACTATTATTATTATTATTATTATTATTATTATTATTACATATTCGACCTGCCGTGGGCAACATCCAACTTTGAGTTGAGGCATGTCTTTACACGTCTGGTTGTGCATGGCTTTCACAACCCTAATTGAATTAACAAATCTTTCCATGACCCTACAGAGACGTGTGTATACAAACTATGTGGATATTTTCGATTGCTATTTGCCTGAAATAAAAGTAGTAATTAATAACCTGAACTAACACCAACGGCTTGAATTCAGTTACTATGTGAAATCGTTTTGTTCTTTACTTCAAATAACATTTTCAAGTAACGCAAAATAGGCTGTTACAAACCCTTTAAAATAAAAAGTAAAAATGTATCGTAGTATCATCTTGTCATTCTTCAAATTCGATGCGCATAGAATGCCAATGGTATAGTAATCAATGGAGCCCCACGTAGACTAGTCGTGACATCTAGTGGTGAAATATCGAACAATATAATCCTAACAGAGCGAGTGCATTCTAGCGGCCAGAAGAAGAAACTTTTCAATAAAATCTGGAAGTTAATAAGTAGGTCGGCGTGCAGTTACCTTTTTGGCAGCTAGATGTCTCGAGTAAATCTGCTGGCGAATTATGTTTTAATTAAATATATATTTTACACCATAATATGCACAATATAACGCTTAATTTTAAAACGTCTGAGTCATTACAAAACAATAAACATATAACATTTCAAGCAAAAAACCTAGCTCTGACCGGGTTTGAACCATAGGCATTTGACCGATAGGCTAACGCTCTACCACTAATTGTGTCAACGAGTATCGTTCTATATAAAATGACTTACATAGAACTTGTTAGCAAATAATGATTTATACTAAACGATTTCATCACTGGAGTATATTATTTATATATAAAGCATTTCATACAAAGTTTATTTATTTTGTATCAGTACGCTATATTGCATGCAATACTCAAATTAGTGAAATATAAGTCAGGCACAAGATATCCCCTGCCATCTTGTTTTATTACTGAATCGGCTCAGCTTTTTAGAATCACGTCTGCACTATAGTATTACAAAATTAACTTTTAATTTCGAACGTGCCACTTCCTTTAGAACAGTTAAAACGATTCTCGGCTCGATAATCGGAACTGGTGGGTCCCATGATATGGATTATAAAGTTTGCATAATTCGCACGGCCGCCATCCTGAAATGGTATGGCGGACGACCTTGTAGTTTGGTCACAAGACGCATCCTATACGAAGGTATGTAGTTACCAAATTTGGTACAGATCGGATGATTTGGTTAGTCGTTATTTGATTTTACGTTTTGAACGTTTGAGTGGCCGCCATTCAGTTTTAGTAAAGATGGCGGCGATATAAAACATGACACTGAGGTGCCCTTTGCTTGTTCTACCTTTGTACCAAATTTCGTTCAATTCGCATTCACCGTGTTCGAATTGATAGGGGGGGACAGACATTCAGAGTACAGACACACACACACACACAGACTCACACACACACATACACACACACAGACAGACACACTTATTTCGCCCTGTGTTGATCTCATAATTCTACTTTCATTTTTTGCAAAAATCGAAAGTAGGCTAAAAATTCCAAACCTGCATGAGCTAACGTGCAATAGAACGATGAAAATGATGATGTTATTGGATTTTATGTAGGTCTCTTGGTTACTTCACAAACAACCTTCAAACTCGAGTGCACTTAATACTTTGGTCGACAGTAGCAGGGGCCCTAACAGGGCCGGGCAAGCTGATCGCTGTTTTTTTTAGCCTACTTTCGATTTTTGCAAAAAATGAAAGTAGACTTTTGAGATCACTACAGGGCGAAAAAAAGTGTGTCTGTCTGTGTGTGTGTATGTGGGTGTGTGAGTGAGTGTGTGTGTGTGTGTGTGTGTGAGTGTGTGTACTCTGAATGTCGGTCCCCCCCCCTATCAATTCGAACACGGTGAATGCGAATTGAACGAAATTCGGTACAAAGGTAGCACTAGCAAAGGACACCTCAGTGTCATGTTTTATATCGCCGCCATCTTGACGGAAACGTAATGGCGGCCACACAAATGTTCAAAGCTTAAATCAAATTACGACTAACCTAATCATCCGATCTCTACCAAATTTTGCAACAACATACCTTTATGGGGGGAGCATCCATTGACCAAACTAATAGGTCATCAGCCTAATAGTTTGCGGATGGCGGCCATCTTTGTGTCAAAATCGATTACCCCTATTAATTCAAACACGGTGAAACCGAATGGAATGAAATATGGTACAGAGGTAGCACTAGCAAAGGGAACCCCAGTGTCATGTTTTATATCGCCGCCATCTTGACGGAAACGTAATGGCGGCCACCCAAATTTTCAAAGCTTAAATCAAATTACGACTAACCTGATCATCCGATCTCTACCAAATTTTGCAACAACATACCTTTATGAAGGGAGCATCCTTTGACAAATCTAATAGGTCATTAGCCTAATAGTTTGCGGATGGCGGCCATCTTTGTGTCAAAATCGATTACCCCTATTAATTCGAACACGGTGAAACCGAATGGAATGAAATTTGGTACAGAGGTAGCAATAGTAAAGGGCACCTCAGTGTCATGTTTTATATCGCCGCCATCTTGACGGAAACGCAATGGCGGCCACACAAATATTCAAAGCTTAAATCAAATTACGATTAACCTTATCATCCGGTCTCTACCAAATTTTGCATCAACATACCATTATGGAGGGAGCATCCTTTGACCAAACTAATAGGTCATTAGCCTAATATTTAGCGGATGGCGGCCATCTTTGTGTGAAAATAGATTCCCCCTATTAATTCGAACACGGTGAAACCGAATGGAACGAAATTTGCTACAGAGGTAGCACTAGAAAAGGCCACCTCTGTGTCATGTTTTATATCACCGCCATCTTGACGGAAACGTAATCGCGGCCACCCAAATGTTAAAGGCTAAAATGTAATTACGACCAACCTAATAATCTAGTCTCTACCAAATTTTGCAACAACAAATCTTTATGTGGGAAGGATATTCTGACCAAACTGCTAGATCATCAGCCCAATAGTTTGCAGATGGTGGCCAAGTATGTGTGCAAATCGATTCCTCCTATCAATTCAAACACGGTGAAACCGAATTGAACGAAATTTGGTACAGAGGTAGCACTGGCAAAAGGCACCTCAGTGTCATGTTTTATATCGCCGCCATCTTGACGGAAACGGAATGACGGCCAACCTAATGTTAAAAGCTTAAATCAAATTTCGGCCATCCTAATAATTTGATCTCTACCGGATTTTGCAACAACATGCCTTTTTGTGGAAAGCATCTTATGACTGACTACAAGGTCATCAGCCCAATAGTTTGCAAATAGCGGCCATGTATGTGTGCAAATCCATTCCCCGGATCAATTCAAACACGGTGAAACCGAATTGAATGAATTTTTTTTTACAGAGGTAGCACTAGCAAAGGGCACCTCATATTCATGTTTAATCCCTATAGCACGTTGTATTTCAACAAGCACTACAACCAACATTCAATTATACTCCTCGAAAATGGCAAAGAGTTATAACAATACCCATGCATTTAGGAGAAAGCAGGCTATATGTTCTTTACTGAACATCTTGTTTTAAACTAGGTTGTTACTCCTCCCGCTCCTCCTTCCTCGACTCTTGCAAGAAGAGGCCCCGGGCTTGCGACCGGTATAGCGGAGTTTCATTGTGTTTATTATTATTATTATTATTATTATTATTATTATTATAAGTATATATTACAAGTACCAATGGGCCTACCAAATATTCGCAGGGTATTAGGCAGACACATACAGAACTATGCTCTTACGGACTTACAGTAGGACTAATTACAAGGGTGCTCGAAGATATTCCATGGACAACTCGTGCCACGTGGCAGCCAATTCTCAAACCTTGTACATTTTGGCATGCAAACAGTGTTAACCCACGCCATTCTCGTAGTGATTCTGGGGGCGAAAGTGGAATTTTAAAATAGGGCTTGTGGGGAAGACCGCATGAACTTTGTCGTGTTCGTTCATTATTACGGTAGATTCTTCTATAAATAGAAAAGGAAGGCAACCAATGCTAAAGCATGCACTCCAATCTGCGTGGCCTGTGACAGACGAATGCCGGCATGCGAGGACCCGGTCCTCTGACTCTTGCGTGCTCACACAAGATAAGAGACGAGATAAGTCTCTCCAAATTAGCACGCTCAATTATGTTCACGGTCAATCGCCTCCGCACAAGACTGACCTCTTGATAAGCATCTGCTTATTGGAGACGCCACCAGGATACAGTATGCTTTTTAAGGACAAAGCAGCTGTCCTTTCCTCACTGTGGGGGTAATTAGAGCCTGGCTGGTTTCACTTGACTGTAGAAAAACTTTTTTTTCGTATTGAATCGAGGACAAGGCTTATATCATACGTAGGTGTTGTCCATCTATTTGAGACTGTGAGTGCCACCTTAAAGCCATACCAAGTACTCGAGCACCATTAAAACGAATACAATAATAATAATAATAATAATAATAATAATAATAATAATAATAATAATAATAATAATAATAATAATAATAATAATAATGTTAATATTAATAGTAATAATAATAACATTATGTTAGTAATAATACAAGCATGCGCCACTTTTTCCTTCTCCTATCTCCCTCTCCCTCCCTCTGAAGTGCTGAAATAGCTAGGGATTCATCGCTCACCGGGCATGCTGCAACTGATTGCATGACTCATGCAGATAAGATACATACCGTATACGTGTGGAGTGTCGAGCCGAATCAGCATCTTTGGTGTTACTCAGAAGTCAGGGATGCCCAATTAATTTTCTTCTTCTTTATTAGAATAATTCTACAATACAGTATTTTTCCTTCAACCCAAAAATACTCTACTCCTCCACAAATTTTGGTCTTCAACATCTTCCTCAGTTAAGCCTCTGGTAGCCATGCTTCTCTTTCCACCATCCATCCATTGTTCTCTTGGTTTAACCGGTTTTCGTTTGCCTTCAGCTTGCCAATCTTACATAATAGTTTTCAAAAAATGTCATCCCTTACTAAAACTGAAATATCTCGGGAAGTATTTGCGCTACGACGACGTTTGTTGTCTCAAAATGTAATGCCCGTCAAGCACCGTCGATTGATACCCACCTCACTTGATTATAGCATTCGAGTATTAATATAATTGCGAATACTACTTCCTTCAAGGTCTCACGAAAATAGAATATCGAATGATTTGACGGACATATTGTCGCTAGGCGACATGATGTTCAACGCCGCCCATACATTAAGTAGAAGGGGATTCTGTGCACATATTTTTATTAAAACTTCTCAAAGAATGGATTACTTTGAGACTGAAATGCTCATGCACAATCAGCAGTCATTTTGCTAATGACACTGTCATGTCAACATCTGTTTGAATGACAACAAATACTGTATCCGAAATACAACTAATTTCACGAAGATGCAGCTGCAGTCGAATGTTGGAACCGCCATTTTGTATTGTGTATCCGATCTTTCTGTTATATAGTCTTTGGTCTCACCAGCTACAAACTGTCTTCTTTTCGTTTCATCATTCGTCCTTATAGGTTGTGTGCTCAATCAATACAATGAATCAAATTATGGTGAATGAGAGGCGTCACTCAATCACAAATGTTATAAATATTAAAGGTGACGGTAACTGTCTGTTCAGGTCATTGGCATATTGTGAGTACAACAACCAGAGTTTATTTACACAGGTTAGAAAGCGAATTTTAAAACATGTTACAGTCAAGTGGAATAATTATTCTTCCTTTATTGTTGGCAACAGCGATATGTACGAAACTGCTATCAATACGAGCGATGATTACAAAATGTATATGTCTATGAATGGTGTTCATGGAGGTCATGTTGAGTTAGTTGTCGCTGCTCAAGTTTGCAAAATGGATATTTATTCGTGGATTACTACTGTCGTATGGAAAGTGACCGGTTAAAATATATACGTCATCAACAAACGAAGTTACGAGTTGATACATATGACGGTTTAGCAGACGCCTTGCATGTACGAGCAGAAAATGAAAATCTCAGAGTCGGTCGTATTGTAGTTTTGCCATCTTCTTTTACAGGTACCCCAAGGAAAATATTGCAAAATTATCAGGATACGATGGCGATAGTGAGGAAGTTTGGAAAGCCAGATTTATGCATTACGTTCACCTATAATGCGGGATGGCCAGAAATACTTAAAAGCATTCATCTCTGGGAAACGACTAATAATAGGCCTGATATTGAAGTGAGAGTTTTCCATTGCAAAGTAAAGGAATTGCTACGATTGATTAATGTTAAAGAAATTTTCGGTAAAAGCATATCTATATACAGTGGAATTTCAAAAACGAGGTCTCCCGCACATCCATTTACCCTTAACAATAACGGAAGATTGTAAGTTTCGAGAAATTTCTGACATTGACAGTGTGGTGTCAGCCGAAATACCAGATCTCGAGGATGAAGCGCTATACGAGTTGGTAAGGCGTCATATGGTACATGGTCCTCGCGGATCTTGGAATCCTGCTTCAGTCTATATGAAAGATGACGTATGTAAGAAAGATTTCCCTAAACAGTTTCAGGAGGAGACCAAAGATAATGCAATGGTTATCATTCGTATAGGAGAATAAATAATGGAGGAATTATTATAAAAACTGTTCGAGGCATTGACATTGAAGTCGATAGTCGATTCATTGTTCCCTACAATCCATGTATTTTACTTTACGTGCAAGCTCATATTAATGTTGAAATATGCTCAAGTGTTCGGAGTGTTAAATACATCCACAAATATCTTATATATTAAAATCCACAAGTATGTGTATAAAGGTCATGACTGCTGCATTGTTAAAATATATCCTGAAGGCGAAACGGTGAACTACGATGAAATTACTTCTTTCCTAAATGCTAGATATGTTGGTCCAACAGAAGCCGCATTCAGGATATTTTCATTTCACATGCATGAACAGTCACATTCTATCGTGCGATTACCAGTTCACTTGCCAAACTTGCAAAATATCTATTTTAAAAATGATAACGCTCCTGATATTTTTACTTCAAGCACAGTTGCGCAACACGGAATTACAAGCGTGGTTCAAGTTAAATCAAGATTCGCAAACCAGAAGTCCGTATACATATCCTGAAACACCAGTACATTACGTCTGGAATAAGAGCAACTGCCAGTGGCAAAAAAGAAAAAAATGTTTCAAAAACTATAGGCAGAATGTATAATGTTTCGCCTACAGAAACAGAAAGGTATTATTTACGCCTGTTATTGCTTCACGTCATAGGTGCTACCAGCTTCCAGGATCTACGAACATACAAAGCAGTTGTCTATTCTACTTTTAAAGAAACAGCTTCGGAGCGAGGTTTGCTGATTGACGATTCTGAATGGCTGCGTTGTTTGGCAGAAGCGTCACAATTTCAGATGCCTTCTCAGTTACGACAACTCTTTTCTTACATATGTATCTTTCAGACCCCTTCAAATGTAAGATAGTTATGGGACATTTTCAAGAATTCATTATCAGAAGATTATCTGCAGTTTCACGAACCTAAGATTGCATATCAGTTCACTCTTATATATATTTCTAATACATTAAAGCTCCATGGTCTTCCCATTACTTCTCTCGAATTGCCAGCTATTATTGATAATTTCCCTCAGACAAATTTACCAACGAATTATCCATAACTTAATGAGGATCAATGAAGTCGGATGATAAACCAAGCAAATGGAAACCAAACGGCTATAATTACAGACATTTTGGGGTTAGTACAAAACAGCAATGAAAGGAAGAGTAATGCATATTTCATTGACGGTCCAGGGGGCACCGGGAAAACATTTCTTTACCAATGCTTGATTCACAGTTGCACAAATTTGGGGTTAAATGTAGTTTCTGTTGCATGGACTGGTATTGCAGCAATGTTACTTCCTCAGGAGCGCACTGAACACAGCCAGTTCAAGTTACCTCTACATTTACATGAAATTTCTGTATCAGGAATAAAAGTTAACAGCAAGGAAGCTTTTTATATTCGTTCAGCAAAACTTATCATCTGGGATGAAGCCCCTATGGCTAATAAGCACGCGTTGATGTGTGTAAATCGGTTGCACAAGGACACCATGAATAACGACGTGCCTTTCGGAGGAAAAATTATCATATTAGGTGGAGATTTTAAGCAGGCATTGCCTGTAGTGCCTCACGCATCTAAAGCAGCATCAGTACAAATGTCAGTAAGGTTCTCTCCTTTGGGGCCATTATTCAAAAATTTTAAACTCAACAAAAATATGCGAGCGGATACAGATCAACGTGACTTTGCAAACTTCTTGATACAAATTGGTAACGGTGAATACCCTCACGTCGATGGAGAAAATTCAAAATTAGTCCCACGTTGAAAAATATTTCACGCTTTTCAAAAATAGCAATTTTAACACCTAACAAGATGTTCAGTAAAGAACATATAGCCTACTTTCTCCTAAATGCATGGGTATTGTTATAACTCTTTGTCCTTTTCAAAGAGTATGATTGAATGTTGGTTGTAGTAGCTTGTTGAAATACAACGTGCTATAGGGATATTAAACATGAATATGAGGTGCCCTTTGCTAGTGCTACCTCTGTACCAAATTTCGTTCAATTCGGTTTCACCGTGTTTGAATTGATAGGGGGAATCGATTTGCACACATACTTGGCCACCATCAGCAAACTATTGGGCTGATGTTCTTGCAGTTAGGTCAGAATATGTTTCCCACATAAAGATATGGTGTTGCAAAATTTGGTAGAGACTAGATTATTAGGTTGGTCGTAATTACATTTTAGCTTTTAACATTTGGGTGGCCGCGATTACGTTTCCGTCAAGATAACGGTGATATAAAACATGAAACTGAGGTGCCCTTTGCTAGTGCTACCTCTGTACCAAATTTCGTTCTTTCGGTTCCACCGTGTTCGAATTAATAGGGGGAATCAATTTTGACATAAAGATGGCCGCCTTCCGCAAACTATTAGGCTAATGACCTATTAGATTGGTCAAAGGATGCTCCTTCCATAAAGGTATGTTGTTCCAAAGTTTGGTAGAGATCGGATGGTTATGTTAGTCGTAATTTGATTTAAGCTTTAAACATTCGTGTGGCCGCCATTACGGTTCTGTCAATATGGCGGCGATATTAATCATGACACTGAGGTGCCCTTTGCTAGTGCTATCTCTGTACCAAATTTCGTTCCATTCGGTTTCACCGTGTTTGAATTAATAGGGGGAATCGATTCTGACACAAAGATGGCCGCCATCCGCAAACTATTAGGCGAATGACCTATTAGACTGGTCAAAGGATGCTCCCTCCATAAAGGTATGTAGTTGCAAAATTTGGTAGAGATCGGATGATTAGGTTAATCGTAATTTGACTTAAGCTTTGAACATTCGTGTGGCCGCCATTACGTTTCAGTCAAGATGGCGGCGATATAAAACATGACACTGAGGTGCCCTTTGCTAGTGCTACCTCTGAACCAAATTTCGTTCATTCGGTTCCACCGTGTTCGAATTAATAGGGGGAATTGATTTTGACATATAGATGGCCGCCATCCGCAAACTATTAGGCGAATGACCTATTAGATTGGTCAAAAGATGCTCCCTCCATAACGGTATGTAGTTGCAAAATTTGGTAGAGATCGGATGATTAGGTTAATCGTAATTTGATTTAAGCTTTGAACATTCGTGTGGCCGCCATTACGTTTCAGTCAAGATGGCGGCGATATAAAACATGACACTGAGGTGCCCTTTGCTAGTGCTACCTCTGTACCAAATTTCGTTCCATTCGGTTCCACCGTGTTCGAATTAATAGGGGGAATCAATTTTGACATAAATATGGCCGCCATCCGCAAACTATTAAGCTAATAACCTACTAGATTGGTCAAAGGATGCTCCCTCTATAAAGGAATGTTGTTGCAAAGTTTGGTAGAGATCGGATGGTTATGTTAGTCGTAATTTAACTTAAGCTTTGAACATTTGTGTGGCCGCCATTACGTTTCTGTCAATATGGCGGCGATATAAAACATGACACTGAGATGCCCTTTGCTAGTGCTACCTCTGTACCAAATTTCGTTCCATTCGGTTTCACCGTGTTTGAATTAATAGGGGGAATTGATTTTCACACAAAGATGGCCGCCATCCGCAAACTGTCAGGCTAATGACCTAGTCATTTGGTCAAAGGATGATTCCTCTATAAAGGTATGCTGTTGCTAAATTTGGTAGAGATCGGATGATAAGGTTAATCGTTATTTGATTTAAGCTATGAACATTTGTGTGGCCGCCATTACGTTTCCGTCAAGATGGCGGCGATATAAAACATGACACTGAGGTGCCTTTTGTTAGTACTACCTCTGTACCAAATTTCGTTCCATTCGGTTGCACCGTGTTCGAATTAATATGGGGAATCGATTTTCACACAAAGATGGCCGCCATCCGCAAACTGTCAGGCTAATGACCTAGTCATTTGGTCAAAGGATGATTCCTCTATAAAGGTATGCTGTTGCTAAATTTGGTAGAGATCGGATGATAAGGTTAATCGTTATTTGATTTAAGCTATGAACATTTGTGTGGCCGCCATTACGTTTCCGTCAAGATGGCGGCGATATAAAACATGACACTGAGGTGCCTTTTGTTAGTACTACCTCTGTACCAAATTTCGTTCCATTCGGTTGCACCGTGTTCGAATTAATATGGGGAATCGATTTTCACACAAAGATGGCCGCCATCCGCAAACTGTCAGGCTAATGACCTAGCCATTGGGTCAAAGGATGCTCCCCCCACAAAGGTATGTTGTTGCAAAATTTGGTAGAGATCGGATGATTAGGTTAGTCGTAATTTGATTTAAGCTTTGAACATTTGTGTGGCCGCCATTACGTTTCCGTCAAGATGGCGGCGATATAAAACATGACACTGAGGTGCCTTTTGTTAGTACTACCTCTGTACCAAATTTCGTTCCATTCGGTTGCACCGTGTTCGAATTAATAGGGGGAATCGATTTTCACGCAAAGATGGCCGCCATCCGCAAACTATTACGCTGATGGCCTATTGGTTTGGTCAAAAGATGCTCCCCCCGTAAAGGTATGTTGTTGCAAAATTTGGTAGAGATCGGATGATTAGGTTAGTCGTAATTTGATTTAAGCTTTGAACATTTGTGTGGCCGCCATTACGTTTCTGTCAAGATGGCGGCGATATAAAACATGACACTGAGGTGTCCTTTGCTAGTGCTACCTTTGTACCAAATTTCGTTCAATTCGCATTCACCGTGTTCGAATTGATAGGGGGGGACAGACATTCAGAGTACACACACTCACACACACACACACACACACAGACACACACACGCACAGACTCACACACACACATACACACACACAGACAGACACACTTTTTTCGCCCTGTGTTGATCTCATAAGTCTACTTTCATTTTTTGCAAAAATCGAAAGTAGGCTAAAAATGAACATTGTAAAGAAATCAATGACAAAGTTTTAGACCTAATCCCAGGATCATCGAGAACTTACATTAGTGTGAATAATTTGATTACTGAAGATGAGAGTGAACTTTTACAATTCCCAATAGAATTTTTAGACAGCATAAGCATAAGTGGATTGCCACCTCATATTCAGCGGCTAAAAGAAGGCTCAATTGTGATTTTGTTGAGAAATATTAATGTTACCCAAGGTCTGTTGAACGGTACTAGACTGTTGGTTTTGGAAGATGCATGACAATTGCTTACACCTGGAAATTATTACTGGCGTCAATGTTGGAAACAATGTCCTACTCCCTCGCCTTGACCTTACGCCATCAGATACTTCTATGCCATTTTCCTTCAAAATGAGGCAGTTTTCAGTACGTTTGGCTTTTTGTATAACTAACAATAAAGCTCAAGGTCAAACACTAGATCAAGTGGGCATTTATTTACCTCAACCGGTGTTTAGCCACTGACAACTTTACTGTATGCCGCACTATCGCGAGCAAAATCCGTTCATGACGTCAAAGTTCAAATAGAACCAAAAGACAAGCGAACAGCAAGTGCCGAATGGAAGGAAGTACTATTTGAATTTTGAATCGAATGTTGCGGAGGAGCACAGACCTCAGCAAACGGGGCACAGATTAAATAACAATTATACAAGAACGTCCGCATCCCTAATACGATAACTGTCCTGTGGTAATGGTAAAAAAATACTATTATCCTACATCGGTGATTACTATCCTACATCCAGTTATTTCATTCCCTCAGTTCTATAACAAAGATAAACTCAATCAAATTTACAGCTTAATAAATGTCAATTCCTTCTCTGTGAGTTATCTTTTCATTTCTCATCAATCACCTTTACTTACTATTCTATCTGTAGGGGTGGAGGCGATAGCTGTCTTTACAGAGATGTGCAAATTATTAGATTAGATGTCAGTTTTCCAAAATTGCATTTTTACTTTTCACGGTTTAATGCACTAAGTATGTTTACAAGGCGATGAAATTACTTCAAATGTTTAACCAAGACTCCTAATTATATTTTCATTTGAGAAACTGAAATTAAAATGATTTTTTAGAAAATCCACCAAGAGAGGAGCCTTGCAAATGCAAAACGCCACACGTTTCGTTTTTATTACTTCACTCTACTTTACGTGTGAATTTAGAGCGGAGGGATTTAGGGTCTTTTAACTGATGAACGCTATGGAACTATTCAAAGATTCATGAACTATGCATTTAAATCACCTGACTTGAATTCAAAAGTCAATGAAAAATTGAAAATGGACCCAGCTCAGATATCCCTCGGAATCCAATAATCTGTAAGTTTCCAGACGCAATTCCTTATGGGAAAAGGTGTAATTCCAAGGGAGAGGAAACACTAATAAGTAGGCCAACAAAAGAAGTTGATCAATGGAATGATTTTGAATAAAAGTAATTACGACTAATTAAAATTATTTATTTAATTCTATTAATTTGCACACCTCTAGATGTTAACCAAGAGTTACATCTCTAAATTCAAATATAAGAGACCCATCTTTTATTTTACCTTTATACCATTGTTTATAAGTAGACAAAACACCAAATTGTACCGCTGTAGCCTTAAATTGTGTGGATATCTCTATCTACTTAGTATAAAACTTAGTTCCCAATTCTTGGATGTAACGGGTAATCTCGAGAGCAACTTGATGGATTTTGATGCGGTTTTCACCATCCTCTAAAGGATTTCTCGATGAAGGATTAGGTAGAAAAACTTTTATTTATGACCAAAAGAAGCCGAGCATTTACGATTTCAGTGAATTGAGTTGAAGTAAAACCTAACGTCCATGTGTCTTTAAAAAAAAAGATATTCTCTGAGAATTGTTCAGCATGAAAATTTCTGCAAGAAAGTCCCACATCGACCTCTGTAATTGTTTTTACGTTTTCATCCAGCAATCTCCATTCAGTGGAAATTTAAATTACTAGCTTCAGAGTGAGTTTACGAGATTGAGAGCGACCTATCACCCTAGCTTCAGCCAGCATCAAACTGCCGAGTCGTGTCGAGTTAATTCTTCAGAGAAGAGTATAGCTTATGTGTTTGGAGTTAGCTGTTCACCTCGGCCTGACGTCCGTGCGCATTTTAAGCTTACGCAGGGTTAATAGTGGAACACATACACAGAGGACAGGCAGACATCCACACATTTGATCTATAAGTCTACTTCATCAATTACCCAAAAGCGACGGTACCGTAAATGTCTGTTCAGGTCACTAGCATGAAGACATGCAAATGTCATATGGACAGAAGTGCTGTAGGATTGTTGAAGTGAATACTGCGGAGCAGCACGGGTCTTCTAGTGTAACATTAAATTTCGAATTCTATTATTCTGCATCCTTTTCACATGTCCAAACCATTGTAATCTTCTTTCCTCAACCACTTCAAGTACATTTTTAGCCTACTTTCGATTTTTACAAAAAATTAAAGTAGACTTATGAGATCTAAACGGGGCCAAAAATTGTGTGTCTGTCTGTGTGTGTTTATGTGTGTGTGTGTGTACTCTGAATGTCTATCCGTCCCCCCCCCCCCCCCTATCAATTCAAACAGGGTGAAACCGAATGGAACAAAATATGGTACAGAGGTAGAACTAGCAAAGGGAACCTCAGTGTCATGTTTTATATCGCCGCCATCTTTACCAAATCTGAATGACGGCCACTCAAACGTTCAAAACGTAAAATCAAATAACGACTAACCAAATTATCCGATCTCTACCCAATTTGGTAACAACATACCTTCATATAGGACGCGTATTGTGACCATACTACAAAGTCATCCGCCATACAATTTCAGGATGGCGGCAGTGCGAATTATGCTAACTTTATAATCCACATTGTTTCGAGCCACGTCTCGAAACGTATTCGGACCCGAATGAAACACTTGGGGTGAATAATTTGCCGGAACAAGAATCGCGTGCACACAAACAATTAATCCACGTATGCATTTAACTTATTTACATTTATTACAGCACTATACACACAACTATATACACAACATATTGCCATTACTTCGTTATTGCGCTGCGAGGAGGTGCGGCTTGTGCGTGCTGCCAGTAAGTCACGGCTTAACAGAGTAGTCCCAAAAGCCAGGTAGAGGGCTGAAGGGCGACAATAGAAAGACGCAGCGTTGCAAAGCATCACCATCACCACGTTGTCACGTCTTGTTTCCTCTCATAACACTGTTCACTTACTGTCTCCAACATACCGCCCACCTAAATGTACTACATTTAAACACAAACATGAATGATGGGCAAACCACAAGTTCACTGAGAAAACAACACTAACACAAAAGAAGATTACACAACAAAAATATATACAGTCACAAGAGCACACGTCACGGTGCAGGTAGAGGGCACAGTTTCTGGATTGGTCTCTTCAGAGTTCTGTTGCTGGTACGGACGATGGCTACTCTGATCAATCCATCCTTGCCGGATATCACGTCTTCGACCACTGCAAGCCTCCATGCTGTGGGTGGGAGATTGTCCTCCTTTACAAGGACGATGATGCCGGATGAATGTTCACCTCCTTGTTAGTCCATTTGGATCTTAGTTGTAGACTGTTGAGGTAGTCCTTTGACCACCTGCTCCAAAAGTCCTGCTGCATTTTCTGCAGATGCTGCCACCTGGATAGACGGTTGGAGGCTACCGCTGTCAGATTTGGTTCAGGGATGGACATCAATGGGGAACCGACTAGGAAATGACCGGGACTGAGATAAGAGGGATCATAGGGATTGTCAGAAAGACGAGAGATAGGCCTAGAATTCAGACAAGTTTCTATTTGGAAAGCTAACGTCTGTAGTTCGTCGTATGTCAAGCAGGTGTTGCCAACCACCCTTCTCATATGATGCTTCATTGACTTAACCACAGCTTCCCAGAGGCCACCGAAATGAGGGGCATCCGGAGGAATGAAATGCCACGTGAATCCTTCTTTACTACCAAACTCTTGAAGTTCTTCCACGCAGTGTTCGGATTTGAAGAGGCGGTGCAATTCGTGTAACTCATTTCGCGCTCCCACAAAGTTTGTTGCATTGTCCGAGTAGAGGTTAAGACACTTTCCCCTCCTCGCGGTAAAGCGTCGCAGAGCTCAATGAAGGCTTCTGAGATGAGATCGCGAACTAGTTCCAGATGTATTCCCATAGTGCAGAGGCATACGAATAATGCAATGTAACACTTCACCTTCACCTTGCTTCTTGTTGATCCTTGCTTTATAAACAATGGCCCAGCAAAATCCACTCCAAAGTTCATAAACGGGCGCGCTGCTGTCACCCGAGGAGCTGGTAGTTGACCCATTAGTTGCTTCGAAGCAGATGCCTTCAACTTAAAGCAACGTAAACACTTGTGGATAAGCGGCCGTACTGTTCGCCTGGCGTTTACAATCCAATATTTTTGCCGTAGAGAGGCGATCAGCAATTGTTCACCAGCATGTAGTAAGCGTAGGCGTTCAGATTCTATGATCAATTTTGTCAAGTTGTGTTTAGGAGGGAGAATGATCTGATGACGTTCACCGAAAGGCATTGGACAGTTTTCTAATCTTCCGCCCACCCTGAGGAGGTCTTCTACGTCGAGGAATGGGTTGAGACTTCTCAACGTACTTTTGGTCGCTACACTTGATATACCTTTCAGCTCTTCCACCTCAGCTATGTTGTAATCCCTGGGATCTCTCTTCACTTGCCTGTACATTTTGGTGATGTCTGCTGTGATAGCTATTTGATGTGTTCTAAATCTTGTCACGATTGAATAAAGATCCTGTTGCACTGTAGCTCCAACAGCTAGCACGTCATTCAATGAGACATTGTTATCCGATTTGCAAGATGCGTCGAAAACGACTCGCGTCCTGGTTGTGGTGCTACCTTCCTTTACAACCGCATGGTGAGGGAGATAGAAAGAAGGCTGGTTCCTGGTAGGTCGGTCCACTGCAAGCTGCATATGATCCAGGCGTTCGTACTCGTCCATGAAATCGACGTATTCGTGCTGTAATTCATGGCTCTTCTGTAACCTTCGCTCGATCTGAAGTAACCTTTTCTGTGCATTGTTACGCGATCTACCAAGTGGCTTGCACTGCTGACGGACAGGCAATCTTACAATGAATCTTCCAGACTTGTCACGTTTTGTGTTGGGCTGAAAATGGTCTTCACAATATCGTTCTTCTTTGGTGAGTGGCATAATCGTTGGAATCTCTTCTATTTCCCAGAATTTCTCGATTTGACGGTGTAGATCGTCGCCATCGCTCAGGAAGAATGATGAACTTGATTGAAGCTGACTCCTCTGGGACTCGGAGTATATAGAGCCAGAGAAAATCCAGCCTAGCTGAGTGTTCTTCATTACAGGCAAGTCACTGCGTAACTTGAACGTTCCCTCGGCCAGGAGTTCCATGAAGAGTTCCGCGCCAATTAACATATCGATGTTGCCTGATATGTTGAATTGCGGGTCAGCTAGTTGTATACCGGTCGGTATGTTCCAACTTCTGCAATTGATATAGGCTCCGGGCATTTCCCCTGTGATCCTGGGAAGTACTGAGCATGTAATAGTAGCCTTGTAATTGGTAACGTTAGAATATAATTCAACATCGACGCTGTGATCCGAATTTACAGTCATATTGCTTATCCCTCTAAAAGGCATTGGATTTCTACGTCGTTTCAGTCTTAAACGTTGCGCCATCGTCTCCGTTATGAAGTTAGACTGCGATCCACTGTCAAATAGAACTCGGCATTGTTGTAGTTCACCATTGTTGTCCCTCACTTACACCAAGGCAGTGGACAGCAGTACCTGTGCTGGTGAGCGAAATTCTAAAGAACAGTAAGAGCCTGATTGTTGCAGTTCATTTTCGTTATCAGTTCTTCTATTGGGCGATTCTTATGATCCTGACCCCGGTTCACGCCTCGCGTCTCTTCCGCTATTCCTTGTGACGTTCGGATTGGGTGCTATGTCAGAGTGCAACAGGGTGTGAAGTTTCCTGCTACAACTCTTGCAATAGCCTGCAATGCATTGTTGGACATTGTGCGGCCAAAAGCAATTGAAGCACAATCCTTTACTCTTAACAAATGCATAGCGTTGCTCAACACTGCGATTAATGAATGGCTGACATTTATGAAGGGCATTCTGGGATTCACAAAATGGACATGCACTGATGCTAGATACAGACACATTTGAATAGGGTGACTTGGGTGAGATGGTCTTAGAATGGCTTGCCTTTTGAACTGTAGTGGTCAATTTTGCGTCACGGCTGGATGTAGCTAATTCTAATGCCTGACATCTGCCTTCCAGAAAAGATTGCAATTCGGATAATTCTTGGAAGTCCTGTCCATTAGCATTAATCTCGTATTCCTTTCTAGTTAAGGGATCTAGTTTATCCAGTACTAGCTGCGATAGGAGAATCTCTTCTAGCGGTAACTTAAGAGCCTTAATGGCATTCAGATTAGATATTAACTGGTTAGTTAGGTGCCTAATATCGGCTGCCGAGTCCTTGCTGCAAGATGGCAATGATAATAGCTGCCTGATATGCTTAGTGGCTATTAAGCGGTTATTAGTCTACTACAAATCAGTTTCCATGCTACGTCAAAGCTTTCATTTGATATCGGCAGGTTGCTTATCAATTCTAAAGGCTCCCCTTTTAAGGCTGATAACAGATAATGCAATTTCTGTACATTAGGAATGTCTGAATTTTGTGTTATTAACCCATTAAAGGTGTCTCTGAATGGTATCCATGAGCTATAATCTCCGGTGAAAGTGGGGATGTTGATCACTGGAAGTCTGACGTTACTCGTTAGGCACCCTGTGCTATTGTCACTAAGGGATCGGGTGTTCCCAGTGCCTCTCGCAACTAATTTAGTCAGTGCTGCTTCCAAGTCAAAGTATTGTGTTTCAAACACTTCACGATCTGCTGCGTGACTATCATCATCATCATCATCATCATCGTCATGAAGCTCTAATTTGCTTTGCGGTTCCTCGTACCTATTTCAAAATGCACTAAGCTCATTTAATCGAAGCCGTACGGTAGTTACATCAATTCATTGGCGTGCTTGACATTTATCAAGAAATTTACTTGTTCGAGTTAAGCTTGCTTTAACTATCGCTCTCTGTTTAACTAGTAATTTCTTTGCATTGGGTTCCATGGTGAGGAAAGGGTCGAGTGAGAAGGTAAATACAGAAAGGAATTCTGAGCTGTTTGAAATAGCCTCACCTGTATTGTCTTCGCCGCTGCCTGAGTCTAGCCTCCCGCTGGGCTGTGCTTCAGGCAATAGGATTGCCTCGCTGTCTCTACATGGGTCCCCTCCTGTGTCACCGATGGTACGGCCTTGCTGCTGATCTTGCCTGTTTAGATGCAGTAATAGCATTCACGAAACCGTAGAAGTTATATTCACACACGTGATAACCATGTATGCGCGTAAACGTAATACAGTATATCATCCGGCCCGGAGGACCAATGTTTCGAGCCACGTCTCGAAACGTATTAGGACCCGAATGAAACACTTGGGGCGAATAATTTGCCGGAACAAGAATCGCGCGCGCACAAACAATTAATCCACGTATGCATTTAACTTATATACATTTATTACAGTACTATACACACAACTATAGCCTATACACAACATATTGACATTACTTCGTTATTGCGCTGCGAGGAGCTGCGGCTTGTGCGTGCTGCCAGTAAGGCGCGGCTTAACTGAGTGGTCCCAAAAGCCAGGTAGAGGGCTGAAGGGCGACAATAGAAAGACGCAGTGTTGCCAAGCATCACCACTAGATGTCACGTCTTGTTTCCTCCCATAACACTATTCACTTACTGTCTCCAACACATATCATGGGACCCACCATTTCCGATTATCGAGCCGAGAATCGTTTTAACTGTTCTAAAGGAAGAGGCACGTTCGAAATTAAAAGTTTATTTGTAATACTATAGTGCAGAAGTGATTTTAAAAAGCTGAGCCGTCTCAGTTACAAGGCAAGCTGGCAGCGGATATCTTGTGCCTGACTTATATTTCACTAATTTGAGTAATGCATGCAATATAGCGTACTGATACAAAATAAATAAACTTTGTATGAAATGCTTTTTATATAAATAATATACTCCACTGATGAAATCGTTTAGTCTAAATCATTATTTGCCTGCACGTTCTATGTAACTCATTTGATATCGGAATATGTTCGTTGGCAGATTTGGCTCCGTGGTAAAGCGTTGGCCTATCACTCATATGATTATGGTTCAAACCCCATCAGAGATAGTTCTCTTTGCTTGAAATTTTTATATTTGTTGTTTTTAATGACTCATACGTTTTAAAATTAAGCGTTATATTGTGCATATTACCATGGAAAATATATATTTAATTAAAATTCGCCAGCAGATTTGCTCGAAACATCTAGCAGCCAAAAAGATAATTATCATGGCCAACTAGCGACGAACTGCTCGCCGGCCTAAAGATTAACTACAGATTCTATTGAAAAGTTTATTTTTATGGCCGCTAGAATGCACTCGCCCTGTTAGGATTATCTTGTTCGATACTTCTCCATTAGATGTCACGACTGGTCTACGTGGGACTCCATTGATTGGTATAGGCTACTATTGGCATTCTATGCGCATCGAATTTGAAGAATGACAAGATGATACTACGATTAATTTTTACTTTTAAATTCAGAAGGGTTTGTAACAGCCTATTATTATATGAAAATGTTATTTGAAGTAAAGAACAAAACGATTTCACATAGTACCTGAACTCTAGCCGTTGGTGCTAGTTCAGGATATTAATTAATAGGCTACTTTTATTGCAGGCAAATAGCAATCGAAAATATCCACGTAGTTTGTATACACACGTCTCTGTAGGGTCATGGAAGATTTGTTAATTCAATTAGGGTTGTGAAAGCCATGCACAGCCAGACGTGTAAAGACATGCCTCAACTCAAAGTTGGATGTTGCCCACATCAGGTCGATTATGTAATAATAATAATAATAATAATGTTATTGGTTTTACGCCCCTTTTAACTACTGCTGATTTTAGAGACGCCGGGGTGCCGGAATTTAGCGCCGAAGTGGATCTTTAACGTGCCAGTAAATCTACTGACACGGCTCCCTCGGATTTGTGCACCCTCAAATGCCAGCTGACTGCGCCAGGATACGAACCTGCAACCTAGGGCCCAGCAAGCGAGAACGTTACCGCTGAGCCACGCAGCCAGTCCGGTCGATTATGTCTCCAGATCCATGACATTCTTGAGATACTTCTTATCTTTCTTTCTTTCTTTCTTTCTTTCTTCAATGATGGTAGCAGTTGTTTTCGAGGTTGTGGTGTTCGGTAGAGGTAAATAGTTTCTAAGGTCTTCAACCAAGAAATGATTCTATTATACTCTTTGATGATAACAACTAGTTATATCTAAATTCATACATTTAGGAGAAAATAGGCTATATGTTATTTACTGAACATCTTCTTTTTTACCTGCATAATATCTCTGATTCTCGTATTTCTAATTATCCGATTATTTTTACTATCGATTAAAAACGGCTAATCAAAACTTGAAATGAAACCACTATTATTCCGGTTCGTACACCAAAATTATTTTGAAGAATGGATCTCTGGGGAGTTTGTTCTCGCTAGCAATTTATGGCTCCTATGACGAGAGCACTAAATGTTATTTAAAGAGCCCCGTGGTGCTCGCGAACGCCTGCCTTATACTGACAAATAGAGGTTATCGGCCGTTAGTACAAGGCATTTATATGGAAAGTAGATAATTAAAATCTGTCACAAGTGGGACATGAACACCTGACTCCAGTTTAGACGGCCATTGCTCTACCACAGAGCTAAAGCTGAGTCGCTTTTATTTCTTTTGGTTAGGGTTAGTTATACTGTGCTAACCATCAAACTGTAACTGTATTTCTAGACCACCTCGTGGTGTAGCGGCTAGCATGCTAGGCTGTCGCCCCGGAAGTCCGGTTTTGAGTTCTGGCTCTGCCAAGATACTTAATTCTGGTCTGAGGGCTGGTAAGGGGTACACTCAGCCTCACCAGGGAATATTAAGTAGAGGAAGTTGTTTTCCGTGGTTTTCCCCTTTTACACCAGACAAATGCCGGGATGGTTCCTAACTTAAACCTCGGCTGTCTCATTCCGAAATCATCACTTGAGTTACAAATGCACACAGTATTACAGCCATCACAATAAGACAGGTTTAGCAGACAAATAGGGATGTAGCCGGAGAAAGTTCGCGCCAGATAGTGCTCGTGTAGTACTGGGTAAGCGCAAGGCGATCGTCTTATGTTTCTTCCAATCATTTGCGAGGAATGTTTAAATTGTGACCGAGTTTTCTAAGCTAAAGTAAATTATATCTTCTCTAATTTTACTCCAAGACTTTATTAATTAATTCTATAGGTATATCTCCTAATATAGTATTATGGACGATTTTCAGCGTTTAAGCGTTAAACAGCTGCAAAATGAGCTACGGACCAGAGGCGCTAAAACTACCGGGAGGAAGGAAGAATTAATACAGCGGTAAAAACAAAATTCTAACACGCTTTATTATTCAAATAATGAATACCAGTCAGCATGCTTTCTCCCAAAGATTACAAAATCTTGAGTATTGTAGGCCTATATTGATAAATATATCTCCATAAGACTTAAATCATAAATAGAGATTTAAATATTCACTTGGTCCCCTTGCTTGTAGACTTCGATTCATGTCTTTTTTTAGGTTGATAGCTTACATGAAACTGTCATGTTTTAAGGTAAACATAATCAAAGAAAGTTTATACCGGTATTGTACCAGTATACCTCGAAAATGCTCGCAACGTTTGGTTCTTATGTAATGTTGTCAATTTCTCAATAACAATCGTTCCCATACCCCTGGGCGTTCAATTCTTTTAAAGTTTGAGAATCCCTGCTTTAGGGCCACGAACTGTTTCCATTCATCTATGTCTCAAGAATGTAGAAGTCAGTCGCTACCACATTCTCCGTCGGGCAGATAGAAGTTGACGATTAATTCTGGTCTCAAGAAACCAACCATAATACGTCTGTGGCTGTTAATGTTGCGACATTTATTTTTGAAGTATTGGTCCAAGTATGGCTTTGAAAATGGGAGTCAGAAATATTACATTCACTTCTTCGTGTATATTGACGATTTCTTCCCGTACTTCAATGGAGATGATTTCTGCAGATTCCGATATTGTAGGCTTATCGTGATAATCCTGCAAGTTTCTTGTGTATGGCCTCTTCCTTATTTTTTGTTGTGCTCGTAGTCCACAGAAAAAGCGATGGAACAGCACCCGGTTTTAATCTTGCTCTCTCACCTTCAAATACAAACGCATAAATTCAGTGGTTGTTATCGAAATGTCTAATAAGTTTATAGGTACAAAATAGGAATTATTTCCCTTTGTAAATCACACTTAACCAACACAGTTTTCGTGAAGTCGTCGGGTTGTAAATGATGGGAACACACTTTAATATATTTGGTCAGATTTTTCTCACCGAAATTTTTCCTTGCAATAGCATGTAACCATTTCTTTCTTTTATGGAAATTGGTCAAACGAAAACGGGCTTCCCTGATTTTTGCAAAGAGGAACATTGCAATAGCTCGGCATAGTCACGAAAATAACAATTTAAACAACTTAAATTCGTACATATTAGCGACAGGAGAACACAGGAGACAAATGAAGAGCGCCTTGCGCTTACCCTGTACAACAGCAGTGCGCTCTATCGGTGCTAGTTCTATACATCCCTATTACACACACTCCCAAGTACACGGGGCTTAATAATCACGGTGTCCAAGTCCCTCAAATGAATCAGAAACAACAATGGGGGTTACTTAATATTTATAATAATCAATATTAATCTGGTCTGCCTCTACTTACACGTAAATAAAATTTAATTCAAAAGATATTGCTCAAGTTGGAAATGAAGAATCTAGATTAAGCTGTTCGTATGAACCAACGCAGATGGTAGGGTAGGTAAACAGAATGGAGGAGGAGAGATGACCTAAGTGGACAAAGAGTTCAGATGCAGAGGGTAAGAGAAACAGAGATAGACCTAGCAATCGATGGTTAGATGTAATATTGAATGGTTACAAAGTGAGAGGTGTAAAAGCAGAGGAGACTTCAGCGCAAACTGCTAATAGGGGAACATTGAGGTGACTTGTTCGCAAACATAGGCATTCAGACTTGACTGGACTCTAAACAGGAAAGCAGTGTCAATTGAAGATATATGTATGCAAAATATTTTCATAAATACGGGAAAAAGTGGGTCGGACAACCCTTGGCTGAAATTCCAGGTTTGGCTGATATTTATAGTATTACTGTAAAACAAAGTATTTTATTGAGACCAAATACGTATGGATATAGCCTGATTTATTTCTCAATCATTTCCATGAATTCTGTACAGAGACACTGAATAGAGAATCCTCCACTGATTAAGCCGTAATAGGACGACGCTGGACTTCTCCATGTAATAATTTGGTACCATCCTCTTTATTTCTGCGTATAAAAATTCAGAACGAAGAGTGTGTTTTCCCTTTATTTAGAGGAAATGGAATTTTGCTACCCTTGATGACCAAGCCGTAGAATGCGGGAATGACTATACATAGGGAGAGCATGTACCCAGGAATGCACACCAATTACGCTGCGCCAAAGAAGAGCTGCTTGCTTGCTTTTCAGGCTACTCGACATATCATGATAGGAGGAGGAAACTAGACCGCATACACAAAGAGGGCACTGCAAATTGGCTCACCTCCTGCACTGCTCGGTATATAATGATCTGGGTGGCTTAATTGTAATAGTTGTCGTAATGTTACCACCTCTGCAATCTGGTCCACATGTGCTCTAATAAAGGAAAGTGAATATCAACATTTGTTGTTTTCTCTTAAAGTGTGACGTATATCAAATAATTAGATTAGAGGCTATTTCACTTTATTACCCTTGCAGGCGACTGTGTAAAAATAACAATGGTTATCAATAAAACATTTCAAGAAATTTAACTCTCATTTGAGGCAAAGGTAAATTAACTGATATCAAAATATTCGCTAGTTTCTTCTATCACGAACAGTTTTCTATTTACATATCGTTTATCACTCCTAGGAAGCCTCCATGGCTTTGGCGGCAGCACGCCGGCCTCTCACCGCTGGGTCCGTGGATCAAATCCCGGTCACTCCATGTGAGATCTGTGCTGGACAAAACAGAGGCAGACAGGTTTTTCTCCGGGTACTCCGGTTTTCCCTGGCAAAATTTCATTCCAGCAACACTCTCCGCTATCATTTCACTTCATCTGTCATTCATTTAATCATTGCCCTGGAGGAATGCGTCAGGCCTCGGCAGCCGGCACAGTTCATATCCTCGCCGCTAGATGGGGGCTTCATTCATTCCATTCCTGACCCAGTCGGAGACTGGAAGCAGGCTGTGTATTTTCATTTTTCACTCCTAGGAAGTAAATGAACGTAAGTAAATACCATGCAGGGAAATTTACAAAATTCTGCTGCTTGCTATATTTGTGGGACATATGAAAGAGAGAAGAACAGGATGTTGTACATGATTGGAAATATTATATAATCACACACGTACAGAGAAGATGCTGGACATTCCAGGGTATGACAAAAAGTATTGCTACTCCCGCTCATTTATACAAAGGAAGGCACGTACAGTCACGTACATACTGAACGAGGGTCAAATGGAAATGGGTATATTCGTGAATAAGCGCAAATAATTGTAATATATCAGTTATAAAACTAAAGGAAGCGTCCTATTGCGAAAAACTTAACAAGATCAAAGTAAGGGTCTCGATAGAATTGAAGAGGCTTTGTGTAAGCTTTATGGATAAAACAACACCTTCTGGCAACAATCAAAGGTGCAAAAGTTGCAGGATGCATACAAAGAGGCATAATGGCATGGTTTTTGTCACTTTATTGACATTAATTTTGTGTTGTATTTTCCTTATATACAGTATATTCCTGCCTTTCTATGTTTTTATAACAACTCATATTCAAGGCTCAGGGTAGTCGCAAGTACACAACGGGGCTTCGAGATAGGAAAGGTTAAGCAAAATGATGATCTTTTGAATAATCTATTCGTGTAGGAAATAATTAGATCGTTGTTAATTATGCTCTCCCTCTTGGCACAAATTCATTTGCTATCTCACGCATAATATGCAGTAGTATTATTTCTGTTCCTAGACCAGGCACATATTGCTTCATGGATATGGGATATCGGTTTTGCGGCAAAGCTCAATTTATGAGGTCCAGCAATTAGCGCGATGGCATTTAAGTGCATAATTATCTCTGTACTGACTCCATCGCCTCGTTACCGCCCGATAATCATTCTTTCTGATGGTCGGTAAGATAGTAACGACGCAGTGTCTGCAAGCAAGGGGCAATGCATCGTGTGAAACAAGAGATAGGCTATTTTAAGACGTGAAATCATAGGTTACAGTACAAGCATAAATATGAAATGATGTGAACTTAATCATATTTTTATTCTTTGAAAAAATAGGCTTATGAGATCACCCTTAGACCATGTGTGTGTACGTATGTGTGTCTGTGTGTGTTTGTCCCTCTAATAACTTCTAAATGGCTGGAGTGATTTCAACGAAACTCGGTAAGGTCATAGTGCTATTTTGTCCGACACCGACCGTTTGCTACACATTTTATTTCGTCTCACCAATCCAACATGGCGGCTGTGCGAAATATCTCACCGGCATTCCATATCACCCTGAAATTTTGTACACTGATAGAGTACTACTAAAAGTTCAGCAATGAGACTTTCAAAAACCTGTAAAATATAAAACGAACATCGCGGTCAAGCGAATGTGAAACATTTTAATAGACTTATCTCGCAATTTAACCATCTGAGCGCATTGAAATTCGGTTCAGCAAATATTTATACATATTGAAATGCACTGGCATCTAATTTAGTTCAATTGTTCACATAACCTCAAACTGGCAGTTGTGCGCAATTTTAACATTCAGTTTTTATTTCTCGTGTATTAATCGTGCGATCGAAGTGAACGTTTCAATAATGTACCCACGCAAAAATCGTTATCTAATAGTACATAACTCTTGGCCTACATATATAAAAATCCAAAATGGCGACCAAGCGAACTATTTAGACCGTTTTGAATATCTATTTATCTATGATAGCAATCAAACTGAAATGTTGTGTGTTGATAGAGGCTATGAACATATGGTCACCTATAGGACTTTCAATAACCTGGTGAGCACAAACCCAACATGGCGGCGATGCAAAATATAAATATTCAAATGGATGTTTATCGCGATTTAACCGTCCGAAGGCAGTAAAACTTGACATGACAAATGCTTATACAAATTTTAATCGACTGACATTTAATTTATTTCAATTGTTTTCATATCCACAAAAATGCCGCTGTGCGAAATGTTAAAACCTGATTTTCCTTTCTTGTGTCCTAATCATGCGATTGATGTTTGAATACTACACCTACACAATAATTTTCATGTAATATTAGTCTATATAACTCTAAGACCTACATATATAAAAATCCAACATGGCAACCATCCGAAATATTTAGACGGTTCTCAATTTCTACGAACCGATTACAGCAATCAAACTGAAATTTTGTATGTTGATAGAGGCAATTAACATAAGTAGGATTTTGTGAAAAATGACATACATCTAAAACACTGTTGTGTTTTTATTCCCATAAATAAAAACGCAGAAGAAATTTCGTCCCAGCGAAGAAGAGGAAGCCTATGACTACAAGGACAAGGATGAATATATGAAAATAGGCTGTATAGTTCCTCACGGAACTACTTGTTTATTTCCTTATTGTTATTCAATATAAAAGGATATATCCACAGCTATTTAATAAATGTTAAGTCAATAAAATTTTAAATTAATATTTATTATTTAAATACCAGTTTCGGCCACAAGAAATACAAGAAGAGTTTAGTGCTTTTCAGTCGGTCAACACGAATGTACCCAAAAGAGATGGGTTATGCCCTAATCCTGAAATAAATTACATGAGATTAATAAAACACTAGGATGACCAGTTTCGATCGTCAAGCGATCATCATCAGATCCAATACACTTAGGCTATAAAATCTATGTTTGAAATACAGGTGAAAATATTTACAATATGTACAATTATTTAGTTGCAGTATTGGTACTGCAACTGTCAGTGTATGCTAAATGCAGTATATATGTTAGGTGAAATGCTAAATGGTGATGGCTATCCGGAGATTGTACTTTAGAGAGATTATATGGTTGTAAACTATGGTTAAACTATAAAATTTTAGGCTAACTACTTATCTGATTGTCTTCCGTACTACAGCTATTCGCAGTTTCCGTGTTCACTTGAACTCGCTGTGCGGTCGACTGCGGTGGTTATCTTAACGACTGGTTTTTCCCTGCCTTCCCCCCCTGTCCCTACGTGCTGTGGGGAGTGATCGCGATGTGTTTATGTGAGGTGTTGCCAACCTAGATAAGATGTATGTTATTGAATGAGGTGGATCTACAACTATTAAAGACCGTGGATTAGTCCTCGCCACGCGTGGAGCATAACCCATTCGAACTAAGCGTTGACGGTCTTATGAGGACGTCCCGGCACCTTTAATACTGCCTCTAATATGGGCCTTGGTTTATTGCAGAAGAAAAGTACATCGTACACCTGATCCAGATAACATTTACCTATTAAAAACCCCCTAATTTCCCCCCCTTTTTTTATCTAGCTTGGCTGTGTCGCTAAATTGTGTTTTGTTTCCGACAGGGTGTGTTTTTTAGTAGCGTGAAGAGGGGTGAGCTCTCCATGAACGTGTGTTCATTTAGATTGTTGGGATTGTTTCGTTTGGCTAGGTGTATCTCGATTGCTTCCTTTATGTCAAGAGCTCTGCCTTTCGATTCGTGATGGATTATTTTAAGGTCCGACTCTATGTTGGTAAAGCTATGCCCTGCGTCACACATATGTTCGCACACGGCTGAATGTGTTCCGTATCTTATCGCATTCCTATGTTCATTATAACGTGTGTCTACTCGCCTTCCACTCTGCCCGATGTAATTAGCTTGACAATCGGTGTCTTGGCACGTTATAGAATATACCCCTGACCTTGAATACGGGTCACGTTTATTTAGATTACTATTTAGGAGGTGCCTAGCGGTTGTGTTTTTCGTCGTGAAAGCTATCTTTATGCCTTGCTTTTTGAATAGGTTAGTGATTTTATATGTATTCGCATTCACATAGTTGAAACGCGCAAATTTTTTCTCATTACTGTCCGGTTTGGGAATCGTTTTATCTTTATTTTTATGTTTGGCTATAATTTGATTTATTTTGCTTGGCGAGAAGTTGTTTTCCTTTGCTATTTGCATAATAGTTCTTATTTCCTTATTATAGTTGTCTTTTGACATGGGTATGTTTAAAGCCCTGTGCACCATTGAATTGAAACCCGCTAGTTTGTGCGTACTGGGGTGATTAGACTGATTGTCGATTGCATGCGAGGTTTGTGTTGCTTTCCGGAATATGGAATATGAAAGGTCGTTGTCTTTACGTTCAATAGTTATATCGAGATAATTTATTTTCCGGTCTATTTCGGATTCCTTAGTGAATTTGATAGAATGGTGAAGGCTATTAATGGATTGGAGAATTGTTTCTTCGCTTGTTAGTTCAGTATCGTAGATGCAAATTACATCATCTACGTATCTTTTCCATATTACTATTCCCTTTGTTGAAGTCTTTTCTAAGAACGCATTTTCTAGTGCATTGATGAAGATGTCAGCGATTAACCCACTTAGTGGCGATCCCATTGCTAGGCCTTCTCTCTGTGTGTATATTTTATTGTCGAATTGAAACACGTTTTGGGTGAGAACGACCCTCAGTAATCTCACAATCTCTTCAATTTCTTTTACCGAATTGTTGGATTTTAAGTTGTTTTCGATAGTGTTGATTGCTTCAATAATCGGAATATTGGTGTACATGTTAGTTACGTCGAAGGATACTAGCTTGAAGCTAGGTTTCATTTGTAGGGTGTTCAATGCTGTTACTAGTTCTGTTGTGTTCTTTACCGAGTTGTTTTTGTCGTTGGAAAGACGGCTTTTTAAGATTTTTAGTAACTCTTTGCTGATTTTGTAATTAGGGGCATTCCTACAATTGACTATTGGTCTCATTGGGCATTCCTTTTTGTGTATTTTTGGTTGTCCCCTCAATGACGGTATTTTCGGGTTCATGTTTATTAGTTTTGATTTTTCAGCTTTGGTCAGTATGTATTCTGTTTCTTTTAGCGCACTTTTTATTTGTTTTTGGAATTTGTTGGTGGGGTCTTTTGTTAATTCCTTGATTTCGTTGTTGTTTAGGAATTCGACTGTTTTTTCAATGTATTCTGTTTTGTTCAAAATTACTGTAGTGTTTCCCTTATCTGCTTTTGTGATGATTAAGTCATGTTCTTTTATTTTTTGTTTCAACGACTTTATTTCTTTGATTTGTTTGTTGTTTTGAATGTTATTGCTATCGCCCTCTCGTTTGAGGATTTTTTTGGCTTCGTTGGTGGCGAGATTTTTGGTTAATTCCCTGTCTTCTGCTGGGAGCTTGTGACTGGCTATCTCAATATCTGTGATTAACTGTTTTATATTGTGGTTCGTGTGTGCGTCTGTGCAGTTGTATTTCAAACCTTTGTCTAACATATTCATTTCACCTTGAGAAAAGGTTACGTTCGTTCTGTTGTTTACTCTGCTGTGGAAATTGAATTCATTGTTATTCGTGTGTTGTTCGTTAGATTGATGGTTCTGTGTTTCTCCTAGTTTTCTTAATTTATTTTCTAGCGTTTCGTGCTTCCTCGTTGCTCTGATTTTGATGGTGTCATGTAGGTGTTCGGTGAAGCTGTCCCATTGGGCTGCGTGCCAGAAATTACTTAGTTGCAATTGAATGTCGTATAATTGTTGGTTAATTTTTTGCTTTCTTATGTATGCAAATCTTAATTCGTTTTTTATCCAAAGCGCTTTGGCTTGTTTAGTTGAAATGATCGAGGCTGGTGTGTTCGGTACGGTTTTAATTGGTACGTATTTAGGGGTGAGGTTTAGTTCTATACATTTTTTGTTGAACCAAATTGACTTGTCTAAATTCATGAGTTTAAGCCTGAGTGATTTGAATTTCTTGGCTTCACGATTTGCCTGACTAGCCGTGAACATTGTGGTGTTTGAAGCCATATTTTCAGTGTTGCCTTAGTAAACAAGAGTTTAGTGCTTTTCAGTCGGTCAACACGAATGTACCCAAAAGAGATGGGTTATGCCCTAATCCTGAAATAAATTACATGAGATTAATAAAACACTAGGATGACCAGTTTCGATCGTCAAGCGATCATCATCAGATCCAATACACTTAGGCTATAAAATCTATGTTTGAAATACAGGTGAAAATATTTACAATATGTACAATTATTTAGTTGCAGTATTGGTACTGCAACTGTCAGTGTATGCTAAATGCAGTATATATGTTAGGTGAAATGCTAAATGGTGATGGCTATCCGGAGATTGTACTTTAGAGAGATTATATGGTTGTAAACTATGGTTAAACTATAAAATTTTAGGCTAACTACTTATCTGATTGTCTTCCGTACTACAGCTATTCGCAGTTTCCGTGTTCACTTGAACTCGCTGTGCGGTCGACTGCGGTGGTTATCTTAACGACTGGTTTTTCCCTGCCTTCCCCCCCTGTCCCTACGTGCTGTGGGGAGTGATCGCGATGTGTTTATGTGAGGTGTAATAGGTAAATGTTATCTGGATCAGGTGTACGATGTACTTTTCTTCTGCAATAAACCAAGGCCCATATTAGAGGCAGTATTAAAGGTGCCGGGACGTCCTCATAAGACCGTCAACGCTTAGTTCGAATGGGTTATGCTCCACGCGTGGCGAGGACTAATCCACGGTCTTTAATAGTTGTAGATCCACCTCATTCAATAACATACATCTTATCTAGGTTGGCAACACCTCACATAAACACATCGCGATCACTCCCCACAGCACGTAGGGACAGGGGGGGAAGGCAGGGAAAAACCAGTCGTTAAGATAACCACCGCAGTCGACCGCACAGCGAGTTCAAGTGAACACGGAAACTGCGAATAGCTGTAGTACGGAAGACAATCAGATAAGTAGTTAGCCTAAAATTTTATAGTTTAACCATAGTTTACAACCATATAATCTCTCTAAAGTACAATCTCCGGATAGCCATCACCATTTAGCATTTCACCTAACATATATACTGCATTTAGCATACACTGACAGTTGCAGTACCAATACTGCAACTAAATAATTGTACATATTGTAAATATTTTCACCTGTATTTCAAACATAGATTTTATAGCCTAAGTGTATTGGATCTGATGATGATCGCTTGACGATCGAAACTGGTCATCCTAGTGTTTTATTAATCTCATGTAATTTATTTCAGGATTAGGGCATAACCCATCTCTTTTGGGTACATTCGTGTTGACCGACTGAAAAGCACTAAACTCTTGTTTACTAAGGCAACACTGAAAATATGGCTTCAAACACCACAACAAATACAAGAACATGCTACATTTCAAATAACCCTTCTTATTTCCCAACTAGGAAGGCCGATACAAACAATGAAATACCTGGGGAAAGAACACTGTAAACAAAACTAAAGTTCGTTGAGCTGTCGCACACGAGCTGGATGTCTCAGCTGCAGGCGCGTTGGACTTCGTAGTGCTCTCTTGATCCTGGAGGGAGAAGATGGAGGAGATGAGGCGTCCTTGTAGTCGTAGGTTTCCTCTTCTTCACTGGGACGCAATTAATTTTGCTCTTTTATTTATGGGAATACAAACACAACAGTTTTTTAGACGTATGCATTTTTCACAATATTATTTTATACTAGGCCTATCAAATTACAGCCCACATTTGTGACATGTTTTTTTTTTAATATAAATCGAGTTGAGCCTCTATGGACTGCGTGGTAACAACCAACTTCACTTTAGTGTCTAGGTCTTGCTCTTGTTCCGGCTTTGACTTCCTGCCAGTATCTTCTGACCCCAGCGCCGAGTGCCTGTTTTTGTTCCTCGGACAAAGGTCCTCTCCGTCTTCCTTAAGTTGATGCCATTTTAAAACATTGGTAGTTGTTCACCAATCTTCTAAATGTGTTCCTGTCACGAATTTCTCGGTCTAGAATACCAATTTGCCTGAGATCTTTTTCGCATTCCTCGAACCATCTCGGCCTTGTTGCCTTAGACTTGATGAAACTCCATATTCTTTTGGTTAATCGATCATCAGTCATCCTCAAAAGGTGAGCGTAAAATAGTAGCCGTCTCTTCTTAATTGACGCTGTGATAGGGTCTGTGTTGTTGTACAAGTCCTCATTTGCTCTCATTCGCCACTGTCCATCAACCCATCTATTACCTAGGATTTTTCTTAATATCCTACGCTCTCTTTTTCCAGTTGGTCGGCTTGACCTTTCGTGTTCATGGTTAATGTTTCGGACGCATATAATCCCTCAGGCTTTACAACTGTGGTATAGTGTCGGAACTTGGCCCCTATACTCATAGACTTTTTGTTATAGATATTCTTTGTAATGTGGTATGCCTGGTCTAACTTCCTCATCCTGACATTAATTGCTTCCTCTTCTAATCCATTCTGCTGGATGACTTCACTGAGATAACGGAAATTTGTGACTCGACTGATTTTTCCAAGGTTAGTGATAATCCATTCAGGTCCATCGCAGATATTTGTCATATATTTTGTCTTCTGAATAGAAATCTGGAGTCCTACCTTTTCAGCAATTTCTGACAGCCTATTGATCTTGTTGACTGCTGAATCTATGTCATTAGCAAAAATGGCCAGGTCATCCGCAAAGGCCAGACAGTCAATGTATATCCCTTTGTGCTTAGGACCAAGTCTGAACCGATCTTCATTTCTTTCTTCTTGGTCTAACATCTTCCTCCATTCTCGAATGAATTTTTCCAAAACACAGTTGAAGAGGAGTGGAGATAGTCCGTCTCCCTGTCTGACGCCCGTTCTAATTGTAAACGGTTCTGATATCTCTCCCATAAATTTGACTTTCGACACTGTGTTGGTTAGAGTTTGATTGATCAAATTTCTAGATGTATCATCCACTCCAAACTCTTCCAAAATATTCATTAATGACTCCCGGTCGATGGAGTCGTACGCTTTCTGAAAGTCAACAAACACGACCACGTAACTATATCCTCCTATCTTCTTGTACCTGATGATGTTCTTCAGGTTAATTATCTGTTCCGGGCATGAACGACCCTTCCTGAAGCCAGCCTGGTATTCCCCGATCTGTTTGTCAAGATGCGCTTATATTCTGTTCTGAACTGCTTTGGAGAAAATCTTATACGGAACAGATACTAATGAGATGCCTCTATAGTTGTTGACATTCTTTTTATCAACTTTTTTGTGTAGAGGATGGATTAGTGCTGACAACCATTCAATTGGTAACATCCCAGTTCTCCATATCTCTTCAAAACGTTTGACTAGTACATCTAGAGTTTCATCATTCGCCAGCTTCTGTAGTTCCGCCACTATTGAATCTTCACCAGCTGCTTTATTATTCTATAAACTGTTGATAATCTGTTTGATCTCCTCTTTACACGGTGGGGATGAGTTGAGTAGTTTGTGGATCGGATCGCACACAGTGAATCGTTCTTTCGGTTCATCACAATTAAGCAATCTTTCAAAGTAACGAGACATGATCGTACAGTTTTCTTTGTTGGTCAGGCCCAGCTTCCCATTTTCATCTCTAAAACAGAGGCTGTGGGCTTGAAACCCTTTCAAATTGGACTTGAATGTTTGATAGATGTCACTGGTATTGTTTTTCCGGAAATCCTGATCGATCTCTTCTAACTGCTGCTTCTCATATAATCTCTTGGCCCTTCGGAAAGTTCTGGCTGCTTCTTTTCGAACTTCACGGAACACATCGAAATCTTCAGGTCTTCGGGTCGAGTTCCACTTTTTCCAGGCATTTGTTCTTTGAGTCAGCACTTCATCACAATCCTCATTCCACCATCTATGCTGTCTCTTCTTAGCTGTCAGGATTGTAGTATTAGCTGCTTGTTGGATCTTGGAGGCAATGTCCGTCCATTTATGAGATTCAAAAATCAGTTGATGGTGCTATTGTTCTAATACATTTTGATCGATTTTCAACTTTTCAAGGTCATATTCACGAATCTTATTTCCTTATTTCTGGATCTTATGAGAGGAATGAAAGTTATTTTGATCTTACAGAGGTAATGATCTGAATCAAACTGGGCACCTCTCTGCACTTTAACATTCATTATTTCCTTAATCGCTCTCCTAGAGATTGCGACATGATCGATCTGTTTCTCTCCACACACATTGCCCGGTGATCGCCAAGTCTTTTGTTTGCTTGGTTTGTGTTTGTAGAACGTTGACATTATCTGAAGATTGAAGGTGCGACACAGATTGACGAGTCTTATACCATTTCTGTTCGTCATCTTGTGAGCAGGATAGGCTCCGATTGTTGATCTGAATTGCGGTTCTGATCCCAGCTGAGCGTTAAAGTCACCTAGTAAGATCTTGATGTTCTTTGATGTTATTTTCTCCAACTGTTCTTCAAGGAGGTCCCAAAACTGTTCAACTTTCTCAGGATTACGTCTGTTGTCCTCATTGATCGGTGCGTGAGCATTGATCAGCGTGTATCCTTTGTTACCGCCGCTGAGAGTTAGAATAGAAAGTCTCTCAGAAGGGCTAAGGAATTCCACTATTGAACTGACAACCTTCTTACGAACAACAAAAGCCGTGCCAAGTAAAGGCATGTTCTTACCTATTTTCACAGCCCTTTCTCCTTTATAAATCCTATACCCCTCAATATCCATTATGTCCTCATCTAGGTATCTCGTTTCTTGGATGGCCAAGATGGTTATGTCATGTTTGTCCATCATCATTGTCAATTCTTTGTGTTTTCCAACTTTCAGTAGTGAATTGACGTTAAGCGTCCCAAAGTAGTATTTCTGTTTCGTCTTAAATTTTGTACATGTAGTAATATCCTCAAAGCATCTAGTTTCAGGCTCCCCAGAATCCACAGGCCTGATTACGCTCCTAAGAACGGTAGATTCCCCCAACGAGGTACTACCTGGGGTAGTGTCCTTTTTGTGACGACATTCCATGATGCTTGGTTGTTCAAACCAGTGTGGGTCAGAAAGCTCCTTCCCAGTAATAGAACCGAGGCTGTAAGCCCCGGAGCTCAATAACAGGCCGCTCCTCTGGTGACAGACGCCTTTCGCAGCCGCTTCACTGAAGAACAGACGCTGCTAAATGAAGATAGTTCTTCCGCTTTATCCACCGTTGAGACCCGAAGCCTTCTTCCGCTTTCAAAACCGTTGACCATCTTCACCGTAACCGTGGTAAGGGGCCCTTACGAGGTACTACCAGCCGGGCCAGCTGGACCAAGGTTTTTTACAGAGGTGTTACTCCTCTATCACTCACCACTTTGGCCTGGCTTCCCATATGATGGGCCCAGGTTGGCGGGTTTATTTATTTTTATTAATAGGAAAGACCAGGTTTTAATGTTTTTCAAAAGCTTTGCTCGTAGATATTCATTAGATTTTTTTCTTCTTTTAAATACTGAAGAAGGCCATAGTGTGGCCGAAACTGGTAACTAACAAATATTAATTTAAAATTTTATTGACTAATGTATATTATAATTATTAAATAAGTGTGGGTATTTCTTTCTAGAATGTACAAGCATAATGTCAAATGGGGAAAACAGATTGTCAATATTATATGGCTCCTACTCAGAGGATTTTCACCAGGTAACTGAGGTCATACTCTTTTTAAATTATTATTATTCATATGTTCACCATGATGTTAGCCACGTCTGTTGGATTTATTTAGCATGAGGCATGACTTGGACACGTTCTGCAGATCATAGAGTCTGGCCTGTTTCCTGATATAGATCGATCGGTGATCAAAGAACAGTCCCAGAGTAGCTCGTGTGTATCCTTCTCCAGGATCAGGAATATATTGATAACAAGGTAGAACATTATTACTTAAGCAGTGCTTCTTAGCCAGGTTCAGGTGGTTTACCTTGGCTACTGGGTCAAGCCTCTTCAAGTAATGGGTAGATTTGGTAGTCGGGCATCCCCTGTGATATGCTGGATGGTCTCTGATTCATAATAGCATTTCCTACAATTTCTTATCGGCATGTCTGCTTTATGATGTAAGTAGCAAGCGTTGTGTTGCCAATATTTGATCTTATTGTTATTAATCGTGTGGAATCCATTTTACAGTGCTGCCTTAGTAATAACAAGAAGTTCCGTGAAGAACTATACAGCCTACTTTTCATGCCAATGATTATTCTACAGAATATGAACCTATCTAGAATAATTACGAAATTAAGTTGGTAATATCGAAATATCTAATTAGTTCAAAATATACCTGGTATAATGTAGCCTAACAGAGCACTACAGTTGGCAGCCCTGGTGACTGAATATATTCTTAGTTCCATCTCTTAAGGTACAGAATACAAAATTTGGTTGAAGTCCAATGGACGTTACATGCAGTTAGACACTGGATCTATCAGCACGCGTAAAAGCATGTTGCCAACAATTTCATGCGTGTGCTGGTCAGAAATAATCTGAAATATTATGATATCTTGTTGTGCCAATTTTGGATGAAATCCATTTGTTAGTATAGAAGTTACATGTATTTTAAAATTGGACATATCAGCAGGCATAGAACCATGTTGGCAGCACTGCCTTGTATTAATTACTCCAAATTAATCTAGAATGTCAGGTGCTATACGTGTGCAAAGTATAGAGCTGTTGGCTTGCATACTTTCTGATATATTGATATTAGGGCAAAAAAATATAGACAGCATTTATTAACAGTTGGCAGCCTTGATTGCTCTTAACAATACTTATAGTCATATATTTTATGGTAGACATAGCACATACGAAATTTGGTTGAAATCCAACTGATAGTATAGAAGTTACATGTATTTAAAAATTCGTACTATCAGCAGGCTTATAATCATGTTGGTTGAACTGACGTATATAAGTTACTCCAAATTAATCTAAAATGTCAGAATATACGTGTGCATAGTTTAAAGCTGTTGGCTTGCATACTTTCTGGTATATTGGTATTTGGATTTAAAAAATAGAGAGAGAGCAATTATTAACAGTTGGCAGCCCTGGTGACTCTTAAGAATACGCTCAGTCATATCTGTTTATGTACAGATATTACATACAAAATTTGGTTGAAATCCAATTGATAGTGTAGAAGTTATATGCATTTAAACATTGGACTTATCAGAAGGCTTAAAATTATTTTGGCAACACTGTCATGGTTGGCCTCCTGGAAATTAAACTGAAATAGTCTTATCAACATGTGTGCCAATTTTGGAATAGCTCCCATGCTTACCTTGCAAGATATCCAACATGGAGCTCAAATTTCTAGAGCGTTTTTTCAGCAGTTGGTAGCACTGACATCATTTTCAAATATGGACGTGAGATATTCCGGTGCACATCTTTACTCATACTAAATTTGGTTTTGATTGCTGCAGCCGTTTAGGAGTTGATATGGGGACACACACACACACACACACAGCCAGACAGACAGACAGACAGACAGAAGGACAGACAGACAGACACATATTTTCCCGGATCGATCTCATAAGTCTACTTTTTCCTCATTTTTGCAAAATGTGAAAAGTAGGCTAAAAATTTGATGCTTTTCAGTGTTGTCTCACTGAAAAACATCAAATTTTGCTTATTATTTTTAAGATGAATTCTGGAGACTACCTTCCAATGAATCAGTCTTTAAAGAAATAGAATCAGTGACAAGCACTGCGGAAATAAGCGAATATCATTCTTGGGGCATTTAATGAAGTCACCAGAAAATAGAATCAGTAGGAAGATAATAGAAAATGCAGGACGTGTAAGAGCAACATTAGGTGGATTACAGAACATAAGGAAGACATGAGAGAGTTACATATTACAATAGAAGACATAAAATACAAGACGGACGCACTATAGATATTGAACAACAAACACACTACTCTACAGACGAAGGTCAACAGAGGATAGGAAGATTGATTGCTGATGAAGAAAAAGTATTGCGCTCAGAGAGGATATTGAAGTATTAGGCGGATAAAACGAAGAAAAACCTGAACGATAAACCTGACTTAAGTGGTCCTATGCAGACCATAAAATTAAAATAATAATATTTATTATGAATATGTGTGTTGTGTTGTAGGTATTGCCTACAGCGATTACAGTGATTTTAGAGGTGCGACGGTCAGGACATGTATGAGCACGAGCTCTTCCCATTTAAGCACCCTTATATGCTTACTGATTGCGCCGGGATTCGACACTGAAACGTTGGGTACAGCAGACAATAAGTTTATCGCTGTGCCATGAAAACCAAACCCATACACACATAAGAAAACGAGTCTTATAACGATGGTGTCCCTAGCCTCTAAATAAAGCTACAACAACAAAGAAAATGTGTATTCCATTATCGTACAGGCCATAGGCATATTTCAATATCTTAAACTTTGTATACTTCAATTCCACGAGGCCTGGCTCGTTTCGCTTTCGTCCGATGTGTATCCTGACGACTAGTGATTTTAGAACTTAAAAGGTCCATTAAGGTTCCGTATTGATAAACTAATCTCTATTTAGTATAAAATAAAGTCCCCGTTCTTTGGATGTCACGGGTAATCTCTAGAACCAATGGTTGGATATTGGTGTAGTTCCTACCATTCTGTATAGGCAGGGGCGTATATACAACTTGTTTTCGGGGCGGGGGAGGGGGGACGGGGCTGGCTATCCTGGAAAATTGTGAGTATTCTCAGATGATTGTCACCGCAAAATATCCAGAAATATCACCCAATATCTTAGAGCATATAAGTTTATATAGCCTAGCAATACAAAAAAATGTAAAATACAACACAACACACAAATGAGATGTTATGCTTAATGAATTTTCTATTATGATCTATAGAGTATGAATGGCAAATATCTGAATTTTATTGGCTTTTCTTCGGGAGGGGGGGGGGGGGGCTGGAGCCCCCTCAGCACCCCCCTTATATACACCCTTGTGTAAAGGATATCTCGAGGACGGTTTCTGTAGAAATTAATTAATTTATGATCAAAGGAAGCCAAGCAGTAACGATTTCAGTGAAAAATTCGAAAAAATATATAAATACCTGGCATCCGTGCGCTTTTTAAGTTCACGCTGGGCGAACTGTTAAAAATATCAATATACTATGCGTGTAAACTTGTTCAGCATGAAAAGTTCTACAAAAAAGTCCGGGAGAGCATATCTCTATATTCAATACATCGTCCACTATAAGTGTTTTTAGATTGCACGGAAGGGGAATTTGTGTTTCATGCACCTCTCCATTCTTAAATTTTGTCTGACAAGTATTTGTTGCACATGCATCTCCTTGATAGTCCAGTCAGTGATTTTAACCCATCATGCCGAGACATAAAATGGATATAAGTCGTAGTTCATTGACATAAAATATAAAGTGCATATCACGTAATGCATTCATAACTGTTCCCGGGCGAAGCCGGGGCGGGTTTATAGTTGAGTAATCAATAGGTTGAAAGTTACGACTATTCAATACATTTTATTAAATAAAGATTACTCTGTGCTCATTGGTGGGTTATGTTCCAAGGCCTAATTGTTTTTGGCCCCTTCATCAGCCAATATGAATAAATAAATGTTACAGACACAACAAAAGGTATAGCGTAACACACGAAAAATTCCCATCCTTCTTTATGGTGCACCATAAGTTTTAACAAGGGACTTTTTAGTGTGTTACGCTAAACATTTTGTTGTGTCTTTGACATTTACTTATTCATATTGGCTGATGAAGGGGCCAAAACAATTAGGCCCTGAAACATGTCCCACCAATGAGCACATAGTAATCTTTATTTCATGAAAAGTATTGAATAGTCGGAACTTTCAACCTATTTATTATTCAACTCGGCAAGTGATTTTTCAATTACCGAGAATCAAGCCCCGGATATGGGAGAATAAGGGAAGCTTTGTTGTTGTTGTTAATTATTTCAAGGGATTTGCAACATCGTAGTCATATAGCCCCGTATACTTGGGTATGTGTAGAATTTGTCCGATGAACTGTGTCTCTGTGATGGCTATACTAATGTGTGCATTTGTAATTGAAGTAGGATTTCGATGGGAAGCGGCCGTGGCCTTAAGTTAGTTACCATCTGGGTATTTGCCTGGAGAAGAAGTGAGAAACCAAGGAAAACCCCTTCGAGGGTGGCTGAGGTGGGAATCGAACCCGCTTCATCCATGTTTTGCCTCAAAGGCTGAGTGTACCCCGTTCCAGCCCTCAAACTAGAACGATGTCTTGGCAGAGCCTGGAAGCGAACCTGGGCTTCCACGGTGACAGTCAATAACGCTAGACAATACTGAACAAGGCGGGCGTGGTGGCGCAGCAGTGAAGTTGGTTGCCTCTCACCAAGATGGCCGGGGTTCGATACCCGGTCAATGAATATCAGGTTATCGAAGTGAAATGCCATGTCCTGTGGTTTGGATTGGATTCCACGTTAAGAGGAGGTCCCGTGGCTCATGATTACGAGATTAATGGTCACGTAAAACTACTGTATAATAAAAGAGAGTGGTTATGGCGCTGCACCATCACACTCCCGCTGAATATTGTAGAACTGGCTGTTTGATCTAATCCCGTTCATTTCCTCAAGTCGTAATATTGTTGCTTAGTTCCTGTTTGGTTACCGGAACTGGTTATATGGCTATTTAGAAAACGGCATGTTGAAATGTGTGTACTATACTGTAATATACGAGCAAGAGGACACGTGTAAGGCCTTTTACTCACTTGAACTTGTGCATGCGGTGCGTGCGGAACGGTACCTTCAATGAAGATACAAAATAGTCAAGTGCAAATTCGAGTCACAAATGTACTGCAGTTATAACCTATAACACTTCAGTCAGCTTCATTCAACAGCTGTGAAGACTCGCTATACGTAGATCGTTTCTAGACGCATAAAAATGACTTCCGAATATTGTCTCATTTGAGGTGGTCATAATTTACATCATAGTGGCTTGAAATGAGACCGCCACATGAACTCGAACCTCAAACCCCCGCACTTCGTTTGGTGGGCTGAATCTACATTTTTTTTTTTTTTGTCGTGTGGTCTCCTGAGAGGCCGAGTGCAGGTCTTTCTATTCGACGCCCGTGGGCGACCTGCGCGTCGGGATGAGAGATGGAATGGATGAGGATGAATGAAACAGGGCAAGGATGTGGAAGGAATCGGCCGTGGCCTATCAGAAGGTACCATCCCAGCATTTGCTTGGTGTTGAAAATGGGAAACCACGGAAAACCATTTCAAGGATGGCCGACGGTGGGGCTCGAACCCACGCGTCTACCGAGTCAGCAGAGAGCTTGGCCCCATGACCTAATGCTGCGCTTTAGCCAGCTGAGCCAATGCTGTCGGTAATCTACAAATAATAATAACAATATCGTAACCCCTCGGGTACCGGGTGCAAGCGTTGTTATTTGACACCTAGAGGGTAGCTTGCATTTCGAATTTCGTTGTTCCTTTAAGCACTATGAAAGTCAAGGAGGGTAGATATCTAAGCTCTTTGAACACTATAGCGCTTTCTAGTAGAGAAATGAGGAACTTTGTGTTGGCGGAAACTCCCGAGATTAATTTTGTCATTATGAACACGGCCTACTGAATTCAAATGGGTTCCTTGACATGCCAACATCGTATGACATGCCTGTCGTAATTTTTTCGGCCTTTCAAAAATCACTTACCCCGGCCAGGAGCGAACCGTCAAGCTTGGGGTTAGTAGACCAACACGATTACCACTCACCCACCGTGGCAAATATAAATCAGCAACATTGGCAGATGACCTCGCTGTACCGCTCCTTAAAGCATCCATAATAATAATAATAATAATTTTATTTATTTTATTAAATACTATTTATGTTACATTATTGTGATATGTCTCACGAATCTGATGACAGTACAGATTATCTGTGAGACCCATTAATTAATATTTACAATATATATATAGATTATATTTCAATACAAGAGTGCATGCAATTTTTTTAATAATAATAATAATAATAATAATAATAATAATAATAATTGTATAACTTTTTAATGCAGCCAATGGACATGTATAAGTATTTTTCTTTACAGGACGGGTCAGGGAATAATAACAGCAGCAAATCAGCAGTATGTATCATTTTATAGAATCTTGACTCAAAATGAGTTTCAAAATCACACAAAACAAGTAGTTCCGTGAAGAACTGTACAGCCTATTTTCATATATCCTACTTATGTTAATTGCCACTATCAACATACACAATTTCAGTTTGATTGCTGTAATAGATTCGTAGATATTGAGAACCGACTAAATATTTCGGATGGTCGCCATGTTGGATTTTATATATGTAGGTCCTAGAGGTATGTACTGTTACATGCAGATTATTGTGAACGTGTAGTATTCAAACTTCAATCGCATAATTAGGACACAAGAAAAAACAAGGAGATTTAAAAATTTTTCACAGCTGCCATCTTGAGGTTATGGAAACAATTGAAATAAATTAGATGCCAGTGGATTAACATTCGTATAAGGATTTACTGTACCAAGTTTCACTGCACTCGAATGGTTAAATTGCGAGAAATGTCCATGTGAATATTTATATTTCGCGTCGCCGCCATGTTGGATTTGTGATCACCAGGTTATTTAAAGTCCTATAGGTGAACTTAAGTTCATAGCCCCTATGAACATTAAAAAATGCAGTTTGATTGCTAAAATAGATTCGTAGATATTCATTATCGTCTAAATATTTCGGATGGTTGCCATGTTGGATTGTTAAATGTATAGGCCATAGAGTCATGTACCATTAAAGGAAAATTATTGCGTAGGTTCATTATTCAAACTTTCACTTCGATCGCATGACTACATCACAATAAATAAAATCTTAATTTTAAAATTCGCACTGCCGCCATCTTGAGGTTACGTAAACAATTGAACTAAATTAGATACCAGTGGATTACAATATGTATAAATATTTCCTGTGCCAGGTTTCAGTGCGCTTGGAACATTAAATCGCGAGAAAGGTCTATTTAAAATTTTCAAATTCGCTTGGCCGCCATGTTCGTTTTGTAGTTAACCGGTTTTTGAAAGTCTTATAGATGGACTTCCAGTAGTGCCCTTTATCTCCGTACAAAATTTCAGGGTTTTACCGCTAATAGTTTCAGAGATATAGAATGCCGGTGAAATATTTCGCACAGCCGCCATCTTGTGATTATGTAAACAATTGAACGAAGTTAGATGTCGGTGCATTACAATGTATATAAACATATTCTTTACCAAGTTTCATTGTGTTTGGTTGGTCAAATCGCGAGAAACGTCTATTTGAAGTCGCAAATTCGCTTGGCCGCAATGTTGGTTTTGTAGTTACCAGGTTTTCGAAAGTCACATAAGTGAACTTATAGTAGTTCCCTCTATCACCATAGAATATGTCAGGGTAATATCGGTAATAGTTTCGGAGATATTTGATGCTGGTGAAATATTTCGCACAGCCGCCATGTTGGATTGATGAGTCGTAACAAAATTTGAAGGGCACGGTCGAGGTCGCCGGGAATAGTGCTATGATCTTTCCGAGTTTCATTGATATCGCTCCAGCCGTTTAGATTTTATTAGGGGGGGACACACACACGAATCACACACACACACACGCACACACACACGGACAAAAGGTGATCTCATAAGCCTATTTTTTTCAAAATTGAAAATAGGCTAAAAATGAAAATTATAATGCATTCATATTTCAATAAAATAGTTAACACAACAGCAGTTAAGAAGAACAATATCGCATAATATGAGGTGTAAAATTGAACCAAATGTTGTGTATTTGTAATTGCATAAACCCGAACAGTGTATTATTTATGGCAGATAATAAATTAAAAGAAAGTACTGTTTCTTCGCTACACTGAGGATCATTGATTCATATATATGTTTTTCAGATCTAGATGATGAATACACGTAAATCTTTCTAAGAGGCGATAACCTCTCAAAATTTGCATGAGGATTGGTCTGTAAACCAGTTTTTTTATAACGTTGTTGACACACAAAGATAACAATTTTTGCATTAACGTTGCGGTGACAAGCACTAATCTGTTCTTTTCCTCCAGTAGTCGAAGATGCATACGTGGCATACGTTCAGTGGACATATTATTTACACTGAGCAATTTACTGCGCAATCGAAGTGTACAACTCCTTCTCGCCTGGCAGAGCCACCAATGAGATGCGGGTAGAATATGCGCAAGCCCGCTGAGGGGCAAGGTGCGCGGTAGACCGTCACACTTTCAATGTGTATCACGCAAATTTTGGATTGACAACCAGTACAAACACATATCCATGCTAATTATAAATCTTAGCAAGAGTATGTAGATATAGCCTAACACTATTTGGGGTAGGTGCTCTAGAACAGGGTACCTGGAGTCTGGAAAAGGACTACTCTCAGTGCCGGGATTGAACTTGGGATCTCCGTGCGCTCATCTATCGAGTGTAGATGTGGAGCATCCCTGGACTAATCAAATACTGTACATTAATGACTTAACCAATATGCATAATATATTTTCTATGATAATATGTGTTTTCTGAAAATGTTAAGGTTAGACCACATCAATATGATATAGACTGCCGTATCCATTAAGGTTGATTTGTAGTCATTAACTGGAAGATACGAGGCACGTCCAGAAAGTAAGTTCCGTTTCGTAATAAAATTAAATTGTGTACAGATACAGAAAAAATATTTATTGCACAACATTCTACACCTCTTAAACTACTTTTCCACATAACTGCCGAACTTTTTCAGGCATTTGTCATAGCGTGGCACAAGTTTTTGGATACCTTCTTCATAGAAGTTTGCCGCCGACCGTAAACGAGGGTAATGACCCCCCTGTAAGATATCCTACCCTTTGGCCACCACTGTTAGGCAAATTGCGTATGTGGTCAAGAGAACTCCGAAACATACGCAGTTCTCCTGGTAAGCACGCAATTTGCCTAACAGTGGTGGCCAAAGGGTAGGATATCTTTCAGGGGAGTCTTCACTCTCGTTTACGGTCGGCGGCAAACTTCTATGAAGAAGGTATCTAAAAACTTGTGCCACGCTATGACAAATGCCTGCAAAAGTTCGGCAGTTATGTGGAAAAGTAGTTTAAGAGGTGTAGAATGTTTTGCAATAAATATTTTTTCTGTATCTGTACACAATTTAATTTTATTACGAAACGGAACTTACTTTCTGGACGTGCCTCGTACATCACATAGCAGCGACCTACGATTCGCTGTAATCGAACCATTGATATGTTTTTTAATTCTTATTATAAGCTTTCATTTTATTTAAATTTTTAATAGCATTTTTTAATGATATCCATTTTCTCTTTTATCTTTGTAAACTTAGTTTAAAGATTATTTTAATTCAATATACGCTGACGAAGGTTTCATTGAACTCCGAAACATGTACGTTTAAGCAATGATTAAACCACATCTTTAGTGATTTACAAGGCGGTTTTGAATAAGGTAGCAATATCAAAGGTTTATTAGTGGCAGCGGTTTAGTCGGTCAACTCGAGTATACCCAACTAGATTGGACAGGGAGTTACAATTAATTCCCTAGTACCTGAAATTTATGTATTTATTTATTTATCCGAAGTCGTCAGAGTTTTTAAGAGCATTAAAAATCCTTCAATATGCCTTCCTTCGGAGGGGAAGTAAAGCCGGCGGTCCCATGTCATAGATTTATGGCATGTAAAAGATCCTTCCACGGACTAAACATGTGTGAAGTTAAATTGTTACGTTAGATTTCGTCGGAACGCTCTATCAATGTTCCAACGATCACCACTAGGTATCATTGATATCTGGTAGCGAAAGTTGGAACTACTTGAAATTGAACAGAACTTGTAGCTCACCCTAAGGGTGTCCGCTGGAAGCAGCTACAGACTCAGACGAGCCGAACATGTCCTAGCACACTCCCGGCACTAAAAGCCATACGATAAATAAATAAAATAAGAACCTGAAATAAATTACTTCAATCGAAGGATTCTTTTCGAAAACCGGACAAGTCCAAAAATAAATTGTTCAGAAACAAGCTTCAATGTACTGAATGAAATAAAAATTGTTTTTAGACCTACTATTGCCCCACTAACAGCTCTACATCGCACTTAAAGAAAATATATAGCCTACAGTTCATTATGAGGATAGTTTGAGAATAGATAAAAAACACAATTTGACTAGTCTAATGTTCGCCGAAATCTTAGTTGAATACTAAAACAAAAAATATTTTAATCCTGAAATACGATTATTTATTATGTAAATTCTAACAAAGTACAAATTATTATTTAATGCCAAACATTCCAGATCATTAATTATCTTGAATAAGCATTCGAAAAGCATTGGACATGTCCCATTTTTCCAATATTTGACACTTGTCTACAACCCGAACTGTCTGCTTTTTGGAGACAGCATTAATATATATACGTAGAGCAGGCCTTGGAGAAGATTCAGAAGAAGATGTATTCATCTCAAAAATTCATTTTTTGAACTTGTCTGGTTTTTTTTTTGAATGAACCCTTCAATTATGTTTTGTCTTCGCACATACTTAGGGGGCTAAATTGGATGACTAATTTAGCTCGTCAAACGAACGCCATTAGATCCTTATGCTTATTCGGGTTCAGTGGCTATGTACTGTATATAACACTTATGCATGCTACAGAACTTGTCCATGGTAGGAAGTGAAGTGAAGAGGATAGCATGCAGGAACATCCGGCAATCAGATAAGTCTAAAAAACCACATTGTCACCTCAGTTACAGTTAAGTGTTTGTTTCGCCAATTCCTCCACAGACTGGAGCGAGCGAGTAGTCCGGCGTGCATATACTGCAGTGAAATTGATGCTGCAGTCTATACTTTCTTTACATGTGACCATTGGCTGTCACAAAGATGATGTTTGGAGGCAGTGCAGGGAGAGCTCACGCCAGACAACATAGTCCTTGTCATGCTATAAAACTAGGAACCCTGGGATCAGGTGGCAGTGTATGTGGAGAGTACTTTACGCCTAAAGAAGCGGGATATAGACGCTTATGGCCTATAGTAAAGAAGAACTGAAGGATGAAGGAGCATAAGATGCTTCATAAACGACACCGCCCTGAAGTAACGCGAGGGCGGTTCCGAGGCGGGTATACACGTAGTGGGAGAATTGTGTGTGGGTTTTAGTGGGTAAGAGCCCCACACACTTGAAGAGTGCGGACCCTCTTCAAGCGTCGGGAGGCAGATTTCCCACAATCCCTCGTATAGAAAAAAGGGTTTGTTTAAGTTTTTAAACTAGCCAACAAACTACAAAACTCATCATGTAAATAAGAAATTCAAATGTAACATTTAATAACAAAACAGTCTAGAAGACAATAAATTTAACAGTTCCCGACGATAGAAGTTAGGGATTCAAAAGGATTTCTTATGTATACACATAGACAGGACTGACAGAAAAGCGCAACAGTTATGGAAGTGTATTGTAATAAAACAATATGAAAAATGAAAATCCACAGCCAGATTCCAGTCTCCGACCGGATCTGGAATGGAATGAATGAAGCCCCCATCTAGCAGCGAGGATATGAACTGTGCCGGATGCCGAGGCCTGACGCACTCCTCTGGGGAAATTATTAAATGAATGACAGATGAAATGAAATGATAGTGGAGAGTGTTGCTGGAATAAAATATGACAGAGAAAACCGAAGTACCCGGAGAAAAACCTGTCTGCCTCCGTTTTGTCCAGAACAGAGCTCACTTGGAGTGACCGGGATTTGAGCCACGGGCCCAGCGGTGAGAGGCCGGGGTGCTGCCGCCTAAGCCACGGAAGCTTATGTAATAAAACAATATAATTGGTTAAAACAGTCCGCCTCGTTACAAAGAGTAATTTATTGAAAAATGATATAGCTTCATTGTTGTAAATACTGTTGTACATATGTATTATATACATATCTGCTGAACCTAAATGAGACTAGCCAATCAAGATCCGATGATGTTTGCTTTACGAACGAAACTAGTCATACAATTTATCCCCATTTTTGTGAGAAGTGCATAAATAAGTCAAGTAATTTATTTCAGTTTTAAGGAAGTTAATTATAACTGCTCGCCCAATGAACACTAATTGGGCACGTTCCTGTTGACCGACTGAAAAGCTTCTGCTGATTGAAAAATGACTTCTAACATTTTAATACTATCAAAACTTTTAAAAAATTATGTTTTAATAACGCCAAAAATGACCACTGTTGAATGATAAGTATATTTTTTCTACATATTGTGGAGCAATTCGGAGTAGGCTGTAGCCCCATCAGTCCCCCATCTGGATACGCCCCTAACCCCCAGGAAAGTGCGCAAACTGACTGCACCTCGCCAAGAAAGTATATTGTCAACTATTGGATGTAATGTTTTAAACTATGCGGAGATATCAGAGAAACAGCCAATTCTCAAAGCAGCTCTGCTCGGTAATACTCGCGTAACGTGGGAGTTATTGTCTGAACCATACATTTGTAAATTTTAACTTTATAGAAATGACGCGAATGTTCAGCTTCTGTCAAAGCTTGCTTAGCCTTGCATACCTCAAGGCGTTATTTAGGAGTTAACAATCGACTTGGAACAAATGCCGACCGCAGAATTAGGGACAAGGTAATATGTGGCCTGTAGGGCTTAATGTACTCCAACATTTTGTTTGGGGTAGAAATAAGGAAAACGAAAGAATACTTCTAGGATAGTCGAAGTGGCGATCAAACCTACGGTATTTATACTCATTATCCTCACGAGGCCGAATGAAAACAATTTCATCCCTCAATCTAAAGTAATTTTTCCGGCAGATCGATGATTGGGATACAAGTACCGACAAATAAACCTAGACCACAACATAATGGTGACCTGTATATTAATGTTCCGAACTTCAAATTGAGTACCAGTACAGCTTCAACACTCCCAGCTTGAAGAGCAGATATCTCCCAGGAACAAATCTTTCTCATTATTATTGTAATTATTATTATCATCATTATGAACTAGATAATTCTATTCACACCTTCTCCCTTGGAGGGTGGGTTCAAAATAGGCAATCGCTTCAAGAGCACATGGAGGTAGAGATATCTCCTGACAATATTGTTGCGGTGATGCTACAAAATGAAGAAAATAGACAATCGCTTCAAGAGCACATGGAGGTAGAGATATCTCTTGACAATATCATTGCGGTGATGCTACAAAATGAAGAAATTAGACGCTGGTAGCAAGTTTTGTTCAAAATATCCTCCGAACAATGAAGACAGATCTGGATCGCCCCTACGGACGAGTGCCCTACGGGCAAAGATAAATTGGCTCTAGCCTGAAGTAATGTGAAAAACGGTTCCAAGCTAGTGTTCAGAAGTAATGGGGGAGTTTTAGACGGTAGTCTGCTTCTCAGGAGCCCGACACTATGTGCGTAGGCCTAAATATATTTCTTCCCCTAAAACACAAAAAAAAAATATTATGATTATTATTGAAAGAAGCTATGCCACATATATTTATCAATCACACCAAAACTTGAACCTGGTTGAAATTATTTGTTACGTGTAGGAGTGAGGTAGTGAAAGTAATGTGTGATGTCCGAGACACGTGCCAGTCCTGTTCATCCTCCTACTGTAACACACAACAGTATGAAATTTACAAGAGTTCCGTGCCCTTTTCGTGCCCTATTTGTTAATTGCACGACGGGAGTCAGTCGTCTGTTGAACCCACCACCACTTTATCAACCCTTCTCCCACTCCTAGCCCTCACTAGAGCTAAGAATAGTTTTCACGTTACTCCAATGTGATTGCCTTTGGAAATGTTCTACTCGGAATTTCCGGCAAAGTAGGAACAAACTCTTTGTTTCGATGCACATCAGACCACGTTTCCTTCAGTTCCGTTAGGAAATGCTCCACAAAGTTGAACACAAATCAATAGCCATCAATTTAAAAGTTTTTCAATAGAAATCTAATTTGCAAGTTGAATGACATTGGTGTTACAGTTTCCCGTTGATGAGTTTGGAAGATAAATTGATATACAACATGGTAATAGAATAAGTTTTGGGCGTGGCTTAGTTTGAAATATAATTATCATGTAATTATTAGGAAGCACTAAGCATAAATCTTCATAAATTATAGTTCTCGTCTTGGTAATTGACGTTAGAATGAACGATTTGTTCCAAGGCACTCTGGGATGTCAGAGAAAGAAGGACCCCCATTCTTCCCGCTGTCGCAGCCCTTACGCCCTCATGAGTCACAATCAAGACACGCTCCGTCCCGCTGAAGACTTGAAAAACTTTAAGTTGGATAATTTTTCACTAACTGTAAAAGTTTATATATGGTTGACCTCTGAACAAATCAGCCCTGTAACAGAGATTATTGCTCACTACGAAAACATTCAAGTAACAGAGCTTATAATAATAATAATTGTATGTATGTATGTCTACCCGTTATTATTCTCGTTTTTCCAACGGGGTCGGGGATGAGATGCGATGGAAGTCTTTGTGGCGATGGTTTTTACGGCCAGATGCCCTTCCTGACGCCAACCTCATGAGAGGAGTTAATGAGAGATGAAATGAATGATGGTGAATGAAACTGGGCAAGGGTGTGGAAGGAAGCGGCCGTGGCCTGTCAGAAGGTACCGTCCCAGCATTTGCCTGGTGTTGAAAATGGGGAAACCACGGAAATCCATTTCAAGGACGGCCGACGGTGGGGCTCGAACCCACGCGTCTACCGAGTCAGCAGAGAGCTTGGTCCCATGACCTAAAGCTGCGCTTTAGCCTGCGTAACCACTACTGTCGGTATAATAATAATAATAATAATAATAATAATAATAATAATAATAATAATAATAATAATAATAATAATTGTATGTCTACCCCTTATTATTCCCGTTTTCTAACGGGGTCGGGGATGAGATGCGATGGAAGTCTTTGTGGCGATGATTTTTACGGCCGGATGCCCTTCCTGACGCCAACCTCATGAGAGGAGTTAATGAGAGATGAAATGAATGATGGTGAATGAAACTGGGCAAGGAAGTGGAAGGAAGCGGCCGTGGCCTGTCAGAAGGTACCGTCCCAGCATTTGCCTGGTGTTGAAAATGGGGAAACCACGGAAAACCATTTCAAGGACGGCCGACGGTGGGGCTCGAACCCACGCGTCTACCGAGTCAGCAGAGAGCTTGGCCCCATGACATAATGCTGAGCTTTAGCCAGCGTAGCCACTACTGTCGGTATAATAATAATAATAATAATAATAATAATAATTGTATGTCTACCCCTTATTATTCCCGTTTTCTAACGGGGTCGGGGATGAGATGCGATGGAAGTCTTTGTGGCGATGATTTTTACGGCCGGATGCCCTTCCTGACGCCAACCTCATGAGAGGAGTTAATGAGAGATGAAATGAATGATGGTGAATGAAACTGGGCAAGAATGTGGAAGGAAGCGGCCGTGGCCTGTCAGAAGGTACCGTCCCAGCGTTTGCCTGGTGTTGAAAATGGGGAAACCACGGAAAACCATTTCAAGGACGGCCGACGGTGGGGCTCGAACCCACGCGTCTACCGAGTCAGCAGAGAGCTTGGCCCCATGACCTAATGCTGAGCTTTAGGCAGCGTAGCCACTACTGTCGGTAATAATAATAATAATAATAATAATAATAATAATAATAATAATCAAATGAAGGTACTAAACGATGGACTTCAGAAATACTGGGTGATTCTACTTCACTAATAAAATTTCCAGAATGTAGGAATTTAAGTAACTCGTTGAATGAAAAGCAGAAAACGTAAATGAAAGGGAATCTATAACATCAAGAACTAAGAAGAAGCAAACTGATTTCCAAAAAATATATAATAAACCGAACTACCTTCTTTTTAACACTAAAATTCACCATTACATATCAATAACTGAATCAGCAGCACTTTATTGGCCTGAAACTCACCATCTTGAACACGAAGGAATAAGAGAACAATTAGAAGTCAAGGAAAGGAACATGAAGAGAAAAATCTTAGGACCAAGAATAAATAATAATAATAATAATAATAATAATAATAATAATAATAATAATAATAATAATAATAATAATATCGTATGGCCTCGGGTGCCGGGTGCAAGCTTTATTATTTGACACCCAGAGGGTAGCTTGCATGTGGAATGTCGTTGTTCCTTGAAGCACTATGAAAGTCAAGGAGGTTAGATATCTAAGCTCCTTGAACACTATAGCGCCTTCTAGTAGAGAAATGAGAAACTTTGTTTTGGCGGAAGCTCTCGAGATTAATTTTGCCATTATGAACACGGCCTACTGAATTCAAATGGGTTCTTTGACATGCCAACATCGTATGACATGCATGTCGTAATTTTTTCCGCCTTTCAAAAATCACTTACCGTGGCCAGGAAAGAAACCTGTAAACTTGGGGTGAGTAGACCGACACGTTAACCACTCACCCACCGTGGCAAGGACCAAGACTTACAAACGCAATTCATTAAAACAAACCCAATTATGAAACATATTAATGAATTCCCAGAATCACATATTTAATGCAAATGTGACGCACAAATTATACAGGATATTTAAAAAGAATGAACTCTGATAGGCTTTCTCATAAAATGTCCAATTTTCTGCAAAATAACTACTAGACCAAATGGGTACAAACCCACCGAAAAAGAGCTTATTAAATTGGAAACGCCACAGTTACAAGATCGAGATGAAACCAGAAATATTGCCCAAACACGGGGATTTCAGGATGAAGAATAGGAACACACGATGTACATGGATGGCTGAGTGGATGCTTGGAGTCTTTAAGAACGACGAACTACTGGACAAGAAGGAAGGTCGATTACATGTTGATTCAGCGTGGCCTTAGGTTAGGTACCAATTCAGTAGGTATAAGCTTATGTGGAACATTTTGGCCAAATAAAATGTAAGGCACAACAGAATTTGTAATTCATTATGTTTATCTATAGGGCCTATCAATGAAAATAATGTATAGTGTTCTAAGACCATTATTGCCACAGTTTGTACTTAAACCATGTTCATGTCAATAAAGTTATAACATCAATTTCTATACTATTCATTTATATGCTTCTTGATGAATAAAAAAATTACGAGACTTACAGTAGTCGCATATGATGTGTAACATCTGACATAGAAGAAACCTCACGTGGAATTGTTGATACACCGGTATTTTATAGTATTATTGGCAAAAATATTAAACTATTGTAAAAGGGAGTGTTTTACAGATATTGTATTTTATAATACGGAACTCATTTTATTAGATGATTTGTAGCTTCCACCAGCACTAGCCTAAATAAAGAATACGATATGGATCAACTAGATTAATAGACGCAACACCGCTCATAACCTTAAATTCCTTATAAACAGGTCCTCTTGATTCACAGACCAACACGCAATTTCATATGGATTTTGTTAAAATGAGTCATATTGACATGATAAATATCGCTTAAAATGATAATCTGGTAGCAAAAATATGTACCCCACCCAGGATTCGATCCCAAGATCTCTAGATTCACAGACATACGCAATAACCCCACTGCCATTTCGACTACGCAAAAATTGTGCACAAGATGGCGACTTATTTCCACGTTCCAATAATACTACATTACGGAATTAAGTTTCATTTATATTTTGCTTGTTTCGATAATGTTCCTGAGTGACATTGAGTTAAAAATGCCTTATGCCAATGGAATGCCGAATACTTACAATGTTTAATATTAAGGCATTTTACCATTTAAATACTGATACGAAGACTTCGAACATGTACCATGCCATTTGTTTAAATCACTTGACACCAGAGTTCGCATGAGCGTTTTCCATTCGGTATGTCATATACATTCCACATGGCCGAGAGTGCCTCATGGTATCAATTTTCGACACCGCGCGCTGATTGTTTCTCTTACCACTGCCAGCTGGATCGATCGTTCGAGTTGGCAGTGCGTCTTATACTTCCGTTCGATCCACCACTGCCTGCTAGGGCGCACTTCCATCGATAGAGCGGGCAGTGCATACTTCCGTTGTCCGCCACTGCCAGCTAGTACACTTCCGCTTGATCGATCGAGCGGGCAGTGTATACTTCCGTTGTCCACCACTGCCAGCTAGTAGGCCTACACTTCCGTTTGATCGATCGAGCGGGCAGTGCATACTTCCGTTTGATCCACCACTGCCAGCTCGATCGTTCCGATCCACTTCCGTCCCCAATTTTCAAAATCACTCCCACAAAACTATCCAGCAACCGAGCGGAAAGATATTACACATCAAAAACATGAGAGAAAATTAACACAGATATTCTGACATAACAACTCGAACTGGTGCAGGCTCGTCACTCAGTTCCTAAGCCTCATACGCTGGACTTGAACTACGCCTGCCAGCAATATTCGATCATTGTTCCTCGAGAGACAAGGCAGATTCTGATAATTTCCTTAATGTTCCATGGAGAAAGCATATCTGTGTTTAATGGTAGTTTTTATTGGCATTTAAATGGCTTTGTTTAACATCACTTTTACGTCTATGTTTTCATGTCTCCGTAACGTCTGTCTCAGATGAATCAATAATGTGACCCTGTCACGACCTCAATATGCGATGATCCCATAAATGTAAAAACTACCCCCACTTTTGCAATGATGTTACAACTCCATTTTTCATGCATTTTTTTTTTTTTAAGATTTGTAGCGACATTGTTTAGCAGCTGGGTGGCACAGTAAATAAGGCACTCGATCCATGTACCCGAGGTTCGAACCCAGTTTGTCAATTTGAATTTATATATTAATAATCCATTATCAAATTAACGTTCCTCTCGTGGTCAAAATTTCGATTCCATGGTACTTGAAAGTGACGGGAAAATAAGCGCATAGCATTAATATCATTTACATTTTTAAATAACCTTCTTGTCTGTCGTCCAGGGTACACAAGCTCAATTATCCGCTTCCAATGTAATAAAAAATCTGACATGAGGAATGTGTTGGGTCACACTCAGGCTGATTATTATGAGAAGTAGCAACCCAATCGTTGAGATAAAGCTGGACATGCATCACACATAATCCACAGGTTAATTATCGGGTGGAAATTTTACCTGGATACTGTCATCGAGGGCCAAGTAATAGGGTTCCTTTTATAACTCAAAATGTATGATGATCGTAATAAGGAGCATTTCTTTCCTGCCGTATAATACATTTCTCTGCAAATATCTCTTTAAAAAATGCTCATCAAAGAAACAAAGTAACCCAATAGAGGGCTTACTTGAGTGGGTTTAGGTACAGTCTACGACTCCACTGGAAAGCAACTCGTTAGAGATCCAAGGCTTAAAACCCGGCTCTGAAAAAACTATATAAATGAGGGATTTTCATGGAGTTATCTAATGATAAGTTCTAAGGTTTCTACTTTTAATAAATGCACCTCTACCTACACCACAATAACAATATTTGTCAGACAATGCTAATGCACACATAAGCGCACTGGGTTTGTAACATAAATGAAGACACGAACTACAACGAAAGCCGCAACGTTCCAACTGAAGTTCAATTTAGCAAAATATCGCTCTCCTGACCCCCCCCCCCCCCCCCCAGGTGCTCACATCTAGTGGAACGTGGTTTGGCGACCACGGGGCCCCAGCTGAGTCCGGCATTGCTTCCACTTACTTGTGCAAGGCTCCTCTCTGTCTTCTTTCCTGTCGACCTCACTTGGTCAACTCTTGTTTTCTTCCGACCCCGACGGTATTAGGGTATCCGAGGCCTAGGGAGTCTCTTCCTTTCCCGCCTTAATTGGCCCTTGTCTTATCTTTTCTGATACCCTCCTTCTGCGAGGGGTCAGCCTTCTTTTTCTTTTCCTGTTCTCTCCTGCCTTCTGGTCAAGGCCCTCAAGGAGGCAGAGTGTATGTAGCCCCACCAATTCTGGTGCACCCTGGATAATGCTACACCCTCAGGGGCTCACGGCTGGTGACTTCGGGGGTTGGCGACCCCGAGGGATTCCTGAGCTGGGTCCGGTTTCCCCCTTTTGTCCTTTACCTGAGGGGTAGACCCTCTCCTCTTTCACTTTCCTATCTGCCATTCATGGGTCTCCTTCCTTCCAAGTCCCTCAATCCGCATTCTTCGAGGGTTGAGGGCATTTCTTTTCCTCCTGTCCTTTATTTGCCGTATTCTCCTTTTGTTTTCCATTTCTTCTTCTAGTATATAAGTTAGTAGTTAGTTTTAGTTATAGTTTACATTTCATTATCATCTTCACGATCACCCAACCCATTAGGGGCCGATAACCTAGATGTTAGGCCCCTTAAAACACCAATTAACATCATCATCATCGCTCTCCTGAAATGAAGCTGAAATATATTTTGTTTATAATTAATGGATTTATATTCACAATGTGCATGTCGTGTGTGTTTTAGTGTCTTCTGCAGCACCCCATGGTTTTACGTCCTGGGCTAATCGTTTTTTCTCAACATGGCTACCACCCTCTACATCACAGGCAACCTGTTAAATATACCTATTCTAACCTCAACCTACCACCTTAGTTCTTATCATCAACCCTGACTTCCATAACTAAGTTTGTTGTTCATGGGTGCATTGGTATGTGCCCTACCAACCTATTTATTTTCTTCATCAGCACTTGCCAAGACATCTCTCCTTCTCCACTCGTCTTAATACTTCTTTATTTTTGTTACTCTTTGTACCCATACGATTAACATCCTCCTGTTATACCACATTTCAAATTCTTGTATTCTCTTTTCAGTTGTACCAACAATCCATGTTTCATTTCCATAAAGCGTCATGCTCCAGCCAAAGGCTTTTAAAAATATCTAAATCTATATTTGATGTCAATTGATTTATTATCTGTAGAAAAGCTTTCCTTGCTGTGTTAACCTACTTTTGATATCCTCTTTGCTTCGTCCATCACTGCTTGTTTTTCTTTCTAAGGAGCAGACGAAATAGTATTCTATATATCTTTTGACTTTCCAACTGGCAATTCGATGTGAATATAAGTTTATGATTTCTTTTGAAGGCATTTCATTTTATTTTCCTTTATTGATTTTCATAATGAATGTTTTGAGTAACACCGAACTCTGATCGTTAGGAATGTCATTCAGATCCTGACGTGAGTCGGCCAAGATGAAAATGCCATCATAAGATATCAGAGTCGAAATAATTTAACCTTGAGCTTTATCCCTGCTTTAATGGTAACTTTGTGCTTGTTCAAGTCATCTACAGTATATTAAGTGGGTGAGTGGATAGCGTGTCGGTCTACTAACCCCAAGATTGCAGGTTCACTCCTGGCCGTGGTAAGTGACTTTTGAAAGGCGGCAAAAATATGACACGCATGGCATACGATGTTGGCATGTCAAGGAACCCATTTGAATTCAGTAAGTCGTGTTCATAATGGCAAAATTAAAAAAATAATCTCGGGAGTTTCCGCCAACACAAATTTCCTCATTTCTCTACTAGAAAGCGCTGTAGTGTTCAAGGAGATTAGATATCTAACCTCCTTGACTTTCATAGTGATTCAAGGAACAACGAAATTCGACATGCAAGCTACCCTCTGGGTGTCAAATTACAAAGCTTGCACCCGGCACCCGAGGCCATACGATATTATTATTATTATTATTATTATTATTATTATTATTATTATTATTATTATTATTAGGAAGCCTCCGTGGCTTAGGCGGCAGCACGCCGGCCTCTCACCGCTGGGTCCGTGGTTCAAATCCCGGTCACTCCATGTGAGATCTGTGCTGGACAAAACGGAGGCAGACAGGTTTTTCTCCGGGTACTCCGGTTTTTCCTGTCTACATTTCATTCCAGCAACACTCTCCACTATCATTTCATTTCATCTGTCATTCATTTAATCATTGCCCCAGAGGAGTGCGTCAGGCCTCGGCAGCCGGCACAATTCATATCCTCGCCGCTAGATGGGGGCTTCATTCATTCCATTCCTTCCCCGGTCGGAGACTGGAAGCAGGCTGTGGATTTTCATTTTCATTATTATTATTATTATTATTATTAGTTGAACAGCATGGCAACCACTGTAAAATATGATGCCTTTTTGGGTTCATTAACAGTATGATAAAAATTCCAGTATTCTAATCTGAGGCAAATATGATAGAAATACTGCATTTCAAAAGAAACTTTACTTCAGGAACATTAACTCGTGTGTAACATTTGCTCGAATATATTCCAACAGTGCAGAAAATCCTGAGATGAAAGGATTACGAATGTATCCACATTTGCAAACATGACGGGGGTTAACGCTACGAAATGCAATTACTTAAAAATATATTAGCTTGCGGGCGAGTAAAACGACGTGTTGAAGGTTGTCTGCCCGCACTGCGTGGCGTAGCATGCCCGGGAGTGCAGCCGGTAGCAGAGCGGGCAGGCCTGGGCACGCAACCACAACGTTTGGTTCTGTGGAGAGCAGTGTCAGGGGAGACATATTGCTGAAGCAATTTCAGTCAAAGGACCAGCAAATTCACAGGCAATCTGTTGAGTACTCGACGTGCTTAGTTAACGACAAGTGAGGGTAACAAATACGCTCGGAAACATCTTTTACCTGTCTGGACCAAACTTTCCAAAAGCACTTCGTGACAGATCACTTTACGCGTTACATAATTTAGGTGCTGTAAATTCCTCAATTTATCAGTTCTTCAAATTATCTAGGAAGTGTCAGTGACGTTCGTTTTTCTATCAGTGTTCACCTAACTTTAAGCCTGGTTTAACGAATGGCTCAAGTTGCAGTTGAGCAAGAGGGTTTGGAGTACTAGAGGGTTGATCAATATGCTGACAAGAAAAGTACAATATGAAATATTTTTGTACGATAATAATAATAATAATAATAATAACAATAATAATAATTGTAATTGAAATTGAGTAGCACGCTAGCTTCTCACCCGGAGGCTCCAAGTTCGACTCCCAGCTCCATCGAGAATTTTAGAAACTGGCGTGAGTTCTGGATCAGTGTGAACCTAGCCTCGTAAGGACAATTGGGTATGATCTGATCGGAGAGGCAGCGCTCCTATCATAGGAAATACAAGATTAACGGCCTAAGGGACCTGACGTGCTGACCACGCCTCACCCCATAATCTGTAGGTAAACAGAGCTGGACAGCAGTTACTTGGTAGACCAAAGGTCATCATGGGTTAAGTACCACGAATTATCTATAATAAAAACCATAATTAGGTACTATGTGTTGAGAGGTCGAACGTATGTATCGACATTTGTAGACTTTAGGAAAGCGTACGACTACATCGACCGTGATGTGTTGATTAACATACTTGCAGAAATGAGAGTCGATGAGAAACTGCTGGCGATAATAAGGGCAACCCTAATTAATACCGCTTTTCTATGCACAAAAAAATTCGTCACTACAACACTGTCATCAAACCAGTACCGCTATATGCATCTGAATGCCTTATCCTAATCGAGAAATATTTGTTCGCGAATTTAGAGAGAAAAGAACGAAAGATCCTACACATCATACTTGACCCAGACTACAAAAATGGCATCTACATCAGAAAATCCAGGCAAGAAATATACTCGAAGATAGACAATATCACAGACACAATGCGAAAACGCCGAGTTTGCTTCTACGGTTATATACGGCGGATGAACGACTCCCGATGGACGAAACGTATCTTCAGTATATTCGACTCAAAACCAAAAACGACAATGCCATTGTATGTTAACGTCCTGAAAGATCTGAAAGAAATGGTAATACGAGCAGGAGATGCACAAAACCGAAATCTTTATAGAGCAGCCATCAAGACGTTTGGGACATTCCGGGACGAAAAATGGACAACTGGTGCGAAATGGACAGAGGAACGTCGTGCTAAACCCAGTGAGCTCATGAAGACAATGTGGACGAAGCGAAAAATGAACAAATGCCAGAATGTAAAATGAGGCTTATCGTGGTCCCTAGTTGCCCAATTAGCGAAATTGAATGAATGAATGAATAATAACAATAAAGGGTAGGCCTCGAACATGCCCCAGCAGGTGCACCTAGATCTTTACATTACTGTGGGTCACCCCATGAAGTGAACTTATTTTCAAGTGTTACTTCAGCGTCCTATATAATGTCGTAAAGACATCCGTGATCTCTCAGACAGAGCCACCTGTTCACCAATCTCTGTAAACGATCTGGGGTTTCGATGTTAATGACGATGATAGTAATAGTAATATTAATAGTATTAAGAAGAAGAAGATGATGGAGGAAGAAGAAGAATAAGAAGAATTTAAAGGGGTTTAACGTCCCTTTCAATTGATGTGGTTTCTGAGACTCCCGAATGTCACCGTTTGTCCGCGCTAACAGATGTATTGACGCTTTTCTCTTACTGTACATTAGCACCCCAACAACTGTCTGTAGCATGATTCAATCCTGCAAACTTGAGCACACATGCATTTATAACTGAGCAACACAGTCTCCCTTTAGAGAAGACGCCCTGTTTTATGATAAAATCTACTGTACAGTCGATCTGAGTTAAAAGAGTAATTGTATCCACCAATACTTAGCAATGTTTGAAATATATTAGGGCCGAAGTTTATTTTAAATCCAAAGCTCTAAGTACACTTTTGTTCTACATTTTATATAGCCAAAGTTACGTAGTCTAAGTTGATTTCACGCTTATCTATTTTTGTACACTCATTCTATTATCCTATAGAGCTAAGCTTGCACATCATTGCTGTAGGAAATAGTCTACTGTTAGCTCTCTTCTAGGAGAAATGAAATATTATTTCTCTGACTCTGTAGTCCAATTTATTCTCTAGTGCTTCCCGTCTAGCATTAGAAATAAGAGGAAACTTGTGCGATGAATACTGATAAAGTAGATCTTTACTAGGTAATTACAGATGAAGACGAGGCTTGTAAAACGCCCTTTTCGCTACAGAGTGATATTATAGAGCTGTATCAAACACGGCTTGCTGGCCTCAATGCGTTAGCTTGGCTTCCGCAGCGGTTAAAGTAGCCATTTGGCTTGGCACTTCTGGTGTGGGAATGTATATTTATGGATCCGTCGGCCAAAAAGGAACGAAGAAAACCACGATAGTGCTATACGACGCTCCTTGTACACCAGAGTAAAGAGGTGTAGGGCAAGGGGAAGACACAAGAAATAATGACTCAACTAGTCAGCCACAAACTATACCAGCTGTCTTTAATAGCAAGTATGACGTATTGAGTGTAATATAAAGGGGTTCTACAAACATATTTGAGCTCATATTGATCTTAGCAGCCAAACGATTTTTAACATTAGTACAGCTCACGCCACGGTTTTTGGCCGGTGAGCCCCGATTGCTCAGTCGAAGAGATGACAGGTGGCGACCTCAGGCACGTGTAATTGATACATGAGTAACTTTACGCGCAACTGAACACTCACGTATTAATTGCACATGCCTAAGGCTCACTACCTGCACGACTGTGAAACCGGGACTGACCGGCCAAAAACCCTGGCGTAAGCTGAACAGTAACATTTTATTACTATTGTTAATATTTAAATTAAATGTAAATGATTTTCAGTCGGTCAATATGAGTGTACCAATTTTGTAATGTGTGTTATTCCCTACCCTTGAAAAGAAATACATGACATATATACACCTGGATAGCTAGTTTCGAAGGTCAAGGGACCATCATCGGACCATTTACACTCGGGCCTAAGATATATACACTATTTATACAATTTTAGTTACTTAAGTTAATTTTAAACTTGCGTAACTTGTCAGGTTTGTTAGTGTTATGTGATTTATTGGTTTTGATAATGTTAGTGGCTATTGACCTTCAAGTTTAATTGTTTATTGTGATAATCTGAAATGGTTAGTAAATGGTGAGATTGTTGTTCTAACTTATATAATGGATTTCAGTACTAAGCTGGTTATTTGGGAGTTGAGGTGTTCAATATTGTTCAGCTTCCGTCACAATTCACTGTCTGATATGAACTGACAGAGAATTTTCCTTATGGGACTATCCCCTCGTTATCTCTCTCCTTCCATTGTCTAACCTTGCATTCATGAATGTCTATGTACATCTCGCTTGTAAGATAGTTATGTGTTAGCCAGGTATAGATACGCCCTGACAAAATTTATTTTAATGTATTCCGAACATCTTCAAATATTAATGAATAGGCTCCATTCCCCCACGCATAAACTAAACAGTCCTGTTTACGCGCATACAGATATTGGGAATGTCTTGAACTCCTTAGTACTACCATAATATTGCCCTTGGTTTATTGAAGATATAGTTCACAGTGTATCCTATTCCAATATCATGTTACCTTTAATATCAAAATTATTCTTAAAATATTCTGGACATACTCAAACATTTAGGACCCATATCCATTCCCCACGCATAAATTGAACAGTCATGTTTTAGTGCAAACACATATTGGGAATGCCTTGAATTATATTATCAATTTTATTTACGAAAGGAAATTTTATGAAGGATGCTATGCTATTAAAGAGTTGAGATCTTACACCGATTATTTTGATGTCACGTAGTAATTTACGTAAAACATTATTAAATGGAGCTTGATAATTTATGAAGTCAGGTGATATAAAGTTATTTGAATAGACCAAGCATATGGCGTTATGATGAAATAATCTCTGTGGGACGCCACTAAAGCATATCAGAATAATTAAAATCATTATTGGTGGCTAATTGTTAAAAATAATTGATGGTTATCGAAAGGTTATCCACGAACGGAGAATTCAAGTTTGACATATGGAATTTATAGGAGCTGAGGAATAGTGATTTCATGATAAGGTTGAGGTAGATTATATTTTTAATCTAACATTTAAATAACAATCGTAGGGCACAAAAATAAATGAGAACGTAAATGAGATATGTTGTTAGGATTTTAATATAAAGTTGAGACTAAATAAGAGCCAGCATCTGAAATGAATGAAACTGCACTGAATTAAAATTTATCATTTAAGCATTGCCAGCTATAATAATATTAATGAAAATAATAATAATAATAAGAAGAAGAATAGGATGAAGAGGAAGAAGAAGAAGAAGGATAAGAATAAGAATACGACTCTGTTGCTTACGAATAATTTAAACCAGGTTAGGTTATACATTTCCATATACGGTAATACTTCTTTGTATAGTTAAATTCAGACTTTATGTTATGTATATATACGCCGTTAATCTATATACTGTCCAATTGCAACATCTTTTCGAAAAATTATTGTGAACCGCTGTGTTGATTCATAAGACACGCAGGTTAGGGTTATGTCAGGAGATGTTTCTTCGTCATCTGAGACGTCAACCACTGCTGCAGCACCATATGACATGAACAAGGACGTTATGCGTCTCTAATACTCCGTTACGAAACTAGAAACTAATATGACTATGTACAGGCACCTTCTGTGGCAAAAATGTACCGAGAAGTACCCTGTCTTGTCTCAGTGTCTCACAGAACAAAATTTAGCGGATAGAAGAAGAGTAATTGTCGGAATAACTTTGTTGTTAACTTTGGCAATCACGAAAATAGAATGCGAAGTCGTAGAACAACTCCAAATCAGAGACTCCTAAGATCTCATATGCAATTACGGGAAGAACAGGTAGATTTGGAAGAAAAAGATGAGTTTCAGTCCGAAAGAGAACCTCAATCATAAGTTCGTCTGCATCAAGAAATAAAATACGCGGTGTTCTGTGTACAAGCAGTCCTCTATTTCCAACAAGCTATGGAGAAGTACTAAGGGACTAACCCATGTCGTCGTCACAAGATCACGGAGGAAAACACCTCGGTTAAGTTTAGCGTAGTTGTGAGCCATCTTAACAACACAGTGGTATCCAAAGCTATAGATGGTGTAGATGATTTAGAGTACGTCCAACTGGTGATTTATTGTGCTGCGTTAGCTGCCGTGCAAACGATTGGTATTAAAATTGTGCCACAATATGCAAGGGTCCGTGCGAGCTCAGTGATGCCTCCTCCATGGCAAAAGCGCCAGGAGAATAAGATTTAGGACCTTCGTAGAGAACTTGGTCAAATTACACAATTCAAAAGAGGAAATCGTCCCCTTAGACAAATCAGGAATGTAGTGCGCATAATACAACCAAGACGTTTAAAAGAGCTGGATCAAGACAAGCTGTCGGAAATAATAGACACACGCACTCAGATATCAGCTGTTTATAGTAAACGGCTACGCAGGTACAAAGTCAAAAGAGGAAGGATCATAATAGACCATTGGCACCGAACCACAAACAATTCTACAACAGCATAAAAATCTCTCATCCAGAACGTCAGAAAAATACTCCTTCAATCGAAGAGGCTATCGATGTCTGGGCTAATATTTGGGAAGAGCCCGAAGACCACAATTTTCGTGCCAACTGGATGAAAGAAGAAGAGGCAAAGTTTTCTGGTGCGATTAATGAAACGAATAGCCTTGAAATCATGGAGCATGAGGTGAAGGCAGCGTCTCTACGTACACAGAACTGGAAAACACCTGGGTGAGATTTTATATACAACTACTACTATGAGAAGCTCACAGGCGCCAATAAAGCAATAGCCAAAGCCTTCACGCGAATTTCACGATTTCCTGAGGAAGCTCCAGAATTTCTGTTCATGCGAGATACCGTCTTGATACCAAAATGTGAAGAATCAAGAGATCCGTCGAAGTACAGGCCCATCGCCTGTCGGTGCTTTACAAGATATTTATGGCTATAATTGCGGAGCGAGTGTATAGGCATTGCGAGGTCGCCGAAAATCAGAAAGGATGTCGACAGAAAACGCAAGCCTGCATGGATCAAGTTAAAATAGATTCAGTTACCGTATAAAGGGACAAATAAACTTGTGTATGGCCTACAATGATTACAAGAAAGCATATGACTCCGTACCTCATTCATATCTGATAGCAATAATAACAAGAAGTTCGGTGACGAACTAAAGAGCCTACTTTTCTTAAAATTTAAGATTCATGCCAATCATTAATCTATATATATGGCTCTATCTAGAATAATGACGAAATTGAGTTGGTAATATCGAAATTTCTAATTAGTTCGAAATACTATATACCTGGCATAATGTAGCCTAATAGAGCACTATGATTGGCAGCCCTGGTGACTGAATATATTCTTGGTTCCATCTCTTAGGGTGTTGTTGTTTGAGTCTTCAGTCTTTTGACTGGTTTGATGCAGCCCTCCATGCCTCCCTGTCCTGAGCTAATCGTTTCGTTAGGGTACAGAATACAAAATTTGGTTGAAGTCCAATGGATAGCATGGACGTTACATGCAGTTAAACATTGGATCTAACAGCGCGCGTAAAATTATGTTGGCAACGATGTCATGCATGTATTGGTCAGAAATAATCTGAATTAATATGATATATTGTTGTGCCAATTTTGAATGAAATCCATTAGTTAGTGTTGAAGTTACATGCATTTCAAAATTGGACCTATCAGCAGGCAGAGAATCAAGTTGGCAGCACTGACGTATATTAGTTACTCCAAATTAATCTAGAATGCCAGGTACTATACGTGTGCAAAGTTTCGAGCTATTGGCTTGCATACTTTCTGATATATTGATATTAGGGTAGCAAAAATAGAGACAGCCTTTATTAACAGTTGGCAGACCTGGTTGCTCTAAAGAATAAGCAAAGTCATATCAGTTATGGTACTCATAGCACATATGAAATGTGGTTGAAATCCAAATGATATTACAGATAGTTGGGCCCCTCAGTAGTCTTAGAATCATGTTGGAAGCACTGAGGTATATAAGTTACTCCAAATTAATATAGGGTAGAATGTCAGGTATTATACGTGTGCATAGTTTAATGCTGTCGGCATGCATAATTACTGATATATTGGTATTTGGATAAAATAAATAGGGAGCATTTATTAAATGTTGGTAGCCCTGGTGGCTCTTAAGAATACGCTCAGTTATATCTGTTTATTTAAACATAGCACATACGAGATTTGGTTGAATTCCAATTGATAGTGTAGACGTTATATGCATCAACAAAATTTGGACCTCTCAGCAGGTTTAGAATCATTTTGGCAACACTGCCATATATGGCCTCCTGGAAATTAAACTGAAATATTTTTATCTATACGTGAGCCAATTTTGAAATAGCTCCCATTCATACCTTCCAAGATATCCAACATGGAGCTCAAATTTCAATTGCGATTCTTCAGCAGTTGGTAGCACTGACATCATTTTCAAATATGGCATTGAGATATTCAGGTTTAGGTCTTTACTCATACCAAATTTTGTTTCGATTGCTGCATCCGTTTAGGAGTTAATAGGGGGGGGGAGGGGGGACACACACACAGCCAGACAGACAGAAGGACAGAAAGAAATATCTCATAAGTCTACTTTTTCTTCATTTTTAGCCCATTTTTCAATTTTGAAAAAAAAATAGGCTTATGAGACCACCTTTATGGGGGAGCGTGATGGCGCTGTGGCTTAGCTACTCGCCTTTCACCCGGACGACCGGGGTTCGAATCCCGGTGACAGCGGGGTGGAATTTTCACCTGGAAAATCCCGTGGCGTCAGGAAGGGCATCCGGCCTTAAATCCCCGGCCAAAAACCAAAATGAGCCTGGTTGGCTCCGGCGACCCCAATTAATTAGGAAAAGCCGAAGAGGAAGTTAAGAAGAAGTTAAGAGACCACCTTTTGTTCGTGTGTGTGTGTGTGTGTGCGTGTGTGTGTGTGTCCCCCTAATAACTTCTAGACGGCTGGAGCGATTTCAATGAAACTCGGTAAGTTCATAGCACTATTCCGGACGACCCCGACCGTGACTTGAAATTTTGTTACGTCTCACCAATCCAACATGGCGACTGTGCGAAATATTTCACCACCATTCAATATCTCCGAAACTATTCCCGATATCACCCTGGATTTTTTACGGTGATAAAGGGAATTACTAGAAGTTCACCTATGTAAATTTTGAAAAACTGGTAACTACAAAACCAACATGGCGGCCACGCGAATTTGCGAATTTTAAATAGACGTTTCTCGCGATTTAACCAAGCAAACGCAATACAACTTGGTACAGTATATGTTCATACACATTGTAATCCACCGACATCTAACTTCGTTCAATTGTGTACATAACCACAAGATGGCGGATGTGCGAAATATTTCACCGGCATTCTATATCTCTGAAAATATTAGCGGTATCGCCCTGAAATTTTGTACGGAGATAACGGGCATCTATAAGACTTTCGAAAACCAGTTAACTACAAAACGAACATGGTGGCCAAGCGAATTTGAAAATTTTAAATAGACCTTTCTCTCGATTTAATGTTCCAACCGCAATTAAATATGGTCCAGGAAATGTTTATACACATTGTAATGCACTGGTATCTAATTTAGTTCAATTGTTCACATAACCTTAAATGGCGGCTGTGCGAATTTTAAAATTAAGTTTTTATTTCTTGTGTCGTATTCATGCGATCGAAGTGAAAGTTTGTATAGTGAACCTACGTAATAATTTTCCTTTAATGGTACATGACTCTATGGCATATACATTTAACAATTCAACATGGCGACCATCCGAAATATTTAGACGGCTCTGAATATCTACGAATCTATTATAACAATCAAACTGAAATTTATTATGTTCATATGGGCTATTAACTTAAGTTCACCTATAGGACTTTAAATAACCTGGTGATCACAAATCCAACATGGCGGCGACGTGAAATATAAATATTCACATGGACGTCTCTCGCAATTTAACCATCCGAGTGCAGTGAAACTTGGTACAGTAAATCCTTATACGAATGTTAATCCACTGGCATCTAATTTATTTCAATTCTTTCTATAACCACAAGATGGCAGCTGAGCGAAATTTTAAAATCTCCTTGTTACTTCTTGTGTCCTAATCATGCGATTGAAGTTTGAAAGCTACACGTACACAATAATCTTCATATAACAGTACATAACTGTAGGACCTACATATATAAAATCCAACATGGCCACCATCCGAAATATTTAGTCGGTTCTCAATATCTACGAATCTGTTACAGCAATAAAACTAAATTTTTGTATGTTGATAGTGGCAATTAACATACGTAGGATATATGAAAATAGGCTGTATAATTCTTCACGGAACTACTTGTTGCAAAATGTGAAAAGTAGGCTAAAAATCTACAAGTGCGATCCCATCATTGTCCAATGCCTACAATCTATCATGTCTAGATGGAATGTGAAACTTCATCTAAAAGACCGATGCCAAGTCACTCCGTCGTGTGCAATTCGAATTAACCGTGGTATATCAGGGAGATTCGTTAAGTCCTCTATGGTTCTGTCTGTGCTTAAACCCACGCAGTGGGCAGTTAAACAGGAGTGAAATGGGATTTGAGATGCTTGCTGGTGGGGTGAAGGAGAAGGTTTCTCACAGACTGTACATGGATGTCTTAAAAATCTCTGCAAGCACACGGCGTCAACTGCAGGGGCTCTTAGATATTACGCAGACATTTAGCGACGATATAGCGATAGAATTCGGACTTGTAAAACGCAAAGCGATAGTCCTGGCAAGAGGGAAACTTGATTCAGCAAAGGGCTTCGATGTATGTCTAGATGAGCTAATCGAGTGTTTGGACGACGACGAGACCTACAAATACTTGGGAATTATTCAGATTTGAGTGATCCGACACACACAAATTAAAGCCAATTTGCAGAAGAAATTCTTTAATCGAGTGGATATGATTTTGAAATTATACTTGGATGCAGACAAGAAGGTCAAAGCCCTTAACACCTGGGTATTACCTGTTCTTACGTATTCGTTCGGGATCGGTAAGTGGTCTAACACAGATTTAGAGCAGGTCAAACGGAGAGTATGAGTGTCAATTACAAAATATCGGCTGCATCATCCAAAGGCAGCGATCGAGTGCAACACACTACCGCGGAGCGTAGGCGGTCGAGGGGTCATTGATCTCACAATCGCCCCAAGTAGGCAACTGGAACGTCTGTGAAAGTACTTGTTTGGCACAAGAAATACTCTTCTGTATGAATTCATTGTTGAAAATGATAAAAAATTCACACCACTAGGACTTGCAGACATGCAATATGACACAAAAGAACACGTTACTTCGTTTGAACAGCGCTAGATGGCATGGTTACGAAAAGAACTGCATGGTCTACACCCTCATATGCTCAGCCAACATCATGTCGACCGATCATTGTTGAACTTATGGTTGAAGCATGGTTCGCTCTTCAGTGAAACTAAGGGCTTTGTAATTACGATACAGGACCGTGTCATTGCAACAAAATATTATAGAAAGCACATCCTTAAAGAGAATGTAGCATATGATCGATGTCGTAGATGCACCTCAGCGCTGGAAACCATCGATCACACCATCGGTGGCTGCTCTACGCTGGCTGGTATCGAGTATACCAAGAGGAACAATGATGTTGCTACGATCATACATCAAGACCTTACTTTAAAATGTGGACTTCTGGATACGAGCATGGTGTACTACAATTACCAGCCTGCCAACGTGTTTGAAAATGAGCATAAAAATGTATTGGGATATACCTATTTTAACCGACCAGAAAAACTTGGCCAATCGACCTGATATTGCCTATCTCAACAAAAGAAACCAAAAGGCCTACCTGATAGACGTTGCTGTCCCACTTAGCCAAAATATGCTAACATCCAGGTTAAAAAGAACAAACAAGTACGCAGCATTGGCTGAAGAAATACGGAAACTGTGGGGAATAAAATGCATGAGAACTTTGCCAGTACTAATCTCTTCCATGGGAGTAGTTCAAAAGACGTTAGTAATGGCCTTGGAGGAACTGCAAATGAAATATCTGATTGCCAGAATGTTGAAGGCAGTGCTGCTGGATACGTGTCATATTGTTAGGCTATTTTATCTCAGTACGGATTACATGATACTTGATTGACAGCCCCGTATCTTGTAGACTGAGTTGTACCATTTTGTGAGAAATTAAGGAAAATAATAATAACAATAATAATCATAATAATAATAATAATATTAATAACGAAAAGAAAATTCTTCATAATATGATTGATCATTATATTTAGAACCCAATTATGAGTCTAATAAGTATTGACACGACTGTTCAAAATTTTTTGTCGGATATGGAGGGTCAGAAACTTTTATGAGTGAAGAAAATACTTGGTATATGATGGACATTCGTTCATTTTTGAAGATATTTGTTGATTATAGCAGTATAGTATAGCTGGTTAGCTTTTTCAGGTTTATTGAATTTCAGGGAATTAGATGAGGAGTTAGCTAGATCGGATCTGTAGAATTAAAATGTTGGAAATGGTATCATCCTAACTTAGTTTACTTTTGAATTTATTTTTAGCCTACTTTTCACATTTTGTAAAAATGAGGAAAATGTAGACTTATGAGATAGATCCGGGAAAATGTGTGTGTGTGTGTCCCCTATCAACTCTTAAACGGATGCAGCTATTGAAACCAAATTTGGTATGAGTAAAGACCTGTACCTGCATATCTCAAGGCCATATTTGAAAACGACGTCAGGGCTACCAACTGCTGAAAAATCGCAATTGAAATTTGAGCTGCATGTTGGATATCATGGAAGGTATTCATGGGAGCTATTCCAAAATTGCCACACATATAGACAATACAGTTTACAGTTTAATTTCTAGGAGGCCATACATGGCAGTGTTGCCAACATGATTGTAAGCCTGCTGATAGGTTAAATTTCTAAATGCATGTAACTTATGTAATATCGATTGAATTTCAACCAAGTTTCGTATGAACTATGTGTACGATAACAGATACAACTATGCGTATTCTTAAGAGCAACCAGGGCTGCCAACTGTTAGTACATCCTCTCTCCATTTTTTTCATCCTAATACTAATATATCACAACAAAAGTTTGGTGCTTTTCATTCGGTCTACAGGAATGCACCCAAAAGAGTTAGGTTGTTCCCTATTCCTGAAAAAAATATACATGAGATTAATAAATACAATAAGATGACCAGTTTAGACCGTCAAGCGATCATCATCAGATCCATTACACTTAGGCTATAAAATCTATGTTTGAAAATACGGGTGAAATATTTGCAATATGTACACATATTTAGTTGCAGTATTGGTAATGCAACTTGTCGGTATATGTAATCTATATGACGTTTGGTGAAATGCTAAAATGGTGATACAACTCCCGTCTGTTTGGAGCGACTATATGGTTGTAAATGGTCAATTTTGATAGTACAGGTTACTCATCTGACTGAATGTCTCCCGCACTGCAGCAGTGAGCAATTTCAACTTTACTCGTGCACTAGTAACAGGCGACTGCATTGGAATGTTATCTCGCTGAAACTGGTTCCCCCTTCCCCGCTCCGTATTCCCATGTATTGTCTGCATTAAGTGCATGCGTACCTGTGGCGTGTTGCCAGGCCTAAATATGATTTACGTTATTGGATGCAGGACGGTCTTCAACTATTAAAGACCGTGGATTAATTCTCGCCACGCATAAACTAGTAGCCATGTAGGTGCTGCTGGTCTCTGAGAATGCCCTGGCACCGTTAATACTGCCATGAATTCCGGCCTAGGTTTATTGAAGAAAGAAGTACATCGTACATCCTGATCCAAATAACATTTACCTATTATAAACCCACTATTTTCTACCCTTTTTTATCTAACTTGTCTGTATCGTTTTGTTGTGTCTTGTTTCCGAACGGGTGTGATTCTTAGTAGATTGAAGAGGGGTGAGCTGTCCATGAAAGTGTGATCATTTAGATTGTTGGGGTTGTTTATTTTGGCTAGGTGTATCTCGATTGCTTCAATTATGCCTGTCAATTCGTGATGAATTATTTTTAGGCCGGTTCAATGTTAGTGAAACTGTGCCCCTGTCGCACATGTGTTCGCATACGGCTGAATGTGTTCCGTATTATATCGCATTTCTATGTTCATGGTAACGTGTATCTACTCTTCTTCCACTCTGTCCGATGTAATTGGCTTGACAACCAGTATCTTGACACGTGATGGAATATACCCCCGACTTAGAATACGGGTCTTGTTTATTTTGATTACTATTTTGCAGATGCCTACCGGTTGTGTTATCACGAATAGCATCCACAACAAATTATTGTCTTGTGCTGTCACTAGCTCAAATACATGTCTAGTGTTGTATGTCGTTTGTTTGCAATGGAATCTCTTGGTGGTTAATTCCCGCCTTCAGCCCTGTGGTATATCGGAGCATATAGGCACATTATGGACACATTTCATAGCGATATTGTTGATTGTTGAAAAAAAATTAGTGTCTGAACACGCCAACTACAACCATTGTTAACTTAATAAATGAGAAAGCACTGAGTTCCTGTTATTAAACTCATTTCAACATTTAGCCTACTTTCAATTTTTGCACAGAGAAAATGAATGTAGCCTGTACTTATGAGATGTACACGGGCCAAAAGTTGTCAGAGTGTCTGTGTGTGTGTGGGTGTGTATATGTGTCCCTCCGTATCAACTCAAACACGACGAAACATAATTGAACGAAATTTGGAACAGAGGTGGCAGTAGCAAAAGGCACCACAGTGTCATGTTTTATATCACCGCCATCTTTACCAAAACTCAATGGCGGCCACTCAAACGTTCAAAACGTAAAATCAAAATACGACTCAACTAATCATCCGATCTCTACCAAATATAGTAACAGCATACCTTCATATAAGACGCGTCGTTCTCCCAAACTACAAGGTCATCAGCCAGGGCATTTCAAGAAACCGGCCGTTTGAATTGTGCAAACATTGTAATTCATAACTTTGAACCCACCAGTTCCGATCATCGAACCAAGACTGGTTTAAACTGACCTAATGGATGTGGCCTGTTCGGCATTTTAAGTTCATACTATAATATTACATGGTCGTAGTGACTTTAAAATGCCGATCCATTTCGGTTACAAGACAAGATGGCAGCTGATATCTTGTGCCTGACATGTATTTCACCAGGTGAGTATTGAATGCAATATAGCCTACTGATAGAAATAATATAAACTTTGTATGAAGTGCTCTGTAAACAAAATATACAGCACGGAATAAATCGTTTAGTCGAAATCTGTATTTGCTAAAACGCTGTATGTAAGTCAATGGATAACGATGAATTTCGGTGGACATGTGAGGCTGTGTCTTTTACGCGTTTAGCCGGGTTTCAAAACCTATCAGTGTTCTTTTTCTGCTTGATTTTTTATATTTATTGTTTTGTGTTTAGACGTTATAAAATTAAACATTATGGTGTGCTTATTACAATAAATATTTTATTTAAACAACATTCAACAGCGGATCTGCACGAGAGACATCTAACATCTAATAGCAACCAGATACACTATGAGGGTGACAAACATAGCGAACTGGATGTGAGCTGCGCACCGGCGTTGACGTTAGAACAGCTGTAACTGAAAAGTTTCCTATTATGGCCGCTAGAACGGTGCAAACCATGGACAGCCAGACGAGTAAACACATGCCTCAACTCAAAAATGGATGATGCCCACGTCCGGTCGATCATGTCTCCGGTTCCATAAAATTGTTGAGGTATTATCTTATGCAAAACATTTCCGCCAGTTGTCATGACTAGTCTATGTGGAACTTCATTGGTTTCCTTTCCGTTGGCATTCTATACGCATCGAATTTGAAGAATGACAAGTTGATGATAGGATAGATTTTTATTTTAAAGCGTTTGTAATAGCCTATTGTGTGTTATTTGAAAATGTTATTTGAACTAAAGAACAAAACGATCCCACATAGTACCTGTACTCTAGCGGCTGGTGCTAGTTCAGGATATTAATTTATACTCTAATTGCAGCCAAATAGCAATCGAAAATAGAGATTGAATATGTACTGTCCACTAAAATTGCGGTCTGGCGATTTGAATTGCATAGACTTTGATTGTTTTCTTTTACTGCAGAACTCTGAATGGTAGCCTTCACATGCTTGTCCATATAATTGGCATTCACACGTCACTGTAGGGTCATGGAAAGATTTTGTTAATACAATTAAGATGGTGAAAGTCATGGACCGCCAGACGTGTAAACACATACCTCAACTCAAAGTTGGATGTTGCCCACGTCCGGTCGATCATGTCTCCTCTTTTTATTCTGCAATGATATTAATCGTTTTTCTGAGACTCTGGTGTTTGGTAGAGGTAAATAGTCTCTAAGGTCTTCAACCAGGAAGTGATTCTATTATAGGCCTACTCCTTGATAAAGACAAAGAGTTATAACTATACCCATACATTCAGGAGAAAGTAGGCTATAGGCTCTTTATTGAACATCTTGTTTCAAATTATATTATGTGTACTTGAAAAAAATATTATCGTCAAAATAAGGTATGGGTCGAATATCTCTCTCTTGTGTAATATGCCCGGAGATTGGTCGGGCTCATAAATAGTACTACTGTAGGTAATGACGGTAGCAACCCACAAAATCCCAATGCTTACTAGGCAAGGTGAGGGGTGGGTTACATTGCCATTGCTTTCACCACTGAGCCAGATCAACAATACTAACCTCACGAGTAGAAACTTAACAACATCTACAGGCAGTGGTTGTGCCCTGTAAGTCATTACTCAACACCGGACACCAGTTATACCTCAGTAGCTTCCATATATAATCACAGTCGTGAATGAAACTGAGATATCGGTGGAAAGCTACATTTTACTCTAGCTTGTGTCAACAGGCTAATGTAAAATGTACTGCATTCATCAAGAGATGGTAAATAGGCGGAGGGTTGAATATATCCATCAGTAGTTGAGATGAATTTAGTCATTCATGTGTAAAATCTCTATATTTTGATTTACTTAATTTGTTAATATGGTTATTTCGTAATATATTATCACACTTCTTCCTCCATAGTCCAAAAATAGTTTAGTTCATAAAACACTACTGGATGTGTGTCTGGTCAGAAAGAAGCAAATGTATAGAATACTTCAATAAGTAAGCAGTTATAATGTGATACTCATCCCTTATGATTACTTATAAGCCAATGCCATCTATAATTGTGAGCGCTTACTATTATGTGGCAGGACCATTTCACGTCCTAATGCAATTTCTTTGATTATTTCCAATGTTTGTAGTGTAAATCTACTGTACTTCAAATAAACAGTATATACCGGTATGAAAATCAATCGTCACAATACAATTAAAAAGTATTTTTAGTCAGAAAAATTAATATAACACATTAGTTTAATAATATGTCCACCTTTGTATCAATAAAGCCCTGCGAGGAAGCGGATAATGTTTGAAGTACATTTGTGGGTAGCTTTTAGTTATTTCCATGGCAAAAAGCTAATCTCATTTAAATTATGTCATTAAGCATAATTAACACTCCAAACCGGAAAGGGTTGCAATTCTGGCTGTGTAACAATTTTCATACGAGTGTCTTAATTACCATTATAGGCGAATTGCGCACGACTATTTATGTTCGACGATAATTATAACTATTTTATGTTCGAACATAAATATTCATAAAAATCTGTCGAGATTTCACCAGTTTTATGTACTGAACAGAGCGCATGGGACGCAGAGAATACCTTGTATTTGACCATGGCCTCCCGGAATACCTCACTATGACACCTGCCACGCAGTGAAATTAAAAATAGGGGGCCATGGAAGTGAGGGCAGATGCGATGCTATCCTCACCTTATTGGCCACACAATTGTTTCTTGAGCTCTGATTGGTGGGATAAACTGTATTATAATGAACTCTTTTACTATAATTAGCATCATTATAGCACAGTTTTCTGACATATAATATTTACATTTCGCCAGGGTCAAACATAAACATATTATTGTAATGTCATCGGATTTTGATAACAAACGTGCGGATGCGGTTAACAGTCGTGCGTGTGCGGGCTGGATGCGGATAACGTTTTGTTAATTCGCTCAGGGCTCTACCTATTAACACTCAATAGTACATTATGCAACGAGCCTATAACTTCCATACGAGAGTCTTAGTAACCATTATAGGCGAGTTGCATACGACTGTTTATGTTCAACGATTATAACTTTCTTATATGTTTTAACATAAATATTCATAAATATCTGTTGAGATACAGCCACTTGAATTTTGTGATCGGAGTGTAAGCGTTGGGTTTGATATCTCTGTTTTCCAAGTTTTCTGAACCACTGACGCATGCGCTCTGTGTGCTTGGCAATGCCATATGCAGGCCATATGTTTACAGCCTGCCGATGTGCACCCGCCTTCAGTCAAACTGTCACCGAAGTCGTTTGAAAGCAATGCGCAGTGTAGAAATTGGAGTTGGGGATATTAAGGTACAGTGTTATTTTTTGTCTCATATTCGCCAGTTTATTTACGCGAACATATGAACGGTGCACTTTTCATGTCGGTAATTTATATAGACATGTTGGATTTTGAGCGCATGCGCGAAGGTATCCTTACCTAATTGGTCAATGAATGAGCTCTGATTGGCTGGAGAAACTGTATCATAATGGAAAACAGTACCTTAATGACCATCATTATGATACAGTTTTCTGACGTATAATATTCACATTTCGACATAGTCGAACATAAAACTCTTTACGAATAGGCACAATTCGTGGTTCACATAACATGTGTAGCTTGAGGGTCTCTTGGCACCTGCTAAGTTCATGCTGAGAAATGGCTCCTGTTCCTGAATAAACTACGTGTACCGTGAAGTGGACGGCCCAGGAGAAAGAGCGCTCCGGTCATAGCAAGGGGCCATCCCCCCCTGGCGTGAGGCGACATTAAGTGTCGCGCGTATCTCCCCAGCCCGCAGCGGAAGGATACAAATAATAAAGTACGGAGTTCAGCAAACAAGAACCCCCCTTCTCCCTTTTCACTCCCTCTGTATATAGAGGAAGTGTTCATGCATATTACTAGCTTGTTCAAATAGCAATCGGTTTTCGAGGTTTACCCCGGACACTGAGCGTGTGTGTGTGTGCGGAGGACTAAATGCCGGCAGCTGTTTCATACCACAGAGGTTACTGGAATGCGAGAAAAAAATCACGGATATGTTAGATGTTCCTTTTTAGTAGCATATAACACAGTCATTTAACCTAACCAGAGATTCGCCAGTGGAAACTACAGAATGGTTATCATCAAGGATATGTTAAAATTAGATTGTAATTTGCGAGCGTACCCGGCTTCTATTGTTGGGGATCATTAGCCCTATGTTTCTTTCCTTGCAGGGAATTAGTGTAACATGTGTTATTGTGATGACTCAATGAGTGTGTAAATCGTTAATTATTAAGGTATAAGATTTGGCTCGATGCTTTAAAAAAATGTACCACCGCGGTACTTGCCTGGACTATGTGATATAAACCGGGAAATAACTAAACTGAGGACGGGTGCCATCATTCCGGGATTGGTCCAACCTTGAATCACCAAACTAGAAGGCTATCACAATAGACTGATCAGTAACCCGTTGCCAGATTCTGCAATACTATTATTATTATTATTATTATTATTATTATTATTGTTATTATATAGCTTCAGCTACCTGGTGAAGTGTTTGAAAGTGGTGCCATCTATTTATATGATTTACGCATAACTTAAAAAGTAACTATTCGACTGTAATTTCGGATAGAAACAGCTACCCTTCTCGGGCGGTCTTCTGATATGAGAGGTATTTACCCTGAGCATACATATAACTTAACTAGTAGTGCTGTGCATTTCCCATCCCTTCCCCCATGGATTGAAGCCACGACACTTGGGACACGAGATGAATGACACTTATCTGATCCACCAAGAAAGCTGATATGATCCCTCATAGTCTAGAAAATAAAAGATTATGGGTGGTGTTGAGATGCCTACCTTTGAACTCCCTTGGCTTTAGAGACTCTGGGGTGCGATAATTTTACTCTGGAAGACTTCTTTAACACGTCAGTGTATTTACTGATACAATTCTATCACATTTCAGTATTCTGAAATGCCAACCGATCGTGCCGGCATATGATTTCACAACCTCGGCACACTGAACGAGCATGCTAACCTCATGCAGCCCACAGCTGACTATGAAAATAATTATTACAAATTTTCTCTCAACTGTACTTTGGATCATATTACCATTATCCCAGTTTTATCGTAACACTTTATATTACCAGTCTTCACACCAACTCCACTAAAGGTTAGAGGGGTACATTCTCATTCATGAATGTAAAAGTTCTGAAATTGAAATTCTCCCTTCTCTCCGTGCCTTCTTCTTCGCTGCTTCTCAATATCCTCCCCGCTATTCACGTTCTTGGAGATAAAATTGACTGTTTCATCCTATAAGTTGTTATTACTCTCAGAGTGGTATATAAGTATTCTTTATGCAGTAATATTACGCAGTGACCTCGAATATCATTAGCCAGAGAGAAGCAATATTATTTCGTAGACACTGGTTTTCGGGATGTTTACTATGATGCAGCTAAGGTTTCCGCAATTCATCGGAATTAGAATGACAGGTGACAAATCGAAAATAAAAACTTAATGTTATTACTAGAAGGTTAACTTTCTATGAAAATTGAAGCTATTTAAATATCAGCAGTAAATAACGTATGCAATTTTGGAGCATCTTATATCGCCTAGATTGTTCATAATTATGTTTTTGTAAATCGCTAGGCCGTTTCATTAGACATTTATTGAAGTCAAACCCAGCATGTAACGGTGTAGTCTGACGATATTCTCTATCAAAGAATTCTGTATATACTTACAGTACACCATGAAGTGCGTATCACACAAGGCTACATCGAGGCAGCTCTATCTACGGGGTACATAAAAACACAAAAGTTTGGTGCTTTTCAGTCGGTCAACACGAATGTACCCAAATAGAGCTGGGCTATGCCCTAATCCTGAAATAAATTACATGAGATTAATAAATACACTACGATGAGCAGTTTCGATCGTCAAGCGATGATCATCAGATCCATTACACTTAGGCTAGAACATCTATGTTGGAGAATACAGGTGAAAAATATATACAATATGTACAATTATTTAGTTGCAGTGTTGGTAATGCAACTGTCAGTGTATGCTAAATGTAGTATATCTAATGTTAGGTGAACTTCTAAAATGGTGATAAAATCCGGAATTTGTCTGTTTGGGGTGATTATATGGCTATACAAAATCAACTATGGTTATACTGTAATAATACAGGCTGATACTTATCCGGTTGTCTACCTAACTGGAACTTCAAGAAGTTTCGTGTTCACGCTGGGACCAGTTATGGTCGACTAACTAACTTTGAGTAACGTTTTGTTCACAGTGAGAACTGAAATGACGTTTAACGTTGGCAATATACCTTGCATGATGTACTCAATGAAGAGTATTTATTTGAACTCACTCTATGTACATATTAAAGAAATTCAATTAAAATATGCCCTCATAAACTTCAAAGATATGGAGCCTGACAACACCCGGTTTGTATTGTGGACGGTGTGAGTAGAAAGTAAGACCATCCTCGGACTGAAATCCAATTCTGCCTGATTTCAGATATACAATTTGGGTGGGAAACTAATGGTCCACCAGGTCAGAAAGCACTGTAAGACGTGGAAAGTGCAAGTTTATATGTAAGTTATGTGGTTTTCGGGAAAAAGTTTAATTACGCTACTTAAACACATATAGCTTACTAATCGTAAGGAAGTTTGTAGTATAATGTAACCGTTAATCTATCGATCATGAGCCACGGAACCACCTTTCTACGTGTAATACGAACCACAGGAAATTGCATTTCAATTGGAAAAACTCATATTCATTGACCGGGAATCGAACCCGGTCAACCTTGGTGAGAGGCAATCAGCTTGACCGCTTCGCCACCACGTCCATTCAGTATAATCGTGTGCCGTTTGTGTCGGCTCTATAACATTACAAGAAGTTCCGTGACGAAATAAAGAGCCTACTTTTCTTGAAATTTAAGATTCTTGCCAATCTATATAGACCTATCTAGAATAATGACGAAATTAAGTTCGTAATATCGAAATTTCTAATTAGTTCGCAATATACCTGGTATAATGTAGCCTAATAGAGCAGTACAGTTGGCAGCCCTGGTGACTGAATATAGGCTATTGTTAGTATCTCTTAAGGTACAGAATACAAAATTTGGTTGAAGTGCAATGGATAGCATGCACGTTACATGCAGTTAGACCTTGGATTTATCAGCGCGCGTAAAATCACTTTGGCAACAATGTCATGCATGTGTTGGACAGAAATAATATGAAATATTATGATCTCGTGTTGTGCCAATTTTGGATGAAATACATTTGTTAGTATAGAAGTAACATGTGTTTTACAATTGGACAAATCAGGAGGCTTAGAATCATGTTGGCAGCACTGACGTAGGCCTATATTAGTTACACCAAATTAATCTAGAATGCCAGGTAATATACGTGTGAAAAGTTTAGAGCTATTGGCTTTCTGATATATTGATATAAGGGTAACAAAAATGGAGACACTATTTATTAACAGTTGGCAGCCGTGGTTACTCTTATGAATCGGCATAGTCATATATGTTATGGTACACATAGCACACACGAAATTTGGTTGAAATCCAAATTATAGTATAGAAGTTACATGTATTTTAAGTTGGACCTCTCAGCAGGCTTAGAATCATGTTGGTAGCACTGACGTATATAAGATACTCCAAATTAATATAGAATGTCAGGTACTATACGTGTGCATCGTTTAACGTTGTCGGCTTGCATACTTCCTGATATATTGGTATTTGGATCAAATAAATTGAGAGCATTTATTAAAAGTTGGCAGCCCTGGTGGCTCTTAAGAATACACTCAGTCATATCAGTTTATGTAAACATAGCACATACGAAATTTGGTTGAAAACCAATTGATAGTGTAGAAGTTACATGCATTTAAAATTTGGACCTATCAGCAGGCTTATAATCATTTTGGCAACACTGCCTTGTATGGCCTCCTGGAAATTAAACTGCAATATTATTATCTATACGTGTGCCAATTTTGAAATAGGTCCCATTCATACCTTCCAAGATATCCAACATGGAGCTCAAATTTCAATTGCAATTTTTCAGCAGTTGATAGCACTGACATAATTTTCAAATATGGCCGTGAGATATTCAGGTATATATCTTTACTCCTACCAATTTTTTTTTCGATTGCTGCAGCTGTTTAGGAGTTGATAGGGGGGGACATACACACAGCCAGACAGACAGACAGAAGGACAGACAGACACCGATCTCATAGGTCTACTTTTTCCTCATTTTTGCAAAATGTGAAAAGTAGGCTAATAAATAAAATAAAGATATGATGACCTATGTGAATCTACGAACAGCGAGTGGTTCTTCTAAAAATCCATGTTAATGAAATCACTTGGAGGGACTTGGGGGGAGACCAATTTTCTTAATAATTCTGGCAACAGCGTTTGAAGGGATGCACGTCAAGGGACAGAAAAAATATATGGCCGGGTTCTTTTCCCCTTCTGAGAGTCTAGCCGTTGCATGGCCTGCCTTAGTGATATTCACTACCAGCTAGCTATACGCCAGTTACGTGTTATCTTCTTTATATTGTGAAGTAGGTTGATGTATACACAGAGAAACTGTTTGTAAGATCTCGTTATCATGTTCCCGGGTGTACGGACAGTAGTGGGCTTCCAATCAGTGTTTCCTAATGTGAAGTACTCTTCCTCCTGTTATCTTTAAACACATCCATTATTTGACCACAACGTGGAATAGCGGCGAGCGTTCTTGGCTGCCGCCCCGGATGTCTGGTTTCGATTCCCGGCTTTGCCGGGAAATCTTAATTCTGGAGTGAGAACTGGACCTGGATATACTCAGTCCCGTGAGGAAAATCTGAGAAGAGGAGGGTTCAATTCTCACCTCAGCCATTCTGCAAGTGGTTTACCGTAGTTTCCCATTTTTATTCCGGGCAAATGCCGGGATGGTTCCTAGCTTAAGGCTATTTATTTATTTATTTATTTATTTATTTATTTATTTATTTATCGTATGGCTTTTAGTGCCGGGAGTGTCTGAGGACATGTTCGTCTCACCTGAGTCTGTAGCTGCTTCCAGCGGATACCTTAAAGGGTGAAGCTTAAGGCTATGTTCTTCTCCTTCTCAATCCCATCCCTAATTTACATATTCACACACTAGTACAGCTAACACAATAACAACGGTTATTACACAAATTCCATACAGACCCAAATACATGGGGATGAATGCGTACGATAATGCAAAGCCCCTAAATGAATTATCAACAAACAACTTCAGTTGTCCTAGGGGTAGACTACAAGAGTCGTCCAGTTGCAAAACTAGTTTAATCCACTTGTGAATAAGGATCATGTCGTAAAATTATTTATATAATTATTTAATTTTATTTCATTTTGTTTTATTTTGTTTTGTTTTACTTTATTTCGTTTAATTTTGTTTTAAAATGTTTTTTTTTGTTTTTTAATTTTTTGTTTTTATTTTGTTTTGTTTATTTTGTTTTATTTTGATTTTGTTTTGTTAATTTTGTTTTATTTTGATTTATTTTGTTTTGTTTTGTTTTATTTTGATTTTACAGAAAACAAACATAAAAACAAAAGCACGAAGCAAAAAGCAAAATTCAAACACAAAAGCAAAAGCAGAAAACTAAAAAAGGAACACAAAGCAAAAAGCAAAAATCGAAAACAGCAAAAACAGAAAACATACACAAAACCAAAACAAAAAAGACGAAGCAAAGAGCAAAATTCAAAAACAAAACCAAAAGCAGAAAACAAAAAAAAATAAGAAACATTAAGCAAGAAGTAAAATTCAAAAAAGCAAAAGCAGAAAACAATCACAAAACCAAGAAAGAAAAGCAAAAAGTAAAATTCAAAAGCAAATCACAAAGATAACACAAAACCAAAAACCAAAAACACAAAGCAAAAAGTAGAAAACAACAAACACAAAAGATACGCGAGGCAAAGTGCAGTGAAATGTTTCTCATGAAAATGATTCTTATTCACAAATGGATTAAACGAGTTTTGTAACTTGACGACTCACGTACTTATTCCAAAAGCTCCGCTCCTTTGCCGAAAAGACGAGCTACCCAAAGGTTCTATGTTTAATTTACGGCTCCCCAATCCAATATAATTCTGATCCGAAGACTGGAACGGAGTTCACCCACCGTTGTGCGGCTATCAGCCATCTTGGTCTAGCATTTCGGTGACTTCTTACTTCTGCTTCAGGTAAAGGCTGGATGGTACATTAACTTAGGTCATGGACGTCTCCTTCCAAACAGTGACCCGAAATACAAGTGAAAATTCTAGTTGAAACTAAACAACAAAATTTATCACACCTAAATGAAACAACAAGAATGACTACCCTCAATTGTTACCATGAAGCTGAAAATCTACCCCTTCAACCCTTAGACCAGAAGAAGATTTCTTGACAGAGCCAAGAACATACCAAGGACCTTAGTATTTTAATACGTAGATATTCCCTGGGTCTCGAAGGTGTACCTTTTCAAATTGAGTACCAAAATGAGGCTGGAGATTAAGATGTCGGTACTTGCTAAAGGGAATTAACAACAATAAACAATGCAAAATTAAATGTTATAGCTTCATTTAGGAGCTTAGGACACCTTAGTGATCAGCTCCGGATACACGTGTGTGTATGTAATCTATCTGATCATATTGTGATCAAAGTGATTTTCGTTTGACTGTAATTATTTGGCTCCTAGTTAGTGTAAGTTTTAACTCCCGGCTATACCAAGAATTATAAAATTTAAATGTCTTGGTATGGTCTCGTGCCTAGTCACCCAGTCTTATGATGCCAAACGGGAAGCCTATCTGATACTGCGGTAGAAAGAGAAGGAGTGAAAGGGCCGCCGTACCGAACATAAACTTTTGCTCAGGCTGCCTATTTAGTTATCCTTCGGCAAAGTCAAAGACTCTAATTGGCATCTTGAGCATAAGAGACTCTTTACTAATAGGGCCGGCCCCCTTGTGGATACAGTACTGTAAGTAACTTAGTATTTATTAATTATTCTTCTTATTTTATTATTATTATGTATTTAAGCGAAAATTCCCCTACTGGAGAGCGATTAAACTTGATAACATGATGTCATTTGGAGGTGTGTCTCCTCCGCTCCTCTCAAAATCCCTTCATTCTCAAGGAATGATCCCTCTTCCTGTCATCCGTCCACTTTTTCCCAGGTTGTCGTAATAATCATGGTTCAAACTTAACATTCGCGATTTTCGTCTGGCACTCAGTTCGGTCTTCGAAATTTTCTATAATGATTACTCGTAAGTCTCTCTGTACCTCTTTAAGCCATGCTGTGCCACATTTACTCTGAGTTATGATACCAAGTAGTTTCTTTGGCAATCTGGAGGTGGCCATCCTGTGTATGTGAGTATAAAATTTGGTTCTGCGTTTTCTAATTTCGTCTGTTATCGTATTGGTCTTTTGATAGAGTTCTGTACTAGGTCTCTTAATCCAAATGCCGTTTCTGTTGATTGCTCCGTAGATCTTCCTGAGAATTTTTCGTTCCTGTTTATTATTATTATTATTATTATTATTATTATTTTTATTATTAATATTATTATTATTATTATTATCCAAAGAGATATATTGGAAAACGAGGGGTTCAGACCCATCAACTCCCCTCCAATCACGACCGTGGTTGAGACGCCAGAAGCACTTGAAAGGTCGAGTCTCAGATTGAGTGGGCCAATTCCCACGTTCCTGTCCTGCGCTGCACAATTCGTACACTTGGTAATGCAAAACAAGACGAACTGTTATCCGCGAGACCTGCACCAATCCAATCAAGACAAGACTTGGTAGGAAATCGCCGACGTTAGCAGTCAATATTTTTCCGAGTTGGCTCTCCTTTCACTTCTTTCATGCGTCCTTCTTTCTCACTCTCCCTCCGTCTCTGAACTTTCCACACCTTCTGTGAGCGCAAAGGCGTAGAGTCAGCTAAAAATAAGGGATTGATGACAAGGTTGCTCCCCACTTCCAAGCCACCAGTTAAGTGCAGAACGACGTGTGTAGGCGAGGCGATATATCGATTCGTTTCCGTGTTTCGTATCGATTTATTGACTAATGGTTCATTCCATTGCACCCCTTATACCATATTTTAGCTTCTGGGACAATTAGTAATATTGCATAAAAGTAGATTGATGGTTCCCTCAGGGAAAAAGTACTTCTTGCCAATGGAGAGTGAGAACGTAAGGCCGTGGAACATGGGCATTACATCCATCAGTAGGAGTAACCTGTGAGAAACTATTATTATCATTATTATACAGGGAGCGGCAAAAAGATCTGACGGTTTTTAAATCACAACAACACAAACATTTTAAATGATACAAACTCTTTTATTACTTATAACAGCAAGGTGTACATGTCAATTAATGGAGAACATGAAAGAACAATAGATTTTAACTTTTAAGATTTGAAGATAACGTCTTTCAAATGATGCCCATCTTTTGCCATGCATTCTTCCAGTCTTGCACTGAAGCTTTGCATAGTCATTAGGCTTCAACTGCTGGACAATAGCCATTTTATACGGATGAAAATGCAAATCGAAACGCAATATTCGTCTCACTGTTCGATCAGACATTTGCAAAGCAGCAGCTTGTTTACGAGCCGGCCGCCGTGGACTGGTTTCCACAGCTTGTCTCACTCGCTGAACATTTTCCGGTCTCCTGGCTGACCTTAGAAGGCGTGTCGACGTACGTTTTAAGGCTGAACCTGTAGCTCTAAAATTACTCACCCATAACAAAATTGTGTTACGAGATAGAACGCGTCCTCTTCGAATCGCTCAGCCGTACAACGACATAAACCGTCAGATCTTTTTGCTGCATGGCAAAAGATGGGCATCATTTGAAAGACGTTATCTTCAAATCTTAAAAGTTAAAATATATTGTTCTTTCATGTTTTCCATTAATTGACATGTACACCTTGCTGTTATAAGTAATAAAAGTGTTTGTATCATTTAAAATGTTTGTGTTGTTGTGATTTAAAAACCGTCAAATCATTTCGCCGCTCCCTGTAATATTGTACAAACACAAACTTCAAGTTATTGGTCTTTTAAAGACAAAAGGACAGTATATGCAAGTTATGCGTGCTACAGAACAGAAATATTTATTATTGTTTATTTTGCGCATGCGCTTACACATTCTCAGCGTATTTGCTGAAAAGGAAACATATACAATCCCAGATATTTAGTACATTATGAGGAGCAAATTCTTGAATATCTCGGTGACAGTATTCTATAGTAGCATTACTCTTTTCCGCCACTCCTTCAGGCTTGATTACCCAAAAACAGCCTTACTACGTGACACGTTGGAAGTATGACTGTATTCTGCATCAACTTAAAAAGATCTGGGTCCAACTTCAAATCTGTGAGAGATTCCTTTAAGTTGTTCGGAATCTCGCCAGAGCTTTAGATGAGCATAGGAACATTTCTGACTTGTGTCATCTGCCATTGCTTCCGTATCATTTCCAAAAGCTCTGTGTATTTTGACAGCTTTTCAACATGCTTTGTTAGCATGTTGCCACTGTTCGGGATTGCCACATTTCGAGCATTTGCCAACAAGAACCAGATCAGTCCTGTTGTGCACAGCTGACTGGTCTGTCAGTATAGTACGATCCCAGTACAACCTAGGTTGTTATTTTTCAGCACAATTTCTGGGTCATATTTATAGTAAGGCACTTTCTCTTGGCTCAGCAGATGAAGGTTGGACAGCCTCCTATGTTGGGCAACCGTATCTGCAATGGTCATCTTGCACAGACGCGTCCTTAATAACGAACTTGAAGTAGTTCCTTGAAGGGACAACCTGGTCCTGAATAGCCAATTAAAACCTTCTGTTTCAGGAAGTATCTGGCCAGAAATCAGCCAACCGTTCGACGCTAGCTTGTCAACTTGAGTTTGGATGAATTCATTGGAATGAATTATTCAATTTATTTCACACGTTACAGGCCTATTAGACCACGCGAAGCAATCATGACTATTTGTTCTTCCTGTTTTTCCAGTACTCTTTCAATCGTGCACTAAAAGCCCTCTTCCTTTCTTCGGTCCACTGTGGTATTTGGGCTGTAGGTGACATGTCTCTGACAACACTTCCCACTTGTATACTTTGTGTCGAAAGACGCTTTTGTCTATGACGTCTTCTGGGTCGATCTGTGCTTTTACCAGATCAGTTTTGACTTGCAATGAATTATTCATTATTATTATTATTATTATTATTATTATTATTATTATTATTATTATTTATTAATTAATTTATTTATTTATTTATTTATTTATTTATTTATTTACATTTTGGCTAAATCATAAGCACGCCAGTTTCAACCATCTTGTTTTGACATTTGCCCAGTACTCTCGCATTCGTTGCCAGAGTTCTTCCTTTCTCGCTTCAGTCCATTCATTTCCTTTTCATCATCGGCTCTCCCTGGAAACCCTAGTGTTCCTGCAGTGGGTCACGCTTCAAGATACCCTTGAATGTGATACCCATTTGTTGTAAATATCTTTCTACCTCAATGAAACATGCTCCTTTAGCCTCCTTGGGCTGATAGTAGGTACAGATCCGGTCGGTTTCTCTTGGTAGGCTCATTAGTCTCACGTGACCATAAGATGTAATCAGGCAAGGTTCAGCAAGGTATGCTAAGCCTACCTGGACATGTTGGGAAAGAAATCGTCCCATATATTTGATATTCTCTCTTTTAGGATGGGTGATCTTATACTATGGTTAAAAGGACGATGTTCCTGGAGTGTTGTCTGTTGTAGGGAAATTGGTAGTGAGGGGTAATTGGAATACTAGGGTTATTAACTGTGCAGAGTTTTAGCCACCCACCACATACAGCGCTAGTTGCAGGTGGACTACTCGTTTGGAAAACTGGTCTCGCAAAGAGATGCCCTCAGATATTCAATTTCTGTAGGTGAAACATGCAACCACGGCCAGGACGTCTTACCGAGGGCATCATCTTTCTTCATGACAATACACGACCTCATACAGTCCAGAAGACCACCACGCTGTCAAGCGGTTTCGCCGGGAATTCATTGACCATCCTCCCTACAGCCTCGTTCCAAGCGACATTCACCTGTTTCCTCATCTGAAGAAGCACCTAGGAGGTCGACGATTCGCTTCAGATGAGCAGGTGTACACTTCATAACAACATTTCTGAACACGCAAGGACAGGATTTTTGCCATGACGAAATATTCAAACTAATCCGATGAAGCGACAATTGCCTAAACCGATACGGAGACTATGTTGAATAAAACCTAATATGAGTACTATGTTGACTATATTGGTAGTATTAAAAATGAGAATATTGTTTTGGTTCATTCTTTTAATTACAATTGTTTTCATAAACATTTTTCACATCAAAATATCTGAGACTTAAGTACATCTATTTTAGTTTATTCTTAATGGATTGCAATCTTACTTGAGCTGAAGAAGACCTGAATACCAGGTCGAAACATGTACACACATCAAAAAAAGTTTTGCATCACCTCGGTTCCCAGATCTCCGGCATATAGACGTTGACTGTGTATATTGTATCCAAGATACAGTCCCTTTGACTGTTCATAGATGTCACTAAAACTGCTCAAAGATGTAAACAACCGTGCATGAGCAGGGCCTATTAGACGGAGGGGGTACGACAGCCGATCAGTTCCAGTCATTCCACCAGGACGAAGGTACGCTGCTCATGTTGTCTGTAGTTCTACCATGCCTAGAAGGTCAATACCGCAGTTCGATCGCGTCCGCATTGTTACTTTGTGTCAAGAAGGGCTCTCAACAAGGGAAGTTTCCAGGCGTCTCAGAGTGAACCAAAGCGATGTTGTTCGGACATGGAGGAGGTACAGAGATACAGGAACTGTCGATGACAGGCCTCGCTCAGGCCGCCCAAGGGCTACTACTGTAGTGGATGACCGCTACTTACGGATTGCCGCTCGGAGGAACCCTGACAGCAATGCCACCATGTTGAATAATGCGTTTCGTTCAGCCACAGGACGTCGTGTTTCAACTCAAACTGTGCGCAATAGGCTGCATGATGCGCAACTTCACTCCCGACGTCCATGGCGAGGTCCAGCTTTGCAACCCCGACACCACGCAGCGCGGTACAGATGGGCCCAACAACATGCTGAATGGACCCCACGGAATTGGCATCACGTTCTCTTCACCGATGAGTGTCGCATATGCCTTCAACCAGACAATCGTCGGAGACGTGTTTGGAGGCACCCTGGTCAGACTGAACGTCTTAGACACACTGTCCAGCGAGTGCAGCAAGGTGGTGGTTCCCTGATGTTTTGGGGTGGCTTTATGTGGGGCCGACGTACGCCACTGTTGGTCATGGAAGGCTCCGAAACGGCTTTACGATACCTGAATGACATCCTCCGACCCATAGTGCAACCATATCGGCAGAATATTGGAGAGGCATTTGTCTTCATGGACGACAATTCTCGACCTCATCGTGCACATCTTGTGAATGCGTTCCTTCAAGATAACGACATCGCTCGACTACAGTGGCCAGCATGTTCGCCAGACATGAACCCTATCGAACATGCCTGGGATATGTTGAAAAGGGCTGTTTATGGACGTCTTGACCCACCAACCACTCTGAGAGATTTACGCCGAATTGTCGTTGAGGAGTGGGACAATTTGGACCAACAGTGTCTTGATGAACTTGTGGATAGTATGCCACGGCGAATACAGGCATGCATCAATGCAAGAGGACGTGCTACTGGGTATTAGAGGTAGTGGTGTGTACTGCAATCTGGACCACAAATGCTGAAAGTCTAGCTGTATGATGGTACAACATGCAATGTGTGGGTCTCATGAGCAATAAAACGAGCTGAAATGTTGTTTGTGTTGATCTCTATTCCCTTTGTATTTAACGGTTCCGGAACTCTTGGAACCGAGGTGATGCAAAACTTTTTTTGATGTGTGTATATTGTATAATAGATATATTTGTGTAAGTACTGATTGCCGTATAATTTAATATAATATAATGTATGAATAAAAGTAAACGTTCACTGCAACCTTGTAACCTTAGTTTCTGATCACATATCACTTCATAGTTCTTGAAAATGTGTTTTGTTATCAGAAAGTTTCCAATTGTGTGCTCTCAGAAAATTCCGTTAGTGTATTCTCTCCGCTTTTTAAACTGCTCCTCAATCCCCAACGCACGACTCAAGCCCGGCACATTCTTTGCAACAAAAGCCCTTCGCAGGGTAGGCAGGCTGCGAGCTTCCCTTGCCGCCCGGATTCAGAGAACTTGCCCTTGGCTGAGCTTTACGAATCACAGTCAATGCACAAGGGCCGGCATGATGAGAGCTAGCCTGATGTATCCGATCGGTTATGACAATATTGCCGACTGCTAACGCTGCCGTGCTACAGCAGGAACGTTCGTTTTTGGACATTGGCGGTCACCTGCGCGGTAGATTATAGCTGTTCCGCGGACCTATGCAAGCAGCGCATGCGCATAGCTGTTCCACAGCCAGTAGAGACGTGTCTGTCGCCTTATGAGCTTCGCTGTTCTCGGTGTGATAACTAAAAACTCTCCTTGTGACGCTTGCGTGTATTTCTTGTTCTACCGGGAAATTTATAAAAGTAGGCTACGTAGCGCTAGTGATACAAATTGAAAGTTAGTTGCATTGACTAAAGCTCGGTATAAACATTGAGCAACTGCAATGCCGCCTATTCTGTCGAAGCTTTTTTCCAAAACACTGCACAGCCAAACGCGGGAACTGGTGTATAATATTAACACTTTCATGAAAATTGAGGCAGTGGCTGGTACTGTGTCCATACCTTTAAAAAAAAGTACAAGAGCGAGTGGCAATAGCGACAGGTATATCGTGAACGACTGTTAGGAGAATCATCAAAAAAGGTTCTCGGTGCGAGGAGGAAGGTACCTCCTTCAGTACACCTGGTAAACATCACCAGGTTCCTAAAACCATGACAGGCGTAGATGACTTTGACAGGTGTGTGATTCGGCGGACTGTGTTCTGGGGAAAGGAACGACTGACACACTCCATGCTGTCACTGTGTTAACAATCATAAACCTGCACGTAAAATGTGATTGATTCAGTGGTCTGTGTCTATTAGTATTAATTTACTAAGATTGCTCTGTGATCTCGTAACATGTTGCTTAAGTCTGTAAAACATATAATTAGCCTGCATTGAGAATTTAAACACCAGCCACTACTGAGAGTAATACTCGATTTTCGCATAAGGCCTGTTACATGTTCTATGTGTATGCTTAGCTCTTCTTCAATATTATCTGTTGTCATTAATTGGGCCCTAGGTATTATGATTGTTAATATTATTCTTATCATCATTATCTTGGTGACCTATAATGTCGTTTTTCTCTCGGCTTCTCTACCCGCCTTCTTCATCTTATCACCACTTCGTTTTGATTTCAGAAGGCTTCCACAGTGTTTTACACACCCAAGACCCCTTTCAAGACTTGAACCTGTATTTTGTAGCCATGGCATTGATTTCCTTATAGTTAGCGCATGGCTGCTCCTAATTTCGGCTACACTCCATTACTGTTTCACTCGGCTACCGATATCTCTTTCCTTTTGTATTGCATGACCGTTGGTTCAATTTTTGAAACACCGTGCATCGTCGTTCCTAGCTAGGCTTTGCGGTGGCGCTAACTTAGGATTTAGTGGAAAAAATAAATTTCCCATTTTTTTATGTTTTGGGTTGTCAGCATATTGAAATATCAGAGGAAGTTTGTTTCGAGCAAGAATGTTAATCTATTTCGGAGATAAGGGCTTTTGAAATATTTCAACTTTGGCAAACATCTACCATTTCTCAATTAGTCTATTTTCAGATATTTATTTGACAGCTATTCTTTGCAAATTGAACATTTGTGCAAATAAGGAACATTACCTCAGAAATTACTGCATCGATCTACTTGAAATTACCACAGTACCTTTATACGCATATGAGCAATAATCCGACGTAGAGTAATGGCTGCAATGTTTATGCATAGCTCAAATCTGACGTAGAATATTGGCTGCAGTATTTATGCATTGCTTCAAAAACAAAGCTCTATTTAAACTTATCGAAGAAAAATGTACTAGCAATACGTTTAAAGAACTAGAACCATGAATTTAAGTTGAATTGCAAGTCATGAAATCGTCTTCAAATTTATTTAGTTTCAAATCATTAACTTTAATAGTAAAGTCATAAACGTACCTTTTGCTTAATATTTTGCTTTTAACAATTGATGAATTGTACTGTAATGTTGGTAACAGTGAATGATATGGTCTTTTCTGTAACCTATCTATTTTATCTTATAAAGGTACTGTAAATGTTGATAAAGTTGTAAAACAATTGATTCAGTAGTGTATGTGGTAAGATCATATTAAAATCGGAACGGTTTGTTCAACTAGTTAGTTAGAGGCCACCTTAACTCAGTACTCATCGGTCCATGCGGAGAGCGTTCGCTCACCATAGGCGGATACCCGGTTCGAATAAAGCCTAGCGGAGTAGTAGTGTGAAACTTCGACTGTCAAGTAAACATGACGAGGAATAAAATCTCCAAAGTCTTCAATTTTAATGATAATACTCGCAAGAGAGTTAATGATATTGGGGTCTCTGTTTCGTTCTCCGGCATTGCCAAAAGAGTTCATCTAATCTGAGGCCTTGAACGGGGTTTACTCAGCCACTAGATGACAACTAAGAAGTCGTGTTTCGATTCTCACTTCATCCATACATGACGTGGATTTCTACTTTTACTCCAGATAAATGCCAGAAAGCTACGTAACATACGTTCAAGGCAGCCTGTTTTCCAATTCTTGCCTCAAAATACTAAATATGCACACTAGTTAAGACAGCACAATAACGCAGATCATCGGACACATTCCACACACAAACAAGTACCCGGGATGATGAACAAGATGTCCAAACCATTAACCAGATAACATTAAAAAACGGTATTGCTCATTTGAGGTTCCATATTCGATGTTGGTGACCGTGATTCCATTAGGCCTTAATGCAAATCCGTGGCAGCAACAAGCGAGTTCCTTACAGGTTGTGTGGAGATTTCATCTCCATGCGATCCGTGCAGTAATTGAGAATTATTGAAAAGTCTGGATACAATCACATCTAATTAACCAAATGGCCATTGGACTGTACAAATTTAATTTCGTTTGGAACGTTAGTAAAAGTACAATATATATACAATCTGCTGTGTGCAGAGAAGCTGAAATAAATTAAATATGACCGTTCTATCATACAGTATACAAGGTTCTTGTGCATAATTTAAACCTTTATTGAATTTTTGTCCCCTAAATGCATGCAAAAAGAGAAGAGCTGACATGTATCGGATTGGACATATTTATTAACTGCGGAACGAGCTCCATAAGCCTATATGAGCCTCGCGGGTCAGGCCTGAGGTACCGAAAGTTCATTGTGGTGAATCGATTATCAGAGGATAAGTGCGATACTTCAGCGTGGGTCGATGTATCGAAATGTTCCACTCATACCCTCGCATACCCGCAGCAATCTAGTTACTATACAGTAGTATGCATCGTGGTCAGGGTGAAAATCGTCGCCCGAGTGAACCTGCTGCGTGTTAGCAGAGATTCTCTCTTTCTTTTTTTTCTTTATTTATTTAAATATTGATATCAGTTTGGGCTAAAGTTCTATCTGGAATTAGCATGGACAGTTTTATCGTGGACAAAATTACTACACCTAGTTACCATGGCAAGTGCAAGCACACTTATTTCCCACTCGTTGAAGTGTGTTGAGGCCACAAATTACCTACACTGGTTTAGCATGGCAACAAGAGGAAGCGCACATAGTTTCCGGTCGATGAGGCATGCTCGATACTTACAGTACAATACGATTAGCCAAATAAAAACGTATCCATGAATCTATGTTCTGGTTCCACAACACCTTACATTTTATTATTATTATTCTCCTTTTTTCACTTTCTTTCTTTCTTTCTTTCTTTCTTTCTTTCTTCCTTTTTTTTCTTTTTTTTTCTTATATTCTTTGTTTGTTTGTTTGTTTCTTTCTTTCCTTCTTTCTTTCTTTCTTTCTTTCTTTGTTTATCTGTCTCATTCTTTCTTTTTTCTTTTTATTTCCTTCTTTCTTTCTTTCCTTCTTTCTTTATCTCTCTTAATCTTTCATTTTCTTTCTTTCTTTCTTCCTTTCTTTCTTTCTTTCGTTCTTTCTTCTTTTTCTCTTTTTTCTTTCTTTTCTTTTCTAACTTTCTTTCGTTTTCCTTTCCGTTATGGTATTCAATTTTCTTTCTGTCTCTCCTTCTTTCTCCTTCTTGCTTTCTTCTTTTTATTTTCTTTACTTTCCTTTCATTTTCTCTTTCTTTATCTTTCTTAAGGCTACACTTCTGTCTTTTTTCTGTTATTCTTTCTTTCTTTCATCTTTTTATTTCATTTCGTTCTTTCTTTCTTACTTTCTTTTCCTTCCCTTCTTTCCTTCTTTTCCTTTCCTTCTCTCTTTCTTCCTTGTCTTTGCCAGTTTATCTGGTTGCTGTCGTGCGCAGAACAGAAACGCGCAAACGTAAACCTTCCGGTATCGCTGAAACATGGTACATGCTACCCACTAAGCAAGGAAAGCTCTGTGTGGAGTGAGTGACGCAGTCTGTTAAGCGTTGGCATTTTAATCGCAAGATTATGTGTTCGAAACAGGCTCAGTGCGACAACATTTAAGTGTAATTAAAAGTGGCAACCTTGTTCAGTAGATTTACTGGCTCGTTAGCCCTGGAATGGCACACTCACAAAGTTCATACGTAAACAACACAGTGGGGTCTGCTCGACCCAATCAAATTGCAGTCATTAATATCATGTCCTTTGAACTTCACCACTTGTTCTTATTCTAGCTGTTTACTGTATAGTTAGAGGACACCGGTAAATGACTATTATAATCTCTAGTGCTTATCTATTTTAATTAATTAATTATACTTACAATAAAAGCAGTTACAGCCTGAAAATTACAGAGATACATAAATATGCATTTCTCGCTGGCACAGTGGACAACTATCGTCTAGTTTTGGAATATTTTTACAGTACAGTTATTAAACAGTTATAAAACAGCCACTACAAATTAATATCACTGATAGTTCGCCTTAGCGAGAAGTTACAAAATGCTTCACAGGAGACGTTCGCAATCTACACATACAATGACACGGTGGCTCTGGCAGATTGGTTTCGCACACCCTAATGTAACAATCTGATAGTCCTTCCTTGGAATTGGCCATTCTATACACTGTCTGTAGCACTAAGGAAACACGTGTCCGCTTGTTAATCACATAGAAAGAACTGCAGCAGGAAGGCACACACCAGGAAAAGGCAACCATAAACGGCACACTGGGGTTTCCTCGACCCTAAGCTATATTTACTTTTGTCCCACGGACGTTTGCTTCCGCTGAGAGATCTGAATGACACTATCTGAGTGTGACAAGGTGCATACGCAATTTACAAACATGACTCGGTAGCCTGCAGTTTCATATAAGGGATTTATTAGATAATTTGTTTATCGCCGGGTCGCTGAGATCCCAGTGTGCCATTCCAAGGTTAATCGTCCCCTTCTAGAGTAAAATTCTAGCAGGGCAGCGCTCTAGATAGACAGCACGTAAAATGTACAAATCGTTATAATTATTAACCAAAGTAACTGAGGTGGTGTTTCTACCCTATATTCACATGGGCCATCATAAAGAAGGAGAAAGTACACGAGTATAAATACACTCCCGAGACTTGCAGCGACACGGGGGAAAATGAATGCGCTGAGCTGTCTTCATTGTTTATTACTTCAGACTTAGCTACGATTTGTTGAAAAGTTTCCGGCTGTACCGAACCAATGCACAAAACAAGCTCGCGCCCATCCACAACTTATGAGTGCATTTTTTTTTCACCGCGTTTTTTTAAGAGTAGGTTGCTGCATAGTACATCATCATTTGCCAAGGTTGGCAGTAAGGGTCTTGATACTCAGGAGTTAGAATTTAATATTTAGCTCATAGCAGTGAAAAGTCGTATCAACCTTTACATCTGTCACTTCTATTGGCCACGAGTTGAAACTGTAGGAATATCTCTTAAACATAACTTGTTATTTCAAAGTACTGTTTTTTTTCGCTCATTATTCTGATATAGAATGGCTCATTATATCACGAATCAGAGTAATGAAAATGAAAATCCACAGCCTGCTTCCAGTCGACCAACCGGGTCAGGGAATGGAATGAATGAAGCCCCATCTAGCGGCGAGGATGTGAACTGTGCCGGCTGCCGAAGCCTGTCGCACTCCCCTGGGGCAATGATTAAATGAATGACAGGTGAAATGTTATGACAATGGAGAGTGTTGCTGGAATGAAATTTGTGACATGGATAACCGGAGTACCCGGAGAAACACCGGTCATCCTCCGAGTTGTCCAGCACAAATCTCACATGGAGTGACCGGGATTTGAACCACGGACCCAGCAGTGAGAGGCCGGCGTGTTGCCGCCTAAGCCACGGAGGCTCAAAAGAATCAGAGTAATACTATTTAAAAATTTGTAAATACTGTATGTCATTTATAGCTTATTAATGATAGTGGAAGATATTCGAACCCTTTAATGCCATGACATAAGAATTGTTGCTCTTGTTGTTGTTGTTGTTGATTATTTGGAGGCATTGCGAGATCGTGGTCATGTATTCCTGTGTACTTGGGTCTGTTTAGAATTTTGTCTGAGAACTTGTGCTGTTGTAATGTCTGTACTAGTAATCGACGTAGGATTTGAATAGGAATCAGCCGTGGCCTTTACCATCCTGTCATTTGTCTGGAGTAGGAGTATTAAACCACGAAAATCTGCTTTCAATATGGTTGAGGTAGGACTCAAACCCGCCTCTTCTCGGTTTTGCCTCACGAGACTGAGCGGCCCCCTTCCAGCCTTAGGCCAGAATTAAATTTCTTGGCAGAGCCGTGAACCGAACCCGAGCTTGCGCGTTGACAGCTAGGATGCTGGACTCTATATTGTTGTATGATAAGCTTCACCAACTATTTATTTTCGTTTAGGTGTGTGCAAGTTGGGAATTCCGTTTGTTGTTAATCATGGGTATATAGTTGCCTGCTGCCTTTTGTGATTTCCATTTGTCTGTTCGTTCACAACTTGAAAAAGAAAGGGATTTGTCAAAGACTGAATTTTGTTGGGGTCAATGGAGCCATATTTGTAATGTTATTGAAGTACCGTACGCTGATGTAACTCTAGAATTTCAGCGCAGTTTCAAACAAGGGAAATACAGACAGGATCGTGATGCAATATTCTGTATGTGCCAATTCAGGAACGTAACATTGCCACCATCCATAGGGTGTCATCTTACAATAGAAACTATCCAAACTCTATCATTGTGCGTTTTGTTCAGAGAACGAGGAAGGGTGCTCTTTTGGTAGCTGTTAGACGCCTCAAGAAATTGAGCACTTCTCTGCTAGGGTTTCGTGGCCCTCAGGTGAATATCTACATGAATGAACATTTGACCCCCTACAACGAGACCCTCTTCAATAAAGCTCGTGAAGCAAGAAATATGGGCCTAGAAAGGATATTTGTCCGACAAGGCAGAATTCTGGCAAACATTTCAGCCAATTCCTCTGAAGTGATTACTATTTAGACGGAGCAGGACATTGACAAACTGCTTGCTATCGCTAGATCAAGATCATTGAATGATAATGTACAAACTATAGTGCAAACGTATCAGTAAATTATGGGTGAATTACAATGGAGATCATATTTCCTCACTAAGTTCTCTCCCATCTTTGAGGATAAGCTAGAAGCTAACAAAATGGGAAATTGGAGATGATTGCTCATTTAATGGATGATGCTATTCAGAATGTAGATTTTATTGTAATTTCTGAGACATGGCTGTCTGGTGAATGTATCTTCTATAATATTTTTGGTTATGAGGCCTTTCATTCATTTAGAAATTCTACCTCAAAAGATGGAGGTGGTGGAATTGCCATCCAAGCAAACAGCAACTCTTGACAATGCAATGTAGTATATAACATACAGAGAGATCATAATATCTTAGCATTAGAGATTTGTATGTCAGGGCTTAGCTACATCATTGTGGCTGATTATAATCCTCTTGTGTCAAACTGGTGTCATACAAGTGCAGACTTAGAAATGATACTTGACATCATAAAACACAAGAATGTAATTGTTGCTGGTGATTTTAATATAAATACTGTGCGTCATGAAGACTTGACTAATAAATGTTTCATACATACCTGCTGCGACACTATATATCCCACCAGAATAAGTTACTGGTTTATAATTTCCATTGCTGCATAAAAGTAAGTAATTGGAGAGTAGATACCATTATTGATGATATCAGTGTTCATAAAATATTGCGTTTCTCTTTAGACTCATCACAAACAGCAACCAATAACTTACAAATACTCAAATATTGATTATACACTCGCCTTAAACTATTATGAAAGCCATACTTTTGATTTAGCAGAAGATGATGTTAATGCGTTATACACAGCCTTAACTACATTTATCCAAGATGTTCTAGTCTCTGCACGCACAGTTAGAACTGCTCAGCGTAGGGATATTAAATTTCCTCTGAATCCCTGGTGCACACCTGAACTTGTTACATTGTGCAAGCAAAAAGCACATAGTTACCTAGTTACACATAGTTCCCCGATAATACCACAATAAAAGAAGAGTACAGAGTTTACTGTAATAGAATAACCACATTGAGAGCACTGAAAAAGACATATTATGATAATATATTTCAAAGTAACTTACACAATTCAAAACGTACTTGGCAAATCATCAATGAAGTTTTCAATAAACCCTCAAATGCAACATCTGGTATTAAAAGTATAAATGTAGGTAATAAGTGCATAGAAGACATAATTGAGATCTGAAATGTTCTGAATTAATACTTTGTGTCAGTTCCTGCCACATTATCTTCTAACATTATTCCACTAACGGAGCGAACAGCAACAATCAATGAAGGTATTAATTCATTTTCTTAGAACCTTGCTCCCAATAAGAATTATTTAGTATCAATAACAATCTTAGAATAACCAACACCTCCAATTATGGTATAACTAGTAAAATACTTAAAACTTGCCACCGTACATTCTCAGGTCCCATCTGAAAATTTGCCAGCTGCTCGCTAGTCAACGGTATCGTCCCTGATCCCTTAAAATTGCTCGTGTTGTACACATATATAAACAGAATGACAGGTCAGATCCTGGGACTTGTGAGCCCATTTCAGTACCATCTGAATTATCTAAAACTTAGAGACTGTTATGGAAACAAGGCTTTAGATGTATCTGGAGAAATGCCATTATTTTTCTACATTTTAGTATGGATTTCGTGAGAAGGCTGGGATTACTTCTTCTATTGTTGATATCATAATTGAACTACAAAACAATATCGATAAAGGGAATAAGTCTGCCAGATTATTTATTGTTTTGTAAAAGGCTTTTGATACTGTTAGTCACCCACTGTGTGTATATAAACTGGAGAAGGCTGGTGAAAGAGGAGTGACATTGTTGTGGTATAAACATTAGTTGTCCAACAGGCAACAGTATGTGAAACTTGGAACTGATATAAGTAACTTACGAAAGGTGTCGTACGGTGTACCCCAGGGTTCTATTCTAGGGCCGATTCTCTTCCTCATATATATAAATGGCACTACCTTATGCACTTTTAAGGGTAGATTATCTCTCTTAGCTGACGATACTTCGTTGTTTTACATTTCTAAATCTGATAAGGAGACTATGTCTGATATCCAGCATGGCTGTTATATCTTGGATGAATGGCTAAGGATGAATCTGTTAACACCTAATTACTCAAAACCTGTCTGCATGATGTTCCATAAATGTGAATATGATTTAAATGCAACAGTAGATATCTCGTTTGGCATGCCCATACTTAAGTGTTTTTTTTTTTTTTTTTTTCGTGTGACCTCCTGAGAGGCCGAGTGCAGGTCTTTCTAGTCGACGCCCGTGGGCGACCTGCGTGTCGGGATGAGAGATGGAATGGATGAAGATGAATGAAACTGGGCAAGGATGTGGAAGGAATCGGCCGTGGCCTGTCAGAAGGTACCGTCCCAGCATTTGCCTGGAGTTGAAAATGGGAAACCACGGAAAACCACTTCAAGGACGGCCGACGGTGGGGCTCGAACCCACGCGTCTACCGAGTCAGCAGAGAGCTTGGCCCCATGACCTAACGCTGCGCTTTTAGCGAGCATAGCCACTGCTGTCGGTACTTAAGTGGGTGAAGGAGGTTAAATACCTTGGCTTGATAATAGGCAATACTGTGTCTTGGGCATCACACATAACGACTATCAAAATAAAATCTGAGCTTTAGTTGGAATATTTGCTAAAATTAAATGTTATATACAGTAACAACACAGACACTTCGTGTAATATACTTCGCAATGATTCAGTCTCGGCTCTCATATATATGTATCATCTGGGGAAGGGCTTCATAAACTAATTTGAATAATCTTGAGATTCTACTAAACAGGGCTATTAGGTCAATGTATGGATTTCATTGTTTATACCCTCCCTGTAGAATGCACAAACGAATGTATTGCATTTGAAACTGCTTGCATCATTCAATTCCACTTTAATTATTTATAAAATATTGCATAGTCTTATGATCACTAACAGTGCATCCTCTTTCGTTGATGAAATTCACATGCACTGCACAAGACAAATAAGGTTGCATGTAGTCAGCAATAGAACGACTAAATTTGGAGTCAATGCACTGCAGCACTCTCTCGTCTCTGTACTCGCATACAACCATGTGCCACTATCTAGCAAGAATCTCTAAAATTGGACTATTTCGTGAAAAGTTGAAAAGGTACTATTTGTTGACTCTGAATCTATTATAATTTATTATTGTGATACCACATCTTCCAAATATTCCTTTACGTTTATCAGTACTTTGCATTATATCTTCAGATTGCTCGTTTGCTTGCACTCTCATTTTCTCGAATTATATTCTAACACTTTTCCTTGTTCATGTATTGTGAAACTATAATTTGTGAAATACATCGCTTCAATTCCATATTTGTATACTGTGAATGTATTATAATTTAGACTATGTATAATTAGTCTGCCATCTGTGTAATGAACTATGTTCTATTCCCCACGACAGAGCTCTGCTCTCGGTAATCTTATTCTAGACATATTAATAAATAAATGAACTTTTAGACAACGGATGAGATAATAATAGTAACTTAGTGCATATTATTGATATAAAAAGTGTGCGTGTAACACTCTACAGTACAAGCCTATCAGTTTCACATATGACGGAAAATAATTTCTAGTGTATCTTAAAACAAGATTCCATTGGATATCATCTAATATTTTTGCCAGGACTTACTTTCTCCGCGGCTGAGCAAAAATAGAACCTTGATAGATAGAGAGGGTAGCTAGTATGTCTGAATCATACAATGGTCATGCTGTGTAAGAGCTTACGTGGACGGAATGTGTTAATCTCATTCGTGATATAAGTAAGCTGATGGTCTTATGTGAACCAGCACGCCATCGCGCTGTTTTCTGACCTCATTTGCTGTACTCAATTCTGATTAGTTTAATGAATTTATATTCGTCGGTGTGTAGATAAAATTATTGTTGTAAATCTAATTTGGTGAAATCTGATTAGTTTATTTCTTCGCTTACGCGAACTGAAGACAGAGGGAGAGAACCAAGTGTGTAGCAAGCTGAAAGACCATTGCACTGGAGCAAAGTTTCTAGGTGTCTCTACCATATCCACTGCTCTGAAACTACTGGACAACTGAGCTTCTCGTCTGGGAACCTATACTGATGGCGATTATTTGACACAGTTCCCCAATACAGAACATTTCATTCTATTTCTCATCGTCGTATCCAACGTACTCCTTCTTAAGGAGGGGGTTTGGACAAAATTGTGCTTCGACGTCAGTGGAAACATTTTGATTTCCCTTTGGATCAAACGCTATTTCTAGACAATTCCTGACACTTCGGCTGGAGAATCATCTAGTGGCAGAAATAATAGAATGTCGTTTCGTTTGTAAGCCATTTGCTTTGCAGATCACTTCGGCGTTAGCAGTTCCATTTGCCACGAGCTAAATCGATACAGTTTGTCTTTTTTTTCACTCACCCATACCTCAGTCTCTTCACCATGCCCACTGTTCATTTTCTTCTTTGTTATCTGGCTTTCCAAACGCCAGCCATCGATTGAAAAATAAATAATCCCTTTTTCCGCCGTCACCAAAAGACACTTGACAAATTTTCGTCTGTCTGTCAACATGCGTTGCTCGGAGAGGTTGGCATTTTTTGCAGTCCTTTTTAGAAAAATAGCTCTATGACTTGTAAAGCACTTCCCAACCAGCACCACAACGTTCAATTTAATTTGAACTTCGCATTGCACGCATCGTCGCTAGTAGAAGAAGAAATAGGGTTAAACAAAGATATGGAAACACAAATTTATTAAAACCAGTTCAGTGACAATAATTCTTCTGTTCACCTTGTGCAATACAAGAGTAATTTAATTGCAAGATCGTCACTTTGAAAATTGAAACATCAATTTAGGCCTTAATAAACGCATTAACATTCGATATGTTCATTATGACGCACTTCATAACCAAGGGCATATCACCACATACCAGTAAAAACATTTTTAATTCTTATTATTCGTACTTTTACATAACAGGCTTGAAAGTTTCAATGGAATTTTCATTTTAGCATCCTATTGGAGGAACAAGTTTAGACTCATGAATAACTTTAAATGTTTTAATTACGTTACGGGAATGTTTTCTGCACTATCAGTTCATTTGAATGCATGCGTGCTTGTACGGCCGCTGATAAGTGCGTGATGCTTGTGTTCAGTTCACTCATTCCAAAGCACACCAACGCACTGGGAAAAAAACAGTTAAAATAATACCTCGTAGCAAGATGATGTGTTCTATACAAAACCCAAGATGAGTAAAACGTAATGATAATAATATAAGACAGTTTTTGTTACTGGCTTACCCTGCCTGCTAGGTGTCACACATGGACTCTGCGAGGGATCATTCCTTTACCGTCACAAGGACAATGTCTTCGCGCTAAACAAACTTGGTTAGCAGACACAACTGGGGATGGTGGCTGGCCGATCACCCAGGCGATCGCTAACTTGGGCCTAATCAAGGGAGGGTCAGGGAAGGGATTTTAAAAGGCAGTCGGCCGTGAACTTCTTGAAAAATACTGACCTGGCATTTGCCTGGTGGTGGAAATGGGAAACCACGACAACCATTTTCAGGACGGCCGAAGTGTGATTCAAACCAACACACTCTTTGTACCAGTGAGGCATGAGGTAGGGCGTTAGCACTCTCGGCCACCGTGACCAGTATACATTATAATAATAATGACCATTATGTTATTTCAGTAAGGATCCTAGACGATTCAGAACCCATATTAGTAAAACTACATAACGGAGTGTCGTAATTGAGCGTCTGAATACTGGGCGTTCCTCAAAACTACTAATTCAACATTTCCAACTTCAAGTAGACTATTAATTAAAATTGAATACACACTAATGAATGTTAGCAAAGTTCAACTTTGATTAGCCAAGCGATACCCAGCGTTATAGACATGGATGTCCTTCTTCCCACCATATACTCATAAATAAACATATTACAGACAAATTATATACGAAATTATCAAAGGCAAATGCTCCGAGACATTACGTACCGTATCTAAAGCTTATACATGCCATACACGGCATGAAGTTAAGTTATGCAGTCCCCTAGGACTATGTATAAGTGGCGTAATTGATATCATGCTTGACATTATGTGTTATCGTAAACTTTAGTCGGTTTGAATCCCACCTCAGCATTCTATTATTTTCCCCGCCAATGTTTGATTTACATTATGATTGATGTTTCATTACATTACATTTCTTACATTAGGAATCAAGTCTGAACCGAATCCTTGGTTTACTGCGGGAAAGTGGTGTTGGAGGTTGGGATTTGGATATTGGCATTTTATCCCCGCATCAGTTCTACTATCATCCGCATACCGCGCTACAATTATCAAATGACTTTTTCCACAATTCCCAAAGTAATAATTATACACAATTTGATTTGCAGCAAAATCTAGTAAATGGAGTAAATACAAGTACACAGGTAAGTAAATTTTATTACTTTGGAGGCCATCTAGGCCTATATAATTATTGTTTTATTGGAATAACATCTCGATAAATTCGGGTTGTCAACGAGGACAAGGCATACCCGTAGAAGTTGCAATTTATTCCATCAACTGCGCTCCGACTATCAAATGCCTTATTCATAATCGCCAAAGCGATGCATATACCCATCTTGGTTTGCAAGCAGTTTCCATTAAAACTTAGAACATTCAGTACACAGAAATTCTGTATATTATTGTGTCATTGTCTCAATCTATGTATCACATATAAATATGTTTTGCTTTCACTATTGCAGCCATTACCATAACACAGGTTATCAGACAATGTGTTACACACACACTCCTAAAATACAAAGGGATGAATGATCACGATGCCAATGTCCCTCTAATGAAACAACAACAACAACAACAACAACTACGAAAAAAGTATTGCTTAAATGTGTTTCCAATAAAAACGTTCATTGTTTTTGTTTTTTTAACGTTTCATTGCTCTCATGGTGGGTGTGAAAGCGTTGCATATGCTCAGTAGTAACATTAATAATAGTAATGGCTTATTATTAATAATTTTATTAATAATAATAATAATAATAGCCGGTCCCAAGCCCGGTTGAGAAAGGAGGAGGGTGAAACATGGTCAACGGTCTCAAAGGCGGATGAAGAATTTCAGTTTCCAACGGCAGAGAGAGCGGAAGAACCTAGTGGAGTAAACCACGAAAAACAATCATTTCGGACTAACAATCGGAATTTCATTTCCTACACCTACACAACACAATTTCATATGCAGAATGGAAATGTCGCTAAATGAGAGCATCGGGACCTAGGATTCTGGGGAGTCCCACCACCTGCATACAAGATGAGTCGGAGCGTCTTGAAACACCTTCCAAATTGAAATTCAAGAGGAAATACTTCATCGGGACCATTAACGTCAACTCACTCCTGCGAGTCGGAAAACAGAAAGAATTGGAAAAGCTCCTGGACGACCAACAAATCCAGATTTTGGCTGTACAAGAGACCAGATTCCTAGACGACCACATCATGGATATAAAGCACTACAGAGTATTCAAAGGAAAGCCAGCAATAAAGATAATGGCTAACACCCCTCTCCTTGGGACTGCCTTCTACATAAACAAAACCATAGTGGATAGTGTCACAGACTTTTCATCTAAATCTGAGAGATTATCCCTATTGACAATCAAGTGCAAAAACAGGAATTATACTCTCATAAATTGCCATGCTCCTATCAACGAAGACAACAAGAAGAACCCACAGAAAGTCGATGACTTCTGGGACCTCTTAGAAACAGAAATCGCTCGGATACCTGTGCACCATGTAAAACTCCTTCTGGGAGACTTCAACGCACAAATAGGGACAGAAAGAAAATACAGAGATATAGTGGGAGACTATCCAGCACACAGGAGGACAAACAAGAATGGCGAACGGCTCCTTGGACTCTGCAAAATCTTCCAGTTGAATCTCATGTCGACTCATTTTCGGAAACTTCCAAGAAAAGCAAAGACATGGGTATCTCCAAATCCCAACCTAGGAGAATTCCAATTAGACCATGTAGCAATATCAAGGACAAATACTAGGGAGGTGATGAATGTTAAAGTGATTAGAAATGGTAAATTTGACTCTGATCACTATCTCTCCAAAGTTAAAATACGTTTTCTTCCACCAAAACAAAAGAAGGATCCACCTAAGTTGAAAAAATACAACACCAATCGAATGAACATCAATGGAGATATTATAAATAACTTCAGAGAAGAAATCCCCTCTTCTAGAACAAAGACCTGGCAACATCTTTGTACAAAGATCAATGAAGCCGCTAAGAAAACATTCGGACTGGCAAAGAGGAAACGTACAATCTGGTGGAATGAAGAATGTGAGAAAGCACTTGAAAAGAGATCCGACACATGGAGAAAATGGAAATGTTCAAGAGATACGGAACATTTGGAACAATTCAGAACCCAAAGGAAAGAAACATCAGGGGTATTCCGCAGGACCAAACGATCGTTTGAGAATGCAAAGTTACAAAACCTCCAGGACGACTTCACTAAGAATAACACCAGAGATTTTTTCCAAACCTTCAAGGACAAGCTTAGAGGATACCAAATTCCAAGTATAAGTTTCAAAAACGAAGAAGGAGAAATTGGACTGAACGATCAAGAAAACTGCAATATATTAGCCAGATACTTTGAGAAACTCCTCAACTGCCCGCCTCCAACCAACAAACTAGAATTTCAGACTCATCCTATAAACTCAGAAGATGATATGCCACCAACAAAAGAAGAAATAAAGGAAGCCCTGAAAAGTATCAAGAACAATAAGGCAAGCGGGGAAGACTCCATATCAGCAGAAATGTTGAAGTGGGCAGAACCAGAAATCCTAGACGACCTGCACCATATCTTCCAACAAATATGGGAGACGGGAAAGCTACCAGACGAATGGAAAACAGCGCTGATCCACCCACTCCATAAGAAAGGGAACAAACAAGATGTTAACAACTACAGAGGCGTGTCGCTACTCCCAGTCACTTACAAAATCCTCTCAAGGATACTTCTGAATAGAATAGAAGGAATCCTAGATAAGCAACTTGGAGAATACCAAGGTGGGTTCCGGAAAGGCCGCTCCTGTGCCGAACAAATCCTAAATTTGAAATCAATAATTCGCCACAGAGCGCTGAACGGCAAAAGTATAGTGGTTTCATTCATTGACTTCAAAAAAGCCTTCGACTCGGTGGACAGAGGGACCCTAGATAAGATCATTAGAGAATTTGGAGTCAAAACCAAACTGGCCAATATTATCAGAGAAACCTTAACAGCCACAACTTCTAAGGTGAAGTTCTTGGGAGAATTGTCTCAGTCATTTGAAATCAAGACAGGTGTGCGACAGGGTGATGGATTATCACCATTACTATTCAACTGTGTCCTCGAGAGGATTGTGAGAATTTGGAATTCCGAACTTGAAAATCAAGAGATAGCCCCGATCTGCCTAGGACGAAAAACGGGAGGAATCAAAGTCAATTGCTTGGCTTTCGCTGATGATTTTGCGATACTTTCAGAGAACCTAGAAGAAGCGGCCATACAGATCAACCTCTTAGAAAAGATCGCTACCAAGACAGGACTTAGGATCTCGAAAGAGAAGACCAAGTTCATGATGAATGACAAACATGGACCACAATTCCTTGAAACAGAGATTGGACGGATTCAGCGGGTGAAAAAGTTCAAATACCTCGGTGAAACCATACAAGAGAACGGCCTAGAGAAAGCTGCTGTAGAAGATCGTATCTCAAAAATGGAAAGAGCTTATGGACTAACTAAAATCATCTACAACAAGAAATGCATCTCATGGAATGCCAAACTAAAACATTACAACACGGTAGTAAAAACAGAATGTCTGTATGCCAGCGAATGCCTCTCGATGAATTACAAGTTGGAGAAGCTAGAGATCCTAGAAAGAAGAATACTACGGAAAATCATGGGCCCAGTCCAGACTGAAACCGGCTGGAAACTTCGGAGCAACAATGAAGTCTATAAAAATTTGGAGAGAATCTCAGAGACCATGAAGAAGAGGAGGTTATCGTTTCTCGGACACTTGTACAGAATGGACAAAACTAGACTAACCAAACAGTTATTCGACTACCTGTGGAACAAGAAGACAACAACGACATGGATTAAGGAAGTTCGAAAAGATCTCGAAGATTCCAACATCCAGGAAGTTCAGATGTCAAACAGGGAAACATTTCGGTACATAATTCAAAATTTGGAAGGGTTTCACGTCACAAGAACCACAAAGAAGGGAAGAGCTTGGACGGATGAGCAGAAGAAACAGCATAGCGCCCATATGAAGGAGTACTGGAGGAAGAGGAAACTTCAGGCAAAGAAAAAATGAAATTGTAGCGTGATCCGAAGTGGTCAATTCGCAAATAATAAAAAAAAATAAAACATAACAATACTGTAATATTAGGCATTTCATATAACCGGAATTTTGTCCTCCAATGGTAGGTCTTGCACAGTTTGGGTAAAAAGAAACAAGATGTTCAGCAAAGAACATAATTAGCTTACTTTCTACTAAATGTATGGGTACACTTATAAGTCTTTGTCCTCACCACTAAAACAATCACTTCCACCACTATGTTTGTTTTTAGCCTATTTTCAATTTTGACAAAAAAAATTGGCTTATGAAATCACTTTTTGTCCGTGTGTGTGCGCGCGTGTGTGTGTGAGGTGTGTGTGTGTGTCCCCTAATAACTTCTAAACGGCTGGAGCGATTTCAATGAAACTCGGTAAGTTTATAGCACTATTCCGGGCGACCCAGACCGTGCCATTCAAATTTTGTTACGCCACACCAATCCAACATGGTGGCTGTGCGAAATATTTCGCCAGCATTCAATATCTCCGAAACTATTCCCGATATCACCCTGGAATTTATTACGGTGATAAAGGGATCTATTAGAAGTTCACCTATGTGACTTTTGAAAAACTGGTAACTACAAAACCAACATGGCGGCCACGCGATTTTGCGACTTTTAAATAGACGTTTCTCGCAAATAACCAACCAAACGCAATAAAACTTGGTACAGTATATGTTTATACACTTTGTAATGCACCGACATCTAACTTCGCTCAATTGTTTACATAACCACAAGATGGCGGATGTGCGAAATATTTCACCGGCTTTCTATATCTCTGAAACTATTAGCGATATCACCCTGAAATTTTTTACGGCGATAAAGGGCACTACTAGAAGTTCATCTATAAGACTTCAAAAACCGGTTAACTACAAAACGAACATGGTGGGCAAGCGAATTTGAAAATTTTAAATAGACCTTTCTCGGGATTTAATGTTCCAAACGCAATAAAATCTGGTACACATTGTAATGCTCTGGTATCTAATTTAGTTCAATATTGTTTACTTAACCTCAAGATGGCGGCTGTGCGAATTTTTAAATTAATTTTTATTTCTTGTGTCGTAATCATGCGATCGAAGTGAAAGTTTGAATAATGAACCTACGCAATAATTGCCCTTTAAAGGTACATGACTCTATGGCATATACATTTAACAATCCAACATGGCGACCATCCGAAATATGTAGACGGCTATGAATATCTACGAATCTATTATAGCAATCAAACTGAATTTTTTAATGTTCATAGGGGCTATGAACTTAAGTACACCTATAGGACTTTAAATAACCTGGTGATCTCAAATCCAACATGGCGGCGAGGCGAATTATGCATATTCACATGGATGTTTCTCGCAATTTAACCATCCGAGTGCAGTGAAACTTGGTACAGTAAATCCTTATACCATTGTTAATCCACTGGCATCTAATTTATTTCAAATGTTTCCATAACCACAAGATGGCAGCTGTGCGAAATTTTAAAATCTCGTTTTTAATTCTTGTGTCCTAATCATGCGATTGAAGTTTGAATGCTACACGTACACAATAATCTTAATGTAACAGTACATAACCATGGGACCTACATATATAAAATCCTACATGGCGACCATCCGAAATATTTAGTCGGTTCTCAATATCTACGAATTTATTACAGCAATCAACCTGACATTTTGTATGTTGATAGTGGCAGTTAACAAAAGTAGGATATATGAAAATAGGCGGTATAGTTCTTCACGGAACTACTTGTTTCTTTTATGTTGATAATTAGCCAGTATGTTATGCGATATTATTATAATTTTATATGATGATTGGATATCAAAACTACTAACTTATTGCTATGCATTCATGTCCGTTAAACTCGATATTAAGCCTACAAATTTCAGAATCCTTCGTTTCAGGTATATTCCCCTTTAAAAATCCGCCACGATCACAGTAGGTTGGTGCTGCAACCTAGCAGTGAATTAATATATACCTTGTACGACTCTGAGTGTTGAATGGGCAGCCAGTTTAAAGCAACCAGGAGGGAGGCAATCCAGCTGGCAGTGCTTAAAGGTAATCGGAGCGCGGTCATGGCTAGAAGTTGAACTAATACAAAATTGCAATACTTCAGGAGGCCAGGCATTCAAAAAGCGGAATGTTTGGAACAATTACCCACGTAACCCGCAAGAGGACAGCTCCGTACATAGGCATTGAGAAGGCTGTGTTTGATGACAACGTGCATCTTGTTCTTATATTCTCCTTCTTCTAATGTCTTTTGTGCGATGCTAGGGCTGTGATTATTAATAAACGAGTGTATACATTAGCCTCTCCTTTGAGCTAAATAGCATTTTATTTAGTATCTGTGGAGAGCTCGTCCACATCATTTGTAAAAGAATTCAAGTAAAAAAATAAGGTAACACTAGTAGGTTTTGAACCCCAGTCAACCGAGTGAGATACTAACTCTCTAGACCAAAGCCAAACCTGTATATAACACCTCAGTGTTATTAACTGACTTAGATATAACGTGTCGGGAAATAATGTCTTGAAGTAAACGATTTCTTCACTGCAGTACAACTTCTTTATAAATCATTTCATACATAGTTTATATTATTTCTATCAGTAGGCTATATCGCATGCAACATATTCAAACTACTGAAATATAGGACAGGCACGAGAGGTCAGCTGCCATCTTGTCATGTGACAGAGACGGCTCAGCTCTTTTAGGTCAATAAGAAAATGTAATATTGTAACATAAAATTATAATAAATATCGTATGATAAAACCAAGGATTTTGAGAGTCGTCATTACGGAAAGCCCCTATAATAACTGCATAATTATGCAACTATTGGGAAAGTTGATTGCTTCGGTTATCTCGGCGAATGGGTCCACCCACATGGCAGAGATGGCACTTCAATCTCGGAGAGGTGCACTAAACTCAATTCAGCCTACTATCTATCATGTAACCGCTACAACAAGAGGTGTGTTTCAAAAAAATTCAAATATTTGTCAGTATAAAACTGTTATTAAACCACAGTCTTTTTATGCAGCAGAGACCCTCTTGATGAACAAGAAAGGCAACATGGATGATTTGGAGAAAGTCAAGAGACGTATTCTTCGAAACATTCATGGATCAAGACTGCTCCCAGATGGCTCTTATCGACTTAAAGCAAACACCAAACTATACCATCAGTTGGAACCAGCCTCCGTTATCATGTGACGGAGACGGCCGAAATTCTACGGGCACCACTTGCAGATAGCGAACGATAGAATCATCAAGAAGATCTTCAACTTGAATAATGGCTACAAGACTGGTAGCTTGTGGCTTAATGAAATGAAACAAAACTTGAATAACGCTGGGATTTTAGACTGTGATATTCTTGACCGTTCCAAATTGTGTGATAGTGATAACTAGGGCTCGGATTCGAGCATATTTGCATATTTTTTCCTGAATAGTACACATTGAAAAAAGCCTTTCGGTGGTATTTTCACCTCTCTGGGACAAACAGAATTGAAATTTATCGAGCATATGAATGCATAAAACCGCGGTTTTTAGAATAGAAGCATATAAATGCATATTCTTGTGGTTTTCGTCTAAATAGTTTGTTTTTCTTCGAATTCTCCCCCGAATTCGGGTCCTGACGATCCTTAAGGTTCGAAAGCAAAAATAATTATTGAAAAGCCTATCTGGTGCGAATAATAGAAGCGCAGATTTTTAAACTTTAGTGAGGTCGTTCTCGTCATTGAAACTTTTATTGACTGATTTAAGAAAATCATTCATAACTGAAAACATAGAAAATTTCTTGTTGTACAGACCAATGCAGATCTACTTCATTGACTCGCCTAATTCTGAACATTTTGTAAATGAACTTTTAAACTGTATCGTTTATAAGAGCACTTCTATTACATATACTTGTAAAACGTGAATCCAAGTTTATTGCAGTGTATTATTATTGGACACAATGATAAGGGTTCAATACATACAATTAGAAAATAAAGCTCGTATTTAAAGATATGTTATTGGTTTTTTCGTTTCACTTTCCTTTCTATAGTTTTTAACGGTGTTTTTCCAGCATATTCTGCATATTTAACCGCATATAATGGGGGTTTCGAGCATATCTATCGAGCATATAATGGGTTTATAATGGGTTTTAGAGCATATAATGGTTTTCTCGAGCATATATATCAAGCATAAAACACATGGTGTTCGAGCATATCTGGAGATTTTATCGAGCATATCGATCCGAGCCCTAGTGATAACTCTTGGTACCCAGCACCCAAAGTGATTAAGACCCGACCACCCCTCACACAGGAGAGGAAGGACAAGTTATTGGCTGGACTGAGGAGATATTGGAGAACATAGAAAGCGTCGCAGAAGCACTAGTCATAAGAGCTCCGTAGTGGGCTTAAATCATTAATAATAATTATAATAAATAACGGGCACGTATTTTAGGACAGCTTAAACCACCTTCGTCTCGATAATCGGAATTGGTTGGTCCTAAGCTATTGATTATAATGTTTGCATAATTCACATGGCCGCCATCATTAAATGGTACAGCTGATGACTTTGTAGTTTAAGCACAAGACGCGCCTCATATGAAGGTATGTTTTTTTACCAAATTTCGTTAAGATCCGATGATAAGTTAAGTTGTAATTTAATGTTAAGTTATGACCATTTGAGTGGCCGCCATTAAGTTTTGGTAAAGGCGGTGGCAATATAAAACATGACACTGAGGTGCCCTTTGCTAGTGCTACCTCTGTACCAAATTTCGTTCCATTCGGTTTCATCGTGTTTCAATTGATAGGTGGGGACAGACACACACAGACACACAATTTTTTGGGACTGTGTCTTTGCAAAAATCGAAAGTAGGCCTAGGCTGAAATTGAACATTTCATATGAACATGGAAGCAATGAGTGAACCATAAAGGTCCACCCAATACAAGGGCAAATTTAATAAAAATGGAAAACATAGTAATTATTAAATGTTCTTTGTTAATGTATAAGTATGTTTGTGGCAGCATACATAACAGTGTTTCCTTAGAAATGTGTACAATTGCTGTTCAAGATGTATGGCGTACAGTCGTAAAACTATTATTGTTGTTATTTTGGCTCTTCAATCTGTTAAGTCATTCAATACACAGTGAAAGTTTGAAAATATCACTCTGATAATAGCAGTTTGCAAATAATTTACAAATAATGAGATGATGTTATTGGATGTTTTAGTAGGGTGCAGGTACTTGTATTACCCTCTAAAGAATACAAGACTGCAGTAGTGGAGATTCTTTTAAAATATTGTTACGAGGGTTCTTTGTTTGTCCGGCTCTCTCGCGTCAACTTTATGATCCTCTGTTTATTATTGCCTGCGTTCCGCTCTCTTTGTATAGTTGGCCCTATCAACGAGCGAGCAGAGCAATTTCATTGGTCGATATTCTAAAAACCCTACCAAATCAAGGTTTGTGAGGCTTCTGGTAAGTACTGCAGAATGAACTTCAGGGTTGTTGCTGGAAATGCTGTTCTTCATTTTCTAAACACACGTTTCAATTACCGGGTTCAAACCCGGTCGAAGCCGTCGGATTTTTTAAGAGCGTTAAAAATCCCTCAGTATGCCTTCCTTCGGAGGGGAAGTAAAGCCGGCGGTCCCATGTCATAGATTTATGGCATGTTAAAGAACTTTCCACTAATTACACCTGTGTGAAACTAAATTGTATAGGTTAAGAATGTAAAAAACGCTCTTAGGTTGCTACGTTCGTTGCCAAGAGCCGACTGCGGTGGCGTCTAGTAGCTAAGTTCTGAATTAGTCCTAGTAGTCGTTGACGGTGGCGTTTGGCGGCAAAAGTAGGAACTACTTGAAATTAAATGTCTGCAGTCCTCACTTGAATTGAAAACAGATAACACACAGTAATACAGTCATCACAATTAACACCGGTGATCAGACAGATTCTACACACACCCAAAGTACACGGGGCTACATGACCACATTGTCGCAGCCCCTAAACTAAGGAACCAACCGACCAACGTTTCAATTACGTAGGAAGTTTTGGTACACTCGCTGTAATTCATCCTCATTGATATTTCATATCAGTGCAGTTATTTCGTTCTCGAGAGCCTCCAGAGTCCGTGGATTGTTTCTATATACCGTCATCTGGGGTTACTTTACACACTTTACATGTGTTTTTTAAATTTTATTTGTCGTGATAGGTTGTTAAATTGATTGCGACATGTTTATGTATTCCTTAAGGCCGTGAACATTGTGGTGTTTGAAGCCATATTTTCAGTGTTGCCTTAGTAAACAAGTGTTTAGTGCTTTTCAGTCGGTCAACACGAATGTACCCAAAAGAGATGGGTTATGCCCTAATCCTGAAATAAATTACATGAGATTAATAAAACACTAGGATGACCAGTTTCGATCGTCAAGCGATCATCATCAGATCCATTACACTTAGGCTATAAAATCTATGTTTGAAATACAGGTGAAAATATTTACAATATGTACAATTATTTAGTTGCAGTATTGGTACTGCAACTGTCAGTGTATGCTAAATGCAGTATATATGTTAGGTGAAATGCTAAATGGTGATAGCTATCCGGAGATTGTACTTTAGAGAGATTATATGGTTGTAAACTATGGTTAAAGTATAAAATTTTAGGCTAACTACTTATCTGATTGTCTTCCGTACTACAGCTACTCGCAGTTTTCGTGTTTACTAGAACTCACTGTGCGGTCGACTGCGGTGGTTATCTTAACGACTGGTTTTTCCCTCCCTTCTCCCCCCTACCCCTACGTGCTGTGGGGAGTGATCGCGATGTGTTTATGTGAGGTGTTGCCAACCTAGATAAGATGTATGCTATTGAATGAGGTGGGTCTGCAACTATTAAAGACCGTGGATTAGCCCTCGCCACGCGTGGAGCATAACCCATTCGAACTAAGCGTTGACGGTCTTATGAGGACGTCCCGGCACCTTTAATACTGCCGCGAATATGGGCCTTGGTTTATTGCAGAAGAAAAGTACATCGTACACCTGATCCAGATAACATTTACCTATTAAAAACCCCCTAATTTCCCCCCTTTTTTATCTAGCTTGGCTGTGTCGCTAAATTGTGTTTTGTTTCCGACAGGGTGTGTTTTTTAGTAGCGTGAAGAGGGGTGAGCTCTCCATGAACGTGTGTTCATTTAGATTGTTGGGATTGTTTCGTTTGGCTAGGTGTATCTCGATTGCTTCCTTTATGTCAAGAGCTCTGCCTTTCGATTCGTGATGGATTATTTTAAGGTCCGACTCTATGTTGGTAAAGCTGTGCCCTGCGTCACACATATGTTCGCACACGGCTGAATGTGTTCCGTATCTTATCGCATTCCTATGTTCATTATAACGTGTGTCTACTCGCCTTCCACTCTGCCCGATGTAATTAGCTTGACAATCGGTGTCTTGGCACGTTATAGAATATACCCCTGACCTTGAATACGGGTCACGTTTATTTAGATTACTATTTAGGAGGTGCCTAGCGGTTGTGTTTTTCGTCGTGAAAGCTATCTTTATGCCTTGCTTTTTGAATAGGTTAGTGATTTTATATGTATTCGCATTCACATAGTTGAAACGCGCAAATTTTTTCTCATTACTGTCCGGTTTGGGAATCGTTTTATCTTTATTTTTATGTTAGGCTATAATTTGGTTTATTTTGCTTGGCGAGAAGTTGTTTTCCTTAGCTATTTGAATAATTGTTCTTATTTCCTTATTATAGTTGTCTTTTGACATGGGTATGTTTAAAGCCCTGTGCACCATTGAGTTGAAACCCGCTAGTTTGTGCGTACTGGGGTGATTAGACTGATTGTCGATTGCATGCGAGGTTTGTGTTGCTTTCCGGAATATGGAATATGAAAGGTCGTTGTCTTTACGTTCAATAGTTATATCGAGATAATTTATTTTCCGGTCTATTTCGGATTCCTTAGTGAATTTGATAGAGTGGTGAAGGCTGTTAATGGATTGGAGAATTGTTTCTTCGCTTGTTAGTTCAGTATCGTAGATGCAAATTACATCATTTACGTATCTTTTCCATATTACTATTCCCTTTGTTGAAGTCTTTTCTAAGAACGCATTTTCTAGTGCATTGATGAAGATGTCAGCGATTAACCCACTTAGTGGCGATCCCATTGCTAGGCCTTCTCTCTGTGTGTATATTTTATTGTCGAATTGAAACACGTTTTGGTTGAGAACGACCCTCAGTAATCTCACAATCTCTTCAATTTCTTTTACCGAATTGTTGGATTTTAGGTTGTTTTCGATAGTGTTGATTGCTTCAATAATCGGAATATTGGTGTACATGTTAGTTACGTCGAAGGATACTAGCCTGAAGCTAGGTTTCATTTGTAGGGTGTTCAATGCTGTTACTAGTTCTGTTGTGTTCTTTACAGAGTTGTTTTTGTCGTTGGAAAGACGGCATTTTAAGATTTTTAGTAACTCTTTGCTGATTTTGTAATTAGGGGCATTCCTACAATTGACTATTGGTCTCATTGGGCATTCCTTTTTGTTTATTTTCGGTTGTCCCCTCAATGATGGTATTTTCGGGTTCATGTTTATTAGTTTTGATTTTTCGGCTTTGGTCAGTATGTATTCTGTTTCTTTTAGCGCACTTTTTATTTGTTTTTGGAATTTGTTGGTGGGGTCTTTTGTTAATTCCTTGATTTCGTTGTTGTTTAGGAATTCGACTGTTTTTTCAATGTATTCTGTTTTGTTCAAAATTACTGTAGTGTTTCCCTTATCTGCTTTTGTGATGATTAAGTCATGTTCTTTTATTTTTTGTTTCAACGACTTTATTTCTTTGAGTTGTTTGTTGTTTTGAATGTTATTGCTATCGCCCTCTCGTTTGAGGATTTTTTTGGCTTCGTTGGTGGCGAGATTTTTGGTTAATTCCCTGTCTTCTGCTGGGAGCTTGAGACTGGCTATCTCAATATCTGTGATCAACTGTTTTATATTGTGGTTCGTGTGTGCGTCTGTGCAGTTGTATTTCAAACCTTTGTCTAACATATTCATTTCACCTTGAGAAAAGGTTACGTTCGTTCTGTTGTTTACTCTGCTGTGGAAATTGAATTCATTGTTATTCGTGTGTTGTTCGTTAGATTGATGGTTCTGTGTTTCTCCTAGTTTTCTTAATTTATTTTCTAGCGTTTCATGCTTCCTCGTTGCTCTGATTTTGATGGTGTCATGTAGGTGCTCGGTGAAGCTGTCCCATTGGGCTGCGTGCCAGAAATTACTTAGTTGCAATTGAATGTCGTATAATTGTTGGTTAATTTTTTGCTTTCTTATGTATGCAAATCTTAATTCGTTTTTTATCCAAAGCGCTTTGGCTTGTTTAGTTGAAATGATCGAGGCTGGTGTGTTCGGTACGGTTTTAATTGGTACGTATTTAGGTGTGAGGTTTAGTTCTATACATTTTTTGTTGAACCAAATTGACTTGTCTAAATTCATGAGTTTAAGCCTGAGTGATTTGAATTTCTTGGCTTCACGATTTGCCTGACTAGCCGTGAACATTGTGGTGTTTGAAATAATCCATCACGAATCGAAAGGCAGAGCTCTTGACATAAAGGAAGCAATCGAGATACACCTAGCCAAACGAAACAATCCCAACAATCTAAATGAACACACGTTCATGGAGAGCTCACCCCTCTTCACGCTACTAAAAAACACACCCTGTCGGAAACAAAACACAATTTAGCGACACAGCCAAGCTAGATAAAAAAGGGGGGAAATTAGGGGGTTTTTAATAGGTAAATGTTATCTGGATCAGGTGTACGATGTACTTTTCTTCTGAAATAAACCAAGGCCCATATTCGCGGCAGTATTAAAGGTGCCGGGACGTCCTCATAAGACCGTCAACGCTTAGTTCGAATGGGTTATGCTCCACGCGTGGCGAGGGCTAATCCACGGTCTTTAATAGTTGCAGACCCACCTCATTCAATAGCATACATCTTATCTAGGTTGGCAACACCTCACATAAACACATCGCGATCACTCCCCACAGCACGTAGGGGTAGGGGGGAGAAGGGAGGGAAAAACCAGTCGTTAAGATAACCACCGCAGTCGACCGCACAGTGAGTTCTAGTAAACACGAAAACTGCGAGTAGCTGTAGTACGGAAGACAATCAGATAAGTAGTTAGCCTAAAATTTTATACTTTAACCATAGTTTACAACCATATAATCTCTCTAAAGTACAATCTCCGGATAGCTATCACCATTTAGCATTTCACCTAACATATATACTGCATTTAGCATACACTGACAGTTGCAGTACCAATACTGCAACTAAATAATTGTACATATTGTAAATATTTTCACCTGTATTTCAAACATAGATTTTATAGCCTAAGTGTAATGGATCTGATGATGATCGCTTGACGATCGAAACTGGTCATCCTAGTGTTTTATTAATCTCATGTAATTTATTTCAGGATTAGGGCATAACCCATCTCTTTTGGGTACATTCGTGTTGACCGACTGAAAAGCACTAAACACTTGTTTACTAAGGCAACACTGAAAATATGGCTTCAAACACCACAATGTTCACGGCTAGTCAGGCAAATCGTGAAGCCAAGAAATTCAAATCACTCAGGCTTAAACTCATGAATTTAGACAAGTCAATTTGGTTCAACAAAAAATGTATAGAACTAAACCTCACACCTAAATACGTACCAATTAAAACCGTACCGAACACACCAGCCTCGATCATTTCAACTAAACAAGCCAAAGCGCTTTGGATAAAAAACGAATTAAGATTTGCATACATAAGAAAGCAAAAAATTAACCAACAATTATACGACATTCAATTGCAACTATGTAATTTCTGGCACGCAGCCCAATGGGACAGCTTCACCGAGCACCTACATGACACCATCAAAATCAGAGCAACGAGGAAGCATGAAACGCTAGAAAATAAATTAAGAAAACTAGGAGAAACACAGAACCATCAATCTAACGAACAACACACGAATAACAATGAATTCAATTTCCACAGCAGAGTAAACAACAGAACGAACGTAACCTTTTCTCAAGGTGAAATGAATATGTTAGACAAAGGTTTGAAATACAACTGCACAGACGCACACACGAACCACAATATAAAACAGTTGATCACAGATATTGAGATAGCCAGTCTCAAGCTCCCAGCAGAAGACAGGGAATTAACCAAAAATCTCGCCACCAACGAAGCCAAAAAAATCCTCAAACGAGAGGGCGATAGCAATAACATTCAAAACAACAAACAACTCAAAGAAATAAAGTCGTTGAAACAAAAAATAAAAGAACATGACTTAATCATCACAAAAGCAGATAAGGGAAACACTACAGTAATTTTGAACAAAACAGAATACATTGAAAAAACAGTCGAATTCCTAAACAACAACGAAATCAAGGAATTAACAAAAGACCCCACCAACAAATTCCAAAAACAAATAAAAAGTGCGCTAAAAGAAACAGAATACATACTGACCAAAGCCGAAAAATCAAAACTAATAAACATGAACCCGAAAATACCATCATTGAGGGGACAACCGAAAATAAACAAAAAGGAATGCCCAATGAGACCAATAGTCAATTGTAGGAATGCCCCTAATTACAAAATCAGCAAAGAGTTACTAAAAATCTTAAAATGCCGTCTTTCCAACGACAAAAACAACTCTGTAAAGAACACAACAGAACTAGTAACAGCATTGAACACCCTACAAATGAAACCTAGCTTCAGGCTAGTATCCTTCGACGTAACTAACATGTACACCAATATTCCGATTATTGAAGCAATCAACACTATCGAAAACAACCTAAAATCCAACAATTCGGTAATAGAAATTGAAGAGATTGTGAGATTACTGAGGGTCGTTCTCAACCAAAACGTGTTTCAATTCGACAATAAAATATACACACAGAGAGAAGGCCTAGCAATGGGATCGCCACTAAGTGGGTTAATCGCTGACATCTTCATCAATGCACTAGAAAATGCGTTCTTAGAAAAGACTTCAACAAAGGGAATAGTAATATGGAAAAGATACGTAAATGATGTAATTTGCATCTACGATACTGAACTAACAAGCGAAGAAACAATTCTCCAATCCATTAACAGCCTTCACCACTCTATCAAATTCACTAAGGAATCCGAAATAGACCGGAAAATAAATTATCTCGATATAACTATTGAACGTAAAGACAACGACCTTTCATATTCCATATTCCGGAAAGCAACACAAACCTCGCATGCAATCGACAATCAGTCTAATCACCCCAGTACGCACAAACTAGCGGGTTTCAACTCAATGGTGCACAGGGCTTTAAACATACCCATGTCAAAAGACAACTATAATAAGGAAATAAGAACAATTATGCAAATAGCTAAGGAAAACAACTTCTCGCCAAGCAAAATAAACCAAATTATAGCCAAACATAAAAATAAAGATAAAACGATTCCCAAACCGGACAGTAATGAGAAAAAATTTGCGCGTTTCAACTATGTGAATGCGAATACATATAAAATCACTAACCTATTCAAAAAGCAAGGCATAAAGATAGCTTTCACGACGAAAAACACAACCGCTAGGCACCTCCTAAATAGTAATCTAAATAAACGTGACCCGTATTCAAGGTCAGGGGTATATTCTATAACGTGCCAAGACACCGATTGTCAAGCTAATTACATCGGGCAGAGTGGAAGGCGAGTAGACACACGTTATAATGAACATAGGAATGCGATAAGATACGGAACACATTCAGCCGTGTGCGAACATATGTGTGACGCAGGGCACAGCTTTACCAACATAGAGTCGGACCTTAAAATAATCCATCACGAATCGAAAGGCAGAGCTCTTGACATAAAGGAAGCAATCGAGATACACCTAGCCAAACGAAACAATCCCAACAATCTAAATGAACACACGTTCATGGAGAGCTCACCCCTCTTCACGCTACTAAAAAACACACCCTGTCGGAAACAAAACACAATTTAGCGACACAGCCAAGCTAGATAAAAAGGGGGGAAATTAGGGGGTTTTTAATAGGTAAATGTTATCTGGATCAGGTGTACGATGTACTTTTCTTCTGCAATAAACCAAGGCCCATATTCGCGGCAGTATTAAAGGTGCCGGGACGTCCTCATAAGACCGTCAACGCTTAGTTCGAATGGGTTATGCTCCACGCGTGGCGAGGGCTAATCCACGGTCTTTAATAGTTGCAGACCCACCTCATTCAATAGCATACATCTTATCTAGGTTGGCAACACCTCACATAAACACATCGCGATCACTCCCCACAGCACGTAGGGGAAGGGGGGAGAAGGGAGGGAAAAACCAGTCGTTAAGATAACCACCGCAGTCGACCGCACAGTGAGTTCTAGTAAACACGAAAACTGCGAGTAGCTGTAGTACGGAAGACAATCAGATAAGTAGTTAGCCTAAAATTTTATACTTTAACCATAGTTTACAACCATATAATCTCTCTAAAGTACAATCTCCGGATAGCTATCACCATTTAGCATTTCACCTAACATATATACTGCATTTAGCATACACTGACAGTTGCAGTACCAATACTGCAACTAAATAATTGTACATATTGTAAATATTTTCACCTGTATTTCAAACATAGATTTTATAGCCTAAGTGTAATGGATCTGATGATGATCGCTTGACGATCGAAACTGGTCATCCTAGTGTTTTATTAATCTCATGTAATTTATTTCAGGATTAGGGCATAACCCATCTCTTTTGGGTACATTCGTGTTGACCGACTGAAAAGCACTAAACACTTATTCCTTAAGGGTACTTACAAAAGAACATAACGTCACCGTGAGTGCAAACTATCTCTCAGACACTTTTAAAAATAAATGAACACGTGTGTAAAGTTACCCCACCCTTGGGGTTACTTTACACAGACATGCACTTATCATGGCGTTTGGCTATTCAGCCTCACAAGGGGTAACTTGACACATGCCTGGAACTTTTCATTGGAAAGATAACATTCATTTGAAGTAAAGAGGATACTTTCATAGCTTAATTGAATTGTCTGAATACATTATAAAATAAATTAAACGTGTGTCAAACGTTTAATTTTATGTTTGTAGAAAATAAAAAGAAACAAGATGTTCAGTAAAGAACATATAGCCCACTTTCTCCTAAATGCATGGGTATTGTTATAACTCTTTGTCCTTTTCAAGGAGTATAATTGAATGTTGGTTGTAGTAGCTTGTTGAAATACAACGTGCTATAGGGATATTAAACATGAATATGAGGTGCCCTTTGCTAGTGCTAACTCTGTAAAAAAATCATTCAATTCGGTTTCACCGTGTTTGAATTGATCAGGGGAATGGATTTAAACACATACATGGACACTATTTGCAAACTATTGAGCTGATGACCTTGTAGTCAGTCATAAGATGCTTTAGAAAAAAGGCATGTTGTTGCAAAATCCGGTAGTGATCAAATTATTAGGATGGTCGAAATTTGATTTAAGCTTTTAACATTTGGGTGGCCGTCATTCCGTTTCCGTCAAGATGGCGGCGATACAAAACATGACACTGAGGTGCCTTTTGCTAGTGCTACCTCTGTACCAAATTTCGTTCAATTCGGTTTCACCGTGTTTGAATTGATCGGGGGAATCGATTTGCACACATACTTGGCCACCATCTGCAAACTAATGGGCTGATGTTCTAGCAGTTTGGTCAGAATATGCTTCCCACATAAAGATTTGTTGTTGCAAAATTTGGTAGAGACTAGATTATTAGGTTGGTCGTAATTACATTTTAGCCATTAACATTTGGGTGGCCGCGATTACGTTTCCGTCAAGATGGTGGTGATATAAAACATGACACTGAGGTGGCCTTTTCTAGTGCTACCTCTGTACCAAATTTCGTTCCATTCGGTTTCACCGTGTTCGAATTAATAGGGGTAATCGATTTTGACACAAATATGGCCGCCATCCGCAAACTATTATGCTAATGACCTATTAGATTTGTCAAAGGATGCTCCCTTCATAAAGGTATGTTGTTGCAAAATTTGGTAGAGATCGGATGATTAGGTTAGTCGTAATTTGATTTAAGCTTTGAACATTTGGGTGGCCGCCATTACGTTTCCGTCAAGATGGCGGCGATATAAAACATGACACTGGGGTGCCCTTTGCTAGTACTACCTCTGTACCAAATTTCGTTCCATTCGGTTTCACCGTGATCGAATTAATAGGGGCAATCGATTTTCACACAAAGATGGCCGCCATCCGCAAACTATTAGGCTGATGACCTATTAGTTTGGTCAAAGGATGCTGCCCCCATAAAGGTATGTTGTTGCGAAATTCGGTAGAGATCGGATGATTAGGTTAGTCGTAATTTGATTTAAGCTTTGAACATTTGTGTGGCTGCCATTACGTTTCCGTCAAGATGGCGGCAATATAAAACATGACACTGAGGTGTCCTTTGCTAGTGCTACCTTTGTGCTAAATTTCGTTCAATTTGCGCTCACCGGGGGACAGACATTCAGAGTACACACACTCACACACACACACAGACGCACACACACACATACACACACACAGACAGACACACTTTTTTTCGCCCTGTAGTGATCTCATAAGTCTACTTTCATTTTTTGCAAAAATCGAAAGTAGGCTAAAAACAATGCTGCTGAAGTGTTAGTCGTAGAAAGGTACCAAACTTTGTGTTTACAGGAGCCTAAGGCATCATTAACAGAAATGTCACGTTAATAGACTCTATATTTATATCAGTGACTGCAGGTAGCTGGTTTTGGAATTTTTGAGTAAAATGCCTGTTAATACAAGACGCTGCAAGCTGTACGAATAAAAGCCCGTATTTGTGTTTTTTCTATTTCACTCCTTTGGATATTAATTGCAGCTATAAATGCACTGTACATTGTTAAGTTCTATAGAAACTTTCATTTCTATGACATGGTCATATTTTACTAGATGTTCTAATTTGTGACAAATAAATTTCCCTTAAGACTAGAGAGGTGGGAGTTGGATGTGGAACATGTTTCCTTGCTGAGTCACATTACTAGGCTCTTACTAATCCACAGCACTCAAATACTCTGGGATTCAAATATGAAATAGTAAACACTGGCTTTTGTGTCAAATAGCCTGTGTAAAGTTACCCCCTCCAAGGGCGAGTCGTGCACCTTCGGTTATTTTAGGCTTCCTAGTAAAGTGACTCAACAAGTAAACATGTTCCACATCTAATTTCCGCCTCTCAAGTCTTAAGGAAATTTATTTGTCACAAATTAGAACATCTATAAACAAGATGTTCAGTAAAGAACATATAGCCTACTTTCTCCTAAATGCATGGGTATTGTTATAACTCTTTGTCCTTTTCAAGGAGTATAATTGAATGTTGGTTGTAGTAGCTTGTTGAAATACAAAAAGGCATGTTGTTGCAAAATCCGGTAGAGAACAAATTATTAGGATGGTCGAAATTTGATTTAAGCTTTTAACAATTGGGTGGCCGTCATTCCGTTTCCATCAAGATGGCGGCGATATAAAACATGACACTGAGGTGCCTTTTGCTAGTGCTACCTCTGTACCAAATTTCGTTCAATTCGGTTACGCCGTGTTTGAATTGATAGGGGGAATCGATTTGCGCACATACTTGGCCACCATCTGCAAACTATTGGGCTGATGATCTAGCAGTTTGGTCAGAATATGTTTCCCACATAAAGATTTGTTGTTGCAAAATTTGGTAGAGACTAGATTATTAGGTTGGTCGTAATTACATTTTAGCCTTTAACATTTGGGTGGCCGCGATTACGTTTCGTTCAAGATGGCGGTGATATAAAAAATGACACTGAGGTGGCCTTTTCTAGTGCTACCTCTGTACCAAATTTCGTTCCATTCGGTTTCACCGTGTTCGAATTAATAGGGGGAATCGATTTTCACACAAAGATGGCCGCCATCCGCAAAATATTAGGCTAATGACCTATTAGTTTGGTCAAAGGATGCTCCCTCCATAATGGTATGTTGATGCAAAATTTGGTAGAGATCGGATGATAAGGTTAATCGTAATTTGATTTAAGCTTTGAATATTTGTGTGGCCGCCATTACGTTTCCGTCAAGATGGCGGCGATATAAAACATGACACTGAGGTGCTCTTTGCTAGTGCTACCTCTGTACCAAATTTCATTCCATTCGGTTTCACCGTGTTCGAATTAATAGGGGTAATCGATTTTGACACAAAGATGGCCGCCATCCGCAAACTATTAGGCTAATGACCTATTAGATTTGTCAAAGGATGCTCCCTCCATAAAGGTATGTTGTTGCAAAATTTAGTAGAGATCGGATGATTAGGTTAGTCGTAATTTGATTTAAGCTTTGAACATTTGTGTGGCCGCCATTACGTTTCCGTCAAGATGGCGGCGATATAAAACATGACACTGGGGTGCCCTTTGCTAGTACTACCTCTGTACCAAATATCGTTCCATTCGGTTTCACCGTGTTCGAATTAATAGGGGTAATCGATTTTGACACAAAGATGGCCACCATCCGCAAACTATTAGGCTAATGACCTATTAGATTTGTCAAAGGATGCTCCCTCCATAAAGGTATGTTGTTGCAAAATTTGGTGGAGATCGGATGATTAGGTTAGTCGTAATTTGATTTAAGCTTTGAACATTTGTGTGGACGCCATTACGTTTCCGTCAAGATGGCGGCGATATAAAACATGACACTGGGGTGCCCTTTGCTAGTACTACCTCTGTACCAAATTTCGTTCCATTCGGTTTCACCGTGTTCGAATTAATAGGGGCAATCCATTTTCACACAAAGATGGCCGCCATCCGCAAACTATTAAGCTGATGACCTATTAGTTTGGTCAAAGGATGCTGCCCCCATAAAGGTATGTTGTTGCAAAATTTGGTAGAGATCGGATGATTAGGTTAATCGTAATTTGATTTAAGCTTTGAACATTTGTGTGGCCGCCATTACGTTTCCGTCAAGATGGCGGCGATATAAAACATGACACTGAGGTGTCCTTTGCTAGTGCTACCTTTGTACCAAATTGCGTTCAATTTGCGCTCACCGTGTTCGAATTGATAGGGGGGGACAGACATTCAGAGTACACACACTCACACACACACACAGACTCACACACACACATACACACACACAGACAGACACACTTTTTTTCGCCCTGTAGTGATCTCATAAGTCTACTTTCATTTTTTGCAAAAATCAAAAGTAGGCTAAAAATATGACTGTCATAGAAATGAAAGTTTCTATACAACTTACCATTTGTACAGATTCTCAAGTGCAATAAGTTGCAATTATTATCCTAAGCAGTGAAGTACAAATAACACAAACACGGTTTTCTTACCAGTACAGCCCACAGCGTCTAGTATAAACAGGCATTTTACCCAAAATTTCCAAAACCAACCACGTACAGTGCTCAAAAGATTTTAGCGAAAAGTGTGTCAAGTTTCCCGGTCTGTGTAAAGTAACCCCAGTTGACGGTACCTTTTGTTTGAGATTCCCCCACAAGTAAAAATCACATGGCGCTGAAAGTTACAAACGGATTTACTGGAAGACTTCTTCTTGAGAAGATAAATAATAATGTTATTGGTTTTACGTCCCTTTTAACTACACTGGCTTTTAGAGACTCCGGGGCGCCGGAATTTTGCCCCGAAGGGGATCTTTAACGTGCCAGTAAATCTACGGACACGGCTCCCTCGCATTTGCGCACCCTCAAATGCCAGCTGACTGCGCCAGGATACGAACCTGCAACCTTGGGCTCAGCAAGCGAGAACGTTACCCCTGAGCCACGAAGCCAGCCTCTTGAGAAGATAAGTTTTCACAAGGAAAATACGATGTTTTGTTCTATACCTAACCATATTCGTGGGATATAGTACTTCACAAATCTTAACTCTCTCAACTAAGGTATCTTACCAGCTGGCAATGTAATCAAACTATGACCACATGCGGGTCTTCCTGACGCGCTGTTTTGTAACGGTAGATGCTAGTCAACTGGCGCTGACTCAGCGCGCATCCCCCTTACACAGCGCAAAAGAAGCTCAGTTCTATAGGGAAGACTCTCACTGTACTAACATATTTCTTTTCTTCACTATCGTTTTACCCTAAAGGGTTGGTTTTTCCCACAGACTAGGTAAGCGAGGGATACCACCTCTACCGCCACTGAGGGCAGTGTCCTGGAGCTTGAGACTCTGACACGGGGATACAACTGGGGTGTGTGACTAGCACTTCGCCTAGGCGGCCTCACCTGCAAAGCGAACAGTGGCCTGATGAAGAGATGGGAAGAGTGGGAGGGTTAGGCAAGGAAGTGGGCATAAGGCTGCTGTGGTCTTACGGTAGGGACCATCCCGGCATTTGCCCAAAGACGAAGTGGGAAACCTCGGAACACCACTTCGAGGATGGCTGAGGTGGGAATCGAACCCCCTCTACTCATTTGGACCACCCGAGGCTGATTAGACCACGTACCAGTCCTCATACCACTTTTCAAATTTCGTGGCAGAGCCGGGAATCGAACCGCGGACCTCCGGGGTGGCAGCTAATCACGCTGACCACTACGCAACGGATTGTTATGTCATTCGCTCCAGCAGTTATAAAGCTAATCCATAATTAACAGACAAACCGTCAAAACTTAAACTGCTTTATTAATAGAGATTTGCAACGTCAGTATTGAAAAGTCTACGAGGATCCATAAGAATACCCATTCATTTATTTATTTTTAGTAAATTTTCCCCTCCTGGTTGGTGGTTCCCACGGACTCAATGCGGGGACTCACCACTACTGCCTTTCCAGGCAGTTTCCTAGAGCTCGGAACACTTGGTCGGATTGGATACAACTGGGGGGAGTGTGATCAGCACATCGCCCAGGCAGCCTTACCTGCAAAGCGAACAGGGGCCTCATGAGGGATGGGAAGGGAAGGGAAGATTGGGATGGATAGGCAAGGAAGAGGGAAGGAGGCGGCCGTGGCCTTACAGTAGGTAACATCCCGGCATTTGCCCGAAAACCACTTCGAGGACGGCTGAGGTTGGAGTCGGCCTCCCTCTACTCATTTGGACCACCCAAGCCTGAGTAGACCCCGTTCCAGTCCTCATACCACTTTTCAAATTTCGTGGCAGAGCCGGGAATCGAACCCAGGACCTCCAGCTTGGCAGCTAACCATACTGACCTCTACTGTATGGAGGCGACATACCCATTCATCTTCTTCGTCTTCTTCTTAGTCGTTTACGCTCCAGGTTGGTGGAACCCACGGACTCAGCGAGGGGACTCACCACTACCGCCTCTACGGGCAGTGTCCTAGAGCTGGGAACATCTAATCGGAGGGGATACAACTGGTGAGGTGTGATTGGCACCTCGCCCAGGCGGCCTCACCTGCAAAGCGAACAGGGGCCTCATGAGGGAAGGAAATGGAAGGTCAGGATGGATAGGCAAGGAAGAGGGAAGGAGGCGGCCGTGGCCTTGAAGAAGGTACCAACCCGGCATTTGCCCGAAGACGAAGTGGGAAACCACGGAAAACCACTTCGAGGATGGCGGAGGTGGGAATCGAACCCCCTCTACTCATTTGGAACACCCGAGGCTGAGTAGACCCCGTTCCAGTCCACATACCACTTTTTCAAATTTCGTGGCAGAGCCGGGAATCGAACCCAAGACCTCCGGGCGGCAGCTAACCATGCTGACCGCTACGCTACGGAGGCGACATACCCATTCATACTTATTAATATATTGAGCAATATTTAAAGTAATAAATCTTAAGTGATCAAGCAGCAGACGAGTAGATGTGAAAACTTTATCGTTCACGTCTTACATTTCAACAGATTTCTCCCGTGTTCTTGGTTCTCAGGTAGCGAGGCGAGCGATGTTTCTGAACGACTCCTCGGAGATAGTTTGAACTGCACGCTCCCAGTCAAGATTTACTCCTCGCACTTTAATTTCATTTCTCTCCAGACACTACCAGTCACTTGCCGTATAGCTATGTGTTCTCTCGCTAGAAAAATACTCAATACACGGCGTAGCCTTGCTCGTTAAATTGTGCAGATGGTTGCAGCAAGTCTGGAGATCGGAGGTTCGGATCCCGACTCTGACAGAGGCTATGCTGAATGTTTTCTCCGTTTTTTCCACACTCCCTCCAGTCAAATGCCGGGATGGATAATAACTCATTTCATGCCCCTATTCCATCCCTGTCCCTAATACAGTTACACATTACTTCAGTCATCTCAGACACTCTGGTTATCGGGCACGATCAACACACATACGCGGGGCTGATGACCAAGGTGTTCCAAGCCCCTCAAATGAATTAACAACAACAAGGAATACAATTATTCACTTCAGATTGGCCACACCAATTGTCACATAACTCCGATTTGTACGATTGTGAATGAGATGATCACTGAGGATGTTTTCATTATCAATGACACCATTGTGCACTTTCAGGTGATGTGGCTAAATAAGAAGTAGAGGACTTGTGTGACATCATATATTCATGGACACCATCGATATGGAAATAATCTTGTATCTTACGATTAGTGCGATAATGTTCCCTGAATTATTTCTCCCGAACAGGGGAGTTTATTACTAACATAGATTGACAGTTGCTAAGTAGTATTCAGTGGATATGCTTGGCCGTGCTCGAAGTAAATAAAGTGTAAGTGTACAGTGTATGATGGAAATTTGTTACTAGTATTTATTTGCTAGAAGCATCCTAAGTTGCTTAGGAGGAAATCAACCGTCGGGTGGGCACTACCATAGCTACTATTACAGATCATCGAGAAACATAGTTCCGGGCGCAATTCATTGATACGGAGATCAGAATGATTTCAGCTATACTACTGTTGGAGCATTTCACGAAATGTACTAGTGATCCAATGATTAACGCAGACGATACCTGATTTTGACATTGAGCATTTGGATACCATACCATAATTATCAATTATGGGATTCCCTCTATTAGTGCTTCCTCTACACCATTTGTTATTCAATTCGGTTTCGTCGTGTGCAAATTGTTTGGGGAGGGATGCAAGGCATTACAGTTTGCTCGTGTAAGTCTCGTGTCTATATTCATAATTCACAGAGTTCGAAAATGGTCTAATATGTGTGTATATAATACATGTATGTAATACAGTGGGTCAGGAAATGTTCTCCGCAGTGCCTAGCCACTGCTACGTTAGGTGAGAGCCGGAATTAAGTTGGCAGCGCGGTGTCAGACCTTTCGCTCACTCGCCTTGGCTGTCTTCTCCAAGGTCGACAGGATATCAGAACACACGTGTGAGCTGTGCTGTGCTGTGCTGTGCCAACTTAACCCCGGCTAACCTAACGTAGCAGTGCCTAGGCACTGCGGAGAACATTCCCTGACACCCTATATTATTTAAGTGCATGTCATTTGAAATTAAGTTTCAACTAATACACTCTAATTAAATTCGTTTGAACACCTGTTAATTCTAATATGTTTACTTCTTTATAGAAACATTTTTTCGGCCCTTTAGTGGGGCCTTCTTCGGCTAATTCGCTTAATTAGACTAATACTACATTGGGTGTATGTGAACAGAATTACAATATAAATTAACTTACATTTTGAAATGGCCGTCCTTACAATTTAAGTTAAGAAATATATTCGAGTACTAAAATCCAAATAGCAAAAATAGAAGTTGTTAGAGTCATAAGTCATTCGACTAGTTGGATTCAGCATTGAATGCTTCCCTGACCTGAGTAAATCGTTTCATCTCTACACAGCTACCACACCCTACAACCGAGGCAATCTGTTTAACATATTCTAACCCTGGTCTACCCCTACAGTTCTTATCCTCGACCCTTCCTTCTATAACTATGTTGCTATTCCTGGGTGTCTTAGTATGTGTCCCAGCAGCCTATCAGTTCTCATCATTAGCAGTCGCCAGAAACATCTATCCTCTCCCACTCGCCTTAATACATCTTCCTTCGTAACCCTATCTACCCATCTGATCCTCATCCCTCTCCTGTAACGCCACATTTCAAACGCTTCAATTCTCCTCTTTTCTGCTGCTCCAAAAGTTGAAGTTGCACTTCCAAAGTCTGCCAACCTCCAGACAAAGGCTTTCAAAAATGACCTAAATCTATATTCGATGTCAACAGATTCCTTTTCTGTAGAAATGCTTTCCTAGCCTGTGATAACCTATTTTTTTTGTTTCGTCCATCACTGGTTATTTTACTTCCTAAGTAACAGAAGTCACCTACATCCTTTATCTTTTTACCTGCCAATTCGACATCCATACGGGGTCTCATTTCTTTCGACTGCATTCCTTTTTTTTTTACATTTATTAATTTTTGAGGAATGAATTCAGGATGAAAATTAAAATAGAAGTATTGTTCAATATAATTTCTTTATATCTCAATTTCCAGGAAATCTTAAATGAACGTGTTATGTAGTCTAGTGGTCCTGTTAAACTCTGTTGGAATGGTTTATATTGATGTCTGTGGAAAAAGATATAAGTTAATGTTACTTGAATGTCATTATAGTCGTTTATAATCGGCTAATTTTGCTATTGTACATACCTTACATCCGTATATGATTTCAAGCGGTTGATTGTTACTTAGAAAGTCGGCACTCGTAGATGCAACGTGAGATGTGGCGTGGGGGAATTTCTTACCCCTATTTCGGAACTTGTTCTGATAAATAAACAAGATGTTCAGTAAAGAACATATAGCCTACTTTCTCCTAAATGTATGAGTATAGTTATAACTCGTTGTTATTATCAAAGAGTATAATAGAATCATTTCTTGGTTGAAGACCTTAGAAACTATTCACCTCTACCAAACGCCACAACCTAGAAAAAAACTACTACCTTCATTGAAGAAAGAAAGATAGATAAGAAGTATCTCAAGAATGTTATGGATCTGGAGACATAATCGACCGGACTGGCTGCGTGGCTCTGCGGTAACGTTCTCGCTTGCTGGGCCCTAGGTTGCAGGTTCGTATCCTGGCGCAGTCAGCTGGCATTTGAGGGTGCACAAATGCGAGGGAGCCGTGCCAGTAGATTTACTGGCACGTTAAAGATCCCCTTCGGGCCAAAATTCCGGCACCCCGGCGTATCTAAAAGCAGCAGTAGTTAAAAGGGTCGTAAAACAAATAACATTATTATTATTGTTATTATTACATAATCGACCTGCCGTGGGCAACATCCAACTTTGAGTTGAGGCATGTCTTTACACGTCTGGTTGTGCATGGCTTTCACAACCCTAATTGAATTAACAAATCTTTCCGTGTCCCTACAGAGACGTGTGTATACAAACTATGTGGATATTTTCGATTGCTATTTGCCTGAAATAAATGTATTAATAACCTGAACTAGTACCAGCGGCTAGAATTCAGTTACTATGTGAAATCGTTTTGTTCTTTACTTCAAATAACATTTTCAAATAACGCACAATAGGCTGTAACAAACCCTTTAAAATAAGAAGTAAAAATGTATCATAGTATCATCCTGTCATTCTTCAAATTCGATGCTCATAGAATGCCAATGGTATACTATCAATGGAGTCCCATGTAGACCAGTCGTGAAATCTACTGGAGAAATATCGAACAATATAATCCTAACAGGGCGAGTGCATTCTAGCGGCCATAAGAAGAAACTTTTCAATAAAATCTGGAAGTTAATAAGTAGGCCAGCGTGCAGTTACCTTTTTGGCTGCTAGATGTCTCGAGCAAATCTGCTGGCGAATTATGTTTTAACTAGCAGAAGTACCCATTCTTCGAACGGTCTTCGGTATTAATAACCAGATGTTATCAATTGAGCTACTGTTGCAATGTTCAGGGGCTTGGAACCTGTTTGTTGGCAAAGAAAAAATATTAGTTAAAATGTGCTCTCAAACTAAATTTACCTAACGTGTTCTTCCTGGCGTGAAAATAAAATTGAAAACCTCGCAGACGAATCGCAATACACGTCACATACGAACTGACCCTAACCGTTGTGTCAAGTGCCCAACTAGAGGAAGACCCCTTTTATAAATTATAAAGGCTTGTGGTGCATGAAAATTCAGTTTCTTTAGCCTCCAATGGCCCAAATTCCTAAATCAGCAAAAAACAGCCTACTATTTCAAATCAGGATTTTTTGAAAATAATGTTGCGTTTGGAGATATAATAGACTTTCTGTACGACATATCGCACGTGTAAGTCGTGTGAAAAAATCTAGGGTACTCCTTGGACCCCTTAAGCGCATTGATGAATTTTACAGTTTTAGTTGGTTCCGTGATAACCTTATAGCCATTTGCAACCTTTGACAGAAATGTAATAAATGGAGTGGCATTACTTATTCTAGAAATAGATGGAATGTTGGATGCCACCTCTTGAGATATTGTTGTCATGGTTAGTGGCTTGCATTCCTTCTTTAGTTTATTAAATGAAATTAGTTTTCTGGGAATATCTAAGAAACTGTTGGGTTTAGAGCCTTAAAATATAGTTTTCGGGGACCCTTTATGGCTCATGAGGGGCCCCGAGTTTTCTTTCTGACCCCAAGGGTTTGAAAATGAGCTTGTCTCTTCGTTGTACGACATAATAATGATAATAATTAAAAGAATAATAATAATAATATAACAATATAGGGATAGGGATATAATAGACCTTCCGGACCATACCCACACGTGTAAATCGCGATAAAAAATTCTAGATTGCCCCTTGACCCCTTAAGCGCATTATATGTATTGATGAATATTTCACTTTAATTTGGATCCGTTATAACCCTATTGCCGTTTGCAAACCTTCAGAGTAATGTAATAAATGGAATTGCATTGCGTCTTACAGAAATAGATGGACCTCTGAGATTCTGTTGCCATTGTTACCGGCATGCATTCCTTAATTAATTTATTAAGTGAAATTAGTTTTTTGGGAATATCTCTATAACTGTTGGTTTTAGGGCCTTAAAATGTGGTTTTAGGGGTCCTTTTAGGGCCCCCTAGTTTCGTTTCTCACATTGAGGGGCTGAAAATAAGCTTTGTCTCACCCTTCTACGCTTATTTCAGCATGTATTTTAAGGGGGTAGATCCTCTGTTATGAGAGGTACGGAGAAGAGTTACATCAATGATTAGTGTCGTGCCTCTGATGGATATCTGTATCAAATTTTATGTTAATCCACCCAGCCGTTCTCGAGTTATAAGGACACAAAAAATTGCCCACAGACAAACAGACAGACAGACAAATATATATTTTTGCGTGCATCCGTCACAAAACAGTCTGAAACGGGCAAATATTTCAAATTTCCGTAGAAATGCAGAAAAATCAGACAAACATTCATTTTTATATAATAGAGAAGGGATATAGTAGACCTTCCGTACCACACCCGCACGTGTAAATCGCGTGAAAAAATTCTAGAGTACCCATTGACCCCTTAAGCGCATTGTATGTATTAATGAATATTTCAGCATAATTTGGATCCGTTATAAACTTATAGCCGTTTTCAAACCTTCACAGTAATGTAATAAATGGAATTGCATTGCGTCTTACAGAAATAGATGGACCTCTGAGATTCAGTTGCCATGGTTACCGGCATGCATTCTTTCATTAATTTATTAATAAGTGAAATTAGTTTTCTGGGAATATCTCAAAAACTGTTGGTTTTAGGGCCTTAAAATGTGGTTTTCGGAGTCCCTTTAGGGCCCCCGAGTTTCGTTTCTCACATTGAGGGGCTGAACATTAGCTTTGTTTCACCCTTCTACGCCTATTTCAGCATGTATTTTAAGGGGGTAGGGCCCCTTTTATGAGAGTTATGGAGAATAGTTATATCAATGATTAGTGTGGTGCCTCTGATGGATATCTGTATCAAATTTTACGTTGATCCATCCAGCCGTTCTCAAGTTATAAGGACTCGAAGAAGTTGTCCACAGACACTCAGACAGACAGACAGACAGACAGACAAAAAAAATATTTTTGCGCGCATCCGTCATAAAACAGCCCGAAACGCGCAAATATCGCAAATTTCCGTGGAAATTCAGAAAAAACAGACAAACTTTCATGTTTATATATATAGAGATTAAATATATGTTATGCACCGTAATATGCACAATATAAGGCTTAATTTTAAAATGTCTGAGTCATTACAAAGCAACAAATATGTAAAATTTCAAGCAAAAAACCAAAATTCTGATGGGGTTTGAACCATAGGCAAATGAATGACAGACTAACGCTTTACCACGGAGCCATTTGCGCCAACGAACATTGATCTATATAAAATGAATTACATAGAACTTGTTAGCAAATAATGATTTAGACCTAACGATTTCATCAGTGGAGTATATTATTTATGTATAAAGCATTTCATACTAAGTTTATTTATTTTGTATCAGTACGCTATATTGCATGCAATACTCAAATTAGAGAAATATAAGTCAGGCACAAGATATCCGCTGCCATCTTGTCTTCTTACCGAGACGGCTCAGCTTTTTAAAATCACTTCTGCACTATAGTATTACAAAATAAACTTTTAATTTCGAACGTGCCTCTTCCTTTAGAACAGTTAAATCGATTCTCGGCTCGATAATCGGAACTGGTGTGTCCCATGATATGGATTATAAAGTTTGCATAATTCGCACGGCCGCCATCCTGAAATGGTACGGCGGATGACCTTGTAGTTTGGTCACAAGACACGTCCTATATGAAGGTATGTTATTACCAAATTTGGTAGAGATCGGATAATTTAGTTAGTCGCTATTTGATTTTACGTTTTGAACGTTTGAGTGGCCGCCATTCAGATTTGGTAAAGATGGCGGCGATATAAAACATGGCACTGAGGTGCCCTTTGCTCGTTCTACCTCTGTACCAAATTTCGTTCAATTCGGTTTCACTGTGTTCGAATTAATAGGGGCAATCCATTTTCACACAAAGATGGCCGCCATCCACAAACTATTAGGCTGATGACCTATTAGTTTGGTCAAAGGATGCTGCCCCCATAAAGGTATGTTGTTGCAAAATTTGGTAGAGATCGGATGATGAGGTTAGTCGTAATTTGATTTAAGCTTTGAACATTTGTGTGGCCGCCATTACGTTTCCGTCAAGATGGCGGCGATATAAAACATGACACTGAGGTGTCCTTTGCTAGTGCTACCTTTGTACCAAATTTCGTTCAATTTGCGCTCACCGCGTTCGAATTGATAGGTGGGGACAGACATTCAGAGTACACACACTCACACACACACACAGACTCACACACACACACACATACACACACACAGACAGACACACTTTTTTCGCCCTGTAGTGATCTCATAAGTCTACTTTCATTTTTTGCAAAAATCGAAAGTAGGCTAATATACTCATGAAGGAATGGCAAGGCAGATAGTTTCCATGGCAACACAGCTCAAGTCGAGACACGGCCGTCTGGATGCCAGTTGCGCTCTGCGCTACCGGTATAGAAAATGACCATCTTTACTTGAAATCCCGTTAGTTACTCACCTACTCACACAGCACTGTCAACCGAGTTTAGCATAACAAAGACTTGACACTATCTTCTACTATACATTTGTCAAATACCACTCACTCACTTACTCATTCATTCATCACGAAATCTCAGAAACCACCGAACAGATTGGAATGAAATTTGGTATGCTGCTTCCCCAAGGGCCGCAAAGGCCCACTAAGAGAGGATTTTTGTATATTCAGGTTCTAAAGGGGTGTTAAGTGGGTAGACCTGCATTTCATTGAATAGCAATATCTCCCGATTGGTTTCATTGGGGGATGTGATACTCGGCACATAAACTCATCATTAAAAACAAGATGTTCAGTAAAGAACATATAGCCTACTTTCTCCTAAATGTATGAGTATACAGTAGTTATAACTCGTTGTTATTATCAAAGAGTATAATAGAATCATTTCTTGGTTGAAGACCTTAGAAACTATTTACCTCTACCAAACGCCACAACCTAGAAAAAAAACTCTCGGCACGCCGGAAGGCGGAGGTAGATTTCACCGGACAAACTTGGGGATAGTCGAAAATAGGCAGAATATGCAGGTTTTCGTAGAAGGATCAGACCACATTTATTGCGTAAAAGTATTTTATAATTGGAGATTAATTAACTTTGTTTTTCGTCATTTTATGCATATTTTAAACATTCTATTGTCTTATGATGACGGTAACCTTCTTGTCATTTGGAGTCCATTTTTAAACTTGTGGTCACACTGTCCTTATGCAAAATTTCGACACTGATGTGTAACTATGTAACGGTCTGTTACTTCTTCACGCAAAATTATATCTCCCGCAGAGATGTTGGTTGGTTCCTCAGTTTAGGGGCTGCGACAACGTGGTCATGTAACCCCGTGTACTTTGGGTGAGTGTAGAATCTGTCTGATAAACGGTGTGAATTGTGATAGCTGTATTAGTCTGTAATTCAGGTAAGGAATGCAGACGCTCAATTTCAAGCAGTAGTTCCTAATGTTGCTACCAGATACTACCGTCAACGACACCTAGCTGTGAACTTGGCTACTAGATGCCACCGCAATCAGCAACTCGCAACGAACGTTGGAACTTCCCCTCCAAAAGAAAGCATACTGAGGGATTTTTAGCGTTCTTAGAAAATCTGACGACTTTGGCCGGCTTTGAACCCGCGACCTTGGGCATAGGAGTTCAGCATGCTACCAGTTAAGTCACCGAAGCCGCATCACACTTAGTCAGATGGAAATCTGAATCTGATCTCGCGCAAGTGCGTTGTCATGGCAACGTCTGATGGCTCATCCCTCATCAATTTAGTAGTGTTGCCATGTCAACCACTGATAGCTCTTGGCATTTTCTTACAATTCCGAAATCATTTTTCTCATCCCTTGGCGTAATGGTGGCTCATATCAAAAATTCTTTCAGACAAAAGTTTTAGGTAATTATTAGGGGAATATTGTCCATTTTGTACGGTTTTGATATTGTGCCTATTAACAGAGATATGATTAATGTTTCCCGAAAAAAACACTTTTTCCCACCCTTTTGGTCAATGGTTGGTGCTATCAAAAAAACATTTCAAACATAAATTTCTGAGCTTTATCCGACACATAGTATGAACTTTGAACGGATTCGATATTTCACATATTAAGAGAGTTATAGCAATATTTCATTTTTTCGAAAAAAGAAAAGTCCCCCATTTTCATCCCCTTCGACCGATTTAGCCCAGTAACGAACTCCTCCGAGATTTTATGGGTATACATATTCGGTAAAAAATTCAAAGTGATTGGTGCAAAATTACGGCAGTTATCGTGTCCACAAGAAACTGATATACATATATATACATATATTACATAAATTATATATAAACTTTTGAACTGACGGTGGTTTTGGGGTCTGGGGGATGTGAAACGCGAAGATATGTCGAAATTTTCCGGAAATCGAAACATGGTACCCATTGCAATAGCTTTCTAATGAAATCTACCTAAAATACTGCCGTCAACGACACCTAGCTGTGAACTTGGCTACTATATGCCACCTCAATCAGCCACTCGCAACGAACGTTGGAACTTCCCCTCCGAAGGAAAGCAAACTCAGGTTTTTTAGCGCTCTTAGTAAACCCGACGACTTCAGCCGGGTTTGAACCCGCGACCTTGGGCATAGAAGTTCAGCATGCTACCAGTTCCGATACCGAAGTCGCTTCCCACTGACATATGAAAACTGAATGTGATCTCGTGCAGTGGCGTTGTCATAGCAACTGCTGATGGTCATCCCTTATCAATTAAAAGTAAAGTTGTCATGGCAACCTCTCTTGGCACTTGGCATTTTCTTATAATTTAAATCATTTTGTTCACCCCGTGGCGTAATGGTGGGTCATATCAAAAATTCTTTCAGACAAAAGTTTTAGGTAATTATTGGAGGAATATTGTCCATTTTGTGCGGTTTTGATATTGTGCCTATTAACAGAGATATGATTAATGTTTCCCGAAAAAACCCACTTTTTCCCACCCCTTTGGTCAATGGTTGGTGCTATCAAAAAACATATTTGACATAAATTTTTGGCACTTATCCGACACATATTATAAACTTTGAAGTGATTCGATATTTCATGTATTAAGAGAGTTATAGCGATATTTCACTTTTTCGAAAAAAGCCCCCCATTTTTACCCCCTTTGACCGATTTTGCCCATTAACAAACTCGACCGAGATTTTATAGGGATACATATTATGTAAAACATCCAAAGTGATTGGTGCAAAATTACGGCAGTTATCGTGTCCACAAGAAACTGATATATATATATATATATATATATATATATATATATATACAGTGTGGTCCGCCAGCCCCTTATTTTTTTTGGAGGAAGGCAACCCAACTAACGCGTATATCACAGTCATCCTAAAAACATTAGTACCTGTTCCTTTACGTCCATTGTACAACTTTACCGTTGAGTACATCCTCGCGAATATAGTAGAAATTAATAGTGGCAGTTTTCTTTCAATGACCTCAAATATAATGCATGATTGAAACGATTAGAGCTCCGAATAACACATGCTTACGTTTTGACGGGAAGTGTCTACGAATAGATTCAATGCGTGCCAGCAATATACCATGGTTCTCGGTAGATAGTTGGTCACTGGTCGTGGCCGAGTGCGGTACGTGTGTGCGCGCTGTGTGACCGCATTGGAAGAGGTTACGGTTCCTAATACCGGTGCTTCCTTAGTTCCACGTGTGTACTGACCTTCCGTGTGTCATTCGGACAATACTTTTTTAAGTAGTGTTCCAGATAGGACAACAAAACCAGAAACCCAGAAAACCCCACTGAAAATCATGTCCGGATACCAGAGAAAAAACACCGTACGCTGCCAATGGGACAGGCAGAGTTCTCGCCCCTCACCAGGAGAAATTCACCGCTGGATTGGCGATACCCTCCGGTTGACTGTCGACCAAGTAGAAGCCATCCAGTTAAATGCGCACGAAAAAACCATGTACATCAAGGTAATCACCATATCTATTTATCAGAAATTGTTAAATACTTTTGCAGATCCTATTAAATTTCAGTATGATTCAGGCGAAATGACCAATGTTAAGCTCTCCACAGCGGATTCCAATTTTACCACAGTGCGTATATTTAATGTCCCACTCGAAGTACCCCCTGAAATTTTCAAATCCGTCCTGTCGAAATATGGCACTGTGAGTGACGTCAGGAAAGAACAATGGTCTTCCGCTTATCAGTTCCCGGTGTATAATGGAATACGTGCCGTAACTATGGAAATCAAGCAAGATATCCCCTCCACTGAGGCTTTTGGTGGCCATTCTGGCTATATAACGTATAATGGACAGAAACAGACCTGTTTAATTCGCAATGCTACCACACACCTACGTATTAACTGCCCAAAGAAAATGATTCCCCTCGGTATAACTCCTACACAACAACGACGTGTACAATACTCGGAAGTTGTGACGCAGCAAACGTCATATGAAAACATGCTCATTGATCAGTCAGCTGAGCCAACACCAGGAGTGACCTCGGATACATCTGACGCAGAACTGGTACCTTGCCCTGACCAGCGCTGCGAGACACAGAGTGCCCCTGTGCTCTCGGCAACCTGTATCGCAGCCTTAGAACCAACTCTGCCGTTACTACAGGCTGCCACAGATATTTTGTCTTCACTGCCCCCACCTTCTCTGGTACCTACCGACTCACTTAAGCAGGTTGATCGGGGATCCGAGAACGTATCTAAGAAGATTAAAACAAATGCCTCGATTGCCGTACCAGCCCCGAAGAATAAAACTGGCTCCACAAACGTTTCCGCAGCTGTGAAAAAGAAACAAAATCTTCTTTCTACGTCATCTAGGGACCCACGAACGCTCTCAACCGCTGACAGCCGGCCTATGAATGGCAGTCAAAAGGAACTATCTCAACCTAATTTGACATAGTGCACCAGGATAATTCTCACCTGTGTCTTCTTTCGAGTCCACCTAACAGTATGTCTAGCACAGCTTTTATACTTCTCTTAATGGCGCAATTTCTCACTGTGGCCACTGTGAATATCAATGTAATAGAATGCCCTCTGAAATTTCAACTGTTGGAGAGATTCCTTCGAGATGCTGACATTGACATTGCTTTCATTCAAGAAGTTGCTATACCGTGTTTACCCATATCTGCCTTCTACAAACAATACATCAATACCGGTAATACGAATAGAGGGACCGGATTCCTCATAAGACATGATATCCCACTCGAAGGTGTGCTATGTCATCCATCAGGACGCATAATATCTGGACACATAAACAATACCACCCTGATAAATGTATATGCCCCATCCGGGTCTAATAAACGTGTGGAACGGAAAATGTTCTTTCAACAGAGTATACTGCCTCATCTGCACGACGTTAAGGAAAAACTTATTCTTGCAGGGTATTTCAATTGTATTCAACGCCCAGAGGATTCCACTAGTCCATACATAGGTGTCAACCCGGCTCTCAGGACCCTTCTTACCTCCCTACACCTCATTGATGCTGTGGATAGTTTAAGGGTGCCCCTGCCCCATTACACCTGTATAAGTCACAACTCCTCATCACGACTTGACTGCATCTACTTTTCACAGGAACTTATCCAGCCTAGACGATATGAAGTGATTCCTGCCAGTTTCACTAACCATCATGCTGTCGTATGTACAATCTCTTACCCCCATCCCATATTTCACATAGGAAGAGGTTATTGGAAGCTGAATTGCTCGCTGTTACTGGAGGAGGAATGCCAAGATATTTTCAGACATCACTAGATTCGATGGGTCCAACAAAAATGCAAATTTCGCGACTGCACAGACTGGTGGGATATTTTAGTTAAACCAGGGATCCGCCGCGTCTTTAAGAACATATCTTACCAACGAGGTCGGGAAAGACGGGATACAGTTGAATTTTACTATCGAGTTCTTCGCCAGCTCCAGCAAAGATCTGATGCTGGGGAGCGTATATATGACCAGATCCGGGAAGTTAAAACCAAGCTCCTGTCTCTACAGCAACGAACGCTCGCTCATATCAACGTGGCTTTAAAAGATCGTACAGTGCTCCCGGACGAAAGTGCAAGTGTATACCATATCGCCAAAGGACAACGTGAGCGGCAACGTAAATATATCCACCGCCTCCGCACCAGTACTGGAAGTGTCGTCACCTCCCCTGACGCTATCCGTAGTGAAATATCATTATTTTATCAACGGTTCTACGCTAAGGCTCCCATTGATCCACAGCAGGTGACCCTATTGCTGTCATCTTGCAGTACCAAACTATCTCCGGACAACAAAACTCTGCTCAGCGCGGATATTACGGATGAAGAGATTCACTCTGTGGTTAAACGACTCCCAAACAACCGCTCACCTGGCATTGATGGACTGCCATATGAAATGTATAAACACTTCTGGCCTCTCATTGGCAAATAATTTTGTCATGTCCTGCGTACCATTCTCCAACGTCGTGCTCTTTGTCAATCACATCACGAGGGTACCATAGTCCTCATACCAAAAACATCCTCTCCCATGGCAGTTGGTGACTTCCGACCAGTTACTCTGCTCTGCAGTGACTATAAAGTCCTTACCAAAGTACTTGCATGCCGATTGAAGACTGTTCTGCCTGATATCATTGGTGATGAACAATGTTGCAGTATTCCTGGAAAAACACTGTTATCAAACTTAGCGATACTACGGGACCTACACCTAAAAGCCGAAATGCTCCCCACTGAGCCAATGAGTTTTCTCACCTTAGATCTTGATAAAGCTTTCGACCGCATCAGTCATGAATACTTGTACATGGTCTTGCAACACTTCGAATTTCCTGAAATCCTTATTGACTACATTCGTATGATAAATTGTAATGCTACGTCTAGAGTGCTCGTCAACGGTTTTCTTTCCCCTATGATTCCAATACAACGATCAGTTAGGCAAGGATGTCCCCTTTCTATGCTACTTTTTGTCATTGGCCTTGAACCGTTCATTCGGACTACCCAGGTGAAGCTACAGGGTTACAAACTATTCACACATGTTTTTGGAATGTGCGCCTATGCTGATGACGTATCAATATTGATCCGCAATGAAGAAGACATCTCCCACATCGATAGCGTCCTTCAGCTCTACCATATCGCCTCTGGAGCACAATCGAACCCCCAGAAAACTGCTTTGCTTCCGCTCAATACTAACTCAGTGATTACCCCACAGCCCTGGTTCCGGATAGTAAATGAGGTGAAAATTCTTGGCATTACCTGGAAGCAATCGCTTCTGGACACAGTGCAAGTTAACTGGACTAAGGTCATTGCCAAAGTTAGGGGAGTCCTGATCCAATTTGGTCAAAGAAACCTCAATATAGTGCAACGGGTCATGGTCCTCAACGTGTTTGCGCTCTCTAAAATATGGTATGTCGCACAACTTTTCCCACTTCCCAAAATGTTTGAGAGCCAATTGGCAAAATATACAGGTTGGTTTATATGGCAAGGATTTTTGTTCCGAGTACAACGGGAACAGTTGTATCTCCCATCCCGGCAAGGCGGGCTAGGGCTAACAGCTCATGGCATGAAATGCCGTGCACTCCTCTGCAAGAACGATATCACCATTCTTTCCCAACATGACACTTTTACGAAAGCGCTATACAAAGATATTCGAAACACAGCCCGTGGTTGTGATAGAGCTATGCCGAAGATATTTAGGGACCATCAACAGCACCTTCTGGAAACTGTTCGCCAAATGCCATCAGGGATTGTTCCAACGACGAAAAGTATCTATAACATGTTGCGGCAAGTGGTACACTCCAAACCGCGAATAGAGGCCACCACCCTCTATGTCCATTGGCCCACTGTTTGGAAAAATTTTGGGGCTATGTCCATTTCTTCTGCTGTACACTCCCAAGTTTTTATCTTCCTCAACGATCTCATCCCAACCGCTCTACGGCGATATACCATCCATCTTGAAGCTTACCCATGGTGTACTATATGTGGTCAAACTGATACGGCTATACATCGCTTCACATCATGCACGAGAGTTGCCTCCACGTGGCTGTGGTGTAAGGGAAAAGTATGTCAACTATTAAATGTGCCCTCGGATGACCTTGATGACAGGAAGTTGGTTCGTTTGTCGGTGACCGCCTTCCCCCAAATTAAACAGACTGCCATTGTGTGGATAATGGGCCAATATGTACACTTCGTGATGGACAATGATCAACATTTCTCTTTCCTGGATCTCAGGTATCACCTGCAAAAAGAGCGTTGGAAGCTTAGTGAAAGTGGACAATTGTACGATAAATATGGACACTATCTGGATTTCTTGTGATGTATTAGTCTGGTATTTATCATATCTGAAAATTCTGTAATTCTGTAAAGAGCTAATAAAAAAAAAAAAAAAAAAAAGGTAGCTATGGTGGCTAAATCAAGAGTAGCGTCAACGATGTCGCATTGTAGTAGGTTCGAATCTTGAACTAGTACTTTTTTTTTTGCTTAATGTCGTTTATTGTGGATGTATTATGGACACATATCTATCTGTTCCAACGAGTGATTTTTTATTTGGTCCTCAAAAGGACCGTACTTATCCGATGGTACGCAGCCAGATTGGACGACGACATAATGATTTGTAGAACGAAAGCAAGGTATCCTGTATATTCAAGGTAGCAAGTGTCCGAAATTTTGACCACCTTTGTTTAAAGGAAACCTCCGACTCACTCAGACGACCCACATAACAAATAAATAAATACATCAGACCGAAACTATAATTTCTTTCAACGGCGTCTGTGCGAAAAGCGCTTGCTATACACTTACAGTAATAGTTAGTTAGTGAGGTTTTAAGGGGCGGAACTACGAGGTCATCTGCCCCAATCCTACAGTAAATACAGATAATTATGTCATTATTGGTTTTACGTCCCTTTGAACTGCTCTGGCTTTTAGATACGCCGGGGTGCTGGAATTTTGCTCGGAAGGGAATCTTCAACGTGCCAGTAAATCTACTGACACGGCTCCCTCGCATTTGCGCACCCTCAAATGCCAGCTGACTGCGCCAGGATACGAACCTGCAACCTTAGGCACAGCAAGCGAGAACGTTACCGCTGAGCCTCGCAGCAAGCCAGTAATTACAGAACGTGTCATATTATTATAAATATTGAACTATTAAAATTCTAATTATCACGAATAGAGTCGCCTCCGTTGTGAAGTAGTCAGCGTGATTAGCAGCCACCCCGGACGTCCTGGGTTCGATTCCCGGCTTTGCCATGAAATTTGAAAAGTGTTATGAGGACTGGGACGGGGTCTACTCAGTCTCGGGTGGTCCAAATAAATAGAGGGGGTTCGATTCCCACCTCAGCCATCCTCAAAGTGGTTTTCCGTGGTTTCCCACTTCGGCTTCGGGCAAATGCCGGGATGTTACTTACCGTACGGCCACGGCCGCCTCATACCTCTTCCTTGCCTATCCCTCCCTATCCTCCCCACCTTTCCCATCCCTCAAGATGTCCCTGTTCGCTTTGCAGGTGAGGCCACCTAGGCGAGGTGCTGATCCCACCTCCCCAGTTGTATCCCTAGACGAGATGTTTCAAGCTCCAGGTCACTTCCCGTAGAGGCAGTAATGATGGGATCCCTCGCTGAGTCCGAGGGAAAACCTAACCTGGAGGGTAAAATCGACTAAAAAAATATTAATTATAACGAATAGTATCCATCCATGGTTTAGACCAGTTTTTTTTTTTAATTTTATTTAGTCATTTTACCCTCTAGGTTGGTGGTTCCCACGGACTCAGCGAGGGAACTCACCACTACCGCCTCGATGGGCAGTGTCCTGGAGCTTGGAACATCTGGTCGGAAGGAATACAACTGGGGAGGTGTGATCAGCACTTCGCCCAGGCGGCCTCCCCTGCAAAGCGAACAGAGGCCTCATGAGGGATGGGAAGGGATGGAAGATTGGGATGGATAGGCTAGGAAGAGGGAAGGAGGTGGCCGTAGCCTTACAGTAGGTACTGCCCCCGTAATTGAATTATATAGAGACCACGGTGGCTATTTTGGAAATTATAGCGAAAGTTATGGCTGTCATAGTTATGACGTGGGTAGTCATGACGTAAGCACGGATGACGCAGACGTTATGCCAGCAGGCTACTTGAGCTGAGATTCTCAGTGACGTCAGCATTTATTCGAGAAGGATCCGAGATGTACGACGCAGTCGCAGGAAACGTGGAATTCTGCTGAGGAAGAAATTATGCTATTGGAGGGGAGGCTCAAACCAATGAACGATAGTCTGAAGGAAGACGGAGATTGCTGAAACTATGGTATTTTTATTACTTTTTGGAATGCAGAATTGTGGAAATCCATTTGCAGTAGAGGCATTGATCTGGAATTTTGGTGAAATTTATTTTCAGTTTTTGAATTTTGAAAATCCGTCATGTAATGACGAAGTTGGAACTTCTAGCGATGACGCAGTAACACGCGATGGAAGGGATAGATACGCCCCTCATGAAGTTCATAAAAGGCCTTGCGCAGAAGAGAGGAGCCTCATTCTCAGATTATAAATCGTCTGATATTCAATCGTCAGATCTCAAATAGTCATTTCAGTGAAACGTCGAGTGAGATTATTAGTGAAAAAGTCGTCTTTGTAACGCGTGGCGAAGCCACTGCATTAAACGAGAGTCGAACTTATAAGCAGTGCAGGTTTACTGTGAAGTAAATCTAGGTGAAGTTGAAACGACACTTATAACGCTTCTACAAGATTAGCTGTGAACAGTTAGCGGTCGCCTATAAGCTAATTCTCTTGTGCATTGCTACAGTAAGGACTGTAGAAAAGCTGAACAATTTCGAGGAAGTATTTTGGAAGTTATTGACAATTTTAGACGACTGACAAAAGTGATTTTCTCGCCTCAGAAGAAACACTTTGTATAGCCAGACTCTACGCTACGGCTGACAGGGCTAGTGAAATAGGGAGACTTCAGATTGCTTTTGTGACACAACGCTACAGTATTATGGAGCAGTCTAATATGGCAGTTTGTTCTTCTAATACTATTACCGAAGAGAAGATGGAAGGCTAAAGGACTTAATGCAATTGGGACATATTTCAACGGAGTAAGATAGCAGCATGGAACTTCGCTAATTGCTATTCCATACAAGCGAACATGTGGTAAATAACCATCTATACCCATGTTTCGTGATTAAAGGCTGAATACTATCAAACAGCAATAGAAATGATTTCATACTTTCTGAATATGAAAATTTCTTCGGAAATTTATACAAAAACTTCATGGCGATTTTCAACTGGAACTTCAGGGATTTTTCAAGAGAGGTCAGGGTTGTCCCGACTCACAAAGAAGATTATTGCCGGAAGGATGTCGTTCGTCTTCGTGAAGCAGTTCGATTCTCCGATGGTGCTGTTTCTGGTTTCGAGGATGGAGCTCAGCTTTAACTTGGTGAAATGGATCCATCAACAGTCTTCTTTGGGGAATTTTCCTCTGGAACGTCAATCGGCAGATAAGGTAGTCGTGAACGTTTATTGTATTTGAGTTTCTTAGCAATATTTGAGCAACCATTTTTCCCATATTTTGTCCTCATGTATTTTTGCCCGATATTCTTGTTTGAGATTCCTATTCTCAGTACACCTTGATGAGTTATGCCTTTTTCGACGTTTTATTAAGACATTGTTATGTCATGGGCATAGTTAAAAGATTTTGAATCAGTTGAGACTGATATTTAGATTTTTCAGTAATTTGCTTATTTTTGTAGTCACGATTTGACTGTAAGTTAATGATTTTTATGGCAGATTTAAATTCAGACAGCGTGTCACTTTATTAAAGTAATTCTACCCCAGTTTAATTACTTTGACCAATTTTCTGTCATCATCAAGAAGGAAGAACATTTAAATGATTTTAGAGCGTTAAAATCCAGTACGTTGTCGACGATCTTGGAAATACTAGTCGTTATTTGAATTGATTACAACACAGACATTTATCGTCAGTCATGAACGACCATTGCATCACAGGCAATTTTATGAAAGATGAACATTTATTATGAATTATTGAATGCATTAAATTCGTGAAACTTGTGTTAGGTTTTTCTCATATAGAGATTTATATAATGATGTTTGCATTCCCCAGTCTAATTGGATTCTATTCGACTATTTTGCAGTTAGTCGCACTTTGTTTGATGATAGTATTTTTATACTACAATTCTTTGAAGATGTTAATCTTAAATTTTGATAGACTAGACAGGCGTATATAAGCGTATTCACTATTAAATTTGTTTGTGATTGGCAAATTTTTATTTCATTTCGATTCATGAATGAAATCCACGAAGTTTAAATGACAACAGTTTTGAAACAATTATTGATATAAGAATTTTTAAGTGGAACTATGAATGTATAATCGATAGTGCAGCGGACATGTTGAAAGTCGCTGATGTATAATGCCCTTAAATAAATGAAGGAGATTCCCACAGTAATTAATAATGATAAAGATTGTGTTAGGGGAGGTTTTTGTAAATGCTGTGGAAGATTTTGATGCCATATTTTTTAATATATGATGAATTTTGGGCTATTTTGAATGCAGTTTGTGCATTATTTTGTAAGCGAAGTATTTTCCGCTAGAGTGTATTGTCATAGTTCGTTGAAAATTAATCAAGTGAATTTACTGTTATAATTAACAAGAGTTGTGAAAGAATTTGAGATAAGATTTTGAATGAAGATTACCGTCACAAATAATTAAAATTATTACAACCTTTATTAAACCAGATTGTGACATGTACAACTAACCTTCATTGGTCGATTATATTAAACACGATTATGAATTTACCAACCGGATAAAACATGTGGTTCAATGTATTTCTTAAATTAATAATTTAAATAATTTAAATGTTGATATTGTAAATAATAAATGTAAATATCTTTGACAATAATGTGGAACGAAAGTAATGTTAAAGGCGTGTTTAAAATTTTTGTAATTATTTTCGACAATATTATAAACAATTTCTAATTGTTATAAATAATTTATGTGATTTTGTTATAAACATTTAAGAGTGTGTTTGATACTCTAAACTATGCTTATTAAACATTTGGATGATAACTTAACAAGTTTAAGGATAGTTAAAATAATACAGTGGGATGTGAGTTAAGCATTTGAAAGATTTGCGTCAATATGTATGAGTTGTCTTGTAGACATTTAAAGCTTTAAAAGGAGCTGAATTCTTACGCAAGTGTGGGGAGACGAGTGAGCCCCATTTGACAGGTGTGAGCCAGGTTGAAGAGTAGACCAGCCGGCCAGACATCTGGTTATAAGCGGGTGAGGTCGATACTCCGGCCTTGTGCCTATTAATAAAAGTGTTATGTTTATTAAAAGAAACCAAATGCTCTATATATGTCGTACCCTGACTTCCTGATCCAATCCAAATGTGTTTTAAAATGTCACGTTATTTTGAGCTCATGGGAGCTAACATATTGTTTGATAACTTTGCAAGTCCTTTAGGAGGACGTAGTCAGATTGACATAGGCTACTGATAGCCACGTTTATTTTGTTGAGTTGTGAAAATCATACTCTTTATTTGAAAATAAAGCTCTTGTACAGTTCAAAGTTCTCGTTTTCGGTCTGGTTCATTTTTAAATGTCATGGTGAAGGTTATTGTGAGAGCATAATTTAATGATCCTGTTGTCAACCCAATCCCCGAAATATATTTATAAGAGGTAAGTAAAAGTAAGTATGAAACCCCGTCTATTTTGGTGTGTTCCACAATAATTTTTCTTGGTAACTTCTGTGTTCAAACCTCGGTAGTATCTGTCAGTGCCATTTTCATTGATGTAGCTGAGCTGGTGCGATTGATTGTTGGCAATCCGATTGAGGGGGCGGATATCTGACAGCCTACTATCCGGGTAAACGGGGACAGAAGGATTGGCGCACCTAAAACGTTGGGGCTCGATTCAACATAACTGGATCACCAGGTTGAACGCCAGTAGGATTGGCAAACCTAAAACGTGTGGTTCGATTAGACTCAAATAAAGAGGTTGATTCTTTGTTAGATGTCTTGGCCAATTGTAGAATTTAAGAGTGTGATTATATAGGAATTAAATGTTGCATTGTAGTAGGAAAATTACACTCAGAAAAGATCAGATCTTATACGACTTGAGAAAGGTTAAATGGGCTGGAAACTTAGAAAAATCGCCTATGATCTGGAATCTTATTTTATTTGATCGGCTTATGACATTTTAGTCATATTAAAAATAAAAATAAATTATTTGGATTGTAAATGTAAAATTATTTGTGTTAGGATATTTTAAAATGAGCCAGGGAAATTTGAACATGTGCTTGAGTTTGTTTCAACATGAAGTGTCTTCGAAAGTTAATTATAAGGTAGTTATAAGTTAGATTTAAGACAGAAAATTGATCAAATTCATATATGGTGAAAAGTGTTGCTCAAATGTTGTTATTTTGCTCTTTTGATGTATGTCCCTACAGCAGTCTAATTTTTGAATAATATTGTAATGGCAGATGAAAGTTTGAAGATGATGTTAGCGGAGATGTCTGCTAACTTAGAAAAAAGGATGGAGGAGAATGCTAGTAATTTGTCTGCTATCTTGAAAGCAAGCATGAATAGTAGTATGAAGCAGATGCTGAATGAAAGTATGAAGGAGAATAATAGTCGAATGGAGGAGAATGTTAGTAATTTGTCTGCTAATTTGAATGCAAGAATGGAGGAGAATGCTAGTAATTTGAAAGCTAGTATGGGTGAAAGTTTGAAAGGTATCCAAACTAGTTCTGCTAACTTAGAGGATAATATGTCGCGTTTACAGATTAATACCCAAGGAATTGAGAATGCTGTAACTGACATGTGCTCAGACATGTCCAATATTAAAATAGATGTTGCTAATGTGCATAAAGATCTTACAATGTTGAATTTAGATGTTGCTAATGTCCGTAGTGATATTTCTTGTGCTAGGGCTGAGGTAGTTATTGTCAAAAATGATGTTGCGACTGTCCAAGACAAGGTTGAGGAAGTCCAAAGAGGAATCCAAAATGTTAGAACTGATGTGTCCAATGTTCAGGTTGATATTAATAACATTCATTCGGATGTAAACGAGATGCAAAGTGACATAAATACAATTCAAGTAGAGGTCAACACAGTTTTCGTAGACGTTGCTAAAGTCCAAACTGATGTAAATAAAGTCAGGGAAGAAATAGAAAATTCGAAAATTCTTTGTACACGTAATATAAGTGCATTAACGACTAGGCTAGTTGATGAGTCAGTTAGAACGACAGCGTCTTTAGAAGGTTTAAAGTTTGATGTAGAGGTCATGAGAACCCAAGTATTAGACCATAATAAAGTATTGAAAGAGGATATTGAATTAGACATAGCAGAAATGTTAACGGAAAATGTAGCAATATGGAAAGAAGAGTGGAATAGGTCAAGTGGGGAACATGTAACCCAAATTCAGGATCGTATTGAAAGGAAACTTGCCAGTACTCAAATTGATATTAACAATGAAGTAGTACAGATTAGGAAAGATTTAAGCGTCAGGATGGATTCGCTATCCGAAAGACAAGTTGAAGATAGGACACAATTAGGTCGGGATGTGCAAACATTAAAATCTGCATTAGAGGAACAGATTCATAAAGTTGTCTCTGATGTGAATGAAACGACGAGTAAACTACAGAATTTGAAGTTAGGAGAGGCTAATTTAATGGAGACCTACAAAGAAGAGTTAATCAAGAAAGTCTTAACGGAAATCACTGACAAGGATACAGTAGGCTTGGCTTGCGAAACCAGTAGGAATTATGCCAGAAGATATAACCTAGATCCAGAAGAGAGAGACGTGACTCCTGAAGAACGTATATCCAGATTCAGGGAGGAAGATGACGAGAGGAATATGGAACCTGAGTGGAACTATCGTGATAGTGGGAAAAACTACCCGGATTCATATCCGAGGAATGTAACGGTCATTAGGAATTTTGAAGATAAACCGCAAAAATTCAGTAACACGGATAGTTTGACACCTATCGAATATGTAAGGAACCTCAAAGATTATTTCATCGAAGCTCACATTCCCAGAGAGAGAGAGATGAAGATAGTGGAGAGATATTTGATTGGAGGACCCCTCGAATGGTTTTGCGCATTTAGATACACATTCAGTAACTTTGACGAGTTTGCAGAGGCATTAATCAAACGATTTTGGTCCATAGAAGCGCAGAATTCGTTAAGAGCGGAGGTGTATTCAAGAAAATACTCCGGTACTCTTCCAACGCGGTACGCTGATTTCTTTACGAGTCAATTATCCCGCTTGAGATTCTTACAACCCCCATTGTCCACGGAGCAACTTATTGATGCGATTTCTCGTATGCTGCCAGTTGAGGTGAGAAGACTAATAATTTCATCAAACATCAGGGATTTAACCAGCATGGATGAATTACTGAGGAGGTTAGACTACACAAGTCCAATGCCTAACGTGGTACAGAAAGGTCAAAGGCAGGAGTTTAAAGAAATAAATACTGTATATATGGACCAAGTCCAACAAACTGACAAGCCAGATGAGGAGAAAACTGACAATGTAGGTCCTCACAGGAATAATCAGTTTCGAAATAACAGATCGCAAGGTTACCGACCGTATCAACAGAGAAGAGGCTGGAACTATAACCGAGGAAATTACAATGGAAGAGGCAGATATTATAACAATAATGGTTATAACAGGAATTATAACAGGAATAACCAGAGCCAAAACAGAAATCAGAATCCTCAAGGTCAGGTTATGACACCCGATCAGTATCAGGAAAGAGAGAAGGAAAGCCAGCAATACCTAAAAGAATTACGGGAAAAAGAAGCCGACAACCAAAAGAAAAGGCAGGATGTTGTAATCGATCCTGGGCCTTCTACGAGCCAGCAGAATTTTGAGGTCGGTAACACAAAAAAAAACGCCGATTTCTCAACGTCAGTGAGAACTTGTAAATACATTGCCACACCACACCTGATTACGATTAATGAGATATATGAAGTGACTGATGAAGATTTGCTAGAAGAGAGGGGTATAGTTAAAGAGGAAAGACCATGTGCCTTACCTATTATTTCTGTACGGATAGATGGCCAACAGTATAAAGCCCTGATGGATACTGGTGCAATTATCTCCATCATTTCAGAGGAATGTTATCAAAGTCTGCTAAGAGGAGAGAACATGACAGTTCTACCTGTTTCTACCGTCAAAGTGAGAGGGATATTCCAAGATAAGGCAGTGAAGTGCAAGATTCAAGTGTTATTGAACTTTGAGATCAATGGAAGGAATTATGAACAGATCTTCATTGTGGTGAGCAAGATCAATTTTGATATGGTGCTTGGAATCGATTTTATATCGAAGGTCGGAGCTATTATTGACATGAAGAACAGAAGTATTAGCTTTAATGATGGGTACATAATCACAGAAGAGATAGAAAAACAGGACGTGAAAAACAGTCTGGAAATAGACCTTAGGGAAGAAATTTTGAATACTATAGTTAATGAAGTGGAAAATTTAGCAGAAATACCCAGTAGAAAAACTGAAGGATTTGAAGAAATTCAGGGGGAATTTGAGGATCTGATAAAGGAATTCCAAGATATTTTCGATGAAAAGCCTGGATTGATTAAGGATTATAAATACAAGATAAGGCTGACAGATGAAACCCCTTACCAGAAGAGAATATACCCCATTCCTGAGAAATACTATCAAGAAGTACGAGGGTTAATCAGAAAAATGGAGGTAGACGGGATTATTAAAAAACAGGCGTCGTCTTATATAAACCCCATCACAGTAGTGAAGAAAAGTAATGGTCAGATACGTCTTTGTCTCGATGCCAGGACCATTAACTTGAAGATTCTTCCAGAAAATGACCGACCACCCAAGATTAGAGATCTGCTTCGAAAATTCAAAGGGAGAGCATGTTTCAGCGTTCTTGACTTGACGTCTTCATTTTATCAAGTTCAGCTAGAAGAAGATAGTATGCAGTACACTGGATTCCTATTTGACCAGACGTCATGGGTCTTTGTCCGAATGCCTTTTGGTATGGTTAACAGTGGACCAGCACTTATTCGAGCACTTGATAGTAAGCTCACTGACGAAGTGAAAGAAAATGTAATCTGCTACATCGACGATTTAATCGTATCTTCACCCAGCGCCGCAGAACATTTAGTGCACTTGAGAAAGTTGTTCGAGAATTTACGGGAGGCCAATATCAAGGTGAATTTTGGAAAATGTCAATTCTTGAAGCAGGAAATAAATTACTTGGGGCATACTATTGATAAAGATGGATATCATCCAAACATGAAAAAAGTAGATGCGATCACGAGATTTCCAAAGCCAACTAAGGTGAAACAAGTCAGAGAATTTGTAGGAGCATGCCAATTTATTAGCAGCCACTGTCCAAGATACTCGGAAATTATGGCTCCTCTGTATGACTTACTCAAGAAGAATAACAGATGGAAATGGAGTACCGCTGCAGACGAGGCTTTTGAGAAAGCAAAAGAAATGCTCAGAAATAATGTGAAACTGGAGTACCCAGACTTTGAGAAGGTGTTCTATATTGAGTCTGATGCATCAAGAGTAGGCATTAGTGCAGTCTTATACCAGAAAGACGAGGCAGGCAACAAGCACTACATTGCGTTCACTAGTCGGAAGTTGAAGAAACACGAGGAAAATTACTTCACGACGGAGCTTGAAGCGTTAGCTTTTGTAACAGCATTGCAAGCCTGGAAGAAAATACTGCTGGGACATAAGGTCATCATTATTACTGACCATAAAGCACTACAGTTTATGCTGCAAACTGACATGTCGAGTGATAGATTGACACGTTGGGCTTTGTTCACCCAACAGTTTAACGCCACTATCGTCCACCAGCCTGGGAAAGATAACTTACTGGCTGATGCTCTATCACGTAACCCTATTAAAAATGTGCAGATACACCATGTACAATTGGAGCAAGAAGATCAAGAAACCGTTAGGAGATTAGCCCGAATCGGTGTGTCACAGAAGAGACACGCTCCAATAAGGAAAATGTACAGGTTCCTCAAGGGTTACATGGACAATACGGATGTTGACTATGCAGCTACACGGAGAAATTCACGAAACTTTGTCTTGAGTGGAGACATCGTATGCAAGTATGCTGACTCTGCGCATACAAAACTCCGAATAGTCGTGCCACCTAAACTTGTTGTCAATTTAGTGTGGGTAGCTCATCACGCAACTGGACATGCCGGTTTAGATAAGACTCTTAATACTCTTCAAGAGAGATTTATCTGGACTAACATGCGTTCCAGCATTGCCAAGGTCATTAGATCATGTGACAAATGTCAAAGAGCAAAGTATGCTTCTGCTTTATTAAAAGGAAAACCGAAGGCTATGATTCCTTCTAAGCCAAACGAACTTATGGCGACGGACATATTTGGCCCCTGTCCGAAGGGATATCAGGGTAACCAGTACCTGTTGGTTACCGTGGATGTTTTCTCAAAATTTGTTACAATGAGTCCCATGCAGAAAGCTAACACAAGGAACGTAGTAAGCAGACTGGAAAATGCTGTATTTCCTAAAGCTGGTATACCAGAATATCTACTGTCAGATCATGGAACGCAGTTTACATCCGTGGAATTTGCAGCGGATATGGAAAGGCTTGGCATTAAGCACTTATTTTCAAGCGTGCGTTACCCAGAATCGAATTCCTCGGAAAGATATATGGCTGAATTTTCGAAATTCTGTCGAATTTTCTGTCCAAATGATCATTCTGGTTGGGTGAGATTTGTACCCCTTATAGAGGAATGTCTGAACTCTACAGTGCAGGAGAGCACAGGAGAAGTGCCAATGCGACTTCATCTTGGAAGAAACCCAGAAAGGCCGTGGGATAATCTTTTCAACCACATTCCTAGAGATCCCGACCTAGGAAGGCAGCAGAGGATTGACAAGGCGAAGGAACAACTCCAGAAAGCAGCAGAGAAACGATTGAAAAGAGTAGCTGGAAAACGCTTTGGTGCACCCTTACAAGTTGGAAATCTTGTATTATTACGCAGACTTGTCAAGGCTGATATGAGCAAGAAAATATACCCCAAATTTGGAAATGTATTCATGGGGCCGTTTAGGATTACGAACGCCTATGGAAACAACTGCTATGAACTCTACGATGATGAGAATAACGTCATTTACGGCAAGTTCAATGCTGGAAATTTAAAAAGATACTATCCTAGAGTAAGCCAGTAATAATTCAATTTCGTGTTCAAGAGAGTTGAGGTACTTGTAACTCTGAGTTTAAAAACAATTTGCAACTGTTTTTAAAACGTGGTGAGAGGAGAATGCCCCCGTAATTGAATTATATAGAGACCACGGTGGCTATTTTGGAAATTATAGCGAAAGTTATGGCTGTCATAGTTATGACGTGGGTAGTCATGACGTAAGCACGGATGACGCAGACGTTATGCCAGCAGGCTACTTGAGCTGAGATTCTCAGTGACGTCAGCATTTATTCGAGAAGGATCCGAGATGTACGACGCAGTCGCAGGAAACGTGGAATTCTGCTGAGGAAGAAATTATGCTATTGGAGGGGAGGCTCAAACCAATGAACGATAGTCTGAAGGAAGACGGAGATTGCTGAAACTATGGTATTTTTATTACTTTTTGGAATGCAGAATTGTGGAAATCCATTTGCAGTAGAGGCATTGATCTGGAATTTTGGTGAAATTTATTTTCAGTTTTTGAATTTTGAAAATCCGTCATGTATTGACGAAGTTGGAACTTCTAGCGATGACGCAGTAACACGCGATGGAAGGGATAGATACGCCCCTCATGAAGTTCATAAAAGGCCTTGCGCAGAAGAGAGGAGCCTCATTCTCAGATTATAAATCGTCTGATATTCAATCGTCAGATCTCAAATAGTCATTTCAGTGAAACGTCGAGTGAGATTATTAGTGAAAAAGTCGTCTTTGTAACGCGTGGCGAAGCCACTGCATTAAACGAGAGTCGAACTTATAAGCAGTGCAGGTTTACTGTGAAGTAAATCTAGGTGAAGTTGAAACGACACTTATAACGCTTCTACAAGATTAGCTGTGAACAGTTAGCGGTCGCCTATAAGCTAATTCTCTTGTGCATTGCTACAGTAAGGACTGTAGAAAAGCTGAACAATTTCGAGGAAGTATTTTGGAAGTTATTGACAATTTTAGACGACTGACAAAAGTGATTTTCTCGCCTCAGAAGAAACACTTTGTATAGCCAGACTCTACGCTACGGCTGACAGGGCTAGTGAAATAGGGAGACTTCAGATTGCTTTTGTGACACAACGCTACAGTATTATGGAGCAGTCTAATATGGCAGTTTGTTCTTCTAATACTATTACCGAAGAGAAGATGGAAGGCTAAAGGACTTAATGCAATTGGGACATATTTCAACGGAGTAAGATAGCAGCATGGAACTTCGCTAATTGCTATTCCATACAAGCGAACATGTGGTAAATAACCATCTATACCCATGTTTCGTGATTAAAGGCTGAATACTATCAAACAGCAATAGAAATGATTTCATACTTTCTGAATATGAAAATTTCTTCGGAAATTTATACAAAAACTTCATGGCGATTTTCAACTGGAACTTCAGGGATTTTTCAAGAGAGGTCAGGGTTGTCCCGACTCACAAAGAAGATTATTGCCGGAAGGATGTCGTTCGTCTTCGTGAAGCAGTTCGATTCTCCGATGGTGCTGTTTCTGGTTTCGAGGATGGAGCTCAGCTTTAACTTGGTGAAATGGATCCATCAACAGTCTTCTTTGGGGAATTTTCCTCTGGAACGTCAATCGGCAGATAAGGTAGTCGTGAACGTTTATTGTATTTGAGTTTCTTAGCAATATTTGAGCAACCATTTTTCCCATATTTTGTCCTCATGTATTTTTGCCCGATATTCTTGTTTGAGATTCCTATTCTCAGTACACCTTGATGAGTTATGCCTTTTTCGACGTTTCATTAAGACATTGTTATGTCATGGGCATAGTTAAAAGATTTTGAATCAGTTGAGACTGATATTTAGATTTTTCAGTAATTTGCTTATTTTTGTAGTCACGATTTGACTGTAAGTTAATGATTTTTATGGCAGATTTAAATTCAGACAGCGTGTCACTTTATTAAAGTAATTCTACCCCAGTTTAATTACTTTGACCAATTTTCTGTCATCATCAAGAAGGAAGAACATTTAAATGATTTTAGAGCGTTAAAATCCAGTACGTTGTCGACGATCTTGGAAATACTAGTCGTTATTTGAATTGATTACAACACAGACATTTATCGTCAGTCATGAACGACCATTGCATCACAGGCAATTTTATGAAAGATGAACATTTATTATGAATTATTGAATGCATTAAATTCGTGAAACTTGTGTTAGGTTTTTCTCATATAGAGATTTATATAATGATGTTTGCATTCCCCAGTCTAATTGGATTCTATTCGACTATTTTGCAGTTAGTCGCACTTTGTTTGATGATAGTATTTTTATACTACAATTCTTTGAAGATGTTAATCTTAAATTTTGATAGACCAGACAGGCGTATATAAGCGTATTCACTATTAAATTTGTTTGTGATTGGCAAATTTTTATTTCATTTCGGTTCATGAATGAAATCCACGAAGTTTAAATGACAACAGTTTTGAAACCATTATTGATATAAGAATTTTTAAGTGGAACTATGAATGTATAATCGATAGTGCAGCGGACATGTTGAAAGTCGCTGATGTATAATGCCCTTAAATAAATGAAGGAGATTCCCACAGTAATTAATAATGATAAAGATTGTGTTAGGGGAGGTTTTTGTAAATGCTGTGGAAGATTTTGATGCCATATTTTTTAATATATGATGAATTTTGGGCTATTTTGAATGCAGTTTGTGCATTATTTTGTAAGCGAAGTATTTTCCGCTAGAGTGTATTGTCATAGTTCGTTGAAAATTAATCAAGTGAATTTACTGTTATAATTAACAAGAGTTGTGAAAGAATTTGAGATAAGATTTTGAATGAAGATTACCGTCACAAATAATTAAAATTATTACAACCTTTATTAAACCAGATTGTGACATGTACAACTAACCTTCATTGGTCGATTATATTAAACACGATTATGAATTTACCAACCGGATAAAACATGTGGTTCAATGTATTTCTTAAATTAATAATTTAAATAATTTAAATGTTGATATTGTAAATAATAAATGTAAATATCTTTGACAATAATGTGGAACGAAAGTAATGTTAAAGGCGTGTTTAAAATTTTTGTAATTATTTTCGACAATATTATAAACAATTTCTAATTGTTATAAATAATTTATGTGATTTTGTTATAAACATTTAAGAGTGTGTTTGATACTCTAAACTATGCTTATTAAACATTTGGATGATAACTTAACAAGTTTAAGGATAGTTAAAATAATACAGTGGGATGTGAGTTAAGCATTTGAAAGATTTGCGTCAATATGTATGAGTTGTCTTGTAGACATTTAAAGCTTTAAAAGGAGCTGAATTCTTACGCAAGTGTGGGGAGACGAGTGAGCCCCATTTGACAGGTGTGAGCCAGGTTGAAGAGTAGACCAGCCGGCCAGACATCTGGTTATAAGCGGGTGAGGTCGATACTCCGGCCTTGTGCCTATTAATAAAAGTGTTATGTTTATTAAAAGAAACCAAATGCTCTATATATGTCGTACCCTGACTTCCTGATCCAATCCAAATGTGTTTTAAAATGTCACGTTATTTTGAGCTCATGGGAGCTAACATATTGTTTGATAACTTTGCAAGTCCTTTAGGAGGACGTAGTCAGATTGACATAGGCTACTGATAGCCACGTTTATTTTGTTGAGTTGTGAAAATCATACTCTTTATTTGAAAATAAAGCTCTTGTACAGTTCAAAGTTCTCGTCTTCGGTCTGGTTCATTTTTAAATGTCATGGTGAAGGTTATTGTGAGAGCATAATTTAATGATCCTGTTGTCAACCCAATCCCCGAAATATATTTATAAGAGGTAAGTAAAAGTAAGTATGAAACCCCGTCTATTTTGGTGTGTTCCACAATAATTTTTCTTGGTAACTTCTGTGTTCAAACCTCGGTAGTATCTGTCAGTGCCATTTTCATTGATGTAGCTGAGCTGGTGCGATTGATTGTTGGCAATCCGATTGAGGGGGCGGATATCTGACAGCCTACTATCCGGGTAAACGGGGACAGTACCATCCCGGCAATTGCCCGAAGACGAAGTGGGAAACCACGGAAAACCACTTCGAGGATGGCTGAGGTGGGAATCGAACCCCCTCTACTCATTTGGGCCACCCGGGGCTGAGTAGACCCCGTTCAAGTCCTCATACCTCTTTTCAAATTTCGTGGCAGAGCCGGGAATCGAACCCAGGACCTCCGGGGCGGCAGCTAACCATGCTGACCGCTACGCTACGGAGGCGACATGGTTTAGAACAGTATTTAGGGAAAATAACCATTTAAATGAGACAAGAAAATAACTTTCCCTATCGTCTTCGTAGATAATGTGAACAAAACCAAGTTGAAATCTTGCTGTACGAGGTAGGGAAGGTATAATTAAATAGTTAAAAAGAATTTAAAAAATCTGCCGTTGGATGGTTTTGAACCCGGGATCTTCATAAGAGCGAGCGGGCGCAATAACACTTGCACACATTTCCAACACACTCTGGAGGTTTTTGTTGCGCTTCTTATTAACACGTATGGTAAAATATTCAATTATTACAGTTAGATCTTAAATATTGATTGAAATGCATTCGTTCAGTACCTGGCAGGTTTTCTAATTTACTTAAAGCAATTTTCGCGACCGCTTTGCGTTAATAAGGCGAAAGAACAGCAACTAATGCCCTCTAACGACAGCCCTTCTGTTTCATTTCATACAACTTAGCGTCCAAAATGCTAGCGTGTGATACACTTCGGTCATACAAGCAGGTGTACTGACGAAGAGAACAGAATTATACAGGATTTTGTACCAGCGATCACACCAGCTTCCTTGCCAGCGAGTGTCGTGTGATATGGGCCTAAAGATATGCTAAGACTTTTTGTTAAAATTTAATAACAAAACAAGATGTTCGGTAAAGAACGTATAACCTACTTTCTCCTAAATACATGGGTATGGTTATAACCCTTTGTCCTTTTCAAGGAGTATAATTGAATGTTGGTTGTAGTAGCTTCTTGAAATACAACGTGCTTTACGGATATTATACATGAATATGATGTGCCCTTTGCTAGTGCTACCTCTGTAAAAAAAATCATTCAATTCGGTTTCACCGTGTTTGAATTGATAGGGGGAATCGATTTGCACACAAACATGGCCGCTATCTGCACATTATTGGTCTAATGACCTTGTAGTGTCGTCAACAGATTCTCTATACATAAAGGTATGTCGTTGCAAAATTTGGTAGGGATCAGATTATTAGGTTGGTCATAATTTGATTCAAGCTCTTAACATTAGGATGGTCGCCATTACGTTTTCGTCAATATGGCGGCGATATAAAACATGACACTGGAGTGCCCTTTGCTAGTGCTACCTCTGTACCAAATTTCGTTCAATTCGGTTACACCGTGTTTAATTGATAGGGGGAATCAATTTGCACACATACATGACCGCCATCTGCAAACTAATGGGCTGATGACCTTGTAGTTCAGTCAAACGATGCTCGCCATACAAGTATACGTTGTTGCAAAATTTGGTAGTGATAGGATGATTAAGTTAGTCGTAATTTGATTTAAGCATTGAACATTTGGGTGGCCACCATTACGTTTCCGTCAAGATGGTGGCGATATAAAACATGACACTGAGGTGTTCTGCGCTAGTGCTACCTCTGTACCAAACGTTCAATTCGGTTTCACCGTGTTTGAATTGATAGGGGGAATCGATTTGCATACTTACTTGGCCGCCATATGCAAACTGTTGGGCTGATGATCTTGTAGTTTGGTCAAAATATGCTTCCCATATAAAGGTATGTTGTTGCAAGATTTGGTAGAGATCAGATTATTAGGTTGGTCGTAATTTGATTCAAGCTCTTAACAATAGGATGGCCGCCATTACGTTTTCGTCAAGATGGTGGCGATATAAAACATTACACTGAGGTGTGCTTTACTAGTGCTACCTCTGTACCAAATATCGTTCAATTCGGTATCACCGTGTTTGAATTGATAGGGGGAATCGATTTGCACACATACATGGCCGCCATCTGCAAACTATTGATCTGATTACCTTGTAGTATAGTCAAAAGACGCTCGCCATATAAATATATGTTGTTGCAAAATTTGGTAGAGGTCGGATGATTAGGTTATTCGTAATTTGATTTAAGCTTTGAACATTTGGGTGGTCGCCATTACGTTTCCGTCAAGATGGCTGCGATATAAAACATGACACTGAGGTGCCCTTTGCTAGTTCTACCTCTGTACCAAATTTCGTTCAATTCGGTTTCACCGTGTTCGAATTGATAGGGGGGGAGGGGGGAGGGGGGGGAGGGGGGGGGGAGGGGCAGACATTCAGAGTACACACACTCAGACACACACACACTCACACACACACACACAACGTCACACACACAGACAGACACACGATTTTTTGCTAATAATACAATGGGAATTTCTACGGAATACGTATACTTCGATGCAAGCACTGGCGATCAGAATATCCTTCGATATGTTGTTGTTTTGTTTCATTTGAAGGCCTAGAACAATTACTCATGTTTACTTGGGTGTGTGTGTAGAATTTGTCTGATAACCTGAGTTATTGCGGGCTTGTAATGATGTGTGTATTTGCAATTAAGGATTGGGAAGGAGTCGGCCGTGACCTTAAGATAGAATCCGTCCCGGAATTTGGAAACCACGGAAAACCATTTCCAGGGTGGCTGAGGTGGGAATCGAACCCACTTCTTCTCATATTTGCTCCACGAGGCTATGTGTACCCAATGTCAGCCCTCAGACAAGTATTACATTTCTTGGCAGAGCTGGGAATCGAACCCGGACTTCCGGAGCATCACTTCGAGATGTTATGTTAATATTCAGGCCAGTTTTTAAATTTTCTGCCATAACAGGTCACGTGGCATAACGTACCAATTCGATCGTGTTCTCTTTATAAATCATCAAAATTCAACGAACTCTTCACAAAAATTCGTCGTAAGGCAATAAATGTGGCAAAGTAGTTACATCCCGACTAAAATGGAATGTGGGCTTTCGTTCAAAAAAGTTATGCCTACTACTGGATTCGCAGCTGCATTCTACCCGCTCGCGCTCACCAAGTACGGTCAGGCTTTAAACCTCGCAGCCACCAAGACATGGTGAATCCTGCACGCTAAACGTGCTTTAGTTACTGTAGCCGTCTCACCTCAAACGTTTAAGTCCATCTCAAAGTCTTCAATCACGGTTTGTGGTGTTGATTTAACTTTCTACTATTACAGATCACGTGGCGTAAGCTATTAATTCGACCGTATTACGTGTATGTGTGTTATTTCAAAGAGCAGTAAGTCATATGTTAGTAGAATGGGCCGTAGTATTTGGCGGGGAAAAGTTTAAGGTCGGCTTTTCTTTGCCAGACCCATGACCCAATTACATTGCTGTCACACAGTCAGAGCGCAGAGCAATATCGACCATCGGGAGAAATGCTATGTTAGTTGGGTTTCATAAAACTAAATAATAAGGGGCGGGTGGACCACACTGTATATATATATATATATACATATATACATAAATTATATATAAACTTTTGAACTGACGGTGGTTTTGGGGTCTGGGGGATGTGAAACGCGAAGATATGTCGAAATTTTCCGGAAGTCGAAACATGGGACCCATTGCAATAGTTAGCTTTCTAAAGAAATCTACCTAAAACTACTACCATCATTGAAGAAAGATAGATAAGAAGTATCTCAAGAATGTTATGGATCTGGAGACATAATCGACCGGACTGGCTGCGTGGCTCTGCGGTAACGTTCTCGCTTGCTGGGCCCTAGGTTGCAGGTTCGTATCCTGGCGCAGTCAGCTGGCATTTGAGGGTGCACAAATGCGAGGGAGCCGTGTCAGTAGATTTACTGGCACGTTAAAGATCCCCTTCGGGCCAAAATTCCGGCACCCCGGCGTATCTAAAAGCAGCAGTAGTTAAAAGGGTCGTAAAACAAATAACATTATTATTATTGTTATTATTACATAATCGACCTGCCGTGGCCAACATCCAACTTTGAGTTGAGGCATGTCTTTACACGTCTGGTTGTGCATGGCTTTCACAACCCTAATTGAATTAACAAATCTTTCCGTGTCCCTACAGAGACGTGTGTATACAAACTATGTGGATATTTTCGATTGCTATTTGCCTGAAATAAAAGTATTAATAACCTGAACTAGTACCAGCGGCTAGAATTCAGTTACTATGTGAAATCGTTTGGTTCATTACTTGAAATAACATTTTCAAATAACGCACAATAGGCTGTAACAAACCCTTTAAAATAAGAAGTAAAAAATGTATCATAGTATCATCCTGTCATTCTTCAAATTCGATGCGCATAGAATGCCAATGGTATACTATCAATGGAGTCCCATGTAGACCAGTCGTGAAATCTGGTGGAGAAATATCGAACAATATAATCCTAACAGGACGAGTGAATTCTAGCGGCCTTAAGAAGAAACTTTTCAATAAAATCTGGAAGTTAATAAGTAGGCCGGCGTGCAGTTACCTTTTTGGCTGCTAGATGTCTCGAGCAAATCTGCTGGCGAATTATGTTTTAATTAAATATATGTTATGCACCGTAATATGCACAGTATAACGCTTAATTTTAAAATGTCTGAGTCATTACAAAGCAACAAATATGTAAAATTTCAAGCAAAAAACCAAACTCTGATGGGGTTTGAACCATAGGCATATGAATGACAGACTAACGCTTTACCACGGAGCCATTTGTGCCAACGAACATTGATCTATATAAAATGACTTACATAGAACTTGTTAGCAAATAATGATTTAGACCTAACGATTTCATCAGTGGAGTATATTATTTATGTATAAAGCATTTCATACTAAGTTTATTTATTTTGTATCAGTACGCTATATTGCATGCAATACTCAAATTAGTGAAATATAAGTCAGGCACAAGATATCCGCTGCCATCTTGTCTTCTTACCGAGACGGCTCAGCTTTTTAAAATCACTTCTGCACTATAGTATTACAAAATAAACTTTTAATTTCGAACGTGCCTCTTCCTTTAGAACAGTTAAATCGATTCTCGGCTCGATAATCGGAACTGGTGGGTCCCATGATATGGATTATAAAGTTTGCATAATTCGCACGGCCGCCATTGAAATGGTACGGCGGATGACCTTGTAGTTTGGTCACAAGACGCGTCCTATATGAAGGTATATTATTACCAAATTTGGTAGAGATCGGATAATTTGGTTAGTCGCTATTTGATTTTACGTTTTGAGCGTTTGAGTGGCCGCCATTCAGATTTGGTAAAGATGGCGACGATATAAAACATTACACTGAGGTGCCCTTTGCTTGTTCTACCTCTATACCAAATTTCGTTCAATTCGGTTTCACCGTGTTCGAATTGATACGGGGGACAGACATTCAGAGTACACACACTCACACACACACACACACACACACACACAGACTCACACACGCACATACACACACACACAGACAGACACACAATTTTTGGCCCTGTAGTGATGTCATAAGTCTACTTTCATTTTTTGCAAAAATCGAAAGTAGGCTAATAAGAAGACACGAGTCTGAGGGTTTTTCGATGTGGCGTATATTATGAGGTGAAAGGGGTGAAAAGTGGGGATTGAAGGATTCTAACAGAGCGTGTATCTCTTAAACGACATAGGCGAGGAGTTTGAAACTCAGCGGAAAAAAATCAGCATAAAAAATAAGTAAATATGTGTTTGACCGTTTATTCATAATTCCAATTTAAGGGGCCCATGGGGAGGGGTGACATTCTGGGAGGGGGGGAACAGGAAAGAAAGTGTCATAACTGATTATCTTACTGACTCACTCATCAAACTCAGGGGGGAAAACTGCCTTAAAGTAAGTAAATAGCTGTTCGACAGTTTTTTTTTCATAAATCAAATTTAAGGGGTTCATGGGGAGGGTTGACATTCTAAAAAAGAAAATTGAAAGAAAATGCCCTGACTAACTCACTCACTCACTCACTCTCTCACTCACTCATCATCGGCCAGTCAAAATTATTGAAGTTAGAAACATGACAGTTTGGGGATATGTTCATTGTATGTCCAAACCGTCTACTAAGGGAGGATTTTCGGATATTCAGGTTCTAAAGGGGTCTTAAGGGGGTTAAACCTGAATTTCATTGAATAACAATATCTCCCGATTGGTTTCATTGGGGGATGTGATACACGGCATATAAACTCATCATTAAAAAGTAAGAAGACACGTTTCTGAGGGTTTTTCGATGTGGTGTATATTATGAGGTGAAAGGGGTGAAAAGTAGGGATTGAAAGATTCCTAACGGAGCGTGTATCTCTTAAACGACATAGGCGAGGAGTTTGAAACTCAGCGGAAAAAAATCAGCATAAGAAATAAGTAAATATGTGTTTGACCTTTTTTTCATAAATCCAATTTAAGGGGGGATATGTCCGTTGTATGTCAAACCCGTACACTGAGGGAGGATTTTGGGATATTCAGGCTCTAAAGGGGTCTAAAGGGGGTTAAACCTGCATTTCATTGAATAACAATATCTCACGAGTGGTTTCATTTGTGGATGTGATACTCGGCATATAAACTAATCATTAAGAATAAGCAGACATGTGTCTAAGGGTTTTTCTATGTGGTGTATTATCATGAGGTGAAAGGGGTGAATAGTGGGGGTTGAAGGTTTCCTAACGGAGCGTGTAGGCCCATCTTTTAAACGACATAGGCGAGAAATTTGAAACTCAGCGAAAAAAATCAGCTAAATAAATAATTAAATCGGGTTTCGACCGTTTTTTTTTTCATAAATTAATTTAAGGGGCCTATGGGGTGAAATTCTGGGGGAAAAAGGAGAGAAAGTGTCCTAACTGACTGACTAACTCACTCATCAACCTCGGGGGAAAAAGACAGCTTAAAAAATAAGTTAATGGGTGTTCAAGAGTTTTTTCATCAATCCAATTTAAGGGGCCCAAGGGGAGGGGTGAAATTCTGGTAAAAATAATTGAAAAAAAATGTCCTGTCTGACTCACTCACTCATCACGCCCAGCGAAAAATATTAAAGTTTGAAACATGAAATTTTGGGAATATGTTCGCTGTATGTCGAAAACGTCAACTAAGGAATGATTTTTGTTTATTCGGGTTTTAAAAAGATGTTAAGGGGTAAACGTTCATTTAATTGAATAACGATATCTCATGAGTTGTTTCTTTGGGGCTGTGATATTCGGTATATAAACTAATCATTAAAAATAATCAGACATATATCTAAGGGTTTATCGATGTGGTGTATATTATGAGGTGAAAGGGGTGAAAATTGGGGGTTGAGGGATTCTTAACGGAGCGTGTATCTCTTAAACGACATAGGCGAGAAGTTTGAAATTCGCTGGAAAGAGCAGCTTAAAATACAAGTAAATAGGTGTTCGACCGCTTTTTCATAAATCCAATTTAAGGGGCCCATAAAGAGGGGTGAAATTCTCGGGGGAAAAAACAGGAAAGAAAGAAACTGATTGACTCACTTACTCACTCATCAAGCTCAGGGCGAAAACAGCTTTATGTAAGTAAATAGTTGTTCGACCGTTTGTTTCATAAATCCAATTTAAGGGGTTCATGGGGAGGGGTGAAATTATCAAAAATAAATGAAAGAAAATGTTCTGACTCACACACTCATCATCGCCAAGCCAAAATTATTGAAGTTAGAAACATGAAATTTTGGGGATATGTTCGTTGTATGTCGAAAACGTCCACTAAGGAAAGAGTTTTGAATATTCAGGTTCTAAATAGGTGTTAAGGGGGTAAACGTGCATTTCATTGAATAACAATATCTCACGAGTGGTTTCATTTGGGGATGTGATACTTGGCATGTAAACTAATCATTAAAAATAAGCTGACACATGTCTAATGGTTTTTCGATGTAGTGTATATAATGAGGTGAAAGGGATGAAAAGTGGGGGTTGAAAGATTCTTAACAGAGCGTGTACCTCTTAAACGACATAGGCGGGGAATTTTGAAACTCGGAGGAAATCAATCAGCTTAAAAATAAATAAATAACATAAATAGGTGTTCAACCGATTTTTTCATAAATCCAATTTAAGGGGCCTATGGGGAGGGGTTAAATCCTGGAAGAAAAACGTCCAGTAAGGAAGGATTTGTGTATGTTCACTCTCATCGACCAACCCAAACTATTAATGTTAGCAGAATGATATTTTGAGGATATGTTTGTTGTGTGTCGAAAACGTCTACTAAGGAGGGATTTTTGGATATTCAGGTTCTAAAGGGGTGTTAACGGGGTTAAACCTGCATTGAATAACAATATGACACGACTATGACGCGAGCGAAGCGAGGCTAAAAATGAGATGTTGTGTGTCTGTGTATTACTCAATCCCGCAAGTACCACTGCTCCGATTTACATGAATTTTACATGGAAGTAGCTGATTTACCTGGTTAACATACAGGTTACTTTTGATTTCAATACTTTGCACTATTTAAAGATGGCGACCATTCTAGTGTCGTCACGACACCCTTTGGTTTAAAACTTTCATATTTCCATTTCAATTAAAAAGAGAACGCTAAGAAATAGCAAACTTTTGAAGGCATATACGAGGTTTAAAATTACATTTTCTATCCGAAAGGCATCTCCAACCGTTAGCGAGTAAGACCTAAATTTGTGCTATAAAACACGGTCAACGCCGAGCGGTGTAGTTGGACAAAATGTTCCATCCTTAATCTCCCTCTGCGCAGCACCTCTCCTATCCCCTGTTTTAACTGTCACCTTCACATTTTATTTTTTTATGACGCGTAGCGAAGCACGGGTACTTCAGCTAGTAATTCATAATAACAAAGTGACACACAACGTCGACTGTACTCTCAAATACTGTGAGCATACTCCTCAGTAACTATATCATTCATTATTCTCAAGACGCTCACACAATTCGTCGTAAACTATCAAAACATGCCTTCCTACAATCATGAAATGACCTAGTCTCAGCTTTTATTCCACTCATATAACAACATTCTGTTAAGCATTTAATATTTGACTAGTCTACTCAACCACAGCTTGACAATAATGCCGCTTACTTAAATGTCATTTGTCGTCTTTGTCCTACCCCATGTGATGTTCAACCTTGAACGTGAAGCTTCATAAGCTGCTCAATGACAAATGAAAGTCGGTGAAACATTTGCCACTGTGCTCGTCAAACCAGTGCCTGCTAAATGTACTGCCTACTGTATTACCATAATATTCTCGCGCTACAGAGCACACACTGCCTTGTTTCCAATACACACATTTTCAATGGTTATTGTAAAATGGAGTGTTTTACAGATATTGTAGTTTATAATACGGAACTCATTTTAATAGATGATTTGTAGCTTCCACCAGCACTAGCATAAATAAAGAATATGATATGGATCAATTAGATTAATAGACGCGACACCGCTCATAACCTTAAATTACTTATAAACAGGTCCTCTTCATTCACAGACCAACACGTAATTTCATATGGATTCTGTTAAAATGAGTCATATTGATATGATAAATATCGTTTAAATTGATAATCTGGTAGCTGGATTGATCGATCGAGCGGGCACTGCATACTTCCGTTTTCCACCACTGCCAGCTAGTACACTTTCGTCGGATTGATCGAGCGGGCAGTGCATACTTCCGTTGTCCACCACTGCCAGCTAGTACACTTCCGTTTGATCGATCGAGTGGGCAGTGCATACTTCCGTTGTCCACCACTGCCAGCTAGTACACTTCCGTTTGATCGATCGAGCGGGCAGTGCATACTTCCGTTGGATCCACCACTGCCAGCTCGATCGTTCCGACCCACTTCCGTCCCCAATTTTCAAAATCACCCCCACAAAACTATCCAGCAACCAAGCGGAAAGATGTTACACATCAAAAATACTAAGTTTTACGTATCATACATTGATGTATTGGGTTAATTAACTCAATTGCATGATATGTTATTGAAAATAAATACATATTAACTTCACAGGATCGGTTACCAAACAATATACATGAATCCATCGATACCACACTAGCACAGTTTATGACACATATTTTATACACCCAATGATTTCACGGAGCCAATTATTTCGATGATTCCAGTAGCTAAATGAAACACCAAGGAACCATCCAACCAATATTACAAAACTTTCGAAAAAACAGGCTTCCAATTAATCAACTTTGGGGTTCTCTAACATGCACCTCTTTCTTAGAATGAACACCTTTCACTACAATGTTACTGACCTCAGACTAACGGAAAAGAACGTTGGGAGAGGTATGTGGTAGCGAAGGTCTCTAAGTTTAGAAACTAGCACACTCGAACAAAATGAATTTGCGCTAGATCACAAAAGTCCCAGGGCCACCACTCCCGGGTTAATAGGCTATATCTTATAGTTCTTGATTCGCGCAGTTGAATTTAGTTGAGTCTTTTTGTGGAATCTGTGTGGTTTGTCCGCAGACTTTAACAGGACCACTACATGACACAGTTGATTTAATTTTACTAGGAAATTGAGATACAAAAGTGTGTAAATTGAACAATAGTTCAATTTTAATTTTTGGTTTTAAGTACTCGAATATGTTTCTTAATTTATATTGTAAGGACGTCCATTTCAAAATGTATGGTAATTTATAATGTAATTCTCTTCACACACACCCAATGTAGTATTAGTCTAACTAACAAGCTGAAGAAGGTCTCACTGAAGGGCCGAAAACATGTTTCTATAAAGTAAACGTATTAGTTTTCAAACGAATTAAAATAGTTATTGAGGTCAATGCGTAGTATTAAGCATTTTCCAAAATGGCTAATGTTTTTGCCTCATACTAATACACTCTTCATGCCTATATTTATTCTCCTTCAGTCAATGCAAATCATCAGACATCATGGGTCACACAACGAGGCCTAACAACCCCAAAAGCTGTCCTGAAGATTCCTTCATTGTCCGTAAAAGCCTACATTAATGAAATAGTTGGCAAAAATTCTAACTGCCGTACTTATCGCTGCAATTATTTTTCTCTCTTCTAGTAAGCAGCATAACCACTAACATATGAAACGACGAGCGATATTATGATTAAAGTGTTGTAAAGTTAATATTTAAAATTAGTGTATTATTTTAAATCTCCGAAAGCAGGACGTGCGAATCTAACTACAAATTAAGACTTCCCCGGAAATTCCGCGATGAATGATAGGTTTTGCTTATGTTCATCTTGTTGTGTTGCAGCAGAAATGAGAAACAAGTTCTATAATTTGGACTGTAGGCTTATATTTCAGTTTAGACTTATTAATCGTAGGAGATAGATGGGAGTTTGGGCTCTTCCTGGCGACGCAACTACCTATGCAAGATCTAAATTGGCGAAAACAAGGCGCAGTTCATATTATGTAGACTCGATAGAGCCCCATTAGTTGTTGTTATCATATATAAATCAGGTGAAATCAATATTACAGTGCTAAACAATTATTAATTGTCCGATCATCCTCAGATGTAGCCTAAGACTAACATAATACAGTAGACCGAACACAGTACCATATTTCGTATTTTAAACAAATCTATATCTCCATCCTCCCCCAAAACAGAAAGAAAGAAACGGTGACACTGGTCCATCTTAGGTCACTTGGTTAGCAAGGTGGGTACAACATTCTGGAACTGAGAGTATATGTTTTATCATCAAAACCAAAGTAAAGTCATCTCTAATCTAACGATTGTCATCGGAGCAACGTTAACTATTAATCTATGAATGCAATCTGTGACTCTGTTATGTGACATAGCGGACGTCTGTCACATTTCACTCATTACAGACGTACTGGCTCTGTCGCGTGCTGGAAGGGTTGATATCTGGTATTGTCAAGAGACAGGCGAAGTGGATGAAGGATGAACGACGGATAAGGGCATCATTATGACATACTGCAATATGAGAATGAAAGAGCTCCAAGCAAGCTCGTTTGGACATCCGGCAAACAATTGGAAACTGGAAACGTTATCTCCCATCCCTTCCCATCCCACATTGCACACATATTATTTTCGAATTAAAACAATACCAATCCACGAACAAAAATCCAAACTAACGACTGCTGTCCTAAAATAAAAATAAAATAATTAAAAAAAGCATTAGTATAATACTTGATGAATAGGATTGAAATTCACTCATTATGTACGGTATGTATAATAAATTTTCTGTGTCATATGTCCAGTTTGAGTTGACACACTCGAAGCAGAAAGGGTTTTCATCATTCCCCCCCCCCCCCACCCCCCCACCCCGCCTGTTTACAGAAATTTCAAATCCCCACCTCCTACCTTCGTTCCCTGGGGGACTGATATAATGAGCAACCATTGGAATTCGCTCTCTTTTCCGTCTCGCGCTCTTCTTTTTTATTTTGACTTTCATTGTCAGGACTCTGTCGCTGTCAGTGAACAAACGAAGCCAGATCCATAGCATTGTTACGACAGCTCCGGATGTAATTATTAGACGTATACAACAATGGTTCTCCTCGGGACATTGTCAGAAGACAGAAGTAGAAAAAAAAATGACTGTTTCAACACCAGGAGAGAGGTAACTAAGAAAATGTCTTTAGGGAAATGATGCAGATACGATCACATACAAGCTTTCAAAAAAATAAAAACGAGCTCATTCGGAAGCATAGTTTCGATGCCTCATCAAACATTTCTAAATTCTGCGATGAACAGTTATTTGCTATATAACCGTGAAATATTAGATTTCTTTAATAAGTAGGCTAACAGTTCAACTCAGTCTGGGCATAGGTGAACTACAGTAGAGCCTATTTTATATACCGCAGTGTATGGTTGCACTTATAGACCGACAGTAGTGGCTACGCTGGCTAACGCGCAGCTTTAGGTCATGGGGCCAAGCTCTCTGCTGATTCGGTATACGCGTGGGTTCGAGCCCCACCGTCAGCCGTCCTTGAAATGGTTTTCCGTGGTTTCCCCATTTTCAACACCAGGCAAATGCTGGGACGGTACCTTCTGACAGGCCACGGTCGCTTCCTTCCACATCCTTGCCCAGTTTCATTCGCCATCATTCATTTCATCTCTCATTAACTCCTCTCATGAGGTTGGCGTCAGGAAGGGCATCCGGCCGTAAAAATCATTGCCACAAAGACCTCCATCGCTCCTCATCCCCGACCCCGTTGGAAAACGGGAATAATAAGGGGTAGACATACATGGTTTGCACTTATAGATACGAGTTAGGACTACTTGTATTGTAACAGATTCTTCTCTCATCTTCACAGTTGGCTTCTATTTGTAACGTATCATCCAACTGTTTCTCCCCATCAAACTTAATAACTACCTCACTAGTTGCGAAAAACAGAAATACTGTACAGTATATTGGTCCAGCAACTGACGACCTACACTTTATACAACATTTACTTGGTTTACGGTGCCAGCTTAGCAGTATTCAATTCATTAAGCCACAGCATGCTCCTTTGTGCAGAGCAGGGAAATAATGGCTTGATCATGACACATAATTGCATCAATTAACCCTACCAGAAATGGAAAAGGAGTAAGAAGTTAGACATGATTTTAAAATTAACTCCATAATACCCGCATTGTTATGAGATTCTGAGCTATACAATTTGCTGAATTAAATTTCCTTATGGTGTGCAAACATGACTACTTGTTTACCTCGGCTGGATATCCCCTGTAGTGATAACATATTGCTGTATTCGGTTGTGGGCTTAACTCCCGTATTAGTCTGTAGTCACATCGAGGGGAAAATAATAGTGTTCAGTATCGTTTGCAGGATATACTTGCAGTGTATTAGTACCGTACGGGATGCAAGCAGAGGAATATCGACCTTCCTGACAACAACGCTAGTTGGGCTGCATAAAACAATATCATTAAGGGCAGCTGAATCACCCGGTATACCACTGAACATTACTCTAAAAAGCGTGTAGTTTTACGTGACCGTTAATCTCGTGATCGTGAGGAACAGGACCTTCAATTTTACGTGATAACTGAACCACAGGACATGGCATTTCACTTTCGCAATTCGCTTCGGAAATTGAACCCGGCCACCTTGGGGAGAGGCTACGCCACCACATCCTCTGAGCAGTATACCATATGCAAGATATACCAACGATTACACGAATAATTTTCGTATGGTAATCGGCATGTATAGAAATATTACGTCGTAATTGGTGAATAATAGAAATAGCTTTATTTACTGTTCGATGTGCTGTATAAGACAGAAGGAGAGAAGAAGCGCTTAGCTGACGAAGATAAATTGCGTCAGGTGGACACAAGCCCGGAAAATACATTGTCTGCGTAGTAATGTTTCATTCTCTATTCATGCGGTTTATACTGTTGAGTTTGCAGCCCTGGCAGTGGGGCATACTGTACAATTTTATAAAAATCTGAAACACTGCAGCGTGGCGGGACCGATGACCTCCATGTCCCGCCCCTTAAACAACCATCACCCCCGTAGTGTGACATGTGTGAATAATACAGCATATTCTCGTCTGTGTTTTATTAGTGTCAGAAGATTTTCATTGAACATATCTACAGTATGTAATTTATAATTGGCGTATTCGTATGCTACTATGAGTCATTGAAACCTCGTCTAGTGTCATGGTGTAGTGGCTAGCATTCTTGGCTGTCATCCGTTTTGTCTGAGTTCGATTCCTGGTCTGAAGGCTGGATCAGGGTCTATTACCCATCCTAAACGGTGGGGTTTTCCGATGTTTCCTACTCTTACTCGAGAGAAATGCTGGGATGGTTCCTCACTTAAGGTTTTTATTATTCTCTATTATTATTGTTATTATTATTATTATTATTAGGAAGACCACCGTGACCTTATTAATTATCTGGATAAAATATTAAACGTGTGTTTGCTGCGAATGGACCAATGTGAATGGACCCATCCCAAACACGATAAAATACTCCTACAAAATTATACACTAAAAATTAATAAAATGATTATGCCCTACATACACAAATCTAACTGCAATGGGGGGCTCATTATATTATTGGTTAATGAGAACTGTGATTGGTTGGAGAATACAAGAAAATTCGGCATGCTCACCCACGTGAACTCTGCCAGGTCTAGCTTGTGTTTAAAATGAATTTAATTTCGCCTTTCATAGAGACGGGCCTAATGCATTGGAGTATTTAACACCAATGCATATGTTATTTATTTAATTTTTATTTATTTATTTATTTATTTATCTATTTATTTATTTATATATTTATTTTTGCCAACTGGCCAACATGTGTGTCTAATTTCAAAGTGATGGAAAGATTCAAATTCATAATACTGTATTACCTGGTGAGATATCCCCACAATAATATTGAATGTTATTGTTACCACCACACCTAGGCTAATACCAACTTAAATTAAAAAGTAATAATTGTAAAATGATGATGATAAAAGAATTTACGGCGTTATTCGACACCATAACTCTCATTCTGGTCGTAATTATAATGTCTGGTCCTTTTCTATGATAAGTGGCACCCATTGACATTTGATGCCAATAATCAGAGTGATTAGCTTGCTAATTTAGAAAGGAAAACATGCGATTTTATTAATCAGTGTGCATCAAAGGTAAGCTTGCTAAATGAAGAGAAAAATACTTCAATCATTTGCTCAGTGGAGCGCTAGCTGCCAAATAAACGATATTGTGCTGCACTGTGCAATGTGTGTACAGCGCGCACTGACGTTTCATCATATGTACATAGCTTGTGATTTAGCGCAACAAATTCCATTAAAGATAAATTAAATATTGGTTTTACTGGAAAGGCGAGCACAATATCCAGACTGGATGCTTACACATGATTGAAATAAAAATGATCGTTTAAGGTATTATCAAGCCACCAATCAGTGAAAGTGTCATTAGGTATAATATGGGATTTTTCGGTTTGAAAAATTAAATGCAAGTTATTTATATGTGTTATTTCGTGTTGAATATATGATTAGTCCTTTCATCATTTGAAAATCCGAGCAAATGAAAATACCTTTGTGTGTGCTTGTGTGTGTATGTATGTTTGTGAAAGAGAGGCCGCGAGTGTGCATGTTCCTCATACAGGTTCGGCTAGAAACGTTGCTGGCGCGTAATGCTCATTCAGCAAGCCCTACACTACACTACATACACAGCGAGTCCGTCCCCTCTCTACCTCAGCGGGAAAATAGTACAAGCAGTACAACCGATACCATATTAGGCCTACAGTGTGATGGCGAGCTGGATCGGACACGCCTAGCAAGCCGCTGTTACCTCGCACGCGAGCAACACACTACACCATGTGAACTTTTCAGTGATAGTATTTTCATATTCTATTCTACCCCTTATTACCTACCAGTACAACCAAACAATCTAAGGCAGGACTTCGTAGTTGGCGTTTGAATATCTGAATTTCAAATCACGACGATATAATTATAATAGCCTCAATGCCCCTAGAAGGGCAAAAAGCCTCGTGTAAAAGTAGCACTTTTATTGCATTAGATTTGTACCTGGTAAATGTATGATTTGTTTTGTCTATTGTTCTACCTTCATTGTTCATGAAATAACATTTGCACTTTATTTTTCGCTGATTTTGTACTACAGAGTTATGAGTTTTCTTTTCGTGTTTCACTAACGTTTCACTTAACTTTAATTATTTTCACATACTCTGCAGTCCTCAATGGTCCTCCATGCACTTCTACTTCTTGATTCTCAGGTCCGCTGTGGGTCTGCATGCGCTATATTGGAGTCGGACTACCCCTGCCTCGGTCTTCCTCTCTATAGTTTTCCTAATTGTGTGTCCCTCATGGTAGCTTTGTATGTCCATCTGTGTTTCCTCATCATCGCAATGTGACCTCCCCATTTCCATTCTTGTCTGCAATATCCGTTGTTGATGACATTTGTGCCAGCTCCTCATTTGAGATCCTGTCCTTTTTTGTTACTCCTAGTATTTTCCGTTCCATCTTTCTTTGATATACTGTACATAAAGTGTACTCATATGTCTGCACGTAGCTGTAATCGTTTGTCTTCCATATATTAGTGCTGGGAAGACACATGTTTCTGGCGTCTTAATACTGGATTTAATGTCATGTTCAACTTCCTACAAGAAATGTCAATTGTAGTGACCAGAATGCCTTACATGATAAAGCAATTCTCCTTTTTATTTATTTTTTGGTCCTTCCTTTGAAGGGGATTGGTTGCCCCAAATGCACGTACTCTGTTTCGTATGGTAGTGTTTTCCTTCCTCTGACACTGGGGTTTCTGCACCCTTTGTCATCAGTTGCGTTTTTGGCTAGTTCATTAACAGGCCTACTTCTTTGCATCGTGCGTGGAGTTGCTGTGCGTCGTCTTAAGCTCTCCTGGTGTCTTGGCGAAGATTATTACTTCATCCAGGAATCTTAAATTTGTTAGTCAATTGACATACCTTATTTTTTATCCCATTTTAACTTCCGGAATATGTCCTCCAGAAAGCGAAATTAGATCTCGTTGTCGTATTTCACGTTCGAGATGGATTGGGTGACTTTATGTTTTCACATTTGCAATGCTTTGGTTGTAGATGTTTTAGTTAGCTTTTCACATTTTTTAAAATGGTGATAAAGTAGACTTACGAGATAGCAGTTTCTATGGCGTAGTTGGTAGCATGCTGAGCTTCTATGCCCACGGCTACGGGTTCAAACCCAGCAGAAAGTCCCCGGATATTTTAAGAGCGTTAAAAATCCCTCAGTATGCCTTCCTTCGGAGGGGAAGTAATGCTGGCGGTCCCACGTCATAGATTTATGGCATGTAAAAGAACCTTACACTTGCGTGAAGCTAAATTATAGGTTAGATTTGACTAACGATCTTAGGTTCCAACTTTCGTTGCCAGGAGCCGACTGAGGTGGCATCCAGCAACCAAGTTGAGAACTAGTTGTCGTTGACTGTGGCGTTTGTTAGCAAAAGTAAGAACTACTTCAAAATTGAATGTCTGCAGTCCTTACTTGAAGTAAAAACAGATAATACACACTAATACAGCCATCACAATTAACACCAGTTATCAGACGGATTCTATACACACCCAAAGTACATGGGGCTACATGATCGCGTTGTTGCAGCCCCTAAACCAGACTTACGAGATCACCCATGCACCCATCTGTCTGTCTGTGTCCCCCCCCCCCGTATTAATTCTTAAACGGCTGCCGCTATCGAACCCAAACAAGGTAAAGAATTTTATTGGAAAATGAATAGATATTTTGAATACTTCCGTTTTGATTTGGAGTTTGTGAGTTTCTAATCCACCTCTCTAGCTTAAACCGATCCGTATACAAAGCTAAAATAGCTTGGTTGCTATAGGAAGAATTATGTATTCGAAATAATTGTGCTTCACTTCTGATTCTTTGTACATTACGGTGCTTTTCTTCTTTTGCTGTTTTCGTCTTGAGAGTTGCGGACTTAACGCAGCTTGAACAATGTACTATCCAAACTTGTGGTAAGGCGGTGGTGGGGTTGAAAATGCGAATGAAAATGAAGGAAATACGCGTAATAAGGGAGGAGACATACTCTGTGTTCGTCTTGAGAGTTTCGGACTTAATGCAGCAGGAAGAATGTGCTATCCTAATTTGTGGTAAGGCGGTGGTGGGGTTGAAAATGCGAATGAAAATGAAGGAAATACGCGTAATAATTGAGGAGACATACTCTGTGTGTGCGGCGTGTGGTGACAAAGGACGGATGATCGTGAAATGTTCAAAGAAGAGGAGAAGTGTAGCTGAAGGGGATGTGGAGGGGTTCAAAGTGCACCCGTCTGAAAAATTGCTCTGTCTTTCTCTCTTCTACTCAGCGGTACGTCCAAAAAGTATGGTATTTCCCTTTTGTCTTGGCCGTTGTTCTCCCGTCTTTTGCCACGACAAGCGAGCTGCACATACCCTCCCTCTCTCTTGCTGGCTGGCCGAGGAACAAGCAGGAATGCCGTGCGATTAAGAGAAGTGAAATTGTTTTGCTGAACCAGTTTATCTGTGTCAACATGGAGCGCATAGTTGCGCTCACACACACACCCACACAAACGCTTCAACTCCTCGTCCAGAATGGCCGAACCATTATGTAATAGGCACTTCTCCTGCACATGCCACAAGCATTTTACGTTAGGCTCCTCCCTTCCACAAGTTGTTGGGCCTTCCCCATTGTCAGCAAGCAACGATACGCTCGCTCAATAATCAAAGGTGAATACAGGTGGGAGGGAAGGAACATCAATAAACACTCGGGGTTATACAGCTCTGAATAAGACTCAGTGGACGGTGCTGTGGCAGTAGGTTGACTAAATCGTATAGGCTAAAACAAAACATCATTGGGGGTAGACATTTGTTTGGTGAAGTTTTGTGAAGTTTTGAGATCATTTTCCAGTGTTGCCTGTACAAACTGTCAATTTATACTTTTCGGTATGCCTTCCTTCGGAGGGGAAGTAAAGTCAGCGATCCCATGTCATAGATTTATCGCATGTTAAAGAGCCTTCCACTAATTACACCTGTCTGAAGCTAAATTAGGTTAAAAATGTTAACAACGCTCAGGTTCCTACATTCGTCACCAGGAGCCGACTGCGGTGGCGTCTAGTAGCCAATTTCTGAACTAGTAGTTGTTGATGGTGGCGTTTGGCGGCAAAAGTAGGAACTACTTGAAAAATTCAAAGTCTTCAGCCCTTACTTGAATTGAGAAACAGAAACACACACTAATACAGTCATCACAATTAACACCGGTTATCAGACAGATTCTACACACACCGAAAGTACACGGGGCTGCATGACCACGTTGTCGCAGCCCCTAAACTGAGGAACCAACCAACCAACCAATACTTTTCAGTCGGTAAACATGTTTTTGTCCAATATGATTGTGTGGTGTCACACTCTGTATATAACACTGGTCCTGAAAATAATGCATGTACATCGTGGAAAATTATTACAATTGAAATAAAATTTGCTAGTTCAATAACAATTTGCATCCCTAATTAAGGTACGGTACAGTTACTGGCATCTAATTCTGCACTTGGCCATCCTCCTCCTCTACTATACTACTGTAGTATAACATTTTCCAATCTAAAAGGCACTGTCTTAGACCAGGCGCGGATCTAGAGTTTGGCTTTGGAGGGGGGGGGGGGGGGGGGGGGTCACAGAATCGTAATTGTTAAGAAAAATGGTATCACTAACAACGCAATCACTAACAACGAAATTTGATGCGTCTAGCGCAAAAAAATATTCGTACAAATTGCAACGGCGTGTTTTGCGACATTTAAATCGAGCTTCGAGAAAAGTATCAAGGTACGTTACAGTTTCGGCAAGTCGAGTTGGTACCGACAAAGGGAGAAAGTCACAGCTTAAATTACCAACCAAGCTTGCAGTTTGGACGTCGGCAAAATTTTTTGGTGCGAAAAAAAGCCCCAAATTCCTATCCGTGCATTGCTGCACATTCATCGTGACATCAATATAGACATAGATTCGGTAATCACAATGTTTGCAAAACAAAATAGACGAGTTGATTTTGTTATATAAATAATCGTTTTTATATAACAGGTATGAAGTTGTAAATATGTACAGTTGTATTGTAACAGAACATAATAATTGCAATAAAGATATTTATGTTCGACCCTCACTATTATGTGTCAGATAACTGTATCATAATGATGGTCATTATAACACTGTTTTCCATTATGATACAGTTTCTCCAGCCAATCAGAGCTCGCTCATTGACCAATTAGGTAACGATAACTTCGCGCATGCGCTCAAAATCCAACATGTCGGACATAAACACAACATCGAACTATAATAAATTACCGACATGGAATACCCATATAATCAAGTTATAATTATCTCTTAGACATATGATTAGTTTATATACCGAATATCACATCCCTTAAGAAACAACTCATGACATATCGTTATTCATTGAAATGCACGTTTACCCCCTTAGCATCTCTTTAAAAACCGAATAAACAAAAATATCTGTTGAGAGTCAGCTACTTGAATTTTCAAGAGGTTTTTTTCCCCAGAATTTCACCTCTCTCCATAGCCCAGCCAAAATTATTAAAGTTAGAAACATGAAATTTTGGGGATATGTTCGTTGTATGTTCTCCAAGGGCCCCTTAAATTGGATTTAAGAAAAAACAGTCGAACACCTATTTACTTGTATTTTAAGCTGTTCTTTTTCCGACGAATTTCAAACTTCTCGCCTATGTCCTTTAAGAGATATTTGAAATATACTCCAGTGAAGAAATCTTCAGTCCAAGTTAGTGAACGCAGTCTTAACGACTGCTTTTTTCTCTTTTTTTTTCTTAGTCGTTTACCCTCCAGGTTGGTGGTGTCCTAGAGCTGGGAACATCTAATCGGAGTGGATACCACTGGTGAGGTGTGATTGGCACCTCGCCCAGGCGGCCTCACCTGCAAAGCGAACAGGGGCCTCATGAGGGACTGCTAGGAGTAATAATACAGTAACATTCGTTTATTCCTTGTACACAGAGGCGTTGTTGATAACCTCAAAACTTGCAATATGGATGATTTGGAGATGGATTATTTTGTTATACCGTGTATTTAAGATTAGCCTATAAATTAACGGGTTGCGAAGTTACTTCACTTAGTCCTATATCATTCGTATACGACACAGAACAACAACGTGACGTCAGTTTCTGATCTGCTCTGATTGGCTATTACATTGCTGCAGTCGGGTAGTTGGCAGTCAAGGATAAAATTCGCGACTGCCAACTGCCAGCTACCAACTGCAACTTCATGTTGTGTATGGTGCCTATAGTATACACGGAGTCGATCGCGACTGCCGACCGAGGACTACCAACTACGGACTGCCGACTGCGCATTGTAGATGGGCCTTATTAGAGCAACGAAGTTTCAATAGGGATGTAGCCTGAGAAAGTTCGCGCCAGATAGTGCTCGTGTAGTACTGGGTAAGCGCAAGGCGATCGTCCTATGTTTCCCCCAGTCAGCTACGAGGAATGTATAGATTGTGACCGAGTTTTCTAAGCTAAAGTAAATTATATCTTCTCAAATTTTACTCCAAGACTATATTAATTAATTCTATAGGTATATCCTCTCATATATTATGAACGATTCTGAGTGTTTAAGCGTTCAACAGCTGTAAAATGAGCTACGGACTAGAGGCGCTAAACTAGTGGCAGGAGGGAAGAATTAGTAGGCTACAGCGGTAATAACAAAATTCTAACACGCTTTACTATTCAAATTATGAATAGGAGTTAGCTTGCTTGAGTATTGTAGGCCTATATTGATAAATAGCCTATATCTCCATAAGATTCAAATCATAAATAGAGATTTTCCCGTCAATGCATATGAGATTTTCAAAATGAAATGCCTTGTCCTGTTCGGATTCCACGTAAAGAGGAAGTCCTCTGTGCCTTATGATCTCTAGATTATCGGTCACGTAAAACTATAATCTTCCTTTTATAAATAGAGATTTAAATGTTCACTGTCTCTCCTTGTTTATAGACTTCGATTCGTGTATTTTTGGTTGATAGCGTACATGAAACGGTCTTTTTTTTAAGGTAAACATAATCAATGAAAGTTGATACCGGTATTGTTTACCTCAAAATGCATCGCAACGTTTGGTTCTTTTGTAATTTGTCAATTTCTTAATACAAATAGTTTCCGTACCCCTTGGAAACGACTTAGGGGTACAGTATTTAAAAAGTTTGAGAATCCCTGTTTTAAGGCCATGAACTGCTTCCATTCATCTGGCTAACTTAGGCCTATGACTCAAGAATGTAGAAGTCAGTCACTACCGGTACGACATTCTCCGTCGGGCAGCTGTAAGTTGACGATTAATTCTGATTTCAAGAAACCAACCATAATACGTTTTTGACTGTTAATGTTGTGACATTTATTCTTGAAGTATTTGTCCGAGTATTTATGCCTTTGAAAATGGGAGTCACAAATTTTACATCACTTCTTCCTGTATATTGACGATTTCTTCCCGTACCGTACTTCAATGGAGATAATTTATGCAGATTCCGATATTGTTGGCTTATCGTGGTAAACTGGCAATTTTCTTGTGTTTGGCCTCTTCCTTATTTTTGTTGTGTTCGTGGTCCACGGAAAAAGCGATGGAACAGTGCCCGGTTTTAATCTTGCTCTCTCACCTTCAAATACAAACGCATAAATTCAGTGGTTGTTATCTATATGTCTATTCAGTTTATAGGTAGGAATTATTTCCCTTTGTAAATCACACTTGCCCAACACAGTTTTCGTGAAGTCATCGAGTTGAAAACGGTGGAAACACACTTTAATATTTTCGGTCAGATTTTCTTTCACCGAAATGTTTCCTTCTAATAGCATGTAACCATTTCTTCCTCATTTCTTTATTTTGTGAAAATTGGTGACACAAAATCGGATTTCCCTGATTTTTGCAAAGAGGAACACTGCAATAGCTCGGCATAGTCACGAAAATAGCAATTTAAACAACTTAAATTCGTGGATATTAGCGGCATGTGAACACAGGAGACAAATGAAGAGCGCCTTGCGCTTACCCAGTACAACAGCAGTGCGCTCTATCGGTGCTAGATCTATATATCCCTATTATTGTAAGTAGTTGGTGTTTGGAGTGTTTGCTGATGAAATTGCAAAATGCTGGGGTAAATTATAAACTTTGGTTTGAACGCCACTGTTCAAATCCTGTGTGCCAATTTGCACTTCAAATAGGAAGAAATTAGGAGATGATAAGGACAGAGAGTTATAACTATACCCATACATTTAGGAGAAAGTAGGCTATATGTTCTTTCCCGAACATCTTGTTTTATGATTTGATTAGCATGTGCCGGAGTGCAAAAGGGTCGAAATCAGAAGAATGAGAAAGACTATCGAAAATGCATGTAGCCAGCGGTTCCTTCTGGGTCCTAAACTATGTGTATGCAAAATTCGGTTGAGATTGGTGTAACGGTGTAGATTTGTATACGGAACAGACCCACCCACATACATACCCACATACTGTACATACATACATACATACAGACTTTCACTTTTATATATAAGATGTATAATCAAATAACATAAACAGACTACTTGTGAACAGTAATGTAGTACTTCCTAATTTATTGGTTTTTATTTATTTTCTACGTTCTTGATTCAAATGCACCCGAGAAATATGAATTTTTTCAAGGAATAAATTAACTTCAAAATATACTGGTATCAAAATGCATTGTTATCAAACTGCTTAGTAATGAAAACTCAGCAATTCTTCTAGGTTTGTGCCATGCCTTCTGTTGGGTTTCGCCTAGGACACCAACCTGGCTCATCAGTGGGCTCTTGATGTCCCCACCCGAACCCCCGCAGGGGTAGCAAACTGCGCGCTACCTCCCTTAATATAAAGTGCAACTGCACCTGTTTACTGCGAGAACTAAAAGCTCAAGCAGCCTTAACCTCCATATGAAGGCTTCCAAAACGATGGTATATTGGCTTTCACGGCCAGTGAATTAAAACTCAGCAATTCTTCTAGGTCTGTTCCGTGTCTTGTGTGGGGTTTCGCCTAGGACACCAAGCTGGCTCATCAGCGGGCTCTTGGTGTCCCCACCCGGACCCCCACAGGGGTAGCGAACTGCGCGCTACCTCCCTTTATATAAAGCCCAACTGCTCCTCTTTACTGCGAGAACTAAAAGCTCAAGCAGCCTTAACCTCCCTATGAAGGCTTCCAAAACGATGGTATATTGGCTTTCACGGCCAGTGAATTAAAACTCAGCAATTCTTCAAGGTTTGTGCCGTGTCTTATGTAAGGTTTCGCTTAGGACACCAGGCTGGCTCATCAGATTTCCCTGTTCGGAAAACTAATAAGGTACAGCACAATATTTTAATAATACTAGTGGACCCGGCAGACGTCCTAACCGAATATATGGAGCTGGTTCAGTAAATATATTTGAATTTCCGATGACCTAGAGTATATGCAGCCAACACATCATCGGATTATACAGGGTGATTCATAATTCCTATTACAAACTTTTGGGGGTGTAGAGGGGACTAAGTAGATCACAGTTTGAATAGGAACCCTTGTCCGGATATTTATCGTTTCAATACCAAATCGGTTTGAAGATCACTTTCATTTTACATCGCCCGCTTCACAGAATGTAAATTACATAGGCTGAGGGCAACCTCTGAAGTCCCCTAATGTCATACAGTACGTATATTTTTTGTTTTCAAACCGTAGTGACAGTGAGTCCGCTTTGATCCAGTCAGGGTGCAATAGAGGACAAGACCGCAGTCCAATGAAATCGTGTCGTCTGTTCGTTAACAAACGGTAGTGACATGACAGCAGTTGTGATCCAGTCATTAAACAGTACAGGATGGTGGCACACACTTGTGAAGACTACACCGATATGTTACTAATGTATTGCGAAGCTGGACGTAATGGTCGAGCTGCAAAACGCATGTATCATGAACATTTTAGGCATCGCCCCACCCCATCACATACCATTTTTGTGAGACTTCAATAAAGGCTGCGAGAAATTGGTACATTCTAATCGAGGAGGGCTGATTGTGGTGCTCCACAAACGCGTCGCACTCTCAACTTTGAAGAGGACGTCCTTCCGTAGAAGAGGACCCGTCGACGAGTACGCGAAACATTGCCGATGCCATGAATGGGCCCCAATCAAGCATGTGGCGTGTTTTGCACGAACAGCAGCTGCACCCTCTCCACCCACAGAAAGTGCAAGCAATGGTCCAGGCAGATTTCACGCCAAGTGCCAACTTCAGTTCTTGGTTTCTACACAGTGTTTTAACACACCCCACTTTGCGCGTCACGTTCTTTTCACCAGTGAAGCTCCATTGACCAGGGAAGGGGTTTTTAACTGTCGAAACTGTCACATTTGGGCTAAAGAAAGTCCGCTTGCCCCACAGCCACGTGGATATCAGCAACGGTTCGGCATCAATGTATGGGCTGATTTCCTCGATGGTCATCTGATTGGGCCGTACCTTCCTCTGTAAGCGCCTAACGGGTTCCAGGTACTTGATCTTCCTGCAAGAGGTACTGGTAGAGTTCTGTGAAGATTTGCAATTAGTACTACGTCAGAAAATGTGGTACCAACATGATGTCACACCAGCGCAATTTCCACGTGCAGTCCGTGAACATCTCGACCAAACATTCGGTGAAAGATTGATAGGTCGAGGAGATACAATTTCATGGTCCCCACGATCGCCAGATTTAACTTCCCTCGACTCTCTCCTGTGGGGCCACATGAAGAACCTTGTTTATGAGACTCCTGTTGAGTCGGAAGGTCTTGTTGCACGCGTTCTGGCGACAGCGCACATTATTGAACACACACGACGTCTCGTGGGACGTGTGTATGACAATATGCTGCGCAGTTACACGTTGTTTAATGATTAGCAGGGTCGCAACGTGGAACAACTCTTGTAGTGCATACGTGTCTGTAGTAAAGTGGGAAACGTGCAATCGAGTCAAACTGATTTGGCATCGAAACGATACATGTCGGGAGATGGGTTCCTAATCAAAAAGTGATCTACTAAATCCCCCTACAACCCCCAGAGGTTTGTAATAGGAATTATGAATCACTCCTTATATGGTCGAGTGTATTCTGCAAACCAAGGTACCTTCGAGGAACAGAAAAATCCACACACTATGAATAAATGCGGAACTGATTTGTCTATCCCTCCTGAATGTTGATTGTTGTAACAGAAGTAATATAAATGTAGATAATCCATCTATGAGATGTCAGATGTTAAAGTAACACATTGGAGCATGGTTGGCATTCACGGGACTGTGCGACATAGTACAAGCTGAATTTGATGAATCTCATGTATGGAATGGAAACAATTCGTGTCATGCTCTACGAAATTATAGACCTGTCCTTCGCGCATTTGTGGTCCAGTGTGATTCTGTCGCTGCGAGTTTACCAAAGAAGGCTTTGGATGCCATAGAACAGTGTATTAGCTGGTTGATAATTGTGTAACTTATCACGGAATGGACTAATACGAGTTAATTCATATTATACAGTATTTGTGCAAGCTAAGCAGACGTTTGTCTGACACTAGTGGGACTAAAACCTGCGACTTTCGTTGTGGTCAAACATTTTAATGAAAAGCAAAACCATTATCATTATAATTAAATATTAATTCTTTGAACTTCCATGGCTTGCTCTAATTGTGTATTACACATATCCTTTTCTAGAGGGTCATTGTGGTCGTGGAAATTAAGTTCTGTTCCTGAAATTAATTCTTGTTTGAGTAGTGAAATTGTATCGTTGTTACCTAAGTAGTGCCTTCTGCGACTTTATTCTTACTCCAACTCAGAGCCTTTGATTACAGAATTACACAAAAGAGTTCGCTTATTTTACTGTAGGTCACTGGGATGGAGGCAAAGCGCTCCATTATTAACCCTTATCTGGTGTGCCAACAATAGTAGAGATTTTGTTATCGGAAAACTGGCATTTTCTGTATTGTACATTATTTTTGTAAATCTTAAATCAGTGGAATGATGTTTATGACCCATGTGAAATATTTGAATAGGCCAATACTCTTTACTCTAATGTGTATCTTTGCCATTACCAAAATCATCAATTCCAAACTAACTATTCCATACACTCTCTCGTGGCACTCATGCTTATAATCTTGGGATTACCAGGTAACCAAAATTTGCATTGGTCCTACTAACAATATAACAAGATAATATTCAAATTATTAATACATGGAATTTTGTGAAAATCTTCTTTAAGAATATTATTGGAGGTCATTCAAATTTCTTCACAGTGTTTTGTTAAAATGGTGTCCGTTGTTGTTGTTGTTGTTGTTGTTGTTGATGATGATAATTTAGGGTCTTTGCAACATCGTGGTCATGTCTACATACAGTAGGTGTGTGGGGAATTTATCTGATAACCTGTTTTATTATAAAGGGTGTGTATTTGAAAGTCAAGTGAGGATTAGGAAGGAGACGGTCGTGGCCATATGTTAGGAACCATCCCGGCATTAGCCTGGATTCTAAGTGGGGAAACCACGGAAAACCACTTCCAAGATGGCTGAGGTAGGAGATTGAACCCAACTTTCCTCAGCTTTGCCTCACGAGGCTGAGTGTACCCCGTTCCAGCCCTCAGACCAAAATTACATTTCTTGGTAGAGCCGGGAATTGAACCAGACCTCCAGGGTGACAGCCAAACATGCTAGCCTATACACCACGAGATGGTCGAAATGGTATTCAATTACAGTATTATTAGTTGATAATCTAGTCTGTGCTTTTAATTAACAATATCAGACAACACACATATATTAGGTTTCTTCTCTCTAAATATGGAGAGTAGACTAAAATCTGCTTAGTATTCAACAAGTGAGCGATATCACATTATTTCCTTCCTGTTGTCCATTCACAACGGAGAAAAGCAATAATTTGGTACAACATTTTACCACCACCACCACCATTCGTGTCGAGTTCTGTAGATAATTTACATAGCGAAAAGATTCCCTGCTAAGCCCCAAATCATTCTGAACTGTAGTTGGAGTGGTGTACTAGGGACAATTGCTTACCTTTTCATTTGCCTGGTTCATGGTATTCAAAATCCTTTTCTAGAGGGTAGTATCTGGTACACGTGGTCTCACACCGGGGACAATTAGTTAATTAACGGTCATAAGTTTGCTTCATATCAAGTTGTGCAAGTGTAAATTTCTTCTATGCTAGGATGATAATGTTGCTTTGTTTCTTTTAGAAACATCCACGACCTTAGTGAACTTCTAATACTCTTAAACTACTAGGTGGATGCTTGCTATATGAGAATGCAATCTTGATAAGAGCTTGCGTTTACGCAAGACAAATTTGATTTTCTCCTTTTTCCCCTTCCAGTATAATCTCTTAATGTATCAGGGGAAATATTTGAAGTAAAAGTTTATCCAGTATGATAATAGGATCATCTCGTGTTTTGTGTTTAATTCCCTCATTCATCTCGTGATTAACTTAATGTCTCTCAAATTTGAATAATCTCTTCGTTATATGGGAGCAGAAAGTCCCTCCATACAATGGCGCGCAAGGTTAATTTTAATTTATCCCGTATCGGAGATGCATTGTTTAAACTACAGATAATCTTCGGCCTCGCAGAGAGGTAGTGGAACTTTAACATGTGGGACAGCAGGGGTGAACAAGAGAATGTAATGGGAACATACGAATAACCCTATTTCCCGAGACAACCTCAATCAAGACACGGGATTGAATAATTATAATCACCTGGTATCGTATGTGTGTATTTATACCCCTTATTATTCCCGTTTACACGTATTCGAGCATGATGTGAGGTGAGTGGAGTCTTTAAGAGGGAAATTATTTTTACGGCTGGATGCCATTCCCGACACCAACCTGATCAGAGGAATTAATGAAGAATGAAATGAATGAACATGAATCCAACAAGTCAAGGTTTTGAAGGAGGTATCTGTGGTCTATTATAAGGCACCGACTCGGAATGTTCCTTCAGTTGAAAATGAAAAACCACGTAGAAGCATTTCAAGGACGACTGACGATGAATTTGGAATCCACTCGTCTCCTGAGCGCGACTGTAATGTGGTCACAAGGCCTTGCTCTCCAACGCGTTCGGATTACAGGTATTATGGAATTGTTAACACTAGTCTATGGAATTAGAACGTTTGGGTTATTTCAGTCGTGGTGTATTATAATTAATTAATTATATCCTCAGATTCATAACGGTATATCGTTCAATCTGTTTGTGTGTTATGGATTCACGTGAAACAATACTAAAACGAATGGCTTATATTAGTTTATTCCATCAAATATGTAAGGCTAACATTTACTTGTGCAATAAGCTACTTAAGGAAGGAAGGAAGGAAGCTTGTAGCTTAACGTGACCGTTAATCTCGCGATCATGAGCCACGGGACCTCCTTTTTTTTACGTGGAATCCGAACCACAGGACATGGCATTTCACTTCGAAAATCTCACATGCAGTGACCGGGAATCGAACCCAATCCGCCTTGGTGAGAGGCCAACAGCTTGACCGCTGCGCCACCACGCCCCACTACTTAAGGACTTAGAGGTGACTGTAGATTGTTTTTCGCACTATTAAAAACAATATAACCATCTTTCAACACACGCCCAAGTAAGTCCTCGGGGCTAAATGACCACAATGTCCAAACCCCACGACAAAAAAAACTATTGAACGATAACTCTGGTATTTTCAGTGATATTTTGCTGTCAAGCTGTATAAAATATCACCAATCTATGAAACTTATATCCCCTTAGAAATACAGGTTATCAGATAAATTGTCAATACATCTCCAGAGCACAGGTCTGAATAGCAAAATATCGTTTATTTAAGTAAATACTAACAAAGAACAACAACACTAAGCTCAAGTACTTACTTCTGCATGGACTTGACCGAAGCAAGAGAGGAAAACATTAGAAGCAGTAAACTTGTGGATTCGGACGAGAAACGAAATAAAGAGTAACGTGGCAGTTCTGAGTGCGGTAAATGAAACATGGAGCCTCATAACCGATGTTTTGAAGAGGAAAATGAAACAATTTGCTGCTATTCTATTAAATAAAGAACTTCTTTGTAATATCGTCGAAGGGAGAATCGAAGGTAAGAGAGAATCAAGGAGACCTACAACTTCGAACTTCAATAACTTATAAAACTTATACGTATAGAGAACAGCTCATAACAGATACTCTTGGCAGTAGAGATCATTACAATGACTACACCAAGGATCTCCAGGTCAACTGCTTGCTGGCTGGCATGGGGTTGCTATGTTCAGAAAGAGCGGTCTTGCTGCGCAGTGTGAGAGAGGCGTTGAACATGGGAGATAAGACGAGCTCTTCAGCGGGCACCAATCAGAGTGAATCAGCAAGCCTGGCGGGACACGGAGCCGTCAGTGGGTGCCCACAGCCGATAGGTAAGAGTTTGAGAGACCACAGCTTCAGCAGAGAAAGACATTCGTGGTATTTCTTCATACATGTGTGATACAATCTAACGTGCGATGGATTGTGTAACACTTTACTCGTTCTTCTCCCTTTGCAACGTCCAGAAAATAGTCGTCATTCAGATTAGTCATTGCAATTATATTTGCGGATATAATAATAACATCGTATGGCCTCGGATGCCGGGTGCAATCTTTGTAATTTGACACCCAAAAGATAGCTTGCATGTTGAATTTCGTTGTTCCTTGAAGCACTATGAAAGTCAAGGAGGTTAGACATCTAAGCGCCTTGAACACTACAGCGCTTTCTAGTAGAGAAATTTGGAACTTTGTGTTGGCGGAAACTCCCGAGATTAATTTTGCCATTAGGAACACGGCCTACTGAATACAAATTGGTTCTTTGACATACCAATATCGTTCGACATGGTGTCGTAATTTTTGCCACCTTTCAAAATCATTTACCACGGCCAGGAACGTACCTGCAAGCTTGGGGTTAGTAGACCGACACGTTAACCACTCACCCACCGTGGCAAGCTATTTCCGGATGAAGCACCGTCTTAGATATTTTCCTTGTGATCTCACTAACAATTATACAACATTTCAGTGAAATAAGGATGTTCATATTCGCAATGTTCCCCTTTCAGTGAGGTGCTTGTAACACCACATCTCATAACACATTATGATTCCAAATCATTTCCTCGACCAGGTGGAAAATTGAATCTTCGAGAGTAGACATATAAATGAAATGGAAGCCGTAACTTAAAAAAACAGAAATTCGTAAAGTTTACTGCCCCAAAGTGAAGAAAAGGACTATTAAATTCGCTGTAAAATACATAGTAGTTGTTGTTGTTATTACTAATTTAGTTGAGGTTTTAGCACATCTTTGTCATCAGCCTCGTGTATTTGTATGTGTGCTGAACTTCTCTGGAAACCCATGTTTATGTGATGATTGTAGTAGTGTTTATAACTGTTGGTAATAGACTGAAAATGAAACATTCATTTGTCAAGACATTGTGTCTATTATCATAGGGCTTGTTTTCTATTACAATAACTAAAATTTAATTTAACATATATTGTTCAAATGAAACAAACATCGAATTATGTACGTTTTGGGGAAGTCTATAATTTATTTTTATTTGAATAGATATCAATTTTAAATTTCATTTTCATTTATGTGCATATATATTGTAATAATCATAGAAAGACGTTCCTGTGTTTTACTCGCTGCAATAAACCATTTCATGAGTAATAAAGTAATTTAAATTACGTGTCACATGTGAGTGATGGCAAGACAGATTGAGTGATCGTCAGTTAATCCAGAAAACGTATAGGTAGATATTTAAAATTTCAATGCGTATTAACTCAGATTTGTCAAAGTTTATCATTGAGGATTATGTGAAATGAGTCAGAAGTATGCATTAATCCATGTCAAAGGTCTTTCTTGACCTGTATATTTATGAGTTTAAAATTTGGCCTTAATTTCACAATCTAGTTATCAAACCTCACGTAAAACGGGAGTGGTAGGACACGGGATCGTAACAAATTCTCCGGGAAAGGGAACCATGATGAAGTTTGGAGCGGAGAATGATGGATGGACGGGAGAATAGACAAGTGAACTGCATAAAGCTTGTAGAGGTCAACAATAGTTAGAAGTTTGACTTACAAGGGAAGCACGCCTATTCGTCATCACCGATTTCGTCCAAATTTATGGTATATGCAGGACTTGGCCAGAAATAAAAGTGAATGTGCGATGAGAGAGAACCTTTTATGAATGTAAACCAAGTTAATTTTATGTAGCAGCTTTAGAACAACCATATAATTGTAAAATTGTAGCGTTTATAACGTGTGCAAAATGCCAAGAAAATTACGGTACTCCTTCTCCTCTCTATACGATAAATATCATCCCAGCAGTGTAAGTCATCAACTGTAAAATCATAAATGTACCTAATGTTATACATGATATTCTCGTGAACGTCTTAATTACAATTCCTTCCTGAAATTTATTTGCCATCTCAAATTCTTATATGCCTTACCATTTCATGCAGTTTATGAAAATATTAATAAATAGAATATATTGATAATTATTTCGGTAGATTTGCAGTATAAGTAACATTAAAATAGGAACAAGACATTAAAGCTTCCGCACAGGGACTCGACCCCAAGACATTTTCATTTTGATATCTTACTGCAATAGAATTCAAAATTATATTGTTTCAATTCATTGTATAAATTCAATGTTTTTGTAGGGATATTTATTTATTTATTTGCTTATCTGTTTATTTTTACACTAACTGTAAGTATTAATATTAGAAGAGATTTTACATTAGATTTATAAGCTGAAGAAGGCTCTTTAAGGTGTTTAAAGAAATGAACTTAAATCCATTCTACTATAGAAATGTATGTTTCTGTGCAGTTATGCACTCCTAGAGTACAGTATATTTAAGGGAAATTTTCGTTGAGTCTTTCACACAGGGAATTGAGCCTAGCGTGATTTGTCCTGTTGGACAGCTCATCCACATACGGCTGTGTGGCGTAACCAAATTTAAGTAAAATATTGGAAACAGGGAACATTGTCAAATTCGTGGTATTGCAAGTTCAGTGATTACTTGAAGGTTTTACTGCTTATTCGTATTCACATTTGTAGATTATTTTCAACTTCTCACTTGAGTGCACTTGACTTGAAATACCGAAACATATCCAGATGAAATTAACATCCTGCGCACTTGCAGACATATATTACAGTGTTTATGTATATATTCTGGGGGCTTAGTGCTTTAAGTATTTCTCAGCAGTATTAACCAAGCCTTCGTGGTTTACTTTGGAGGAGGGAGGGTGACGATTTATGAGTGGAATTGTTAATTTTCAGTCTAGCAGCCTTGAAGACATTCTTCTTTCAAGTGGGCTTAACGGCTGTTTTAGCCGTAGTTTCTGAGGTTCTGTCGATCCTATGAGAGTTGGTGTTTGAGCACCACTTATCCGTTTCTTTGTTGACATTGTGGGATTTAGTAGTGTTTTGTGGATCTATTTTGTCTTGTAGATTTGAACTTTGGGATCTGAAGATGATCGCTTGAAAAACAAGGCATGACATCCTGTGGTGTCTTCCTCTTCTAGTATCCGTAACAAAGAAGAGTTGTAGTAACATATTAGAACATTATGCAACGAGCCTATAATGACAATAAGTAAGACACGAGTATGTTTATAAAACGAGCGTAAGCGAGTTTTATAATTTCCATACGAGTGTCTTAATTATCATTATAGGCGAGTTGCATACGACTCTTTATGTTCGACGATAATTATAACTTTATTGCCGTATATGTTTTAACATAAATATTCATAAATGTCTGTTGAGATTCAGTTACTTGAATTTTGTGATCGGATTGCAAGCGCTGGATGTGATATCTCTGTTTTCCAATTTCTCTGACCGACCGACGAATGCGCTCTGTGTGATTGGCAATGCCATATGTGCACCAGCATTCAGTCAAACTGCCACTGAAGTAGTTTTAAAGCAATGCTCTGTGTAGAAATTGGTGTTGGGGATATTAAGGCACAGTGCTATTTCTTGTCTCATATTCGCCAGTTCATTTACGCGAACATATGGACGGTGCACTTTCCATGTCGGTAATTTATATAGACATGTTGTATTTTTACCGCATGCGCGAAGGTATCCTTAGCTAATTGGTCAAACAACTGTTTCTTGAGCTCTGATTGGTGGGAGAAACTGTTTCATAATGAAAACGTGTACTATAATGAGCCTCATTATGATACTGTTCTCTGACACATAATGTTTACATTTCGACAACGTCGACCATAAAATGTATTTCAGGTTGTGTTAGGCAGTTCCCAGTAATTGGGATTATATTGTGTTTCGATATCAACAATAAGCATTGGAATTTTCCCCGCAGAAACAAGTCTTCCGTACTAGTACACACAGCTTGTATTTTGTAATCCAGAATGGAGAGAGGGGAGTGACCATTAATATCGCACACATACCGTGTTGTGACCGGGGAGTGCCGCGCCGACTGGAGATGCCATAGAGATAGGACACGCAGTGCCGCTTGGACCACACAATTGATGATAACGATGCGGATACATACCGACACGACGTTAAGTAACGGATGCAATTTTCTGGCTAAAGGTTTTAAGCGGTACACGCAACACAATTAACTTTCTTTCTCTCATTCATGGTTTGAAGCTGCTAATCGATCACTGCCCATTATCAGTACAGTCTATGTCGATAGCTACATGGTGCGTTAAAACCAACAAAAAGGACCTGAACGATGACATTCTTTACCTTACGTATACGAGAGTATTGTGCTCAAAATACTACTTATCCTCTCAAACATTATTGAAGAAATTTACCTTCGCAGGTTAAGCGTAAGTCTATTGCTTATTTACAAAAGGAATAACGTCTGAAAATGCAGTTTGGGAACGCGGATATGCTTATTGGTTGAATCTACAAGGAAAATGTGGTAAACATTGAATTATTCAAAATCTGAATTGCTTGCCCAAAATCTTCAAGAATTTCAAAATTTGGTTTTGCACCATATCAATCTAGGGAACCTTTTAGTTCTAACGGTACATATCTCTTTTGTGAGGCAACTCTCCTTATACATTCCTCACAATTAAGCATCCTGTTAGTAAACCCACCAAAGTACATTTATAATTGTGTGTCCATTAGACGGTAGATGAAAAACACTTTGAAGTTAGAGGCTATGTTAGAAGCAATGGCAAAGGGACCTGGAACAACAACAAAATAGTTGCTAGTGCCTCAAATTAAAGAATAGTAATCATATGGTAATGTCATGTTTGAATACCTGGACAAAAGTTTGATTCCTAAGAGTCAGTAAAATATTTTTAGCCTACTTTTCACATTTTGCAAAAATGAGGAAAAAGTAGACCAATGAGATCGATCCGGGGAAATGTGTGTCTGTCTGTCTGTCCTTCTGTCAGTCTGGCTGGCTGTGTGTGTGTCCCCCCCCCTCTATCAATTCCTAAACGGCTGCAGCAATAGAAACCAAATTTAGTATGAGTAAAGATTTATACCGGAATATCTCAAGTCCATATTTGAAAATGAGGTCAGTGCTACCAACTGCAGAAAAAACGCACTAGAAATTTGAGCTCCATGTTGGATATCTCGGAAGGTATACATGGGAGCTATTCCAAAATTGGCATATAGATATACTATTTCAGTTTAATTTCCAGGAGGCCATACATGACCGTGTTGCCAAAATTATAATAAGCCTTCTTTTAGGTCCAATTTTAAATGCATATAACTTGTACACTATCAATTGGATTTCAACCAAATTTTGTATGTTATATGTGTACGCAAACAGATATGACTGAGCGTATTCTTAAGAGTCACCAGGGCTGCCAACTGATAATAATTGCTCTCTCATTTTTTTTATCCAAATACCAATATATCAGAAAGTATGCAAGCCGACAGCTCTAAGCTATGCACGCGTATAGTACTTGAAATTTTAGATTAATTTGGAGTAACTTATATATGTCAGTTCTACCAACATGATTTTCAGCCTACTGATAGGATCAATTTTTATATACTTGTAAGTTCTCTACTATCAGTTGGATTTCAACCAAATTTCGTATGTGCTATATGTAACATAACAGATATGACTCTAAGTATTCTGAAGAGCAATCAGGGCTGCCAGTTTGCAAGCCAACAGCTCCATACTTGGCACACGTATAGCACCTGCCATTCTAGATTAATTTGGAGTAATTAATATGACAGTGCTGCCAACATGATTCTATGCCTGCTGATATGTCCAATTTTAAAATACATGTAACTTCTATACTAAACAAGAAGTTCCGTGACGAACTAAAGGGCCTACTTTTCTTAAAATTTAAGATTCATTCCAATGATTAACCTATATGGATCTATCAAGAATCATGATGAAATTAAGTTGATAATATCGAAATTTCTAATTAGTTCGAAATACTGTATACCTGGCATAATTTAGCCAAATAGAGAACTACAGTTGGCAGCCCTGGTGACTGAATATATTCTTAGTTCCACTTCTTAAGGTACAGAATACAATATTTGGTTGAAGTCCAATGGATAGTATGGACGTTACATGCAGTTAAACATTGGATCTAACAGCGCACGTAAAATCATGTTGGCAACAATGACATACATGTATTGGTCAGAAATAATCTGAAATAATATGATCTGTTGTTGTCTCAATTTTGAATGAAATCCATTAGTTAGTATAGAAGTTACATGCATTTTTAAATTTGACCTATCAGCAGGCTTATAATCAAGTTGGCAGCTCTGACGTATATTAGTTACTCCAAATTAATCTAGAATGCCAGGTACTATACGTGTGAAAAGTTTAGAGCTATTGGCTTGCATACTTTCTAAAATATTGATATTATGGTAACAAAAATAGAGACAGCATTTATTAACAGTTGGCAGCCCTCGTTACTCTTAAGAATCGGCATAGTCATATCTGTTATGGTACACATAGCACACATGAAATTTGGTTGAAATTTAAATGATATATAGAAGTTACATGTATTTAAAGTTGGACCTCTCAGCTGGCTTAGAATCATGTTGGTAGCACTGACGTATATAAGGTACTCCAAATTAATATATAATGTCAGGTACTATGCGTGTGCATAGTTTAAAGCTGTCGGCTTGCATACTTTCTGATATAATGGGTATTTGGATAAAAAATAATTGAGAGCATATATTAACAGTTGGTAGCCCTGGTGGCTTTTAAGAATACGCTCAGACATATGTGTTTATGTACACACAACACATACGAAATTTGGTTGAAATCCAATTGATAGTGTAGAAGTTATATGCATTAAAATTTGGACTTATCAGTAAGCTTATAATCATTTTGGCAAAACTGCCATGTATGGCCTCCTGGAAATTAAACTGCAATATTATTATCTATACGTGTGCCAATTTTGAAATAGCTGCCATTCATACCTTCCAAGATAACCAACATGAAGCTCAAATTTCAATTGCGATTTTTCAGCAGTTGGTAGCACTGACGTCATATTCAAATATGGCCGTGAGATATTCAGGTATAGATCTTTACTCCTACCAAATTTTGCTTCGATTGCTGCAGCCGTTTAGGAGTTGATAGGGGGGGGGGACACACACACACAGCCAGACAGACAGAAGGACAGACAGACAGACACACATTTGCCCGATCTCATAAGTCTACTTTTTCCTCATTTTTGCAAAATGTGAAAGGTAGGCTAAAAATGGATTTCATGCAAAATTGGCACAACACGTTATCATAATATTTCAGATTATTTATGACCAGCACACGCATGACATTGTTGCCAACATGCTTTTACGCGTGCTGATAGATCCAATGTCTAACTGCATGTAACGTCCATTGGGCTTCAACCAAATTTTGTATTATGTACCTTAAGAGATGGAACTAAGAATATATTCAGTCACCAGGTCTGCCAACTGTAGTGCTCTTTTAGGCTACATTATACCAGGAATATTTCGAACTAATTAGACATTTCGATATTACCAACTTAATTTCGTCATTATTCTAGATAGGTTCATATACTGTAGAATTATCATTTGCATGAAAAGTAGGCTTTTTAGTTCGTCACGGAACTTCTTGTTCTAGATCATTTCTCTCGTTTTTTAACTTTTAAACATACAAATCTGATATTTTCAGATAGGATTTCTCTTTATGTGTGTAACATTTTAACACGTCTGTTTTTCAAAATTTACTTTAGTTCAATTTTTCCAGATGTAAATGTTCATAAAAATCCTGTTAAAATTATGCGATTTTTGAAAGGGTCGTGAAAATTCAACAATACATTTATTTTCAAAACGCGTGTGCCAAGGTAAGGAGAGTGTCTGGAATAACATCCCTGGAAGAATCTGATTAGTTCATGTTAATAGTTTCTGAGAAAGAAAGAAATACAAAGTTAGATATAGGAGTCTCTTATTGTCAACGGGAAATTGTATTCATCGTAATAATCTGAGTGGAAGCATTTGGTACATGCAGTAATCAAACCCAAGGCATCGAATTTCCAGTAATCTGACTGCCTTAGGTCCTGTTTTAAGTAATATTTTGTGTGATGTTGTTAAATTAACCAAAATTATTTCAACAATATTTATCTTTTTCAGATCTATAATCTGCATACGTTGAAGAAATCAACATTACGTAAGTGTGTACTCTTTTTGCTTAAACCCTCATATGCTGTCTATTGTATAGATGTTTGTACATGTCTGTACCATGACGGAGATTATCACTATACTGTAATGAATTAACGCTCAATATGATGGACTAGGTCTTATTGTGTGTCGAAAAAACCTGCAAAATGGATACCTCTGCTTTGAAATACCATGTACAGTATATCATTAGAGCCACTATTGTTGGGCGCCCCTCATCAAAGTGTGACCCTGACACGAGCTTACGAGAGCGAGTATCTGACCGCTCTCCACACTGGCTGACTTGATCCCGCAATATTCCTCACAAGCCACTCCATAGCTCATGCACAAAGAGGTAGTATATCTTGTTAGTGCTGACCAGCATCTCTGGATTGAGTCTCGATCTTTGGAGGGATCTGTTTTACCACTGCAGTGGATAAATTGGTAACAAATAACGGGTGTTTTACATAGGCTTGCGTGTTGAGTAGAGCATTTAATATACCAGATTTACCTGAAATATTTTAGTGAATTATAGAATAGTAACCCCTGAAGGTCGTAAAAGTGTTTCGGTTTGTACCAGTGCGAGGAGTAGTCCATTGCCGTGATTATTATTACTAAGCGTATAGAATTTTACATAATGGACAAGTATATACAATATTATACAAAAACCTGGAAAGAATACATGGTACTAAGTGGTGAACAATTACACATGGATATCTAAATTATTTATCCTTTGCACTAGGGATACTGAGACATCGGCAAGGTCTTTCTGGCATCCACCATAAGCACGCAGAGGGCATTCATCCATTATGTGATGCATGGTCTGGACCAATGCACTCCAATCACATGCTGGAGAGTCCCTGAAGTCCCACTGGTGAAGGGAGAATGCAGATATTCCACAATTAGTGCGAAACCTGTTTAGTGATGACCACGTTCTTCTTGGCAACCTGAAACCAGCTGGGGCATGGTGATAAAGACCACATTTTGACAGATATATTCCTTTAGAATAGTTATTAACAAGAAATGAGCATCCGCCTGAATCAATACTATACAGATAAAATTAATTATTTAACTTGTTTTCCTTTAGAGCAATTTTTGCGACTTTGTGCAAACTTTTACGCGGATGTAATGTGATAGTAGGCGTTGCCCATTCTAGCTGTGAACCTCTTGTCACATAGTATAGGCTAAACTGCTAGTATATGGCTAAGATAGAGGAAGAAGTCTGCAGCAGTCTGACTGACTCCTGTACGCACGCAAGGGCTCTTCACGCAAGTGAATTTCCTGACCAAACCTTGGATATGTGTTCTCTGAATGAACATGGACACAGATTTACGGTAAAGAGACATTGTGAGTATTATGTGTAATTTGACAGTACAGTATCAAGAGCTTTGTGCTTTGTGTTGCTCCTTGTCTTGAGGCATTCTGCCTGTGAAGCAATCTGCGTATGTTTTCACAACATCTGTTTTGTCTCATACAGTACTGTATGTACATCTCTTCTCGCTGCCGACTGTACTCTCACTACCTGTCACACATTCACTGTAGTGGTCACAGAGCAAACTCACCGCCTATTTTAGAAATTTTGTTACACTTTTACAACCACGCATTTCTTCGAAACTCAGAGCTTCATCCAGAGATGTTCGTCGTATTATAGTAATCGTTAAAAGTATTTCATATACAACTCGTACATGTCTGTTTTGTATTAGTTAGATAGCAATACTTGTATTATTTAAAATTATCCCTTCATCGTTGGTTCAAAAGTATATATCTAACATTTCCACCGATGCTAATATGCTATATCATATGAATAAGAAAATATAATGTATGATGTTGTTGATGATGATGATGATGATGATGATGATGATGATGATGATGATGATGATTGTTTCTGGGTGGTGGAACTTTGAGGTTAACTGTCCCTGATAATCATTTATTTGACAGCATGAACGACTAGTGAATATTGGCATCAAAGCTGAATGCCAGCGAAGAAATGGTGATTTATCAGACATATATTCAAGCGTTTGGAAAACTTCTCCCAAGTCATGATTCTCACCGAGGCAAATCGAAAGAGTCTAAATTTATCCATATTGAACGATGAAAATTTCAAAGACTGAAGAAAATGTGATTACATTGCGAACTGACATTACTCTTCCCTCTTCATTCCTAATCCTCAACACCCCCTCGATGTATTCTCGAGAACAACCTCGTGGCTGTCTTGTGTACACAGCCAACCCTGTGCACGTTTACTATATTAACATTCAAGTTCTCAAGCCAGAAACAAATTATTTTATGAATTCTTATGTCCAATTCAATGTTTGGACATCAATCTATATGCAACATCCCAAATGTTTCTTCTTCTTATGGTTCCTATCCGTTCCGGATGTTGGCTACCATCTTGACTGTGCTGTTCCTATCACTTGCAGCTCGGAATAATTCAGTAGATGTTTTTGAGGTCCAGGCTGTGAGATTTTTTAACCAGGATATTTTTCTTCGTCCAACACTTCTCTTCCCTGGTATTTTCCCTTGAAGAATAGACTGTAGGAGATGGTACTTGGTGGTATTCCTCATGATGTGTCCTAGGTATTGGATTTTCCTGATTTTCACGGTGGTTAATAATTCCTTAGTTTTGTTTTCATTTTTTGGAGAACCTCAACATTTGTGACATGGTCTGTCCATGGTATGCGTAATATCCTTCTGTACAGCCACATTTCAAAAGCCTCTAACCGTTTACATAATAATATATTTAATGCAGCCAAATAGCCATAACTTAAAATATAAAATATAGGATACATTGATGGGTTACATATTTGCATATTCACTTATAGACATTGTTCTTTTTGTACAGAATTCTATGTGGTACCGTTCACACATTTTTCCACATAATGTGTACTCACAGTCTATACTTGTGTCATGGAAGTGTTTTGATTTGCAGAGTAGGTGGTGAAAACCGTGAACTGCCAACCTTGTAATGACATGTCTTAGTTAGAAATTAGCTTTTGTCCACGAGCGGTCTATCATGGCCCCTGTGCCATAGGTGTCTGGTTGTACTTCTTCTCTCTTCTCCGTCAACGTTGCCAGAAGTTTCTCTGATGCACTGGTGCTCGGTAGAGGTATGCTTGTCCTGAGGTCATCTACGAGGAAAGTTTCTTTCGCCAGTAGATATACAAGTCTAGATCGTGTCGTTTTTGATACTCCTATCACCTTCTTTATGTAGTTCGCTTTCACCCTTTCCAAGGTGGATAGGTTCCTCGTAGTTAAATGTGTCCAGATGATTTCAATGCCATAGGTCATTATTGGAAGAATTTTTACTCTGAATAGCAACATTGCTGTCTCCAGACTGAGTGATCTGATGTCTTTTATTTCGTGCATTGCCATCATTGCTTGGGTTACCTTATCTGTGACATGTTTTGTGAAACAATATGCACTCGATTGCAGTGTGATGCCTAAATATTTAAAGTCTGGAACTATCTTTAATTTTATAACCCGAATGAAAATATCTGCTGAGGCGGGTATTCTTCCTCCTTTTCGGAATATCATGGTGTCTGTTTTTGAGATGTTGATGTCCAGCTTGTGTTCAGAGCACCACTTTTGCACGTAATTTACAGTTTCCTGGAGTTTTGTTAAATCTCTGGATCCCATTACAATGTCATCAGCATATGCGCAAGAGAATACTCCCTCCTTTTGGGCTATTTTTAGGATATCTGTGGTTGATATTATAAACAGCCAGGGGCTCAGTGGGTCTCCCTGTAGGACCCCGTTTGATTGGGCTATTGGTTCTGATAGAGTGAGGTTGTCCGAAATTCGTACTTCGTTCCATTGCAGTATTGATGTGATGAGATTGGCCCATATGTTGTTCTTGCCTAGCATCTCCTTTAACTTTTCTGTCACTAGCTTTCTATTTATCAGGTCGAAAGCCTTTGTGAAATCTATAAAAATGGTGTAATATTTTCCGTTGTCCTCTAAGGCATCCCATATTTGGTTAAGCAGAAGTTCAATAGCGTTTAGGGTAGATCGTCCCTTTCTAAACCCAAACTGGTTCTCTGGCAGAAGCTCGTTTATTTCCTCATTTAATTTTCCTGTTATAATTTTGGTGAAGATTTTGAAGGGGCAGTTTTCCAGTGCTATGCCTCTGTACTTATTGGGGTCTCTTGGATCTCCTTTCCCTTTATATAAAACTTTTACAATTGACCTTCTCCACTGGTCAGGTATGGAAGCTGTTTCTATACATTTGTTATATAATTTTGTCCATATTGGGGCTAGCAGGTGTGCAGTGTCTTTTACATATTCATTATAGATCCCGTCCGGTCCTGCGGCTTTCTTATTTTTGGTGCTGTCTATTGCGATTCTAGTTTCCTCAATGGTCAGGGGTACCCAGTCTGTTGGTGTTTGTGGAGAGATGATATGTGGATCTTTTCTGGTGTGCACTAGACCCTCGATATTGAGAATCTTGCTGAAGTGTGATTCCCAATTTTCCATGTCTATATAGTGTGTCTGTGATTGTTTCTTTGGACGTAGGGCTATTAAGGGGTTTTTCTTGGCTTCCTCTGCTAGCTTCCTGCCCTCTGCTTCTAAGTAGGCGCGCTTCTTTTCTTTCAATGTTCTCTTGTAAAGATTCATCTTGTCGTTGTATATGTGTAGTAGACTTTAGTTATTCAAGTTCTGCCTTAACTGTTGTAATTTTTCTAGGGTCTCCCTCCTCAGCCTATAACACTCACTATCAAACCATATCTTTGCTCTTCTTGTGGCCGCGGAATGGCGGCCTTTTGTAAGATTTCCTCTATTGTTCTTGTTGCGTCCTCCAGCCTTGAGTTATCTATTAATGAGTCTAAAAGTATTGTTGAATCTAGCATAGCTTTTACTTTCTCGACATGTATTTTCCTTGAAAGGGGATGAGTTGTCTTTTCCTGTAGGTTTCCTCATTCCCCTTGGATATTTATTTCAAGTGGTAAGTGTTTCCTTATCACAGCTTGGTTTGCTGTCCATAATGGAGATACGTTTCCTGTTATTGGTCCTTTTATAAGTGCAATATCTATTGTGCTCTTTCCGTTGTGTGAGATGTATGTGGGGATTGTGGGGTTGTTTAGCAGGATGAAGCCTTCTTCTTCCAGTTTCTCCAGAACTAGCTTGGTTTTGTAGTTAGGAATGTATAATCTGCAGTTAAGGTCACCTGCGATAATTATTGGTTTATCTTGCTTGCTTTGAATGATCATTTGGCCTAGCTCGTCCATTATGTCGAATGCTGTTATGTTCGGTTGGAAATAAGCGGCTATTATTATCAGGCCGCCTATTTCCAAAAGTAGGGTATGGTCCTGTTGCCTTGTTGATAATATTGGAGTTAGGTGTGGTTTTAGTAAGATGGTTATCCCCCCGGAAGGTCTACCTTTTTCTCCTTGTCTAGCTTTAAGATGAATACCATAGAAGTGTGGGTGTTGCCAGTCATCAGTGACGAATGTTTCCAATAGGATTGCTATATCGTAACCTATTAGAAAGTGTTCTGGGCTCATACTCATAGCACTTTTTAGCCCTTCTATGTTCCACATCATGATTCTTAATTTTCTTGGTGCGTCTTTTAAGTTTTGATTCTTTCTATCAACTACTTTCTCTTTTGAGTTATTCGTAGGAGTGACCAATTTCTCGAGTGGGACGAAAGGTCCGAAATCCAAAACGTCTGACATAAATCCCTGTCGGCCAGAAATCCTCCTCATATACCCTTTCCATTAGTTCGAATGGGATCCCCACTTTGAAAGCTTTAGTATCGTAATCGGTTGTTATTTCTTCACACGTAACGTTTTCTATAATTCCTCTGTTCTCTAGGTACTTCTTTATGGCACCGGTGGTGGTGTGCGGGCCCCACAAAAAGCCAAGCTTTCTTCTTTGCTGCTTGCAATTCTTCAACTCTTGGACCTGAGCTTATCGTTGCGTATTGCTGCCTTGTTTGCCTTCTATCTGATTTTCTGGCAACTTGAACCCATTGCCCCGGATAGTTGGCATATTTCAGGTCTTGAGTTCTCACCTGTGACAATTCTTGTGATGATGGCGTTAGTTCGTCAATTTTCTTGTAACTGTTCGCCTTAACTTCTGCTGTTCTCTCGTCACGTTTTGGTGTCAGTGTTGAGCGCTGAGCGCTTTCTATTTCCTCTTTTATTAATTTCCCTAAGTTTCCGGTAAGGGTGTCAATCAAATATGTTAGTTTTTGTGTGACATTATTGGTTATTTTATCTTCCAGTGACGTGTGGTCTGCCTCCTGGCTGTTGTGGTTATAGAAGTCGCCGCTTGATGTCGAGGCTTGCTGGGTTGTACTTGTAGTTCCTGGTGTTACGTCTCTAGTTAGCGCGCTAGTTGTGTCACACGAACTGTTGGTTGTAGATGCCAGAGATCTTCTGTCTCTTTTCTTTGCCATCTCTGAATCTGTTTCATGCGCACTGTCGATAGAAGGCGCCACATGTTTCACAGAGCTTCTGTCTCTTGCCTTTTTCATCTCTGATTCAGGGAAGCCATTAACCTAGAGATGGGACTATCGACTACTTTTAACCATCGACTGACTAGTCATTCATTGGAAGAAACTATCGACTAGATAGTCGACTACTTTCAGTCGAATGGTTACCTGAATTCGCATAGCTCCTAAGCGTGTTGTTTCATGTATTCGACTGAAAATAGTCGCGTCTAGGCAGCGTTCAAAGCACTGAAAGCCATTACCGGCTGAGTTGAGTCGTACCAACAGATGAAAATCAAACTTCTCCTTAACCCACCTATTTTTTCAGACGTTAGTTTGGACTACTCGACGCTCGGCAACATGCAAATGGTCAAAGTTATTTATTTATTTTTACTGTGCTTCGAAATGGTGGTTTACGTCGTGTAGAGTGGAGTCATTATTTGCAATGTTGCACATTTCATTTAATGCAAAATGTGTGAGTAAATGTTTCCCGATACCGGTATTGATACAGGGCACATTACCTGTATGTACTGTGGATAAGTGAAGTAATAGACCAATACTTAATTAACCTAAGAGTAAATTAAATCACTATTACTGAGAGGGAGTTCTTAAGTACCGGGAACAATTCCATAGCCAACATTGAAATAATCACACTTCATAGTAAATACACACGAAAATAGAACACTTTAGAACAGCAACGAGGGCGAACTTTCAGTGGAGATGTTGGCAACAATGTAAATACTAAGGTTTTTTTAATGCGCGCGCTATCCATGTGCTGAAACAATTGACGACCAGAACGTAAAACTATCCGAGCGCGTTCTACATGTTAAAAGTTAAAACACAACTGGGATATGTCGTTTGCAAACGACTTGTTTATGTTACGGTGAGTAGTCGTTGAATTCATTCGACTGTTTTTTAAAAGCAGTCAAACAAGTCGATGGATTTAACATTTTTCAGTCGACTGCTGCGGTGCTGCCCATCTCCAAACAATTGACGACCAGAATCAATTTGTGCGTACGGTCAAGCTATCCTCACAGTACCCGCTGCAATAGATGTAGAGATTCACATCACACTCTATCTTATGATGGATGTCAGTACATAAAATCAGCCATAAGGCAACGGCAGTTTAACCACAGACAACGCTACAACTCTTCCATCCCTGCCCTCATGTCTTTGCCACTAACCCCTTCCCCCTCCCAAACAGCACGCCACTGCTAGGCCTGCTACAACAACTCTCAGCCATAACCCTGTAAACTACAGCTAAACCAAACCCAGAAACCCCTAATACACTTCATTTGCAGAGCAATAAAATCCATAAAACAACTCCGCAACAAGCTTCACAAAAACCTAAATTATAAACGAAAAGACTACTCCACAAACACCAAAATCAGTAAACCTCCCTCATTTCAGCCACACTACACCTTAAACAGACATAGAAGGCATAGTCATGACCCCTTCATGGAGTAGGCTATTGTCTAAACACGATCATGTCTCCTTCAACTTTACTGAAGACTTCATTAAATTCTATTTAAAAAAATCATAAACTCATTCCACAAATCTTAAAAATCAGTCTACATCCCTCATTTCAGTTACTCTATTCATTAAACAAACATAGAAGGCGTAGCCATGACCCATTCATGGAGTAGGCTATTGTCTAAATCTGACCACGCATACTACAACCTTACTCTAATTCAAAATTACGGCTAAATGATCCATCTGACTGGGAGGCAAAGGTATTTACCGGCTTGCCTGGGATGATGTGCCACAAAACCGGTATCTGGAGTTCAAACATAACCTAAATATTGAATGACAATATTGAATTGTCCAATAACTTGGACAATTGGATTTAGGCTATTTCATTGAAAGAATCAACGAACTGTATAAAACTATAGGCACCTACAGGTATACTTAACTTATTAATTAAAGCTCTACAATAAACATACAGCACAATGAATTGTAGCATGAAGTTATCCTGAAGAAGTCGTTTGATTAGAACGACTACTTAAATTCGAATGATTCCATTCGCTTGGAATTAGTCGTTTGCCAACGACTTGTTTCATTCGAATGATTTCCAACGATTGCTTTGGGATCAGTCGTTTACAACGACTACTTTTATTCGAATGATTCCATTCGCTTGGAAGTAGTCGTTTGCCAACGACTTGTTTCATTCGAATGATTTCCAACGATTGTTTTGGGATCAGTCGTTTACAACGACTACTTTTATTCGAATGATTCCATTCGCTTGGAAGTAGTCGTTTGCCATCGACTTGTTTCATTCGAATGATTTCCAACGATAGCTTTGGGATCAGTCGTTTGCAAACGCAAACGACTTGTTTATGATACGGTGAGTAGTCGTTGAATTCATTCGACTGTTTTTTAAAAGCAGTCGAATAAGTCGATTGTTTTAACTATCGACTAATTCGACTGTTTTCAGTCGACTGCTGCCCATCTCTACATTAACCTCTTTTCCTACGTTTGCTAGATCAACATACTCATGTTTATCCTTGGTTTCACTGTCTTCGCCTTTGTTCATGGATCGGAAACAATCTTCCAAGGTACTCACCGCTTTAAGCAATTCCTCCTTCATAACTTTACTTAGTTTGCCGTTTACTTGCTCTATACTTCTCAATTTTGTGAGAGCAGTTTTCACTCGTTCGTCTTGTATGTCCGCCATGTTTATGAGACTTGTATAATGAGTGTTCGAACAAATACTTTCCTCAAGCCTCCAGGAATAAACGTTTTACCAAGCAAGATGCTTTCTCGTTAGAATGTGCTTCCACAAATTATCTGCTCGAATGAATGATTTATTGCATGTAGAAAAAATATATGACTTTCTACTACTGTGTACAAGTACTTTGAACAAACATAAAGACTCGGTCAGAGTCCATGTCTCAGCACCGTAAAAAAGACTAGAGAATACATAACAACGGAAAAGCCTGATTTTCGTAGTCAATGTCAGCCCATGACGTTTGAACAAATTCCGCATCTTATTGAAAGTTGTCCGGGCTTTCCCAATTCGAGACTTCACCTCATCAGAAGGGTCCCATTGGTCATTTATGGTAGTGCCAAGGTATATATACTTAAGCACTTGTGCAATGGGTTTCTTGTCTATATTTAGTTTGCATGCAGAGACTTTGTTTTTACTAATGACCATCAATTTTGTCTTCTGAGGGTTTATATATAAACCATATTCATGGCTTTTTTTGGATAACTTTATCAATGATATGTTGCAGGCTTTCTTGACTATCCGCAAAAATCACAGTGTCATCGGCATATCGAATGTTATTTATCCAGTTACCATTTAAGAGCACTCCCATATCAACATCCTCTAGAGCTTCTTTAAAGATATATTCCGAATAGATGTTAAATAACAATGGAGACAATATACAGCCTTGTCTTACACCTCTTAGAATATCTATATCTTCCGTGTTCTCGTTACCCAACCTCACATAAGCAGATTGATTCCAGTACAAGTTCACAATTGTTCGTAAATCTTTATCATCTAAGCCAATCTTTTGTCATGCTCTATCGAAAGCATTTTGATAGTCAATAAAGCAGGCATATATATCGCAGATCACATCACGGCACCTTTGAAACAATACTTGAATGCTAAATAGGGCTTCACGTGTGCCAAATGCGTTTCTAAAACCAAATTGTGTAGAAGAAACTTGTTCTTCACATATTTTGTATATTCTGCGATGAATGATATTCAGAAATACCTTCAAGATGTGATTCATGAGACTGATTGTTCGGTACTCCCTACAAAACTTAGCTCCGGGTTTATAGGTAGTGTAATGAATTCCGTTTTAAGCCATTCCTGAGGAATGTTCCCAGAATTGTAAATGTCATTGAATATTTTAGTCAACCATTTCACATTATCTTCTTTCAAAAGCTTTAAAAATTCAGCATTCATATTGTCAGGGCCAGTGGCTTTACCATCCTTCATGGCTTTTATCGTGGTTTGTACTTCATCTACCAGAATTTGGGGTCCTGTTTCACCATTTATTCGAGGTGCCTCCTGTCGAGTATCATAAAACAAGTGTTCTATATATCTTTGCCACGTATCTTTAAACTCTTATTTTCCAACAATTAGTTTTCCTTCAATATTGACCAATCTATTTCCTTGTCTAGTTCTATAATTCCCTGTCTCTTCTTTAACTTTTCGATGAACATTGAAGCTGTCATGTTTTAATTGTAACAACTCTATTTCATTACATTTTTCTGGCATGTCCCTTTCCTCAGCGAATCTTATTTCTTTCCTGATTTCCCTGTTGATGTTCTTATATTCATCAGGATTACCCTTTGCTTTCCTTCTCTTATCCATCATTTTAAGAATCTCTTCAGTCATCCATGGTTTCTTTTTAGTGATATCTGTTACTAAGTGATCTTTCATCATAGATTCAACGGTATTAGTTAATGTTTTAATTTTCTCATCGGTACATAAGTCATCAGATAGGGATCCAAGTTCATCATTGAGCTGCTCTTCTACATTTTGTCTTACTGAAGTTTCAGTTAATTTACGCATATTATACTTTATCGCTCTTCTCTTTTTAATCTTTTTCATTTTGATTTTAAAAACTCCAACAAGAGGGATATGATCGGAATGAATGTCCGCACTGAGATATGTTTTCATTGAGACACAGCTGTTCCTATATCTTTGATTTATCAAAATATAGTCAATTTGGTTCCTTATAATTATTTCACCTGAATCTCTAGGAGACTTCCAAGTATACAAACGTCGTGGTGGTAATGTGAAGAATGTGTTGGTTACTACAAAACCCCATTCTCCTGCAAATGCGCAAAGTTGATCTCCTCTCTCATTCCTTTCACCAAGCCCATATTGACCTACAATACTGCCTTCAGATCCATGTCCTACTTTTGCATTGAAATCTCCCATAATTATTGATAGATCTTTCTTTGGTAACTGGTGCAAAACACTTGTGATTTGGGAGTAAAACTCTGCAACTTCTTCATCACTATGGTCAGTCGTAGGAGCGTACACCTGGATGATGTTAAGATGCGCAGGCTCAGTATTTATTTGAAGCAACAATGCTCTCTCTGAGATAGGTATAAAATTGGTGACACACTTTGCGACCAATTTAGATACTATAATTCCTACTTCGTGTTGATATAATCCATTGGATGTCCCTGATTAGTAAACTACATGCCCATTGATGTCACAAGAACCTGATCCTGGCCAACGCATTTCACTTACGCCCATAATTTCTATCTTCATTCTGTCCATTTCTTGAATAGCATTATGAGTTTTCCCAGCTTGCGCCATAGTTTGCACATTCTACGTGCTAATCTTTATACCATCTTTCACTGACAACTTTCCCGAAGCTGGAGATCCGATTGGGGGACTTGAAACTCCGGAATATTTGGTTTTGAACACAGCCATGATGTTTTACTAGAAAAATCCATATGGATCTTGAATGCAGTAGTTTCTCATTGTTTTCTGCATTCTCATGCCGTTGACCAACTAGTAGCTCATCCGCCTTCAGGGGCAATTTCTCACCCCTAGGACAAGTAGGACCAAATTCTCTATCTTTAAATGTAAATCTTATCCTTGCACTAACGAAAGCCCTACGTTTACATATCGAGGAAATTCATCACTGTAAAATATTTTATGTTGCTGTCAGACTCCCACGAGCCTATAGGGGGGCGTAATTCATTTCTTTTTTTTTTATCAGAGATGTCTACTGTAATTTGCTAGATATGCGCGGTATACAGATAATAACACCACAGTTTAAACGAGAAAAGTTGTATACAACTTAGATTAAGCAATTCAATTATACATTATATCAGACTAATTAGACTTGGCATTCAACGTTCTGGTCTAAGTAATCATTAATCATTCCATCTTGGCAAGATATTCTAGGAAGTGCATGATTGTTAAATGAAAATTTGTAGAATCCCCTATGCTGGAATTGCTCTGCCATTGCAAATAAGCCCCAGGTTTACTGTACCTCCCAGTCGAGTCGTCATGTTTTAACTTAGTATGGTTAACTTCACTGGCTCGGAGACTGAGTGTCTGACATAGGTACATCTTTTTTCATCCTCATCACAATGCGCAGGTCACCTGCTAGCGTCAACTTGAAGGATCTCTATCAGGCTTCCACGAAGGCCGAGCACTAAGATACATAATTTATTACATTAATATTAATATTATTATCATGTTGTATATAATTATACAATAATATATAATGCGGTTGGCCCTCTACGGAGCACGTAGAACCATTAGTTAGCATACGTCTTCTTGTTTTTCTTATCTTCCCAAAACGCCCTCATCCTTTCCCTATGTGCCTGACTCTTTCTTGTGTCTATGCATCTTTGAGTTTCAAATATTATTATTATTGTTATTACTATTATCGGCCTACTCGAACCATGTATTTTTAATATATTTTTTTATCGCTTATCCTCCCAACTTGGCTTAACCCATTGACTCTGAGAGGAATCGTTCCTCTACCGTCGCAAGGACGGAACACCAAACACACTTTGACAGCAGATACAACTGGGGATGGTGACGAGCCTATCACCCAGGCGACCGCTATCTTGGGTATAAATAAGGGAGGGTCATGGAAGGGATTGTGGAATAAAATTGGCCGTGGACCTATTGAAACGAACCGTCTGGCAGTTGCCTTGTGGTGAAAATGGTAAACGATGAAATCCAATTTCAGCACGGATGAATTGGGATTAAAACCCACGCTCTCTCGATGACAGCGAGGCACAAGGTAGCCCGTTAGTGCTCTTGCCTACCATGGCTTGTCTTATAAACTTGACATTTTTAAGTTACTCCCTTATTATTCTAATTTCTATGGAATCTGGGTGAGATGAGATGAGTCTCTAGGTGTCAAGTGACTTTTAAGGCCGGATTCCCTTCTTGGCGTTGTGACCATCAGAGGAATTAATGAGAAATGCATTTACTTGAGATGAAGGAATCTTGACAAGTAGGTGTAAGGGCGTGTCTATGCTCTATTAGAAGGTTCTGTACCAGCATTTACAATGAAGTAAAAGTGGGTAAACCTCGAGAAACCTCTTCTAGGGTGACTGAGGAATCTAATCCCCCTCTTCTCAGTTCTGCCTCACGAGGCTGAGTGTACTCCGTTCCATCTTTCGGACCAGAACTAAATTTCTGATTTCATTTACAAAGAATCATTAACTAATTGTTTGTTAATATCACAAATTTTGATTATTACAAGGGTGAGAATACTTTATAATGTCGGCTTATAATTTGGGCACTTAAATTTTGAGTCAAAACACTGATGATTTATTTGTAAAAGGAATGTAATAATAAAAAAAAGAAACCCAAAGAATACAATAAAAAAAACATCAAACGTACCATGACTTATTTTTGGTAAAGACAACAGCTTGAGTGGCCTAACAGAACTTTTCTTGTCAAGGGAGCGCAGAGGTATAATGTTTAAGAACAACTACGTTACGTTAATAGTCAGCTTTTTCATTATGTCCCTTCCGCTATGAACTCACGCAGATGATACTACCTACAGCCCCCATCATTTAGATACAAACAGGTGGAGATACACTTAAATGCTCATTCGTCATCAATCATTCATCACGCTAGCCAAAATGTAATGACTTCGTTGACATGAAAATGAACAACCGTGAGTTACAGTCATAACAACCCTGTAATTCCAGCGTGGTCACACCAGTTTCCACTAAGTGAACTCGACTCACAGTCAGTAGAGGTGTACGGCGTTCAATATACAGTATAATGCAACACTTTTTGATTTCTAAAAGCAGGTTGGTTTTATTGAGGATTCAAATACACCAAGTTATTCCCCAATCCTTTGGTACAATAGCATATTTTTCAAGATAGTCTCCGTGCAATGCTATGACCTTCGCCACAGTAATGTGAGGGCCTGTATGCCTGCATGATACCACTCGACTGTTCGATGTTGGAGCCAGCGAACCCAATAACCCCTTCAGAGTCCCAAAAGACCGTAGCCATAACATTACCAGCTGAGGGTACGGTTTTGAACTACTGCATTTCTTCGTGGGAGATTTGGTGTGGTGCCACTCAATGGATTGCCGTTTTGTTTCCGGTTCGAAGTGATGAATCAATGTTGCATCACCTGTGACAATGTTTGACAAGAAATTGTCATCTTCAGCCTCATAACGAGCAAGGAATTCCGCTTCTTCTTCCGATGTTTCTTCTTTTTTCTTTTTGGTCTTCCGTTAGGTGTCGAGGAACCCAGCGGAACAAAGCTTTGAATACTCCAACTGGTCTCCGTAGACATTCTGCAAGCGCCTTTGAATATCTGTGATGCCCTGATATTCCGCCAAAAGATAGGCAGCCCTTCCAGCATTGCTGCTTGCCTGCCTGCCTCGATCGCGTTTGCTCTCCGTTTGGTAAGCACCTCTGTCACACACGCCATTTTCGAGGCTAGTTGTAGTGCTGCCACCTATTGGAAAGTATTGAAACTCTACGAGACGAAGCGGAAATATTCAAAGACGTCCCAAACAAAATTTCAATTTTTGAAAACAGAAATTGGCAGAGAAATAAATGTGTTGCATTATACATTGAACGTCCTGCAGCGCAGACAATTGTAACCGCAGTCAATGAACTCGTGACGCAGATGAGTTTGGGACCCTGTGTCAACCTTCTTTGAGTTAATCTCCTGACGTTTTCTAATTTCAACTCTACACATACGGTAGTTTAAACGTTTTTAGGCCAGACGTATTTCTATTAATCTGTAGTTGCTGTTGATTATTTTGGAGGCTTTGAGGCATCATGGTCATATAACACCGTATATTACTCGGGTCTAAGCTCTATGAATTTGCGGGGAGAGGTGAAGTGGCAGGCGGGAAGAAAAGGCCTGTCAACAGTCCGCCATGTTATGTGGAATTCTTTTCTAGTCGAATACTGACAACATATGGCCGTTGCTTAAACCAGTGTGGTGTTGCGAATGAGTGAGCTATCAAACAGATGCTTCTCTAACATTCTATTTCAAAAGCATAGGGTTTAGATGGAAGAAATGCAGAAGCAGGAGAAGAATTTTAATGGAGAGACCTGAAATCATTCAGTGGCGCTTCAGTTACTAGTTAAAGTAAGAGCTTTGCGAGATACGTTTAAGAACATATTTTACTTGAATGGGACGTGAAGGGACAGCAATATTACCGTAAATATATGTTGGTAGTCGGACGATGTTTTCTGTGTTCCGCAGAACTGCAATGCAAGCAGCCGTTTGGTACTTTTACGCGCTGGAAATTAGAGTGGCTTCGTAAGTGACGCAAAACGTCTGTACAAGAGAGGCACTACAATTGAAGATTGTCCACTTCCTGGTTAGGCGGCTAGCATTCTTGGTAGTCGCCCCGGAGGTCTGGGTTGGATTGCTGGCTCTACCAAGAATTGTAATTCTGGTCTGAGGGCTGGATCGTAGAACACTCAGCCTCATTATGTGAAAATAAGAAGAGATGGGTTCGATTCTCACCTCAGCCATCCCGGAAATGGTTTTCCGTGGTTCTCTACTTCTACTTCTGACAAATGCCGGGTTGGTTCCTGTTGGGGAAGTGGGAAACCATGGAAAACCACTTCCAGGTTGGCTAAGGTAGGAATCAAATCTGCCTTTTCCCAGTTTTGCCTCACAAGGCTTAGCCTACTCCTTACCAGCTCTCAGACCTGAATTATGCTGTATACATTGACAGATCACGGAATAAATTCTGGAGTCACAATACGTACCGGTACCCCAAAACGAAGAAGGAATCCTTACAGCTGATCGTTTCTATGTGAGTTGATTAATGTATTCTCCAGCTGTTCTTATAGCGTACTGAGCAATTACAAGTATTGGTCATAACACTAACGAAGATGCCAGTTCTAAACTGTTCAATCAGTGCCATTGAAATATGTAGCTTAACAATGCTTCACCATTCTGCAGAATATGTACAATGAGTGTACACAATTCATTGTTTACAAGGGAAAGGATTCCTGTCCACGATCCTATGTTCTGCCCATGCATACATTTAAGCTGTATGCGGTTTAAAAAAATGAGCTAATGATAGAGGCTTGCTGTGGCAGTGTGGGCCACCCACATATCAGCGGCAGGGAGCGCGATGATATACCGCGCACTCTGTCCATCAGTCAGCCTGTCAGCGCGACACTACGGCTCTCTAATAAACCACGAGGGCCTTATGCACAAGACAGATACCGCGATATGTCACACGCACTGAACTCAATTACACACTCAACTTAGTTTTGCTAAACTGAATCAACTGTGAACATGAAAAAATAACTATGGCGAAAAATATGTTAGGATATATTCAGTAATATCTTCTTGAAGACATACACCACTAAATATCACAGACGCTTAAGTCGGATGGCTTCGGTGGCGTAGTTTGCAGCATGTTGAGCTTCAATGCCCAACATCGCGGGTTTAAACCCGGCTGAAGTCATCGAATTTTTGAAGAGTGTTAAAAATCCCTCAGTATGCAATCCTTTGGAGGGGAAGTAAAGTCGGCGGGCCCATGTCATAGATTGTGTAGCTTAGAGTTGATCAACGCTCTATTAAGCTCCAACGTTCACCGTTAGGTACTGGTTGTGGTGGCATCTAGTAGCCAAGTTCAGAGCCAGGTCTCGTTGCCGGTAACATTTGGTTGCAAAAGTAGGAACGACAGTACGGTACTTGAAATTGATCGTCTGCAGTCCATACCTAAATTACAGATAACACACACCAATACACCCATCACAATTAACACCGCTTATCAGACAGATTCTATACGCACCCAAATTACATATGGCTACATGACCGCGTTGCTGCAATCCCTAAACTGAGGAACAAAACCAACATTTAAGTCTATTACACACTCGACTTTGTTCCATTAGAATGAACCAACTATCAGATTAATAAGACTATAGCAAAAGAGCACAACTCTTCTTTTTCAGAATGTGTCAGTGATTACTCCATGGTAGCGTGAATGAACCTTATGCAAATGTATGGGCCTATATCTCGAACTATGTGTATTTAATTTATTCCCGCATTCCTATGTAACCAGCATGGCACGAACACCTACTCCCGTGAACTTTAACGCCCTGATCATCCTGGATTTTTGCGCACTTCTGGTTGGACCGTAAGGATGTTGTTTTGTATTTATATAGGAGCTTTGTGACATTGTGGTCAAGTAGTGACGTGTAGCCTACATGGATATGTGTGGAAGCAGTCTCATAGCATGTGCCATTGTGATGTCTGCAATAGAGTGTGCATTTGTAATTAGGTTAAGATATTGGGAGGAGGCAGCTGTGACTTTAATAGAAGTGAAATCTCGCCATTCGTGAGTAAGAATATCACTATTAGAATGGCTGAAGTAGGAATCGAACCCTCCATTTATCAATATATGTCTTACGGGGCTGAATGAACCCCGTCTTACCCCTCAGACCAGAATTTCATTTCTTGGCGGAAATGGGAATCGAATTTGAACCTCCGTGGTGGCAGACAATAATGCTAGTCACTGCACTGCGAGGTGGACTAGGCCATTAGGAAAACATGTTATAATTTACATTAAATTACACTCGTTTAAGTACGCACGGGAGATATGGAGCATCTGCGGAGAATGTTCTCTTGTGGTCAAGGTAGTGGAGGTGAAAGTTATTGTTTCAAAGAGTGGAACATTCATGTCGTTTGTCCCTGACGAGCTTACTTGTCATTTTGTACTTTATTTCTTAGGCAGTAAGTATTTTTTCGGGAATTCAGAATTATTACAGTTTTGAGCCCTTATTTATTGTGCGAGAATGCCATGATGGTATCTTATATGAAGCCACGGGTCACCTCCCCAATCCTAGACCCAAATAACTTCAATTACAAATGCTGATGCAGTCAACACAGATGATCAGATATATTCAACACACACACCCAAGTATATGGGGCTGATAACCGAGAAGTTCTTAGCACCTAAATTTAATCAACGCTAGTAAAATAATAACAACAATGATAATAATAATAATAATGATAATATATAAATTTTCATTTGATACTGTTTTACTTTCCAGCATCTAATCTAGTCTGAAAGCCTATCTTTGCGAACAAGTCGCCTCCATGATCCCTCACTAGCAGTTAGCACTGCGACGTTATCCGCTTTTACACCTCCCACTTTGAAAGCGTTTGACCCTGAATAAGACCAACGCCAACGAAGCCTATCTATTTTTCTCTTACCCCCTACAGACGAAATTACTAAGGACTTAGATAATCTCTCCTGTTCCATTCTCTTCACATGACCCCACCATCTGAGTCGGCTCATCTATCATGTTCATTTCAAACTTAGACGTTATCTCTATATTACCATTACCTTCCAGCCATTGCTCCCATCTATTTATCCCAGCAATGGTTCGTGTTACCCTCATATCTGCTACCTCTAGCTTATGTATTAGATATCCTGAATTTATCCAGCTCTCACTTCCATACATTAAGGTCAGTCTAAATACGGAGTAAAGTAGAGAGACTTTCGTTCCTGCACTAACGTCTTGCTGAATACTGTACATCGTGACACTGAGAATTCACTGCATTGGTATTTCTGCAACTCCACTCTACTTCTTTTCCCTTTATAATAATATGTTAAAACTGAGAAATTGAAATTTTTGCTGAGATGCGTGCTCTACCTATTGTATGCCAACGTTCCAAGTGATTAAATAGTGAAGTTACGTTTAATGCGCACTATGTCCTGTTAAATAGTAGTAGGTATGCTAAGAGATAGAAAAGGTGAACGCTGCTACGCCACAAAGGCTGAGGACACAGGGGGTTGTTGTCTTCCCTGTAATTTTACGCTGCTGCCTAAAGGAACAATTTTGATTTCCACTCAAAATATCAGAGTGGGTGATAGTTTGAATTTAAATCTTCGAATTGTGAGCTATAGAGGCAATTGCTGTAGAATTGTAGCCTCATATTCCAGTCTTGCCTAGAGCTAGTTAAGAGAGAGATAATCCTCAGCGGAACACGATTTCCTTCCAAAATATTAGAGAGGATTTTTCATATTTATAAAACTTTCTATATCGTTCCTAAAGGATAGCGGTAATTTGACTCGAAATGATCAACTCTTTCTTCAGCCTTTCCCAAGTAAGAAATCATAATCGACGGTGATTTTATTTATTTCTATTTTTAAAATATTTTTTTCCAGCTTTGTTTGGGGTTAGTTTCTTCTGCTCATTAGTAGTTATCGTCATGGGTCAAGAATCGTATTCTTAAGAATTAGTTTAATCTCCATGATTTCAGCCCATTCTATGGTTCTTGGGGAAAATTGGCATAGGTTTCCATCTGAAGTATTTTATCTGCTCTAACCATCACATTTCTGATTTTACTCTGGAGTGCTTTCCGTCTACTTTTCTTTAGATAACTATTTTTCAAGGCTAGTTTCCTTACGATGAATCACATGCCCAAAATATTGTTACGTTATTGAGTTTCAAACATTTATTTTGAAATACATTTAGACTACTATCGTTTTTCTTATCAATATAGGCCTATTCGAGAATGTCGAGTAGCTCTAAATATCGGTTCCTGTGAAATACTACGTGACGTAATGTTTACATTCATTTTAATTATCCTTCTACGTTGCATGCTGAGATTTGCTTTGAAAATTTTTGTTTTCTATCTCCATGGCATCAAGCATTGATTTGTTAGATAAATACTGCAGCTTACATAGAATTCAATTCATTAATAAGACCATTCGACCTCGATGCCTCAACTTGGAAGCTGGGTCCCTATGAGGCTGAAATACAAGCAGTGTGAAAGTTTGGAATGACTATTTTCCGGTTGACCGTCCACACGTCGATCAAACGAGTCCAGTTCATGCAGTGGAGTTGCAATTAGGGTTGGGGACATTTCGCTACAAGTGAGAGGGGAGGAACACATTCCTGACGTTATTAAGAACAGGCTAATGGCCAACACTGGCAGCTATCCATCATTATCGCTCGGGAGCTTAACACGGGAAATGAGAAATGTGCGAGCCATTAGGCAGAGCGTTTATTCATTTTTATTATTCTCGCCTACCAAGTGCAGATTTATTGGTGATATCTCTATCATTGAAGAATAATAGAATTCCCATAACGGGATTTCTTAGCTTTGATTTTGTGGGGGGGAGTCATTTTCCACTATTTTACTAAATAATTCTCGTGATTATGAATGAATGCATACAGGCGTGTTGAATTTAGTACTATAGTTTAAAAAGGAACATCTCAAAACCGAGCATAAATAAATAAATGCATTGTTTAATTGATTTTACAGCCATTGACTAAACCAAGATAATATCCTTGCTGACCAGATTACGGAATATATCTCTATGAGGGATTTGACTTTCCATCAGAATACTGCTTCAGAGCACTATTTACTGGTCGTCACTCATACAATATAAAAGGTCAGCCCTCAGCAAATTGACCGTGCTACAATTAAATCCACCTATGATTTCTAATGTGGTACCATGAATTTCCTGTAAATGACTACAGAATGATTTACGACCGAAGAGACTAAGTCGAATTTATGACACATTCAAATTTACTGGCATCTCCGCTCCTACGGTTTTCTTCGAGTCTCAATAGTTTGATTGTATAAGATATATCTTTCCTTTAACTCATTGTTGCGAGATTTAAAGGGAATTTTATGCAACACAATTCAGCAGCATGTTTAGTAGCTTAGTATGGTAATATATTTTGATAATAATATGTATCAATCGAATTGTATGATATTCAGTTCCATAGAAGTCCATTCACCCATAACAGCCCTAGCAATACCGAAACAAACAGAGTCAGAGATTCACATTGCTTATAAGTGTATTAATATACACTGTAGCGACCGTTGTTTTAAGTTCCAAGCTTAAAGATCAGTACTGAATACGCCCTTCTAATACAGTATGAACAGTATCTACTGACATATGACGTCCCGTCACCCAATTATTGTGAAATATTTGTTTGTGATATACAACAACAAGATGTTCAGTAAAGAACATATAGTCTACTTTCTCCTAAATGCATGGGTATTGTTATAACTCTTTGTCCTTTTCAAGGAGTATAATTCAATGTTGGTTGTAGTAGCTTGTTGAAATACAACCTGCTATACGAATATTAAACATGTATATGAGGTGCCCTTTTTTAGTGGCACCTTTGTAAAAAAATAAAAAAGTAAACATTCAATTCGGTTTTACCGTATTTGAATTGATATGGGGAATCGATTTGCACACATACATGGCCACTATCTGCAAACTATTGGGCTGATGACCTTGTAGTTCAGTCAAAAGATGCTTCCCGCAAAAAGGTATGTCGTTGCAAAATTTGGTAGAGATCAAATGATTAGGTTGGTCGTAATTTGATTTAAGCTTTTAATATTTGGGTAGCCACCATTCCGTTTCCATTAAGATGGCGGTGATATAGAATATGACACTGAGGTGCCCTTTGCTAGAGCTACCTCTGTACCAAATTTCGTTGAATTTGGTTTTACCGTGTTTGAATTGATAGGGGGAATCGATTTGCACACATACAAGACCGCCATATGCAAACTATTGGATTGATGACCTTGTAGCATGGTCAATGAACGCTTCTTACATAAAGATATGTTGTTGCAAAAGTTGGTAGAGATCAGATGATTAGGTTGGTCGTAATTTGATTCAAGCTTTTTACATTTGGGTGGCCACCATTACGTTTTCGTCAAGGTGGAGGCGATATAAAACATGACACTGAGGTGTTCTTTGCTAGCGCTACCTCTGTACCAAATTTCGTTCAATTCGATTTCACCGTGTTTGAATTGATAGGGGGAACCGATACATACGTGGCCGCCATCTGCAAACTATTGGGCTGATGACCTTGTAGTTTTTCAAAAGATGCTCGCCATATAAATATATGTTGTTGGAAAATTTGGTAGAGATCGGATGAATCGGGTAGTCGTAATTTGATTTAATCTTTGAACATTTGGGTGGCCGCCATTACGTTTCCGTCAAGATGGCGGCGATATAAAACATGACACTGAGGTGCTCTTTGCTAGTTCTACCTCTGTACCAAATTTCGTTCAATTTTGTTTCACCGTGTTCGAATTGATAGGGGGGGGGGCAGACATTCAGAGTACACACACGCACACACACACACACACACACACACACACACACACACATACACAGACAGACACACAATATTTTGGACCCGTGTAGATCTCATAAGTCTACTTTCATTTTTCGCAATAATCAAAAGTAGGCTAACAAATGATGGTATGAGTTGGCAGGAAAACGCGAACAAGAATCACATAATTTACTAGTCAAAAAACCTTCTATTCTTATATTATCATCAAAGCTGACGTTGACATTTGATTCCCATGTCTGAGTTATTATTATTATTATTATTATTATTATTATTATTATTATTATTATTATTATTATCTCTTCATACCTATGTATGTCTAACCGTTATTATTCCCGTTTTTCAACGGGGTCGGGGATGAGATGTGATGAAATTCTATGTGGGAGATGGTTTTTTGGGTTGAATGCCCTTCCTGACGCAACCTCATGTGAGGATTTAATGAGAGATGAAAGAAATGAAGATGAATGAATCTGGGCAAGGATGTGGAAGGAAACGGCAGTGGCTTGTCAGAAGGTACCGTCCCAGCTTTCTTTACATAACTATAATTAGTAATAATTTCTGAACCAGAGCAGATCAAAGGTTTCGATTCTTGGATGATTTGGTCTCCCCTGGCCTGCACCGCGGGCCGGTGTATTGGCAGGCGTCCATCACAGCCGGCGGTGACTAAGACACATGACACTGTATGGATGCTGCGGTGGTCTCCATGCCACTCAACTCCGATATACCCGCTCAATTACACAGCCCGCCCCTTCTTCTATGGCCTGCCCTTACAAACTATGCATATTTATGGTACCCATTACTCTCATAAAAGTCAATAACAACTGACTACAAGTTCTCGCGAATCAATTTGGTCACACAGGGGCTTTGAACTCTGCTCACGCAGCAGTTTATGTAATTCAATATTGGATATGCAAGGGCTCACCAAATCAAACTCGTATTTCAAAACGCGTGTATGTGTTAAATACTATCCACTAACTACATCGTCCATCTCGTTGCGTTTTAGCTAGCAATCTTGTTTGTCACCAAAGACCGGGTTCCATTCCGGCTATGTCAAGAAATTTCTCTCTTGTCTGAGGGTTGGGGTGGGGTTCACTCAGCCTTGTGAGGCAAACCTGAGTATAGGTGGGTTTGATTCTCATCTCATCCATCATCCTTGAAGTGGTTTTCGGTGGTTTACCACTTCTACTCCTGGCAAATGTCGGGTTGTTTCCAAACGCAAAGCCACGGCAGCCTCCTTCCCTATACTCACCAGCATTACAAATACACACAGTACTACATGCACCACAACAAGAGAGGTTTTCAGACAAATTCTATAAACACACACACCCAAGCACACGGGCTAAATAGCCACGATGTCATAAAGCCCTTAAAAATGAACAAAATGAATTAACAACACAAAGAAACTACATACAAAGATACGTACAGGAGACGATTGCTTTGAATTGTTGCCCCTATAACAACAATAGTCACTCTCTTCTTGTTCTTTTTCTTCTTCTTTCTGGCATTTATCCCGCATTGCAGAGACTGCTTTCTTGCACCTTTGCCTCCATTTCTGCCGATCTTTATCGTCCGTAGATAGAGCATTCACCATGCGCATGTCTTCCGTAAGGTGTCGAGCCAGCGCATCCTTGGTCGTCCTCGCGATTTTCGGCCTTCAGGACACAAATCTAGTGCAGTTTCCGCAACTAATAAATTGTTGCTTCGTAACACAAGGCCATACCATCTCAAACAACTCTCACGCATTTTATCACTTAACAATAGTCACTACTATAACAAAATGTATTCATGCGTGCATGAGCCTCCGTGGCTTAGGCGGCAGCACGCCGATCTCTCCCCACTGGGGCCGTGGTTCAAATCCCGGTCACTCCATGTGAGATTTGTGCTGGACATAGCGGTGGCAGACAGGTTTTTCTCCGGGTACTCCGGTTTTCCCTGTCACAATTGCATTCCAGCAACACTCTTCACTATAATTTCATCTGTCATTCATTTAAATATTGTCCCAGGGAAGTGCGATAGGCTTCGGCAGCCGGCTCAGTTCATATCCTCGACGCTAGATGGGGGTCTTCATTGTTTCCATTCCCTAATGCGGTAGGTCGACTGGAAGCAGGCTGTGGATTTTCATTTTCATTCATGCGTGCGTACATAATGGTAGAAAAATCATATATCCTTGCCCAGCAACTCACAGCGTGTGGTCAAATCCTTCCACATTCTCGCCTCAGTTACAAAATACCCATACACCACAAACACCCCAACAATATTGGTTATTAAACAATCCAACAAGCACCCAAGTGTATGGGGATGATTATCACGATGATGAAGGTACATGAGACAACAGAAAGTCTTTCAAGGCACAGTAATGAATGATGGAAATGGGATAACCCATGTGTGGACTATGACATAAACAAAACAAGCCTTCTATAAAGTTCATGTCCATTGAATCCGCCAAACTGTGTTGAAAGAACTTAAAACGATCTACTTCTTACAGGAAATATTGCCAGATGTCTTCAAATTTATGAAATCAAGCACATTTTACAATAAAGAAAAAAATACGCTTATGAATCACCTTTTGCTCATGTGTGTGTGTACGGGTGTGTGTGCGTTCGTGTGTGTGTTCTCCCCATAATCACATCTAATCCACAGGAGAGATTTCAGCGAAACTTGGTAAGGTAAGAGTACTATTTAGTCAGACCCCGACCATGCTTTTTTTTACGTCTCATTAATCCAACATGGCGGCTGTCCGAAATATTTCACCGCTATTCTATATCTCCGAAACTATTATTCATATCACACTGATTTTTTTTCGGTGATAAATAGCACTACTGGACGTTCATATAATTATGTGACTTTCAAAAACCTGTTAACTACATAATGACCATGGCGGCCAAGCAAAGTTAAAACATTTAAATACACTTTTCTCGCAATGTAACCATCCGAACGCAGTGAAACTTGGTACAGCAAATGACTATACAAATTACAATGCACTGACATCTAATGTAGTTCAAATCTTCAGATAACCTCAAGATGGTGGCTTTGCAAAATTTTAAAATTCAGTTCTTATTTCCTGTGTTCTAATCATGCGATTGAAAGCAACGTTTTAATAATTAACATACACAATAATCCTCATCTAATATTACATAACCCTATGACCTACATTAAAATCGAACATGGCGATACTCCGAAATATTTAGATGGTTCTCAATATCTATTAATCTACTAGCTGAAGTACCCGTGCTTCGCTACGCGTCATAAATAAATTAAAATGTGAAGGTGACAGTTAAAACAGGGGATAGGCGAGGTGCTGCGCAGAGGGACATTAGGGATGGAACATTTTGTCCAACTACACCGCTCGGCGTTGACCGTGTTTTATAGCACAAATTTAGGTTTTACTCGCTAACAGTTGCAGATACCTTTCGGATAGAAAATGTAATTTTAAACCTCGCATATGCCATCAAAAGTTTGCTATTTCTTAGCGTTCTCTTTTTATTTGAAATGGAAATATGAAAGTTTGAAACCAAAGGGTGTAGTGACGTCACTAAAATGGTCGCCATTTTAAATAGTGCAAAGTATTGAAATCAAAAGTAACCTATATGTTAACCAGGTAAATCAGCTACTTCCATGTAAAATTCACGTAAATCGGACCAGTGGTACTTGCGAGATTGAGTAATACACAGACACACACCATCTCAATTTTAGCCGCGCATCGCTCGCGTCATAGTCGTATCATATTGTTTTTCAATGAAATGCAGGTTTAACCCCGTTAACACTCCTTTAGAACCTGAATACCCAAAAATCCCTCCTTAGTAGACGTTTTCGACACACAACAAACGAACATATCCCCAAAATATCATTCTTCTAACTTTAATAGTTTTGGTTGGTCGATGAGAGCAAACATCCAAAAATCCTTCCTTAGTGGACGTTTTTCTTCCAGAAGTTCACCCCTCCCCATATGCCCCTTAAATTGCATTTATGAAAACACGGTCGAACACCTATTTATTTTATTTATTTATTCATTTGTTTATTTATTTTTAAGCTGATAGATTTCCTCCGAGTTTCAGATTCCTCCCTATGTCGTTTAAGAGATACACGCTCAGTTAGGAATCTTTCAACCCCCACTTTTCATCCCTTTCACCTCATAATATACACTACATCGAAAAACCATTAGACATGTGTCAGCTTATTTTTAATGATTAGTATATGTGCCAAGTATCACATCCCCAAATGAAACCACTCGTGAGATATTGTTATTCAATGGAAAGAACGTTTACCCCCTTAACACCTCTTTAGAACCTGAATATCCAAAACTCTTTCCTTAGTGGACGTTTTCGACATACAACGAACATATCCCCAAAATTTCATGTTTCTAACTTCAATAATTTTGGCTGGGCGATGATGAGTGAGTGAGTCAGTCAAGACATTTTCTTTCATTTATTTTTGATAATTTCACCCCTCCCCATGAACCCCTTAAATTGGATTTATGAAACAAACGGTCAAACACCTATTTACTTATTTAAAGCTGTTTTCCCCCTGAGTTTGATGAGTGAGTAAGTGAGTCAATCAGTTAGGACACTTTCTTTCCTGTTTTTTTTTTTCCAGAATTTCACCCCTCTCCAAGGGCCCCTTAAATTGGATTTATGAAAAAACGTTCGAACACCTATTTACTTGTATTTTAAGCTGTTTTTTCCCACCGAATTTCAAACTTCACGCCTATGTCGTTTCAGAGATACACGCTCCGTCAAGAATCCCTCAACCCCCAATTTTCACCCCTTTCACCTCATAATATACACCACATCGATAAACCCTTAGACATATGTCTGATTATTTTTAATGATTAGTTTATATACCGAATATCACATCCCCAAACAAACAACTCATGAGATATCGTTATTCAATGAAATGCACGTTTACCCCCTTGACACGTCTCTAAAACCCGAATAAACAAAAATCATTCCTTAGTTAACGTTTTCGACATACAGCGAACATTTTCCCAAAATTTCATGTTTCCAACTTTAATAGTTTTCGCTGGGCGTGATGAGTGAGTGAGTCAGACAGGACATTTTCTTTCATTTATTTTATCAGAATTTCACCCCTCCCCACGGGCCCCTTAAATTTGATTGATTAAAAAACGCTTGAACACCTATTAACTTATTTCTTAAGCTGTCTTTTTCCCCTTAGTCAGTCGGTTAGGACACTTTCTCTCCTTTTTTTCCCCAGAATTTCAACCCACCCCATTGGCCCCTTAAATTAATTTATGAAAAAAAGCAGTCGAAAACCGATTTACTTACTTTTTAAGCTGATTTTTCTTCGCTGAGTTTCAAATTTCTCGCCTATGTCGTTTAAGAGATAGGCCTCCATTAGGAATCCTTCAACCCCCACTTTTCAGCCCTTTCACCTCATAATAATACACCACATCGAAAAACGCTTAGACATATGTCTGCGTATTTTTAATGATTAGTTTATATGCCGAGAATCACATCCACAAATGAAACCACTCGTGAGATATTGATATTCAATGAAATGCAGGTTTAACCACCTTAAGACCCCTTTAGAACCCGAATATCCAAAAAACCTCCCTTAGTGTACGGTTTTGACATACAACGAACATATCCCCAAAATGTCATGTTTCCAACTTCAATATTTTTGGCTGGGCGATGATGAGTGAGTGAATGAGTCAGGACATTTCCTTTCAATTTTTTTTTCTTCAGAATTTCACCCCTCCCGATGAACCCCTTCAATTTGATTGAAAAACAAACTGTCGAAAAGCTATTTACTTACTTTAAAGCAGTTTTTTCCCGTGAGTTTGATGAGTGAGTCAGTCAGTCAATCAGTTAGGACACTTTCTTTCCTGTCCCTCCCCCCCGAATTTCACCCCTCCCCATGGGCCCCCTAAATTGGATATATGGAAAAGCGGTCATACACATATTTACTTATTTTTATGATGATTTTTTTTCCGCTGAGTTTCAAACTCCTCGCCTATGTCGTTTAAGAGATACACGCTCCGTTAGGAATCTTTCAATCCCCAATTTTCACCCCTTTAACCTCATAAACACATCGAAAAACCCTCAGACACGTGTCTTGTTACTTTTTAATGATAAGTTTATATGCCGTGTATCACATCCCCCAATGAAACCAATCGGGAGATATAGTTATTCAATGAAATGCAGGTTTAACCCCCTTAAGACCCCTTTAGAACCTGAATATCCGAAAATCCTCCCTTAGTAGACGGTTTTGACATACAATGAACATATCCCCAAACTGTCATGTTTCTAACTTCAATAATTTTGGCTAGGCGATGATGAGTGAGTGAGTAAGTGAGTGAGTCTGGACATTTTCTTTCAATTTTCTTTTTCAGAATTTCACCCCTCCCCATGAACCCCTTAAATTTGATTTATGAAAAAAAAACTGTCGAAAAGCTATTTACTTACTTTAAAGCAGTTTTTCCCCCTGAGTTTGATGAGTGAGCCAGTCAGTCAATCAGTTAGGACACTTTCTTTCCTGTTCCCCCCCCCCCCTAGAAATTCATCTCTCCCCATGGGCCCCTTAAATTGGATTTATGAAAAAACTGTCAAACACATATTTACTTCTTTTTTATGTTGATTTTTTTTCGCTGTGTTTCAAACTCCTCGCCTATGCCGTTTAAGAGACACACGCTCCGTTAAGAATCTTTTAATCCCCACTTTTCACCCCTTTCACCTCATAATATACACCACATCGAAAAACCCTCAGACACATGTCTTCTTATTTTTAATGATGAGTTTATATGCCGAGTATCACATCCCCCCATGAAACCAACCGGGAGATATTGCTATTCAATTAAATGCAGGTCTACCCCCTTAACACCCCTTTAGAACCTGAATAGCCAAAATTTCTCTCTTAGTGGGCATTTGCGGCCCTTGAGGAAGCTGCATACCAGAGTTCATTCCAATCCGTTCGCTGGTTGATGAATAAATGAATGAGTCAGTGAGTATGTGAGCGGTATTTGAAAAATATATAGTAGAAAGAAGATAGTGTCAAGTCTTTGTTATGCTAAACTCGGTTGACAGTGCTGTGTGAGCAGTTGAGTAACTAACGGGATTTCAAGTAAAGATCCTCATTTTCTATACCGGTAGTGCTGAGCGCAATTGGCATCAAGTCGGCCGTGTCTCGACTTGAGCTATGTTGCCATGGAAGCTATCTATCTTGCCATTCCTTCATGAGTATATTTTATGATTTAATTAGCCTGTTTTTGAGTGAAAAAGGGCCAAAATCAGAAGAATGAGAAAGACTATCGAAAATTCATGTAGCCAGCGGTTCCTTCTGGGTCCTAAACTATGTGTATGCAAAATATGGTTGAGATTGGTGGAACGGTGTAGATTTGTATACGGAACCAACATATATACATACATACATACATACATACATACAGACTTTCACTTTTATATATTAGATGACAACAATCAAACTGAAATTTTGAATTGTATAGAAGCTATAGACATAATTTCACCTAAGGGACGTACAATAACCTGGTGAGCCCAAATCCAACATGGCAGTGATACGAAATTTATATATTCAAATGGACGTTTCTCGCAGTAAAACTTCGTACGGTATATTCTTATATAAAGTTTAATCCACTGGCATCTAATTCATTTAAATTATTTCCATAACCGCAGGATGGCGGCTGAGTGAAATTTTGAAATCTCGTTTTTAGCCTATTTTCAATTTTGAAAAAATAGGCTTATGAGATCACCTTTTGTCCGTGTGTGTGTGCGTGTGTGTGTGTGTGTGTGATTCGTGTGTGTGTTCCCCCCTAATAAAATCTAAACGGCTGGAGCGATTTCAATGAAACTCGGTAAGTTCATAGCACTATTCCGGGCGACCTCGACCGTGCCCTTCAAATTTTGTTACGACTCACCAATCCATCATGGCGGCTGTGCGAAATATTTCACCAGCATTCAATATCTCCGAAACGATTACCGATATTAACCTGACATCATGTATGGTGATAAAGGGAACTACTATAAGTTCACTTATGTGATCTTTGAAAACCTGGTAACTACAGAACCAACATGGCGGGCAAGCGAAGTTGCGACTTTTAAATAGACGTTTCTCGCGATTTATCCAACCAAACGCAATGAAACTTGGTACAGTATATGTTTATATACATTGTAATGCACCGACAGCTAACTTCGTTCATTTGTTTACATAACCACAAGATGGCGGATGTGCGAAATATTTCACCGGCATTCTGTATCTCTGAAACTATTAGCGGTATCTCCCTGAAGATTTGTACGGAGATAAAGGGCACTACTGGAAGTCCATTTATACGACTTTAAAATACCGGTTATATACAAAACAAACATGGCGGCCAAGCGAATTAGAAAATTTGAAATAGACCTTTCTCGCGATTTAATGCTCCAAACGCACTGAAATCTGGTACAGGATATATTTATACACATTGTAATGCACTGGTATCTAATTCAGTTCAATTGCTTACATAACCTCAAGATGGCGGCTGTGCGAATTTTAAAATTAAGTTTTTATTTCTTGTGATGTAGTCATGCGATCGAAGTGAAAGTTTGAATAATGAACCTACCCAATAATTTTCCTATAATGGTACATGACTCTATGGCCTATACATTTAACAATCCAACATGGCGACCATCCGAAATATTTAGACAGCTCTCAATATCTACGAATCTATTGTAGCAATCAAACTGAATTTTTTATTGTTCATAGGAGCTATGAACTCAAGTTCACTTATAGGACTTTAAATAACCTGGTGATCACAAATCCAACATGGCGGCGACGCGAAATATAAATAATCACATGGACGTTTATCGCAATTTAACCATCCGAGAGCAGTGAAACTTGGTACAGTAAATCCTTATACGAATGGTAATCCACTAGCATCTAATTTATTTCAATTGTTTCCATAACCTAAAGATGGCAGCTGTGCGAAATTTTAAAATCTCCTTGTAACTTCTAGTGTCCTAATTATGCGATTGAAGTTTGAATACTACACGTACACAATAATCTGCATGTAACAGTAACTTACATAACTCTAGGACCTACATATATAAAATCCAACATGGCGACCATCCGAATTATTTAGTCGGTTCTCAATATCTACGAATCTATTACAGCAATCAAACTGAAATTGTGTATGTTGATAGTTGCAATAAGTGGGCTATATGAAAATAGGCTGTATAGTTCTTCACGGAACTACTTGTTATTTCTTGTGTCCTAATCATACGATTGAAGTTTGAATAAATTACCTACACAATAATCTTCATGCAATAGTACTCGCACATAACTCTAAGGTCTATTCATAAAAAACCAACATAGTGACCATCCGAAATATTTAGACGGTTCTCAATATCTACGAATCTATTACTGTAATCAAACTGAAAATGTGTATGTTGATAGAGGCAATTAATATAAGTAGGATATATGAAAATAGGATATTTAGTTCTTCACGGAACTACTTGTTTTTATTGTATCAGTTATAAACAGAAATTTTAATCGAGAAAACATCTATGTTGTTCTATCTCATTTTCAAATGTTTAATGGTTCCATTTTTAGCCTACTTTCGATTTTTGCAAAAAATGAAAGTAGACTTATGAGATCAACACAGGGCGAAAAAAGTGTGTCTGTCTGTGTGTGTGTGTGTATGTGTGTGTGTGAGTCTGTGTGTGTGTGTGTGAGTCTGTGTGTGTGTGTGTATGTGTGTGCGTGAGTCTGTGTGTGTGTGTGTCTGTGTGTGTGTGAGTGTGTGTACTATGAATGTCTGTCCCCCCCTATCAATTCGAACACGGTGAATGCGAATTGAACGAAATTTGGTACAAAGGTAGCAATGGCAAAGGACACCTCAGTGTCATGTTTTATATCGCCGCCATTTTGACGGAAACGTAATGGCGGCCACACAAATGTTCAAAGCTTAAATCAAATTACGACTAACCTAATCATCCGATCTCTACCAAATTTTGCAACAACGTACCTTTATGGGGGGAGCATCCTTTTTCCAAACCAATAGGTCATCAGCGTAATAGTTTGCATATGGCGGCCATCTTTGTGTGAAAATCGATTTCCCCTATTAATTCGAACACGGTGCAACCGAATGGAACGAAATTTGGTACAGAGGTAGTACTAACAAAAGGCACCTCAGTGTCGTGTTTTACATCGCCGCCATCTTGACGGAAACGTAATGGCGGCCACACAAATGTTCAAAGCTTAAATCAAATTACGACTAACCTAATCATCCGATCTCTACCAAATTTTGCAACAACATACCTTTATGGGGGGAGCATCCTTTGACCAACCTAATAGGTCATCAGCGTAATAGTTTGCCGATGGCGGCCATCTTTGTGTGAAAATCGATTCCCCCTATTAATTCGAACACGGTGCAACCGAATGGAACGAAATTTGGTACAGAGGTAGTACTAACAAAACGCACCTCAGTGTCATGTTTTATATCGCCGCCATCTTGACGGAAACGTAATGGCGGCCACCCAAATGTTCAAAGCTTAAATCAAATTACGATTAACCTAATCATCCGAACTCTACCAAATTTTGCAACAACATACCCTTATAGAGGAAGCATCCTGTGACCAAATGAGTAGGTCATTAGCCTAATAATTTGCGGATGGCGGCCATCTTTGTGTGAAAATCAATTCCCCCTATTAATTCAAACACGGTGAAACCGAATGGAACAAAATTTGGTACAGAGGTAGCACTAGCAAAGGGCATCTCAGTGTCATGTTTTATATTGCCGCCATATTGACAGAAACGTAATGGCGGCCACACAAATGTTCAAAGCTTAAGTTAAATTACGACTAACATAACTATCCGATCTCTACCAAACTTTGCAACAACATACCTTTATGGATGGAGCATCCTTTGACCAAACTAATAGGTCATCAGCGTAATAGTTTGCGGATGGCGGCCATCTTTGTGATAAAATCGATTCCCCCTATTAATTCGAACACGGTGCAACCGAATAGAACGAAATTTGGTACAGAGGTAGTACTAACAAAAGGCACCTCAGTGTCATGTTTTATATCACCGCCATCTTGACGGAAACGTAATGGCGGCCACACAAATGTTCAAAGCTTAAATCAAATTACGACTAACCTAATCATCCGATCTCTACCAAATTTTGCAACAACATACCTTTATAGGGGAAGCATCCTTTGACCAAACTAATAGGTCATCAGCGTAATAGTTTGCGGATGGCGGCCATCTTTGTGTGAAAATCGATTCCCCCTATTAATTCAAACACGGTGCAACCGAATGGAACGAAATTGGGTACAGAGGTAGTACTAACAAAAGGCACCTCAGTGTCATGTTTTATATCGCCGCCATCTTGACGGAAACGTAATGGCGGCCACATAAATGTTCAAAGCTTAAATCAAATTACGATTAACCTAATCATCCGATCTCTACCAAATTTTTCAACTACATACCTTTATGGAGGGAGCATCCTTTGACCAATCTAATAGGTCATTCGCCAAATAGTTTGCGGATGGCGAACATCTTTATGTCAAAATTGATTCCCCCTATTAATTCGAACACGGTAGAACCGAATGGAACGAAATTTGGTACAGAGGTAGCACTACCAAAGGGCACCTCAGTGTAATGTTTTATATCGCCGCCATCTTGACTGAAACTAATGCCGGCCACACGAATGTTCAAAGCTTAAATCAAATTACGATTAACCTAATCATCCTATCTCTACCAAATTTTGCAACTACATACCTTTATGGAGGGAGCATCCTTTGACCAATCTAATAGGTCATTCGCCTAATAGTTTGCGGATGGCGGCCATCTTTGTGTCAGAATCGATTCCCCCTATTAATTCAAACACGGAGAAACCGAATGGAACGAAATTTGGTACAGAGATAGCACTAGCAAAGGGCATCTCAGTGTCAAGATTAATATCGCCGCCATATTGACAGAAACGTAATGGCAGTCACACGAATGTTTAAAGCTTAATTCAAATTACGACTAACATAACCATCCGATCTCTACCAAACTTTGCAACAACATACCTTTATGGAGGGAGCATCCTTTGACCGATCTAATAGGTCATTAGCTTAATAGTTTGCGGATGGCGGCCATATTTATGTCAAAATTGATTCCCCCTATTAATTCGAACACGGTGAAACCGAATGGAACGAAATTTGGTACAGAGATAGCACTAGCAAAGGGCATCTCAGTGTCATGATTAATATCGCCGCCATATTGACAGAAACGTAATGGCGGCCACACGAATGTTTAAAGCTTAAATCAAATTACGACTAACATAACCATCCGATCTCTACCAAACTTTGCAACAACATACCTTTATGGAGGGAGCATCCTTTGACCAATCTAATAGGTCATTAGCCGAATAGTTTGCGGATGGCGGCCATCTTTATGTCAAAATTGATTCCCCCTATTAATTCGAACACGGTGGAACCGAATGAACGAAATTTGGTACAGAGGTAGCACTAGCAAATGGCACCTGAGTGTCATGTTTTTTTTTTATCACCGCTATCTTGACGGAAACGTAATCGCGGCCACCCAAATGTTAAAAGCTAAAATGTAATTACGACCAACCTAATAATCTAGTCTCTACCAAATTTTGCAACACTATATCTTTATGTGGGAAACATATTCTGACCAAACTGCAAGAACATCAGCCCAATAGTTTGCAGATGGTGGCCAAGTATGTGTGCAAATCAATTCCCCCTATCAATTCAAACACGGTGAAACCGAATTGAACGAAATTTGGTACAGAGGTAGGACTAGCAAAGGGCACCTCATATTCATGTTTAATATCCCTAGCACGTTGTATTTCAACAAGCTACTACAACCAACATTCAATCATACTCCTTGAAAAGGACAAAGAGTTATAACAATACCCATGCATTTAGGAGAAAGTAGGCTATAAGTTCTTTACTGAACATCTTGTTTCTATTTAAACAATTAAACTTGTGCATAACTATGACATTTATTAAATATATCGTGAACTAGTATTATTATTCAAATTGTTTAAACACAAAATAGGAAGGGCATCTGCGAGTTCTGATTTTAAAATCTCCACAGAAATGCAGCCTAAAATGAACAGAAATATATATTGCGAGCGGGGTGATTCACGCGATGGCGAGGATGCCGACAATGATGGCAACATTTAGGCTGATGTTTTTTGAGTCTATAACACTGATTCAAAATTGGGTTATAATATAATATATGCATTCACCGTTAAACAGCATCCTCAGACGTGATGTTTACACTGATTTTTACCTTTCCCACTAATAATAGATCTCGAATAATTTTAATTACTTTTCCTTTAATCAATTCTTCCAAAATTAATGTTTGAGTCAAACTCACCAAATATTTTTTGAATATGGAAACACTGGTTACAGAATTGATTTCGATGATTTGTAGAGCTACATAGTGTAACTTTTCTTTGAGACATGGACTGTTACTAATTGTTGGCTAAAGCCCCTTTCCCTCTGGCCAGAAAATAAAATCTGAAACTTTATCACCTGGCTATGGCAAGGGGTGACAAACGAGGAAGTCTCAGAATAAGTTGAAATTGGGATTGGACAGATTCAAGGTTAATTTGTTAAGTTGGGGCTACACTAAGGGAGATAGCACATCATTAAGCGTGATTGTGGAGAAGAACGGACTGGTAATCACATGCTCCTCTGCCAACAGTGTTCAACATTCACTTCGGAAGATGCCCTACATCAGATCTCGGAGAAAGCATTGATAGTCGCCATACTTTGGTTAGATATCATATAATGTTTGTAACAGAGTAAAAATGCATGTATGTTCCCGAAACAAATAAAAATTTACAAACTTATTTTTATACGAAAATGCACTTTAATTACATTGTTTTTGGGAATAATATATTTGAAACATATTGAAATGAATAGCTAAAGATATGGAGTTTTGACAAACTATGTCGAAATATGAATGTTGTTGCTCAAACCTGTGCATTGTGGTAATCTCTTTAACCAGCCTTTCCCAGCTTAACGAGAAGCTAGGGATTATATTCCTCAACGGCCGACGACGGTATTTGTTTATTTCTATTTTGGAAACATCATGCCCTTGCCCATTGGTACAATAGTCCTTAGCTCTCTATTAACTGAAGTATAAAATTAAATTTCATGGAAAACCCTTCCTCTGTGAATGAGTCATTATGAGTTCTGTACGATGTACAGATTTACTTGCGTAAATTGCATGACATTTTCCTCCATCCTTCCTTTACTGTGTTCACACATCTGGTGACGTATTTAAAATGCAATCACGGCAATAACGATCAAAGCGGGCTAATGGAGTGCAGTTCCCAACATGATAGGGAAGGAATTCCATGCTCTCACACCAAACACTAGAGAGTGGCGTTTACATACTAAATCGATGAGCAATTTACGGGTACTATAAGAAGTTAACTCCATGATGTGTTTGTGCTCATGAAAAATAAAAATAATTTTTAACTCACAGAGGCCAATGGTTTGCCTCATATTGTTGGTGCTTTCCTTCGCCTAGGAGGCTGGCTGCGTGACGCAGCGGTAAAAGTCTCTCCTGGTGTCCCCAACATTATAGATCGAGTCCCAGTAGAATCGACTGGCATTTGAGTGTGCTTAAACGCGAGGGAGTAGTGTCAGTAGATTTACTGTCAAGTTAAATATCCCCTTCAGTGCAAATTTTAACACCCCGTCGTGCCTAAACTAGCGGTAGTTAATAGGGGCGTAATGCTAACAACCGGCCGCGGTGGCCGAGAGCTCTAACGCGCTACCTCGTGTCTCGCTGGCATCGGGAGAGCGTGGGTTCGAATCCCACCTCGGCCGTCCTGAAAATGCTTTTCCATTTTCACCACCAGGCAAATGCCGGGACGGTTCCTTTCAATAGGTCCACGGACGATTTCCTTTCATAATCCCTTCCCTGACCCGTCCTGAAAAGAAAAATACATGGCTATTGGCTGCATTGATACAATTAATATTAACAATATTATTATTATTATTATTATTATTTTCAAATCGTTATGCCCATCTGTGAAGTACGATAGAACTATTTTTGCCAATTAGTTTTGTTTCTCCTCCCAAAATCTCAGTTTGGCACTGCAAATCTCGATCTGTTCTTCCGTCCATGATTTCTTAGTCCCGGTAGTAATTTCCTCAAAGAAAATTATAGTTGTTGACTTAATTCTGAACTGGAGTCGAACTTGTAAAATTTCCTCTGTAACGTCGATATTTGCAAGGTCTTTTTCTATTTCACTAAGCCAGTTGTTATTCACATCTATTGAGAGAGCGAGGTTGATCCTTTTGGTGAGCCTGTTGTTGGCCATTCAGAGAATGTGGCCGTATGTTCCTGATACAAAACTAGATACAAACTTATTTTCATACGAAAATGCACTACGATAGCCTTTTCCAGAAGGTGTCAGTGATCTTTTCAACATACTGATAAAGCTCCTGAGACTTCCGTTTCATCCAGATTCCTTCTGTGTAGGCTGCACCAAGGATTCCAATATCCTGCAAGTTATTATTATTATCATAATTATTTATTTATTTATTTATTTAGTATGTTTCGACCCATACAGGATCACATAAAGCTAGTTATGATCTGTTGCTGTTATTTTTCTTGTTGTTCCACAATGCTTTCATCATGTCGCTATGTTTAGCTCGACGTTCGTCAGTCCATTTTCCCCTAGGTCTGCTGGGCTTATCTTTTGATGCAGCTTCCCAAGTGTAGATCTTATGTCTGAAAGGTTTGCTGTCTTCGATATCTGGGGGTGTGATGTTGGCGTTATTGAGATCAGTTTGGACTTGTTTAATCCAAACCGTTGTCGTCTTTAATTTTTGTGAGTACATCAATATTTTCTTTGTTAATCGGTTGTCATGTAGCCTCATAATCTGTCCATAAAATTTCAAGCATCGTTTATGGAAATCGGTTTCAATATTTGAATATTTTTCTGTGATCTTGTGCGATTGTAAACGATATCCTTCATCTGTAAGTCTTGGGCCAAGAATTTTTCGGATGATTTTCCTGTCAGCTTTCTTGATGTTTTCAAGATCTCCTTTATAATTGAGGTTTAAGGTCTCACTGGCGTAGAGTGTTTCGGGTTTGATGACCGTCGCGTAATGTCGAATTTTAGTGTTAATGCTCATGCATTTTTTGTTTTAGATGTTATTATTATTATTATTATTATTAATATTATCATTACCTAAGTGTCCTTCATTCGATTAACAGCTCCATCGGCGATTTTAAAACTGACATAGGAAATTAAATATGGTGCACCAGCATCGTAAGGACGATTTGCAGTACTGCGTGTTTAACCTCTGCGGCAGCTCCTTGTCAGTAAAGCCAAGATTAACGGCCGAGGGGACACGTCGTGCTCACCCCGTGTCACTTCGTTACCTACAGGCCAAGTGATCGAGCATTGATTTTTGTAAGCCCAGGCCCTCAATGCGCTGTAAAGCAACAGGATGTGTAAGGTTAGCCTCACTGACATTGAGCTGGTACTAACTTGTTACCAACAGAAAGTGTGTTACAATTTCTCCCACGCTACCGCGGAATTGAATAGTAATTCTAATAGCGTGATTTTTAAAATATATCCTAATTCCACACACGCTAAAATACACAGGGGTATTATTAATTGCAACTACAACAACAAAGTCAAAGCATATTAGCAGACAAGTGGGACAAAATATTAGTTGTTTTCCGTGTTGCTGTATGAATGATTTTTCTATCGCTAATGCATATAATATTTTTTTTCTTTAAGTCAGATTCAATACTTTGATGCTCTTTAACGCAACCATTCCTTGTCTAAATTCTGAGATTGAAGCTCTGGTTAAGAAAATAATCACTTATCACTGCTAGTTCTATAATATGCTGCAGATTTCATCGGTTGGGTCCTTTTTATATGGTGGTTCCTTTGTTCTGTACATTTCAATTGAATGTATAGCAAGAATAGAACAGATACCAGCTTCTCAAAAGATAGGGAAGATGTATTATTAATTTTCTATACCAAGCGCAGTATGTTTTATCTTATTCCTCGATTTGTGCTGTAGTTTCAACTCTTACTGTAGAGATAGTGGAGACAATCATGTTGGACTTCATCCTCCCCGCCTTATTCCGCCAGCAATATCCTCCATACAAGAGACGATATGGAGGTCGTTAGCGTCAAACCCAAGACCAGGCTGAAATATTTATCATCCCATATTGTAGACTCGCCATAATTATCGATAACGTCTGCAGGCTCCAAGTTTGGAAGGTCAAGACAAAACGGCCAATCGATATCCCTCCTGGCTTGCCTAACACTTTCGAAAAGTGGTTCTGCACAGTATCATTACTTCTTAATCTAATGTACAGTATGTGTACGTCCTCCCGCAACCACCCACCCCATTCCTCTTCCTTGATTTTCCCGTTTTCAACGGGTTCGGGGAAGAGATGCAATGAATTTCTATGTGGTCGGATGCCCTTCCCGATATCAACCTCATGAGATGAGTTAATAGGAGATAAAATGACTGAGAATTATTTAAACTGGGCAATGAGATGAAAGGAGACGGCCGTGGCCTATTCGAAGGTACCACCCCGGCATTCGCCTCGAGTTGAAAATGGGAAACTACAGAAAACCGATGCTGGGCTTTGAACCCACGTCTACTGAGTACGAAGGTAGCTTGGCCTCATGGCCTATCACAGCGTAAGTGAGCTTAGCTTGGGCTATTGGTTTACTATTTAATCCAATAATAATAATAATAATTATTATTATTATTATTATTATTACTGTATTATTATTATTATTATTATTATTATTATTATTATTGTAAATAATGCTAATAAACAGGTTCCGACGCACTATGAATGGGCATAGCGAAGAAAGAATAATAATAATAATGTAGGTTTTTTTTTCTTCTTTTTTACGAGGGAAGTGGGAAATTGAACATAAGACTTTGAGAAGGGTCCGCACTGCTTACCCACTAAAAACCACACCCTATCATCTTGACAAAACCCATGCCGGGACCACTTTCTTATTGCTTCAGGATGGAGCCATTTTCTTTGCTTCATAAGCACCTTCTTACTTCTCAATTCATACTCAGTCCGCGGATCGCAGACTTAATCAACTAAATCGTGCAAGTTTCCATCCGACTTCTTCTGACGAAGGACCACTTCAACGAAAAAAGCCACCGTATCCCAGCTCAGCTAGTTCCTCAGCATAATTCCAACTATATTGTCTGGCGTTATTGGGCCAACCTCAGCTTCAAGTCGTTGTTTTTCCACTGCCCAACGAGCGCAGACGAAGAACGCATGACATACGTCATCTCGTTTGTTCTCGCAGTAAATACATACTGCACTCCTTACTTTGGCCTTACGATGAAGGTATGCAGTATGCAGTTACAGTATTTGGGCTGACCTTGCTGTATGGAAGGGAAAGCTGGGTACATCCAGGAAATCTGATACATACAGTAAGCTTGAGGTAACTGATGTGAGGATAGCATTTAGTATTTAGAGACCTGCTTCGTAGTACGTTCGTTCCTCAACCTATAGTTGTCTCACTTTCCTGGTTAACGTGCGGCTCGCCTTCGAAATCAAGCTGGGCGGATATGTTTACATCCCATGGCACCTGGGACCAAGGCTTTACCAGCGTGAGGTACAGTGTTGTCAAATTTCATCCCTAGCCACTGAGGGCAAGCAGCGAGACTGGACAGAACTATGTCCGCTGGGTCAGATCGCGTTGGGCGTTGTAGGGAGAGTTCCTTCCCCACACTAACTTCTATCTTGCACAATACTGTATCACAAATGAGAACTCACTGCATTGGCTTTTCTACACCTCGACTCTATTTTCTTCCCTATATGACCTACTACAATCCTGAGAGAATACACTTCCTAAGCACCGGTATTTAATATGTTCCACCTGCTTCAATTTATTTCCTCCTACCTGGCATTCTATTTGTTTGCAATATGTTTCTTCTTATTATTATTATTCCTCTTCTTTCTCTTCTTCCTCTTCTTCCTCTTCTTCTTCTACGCGATCTGACCCAGCGGACCGCGCGCTGCTACAAGTTTCCTTCTCCATCGTCTCCTATCCATAGCTGCCATCCGCCACCTGCCTGTTGCAGATCTTCATGGAGTCCATCACTCCACCGCTTCCTTGGTCTCCCTGGTGGTCTTCTTCCTGTGGGGATGAAATCCAGTAGCTTCCGTGGCCATCGGTGGTCTTCCATCCGGGCTACATGTCCAGCCCACTGCAGTCTTCTGGTTTTGATGGTTCCAGCTATGTTGGCATCATGGTACACGTCTTCTACTTCATGATTGTGTCTAATCCTCCATTCACCCGTGTGTACATCCCTCACCGGTCCGAAGATCTTCCGAAGAACTCAAATACGAGTAGTTTATGAAAGTCCTGTTTTCGGATACTCCATGTCTCACATCCGTATAGTACCACGGGTTGGATCAGAGTTTTATACAGACGAATTTTGAACTGTCTGGAGAGACATCTGGACCGAAGAAGCTGTGTTAGGCTGTAGAGAGTTCGGTTTCCTGCTTGGATCCTGGCGTTGATCTCTGCCTCACATGATGAGTTCTCCGTGAAAAGCGATCCTAGGTACTTAAATTCATGGACCCTCTTGTAGGACTGGTCCCCAACCCGGAGTGATCGTAGTTGCCCAAAAACGTGGCCTTGCCCGCCAGTCATATTGAGGTACTCCGTCTTGGTTTCATTCACGATTAGCCCAAATGTGTATTATTATCATTATTATTATTGTTATTATTATCATCATTTCCTCAATTTTCAGTTGGTAATATAGCTTATTATGATACATTGTACAAGAAACTAGACAATTTTCAGAGCCTATATTCTATATGTTTACAAATTATGCTATTTTTACCAGAGTTTGGATATAGAACAAGTAGTTCCGTGAAGAACTATACAGCCTATTTTCATATATCCTACTTATGTTAACTGCCACAATCAACATACAAAATTTCAGTTTAATTGCTGTAACAGATTCGTAGATATTGAGAACCGTCTAAATATTTCAGATGGTCGCCAGGTTGGATTTTTATTTTTGTACTATTACATTAAGATTATTGTGCACGTGTGGTATACAAACTTCAATCGCATGATTAGACAACAAGAAGTAAAAACGAGATTTTAAAATTACGCACAGCAGCCATCTTGTGATAATGCAAACCATTGAAATAAATTAGATGCCAGTGGATCAACATTTGTATAAGCATTTAACGTGCAACTTTTCACGGCACTCGGATAGTTAATTCGCGAGAAACGTCCATTTAAATATTTATACTTCGCGTCGCCGCCATGTTGGATTTGTGCTCACCAGGTTCCTGAAAGTCCTATAGGTGAACATATGTTCATAGTCTCTATGAACATTAAAAAATTCAGTTTGGTTGCTGTAAAAGATTCATAGATATTGAGAACCGTCTAAATATTTCGGGAGCTCACCATTTAGGAGTGTTATGTGTATAGGCCATAGAGTTATGTACCATTCAAGGACAATTATTGCCTAGGTTCATTATTCAAACTTTCACTTCGATCGCATGATTACGACACAAGAAATTAAAACTTAATTTTAAAATTTCGCACAGCCGCCATCTTGAGGTTATGTAAGCAATTGAATTAAATTAGATGGCAGTGCATTACAATCTGCAAAATCAATTACTGTACCACATTTCACTGCGCTCAGAGAGTTAAATCACGAGAAAAGTCTATTAAAATATTTTAAATTCGCTTGGTCGCCATGTTCGTTTCGTACTTTACAGGTTTATGAAATATACATAGGTATACCTATATCAGTACCCTTTATCACCGTACAAAATTGCAGGGTGATATCTGTAATAGTTTCGGAGATATAGAATGTCAGTGAAATATTTCGCACAGCCACCATTTTGAGGTTATGTAAACAATTGAACTAAATTAGACTCCAGTGCATTATAATGTGTATAAACATTTGCTGTACCAAGTTTCATTACATTTAGATACTTAAATCGCGAGAAAGGTCTATTTAAATATCTCAACTTCGCTTGGCCGCCATGTTCGTTTTGTAGTCACCAGGTTTTTGAAAGTCTCATAGGTGAACTTCTAGTAGTGCCCTTTATCACCGTACACAATTTCAGGGCGATATCGGTAATAGTTTCGGAGATATTGAATGCTAGTGAAATATTTCGCACAGCCGCCATGTTGGATTGGAGAGACATAACTAAATTTGAAGGGCACGGTCGAGGTCGCCGGGAATAGTGCTATGAACTTCCCGAGTTTCATTGAAATCGCTCCAGCCGTTTCGATTTTATTAGGGGGGGACACACACACGAATCACACACACACACACACACACACACGCACACACACACGGACAAAAGGTGATCTCATAAGCCTATTTTTTCAAAATTGAAAATAGGCTAAAAATGGAACTTTTAAACTATTCTTATATTGTTGGGATTGTATCTAGTTGTAAGGAAAGACAGAGAATTACAGTGTCATTTTCAAAGACCAGTGACGATATAATATATTGTGATTATATCGTTAAATATACTTATATATACTTATAATTCATGCACTATAATACCCCCTTGAGTATACATATGCTAGCTCAGATTCTTTTCCGGAAACATAGTGATGGTTTGGGCTATATTTTAAAATAGCGCGTCACATTTCAATTTTAACATTGATCTAGGGTTAGAGATTTACGCTGTGAAATGAGACATATGGCTCGCTGAACCATTAACACAAACGCGAACCAAAGCAAACAAAATGGATCGAAACGCCAGCAAATGACATTATCAATAACTGTGATGATATCTGCGTGACAGGCCGATGTGACTGGCACATTTCCGGAACGATTAAAGACGACAGTCCTTTATCAAGCGCATATCGCCATTTATAAGTTAAAAGTTAAACATTTGTACTTCAACTTAAACAGAACACAGTATGGGACTTATTCATTGCAAACGTCTCGTCATCCAATACAAGTACTTGTCATTGTATTTCCAATGAGTTTGCTAAATTTATCGAACAACTACATAAATATATCATACTTAATGTCACTATGAACGGAGCATTTACTGAAGACTTTGAGGAAAGTAATTGATATGCACGCCATCTGTATTTTGTGTGAAAAGGAAGAAATAAGTGCGTGTACTTGTAGTTTTAGATAATAGTATGGGTTTCCTGCACCAGATACGAAGACATGGATTCAGGGACAATTTAGATGGATTAATGCTTGAGAGACTGGCATTCATGCTTCCTATAATATGTAAAGTAAGATATAGCCTAGATATTATACATAAAGGTTTAGATTGCCCGCTGTCTACTATAATACATTTCATTGTGGTCGGACTTGTTGCCAAGGTAACTAGGTGACGGAAATTCGTCAACAAAAGACTGTCCACGGTAGTCCCAAATAGACCCTCAGCTCAAATCATTGTCGTTTTACAGATCCAGAACATACAATCTCTATACTGTACATAAAATTAGATTTTTGTCTGAATATTTTGAATTTTCGGCTAAAACTTTGTATTTACCCCGGTCGAAGTGTGTAATGACCAAATATAGCCTCAGTTTGATTTTTGTTGTCGGGTTTTAGCCTACTTCCGTTTTTTGCAAAAAATGAAAGTAGACTTCTACACAGGGCAAAAAAATTGTGTGTCTGTCTGCGTGTGTCTGTCTGTGTGTGAGTCTGTGTGTGTGTGTGTGAGTGTGAGTACTCTGAATGTCTGTCCCCCCCTATCAATTCGAACACGGTGAAACCGAATTGAACGAAATTTGGTACAGAGATAGCACTAGCAAAGGGCACCTCAGGGTCATATTTTATATCGCCGCCATCTTCACGGAAACGTAATGGCAGCCATCCAAATGTTCAAAGCTTAAATCAAATTACGACTAACCTAATCATCCGATCTCTACCAAATTTTACAACATTATACCTTTATGTATGAAGGATCTTTTCACCAAACTTTAAGGTCTCAGTCCAATAATTTGTGGATGGCGGCCATGTGTGTGTGCAAATCGATTCCCTCTATCAATTCAAAAACGGTGACACCGAATTTAACGAAATTTGGTATAGAGGTAGCGCTAGCAAAGGGCACCTCAGTGTCATGTTTATATCGCCGCCATCTTCACGGAAACGTAATGGCGGCCACCCAAATGTTCAAAGCTTAAATTAAATTGCGACTAACCTAATCATCCGATCTCTACTAAATTTTGCAACAATATACCTTAATGTGAGAAACGTTTTTTGTCCAAACTACAAGGTCATCCGCCTAATAGTTTCAGGATGGTGGATGTATGAATCATGTAAGTATTATAGCCCAACCATAACTTACGATTCAACAAGGCCTGATCTCAACAATTCAGCTTATCGTACATATGGAGGTTTAAACTGTCCTCAAGGAGGTGACGGGTAGGATATTAGCCTATTATAATAGAATATGTAACCGTAGAAGTGACTTAACAGGTCTGATTGACCATGCCATATGGTTGTGGGTCGTACAAAAAATGGCCGCTATTTGTGCTCGTAAATCCATTTATATTCGTAACTGCGTAAGGTTGTATCCTTTTAGGAATGTACTGAACAAAATAATACAAGTTTAGTATCAAATGGTTTATAGAAGCGCCAAAAAACGCAAATGAAATCGTTGATTACAACACAAAATATGATACATTCGTACTAAAGAAGTTATTTACATATCTATAATGTATCGCATTCGTGGCGTAGTGGTAGCGATCTAGCTTCACAGTGAAGGGTTCCGTGATTGAATCCCCGTAGTTTCGTTTATTTTTACTTCGTTTTTTTTTGTATTTATTGGTTCATAACTACCCACACGTTATAATAATAAGCATATATCGTGCGTATTTGCAATCGAAGAGATTATATAATATGCTGTACTCATAAAACCACACATTTCAACACTCGACTAGAGCTATTTAAATTCTTTGTCCTTGATCCACGGTTTGAGTCTATTGTTGTTATTTTTGTTGTTGATTCTTTAGTGGTTTTGCGGCATCATAGTTTTGTAGCCCCGTGTACTTGGGTGTGCGTAGAAGTTTCTGATAACCTGTGTCACTCAGAGGTCTGTAGGCTTACTAGTGTGTTTACTTTTATACGAGACAGGATTTGGGTAAGAAGCTGTTGTTGCTGCTGTTTCATTTGAGATGCACGGACATCATAGTCATAATGTCCCGTGTATTTGGGTGAGTGTTGAATTTAGTCTCATAACCCGTGTTATTTTGATGGCTGTATTAGTGTGTGTAGGCTATATATCATTCAGGTGAGGATTCAATCAATCAACGTATACTATCCGTATAGCACGTTGTATTTCAACAAGCTACTACAACCAACATTCAATTATATTCCTTGAAGAGGACAAAGAGTTATAACTAAACCCATACATTTAGGAGAAAGTAGGCTATGTGTTCTTTACTGAACATCTTGTTCTATTTGTTATTGATTGGCATAGAAACTACTGCAATGAGAGGCATGAACATTTGTATGTACGTAAAAAAAAATCTTAAACTAAAACTAGACTACAAACTATTCTTGCAATACAAAGCTGTGAGGGCATTAAGAGAAATCCTAAAATTTCGCCTGTAAGGTTATTGCGCAATTCATATTCACCTCTTGACATGCAGTTCAAGCCTCAGTCATGTTTCGTGGAATGTTCTTGAAATGGCTGAAAATCACCCATTGCTTCGGTGATAGCCTAAACCGAGAAGCAAATTATGTTGACATAAGTTACGTGTGTCTCAATCATGCAGAATAAAGGTATAAGCTATGATTCATTTCTCATGGTCCGTAGGGTGATATACACTCTACAGTATTGACCTTGGTGTTGTGAGTCCATACAAAAGCTACTTAAACAGTCTAAAGACTGGTTGCATGGCACAGTGGCAACGTACACGCCGGCTGTTCCCAATGTGTCAGGATTCAATCCTGGCTCATTAAGTTAACATTTGAGAGTGCGCAATTCCGAGGTCAATGTCAGTAGCTTTAACATACTTGCACGTTAAAGATCCCCTTCGGAGCAAAATTCTGTCACCCTGGCGTCTTTAAAAGCCTCATTAGTGTGAGTTAGCCGAGGTCGTTGCGGCATGACTGTTGGCAGTCGCTCACATCCGGGAGGCGAGGAGGTTTGAATCCCCCCGCCGGCAACCTTGAAGATGGTCTTCTGTGCTTTCCCATCTTCCTTCCAGGTAAATGCCGGGGTTGGTCCTTAACTATAGGCCACAGCCGCTACCTTCCAACTCCTCGACCCTCCCTTCCAACTTTCCTCCCCAACGGTACTTGTAGCTCACCCATTGGGTGTCCGTCTCGAAGCAGCTACAAAACTGGCGAGCCGAACATGTCCTCGGACACTCCCGGCACTAAAAGCCATACGCTAAAAGAAAAAAAAAATAGTAAAATGAGACGTAAAATCAACATCAATATTTACGTTTAAAAGTGCACGGCCAGAATTAAGAATAGATTCTCTTCTTTATTATTGTAGCAGTCACCCCAACTCCATTGGTTTCCTCTAAACGACGGATGTGTTAATGTTGATATCTCGCTGTTGATTCCAAAGTTAGTAAGTACTTCTGTATTCATGGAATATCGTGTGTACTTGTGTAATTTACTCCAGTATTTGCTATTTAGTGGGCAAGACTTTTCAATTTTTCTGTTATAGGAATTTTGGTTGTGTTGGTTGGTTCTTAAGTTTAGGGGCAGCGACAACGCGGTCATGTAGCCCCGTGTACTTTGGGTGGGTGTAGAATCTGTCTGATAACCGGTGTTAATTGTGATGACTCTATTAGTGTGTGTTATCTGTTTTTTAATTCAAGTAAGGACTGCAGACTTATGAATGTTTCAAATAGTTCCTACTTTTGCCGCCGAACGGCACCGTCGACGACTACTAGTTCAGAACTTAGCTACCAGACGCCACCGCAGTCGGCTCTTGGCAACGAACATAGGAACCCAAGAGCGTTGTACATTCTTAACCTATACAATTTAGCTTCACACAGGTGTAATTAGTGGAAGGTTATTTAACATGCCATAAATCTATGACATGGGACCGCCGGCTTTACTTCCCCTCCGAAGGAAGGCATACTGAGAGATTTTTAACGCTCTTAAAAAATCCGATGACTTCGGCCGGATTTGAACCCGCGATCTTGGGCATAGAAGCTCAGCATGCTACCGACTACGCCACCGAAGCCGCCTTATAGGAATTTTGTTTCATTCTTCGGTGACTGGGTGATGACCTATAATTTGTCGTCAGTCCCCTTATTCTATGTACCCATCAATAATGGGTAATGAATGATAGTCATGTATATGTTTTTTTTTTGGTCTATCATAAGTATCTTCTTCGACCTGGTTTTGGTGTTAGCGCACGCTTAAATGAGAGCGAGCTAAGTGAACTTGAGATTGTTGTCATGGTAACTGCTGTACTTTAGGTATCAAAATTTGTCCACCGAAAACTGTCCACGCCAATCACAGATACTTTGGAAGCTCAAAAAACATATCCATGTTAAAATGCCCAACTGAAAGCACATTTGCCTGGAATAAATGTAAGGGGGCGGGGACTACACTAGAAATTCCATTGTCAGATGCCGGAATTTGAACAGCTGACCTCCAATCAGTGCAGGTTGAAGAACATTACAAAGCTGCATACGAGGAAGGGTCCTGGAGAAGGTAGGGACTTCTTCGAAGTTACTCCGGCTCCTGCCACATATGCAGGTCCTAATGCTGTTTTAAATCATGAGTCTTAAAATCTCAATTCGTGTCCCTTTTCTAACCTCCTGAGTTTTTGTTCTCACTCTCCTTATTAGCCACACTAAAAGAAGCTGTCATCTTGTGCGTGTGTCACGTTTTTTGTGTAATGTTAGCATACGTGGGCTTTTATTTAAGGTTTCACACTTTGAGGCGTTCACGCTCTGAGGAACTGTCCGGAAAACCAAGTCATAAAAGTAGGTTTCAGGGAGGAAGAGGCGGAAGAGGAGGAGGAGGAAGTGACAGATGATCTCCCCACTTCTGTGTCGGACGTCTTCTGCTTATTAGTAGCAATTGCGGTAATGGGCGGGCTGTATGCTACGCGCACGCTATCGCCAGATCTACTGACGGCCTTGGAGGCGGTCAGCAGGTCACAAGATGAAAGGAGAGGGGGAGGAGGTGGCACTTGTCGCTTCCAGCGCTCAGTGGTCATTCGTCTTGAGTAACGAAATCGCTTGAGTGTATTTCAAGACAAACATCTTTTACTGACGTGTCCGGAATTCGTTTTCTGCCTCAAGCAACGCGAAAGAATCAAACAAAAAGAAAGGGACGAACCGTCTCAAAAGGAAGGATCCGAAATTGTGAGTCATTTCTCTTAAATTAAATGGAACTTCTTTGATTCTGTTACTATAAGAAATAAATTCGTTCCTTAACAGGTATATTTGTCACATTTGCTTCGCAAAGGCACACGGACGTATTCTGGAACTGGTGTTATGTGCTTTGACACTGAAATAGGGTTTAGTTTATTCTAGTTGATAATTAATTTGCGTTTAAAAATATAAATTCAATAAGTGGTGACTACCGGTACTGATTTTTGATGAGACTTTTCCTTATACATCATGTTATTTTCTTGAAATTTGGTCTCCATCGATTAATTTGTTTGCCAGTTTTTTCCAAGAAACTATGTCTCTATTTGAAAAATATTATTATATTTTAGCCTAAGAATTATTCCTTCTTTGATGCCACCATTTTATTCAATTTGGATTTAATCCTGCGTATATTTACGATATTTACAATAATATTATTAGGAATTCTATTGCATATTCCGTCACTTCTGTCCAATATACATTTTCTCGGATTAATTATGCAATTCTACCTATAATATCCTCATCAAAAGGCGATCGTTATTGAATGAATACATCTAGAGATAAATTGGAAGACACACCTATTTCCTGTTCTAATTTTGACAATATATTGACAATGCATTATCATAATAGAGATACATTTTGTTGTTGTAATGGGATACATTTTAAACAAATATATTACTCTCACAATGAGAAGTTTTCACCACCGCATTGACAATAATAATAATAATAATATTAATAATAATAATAATAATAATAAAAATGTACTTAAATACAATTTTGGTTAACAATATTCTTATTTTTAAAGAACTAGATGGACCCGGCATGCGTTGCAATGCCAATTAGAGAAAGTGTTGGCGTTGTAACTTTGTTTGTTGAAGTGCTTTTGGATACACAATATTGTTTTCATTTTCCGTTAACTGCCTATAAACTATTGTAAAATGGATTTACGATCTCAGAAACATTCGGGGGAGCGTGTTCAACAACTCACCAAAGTTTCATCGCAAACGGATGAATGGTATATGAACGCATACGGGACTTTGTTAAAACGATTTGCGCACCGTCACCCATTTTTTTAATCTACTCGTGTGCTACCTATTGTAACATGGATTTACTAAATCAGAAATATTCCCAGGGCTGTAAACAACAACTCACAGAAGTTTAATCGCAATCGTATGAATTATTTATGAAAGCATACGGGACTTTCTTGAAAACAATCGCGCGCTGTCACACATTTGTTTAATCTACTCGTACGCTACCGATTGTAATATGGATTTACTAAGTCAGAAACCTTCACAGGAGGGTACACAACAACTCACCAAAGCTTCATTGCATTCAGTTGATTGGTATATGAAAGCATACGGGAGATTTTGAAACTATTCGCACGTTGTCACTAGTTTGTTGAATCTATTCTTGCGCTACCAATTGTGAAATGGATTTACTAAGACAGAAACCTTTACGGGAGTGTGTACAAGTAGCTCACCAAATTTTCATTGCAAACGGATGAATGGTATATGAACGCAGATAGGATTTTGTAAAAACGATTCACGTGCCGTAACTCATTTTTAATATATAGGCTACTCGTGCGCTACCAATTGTAATATGGATTTACTAAGTCAGAACCCTTTAAGGGGTGTACACAACAATTCACCAAAGTTTCATCGCAATCAGAGGAGTGGTATATGAACGCATACAGAACTATTTTGAAAAAATTCAAAATTTGTTGAATCAATTCGTAAGCTACCAATTGTAACATGGATTTCTTACATCAAAACCTTCTCAGGAGTGTACACAACTACTTACTAAAGTTTCATCGTAATCGGATCAATGATATATGAACGCATACGGGAATTTTTGAAACGAATAACGCACCGTCACTCATTTGTTGAATCTACCCGTGCGTTACCTATTGTAAAATGGATTTCCTAAGTCAGGGTCCATTGCATGCATTTACACAACAATTCACCAAAGTTTCATCGCAAACTTAAGAATGGTTTATGAACGCGTAAGGGATTTTGTTGAAACGATTTGCGTGCTGTCACTCAGTTATTGAATCTACTCGTGCACTATCTATTGTAAAATGGATTTACTAAGTCAGAAACCTTTGCAGGAGTGTACACAACAACTCACCAAAATGTCATCGTAATCGGATGAATGGCTTATGAACGTATGTGGGACTTTGTTAAAACGAATCACGCGCCTCGTTGTTGAAGCTACTGGCGCGCTATGTATTGTAAATTAAATTGAATATGCCTAAAAACATCCCGGGAGTGTGCACAATAGCTCACCATAATTTATCTCAATCGGATGAATGGAACAAGAATCCATCGCCAACACTAATTTGTTGAAACTACTCGTCCGCTATGTATTGTAAATTTGATTTACTATGCCTAGGCCTATAACAATCCTGGGAGTGTGCACATCAACTCACCAATATTTGATCGCAATCGAATGAATGGGATATGTACGCAAAAGGGACGAACAATCAAACATTCATTGTTATATCATCATCCGACTTTCATGTGTTAGTCCTAAAAGAACTGTTACGGTCTGCACAAAATATTTGAATTTTCACGCCATCTTTTCCTGGGGCGACCTAGAGATCTCTTCCCACCGGGGCAGTAGTTGACGACTGCTTTAGGGATCCTGCTACTGTCCATCCTGTTGATGTGCCCTAGCCAATTTCTTTGGTATTCATGGATGTATTCCAATATAGGTCTGTCATATACAGTCGATTATTCTCTCAAATTTGGGTTATGAGGATTTACTTTTCACTCAAAGTAATCAGAGATATGTGAATACTGTATGTGAATATTAATTTTACTAATAATGCAGAATATGGTCTATACGTATACAAGGTGAGCCTCTTAAAAGTTTCACCGAAGATATATCTGAAACAACAGTAGATAATTAAAATAGACTTTCACGGGCCTGGAGGCTCATTAAAGTAAATGTAGGTCTATAGATCATTCAAAAATGTAAGATAATATGACGTTCAGCAAATACATATGTGTTTTAAATGGACATTCAGTCTTATTTATGGTACAATTGATAACATGGAAACTCACGTTGAGAATAGCGTTTATTGTATCACAGTTGGTCAATTACATCCTGATAAATTGTAACGTAAAATTGAAGCTTGAGTTAAACGAAACGTGCAAAAGTTGCACATCCTGATATTCACGTGCGATCTCTACGTTGCTTCTAATCACGATGTATAACGAAACCTGCTATAACGCGTGTTGTCAGGAAGGTCGATATTTCTCTGCTTGCATCTCGTTTGGTACTGGGACACTGCAAGCATATCCCGCAAACGAAACAGAGCGCTATTAATTTTCGCTTGTATTGGTGTGCAGTTACATAGAGGGAAAAGTAATAGGGTTCAGTATCGTTTGCAGGATAAGCTTGCTTTGCGTTAGTACCATACGGTATGCAAGCAGAGTAATAGCGACCTGATAACAACGCTAGTTGGGCTGCATAAAACTATATTAAAAGGGGCAGCTGATTTACCTGGTATATTATTATTTGAGGTATATTTGCAGTGAAAGGTTTAGGTGGACCACCCTGTATATTTATTGAATGAAGTGTATTGTAAGAAAGGATCGTGAACTGAAGGATTTGAATGAGTTTTTGAATGGTATGGACTCCCGTCTTACGGAAAGAATATATGATGAAAATTAATGATTGTAAAACAAAAATACTGGAATGCAGCCAAAATAAATCAGAAAACTCTGTTGATGTTTGAGTCTTCAGTCTTTTGACTGGTTTGATGCAGCACTCCACGCCTCCCTGTCCTGAGCTAATCGTTTCATCTCTACATAGCTACCATACCCTACATCCGAGGCAATCTGTTTAACTTATTCTAACCTTGGTCTACCCCTACAGTTCTGGTCCTTGACCCTTCCTTCCATAACTAAGCTTGCTATTCCTGGGTGTCTTAGTATTTGTCCTACCAACCTATCTCTTCTCTTCATTAGCAATCGCCAGAAACATCTCTCCTCTCCCACTCGTCTTAATACCTCTTCGTTTGTAACCCTATTTACACATCTAATCTTCATCATTCTCATGTAACACCACATTTCAAACGCTTCAATTCTCCTAATTTCTGCTGCACCAAAAGTCCAAGTTTCACTTCCATAGAGTGCGACGCTCCAGACAAAGGCTTTCTAAAATGTCTTCCTAATACCTAAATCTATATTCGATGTCAACAGGTTCCTTTTCTGTAGAAATGCTTTCCTTGCCTGAGCCAACCTACTTTTTATATCCTCTTTGCTTCGTCCATTACTGGTTATTTTGCCTCCTAAGTAACAGAAGACTCCTACTTCCTTGAGTTTCTCCCCTACCAATTTGATTTCCATAGAGGTTTCTGATTTATTGCGGCCGCATTCCAATATTTTTGTTTTACATTTATTAATTTTTTCATCATGAATTCTTTCCTCAAGACGGAGTCGATACCATTCAAAAACTCATTCAAATCCTGAGGCGTGTCGGCCAAGATGACGATGTCATCAGCAAATCTCAGAGTTGAAAATATTTCTCCTTGAATCTTCACTCCCACTTTAAATTTCTCTCTAATTTCCTTCATTGCTTGTTCAATGTTAAGATTGAAAAGTATGGGTGATAAGTTGTAGCCTTGCCTCACACCTTTCTGAATACCAGCTTCTCTCTCATGTCCATCAGCTCGAATGACTGCTGTCTGGTTTCTGTACAGATTGTAGATCGCCCTTCTATCCCTGTACTTTATTCGAATCATTTTCAAAATGTCAAACAATTTAGTCCAATCAACGTTATCGAAGACCTTTTCTAAGTCTACAAATGCCATGAAGGTTCTCTCATCTTTTCTTATTCTACCTTCCAAAATCGGCCTAAGACTTAGTACAGCTTCCCTTGTTCCTACATTTCTCCTGAAACCAAACTGGTCTTCATCCAACTCCGCTTCTATCTGCCTTTCATCCTCTTGTAAATTATTCTAGACAGGATCTTTGAAGAATGAGTAATCAATCTGATTGTACGGTAATCCTCACATCTGTCAGCTCCTACTTTTTCGGTATAGGGATGATAACATTTTTCTTGTAATCAGAGGGTACCTAACTTGTCTCATAAATCCTACACACCAAGTGAAATAACCTGATCAGATCTTCATTTCATATGCAACGTAGCAAATCAATCGGTATATCATCTATACCTGGTGCTTTGTTCTTGCTTAAGTCTTCCAATGCTCTGTCAAATTCTGATCTCAATATTAAATGTCCTTTTGCATCCTCATCAATTTCCTCCTCTCTTTCCATTACATGATTCTCAATCTCTTTTCCCTTATACAAACACTCTATGTAAGCTTTCCATCTCTCAACCTTTTCTTCCCTATATGTTAGAGGCTTTCCATTTTTGTCCTTAATATTACAGCACTTAGTATTCTTTTCCCCAAATGTATTCTTAATCCTTCGATAAGCTGTGTCTAGTTTTCCTAATTTCAGACAATTTTCTATACCTGCACATTTCTCTTTCAACCATTCTTCTTTCCCTTCCTTGCACTTCTTGTTGACCTCATTTCTCAGACGTCTGTATTCTGCTTTCCCCTTTTCATCTCTTACATTCTTGTGTTTCCGCCTTTCATCCATCAATTCTAGTATATCCTGAGTGATCCACGGTTTTCTGTCTATTCTTTCTTTCCTACCAATGTTTTCTTCTGCGGATTTTGTTATTTCATTCTTCAAAAGTGTCCATTCGTCTGCAATGGAAGTTTGTTTAGGGGTTTTCATTATTCCTTCCTGTATACTCTTCCTGATTCTTTCATTTACATCCTTCTCTTTCAGTCTGTCTATTGTCCACTTTTTTGGCTTTTGAATTTATTCAGTTTCTTGAACTTTAATCTGCATTTCATAACAACCAGATTGTGGTCAGAGTTTATGTCAGCACCGGGATATGTTTTACAATCCAAAATCTGTTTTCGAAACCTTTGCTTGACCATAATGAAGTCGATTTGGTAACGCCCTATATCTCCTGGTCTCATCCATGTGTATATTCTTCTATTATGGTTATTAAATAAGGTGTTAGCTATGACCAACTCATGCTCGGTGCAGAATACTATCAGCCTGCTTCCTCGATCATTCCTTTCACCTAATCCGAAATCTCTTACTATCTTCCCTTCTCTTCCGTTTCCTACCACAGCATTCCAATCTCCCATTACTATAACATTTTCATCACCCTTGACATACCTCAGAATTTCATCTATTTCTTCGCAGACCTTTTCAACATCTTAGTCATCAGCTTGACTGGTAGGCATATAGACTTGTACCACTGTGATGCACATAAGTTTTGTATTGATTTTTGCTACAATAATCCGTTCACTATATTGCTCATAATATTCCACCCGCTGTCCAAGTTTCCTTCGCCATATGAGACCAACCTCTATGGACATCAAATTGGCAGGTGAAAAGCTGAAGGAAGTAGGAGACTTCTGTTACTTAGGAAGCAAATTAACCAGTGATGGACGAAGCAAAGTGTATATAAAAAGTCGGTTGTCTCAGGCAAGGAAAGCATTTCTACAAAAAAGAAATCTGTTGACATCGAATATAGATTTAGGTATTAGGAAGTCATTTTTGAAAGCCTTTGTCTGAAGCGTGGCGCTCTATGGAAGTGAAACATTGATTATTGGTGCAGCAGAAAAGAGGAGAATTGAAGCATTTGAAATGTGGTGTTACAGGAGAATGATGAAGATCTGATGGGTAGATAGGGTTAAAAACGAAGAGGTATAGGATGAGTGGGAGAGGAGAGATATTTCTGGCGACTGCTAATGAAGAGAAGAGATAGGTTAGTCGGACACATACTAAGACACCTAGGAATAGTAAGCTTAGTTATGGAAGGAAGGGTTGAGGACAAGAACTGTAGGGGTAGACCAAGGTTAGAATATGTTAAGCAGATTGCCTCGGATGTAGGGTGTGGTAGCAATGTAGAGATGAATCAATTAGCTCAGGACAGGGAGGAATGGAGAGCTGCACTAAACCAGTCATAAGACTGAAGACTCAAACAACAACATTTGTTTTTATGTTTAACTTTTATTGAAATTTAAGACTTGACTATGTCAGGAGCCCTGGCAGGAAATTGGGAAAACGTAATTTCACCCAATTGATATTTGCGTGTGGGTTGATCTTCATCTGTAAAGCGGGATAATTCAGTCAGTACCCTACTGGAATTCATTGGGAATAAGCCAATTAACGCTGGCCACTGCCGAAGATCAAACATCGGCTTTATCAACTACTACTACAAGGTAGGAGCGATGATGCTTAATGCTAGACTACGGTTTGTGAAATTATATTTGGGGCCGTTAGTCCTAACCATAATAAGGGAAGAATTTTGACCCATGAAAAAAAAAAGATACGAGCCTTACAGTAGTCGCATATGATAGCATCTGTCATGTTATCCTACTATGAAATTGAGATGAAATGTATGTGAAGTCGTCTGACATGTTATCCTACTCGAATACCACACAGCCTGGATATTCTTAAAATGTTAATTTACGCTCCATTTTCATACTGGTACTATGATGAATGTGTAGATTGAATTGGAGATATGCTACTATCACACTTGGTTGAACAATTATCACCTATTATATTGTAATTAAGAGAAGGAATGAAACCAATGTCTATAGCCTATCTATAGACTACTCGAAATAATGTTCAATACATTCAAATTTCCCAACTCCTGCTTGGTTCAAACTATTGTAATTAAAATTAGATAAATCGTAATTTCAGATCGCCTCCGTAGCGTAGCGGTCAGCATGGTTAGCTGCCGCCCCGGAGGTCCTGGGTTCGATTCCCGGCTCTGCCTCGAAATTAGAAAAGTGGTATGAAGACTGGAACGGGGTCTACTCAGCCTCGGGTGGTCCAAATGAGTAGAGGGGGTTCTATTCCCACCTCAGGCATCCTCGAAGTGGTTTTCCGTGGTTTCCCACCGTAATATCTCTGCCCCACTTGGGCGATCATTTGTAATATGCCAGCCTCTCAATACTTCTATATGTACGGGGTATGTGGTGTTAAACTCCTGTTCGATAATACCAACAGCAATATATATTCACACCTATTTACTCCAAAGTGACTTAATAAATAAAACCCTTCAGCTTCTGGTAAAATCGATAATATATTGATATACCAGACATAAAACACACATTTCGCAGGATCCTCCTCGTACAGAATTTCTCTCCCTATCGTATTGACACAGATACACATATGACATGATATAGATGACCCTCAGGAATATGGTTGACGGGTACTTACAGATGTTGGCTTCAGTAGTGGTGACCTATCTCTACTAATTCTGGGGTAATTTGTTCCCAATGAATTAGTCCTATTACTCGCAGCACAATTAATTTTGTTTCACACGCCGTTTCTACTGTTAGGATGAATATTATGTTCGTTAATTTTGTAACTAGCATCCAACGATTTAATTTGCGTCGTGGATCTAGTCTCATACAAATGCTTCGAATCCGTTTTGGATCGTCGCATTAACTCCGCTTGTGAATTAAATAATGCTTGGCATATTGGACCAGCATTCCTGTACGAATAAATTGCCGCTATAGTTGAAAATCAGATTTACAGATCTCAGATCACAATAAATAGTGCTGTTTGAAGTAAGCTATCTTGGTGATATACTTAAGACTAGGCTCATCATTCAATCAAGAACTTATAGCCAGCAACTTGGTTATTGTATCAAACACGACTAGTGTTATACTGTAATGTCTCTTCCTCAACACACAAAACCAAAAGACAAGTCCTACTGACTAATACTTTTCGCTCACACGCGGTCTGAAAACTGAGTCGACCGCACCGTCGTCCAAAAATGAGTCTACCTCCTCCCGCGGAGTTCCAAAATTGAGTGTCCTCCACTTGCTTCCACAAAATCTAAGTACCATCATCATCCCCCACCAATACATCGGTTTACCTGGGTTGACCCAGGGATCCAACCATTCACAACGCTTGATTCTCAACATTACCAAATATGGAAACAGTCCATCGTCCTCGCTCGTACATTGATGCCAAGTCTCACCTCTGACTCACCCTCCCTGGCGCTCTGCTCCCGGGAAAAATCTGGCTTCACCAAGAAGACAATTACCTCGTTCGTGTACACTTTCCTGTTTCAAAACTTTATGTTGCTCCAATGTTAAAATATTCGTCACTCCCCAGATTCGGATCCTGCTAAATTACAATACTTAAAAGCTAAACAAATTAATTGGACCTCAATCGCGTCATATTATACACTCTACTAAATCATTCTGTATGTCTACCCCTTATTATTCCCGTTTTTCCCAAAGGGGTCGGGGATGAGATGCGATGGAAGTAGTTGTGGCAATGGTTTTTACGGCCAGATGCCCTTCCTGACGCCAACCTCATGAGAGGAGTTAATGAGAGATGAAATAAATGATGGTGAATGAAACTGTGCAAGGATGTGGAAGGAAGCGGCCGTGGCCTGTCAGAAGTTACCGTCCCAGCATTTGCCTGGTGTTGAAAATGGGGAAACCACGGAAAACCATTTCAAGGACGGCCGACGGTGGGGCTCGAACCCACGCGTCTACCGAGTCAGCAGAGAGCTTGGCCCCATGACCTAATGCTGCTCTTTAGGCAGCGTAGCCACTACTGTCGGTACTTTACTAAATCATTCTAAAACATGAAAAAGCATCAAATAAAAATATACATATGATAAATAAAATTGTAACTCCCCAGAGTAAGGGTTCGATCTCTTTGTAACTTGGGAAGGTTACAAATTCCCCTCCATGGAGTTCCCTTGAAGATATGAATGGGGACTCCATCACAAAACACAGAAATACACAAATGACCCTAAAACAAAATAACCCTTATTACAATCATTTTCTTGATTTCATGCTTCTACATATCTTTCTTTCAAAAGTCTTTGTATTATTTAAAATCTACCTCACACTGACTTTGCTCAAGTGTCCTAAAACTAACTCACACGGAAATTCCTCACGTGTCCTCTGAATGCCATGTCAAACATGATCGATATGGCACAGAACCATGTTGCACACGCCGAAATACATGCTACAATGCATTTTCACTCAATTGCTCTGCTTTATTTCACTTGGCTAATGGTAGCCCTTTCGTCATTTCTTGAAGTGTATCTGTGCAATACATCACAATGTCGGCTAAATCTGTCTCAGAGGATCCTTCCTACCATTACAAGCTAATATATTTCTTAAGATTATGGACATTGTATGACCCTACAATGGTATCTTGAAGGTCTGTTAGGCTATACGCACACTCGCCAATACGCTTAGCAACTATGAAGGGTCCCTTATATAACTCAAAAAACTTGGACATTTCCTTGTCAACAGCGGAAAAAGTGCACGGCATTCTGAGTAAGATCTGATCACCCCTACAAAAATCAAACTAGAGATCTGAGCCTTGCTCTCGTCTCTCTCCCGCCCTGTGATCATCATCACCAACAATAAAACTCCCTCAAAATGATGCCTTCCTGAGCCGTCATACTTACCCATACTTACCGGCGAACTCAAATACTTACCTCTCCGTCCCTTGATATACTCACCAGTACCCTTAATTGGCTCTATGACCCCTAAATATACCATATGGCTACTTTCATCCACCACGGTGGCCTCATACCTGAAAAGAATGACATATATGTGTCCTGAAATAGGTGAACTATCAATCAGCTCGAATTGACGGGTGTACACGTGCTTTAATCTAGGTTTCTCACCCCACACTTCCTTGTTACTCAATAACACTTCCAATAACTCTTACTTACTCCCCTCACACAACTTACTTCTGTCCACGACTTCCCAAAGTGGATCACCTCGATGTTCCTCAACCAACATACGACCTAAAGCCTCCAGCTGTACCTCCTCGTCAGACACCTCTGCTGACAACCCCTCCAAGCCCTTACTAATGCACGCACCATCCATCTCCGCAACTAATTCATACCTCATCTTAATTCCCTGACACTTAATGCCTCTCTCCAGACATAAAACTCCGTTTTCAAAATCACTGTTAACCTTATGCTTGTTCAGTTTGTCCGCACCAAGTAGGTTTACTACTTCGAAAATCAAATCTAACTTCCTAGGCAGTACCATCTGTTTACTCTGTTTCTATCTGCTCCTATAATTCCTGATTTCCACCTTCTGTTCGTCCTGTCTACTAGGAACTCCTTGTTGATATTCACCTTACGTCGCTTTCACCTGCTGCCTCTCCTCATCTCCTCTACATTCTCCTAACAGGGGCAGATAACCTAGATGTTAGGCCCCTTAAAACAACAATTATCATCATCAACATTCTCCTAACGTCACTTTCACCTGCTGCCTCATCTCCTCTAAGCTTCTGTCACATAATGTCCTCTCTAATCGCTGTTCACTCTCCTCTAAACTACTTTCACCTAACATCACTGCCGCTTCTCCCCATCTAAGCTACTTTCACCTAACGTCCCCTCCAACTCCTGACTATTCTCATCTAAACTACTCTTACCTAACGTCACTTCTAACTGCTGCCTCTCCACTTCTACCATAGATTCTCCTTCCTGCCTAGCTTCTCCTGCCTCCTTACTCAAAGACTCATTCCACTCTCTTACGTCCTTACTCACAGACTCTATCTTAGCATTAGTTGCCTTTGCCTGTTTCTTCACTGCCTCATCTACATATGATTTCACCGATTCCACCTGCTTAACTACAGACTCTATTTTCTGGCCCATAGACTCTCTCACCTCCCCTATTTCCTTGCTCATAGACTCTCACACACCTCCTATTTCCTTACTTACAACTTCCATTTTCTTACTTAAAGACTCTCCTTGCTGTTCCATCTTCTTACTCAAAGATTCATTCATAGCCACAAGCATTTGGAGCATCCTATCGTTCACATCCCCTCCATTACCTTTATTCTTACCACCCCCCCTGCATGGTGATCTAATCTTTCTCGGAATTGGTAGAGTTCTCCGACGGTTCCTTTATCAAGCCTTCACCCACCCCGCTCCTATCCATATCCATGTTAAAGTTATTTCCCATATCTTAACGTTAACTTAACTAGCTCTACTTCTCACCTCCATCCTCCAATAACATTTAACCTGCATGAACATTACTAAGATTATTAGCGTATGCGTACACGTGAATGTTATTGTTGTCGCTATATCGTACTTCCATCTCCACAGTTGGGCGTCAATTGGAATATCTCTGCCCCACTTGAAATGGATTTGGGTGGTTTCTATTTCCTCTACGCAAATGTTAAGATGCTAATTTCTAATAGACCACAACCACTTCCTTCCAATGCCTTCCCCAATTGTGTTTCAACTCTCATTGTTTATTAGTTAGCATAGTTCACCACAATTTCGAAAGTACCCGGCTAGAATCCTTACTCTCAAAGAATTTAACTCTGGGTTGAGTTACTGGAATTGTACCGTGAAATTCAAGTCATCCATACAGTGTATATTTCACTTATTAACTCGTCTTATGAGGTTTGTCGTCAGTCATGACTCCTTGTCGTAAAAGCCATCTGCCAATAGAAAATAATATAATCTCATGTCCACCCCTTAACAAACGGAAATAATAAGAGGTAGACATACAGGACATATACTAAATTGTGTATATTCATAAAATATCGTAACATGACTTAGGCTACTATACAAGAGATAAATTTATTTGAAACGTTATTAACTGGTATAGTAAATTTATCTACATATTGATACTGAACAGCATGCTTAGTAACAGGTCATCTGAAGGAATGGCTACGCTATCGCTCCACATTAAAATAAATGTAATGGGAGATCTGAAGTTCGACTCCATGTGCTGATATCGGAAACTAAGAGCGTAGTTTTCCTTCTTGTTGCTCTACACACTCTACAGTCAAATTAGGGATGGCCAAGTATTTCAAACCTTAGATACCTACTCCAGTAAATTCTTGACCCTAGGAAACAGTTACACTTACTACTACGGCAACCACAAAATCACAGGTTATGAGACCAATTCAATATACTCCCGATACACAGTTCTAAAAGGGTCTCCTAAGAATTTAAATTAAGAACAAGGACAACACAGTATATATTAGAGTATCATTAATACAAAGGCTATTTTAGCGAGACGATGCAAACTTCTTACATCTTTAAATTTGGAAGAATGGATTTGATGTATCCCGGTACGGCCTGAGTCTTATGTGTGACGGAGCTGTAGCAACAGGCCCCATGTTTCTGTCCTAGTTTAATCCCAGTGAACTCCTTTACTCATTTAGAACTCTTCGTGAGCTAATCCCAGAACAGCCCGTGAGAACCCTCTCGGGAATTTATCCCTTGTCTTCCATCTACTGCACAGTAGCTGCTGGCTCCACGGCTCTCTTCCACAACAGTGGCTATTTCTGTGAACCACTACGAATCTCTTCTACCTAGAACAGTAATACTCTTAGCACGATTCAAAACTGAGTGCTATATAGGGATTTACTGGACTACCATACCACTCTGTATGTTCGTTCTCCACAGGCACAATTACTCTGAAGCGTTAAGTTTGAGGAAAAAAAAACTTACTCGAACGTAAATCCCCTACAGTCCTGAGAGATGAGCTAACCGATTGCCCCAAAGGCATCATAAGTGTATAATTTGAACGTTCTAACACTCGATCCTATTATTAGGGTCCACGAGACTTATCGTCAATAACTAGGCTATTATTTCTTTATACTTCCCAGCGCCATGTGATTTATTAGGTCAAAATTCTGACTTGGAATCAAATAAATTTGAACTTCATCTGTACAAATGACATGTTGTTATTGTCATTAACTCGTATTAGGCACTTGGGACATATTTGGTCATCAGCACTTTGTACTTCGGTAAGTGTTGAATTCGTATGGCTTCAGTGACGACTGTATAAGTGTGCGTAGTTTTAATTATTACGAACAGGGTTGGGGTAGATGCCCCATGACTTGAATACGGTACTATCCTGGCAGTTGCATAGAGAGTGTGGCAATATACATTGAAAAATAAGCACAGAATAGACGCTGTAGCGCCGGGATTGGAACCTCCAAACTTTAAACTCGGTGCATCTCCTAACCGCGTTCGCTGTCAGCGATTTAACGTGCACTGCTACACCATGGAGTTGTATAAATAACAGCCGAGCGCTTAAGCCACAGCATCATCACGCAGTCTGAGAGAACTGAGCATAGATGATGATTAGATGTTACTACTCGTATATGGCCCTTTTAAGGGCATATCGTGTAGGTTCATTTCCCTTTACATTTATACTACACCTTTCGGAAGAAATGCGTTGCGAAACTACAAATATTATTCATGTAGGAACTGAAAATCGAGTCTGACTTGAGGAAAGAAGCCTATAAACATTCAGCCTAGCCACGCAGATCTCGTTCCTTGTGCGGATGAGTCGCAAGAACTATTCAATCCAATGCCTACGGCTTTAATGTTGTCATTGATTCATTTAGGGGCTTTGAAACATGCCTATGAAGGGCACAGGACTACTAAGCAACCCCTGTCAACCCATTTGGCAAGCACATTATGATGTGAAGCGTGGTCAGCGCGGGCCATTAGCCTTGGTCTCCGTGACTGCCCCGCTGCTTACCTGTCAGACAGGATATTTCATGTTTTTCTGAATTTTAATATTTTAGGACTTTTCAGGGACGGAATTTATTTTGAGTTAGATTTCTATTTTATTCGACGAATGAGAAATTTTATAGACAAAGTTTAGATAATAGTTAAGTTCGAATATAGTGTTGTTCCTACACACACCCAAAGTACACGTGGCTACATGACCGCGTTGTCGCAGCCCCTAAACTTAAGAACCAACCATAGTGTAGTTCGATCGTATTAGAATTTATTTAGCAGGATTTATTAGATTTTGATATCAGTATTCGCAGATCTCGTTCCTTGTCCGGGTGCGAATGAGTCGCAAGACAGATGAACTATTCAATCAAAGGCTTACGACCTTAATGTTGTCATTGATTCATTTAGGGTCTTTGAAACATCGTGGTCGTGTACATCGTGTCTGTGAGAAATCTTTCTGATAATCTGTGAAAATTATTATGGCTATAGTAGGCTACTGTGTTTATTTGCAACTAGAGTTGGAAGGAGACGGTTATGGCCGAAAATTATGGACCACGGCATATAGCCATTTATCTAGGTAGATGTGGAAATCCACAGAAAGCCACGGAAAGCCACATCTATGACAGATAAGTTGGGTATCCAACCAATCTCTTGTCAGTTTTGCCGCATGAGGACAAGTACCCCTTTCCAACTATCAGACCAGCATACAATTCGTTGGTAAAGCCGGAAATCAAACCCGATACTTCTAGATTTAGAGTCACAATACGTAAGCCTATGAGGAGACCATAATATTGAGCTACTGCGTTCGGACAAATATTGATTCAGAACAGTATTTCTATGCTTGGCACTGGAACATCTACAGTACTTGGACGGCAAATGCGACGGATTCTTCAAGGCTGTATTGACAAGGCCCGCCGAGGGGCACATACAAAATACACTATTTTTAACGACCACCTAAATAGTTTTCAAAAAAGGTTTATATTAAGTATTGATTCAGGTGGTAATATAAACCTTTTTTAAAAACTATTTAAGCACATCATTACGGAACCATTATGAGTGATTTAAATAATAGGACCTCCTGAATGCCATGAAAGTTTTCTCAGTTATTATGGTGGACTGGAATCCGAAGGATCCAGGTTCAAGTCCTGTTTGCAGCAGGCATTTTAACGCCTGAATAACATCTTGTTCGCCTAAACATCTTGTACATAACATGCCCAAATAACTGGAAACACATTACTGTATTTCATAAAGGTGCTTCATTATAATAAGGCATCTTCAGAATTGATTTTATTATTTTAAGGCTTGTATGATACAACACATTGTTCCTTGTTTTTAGCCTATTTTCATTTTGAAAAAATAGGCGTATGAGATCACCTATTGTCCGTGTGTCTGTGTGTGCGTGTGAGTGTGTGTGTGAGAGGATTTTTGTGTGTCCCCCCCCCCCCACTCCTAATAAATTCTAAACGGCTGGAGCAATTTCAATGAAACTCGGTAAGTTCATAGCACTATCCCGGACGACCCCGACCGTGTCCTTCGAATTTTGTTACGTCTCACCAATCCAACATGGCGGCTGTGCGAAATATTTCACCAGCATTCAATATCTCCGAAACGATGACCGATATCACCCTGGAATTTTGTTCGGTGATAAAGGGAACAACTAGAAGTTCACCTATGTGACATTTGAAAACCTGGTAACTACAAAACCAACATGGCGGCCAAGCGAATTTGCGCCTTTTAAATAGACGTTTCTCGCGATTTAACAAACCAAACGCAATGGAACTTGGTCAGTATATGTTTATACACATTGTAATGCACTGACATCTAACTTCGTGCAATTGTTTACATAATCTCAAGATGGCGGCTGTGCGATATATTTCATCGGCATTCTATATCTCTGAAACTATTAACTGTATCACCATGAAATTTTGTACGGAGGTAAAGGGCACTACTGGAAGTTTATCAATGAGTCTTTCTAAAACTAGTTAACTACAAAACGAACATGGCGGCCAGGCAAAGATAACATTTTAATAGACTTTTCTCGCGATTTAATGACAATAAAACTTGGTACAGCAAAGGTTTATACACATTGTAATACACTGGTATCTAATTTAGTTCAATTGTTAATATAACCTCTAGATGGCGGCTGTGCGAATTTCGAAAATTAAGTTTTTATTTCTTGTGTTCTAATCAGAAGATCGAAATCAACATTTGCCTAACGAACGTACACAATAATCATCATCTAACAGTACATAACTTCACGGTTCTCAACAATCTACTTCAGCAATCAAACTGCAATTTTGTAAGTGTATAGAGGCTATAAGCATAAGTTCACCTATGGGACGTTCAATAACCTAGCAAGCACAAATCCAACATGGCGGCGACGAGAAATTTAAATATTCAAATGGACGTTGCTTGTGTTTTAACCGTCCGAGCGCAGTGAAACTTGATCCGGTATATGCTTATACATATTTTAATCGACTGGCATCTAATTCATTTAAATTATTTTCATAACCACAAGATGGCGGCCGATCGAAATTTTAAAATCCTCCTTTTATTTCCTGTGTCCTAATCATGCGATTGAAGTTTGAATAAAACACATACACAATAATCTTCATGTAATAGTACATAAATCTAAGGCCTATAATTTAAAAAATCCAACATGGTGACCATCCAAAATATTTAGACGTTTCTCAATATCTACGAATCTATTACAGCAATCAAACAGACAATTTGTATGTTGATAGAGGAAATAAATATAAATAGGATATATGAAAATAAGCTGTATAGTTCTTCACGGAACTACTTGTTATACAAGTTTTCTTTTAAATAGTACGAGGCTATTTCGATGCCACATCGATGACAAGGTCGAATCAGAACGTACCATTTTGATGCTACATAGATGATACGATCAAATAAATGTTTTTGGTCGTGTGTATCAGAACATATTTTTCAGATACTCTACACTGTTCAGGTCGTCACATCGAGCAGCCCTTGCAGTGCATGAAGGAACGATCTTGATCATCCAGGTGGCCTCTTCCAGGGTTTATTGGCATCAGTGTGTTCTTTGCTATTGTGCCACATTTTGTATTGCACAAAATGCACCAAAATACTGATATGAACATATTACTTTCAATTACCGGTGAAGACCAAAAGGAAAAGCAAGAGGATATGAAAAAGTAGGTTTGCCCAGGCAAGGATATCATTTCTACATAAAAGAAATTTGTTGACATCAAGAGTAGTAACCTATAGATTTAGGTATTAGGAAGTCATTTTTGAAAGGCTTTGTTTGAAAATGAACATATTACTTTCAATTGCCGGTGAATACCAATGAGGATGTGAAAAGTAGGTTTTCCCAGGCAAGGAAATCATTTCTACATAAAAGAAATGTGTTGACATCATGAGTAGTAACCTATAGATTTAGGTATTAAGAAGTCGTTTTTGAAAGCCTTTGTCTGGAAATAAAGATATTACTTTCAACTGCCGGTGAAGACCAATGGGAAAAGCAAAGAGGATATGAAAAGTAGGTTGGCCCAGCCAAGGATATCATTTCTACATAAAAGAAATTTGTTGACATCAAGAGTAGTAACCTATAGATTTAGGTATTAGGAAGTTATTTTTAAAAGCCTTTGTGTGGAGCGTGACACTCTTTGGAATTGAAACTTGCACTGCTGGCGCAGCAAAAAAAAAGAGTAGAATAAAAGCATTTGAAATGCGGTGTTACAGGACAGTGATCAAGATCAGATGCGTATGTAGAGTAACAAATGAAGAGGCGGTATATTGGCTTTCTTGGTCAATGAATTAAAACTCAGCTATGTTCTAGTTTTATGCCGTGTCTTGAGCGGAGCTTGGCCTAGGAACACCAAGATAGGCTCATCAGCGAGCTCTTGGGGTCCGTGCCCAGGGCGTAAAACTAGAAATATTGATGAGATTTAAATGAAGAAGTATTAAGACGAGTGGAACAGGATATATGTTTCAGGCAACCACTTATGAATAGAAGAGATAGCTTGGTAGGATATATACTAAGACACCCAGGAGTAACAAACTTAGTTACGGAAGGAAGGGTTGAAGACAAGAACTGTGGGGGTAGAGCAAGGTTAGAATACTTGATAACATATTGTCTCGGTTTTAGGGTGTGGTAGCTACGTAGAAATGAAACGATTAGCACCAGATAGGGAAGCACGGAGCACTGCATCAAGCCAGTCAAATGACTGAAGACTCAAAGAACAACAACTGGTTTGCAAAAATAATTTATGGTAATTAGTTCAATAGTTTTCTGATTCGATCCAGTCACCAACGTAGCAGCGAATTGATGCGTTTCCGGACAGGAGTCACTCGCAATAGCAATTCTGGAACGCCCTGCAGATTGCGAAACAATTTAGGCATCACCCTAACTCTTTTAGTGTGTGATCCTATATGCTGGGAGGATAATGGGCTATATTCAGGAGGCCTCTACATCTCTGGTAAACATGCGCCTACCCTCCGGTGATTTTCTTCCTCTCTGTTATTTTTGAGCCAATTATGCAGCCTATGACTCTGTCATGCAAATGGAGGCTTTAGAAGCTCTATGCTTTATTATGAAACACAGAATTCGGTAATGGCTGATGAATTTATGAGGTAAACAATGGGGGTAAGTCTCTTGTTTACTGATAGCTTATAGAACCCTGACTTTGAACTAGAAAGCTATTCGTCTGTTCATTCAGAGAAATATAACTTACTGTACGTGCCTTCATCAAGGACATTATTTGTTTAAAATCAGACCAAACCGTGGTATAGTGGCTAGCAAATTTCACTGTCACCCCACGATGTCCGAGTTCAATTTCAGGATCTGCCAAGCAGCACTAACGTAGAATACCTCAGCGTCATATTTTATATCACCTCCATCTTGACCAAAACAATATGGCGGCCACCCCAATGTTCCAAGCTTAAATGAAAGTATAATAACATAATAATAATAAACCCTGGCACTACAGCCCATGAAGGGCCTAGGCCTACCAAGTGACCGCTGCCCAGACATTTGGCTGCAGATATTGGAGTGACGCGTGATCAGCGCATCGGGTCCCATCAGCCGTTAATCTTGGTTTTCGTAATCGGGGCGCTGCCTCACTGTCAGAAAGCTACTCAATTGTCCTCACGAGGCTGAGTGCACCCCGTTCCAGTCCTCACGTCAGATTCTAAATCCCTAAAGGAGCCGGGAATCAAACCCAGGGCCTCCGGGTGAGACGCAGGTACGCTACCCCAACATCACGGGGCCGGCTAAATGAAAGTGTGACTTAACTAAATATCTCATATCTACTAATTTTTGGAAAAATATACCTTTATGTCGAAAGCATCCCGTGCCCACACTACATGGTCTTCAGCCCAATAATTTTAGAATGGCAGCCATGTGAGTCATAATACTGAACACCAGATTTAATTACAGTTTGGTATTTAAACTGGGGTGGAATCAAGAAGAAGATAAGATATCACACCATATTTACAAAACCCAAATGCTCGTTCCATGACGTTGAGGATAATTTATGGGAGGGGGATATGAAAATGGTGGAAGCGTTTCACAAAAACTGAAATGCTTCGTTCCCTTACCAGCTCTTTGATCAGGGCTTAGCACCTAATGGGTTTTCATAATTAAGAAAACCTGTGTTCTTTTATCTATACAGTATACCCCCGCAGGGTAGCCATGTTCGTTAAATCGTGCACAACGGCCGCGAGGGAACCGGAAAAAATCGTAGATTTGATGTTCGAATCGCGGCGCTGACAGTGGCTATTCTGGTTGAAGTGTTCCCAGAGTATTCCCACACTCCGGTCAGGCAACTACCGGGATAGCACTTTATTTCATGTCCTGAGGCATCTACCTCATTCCTGTCTCTACTAAGTCTCTACACTACTTCAATCATCACATAAATATACGTTGTCAGACGAGCCTAACACACACCCAACTACGCAGGACTGATGACAAAATTGTCCCAAGACCCTTAAATGAATTAACGACTAAGAACATTACCTATACAGAATTGTATATTGTGACTATTGCTGAATTCTAACGCATATACATTTTGCTTACGATAATAACAATAATATCGTATGGCCTCGGGTGCCGGGTGCAAGCTTTGTTATTTGACACCCAGAGGGTAGCTTTCATGTCGAATTTCGTTGTTCCGTGAAGCACTATGAAATTCAAGGAGGTTAGATATCTAAGGTCCTTGAACACTATAGCGCTTTCTAGTAGAGAAATGAGGAACTTTGTGTTGGCGGAAAATCCCGAGATTAATTTTGCCATTATGAACACGGCCTACTGAATTCAAATGGGTTCTTTAACATGCCAACATCGTATGACATGCGCATCGTAATTTTTGCCGCCTTTCAAAAATCACTTGCCACGGCCAGGGGCGAACCTGCAAGCTTGGGGTTAGTAGACCGATTTGTTCACCCACCGTGGCAAGCTTACTTACGATAGAACCAATATGCATGTCCTATATGCACACATCAACACTGGTAACATCCGTAACTGCTGTGGCGATCACATGTAAATGATAAATGCGATTAGTGTATCCATCGTTTCTTTCATTTCTCTGGGCCATTACTTCTGTTCAACGTGTATAATTCTAACAAGTCATATATTAAGCATCATCGTGGCCTGTATGGTCGTGTACGTATTGTAAGCTATTACAATGCTGACATCAAATGAGAATAAACTAGATTTTGTGCGTGTATTGGAAGCGAGGGGGAGGTGCAGATCAGATATACAATACAGTGTCAGATTGTGAAAGCTATCTGTCATGTTAGCCGTCATATCTTTCCACAACAGAGCTGTGGAGTTGATACTGTGCTTTAACCTCAGACTTGACTTGTAGGGAGTTTTGTTATGGCCATACAGAGCCTGTTCAAAGCCTGTCAAACCCGATATTGGAAGTGATCCGCATGCAAAGAGTGTTTGCTTTATATTTCTCTCCTTTCTTTTCGCTCTCTAACGAAACCACAAGTTAGATATTGACTTTCCGATATTTCTTGGCTAGGAAATAATAGTATGTGTATAAATCATGTTTAGGGTAGCTCCTTTAGACAGGTTGAGACAGTATAAATATTATACATTCGATATGCTTAAATCGAAATATACAATATTCTTTCTCATAAATTATGTCCTGGATAAAACGAAGTTTAGTAACGAATAGAGACCACGGGCAACAAAGAATTACTATTTCTGTTTCATATCCAATACTTTCAGGATAACATGAGTTGGTAACTACCAATATTTGCCGTTTTGTTTGAAGTTCATAACATGGTAAAAGGACACATTTCTTTACCCACAAAGTAAGTTTAAACCTTCAGTTCCAAATGAAAAAGCTATAAGCCATAAGAGTTCATATATTAGATTTTAAGGTGGTTACCCAAGCTGTACAATATCCATTAGTCAGTATAGGCTACTATTTCATGTTCTTGCAACAGCCTATTCATAGAGTCAGTTATTAGTACATTATGCAACGAGCCTCTAATGGCAATAATTAAGACACGAGTTTGTTTATAAAACGAGCGAAGTGAGATTTATAATTTCCATACGAGTGTCAAATTACCATTATAGGCGAGTAGCATACGACTGTTTATGTTCGACGATAATTATAATTTTATTATATGTTCTAACATGCAAATTCATAAATATCTGTCGAGATTCTGTCAGCTGACTTAAGTGAAGAGCGCATGCGCTGGATTCCCACTAAGGATCAAAATCCTTTCAAAGCTTTGTTCTTCTTTTCCTTGGGAATTGTGTGGGCTTAGCATTTGCTCTCTACCCAATAACAAATTCGAAAGCTTTGGAACATTGTTTATCCTGAACTAGCACCAACAGATAGATTACAGGTACTATGAGGAATCATTATGTTATTTTGGTGAAATAACACACAATAGGCTGTTGCAAACACTTTAAAATTAACATGTATTGAATTACCTACTAGTTATTCTTCAAACTCAATGCGTGTACAATGGTAACGGAAGGAAAATCAATCGAGTCCCAAATGGAACAGTCATGATATCTGGCGGAAAAGTTTCGCACAAGAAAACCCTTACTCCATAGAGCTGGATTATTGACTTCCGTGGATCCAATGTCATATGCCTGCTTCCTCCATGACGTCCTGGTGTGTTTGTGTCAACAGCAGGCATTCAATAAAATTGTCGGCGAAATCGTACGAATGCAATGCCCTGTGTAGAAATTGGAGTTGTGATAAATAAGGTACAGTCCTATTTATTTTGTAATATTCCGCTGTTTGTTTATGCAAACAGAATTGACGGTGCACACTTTCCATGTCGGTAATTTATATAGGCTAGTGTAGAAGGATGGTGTGTTGCAAACTTCTGGACGTAGATTCCTAAATCTCTTGCAAATTGCATATTATTTTCTTAATACCGTAAAGGCTCGTGCTGATTTTGTCTTTGTGTTTGGGATTGTAACTACAATGGTTGATCCGATATCCTATACATTGTCAACTATCAAATCATATTTTAATGTCCGACATGGTGCATTTTGAGCGAATATGAGAAGCTATCCTTAACTAATTGGTCAAGAATGAAAATCTTGAGCTCTGATTGATTGGAGAAACTGTGTCATAATGAAAAGTTGTACTTAAATGACTGCCATAATGATACCGGTACAGTTTTCTGACATATAATATTTACATTTTGACATCGTCGATCATAATAGTTCATTATGCAACGAGCCTATAATGGCTATAATTAAGACACGAGTAATTTTATAAAACGAGCGTATGCGAGTTTTATAATTTCCATACGAGAGTCTTAATTTCCATTATAGGCGAGTTGCATACGACTGTTTATGTTCGACGATAATTATAACTTTATTATATGTTTTAACATAAATATTCATAAATATCTGTTGAGAGTCAGCCACTTGAATTTTGTGATTGGAGAGCGAACGCAAAGTATGATATCTCTGTCTTCCAAGATCTCTGAACGACCGACGCATGCGCTCTGTGTGCTTGCAATGCCATATGCAGGCCATATGTTTACATCTGCCGCCTCTCAGTAATATTGTCACCGGAGTCGTTTCAAGACAATGCGCTGTGTAGAAATTAGGGTTGGTGATATTAAGGTACAGTGCTATTTCTTGTCTCATATTCGCCAGTTTATTTACGCGAATATATGGACGGTGCGTATTCCATGTCGGTAATTTATTATTGTTCGATGTTGTGTTTATGTCCGACATGTTGGATTTTGAGCGCATGCGCGAAGGTATCGTTACCTAATTGGTCAATGAACGATCTCTGATTGGCTGGAGAAACTGTATCATAATGAAACACAGTGTTATAATGACCATCATTATGATACAGTTTTCTGACACATAATAGCGAGGGTCGAACATAAAATACATTATTAAACATTTAACAAGCAATAAGTACATTTTTGTTATCCTTTTTTAGAATAATCTACAGTAGACTAAAGGTGTCTGACAAATGGTTTAGGGAGATGCGGAAGGATCTTCATCAAGTTGGACTTAAGTCGGAAGACATTTCAAACCGCGCTAAATTTAGGTCAGTTATCGACAAATTCCAAGGATTCCACGACAAACCAAAAATGAACGAAGACAGGCAGCCAGAGAAAGAAGGCGAAGGTTTTGGGTGGCTAAGAAGGCTTCGAATAATGTGTAATTGTTGCCTAACGTTATCTACAGCCATACTACATCCATGGCATGACTACTACAAGAAAATGTTTAATGAAGAGCTTCCATACACACCTGAATTGACCAGCGATCCAATTGCAGGACCTGCACCTCAAATTACCAAAGAAGAGGTATTAAAGGCTGTAAGTAAAATTAAACAAGTTGTTCCGCGAAGAACTATACAGCCTATTTTCATATATCCTACTTATGTTAATTGCCTCTATCTACATATAAAATTTCAGTTTGATTGCTGTAAGAGAGTCGTACATATTGATAACCGACTAAATATTTCGGATGGTCGCCAAGTTGGATTTTATATATATAGGTCCTAGAGTTATGTACTGTTACATGAAGATTATTGTGTACGTGTAGCATTCAAACTTCAATCGCATGATTAGGACACAAGAAGTAACAAGGAGATTTTAAAATTTCGCATAGCTGCCATCTTGTGGTTATGGAAACAATTGAAATAAATTAGATGCCAGTGAATTAACATTTGTTTAAGGATTTACTGTACAAAGATTCACTGCGCTCGGATGGTCAAATTGCGAGAAACGACCATGTGAATATTTATACTTCGCGTGGCCGCCATGTTGGATTTGTGATCACCAGGTTATTTAAAGTGCTATAGGTGAACTTAAGTTCATAGCCCTATGAACATAAAAAAATAAGTTTGATTGCTATAATAGATTCGTAGATATTCAGAGCAGTCTAAATATTACGGATGGTCGCCATGTTGGATTGTTAAATGTATAGGCCATAGAGTCAAGTACCAATAAAGGAAAGTTATTGCGCAGGTTCATTATGCAAACTTTCACTTCAATCGCATGATCACGACACAATAAATAAAAACTTAATTTTAAAATTCGCAAAGCCGCCATCTTGAGGTTATGTAAACAATTGAACTAAATTAGATACCAGTGCATTACAATGTGTATAAACATTTCCTGTACCAGATTTCATTGCGTTTGGAACATTAAATCGCGAGAAAGGTCTATTTAAAATTTTCAAATTCGCTTGGCCCCTAAGTTCGTTTTGTAATTAACCGGTTTTTGAAAGTCTTATAGATGAACTTCCAGTAGTGCCCTTTACCTCCGTTCAAAATTTCAGGGTGATACATGTAATAGTTTCAGAGATATAGAATGCCAGTGAAATATTTCGTACATCCGCCATCTTGTGCTTATGTAAACAATTGAACCAAGTTAGATGTCGGTGCATTACAATGTGTATAAACATATACTGTACCAAGTTTTATTGCGTTTGGTTTGTTAAATCGCGAGAAACGTCTATTAAAAGTCGCAACTTCGCGTGGCCACCATGTTGGTTATGTAGTTACTTGTTTTTCAAAAGTCACAAAGATAAACTTCTAGTTGTTCAATTTATCACCGTAAAAAAATCCAGGGTGATATCGGGAATAGTTTCGGAGATATTGAATGCTGGTGAAATATTTCGCACAGCCGCCATCTTGGATTGGTGAGACGTAACAAAATTTGAAGGGCACGGTCGAGGTCGCCCGGAATAGTGCTATGAACTCACCGAGTTTCATTGAAATCGCACCAGCCGTTTAAAACTTATTAGGGACACACACACACGGACAAAAGGTGATCTCATAAGCCTATTTTTAAAAAAATTGAAAATAGGCTAAAAATGGCAAAGCGACAGGACCAGATGACATACTGTACCCATGTGAGTAATCTCCATGGAAAATATGCTTCCGCCTCCAGCTAGCATCAGGACTCGGGCGTGTACCGTTCCCCCATTGAGCAGTTGCATATTTTGGATTTGAAACTAAAAGGTATCAACTCTACAATGATAAGGCACAACTCTATTCTAAGACTTTAATTCAGTAATAAAATCATGGCTTCAGACAAATAAAACAATCCCAACAAACATAAAACAAAATCAAACAAAAATATTACTTCCACAATCCACTAATATTAACATAATATCATCATAAGAAACTCATATCATAACTCAAACCTTTACCCTTATATCAACTTTACAATTCACTCTAGTGCGCTGATGCACATACAATTTCATAAACAAACTGTACTTTAATTCTTCTGTCATCCAATGTGACTTCTTTAATTTCACAAAATTACTTATTCCTTAAACATCGTCTTAATTTGACAATTATGTGTGCCGTGTGTGTTTGATCTTTCTCTTCCCACCAAATGCTTTACATGCATTAGCCTATTCAGGTGTCGCACAACAGTCTACGTGCAACTCCATAATTATGTAAGCTACCCCTACACTTCCTCTATTTATATAGCTCCACTGCATGCCGTTGTGATTTCATCTTAAAACTTTAGTTAACGCTGTGTCGGACGGTACTATTAAACTACCCTTGCGCGCGTAGCCTGTGGCGTTAGGTAACCAACTTCTGAAAAAGTTGTCAGTGACAGTAATAAATGCAACCTCCAACCATTCGTTAGATTGCTAAAATCATGAACCATCAGGGTGATCTATAATTACCAATGTGTTCTTAAACCACATGACTTCATTACTCACTATAACAATGTTTCTTTCAATGCAAGCAAGGTCTTAAATCTTTCCTCTCAAAACGCTAGCCTTCATGGTACGTTTAGCGACCCAGCACCTTGGAGCTGTCTGTATACAATGGAACGGAGTAGGGGTTGTTCACAGTTGTAAACCGACCCTTGTCTCCCTGATTCCTGGACTTCATCTCCCCAAGCAGTATACGATTTGTAAAGGCAATACCGTGGTCACAGTGACACACATATCCCAATGGATTTAAACTGAATATTATGCAAATAGGTATTGGATGAGCTTTAACATTTATTCCTACCCTGAGGATATAATAATAACTGGCACCAAATAGGTCCATTTCAACATGAAGGCACGAGATTCATAAAAACATTGGTCTAGTAGGATAACCGGTATCTTAAATAAATGCTGCGGTCAGCCCACATGCTGCCGTCATAAGATTCGCTTCACATGAGCCGAATCACTCAATAATAAGTTCTCGGGTGATCATATAGAATGCAGAGGTGTCCAACGTTCCCCTCACACCTATCACAGGATTCGAACCCGGAACATTCCATATTCATCATCAGAGTTAGGGTCCAACACAAATTAAACTCTGGCACAAAGCACATATCCCAGTATACCCACGGCATACGAGATTTCATACGTCGAATAGAATACCTGGTTCCATGACCTAATGTTATAATCTTCGTCCGTTAATTATTAAGAGAAATCTATCAATTACTCTATAAGCTTTTACACAAGCTGCCAATTCAATTCACTAGAAAGCTTTTCCATTTCCTTGCATAATTATATTCCCATTAATACAATATATTTAATATTAAACTCTTTTCTCAATCCCTTAATGTAATCTTACTGTATAATCTTACTGCTTAGATCGATAAGTCTTCCAATTAGCATAAATATTTCTTGCTTACCACATTTTTCCTGATGTATTCATTCATACCTTTTATTATTCATTATTATTATTATTATTATTATTACTGACATAAATTACCAAAATCCGACACAACTTAACCATCATAAAAATCGAACAACCGTGTTCGTTACGTTACATTTGCATAACTGATTTGCCATTTTATTAATAGTGGTAACGATTAATCCACTCACTGATGTAACAACATCTCAACTCTACTAAAATCAACACAATAATGATTAAACCTGGAGGGTCTACCTCCTAATACTGGTTTTTACTGGCATCTTTATAACTCTGAAATCACATTACATGCAGTGGCCTATACTTCTACATAATCATAATTTGTGGGGTACTCACATATATAGGCTCATCATGGTGGCTCCAACCACTTATATCCTTCCGGGTCACCTGCCATATGCAGATTTAGTGCGACATTTGCATCTTGAATATACACATTTTATGATACATTTCTCTCACCAACCGCACGGCACTTTTCATTTCTATAAAGAAGCTATTGCTTCCAAAACACATGACACTTTATGACACTTATTATACCATTAATTTAAAAGATATTTCACATATGATTTACACATAACACACGTCACTTTTACACTTTTCATTGGTTGAAATTCCCCGGCAAAATTCCAGAATTGCAGGTGTCGACGGCATCTTCCGTGCTCCTACCAACTCCTGATTGAAAGTCTGGTTCATCTGCCTCCGGAATTCACCAACAGTCTATCAATAATCCTAAGGTAAACTTCCTGCTTTGCATAAATATGCTAATTTCCGTCCTAAGCGTTACTATTTGGTATTCTTAAGACATTACCAAATGCTTCGTAAAGTTTCTCTCAGCGCATTCCAGCGTAATAAGACATGTATAACCAGTCAATACATTATACACTGCGCTTAACATTGTACATAATTTTTACACAGCTTATTACCTTCAATAGTTCTGCAACTTATATCACACGGTACTTCCTATGTGAACACAAACCATTGTTCGTACTGCTGACTTTACACATGCAGCACGACTGTCCTTAATAAAGCCTTCTAAAGGTTTTACTGCGCGGCTTCCCAAGTTGAAGTCCGGGCCTCCTTCCTTGACTTCGGTAATACGCATTTCACACAATAACGTTCGTTGATTACCGTACTTCTTATTATTTCATGACCATGCATGATTATCTTCTCACTTGGTGCATTACGATGTGCGGTGAATATAATGGTTAACACTCAATGTTCAAGTCTTTGTTTGAGCGTCCTTTCCTGAGCCGGACCGACATACGTTCCGCGCTCGAGTCTGTTCAAAAACTACTGTCTCCGACTGTCTGACAACGACTGACTTCTGCTAAGGATCGACTCCCTTATATTGGTTTCACAAAAAAAGTAGAGCTAAATTTCCCGCGCTATCTCAACTCCTCTCCCAGCGTGATTCTGGTCTCGAAACAATGCTCATCGGGGTCCTTTTTCTTCACTGATCCCAGAACTATCTGCGTGCTGAAGGATCGATCGGCCAATTAATAAATATTAAATGCTTTTCCCATGGCTTGGGGACGCGGTTTCAGTGGGAATCCCTGGCGACATCGTCAAACCCAGCCACGAACCTCCATCGTCCTGTGTCCCTACGCACTCCATTAAATATGCGTCAATTTCGCAGATTAATGGCTCTAAAATTAGCCTCCTGGCTAAAGATTCACCTGTGTGCAACTCCATGTCATTGCGTTGCTCCAATTACGAGTAATCAATGATTTTCCTTGGGATCTTCTCATCCCACTCCCATTTTCCTTCTCAAACGGGGAAGAACCTGGTCATTATTCAACCCCCCGACCCCTTCCAGACGACTTAACTAGGTCAGCGAGATTGACACGGCTCCAAGAGTCTCCTCCTACTCTTCTGGGCCTATTAGTAAAACGTCAAACTCTCTACTTCTGCGTTCTAAGTCCAGCATAGCCTACTCCAAGTAGTCCAATAATGCTGTATTCCGCTCCTTTTCCCTGCATTATTTTAATAAATAATGTCATTATCAACTGAAATCACACCAGTGATTAAATATATACTTTCCTCTAGGGTTTTTTTACAATGAAACTCCCTCAACAGATCTCGGGTTCGTTCCCTGGTGGAACCTTTATTCTGAGATCACAGTCTCTGAGATCCACGTTCGATATCAGTCAGCATAACCCCCTCGCGTTCATATTCCCCTTGCAAAACTTATAGAGGTCAATTGCAAGTGACTTTCTGTGAGTAACCAGCTGACTGCCTACCACTGTCTGTGTTTACATCTGGGGTCCTTCACCTCGTCTGGCTGCGAGTAGGTTCGTCTAGCTCCCCCTTCCACGCTGCGCTCAGCTCTAAGCTGTTCATTCTCTTGACGGAGGGCTTCATTTATGGCCTCAACCTCCCTTGCCGCTTCGACCATTTCTTTGTAAAGTTCTCGCAGGCACTGGCATTCTTGTTGTTTGTCCCTTACACTGGGCAAGCTGTCGGCTTCTCGTTCCGTCTCGCCACGTGAACTTTCAGGTCTGACTGCCTGGCTGACTTCGCTATCCACGTTCAGTTGGGTGTGCGCTGCTAATACTTCTTCTTGTTCGTCAAATTCTTCTGGCGAATGGTAAATTTTTAAATTGGCTGCATTCATAACGACCTCGTTTCCTGTTTCTAAATGCCTTATTCTGTATGCATTGTTTTGTAGGTCTCTAATCACCTCGAACGGGCCGTGATAACCGAAAATGAACTTCTTATACTTCCTTGCTCCAAGATCAGAACTGGCTGGTCTCCTGACTAACACTCTTTCGCCGACGAGAAGCGGTCTGTGATACCTCTTCGCACGATTTCTCCTCTGACGTCTCTCCGCTTGTGCTTGGAGATATTCGAAGGTTCGTTGGATCCTCAATTCTCGTCCTGGCTGGGCGTCTACTGGTAATGGAATAACACCAGTCCACGGTCTCTCCGGTCTCTGATCCAAATGTAGAGTCACGGGAACCTGACCTGTCGCCTCTTGTACAGTATTATTTTTAGCCTATTTTCAATTTTGAAAAAATAGGCTTATGAGATCACCTTTTGTCCGTGTGTGTGTGCGTGTGTGTGTGTGTGTGTGTGTGTGTGCGTGTGTGTGTGATTCGAGTGTGTGTCCCCCCCTAATAAAATCGAAACGGCTGGAGCGATTTCAATGAAACTCGGGAAGTTCGTAGCACTATTCCCGGCGACCACGACCGTGCCCTTCAAATTTTGTTACGTCTCTCCAATCCAACATGGCGGCTGTGCGAAATATTTCACTAGCATTCAATATCTCCGAAACTATTACCGATACCGCCCTGAAATTGTGTACGGTGATAAAGGGCACTACTAGAAGTTCACCTATGAGACTTTCAAAAACCTGGTGACTACAAAACCAACATGGCGGCCAAGCGAAGTTGAGACATTTAAATAGACTTTTCTCGCGATTTCACTATCTAAATGTAATGAAACTTGGTACAGCAAATGTTTATACACATTGTAATGCACTGGAGTCTAATTTAGTTCAATTGTTTACATAACCTCAAAATGGCGGCTGTGCGAAATATTTCACTGACATTCTATATCTCCGAAACTATTACAGATATCACCCTGCAATTTTGTACGGTGATAAAGGGTACTGATACAGGTATACCTATGTATATCTCATAAACCTGTAAAGTACGAAACGAACATGGCGACCAAGCGAATTTAAAATATTCTAATAGACTTTTCTCGTGATTTAACTCTCTGAGCGCAGTGAAATGTGGTACAGTAATTGATTTTTCAGATTGTAATGCACTGCCATCTAATTTAATTCAATTGCTTACATAACCTCAAGATGGCGGCTGTGCGAAATTTTAAAATTAAGTTTTAATTTCTTGTGTCGTAATCATGCGATCGAAGTGAAACTTTGAATAATGAACCTAGGCAATAATTGTCCTTGAATGGTACATAACTCTATGGCCTATACACATAACACTCCTAAATGGTGAGCTCCCGAAATATTTAGACGGTTCTCAATATCTATGAATCTTTTACAGCAACCAAACTGATTTTTTTAATGTTCATAGAGACTATGAACATATGTTCACCTATAGGACTTTCAAGAACCTGGTGAGCACAAATCCAACATGGTGGCGACTCGAAGTATAAATATTTAAATGGACGTTTTTCGCGAATTAACTATCCGAGTGCCGTGAAACGTTGCACGTTAAATGCTTATACAAATGTTGATCTACTGGCATCTAATTTATTTCTAGGGTTTGCATTATCACAAGATGGCTGCTGTGCGTAATTTTAAAATCTCGTTTTTACTTCTTGTTGTCTAATCATGCGATTGAAGTTTGAATACCACACGTACACAATAATCTTATTGTAATAATACAAAAATAAAAATCCAACCTGGCGACCATCTGAAATATTTAGACGGTTCTCAATATCTACGAATCTGTTACAGCAATTAAACTGAAATTTTGTATGTTGATTGTGGCAGTTATCATAAGTAGGATATATGAAAATTGGCTGTATAGTTCTTCACGGAACTACTTGTTACAGTATTCAATTACTTCTAGGAACTCAATCCAACGCCAATTCTCTTCAGAGCAGTAGATCTTCATGTACTTCTGGATCTCTCTCATTACTCTTTCAACTGGACTTGCCTCAGGATGGCGATTGGTAGATAAAATCTGCCTAATTCCTAGATTCTCCAGTTCTCGACGAAATTCTGCGCTCGTGAAGCAGCTCCCATGGTCCAAGAGGATGTTATCCGGCTTCCCAAGAATCGGAATAACTCTCTCTTTCAGGCGTTTCAATACCTGCTTTGAACTTGTCTTCTGTATGGGGCATAATACTACCATTTTTGAAAATACATCCATGGCTACAAAAATGTGTCTATTGCCTCTACGTGCTCTAGGCAGTGGCCCAAAATTATCTATGCTCATTAGCTGCCTTGGCTTCTCCGGTAACAACGGGATAGGTCGTTGCCTCATTAAAAAGGGATTTGGCTTTACCCTTTGGCACAAATCACATGTCCTAATAGCATTTCTCGCCGTTTCTCTCAACTTTGGCCAAGTAAATGCTTCTTTCAACAGAGCGGTAATCTTGTCTATTCCGGGATGTCCAAATGCTCTGTGTGCTAGCCACACCGATCTCCTCTGCAAAGATGCAGGAATAACAATCCTTTGACGTGTATGATCCACATCATCCCACTTGTGTACTATCTGATTATACCATACATAATCTGTTGATAATGCCTCTGCCTCTCTGTATATTGCAGTTCCCCTTGCTAAGCGTCCCTCGAAGTAATCGATCATCATCTTCAACCACGGGTCTTCGCGTTGTAGGTTGGTAAGATTCCTCAAGTCATCCAACGTCTTCTGATCTCGATTCTCACTCTGGACAGCTAGCGATTCCTCTTCTCTAGGGTAACGGCTTAATATGTCCGGTATTATATTTTCTTTCCCTGGACAGTATTCTATTTCCACATTGAATTGCTGAATATACAGGGACCGTCTTGTCAACCTCTGGCTAGACAAGTCTGTCTTTAACAGAAATGTTAAAGCTTTATGGTCTGTTCTGAGGACTATTTGAAAGCCATACACGAGTTTATGCCATGATTGCAACGCGTACAAAATTGCGAGAAACTCTATCTCTGTAATCGTGTAGTTTTTCTCATGGGCATTCAACCTCCTACTTATAAAGGCAATAAAAACTTTCTTTTCAGGCTTATCAACCTTTTCTTGGAATAGCATCGCTCCTATACCAATGAGTGATGCATCCGTCTGTATGATGAACTTCTGGGTATAATCCGGGTATCCCAGCTTCACATATTCCAAAAGCTTTTGTTTTGACCTCACGAATGCTTCCTGACATTGCTCCGTCCAATTCCATCTGCCGCCTTTCTCCAATAGGTCCTGCAGGGGTGCTACTGTCGTAGTATAGTTTGGGCAGTGGTTCGAAAAGAATCCAATTACTCCCATATACTGTCGGACGTGCTTTACTTTCGTGGGTCGAGGGAAATTTCGAATTACCTCCAATTTATCTGGATTAGGCTTAACTCCATTTGCATCAATAACATGCCCTAGGAATTTAACTTCCCTCTGACAGAAGTGCGATTTCTTGATATTAACCTTAAAGTTAGCTTCTCGAAGGTCTTCTAGCAACTTTTTCAGGTCTCTCATGTGCTCCTCCAGAGATTCTGATGTGAGTAGAATGTCGTCTACGTATCTGATGGTACTCTCTTTCACATCATCGGATAGATTGCGATCTAACGCTCTTATCAGGGCTGAACCAGCTGTTTTCAAACCAAAAGGTAGCCTTAAAAACGTGTACGTGTGTTGATCAAACATGAATCCTGTCAACAGACTAGTTTTCTTCTCTAATTCAAGATGGTGGAAACTGGAAGTGATGTCCAAGTTTGTGAATACGGTCTTCCCTTTGAACTTCCTGAGGATCTCTTTAATAGGTGGCACTTTGTCAAACTCCGGAATAACCTTCATATTTAAATGTCTCAGGTCCAGACATACTCTGACAGTTCCGTCTGTCTTAGGTACGATTACCAATGCACCTACATAAGGCGTAGGTGTTTTCTCAATAACACCGGCCTCCAACATCTCCTGAATTGCTTCTTTCACTTTGGCATAATGCTTTTCGGCTATAGGGAAGGGTTTCTGCCTAAATGGTGTCCAATCACTGACTTGAAAAGCATAAGTGAAGTTCTTTATACGACCAGGTCTCGAATCAAAGACTTCCTTCTGTTCCAGTAATAATTTCTTTAAATTTTCCTTCTCTTTTAGCCCAATCTTTGCTTCTTCTAGTTTTTCCGAAATATATTCTTCCAGTTCGGGTTCCAGATCTTTCTCCATGTCTGTGGCTAGTGTTTTCAGTTCTTCTTCTAACTGCTCCGTAGCTAACACTTCTTCCTCCGCCACGTCTCTGTATGTATGCCAAACTTGTTCATCTGACCCTGGTTCGTTCTGATTGAGTGCGACCTCCATGCCTTCGGCTTCCTCATTCACATGGAACATAACCCTGTCCTGTGCTAGGTCTATTATCACTCTGTATTCCCTTATAAATTCTGCCCCAATAAGTAGGTTATAAGGCAGTTTGTTTACTAATAGAAAACTCTGTGAGAAAATAAAGCCTCCTATCTGTAAATCTAGGAATACCTGATATTTACATTTCATGGTTCTGTCTGGAATTACCCCTTTTATTTTGACACTAGAGATCGGTATTTTCAAAACATTCTCTCTCTGGGCTATTTCATTATATAAAGCTTGTGTCATAAGGCACACTGTTGAACCCGTGTCTAACAGACTTCTTATTTTCAATCCTGCCACTCTTACTATTATAATAGGCAATTCTCTCTTGACCATGACCTGTGATCCTCCTGCATCCTCGATTAGCTCTTCTGGTTTTGCTATCCAATTGATGATGTTAACTGACTTCCATCCATCAGTCTCGAACTCTTCTAATTTTGGAGTTTTTTTTTTATAGCGCCAGTTCCCTTAGAATTTCTTCTCTCTTGTTCGCTGCGCTGTATCTCCAGACTCTTAGCTCCATCTCCATATCTGTCTGGCGATGTCCTGTTCTGCATAACTTCTTGCAGCGGACTTGTTGCTTCTGGGGCTCATCTCCCCTTTCCTCGAGGTATCGCAATGAAGCGTGATATCGTTCCTCTACCTCGTCATCGAAGTTACTTCTTCTTTCCTGGGGTCTCCAATTTCTATTGTTGCCTTCTTGGCCATTGTTACCTCCATTGTTTTGGTACGGTCTTCCCCTGGTATTCGGCTTATTCCACGAATTTCGGCCTCTTCCTCCTCTACTAGCATTCCCTTTGTACTTCGGCTGCCTTCTTCTGGGTTCCTGTTCCCATTGACGTCCGTTGGAATCTAATGTTTCAGTGCTCGTAGCTTTGATGTTCCTAGGAGCCTGATGTTGGTCAGTCTGCGTGTTGGTCACGTGTACCTGTTCCACGGTTCGATTCTGACGCATCGTATTGGCTGTTGTGAGGTCCAGTTGTCTAAGAACTGTCTCCATTTCCATAGCAGTTTTCGCATTTGCCGAGATTAGCAGTCTTTGGATCTCGTATGGAAGCTGCTTGGCTATAGCAATACATAGCTCCAGCTCGCTAGGTTTTTGATCAAGTTCTTTGAACCTACACATTTGAGATATGAAAAACTCTGCGTACTTCTTTGGGTTGTTGGTGCTGTATCTTTTGGAATACAAATCCAATCTCAAATTTTGCTGTGTGGCTGGATCCCAGTACCGTTTCAAAAATGCCTCCCGAAACTCCTCAACAGTATCGAAAGTATACCGGAAACTGCGAAACCATAATGCACATTCTCCCTCTGTTAGTTTCTCAATGGCTCGTAGCCTGCGCTCTTGTGGAATCCGCGCATCATTCAAATATTCAGACACTTCCTTCAACCAATATTTTGGTGTCATATTACAGTGGCTACCTGAGAATTTCCTTGGTTTCTCTTCGCTTGCCCTGATTACGTTTATCACCTGGGTGTGCATAGCATTTTCATGTGGCGTTGATGCTGCAACTGGTGCACCTGGCGTCATATAATTACTTTCGCCTGGGCCTGTAGCATTCCTGATTATAGGTTGGGTTTCTAGGTCTGCCCACCTTGTTTTCCTCATATCTTCCATGCTACCTTCACTTGACTTAGGATCCTTCATAAGGGTTTCCTCCTGTGCGATTATCCTAGTCTCCATTTGATTGTGGCGCATCTCCGCTCTTTCCAGTCGAGTAATTACCTCCTTCTCGATTCTGGTAAGCCTATCTCGATTTTCCTCGGCCACTTGAAATATTTTCTTCTTGTCTTCTTTCAGGCTTTGTTTGATATGGGAGATTTCATCCTCTACATCTTCCTTAATTTGAGCAAGGGTCTTGTCGCTTGCCTCTGTCTTCTGGCCTTCTCTCACTTCGAGTTCTTCTCTCAATCCTTTGATTTCCTCTCGAATGTGTCCATTAACCTTCGACATTTCATTCTGGACCTTAATGATCTCACCTCTATTCTCCTCTTGCCTTTTGTTAACTACAACAATGTCACTTTGAACTTGGTCCAGTTCTTGATGAACTTTGCTCATCTGACCTTTCACGTTGCTTACCAGCTCTTTACTTTCATTAGCGATAGCCTTAATCTCACTTATTTCGTGACATTGATCTAATATGTTCTGATCCTGTTTCTTGAGATCACCGTTAATTGCTCTGGCATAGCTTTTCAATTTCTGGTCCCATTTAGAGTCGTTCTCTTCTAACCTCTGATCTATCGTTCTCGTAAATTCTGAAAACTGTTTCGCTTGGCGTTCAAGATTCGCCTCATTTTGGATTTGAATATCCTTAATGTCATTAGACTGCGCATCTAACATACTGTTGGTTTCATCCTGCGCATGCTTACACGCTTGTAAATTACTTTCGAGCTTGGCTTCTATAGCCTCGAAACGTTTATCTGTTTTAACCTGCATTTCTGATATAATGCTTACAACAGTTTCTGTTACTTCGGTCTTAATCGTTTCCTGCATTTGACCTAGCTTATCATTTAATTCAACCTTATTTGCATCCAATCGGTTGTTTATTTCAATCTGATTAGCATCTAACCGATTATTCTATTCACTCTGATTATCATTCATTGCAACCTTATTTGCATTAATTGCCAGCTGATTGGCATCTAACCGATTACTCAATTCAACCTGATTAGCATTCATTGCAACCTGATTTGCATTAATTGCCTCCTGATTGGCATCTAAACGAGTGTTTATTCCATCCTGGAAAGCCTTAGCTTCCAGCTTGTTCTGTTCATTCACAGCGTCAAAATGAAGTCTTAACCCTGCAACAACCTGCAAAATCTCCTCTGTGCCTGACATTCTTACAATAATACACTTTGAGATGCAGGCAGGCTTCCTGGAAACATGTGTGGATATGTTTTGAAGAGAGACACCAAACACTGCACACATATTGTAAGATCGTACAAAACCTATGAATTTTATGATAAATTGTGGATTTGGTATGTAGCGCTCGTACCCTTGGGTCATTCTCTTCTCAATAGAGAGATTCCGCGTTACATCAAAAGCCTACTGAACTCAAAAATCACTCAAACACAGTTTGAGGCCAAAAAAAAAAATTACTATGGTTTTCCCCATGAAATACCATAAAACTCTATGGGGTTTCCCTAACTCCCATAAGCTCCACAAACCTGGGCGCCATGATAAAAAAAATACGGTTCATGCTTTGCCCTCACACGGGCGACATGATAAATAAAATACACACCTCCGCCTATGGTGACCTGTATTTTAAACTGGTCTCACATAACGGCGCCATGATAAATAAAATAAGCATGTACGTGTGTTTATCAAAATTTATATTGTTTGTATCGGAGCTTAGCTATGGTTATGCGCGGTCATCCCCTAATTCACGTTAATTGTTACTTTAATAGAGTTGTGTGCACTAAATCTAGACCGACTTTAGTTATACCTATAGCTCAAATCACTGTACATGACATCAATTTCCATGTACCCATGTGAGTAATCTCCATGGAAAATATGCTTCCGCCTCCAGCTAGCATCAGGACTCGGGCGTGTACCGTTCCCCCATTGAGCAGTTGCATATTTTGGATTTGAAACTAAAAGGTATCAACTCTACAATGATAAGGCACAACTCTATTCTAAGACTTTAATTCAGTAATAAAATCATGGCTTCAAACAAATAAAACAATCCCAACAAACACAAAACAAAATCAAACAAAATATTACTTCCACAATCCACTAATATTAACATAATTTCATCATAATAAACTCATATCATAACTCAAACCTTTACCCTTATATCAACTTTACAATTCACTCTAGTGCGCTGATGCACATACAACTTCATAAACAAACTGTACTTTAATTCTTCTGTCATCCAATGTGACTTCTTTAATTTCACAAAATTACTTATTCCTTAAACCTCGTCTTAATTTGACAATTATGTGTGCCATGTGTGTTTGATCTTTCTCTTCCCACCAAATGCTTTACATGCATTAGCCTATTCAGGTGTCGCACAACAGTCTACGTGCAACTCCATAATTATGTAAGCTACCCCTACACTTCCTCTATTTATATAGCTCCACTGCATGCCGTTGTGATTTCATCTTAAAACTTTAGTTAACGCTGTGTCGGACGGTACTATTAAACTACCCTTGCGCGCGTAGCCTGTGGCGTTAGGTAACCAACTTCTGAAAAAGTTGTCAGTGACAGTAATAAATGCAACCTCCAACCATTCGTTAGATTGCTAAAATCATGAACCATCAGGGTGATCTATAATTACCAATGTGTTCTTAAACCACATGACTTCATTACTCACTATAACAATGTGTCTTTCAATGCAAGCAAGGTCTTAAATCTTTCCTCTCAAAACGCTAGCCTTCATGGTAAGTTTAGCGACCCAGCCCCTTGGAGCTGTCTGTATACAATGGAACGGAGTAGGGGTTGTTCACAGCTGTAAACCGACCCTTGTCTCCCTGATTCCTGGACTTCATCTCCCCAAGCAGTATACGATTTGTAAAGACAATACCGTGGTCACAGTGACACACATATCCCAATGAATTTAAACTGAATATTATGCAAATAGGTATTGGATGAGCTTTAACATTTATTCCTACCCTGAGGATATAATAATAACTGGCACCAAATAGGTCCATTTCAACATGAAGGCACGAGATTCATAAAAACATTGGTCTAGTAGGATAACCGGTATCTTAAATAAATGCTGCGGTCAGCCCACATGCTGCCGTCATAAGATACGCTGCACAAGAGCCGAATCACTCAATAATAAGTTCTCGGGCGATCATATAGAATGCAGAGGTGTCCAAAGTTCCCCTCTCACCTATCACAGGATTCGAACCCGGAACATTCCATATCCATCATCAGAGTTAGGGTCCAACACTAATTACACTCTGGCACAAAGCACATATCCCAGTATACCCACGGCATACGAGATTTCATACGTCGAATAGAATACCTGGTTCCATGACCTAATGTTATAATCTTCGTCCGTTAATTATTAAGAGAAATCTATCAATTACTCTATAAGCTTTTACACAAGCTGCCAATTCAATTCACTAGAAAGCTTTTCCATTTCCTTGCATAATTATATTCCCATTAATACAATATATTTAATATTAAACTCTTTTCTCAATCCCTTAATGTAATCTTACTGTATAATCTTACTGCTTAGATCGATAAGTCTTCCAATTAGCGTAAGTATTTCTTGCTTACCACATTTTTCCTGATGTATTCATTCATACCTTTTATTATTCATTATTATTATTATTATTATTATTATTCTTACTGACATAAATTACCAAAATCCGACACAACTTAACCATCTTAAAAATCGAACAATCGTGTTCGTTACGTTACATTTACATAACTGATTTGCCATTTTATTAATAGTGGTAACGATTAATCCACTCACTGATGTAACAACATCTCAACTCTACTAAAATCAACACAATAATGATTAAACCTGGAGGGTCTACCTCCTAATACTGGTTTTTACTGGCATCTTTATAACTCTGAAATCACATTACATGCAGTGGCCTATACTTCTACATAATCATAATTTGTGGGGTACTCACATATATAGGCTCATCATGGTGGCTCCAACCACTTATATCCTTCCGTGTCGCCTGCCATATGCAGATTTAGTGCGACATTTGCATCTTGAATATACACATTTTATGATACATTTCTCTCACCAACCGCACGGCACTTTTCATTTCTATAAAGAAGCTATTGCTTCCAAAACAAATGACACTTTATGACACTTATTATACCATTAATTTAAAAGATATTTCACATATGATTTACACATAACACACGTCACTTTTTACACTTTTCATTGGCTGAAATTCCCCGGCAAAATTTCAGAATTTCAGGTGTCGACGGCATCTTCCGTGCTCCTACCAACTCCTGATTGAAAGTCTGGTTCATCTGCCTCCGGAATTCACCAACAGTCTATCAATAATCCTACGGTAAACTTCCTGCTTTGCATAAATATGCTAATTTCCGTCCTAAGCGTTACTATTTGGTATTCTTAAGACATTACCAAATGCTTCGTAAAGTTTCTCTCAGCGCATTCCAGCGTAATAAGACATGTATAACCAGTCAATACATTATACACTGCGCTTAACATTGTACATAATTTTTACACAGCTTATTACCTTCAATAGTTCTGCAACTTATATCACACGGTACTTCCTATGTGAACACAAACCATTGTTCGTACTGCTGACTTTACACATGCAGCACGACTGTCCTTAATAAAGCCTTCTAAAGGTTTTACTTCGCGGCTTCCCAAGTTGAAGTCCGGGCCTCCTTCCTTGACTTCGGTAATACGCATTTCACACAATAACGTTCGTTGATTACTGTACTTCTTATTATTTCATGACCATGCATGATTATCTTCTCACTTGGTGCATTACGATGTGCGGTGAATATAATGGTTAACACTCAATGTTCAAGTCTTTGTTTGAGCGTCCTTTCCTGAGCCGGACCGACATACGTTCCGCGCTCGAGTCTGTTCAAAAACTACTGTCTCCGACTGTCTGACAACGACTGACTTCTGCTAAGGGTCGACTCCCTTATATTGGTTTCACACAAAAAGTAGAGCTAAATTTCCCGCGCTATCTCAACTCCTCTCCCTGCGTGATTCTGGTCTCGAAACAATGCTCATCGGGGTCCTTTTTTTTCACTGATCCCAGAACTATCTGCGTGCTGAAGGATCGATCGGCCAATTAATTAATATTAATTGCTTTTCCCATGGCTTGGGAACGCGGTTTCAGTGGGAATCCCTGGCGACATCGTCAAACCCAGCCGCGAACCTCCATCGTCCTGTGTCCCTACGCACTCCATTAAATATGCGTCAATTTCGCAGATTAAAGGCTCTAAAATTAGCCTCCTGGCTAAAGATTCACCTGTGTGCAACTCTCATGTCATTGCGTTGCTCCAATTACGAGTAATCAATGATTTTCCTTGGGATCTTCTCATCCCACTCCCATTTTCCTTCTCAAACGGGGAAGAACCTGGTCATTATTCAACCCCCCGACCCCTTCCAGACGACTTAACTAGGTCAGCGAGATTGACACGGCTCCAAGAGTCTCCTCCTACTCTTCTGGGCCTATTAGTAAAACGTCAAACTCTCTACTTCTGCGTTCTAAGTCCAGCATAGCCTACTCCAAGTAGTCCAATAATGCTGTATTCCGCTCCTTTTCCCTGCATTATTTTAATAAATAATGTCATTATCAACTGAAATCACACCAGTGATTAAATATATACTTTCCTCTAGGGTTTTTTTACAATGAAACTCCCTCAACAGATCTCGGGTTCGTTCCCTGGTGGAACCTTTATTCTGAGATCACAGTCTCTGAGATCCACGTTCGATATCAGTCAGCATAACCCCCTCGGGTTCAATACCATCTGAAATCTGGAAGTTGGTTGGATATCCTGGTGCTAAAATTCTTACGGCACTTTTCAATCGCATCCTTGAGGATGGCTGCATACCTACAACCTGGCAGTCTAGTACTACCATCCCAATTTGGAAGGGTAAAGGAGATGTTAGCGAATGCTTCAATTATCGTCCAATTCGATTGATCTACCACGCAATGAAAGTCTTTAAGCGTATTCTTGACAGTCATCTGCGCTGCGTGATCCAGATATATCCTAACCAATGTGGCTTTGTCAAAGGGGTTGGTACGCCCAACGTAATCTATGCTGTACGCCTACTTGTGTAAAAACATAGAGAAACGAACCAACCTTTACATCTCGCATTCTTGGATCTCGAGAAGCTTTCGACAGGGTGCCATATGAGCTCATCTGGAGATCACTTCGAGCTCACAAAATCCCAGAAGTTTACGCTCGAAGTATTCAGTCCCTCTGCTGCAACGTCACTAGTATGGTACGCTGTCCAGCTGGAATTTCACCTGCTTTCCCTATCACTGTTGTAGTTCATCAGCGATCAGCACTCTCGCCGCTTCTGTTCATTCTGTGAATGGATACGGTGACAGCTGACATTCAGACACCTCATCCATGGACGATCTTATATGCTGATGATGTGTTTCTCGCAGATCAAACACGCGAAAATCTAGAAACACGAACTCTGTGCTGGAAGGAATGTCTGAGCAAAAATGGCTTGAAACTCAACATAGGGAAAACTGAATATTTGCAATGTGGTACATAGACCAACGGTACCATCAGCATTGAAGAGCATCAATTCACTAAAACTACACACTTTAAATATCTCGTTAGCCTACTTTTTACATTTTGCAAAAATGAGGAAAAAGTAGACTTATGAGATCGGGCAAATTTGTGTCTGTCTGTCTGTCTGTCTATCTGGCTGTGTGTGTGTCCCCCCTATCAACTCCTAAACGGCTGCAGCAATCAAAACAAAATTTGGTAGGAGTAAAGATATATACATGAATATCTCACGGCCATATTCGAAAATGATGTCAGTGCTACCAACTGCTGAAAAATCGCAATTGAAATTTGAGCCCCATGTTGGATATCTTGGAATGTATGAATGGGAGCTATTTCAAAATTGGCACACGTATAGATATTAATATTGCAGTTTAATTTCCAGGAGGCCATACATGGCATTGTTGCCAAAATGATTATATGCATGCTGATAGGTCCAAATTTTAAATGCATATAACTTCTACACTATCAATTGGATTTCAACCAAATTTCGTATGTGGCATGTGTACATAAACAGATATGACTGAGCTTATTCTTAAGAGCCACCAGGGCTGCCAACTGTTAATAAATGCTCTCAATTTTTTTTATTCAAATACCCATATATCAGAAAGTATGCAAGCTGACAGCTTTAAACTACGCACACGTATAGTACCTGACGTTCTATATTAATTTGGAGTAACTTATATACGTCAGTGCAACCAACATGATTCTATGCCTGCTAAGAAGTCCAAATTTAAATACATGTAACTTCTATACTATCATTTGGATTTCAACCAAATTTCGTGTGTGATATGTGTAACATAACAGATATGACTATGCCGATTATTAAGAGTAACCTGGGCTGCCAACTGTTAATAAATACTGTCTCTATTTTTGTTACCCTAATATCAATATATCAGAAAGTACGCAAGCCAATAGCTCTAAACTTTGCACACGTATAGTACCTAGCATTCTAGATTAATTTGAAGTAACTAATATAAGCCTACGCCAGTGCTGCCAACATGATTCTAAGCCTGCTGATAGGTCCAATTTTAAAATGCATGTAACTTCAATACTAACAAATGGATTTCATTCAAAATTGACAAAACAATAGATCATATTATTTCAGATTATTTCTGACCAATACATGTATGTCATTGTTGCCAACATGATTTAACGCATGCTGTTAGATCCAATGTTTAACTGCATGTAACGTCCATGCTATCCATTGGACTTCAACCAAATTTTGTATTCTGTACCTTAAGAGATGGAACTAAGAATACATTCAGTCACCAGGGCTGCCAACTGTAGTTCTCAATTAGGCTTCATTATGCCAGTTATACAGTATTTCGAACTAATTAGAAATTTCGATATTACCAACTTAATTTCGTCATTATTCTAGATAGATCCATATAGATTAATCATTGGCATGAATCTTAAATTTTAAGAAAAGTGGGCTCTTTAGTTCGTCACGGAACTTCTTGTTCCCTTATCACTTCAGATGGCGAAACGCTTTTCGATGCTCGAGCACGAGTTAACACTGCGTGGAAGAAGTGGGCGCTAAGAAAGTACCTATCCCTTTGAAAGGGAAAGTTTACAAGTCCATGATACGACCAGAGGCACCTTAAGGCACATAATGTTGGCCAGCTTCAACCAAGCACGAACAAGCCCTACATGGAATGGAGATGAAACTTTTACGTTGGTCCATGGGTGTTACACGGCTTGATCATGTCAGGAATGAACATATCCGGAAACATATGGGAGTTGCAGCCATTACCGATAAAATGAGAGAAGCACGGCTTCGGTGGTATGGGCATGTCACTAGAAGTGATGAGAACTCTGTGGCAAGAACAGCTCTCCAATAGGATCCAGGAGGAAATCGACCCCCTGGACGTCCAAAGAAAAGATGGCTGGACAGAATCAAGGAAGACTTGTTGATGTGTGGACTTAAACCTGAAGATGCCCTTGACAGGAAGAAGTGGCGAACAGCAACCAAACAAGTGGACCCTGCACCATCGCGGGATACACGCTAGGAAAGAAGAAGTTGCCTAACGTGGTCTTAAAAGGCCTTAAACAAAGATCTATATACAGTATATAAATAGGACAAGCAGGCTGATCTAATCCGAGGTCTATTAGATTAAAAGATGACGTATAATTGACACATGCCAATTTTAGAAATTGAAATATCCTTCTTTTTGTTCTTTTATGTTATTGCTTTTGTCGTTTAGATGATTATGGCTATCTGCCCTTTGTACTTATTTTGTGAGTAATATGTTCGATAGCATGTTATATCCAAAGTGTGTGTGCCCGTAATTGAGAATAGGATTAGGCCTAACAAATTTCTTTAATATCTTCCCGCGATTTTCTTCGAGTAGTAGGAAAGCACGGAAATATATTTCAAGGATGAGAAAGATAGAACGTGGGCTCACCTCTTCTCAGATATCCTCCTGAGGCTGAGTACACCTCGTACCAGCCCTCACACCGGAGTTGAATTCAGTGGTGGAGAGGAAAATCGTACCCAGGCCCTTTGAGTTAGCGATTTTAATACATACCCTCCAAATCAAGAAAGGTAACATGGGCAATTGACAAAGTATTAATTCTCGCATCATGACACTTTACGTAAAAGAAGTGGATTTCTATATTTCAATTAGAGCAGCTGTATGACGATAGAAGCACTTGAATTTTAATGAATATGGCAGATCCCTTGTGAAAAATGTTCATATCTCTCTTACGTGTGAATTTACGCAAAATAAATCAGCTTCCAATTTGAATTCTTGATCCATATACACTTGACGTGTACCTTAAGTAAGAGAAGGGCACTAACTTTTAATTCCAGTGAAAAGCACCGCATGACACGCTATTTAGATAACCCAGTCGATTTTAAAATCTTTATTTTTGAGAATTATCTTATTTTATCATGTTCCCATGAGAGCAGGATCTTCAGTCACGCATTAAGAGACATCTGAATATTACGTATTTCTCAAGAGGAAGAATGTGATTGGCGTACACGCAGAAGAATCTTCCTACACGCAAGGAAATGTGTTTATATTCCTTGAAATACCAGTAGTAGTGAAGGTTGTTCTATTGCCATGCGTGGTTCATAAAATAATAAGATTTCCTTTCATTAACGTTTTAAAGAACAAACTCACAAGAATGTGTTCAGTGTTTAGTTACCATGACCAGTTCTAAACAAAGGACAATTGAGAGTTTCATGTTGTAGTGCAATAATGTTGGACCTGGCCATTAAAAATCTTGGTCCTCTTTCTGGCTCATGGCTTAACCCATGTTATTTTACGTCCCGACCGTCAAACTATTGGTAGGTGCTTTTCAGTTCTACTGATCGACAGATTACTTAGGTAACACTGAAAATTGGCTTCCAATACTTCAACACCAACTATCAAAGTCAATTTTTGACGTAGTCTCATCCTCTGCTGTAGTAACTGCTAGAACACCATTGGAAGCATGTGGTGTGGAATCTTAGTGGCACCGTTGGGACCGGTGTCCTTATCGGTGGTGTCAAACCCTCTCTCGACGAAATATTGTTTTGACGTGGAATACTCTCATAGGTTTGGAAGCGAATTTAGGTTGTTGAAAGTTACAATAACATGAATGTCTTGAATTAAAAATAATATCCAAACAACATTTACGACAACAGTATTCAATAACTCATTGAAAAAAATCTGACAAACGTGTGAACTCGGTATGACTTTAAAAGAGATGCAACAGCTGCCGTATCTTCAGATAATAGAATCACTGATCTGCGTGGAACAGAGCGACTCGTGAGAACTTTCAAAGGACACCGAAAGGTTTATCAGAAATGCAAGGCAGCCGATCGTCTTGAGATATGTGCATATCTATAAGATAGAACCGAACTTGGCAACACTAGCTACGAAACAAGGATTTCTCAGCCTCATTCTTCATATCTAACTACCTGTATGTATTATAAGTCATGAATATGAACAATTTTAGAATAAGAGCCTGATGCTCCTAAAACATTTTAAAGAAAATATATGTTTGGTATCATATGTCCTGTTTTATTATTAATTTCAAGATTCGAAACCACGATATTTCAATCTAATTCCTAAGGTTTCGGGAACCTAAAATATAACTTCCGTAATAGATTGTGACAATGAATATAGTTCAGTCCACTGAACACTTTTAACAATATATATTAGCTGAAACTCATTAGATAGTAGTCATAACATGATAGATCCGTATGCTGTAAATGATGGAAAAAAATGTATCTAAATCCTTATTCAATAAAAGCTATATTTCTAATATTATGAAGTCAAAATGTATGTAAAAGCTCCTGGAACTAACAACTTGCCTGCTAAGTTCCCTAAACGGCCGCTGTGCCATACAATCGCCCTCCCCGTTTAACCATGCATGTACAATGTGCATTGCACATCATAAATTAATGTGTGGTATTTATCTCGCACCACTCCCTTAATTGTTGAGCCAGGACAAACAGAGCTGCGTAAATTCGTGTTTTATCCGAATAATTTAAAAATACCCACATTCTCCCCTACAATCATTAATAAATTCTTTTCACATTGTATATTTGAGATAAGGGCTGAATATTCTGGTGAAATTCACGTCCAGATGCAAGTTCTTCAAACATGCCTAATTTCAGACAAATGAGATTTGTAGCTGATTAAATTGAAGTATTTCCCCATGGAGCAGACTTTACAGTACGGTACGTAATCAGATGGACAAGGATAGCCCTAATGGGCAAGCTAGATTTACAGGATCCATTTCCACATCACTTGATTTCGAGCTGCCTGTAGCCTATTGGGACAAGCAAACCAGTTGAAGGGCAATTCTGCCCTCACTTTTTATGTGATTCATACATAGTACGAACATAGCTCATCGCTAAGGATTGCTTTTGCTGCCAAACAAGGCTCTCTAAAATATGGGGCAGAGAGAAGCAATCTGTGGCATGCAGCTACCTATTGTAGGCAAACACTGACATGTCTGAACTATTCCATCTTCCTTTTAACTCATAATAATATTATATATATATATTTAGAATTTGGCCAATTATAGACCGCTTTGAACCTAAGACTACGGTACATTGTTTCGTTTTTTCTTTTCTTCCCAAAACTTCTTCATACGTTGGCTGATGGCCTGCCTCTGTTCCGCTGATAACACTCTCCGTGGTTGATGTGGAACTTGCAGAATCGAAAAATCTGCAGTAGTGATCAGTCGCCGGAATTCCACCCTATTAGAAATGATGTTGTTTGTGATCTTCAGTTTTTGCAGATCACACCGTATCTCTTCCAGCCATCTAGTGGTGTTTTTTTAATTTGGAGATGTAGTCAAAAATTTTCTTAGTTAGCCTGCTGCTATCCATTCTATGAAGGAGACCATAAAATTGTAGTCTCCGTCTTTTAATTGAGTCTGTAATTTTTTCCACATTTCGGTAAAGGTCTTCATTTTTTCTCTTCATCCAAATATGTTTATTCTTTTGGGGACCCAAAATTTTCCTAAGTATTTTCCTTTCTTTCTTTTCCAGTTCCTCTTGTTCACCTCTTTTGTTCAACGTTAAACATTCTGATCCGTATAATACCTCTGGTTTAATTACAGTTGTGTAGTGCCTGATTTTTGCCTGGAATGAAATTGATCGTTTGTTGTATCTATGTTGGGTGAGTTTATAGGCATTTTCCATCTTTCTGAATCTCTCCTTGCAGGATGTGTTATCAAGTCCATTTGACTGGATCCATTCTCCCAAATATTTAAATTTATCAACTCTTTGAATCTGTCCATGTTGAGTTGTTAGATATTTTTCTCCATTGTGTCTGTGTTCAATATATTTGTTTTTTTTCATACGAAATCTGAAGACCAGTTTTTATTGCTATTTCATGTAGGGTTTCAACCATTATTTGTGCTTGAAATCTGTTTTCTGAAATGATTGCTATGTCATCAGCAAAGGCAAGACATTTCACCTCAAATCTCCCTTTTCCTTGCCCCAAATGGACCCCTTCAATGTTTCTTTCGCATAATTTAAGTTCACATTCCTTCATGATTTTGTTTAATATCAAATTAAATAGAAGTGGTGAAATCCCATCACCTTGTCTAACTCCGGTTTTGATTTGGAAGGGTTCTGAAATGTCGTTTAGAAATTTAACTCTTGAGGTTGTATTTGTTAGTGTTTGTTCAACCAGTTGTCTGGTATTTTTATCTATCCCTAATTCTGCTAGCGTTAGGAATACAGACTGTCTGTCTATTGAATCATAAGCCTTTCTGAAATCAATGAAAGATACAACTGTGTTGAGGTTACGTATTGTTCTGATTCTAAGGATTGTTTTGAGATTGAAAATTTGCTCTGGACAAGATCTCCCTTTTCTAAATCCGGCTTCTGCTTGTTCTTCCAGATTGTGTAGCAATGCTTTAGAAAGAACTTTGTATGCGATTGGCTGTAAGGAAATACCTCTATAATTGTTGGGGTTTGTCTTATCTCCTTTCTTGTGCAAGGGATGGATTATTGCCTGTTTCCAATCATTTGGAATTGTTCCTTTTTCCCAACATTCCTTGATAACTTTGTGTAAAGCTTCAGCTGCAAATTTACCACCGAGTTTCAACATTTCAGTTAGTATCCCATCCTCACCAGGTGCCTTATTATTTTTAAAATTGTCAATATATTGTTCTATTTGTTGGACATTTGGTGGTTCTGACGGAGGGTTCTCTTTTTGTGGTGATGTAAACTGTAGTCTTTCTAAAGGTTCTTCGCAATTAAGAAGTTCCTCAAAGTATTTAGCTAGTAACTCGCAGTTGTCTTTATTATTAGTGACCAGTCTACCAGTTGAATCCTTGAAATGAAGGTTCATTGGTTTGTATCCTTGGATCTCCTCTCGAAATACTTTGTAGAATTGTCTGGTGTTGTTCTTTTTAAAATCTATATCTATCTCTTCCAATCGCTTCTTATCATAATTACGTTTCTCTATCCTGATGATTTTGAATGTTAGCTTTCTGATCTCTACAAAATTAATCCAGTCATCTTCTCGTTTCCTGGAATTCCATAATTGCCAAGCCACTAATCTACGTTCGATCGCTGCATCACATGTTGTATTCCACCATCGGTGTTTCCTTTTCCTTGGAGGCTGTCCCAATTCTTTGGCTGATTCTATCATTACATCTCTGATCTCTTCCCAGTTACTCTTATCTTTAGTATGCAGTTTATTGATAAATTCAGTCTTATTTTCTGATAAAACTTTTGTGTCTATTTTAGGAATTTTTGGAATTTTTGGCTTGGGTTTATTTGGTTGGAATTTAGTTTTGATCTCAGACAAAAAATGGTCAGAGTCAATATTTAATCATCTCCTTACTCTAACATTCATGATTTCTCTAAAGTTCTGTTTTGTAATTGCTACATGATCCAATTGATATGAACCTAAATGTGGATTTGGAGAGCACCATGTTTTCTTTCTCCTCGGTAATTTCCTAAAAAAGGTTGACATTAATTTAAGACCAAATAGTCTGCAGAAACTTATGAGTCTCTCTCCATTTCTGTTAGTGCGGTTGTGAGCTGGGAAGTCACCCACTATGTTTCTAAATTTTCTCTCTCTTCCAATCTGTGCATTAAAGTCATCAACTAAGATTTTAACGTGATGATAAGGTATCTTTGATGATTCATGTTCCAACATTTCCCAAAACTCTTCAACATTTTCTGGATTTTTCTTATTGTCCTCATTGGTAGGAGCATGAGCATTGATTATAGTATAGCCTTTGTTTCCTGATCGAAATGAGAGAAGTGAAATTCGTTCTGATGAAGATGTAAAATTCGTTATTGATTCTGTTAAGTTTTGTTTAATCATAAAAGCTGTTCCAAGTATAGTACTGTTTTGTTTGGTTTTGATGCCAGCATTCCCTTTGTAAATTTTATATTAATAATAAGAAGAAGATTTTTATACTCTAGAGTCAAAATATGCCTTTTTTATAATTTTGGGTATAAAAATATATTTTTAAAATAAATCGATACAACCAAATTCATGTCAAACAACAAATTCCCGCTTAAATACCTCAAAGTCCAAGAACAATAGATTGAAATAGTAATAGAATTCAAATATCTCGGAGAATGGATTACTTGGAATGCTGGGGATTGCAAAGCAATGGAATCCAGGAAAAATAAACTTGAAATAGCCCTCCACCTGACAAAAGATACATATAACAAAAAATCCCTTTCATGAGGGTCCAAAATTAAACATTATAAATAAAGAAAAACTTATGGTTAAAGTGAATAATAATATACTTCTTCATTCTTTCCGAATGCCTTCCCAAATCACTTGCCAGACAAAATAAATCTTTTCATGTCTTTTAATTCTTGTGTCACTCAAGTTTTCTTCAAATTTGAGAGTATAATACCAATTATACCGGTAGTGTGTTGAGGACAAATCAAGTACTGTATATTCGGGGAATGCAAATTTCATCTCAGATCAATTTGCAAGATTTTTGTTAGTAAACACACTTTAGGAATCAGAAGAAATATGTTTTTTTCACCACATATATTTCTTCATTCTATTCCGAATGCCTAGTTTAGGAGGTTTACCACTAAAGTAGCTTATATAAAAGCAGTAGTAGCTACACACTCGTGGATTGGTCCGTAGTGCGTTGTGGCTAGCATTCTTGGCTGTCACCGTGTAGACCCGGGTATGATTCCCGACTCTGCTAAGAAATTTAGTTCTCGTCTGAGGGCTGGAGTGGGTTGCACTCAACCTCGTGAGGAAAACATGAGTAGAGGGGGGTTCGATTCGTACCTCAGCCATCCTGAAATTGGTTTTCCGTGGTTTTCCACTTCTACTCTAGGCAAATATCAGGATGGTACCTAATTCAAGGCCGTGGCCAATTCCTACCAAAATCCTACCTCAATTAGAAATACACACGCTAGTTCAGACAACACAGTGACACAGGTTTTCAGAAAATATTTACACACACCCAAGTACACGTAGAAACATGAATACAATGTCGGATCCCCTAACATAAGCAACAACTATTTTTATAAACAGCCTAATCTAATATTAATTCTGGGCGAATGTTTCGATAAATGCATGATAATTTGCTCATGAATGGAAAGTTCGTCACATAGCGATTTACGAGAGTGAAATAACGATTAACATGAAATTATTTTCCCAAGCGTTAATTATCATGTTGTTTTTTTTTTCAAATTATACGTAATGAATCCGATATGCAATCGACGAAGGCACGGTTAAGTGAATTTCCAATTGTAAACATACAACTTGCGTACCGGTACATTGGGAGTGATAGGGAGCCTAATGGGATACTATTTTGAATGGTTAAATGACCTATATTTTCATATGAACGTAATTTGCAGGAATGAGTGATTGTTGGAATTAGGTTGGCCTTGACCTCTAGGCATATGAGTTGGTATTGTGACATCATGGTCAGTATCATGAAGAGTTTCAAAATTGCTTGCTTGGAGATGCAAGTCACAGTGTATTTTATATTACTTTTAAACAATATCTATAAAAGCAAAGATATCAGTGGGTAAATCAAGTGGTCACTGCTTTCTATATCCACCTGTAGCTACATAACTAAGAAGCTGGAGAAAGCTGATTGAAGGAGAATGGATATCATTGACCTGTGATGATACCTAGTAGTGACTACTGAAACTATCAAGGACAACCAGAATTATTAACCAGCAAGTTAAAATTTTTGCTATTTATTTCTGATGTTCACTAAGTTTGAAAACAATTGTTGAAGGGGTGAATGTTACGTTTATCGTCGCCCCACTGAATTAACACGTTTGGTGTAGTAAAGTGGTCCACCACATATACAGGGTGTTTCAGTAGGAATAGTAAATATTTTAGGAGGTGGTAGTAGAGATGAAGGAGAATTCCATATAACTTGTGTCCCATTTGTGTTGCGTACAGAGATACAGCTGGTAGTATTTAGTCCAAACAAATGTAAAGCCAATGCAAATGAGGACGCGCAAAGTTGATTTTCGAAAATTCCACCACCAACTTCAATACATTTTGCACTTTTCTTGATAACACCCCGTGTAGCTCTTAGGAGGCGTCTTGGCGTTCTTTGATGAGGTCTGCACTACGCATAATGCGAACGACCAACTCAGCTCTTGTGTTAACTTTTTCCTTGTAGATTTCGCCATTCAACCATCTTCACGAGCAAAAATTCACAGGAGTATGGTCCGGGGACCTTGGTGGCCAAGAAACGTGCCCATAGCTACTGGTGTGCCAACACACGAAACGACAACTACCCTGGTTACATACTAACAGCTGTATCTCGGCACGCAATAAAAATGGGACACATGTTATATGGTAAGTTTTATTGCAATTCATCTCTACTACCACCTCCTAAAATATTTACTATTCCTCCTTAAACACCCTGTATAGAAGAACTTCAGCCAATGGTAAGAGTGGATTATACAATACGATGATTACACATCCACATTCCTCTACTGTCAGGTTCTTGCTAAGTAGGGAGGAAAGATGTAGAGGCATAATTTGCCTACAAGAACTGCACAATACACAAATCTTCAGGCTTCGGCAGAGTTTCTACATTAGATCGAATCCCATCTCCACAACGTGATAGCTGAACTACACGCCCCTACATCAGAACCAACAGGGTCTCATTGAAGAGCGAGAAACAGTAATAAAGGAAGCAGATATTAACATACACCATGAAGGGCAAATCAGGAAGATTGATAGAAAACACTATCAAATACTCAATTCACCCCGAAAATGATAAACAAGCAACATCTAGTTAATTAAAAGTGTCCTACATACCAAAACAGAAGGATATATGATGTCCATTCAGGATAGTGCCATAGAAACCCGTAACTTTATCAAAGACAAAGCATGAATAGATTCATGCCGAAAGGGAAGAAACGAAATTGAAACCGTCGATCACATACTAACTAGGTCATCTACCAAGAACTATGCAACTATGCACTATTGTTAACTACCAATTTATCCAGAGCCATATTTGAGATGTCAACCACAACCCATAGTGGAAAATTACACATTTCAAATACAGTACCATTCAAATTCCTCTGTCATCACCAACAAGGCAATAGCTGCCAACAAACCAGACCTCATTGTCACACACAAAGTGCACAAGAACACATGGGTCATAGACATCACAGTACTAAAATTCCACAACATCAGAACTAAGACCCACGAAAAAAGCAGCAAATATATGGACTTGCGAACAGAAACCAAACGCCCTTGAAAACAACAAACAGTCAATGTCATCCCAATTGCAATCTCAGCCACAGGAAACATACCAAAACAGCTCATAACAACTCTACTGAATCTACCATTCAACATCCATAAGAAAATACAGATGGCTCAATACTAGACAGTTGCCCTATAGCCAGGAACTTTTTCAATACTGATTGAATATCAAAAAGGCTTCTTGGGTAAGTCCACCGAAGAATTGTGTTTAACTAACAATTTGTGACAATAATAAGATTATTATTATTATTATTAATATTCATAATAATCAGAAGATAGTGGCAATGTGGTTTCCAGTAAGACCGTCGATCTAATGTTCATGGGTGACCTGCAGGCCAACCTCGTGAGTAGATAATGGAGATGCCACAAACATCCAATTCCCCAATTGGTGAAATTAAGCGTAGGTGGTTTCAATCCCAGTGCCTGGTCTAAAAGTGAACCCAGGACTCTGCGGATTGAAGCCCAGTGTAAAGTAAAAACAGTGCCAAGAGCAACATAGTGGCTTTACTGAAACAAAGCCAACAAAGCAAGAGTAATAATAGGCCTATTTATTTTAAAGTGGCAAATCAGTGATTCTTAATCCCAGTGACTAGTATGCCTACTTCAAAGAATTAATCTAGCCTGGGTGTTGTATTTGTGGTACCCGACAATTGGGAACGATTCATATTGTGAATCACGTCACTGTATGGTTAAATTCAAAGAAAACTTAAAGTTAACGACAGTATTAACCATCTAGTCAAGAAACCACGCACTGGTTCATGAGATCACATGACTACTTAAAGACTTACGTTTACTTAGAAATGTTGCTTGATTCATCTGCAGCTACAACTTAGAATACAACATTAGTCATATGATCCATCGTATAATGTTTTCCATACATAAGGTTGTTGTCCGAAGCAACATATTGCTATTAGCCTACATAATAAAAACATTTATCCAAGAAATTCCGCATACTTACAAGCATACAAACCACCTGCATAATTAATTATTTCCCCTTTTATTTGAGCCAACGTTTGTTTAAAAATCGACTAATATCAAAGCAGGCCTGTCTGGCAGGGCCATGGCCATTTAGAGCCGCAGTGCTTAAACTTCAGAGCAAGCTTAATAAATGCAGTAAATTCATGAATACGTTGTTACTTTGGAGATGACCATTTTGTATTTTCGAACTTTCAAATATTCCATATCATCAAATACTTGTTATTTCGCAGTATGCGCAGCTTAGAGAGGCACAATTGTGTATATTTTTGCATAAGACCAATAATTAGTGTATATTATCACATACTTCGACAAAATTCCACAGTCTCACACTGATATAATGATGCATGATTTTCTCTTTTAGTATTCGATGGCATTGGTCAACGCTGATAATATCATTATCACGTTTATTATTGTCATTATGATCAACCTAATTTACATCAATGAGAGTTATTGATTGTATTTTTATCGTGCAGCATTTGGAGGTGTTAATTCACGCCAACTGGCTGGATCAGTCAGAGCCAAACTGGGATAAAATTAATCTCCTTTTGCATTCAATTACATTAGCTGAATAAACATATTTCAACGTACCCGATCCCAATTGTGTGGAGCCGTGTCACTTCATTTAACCACTGTCTACACAATAGGTACCGTGCGGGAGGGAAAATATTGCATACTTCTCCGCACATTTTCGTGTCAAATTGATAAATAGCCGTGCTATTACTCAGCTGTCTATCAGTAGGAAAGTGGTGGGGAGGGGATAACACGCAGATTGAATAATGTGGAGTTGAGCTGCAGATACAAAAATGCCGGAGACTGCATGATATGTCAAATCCAATATGCGCCCCGGTTTCGGATATTGAAAGTGTAATATTGTATTATGGGATTTAAAAGTATTTTTTTCATGCCTGTGTGTTGTGGTTTGAACATGACTACCTCACCCTGAAATGTGGTTCATTACTTCACGAGTTCACATGGTTATTATCTAGTCTGTTCACGCTTCATTATGGATTGTTCAGTCATACTATAATGGGAACTGAAGAGCTGCAGTGAATATACGAGTGAGAAACTTTCAATACGTTTACATTGTGCCAACAGTGCATTCAAACTGTAAGTTACACATGATTATGCCTCGCAGTATAGCCGTGCGCTCAAATCACTCACCCGGACTGCGATGAGGAGCTGCAGCAAGTACGGAGATCTGAGGCTCAAATCCCGGCCCTGACAGTGGCTGTCCTGAGTGTGGTTTCTCCTTGGGTATTTCCAAACTCCGTACAGTCAATGTCGGAATAGTACCTTATTCAATTCCCGGGACACATTGTCGTTTACCAACCTTAATAATCATACTTACATACACTACTTAAATCACTACAAACCCAAAGATCATGATCAGACAGTTGAATACACACTAAAGTAGACCAGGATGATGACCAATATGTTCCACGCTCCTAAAACTAATTCTTAACGGTTGGTTGGTTCCTCAGTTAAGGGGCTGCGACAACGCAGTCATGTATTCCCGTGTACTTTGGGTGTGTGTAAAATCTGTTAATTGTGATGACTGTAATAGTGTGTGTTATCTGTTTTCAATTCAAGTAAGGAGTGCACAGATTGATTTTTTTCAAGTAGTTCCTACTTTTGCCGCCAAACGCCACCGTCAACGACTACTAGTTCATAACTTGATTACCAGATGTCACTGCAGTGGGCTCCTTTTGACGAACGTCGGAATCTTAGAGCGTTTATCAAATGTTTAACCTAACCTAGTTTAGCTTCACACAGGTGTAATGAGTGGAAGTTTCTTTAACATGCCGTAAAACTATGACATTGGACGGACGACTTTCCTTCCCTTCCGAAGGAAGGTATACTGAGGGATTTTCAACGCTCTTAAAAATCCGACGACTTCGGCCGGGTTTGAACCCGCGATCTTGGGCATAGAAGCTCAGCATGTTACCAACTACGCCGCCGTAGCCGCAAAATTCATAACAATACACATGAGTATTGCAAGTGGTATGTGTCACTTTGCATCACAGTGTGTTCGTTGTTTGCACTTGCTAACGATACACTCTAAAATAGATCCTGCAATGTCATTTCGTTTCAATGTCACACTGAATAGTCTTCATGCACACAACATTAATGAAAAGAAGATTTTCCCTTACTAAAACCATCCTTAAATGTTTTTACCTTCATAGTGTTTTAACTCCACATGATGCGGTGCTGTTATTACCTAGGTACTATGTCTAATGGTCAGTGTCAGTATTAGCAAAACATAATCACTTTGATTGGTAACTCTATTTCAAATCGTATATCTGAAAATAAACAAGTAGTTCCGTGAAGAACTATACAGCCTATTTTCATATAACCTACTTATGTTAATTGCCACTATCAACATACAAAATTTCAGTTTGATTGCTGTAATAGATTCGTAGTTATTGAGAACCAACTAAATATTTCGGATGGTCGCCATGTTGGAATTGATTTATGTGGGTCCTAGATTTATGTACTGTTACATAAAGATTATTGTGTACGTGTAGCAATCAAACTTCAATCGCATGATTAGGATACAAGAAGTAAAAACTAGGTTTTAAAATTTCGCACATCTGCCATCTTGTGGTTATGGAAACAATTGAAATAAATTAGATGCCAGTGGATTAACATTCATATAAGGATTTACTGTACCAAGTTTCACTGCACTCGGATGGTTAAATTGCGAGAAACGTCCATGTGAATATTTATACTTCGCGTCGCCACCATGTTGGATTTGTGATCCCCATGGTATTGAAAGTCCTATAGGTAAACTTATGTTCATAGCCCCTATGAACATAAAAATATTCAGTTTGATTGCTTTAATAGATTCGTAGATATAAAAGCCGTCTAAATATTTCGGATGGTCGCCATGTTGGATTGTTAAAAGTTTAGGCCATAGAGTCATGTACCATTAAAGGAAAATGATTGCGTAGGTTCATTATTCAAACTTCCACTTCTATCGCATAATTACGACACAAGAAATAAAATTTTAATTTTAAAATTCGCACCGGGCCATCTTGAGGTTATGTATACAATTGAAATAATTTAGATATCAGTGCATTACAATGTGTATAAACATTTCCTGTACCAAATTTCAATGCGTTAAGAACATTGAATCGCGAGAAAGGTCTATTTAAATTTTCAAATTCGGTTGGCCGCCATGTTCATTTTGTAGTTAACCGGTTTTTGAAAATCTTATAGGTGGACTTCCAGCAGTGCCCTTTATCTCCGTACAAAATTTCAGGGTGGTACCGCTAATAGTATCAGAGATATAGAATACCGGTGAAATATTTCGCACAGCCGCCATCTTGTGGTTATGTAAACAATTGAACAAAATTAGATGTCGGTGCATTACATAGTGTATGAACATATACTATACCAAATTTTATTGCGTTTGGTTGGTTAAATCGCGGGAAACGTCTATTTAAAAGTCGCAACTTCGCTTGGCCGCCATGTTACTTTTGTAGTTACCAGTTTTTCAGAAGTCACATAGGTGAACTTGTAGGAGTTCCCTTTATCACCGTAATAAATTCCAGGGTGATATCGGTAATAGTTTCGGAGATATTGAATGCTGGTGAAATATATCGCACAGCCGCCATGTTGGATTGGTGAGACGTAACAAAATTTTAAGAGCACGGTCGGGGTCGCCCGGAATAGTGCTAGGAACTTACCGAGTTTCATTGAAATCGCTCCAGCCGTTTAGAATTTATTAGTGGAACACACACACACACACCTCACACACACACGCACACACACACACACACACACGGACAAAAGGTGATCTCATAAGCCTATTTTTTCAAAATTGAAAATAGGCTAAAAAGATTGATTTCTAGAGTAAACCATTCCATGGACTAAAGACACTTTGGAATTAAATTCTTCAAATCTAGTGAGATCATTTACACAACATTCCTCTGGTACCAAATTTCATACTACTGTCGACCAAAGTATTATGTGCACTCGAGTTTGAAGGTTGTTTGTGAAGTAACCAATAGACCTATATGAAATCCAATAACATCAGCATTTTCGCCGTTCTATTTTACGTTAGTTCATGTAGGTTTGGAATTTTTAATATATATTTTAATATTTTTTATCGCAGTTGGAACACAAAAAGTGCACATTTTTAAGAGTGTTTCAACCATGCGTCACATTTAAGAATTATTATCTCAAACCCCGTCATCAGATCGAATCCAAATTTTAACACAATATACGAGGCACGTCCAGAAAGTAAGCTCCGTTTGGTAATTAAATTAAATTGTGTACAGATACAGAAAAAATATTTATTGCACAACATTCTACACCTCTTAAACTACCTTTTCACATAACTGCCGAACTTTTGCAGGCATTTGTCATAGCGTGGCACAAGTTTTTGGATACCTCTTCATAGAAGTTTGCCGCCGACCCGTAAACGAGAGTGAAGACTCCCCTTAAGATATCCTACTGTTTGGTCACTACTGTTAGGCAAATTGCGTGCTTACCAGGAGAACTGCGTATGTTTAGGAGTTCTCCTGACCACATACGCAATTTGCCTAACAGTGATGGCCAAACAGTAGGATATCTTAAGGGGAGTCTTCACTCTCGTTTACGGGTCGGCGGCAAACTTCTATGAAGAGGTATCCAAAAACTTGTGCCACGCTATGACAAATGCCTGCAAAAGTTCGGCAGTTATGTGAAAAGGTAGTTTAAGAGGTGTAGAATGTTGTGCAATAAATATTTTTTCTGTATCTGTACACAATTTAATTTAATTACCAAACGGAGCTTACTTTCTGGACGTGCCTCGTACATTGGAATATTGTATAACTGGTTTATTAATTTCAAAATTGTGTGTGTCCAAGAAACAAAGTTGTTATCATTTTTGTAAGGTAACTTTATCTCGGCTCGGGGTGGTTGGAAAAATGTAGTTCTTGGTTGCATTGTAATCCTTATACATCGAAACGTTATGCTGTATGACTGTGAAATACGTAAATTAATTTACTTATTTTATATCGGTTGGTATTTCTACAGGGAAATAACACATGTTTCACCAGCTAGCCGGTCCGGGAACAGCTGAACAGCGTTGCCGAAATGGTGCCCACACGCATCATGGCGCGTCTCGCTCGGAAGTGATGGGCTCCATCTCAGCAACGCTGTACAGCTTTTACCGGAGCGGCTAGCTGGATAACCATATGTTATTTCCTCGTACAAATACAAACCGATATAAAATAAGTGAATTAATTTACGTATTTCACAGTCATACAGCATAACGTTTTGATGTATAATGATTACAACGCAACCAAGAACTACATTTTCCAACCGCCCTGAGCCGAGAAAAAGTTACCTTACAACAATGATAACAACTTTGTTTCTTGGACACACAAAATTGTAAAATTAATAAACCAGTTATACAACATTCCAGTGTATATTGTGTTAAAATTCGGATTCGATCTGATGACAGGCTTTTGAGATAATAATTCTTAAATGTGACGCATAGTTGAAACACGCTTAAAAACGGGCACTTTTTGTGTTCCAATTGCGATAATAAATATAAAAATATAAATTTAAAAATCCAAACCTACATGAACTAACGTAAAATACGACGAAAATGTTGATGGTATTGGATTTTATGTAGGTCCATTGGTTACTTCACAAACAACCTTCAAACTCGAGTACACATAATACTTTGGTCGACAGTAGTTACACAATCAACTGTTATTATTGTTTCGATAATAAACCCATCGCCATTTTGAATGTACGAAAGGCTGTTCTGTTACCTTGGGCATACCAAACCACTTAAACAGTTCTACCAATTTTGTTATTGAAGTTCTAAAGTATCGAGTTTTTTTTTATTTAATACTTAAATTTCAAGATGGCCGCTGTGCAGTGTATTCAGTATATTAGTATTATGGCCATTATTAATGGGTCTCTTATTTGTACATTATGCAACGAACCTATAATGGCAATAATTAGGACACGAGCAAGTTTATAAAACGAGCAAAGCAAGTTTTATAATTTCCATACGAGTGTCTTAATTACCATTATAGGCGAGTAGCATACGACTGTTTATGTTCGACGATAATTATAATTGTATTATATGGTTTAACATGCAAATTCATAAATATCTGTCGAGGTGCTGTCAGCTGACGTAAGTAATAAGCGCATGCGCTGGATTCCCACTAAGGATCAAAGTCCTTCCAAATATTTGTTCTTCTTCTCTTGGGAATTGTGTGGGCTCAGCATTTTCTCTCAACCCAATAATAAAGTCCAAAGTATGTATAGACTACATTGTTTATCCTAAAGTAGCACCAACAGATAACGCACAGGCTTTGGGATATTTTTGTTATTTTGGTCAAATAACACACAATACACTATTACAAACGCTTTAAAATTAAAATGTATCGAATTATCCAAAATAGATTTGTCAAGATATCTGGCGGAAAAGTTTCACATAAGAAATCCCTTTACTGAACATAGAGCTGAGTTATAATTTCCGTTGATCAAATGGCATATGCTTGCTGCGTCCGTGGTGTTCTAGTGTGTTTATTTAAACAGCAGCATTCAATAAACTTGTCGGCGAAATCGTACGAATGCAATGCCCTGTGTAGAAATTGGAGTTGTGGATATTAATGTACAGTGCTATTTATTTTGCAATATTCCGCAGCTTGTTTATGCAAACAGAACTGACGGTGCACACTTTCCATGTCGGTAATTTATATAGGCTTGGGTAGAAGGATTGTGTGTTGCAATATTCTGGACGTTGATTCCTAAATTTCCTGCATATTTCGAAGTATTTTCTTAATACCGTAAAGGTTCGTGCTGATTTTATCTTTGTGTTTGGTATTGTAAATACAATGGTTGATACGATATCCTTTACATTGTCAACTATCAAATCATGTTTTTCATGTCCGACATGTTGCATTTTGAGCACATGTGCGAAGCTTTCCTTACCTAATTTGTCAATGAGTGAAAATTTCGAGCTCTGATTGGTTGGAAAAACTGTAGGCCTATCATAATGAAAAGTAGTACTTTAATGACCCTTAATATGTTACAGTTTTTTGACATATAATATTTACGTTTTAACATCGGCGAACATAAAATATATTATAATACCCATTACTAACCAACTTTCATGTTAATTTTATAGTTACATCCTGAGTTATTGATATTAATATTTTGATATCTATAATACCATTTGAATTCCTGTGTCATCACCAACAAGAAAATATCTGCCGATAAACCAGACCTCATTGTTGTTGACTACATCCTGTATCGGATGGCATTTTAAGGAAGGTATCATTAGCCCACCTCGTGGCGTAGCTGGTTGTATTCTCTGCTGTCACTCTGGAGGTCCGAGTTTGATTCCTGGTTCTGCCAGGAAATTTAAGTCTGGTCTGAGGGATGGAACGGGGTATACTCAGCCCCATGAGGTAAAATTGGGAAGGGGTGGGATCGAATTTGACCTCAGCCATTCTGGAAGTGGGTTTCCATGTTATCCCACTTCTACTCCAGCCAAATTCCAGGACGATTCCTAACTTCATGCCTTCTCAAAGAGCATCTGAATTGCAAATGCATGCACTACTACAGACACAACAATAGCACACGTTATGAGAAAAATTCTACACACTCCCAAGTGCACGGGCGTAAATGACCTCGACGTCCAAACCCCTCAAATGAAGCAATAATTGAACGTACCATAGTTGATAACGAATAGGAAATATTTGTATTACAGATATGAAACTGGAGACTACAATCTAAATTGCCCTGTATTGGTACTTGATTAGTGTTGTCCATACAAAGTACATGAAGATCTACGATTTAAGAAATTTAGATAATATATAACTATCCGTTAAACTCACGAATACCGACAAAATTAATAAAGTTTCGGAATGCTATTTTCAGTGTAAATATTTCTGAGAACTTATAATTAGGAATGTGCGAAATATCATGTAAGAGCGCTTTATAAATCTCTGTGGATATTTATAAAAAATAATTAATTTGAGGTGAAAGAACATTATTACATTCTTTCATCGAGACAAAACTTGTTATGTGCTCATACCGGGAACGTAATATGAAAACCACGGAGTAGATGGAGAGAAATATCTAAGACAACAAGTACAAACCATTTCCGATATTCGTAAATCCTCTGGCTGATATTGGTACCAATGATTAATATATCTCCCTCACACTCACACATCACCCCACCCTCTTCAGATATACACCTTTATCAACGACTGGGCTCTAGTTAAGTACGGAATTACTTCCACTCTTTTGTGCCAGACTCGTTTCTTTTATATTTGCTATGTAAATGTTTTTAGTCGGTTTACACGGAAACGAGAGCCTAATTATCCTGGATGTTTGACATTAATATAAACTAATTGAAAGCCTTTGTCTGGAGCGTGGCACTCTAGGAAAGTGAAACTTGGACTTCTGGTGCAGCAGAAAAAAAGGGGAATATAAACATTTGGAATGTGGTGTTACAGGAGAATTAGGAAGATCAGATGGGTAGAAACAGTAGAGAAACAAAAACTCAGCAATTCTTCTAGGTTTGTGCCGTGTCTTGTGTGGGGTTTCGTCTAGGACACCAAGCTGGCTCATCGGCGGGCTCTTGGTGTCCCCGCCCGGACCCCCTCTGGAGTAGCGAACTGCGCGCCACCTCCCTTTATATAAGGTGCAACTGCACCTCTTAACTGCGAGAACTAAATGCCCAAGCAGCTTCAACCTCCCTATGAAGGCTTCCAAAAAGTTGGTATATTTTCTTTCACGGCCAGTGAATTAAAACTCAGCAATTCTTCTAGGTTTGTGCCGTGTCTTGTGTGGGGTTTCGCCTAGGACACCAAGCTGGCTCATCGGTGAGTGGGAGAGGAGAGTAGAGATGCTTCTGGCGACTGCTAATGAAGAGAAGAGATAGGTTGGTAGGGCACATACTAAGACACCCAAGAATAGCAAACTTATTTATGGAAGGAAGGGTCGAGGAGAAAAACTGTAGGGGTGGATCAAGATTAGAATATGATAAATAGATTTCCTCGGATGTAGGGTGTGGTACCTACGTAAAGAAGAAACGATTAACTCAAGACAGGGAGCCTTGGAGTGCTGCATTAAAACCAGTCAAACTCCTGAGACTCAAATATCAACTTATAACCTTACTTTACCTAAATTGAAACTACAATTAATAGACTTACAAGGATATTTACTGGCAGGGATAAAGGATTAAGTAACTTGGGTCAACAGTTTATTGAGGGCTTTGATCTACAGGGTGTCCCAAAGGTTTGGGAAATGCAACTCACAGAATAATCCAACTTTACTTTACAGAACGCTCTCAATATGTGAGCTATTAGTTTGCTGACGAGTTTCAACATTTTGTGTCAGTTTTGCTGAACATCTCGCATGATATCTGGTGTCACGTGACTGCAGGCTTCTACGAGGTGAACATTTATTGGAGATATATCATTAGTTTACACATTGTATGCAATGGACTTCTCATGTCCCCAAAGATAACATTTTTACATATAGCCTAATCCATTGTTTGTGATTAAGTTATGAGGATTGCTATATTTGGTCATCGGCACTACATATTTAGGTGTGAGGTCTGGAGATCGTGGCAGCCATGTAGCCTAGTCCTCGTCCTCCGATCCAGTAATTTGTAAACTGCCCATTTAGCCAGCCTCGAATTTGGCTCCCATGATGGTGAGGTGCTCCATCCCGTTGAAAGTGTTCTTTATGGTATCAGTGTATTAACATGAACCAGCAACAATAACTACGTAGTACATGCCCCCATCTACATTGCCTGCGATTCTTTTTGTCGTATGGCCTTCTGAGAGGCCTCCTAGTCGACGCCCATAAGCGACCTGTGCACCGGGATGAGAGATGGAATGGATTAAAATGAATGAAACTGGGTAAGGATGTGTAAGGAAGCGGCCGTGACCTGTCATAAGGTACCATCCCAGCATTTGCCTGGTGTTGAAAATAGGAAACCACGGAAAACTATTTCAAGGACGGCCGACGGTAGGGCTCAAACCCACGCGTCTACCGAGTCAGCAGAGAGCTTCACCCCATAACATAACACTACGCTTTAGTGAGCATAGCCACCGTTGTCAGTATTGCCTCGGATGAATACAGGGTATATTTGTATGTATCCTCAAAGGCCACACTACACCATCAGCATTCCCGCTCATTGCATCTTGATGTTATCCTTCCAATGAGGGTTTGTCAGACTTCAACATCGCATATTCTGTTTACATTTCCATTGGCGTAAAATCGGCCAAATCGAGAACAGAATATTTCACCCAATCTCCTCTTCACGCATAGGAATTACATGGATAATACTATCAGGGCCATGCCTGCTGTTGAATCACTTGGTCTGTTGCTACCTGATCCACTCAGGAGGATTATCTCGAATCCGTCTTGATGTCACAATGGCACGTTTCCTGAAACAGAAAAATATGTTTTTACCGTATTGCGAATAACAATTTTGCTATGAATGGAGAATTTTAGAACACTGTGTAGGCCTATGTACTAAGCGTTTGTTGCCCTTGTATATGGCCTGCTGGTTGCGGGTCTACGGCATTAGAATTAACAGACTGTACTGTAGGCGATATGGATTGAGATAATTATTTCTAGCCTACTTTGGATTTTTGCAAAAAATGAAAGTAGACTTATGAGATCACTACAGGGCCAAAAATTGTGTGTCTGTCTGTGTGTGTGTATGTGTGTGTGTGAGTCTGTGTGTGTGTGTGTGTGTGTGTGTGTGAGTGTGTGTACTCTGAATGTCTGTCCCCCCCTATCAATTCGAACACGGTGAAACCGAATTGAACGAAATTTGGTACAGAGGTAGAACAAGCAAAGGGCACCTCAGTGTCATGTTTTATATCGCCGCCATCTTTACCAAAACTGAATGGCGGCCACTCAAACGTTCAAAACGTAAAATCAAATAGCGACTAACCAAATCATCCGATCTCTACCAAATTTGTTAAACACATACCTTCATATAGGACGCGGCTTGTAACCAAACTACAAGGTCATCCGCCGTACCATTTCAGGATGGCGGCCGTGCGAATTATGCAAACTTTATAATCCATATCATGGGACCCACCAGTTCCGATTATCGAGCCGAGAATCGATTTAACTGTTCTAAAGGAAGAGGCACGTTATAAATTAAAAGTTTATTTTGTAATACTATAGTGCAGAAGTGATTTTAAAAAGCTGATCCGTCTCCGTAAGAAGACAAGATGGCAGCGGATATCATGTGCCTGACTTATATTTCACTAATTTGAGTATTGCATGCAATATAGTGTACTGATACAAAATAAATAAACTTTGTATGAAATGCTTTATAAATAAATAATATACTCCACTGATGAAATCGTTTAGTCAAAATCATTATTTGCTAACAAGTTATATGTAAGTCATTTTATATAGCACGATGTTCGTTGGCAAAAATGTCTCTGTGGTAAAGCATTGGCCTATCCCTCATATGCCTATGGTTCAAACCCCAACAGAGTTCTTTTTTTTTTTTTGCTTGAAATTTTATATATTTATTGTTTTGTAATGATTCAGACGTTTTAAAATTAAGCGTTATAATGTGCCTATTACGTTTGAAAATATATAATTAAAACATAATTCACCAGCAGATTTGCTCGAGACATCTAGCAGCCAAAAAGGTAACTGCACGCCGGCCTACTTATTATCTTCAAGATTTTATTGAAAAGTTTCTTCTTATGGCCACTAGAACGCACTCGCCCTGTTAGGGTTATATTGTTCGATACTTCTCCACTAGATGTCTCGACTGGTCTACGTGGGACTCCATTGGTTAGTACCGTATACCATTGGCATTCTATGCGCATCGAACTTGAAGAATGGCAAGATGATACTACGATAAATTTGTACTTTTTTTTAAAGGGTTTGTAACAGCCTATTGTGCGTTATTTGAAAATGTTATTAGAAGTAAAGAACAAAACGATTTCACATAGTAACTGAATTCTAGTCTTTGGTGCTAGTTCAGGTTATTAATTAATACTTTTATTTCAGGCATATAGCAATCGAAAATATCCACATAGTTTGTATACACACTTCTCTGTAGGGTCATGGAAAGATTTGTTAATTCAATTAGGGTTGTGAAAGCCATGCACAACGAGACGTGTAAAGACATGCCTCAACTCAAAGTTGGATGTTGCCCACGGCAGGTCGATTATGTAATAATAACAATAATAATAATGTTATTTGTTTTACGTCCCTTTAAACTACTGCAGCTTTTAGATGCGCCGGAGTGCCGGAATTTTGGCCCGAAGGGGATCTTTAACGTGCCAGTAAATCTACTGACACGGCTCCCTCGCATTTGTGCACCCTCAAATGCCAGCTGACTGCGCCAGGATACGAACCTGCAACCTAGGGCCCAGCAAGCGAGAACGTTACCGCTGAGCCACGCAGCCAGTCCGCTCGATTATGTCTCCAGATCCATATCATTCTTGAGATCCTTCTTATCTATCTTTCTTCAATTATGGTAGTAGTTTTTTTCTAGGTTGTGGCGTTTGGTAGAGGTAAATAGTTTCTAAGGTATGATTCTATTATACTCCTTGATAATAACAACGAGTTATAACTATACTCATACATTTAGGAGAAAGTAGGCTATATGTTCTTTACTGAACATCTTGTTTACTCTGTATTGCCGCTTACTACCCAGATCGGTGGCCCCTCTGCTACGTTTTGATCGATTGATAAAATACTTTTACATAGAATCCTTAGTTTGTTTTTAATTCAGTTATGGGACTTACTTTATTTGGTCATCGGCACCCCATATTTGGGTGTTTGTTGTGTATGTCTCATAGTTTTTAATTGATTTAAGGGACTTGGCGCATTTTAGTCATCAGTCCCGTAAAGTTGGGTGTATGTTGGGCTTTTCTAATAACCTGTGTTCCTGTGATGACTCTAGTAGTGTGTGTAACTGTAGTGGGGTAATAGATGTCGTAGGGACTTGAAATAAGGTACTCTCAGGGAATTTTCCTGGAGAGAGTGTAGGAAACCCCGGGGAAAACATAATTGATAGCCGCTGTCAGTGCCGGGATTCGAACGTCCGATCTTCGCACTTGCTGCAGATGCTCTCGCGGAAGTGGTGTACGATTCAACGATAACCTACGTTTCTCTGGTGACTACATAGTATCCAAAAAAGATATGAGCCTTACAGTAGTCGCATATGATGAGTAACATGTTATCCTACTATGAACTTGAGATGAAATATATGTGAAGTCATCTGACATGTTATACTGCTCGTATACTACACAGCTTGGACATTCTTAAAATGTTAATTTACGCTCCGTTTTCATACTGGTACTATGATGAATGTATAGATTGAATTGGAGATATTCTACTGTCATACTTGTTTGAACAAACGTCATATATGATATTGTAAATTAAGAGGAGGAATGAAACCATAGTCTCTAGCCTATCTATAGACTACTAGAAATAATGTTCAATACAATCAAATTTCCCAACTCCTGCTTGGTGCAAACTATTGTAATTAAAATTAGATAAATCGTAATTTCACGTAGATTCTGTTAAAATGACGCATAATGTTATGATAGATATCGTTTAAATCGATAATCCGGTAGCAAAAACATATGCCGGGACTGGGGCTTCGAACCTCAGACCTCAGGATTCGCAGACCAAGGGGCTAGCTGCACAGCTATTACAACCACATATATAGAGTACAAGACAGTTACTTATTTTCACGTGCCAGTAATAATATAGAAGTAATTTTTATGCTCCATTAATATTTTGTTTTTTTCGATAATGTTCCTGCGTGGAATTGAGTTTTAAATTAGTTATGAATACGCCTACTTGACAGTAAAGGGAATTCATATAGTGGTCTATGAAAGGCTAGCCCAGTTCACGTATAAAATCATCGATATATATTACATTGATCACTGCATTACCGCAATGTGGGTTAATATCTGAATAGCCATTGCGCAGAAACATAATACTGGCTTTGTCGACTAGTTACAATGTTTCATATAATAGCATATCATCATTTAAATATTGATACGAAGACTTTTAACATGTGATTTGTGTTTCAATCAGTTGACACCAGAGTTCGCATGAGCGTTTACCGTTCAGTATGAAAGTGTTGAGGAAAGTTACTCGGCGAGTGGCTGCCCATCACTTTTATCCAGAGATTGAAAAAAGACTCTTAATAAATCATAATTTTTTTTCATCAAATATGATATAATGAATATTTTTACACCAAAGAACGACAACTTGATGATGATTTATTGTAGAGATATCTGTAATGGCGCCTCCAATCTTGAAGTAATCCGTATGTTATATACATTCCACATGGTACCACTGCCAGCTGGATCGGATCGCATCCCTCCTGGCTGCTTTAGCGATCTAACTGGCCTTGCGTCTTACACACTTCCGTCCGATCCACTTCCGTCCCATTTTTCAAAATCTCTCCCACAAAAATATCCAGCAAGTGAATGGAAAGATGTCGCAAACACTTAGAAAAATTAGTTTAATTATTCTGTTGATATTTCCTGTCTGATCTCTTTTGGCGCAATCTTTCCTATTCTTACGAAAACCGTGTCTAAACATGTGATATTTAGGGAGTTCTATCATTTTACGTTTTGATCTCCTTTACGCATTATTTTCACGTTATCCCCCTTCCGTTTATTCTTTACATAAAAACACTAACCACTCGATACTTTATCATCACCACTATCAACACACATACTAGTTGTCACGTAGTCCACTTGATCCCACGTGCCGTACACTTCTAATCTCCCCATGAATCACGCATGAGGAATTGAAGAAAACTATGAAGGCATTTTGCAGGGTGTGTGTTCAATTTGTCCGATAACGTGTGTTTCTGTTGTGACTATAGTAGTGAGTGTAACTGTAATTATTAGGATTCCGGATAAATGTAGGTGCCCCGGGGCTTGACATAAAGAAATTGGCCTGTAGGAAGCGAGAAAAATAAAACTGTGAATATCCACACTCAAGATAGCACTGATAGCTTGCAGTTTCAAGTTCAGCGCCTCTACAGATTGGAAAACGCAGAGCCCGATTTGAAGCACACTTACTAGATTTTGTTGTATTCACTTTGGCATTCTGATACTTTCTTGTGATCTTATAGTTCATATGATGAGGCAGACAATGTTATTTAATCCTAGTGACCAAAGAGGGAATTGGATACATTATTTCGACTGAACTTAATTTAGTCGTCTTGTGCCAGTGGTTAACTTATTCATTGGTGCAGCGCATACACAGTTGCGGGAAGGAAGAGCAAGTTTCGATTGAGTCTCAACTGAGAACAAAGGAATCTCAGTCGATAGGATTGTTTGGCCTTAAAATGTTGTTTGCAGGGGGTGAAAAACTTAAATTGGAAGCTTCAAACCTCCTCACTTACACGACTTGTCTCGTAATCCAACATTTTTAATAAATTGACACAAGAGAAGCTCATCTGAAAGTACAGAAGACTACGACGGAAGTTGATGGTTTTGGTCGATCATTGGAATTGTTTCATTGAATTGAAGACAAGTAGAATTTGACTTGTCTTCTCTCAACTTGAGAGTAATGTCCCCAACAAACAAATTATTAACAGTTGGTGAATTGTAAACTTCAATACAGCGGAAAGCAAGATCGGCCTATACAAGACAAGTTTAAGGTTAAGCGATAACATTAATCAAGCCGTTTAATACAATCCTACACAACACATTCCTACTTAATGGACTCTGCTTCGTCCCATACAAAGTTATACCAGTGGTTGAACTATAGAATCGTACAAATAAAAGTTTCGCTTTTCAGTTGGTCAACTCAGCAATGTGTCCAATTAAATTGCAATGGGAATAACAATTATTTATGACACCTACCAACCTTGAAAACATAACATTGATAAATAATTATACACTTTTACACTATTATAGCCTATACTGTTCAAATGAAGCGTTGCGGCAAACCATGCAGGGTGCACCTAAAGCCTGCACCCAGGCGAAATCCTGCAGAAGACACGCAGAAACCTAGAGGAATTTCTGTACTTTTAAAACTTGGCCTTAAAAAACAATACAGAATTATTATTATTATTATTATTATTATTATTATTATTATTATTATTATCACTATCACACCGCTCGTTAGATAAAAGTAGCTTTCATATATTAGACCACCTCGTGATATAACGGCTAGCATTCTTTACTGTCACCCCTGAGGTCCGGGTGTGATTCCCAGTTCTGACAAGGAATTTAATTCCGGTAATTGGGTTAAATGGGGTCACATTCAGCCTCATGAGACAAACTGAGTAGGCGTGAGTCCGATTCCTATCTTAGTCATCCTTGATATGACTTCTTGTGGTTTCCTACTTCTACTGCAGGCAAATGCCGAGGTGGTTCCTAATTAAGGCCACGACCGCTTCCTTCCCAATCCTCTCCAAAATTACAAATTCAAACACTACTACAGACACCACAAAGACACAGGTTATCAGACAAGTTGTACACAAGCCCAATGTACACGAAAATAAATTACAACGATGTCCAAGCCCCTGGAATGAAACTACTAAACACAGCTTCCAGATAGTGGATCGAGGAGTGATATTGCAGATTTGTTTTGATATACAGTATGCCCGGTTTGCATTTTCTGTCGTGGATTTTTGAGACTGCCACTTAATGGCTTTTATATATTATTACATTTTTAGTATTAATTACACATTTAACTTTACTTCTAATTAATACTGTACTCATCCCGATAAAGTATGTTTTAATTACATGGATTTGTCTAAGAGAAATACGTGTACGTGTATTGACATCGACTAAACCTGAGCGGGATCGGAAAGGAATCCTTTTCGAATAGTACTCCCATATTTCTGCTAACACAAGGAGTAATTATTAAGCATATAGGGCCTACCGGATGAATCAGCTGCCCCTAATAATATTGTTTTATGCAGCCCAACTGACGCGTGATGGCTGGATGGTCGACATTTGTCTGCTTGCATCCCGTATGGTACTAATGCACTGCAAGCATATCCTGCAAACGATACTGAACACTATTATTAGCCTAGTTTCATTTTATGAAGAAAGAAAAACGCTCATTAGATCACCTTTTGTCCGTGTGTGTGTGTGTCCCCTAATAACTTTTGAACGGCTGGAGCGATTTCAATGAAACTCAGTAAGGTCATAGCACCATTTCGGCCGACCCCGACCGTGCCCTTTAAATTTTATTACGTCTCACCAATCCAACATGGCGGCTGTGCGAAATATTTCACCCAATGTACACGAAAATAAATTACAACGATGTCCAAGCCCCTGGAATGAAACTACTAAACACAGCTTCCAGATAGTGGATCGAGGAGTGATATTGCAGATTTGTTTTGATATACAGTATGCCCGGTTTGCATTTTCTGTCGTGGATTTTTGAGACTGCCACTTAATGGCTTTTATATATTATTACATTTTTAGTATTAATTACACATTTAACTTTACTTCTAATTAATACTGTACTCATCCCGATAAAGTATGTTTTAATTACATGGATTTGTCTAAGAGAAATACGTGTACGTGTATTGACATCGACTAAACCTGAGCGGGATCGGAAAGGAATCCTTTTCGAATAGTACTCCCATATTTCTGCTAACACAAGGAGTAATTATTAAGCATATAGGGCCTACCGGATGAATCAGCTGCCCCTAATAATATTGTTTTATGCAGCCCAACTGACGCGTGATGGCTGGATGGTCGACATTTGTCTGCTTGCATCCCGTATGGTACTAATGCACTGCAAGCATATCCTGCAAACGATACTGAACACTATTATTAGCCTAGTTTCATTTTATGAAGAAAGAAAAACGCTCATTAGATCACCTTTTGTCCGTGTGTGTGTGTGTCCCCTAATAACTTTTGAACGGCTGGAGCGATTTCAATGAAACTCAGTAAGGTCGTAGCACCATTTCGGCCGACCCCGACCGTGCCCTTTAAATTTTATTACGTCTCACCAATCCAACATGGCGGCTGTGCGAAATATTTCACCAGCATTCAATATCTCCGGAACTATTACCGATATCACCCTGAAATGTTGTAAGGTGATAAAGGACACTACTACAAGTTTATCATTGTAACCTTCAAAAGCCTGTAAAGTACAAAACGAAAATGGCGACCAAGCGAAATTGAAACATTTTAATAGACTTTTCTCGCGATTTAACCATCTGAGCGCAGTGAAATGTGGTACAGTAAATGATTATACATATTGAAATGCACTGGCGTCTAATTTAGTTCAATTGTTTACATAACCTCAAGATGGCAGCTGTGCGAAATTTTAAAATCTCGTTTTTACCTCTTGTGTCCTAATCATGTGATTGAAGTTTGAATACCACACGTACACAATAATCTTCATGTAATGGTACATACATAAAATCCAACATGGCGACCATCTGAAATATTTAGACGGTTCTCAATATCTACGAATCTATTACAACAATCAAACTGAAATTTTGTATGTTGATAGAGGGAATTTACACAAGTAGGATATATGTAAATAGGCTGTATAGTTCTTCACGGAACGACGTGTTTTCGCTCGTATCAGTCTGTAGTAACATATGGTGGAAAATAATAGTTTTCAGTATTGTCTTCAGAATAAGCTTGCAGTGTATTAGTACCATACGGGAAGCAAGCAGAGAAATATCGACCTTCCTAATAACGCTAATTGGGCTGCATAAAACAATATTGTTAGGGACAGCTGAATCACCTGGTATTATACTGTACGTGAATATTAAAATCATACTTTTCATAGAGTGTTTGTTTCATATTTCAAAATTCTAATTTAAAGGTGAGTACTAATTATATAGTAGGTTTACCATGACATCAGGCTCTCCATGTAGGGGCAAGGACGAATTCCTATTGCCAATCCATGCGAGCAAGATGCTTTCCCTAATATGCCTACAGATTGCAAGAGAATGCTGTAACACTGACGTACATTTTAAACATTATTCTCAGATATAATAATAATAATATCGTATGGCTTCGGGTGCCGGGTGCAAGCTTTGTAATTTGACACCCAGACTGTAGCTTGCATGTCGAATTTCGTTGTTCCTTGAAGCACTAAGAAAGTCAAGGAGGTTAGATATCTAAGCTCCTTGAACACTATAGCGCTTTCCTGTTGAGAAATTAGGAACTTTTTGATGGCGGAAACTCCCGAGATTAATTTTGCCATTATGAACACGCCCTACTGAATTGAGAAGGGTTCTTTCACATGCCAACATCGTATGACATGCGTGTCGTATTTTTGCCGCCTTTCAAAAATCACTTACCACGGCCAGGAGCGAGCCTGCATGCTTGGGGTTAGTAGACCGACACGTTAACCACTCACCCACCGTGGCAAGCTATTCTTAGATATGATAGGCCTACTTCCCAATGTTAATTTGTCTCGCATATTATGGTGTCGCTATGTCACTAATACAATTAATAGTAAGTAATTTGTAATTAGTAGGGCTCGGATTCGATCATATTTGCATATTTTTTCCTGAATAGTACACATTGAAAGAAGCCTTTCGGTGGTATTTTCAACTCTCTGGGACCAATAGAATGGAAATTTATCGAGCATATAAATGCATAAAACCGCGGTTTTCAGAATAGAAGCATATAAATGCATATTCCTGTGGTTTTCGTCTAAATAGTTTGTTTTTCTTCCAATTCTCCCCCAAATTCGGACCCTGACAATCATTAAGGTTCGAAAACAGAAATAATTATTGAAAAGCCTATCTGGTGCGAATAATAGAACCGCAGGCTTTTAACCTTTTGTGAGGTCGTTCGCGTCATTGAAACTTTTATTGGCTGATTTAAGAAAATCATTCAAAACTGAAAACATAGAAAACTTCTTGTTGCACAGACCAATGCAGATCTACTTCATTGACTCGCCTCATTCTGAACATTTTGTAAATGAACTTTTAAACTGTATCTTTTATAAGAGCACTTCTCTTATATATACTTGTAAAACTTGAATGCGAGTATATTGCAGTGAATCATACATACAATTAGAAAATAAAGCTCGTATTTAAAGGTATGTTATTGTTTTTTGTTTCACTTTCTTTTCTATAGTTTTTAACGGTGTTTTTCGAGCATATTCTGCATATTTAACCGCATATAATGGGGGTTTCGAGCATATCTATCGAGCATATAATGGGTTTATAATGGGTTTTTCGAGCATATAATGGGTTTTTCGAGCATATCTATCGAGCATAAAACACATGGTTTTCGAGCATATCTGGAGATTTTATCGAGCATATCGATCCGAGCCCTAGTAATTAGTAAACACTTCCACTAGATTACCCAAATAATATCAATCTTCCTTATGTTACTCCTAAACTCCTTTTGAAATAGCACTCATGGCCCCTCAATGGGTCAGGTCAGGTCAGGTACTCTAGCTACCATTACGCCAGCACTCGCAGGCTTACGGAATTAAGACTGTGTCATCAAGATAACAAAATTTAGTTTAATATATTGACGTAGGTTATTTACGTTCACCTAGGTAGTGACAGCTGACACGCTCAATGACATTCCATGTATATTGAACGTGACTGGCTGCAAACCTTGAGATACTTCACCAACCCACTTCTTGTTTACAAACAATCGTGTACTTCCTATCAGTGTTTATGATTTCATATCAGTACACTGCGGTATTTAAAACAGTTTTGATCTTGAAAATAAATCTTAGCACGAACATTAGGAGTCCCCATCTTAGCAAAACCATAAAATTAAGCAATTTCTTCCACTGTGCCAAACTTTGAAAGCTAAAGGCGGGTTCCAAATTTCAAAAATCACTTCCGGCTTAAATGCAGTGCCGGAACAACAGCCTAAAATTGCTTTACTCATTTTCGTTTTGATTTATATCCAAACCAGACTGACTTATTTACATAATTCATTCCTAAATTTGTTTCTTGGTTCAACACCCTCGGTTGGTTGATTCTAAGTTTAGGGGCTGCGACAACGCAGTCATGTAGCCCCGTGTACTTTGGGTGTGTATAGAATCTGTCTGTTAACCGGTGTTATTTGTGATGACTGTATTAGTGTGTGTTATCTGCTTTTAATTCAAGTAACGACTGCAGACTTTGGAATTTTTCAAATAGTTCCTACTTTTGCCGCCAAACGCGACCGTCAACGACTACTAGTTCACAACTTAAGAACCAGACGCCACCGCAGTCGGCTCTTGGCAACGAACGTAGGAACCTAAGAGCGTTGTTTACATTCTTAACCTATACAATTTAGCTTCACACGGGTGTAATTAGTGGAAGGTTCTTTAACATGCCATAAATCTATGACATGGGACCGCCGGCTTTACTTCCCCTCCGAAGGAAGGCATACTGAGGGATTTTTAACGCTCTTAAAAAACGCCCTCTTCGGCTGGATTTGAACCCGCTATCTTGGGCATAGAAACTCAGGATGCTGCTAACTACTACACGGAAGCCGCCCGTTCAACACCCTCGGGCATTTTTTGCTTTTGAAAAATCTTCAGACTGGAAGTGGTTATAAGGCCTTAAATGAAACTATTTATTGATTAACTTTAGCACTCGTAGTGGTAAAAAGACAAACTGCTAATCTAATCGACCGGATTAGGTTGAGTTTCATTGACTCACACTAGCGCTCGTAGTGGTAGAAAAGACAAACTGCTAATCTAATCGACCGGATTAGGTTGAGTTTCATTGACTCACACTAGCGCTCGTAGTGGTAGAAAAGGCAAACTGCTAATCTAATCGACCGGATTAGGTTGAGTTTCATTGACTCACACTAGCGCTCGTAGTGGTAGAAAAGGCAAACTGCTAATCTAATCGATCGGATTAATTTGAGTTTCATTGACTCACACTAGCGCTCGTAGTGGTAGAAAAGGCAAACTGCTAATCTAATCGACCGGATTAGGTTGAGTTTCATTGACTCACACTAGCGCTCGTAGTGGTAGAAAAGGCAAACTGCTAATCTAATCGACCGGATTAGGTTGAGTTTCATTGACTCACACTAACGCTCGTAATGGTAGAAAAGGCAAACTGCTAATCTAATCGACCGGATTTGGTAGAGTATCACTGACTCACACTAGCGCTCGTAGTGGTAGAAAAGGCAAACTGCTAATCTAATCGACCGGATTAGGTTGAGTTTCATTGACTCACACTAGCGCTCGTAGTGGTAGAAAAGGCAAACTGCTAATCTAATCGACTGGATTTGGTTGAGTTTCATTGACTCACACTAGCGCTCGTAGTGGTATTGAAGGCAAACTGCTAATCTTTATCGACCGGATTAGGTTGAGTTTCATTGACTCACATTAGCGCTCGTAGTGGTAGAAAAGGCAAACTGCTAATCTAATCAACCGGCTATGGTTTAATTTCTGGTGAACTATCAATAGTCTCCCGCGTGTCATTATGCCGGAACCTCGTAAGAAATGCTAAATGTAGAGATAACAACGAATATTGTTTAGAAATGCACCAAGAAAGGAATAGAGCTGTGGATTTTATATACTTGCGTGGGAACATTCTTTGATCTCCCTAGCACATATGCTACAGAATATCCTTAAGGCTTGTGAACTCTGAGGGGAGTTTCGTTAGGTGGCATAACGCATTGTGTATCGGCTTCCAAACGCAGTGCGATAGAGAGTTATGAAAAGTCCATTACTATTCCCTTACTTTAAGTTACATTGCTGTTAAACGCAACGCACAATGCGTATAAGAACCGACGTCAGCAAAAGAGGCCGCGTCATTGAATTGAAAGCCATTCGCTTCTCAATATTGCAATTTGTATTCTGCGCTTCTCGCCTTACCCTTGTAAAGTGCTACAGCTCTCGCACCGGGTGCGCCGCAAGTGTTGCTAACGACATTACAATGGGGTGCTACGCTTGCCGATTGATTTACGGTAGTAGGGCTATGGAGTTGCCACTTATCGACTTAATACTCCCTAATTCCCACCTACGGTGCGTGTGCCAGAGCTATAAGTTTTTAACGGGGGAAAATTTAAGAGTATCCACAAATCACACACACAATTATATCTCCATAAAATGTTTCCTCCTAGCAGCGAGCGGCAATTCAGAGAGTCGCTTTCCCTTGTTATTACTAAACAACGGTGATCCTGCTCTCAAATCTTCTTCCCCTTTATTGGAAATCTGCCTGAGAACAGGTTTCAATGGATTGCTTGTTGGAAACTCAGCTGTCTTGAACTTGGTTTTCTAGATTTATATGTGCTCTTCAACTGCCCGTTTTTCTCTATGGCTTCAATGATCCAGACTATTCCTAATAGTAAACAATTCCACCTAAAATATGCCAAGTGTATTTCGCAATGCTTTTCATCGTCTTCTTTTGAATAACCCATTTGGAGGCTACGATGAATCAACTTTGGCTATTGTCCATTGTATTCAATTTCCGTTGTTTCCAAATTTCTTTTATCCTTCTAGAGCAGTGGTTCCCAACCTTTGTCAGCTGACGCCCCCCTTTTCAGATACGGGAGTTCATTGCACCCCCCCCCCCCCTCCTCCCCCTATCCCCCCTCCCCACCACTCATCGCTTCTATAACCTCTTCGATTGACGAGGAGGATATATACCTAACCTAATAACACTACAGTACATAATGGAATAGGCCTATCTATTACATACTAACTTCATTTTAGAACAATACAAAGAACTCACTTTTACAACAAATCCTTAAATTAGTCAACAAATGTCAGTGAGAGGGTTGACACTGTTTTCTCTTGGTAAGATTCGGTATGTTTGGTTTGATATTTGACAGAGCACAGCGGAGATCACTTGCAACAACAAGCCGACAGCACTGCTTTGTTTCTATGACACTCAGCGTTGAAAATCCTGACTCGCATAAATATGTCTTTGAAAATGCAAGTTCAAACTGTTCAAAGCTTCAAAGAAATCACAAAGATATGCCAACCAGACGATAAAAGTGGCATAATTTTGCTCCTTACAACACAGCAAGTTCGTTATTTCACCTCCAACCTCGCGGCTCCGCTGAGGTTCGTGCCGACAGTTGGCAATTACCAGTGCTTTTGAACGATTGACTTGGTGCGACAATCACATGGAGAGATTCGAAAAATGTTTATTTTACAAAATTGTAATATTCGAGTTAAAAAAAAACTTAATTCGGAAATCACTTCACGCCCCCCTTGATAAAGCCCCACGCACCCCTAGGGGGGCGCGCCCCCCAGGTTGGGAACCCCTGTTCAAGAGTGACGATCTTTCTCCTCTTGAGTCCACTTTCTGCCAGTTGTTTGTTTCTTCCTTTCTTGATTTTTTTTTCTTTTGAATAGCTTCTCTGAAGAGTGATTTGTTTGCTATTGTGCTGTCTGAATTTTGGCGTCTGCCAAATCTTTGTCGATTTCAATTTTTTTGTTTTTTTTGTCGTGTAGCCTCCTGAGAGGCCGAGTGCAAGTCTTTCTAGTCGACGCCCGTGGGCGACCTGCGCGTCGGGATGAGAGATGGAATGGATGAAGATGAATGAAACTGGGCAAGGATATGGAAGGAAGCGGCCGTGGCCTGTCAGAAGGTACTGTCCCAGCATTTGCCTGGTGTTGAAAATGGGAAACCATGGAAAACCATTTCAAGGACAGCTGACGGTGGGGCTCGAACCCACGCGTCTACCGAGTCAGCAGAGAGCTTGGCCCCTTGACCTAACGCAGCGCTTTAGCCCGCGTAGCCACTACTGTCGGTGTCGATTTCAATGAACCATGTTGGTTTGGATTTGTAACTGGTCAGTAAGTTGAAGATCTGTTTAGTTAGTCTACTATTTTCCATTCAATGCTTTTGATTATACCATTCATTATGGTTGTTTCTTTATTCACTCTGTTTAATACGTTCAAATCATACTCCTTTCCTATTCATTTGTATCTCCAACATTCGCTTCCAAAATGGCATTGACAACGTATAAGCAATTTTCCTCTCGTTCTTTTAACTCACTCTTCAGACCCACATAAGTAACAGTTAATTGTTACCAGAGGAGAACTTGCAATTTATTATTATTCCACTCCTTTACTTCCTTGCAGCAGCTCCTCACAATACGTGAGAATACTGTCCCGCTTAACAAGGAGCACAGTTCACAATATTATTTACGCCACGGATTTTGGCCGATCAACCACGGTCCCGCAGTCCTACACAGCACTGTCGGCGAGCCTCAGGCATGTGCAGTTGATACCTGAGTTGTCAGTTACGCTGATAGCTAGGATGTGTCATCGTGATAAGTGTGCTCTGCCGGTTACGAATGAATGAAATACAGAGTGTCCGGGAATGTTCTCCGCAGCGCCTACATGCGTCTGCGAGAGCTAGCTACAGAAGTTACGTTGGCAGCTCGGCTGCCGCTTGCATCATATTATCCTTTCACTAAATGATTGTCGGCGGTCGAGATGGGAACTATTCTTTGTTTACTTGTGTCACACGCCAGCCTGCTTCGTTGACAGGTACAGTTGCGCGAGTAGGATATGACTCAGCTCAAGTAGCCTCTGTCGTCGTCTAACTGTCCGTGGTGACATGAGCTCCTATGACGCGCAATACTGCTTGGCTTATGTGCAGAATGCATTCTGTCATCGCTGTGTTCCCTAATAACAAGCAAACAGTATATTTTTTACTCACCACAGCCATCATAACAGATTCTGGAAGTGCTGATGACACATACGCTCGCTAATTGCAATAAACACTGACGATTTCGACAGGCTCCAGCCCACACGTGTGGGATTCACCCTGTCAAAGACACCATGCTACCAACTAAACCGATGAGGCAACCACTCACAGCTGCACGTAACCACTGCGGAGAACATTCTCGGGCGCCCTGTAGTTGACTGTTATCTTAGTTACCTGCAGTTCCTTGTGGCTGAGCATAATGCCACCTATTCAATAAAAACTTCGTGGCAAATCTCTTTACAGCCAAACTCCTGAGGTTTTAATAGAAAAGACGGATCCCGATACGTTTCATAATTTCGTGCAAATGATAAATATAAGAAGAAGGGTAGGCCTATAATTTATGAAACGGCGTAGAGTATGTCTCATGTCAATTGTAATATCATTATTCTTTGACGAAGCACTTGGTGATGAATTGAGCTACACGAGATGCAGCTGTTTGCTTATCTCAGCGGCTGATAGCTCCGCCATTCAAACTCCGGCAATTGTTGTGAAATAAGAGGTTCATTTTGAGGGTTTTATTAGACAGGTTAACTGAGTTACCGTACACTCGTATCGTTTGCTGGATATGATGATTATTTCATTTTTAGTAGTGATCGAAATGATGGACTGAAGATACAAATTCCAACCAGCCGGCGGAAATCCAAACTCCCAGAGGAGCACGTGTTCTCAGCATCTCCTGTCAGCTGCTAGTACTAAACTTGCTTTAATGCGCGAGCTCTCTAGATCACTGGCCAAAAACCGTGACGTTAACTGTACTTCAGGTTTTATGTCCATTTACCATTTCACCACTTACCCGGGACTTGGACTTCTGGCACCTAGGCATATCTCCTTATGAACAGATGTTTGACAATGTAAGGCTGTTGCCACAAAAACTTGCAATACTGTGCATTGGTACATAGCCTACGTTAGTAAATGCCTAAGAGTGAGATACATTCATAACCTCCCCATCATTTTCAGTAAGTCCTGTATAATGAACTTAAAATGCCTCAACACTGTAAGTATCGATCTTTGTTCAACGAGCACCAGCGACCTGCATACTGACGACACAACTACTCTTCAATTATTACTTTCACTAATTTTACAGAAGTTGGCTGGTGTACAGCTCATTTAGGGTTGAAACCAGTCAAGTCCAATTTTGAGTAAGGATCACTTCAATTAATATATTCCCTATTATGAGACACTCAAGTGAACTTTGTTATTGATTTTCTTCATAAAACGTTCCGTTAGACAAGAATGAAACACTCCTTGAACCAAATACCTATACACGACATATTGCTATTAGTGCTTCGAAGTGTGGGAAGGAGGCTTGGAATCGAAGTGACGCTTATTCATAGGTGGACTTAGATAATAATTTTGACTGGCTTCGTGACTCAGCGGTAACGTTTTCGCCTGTTGTTCCCAAGATTGCAGGATCGAATCCTGGTGCAGTCATCTGGTATTTGAGGGTGCGCAAATGCGAGGGAGCCACGTGAGCAGATTTACTGGCACATTAATGATACCCTACAGAGTCAAATTCCAGCATCCCGGCGTTTCTAAAAGCCGCAGTAGTTAAAGGATCGTGAAGCCTATATTATTATTATTATTATTATTAGTATTAGTATTAGTATTAGTATTATTATTATTACTATTATTATTATTATTATTATTATTATTATTATTACATAATTATTGAGTACAGCCTCCAATTCAATGAAGAAAAGGTTTCATAAGTATTATTACTAGGTAATAGGAATAGTATGGGCTGTAATTACAGGATTTGGGACGATTCTATTGTTTCATCTATACTAAACTGTTGAACTGGAGGTAAGAGAAGAGAGACTAGGAAATATTTTTGCTTGGATCTGGGTCACTAATTCTCACTGCAAGTCCATTGAACCTTCATAATGGAGGTTATGAACTAATTTAGAAGGCACAACATATACGTATATCGCATATCGTTTAGTGACATCACCAATATAAAGACCAAATTTTATGTGCGTGATAGGTACAGTATATCTAGGCTTGCCATACGTCCCGGTTCGACCGGGACAGTCTCGGTATTTTGCTCTTGTCCCGGTGTCCCACCCGGTTTTATCATTGTCCCGGAAAACGGCTGTAAGATGTAAAAAGTAATGAATATATGTGTTTAAGAATCTTTTATGAATCGGTTACTTTTCAACAATCAACATCGCTGACAGATCACAGAGCGTTAATGAGCGAGTCCACTCTTAGAGCATTGATTGTACGTAAAATCAACTTTGGCCTTTCATGCTATGATTTTTATGAAAAGGTCAAGCTTAAGAAAGACATTTTGGAAAAAAAAGAACATTCAAGTCAAACATATGAGTGGTTTGAAAGCAAAGATTAACGTTGTTAACTCATTAATTAATTGTTTTTTGGTTTGACAAAATAAGTTTTTGTATTGTTTTTGTGGTTAGACAACAAGTTGTAGTTTTTCAAAAAATAATAAACTTAGTAATTGTTCAATTAAACAATTTTATGAAGTATTTTGAATTGTATTTTATTAACACTTCTTTCTAGATGGTAGACCAGAAAAAAATATCATTAAAATGGAAAAATTATATATTTTTAAAGCAAAATTTCCTTTTTTATTTTTAAAAGGCGTGTAGAACTAACAATTTGGGGTGCCAGATTAACCCTCCCGTCACTTGCGAGGCTTAAAAAAGGCTTCAAACTCACCATTTTGCGTCTATTTTTTTCCCCAGAGCCCCCGGTAAGGCCATCCCATATTAAAGTGTCCCGGTTTCACTCACCAAAAATATGGCAAGCCTAAGTATATCCATCTTTCACAGGTTGAATGAAAATCTTGATGATCTCTTATTATTTAATTATGTGAAGCATTTCTATGAAATGCCATTTTGTAGCCGGTTACATTTTACAACTATCACTTACATCATTCAGCATTTAAGCGATCTTGGAACAACTCTTCAAATATTAAGCGTGAATGTTCAAGAAATTTCGGTTATCCTTTTTCTACGTTAACACGCACTGATATGGGTATATGCCAAATCTCGATGAGCATAACTTCCATATGGCCACATGCTGGAAATTGACGTGAAGAGTCCCGGGTCCAATACCACACCGGGTCATTGGAATTCAAACCTCCAGTGGTTAACTCCCGTAGCTCTCATATTGGGTGTTTGTGACGCCTTCATTATTAATTCCATCCTCATTTAACGCGTAGATTGCCCACTACAGGACCCTGCATCGCGTTGAGCTACTGTACCTAGTTTCTGAGGTACAAAAGTCGATTACAAGTGTTTGTGGCTCTGCTCTACCCCGAGTCAGCTGTCCCTCATTAATTCTCCTTCACTCCGCAGGGTCCAACTGCACGAAACATCCGTTGTGTCTATGTGCTGACAGTGTTCACACAGGCGGCCATTCGAACAAGTCAGGAAGAGATAGCGTTGAGTGTGGTTTTGAGAAGAAAAGTGCGTTCATATGCAAGCAGCGCACAATAATATTCTTCAGCACAGTAACACAGATAAATCAAAACCCTCACTCTCAAACCAAACCCAGGAAAATACTTCGAATAATTTAATAACAATAATCGTTAATAGAATGTAGGCCCACAGCACCCTTGTCAGTGATTTTACAAGAATTCAGAATGTTTTATTAAGCCACGAACTTTATTTAAAAAATACGTTTGTTATCTCCAGTATATGGCTGATGGATGTGATCGAGTATTTCTTTCTGGTGTTGGTGGTGATTGTTGAATTGAGGGGTGGAACATTGAGTTGTTGATAATGTTCAAAATTACTTAATACTTATGACTACATATAATAACTAATACTCTGGAAGAGGAAAAGGGGAAAGAGAAAATAAACAAGGGAATGGAAAGAAATGCCTTCAAACCTCGAAGAATGACGGGTGACGGACCTCAAAGGATGGAAGGATGGGAAGGAATGAAGGAAGGAAGGACGGAAGGGAGATACAGAATGAAAAGAGACAAGTGCCTGCTCCACACTAACTGGTAAAAGGGGAAACACAACCCCAGCTGAGAAACTCCTAGAGCCCACCATATTTATGAGCTCACCAGCCTTGAAAGTGTAGTGTCTTCCACGATGTATCGTACGAGGTAAGCTACACACACCCAGCTCTTTAGGGCTGCTTACCATTTGTAGGGGATACTGAGGGTAAAGTAGAACAGGTTTAACGTCTATATAGATGAGGTTACCAGAAAGGAAATGAGAAGACCAATATAGGCAAGAAAATCTGTGACACCCTAGGCCTTTGTTATCTATAAGGTGCGTTCAAAAAGTAACGAGCCGGAGGCTGGAATCCTCAAACCGGTGACGACATCGGCTAATCGTGGCGTGTGTAACGAGGTGTGGTTCCGACCTGAGCGTGGAAGGTCATAGCCCGTCGCTAGAGGGAACGCGTGCACGTCACGTGACGATACAAAGCGAGCAGCAGCATGCATCAATCGTCCAACCAAGACCAAGACAGTAGGCCTTTCGACATGCTTCCTGGTGTGGTTGAAGACTGTGGGGCATCCATTAGGCACACACTTCGCGCAAGTGTAGTCGTTCCTTCATGATGGTGTGCACACTTCCGACGCTCAATCTGACCACGGCGGCTATGGCGTTTACTGTCACTCGGCGGTCCTGGGTAATGAGTGCATCAACCAGCTGGACGTTGTCTTCGATAATGCAGGGGGATGCGCCAGACCGGGCATCATCGGCTAACTACACCCGTCCTTCCCTGAAGCACTTGTGCTACGCCTTGACCCTTGCAAGGGACATGCAGTGTTCGCAGTACACTTGTGACATCTGGCGATGAATGTCCGTTCCCCCTACTCCTTCCGCTGTCAGAAACCGAACACCTCTTTGCTCTTCGTTTGACGCCTCCATGTCACTGTTTGCAATGCGACTGGCAGCGTTAGACGATTGATGCATGCTGCTGCTCGCTTTGTATCGTCACGTGACGTGCACGCGTGCCCTCTAGCGACGGGCTGTGACCTTCCACGCTCTGGTCGGAACCACACCTCGTTACACACGCCACGATTAGCCTATGTCGTCACCGATTTGCGCATTACAGCCTCCGGCTCGATACTTTTTGAACGCACCTTATAGTTTCGTCCGGTTGGAAGAGAACAAGAATTGAACAGGGAGGCCGTCAGGAAATGATGAAAGGGAGGTGTTTGGTAAGAAGTAAGTGGAACCAACGTCGTTTTCGGCTGGGATCATGTGACCACCAATACATATCCCACTAGATGTCAACCGCTGGGGGAAGAATACATTCTGTTGTTTCATTTAGATAACGTAATACATTTTAGCTCTGTGTACTAGGGTGTGTGTAGAAATAGTCTTATGTTTAGAAATATTGTAGTGACTGCAGTAGTGTTTGTTCCCAGGAAGTTAGGAATCGTCCCTGTATTTGCATGGACTACTTGGATGACTACGGTGGGAATCGAACGCTCATTTTCACAGTTTTGAATCACCAAGCCAAGTGACCTCAGCACCCATCCTCAGACTAGAATTAAATGTCTAGGCAGAGACGAGTATTACTATCTCTACTCTCAATTTTTGGTTTTAATGTCGTATGGCCTCCAGGAACATCTGGGACAGAGTTTTCAAATTGTCAAATCCTCGGAATCAAACTCGGGACCATTCGGGCCAAAGCCTAGTGTGCTAACCACATAGCTACGTTTTCAGAGGCAGTATACTCTTCAGGGCCTGTGGCTTGGTGTAGGTCTTGCAAATTGACACATTTGGGTAACTTGCATATCGATACATTACCAGTACTCCAAACCAGGATTTGATTTCTTGGCGTGATGCTCAGTGGGCAAGCAGCTTGCCTGTTACCAAGGTGGATGGAGTTCCATTCCCGGTTAATGCAAGTCAGGTTTTTGAAGTGAAATGTCATGTCTGGTGAATCGGATTCCCCATGAAATTGAGGTCTTGTGGCTCATAATCGCGAGATTAACGATCACGTAACGCTATAAGCTTCTTTTTCATGAGATGCATACCGTGTGACCGACCAGATTGGAACCCCAACGTGGGCTGAGATGACAACGGCTTGGTGGCTGAATGTGGAAGTTCAGGAATGTATTTTAATTGAAAGGATTTTGTTATTATTCGGCGATAGTGCAGTGTTTCGCCTGATGGATGAAAGTTGAGTTTCGGAAAACAATTTTCTTTAATTTGGTTTTATATTACTAGGATTAATGAAAAGTAAAATGTAATGTAGTTTACTTTATAAACCATACGGTGGATATCGCAGTGCCCTCTCTCTTTTGTGGATGAGCGTAAACATTCGGAAAATAATGCTATTCAATTTATTTTTATTATTACTTGCAGTCATGATATGTTGATCTAGTATATTTATCACACATCCTGTATGCTGACTATTTTAATGAATGCTGATTCAAGCCATTCCATTAAGTAATTTCCTTAATATTTATTCTATATCGTTTGCAATTTTTGTGGATTATTATACAGGAAATTAAAAAAAAAAAAAAAACAAATAAATATTTACTAAACTTACTAAATAAATGAATGAATCCTTGATAAAATAACTAACTAAATTAGGTAATTAATTAATTACTAATTAAATAAATAAACACATACATTAGTTAATTAATAAACATAATTATGAACTAAGAAAGAAATAAATAAATTAATAAATTATTTAATAAATACAACAAGAAGAAAGAAAAACGAAAGGGAAGAGAAAGAAAGAAAGAAAGAAAAATGTATGGATAGAGGCAGTCGACGTGAAAAGGGCTCATAGACCTAAGGGCCCGTTTTAAGCAGAATGCATAGATTTGTGTAGCATTTTCTCTAGTTAATAATGGTGAAATAATCAGTGGGATATTTTGAAAACAGATGTTGTTACACCTTTTTTAAGTTAGGTGTGTAAGGTACTTTGTACTTATCAGGCAGTACATTAACCAGAAAGAAGTGATTGGGAATGCCAAGCCTTATCATACTACAATGGTGTTGTGCGGCAAAAAACATTCTCCATTTGAAGTTCCAATGGATGTGGACCTACCGCGAGTTTGTGATAAGTTTGTATCTTCATTCTTTTTGGGCAAGCCAGTATCTAGAAACGAAGTGCCATTCACAATAATGCAGTATGTGATCATAAAAGCAATTAGAAGTGGTCCTGTTTTGTGTTCTCGCACTTTCACTGCAAATTTTAACCTTTTCCGAATTTGGAAATGTCCTTACAGACAGGAAAACTTCACAATTGGAAAGACCGCTCCACTGGTCATCAACCAAATGAAAGGAAAGGATGCAAGAAGTCTGTACAAGTTTTTGTCTGAAGACTATGTTGCGTTTATTGAAGGGATGATCAGCCAAGACTGAACAGTAAATGGCGTAGGGCCTGTTGGTTTTATCCTCCGACAATGTTAATGAACCAAGACTGAGCAGGAAATGTTATTCCCTACCAATGCTGCTCTATTGAAGCCGATTAATTTTTCCACAAACTCAATCTCTTTTATTATTGGATTACATTTAATTTAAAACACTGTATTAAATCTTGTTTATTGTATTCTACCACCAAAAATGCTGTCTGCGTAAAACGGGCTCATAATATTGATTTGAAAGGTCTTATTTATTTCATTCATGAACTATTCTAAGTCATATTTTATATGAATTATTCATATCCGAATTAAATATTCTAAATAATAACAAACACTTCCGCATGAGAAAGAAATAAACACAAAAGAAAAGCACTAACAAATATTTCATTTCTTGTTATCTCCAAAATGAGTTTTTATCTAAGTGCCCTTTTTACGTCGACCGCCTCCATTAATACATTGATATGTAAATAATAATTAATTTTAATAAATAAAAAAATAGCCAGGGTAATTATTCATTTCAACGTTTAAAATACTTTAAAACGCCTGTATTTGGTGAATAATTCCTCCGGGCACTAAGTTGATTGAACAACATACCATAAGTGAGAATGGCACACTGGAGAATGTGTATTATTCTTGTATTCGTCTTGCACTCGCATGCATTCTTTCCTGCTTTTATTCTCAATATTCCATCCCTCCATCCCTCTTCTTTTTCTACTAGACTTTATCTATGCTAAATTTGTCTCCACTGAAGCCTGTTTACGTAATCCTTCTTGATCTTTGATACACTGGAGGCTTATTGATACATGAAATGCGTTTGGAGGAAAACAACTTTGTAGGATCAGCCAGTCAGCCAGCCAGCGAGGGTGGGTTCAGAGAAGAAGACGAAGAAGGGGGGAGCTGAGAGCCCTTGCAATCTGACGCTCCGGTCTTGGAGTGGCTCTTTGATCCCGGGCTAAAGGCAACACCGATCAATCTCCGCGAATTTTGTGATCGGCTGAAGAAGATAATAATAAAACGAAGAGAATCTCGTAGTTTGACAGAGGTTGTTAAAGCGGTATACTTATCAAAGAAGAGAGAACTAGCAACATGTATGCATAGCCTATTACATGGCTTATCGAAGAGTCGAGAGCAATATTACGTTTCTTAATCCTGCATGATCCTGAATAGTAATAATAATAATAATAATAATAATAATAATAATAATAATAATAATAAATATCATAATAATTTTTCTCACTTAATGGCTGTAACCCACTATTTCACTGTTATTATTTTTTTCGAATTATAACGTTATAAAGCTCATTAACTCTCTGGTGTAAATCAACTCGTTAACGCGTCAAGCTTCGGGGTCAGGCTATATCAGGACTCGGGATATGAGTGCGTTTGAGGCCATCCATCCACCGTCTTTGGAGTGGTTTGCCTAGTTTTCAACTCTAGGTAAACTGCTGTGTCTGAACATTTTAACCCACAATGGTCACACTGGGGTCCTTCAGACCCTGGCGTTTTTGTTTTCATAATGAATTGGATAGCACGCGAATTATGGCCTTGCTATTCTACGTAAATTAAGTTGGCACCATTGTGAAGCTAACGCCAAACCAGCAGCTTCATTGTTTAACTGCGTTCCGGTTAGTAGGTGTTTGGATCAAGCGTGGGGTTGTTCGGACCCCAGTGTGACTTTTGAGGATGAGTTTATATATTATGTGAGTTGGAAATACACTCGATGTATTCCTGTTTTGCTGTCTGTTTTCGTTACTAGAATGGACCGAAATATTTAACGAGTGTTGTTCATTTCAGGATTAGTAAAACTGAAGCGACATGCGACGAACATCGGGCAGTGTTGTGCATTGATTGTAGAGAATAAACGCTCAAGATTGAACACCCCTGTAACATTATGTAATGACCTAATTACGCACATTGTTACTTTTACTCGACCAGTGGTGATTGTTAGCAAAGTGCATACAAGTGAATTGTTTATTACTGAGGAATACCGCAATAATTAGAATGTTTTCAGTATTCTACATTAGACATAAGATTATTTCAATGTTATATTTTTTTTATTGTAGTATCGATATCATATTATAAAACAATGACACTAATCGCCAAGAACATTCCTAATTAGTCTCTGAATCCATCCATGCATTCTATTTTGCAATATGTTGTACATTTTTTATTTAGAATTCATTAAAATATTGGGGTTCGTCAGAACCCAGTGTGACTTTTGAGTTTCATTTGTGGAAGTGTGTCGATTGAGGGTTAAGAGATCAAAGCAACTTCCTTTCAACCGTTGTCTACCGTCATTAGTGTTCATTCATTTCAACCCTCCACCTTCGTTGAGGTTGTATCAGGAAAAGCACCGGACGTTAAGAGCCATACGTCACATGGAAGCAATCCACCTCCCCACTGAACCATTATATATGGCGACGGTGTCAATGCAATACCTTGTACCTGACAATGCTCATCGGTTCCATTGTTTTCCTTATTGTTGGTCAAGCCTCCCACCGTATGTAGAATTGCCTTCCAACTGAAGAATTCACGTTGGCATCATTTTCCTTTGTATGGTCATAAAATAAATTGGGCTTTAAATTCAGTGTAATGCAGAAAAGTATATTTTCGTGTAGTTATGCTCTCCATAGGAAAGTATATTCAAGGTTCATCTTCCTTTATGCTTGTACTCAGGGAAAACAAGTAGTTCCGTGAAGACCTATATAGCCTATTTTCATATATCCTACTTATGTTAATTACCTCTATTAACATACAAAATTTCAGTTTTATTGCTGTAATAGATTCGTACATATTGGCAAACGTCTAAATACAATGCCGGATATAGAATAGATATAGAATGTCGGATTAGTGAGACGTATTAACATTTGAAGGGTACGGACGGGGTCGCCCGAAATGGTGCTATGACCTCACCGAGTTTCATTGAAATTGCTCTAGCCCTTTAGATTTTATTAGGAGAGGACACACACACATACACAAACCCGGACAAAAGGTGATTTCATAAGCGTATATTTTCATAAATGAAAATAAGGTAATAACCCAGCGTGATTTGTTCCGTTGGTCGGATCATTCACATACTGCTGCGAGGCGTGACCAATTATAACGAAAATATTGGAAAAGACGTGCATTGTCTGATACACGGTATTGCATTGACACCATCGATGGGAATAATCAAAGAAAGGAATACTAAACAGCCTTACATAACACACTCTTCAAGTTTATATTCACCACTCTTATTACAATTTTAACACGCTATAATTCAGAAAGAATAAGAAATTGCCTAGAGTTAACCGGCTTCAGCATATTCACGTACACTGTTTGAAGTGTGACTATCAATCATACACTCCAGACGTTTATACGTGTCAAGCTATAAGCCAGTAACAGTACCATAATACATACCACGTGACTCGAGAGAAGTGCAGAGCTCAATGTTAATATCACTATTACTACGGCTATTGCAATTTTAATTGCCACGTTTAGGCTCGAAACACACATTTTGTCAGATCTGAGTGTTCGATTATTCCCCTGTAAGACACAGTCCAGAAAAGAGCTGGGTAACTGCACCATTCATAGACTTAAATGTAACAATAATTACGATCATCATTATCTTTGAAACAAAGCCTCCGTGGCTTAGGCGGCAGCACGCCGGCCTCTCACCACTGGGTCCGTGGTTCAAATCCCGGTCACTCCATGTGAGATCTGTGCTGGACAAAACGGAGGCAGACAGGTTTTTCTCCGGGTACTCCGGTTTTCCCTGTCAACATTTCATTCCAGCAACACTCTCCACTATCATTTCATTTCATCTGTCATTCATTTAATCATTGCCCCAGAGGAGTGCGTCAGGCCTCGGCAGCCGGCACAGTTCATATCCTCGCCGCTAGATGGGGGCTTCATTCATTCCATTCCTGACCCGGTCGGAGACTGGAAGCAGGCTGTGGATTTTCATTTCATTATCTTTGAAACACCATGCTTAAACTAGAATCACATGATTTGAATTGCCATGGCCGCTTATCACGAAACTTTAGTACAGGTACAAGTAAGCTGTGCTGATGACGACAATGACCCAGTTCATTAAATGAAACAACAGTGAAGACTGTTGTTAGGCCTATATAAAATTTGTAACTGGAATCTAATGTAAGGGGTACGAGTCGACGAGGAGAAATAGGCTATTTACCGACCATGCATACCTCACCCGAGTGAGACATGTAATCTGCTTGAAAATGCATGGAAAGTGGAATGCTCCCCTTTTGAAGCTCGGACAACTTCCTTCGTCGTGAATATTTTTAACAAACTTGGCATCATTGAAAATGATCATGAATAAATCTCCTTTAGCATATTTAGAGCCTCAATTTGCATGCTACATAATCAGTAATATGGTGTATCATAATGTATATCGTAGAGTCAACAATGTACCTAAAATTATGTTATTTTGGATCTTTATGGTCTCCAGGAATGCCGGGCAGATATAGTTGTGGAAATATGTATAGGAGTAATTAATGGCGAGCTAACAATGCTATTATAGAAACTACGAGAATGAGGGGAACTATTAACACCAGATAATCAAATATTGGAACTAATGTAGTTCATAAGCTCGTTTAATTACAATCAAAGCCTGGCTGATGTAACTTAAACTACTGCTACGCCAGTTAATTTATTAGCATGCATAGCCATATATTATATTGACAGGAACATTAAAAGATAAAATTATATGAATAAGCAAAATAATAAATGTATTTTTGTTTTGTTTTTGTTGTTAATTCTTTTCATGGTTTGGGACATTTTGATCATCAGGCCCATATAGTTGGATGTGTGATGAACTTGTCTGATAACCTGTACTCCTGTGATGACTGAAATAGTGTGTGTAACTGTATTAGAGACAGGGTTCGGTTAGGTTCACCAGCACTTGAAGTACGATCCTACCTCGGTATTTGCCTGGATCGTGTGTGGTAAAACCTGGGGAAAAACCAGACTCAGGATAGCCGCTGTCAGCACCGGAATTCAAACCAGAGACATTCGGACTCGTGTCAGCTGTCTCCGTGGACGCGGTGCACGATATAACGAGCGCGGCTACGCTGTGGAGTGAATGCAAATATAATATTATATTGTGAGGTTTGAAGCCATTTTTCAGTGTTGCCTAAGTAAACAAAAGTTTGGTGCTTTTCAGTCGGTCAACACGAATGTACCCAAATAGAGCTGGGTTATGCCCTGATCCTGAAATAAATTACATAAGATTTATTGATCTCTGGTAATTTATTTCAGTTAATCTCATGTAATTTATTTCAGGATTAGGGCATAACCCATCTCTATTTGGGTACAAAACTTTTGTATAATATTATAATAGTGTACTAGAAGAATTAACGATTGTTTAGAGGATGTGTTTAAAATGTGGGCCAACATCGTAAGATGCTAGGAGACACCAAAACAAAGATCACATTTCATCTCGTTTCCGAGCTATCGTTTGTCGTGTGTAATGCTGGATGTTAGTAAAACGATGGTAATAATGCAATACCTTGTGTCTGGCAATGCTCCTCTTTTCCTATATTTTCCTTTTGATTGGTCACGCCTCCCTGCTGTATGAGGAAGAGCCGCCTAACATAATGATTTTCCTGTGTAGGCCTATAGATCTAAAGGATAAAAAACTTTAAATATACTGTACTGAAGGAGTCTATAACTACACGGAAAAATACTTTTCTGCAGTACAATGAATATAAAGCTCATTTTTAGATATCCCAATAAGAAAATGAACCTAACGTTCTGTTCTGTTGGACGGCTCATCCCCATACGATGAGAGGCGTGACCAATCAGAAGAAAAATATTGAAAACAAATTTTTTGTCAGATACGAGGTATTGCATTGACACCGTCGAAATGATGCACAACAAGTAGTTCCGTGAAGAACGATACGGCCTATTTTCGTATATCCTACTTATGTTACTGTAATTGCCTCTATCAACATACAAAATTTCAGTTTGATTGCTGTACTAGATTCGTAGATATTGAGAACCGTCTAAGTATTTCGGATGATCGCCTTGTTGGATACTTATATATTGAAATTCTTTTCATGACAACAGGATGGCATCTATGCGAAATTTAAAAAGTCATGAAAAGAATTTCAATAAATTAGATGTCAGTGGATCGCAATGTGTATAAGCATTTTCCATACTAAGTTTTACTGCGCTCGGATGGTTAATTCGTGAGAAAAGTCTGTTTAAATATTTATAATTTGCGTCACCGCTATGTTGAATTTGTGCTCACCAGGTTATCGAAAGTCCCATATGTGGGCTTATATCCATAGCCTCTGTCAAAATACAACATTTCAGTTTGATTGCTAACATCGATCAATTGATATTGAGAACCGTCTAAATATTTCGGTTGGTCGCCATGTTGAATTTTTATATATGTAGGCCATAGAGTTATGTACTATTAGATGACGATTTGTGCGTAGGATCATTATTCGAACGTTCACTTTGATTGAACTAAATTAGATGTCAGTGCATTACAATGTGTATAAACATTTACTGTACCAGATTACACTGCGCTCAGATAATTAAATCGCGAGAAAAGTCTATTAAAATGTTTCACCTTCGCTTGGTCACCATGTTCGTTTTGTATTTTATAGGTTTCAGGAATTCTCATAGCTGAATTTCTAGTAGTGCTTTTTACCACCGTAAAAAAATTCAGTGTGATATCAGTAATAGTATTGGAGGTACAGAATACCGGTGAAATATTTTGCATAGGCGCCATCTGAAAACAATTGAACTATATTAGATGCCAGTGCATTAGCATTTGCATAAACATTTGCTGAACCAAGTTTCATTGCGTTTGAATCGTTTACTTGCCAGAAAAGTCAATTTAAAAGTTTCAAGTTGGTTTGGCCGCCGTGTTCGTTTTGTAGGTTTTTAAGGTCTCATAGGCGAACTTATCATCGTACAAATTCTCAGGGTGATATCAGTAACAGTTTCGGAGATATAGAATGCCGGTGAAATATTTTGCACAGCCGCCATGTTGGAGTGGTGAGACGTAATAAAATCTGGAGGGCACTTTCGGGGTTGGCTAAAGTAGTACTATGACCTTACCGAGTTTCATTGAAATCGCTCCAGCCGTTTAGAAGTTATTAAGGGGGGCACAAACACACACTTACGCACACACGGGCTAAATGTGATCTCATGAGCCTATTTTTTTATAAAAATGAAAATAGGCTAAAAACAGGACATATTATGGTTCTTTGCAAATGTCTTACGGGACCAGTTCTTGGAGGTATTAGAAAACGTCCAACTGGATGGACGTCGCCGTACGTAGTTATGCTTAATAGCGCATAAGCCTATATTGGCTGTATCCCCGGAAATGTCCTTATTTATTAAATATCCCCGTCCTACTATTAACATTGAAATTGTTAGGTTAGATTTCTTCGGAACGCTCTATCAATGTTCCAACGTTCGCCACTAGGTATCATTGATATCTGGTAGCGAAAGTTGAAATTACTTGAAATTGAACGGAACTTGTAGCTCACCCTAAGGGTGTCCGCTGGAAGCAGCTTCAGACTCAGGCGAACCGAACATGTCCTCGGACACTCTCGGCACTAAATGACATATGATAAATAAATAATAATAATCGGTGAGCACAACAAAGCTGGCAATGAATCCGACAGACATCTGGTACGTTGAAGAGTTTAGTCTTTTGTTAAACGATGGCTGCATCCTTGCATTAATGACGCAGGTACTCATGTTGAACATCATATGTAGGGGTAAGTATATCGACCATTTTCGCAACAGAACGGGAAGTTTAATTTAGAAACGCATTGCAATGGGACATATGACCATACGTAGGTTGCAGATTGCTTCGGTATTTTCTATCCCATAGTGATTTGGAGCACATACATCATTATACACCCTGTATTACTACTATGAGAAAGCAATGCAACAAAGAATACGTGAGCTATTTTGAAACACATGGGACGGCATACAGAAGCGTTTCTATATTTTCGTGGATATAGGCGTCGTTCCATTTCCAACGTCATAGCCCAAAAGGGAAAATGCAATGCAACCACTCCAAATTCTCTGTCACCCACTAATTAGAGACACTGATAGAATAGCCCTTCCTTTTAACATATCCACAAGTCCAAAGGGTAGCATTTTTCTCTTTGGACCTTGCCTTCTTTGTACTTGTAGTTTCATTTACAGTAGGTAAGTAGCGTAAGTTTGATTATATCGGTCTAGTGCACAAGTGTGTGTAAGGAATTTTTATTCCATTAATTTGTGCAGTGTGTGTGTAATTAGAATTTTCGTGGCGAAATAATAATGTAGAAGCCACAGGACTTCACGTAAAAAAATCAGAGCCGGAATCTGACACTTGGATCTCCAAACGAGCCCTTCATGGCAGTCGTAGAGTGTAACATTCAATTGTAAATTATACATTTTGGTACTCACTATGCAGCACAACATCGAAAACAGGTTATAAAGTTTGTATCGCATAGTTTCTTTTTGACAGAAAATACGTTTTACTGTCGATTTAGCAATGTATTAAATAGGCTAATGGAAATTGAGCGATTATAAATTAAGTTCACAAGGATGCAAAAAATCTCAGATAAATGAGATTTGAGATTATATGACATGTGTCTCATTTGTAGGAGGTAAACTTACGCCAAAACGTTCAAGGCCGAGTCATAAGTCATAAAAACTATTTTTTTCTTGCGAAAAAGAGACAACACGGAAAATCTACGATATGCATTTGGAAATATAAGTCATGTACGTATGCATAGTGCCTAATGATAAATTCTGACATCAGGAGATGCTCGTAGGTAAGTGACAGAACACGGGCCATTGGAAAACATTGTTTTATTATGGTATAGACAGCAAATACACAAGACTACGTACAAAGGACAGGTCGCCACTGGTTTCAGACTTTCGAAATAATCACCCAAGGTGCCTACTGTGCGTTGCCAGCGGTGGGGAAGGCGCTGAATACCATTCGCTGCATGTGTATCGCTAACGTGTAACACCTCCCTCCGAAATCCTGTTACGATGTCGTCTTTGTTAACAAACCGTCGTCTTCGTAGCGGCTTCTTGACTTTGGAGATTAGATCATATTCACATGGGCTCAGATCAGGCGAATAAGGCGGTTGTGGAAGAACCTCCCATCCCCACCGTTGTAAGCGACGCTGAACGATGGCTGCTTTGTGAGCTGTCGCGTTATCGTGTAGGAATATGGCGCCGTCCAAACGATCAGGACGTTTGATTCGCACTGCACGGCGCAATTGGTACAAGAAAAAGAAATTGTAATAGACTGCATTGACAGAGTGCCCCTCACGCACTGGATGACACACAAGAACACCTTGAACATCGTATGCCAGGATGACCATAACTTTATTGGGCGACGTATTTTGTCGAACCTTGTGTCTCCGTGGTGACCACACACGACGCCATTCACTTGACTATCTCGTCGTGTTCAGGTACATAAGCACGTGCCCATGTTTCATCGACTGCAATAATGCGAATCAACATGGCTTGTCTCTCCTGCTGAAACTTCTTCAGATTGATGCGACATGTTTCGTAACGAGTCCACCTCTGTACCTCCGTTAAGCGATGTGGCACCCATTTTGCACAAATTTTACGCATCTGTAGGTCCTTGTGTAAAATGCGCCGTATTGTTGCCGCTGGTATTGCGGTATGTTCTTGCAATTCCGCTCTAGTCCAGCGCTTGTCCTCCCGTAAACACTGATCGATCACCATTATCCGTACATCTTTGTCCATGGACACTGGACGGCCTGGGCGAGGCAAATTGGCAGTTGATACTCTACCCCGTTTGAAAGTCTCCACCCACCTCGCCACTGTCCTATAGGGCATGGTATGCTCACCTAATGCTTCCCACAGCTCTGCATGGCATTGGCGTGCATTTCTGCCGCGGAGAACTGCGATTTTAATATACCATTGTTGCTCCTGCTTGTTGACTTCCACTGTGTGACGCTCTCACTCACACACTGAACTTGGGGGCATGTTCAGACCCACACTGTTGTTTACATACACCATCTAGTGGCATCCTACGCAAGTACATACCGTACTTTTCCAATTGCATATCGTAGATTTTCCGTGTTGTCTCCTGTTCGCGAGAAAAGAAATAGTTGCCATTACTTATGACTCGACCTCCGTACATTGTGATGTGTAGCAATGTTCAGAAATCTGAACTCCTCGGAGAGGAAGACAGCGAAAAGAAGTTTTAAATACCGTGAATGAAAAATTACTTACTGCCAAACATACCAATTTGATAAGATCTTGTAAAAAATAAACTTTTGTTAGAAGCAAATGCTGTCCACCAACATTTATGATTGGATAGAAGAAGAGAGAAATCCAATATGCATACAGTTGTTTCTACGTATTTTCTTGTTATGTCTTAGTTCATCTTGAAGGAAGACATAGGCTACAATATTATATTTATTCAATAAAAAGCTAACAATTTTGTATCAATAGAAACACAAACAATTTGCTCTTACAATGAATTTTGCAGTACCACCTTGAAATCCAATTTGCTTGGTATAAAACCTCCGCCCTACAACTACTACTTGGTTGCTAGGCCAATCATATAGAACATTGCTGCTCTCGATATGCCACATAAGGGTGTGTCTTCGTCTCCTACCAGTAGTAAATTGCGCCTTATCGACGTCTTGGATCTGCTTCTCCATGAGATGGAATTAAGCTAGCCTTGTGTGTCTAAGAGAAGGGGAGTCTCCATTACAGCGAATTAATGGCCTCAAATACAAGTGGAGGGTGCTTTATCCTCTTCCCCGTACCAAGTCATTGTTGTTGTGGCTGATGTGACTGGAGTCGCAAATTAATAATCTCTTATCATGTATTTCACACTGTTTTAAGCGAACCGTAAATAACAGTGTGTATTCGTTATGATGTATACAATGGAGACAAGCTTGGGTGAACTTCTAATGCTTAAATATTAAAATACATTCGTTCTTCCCCTTTGTGAGTAAAGCTACAGATCGGTCTGGATTTGCCAACATACAGTAATGAAAGTGAATATAATGTAGTGTTCCACCGACCGGAGTAGTTACGCGTGTTGATATGAAATGCCATGGAGCCAGGCTTTCTTCGAACGTGGATGAAAGGTGAGTTTGAACTCCACTATCGACTGTTTCCATATCTTCCGATTTCCAAACCCAGACAAATGCCGTGATGGTATTTCTTAATGGACCACAAATGCCTTCTTTAGACGCCTGGCTCATCTTCATTCATAACTTTTATCATTAACTTTTCTGATGAAGTTGGCTCCAGAAAGAACATCCAGACACTAAATCAATTAAAAACTTATCTCACCTCTTCAATAATCTCGGAAATGATAATAGGTAGGAAGGTGTGTAAGGAGGTTTTCTGTGATCTTCACATAATTCATTGCAGGCCCAAAATATTTATGGTAGACCTAAACAACAACTGAAATAAAGGCGATGACAGGTGTCAGTAAAGAACATAAGCGATTATCATAGGACAACGCATTTTGGATGCATCGCGAGCTAGTTGTGTGAATGATTGCCAACCCTATGCAGATAGGTCGTCACATGTTGAATCTCGATTTCACAAATTTAAAAAAATGGCTTGATGACAATTGGGTACTGAAAAAGTGCAGACAACCAGAAAAGCTGCTATCATTATATTTGTTAAGATCTTATTATCTGGCAAGGTAGTAGCTTTTCTGGTATTCTGTATTTTCAACAAATACTTGTCACGAAACCCATTTTTATTTCAAATCACTCATAGCAGAGCGCAAGTGCTCAATTTGTGACCTTCCATCTTCATAGTCTTGGCGGTCATTCTCACAACTAGCTCGCGTTGAATCTGAAATTCGTTGTCATAATCTATTTATTTTACTGACACCTGTCGTCACCTTTGTTTTAGTTGTTGTTATGATTGATGTCAGTGGTGTTTCAGTTTACGTGTAACTGTCAAATCTCCCGATTTCACTAAAACTTTGCATATACAGTAGTTCACAGTTTAAGTGGGCAAAGTGTGTTATTCTATCCAGCTCCCGATCACGCTGGCATGTGTTCTTGGTCTGGCTTATTTCCCCATTGAGCTCTGATATCATCTCTCAATGACAATCACATAAATCGCTAGCCCTGTCGCAACAGATAAACTGCTGGGGAAGTGGTTCTAGTAGGGCTGTTGGTTGGAGAGCATTATGGGAAATCGGTGCGCACACCTACATGGACTGGCCCACGTTTCTCGTGCGTATTTCACCTCACTAAATTTAACCTCTCTAGGAATGGTCCCATTGAAGCTTGGAATGAAATAACGTCGCATGTTTTCAATGCGATATGCTAAGTTTCAGCGAGATCGTCCTCTGACAGACGGTTGTAACCTATATAGTTATTATGAGCCAAACATGAGACTTTGATTTAGGCTATTAATTTTAATTGATTTCTCTATATACGATTTTATCAGTTTCTTTATTGTGTTGGCAACGTGTCCAATTGTGTTGTTATGTTCGCAGTGGATGAAATGTTGTAATTATAGCAAATTATTATTATGTGTTACTAGAAGACCCGAGCTGCCCCGCAGCATTCACTTCAACAATCCTACAGCACTTCTGACCATATGACATTTGCATGTCTTCATGCTAGTGACCTGAACAGACATTTGCGGTACCGTTGTTTTTGGGTAAATTATGAAGTAGAATTATGAGATCAAATGTGTGGGTGTCTGTCTGTCCTCTTTGTATCCCACTATTTACCCAGTGTAAGCTTAAACGGCGCACGGACTTCAGGTTCCAGACGCAATTCTGAAAAGCCGAGGTGAACAGCTAACTCCAAACACATAAGCCATACTCTTCTCTGAAGTATTAACTCGACACGAGTCGACAGTTTGATACTGGCTGAAGCTAGGGTGATAGGTCACTCGCAAGCTCGTAAACTCACTCTGAAGCTAGTAATTTAAATTTACACTGAATGGAGATTGCTTGAAGAAATGAAAACGTAAAAACACTTACAGTGGTCGATGTGGGAGCTGTCGCGGACTTTCTTGAAGAACTTTTCATGCTGAACAATTCTCAGAGAATATCGGTATGTTTAACGGTTTACCAAGCGTAACCTTAAAAGACACATGGACGTTAGGTTTTTCTTCAACTCGATTCACTGAAATAGTAACTGGTCGACTTCGTTTGGTCTACCTAATCCTGCATCGAGAAATCCTTTACAGAATGGTGAAAACAGCATCAAAATCCATTATGTTGCCCTCGAGATTACCCGTTACATCCAAGAATTGGGAACTTTGTTTTATACTAAGAATATAGAGATATCCACACAATTTAAAGCTACAGCGGTACAATTTGGTGTTCTGTCTACTTATGATACCAATGGTATAAATTTATAATAAAAGATGGGTCTATTATATTTGAATTTAGAGATGTAACTCTTGGGTAACATATAGAGGTGTGCAAATTAATAGAATTAAATAAATAATTTTATTAGTCATAATTTCTTTCATTCAAAATCATTTTATTGACCAACTTCTTTTGTTGTCCTACTTAGTAGTGTTTCCTCTCCCGTGGAATTACACATTTTCCCATCAGGAATTGCGTCTGGAAACTTTCAGATTATTGGATTTCGAGGGATATCTGAGCTGGGTCCATTTTCAATTTTTAATTGACTTTAGAATTTAAGTCAGGTGATTTCAATGCATAGTTCATGAATGTTTGAATTGTTCAATAGCGTTCATCAGTTAAAAGACCCCAAATCCCTCCGCTCTAAATTCACACGTAAAGTAGAGTGAAGTAATAAAAACGGAACGTGTGGCATTTTGCATTTGCAAGGCTCCTCGGTTAGTGGAAATTCTAAAAATTCATTTTAATTTGAGTTTCTTAAATGAAAATATAATTAGGAGTCTTGGTTAAACATTTGTAGTAATTTCATCGCCTTGTAAACATACTTGGTGCATTAAACCGTGAGAAGTAAAAATGCAATTTTGGAAAACTGACACCGAATCTAATAATTTGAACACCTCTGTAAAGACAGGATATTGCCTCCATCCTTACAGATAGAATAGTAAGGCGATTGATGAGAAATGAAAAGATAACTCACACAGAAGGAATTAATATTTATTAACCTGTAAATTTGATTGAGTATATCTTTGTTATAGAACAGAGGGAATGAAATAACAGGATGTAGGATAGTAATCACCGATGTAGGATAATAACATTTTTTTACCATTACCACAGGACAGTTATCGTATTAGGGATGCGGACGTCCTTGTATAATTGTTATTTAATCTATGCCCCGTTTGCTGAGGTCTGTGCTCCTCCACAACATTCGTTTCAACATTCTAATAGTACTTCCTTCCACATGACATTTGCTGTTCGCTTGCCTTTTGGTTCTATTTGAACTTTGACGTCATGAAAGGATTTTGCTCGCGATAGTGCGACAAGCATTTGTCCGTGGCTTAACACCGATTGAGGTAAATAAATGCCTACTTGATCTAGTGATTGACCTTGAGCTTTATTGATAGTTATACAAAAAGCCAAACGTACTGGAAACTGCCTCCTTTTGAAGAAAAATGGCATAGAAGTATCTGATGGCGTAAAGTCAAGGCGAGGAAGTAGGACATTGTTGCCTGTAATAATTTTCAGGTGTAAGCAATTGTCATGCATCTTCCGAACCAACAGTCTAGTACCGTTCAACAGACCTTGGATAACATTAATATTTCTCAACCAAATCCCAATTGAGCCTTCCTGAATCGAAGGACATGAGGTGGCAATCCACTTATGTCTATGCTGTCTAAAAATTCTGTTGGGAATTGTAGAAGTTCACTCTCACCTTCAGTAATCAAATTATTCACACTGATGTAAGTTCTCGATGATACTGGGATTAGCTCTAAAACTTTGTCATTGATTTCTTTACAGTGTTAAATTTTAGGTGCTAAAATCGCTAATTTGGAAAGCGTGAAATAATTTTCAGCGTGGAAACTTCGTTTCCAGATATTTCGGTGATGATATCGGTTTTAGCAATGATGGGGGTTGGTAAGTCGACTAATTCTGAATTTTCTCCATCGACGTGAGGGTATTCCCCGTTACCAATTTGTATCAAGAAGTTTGCAAAATCACGTTGATCTGTATCCGCTCGCATATTTTTGTTGAGTTTAAAAATTTTGAATAATGGCCACAAAGGAGAGAACCTTACTGACATTTGGACTGATGCTGTTTTAGATGCGTGAGGCACAACAGGCAATACCTGCCTAAAATCTCCATCTCAGATGATAATTTTTCCTCCGAAAGGCACGTCGTTATTCATGATGTCCTTGAGCAGGCTATTTACACAAATCAATGCGTGCTTATTAGCCAAAGAGGCTTCATCTCAGATGATAAGTTTTGCTGAACGAATATAAAAAGCTTCCTTGCTGTTAACTTTTATTCCTGAAACAGAACTTTCATGTAAATGTAGAGGTAACCTGAACTGGCTGTGTACAGTGCGCCCCTGAGGTAGTAACATTGCTGCAATACCAGTCCACGCAACAGAAACTACATTTAACCCCAAATTTGTGCAACTGTGAATCAAGCATTGGTAAGGAAATGTTTTCCCGGTGCCCCCTGGACCGTCAATGAAATATGCATTACTCATTCTTCCATTGCTGTTTTCTACAAACCCCAACATTTCTGTAATTATAGCCGTTTGGTTTCCATTTGCTTGGTTTATTATATGACTTAATTGATCCGCATGATGTTTCGGATAATTCATTGGTAAATTTGTCTGACCGAAATTATCAATAATTCGAGAAGTAACGGGAAGAACATCGAGCATTAATATATTAGAAATATGTATAAGAGTGAACTGATATGCAGTGTTAAGTTCGTGAAACTGCAGATTATCTTTTGATAATGAACTCTGGAAAATGTCCCATAACTGTCTTACATTTGAAGGGGTCTTAAAGATACATATGTAAGAAAACAGTTGTCGTAACTGGGAAGGCATCTGAAATTGTGACGCTTCTGCCAAACAACGCTGCGATTCAGAATCATCAATCAGCAATCCTCGCTCCTTAGCTGTTTCTTTAAAAGTAGAATAGACAACGGCTCTGTATGTTCGTAGATCCTGGAAGCTGGTAGCACCTATGACGTGAAGCCATAACAGGCGTAAATAATACCTTTCTGTTTCTGTAGGCGAAACATTATACATTCTGCCTATAATTTTTGAAACATTTTTTTTTTTTAGCTGTTGACAGTTGCTCTTATCCCAGACGTAATGTACTGGTGTTTCAGGATATATATATACGGACTTCTGGCTTGCGAATCTTGTTTTAACTTGAACCACGCTTGATTAATTCAATGTTGCGCAACTGTGCTTGAAGAAAATATCAGGAGCGTTATCATTTTAAAAATAGATATTTTGCAAGTTTGGCAAGTCAATTGGTAATCGCACGATAGAATGTGACTGTTCATGCATGTGAAATGAAAATATCCTGTATGCGGCTTCTGTTGGACCAACATATCTAGCATTTAGGAAAGAAGTAATTTCATCCTAGTTCACCATTTCGCCTTCAGGACATACTTTTACATTGCAGCAGTCATGACCTTTATACACATACTTGTGTATGTATTTAACACTCCGAACACTTGAGCATATTTCAACATTAATATGAGCTTGAAAGTAAAGTAAAAGAAATGGATTGTAGGGAACAATGAATCTACTATCGATTTCAATGTCAATGCCTCGAATTGTTTTTATAATAATCCGTCCATTATTTCTTCTCCTATACGAAGGATAACCATTGGCATTATCTTTGGTCTCTTCCTGAAACTGTTTAGGGAAATCTTTCTTACATACGCCATTTTTCATACAGACTGAAGAAGGATTCAAAGATCCGCAAGGGCCATGTACCATATGTCACCTTACCAACTCGTATAGCGCTTCGTCCTCGAGTTCTGGTATTTCGGCTGACAACACACTGTCAATGTCAGAAATTTCTCGAAACTTACAATCTTACGTTAATGTTAATAGTAAATTGAGGTGCGGGAGACCTCGGTTTTTAAATTCCACTGTATATAGATATGCTTTTACTTTACCGAAAATGACCTTAGCATTAATCAATCGTAGCAATTCCTTTACTTTGCAATGGAAAACTCTCACAACAATATCAGGCCTATTATTAGCCGTTTCCCAAGGATGAATGCTGATAAGTATTTCTGGCCATTTTAACAGGTGAACGTAATGAATAAATCTTGCTTTCCAAACTTCTTCACTATCGCCACCACATCCTGATGATTTTGTATCATATTCCTTGGGCTACCTATAAAAGAAGATGGCAAAACTACAATACGACCGACTCTGAGATTTTCATTTTATGCTCGTGCATGCAAGGCGTCTGCTAAACCGGCATATGTATCAACTCATAAGTTTGTTTGTTGATGACGTATATATTTTAACCGGTCACCTTCCATACGACAGTAGTAATCCACGAATAAATATCCATTTTGTAAACTTGAACAGCGGCAACTAATTCAACATGACCTCCATGAATACCATTCATAGACACATATTTTGTGATCATCGCTCGTATGACGTACATATTTTAAACGGTCACCTTCCATAAGACAGTAGTAATCCACGAATAAATATCCATTTTGTAAACTTGAGCAGCGGTAACTAACTCATCATGACCTCCATGGATACTATTCATAGACATATACATTTTGCAATCATCGCTCGTATTGATAGCAGTTTCGTACTGTGCCCAATTGGACACGGCTGACTAGCATCGAACCGGGGTCTATATCACAAGGAAGACCAGGCCCATGATTCTGCGAAGAATCGAATCATTGATCTCTGAGGGGGAACAGCCACAGTGAACCCAAGGAACGATGAGTTATAACTGTATATAATTATAACAGCATGATTTCACGGCCAGAACGGGAATATTATAGCATTAAAGGCGGATTATTGCAGAAAATACAAGCCTATGTACGTTTAAGATGCTAAGAGCTCAAGAATTCGGGCCAACTTGACAGTTGAAAAATCGTGGTTAGCAAGGGGGCGTTACTAGGTGACGCCAAGGAACAATTTCTCGTCTGCACTGGGGGAGCGACCAAAGATTAATGGCTTTGGCAACCACAGTCTTACAAGGCAAAGAAGCGGAGTGGGGGTGGTCGCCCACAGAAATTAATTACGGCTAAATGGAGCAATGAATTGAGATGAAACTTACACCCAGATGCATGTATTCTAGGAAAGATAATTTAGGAGTGTCCTCACACCTAAATTAAAGCCTGCATCTATAAAGGAACCTATGCACAGACCTAATCCGCGGCAGAGTCAGGATTTGTAAAGTAGCAATGGGGGAAGAACCGGGGTAGCATCATGACGCCATGGAAGAAAGCAATTAATTATAATTAATTGGCCGAAGCGATTGCCTGCACGCGAGTGAATTTGGAACCTCCATAAATAGACGAATAAGGATCATACTTAACTTTGTCTGAAAATGTATTATTTTAAGAAGAGAGTCGCTCCGGGAAATCCAGTGAACTACTTTTCATCAGGAAGCTTTATATGAGGGATGCTGGAGCGGAGAGTCAGTTCTTCTTGACTCAACTCGTGTGGTGACACACAGTCGGATCACGAAGAAATTGCGCGGAATTTATAAAGTGTTGACGCTCAAATGTACTAGCAGTGAACAATGAAAGGCGCATCATGCAGCTTAATAGCAGTAATTCTACATCATATAATAATTAGTCTACAGCAGATGTATAAGTAACAGTATACGCGAGTATAAAATCAGTACAGCGTAGAGATAATTTAGGATGATGTTTGCAGACAATAAACATAACCACAGGAAGTGTTATCATGGGTAAAATAACATACTAGTGTAATGAACACTACAGTTACGGGAACCTGGGAGGCATCACAAGTAGTTGTGACCTAGGATTGAACAACTTTGTAGTAGAGGAGACATAAACTGTAAGTGACGGGAGACGAACACACACACGCAAGATAGACTTTCAAGGAGACCAGCGGTTGTCAGGAGTTAGCTGCATCGCATCTCTGAGGTCAGGCGATAGTGGGAATCTGATCAAGGATCCGTGTGCGAGAATTATGTATAAAGTTATATTACAGTGATCTTTAAAAGTGTTTATGTTTATATGGTAAAAGAATGTGTATTGTGTTAAAGTGAAAATGCCAATAGTGAAAAATATAATTACCATGTGTAAAGTCTATGCAATGTGTCGTGTGAAAAATATCATGATGGCTTAAAACAAGCATTATGGCACGCGAATGGCTGGCATGCTGGACTAACCCAGCTAGAATGAAAGTGAGTACAAATTTAATATGTTGATATGATTTAATAGCTCACCATACAACGAAGCATTCCCTCAACGATTAAGAATTAACAGTCATTTGTGTACGAGATCACATCCCTCGTATTTTGGTAAAAAATATGGCTTTGAGGATGACATGCCTACGGCCATTTAGGCGTAAGACATTGATGACAGTAACGGCAACGTTAAATAATAATAATAATAATAATAATAATAATAATAATAATAATAATAATAATAATAATAATAATAATAATAATAATCTGGGGTCGGTAACAATAATAAATATACAAATCGGCATGTCAGGCCTATAGTACGTGCAAAGTGTGTCATATCTAGCGTAAGAATACTGTGTTATTGTGAAAAGTAAGAAAGAAAAATAAATATCGAGATAAAGAGAGCTTTTCAGTGTCATTGAAATGTTAAATAAATGTTTTATTATGGTATATTCTACAGGGTTGTATTTGAGAGCCATTAAGATAGTCAATGTATGCCAGTAAATGTATACTTGTTTTGGAGTTACGTAGAACTTTGGCTTATGAGTAAATGTGAGTGCTTTAAGAATTGAATCATCTGTAAGAAATATTGTTTGAGCCGCGATCATCGAGCATGTAACGTAGAATTAAGAGATTTACGTCAATAAGTTGCGGGGATCATCCGAAAATTGTTCGCGCGTAGTCGAATCTAGTCGGCTAATCTTCGAAGCTACGATATAGTATTGCCTTAGAGCATACATGTGTATTCGCAACAGAGTTGGGACAGAGTCTGTCTGTATCCACTGTTAGCAGAGTCTTCGCCACCAGGGATAACTGCTAGACACCCTAGGTAGGCCGATATATTAATTGATCTACCCTTAGAGGTAAGGCAAATGGTTCTTCGTGTAGGAAACGTTGATTTCCTCTTGTTATATGCATGCCCGTCCAGTGAGATAACAGTGAAACTCGTCTGAGACGCGCGAAAAGCCACTGATGACGACCACAGAACGGCAAAGCTATTTCGTGATCCATCCCTTGTCTTGAATAGTAATTAGGAGCCGAGATGGGCCCATTAAATACTCTAAATGTAGGTATTAAATAATTTGATTGACTCAATTCGTAATGCCACGATCCATTCAGGGTACCTCTAGCACAGCTGCACCATTGAGTGAACACATGACCGTGCAGCAGGTATAATCCACTAACCCGGCAGCCATCTTGCATAGGACGGCCCATGACTAATCCATTGTTCGCACGAAAGGAAGGCAATAGACCAGATCATTTTCTTTTAAGATTGTAGTGGGACACTGATGAATCTCGATATTTCGAAAAGTAATTAAGATGCGATTGATATGATGGTATCAATTGAATTAGATGCACTGTTTCCATACATATGCAATGTTGGAATGAAGTAATCGGATAACATTTGGCCCAGTTATCCTCTGAGGAGAAATTAACTGAACCAAATAAATAGAAGCATTTCGTAAAGAGTATTTACCCAGTTCACACTAATTTATTCATACGGGTAGCGTAATTTGAATGATATGACACGTTTGTAACGATAATGTTATGACCAGACCCAGAAAATCGTTGTATGGTGAAGCTATAAAATATCTATATCTATGTGTATTTTGGATGGAAAGTGTACCACTTCAGCGTTTGGAACTTATGGGAAAAGAATACGATTCGCACGGGACAACACTTATTAAACTAGGCATAAGCTAATGAATCAATGTTATTTAAAGTAAATGTTCCGCGTAAAACGGATAAATGTTTCATAATTGCAGATTTAATGTCATTTAAATATAATTTGTGTTTGTTGTGTTGTGATATTCCAATTTGTGTTAAATTGTGCCACGTGAAGAACAATATGGACACTCGCAAATGTCAAAGAGTATCAACAATAGGATGTTTAGGCTAGACTTGAGTGCGGTGGAGCCAGGCGCGGATTCAAGGGGGGGGGGTCACGGGGGTCATGACCCCCCCCCCCCCCAAACGGAAACCAAATTTTTTTTTTCAAACTCAAAAAAACGAAAACACAATTACCAGACAAATAAAACATAACGAATTTTAACTGAAAAACAGTTTTTTTTCTTCATTTAATCAATACTGAATTATCTTTATTGGAATTATTATGTTCTGTTACAACTGTACATATTTACAACTTCTAACCTCTTGTATAAAAACTATTAGTTATACAACAAAATCAACTCGTCTATTTTGTTTAGCAAACCTTGTGATTACCGAATCGATGTTTATAGTGATGTCACGTTGAATGTGCAGTAATGCACGGATAGGAAACTGGGGCTTTTTTTTTCGCACCAAAAATTTTTGCCGACGTCCAAACTGCAAGCTTGGTTGGCAATTTAAGCTGTGACTTTCTCCCTCTGTCGGTACCAACTCGACTTGCCGAAACTGTTACGTACCTTGATCCTCTTCTCGAAGCTCGATGTAAAAGTCGCAAAACACGCCGTTGCAATTTGTACGAATATTTTTGGTGCGCTAAACGCATCAAATTTCTATCCATGAAGCTTGCAAAAAAATTGGTCTGGTTTTGTACGTTTGGTTATTTTGTGATTGCGTTTTTAATGATACAATTTTTCTTAATCATTTCGATTCTCAACCCCCCCCCCCCCCCCCCGCCCGCCCTCCCCCCCCCAAGCCAAACTCTAGATCGATTCTCTGACCCCCCCCAAAACCAAACTCTAGATCCGCGCCTGGGTGGAGCACCAATCTTGATGACAAGAGACTCACAGATAATTTTGATTTTGTTGTGGGAAATAAATGTAAAGTATTTTTTTGTGTTTTGTCTTGTTTTGCCATGATTTACTACCATTAAATGTTATACTTAGGAATATGTTGTTTCTTTCAAGTAGAGTAGTCACTTGACAGACTCAAATCCTGAATATGTGCTCGTATAGTGGGTTGAACGCCCCATGCCTCGAAAGACCGTGAGTTAGCTGGGATACGAACACATGTTCCATATGATGACGAATGGGTACTGTACATATCGCTTTTGCCAACAATAAAGGAAGAATAATTATTCCACTTGTCTGTAACTTGGTTTATAATTCGCTTTCTAACCTGTGTAAATAGTCTGATCGTTGTACTCACAATATGCCAATGACCTGAACAGACAATTACCGTCACTTTAATCTTTATAACATTTGTAATTATGTGTCGCCTCTCTTTCACCATAATATGATTCATTGTTTTGATTGAGCACACGACCTATAAGGACGAATGATGAAACGAAAAGAGGACAGTTTGTAGCTGGAGAGACCAAAGTCGGATACACAATACAAAATGGCGGTTCCAACATTCGAGTGTAGCGGCATCTTCGTGAAATTAGTTGTCTTTCGTATACAGTATTTGTTGTCATTCAAAGAGAAGTTGACATGGCAGTGTCATTAGCAAAATGGCTGCTGATTTTGCATGAGCATTTCAGCCTCAAAGTAATCCATTCTTTGAGAAGTTTTAATTAAATTATGTGCACAGAATTCCGTTCTGCTTATTGTATGGAACCCCCAGGAGCTCACATCTAGTAGGACGTGGGTTGGCGTCCACTGGGCCCCAGCTGAGTGCGGCATTGCTTCCACTTACTTGTGCTGGGCTCCTCTCTGTCTTTTTCCTTTCGGCCTCACTTGGTCAACTCTTGTTCTCTTCCGACCCCGACGGTATTAGGGTATCCGAGGCCTAGGGAGTCTCTTCCTTTCCCACCATAATTGGCCCTGGTCTCATCTTTTCTGATACCCTCCTTCTGCGAGGGTTCAGCCTTCTTTTTTCTTTTCATGTTATCTCCTGCCTTCTGCTCAAGGCCCTCAAGGAGGCAGGGTGTATGTAGCCCCCACCACTTCTGGTGCACCCTGGATATTGCTACACCCTCAGGGGCTCACGGCTGGTGAGTTCGGGAGTTGGCGACCCCGAGGGATTCCTGAGCTGGGTCCGGTTACACCCTGTTGTCCCTTACCTGTGGGGCAGACCCTCTCCTCTTTCACTTTCCTATCTGACTTCCATGGCTCTCCTTCCTTCCAAGTCCCTCAATCCGCATTCTTCGAGGGTTGAGGGCATTTCTTTTCCTCCTGTCCTTTATTTGCCTTATTCTCCTTTTGTTTTCTATTTCTTCTTCTACTATATAAGTTAGTAGTCAGTTTTAGTTATAAGTTTACATTTCATTTTCATCTTCACGATCACCCAAACCATTGGGGGCCGATAACCTAGATGTTAGGCCCCTTAAAACAACAATTATCATCATCATCATATTATTATTATTATTATTGTATGGATACATGCAACATTAGCGCCCGAGTGGAACAGGTAGAAGTTAACGATATCATGTATGGATACATGCGCCATTAGCACCCGAGTGTAGCAGGTAGAAGTTAGATTCAAACCGCATAGAAGATTTTTAAATGAATGCGTTAAGTTCCCAAGGAGATTTAATCTCTGTTAATATCAAGGTAGATTTATCATTGGGGCAGCGTTGAATATCATGAAACAGTGTTAGTCGTTGTCGCCTGGCGACAATATGTCCGTCAAGTCATTCGATTCTATTTTCGTGTGACCTTGGAGGAAGTAATATTCGCAATTATTTTAATACACGAATTATATAATCAAGTAAGGAGGGTATTAATCGATAATGCGTGACTGCCATTACATTTTAAGACAACAAACGTCGTCGTAGCGCAAATACTTCCCGAGATATTTCAGTTTTAGTAAAGGGTGAAATTTTTTGAAAACTATTTTAATATATAAGATTATCTCAATAAGAGATACACGCTAATCAACGCCCATGCTCCTATAAATAAGGGTAATAAAACGAATCCAGAGAAAGTTGATGAATTTTGGGACGAGTTAGAAGCCGAAATTCTCAAAATTCCTTCTAATCATGTAAAAATTTTACTTGGAGATTTCAATGCTCAGCTTGGATCTGAGAGAAAATTTTCTGATATAATAGGTAAATATCCCGCTCACAATAGAACCAACAGGAATGGTGAGAGATTGGTTAAACTCTGTGAACATCTAAACTTAAAGATTATGTCCACACATTTTAAAGCAAAACCAAGTAAAAAGAAACATGGGTCTCCCCAAATGCGTTGCTGGGTGAGTTTCAACTAGATCATGTTGCTATCTCTCGAAATTGTTTCAAAGAAATTCAAAATGTCAAGGTCAGAAAATCCATTAATGTAACTTCAGATCATTACCTTTCTCAAATCAAGATGAATTTCATACCTTTTACACGCAAACAAAATACAACTAGAATTAAAATTCCGAAAATTAATAGAGAGGTTCTTACAAATGAAAAAAAGGATAGAATTTCAAGGAAAACTTAAAATACCAACCAATTGGAATGATGTTACTAATAACCTTCTTGAACCAGCTCAGGAAATTGCACCGTTGAACTTTTATAGGAAACATTCTTGATGGAATGAACAATGTGAAAGAGTGATCAAAGAAAGACATTGTGCTTGGCACAAGTGGAACGGGAACAAGACTCCAGAAAATTTAGAGGAAGTGCAAAGATTAAGGAAAATGGCCCACCAGACTTTAAGAACGATTCGAAGAAAATATATGAAGGACCAAATAATGGAAATGGACGACAATTTTAAGAAAAATGACACCCGATTGTTTTATAGAGCATTTAAGAATGAAATCACTGAATATTCAGCGCCGAGTTTAAATTTCAAAAGGGAAGATGGTACGCTAGCATTAAACAACAAGGAAAATTGTGATATCTTGGCTGCGTATTTTGAGAAGTTGTTAAATTGTCCAAAACCGACAGACAAGTTGAGTTTCAAATTTACAAGACAAAATTTTGACTCTACGCCCCCAGATGTAAATGAAGTTAAATGTATTATCAACTCACTTAAAAATAATAAAGCCTCAGGCAAGGATGGAATAATTGCAGAAATGTGGAAGCTTGTAGATGATGAATTTTTAATAGCGACGGCAACTATTCCAGAAAATTTGGATTGAGGAAGCAATTCCAGAAGACTGGTTAGTCGCCTTAATTCATCCACTACATAAAAAAGGCTCAAAAATTGATGTCAATAGTTATAGGGGGATCTCATTGTTGTCTGTCACATATAAAATATTTGCCAAATTACTTTGAAACAGACTTGAACCACAGATCGAACCACAGCTTGGCGAGTTCCAAGGAGGTTTCAGAAGGAATAGATCGTGTGCAGAACAAATTCTTAGTTTAAAATTGATATTAAAATATTACAACAACAGGCCAAAGAATATCTTTATCTCATTCGTTGATTTTCAGAAAGCGTATGATTCAGTGGATAGGGATACTGTTTTTGACACATTGAAGGAATACCAAGTTGATCAAAAACCATAAATTTAATAAAACTTACATTAACTAATACGATTTCCAGAGTACAAATTTTTAAATGAAGTTAGCGAGTCCTTCGAGGTAAAAACTGGGCTAAGACAAGGGGACAGTCTATCACCACTGCTTTTCAATTTGGTCTTGGATAAAGTCATGAGGACGTTTTGGGAGAAGAACGATTCAAGTGCTAAAATTGGTACAAAGAATAAGAACCTCAAAGTCAAAGGTTTAGCATTTGCTGACGACGTAGCGTTGTTTGCTGAATCAGAACAAGAAGCTATTAACCAAATTGATCAGTTAAAAGAAACGGCGGAAAAAGCGGGCTTACAGATTTCGTTGGTAAAAACAGAGTTGATGACAAGTGATCAGAAATACACTAAGAAAATGATAAAAACTAATTATGGGAGCATCAGGGTCACTGACCGATTTAAATATCTTGGAGAAATAATTAGTAGCAATGGGACGGATAAATTGGCAATCGAGAACAAAAAAGGGAAATTGGAAAGATTAAATTTTTGTACAAAAAATATATACAATAAAAAGAACCTGTCTATCAATGCAAAATTACGACATTTTAATACTGTTGTTAGACCAGTCATCTTGTACGGCATGGAAACTACAAATATAACCGGAATGGAGAATTTGCTCAAGATACAAAGAAGAATTTTAAGAAGGATTTATGGTCCTAGGAAAACACAGGAAGGTTATAGACTGAGATCGAATGCAGAAATTTATAGTAAAATCGACAACCTTGAAGTGATGATCAGAAAACGGCGACTTCAGTTCTACGGACATATGGTCCGCATGGATTGCTCAAACAAACAAACTTTTGATAAAATCTGGAACTATAAAGGACAAGGAGGCTATGTAAAACAAATGAAAGAAGAACTTCAAAAATTCAAAATTACTGAAGAAGATTGTCTAAATCGAATAGAGTACAGAAAAAAAAATTTGGTCTCAAAATTCTTGTCGGGGAGAAGAAATATCTCAACAGAGGAGAAGGGACTGCTGAAAGAAGAGCTGCACAGTCGACCAGGATGAAAGACTTCTGGAAGAGAAAGAAGGAAACTAGACCTATAAAGAAGTGATATTTGCGTGGTCCTTGTTGGCCTGTCCGCGGTGTATATATATACTGCTCAAAAAAATTAAAGCACCACTTTTTTCAAAGGCCACCAAATTTTGAAAAGTTGACCTACAAGCTCGAAATCTCAGTATGACGTTTGTCCTGACGCCTACCAAGCATATGCTTCAGCACAACTCCCCAACTTGAGTAGTTTCGGGGTAGCACCCCGAAAACCAGCCCATTTTCGAAAACCGCAAATTGAAGTTTGCGAAAAACGCTGCAGGATTTATCGCAGGTTGCCAAAGCAGTCGAAAATGAATGAGTCTTGCTCTTAAAGGTTCCACAAATACGTAGAAATCGTTACATTTGACGTTTGGGCATTTTCAGCCCCCTTCATCATCCCCTAAACATGGACTACCATTGGGGGCGTCTGAGAAGGTACCGGGTGTGTTTAACCATCTGAAAACCTGCACACCGTCCACAGTTGCTGATTGCAGTAAGTTCTTAAGGCCTCCGGCAATGTCCACACCCCCTAACACCCTCAACTGGCATGGGACCAAACCACCCCCTCTCGATTCACCCCTAAGGAAGGTTTTAATCGAGATGTTTATCAGTGCTGTGAATGCGGGGGTCTTCCCCTACCGTTTCAAAAACAGGAGCTGTGCCTTTGTCACCACCCCTTCCCCTGCAACCCCCGTTTGTATGATTTTTCGAATCATGCACTTTTTAAGGGCTGAAACGAGGTCTTAATAGCTGAAAGGGCTGTAAAGGTCCTTAGAAGTAGTGGTGACACGAAATCAACCCCTTCCGATCGATGATTGACATTCCGTCCCCCAAATTCGAAATTTTTGCACCCCCAACCCTCCCTGTCTGGACGCGTAATGCGTCATGGCAGAGTTTTCAGAGTTGGATGGAAATGAAGCTTATGGCCTGCAATGGAGCCCAAAACAGCAGGTTGGTTAGAAATTCATCGGTAGTTTGGTAAATGGGACCAAAATTTTTCAAAAAAGTGTACAGCCTACAGTAAGTACGCCCATGCATAGGCAACCCACATCACGTCCGTGCGTGTGGGTTGCCTATGATCGGCAATAGGTTACAAGACTTCGTTTCAGCCCTTAAAAAGTGCATGATTCGAAAAATCATACAAACGGGGGTTGCAGGGGAAGGGGTGGTGAAAAGGCACAGCTCCTTTTTTGAAACGGTAGGGGAAGACCCCCCTCATTCACAGCACTGATAAACATCTCGATTAAAACCTTCCTTAGGGGTGAATCGAGAGGGGGTGGTTTGGTCCCATGCCAGTTGAGGGTGTTAGGGGGTGTGGACATTGCCGGAGGCCTTAAGAACTTACTGCAATCAGCAACTGAGGACGGTGTGCAGGTTTTCAGGTGGTTAAACACACCCGGTACCTTCTCAGACGCCCCCAATGGTAGTCCATGTTTAGGGGATGATGAAGGGGGTTGAAAATGCCCAAACGTCAAATGTAACGATTTCTACGTGTTTGTGGAACCTTTAAGAGCAAGAGTCATTCATTTTCGACTGCTTTGGCAACCTGCGACAAGTCCTGCAGCGTTTTTTGCAAACTTCAATTTGCGGTTTTCGAAAATGGGCTGGTTTTCGGGGTGCTACCCCGAAACTACTCAAGTTGGGGAGTTGTGCTGAAGCATATGCTTGGTAGGCGTCAGGACAAACGTCATACTGAGATTTCGAGCTTGTAGGTCAACTTTTCAAAATTTGGTGGCCTTTGAAAAAAGTGGTGCTTTAATTTTTTTGAGCAGTATATATAAGATTATTTATGTTCGACCCTCACTATTATGTGTCAGATAACTGTATCATAATGATGGTCATTATAACACTGTTTTCCATTATGATACAGTTTCTCCAGCCAATCAGAGCTCGTTCATTGACCAATTAGGTAACGATAACTTCGCGCATGCGCTCAAAATCCAACATGTCGGACATAAACACAACATCGAACTATAATAAATTACCGACATGGAATACCCACCGTCCATATGTTCGCGTAAATAAACTGGCGAATATGAGACAAGAAATAGCACTGTACCTTAAAATCACCAACACTAATTTCTACACAGCGCATTGTCTTCAACTGACACCGGTGACAATATTACTGAGGGACGGCAGATGTAAACATATGGTTTGCATATGGCATTGCAATCTCACAGAGCGCATGCGTCGGTCGTTCAAAGCTCTTGAAAGGCAGAGATATAAAACCCAATGCTCGCTCTGCGATCACAAAATTCCAGTAGCTGACTCTCAACAGATATTTATGAATATTTATGTTAAAACATATAATAAAGTTATAATTATCGTCGAACATAAACAGTCGTATGCAACTCGCCTATAATGGTAATTAAGACACTCGTATGGAAATTATAAAACTCGCATACGCTCGTTTTATAAAAAAAAATACTCGTGTCTTAATTATAGCCATTATAGGCTCGTTGCATAATGTACTATATTATTATTATTTTTAGTGGTCATATGGTAGTTCAAGGTAATGTACAGTTTTATATGACGATGATATTACGATGCGTGGTTTAATTCTGTGGATAGTATATTTTATGTTCAACTCGTATTATATGTAATTCTAGTATAAGGCATCTCAAGTCTGGCAAGCTAAACTTGGGTTTAAAAAATGGTGTAATAGCCGTCATCAAGACATTACTTCGGTAGCTTGGAATTTCGCTGATTCAACGGAGCTTTCCATGGGTTGTTCGGATCAGCAACTTGGCAACCGTGATGTCACGTGGTTTTCAGTGTATAGTGTTGTGCGTCTCTGATTGGCGGTCACGAATTTTGATGTTGAGTGTGGGACAGATATTATTTGGAGAAGGGAAAGAATGGAACTTCATGGACTCCATCCCGGAGCCACGATTTGTAGGCCAGTGAACTATTTTGCCGCACAAGACGGAAAAGATTAATATTACTGTATCAACCTAGACCGTTTCTTTCAAATTGTAATAAATTTTGCCAATCGAACATGGCAGCCGAACTAAATATTTCACCAGCATTCAATATCCCCGAAATTATTATTGATATCAAAGTCAACGATTAATGTGAAAATCTCATTTAAGAGAATTTAAATAACAAACCTGATATGAACAAAATCACAATTGCGGACTTTTCTAGGAATTTATTCATCCCAATGGAAAAAAATGGAAAGGTAGCCTATATCTTTCATTAACGCTCAATATAATGATAAATAGTGACAATTGCCTTCATGAATTCAACATGTTGGTTGTGCGAAGTTTCAAATTTATGTTTGTATTTCTTGTGTCCTGATCAAGCGACCGAAGTGAAAGATTATACAATGAACCAATGTTATAATCTTCTTTAACTGGTGCATTACTCCGTATCTACATGTAAACGGTTCAGCATTGCCGCCAAGCGAAATATTTCACCTGTTCTCAATATCTAGAAATCAATTGCAGCAATCAAACTGAAATTTTGTATGCTGATATAAACCATTAAAGTGTCTTTCAATGACCTGATGAGCTTAAAACCAACATGGCGGCCAAGTGAACTTTAAATATTTGAATAAGCTTTTCTCTCAAGTTAATCAATCATGTGCAGTGAGATGGCAAATCAAATTTTTATACAAGGCTCAATATACTGGCATCTAATTTAATTCGTTTAATAGAACTTAAAAATGGCCGATGTGAAAAATTGAAGTTTTTTAGTTCTTTCGTCTAACCAAGCTATCTAAATGAAAGATTATTTAATGAACCATTATTATGAAATTATTCTGCCCAGGGCCAAAGGACCTCGCTCTTCTGCCCCTTAAAAAACAGTAACTAACTACTGTAACGTCTTCTGCCCGCTTATAATTTTATGGCCTACGTGTAAAACAATGGAACAAGGAGAACATAAGAAATAATTCACCCGTTCTCAATATTTTCCAAAACTCGATGTGTACAAAATGTTACTTAGATCACCACGTGAAAATCCTTTCAATAGGATGGAGACGCTTTAAAAGGAAAGACCAGTAGGATATATGAAAATACCCTGTTTATTTGTTTACGGAACTACTTGATTATTCAAATTTTCCGGTTTAAGAATACACCTGCAGTTGTCTTCATTACGTTGTACGCATTTAGAAGGTTTGGGAAAAGCATACGCGCGATACAGATCCTTTCTGGATTCTTTCACTCACTCGGAGTTTAAACAAGTCTTTATCAGGTTTTACATATTAGCCTACTTTCTATTTTTGCAAAAAATGAAAGTAGACTTATGAGATCCACACAGGGCCAAAAATTGTGTGTCTGTCTGTGTGTGAGTGTGTGTACTGTACTCTGTATGTCCTCCACCCCCACCCCGCGCCCACCCTCCTATCAATTCAAACACAGTGAAACTTAATTGAACGAAATTTGGTACAGAGGTAGCACTAGCAAAGGGCAGCTCAGTGTTATGTTTTATATCACCGCCATCTTTGCCAAAACTGAATGGTGGCCACTCAAACGTTCAAAACGTAAAATCAAATTACGACTAAACTAATCATCCTATCTCTACCAAATTTGGCAACAACATGTCTTTATGTAGCACACGTCTTGCGCCAGAACTACAAGGTTATCAGCCGTGCCATTTGAGGATGAAGGCCGTGTGAATTATGCAACCATTATAATCAATAGCTTAAGACCCACTAATTCCGATTATCGAGCCAGGGGTAGTTTAAGCTATCCTAAAGGACTTGTTCCATTATTTATTATAATTGAATATTATAATATTATGTCATTGTGACCCTTATCTGAGTTCAGCCTTCTGTATAGTTATTTCTTCAATGCTGTTTTAGTTATCTTTATATTATAATGTGTATTCTGATGTGCTTTGTACCATACGCTAAATAAATACATTATAATATTATACTCTACTAGCAGAAGTTCCCGTTCTTCGAACGGTGTTCGTTGTTAACACCAGACATTATCAATTGAGCTACTGTTGCAATGGTTAGCAGTTTGTCATTCCTTTAAGTTTATCGGAACGAAGTTAGTTTACTGGGAATATCACACACACACTGGTTATTTAAGGCCCTTAAAATGTAGTTTTCGGAGACCCTTTATAGATTCCCGAATTTTGGGTCTCACATTGAGAAGCGCAACATATGCTTTGGTCGTCCTTCTAGGATAATTTTTATATTTCGCCTATTTTAGCATATATTGAGAAGTTTTTCTCTATATCCACCCTTCTAATGTATGAAAAGTACGGTGAAGAGTTTTATAAATGATTGGTGTATTGACTCTGATACCTAATTTTACGATGCACCAAGCATCCGAACACGAGGTATAGGCGTACATAAAGATACACAGAAAGACAGACAGACAATTCTATTGTCTACAACATATTACCCAGATATCCAAATATGGGCATATCTACCACACAGTATCAAATAAAATCATCTTTACGATGAACGCGTATGTCGACAAAAAAAAGTTAAAATGTGCTCTCAGACTAAATTCACCTAACGTGTACTTCCTGACGTGAAATACATTTGAAAGCCTTGTAGACGAAACGCAATACACGTCACATAAAAACTGACCCTCTACGTTGTGCTAGGTGCCCATACAAAGGAAGACCCCTTTCATAAATTATAAAGGCTTGTGGTGCATGAAAATTCAGGTTCTTTAGCCTCAAATTGCCAAAATTCCTAAAAGCCGCAAAAATGCTGGTTTAATTCAGGAATTTTTGAAAATAATGTTGCTGTTTGGAGATATAATAGACCTTCTGTACTATATGTCGAACGTGAAAATTGCATGAAAAAATTCTAGATTACCCCTTCACCCCCTTAATTGCATAATTGAATTATACGGTCTACGTTAGTTCCGTGATAACCTTATAGCCATTGGAAAACTTTCACAGAAATGTAATAAATGGAGTGACATTGCTTCTTACAGAAATAGAAGGAAAGTTGTATGCCACCCCTTGAGATAATGTTCTCATGGTTACCGATTTGCATTCCTTCATTAGTTTGTTAAATTAAATTGAATTAGTTTTCTGGGAATATTTCAGAAACTGTTGGATTTAGAACCTTATAATGTAGTTTTCCAGGACCCTTAGGGCCCCCGAGTTTAGTTGCTGGCACCGAGGGAATTTATCGCGTCGTTGTACGCCATAATATAATACTAATAATAATATAATATAGGGAGAAATTATAACACCTATTTTTTATATTTTTAATTCAGCCAATTGCCATGTACTTTTCTTTTCAGGACGGGTCAGGGAAGGGATATTATCAGAGAAAGAAGCATTCACATCACGCATGAGCAAAATGGAAATGGCCTACCATTTAACTAAGGACATCTATATGAAAAGGTCAATATCCTTCAACGCAAAACTAAAACATTAATGCAGTGTCATCCGTCCGGAGGTCTTGCATGCTTCTGAATGCCTCACGATGAACAAAAAAGGCTTGGTCGAGAAACTGGAGGCCAAAGAAAGGAAAATTTTGAGAAAGATATTGGGTTCCATCAAAGACAATGGGGAATACAGAAGACGGCATAACCATGACCTATATACTGTGACCGTTTAGTTGATGTCAACAACCACGATGACTCAACTAACGACACATAAATCGAATAAAAGGAAAAGTACCGTGAGGATCAGGTGACCTTCCAAAAAGGCTAAAGCGGCACGAGAGTCCGTAGTCCACAGGGATCGTGGTATATGGTGACGATGGTCATAGACCGCCTAAGGAAAGGTTCACCTTAAAACTAGACTGAGAAAATAAACATCCAGACTCATGTAAAACACCGTGAAAATTTATTAAAATTCACAAGCCCCTAGCCTAGTTCGGAGGGTTATAATCGGCTAGTCCGCAAATTAATAAATAAACTAAGATAAAGAACAGGTCCCCTACCTGAGAAGTTACTGAAAACCCTCACGAAAGATCTAACTCACAATGATAAAGCAACAACAGCAACGCTAGGAATATGGCACGACGCAAGTCCCTAGTTCAAGTTACAAGATCAAGCTAATATCTGAATTTACATTTAACAGGGTAGCAAAACAAATCTAGGTTAGGATGGTACCATTTCGACATTTAAATTTAACATTAATTCAACTAGCTAAGTCCTATCAATTAACAAAATTTACGGCGATGACGTCCGTAAAAGAAAACAATTACATCCAAAAGCTAAGTGTACAGCCATGAAAAACAAACAATTTAATTATGCTTAATAACTATGTGCTAACAGCACACAATAAAGTAACATGTAGGGTTTAATACACTTGGCATCATAAATTAATAACGAAATAGACACAGTAGTTTTATTAAAAATTCCTGCCTACACCTTGGTTTACTCTTTGTAAACCATAGTCATCTAATGTGTATAGTTACGGTGACGAATGCGCAGTTGAGACCACGTCTGACATCGCATGGCCTGAGCTCCACAAGCTACGAACTCTAGGTTCGCACATGCTTCAGGTCGCTACAAAAATGTCAACTGTCCTAGTCATTCCCTCACAAGGAAATTATCTTCAACTGCACGGCTATGTCAACAGTTCCAGAATGCAAAGAACAAAGTTAGATAGAAAGAATCGTTAGTTAGGCTTGTTTTACAACAATTATGCATTTTATTATTAGAATGTCGGTTTATAGGTTTATCGTAGGTTTATGGCGAATAACATTGACAATAGCCTGGGCACGGAGTGTCTCCAACTGAGATCATTCTCCACCAAAAAGCCTCGACTCAACAGTCGGAATATAATCATCGAGTATAACAACTCGGACACACAATAACACGGGTTACCAGCGGCGCTAAGCTCGCGTTCAATAACTCTGGGATAGGCCTGTACAACAGTTACCTTCCAGTAACATCTGGTCAACGGGATCATCCCCGGACAAAGCATACAATAACATCCTGCTATAACAGGGTAGACTTCACCATCCTATAGAAAACCTTACATAACTGTACCTGTCATACGACAATACACGCAACAGAGCGCTGAACTAACAAAAACCGATCCATAAAACAAGTGATCAAATACAAGAGTGGAAACTGGTTTCCATAAGCAAAAATAGCAATGAAAGGAAGAGCGAATACAAATTGTACTCTGTCCTCGTCTATAGTAGTTTTGTCCCACAATGAAGCAGGCGTGCTCTAGGTCACTGGGTTACATAACCAGTTTATTCAAGGCCGGCGATTTAATCAATACAAAACCTGCACTTGGCCGGTTCATAAAAAACATTACCATATGTTACGGATCTCTACAGAGTCCGTGTATCAAACGCACGCTATAAATCTGAGTATAGTAGTACACTTCCGTCTTTCTACCAAAGACGTCTAAATGAAAGTAAACTTACAATAACTGAAGCTCTTTGCTTTAAAAATGCAACTCAGTAGTTGCTAGAACATCAAATAAAAACGTGTCTCACACGACACAAGCAAAAAAATGATAAATGTGGCACAGATTCATACACTAGATCTGCTTAATGATACGTTGGGAACCGCGTTCGATGCTAGGCAACGAAACATTCCTTCTAGTTGTTAGGTTCAAACATGACCAAGAATAGCTTCTGAGCTTATTCAAAATGAAATATAATGCATTTACAAACTGGTAGTTACTGTCGACTACCTAAATGATACGACCGTTCTAACGACAGTCAGGGGTGTAGCAAAGGATGGCTGCGAAGAATGCAGTCAATTAATAACCAAGGCATCTGATTGCCATAACTACAGTCAGCAAAGACTTGAAAATTACCCCAAGTAGGGTTGAACAAAATAGCCTCAAAATGACTACGATCAGGTTCAGCAAAAAGGTAGGCATTGACGTTCCACGACGTTCACCAAGCTGCACCAGGGCTGACCAAAATGTCTGACCCCAAAGGTGTCTCACTCTAAACTGAAATAAATGACATCTAACTAATCTAGTTACATCCCTACCTAGAAAAATGGCTGACACTGAGTGTGGTTGATTCACAAACTACATTATAACTACTACACCACCAGAAACTAGAACAAAGAAGGGGTGTGACAAAACTCACGAAATGGAGGAGCTCTCACTCAACTCTCTATTCCACAACAAGGGTTGTACATAAACCTCTCTGGCTCTCTGGATCGGTATCTTCCTCATCAGGATTCCCATCTGGACTCCCCCAAAGACCAGGGTTCGATTTGTCCCTGTCGACATCTTCGTGGATATGCCTGGAAATGGCATTTTGGCTCCTTCCCTCTCGTTCATCGTTCTGGAAGTTCCACCATCATGCTGGTTCCTGTAGAAACGTCACCCCCCCCCCCCCCATACTGGGATGGTATTAGCCCATGGTGACTGCTTCAACCATGGTGAATAAAAGTCCAATCACGTGGGTAGCGAAATAAGTTGCGTGATTATTCATCCTCTCACTTCCAAAATTATAATGTCCGTCGTGACTATTATAGGCTTCAATTATAAAATACGACACAGCCTTAATCTTGCAGATGTGGATTAGCATGTGTGCTAATACTATTTTATAATGCTGCACGTGCTAGTGACGCTACTTTTGTATCACGCAGCATCCGTGAATTATACGACGTTTCAAAGATGAAATTTCCACTTTGGCAATTTAAATATCTCATACAATTATAATCACACTTATTCAGGATAATTGTAACACTATTACCTGTATATTTCCACTAGGCATCTGCCCTCCACATACGCGTGGGTAATATGTGATGTCACAGCAATGTTGTGCAATACACTATACTTGCCAATAATTATTTCCCAAGCTTCTTATTTAATTCACTGGACTTCATCGACAGTGAATATTAGTATTTGCTTGCTCGATGGCACTTTATAATCACTTTTAACGCTAAACAGCGGATATTCTTCTACGTCTCGTAGGACAAATGTAATTCCACGCCTACACAAGGCGGATTCTCAAGACGCAGTGCTCCGGTACTGGGTGTCTCTAGAAAGTAGGTCGTCAAAACGAAAACGTTGAGCGACTACTTACGTTCCTTTTTGCGTATCTGCAAGGGTATTACCTTACCTAAAGTAAAAATAAACATTCTCCAAAATGTTTTAATAATGCAGCATGACGAAATGGAATATTCTGAGTCTCGTAGGAAAGATAAAAATAATTAATAAGACCTCAGATAATAATTAGCAGTTTACACCAAAGTCAAAAGTGCGATTCACCGCTACTTCAAAGTATCGCGTGATCTCTCAGCTTCACGTGGCTTCCTGGGTGTGTTCAAAAGTACAGCATCCCATCATAAATGCTCTGTCATTAAAAAAATATCACATGAACCATAGCTCAGCGGGTTCATCTGCCTCTCTGTCGTTTCAAATAAAATGTTGGGATAACATTTTTATTTGCTTTGAAATTCATTCAAGAGTGATATTTTTTTAGATTGGCTGCATTAAAGGTTCCAATGCGTTCTCCTGTCCTAATGTCTTCTATCACATAACTTCCATTGTTTAAAGGCTGTCGGATACGACTAGGGCCATAATACAAGGATAGAAATTTCCCATATATGCGGTCTATAGGACTAGAAATTCCGGGTCTCCTTATAAGGATAAGGTCTCCTTCTACTAGTGGTTCTCTAAACCTCTGGCGTCTAGTTCTTCTCAAGCGCTTGGCAGCTTGTCTGTCCATAGTCTCTCTCGCAGCTAAAAGTCTGCTGGCATGTGATGGTTGTAAACAAGGTGGATTTACAATCACACGATCCCATATTCTCAGCGGCATCTGGTTCAAATGCAAGACCATAGGTATTTGACCAGTGCTCTCATGTACTGTTGAATTAATACATTTTGCCATAATGACAAGGACTTCAGTCCATCGCCAGTGTTCTTCTTGACAATATAATCGACAGAATTTTGCGATAATAGACATCACGCATTCTGCTGGGTTGCTCTCTGGATGTCGAATAGATGATAAAACATGACCTATTTCAAGCTCATTCATGGCATTGGCAAATTCTGCTGAGGTGTACTGTGATCCGTGATCAGTCAACAAGAATTGTGGCTTTCCTGCCTCCGGTATCACTTGACGTCTAATCCTCTGAATAATCTGATGTGCAGTAGCTTTTTGAATTGGATGAAGCATCGTATATTTCGTGAACACATCCACCGTTACAACGATGTATCGATTCCCACGACGAGCCTTAGGTATTGGGCCATACAGGTCCTGTGCATACAACTCTCTAGGTTGAGTTGGTAGTATTGGCCTAGGTTGTTCCTTCAGCAAGTGTGACGTGTATTTGTTCCGCTGGCATGCGTCGCAAGCACGTAAACACTGTCTAACGGTGGCTCCTAACCCTTTCCACGTGAAAGACTCCTTGATAGTTGCAATGGTTTTGTCTGTTCCACCATGTCCAATGGATAAATGTACCATAAGAATAACAGATTCTTGGTATCTCCTAGGAATAACTGCACGCAGTTGAGTGTGGTCCTCGTCTACAAACTTGTATAAGACACGATGATAAATCAAATAATCATCTGCAACAGCAGCAATCCTTGCATAATGATCATCCTGTGGATCCATTCTTCGTTCTAGGAAACGGATAATATGTCTGAGTTCCTCCTCACGTCGCTGTCCTTCAGGTAAATGACGAAATCGGCGAAGGTGTTCCTCGCATTCTCCCTCGATGTCTATGGCATTAACAGTAGCTTCAGGATTCCGGCTGAGGATGTCGGCCAACACATTCTCTCTGCCTGGTCGATAAACTATTTCCAAATCGAACTGTTGGAGAAACAGCGTCCAACGTGTGATCCTGTCGCTTGCCAGTCTTGTTCTCAAGATGAAGGTCAACGCATGATGATCGGTTCTCACAATAATCCTCTGACCTAACAGAAGTTTCTGCCAGTATTCAAGTGCGTAAACAATTGCAAGTGCTTCTATCTCGGTCGTGAAGTAGTGAGATTCATGTGGTCTTAAACGTCGGCTTAAGAAAGCGATGTAATGACGTTTCTTCTCATCATCTTCTTGCAGTAAAATGGCTCCTATACCAATGGCAGATGCATCAGTTTCTAGAATAAAGTTCCGAGAGTAATCTGGATATTCTAACTGAATTGAGTCCACAAGCATCTGTTTAGCTCTCCTGAAAGCTATCTCGCATTCATCATTCCAGTTCCACCTGCAGTTCTTTTTCAATAATCCTTGCAGTGGTGCAACAGTTTCGGAATACTTCTCACAATGAGCAGCAAAGAATTGGAGAATTCCTAAGAATTGTCTCACGTGTTTCACACGGGTTGGTGTTGGAAATGCAGCAACAGTTCTAATCTTTGCCGGATTCGGTCTATATCCTTCTCCATTGATTATGTGTCCTACGAATTTCACTTCTTCCTGAAAAAATCGACACTTGTCAAACTTGACCTTAAAATTTGCCTGTCGGAGATTCTCAAAAACAAGGCGCAATGTCATTAAATGCTCTTCTTCTGTTCCCGAAGCTATGATTATGTCATCCACATAACATATTACTTTCTGCTTCACTTCATGAGTCAGCTTGGCATCAAGTGCTCTGATTAATGCGGCTCCGGCATTTTTCAATCCAAATGGTAGTTTTTGGAATACATAAGTAGTCTGATCAAACAAGAATCCAGTATATTTCTGAGTATGCTCAGATAATCTGATATGGTAATAAGACTGAACCAAGTCTAATGATGAAAATATCCTTTTTCCTTTGAACTTCCTGAGAATGTCCCTAATCTTGGGCGGTCTGTCGTGCTCAGGAGCTAGGCGTTCATTCAAGGCTCTGGCATCAAGACAAAGTCTCAAACTTCCATCTACCTTAACCACAGGTATTATGGGATTCAAGAAAGGAGTCGGTGATTTCTTGATTGTACCTGCTGCTTCCATCTCATGGATCTTCTTAGCAGCTTCTTCGAGATGTTTCTCGGCAATCGGATAGATCCTTTTCTGGAATGGGGAATCGTCCAGTAATAGAAGATCATACTCATAGTCTAATATCTCACCAGGTGTGGTGTCGAATATATCTCTGTATTCGTTCAGTATTGCCTCAAGATCCTCATGTGTGGGTGCTGATAACGATTCTGCCTCTTCGTCGGCATCTAGTGTCGCCTCAATTTCCTTGCCCTTTTATGCTTCGACTACGTCTACTTCGGATAGGAATTCCGGTTCTTCTTCAATTAGGCTCATCTGAATGGGTTCGTTCGGCTTGAACTCTACCGTATTCCGTCCCATGTCAATGATTCCATCATATTTTCTAATGAAGTCTGCGCCTAAAATGGCATCATGATGCAGGCCCTTCATTACGAGAAATTCGTGCAAGTACACGTGGCTCGAAATCTTCACAGTACACAAAATCTGGATTTTGCACGTTACAACGCGGTCAGGTATGACACCTCTGACTCTTATAGCTGAAATGGGCAACTCCGTCACCTCAGAGTTTGCTCTAAGTCTGGCATGGCAATCGGCGGAAATTACACTAATCATCGCCCCAGTATCGATGAGTATGACTACACTGACTTCATTCAAGGTGGCTACAATCTTGGGTAGACGTGTTAATTCATAATTGTGGTTCGTCGTTCGTCGTTCGTCCAACAAGTCTTCTTGGATTGGCTCCCAGAGTAATATAGAGGCAGTTACTCGGTGCTCAACCAAACAAGAATCTATTGATTTTTCGGAGTTTTTTTTTCTGTCATGGCGAGAAGTACTGGGCTGGTTCTGCTCCGTTTCCTGCGCCGAATGTCTATTTTCCCTCGAAGTAGGGTTCCGTTCTCCCTCTTCTTGGATCTGCAATTCTCTCAATTGTTGGAGGTACTCACGGCTCTCCCGCGCTCTTCCTTTCCAATCCCTGTCCGGCTGGTATCTAGGGTCTCGATTTCTGTCGTAACCCCCACTATATCGATAGTCTCTACGGATACGTCCGTGTTGCTGATTTCTTCCTTCATTCCCTCGGCGGTTGTTTTCATGACGTCGGTTGTCGTCCGTCCTTCGGTCGAATCGCCGGTCCCAATGACTTCGCCGGTCATCATGTTGATTTCGAGTATACGGAGTGTTATTCCATTCTCTCCTGTTATAACTGTAATTGTTATCACGTCGCCCAGAATCCTCTGTGGTTTGTGTTTGTTGTGGCGTCTGGCTCACTTTATCAACAGTCGTCAGATTCATATGTCTATCCTCGCGTCTATCAGCCTTCTGCTGACGGTGTGTAGGAAACTGTTCTGTGTTAGCGTCCAACCTTCGCAGTATCTGGTCACACTGCTGGAAAGTGGATGCCCCTGCAGCAATTAACACACGTTGTACATCCGCAGGGTACTGCCAAACAATTGTGTTCACCAAATCTTGTTCGGACAATGGAGGCTGAAGACAACGGAGCTTCGCGAGCTGTATTGCGAAGTAATTCGCATAACGAGTAGGTGTATTGGAACTGTACCTTCGAGTGTACATCTCAGCTCGGATACTCTGCTGGATGTCGCTCGACCAATATGTTCTTAATAACGCTTCCTTAAAGTCTTGGTAGCCTGTGAATGAGTATCGGAATGCTCTGAACCAGGTACCGGCTTGTCCCTCAAGCAGTCGCTCTATAACTCTTAGTTCCCTCTCTGGAGTTACCATAGTATCACGTAAGTAGCTTTCGACATTTGCTAGGAATTCCACTGGAGTAACACCGCTCCCAGTTCCCGAGAAGCGAGCTGGTTGCTCCTCTCTTGAACGAATTATGGTGACATTTCCCTGCGTATTCGCGGGTCTGAAAGTATCTTGCATGTAACTCTGCGTAGGAGTGTTAGTCTCATGACTAATTCGATTAGATGCTGGTTGAAACGGGTGAGCGTTAAAGTTCAAGGTCTGACCTTGCGCTAAATTAGTGAATTGTGACGGTTGCGATTCCATAGGCGCGCTGGGTTGGAAATGGGTAGGCATCATTCCTCCTGATTGAGATATAGGCCTTTCCTGAGATTCTCCCATCTGTGGGTGTACGTGTCTCTCTCTTGGAGTCGTCTCGAGTCTGTCCAGGCGTCTTTCTATTACTTCAAGACCTGGGATGGTTCTGGCTGCGACTTTGTTGCCTAAGTCGTTCAATTGCAGCTCGATCCTGTCAACCTTTCCCTTGAGGTTTGTGTCTACCTCGCGTATGGCCGTCCTAAGGTTATAACTGAGGTCTAACCTCTCGGTCACCGCGACTTCCTCAAATCTCTTTTGTAAGGAATCGATATCTCCTTCAACTCTGGACATGTTTTCTTGGATTTTACCCACATCGTCTCTAACCTCGGCTACCTTAGCCTTGACTGTAGCTTCGTGTTCGTTGAGGTCACCTCTCAATAACATGAGGTCAATTTTGTGTTCCTCATGATGAACATCAACTGTCTCACGTAGACTGGCTACGGTTTCCGTCAATTCAGAAATGTTTCTCCTGTTGGTGTTAAGTTCCTCTTTAATCTCCATCATGCCATCAACGATAGTCTTCACGTTGTTATTAACGGCATTGGCAGCTCCTCTCATCAAGATTAAACCAACGTTCATGGTTGCCATGTCCTTCTTCACATTTCCGATAAATCCCTCGACGTGATCTAGTCGAGTCCCGAATTCTTCCCTGGTATGTTCCAGATCTGCTCTCATGTCTATCTGGACTTTATTCAAGGTTGTCTGAATTTGAGCTGTGTGCTCCTCCAATCGGTTTTGCACCTCCTCCCTAGCTCTATTCATCTGGTCGGTTAAGCAATCTACGCGCTGGTTAGCCTCCTGATGGTGTCGTATGACATCAACCCTGACAGCTGCTAAACCTGTCGTCAGATCATTTCTCGCTTCGATCCTATATGTGTCCATGTCTGCCCTGACTTGAGTTAAATCAGCCCTAACATTATTTACAGAGTGAGTGTTAATCTGTAAGTCCTGTCTTACATTGTTTATAGACTGAGTGTTAATCTCTAAGTCCTGTCTAACCTTGTCCACATGACCACTGACATTGTTGACTTCCTGTCTAACCTGGTCCACATGACCACTGACATTGTTGACTTCCTGTCTAACCTGGTCCACATGACCACTGACATTGTTGACTTCCTGTCTAACTTGGTCCACATGACCACTGACAGTATTTACAGCCTGAGTATTCTGACCTAAGTCAGCAGTAATCTGTTGAAGATTGGCATTCACACCTGCCATCATCTCTCCAAACACACGACGAATAGTTTCCTCATCCATAGATAAGAAATATATGAGAAAGTGAGGGATCAATTTCTACTGGAACTTACAGCTATGATTAGTTACTTGGTGGTATAAAGCTTGCTTCATTTATATAAATATCACGAGTACAGCTGGAGTATGCAAACTAAGTACTTCTACATTTACAAAGACAACGGTGAGCAAAGCAAAGTATTACATTTACTTAGGATGAGGCATCATCAAAGAAAATCCTATCCTTCATTTATTCAACACTAAAGCCTCACCCCATGGACTTCTATCAAACATGAATGCCATGCGGTCAATTGATCTGCAGTACGACTTTCTAAGTTCGTCCCAGTCCTGTCAATTTACCATTAATCAACATTAGGATCCTCAAAAAAAATAACATGGTACTGAGGGTCACCACGTTAACGTCGGCACATGAGTTGGGCGCCATTTTATGTGACCGTTTAGTTGATGTCAACAACCACGATGACTCAACTAACGACACATAAATCGAATAAAAGGAAAAGTACCGTGAGGATCAGGTGACCTTCCAAAAAGGCTAAAGCGGCACGAGAGTCCGTAGTCCACAGGGATCGTGGTACATGGTGACGATGGTCATAGACCGCCTAAGGAAAGGTTCACCTTAAAACTAGACTGAGAAAATAAACATCCAGACTCATGTAAAACACCGTAAAAATTTATTAAAATTCACAAGCCCCTAGCCTAGTTCGGAGGGTTATAATCGGCTAGTCCGCAAATTAATAAATAAACTAAGATAAAGAACAGGTCCCCTACCTGAGAAGTTACTGAAAACCCTCACGAAAGATCTAACTCACAATGATAAAGCAACAACAGCAACGCTAGGAATATGGCACGACGCAAGTCCCTAGTTCAAGTTACAAGATCAAGCTAATATCTGAATTTACATTTAACAGGGTAGCAAAACAAATCTAGGTTAGGATGGTACCATTTCGACATTTAAATTTAACATTAATTCAACTAGCTAAGTCCTATCAATTAACAAAATTTACGGCGATGACGTCCGTAAAAGAAAACAATTACATCCAAAAGCTAAGTGTACAGCCATGAAAAACAAACAATTTAATTATGCTTAATAACTATGTGCTAACAGCACACAATAAAGTAACATGTAGGGTTTAATACACTTGGCATCATAAATTAATAACGAAATAGACACAGTAGTTTTATTAAAAATTCCTGCCTACACCTTGGTTTACTCTTTGTAAACCATAGTCATCTAATGTGTATAGTTACGGTGACGAATGCGCAGTTGAGACCACGTCTGACATCGCATGGCCTGAGCTCCACAAGCTACGAACTCTAGGTTCGCACATGCTTCAGGTCGCTACAAAAATGTCAACTGTCCTAGTCATTCCCTCACAAGGAAATTATCTTCAACTGCACGGCTATGTCAACAGTTCCAGAATGCAAAGAACAAAGTTAGATAGAAAGAATCGTTAGTTAGGCTTGTTTTACAACAATTATGCATTTTATTATTAGAATGTCGGTTTATAGGTTTATCGTAGGTTTATGGCGAATAACATTGACAATAGCCTGGGCACGGAGTGTCTCCAACTGAGATCATTCTCCACCAAAAAGCCTCGACTCAACAGTCGGAATATAATCATCGAGTATAACAACTCGGACACACAATAACACGGGTTACCAGCGGCGCTAAGCTCGCGTTCAATAACTCTGGGATAGGCCTGTACAACAGTTACCTTCCAGTAACATCTGGTCAACGGGATCATCCCCGGACAAAGCATACAATAACATCCTGCTATAACAGGGTAGACTTCACCATCCTATAGAAAACCTTACATAACTGTACCTGTCATACGACAATACACGCAACAGAGCGCTGAACTAACAAAAACCGATCCATAAAACAAGTGATCAAATACAAGAGTGGAAACTGGTTTCCATAAGCAAAAATAGCAATGAAAGGAAAAGCGAATACAAATTGTACTCTGTCCTCGTCTATAGTAGTTTTGTCTCACAATGAAGCAGGCGTGCTCTAGGTCACTGGGTTACATAACCAGTTTATTCAAGGCCGGCGATTTAATCAATACAAAACCTGCACTTGGCCGGTTCATAAAAAACATTACCATATGTTACGGATCTCTACAGAGTCCGTGTATCAAACGCACGCTATAAATCTGAGTATAGTAATACACTTCCGTCTTTCTACCAAAGACGTCTAAATGAAAGTAAACTTACAATAACTGAAGCTCTTTGCTTTAAAAATGCAACTCAGTAGGTGCTAGAACATCAAATAAAAACGTGTCTCACACGACACAAGCAAAAAAATGATAAATGTGGCACAGATTCATACACTAGATCTGCTTAATGATACGTTGGGAACCGCGTTCAATGCTAGGCAACGAAACATTCCTTCTAGTTGTTAGGTTCAAACATGACCAAGAATAGCTTCTGAGCTTATTCAAAATGAAATATAATGCATTTACAAACTGGTAGTTACTGTCGACTACCTAAATGATACGACCGTTCTAACGACAGTCAGGGGTGTAGCAAAGGATGGCTGCGAAGAATGCAGTCAATTAATAACCAAGGCATCTGATTGCCATAACTACAGTCAGCAAAGACTTGAAAATTACCCCAAGTAGGGTTGAACAAAATAGCCTCAAAATGACTACGATCAGGTTCAGCAAAAAGGTAGGCATTGACGTTCCACGACGTTCACCAAGCTGCACCTGGGCTGACCAAAATGTCTGACCCCAAAGGTGTCTCACTCTAAACTGAAATAAATGACATCTAACTAATCTAGTTACATCCCTACCTAGAAAAATGGCTGACACTGAGTGTGGTTGATTCACAAACTACATTATAACTACTACACCACCAGAAACTAGAACAAAGAAGGGGTGTGACAAAACTCACGAAATGGAGGAGCTCTCACTCAACTCTCTATTCCACAACAAGGGTTGTACATAAACCTCTCTGGCTCTCTGGATCGGTATCCTCCTCATCAGGATTCCCATCTGGACTCCCCCAAAGACCAGGGTTCGATTTGTCCCTGTCGACATCTTCGTGGATATGCCTGGAAATGGCATTTTGGTTCCTTCCCTCTCGTTCATCGTTCTGGAAGTTCCACCATCATGCTGGTTCCTGTAGAAACGTCACCCCCCCCCCCCATACTGGGATGGTATTAGCCCATGGTGACTGCTTCAACCATGGTGAATAAAAGTCCAATCACGTGGGTAGCGAAATAAGTTGCGTGATTATTCATCCTCTCACTTCCAAAATTATAATGTCCGTCGTGACTATTATAGGTTTCAATTATAAAATACGACACAGCCTTAATCTTGCAGATGTGGATTAGCATGTGAGCTAATACTATTTTATAATGCTGCACGTGCTAGTGACGCTACTTTTGTATCACGCAGCATCCGTGAATTATACGACGTTTCAAAGATGAAATTTCCACTTTGGCAATTTAAATATCTCATACAATTATAATCACACTTATTCAGGATAATTGTAACACTATTACCTGTATATTTCCACTAGGCATCTGCCCTCCACATACGCGTGGGTAATATGTGATGTCACAGCAATGTTGTGCAATACACTATACTTGCCAATAATTATTTCCCAAGCTTCTTATTTAATTCACTGGACTTCATCGACAGTGAATATTAGTATTTGCTTGCTCGATGGCACTTTATAATCACTTTTAACGCTAAACAGCGGATATTCTTCTACGTCTCGTAGGACAAATGTAATTCCACGCCTACACAAGGCGGATTCTCAAGACGCAGTGCTCCGGTACTGGTTGTCTCTAGAAAGTAGGTCGTCAAAACGAAAACGTTGAGCGACTACTTACGTTCCTTTTTGCGTATCTGCAAGGGTATTACCTTACCTAAAGTAAAAATAAACATTCTCCAAAATGTTTTAATAATGCAGCATGACGAAATGGAATATTCTGAGTCTCGTAGGAAAGATAAAAATAATTAATAAGACCTCAGATAATAATTAGCAGTTTACACCAAAGTCAAAAGTGCGATTCACCGCTACTTCAAAGTATCGCGTGATCTCTCAGCTTCACGTGGCTTCCTGGGTGTGTTCAAAAGTACAACATCCCATCATAAATGCTCTGTCATAAAGAAAATATCACATGAACCATAGCTCAGCGGGTTCAATACTCATGTGGAGAAGATAAGCAACGTCATCCGGAAGAGAAGGTTACCATTTTTTGGGCATGTGAAACGAATGAGCCCAGCGAGACTGTCCAACCGCAACATAACTTACTTTCAGGAGAGGAAAACAAAATGGGCCTGGTTCATTGAACTGGATAAAGATCTGAAAGAAGTGGGGATTACACCAACAGACATTCAGGAGCGCGGCCCACTCAATAGGAAACTTCAAGCTTGTAAAGGTTTACAAGAAAAACCGAAGCTGAAAACGGGAAAGATTTGGACCCAGGAACGGAAGGAAATCCACCGAGAACGAATGCGGGCGTGCAGGGCAAACATCAAAGCCAGTAGGTGACGGTTGGAATGACGCGGTCCATAGATGGCCTATACGAAATGAATGAATGAATGAATGAATAATATGGGGATAGGAATATAATAGACCTGCCGTACCACACCCGCAGGTGTAAATCGCGTGAAAAAATTCTAGAGTACCCCTTGATCCCCTTAAGCGCATTATACGTATTGATGAATTTTACGGCTTAATTTGGTTCCGTGATAACCTTCCAGCCGTTTGCAAACTTTCACACTGATGTAATTAATGGAATTGCATTGCGTCTTACAGCAATGAGAAACCGTTGGCATGGTTACTGGCTTGCATTCGTTCATTAGTTTATTAAATTAAATTAGTTTTCTGGGAATATCTAAAAAACGGTTGGTCTTCGGTCCTTAAAATGTGGTTTTCGGGGACCCCAGTTTTGTCTCTCACATTGAGGGGCTGAAAATGAGTTTTGTCTCGTCCTTCTACGCATGTATTTCAGCATGTATTTTAAGGGGGTAGGCCCCCTTTTATGAGAGGTACGGAGAAGAGTTAAATCAATGATTAGTGTCGTGCCTCTGATGGATGTCTGTACCAAATTTTACGTTGATACACCCAGCCGTTCTCGAGTTATAAGAGAACAAATTTGTCCACAGACAAACAAACAGAAAAACAAAAAAAATATTTTCGCGCGCATCCATCATAAAACAGTCTGAAACGCGTAAACAACTCAAATTTCCGTAGAAATTCAGAGAAAAACACACATTTTCATTTTTCTATATAGAGATCTACTGCACCGCTCGGTGTTGACCGTGTTTTATTGCGCAGATTTTGGTTTTACTCGCTAACCGTTGGAGATATGCGAAAGTGATAAGGACCTTTCGGATAGAAAATTAAATGTTAAAGCTCATGTATACCATCAAAAGTTTGCTATTTCTTAGCGTTCTCTTTTTATTTGAAAGGAAATATGAAATTTTGAAACCAAAGGGTGTAGTGACGTCACAAATGTCGGTTTTACTCGCTAACTGTTGGAGATACACGAAAAGTGATAAGGACCTTTCGGATAGGAAATTAAATTTCAAAGATCATATGTGCCATCAAAAGCTTGCTATTTCCTACCGTTCTCTTTTTATTTGATGTGGAAATATGAAATTTTGAAACCAAAGGGTCTAGTGACGTCACTAAAATGGTCGCCATTTTTTAATAGTGCAAAATTTCGAAATCAAAAGTATCCTGTATGTAAACCTGGTAAATCAGCTACATCCATGCAAAATTTCATTTAAATCGGACCAGTGGTTCTTGCGTTATTGAGTAACACACAGACAGACATACACACACCATCTCATTTTTATATATTAGTATGATGAGTCGCTTAAAAGAGCTGAGCCGTCTCTGTCACATGGCAAGATGGCAGCTGACCTCTTGTGTCTGTCCTATATTTCAGTAGTGTGAGTATGTTGTATGCAATATAACCTAACAATATACATAATATAAACTTTGTCTGGAATGATTTATAATGAAGATGTAGCCTACTGCAGTGAAGAAATCGTTTATTTCAAGATATTATTTGCTAACACGTTGTATCTAAGTCAGTTAATAACACTCCGTTGTTACGGACATGGTTGGCTCTGGGCTAGCGCGTTAGTCTCTTACGCGGTTGAATGGGTATCGAAACCTACAAGAGTTAACTTTTATTTTACTTGAATTATTTTACAAATGATATGGACGAGCTCTTTACACAGATACTAAATAAAATGTAATTTAGCTCAAAGGAGAAGCTAATGTATACACTCTTTTATTAATAATCACAGCTTTAGCATCTCACATAAACAGATGATGAAGGAAAAAAGAGAATAGAAAAACAAGATAGCCTACCCGTTGGCATCCACAGGCTTCTCAATGTCTCTGTACGATGCTGTCCTCTTGCGGGTGACGTGGGTAATTGTTTCAAACATTTCGTTTTGCAAATACATGGCCTCCTGAAGATACAATTTTGTAATAGTTCAAGTTCTAGCCACGACCCGTCTCCGATTATCTTTATGCACTGCCAGCTGTATCCCATCCCTCCTGGTTGCATTCAACTGCCTGCTCATTCAAAACTCAGAGGCGTAGAAGCTAGGCTATATAATAATTCACTGCTAGGTTGCAGGACCAGGCTACTGTGATCGCCGCCACCCGAAACGAAGGATTGTTCCATTTGGAGGCTTAATATCGAGATTAACGGACGTGAATGGATTACAGTAAGTTAGTAGTTTTGATATTCAATCATCATAAAGTATATAATATTGATTTAGACACTTACCGGTTAATATCAATATAAAAGAATACAAAAATACATGGTGGTAGAGGTGATTGTTTTAGGGGTGAGGACAAAGAGTTATAAGTATACCCATACTTTTAGGAGAAAGTAGGCTATACGTTCTTTGCTGAACTTCTTGTTTTTATTTATTTATTTATTCATTATTTTTGTAATTTATTTGAAATTTCAATCGACGCCCATTTATAAGGCAATTATTTAATTTAATGTACAATTTTATCATTTTAAATTACACTGATATAACAGCTTAGGCTTTCACGGCCGGCGTTCATAATTAAATACAAGTTTTTCGGGCTTGTAGGCCGTGGTCCAGATCTCCCGACGTTTCACCGGAAACTGCGTCCGGCATTATCAAGGGTTCCGCTCCTTTCCTTGGTCAACGTCGGGAGATATCTTGTCTGGACCACGGCCTACAAGCCCGAAAAACTTGCATTTAATTAAATTACACTGTTACCACAATCTGAATAGAAAACTGTTGTTGTTGATTCCTAAGGGGCTTTGCGATATCGTGGTCATGTAGCCCGTGTACTTGGGTGTGTATGAAGTTGTCAGTTAACCTGTGTCAGTGTGATGTCTCAACTAGTGTGTGTTATTGTAATCGAGGTACGATTCGGGTAGGAAGTGATCGTGGCCTTAACTTAGGTACCATCCCGGCATTTGACTGGATTCAAGTGGGAAATCACGGAAAACCATTTTCAGTATGTCTGAGGTAGGAATCGAACCCGCCTCTTCTCAGTTTTGCCTCAAGAGGTTGAGTGTACCCTGTTGCAGCCCCCAAACCAGAATGAAATTTATTGGCAGAGCCGGGAATCGAACCTGGGCCTCCTCTGTGACAGACAAGAATGTTAGCCATTAAGTAACGAGATGGATGCAGAATAGAATGGGAAAGCATATTCCTAGAGTTTGTTCATGTAATTTCCTTGAGGAGTTAGGATATCGAGGTAATCAGAAACGTATGATGAGAACTACAGTAATTTGTTCTGAGGTGTACCGACTGGCTCATAAATTCACACATCCTGTATACGTCAGTTGCATGGAGAACGAGACAATGCTGAGAAAGTTAGTCTTGAGTCGTAAACTCCCTGCTGGTGACGTTCCCATATGTGTTTCACTTCACTCACACCTAAACTGCATTAATTGATTAAAGCGGGTGCCAAATAGAATACTAATTTCATTATGGTCGTGGAACTGTAAAACTAGCATAGTGCGTTGCATATTGAAACTCCAATTACTAGCTTCAGACATAAAGCTCGTGAGTGTATGCCTACATGGTGTTAATTAATTGTTGCTTCTGTTGGTGGTAGCTAGCACAGCTATCACTTAATTCTAATTAAGAAACACTCTGTCTGTGAGGAGCAGAGCCCAAAGTTGAGGGATCCAATCCCGGCGCAGTCGGTTGGCAACCGAATTTGATTAAATGCGAGAGATCCGTGTCAGCAGATTTACTAGTGCTTTTAAAATTTTCCTCCGGGAAAAATTCTGGTACCCCGATATCTTCAAACCCACAACAGTCAAAGGGACGTAAAACACATACTCGAATCAATTGAGACTTGGAGAAATAGTACTGTTACGAATGCTAGACAGCTTCGTCGCCCCGCACGTGACTCAGGCCGCCCCAGGCTATCCTGACTGTGTGTTACCAGCGATTTGCGCAACATTGAAGACAGGCACTACAAAAGAGACCGTCTCGAATATTCTTGGCCCTACTGGTGTTGGAATTCTTGAGAAGGTGTGAACCCTGGTCAATTCTGGAAACATCCATCGAGTCACCAGCCTCGCTATATAAAGCGGCCTCACCAGCAAGGGGGGTCAGTGTTTTTGAGCGAGTGCGACAATAGTTGGTGACGTGATGTGCGAAACCCTAGTGAGGCTATTGCATGCGGCGAAGTGCTGTGTGGATTGCAAAACGCAGTGGACAGTTTTCCTAGCCTGCAGACGGTGAGACAGTGTACAATCAGAAGAAGTGAGTGTGGCTTGTTTACTTGAGGGAGAGTGCCGTTACTTCTAGCCGAAGACAGGGACCTCATTACGGTAGGATTAACTGCATAACTGAGTGAAAGGGTGAGTCGAGCTCCACAGAGCAGGGCTGGCATGCGAAACGAAATGTATTATCAATTTAATTTAGCGTCGCGAAATGAAATTGTTCAATGGAATAACATTTCGCTCCTGGCGCGAAATCATATTCGTTGCAGTCTTTTAATTTCGCTCCTGGCGCGAAATTATATTCATTACGAAGTTTTAATTTAGCTCCCGGCGCGAAATGAAATTCGTTACAAACTTTTAATTTCGCTCCTGGCGCGAAATTAAATTCGTTACAAACTTTTAATTTCGCTCCTGGCGCGAAATTAAATTCATTACGGACTTTTAATTTAGCTCCCGGCGCTAAATGAAATTCGTTACAGACTTTTAATTTCGCTCCTGGCGCGAAATTAAATTCATTACAGACCTTTAATTTCGCTCCTGACGCGAAATAAAATTCGTTCCAGATTTTTAATTTCGCTCCTGGCGCGAAATAAAATTATTTACAAACTTTTAATTTCGCTCCTGGCGCGAAATAAAATTTGTTAACGACCGTCAATTTCGTTCCCGGTGTTTTATCCCCCCCCGACCTGAAATGAAAATGAATGGAACATTTCATTTTGTGTCTGAAATGAAATCTGTTTCTTTTCTTCCCCGAAAGACTTATTTGCTCCCGCGTCCTGCACCTAGCCACCATCTACATTCATCCCTACCACCCCATCCCCAAAGACTTCATTACCCACGTGTCTGAAATCTTCCCCCATTTCATTCTAATGGCCGACCTCAACCTACATTCCCGTTCGGCCCTAGAACTTCATAACCTAGACATCTACCTACGTCACATCGACGACACCCTCGTCCTTTTCCCAGAATCTACCCGTCCTTCCTCCAATACCACCCCGACGCAGTCATTGCTCATAACTCCCTCCTCCATCTGTTTGATGTGTCTGTCTTGCCCCTCAAAGGAGGTGATCATGCCCCCCATTATACCTTATTTTATTTTGTCGCCTCCATAGCGTAGCGGTCAGCATGGTTAGCTGCCGCCCCAGAGGTCCTGGGTTCGATTCCCGGCTCTGCCACGAAATTTGAAAAGTGGAATGAGGACTGGAACGGGGTCTACTCAGCCTCGGGTGGTCTAAATGAGTAGAGGGGGTTCGATTCCCACCTCAGCCATCCTCGAAGTGGTTTTCCGTGGTTTCCCATTTCGTCTTCGGACAAATGCCGGGATGGTACCTACTGTAAGGCCACGGCCGCCTCCTTCCCTCTTCCTAGCATCTCCATCCCAACCTTCCATCCCATCCTTCATGAGGCCCCTGTTCGCTTTGCAGGTGAGGCCGCCTGGCCGAAGTGCTGATCACACCTCCCCAGTTGTATCCATCCCGACCAGATGTTCCAAGCTCCAGGACACTGCCCATAGAGGCGGTAGTGGTGAGTTCCCTCGCTGAGTCCGTGGGAACCACCAACCTAGAGGGTAAATTGACTAAATAAAAAAAAATGCTTTATTTTGTTTTGTTAATTTCATTGTTTTACTTTATTTCGTTTAATTTTGTTTCAAATTGTCTTGTTTTTTGGTTTTGTTTTATTTTGTTTTGTTTATTTTGTTTTATTTTGATTTCCCAGAAAACAAATACAAAACCAAAAACACAAACACGAAGCAAAATGCAAAATTCAAACACATAAGCAAAAGAAGAATAAAAAAGAAACGCAAAGCAAAAAGCAACTTTCAAAAACAGCAAAAGCAGAAAACAAACACAAAACCAAAACAAAAAACGAAGCAAAAAGCAAAAGCAGAACACAAAAAACAAAAGCAAAAGCAGAAGACAAGGAACATAAAGCAAAACGCAAAATTCAAAAAAGCATAAGCAGAAAACGAACATAAAACAAAAACGAAAAAGACGAAGCAAAATTCAAAAACAAAAGCAAAAGCAGAAAACAAATAACATAAAGCAAAATTTTAAAAATCAAAAGCAGAAAACATACGCAAAACCAAGAAAGAAAAGCAAAAAGTCAAATTCAAAAGCAAAAGCACAAAGCAAACACAAAACCAAAAACACAAACCAAAAGTAGAAAACAACAAACACAAAAGATACGTGAGACAAAGTCCAGAGAAACGTTTCTCATGAAAATGATCCTTATTCACAAGTGGATTAAACGAGTTTTGTAACTTGACGACTCATTTGCATTTGACTGTTGGCACAGGCTATAGTAAAATGTTGCTTTTCACCGCTGTCTCAGTCTCACACATGGCTGTGATTATATGGAAGCTACTGAGGTATGGGTGTGCTTAGTAATGAAATTCAGGGCACAGTCAGTGCCTGTGAATGCTGTGAAGGGTTCTACTCATAGGGTTAGTACTGCTGTTCTGACTCAGTGAGGAAAGCAATAGCAAACTACCTCAGTCCTCATCTTGCCTAGTACGCCTCACTATAGCGCTGCCTTGGGTTTTTGTGGGTATCTACCCACATAACCTACCGCGGTAGTTTTTGAGGATCCAACCAGCCTTCGGGTTGACTACCTGACAGACGGACGTCAGGACTTTGAACATCGTACAGAACATTATTTAACTCTCGAAACAAATATACTGTTTTTTAATTTCAACAACGAAATTAAATGTTTCATGCATTTTAAATACACGTCAGAGAGCGAAACTTAATAACGTTTGGGAATTTTATTTCGCCTCGGGAGTGAAATTAAAAGGCTGTAACGAATTTTATTTCGCGCCGGGAGCGAAATTATAAGTCTGGAACTAAAGTATTTTCGTGCCGGGAGCGAAATTAAAATTGTGGAACGAAATTAATTTCGCGCCGGGAGCGAAATTAAAAGTCTGGAACGAAATTAATTTCGCGCCGGGAGTGAAATTAAAAGTGTGGAACGAAATTAATTTCGCGCCGGGAGCGAAATTATAAGTCTGGAACTAAATTAATTTCGCGGCGGGAGCGAAATTATAAGTCTGGAACTCAATTAATTTCGCGCCGGGAGCGAAATTAAAAGCCTGGAACGAAATTAATTTCGCTTAGAATTAAGTTTCGCTTTGATTTAATTACGCGCCGACAATCATTATAATTTCGCTCCCGAATATCGCGCTCACGGCGAAATTAAATTATTTTCGCCCCCCAGCCATGAATTTAATTTCGCATGCCAGCCCTGCCACAGAGGCAGCTTCTGTAAGACAGCTAATTGCTTGTTTCTGTTTAATGTGTGGTGAACTGTAACTTGCTAAGACCTGCAATAAAACTAATATTTATTTAAAAGGACCTTTGTGTTGTGCTTCTACCCATCGTAATCCAGTTAACGAAAGTGCCACTAGGGGTGACATGTAACAGTAAATTAATAACCTCAATGTAACACTAATAATATTGCAATGATCTATTTAAGATATGAACAAATTAAAATCCTTATAACACTTTATATATGAACTAACTAAACTATATTCAATTGTTCCGATGCTAAGAATACAATATCTGCAATTACTCTGGAATGTATTGTGTTAATGGAGAGACACGACCGCACGAGGCCGGCGAAAGTCTGAATATCAGCGCTGACAGTGGTTTTCTTTGGGTCTTTCCACAACCCTTCCAGGACAATGCCAGGATAGTACATTGTTTCAAGACCCGGGGCACCTAACACACCCCTGTAACTTTGTTGTTTTTAGCGTATGGCTTTTAGTGCCGGGAGTGTCCGAGGACATGTTCGGCTCGCCAGAGTTTTGTAGCTGCTTCTATACGGACACCCATTGGGTGAGCTACAAGTACCGTTGCGTGTGTAGTGTTGTCTGGGGAGGAAAGTGTTACTGTAAGGACGAGGAATTGGAAGGTGGCCGCTGTGGCTTAGGCCTATAGTTAGGGACCAACCCCGGCATTTGCCTGGAAGGAAGATGGGAAACCACAGAAAACTATCTTCAAGGTTGCCGGCGGGGAGATTCGAACCTCCTCGCCTCCCGGATGTGAGCGACTGCCTGCAGCCACGTCGTAACGTCCACGGCTAACTCACCCTGTATCCCTGTAACTAATACCGCTACACACACACACTACTACAATCACTAGAGAAATTCAGGTTGACCGACAAGTTCAGCACACACCCAAGTACACAGGGCTGTTGACTATGATGTCTCAAGCCGCTAAAATGAATTAACAATGACTATACGAGTGGTATTTAATAATGAAAACAAATTACGATTATGATAGTTATACGTATATACCCGAGTATAATTAAGGAATACAGACCCAAATCTACAACAGCCATAGAGTGTTAAGTGGCCACCGCTAAAAAAAAGATGCATATCATAACAGGAGAAGTATCTTCTCGATATTCCGTTAAGATCCCATCGAAAATTGTTTGACTTGATGTCTGAATGAAAAAGAAAATCCACAGCCTGCTTCCAGTCTCCGACCGGGTCAGGAATGGAATGAATGAAGCCCCCATCTAGCGGCGAGGATATGAACTGTGCCGGCTGCCGAAGCCTGTCGCACTCCTCTGGAGCAATGATTAAATGAATGACGATGAAATGAAATGATAGTGGAGAGTGTTGCTGGAATGAAATTGTGACAGGGAAAACCGGAGTACCCGGAGAAAAACCTGTCTGCCTCCGCTTTGTCCAGCACAAATCTCACATGGAGTGACCGGGATTTGAACCACGGACCCAGCGGCGAGAGGCCGGCGTGCTGCGTCCTAAGCCACGGAGGCTTATTGATGTCTGAATATTTCCCAGTAATACAAGTTATTAGAAAGAGTCTGCATACAACCAAGTACAGTGGCATGATGATCGCATCGCCCACATCCCCTATTGACTACATAACATCAATAACTAAATAACCTAGCAGAGTTTGATATGACGTCGCCATACAGTTGCAATTGATGGGTGAGAGATGCAGTGCTTCATACAAACACTGGTAGACAACTTCTAATATTGTTTTTGCATGTTGTTTCAAAATTCACAAAATATATGTATTTGAATAAGATGTCTGGAAAGTAGAGAGACTCAAGTATGAAGCAGTGCATTGCATTGTTTATTACTTTCAAGTTATTGCTGGTTTAGTGCGGAACAAGAAAGCGCAGGCTGCCGAGACGATAAACAATACAGCTCTATGTGCAGCATTGCCCTGTGTTTCATTTACTGCAAACTTCACACTCTGCTAAATACCGTAAGGATTAATGTAAATATGTATTCATTATTCTATTCATTCACTCATTCTTTAGTTATTTATTTACTACTTCATTTATTAATTAACTTGGTCACTTGTTTATTTATTCATTTATTCTAACACTAGCAACCCGCCCCGGCTTCACCCTGGAACAGTTATGAATGCATTACTATTACGTGATAAGCGCTTTATTTTCGATGTCAATGTCTATATCCGTTTTACGTCTCGGCATTATGGGTTAAAATCACCAACTGGTCTATTGATTATTTTATCATGGAGATGCATGTGCAACGAATTCTAGTCAGGCGTAATTTAAGAATGGCGAGGTGCATGAAACACAAATCCCCTTCCGTCAAATCTTAACTTGACTGTATTTTGCGGAACGAAAGGTTCCCAGGCGAAATGAAGACAAGCCGAGTTGCACTTCCAGGGAAACTCCAAACACAACCACTTTTCTCTGAAGTCATAACTCAACACGAATCGACAGTTTGCTGCTGGCTGTATCTGGGGTAATAGGTTCGCCCGCTAGCTAGGCTGTAACTAGAATGATAGGCTCGCCCCTAGCTAGCTCGTAAACTGTCGCCTCAGTAATTGAATGGAGATTGTTGGAAGAAATGAAAACGTAAATACACTTATAGTGATATGCTCTCGCGGACTTATTTGTAGAACTTTTCATGCTGAACAGTTCTTACACTCATAGTATGTTGATATTTTTAACGGTTTGCCCAGCGTAAGCTTAAAAAGCGTACGGACGCCAGATTTCTTTTCGACTTTTTCACTGAACTCGTTACTGCTTGGCTTCCTTTGATCATAAATAAATTATTTTCTACTAAAACCTTCTTCGAGATATCCTTTACAGAATGGTGAAAACCGCATTATACTAAGTAGAGATTCACTCATAACTCATTCCTTCATTCATTTCTTCATTTATCTCTTTAATTACTTATTAATTCATTAATTCATATAATTATTATAACTATAATATTTTCAGTCGGTCAACACGAGTGTGTCCAAATTAGATTGCTTAGAAAATGACAGGCGTGATCAAACGATTTCCGTTTGAGGGCGTTGCTACCGGAAGGTCTACAGCCAGTAGATATCCCGGGCGTTGAATGCCGAACAAAAAGCACGCTAGATGGCTATTTGCATGCATAATCAGAGGCATTTCAATGTTGAAGGCGACACAATCCTCGAGCGCATTGTTGCAGGTGACGAAAGCTGGTGCCACCACTGGAGACCGTACTCGATAGCATCGAGGATGCAGAGGTGTCACCCATCTTCCCCTTGTCCCAAGAATGTGATGAGCTGGAAAGGTGATGCTTACTGATTTCAAGAAGCCTGTTCTATCACTAGGCAACGATACTGCGCAACACAGGAGAAATTAAGGCTTGCAATTAAGAAAAATCATCCGGTAAAATTGCTGCTTCATGATAACGCATGTCCCCATACCACAAACATCGTAACGCAGAAGGTACGCCAACTCAAGTGGGAAACACTCGAGCAACCGCCTTAGAGTTATGATATTTATTTATTTGTGTCAGAAGTACCAAGTATGTGTTGAACAGACGACTTCAAACAGTTTCTGCCCAGAACTAAGTCACTTCGATAGCACTTGAATTAGCTTCAGTCAAGTCATTCATTGTGCAGCTGTACGGGCACAATGGACAGGAGAAGAGGTGTTGTGTTGTCTGGGTTGCGCCACAATCACTCAGGACTGTCTTGGTCGGAAAATGCCACTTATACAACTTGTCCCTGGACTTCCACCCGCAGTCTGTTCAGAAACGTCCAGATTTGTCAGTTCTCTGTGTGACCAGGAGGTAGAGATTCCTTTGGTTCCATCCATTCAGACAGATTGCTGGCCCTCCCCTTCCACACGGCAACTCGAACTGTTGCTGCTGTTCCTTGTAATGGTTGAGTAGTTGTTAGGAAGCTATTTCTCTATTTTAATCGCCTCTCAGTAGGTTGATATCCGAAGAGTGGGTGTGAGGTCATAGCAGATGATTTACTTCTTTCGTTGTTTGCAACCACTTCTGATATCAGGCGGAGCAATCCCTGCAAGATAGTGCAATTTACTGATGAGAGTTGGCCTCAAGCAACCTATAATAATCCTGCAGCTCTCATTTAAGGCTACATCCACCTGCTTTGCATGGGCTGACTTGTACCAGACAGGACTGGCATATTCTCCTGCTGAATAGCATAAGGCCAATGCTGTTGTCCTTAGCGTTCTGCTCTCTCCCCGTGCTATTATTACCACTTCGGCCCCTTTAAGAAAACTTTGAAGAGTCGACGATTCCTGTCAGATGAGGATGTACAGCAGGTGGTAGCGGACTTCTTCACATGCTAGACACGGTGTTTTAACACATGGGGATATTCAACCTGGTGCGTGGATGGGATGAGTGCCTCATTGTTCATGGTGATTTTGCCTGACTGAAATACTGATTGTGGACTGTCTGGCCATCAAACGGAAACTTTTCGATCATTCATTGTACAATTAAGTAATCAGCCCACAGTGAGGCATGTGGTGAAGTGGACTTTATTACAGCAACAGCCACAAATAACAGTGTCACCGCAATTACATTTTAGTGATTGTTTAAGTGTTTTGCATAACTAACCAACTACATAAGCCTGCCAAGTAAAATAAAAAATTGAAAAGTATCGGTTAACAACAAAGCAGTCTAGAACACAATCTCTTGAAAACCTCGCTATGGTAGAAGTTAACGATTCGAATAGGCTCCACACTTATGCACATAGAAAGTACTAAAATTAACACAGCACTTTAGAAGTATAATTGAATAACCGAATAAAATATGTATATAATTGTTTACAAAAATCTAACTTGTTACAAAATTATATTTAAAACAACCGTTGCTTAATAATTGTAAATACTGCTGCACATAAGAGTTGTATGCATATACACTAAACCTAAATTAAGTGAGCAAGATCTGATGATGTTCGCTTGATGAACGAAACTAGTCATCCAATTTGGTCCTCCATTTTGTGAGCAGTATTTTATCAAGTGTATATCAGGCACTAGAAAATTAATTGTAATTTTCACCGAATTGATTTGGGTGCACTCGTGTTGACCGACTGAAAAGCTTCTAGGCGAAACTGAGAAATGGCTTCTAATATTTCAATACATTTTCTTATTCATACATTCATTCATTTATTCCATCGTAATTTATTTATTTATATATGTATTTATTTATTTACACTAGTTAGTCAACCTGTTAACTAGTTCGTTAGTTATCCAGTTGGTTAGTTTTATCACCAATATGGTGAGCCATTGAGAACAGAACAAAGAGATGACTCGATACCCTCCATGAAATCAGTCTTGTCTCACTAACTCATACAGTATGTTCCAACAAAAGACGTTAATATTCCTCCTGTACCGTCGTTTTCTGCATGTTCGTCAATTTTTTTCATTACATTCTGTTTGAGTTCATACACGAGCGAATGGCAGTTATTTTCCTCATCGTCTCGTTTTATGTTGGCGGAATGTCCTTTCATTCATGTCTACGATTTTTTTTATTTCAATGAATAAACTCACATTTCTAGTTTCCATTTCATTTTATGTTCTTTTGTCGCTTTATGTCTGTGTCATAAACAATGCTATTGAATTATGACTTATGAGACGAGATACATGAGCAGTAATTATGGTGAAAAGTAATATTTATGTATACCTAGTATTGCTTGTACTTAGTGTAAGTCGTGTCATGTTTTATGTTTTTTTTTTTTTTTTGACACCATTCGAAAATCGGACTTTCGTTGCTTGGAATCATAGATAGGTGAGGTTAACTCAGAGCAAGCTATTTGTATAGTCATGCATGTTTACAACGTCGAGGAGTAGTTTGTAAGGGCAGATGACTTATAGTTAGCAAAATTCAAAAATCAAAAACTCCTGCAGTGACGAAAATTTTTACAGGAAGTCCAATCACCCCAATTGTGGAGCAGTCGTAATGGAAATACAGTTGTCAGAATATGGTTTCTGAAAATCACATGGCAGTAGTCAAAACTAGTCAGAAGTCTGTGCTATCTGAAAAAAAATAAGTATCTATGTTACTGTCTCTGTCTTTCCACATTTAACCATTACAAAATTCATATATTTTGAACCAAATGTATCGACTTGTCGCTATAGTTGGCAATGCCAATATGGGGAAAGTCCGTAGTCCTCCTAGTTCCAAAATAATGGAGACTATGCGCATGCTCCATCACGCTACTTATCGCCGGCTAAGGTTCATCCTACGTGAACAGTTTCTAGCCTACTGATAACTGCTTGTCATCTCGCAAGCTGTAATTTCTCTCGTGATGCTACAGAAAATTCACCTTTCGTCTCCGCTACATCTCGTCGACCAGGAGAATTTTGCCACTTGGCTATTGTAGCTGGCGACCTCTTCAATGGATTGTAGAAACGTCAGTGCAAAATCTCGTACCGACTGTTCAAAATATTTGTACTGAAAATCCAAATCCACCTAAGTCCTCAAATTCACTAACAGCTTACAAAATGCCCCTAAAGGGGGTTAAGATGTAATTCGTGTCACTATTGGCTAACAACGCATATGTACCCTTACCAGAAGAATAAAAATGTGTCGGCATTACCTCAGGGGAAAAGAGCAACTGTAACCAGATTCTGAGGGTCGCTACTTTAGAGTTCCGTATATGTCAGACATTTCAATTCTCATTTTCATCAATGTGGTTTGTACTCTATAGAAAAAAAAACTAATAGCTGACAGTCTTCTTGATCCTTTTACAGAGTTCCTATTCCTTTCAGAACTAAACCTCGTATTCTTATCTTACAGTAGTGTTCTTGTAAGCTTCTTGTGAATAGCAAATTGGACCTTCTCGGAATTAGCTGATTTGAACACTTGCTTCATCCCTGCGTGTTATGCGCAGTTTGATAATTCTTATGATTGATAATAATTTTATTAATGCAGCCGATGGCCATGTATTTTTTTCTTTTCAGGGCGGGTCAGTGAAGGGATTATGAAAGGAAATCGGCCGTGGACCTATTGAAATGAAGCGTCCCAGCATTTTCCTGGTGGTGAAAATGGGGGGAAAAATCAGGACGGCTGAGGTGGAATTCGAACCCACGCTCTCCCGATGCCAGCGAGACATGAGGTAGCGCGTTAGCGCTCTCGGTCATCGCGGCCGGTCAATCTTATGACATATCTTATCTGTTTTTCCCATCCTACAAATATTCGTGTTAATTGCGCATTTGAATCCTGAGTTAATGATTTTAAAGCTTTAATAGTATGCTCAGACACCATCTCGAATGGCAGTGAATTTATTTCGCTTTTGGCATAGAAAGCCCATAGTTATATGGCTCTACTTAGATGATAATTTTACACATAAGATCTCTAAAATACTTGTATATAGCCTAATCGACTTATTTCTTTGTACGTTATATTATGACTTCAAGACCGCCGCTGCGTGTTATATTCAGTTCGATATTAATATGAATAAAAGCAGCGAGGTGTGATGTAAGGTATTTCACTCTCACAACATTTCACCGTTGTCGTGCTATTATATTGTGAGATAATGAAATTCAATTCGCCCAGCCATCATCATGAACGTGTGGAGTCAGTTTTTTTTTACTTTGTCGTAGTTTGGTGTAACTTATATACATCAGTGTTGCCTGCTGATAGGTCCAGTTTTCAAATGCATTACACTTCTATACAAACAAATGGATTTAAACGAAATTTCGTATGTGCTTTGATTACCATAACCGTTATGACTATGCGTATTCGTAAGAACCAGCAGGGCTGCCGACTGTAAATAAATGCTCTCTCTATTTGTTTAATCTTAATATCAATATATCAGAATGTATACACACCATCAGCTATAACCTTTGCACACATATAGTACCTAACATTCTAGATTAATTTGGAGAAAATATTATACCTCAGTGCTGCCAACATGATTCTAAGCTTTCTGATAGTTTCAATTTTTAATAAAACTACATGTAACTTCTATACTAACAAATGGATTTTATCCAAAATTGGCACTATAATAGATCATAATATTTCAGATGAATTCTGAGCATCTCATACATGACATTGTTCCCAACATGATTTTACGCGCACTCATAAATCCAATAACAAACAGCATGTAACGTCCATACTATCCATTAGACTTCAACCAAATTTTTTATGTGCATTCTATACCTTAAGAGATTGAACTAAGAATATATTCAGAGTCGCCAGGGCTGCCAACTATAGTTAGTTACTCTATGAGTCTACACTCTTACAGGTGTATTTCAAACTGCAGTACTTAGAATTTTAGCATTACCAAGTTGATTTCGTCATTATTCTAGATAGGCCTATATAGATTGGCAGGGATCTTATATTTTAAGAAAATTAGGCTCTTTAGTTCGTCACGCAACTCTTGTTTCATAAATGAAAATAGGCTAAAATGAAGAGACTTAATGTAGTTGGAATCCACCCCCGCAGGAATTAGTAGTGTTTAACTTCGTCATAAGCGTTGATTAAATACTCGTAGTCCTCACTTGTCCATTTTAAGGCCGTGGCAGTTTGAGCCACACTAACAAGTGGCAACAGCAGCACCTTGGCTCCCATGGGACCATTGCGGAGCAGAGCGGTGTTGTGTTGTGCCTGCAGCTGACAACCACTGCTTTTTGCTTCCCAGTCTGCTTGCTTGCTTTTGTCTTGTCAACTTGACAAGTTCTTCCATTCTTTTATTTCTTTTATTTTTTCTCTGTCTCTTTCCATTTCTTCTTCTCATACTCTCTCTCACTACCACTTTCTTCCCTTTCCTCCCCCAAAATTCCAACTTTATAACCGACCTGCCCTAAACGTCAGTTGTGCGCTTAATGCCGTAAGTTAGTCTACTGTTGCTGTCATTATTCATTACTCCCGCACGACCAGTCCGCGCCAGGCCAATACACGGCACGGCAAGAATAATAATGCAACGTAATGGACGAGAGCAAAATTATTAACAAGAGAAACCTTTCAGAGCGTGGTTTTGTGCACATTTCAACTGCAGATTTCACAAAATGAATCTCACAAGGAAATACATAATGAAATCAGCAAACCAACCGTAATTCTTTGCATTAAGCATTCAAACAAGTTGCAGTTCATTCTGCCGAGGCGTCAAAAAATGTTATAGGGATGACAACACGCTTAATGCAGACGGTCGACTGCTTTTGAGCTCACAAGCCTTGATTTCTAAGAGCATTCTTCATTGCTGATAGATATTTGCTGACAGTATGGTCTACATTCACACGAATGCATCGATGAGTTTTCACTTCCGCAACATGCACGTAACAATGAGCTGTTATGAGGAAAGCATTTTAAGTTGGCTACTGATGCCCTGGTTAAGGTTAACTTGATAGGTTGGAACACTACTCGTGGCAACTATTTAATAGCTTGTGAGATAAAATTGATACCTGCGTGAAACGTCAACAGTCCTTCAGTGTAGTCACCAGCATTATCGATAACCCACTGACAACGAAGTGGAACTTGAATACTTTCGGTAATAGTAGCTGATATGTTTAGGTCTTTGATGAGTGATCTAATGCCTTCAGATACTCGGCAATAGTCCAGAAACGAATGTCATGTAGTGGCTCCTTAATCATTTGGTTCAAGTCATAAATCTTGTGAATATGGTGGATAAGAGAGAGACTCCGTGGCTTAGGCGGCAGGTCACCGGCCTCTTACCACTGCGTCCGCGGTTCAAATCCCGGTACCTCCATGTGAGATTTGTGCTGGAGAAGGCGGAGGCAGACAGGTTTTTCTCCGGGTACTCCGGGTTTCCCTGTCACAAATTTCTTTCCAGCAACACACTTCACTGTAATTTTTTTTAAATCTATCATTCATTTAAGCATTGCCCCAGGGGAGTGCGATAGGCTTCGGCAGCCGGCACAGTTCATATCCTCGCCGCTAGATGGGAGCTTCATTCATTCCATTCCCTGACCCGGTTGGTCGACTGGAAGGTGGCTGCGGATTTTCATTTTCATGATGGATAAGAGAGCAATTCCCAACCTTCCAGCGCACGCGCACATGGCCCACCCTCCAGGCGATTTGTATGCGCATGTCGATTCCTCGTAAATGAATTGAATGACAATATTGCAGTGAAACTTGGTGTGGTAGTCCAAGGTTATGAGTGAAACAATCTGGCTTAAAATTATCTAGAACTAGGCAACACTGAAAAACGGCTTCCATTACTTCAAGAATAGTTCTAATCAATTATAAATGGTTCTCGTGTTTTTATCTAAAATAAACGCCTGTTGTGATTGATTTTTATTTTCAAGAATGATATGAATGTTTTGGATATTGATAATGAGTTTGTTTATTATGTCCCTATGTTTTATCACAATGTTCGTCATAATCGAGGACTTATTTAGCCCATGACATGGACAAGCTACTTTGATATTTCAAGCCTTCATTTTTGGTCATATATTTTACAAAGTTAAGAACTATCATCTGACTTGTCAACTCGTGGATATTCGTCTTAATATAAACTAAAATTGAATAACACTATGACACATTACATTTTGTACGAAGATCATCATAAAATTTCTTCTCTTTATGTTGTGTCAACCCCTGGCGCTACAGCCTGTGAAAGGTCTAGGCCTACCAAGCGACCACTCCCCAGCCATTTGATCTGCGTGTTCAGCGCATCGGGTTCCCTCGGCTGGTAATCATGGTTTGGGTGACTGGGGCGCTGCCTCACGCTCAGACACTCAATTGTCCTCACGAGGCTGAGTGCACCTCATTCCAGCCCGCACGTCAGTTTCTAATATCCCTCTTCCATCTCCAGGCATGGTGTGACATAACCACCAACCAGAATCATTCGACGTGATGTATGATGCTATATACTGTAATACAATTTACCAACAACTTAAACATGCGGTAAATACTGTACATACAACGAGTAGATATAGTGGGATCCGTAATAAACGAGCATGCCTGTAGCTCTGAAAATACCATCAATTGATAACAGCAAACAATCACTCCCTGTGAAAATAGCACTGCTTTGTGCAAACCCCCTTTCTGGTTGTTACAACATAATTCACATTATTTTCTTGATTTTAATCGCTTCTTATGCAATTTCCTGCAACTACATTCCGATCTTCCCATACTTATTACATTTCTTTGACTGACGCAACAGTCCAAATCCCAATTCCTTCACGGATAATCTTTTTTTTAATGTTATATCTCTTCTCCCCAAATAAACAATTAGAGTAGGTCTCTTTACTTTTCTTGACGATCTAGTTCTTTAGTTCACCAAATCACCACTACAAAAGTTCCAAAGCCGCAGCAGCCATCTTTCACGTTACGTATACAAAATCTGTCTAGTTCTGCGTTTCTCCACAACATCAGATCCCTCAGTCATAGCAGCCATCTCGCACGTTATTTACATAAAGTTTGTTTCGTATCCATTATAATACCTCCTCCATAGTTTCTTTACTCCATGCAGGAAAATCAGAGTGATGATACAAAAATACCAATACAAGTACATCTATGGATCTTCTTAGGAATGCTACCATTACGTCTCCTTCCAACAACTCATCGCAATTGTACAAGTTCACATATAAATAGTTCCCGTCACATTTTATGAATATGTCACACTAATCAACTAATGAAGGACTCAACAAATATTTATGAAATTGTTTCCAGAGAAATCCCACTACAGCTGTGCCTGCTTTCTATGGTACCCGAATCTCCAAAAATTACAAATGTATTAGGATTTTTTTGTCACATTCGGATATATCCTAAGGAACTGGTCCTATTTCTGACCATTTGATACATAGCCTCACCAACAGAGGGAATTCTTGTATTTCTGGTGTCTCAATGTTTCTGTTTTTGCTGTTGTTGTTGTTTGAGTCCACTGTATTTTGACTGGTTTGATGCAGCGCTGAGCTAATCCTTTCATCTCTGCATAGCTACCACACCCTACATCCGAGGCAATCTGTTTAACATATTCCTCCCTTGGTCTACCCCTACAGTTCTTGCCCTTGACCCTTCCTTCAATAACTAAGTTTTTCTATTCCTGGGTGTCTTAGTATGTGTCCTACCAGCCGATTTCTTCTCTTCATTTTCAGTCGCCAGAAACATCTTTCCTCTCCCACTCGGCTTCATACCCCTTCATATGATACTCTATCTACCCATCTGATCTTCATCATCCTCCTGTAACACCACGTAATAATAGTAAATTATGCAACGAGCCTATAATGGCTATAATTAAGACACGAGTATTTTTATAAAACGAGCGTATGCGAGTTTTATAATTTCCATACGAGTGTCTTAATTACTATTATAGGCGAGTTGCATACGACTGTTTATGTTCGACGATAATTATCACTTTATTATATGTTTTATCATAAATATTCATAGATATCTGTTGAGAGTCAGCTACTTGAATTTTGTGATCGCAGAGCGAGCGTTGGGTGTTATATCTCTGTCTTTCAAGATCTCTGGACGACCGACGCATGCGCTCTGTGTGCTTGCAATGCCATATGCAGGCCATATGTTTACATCTGCCGCCCCTCAGTAATATTGTCACTGGAGTTGTTTGAAGACAATGCGCCGTGTAGAAATTATATTAAGGTACAGTGCCATTTGTTGTCTCATATTCGCCAGTTTATTTACGCGAACATATGGACGGTGCGTATTCCATGTCGGTAATTTATTATAGTTCGATGTTGTGTTTATGTCCGACATGTTGGATTTTGAGCGCACGCGTAAAGGTATCGTTACCTAATTGGTCAATGAACGAGCTCTGATTGGCTGGAGAAACTGTATCATAATGAAAAAGAGTGTTATAATGACCATTATTATGATACAGTTTTCTGACACATAATAGTGAGGGTCGAACATAATAGTACATTATGCAACGAGCCTATAATGGCAATAATTAAAACACGAGTATGTTGATAAGACGAGCGAAGCGATTTTTGCAATTTTTATACGAGCGTCTTAATTACCATTATAGGCGAGTTGCATAGGACTGTTTATGTTCAACGATAATTATTTTATGTCCTGGTCGTATAACTGATGCGTGGTTTCTGTATAGATTGTAGGTCACCCTACTATCCTTATATTTTATTCTAGTCCTTTTCAAAATGTCAAACAACCTACTCCAATCAAAGTTATAGAAAGAATTTTCTAAGTCTACAAATACCATGATCGTTCTCTTATCCTTCCATATGCTTTCAAAATCAGCTTGAGACAGAGAACAGTTTCCCTTGTCCCTGGTAGTTTTAGTTAGTTTTTATTGTTTTATGGGGAGGAACAGCAAGGACACCTGCCCCTAAACCAAATTGGTGTTTTAACTGTAAATACAGTACGGTAATGATTGCACCAATACGAAAAATGTTAACGATGTGCAATAGTGAAGTTGTTTCGTACAGTGTTTGGCTCAAGTTAAAAATGAGAAACCACGGAAAGTCAGTTCTAGTTCGGCCGAGATTGGAGTTTGAACCCAATATTTTCACGAGTCCAGAATAGTCGGGCCACATGGCCTTGCAGCTGAACACGTGTGTCTGTCCTGGATGGATCAAAGCATTTCTTTATTTGAATATAATTATATTGACTCTAAGGATGTGGCCCAGTTTGTGTGAACCACACTATCCGAGCGAGGAAGACGCCGAGGCGCCAAGCCCAGGAAGTCAATTAGGAGCGAGAAGTGGTGGGTACTTGTATGCATTAAATCTCGTTCCGTTCCGATCTTCCCCGAGCACACTGCTTTCCTTTTGCAGGTTCGGTGAATATGAACGTCTGACTTCTCGCGCTCCCTACTCAGCAACATTCATGGTAATCAATCTTCAAACCCTATTCGTAAACCTGACGTAAGATCCCACTGCGCCAATTCCAGTCTGTCTTAATCGTGTCTCCACACCGTTGAATACCAGCAGCGTTTCAAGGAAGAACTTCAGTCCAGTTTCACACATTGCAAAAATTATCTTCCTTTTTTTAGTAGATTGTCGGAATTCTCTAAGTGTTAAGAGTTCGCACGAAATTGATTATTGTTGTTGCTTGTGATTTATTGTATTCTAGACCATCGTGTAGGCGTGAATGTTTAACCCGCAACTACTTGCACCGTTATAAATCTAACAACAGTATGCTGATAACTGATCTACACGCATTTATGCCTACACAACATAGATATGCCTCTTTCGACCTCTATGCCAGCGTGTGTTATCGGTCCAAGATGCAGCAGGTCGTCATCTGACAGTCAACATGAGTATTTACGAAACCTCCACACGGCGTTTAGGTAGAATCTACCGTAGGAGTCTTAGCGGCAGGTTTCGCCTACGCAGCGTACATTGCAACAATCCCTGACTGGCCTCAGTTAAAGTTAGTCTGTGTTGTATGCAATCAATTCCTTGTTAGCTATCTATATCTATATATATAAAGCACAAAGTTTGTCTGTCTGTCTGTCTGTCTGTCTGTTATGTATACAAATCTACACCGTTTCACCGATCTGAACCAAAATTTGTATACTTACCCTTTGGAACCCTGCGGGTAACCCTGTCAACATTAAATTTCGGACAGACCACCCCAAGCCCTGCATTTAGGCCCTTTTGCACAAATCTACACCGTTTCACCGATCTGAACCAAAAGTTGTATATTTAACCTTTGGAACCCTGCGAGTAACACTGTCCACTTGAAATTTCGGACAGACCACCCCATTCCCTACATTTAGGCCCTTTGGTCCAAATCCACACCGTTTCACCGATCTCAACCAAAATTTGTATATTTACCCTTTGGAACCCTGCGAGTAACACTGACCACTTAAAATTTCGGACAGACCACCCCATTCCCTGCATTTAGGCCCTTTGGTCCAAATCTACACCGTTTCACCGATCAGAACCAAAATTCGTATTCTTACCCTTTGGTGCCCTGCGAGTAACACTGTCTGCTTGAAATTGCGGATAGACCACTCCATTCCCTGCATTTAGGCCCTTTGGCCCAAATCTACACCGTTTCACCGATCAGAACCAAAATTCGTATTCTTACCCTTTGGTGCCCTGCGAGTAACACTGTCTGCTTGAAATTGCGGACAGACCACTCCATTCCCTGCATTTAGGCCCTTTGGCCCAAATCTACACCGTTTCACCGATCTCACCAAAATTTGTATATTTACCCTATGGAACACTGCGACTAACACTGTCTGCTTGAAATTTCGGACAGACCACGCCATTCCCTGCATTTACGCCCTTTTTGCACAAATCTACACCGTTTCACAGATCTGAACCAAAATGTGTTTACTTACCCTTTGGAACCCTGCGAGTATCACTGTCTGCTTGAAATTGCGGACAGACCACTCCATTCCACGCATTTAGGCCCTTTGGCACAAATCTACATCGTTTCACCGATTTCAACCAAAATTTGTATATTTACCCTATGGAACACTGCGACTAACACTTGAAATTGCGGAGAGGCTACTCCATCCCCTGCATTTAGGCCATTTGGCACAAATCTACACCGTTTCACCGATCTGAACCAAACTTTGTATACTTACCCTTTGGAACCCTGCGAGTAACACTGTCCACTAAAAATTTCGGACAGACCACCCCATTCTCTGCATTTAGGCACTTTAGCACAAATCTACACCGTTTCACCGATCAGAACCAATATTCGGAAACTTACCCTTTGGTACCCAGCGAGTAACACTGTCTGCTTGAAATTGCGGCGAGGCCACTCCATCCCTTGCATTTAGGCTGTTTGGCACAAATCTACACCGTTTCACCGATCTGACCCCAATTTTATATACTTATCCGTAGAACCCGACAAGTAACACTGTTCACTTTAAGTTTCGGACAGACCACACTATTCCCTGCTTTTTGGCCCTTTGGCAGAAAACTACACTATTTCACCGATCTCAACCAGATTTTACATAATTACCCTTTGGAACTCGACGAGTAACACTGTCCACTCGAAATTTCGGACAGACCACTCCATTCCACGCATTTAGGCCCTTTGGCACAAATCTACATCGTTCACCGATCGAAAACAAAATGTGTATACTTACCCTTTGGAACCCGATGAGTAACACTGTCCACTTTAAAATTTGGACAGGCCACTCCATTCCCTGCATTTTGGCCCTTGACACAAAACTACACCGTTTCACCGATCTCAACCAGATTTTACATAATTACCGTTTGGAACTCGACGAGTAACACTGTCCACTCGAAATTTCGGACAGACCACTCCATTTCCCGCATTAAGGCCCTTTGGTACAAATCTACATCGTTCACCGATCGAAAACAAAGTGTGTATACTTACCCTTTGGAACCCGATGCGTAACACTGTCCACTTGAAATTTCTGACATACCACTCCATTCCCCGCATGTAGCTCAGGAATTCCTCGGGGTTGCCAGCTTCCTAACTCACCAGTCATGAGCCCTTGAGGGTGTACCAGAAGTGGTGGGTCTACACACACCCTGCCTCTTTGAGGGCCTTGAGCAGAAGACAGGAGATATTATGAAAAGGAAAAGAAGGCAGACCCCTCGAAGAATGAGGGTATCAGGAAAGATGAGACAAAGCCAATTAAGGCGGGAAATTGAAAGACTCCCTAGCCCTCGGATATCCTAATACAGTCTGGGTCGGAAGAGAACAAGAGTTGACCAAGGGAGGCCGACAGGAAAGAGAACTGAAATGAGCCCGGCACCAGGAAGTGGAAGCGATGCCAGACTCAGCTGGGGTTCCGTGGTCGCCAACCCACGTCCCACAAGTTGTGAGACCCGGGGGGGGGGGCAGTTGTGAGAATAGCTTGCTGATTCATCGCGAGGTGACTTGAGAGTTACTTTCCAGAGCCCGCCGTGTTATCTCCTGCTGTCTATGCTGATGCCAGCACAGGGCCGTTGCGAAACAGTGAGTGATTCCCGGTCAATCTGTATATGACGGGGAACCCCGAACGTGTGTCATCATATTTCGTCATCATCTGCGATCATCTCAGGTTCGTGCAGCTTGGACCTATATTCTTTGTCTTTGCCGAGCAGTACGCTCTTTCACTAGACGCATCCAGTACAGGCCTAAGCCAGAAAATAAGGTTGAGACTTTGGAAGACATCGAAGCTAGACACCTGAATTACCTATATCAGTTTTAAAATAACACCATGTTCGTTTAGTAGTCATTTTTTCATTACCTTAATATTATCATCATAAGTGCAAATGACCTAGATGTTACGCGCATCATACCAATAATCACCGCCGCATAAAGTCTTTCTCGACTGTGATTTTTAAAATATTTATTTTTGGTTGGTTGGTTCTTAAGTTTAGGGGCTGCGACAACACGGTCATGTAGCCCCGTGTACTTTGGATGTGTGTAGAATCTGTCTGATAACCGGTGTTAATTGTGATGACTGTATTAGTGTGTGTTATCTGTTTTTAAATTTAAGTACAGACTGCAACTTAGAATTCTTCAAATAGTTCGTACTTTTGCCGCCAAGCGCCACCGTCAACGACTACTAGGCCAAGTTCGGAACTTAGCTACTAGACGCCACTGCAGTCGGCTCTTGGCAAGGGACGTAGGCATCTATGAGCGTTGTTTACCTATCAAATTTAGCTTCACACAGGTGTAATTAGTGGAAGGTTCTTTAACATGCCATAAATCTGACATGGGACCGCCGCTTTACTTCCCTTCCGAAGAAAGGCATACTGACTTATTTTAACGCTCTTAAAATATCCGACGGCTTCGGCCGGGTTTGAACCAGCTATCTTGGGCATAGAAGCTCAGCATGCTACCAAATACGCCACCGAAGCCGCCATATAGTTATTTTTATTACAGTACATTGTGTACATTACACGTTGAAGTGTCAATTCAATACCGGTAGTAGTTTCCCTTATCATCCTCATCGTAAGAGCAAATGACCTACAGTAGATGTTACGCCCATTACACCATTAATCACCACACACAATAAGTCTTCCTCGCCTGTGAATTTTGAAATATGTATTTCTATTACGGTAGTTTTTAAGTTTGACGTGTCAATTCAACAGTAGTTTTTATTATCATCCTTATCAAAAGGGCAAATGACCTAGATATTACTCCCTCATTGTATTTGGGGGCAAATGACTTAGATTTTAAGTCCATTATATTTCTAAGGAGACCTTAAAACATTATCATCATTCCACCGGGCGAAGCCGGGTACTACTGCTAGTATATATATAAATCAAAGTAACGTGATAGTTTGTCTGTGGGTATGTATGTCTCCTATGCGTTCATATACCATTCGTCCGATTGCGATGAAACTTGGGTGAGATGTTGAGTACACTCCAAGGAAGGTTTCTGACTTAGTAAATCCATTTTACAATAGGTAGCGCACGCGTAGATTCAACAAATGAGCGACGATGCGCGAAGCATTTCAACAAAGTCCCGTATGTGTTCATATACCATTCGTCCGATAGCGATGAAACTTGGGTGAGATGTTGTGTACACTTACGTGAAGGTTTCAAAATTAGTGAATACATGTCACAGTAGATAGCGCACAAGTAGATTCAACAAATGAGCGACGACACGCAATGCGTTTCAACAAAGTCCCGTATGCATTCATATACCATTCGTCCGATAGCAATGAAACTAGGCTGAGATTTTGTGTGCACTCCAGGGAAGGTTTCTAGCTTAGTAAATCCCTTTAAAAATAGGTAGAGCACGAGTAGAATCAACAAATGAGCAACGGCGCGCGAAGCGTTTCAACAAAGTCCCATATAATTTCATATACCATTCATCTGATAGCGATGAAACTTTGGTAAGATGTTGTGTACACTCCAGGGAAGGTTTCTGGCTTAGTACATACATTTTACAATAGGTATCGCACCAGTAGATTCAACAAATGAGCGATGACACGCGAAGCGTTTCAAAAATGTCCCGTATAAAGTCGTATACCAGTCGTGTGATAGTGATAGATGTTTGGTGAATTGTTGTGTACACTCCAGGAAAGGTTTCTGGCTAAGTAAATCCATTTTACAATACGAAGCGCACGTTTATATTCAACAAATGAGTGACTACGCGCGAAGCGTTTCGACAACGTCCCGTATACGTTCACATACCATTCATCCGATTGCGATGAAACTTGGGTGAGATGTTGTGTACACTCCAGGGAAGGTTTCTGGTTGAGTACATCCATATTACAATATGTAGCGCAAGAGTAGAATCAACAAATGAGCGACAACACGCGAAGCGTTTCAACCAAGTCCCGTATGCATTCATGTACCATTCGTCCGTAGCTATGAAACTTGGGTGAGATGTTGTGTACACGTCATGGAAAATTTCTGGCTTAGTAAATCCACTATACAATATGCAGCGCACAAGTTGATTCAACAAATGAGGGACGACGCGCGAAGCGTTTCAACAAAGTCCCGTATAAGGTCATATACCATTCTGCCGTTAGTGGTGAAACTTGGGTTAAATATGGTGGACACTCCAAGGAAGGTTTCTGGCTTAGTAAATACATTTCACAGTAGGTAGCACACGAGTAGATTCGACAAATGAACGACGATAGAGATGAAACTTGGGTGAGATGTTGTGGACACTTACGTGACGGTTTCTAACTTAGTAAATACATTTTACAGTAGGTAGCGCACGGGTAGATTCAACAAATGAGTGACGGAGCGCGAATCGTTTAAACAAAATCAGGTATGCGTTCATATACTATTCATCCGATTGCGATGAAACATTGATCAGTTATTGTGTACCCGCCAGGGAAGGGGACTTAGTAAATCCATTTCACAATAAGTAGCGCAAGAGTAGATGCAACAAATGGGTGACGACACGCGAAGCGTTTCAACAAAATCCCCTATTGCGTTCGTATAACATTCTTCGATTGCGATGAAACCTTGATGAGTTATTGTGTACACGCCAGGGAAGGGCTTCGACTTAGTAATACATTTTTCAATAGGTAGCGCACGAGTAGATTGAACAAATGAGTGACAGCGCACGAATCGTTTAAACAAAACCCCGTATACGTGCATATACCATTCATCCGATTGCGATGAATCATTGATGAGTTATTGTGTACACGCCAGGGAAGGGTTTCGACTTAGTAAATCCATTTCACAACAGGTAGCGTACGAGTAGATTCAACAAATGAGTGACGGCGACGAAACTTTTGAAAGTTGTTGTGCACGCTTCCACGAATGGTTCTAAATTAGAAAATCCATTTTACGATAGCTTAGAGGCAGTTAACATGTTGTGTATCCAAAAGCACTTCAAGAAACAGAATTTCAACGCAAACACTTTCTTTGATTGGCATTGCAACGCATGCCGGGTACAGCTTGTTACTTATAAGGATTATGTAAGATGTTATCAGTGTGGTTCCGGTGAATTGCAGCTTCCGATTCAGAGGTACGTTGTAAGTACATTACGGGGAAATAATAAATTAGTAAATTTATAAATTACATAAATACACTTAGCAACAATCCATACATTAAAACTCAGAAATGTTTCTAGGTTTAGGCCTATGCCATGTCTTGTGTGGGGTTTCACCTAGGACACAAAGCTGATTTTTGTTACCGCGAGATTGAGAGAACGGCTGAACCGATTGGCCGTGAAAGCCAATATTCCATCCAATCTACACATTAGTTCATATGCTTTAAATAAAATTAATCCCGATTTGAGTATGTTAGATAAAATCTTAACAAGGGAGTGATTGCCTGACAAAAGTACACGCGAGTGATTGTGGTTTAACGTCGTTGTTGTTGTTTTTGTATTATTTTGAGAGCCTGCGTCACAATCTACATATTTGAAACATTAAAGTGATTATTGTTACCGCGAGATTGAGAGAACGGCTGAACCGATTGACTTTGTGAAGCACTCTGACGAAAGCTCTTGGCATGTAGATTTGCAGAGCGTCTTTTAAAATAAAGCAAATATGTTACCCTATATTTTAATTAATAAACAAAAATGCAAAATTGTTGACACTCATGCGTGCGCAGATTCGCCTTGGCTCATGACACATGGTGGATAGAAGTCCACCGCTTTTTAATGCGATGGTTATTTATGATAATTATAAAGGAGGGGAATATTTTCTGATGTTTCCACGATATACTGTATATACTGGAATAGATATATAAAAGAAGGAACATGTTGAAAAACTTCAACTGACAGATGAATGTGTATGTTGTTTATGTAGATTAATATTGCGTTCTCTTTTCATTGGTTCGGTGGCTCAGGCGTTAGCGCTGCAGACTTTGAATTACATTGTGCATCGTCGAAGGAGTTCGAATCCCACCTCCGATGTATATATATATATAGACTATATATTATTTCCATATTCTTCTTTCTTGCTATCGGTATTACATTGTCAAAACATATCTTACTTTCAGCGTTCCCGTAAACTAGTCCTACGCGATTTACGTTCCCATATAATTTTAAATAAAGAAAAATGTAGTATTCCACGCACTCGCCTGTAACCACAATCGCTTTCGCCATGAGAGACAATTGGCTAAAGTATTCACTTGAAGACCTCCGATATCGTGGTTACTCAGCCCCATGTACTTTGGTGTGTGTATAAAATTTTCTCTGATAACCTGTGTCATTAATGTGTGTATTTGTAATTAAAGTGGCGAATGGGTAGGAGACGGCCGAGGCCTTAAGTTAGGAACCATCCCGGGATTTGCCTTGAGTGGAAGTGGGAAACCACGGAAAACCACATCCAAGTTTGTTGAGGTGGGAATCGAATCCTCCTTTTCTTAGTTATTCCTCAAGAGACTGAGTGTGTCCCATTTTTTCCCTCAGACCAGAATTAAATTCATTGGCAAAGCAGGGATTAAAACCCGGATCTTCGCGGCGATAGCCAAGAATGTAGTCTTCCCTGTGTTAATTCGATTCTTGACATGCATGGAACATAGAATTTTAAAACTTCTTCCATTATGGTGACTGGCGAAGTGAGTCTAGGCCTATGCTCATTCCAGTAGTTGGCACAGTGATTCTGCAAAATTTACTGTCATGGAAACGCTAAGGATTGGAAATTGCTTATTTAGAGCAGTTACGTACTATGTATATCAAAATGAAGAACGTCATCCTGAGCTGCGTTTTCAAGCTATTACAAAAATTGTCGCCGGCAGGTATAATTATGATATAATTACTGACGAACAGTCTCATCGTATCCTCCTCAGCAATCAACCCGAGTATGAAAGTATCTAGACGGTGAATACACTGGTCATGTTGAACTTCATTGTTTAAACCAATTGTTTATTGGTTATTTGTGTAGAGTACTGAGTCTAACTACGCTGTTGATTTTGGCAATGGAAGTATTATCTGCCATTGAATATTTAGCGGTTCCGTTGATACAGGACTCTATAGTCTTAACGAATATGACGTTCTATAAATAAACCTATTCTACGAAAAGAACATTGGCTGCAAAAAAGTGGGAAATTGGAGAAAATACGAAGCCACTTTTAAAATACAATATAATTAGGCCATTTCATATGGAATTCCAGATATTATTCATTACAGTGTGGGGTCCTTGACGATCAAATGAAAACATTGTTCTACGCTGTATTTCTCTTGCGTGAAATCTACGCTTGGTTACTTTGGCCATTGCTGTTGTAATGGTAAAATCGATGTGCTAGAATATAAAATATTTGACATGCTGCAACACATTTTCACTGGAGATGATATCTTTAGGAATTTCAGAGAGATACTGTATTCGGCAGTACAACAATGATTTGCCCAATGTTACCGTGACACATGAATACGGCCCATATTGTATTAAAATGTATGGAATTGCACATCGTCGCATTTCTTCCTTATACTGTATTCCAAAAATATAAGCGACGTTTCTTGCGGTCAGTTTTATATGTTAGACTCCCCGGAAGGTAATCATGTGAGATCTGCGAATAATGCGAATTCTTGCTTCAGGGAGGGCACTATTCATAAATTAAACAATATTTTGCAAGAGCACCCCTACATGCAACATACAAAATACCTCTAAACATTTTGCCATCCAGCTGAAGGTACTCTATTAGCTTGGCTCATAATATGGGATGAAGTCCAAATTGCAAATATTCATTATTTGATGTGTGTGAATCGACTACTAGAAGACATTGTACGGTACATAACGACATTATTCCTTTTTGTGGGAAAGTTACTGTTTTTGGAGGAGATTTCAGGTAGGTTTTGCCTATTGTGCTGCACGCGTCTCGCCAAACCGTTATTCACAATTGTATCAAATACTCTTCTCTCTGGCCTTTCTCCAAAATAGCCGCTTACATAACAACGAGCGATTGAAACCAGATTAAATGTAATTTTCTAATTTTTGCTACATGTTAAAAACGACCACTCCTTTGTGGATGGCGAGGAATCATAAGTTACTGAATTATCAGCTATAATTTCACCGCATGAGGATATTGTGACAGATTCACATTCACTTCTGCGAAAGATATAATACATATATCGAAAGTTTGCATTCTTACACCAAAAAATGAACTATGTAATGATATTAATTTAAAAGTCATTGAACTGATATCCAGTAGTTAAAACACATACATCAGCGTTAACACATTAAATACTGAAGTCGAAAGCCAGCTACTTCATTTCCCTAATGCAGAATTCTTTAATTCCTTAGAATTAAGTGATTCGCCTCCACATACTCCATATGTTTGAGACATACTTATGCTCCTTAGATATCTGAATGATTCCTAGGGGCTCTTATATGGAACTATATTAATTGTAAGAAATATGTAAGAAATTGCTTGGATTTGTATATAATAAGTGCAGTTAATATTAGGCACAGAGCTCCAATCCTACGACTTGATTTAACACTTCCGATAATACATTCACAGTACATTTTCTTTTAAGTGGCAACAATTTCCAATTTTCTTGGCATACTTTATCACAATTAATAAAGCTCAAGGGGAAACTCTGGAACGTATAGGCCTCTATTTACCTCATCAAGTTTTCAGTCATGGCCATCTTTTGACGCCCTTAATGTTGCAATAGTGCCAAAAAGTAATCGTACAAAGAATGTATCTTACATAAGAATCTTCTTCAGTGAATATTTGTTCCATTGTCCGTCATGTTTTGACGGGTCAACTAGTTATATTTATTTACCTAGCATATGCCATGTGTCTGATACAGTAAATACAGGTACTTACACTGCGTGTTTTACAAATGTATACTTAAACTCTCTATATAGGCAATGCAAGAAGGATTATCATCCTGAAAGTCCGTCACATTTCCCTGATAGACACTCGAATGACACTTCTCCACTCTATGTTGAACTGTGTGTTTTGGGGTACCGGAGCTGCAATTTGGGGTGGAAAGTAGGCCCTATTTATTAAGGGACACAGGTTATTGTTTCATTTAGGGATCTACGTCATCAGGGTCGTTCAACCCCTTGTACTTGGTCGTGTGTGGATCATATGTGATAACCGGTGTCATCAAGATGGTCATACCTCTTAGAATGGCTGTACAAGTCCTGGAATATTCTTCCTGAGGGATATTCCTCAGTTAGGTCGTCATATTACGTTGGATGTCCGAAAACCTCTGGCCCTTCAGGGCTTTCAGCGACCCTGGACTCCAATACTCCATACCCTGACACTTGTCTTCGAGGTCGTACCTCAGGCACCAGGTCTCGTCATCCGTGACGATGGTTTTCAGGACCATTTCATTCAACGGAACAAACACCCTTCTCACTGCCACCCGTCGAACAGGTGTGAACGGTAGGTTGCATAAATTCACCCATCTTACTGCCGCCCGTCTATCAGGTGTGCAAGGCAGGTTGCATAACTTCACGCTTCTCTCTTGCTTTCGATTTAGAGTTTGACGACCCAAACTGAAGGCTATTCCTAAATAAGACTATGCCAGGAGTTTCCAGAACTTGTTCAGTCGTTCTCAGAAGTGCATAACCATCCACGGGGATTACTTCGAAGGCCAGTAACGGCTGTTTCAGGTAAGCCAACAATCCGTTCGTAATATAGCCGATTCACCGAGCTTTTCAGACAGAGGGTGTAATTTGACGCTAGTCGCTGAGCTAGTAGAACACCTTTGCCACTTCCGGAGAGCAATGCAGAGAACTGAAACTGTTATGAATGCAGCAAAATATTTAGACCTATTGCACTTAAACTGTGTAAAACAGCAAGAGAGCTCGGCGTGTCCTAAGTCTTTGCTGCTCAGTATTACCACTGATGATTTTCTAGTGGTCCAATCGAAACGTATGTAATATTTCACGTTCGTTTGATATCCTTGCCGAAAATAAAATCCACAGTTCTAGTCCCTCAGGCAAGCAACTCTAAGTTGAAAACATCCATTAATGTCAGAGACTAGACCAGGACTGCCCTACCTACGGCCCGCGAGACTATTTTCTCAGCCCCGCCGCTCCGCGCCTGCGCTGTGTTGCCAAAACTTTCAAATAACTAAAGTCAACTGGACAAAGCGGTGGCGCGCATCCATAACCAAAGCAGTTCCAGTCGTTGCACTAAACTAAATTATCATGAACTTTATTTCATATTTTGATTAATAATTGTGTCAAATGAACTCACTGTCTGTCATTCATGCTGTATGTGTATTGAATATCATCGTTCTTCTATTTTAAAGGGTTTTATTAAATATATGTAAATTTATTTTAGTGTTTTCTTTTTATCCACTGCAAATAAATATATAAAACTGCAACAATACTAAGAAAACTAAGGTCAGACAGCCACAAATCTCATCTTATTGCACCTATATTTTTTTAAAAAATTCCATAACCCCCAAACCCAACGGAATGTTATTGGCCCGGAAGGTTCGCCAACTACTTACAATGTGGCCCTTAGTTAAAAAAGGTTGGGCACCCCTGGATTAGAGCATCCGATTTCCAACTCGAACCCGGTTCATCACTAAATCTTATTGTTGGTGCATTTGTGATTATTTTCGATGTTCTCTCTACTTTTTCAAACGTTAGTGACACACTTAACGTTTCGTACGAGGTGCCGGCATGATGACACGTGGTAGACTGATGATTGGTGACCGGAAACTCAACAATATCAGGTTGATTAGATAAGCAGTTTGCCTTTTCTATCACTACGAGCTCTAGTATGACTCAATGCTGATTTTCCATCAGCCCTTATGACTAGTTATTTAGCTAGGATTTGAATCAAAAAAGTAACTAGTAAAGAAACAAGCGATTTTTAGCTGTTCTTCCGGAACTGGCATCTAGGCCGGAAGTGATTTTCGAAATTTGTTTGACAGTGCTCCCCGAGACTCACAATTTGAAACCTTTAGCCCTTCGACTTTTGGCACAGTTGAGCACGTTTTAGCTAAGCTGGCGATCCCTACTTTGTCTGCTAAGAAATGTTCTCAACATTAATAGCCAACTTTTCACATTTTGCAAAAATGAGGAAAAAGTAGACTTATGAGATTGGGCAAATGTCTGTCTGTCTGTATATCTGTCCTTATGTCGGTCTGTCCTTCTGTCTCTGTCTGTCTGTCTGTCTGGCTGGCTGGCTGGCTGCGTGTGTGCCCCCCCCCTATCAACTCCTAAACGGCTGCAGCAATCGAGACAAAATTTGGTAGGAAAAATGATCTATAACTGAATATCTCACAGCCATATTTGAAAATGATGTCAGTGCTATTAACTGCTGAAAAATCACAATTGAAATTTGAGCTCCATGTTGGATATCTTGGAAGGTATGAATGGGAGCTATTTCAAAATTGGCACAGGTATAGATAATAATATTGCAGTTTATATTCCAGGAGGCCATACATGGCAGTGTTGACAAATTGATTATAAGCCTGCTGAAAAGTCCAAATTTTAAAAGCATATAACTTCTACACTATCAATTGGATTTCAACCAAATTTCGTATGTGCTATGTGTACATAAACAGATATGACTGAGCGTATTCTTAAGAGCCACCAGGCCTGCCAACTGTTAATAAATGCTCTCATTTCTTTTTATCCAAATACCCATATATCAGAAAGTATGCAAGCCGACAGCTTTAAGCTATGCACGCGTATAGTACCTGACATTCTATATTAATTTTTAGAAACTTATATACGTCAGTGCTACCAACATGATTCTAAGCCTGCTGATAGGTCCAATTTTAAAATGTATGTAACTTCTATACTAACTAATGGATTTCATTCAAAATTGACACAAAAATAGATCAAATTATTTCAGATTATTTCTGACCAAAACATGTATGCCATTGTTGCCAACATGATTTTACGCGCGCTGTTAGATCCAATGTTTAACTGCATGTAACGTCCATCCTATCCATTGGACTTCAACCAAATTTTCTATTCTGTACCTTATGAGATGGAACTAAGAATATATTCAGTCACCAGGGCAGCCAACTGTAGTTCTCTATTAGGCTACATTAAGCCAGGTATACAGTATTTCGAACTAATTAGAAATTTCGATATTACCATCCTAATTTCTAGATAGATCCATAGAGATTAATCATTGGCATGAATCTTAAATTTTAAGAAAAGTAGGCTTTTTAGTTCGTCACGGAACTTCTTGTTTTTCTGATGAGTAATATCTTTCCACTCGGTTGATGAAAATTTTTGTGGGAGTGATTTTGATTAAATGGGACGGAAGTGGATCGTATCCCTCCTGGACATTCATCAACACATAAAATCTTTTTATCGTATTTACACACTAATAATCCATAACAATTCCAAGACTCTCTTTTTTTCCTTCACTGCCTACTTGATATTTCTACTCTCGCAATGCCCTTTGATACTCAGCTGCTAATCATATCAATATGACTCATTTTAACAGAATCCATATGAAATTACGTGTTGGTCTGTGAATCAAGAGGTCCGGGAACTGGGCAAGCCTTTCATGCTCTACTGCTGTGCACATTGCATTTATTCGCAAGTTGGCCTATTTATAAGGAATTTAAGGTTATGAGCGGTGTCGCGTCTAGTAATCTAGTTGATCCATATCGTATTCTTTATTTAGGGTAGTGCTGGTGGAAGCTACAAATCATCTAATAAAATGAGTTCCGTATTATAAACATCAATATCTGTAAGACACTCCCATTTAGAATAGATTAATATTTCTACCAATAATACTATAAAACACCGGTGTATCAACAATTTCACGTGAGGTTTCTTCTATGTCAGATGTTACACATCATGAGCGACTACTGTAAGGCTCGTAAAGTTTTTATTTTTTATGTGTAACATCTTTCCACTCGGTTGCTGTATATTTTGGTGGGGGTGATTCTGAAAAATGAAACGGGAATGGGACGATGAAACGGAAATGGGACGGCAATGCAACGGAAACAATGAGCGCGCGTGGTGGCGAAGATTGGTACCACGACGTACTGTCGGACATGTGGCTATGTTTAATGTAAATCGCATACGGTTTACTTCAAGGTTTGGAGACCCCTTTAAATATATTCCAACAATAAATCGTCTTCAAATTGTCGTTCTTTGGAGGAAAAATATTCATTATATCATATTTGCTGAAAACAATTATGATGTATTAAATCTCACTACTTTTGCTGTATTCTTATTTAATGTGAGCACTCGAGGTACTGTCGGCCAAAATACAGCACTATGTTTATTTCAAGGTTTGGAAGCCCAATTAAAGATATTCCTATAAAAGAATCATCTTCTAGTTGTCGTTCTTTGGTGTGAAAATATTCATTATACCTTATTTGCTGCAAGGGTTTGGCACAGGAGTTTTAAAAATAGTATTTAAATGACCAACAGAGTTCACTGTAAACAAGGGGTTTGCGCTTCCGGCAGACCCATAGTAGAATAATATGTCACATGTTACACATCATATGCGACTACTGTAAGGCTCGTAATTTTTTTCGTTATCGTCTTACCATGCAGGGTTGTTTTTTCCCACGGACAAGCGAGGGATCCCACCTCTACCGCCACTGAGGGCAGTGTCCTGGAGCTTGAGACTCTGACTCGGGGGATACAACTGGGGAGTGTGACTAGCACTTCGCCCAGGCGTCCTCACCTGCAATGCGAACAGGGTCTTTATTAGGGGGATGGGAAGAGCGGGAGGGTTAGACAAGAAAGAGGGAAGGAGGCGGCCGTGGCCTTACGTTAGGTACCATCCCGGAATTTGCCCGAAGACGAAGTGGAAGACCGTGGAAAACCACTTTGGAGATGGTTGAGTTGTGAATCAATCCCCCTCCCAACTCATTTGGACCACCCGAGGCTGAGTAGACCCCGTTCCAGTCCTCATACCACTTTTCAAATTTCGTGGCAGAGCCGGGAATCGAACCGCACACATCCGCGGTGGCAGCTAAGCATGCTGACCGCTACACCACGGAGGTGACATATTCTCAACATTAAAAATTAAAAAGAGACTTAAACTGTGGTGTCTTTTCCTGGATACGTGCATTTCCTTACTTTCCTTCATAGGCGTAAAAAGATTTAGTATTTTCTCTCAGATTCCTTGCAGAAATGTTTGAAAAGTCATTAGTTGAATGCTCCAGAAGAAGCAATTTTGATTTTCCGACTAATGATCAATCAATAAATCAATCAATCAAGCAAACAAAATAAAGTTGATGAGTGTGACACCAAGGAATAGAATTGTGTCCTGGTCGTTGAACAAGAACACAAGATGATGGTAACTGCGACCTCATGATTGAGATGAACACGGGAATTGCACAGAGAAAAGCTAGAGATAGAGAAAGAGAGAGAGAGAGACACTTGAGTTACGCCTTCTAGTTATACACCCTGCAGTGCGTCTCATACATTACCCGGCAACTTGCGCGCTCTGTGTAAGCTACCAGCTTAAGTTGGTTGGGTTAAAAACTTGGAACCTATTGTTTTATCACACGGGGAGTGATCGTTATACAGTGCTGCTATTGTGCTCCCGGCGGCAGACAAGACAATTAGCCATTACAAACCCCATAAGTACTTTCATAGTTATTGCTCGGTTTAATGCAAACGAACGGAGGATTGTTTTAAGAGCGGAAAATAATTCAGACAATAATTCTAATAGGTTGGAAGTATTGCTCTAAAAATATAAAATACAGGCCACATGTTTTAATTCTTAATAATACTAAATTGTTAGGCTATGTAAATGTTAAAGTATGGGGTTTTGATGATTTAGGGGTCGCATCAAGGTGGAACATATTTGATTCCCGGTTAACGGCAGTGAGCTTTTCGAAATAAAAACAAGATGTTCAGTAAAGACATATAGCCTATTTTCTCCTAAATTCATGGGTATTGTTATAACTCTTTGTCCTTTTCAAGGTGTATAATTGAATGTTGGTTGTAGTAGCTTGTTGAAATACAACGTGTTATACGGATATTAAACATGAATATGAGGTGCCCATTGCTAGTGCTACCTCTGTACAAAATGTCATTCAATTCGGTTTCACTGTGTTTGAATTGATGTGGTGAATCAATTTGCACACATACATGGCCGCTATCTGGAAACTTTTGGTCTGAGGACCTTGTCGTTTGGACAAAAGATGCTTATTACATAAAGGTAAATTGTTGCAAAATTTAGTAGAGATCAAATTATTAGGTTTGTCGTAATTTGATTTATGCTTTAAACATTTAGGTGGCCACCATTACGTTTTTGTGACGATGGCGGCAATATAAAACATGACGCTGAGGTGTCCGTTGCTAGTGCTACCTCTGTACCAAATTTTGTTCAATTCGCTTTCACCGTGTTTGAATTGATAGGGGGAATCCATTTAACCAGATACATGGCCGCCATCTGCAAACTATTGGGCTGATGATAGTTTAGTCAAAAGACGTTCACCATACAAATATATGTTGTTTCAAAATTTGGTAGAGATCGGATGATTAGGTTAGTCGTAATTTGATTTGAGATTTTTACATTTGGGTGGCCGCCATTACGTTTCCGTCAAGATGGCGGCGATATAAAACATGACACTGTGGTGCCCTTTGCTAGTTCTACCTCTGTGCCAAATGTCGTTCAAATCGGTTTCACCGTGTTCGAGCTGTTAGTGGGGACAGACATTCAGAGAACACACTCACACACACTCAGACACACACACAGACAGACTCACAATTTTTGGCCCTGTGTAGATCTCATAAGTCTACTTTAATTTTTTGCAAAAATTCGAAAGTAGGCTAATATCGCTTATTGTCATTTCTTACTTCACACGAAAAAGAGAATATTTGGTGCAGATTAAAGGCCACGTGAAACTACAAACGTGGATTTTGATGTCAATCATGTGATTACAAATGCAGAATTACGACTAAAGTTAGTTGAAATCAAACTAATTTCCGTTAAAGTATGGGGCCTGCCATGTTTATTGTTTAGTTAAAGTTACCGGCAGCTAGTTCTGCACTTGCCCATTCTCCGCCTCATGCATACTACTTCAGCGTAAAACATTAGTCACGCTAAGGAGCACTGGCTTAGACTAGTGATGTTACTATCGCGCGCGTCAATATTCTGAGGCAGGGAATAATTTTGCTCGCTCCCTGCGCAGCTCTACACTTCGCATCTACTATTGAGCTCTCAATGTCAAGTGCGCAGCTAGTCGCCGGGACTTGTCATAAGCTAATATTCTCATGAATTCCTGACCTTGGGGCCCAAATACTGAGAACATACAGTAAATATCAAAAATAAGACCCCACAGCGTAGCCATGCTCCTTTAATCGTGCACCACGGCCCCGAAGGCAGCTGCAGTAAGTATGGAGATCGCAGGTTCAAATCACGGTGCTGACGTCGGCTATCCTGAGTGTGATTTTCCCCCGGTTATTCTCCCACTTTCTCCAAGAAAATGCCGGGATAGTACCTTAGTTCAAGTCCCGGGGCACCTACCTAATCCCTATCTCTAATACAGTTGCACACACTACTACAGTCATCACATGAATACAGGTTGTCAGACAAGTTCAACACACAACAACACAGGGATGATAACAAAGATGTTTCAAGCCCATAAAATGAATTAACAACAACATTAGTATTAATAAAATTAAATGGACGCTTGTAGTATTACGTGACCGTTAATCTTGTGATCATGAGCCACGGGAGCTCCTTTTTTCGTGGAATCCGAACCACAGGCCGTGGCATTTCACTTTGAAAATCTCACATGCATTGATTTGGAATCGAAACCGACCTTGGTGAGAGGCAGCTTGACCGCTGCACCATCAGGCCCCTTTGATATTAAGATTAATGCATGTAAAAGAGTTTAGATTATTGCATGCAATGCACGATGAACAATATATCTAGCTGTTTGGCTTTCGACGCTTTTTTACAGCACTGCTCGAATAACTGCGAATCCCTACCGATCTATGCCTCACTCCTGCTCTACGAGCGCTGTTTATGAAAGCATGTATTAGATATTGTAGCCAGTCCACTTCAGTTGCATGACAGCTTCCTAAAGCCACCAATCACCTTGAAATCAACACTGGAATTTGTGGTTAGAGCTGTGGTCAACCCCAGAGTTTAAACACAAGCTTTCTGGATATGATCATCCATAACCATGCATGAACCATACGTGATTCCAGCTCTATAGAAGGTAGCATGGTGGTTGTTGTTGTTGTTTTTTCATTTAGAGACTTGGCCAGATTGCTAATCAGCCCCGTTTATTTCAGGATTTTTAGAATCTATCTGATAAACTGTGGGTTGCGGCTTTCAGTCGGCAATTGTCCTGCAATTTGCCTGGATTATCAGCAGGAAACCTCGGTAAATCATTTCAAGTTGTGGGTAATAAACTCGCATATTCTCAGAGTTGCCTCAAATAACTGATATCTCCCCCATCGAATCCCAAGAAATGTCATGTTTTTCTGAAAGGTAGCTTTATAATTGATTCTTACAATGTTATTTTGAAATCAACGGCGAACGAAACTAGTTAAAGTACAAGACTTTCTGCAAGAAGAAGGAAATGATTTGTTTTATTCCTGATTGTTTCCAAATCAAAATGAGTAAGTAAATCACTGCTTGTTTTCTATTATATGAATTAAAAAAGATGCTGCTTGACATTGGTATTTTATTGGGCTTGCATGCAATCAGAAGGATTCAAATACGTCAACAATCTTGTAACACTCGGGAACACGATTCTTGGTATGTAAGATATGGATCCCTCTTTGGGATGTTCAGAAAATGGTTATAGGTTTTGGATATCAGCTCTCCTTCCCACATTATGATGTATTGTTAAATTAATACTACTACACACAAAAAACGCCAGAATTTCGTCGAAATTTATTGTTACTCAGTCGGTCAACACGAATGTACCCAATTGTAAAAACTATTTTTCAGCATTAGGGAAACACCCAATTCTAACTGTAGGAACATTTGTGTTGACCGACTGAGAATATTAAATTTCGATTACAAATCCATCACTGAAAGTTAAGATGATATTATTATTATTATTATTATTATTATTATTATTAATATTATTATTATTATTATTATTAAGATGAAAAGAGTTTGTTAATTTGAAGTTACTTTATATTCAATTCTTTTTCACTATGGCATAAAATAAAAGAGTAGAACTCATGTGTTCCACCTTCAGTTGGACATAGGCTATTGCTGAAACCAGGTTCCGGAGATTTTCTACGATGTGATATTTCTGGACATTCTGGGTGGAATAATCCACCATCATATGTGTATTTCGTCCTACACGGTATCGTTTCTCCGTGGTATAAATTAATTTAAATTAAATTCAATTAATAAATTATCAGAAAACTACAGCAGCTAGAACAAAATAGACATAACTTTCGCAGTCAACAGCGCAAATATACATAGCCTCATCATAAGAATTCCAGATAAAACCCAAAATAAATTCTCCAGTATAATCAATGTCAACAGCTAGAAGTAGTAGTATTGAAATTGCTGCGCATACGAATATATTTCAAGTGTAGTCTATGGAAAATAGCAAACTGATTACTATATCACAGATAAAGGACTAGTCATGGTAAATGTGAGTTCATGAGAAATATAGAAATAAGGGATGTTTCATCAAAATAAACACAATAAAGATGTCTGAAATTGAGCGATAGTATTCTTGCATCATGAGGAAGATCTCATCTAATTAACTTACTGGTTTCCCTCTGACGCTGCAAGTTAACGAAGTTTCCCATTTCCCAGGATATCATCGTATTTGTTTGAGTGAGACTTCGGTGCTATCAATATTGTTTGCTGTGAGAGAAATACTTGCCAAGTTTTGCCGTTAATTTTCCCTTAATACCAGCTGGGAAAGTGACATTTCTAATACTATTATTGTATGCTCTATATCTGTAACTTCTCTCCCCCTCATCATTTTCAATTTCCTCTTTGTCCCCCTATTCATGTGTATTTCCGCTTTATCTCCACCCCTACTTGTCTACGTCTCCAGCTTTGTATCAGTCAACTCTCGTCATTTTTCACCGCCCTCTTCCTTCCGCACTACAACTTTTATCTCAATGTCTCTTTCTATTTATACGTGTTAAGAAACTCACTGCATCCGAAATGCATCTCAATCTATGTCTAGTTTATCTCCCCTTCTTGTGTTCTTGTTCTTGGTAACTCATATCTTCCCCACTTCATGTGCAACCCGACCCACCTTCTGCTCAACTAATGTGCTCTGCCATTATCCTAGATTAGGCTAGTCACTTACTCTCTGTTCTTAGCTCCTCGGCTTTTTTATAAGGAACTAGCAGCCACTAAGTTGCGTGTTATGTATTTGATGACAAAGAAGACTCATCATTGTTTTGTCACAAACTACGTAGGGGAAGGTCCATGTAAGTCTACAGGGATAACTCCTAACAAAAGCTGATGAACTAATGAATTATGCAAGTTTTACGCATGTAAAAGAATCACTTCTAAATGGTAAGAACATTGTGGTTCCTTTTTCATGTTAGAAAACGTTTGCGTACTTTCTACAAATCTTGAAACAAATCTCTATTAATGAAGTAAACTTTCTGTATGAACATTTGCATTTTTTTTACTAAAACTTATTTATTCCAGACGGGATGTGTAGTTACCAAGAGTACCTCAAGTTTAATGTTTGCCTGTATGTACTGTACGTTATGGGGTTGGTGTCAAAACTACTGGAGTGATTGATATGAAATTTCGTATGTAAGTAGAAGGCACCCCTAAAATAGAACTAGGCAATAAACACGAAAGGGTGAGAACAAAAGATGGTGCACATTATCCAAAGCCTAAATAGAAATATACAAAATAATTCCAAAATCAGAGACACAATGCGTATGCGAAGAATCCAATTTATGGGACACATAGAAAGAACGGACCCGAACAGCCTGATCCACAAAATACATACTTTCTTAAAGAACAAGGCTACTAGACCAAATTGGTATAAATTTACAGAACAACACCAAAAGGAATTAGAATCACCAAACTTACATGACCGGATGGAAATCAGGAAAATCACACAGATGCGGGGTTTCGAGGAAGAAGAGAAGAAGACTACACAATATCAATCTTCAGAGCAACGGAAACAGACCCACTCGTTGCGAATGAAGGAATACTGGGCCAACAGGAAGGCTGGAAAGTGTTGATTTCGCGTGGCCCTAAGCGACCCATTCGCGAAGAAGAAGAAGAAGAAGAAGAAGAGGAGGAAGAAGAATAAGAAGAATAAAGGGTGAGAGGGTTAACAGGAAGACTTAAATCCCACAATACCACTAATACGCAATCTGTATTCTTCTCTTGACATTGCAAGGCCAGGTTTGAGAATTTGCTGATCGGAGAATATCACGAGGTAGCATGTCCTGGAATGGAAGTTGTAGCATACTTCCAATGTGTGTACAGTGCCTCAATGACGCCCCTGTGTAAGAAGTCACAAATTGACTATCAATCACTTCACATCGATCGTGGACTGGCGAAATATTATGCTAGCGTGGTTAAGCTGTAAAAGGTTGGTCTTGAAACGGAACTCCAGCTCGGCTGCCAGTTTCAATCCAGTCTCGGACATGGATGTGTTTACGTTGTAATTATAAGCCTAATCAACTTCCTTGAAATAAGATATTCATTACAATCTCCTTTCCTCATTATACCCAGACTGGCTGCGTCGCGAAGCGGTAACGTTCCCGCCTGCTGTCCTCAAGGTTATAGGATCGTATCCTGGCACTGCCAGTTGACTTTTGATGGTGTCCATATCCCTTAGGGGAAAAAAGCCCGGCACCCCGGTGTCTCTAAGAATCTCAATAGTTAAAAGGGACATAAAACCAACAACATGAATGCATTATAACCATACCAAGACACATAATACAAGTAAAACAATATTAAACTGGAGCTGGCTGCATGGCTAATAAAAGATCTAAAGCCATGAATATTTATATTAAAAAAAACGTTTTCCTATCTTAGGTTTAGCTTACTGGTTGATAGCTTATTCTTCTTTTCAGCTGTTTAATGTTCCTTTGTCAGCCCAAGTGGTCTTCCTTTAATTATCTAATTCTAAACAGAACACGTTACTGGGTGCAAATTTCGAAATTACATGGGTAATGGCCAAGCAAGGCTCTACAATCCAGCCATAACTACGCTAACCTCCCACCAGTCCCCCCGACTGCTATTTTACTACCCTTAAAACGTGAACCCGTCAACTACGGAACGGATAGCTAATCATTAATAAAATAGTTCTGTTGGTTTAGTGTACAAAAGAATTTGTGGATACTAATGGCGTTTTCCTTTGATACTCCTATTGTGTTAAATAAAATAAATCTCAAATACTGAAAGTTATACAACAATATATTTGGTATAGTTGGGATAAATAAATGACCAAATTATTGTTATGAAATATTTGGTAAAACTTGTCACAAAACTGTAAGAACAGGAACCATTTTTAGGCATTGTAGATACAATGTTCACATTGTTTTAGAAAAAACTGGGGTTAATCATGTATTATGAATAAGATGATAAAGATGACATTAAAACTCACTCCCCAAACCAAGGGAAGCGACAGTCCATCTTAGGATCGAAGTAAAACGACCTATCCACTTAATTAACGATACAATAAAGAAAATAATGCATTTTATACAATTTTATACAATTGGGAAGGTGGCAGCCGTGGCCTTATTTAGGAACCAACCAGACATTTGCCTGGAGTAGAAGTGGGAAACCACGGAAAACCACTTTCAGGATGGTTGAGTTGGGAAACGAACCAGCCTCTTCTTAGTTTCGCCTCACTAGGCTGAGTGTACTGCGTTTCAGCCCTCACATCAGAATTAAATTTATTTGCAGAGCCGGCAATCGAACCCGGGTCTTCGTAGTTAGATACGTGCAGCTTTGTGTAGAACCGTAATCATTAAGATTTTTTAGCGAAGCAGCTACATTATATCAGTTGGTTTTGCGCGGAGGAAAGGTGGGCATAATTAATACTGCGTCACTTTTGAAATATTTCGCACAATTATTTGCCTACCATCAATATCCAGATCTACAGCCGTGTACAAAATACGTGGGCATATTGCACGCGATGTAACACGCTGTCTCAAGGCAGAATAGGTATGTAGACGGTAAGACATAGACAACTCACACTACTCACTCATGAACACTTTAATATAAACTGCCGAAAAGGGAGAGAGCAATAACAATTCCGATAACTTGACACAAATGTAACGTGCACTAATGACAAGTATCGTCTGTTGCAATCTCAATCGATGGTGCTGCAGCACTCTCTTCAGTTGGCTTATGGGTGAAAAGAGGAGAGCTATGCAATGCTATTAGTTTTATATCAATTTTAATATCTGCGACATTTAGAGACACCGCAGTGCCAGAATTTTGCCCCGAAGGAGATCTTTCACTTTTTTTTCTTTTTTTTTCTTCGTATTTTCCCAATTAATTGGGGTCGCCAGAAATTTTAGGCCGGATGCCCTTCCTGACGCCACGTGATTTTTCAGGTGAAAATTCCATCCCGCGGTCACGGAGATTCGAACCCCGGCCGTGCGGGTGAAAGACGAGCAGCTATGACACTGTGCCATCACGCTCCCGAACGGGATCTTTAACGTGCCAGTAAATCTATTGATTTGGCTCCCTCGCATTTGGGCACCCTCAAATGCCAGCTTTCTGCGCCAGGATTCTATCTTGCAACCTTGGGGACAGCAAGCATGAACGTTACTGCTGAGCCACGCAGCCAGCCCGGAACACAAGCAACGTCGAGGAGAGAGTATAAACAGTATTCCGCAGTACGTCTGCGTCGTCGTCCGGTACACAAAGCAGTTGTTATCCTGTTACATACGAGTGATGGTTTCGCAGAGCTTCTCTTACTGCGCAATTGATGTGCGTAACAATCATCGTTGCTGGCATATGAATTCATCAAGCTGTCTATGAAACCTGAGTGAGTTCCTTCCATTTCCTGCGCCTTCACGCTCTTTAATTTATTGGACGATCGTTATAGGCTGTGAAGTATACTCGGATATCTTCGATCATTTGCATATATTTGCATTTTGCAGTTGGGTTTGTGGAAATGGGAGAGGCAATTTATGGACTCACTTCCCGACTTGGAAGTGGATTCTTAGTGGTTTATCCTTATCTTAGAGCATGATGACATCCTCCGTGCCATTCTGTCCCCTCACGTTATTAGCAGTACAATATGCCATTTATGATGCACAACTTACGTATAATAATAATAATAATATCTTATGGCCTCAGTTGCCGGTTGCAAGCTTTATTTGACACCCAAAGGCTAGCTGGCATGTCAAATTTCGTTGTACCTTGAAGCACTATGAAAGTCAAGGAGGTTAGATATCTAAGCTCCTTGAACACTATAGCGCTTTCTAGTAGAGAAATGAGGAACTATGTGTTGGCGGAAACCCCCGTGATTAATGTTTCCATTATGAACACGGCCTACTGAATTCAAATGGGTTCTTTGACATGCCAACATCGTACGACATGGTGTCGTAATTTATGCCGCCTTTCAAAAATCACCTACCACGGCTAGGAGCGGACCTACAAGCTTGGGGTTAGTAGACCGACACGTTGACCACTCACCCACCGTGGCAAGTAGACTGAGACAAGGGCAGTGTGATAAGGATGGTAATATCTTGGTCAGCTGTCCACAATTAAGGTCATAATAAGTGCCCTAAAAACTGACTTATTTCTAACTTTCCAACTAGAAGAAATTAACAACAAAAATTAAAGAATAATGAAATAAACAGTTCGGAAAGGGAAATGCCTTCAGCCCTCATAGAGGGACATAGAAGGATCTGGGGCCCTGAAAGATAGATATGAAATAGAAAGAGTTGATGGTCCGTCCCAAACTCACAGGGAAAAATAAAATCCATACCAGCTCAGGAATCACTTACTTGTCATCTCCTGAACTCAACCTGAAGCGAAGGGAATGGACACACGATGCTCTCATTAGGGCATCGAACATTAGTGAGGGATTACTGTTAAAAATTCAATAGTTCTGTGACTAAAAAAAGCTTGCTTTCCATAAATTTTTAGATTAATAGAAATAATTCATCTATTTATACATTTTAAGAATAATAATGTTATCTATATTTCGGCTAATGTTTGAACAGTTTCCGTACATACTTTCAGAGATATTGAAAATTGAGTTCAAATTCAAATTTTACTTTTCCAACGGATGGCAGCAATGATGTTAATTACAAATATGGCTATGAGATAGATGTCTTGGAATAAATCTTCATTCTTCTCGAATTTGGTTTCGATATATTCAGTCGTTCAGGAGTTGATACAGGGACGCACACACCATGACAAAGATAGGCAGGCAGGCAGACAGACAGACCAACTGCGGTGGCGTCTAGTAGCTAACATCTGAACTAGGCCTAGTAATCGTTGTCGGTGGCGTTTGGCGGCAAAAGTAGGAACTATTTGAAAAATTCTAAGTTGCAGTCTGAACTTAAATTTAAAAAAAACCAGATAAACACACTAATACAGCCATCACAATTAACACCGGCTATCAGACAGATTCTACACACACCCAAAGTACACGGGGCTACATGACCATGTTGTCGCAGTCCCTAAACTGAGGAACCAACCAACCAACCAACCAGACAGACCAATAAACACACCCATTAATCTCATAATTTTAGTTGTTTATCATTTATGCTAAATTTGAAAAGTAGGGTTTGGAATGAACATAATTTACTCATATTTATTTTAGTGGTCACATGGAATGTTAATAAAATGTACTAGCTCAATAAATTGTGCAGTGTCGAGATTCAGGATGCCTGCTGTCAACGCCAGGATTTGAACCTCAGGACCCCAGACTGTAGCTAATCATTGCAGCTGTGGAGACTTGCTAAATGCGCGCAAGTAGGTTGCTTGGTCGTAAACGATGAATTATTACAATATATATATTATATAATTTGTAACATGTTGTTTACTAGGTACCGAACCAATGTATTTTGGTTCACGAGTGTCATTTGCTTTCATCTTTTTCATATATGTATTTATTCATCCAAGCGGCTTCGGTGGCGTAGCTGGCAGCATGCTGAGCTTCTATTCCCAAGGTTGCGGATTCAAATCCGACAGAAGTCGTAGGATTTTTTAAGAGCGTTAAAAATCCCTCAGTATGCCTTCCCTCGGAGGTGAAGTAAAGCCGGTAGTCCCATGTCATAGATTATGGCATGTTAAAGAACCTTCCACTAATTTCACCTGTGTGAAGCTAAATTATAGATTAAATTTTAACACCGCTCTTAGGTTCCAACGTTCGTCACCAGGAGCTGACTGCGGTGGCATCTAGTAACCAAGTTTTGAACTAGTAGTCATTGACGGGGCGTTTGGCGGCAAAAGTAGGAACTACTTGAAAATTCAATGTATGCAGTTCTTCAATGAATTAAAAACAGATATCACACACTAATACTGTCATCACAATTAACACCGGTTATCAGACAGATTCTACACACACCCAGAGTACACGGAGCTACATGACCGCGTTGTCACAGCACCTAAACCAACCAACCAACCAACCAACCTACCATTCATTCATCCCATTTCACATGTATATTCATCTCATATCATATCATTATCGTTAGGGTATACAGTAGGTCTTATTTTATTATTTGTTAATAGAGTATTTTGCAAGGGTTCAGTCAGGGTATATTTTATTATAATTGTATGTTAAATTCTTGTTCATATAAGAATGTGTATAAGGTGACACAAGCTAGCTCAGTCGATAGTGTAGTAGGCATGTCGCAGTGCCATGGTGTGAGGTTACAAAATTGGCATAGTTGCCTAAGCAATACATAGTATCTTGTGGCTGAAGTTCACTAGTTTCCAGATAGATAAACAACAATATGAAGGAAAATGTAGAAGGCTTTGAATGATGGTGATGTTATGAAAAAGAGAAGTAAGTGGATGGTTTATGAAGTATTGAGGAAGAGAAAAGGAGAGCTTTTAGAATAAATTTGGTGAAAAGCGTAGCAGAGCAGTTGCAATATATTTAACTTTAAAGTCTCTGGTGGCAGTTTACAATAGAGGATCCTTTGTATTTAAAAAAAGCTGAAATTACCTGAATTAATAGTCGGGAGAATATCTGGAGAATATTTAGTATTAGATGTTCATTCCTCCGCTGTCATAGACCCACCGACCCGCCCAAATAGGAGCACAACTTATATAGTATAAATTGGAGCTCTGACAGTCATCTTTGTGAATCTTTGTGAATGAGTCAATAATGCCAACCCCACGCGTTCGGTACTATGTCGCATCCGGCAGACCAATGGATTTGCCTAGACCAATATATTAGTCCAGGCAACAGTGATTGGGGGGTTAGCTAATAGACAACACCCCTGGTTTTTATCACGCACAATGGAGGTAGTCACGCATCAATAATCTTTATCCAGGCCATGGTTTTGCCTTTTATTTCATTATTCATGTTGGCAACGTGTCACGTGGGGTATGACGCAGTGTCCGAAGTCAATGTAAAATGGCGGACGTTGTTCAAATTAACACGACCAAAAATGCTTTATTTATGTAAAAAGCAATTATATTTTCGGTGTAGGCAGTGGGAATTCAAACAAATGACCTCGCAAGGACTCCCAGAAAGGTATGTAAATAATAAATGACATATTTTCAATAAGCTATCTTGTTAAAGATTACGAAAAAGGGAGGATCTTCTGTTGTAAATTTCCATCTGATAGTTATATACTTGAAATGTTTTCGTTAAGTGTGCTCAAACACCCCTCCACCCCAAGATATACATTCTCGTAAGAGACACGGTACAATACATAAGGACATTCAAGAGAGGTGTCTTTTATGGGGCTACAGTCCCATCGGAAATATTTCTAAAATTCCTAATGTATATAAATTAGACCTTATCAACAGATGTGATAATCAATAACGTTATTTAACCAAAGTTTAGTGTTTTTACTTTGATTGTATTAGTGATAAATATTGAGAGGAATATAAATGAAACCCACTAACGTGGCTGAGTGGCCTCCACGACTGGGTTCCGAAGATGAGCGTACGGAATTCCAAGGTCGAAATCCCGGCACTAAAATCAGCTATCTTGAGTGTGGTTTACGCCAAGGTTATCACATTTCTAGCAAACAGAACGTAGGCTATGTTGGGTTTGATGTGGATGCGATTAAAGACCGGTGGCACAAGGTGCCTGATTACTGGTAGTGTAGTGGTTCGATTCCTATTTGAACGATAGATCGTGTCCTATTTTAGCGGACACACAGGTCACATCATGGCACTTATAGGCATTCTGGTGATGAGTACGTTCTTATGTTGCTCATTTATGGTAAAACGCCTGTATTACGAGCGTTCTCTTTACAGTAGACTACCGACTACCAATACGTACCGTAACCTCGAATAAAGAATGAGGTCAATTGGGACACTTTAAAAGGGTACCAATTGTTAGCGATGCTCCTATAATGTCTGGTCCACACGGACGTTGTCCAGAATATCACACGTGTTAGCGCACGGCTACACGCACAATAGACCACAGCATTATTTGGTCATCTGTAATGCGAATACTGCATTACAATAAATTTCACCCCTACCATCTGCAGTTACACCAGCAGTTCCACGGACGTGATTTCGATACTAGTCACAGTTTGCCAATTGGGTCGATGAGTGGTACGCAGTGTGACCAATAATGCAGAGTCAAGAGTCCTGTTTTCAGACGAATCACGATCTCACGACAATGCAACCGTGATACAGCACAATACACACGTTGGAGTGTGAAGAATACCCATAGGGTACGACAGGACAGATTTCAAGTGCAGTGAGAAGTAAATGTCTGGAGTGGGATCTTGAATGACTATCTTATTGGACCATATTTCTTCGATGGCCATCTGACGGAAGCACGCTACTTCATTTTGTGCAAAATGAACTCCCACAGTTGCTGGAGAACGTGCTACTGCACCTGAGATTGCAAATGTTATGGCAACAGATCGGGCCTCACCTCTCAGACCTGTGGTCGACCGGAACCATTTACATGCTACATATCAAAATGAAGGAAAATGAAGGGGAGGACCCGTTTACTGACCAATCAGTTCACCCAATCATACACCACTTGATATCTTCCTGTGGAGTCAATTAAACAGGTAGTGCATGCGCAGAAGGCAAAATACCCTGGTGAGCTAATCACTGTGACATGCCAAGCTGTTACACCTCACTTGTTTCAACGTCGCGTCGTGCTTAAATCTGTAAAAACAAGGTGGTCTACATTTCGAACACTGAGTATGCAAGGTACTTCCTACCTACAGCGGATAATGTCGTCGTCTAACCTGGCCACGTACCATCGGATAAAAGTGGTCTATTTTAGTACCAGATAAGTATTGACCTGTTGGAACGGGAGGACATAGTACTGCCATTCTATTGTAAACTGCATTGAGCGAACATAAGTGTACGAGCCTGAGAATCGAACCTGTTAGCAGGCAGCTTACTGTATCCTACGCCAGAGCAACGATGAAAGATTTGGCCTTGTTAGCTGCTAAGAACCGTGTTGTGAGGCTAGCACGAATGGATCTTTTCATAGTCCTTGTAGACATTTTCTGTAGTGTTATTCGCAGCTGTGATCGTTTTATACATGTACTATAGTTGAGGTAATTGAAATAACACTGCCGCTAATGATTTCTACTACATTCGGTATACAGTAGGCCCTACTTGTACAAAAAGATGGTATATTGGCTTTCACGGCTCCTGAATTAAATAAAACTCAATTTTTCTAGGATTATGCCATGTCTTGTGTGGGGTTTCGCCCAGGAACACCAAGCTGGCTCATCAGCGGGCTCTTGGTGTTCTGCGCCCGGACCCCCACAGGAGTAGCGAACTGTGCACTACCTTCCTTATTATGAAGCGCACCTGCGCCTCTTTAACTGCGAGAGCTAAAAGCAAAAGCAGCCTTTCACCTCCCTATAAAGGCTTCCAAAAAGAGTGAGTCGCCTAGATGCAAAAGTGTCCATGTCCACTTTAAAAAAAAAATGAGTTGGCAACGCTGGATTGTAGAGCTAGGCTTATTACACATGCCAGAAATGCTATTTATGCTCAAAACTGTCCGTGTCCTATGAATACGAGCTCACGAAAAGTGTGGTTGGATTCAAAACTGTCCATGTCCTTCGGTAAGTTAGGCGCAAAACTTGCCTTGTCCCTTTCCACCAATCACAATGAAGATTGAAGTTAGATGACTAATGCAAGATGGCCGTCGTGTGTATGTAAACATTGAGCCCTTGTCTGTGTTTAAGCGTTTATGATTAAAGTTATACCCATTGTTTTCATCAAAATAAATATGGAACATGTCAATAATGTTCAATAATGGGCAAAATAAAAATACAATAGTTGTCTCGATGCTGTGTCACTGGATGTACAATCACGCACCAGGCATCAACAAAATAGAAGTGATTTATCCCATTACTGGACATTCATTCATGCCTCCCGATAGAGTATTTGGGCTCATCGAAAGGCAACTGCGGAAACGAGAAACGATAGTTCAACCATCAGAGTACCATAGCATCTTGGAAGAGTATGGAACCCTCTACAAACTGGGGAGAGACTGGGAGATAGCTGACTGGAAAGGAGCCATTCAAAACGTCATAAAACCCACAGCATTATTCCCCTTCCAGATAACGAAAGTAAAAAGAGTCATCATTATCCGTAATGCTCAGAACGTTATTAGAGTCCAAGGGGAGCCTAATTATAGGTCTGACATCAATGAACCAATGGGTGTATGCAAACGGGGAAAACACTATAAACAGATAAACCTGAGATGCATAACAAACTCTCCTGTGCCCGTTAATGAAAAGAAACTGGAAGATGTTTCAAAACTCCTCGAGAAACACTATGGTGAGTCCTGGAGGGAGCGTAACTCTCTGTCATGGTACAAGAAATTATTAGGTTCCACTAGGCCAGGGGCGTCAATTGAAGAAGAGTGCCTAGCAGGAGAGGATTAAGACATTTTTCCAGGTATGATGTACTTAGTACGTTGCAGATTGTCAGACACTACACTATGTACCTTCAGAAATAATAAAAAAAAATATGAACATTAAAAATCCACAAATTTAGATTTATGTTCATTCCATATCCTCTCCTCACATGTACCTTCAGAAATGAAAATTGAATACAACAATTTAGATTTATGATCATCACGTCTTTTCTTCAAATAGTGCCTAGTCTGTTTCAAAACTGTCCATGTCCATTATAGTTGCATGCAAAAGTGTCCATCGGCAATATGAGATGCAAAAGTGTCCATGTCCATTTTTATTTTGCTTATATCTTTCAAGCATTGCGTTCCTGGTTTTTTGTCAATAGCTCAAGCAGATTTGTACTAATGCATACTTATTTATATGACAAACAGTGTAGGCTTATACCAATCCACCCAGTAAAAACACATTTACCACTTTTTCTCAAAACCAGTTATGGTGGACATGGACACTTTTGCATCTAGGCGACTCGAGTATATTGGCTTTCACAGCCCGTGAATTAAAATTCAGCAATGTTTCTAGGTTTATGTGGAACACCAAGAGCCCGCTGATGAACCAGCTTGCTGTTCCTGGACGAAACCTCACACGAGACACGGCATAAACCCATAAAAATTGCTGAGTATTAGCACTTGTACAGTTACTAATGTTTTTAGGATGACTTTGATATACGCGTTAGTTGGGTTGCCCATATCCGACACAAATTGGGTTTGGTGGTGACGATGGTGATAATAATTGTTGTTTTAAGGGAGCCTACCATTTGGGTTATCGGCCCAAGAGGCTGGTGGACTACTTTGTATATGTATACAGAATATAACTAAATAATTGTTGCAAATAAAATTCTCGATCACCGTCAATGCAGCTGATAAAATTTCTGCATGCCAGGTATATTCTGGGAACGCTCTCTTCCTACTGAAATTCGTTGGTAGAATGAACTACGCTAACTTAGCGAGTCGCCTGTGACATAAAGTTGGATTTGAAAATGATATCACGAAACTAAATAGCAGGGATTGTTTAGAACTTGGGGCTAATAGACTTTGAAGTTGTGTTCAGATCTGGCCTACCATTAGTGAAGGTTAAGTCCTCTGCTCTAAGAGAAGTTAAGCTTCTCTTCAAGTGTTCCTTGTGCTAACTGCGACCTAATGGCTTGCTGTCGACGTCCGCGAGATGGACTTTCTTCCAATGCTCACTGTTACTATTTACATTGGCTTCAAGTATCACCCCTCAACGATTATTGATTGTCAAGAAGCTGCGCTCTGATTGAGAGACGTTAAAAGCAAGCATGGAACTTGATGTTGGTTCAACTTGTACATTAAACCTTTCCCCCTAATTAGCTGTTGTAAACTCCCGACATTGTGGTTTAACTTAATTACTTTACATTAACTTCGTTTAAGTTGAGTTAAAAGGCACAATCAATGTGTTATTGTGAATGTAGAGTACAGTACGTTGCGGAAACCTAAACCTGAGTGTCTTGCGATTCAATTACGTTATAGACCGCGCTGCAACTTTCTGTTTCAAACGAAAGGGATAATATTTTCCAAACTGCTAATTTGTTTAAAGAATTTTCCATTTCATTATGTTTAATGTAGCAGTAGACCATCTGCGTACCTCAAGATATTTTTGCTTTTTATTTCATTTTGGGGCTTACGACATCGTGGTCATCAGCCCCACGTACATGAAGTATGCAGAATCACTCTGATAACCTGTTTTAGGTTGTGATTGAACTGGTGTGAGCCTCCATTTTGTGGCTAGGATTGAGAAAGAGGCAACCGTGGTCTTATGTACGTTACGATCCGGGAATTGGCTTCGAGTAGAAGTGAAAACCTTTGAAAACAGCATTTAGAGTCCTCCTCTTCTCATTCATTCCCTTTAGGTTCAGCGTAGACTGTCTCAACTCTCTGACCAGAACAAAATTCCGTGCTTCGGCTGGAAAAATACCAACTAACATACTTGGTTGCTGTAAGAACACAAAGCAACACTTGGGGTAGGTAACATTATAAACGATGGCATGCACACAAAAAGGAGCCTCCTAAATAATTAGGTTAATACGAGCACAGCATACTTGAGCTCGGATCAGGAATGTTGGCCGCTTTGTGGACGCTGCAAGACGTCCATGTAGAACACGAGAGCATACAATTTCGTGATATAGATAGCGGGCCCACAGTATAAACAATTTTTTTAGTGGGTATTTATGACCATGTATATAACACATCAAAGAACGACCATTGTGAGTGTAGTGTAATATACAGGCTGTTTGAAAATGTACATGTCCAAATCAATAAGCATAATATAAAGGAGCATATGTAATAATAATATATTGTCTTCACTAAGCCGTGCAGGAGCGTCTTCAAATAATATTGTATATATTATACTAGCAGGAGAACCCGTTCTTCGAAGAGTCTTCAGTATTAATAACCAGACGTTATCAATTAGCCCAGTCATTTGGTGCCCAGAAGTGCCTGTTTCAAAAAAAAATAGGGTAGAAGGTTTCTCGACGGATTCTTATGTTTTTTGGTGTGCTAAATCCGAATCTGAAGTTTGCCAACAAAAACAATGGCGGCTTCACAGTGAAAATCGCAAAAAAGAAAAAAAACGGACTTTTTTCTTCAAAAAAATTCGCTTATAAGTTGAAAAGTATGCATCCTAGTGAATTTCTCACTATTTACAAAATTAAAGTAGCCAAACTTTCCTTCAAAATTCACTGGTCACTTTTAATTTTTGAGTGCAGGGCACCGCCGCTAGAGCACACTGAAAAAGAGCAACGTTTTGGCACTTACGCAAAAAGAAGAGAAACTCAGCTCTAACTAGCCCCAGACGCTTTCTTATCGTGTTTCCTCCATGAATACGTGTTTTATTCATGTTCTATGGTGGTTACAAGATTACGGAGCACTTGAAAAACATTCCCCGCGGAGCTGTTTTATTATTTATTTCAAAAATTAAATGAAATGCATATAATGAAAAGGAATGTAATAGCAATTAAGTATTAATACATTACAATTAATTTCAATTCTTTAATTGAGCTTCCTCTTTTTGGCCTCGATGGAGCAGCCTCCGGTTGCCGATCAGAAGGCCCCGGTTGATCGCTGTCGGTCGGTAACTCAACTGGAAAAGGAATTGTACATATTATTGTACACAATACTTTCAGGTGTCTAGTTGGAAATACTTTTCAAAACCCAGTGAAATAGGGTGTATTACAAACATGCAGTTTACCTTCTGCTGAAGTCTCCACTTTCTTCGTTGGTGATTCGACCGGGATGGAATCGTCAGGATTTTCGGACACCTCTAAAAAAGAAATCGTACGAATACATTAGAGGGTGAAATAAGCAAACCCCATTGGAATAAGGTGGTGTACAAACATGCTATTTACCTTGTGCTGATGTCTCCAGGATTGTAGGTGGCGACTCAACCGGAGGAGGACCATCGGGGTCACCTTCATTGTCGATGTCGGATGAGTTGTCAACGTTCAGACAATTTACCTCGCTGATGGTACAAAGCCTAGAGCAATATAGACCCACACGTCATCAACCGCAGCTTCCTCGACAGTCGCCTTTGCATTTCAAAAAGACCTTGCAGAGAAGCTTGTCAGGAGTTGGGGCCTTAGCTGTTCACGTGGGGATGAGGCCGTTCCTAGACGACTTCCACCCCCAATGTTCTCGGTTGAGCTGATTATCGAGCCACTGCTGGATCTGGTGGTAAACTCGCAGAAAGTGCTGCAGCTTCAGTGGGAGGGATCGAGGCCATGTTTCCGGTGACTTTATATGGTGTTCGTTTAGACGAGTGGTATGGTGGTTACCATCATATAAGGCCACTAGAAATTTTTACCAGCATTCATTAGCTCCTCGACTTGTTCTGTGGGGTCCATGAAATGCTCAAGGTGTCTTACAAGATCTGGGTTCTTCTTGAGGGTCTTCAAGAATTTCGTCTTACCCTGGTTGAACATGGCGGATGTGGAGTCACAACCACTGACAGCGTGGAGGAATAAAATATGGTGGCTCAGAGGCTCCTCTAGCGAGCTGCCAGGGCTATATAGCGTCAGTGGTACTTTTCCTTTTCCTGGTTTCAGGAAGAACACGTTAGGAGAAGTGCGAATGCCTATCATGATGACGAGAAGGTCAACAACTTCTCCCACCACTGCAACTGTGCCATGCGTGGAAGCTATGGATTGAGTCGTTCTTATGATGAGGGCATCAGCATCCTCAATGGCTTGTCGTGATTCAATCCCTGCCTCACTCAGTCTACTCCTGAGGAGCTCTATGAATTTACTCGTGTTCTTGTCGTTCGAAAGAAAGTTCGAGTCTGATCATCCAGAGGCTCCTCACAAATTGCACATTCACGACGCGACATTTTCGTCCCTCACTTATTCACTAATAACAACATTAGTTCACTTGAAAACACTGAACGAACGGCAGAACCCCGAAGAAGAACGCTTAGCTGTCCCACGAGGAGGATGGAGCAAACTAAACTAACCTCGAATGGCAGAGGAGTTGGCCGGAGGCATGGAGGGGGACCCGTCAAGGACAGATGTGTTGGCAAAAAAGGGACCCTTCCTATTGAGAGCTTTAGGGTGAACATTTCACACAAAGGGAAAACGACTCGGTTTCACACTATCAATATATTAAATATAACTCTTTGGGAAATCATGGCAGGCTAACGCAACAGCAGAGCAATTGAAGATGCCGTGCATATCAACGAAGCCACCCGGTTTTGAATTACCACGCAAGGACTGGTCAGTACTTAATAGAATAAGAACCAACACTGGAAGATGTGCAGACAAGCGGTGACTGTGGTGCTGAAAAGCAGACGGTCTTCCATGTTGTGCACGAATGTCCCTTGAGAGCTTTCGCTGGCGACCAATCAGAGTTCCTGGTGATGACGGAGGGATCACTGGACTATATTCATGGACTTGATATTAGTTTGTAGTCTGTTATAATTATCTTTATGATTGTAATATTATTTAGAAGACCATCTTCCGGAAACGCAACAAGGATTCAGGAAGGGAATATCGACTTTGGCTGCTATTGAATTCCTATTACAAAATGCTTGGGAAGCTGTTGAAGGGAAAGAACAACTGTATACTCTGTATATTGACTTTACCAAGGCATTTGTCCTCATAAATATAAGGTTAATAATGAAGAAATTGAAAGAAGTCTTAAACGAAAACAGCATATGGACACAAATCATAGGATCAATACTGCAATGGAATACAATTCGAATCTCAGACAGTCTTTCAATATCAGAGCCAATACTTCAAACAAATGGAGTTCTACAGGGCGACCCGCTAAGTCCTTTGCTTTTTATTCTTGCAGCGGAAGAAGTATTAAAAATAATCCAAAGAGAAGGTATAATTTCTTGCGCCTATGCCGATGACATAGTAATAGCATCAAAAGACGTGAAAATACTACAAAACAATAAGTGATGTAGAAGAATGGTTCTACATGCATGAGTTTGAAATAAATGTTCCAAAAACAGAAATGATGGTATTCCGGATTGGAGGAAAAGTTCCTGCAACAGCAAAAAACTACAAACAAGGACAGCAACTAAAGATCACTCCAGATTTCAAGTATCTAGGAGTCACATTTCAAACAACCGCTAAGTGTTTCACAAAACATGTATTAGAAAATGCTACAATGCAATAATGGCTATGCATGGAATACGTTATATAAGATCCCTCAGATTAGAGACAGCAATGTCGCTATTTAAAGCCAAAATACTGCCAATATTGACGTATGGCTTATAAATTATCTGGCCGTATCTCTCAATGAAAAACATCTCCACATTAGAAATAGTAAAAGCAGTATACATTAAGAAAGCAATTGGAGTTTCAAAGACAACAAGATCCAGATTAGTTTACCTCCAGGCAAGAGAATCCTTCCTCATAGAAGATCTTAGGACACAAATACATCTACCCAACACAAATGCATCAGAGAACCTATTGGCAACACTCATCCAAAAGCGAGAAGAGGTATATCCGGAGTTTTTTTTGCATCTGGCACCATGATTGAACGATCATGGACGAAAGCAAACTTTGAAATGCGTGACGTCTATACAAGAATGGCAGTACACGGCTTTCATCACATCATTTGTCACAACAAGACGTATAATGAGCCTTCAATTACATGCAAGTGTCAACTGTGTGGACATGCATGTGATCACTATGACCACTTGGAACTCTGTACAAAAAGAACAAGGACAATCAGTGATCATGCGAATCAAAAGAAATTAAGTTTTATGTAAATAGTATTTTTGTAAACCTATGGCCACTTGGCTGCATTAAATGTTTAATATTATTTAACTGTACATTTTGTGATGTAGCCAAACGCTAAATAATAAATCTCTTTAGGAATGTGTGATATATGTGTGACATGGTGAGATGTTGAGTGAAAAATCACAAAAACTGTTTTACATTACTCACCTCATCACTTTCACACTTTAACATTAGGTGGATAAGTACAGATGGATATACTCCACCTTAACTTGAATATATTAATTTATCAAACATTTTTCCAACGAACATTCAATCATGTTACCACCATAGAACATGAACATGAATACAATACGTATTCATGGAGGAAACGCTATTAGAAAGTGTCTGGGGCTAGTTAAGCCTGCGTTTCTCTCGTTTGTCCCTAAGTGCCAAAACGTCGCTCTTTTTCAGTGCGCTCTAGCGGCGGTACCCTGCACTCGAAAACTAAAAGTGCCCGGTGCATTTTGAAAGAAATTTTGTCTACTTTAATTTTGTGAATTATGAAAAATTCACTAGGTTGCATACTTTTCAACTTATAAGCGATTTTGTGAAAAAAGTCCGAAATTTTTAGTATTGTTTGCGATTTTCACCATGCTAACACACGGCTTATGAACATTTTGAGACCACATATTTACACTTCATATTCATTTTCATAAGGAAATTTAATTTGCTTAAATTAATATAATGTTGCAATAGGAACTATTATAAAATTTAACTACCATTCTTACAAACATATATTAAGAGTTTTAAAAAGTAACCAGACAAATATTGAGATTATTGCAACCACAAGATAACAATGCAACTTGTTCACACGAATACGAATATATTGGCGTTGACAAAATTCACAAGTATACCAATGATATAAACGACGCATTGAGGCCAACGTTACTATTCGTACAGCTGAATTATCAAAATATTGTGCACCAAATCTACCGAGATTTAACATTGATTTGAAACACTGATACTTCTGATACGAACCAACTTGACATAGGTTCAATAAGGTTTCATATAAACATTTTGAAAGAGCACCATACTTGCCTAGAAGAGCATTTTTCCTTTCATTCATATTAGCATTAGAGCAATAAGCCTTCTTCGGTTCTGGCTTTGTTCACTTTACCAAGACCGAATTTAGTTGTGCATTCATACTATTTTTATCAATAGAAAGTTACCAGTTATGGTTTCAGTAAGACAATCAACAAACTGCAATAAATTCCACATCAAAGCATAAAATATACCAAATATACGAATGTACGAATTGGTGACATTGAGCTATACTTGATGTTCTGCGAAGTAAACCTCAGTCTTACGTAACACAGTAGGCCCCCACAGACACATGGGGAGTTGTTAGTTATAAACTTCCTAATTATGGTTATCATATGTTTTCAATACTTTTATATACCGTACACGTGTGAAAATATTTGGCATCAAAACACACAAATACAGTACTACCATAATGGCAACTATAACTTTGCACTACTATTTACAACATTTGCATCAAAACCACATAGTATCACAATGATGCATTTCTTAGGATACTCACATATTGAAATGATATACGTCTCCACAAATAATTATGCAAACACACGAATATAATATTCCTTTTAGTTACAGTCATGTTTTCCACCACATGCATTATTACATATAAAAATCTAATACCACTTGAACTACTCAAATATCCAAATGAAAAGAATGAAATGTTATTACTAGAAGTGATAGACACACATTAGAGATTCCACACGACACCAAATACTCTCAAGTATCATAATAATGAATATAACAAAATCAGAACAACTCAGTAACAAAAATATTAAGCAGCTTGCCTACACCAAAAATTAACACTTTGAGATTACAGAACTATTTATACACTTTCATCGGAAAATATTACGATTATCACAATTATGTGAGCAGTAATTTTCAATCAGTAGCTATTCACAAATAAGATTTCAAAACCGCACAGATATCACAATGATTAAAACCAATCCATTTCTAATACATTCACAATGAAAACATTCTGTATCCAATACTGATCAGATTGTAATGTCAAATTACAGTACTTTAAAACATGAACCAACTCACCATAGGTTCAGGAACGTTGAATAATGTGTCCAAAGAGATCATTATACTCACGGAATGCACAACACACTCCCATATAGGTCTCATCAATCATCCTCCATGGTATAATTCAAGGAATAAATCATATCCATTTCTAACTTGGAATACTTTCCCCAAGTAAAAATCACTTTCAGAATCCTTATTCTTCCTTTCATAGAATGTTAGCAGTGTAAGTTAATGTATGACGCTCTATCTTCATTTTCCCGAACCTGCAATAAATATCACAACAAAAAGCCCAAAGACAACATACAAGTGGTAAGTTTGTAGTTTTAATAAGGAGGAATACGAACCTGAATAAAATCGGCAGGTTTGATGATACTTGTGTTATCCCAGATGTTTTGTGAAAGGGTTCCTTCTGTGTAGTAAATATCTGCCTTACATAGCACTGTAGACCTATGAACTTTGTGGAAAATTATTGTATAACAGTATCTCTCATGTATCACTATTATGACAGTCACAATTTAATGAGTACGGATAGAATTATTATTATTATTATTATTATGAAAAATTACATATATCACGAGGATAACAACTAGATATAAATAATTTGCATTTAAACACACTTGAACACTGACAATTCTTAGAATGTACGCTTATTAGTGCAAACTAGTGTGTGTCTATCGTCGACATACATCAGAATGGTGCACCAATACATTCCTACTACTACCAATCAACACAAAAAAATCAGTGTAAAAACAATGCATACATAGTAAAATGATAATAACTATATGTCCCCGAAAATATTAAGCAGCTTGCCGACACAGTAATTATTGGTACATTGAGATTAGAGTACACTTTCATCACAATACAATTTGTGTATTTCCAATCAAATATCACAATTATGAAAACAGTAAGTTTCCATCACCATCCATTCACACATATGGAGTCACAACCACACAGATAACCTCAAGGAATACAAACAATTCACATATGTTTGACATGAGACTCAAGAACATACGAGATACCCAAAAAGCCTATCTCATTAATATATACACCTTTTCGGTAGTTTTGTACGTAGGCTACACGTAAATTAAAATAGTTCCATGAACGCCTACCAGTAACAACATTGATAGGCAGTACACCCACCATCAGAATATTTCAGACGTTTTCATGCGTCTAAATATATCAAAAATTGTAAGATTAATAACATTTCGCTTCAACTAAATTTTGTACACTTTCAATGTAACAATTGAGTGTAAAACACTAATAAGCAACGTCAAGCTACTGAACTTAAAAACCTGAACCAACTTACCATATTTCCAGTAATGTTGATTAAAAGTGATGAAAGAAAGCATTATACTCACCGAATCCATAACGCACTTCCATGTACAATCTCACCAATCATCTTCCATGGTATAATTCCAACAATTTCCATTTCTCACTTGAATACTTTCACAAGTAAAAATATCCTTCAGAATCCTTATTATATCCTTTCATAGAATGTTAGTAGTGTAGGCTTCAATGGGACGCTCTATATTCATAGTTCCCAACCTGAAATAAATACCACAAAAAATGACATACGGTACCGGTACGAGTCTCTCTCTCTCTCTCTTTTTTTTTTTTTTTTTTTTTTTTTTTACGAGGGAATGTGGGAAATCTGCTAACAGACGCTTGAAGAGGGTCCGCACTCTTCAAGTGTGTGGGGCTCTTACCCACTAAAACCCACACACCCTTCTCCCACGACGTGTATATCCGCTCTCGCAACAAACTAGACATAGCATCAACTTATATGAATTATTATGTATCAACTTATTACAGCTATACTTGGTATACACACTTTCGTCTTAACCACACGACTTACAATTGTGAAACATACATGGAAAATGTTATTGTTCAACAATATTTCTCAAGTATCACCATTATGACAGCCATAATGTTATGAGAACCAGTGGAAATATTATTTATTCAAATAACCATTTATCTCTAGGATAACAGCTAATACTTTCCTCTACGAATTATACAAATTTTGCATTAAGTTAATCACACTCATTATAATAATGAACAACATTGACAATCCTCAGAATGGAAGCTCTTAGAGAATATTAGTGAGACATACATCAGAATGGTGCAAACATACATTTCCACTACTATCTACTGTATATACACATAACTATTCAGTGTAAAACAGTGCACATGCTAAAATGATAATGACTGACGTCTTCACAACTAATTATACAAACATGCGAATATAATATACGTATTAGACACAGTCATGTTTTCCACAACACACATTATTACATGAAAAATATAATACCCAATGAACTACTCAATTATCCCAATGATAAAAACACACAATTTTTACTAGAAACAACACACACTTATTAGAGATTACATACGTCACCAAAATCTCTCAAGTAACACAATAACTACATCTATACAGTAGTACTGTGCATACACACAAATGAAAGTAGTTGCATGAACGCCCATCAGTAACAACAAAGGTAGGCAGTACGCCTATAGCCAGTATATTTGTGAATGGTTTATACCTCATAACATATACATATATCAAATATATTAAAGATAATAAGAGTTCAATCCTAATCAATTTTGTATACTCTAAAATAAAACATCCGCATCAAAAACTAATCCTATAGGTCATCTAACTACTGTACATTAAAACATGAACCAACTTACCATAGGTTCAGTAAGGTCGATTAAAAGTGTTTAAGAGAGAACAATACTCACCGAATCCAAGACACACTTCCATATACAGTCTCTCTTCCACCTTCCATGGTATCATTCAAGGAATAAACCACCTCCATTTCTTACTTTGAATATATTCCCAAGTAAAAATCTCTTCCTGCATCCTTATTATTTCCATTCATACTCCTAGAATATTAGCAGTGTAGGTTAAAGTAGGACGCTCAATGTTCATATTTCCCAACCTGCAATAAATTTCACAACAAATTACACAATAGTTGAAAGACAACATGGGAGTGGTAAGTTTTGTGTTTTAATAGGAAGGAATACGAACCTGAATAAAAGCGGTGGTCTTGAAGACACATCAGTAATCCTGGATGTTTTTGTGAATGTTTTCCTTTCCATGTGGAAATTATTCGTTTAACATAGCACTGTAGACCTATGAACTTACATGGAAAATTATGTATCAAAATAGTATAGCTATACTTCGTATACACACTTTACTCTTAACCACGCGATGTACAATTGTGGATAACATTGCCTACAAGTACGCTTGTTTTTCGAGTTGGTAAGTTTTCAACATCAGTAGCAAACATAAGAATGGTGCAAGCATACATTTCTACTACTACCTTTACACACATAAAAATTCAGTGTAAAAACAGCGCACATATTAAAATGATAATGGCTATATATGTCCACAATTCATTATGCAAACATGCGAATATAATATGCATTCTGTTAAGTTCATGTTTTCCAAGACATGCATTATTGCACTTAAAAGTGTAATTACCGATGAACTACTCAAGTACGCAAATGATACAAATTTAATATTTTCACTAGAAGCGATACATATTTGGTACAATTAGAGTTTCCACAAGACACCAACTGCCCTCTAGTATCTCAATAATTAATATAACAATATTACAACAACTCTGAAACAAAAATATTAAGCAGCTTGCCCACACAAAATGTTGGTGGTTTGAGATTACAGTACTATTTATACACTTTCATCAGTAAGTAATTTGTATAATTCCATTCAAATATCACAATAATGTAAACATTAAGGTTCTATCACCAGCTAGTCATACATAATCAGATATATACAGATACCACAAACATTACAACCACTCCAGATATGATTCACATATTACAAAGTAGTACATACGAGATTCTCGAATGGCCCATCTAATTAATAACTACACATTTTCAGTAGTTTGGTACACACACAAATCAAAATAGTTACATGAATGCCCATCAGTAACAATAGTGATAGGCAGTTAACCCATAACTAGTATCTTTGAGAAGGATTTTTCATCAAACATCTCAATATACCAAACTTCGTGGAGATAATCACAGATCATATCTAGTAAATTTTGAACACTTCCAATGAAAATATTCACATCAAATACTCATGAGGTGGCATCTTCAAACTACTGTACTTTAGGTTCAGATGGGTTAAGTAAATATGTTCAAGAGAGAATTATACTCACCGAATCCATGACACACTTCCAAATACAGTCTCTCTTCTCGACTTCCATAACAGCATTCAAGGAGAAAACAATCTCCATCTCTTACTTTGAATGCATTCCAAGTAAAATTCTCTTTCAACTTCCTTATTATTTCCATTCATAGAATGTTAGCAGCGTAGGTTAACGTATGATACTATATGTTCATAGTTCTCAACCTGCAATAAATTACACAACAAGGCAACATGGAAGTGGTAAGTTTGTCGTTTCTATAGGAAGGCATACGAACCTAAATAAAACCTGCCTGTTCGATGCCTCACCAGTTATCCTGGATAATTTTGTGTGTGTGTTCGTTTGTGGTAAATATCCGTCTTACATTGCACTGTAGACCTATGAACTTATATGGAAAATTATCGTACAACATAACTTTTCTAGTATCTAATTATTACAGCTATTCCTGGTATACACACTTGGTATCTCAATAATTAATATAACAAAATCACAATAACTCTGGAACGAAAACATTAAGCAGCTTGCCCACACAAAAATTGGTACATTGAGATTACAGTACTATTTATCCACTTTCATCGGAAAATAATTAGAGTATTTCCATTCAAACATCGCAATAATGTAAACAGTTCCTACAGGTATTAACACATATGAAGTCAATACCGCACAGATATCACAAACATTACAACCACTCCTGATATGATTCACATATGAGAATGTAGTACATACGAGATACTCAAACAACCTCTCTCATTACAAACAACAACTCTTCAGTAGTTTTGTACATACACACACACAAATTAAAATAGTTGCATGAACCCCCATCAGTAACAATAGTGATAGGCAGTATACCCATCACCAGTATCTTTGAGAAAGGGTTATGCGTCAAACATCTGAATATACAAAATATCGTAGAGATATCAGCACTTCGCATCAACTTAATTCTGTACACATGCAATGAAATCATTCTCAGCAAATACTAATAAGGTAGCAACTTCAAACTACTGTACATTAAAACATGAACCAACTTACCATAGGTTCAGTAAGTTCGATTAAAAGTGCTCAGAGAGAATTATACTCACCGAGACCATAACACATCTCCTCTCAACTTCCATGCTAGCATTCAAGGAGAAATCCATCTCCATTTCATACGTTTAATACTTTCACAAGTAAAATTCCATTCCAGCATTCTTATTATTTCCATTCACAGAATATTAGCAGTGTAGGATAACGTATGACACTCATATGTTCATAGTTCTCAACCTGCAATAAATTACACAACAATTGACCCACTAGCCCAAAGGCGACATGGGAATGGTAAGTTTGTCGTTTCTATAGGAAGGAATACGAACCTAAATAAAACATGCGGGCTCGATGACTCATCAGTTATCCAGGATAATTGGGTGTGTGTGTCCGTTTGTCGTAAATATCCGTCTTACATTGCACTGTAGACCTGTGAACTTATATGGAAAATTGTCGTACAACATCATTTTTCTAGTATCAAATTATTACAGCTATTCCTGGTGTACACACCTGATATCTCAATAATTAATATAACAAAATCACAATAACTCTGAAACGAAAATATGAAGCAGCTTGCCCACACAAAAAATTGTTACATTGAGATTATAGTATTACATATACACTTTCATCGGAAAATAATCAGTGTATTTCCATTCCAATATCACAATAATGTAAACAGTAAGTTTCCTACCAGCTAGAAACACATATGAAGTCAATACCGCACAGATATCACAAACATTACAACCACTCCAGTTATGATTCGCATATGAAAATGTAGTGCATACGCCATTCTCAAACAGCCTATCTCTTTACTATCAACAAATATTCAGTAATTTTGTACACACACACAAATGAAAATTGTTGCATGAACCCCCATCAGTAACAAGAGTGATAGGCAGTATACCCATCACCAGTATCTTAGGGAATGGGTTATGCGTCAAACATCTGAATATACAAAACTTCGTTGAGATATTAACATTTCGCATCAACTACATTTTGTACACATGTAATGAAAACATTCTCGTCAAATACTTAGGCCTATAAGGTAGGAAATTCAAATTACTTTAAAACATGAACCAACTTACCATAGGTTCAGTAAGGTCAATTGAAAGTGTTCAAGAGAGAATTATACTCACCGAATCCATAACACACTTCCAAATACAGTCTCACCTCTCAATTTCCATGGAAGCATTCAAGGAGAAAACCATCTCCATTTCTTACTTTGAATACTTTCACACGTAAAAATATGTTCCAGCTTCCTTATTATTTTCATTCACAGAATGTTAGAAGCGTAGCTTAACGTATGACACACTATGTTCATAGTTCACAACCTGCAATAAATTTCACAACAATTGACACACTAGCCCAAAGACAACATGGGAATGGTAATTTTGTTGCTTTAATGGTAAGTAATACGAACCTGAATTAAAGCTCCTTTCTGTGTAGTAATTATCTGTCTTATATAACACTGTAGACCTATGAACTTATATGGAAAATTAATATACACCAATATTTCTCAGTTATCACTATTATGACAGCTGTAATCTTTGGGAGTACTGATGGAAATAATCTCACGAGGATCATAACTTATATTTTCCTTTACGAATTATACACTCGTTGCATTTGACCACACATATTACAAGTATGATGAACATTTCCTATCCATAGTTTGTACGCTTGCTTATGGAAATTAGTTTTCACCAATCAGAGAATCACACATAAACATTCAGTGTAAAAGATTGAACATATATTAAAAGGGTAATGACTATAGATCTCCACAACTAATTAGGTAAACATGCAAATATAATATTCGTTTTCATCACGGTCATTTTTTCACCACATACATTATTATATCTTAAAATGATCTACTCAAACATTCCAATGATAGAAACTAGGACCCACACATTAGAGATTCCACACACCATGTCCTCTCAGGTATTACAATAATGAAGATAGCAAAATTACAATAACTCAGAAACAAATACATTAAGCACCTTGCCCACACAAATAAGTACTTTGGGAATACGGTAGTATTGATCCACTTTCAATAGGAAATAATTTGTGTATTTCAAATATCACAAATAATGATTACAGTAAGATTCCATCACCAGTTGTTCACACATGTGAAGTCAAAGACATTACAACCACTCCATTGTTTCACATATGAGAATATAGTACATACGAGATTCTCAAATTGCCAATCTCATAACTACATCTTATCAGTAGTTTTGTGCGGACACACATGAAAGTCCATCAGTATCAACAGTGATAGGCAGTACACCCATAACCAGTATATTTGAGAAGGGTTTATGTGTCAAAAGGTCTAAATGTATCAAATATCGTAAAGATAATAACAGTTCGCTTCTATTTAATTGTGTACACTTCCAATAAGAACATTCGCGTCAAATACTAATCAGATAGCAAATTCAAACTACTGTAATTCAAAACGTGAACCAACTTACCATAGGTTCTGGGAGGTTAATTAAAAGTGTTCAAAGGGAGCATTTTACTCACCAAATCCATAACACACTTCCATACATAGTCCTCTCACCTTCCAAGGTAGCATTCACGGAATTAACCATCTCCATTTCTTGCTTAGAATACTTTACCAAGTAAGAATTTGTTTTCAGCGGCCATGTATTTTCCCATTCACGTAGAGTAGGTTTAAGTATGCCGCTCCATAGTTGATCATAGTTCCCAACCTGCAATACATTTCAAAACAAATGACATAATAGTCATATGATAACATGGAAATGGTAAGTTTGTCGTTTTAGTAGGAAGGAATACGAGCCTTAATAAAAACGGCGGGCTTGATGTCACTTCAGTTATCCTGGATGTTCAAGTGCAAGTGGTCCTTTTTTTGTGGTACATATCTATATTGCGTAGCTGTGTAGACCTCCACACTTTCGTGAAATATTATTGTAAACCTATTTTACTCAAATATAATGGCACCAATACATACTGTACAGTGTACACTAACAGTATTATAGCATAATTTTGTACACAGATGAAACTAGTTGCATGAACACCCATCAGTAACCATATCCATGATATCCTAACGGATTATATAAGCATATGGAAGTATTAGTTGTCATTGCTTCAAGTATAGCATATTGATGTTGCTATGACTAATAAGGGCCATTCAATGAGAAACGAGCCGGAGGCTATAAAATGAAAACCGCTGAAAAGACCTGGCCTGGGGTCGACAGTGCGGTGAGGTACCAAACTCGCGACACGGCCACACTCACACGCGATGACAGAGCGAGCAAGTATACGCGTCGACCGTCCACTGCACTCAGTCGTGCGTAAACTAGTGACATGGAGGCCTTAAAAGAAGAGAAAAGAAGTGCAGTGCGTTTCCTGACAGCGGATGAGTGCGTGGAATGGAAATTCATCGAACAGTGGCACAAGTGTACGGTGAGCACAGCCTGTCCGTGGTAAGGGTTAGGGCGTGGTACAAGCGATTCAAGGAAGGACGGATGTCGTTGGCCGATGATGCACGGTCTGGAGCACCACACCGCATTACCGATGACGTTGTCCAGCAGGTTGATGTCCTCATTATGTGAGACTGGTGAGTTATGGTAGCAGTCATTGCCACAGAGTTCGGAGTGTCGGAAGTTGTCATACCATCATTAAAGACTGATCGCAATTTAGCAAATAGTGCGGCCAATGTGTGCCTTATAGTCTTCAACTAGTACAGGAAGCATGTGGAATGGGACTCTGTTTGGATCATCTGCTGCGCATTGCCAAAGAAGGGAATGCGTTCCTGGCACTGTTGGTCGCAGGACACGAGACATGGAGCAATCATTTTGAACCCGAGACAAAACGACAAAGTCGCCAATGGGAGCATGCGGGTTTGCCGCCACCCAAAAGTCCAAGGCTGTCCGCTCAAGTACGGGGAAGGTTATGCTCAGCTTCTTCTTTGACCAAAAGGGCCCCCTTCTTATGGACTTCCTACAGCACGGTGAATGAGCAGTGACACAAACCTTAACCTCCCTTTGCTCAGCGATCTAATCGAAACGACCAGGGCCGCTCACTTGAGTACAATACGTGTCCACTACGTCTTATAATCACAAATGAAATTTTAAATTGATGGGTGTGAAAAACAAACCGACTACCCGTATGCAAAATAACACAAATCACTCAATCATCAGATTGATTTCGACTCCAGACTTGTTATAAGGCATGATCCAACTTACCGCAGGTCCAAAAGTTGGTGCTGTAGTCCAGTCTAGTGAATACAGAACATGATACTTCTTCAAAGGCAGCACGAGCAATACAACCAACAAGACGAAACCTCTGTTAGCATCCTTATAATATTGGTTCAAGTAAAATTATCCATCTTAATAGCTCCCACCTGCAAGAGATTCAAAATGAAGTGAAGAAATAATACAAAGAAAATGGTAAATTAACATTTAAACAAGTTTAAAATGGCTGGATTGTTAAATTTAGATTATGCCTGTCATTGCTGTGCGAGTTGACATTCAGTGACGCCTTGTTTCCAGCCGGATCGCACTTCAATTTCACTTCAAGTAAGTTATACATATTTTTTTCCTTCATATACGTGAAATAGATGATGGTGATGATAATTTTGTTTTACAGGGTGCAATATCCAGGTCATTTGGACCTTGAAACACAGAAAAAATACGAATTCATTTTAAAATATAGAGATGGATGCCTAAATCAAACAAGATGTTCAGTAAAGAACATATAGCCTACTTTCTCCTAAATGCATGGGTATTGTTATAACTCTTTGTCCTTTTCAAGGAGTATGATTGAATGTTGGTTGTAGGAGCTTGTTGAAATACAACGTGCTATAGGGATATTAAACATGAATATGAGGTGCCCTTTGCTAGTGCTACCTCTGTACCAAATTTCGTTCAATTCGGTTTCACCGTGTTCGAATTGATAGGGGGAATCGATTTGCACACATACTTGGCCACCATCTGCAAACTATTGGGCTGATGTTCTTGCAGTTTGGTCAGAATATGTTTCCCACACAAAGATATGGTGTTGCAAAATTAGGTAGAGACTAGATTATTAGGTTGGTCGTAATTACATTTTAGCTTTTAACATTTGGGTGGTCGCGAATACGTTTCCATCAAGATAGCGGTGATATAAAACATGACACTGAGGTGCCCTTTGCTAGTGCTACCTCTGTACCAAATTTCGTTCATTCGGTTCCACCGTGTTCGAAATAATAGGGGGAATCAATTTTGACATAAAGATGGCCGCCATCCTCAAACTATTTGGCTAATGACCTATTAGATTGGTCAAAGGATGCTCCCTCCATAAAGGTATGTTGTTGCAAAGTTTGGTAGAGTTCGGATGGTTATGTTAGTCGTAATTTGATTTAAGCTTTAATCATTCGTGTGGCCGCCATTACGTTTCTGTCAATATGGTGGCGATATTAATCATGACACTGAGATGCTCTTTGCTAGTGCTATCTCTGTACCTAATTTCGTTCCATTCGGTTTCAGCGTGTTTGAATTAATAGGGGGAATCAATTCTGACACAAAGATGGCCGCCATCCGCAAACTATTAGGCGAATGACCTATTAGATTGGTCAAAGGATGCTCCCTCCATAAAGGTATGTAGTTGCAAAATTTGGTAGAGATCGGATGATTAGGTTAATCGTAATTTTATTTAAGCTTTGAACATTCGTGTGGCCGCCATTACGTTTCAGTCAAGATGGCGGCGATATAAAACATGATATTGAGGTGCCCTTTGCTAGTACTACCTCAGTACCAAATTTCGTTCCATTCGGTTCCACCGTGTTCGAATTAATAGGGGGAATCAATTTTGACATAAAGATGGCCTCCATCCGCAAACTATTAGGTGAATGACCTATTAGATTGGTCAAAGGATGCTCCCTCCATAAAGGTATGTAGTTGCAAAATTTGGTAGAGATCGGATGATTAGGTTAATCGTAATTTTATTTAAGCTTTGAACATTCGTGTGACCGCCATTACGTTTCAGTCAAGATGGCGGCGATATAAAACATGACACTGAGGTGCCCTTTGCTAGTGCTACCTCTGTACCAAATTTCGTTCCATTCGGTTCCACCGTGTTCGAATTAATAGGGGGAATCAATTTTGACATAAAGATGGCCGCCATCCGCAAACTATCAGGTGAATGACCTATTAGATTGGTCAAAGGATGCTCCCTCCTTAAAGGTATGTAGTTGCAAAATTTGGTAGAGATCGGATGATTAGGTTAATCGTAATTTGATTTAAGCTTTGAACATTTGTGTGGCCGCCATTACGTTTCCGTCAAGATGGCGGCGATATAAAACATGACACCGAGGTGCCTTTTGTTAGTACTACCTCTGTACCAAATTTCGTTCCATTCGGTTGCACCGTGTTCGAATTAATAGGGGGAATCGATTTTCACACAAAGATGGCCGCCATCCGCAAACTATTACGCTGATGACCTATTGGTTTGGTCAAAGGATGCTCCCCCCATAAAGGTATGTTGTTGCAAAATTTGGTAGAGATCGGATGATTAGGTTGGTCGTAATTTGATTTAAGCTTTGAACATTTATGTGGCCGCCATTACGTTTCCGTCAAGATGGCGGCGATATAGAACATGACACTGAGGTGCCTTTTTTTAGTACTACCTCTGTACCAAATTTCGTTCCATTCGGTTCCACCGTGTTCGAATTAATAGGGGGAATCGATTTTCACACAAAGATGGCCGCCATCCGCAAACTATTACACTGATGACCTATTGGTTTGGTCAAAGGATGCTCCCCCCCCCATAAAGGTATGTCGTTGCAAAATTTGGTAGAGATCGGATGATTAGGTTAGTCGTAATTTTATTTAAGCTTTGAACATTTGTGTGGCCGCCATTACGTTTCCGTCAAGATGGCGGCGATATAAAACATGACACTGAGGTGTCCTTTGCTAGTGCTACCTTTGTACCAAATTTCGTTCAATTCGCATTCACCGTGTTCGAATTGATAGGGGGGGGGGGGGCAGACATTCAGAGTACACACACTCACACACACACACACACACACACACACACAGACACACAGACACACACACACACAGACTCACACACACACATACACACACACAGACAGACACTTTTTCGCCCTGTGTTGATCTCATAAGTCTACTTTCATTTTTTGCAAAAATCGAAAGTAGGCTAAAAATACCTTAAAATACATTTGAAAATTTTAACAACAAAATCCGTGCTCGAAATAGAATATAGATAATTTAAAAACTAAACAAAATCATAATTTTGAATCAAAAGGACAGTGGAAAATTTAGATTGCGCTCCAGCACACTATCTTCTATAAAATGGACGACGTGATAGCAGCTACCACGTCATCGGCTAATATGGGATGAATCGAATCGTGTACATCTAAATATTTTCGCAGGTCATCGAAATCCATACACGCGTTTAAAATGTTGGCCACAGTGAATACGGCTCTACAGGTACAAAGTGGGGAAGTGGGTTTTCTCTTCGTATCAGACAGTTTACGAGTGGGTGGACCTTTGCATAACCTATCCCTAATGACGGATTCTTCCATGTCTGGGAGGAACTCCACCACACACGAGTAGTTCCCGTAATCACTCTCAGTTCACAGGGTCTGGACCAACTACCCAATGAGTTTCCTATAATGACAGTACTTGAGGACGTAGCTGAGAGCAAATATCTCTAGCTGGTGCCTCCACTGGTCGAAGTGCGAATGATGTAGCCTCTTTCGCAGTTGGTCCGCTAACTCATTTACCGCAATTCCCATGTTGGCTCACTTCCCTCTGACTGAAGGAACATTATTATTGTATAGTAGAAGATGAATTCCCAACGAAGAAACATAGTTTATTATTTTGTAATTACTTTCTGTTCAACAAATCTTATAGTTTAGAGGCGAGCTATTTAGGATGGTTTTCCTTAGAGATTCGGAGACAAAAATATGACTAATTTAATAAAGAGGACCTAATGTTTTTCAGTCGGTCAACACGATTGTCCCCAATTGTAACTGGTGATTCCCCAAACTTGAAAATAAATACATGAGATTAATAAACAAGATGTTCAGTAAAGAACATATAGCCTACTTTCTCCTAAATGCATGGGTGTTGTTATAACTCTTTGTCCTTTTCAAGGAGTATGATTGAATGTTGGTTGTAGGAGCTTGTTGAAATACAACGTGCTATAGGGATATTAAACATGAATATGAGGTGCCCTTTGCTAGTGCTACCTCTGTACCAAATTTCATTCAATTCGGTTTCACCGTGTTTGAATTGATAGGGGGAATCGATTTGCACACATACTTGGCCACCATCTGCAAACTATTGGGCTGATGTTCTTGCAGTTTGGTCAGAATATGTTTCCCACATAAAGATATGGTGTTGCAAAATTAGGTAGAGACTAGATTATTAGGTTGGTTGTAATTACATTTTAGCTTTTAACATTTGGGTGGCCGCGATTACGTTTCCATCAAGATAGCGGTGATATAAAACATGACACTGAGGTGCCCTTTGCTAGTGCTACCTCTATACCAAATTTCGTTCCATTTGGTTTCAGCGTGTTTGAATTAATAGGGGGAATCGATTTTCACACAAAGATGGCCGCCATCCGCAAACTATTAGGCTGATGACCTATTGGTTTGGTCAAAGGATGCTCCCCCCATAAAGGTATGTCGTTGCAAAATTTGGTAGAGATCGGATGATTAGGTTAGTCGTAATTTGATTTAAGCTTTGAACATTTGTGTGGCCGCCATTACGTTTCCGTCAAGAAGGCGGCGATATAAAACATGACACTGAGGTGTCCTTTGCTAGTGCTACCTTTGTACCAAATTTCGTTCAATTCGCATTCACCGTGTTCGAATTGATAGGGGGGGACAGACATCCAGAGTACACACACTCACACACACACAGACACACAGACACACACACACACAGACTCACACACACACATACACACACACAGACAGACACACTTTTTTCGCCCTGTGTTGATCTCATAAGTCTACTTTCATTTTTTGCAAAAATCGAAAGTAGGCTAACTTAGATGATCAGTTATGATCGTCAAGCGATCATCATCAGGTCCTTTACACATCGGCTATTAAATCAATGTCTACAAGTATGGGTTATGATATTCACAATATATACACTTGTTTACTTGCAGTAGTAATTAAGCAAGCACAACTAGTCAAGATATGAGATTTCTTTGTTGAGTAGCTTAGTGTGATTATGTGATTGTTATTAAATGGTCAGGTTATTGTGGATTGTGTACTTAGCTGTTTATGAGATGTGTGGTCCATTTCCGCGCAGCTGCCACCAACACTGTCTGCACTGAACTGGAAGGAATTTCCTGTCTTGTTACGTTAACTCTTAACTTCCTTGTCTTTCCTACCGCATTCCTTGCTGCTTGTGTTTGTCAAACAATGTAACATATGTGTGTTGTCAAGTCTAAAATGTCCTAATATGGTGTATTCTAGACTTCTTTAACAATTAAAAGCCACTTTCATTCTCGCCACGCGTAATCTAATGACTCCCATAAGCGCTATCCGGTCTTTTTGATTTCAGGAATAGGAAACTGCCCTTTACAATTGGGTACAATCGTGTTGACCGACTGAAAGACATTAAATTTCTACTACTAAGGTAACACTGAACAAGTAGTTCCGTGAAGGACTATATAGCCTATTTTCATATGTCCTACTTATATTAATTGCGTCTATCAACATACAAAATTTCAGTTTGATTGCTGTAATAGATTCGCACATATTGAGAACCGTCTAAATATTTTGGATGGTCACCATGTTGGATTTATATATATATAGGCATTAGAGTTATGTACTATTACATGAATATTATTGTGTAGGTGATTTATTAAAACTTCAATCGCATGATTAAAACACAAAAAATAAAAATGAGATTTTAAAATTTCCCTCAGCCGCCATCTTGTGGTTATGAAAATAATTTAAATGAATTAGATGCCAGTGGGTTAAAATGTATATAAGCATTTACCGTACCAAGTTTCACTGCGCTCCGATGGTTAAATCACGAGAAACATTCATTTGAATATTTAAATTTCACGTCGCCGCCATGTCTATAAACATAAAACATTTCAGTTTCATTGCTGTCATAGATCGATAGATATTGCAAATCGTCCAGATATTTTGGATGGTCGCCATGGAGGATTTTAATATGTAGACCATTGCGTTATGTACTATTTGATGAGGATTATTGTGTACGTTCATTATTCAAACGTTGATTTCAATCGCAAGATTAGAACACAAGAAATGGAAACTTAATTTTTAATTTTGCACAGCTTCATTTTGAGGTTATGCAAACAATGGAACTAAATTGGATGTCAGTGCATTGCAATTTGTATAGTCATTTGCTGTTACCAAGTTTCACTGGATTCGGATGGTTAAATCGCGAGAAAAGTATATTTAAATATTTGAACTTCGCTTGGACCCCATGTTCGGTTTGAAGTTAACAGGTTTTTGAAAGCCACATAGGTGTCCTTTATCACCGTACAAAATTTCAGGGTGATATGAGTAATAGATTCGGAGATATAGAATGCCGGTGATATATTTCGTACAGCCAACATGTTGGATTGGTGAGACGTAATAAAATTTGAAGGGTCAGCCGAAATAGTTCTATGACCTTACCGAGTTTCATTGAAATCGTCGAGCCGTTTAGAAGTTATTAGGGGGGGGGCAGACAAATACATGGACACATAGGTTACACACACACGGACAAAAGGTGAACTCATAAGCCTATTTATTTTTCATCAATGAAAATAGGCTAAAATGGCTTACATCACGATAGTACAAAGGATATGTGGTGATTAGTCCTTTAAATTAATTACCTGTGGGATCTGACTATGAATGATGTAATAAGAATTCGAAACATATTTTTCCTTTCTAAGCGTGCTACCAAAATTAAAATTGAAAATAGAATTCGTCCCAACGTGTTGTGTCACTATTTGATCTCACATTGTTTGTCACAGTAGGTAAGGGTCGTATTAGTTATGCTCTGTATCATCAAGTGATTGACGAGATTAGTATTCAGTTCTTACCGTCTAATACGACCAGATTCAGTGGGTTCTACTAGCAAGACCCACGCGATACGTTACTATGCCAAGCGTCATAGGTATGTCCTATTATAATTCCATACTAGATTTTCGTATCCTTTATTATATGTGTGTGCTGCAGTTGTGAAAAGAGTAGTTTCCTCATTAACCTCTACGCTCCCGAGGCTCGGGACAGTCGGGACTGACGGTACGGCACACTTGCAGAAACGTATGCAGCGTGATGAGCAGTACAGCATGCGCTACAATTATGCTGTCAGTCAAGTTCTGCCCTGGAGATAATGGTCAACCTCTCGCCTAAAATAAAGTCTAATGCCATATAACCCTGTGCTTTAGGAATTATTTACAAAAGTAGGTACCAGAAGGATTAAATTGTCATACAAACCATTAAAATCAACAGGCTAGAACGTCAGAATCAGTCGATTTTTTAAATGGCTTAGTTGTTGAAATATTTCCAAAATTACGCAGCGAAGGGATATGATCGTCGTAAGAATCACTAAAATCAGTCGTCTAGAACGTCAGAAATAGTGTTTATAAATGTTTGAACGTGTTTGAAACATAGAATAGTGAATAATTAGCAAAAGCAATAGAGAATGTCATGTATGGTTAGACTGAATTGAAATATTTCCCAGGCGAAGTGTGAGAGTTACAATGGGTTTATGACAGCCTGTTGAGAGAACTGAACTCATTCGTTTTAATATTCGTCATGGTTTTACAGCTGTAATGCTATTTCGTCATCCAGATCAGCAAAAGTCAATCAATCTCGTCTTTATAATGTACTTTAAACGTAATGCACTTGGTCTTGGATCGTGTTTGACCAGATCCATGATGAAGGGCAGGGAGGGCCTGCTGGTTAATAGCTGGTAGTCTCTACCTGAGGCTAGCAAGTGATGGGGGACACATTTTCATTTTACCTCATCCCAATGTCAAAAGGTTTTTATATTTGTACTCTATTCCTCGGAGAAATTTAATACAGTCACCCAAGAAATATTCTAAATAATTTAACCCCATATGGTACATCTCAGGTCTCAAACATGCTTCGGAGGGGTCATCAAAACAACTATTTCTACAGTCTACTCCTAGATCTTTCCACACTTTCTTATATTGTTTTGCCCAAGTCCAAGATTATACCTGACACCCTCGTTGTACTTTTACAATAATTTCCTTTCACCAGTCATTGGAGTGTCAAAATCGTAGACGAGTGTTTGTCTCCAACTTACACACAGTACACGAATCATCACAACGTGTACTTAGTTATGGGGTTCAAAACTTTTTTCATCTCGATTGCAACAGGTACGCGAATCACCATCCTTCTCAGCAAAAAATGATACTCACACAAATAACAGTGGGAAATATCTTCTGCGTATTTTTAGCCTACTTTCGATTTTTGCAAAAAATGAAAGTAGACTTATGAGATCAACACAGGGCGAAAAAAGTGTGTCTGTCTGTGTGTGTGTATGTGTGTGTGTGAGTCTGTGTGTGTGTGTGTATGTGTGTGTGTGAGTCTGTGTGTGTGTGTGTGTGTGTCTGTGTGTGTGTGAGTGTGTGGACTCTGAATGTCTGTCCCCCCCTATCAATTCGAACACGGTGAATGCGAATTGAACGAAATTTGGTACAAAGGTAGCACTAGCAAAGGACACCTCAGTGTCATGTTTTATATCGCCGCCATCTTGACGGAAACGTAATGGCGGCCACACAAATGTTCAAAGCTTAAATCAAATTACGACTAACCTAATCATCCGATCTCTACCAAATTTTGCAACAACATACCTTTACGGTGGGAGCATCCTTTGACCAAACCAATAGGCCATCAGCGTAATAGTTTGCGGATGGCGGCCATCTTTGTGTGAAAATCGATTCCCCCTATTAATTCGAACACGGTGCAACCGAATGGAACGAAATTTGGTACAGAGGTAGTACTAAAAAAAGGCACCTCAGTGTCATGTTTTATATCGCCGCCATCTTGACGGAAACGTAATGGCGGCCACACAAATGTTCAAAGCTTAAATCAAATTACGACTAACCTAATCATCCGATCTCTACCAAATTTTGCAACAACATACCTCTATGGGGGGAGCATCCTTTGACCAAACTAATAGGTCATCAGCGTAATAGTTTGCGGATGGCGGCCATCTTTCTGTGAAAATCGATTCCCCCTATTAATTCGAACACGGTGCAACCGAATGGAACGAAATTTGGTACAGAGGTAGCACTAGCAAAGGGATCTCAGTGTCATGTTTTATATCGCCGCCATATTGACAGAAACGTAATGGCGGCCACACAAATGTTCAAAGCTTAAGTTAAATTACGACTAACATAACCATCCGATCTCTACCAAACTTTGCAACAACATTCCGTTATGGAGGGAGCATCCTTTGACCAATCTAATAGGTTATTAGCCTAATAGTTTGCGGATGGCGGCCATCTTTATGTCAAAATTGATTCCCCCTATTTATTCGAACACGGTGGAACCGAATGAACGAAATTTGGTACAGAGGTAGTACTAGCAAATGGCACCTCAGTGTCATGTTTTATATCGCCGCCATCTTGACAGAAACGTAATGGCGACCACACAAATGTTCAAAGCTTAAGTTAAATTACGACTAACATAACCATCCGATCTCTACCAAACTATGCAACAACATTCCTTTATGGAGGGAGCATCCTTTGACCAATCTAATAGGTTATTAGCCTAATAGTTTGCGGGTGGCGGCCATCTTTATGTCAAAATTGATTACCCCTATTAATTCGAACATGGTGGAACCGAATGGAACGAAATTTGGTACAGAGGTAGCACTAGCAAAGGGCACCCCAGTGTCATGTTTTATATCGCCGCCATCTTGACTGAAACGTAATGCCGGCCACACGAATGTTCAAAGCTTAAATCAAATTACGATTAACCTAATCATCTGATCTCTGCCAAGTTTTGCAACTACATACCTTTATGGAGGGAGCATCCTTTGACCAATCTAATAGGTCATTCGCCTAATAGTTTGCGGATGGCGGCCATCTTTTTGTCAAAATCGATTCCCCCTATTAATTCAAACACGGTGAAACCGAATGGAACGAAATTTGGTACAGAGGTAGCACTAGTAAAGGGCATCTCAGTGTCATGATTTATATTGCCGCCATTTGACAGAAACGTAATGGCGGCCACACAAATGTTTAAAGCTTAAATCAAATTACGACTAACATAACCATCCGATCTCTACCAAACTTTGCAACAACATACCTTTATGGAGGGAGCATCCTTTGACCAATCTAATGGGCCATTAGTCTAATAGTTTGCGGATGGCGGCCATCTTTATGTCAAAATTGATTCCCCCTATTAATTCGAACACGGTGGAACCGAATGAACGAAATTTGGTACAGAGGTAGCACTAGCAAAGGGCACCTCAGTGTCATGTTTTATATCGCCGCCATCTTGACGGAAACGTAATGGCGGCCACACAAATGTTCAAAGCTTAAATCAAATTACGATGAGCCTAATCATCCGATCTCTAGCAAATTTAGCAACAACATACCTTTATGGAGGGAGCATACTTTGACCAAACTAATAGGTCATCAGCCTAATATTTTGCGGATGGCGGCCATCTTTGTGTGAAAATCGATTCCCCTTATCAATTCGAACACGGTGAAACCGAATGGAACGAAATTTGGTACAGAGGTAGGACTAGCAAAGGGCACCTCATATTCATGTTTAATATCCCTATAGCACGTTGCATTTCAACAAGCTACTACAACCAACATTCAATCATACTCCTTGAAAAGGACAAAGAGTTATAACAATACCCATGCATTTAGGAGAAAGTAGGCTATATGTTCTTTACTGAACATCTTGTTTTTTCATTCATATCATTAGGTCGGCTAAAATTCTCGAAGAGAAACGAGTTTGAAACCCACCTTTTTAATGCTGAGAGTCCGATTAGTTTTCGGCCGGCACTTATGCATTTTCTTTTCGACAATGTTCGAATGGCCAGTATCTTTGCGACGTCCTCCTTAGTCCGTCGAGTCTTCTTCTTGTAATTCAAAGGAAAGGACAGTTTATTCGGGCTTCTGTGAAGACCCTTCCCAAAACTTCCTTTTAACTCCGCTCGTATCTAGGCTACGAACTTGGTTAGTTTATCTCAACAATGCAGAATGCAGCAATCTGATTTTAATTATGATACTAGTTAGTTAGTTAGTTATTTAGTTAGTTATTGTTGTTTTAAGGGGCGGAACTACGAGGTCATCTGCCTCTAGTTATGATACTTTTAAATACGGTATATTTTCTTAAGGTTTATTAAATGATTTACCTCTTTTTGCAATTCGTGTTCACAGACGATTCAATGAATGGTTCTGTTTCTGTTTCGACATATTTTCTCTTCTTGATGGTCAATAAAGTAAACATAGTTTCCAGCGAACGCTATTGGGAATCACGTTTGCTGCATCTGTCTTCCCTTACTTGAGCATGTTCTTTATCTGATTTTGGTCATCTGAAGCATTTTATAAAATTAAGCTAAGCTCACTACCGCAAAAGGCTTCCGGGCCGTTTTGAACTGAAATCCAATAGTTCCGATTTTAGTTCAGCATGTAATCGCCATCGAGGTGAACAAAACACAGTTCAATAATTATATTAGCCTTCCGCTTGCAAGCATGAAACCACTGTTAGAAAACGGTTGGATTTTAGGAAACGTGTTACATGTGATGCTATTGTATTTGATCTTTTAATTATTGATTTCATACACAGACACAAGGGGCAGATGACCTCGCTCTTCCGCCTCTTAAAACAACAGACACAACACAGGCCATTCTTAGTCTGGTATCATCTCTACTTAGTATAAAACGAAGTCCCCGATTCTTGGATGTGACGGGTAATCTCGAGAACCTCTGGATGGATTTTGATGCGGCTTTCACCATTCTATAAAAGATATCTCGGGGATGATATATGTAGAACATTATTTATTTTTGATCAAAGAAAGCCGAGCAGTAACGATTTCAGTTAAAAAGTAAAAATAAAGTAAAAACGGGCGTCTGAGCGCTTTGTAAGCTTACGCTGGGCAAACCGATAAAACGTTTAATATGCTATGAGTGTAAGAATTTTTCAGCATGAAAGGTTCTACAAGCATATCTTCAATACTTCGCCCACTATAAATGTTTTCACGTTTTCATTTCTTCCATCCATGTACATTCAAATACTGAGGTGACAGTTTACGAGCTAGCTAAGGGCGAGTCTATCACCCCTGTTACAGCCTAGCTAGCGGCCGAACCTATTACCCCAGATACAGCCAGCAACAAACCGTCAAGTCGTATTGAGTTAAGACTTCAGAGAAGGGTGGTTGTGTTTGAAGTTTCCTTGGAAGTGCAACTCGGCTTTTCTTCATTTCGCCTGTGTATTTTGCGGACGGAAGGGGGATTTGTGTTTCATGCACCTCGCCATTCCCTGAAAGTGCAACTCGGCTTTTCATTTCGCCTGTGAACTTTTCGTTCCACAAAATACACAGTTGATTTAAGATTGGACGGAAGGGGGATATGTGTTTCATGCACCCCGCCATGCTTAAATTACGTCTGACTAGAATTCGTTATAATTAATAGACCAGTCAGTGTTTTAAGCCATCATGCCGAGATGTAAAACGGATATAGGTCATAGTTCATTGACATCGAAAAAAAAGCGCTTATCCCATAACAATGAAACAGAGCAACAAATAATTTCTCGATTGTCACAAGAGAAAGAAAGGAATACTTCACAAAGGCCAAGGGAGTCATTTCCACAAGTTCCTTTGACACAGGGAAGAAAGGTTCATGGTTTGTGGTCCGATAATGAGAATTCTGCTATGAATTATGATTCCTTCATAAATTACATAAATTATGCTTCAGTATCTTTTGGTACAATGTCTGTTGTCTGCCAATACTGTTCAGCTCAAAAATGGAAAGAGGAATCAAAAGGTAGGCTATATGTTCTTTTGAGGGAAAAGTAAAACTAGAAGGAATCCTTCCCCCTCCCGAACCTTTGCACTCCCTTGTCACAGGAAACCACCCTAAGAGTAAAGAATTCATGAAGCACATACGTCATTATAATAATGCATTTCAAATGACCACCTTCATGAGTACACAAGTAATCGAACGTGGCTTCATGCCGACATTCAAGGTACAAGGACAAGTGTACCATTTGCGCGACAGTCTGTATCCTCCTGAACCTAATGATCATAAGTTCCTACAGATTTATTTCATAGCGGACCCAGAAATACAAGCTTCTACTAGATGTAGCACCATTACACAACCCCTTAATAATGGCTTAGTGAGATCTTTGCAAGAAATGTTACACTACCACGATAAATACGTTCAATCTTTCAAAGCAGCGATTAATAGTGTCCCACCTAACGTAATGGATTTCGATATTGTTATCCACGCCGGTAAAATCCCTGTCGGCGAACATCGCGGCCGCCTCAATGCACCTACTACGAGTGAAATAGCTGTTGTAATAAAACTAAGTCCCCGATTCTTGGATGTCACGGGTAACCTCGAGGACCACTGGATACATTTTGATGAGGTTTTTACCATTCTGTAAAGGATAGCCCTATATTGAGGAAGGTTTCTGTAGAAAAGTATTTATTTATGATCAAAGGAAGCCAAGCAGTAACAATTTCAGTGAAAAAGTCGAAAAAAAACCCTGGCCTCCGTGCGATTTTTAAGCTTGCGCTGGCCAAACCATTAAAATATCAATATATTATGAGTGTAAGAATTGTTGAGCATAAAACGTTCTACAGAAACGTCCGTGAGAGCATATCTCTATCTTCATTACATCGCCCACTATAAGTGTTTTTAGGTTGGATGGAAGGGGTATTTGTGTTTCGTGCACCTCACCATTCTTAAATTACGTCTGAAAAGAATTCGTTGCACATGCATCTGCATAATAATATAATTAATAGCCAGTCAGGGATAGAAACCCATCCTGGTGAGACGTAAAATGGATATAGATCGTAGTTCATTGACATCGAAAAAAACCACATTCATAACGGTTCCCGGGCGAAGCCGGGGTGGGTTGCTAGTTATTAATAAACGTAACCTACACAATAACCTATTTACCAGGTGAATCAGCTGCCCCTAATAATATTGTTTTATGCAGCCTTACTAACGTGTGCTGTCAGGAAGGTCGATATTTCTCTGCTTACATTGCACTGCAAACATATCCCGCAAACGATCCTGAGCACTAATATTTTTCCATCGAAGTGACTACAGACCGTTCGAATAATATGATGTACTTGCCGTTACGTATTGTAGTGCAACATACAGTTTCATCGAGCCAAGTGGCTGGGTACGCAAATCATTAAACGCTTAAAACGACGATATTATAATGACATGGTTAACGTTTGAAACAGCGAACTGGAGGAATAACCTTCTAAGAGGTTCTTAATACAAATCTCCATCAATGGCGTACCGCATTGGATTATCATTAGAATGCCAATTATTGGACCAGGGTAGCAAAAGTTCGAATCACTATCGGGCAACAATTTTTGCAACGTCTTGCAACTCTATGACACTTAAATGCTCCAATCACATGTCATTGTGTGCCACAGACATGCCGCTGTTACAAAGTTTGTGCGATTCCCACTCTGTGGTGTTATACGGTCAGGTCAGGGGCATATATAGAAAACATTTCGGGGGGGGCTGACTATCCTGGAAAATTGTGAGTATTCTCAGGGGATTGTCACCGCAAAATACCCAGAAATATCAACCAATACCTTACAGCATATAACTTTGTGTAATTAGTTTAGATAAGATTCAAAGTTTATATAGCCTACAATTATTACTGGCATTACAAAAAAGTTGTAAAATACAACACAACACACAAATAAAATTTTGTACTTAATGAACTTTCTATTATGGCCTATGGAGTATGAATGGCAAATATATACGCCCCTGGGTCAGATTGAAGTCACTTAAGTAATTCGTCTTGCATTCCACAGACGAATATGTAGACATGCTTCTTGTTTACGGGGAGGCAAGAAGGAATGTATTGAAGGCACTACTTATGTGTCGGTAAAGTAACCAGACAGGTGATATCCGACTGCAAATACTGTCCTCAGTGTTGATAGACGTTTACGAACAATACGGGTAATTGGGATGTTCTGGTGAGAGTGACGAGGCTGTTATGACGCAGCTCGCAATGGGATATTGTCCAACAGGTGAACATCAGCCAGTAGTCCGTACTACGACCATTGCATAAATATCACCCCTACCATCTGCAGCTAAACCAGGATCTCCATGGGTGAGATTTAGAACCTCGGATGCACTTTTGTCGGAGGCTGTTCGGATATGCGGATGATTTTGCAGCACTCCTAACGAAAATCCTGTTCTCCGACGAATCAAGATTCCACAATAATAGTAGAGGTGTAGCCAAATAACTGTCATCCAATAACACTGGCCATTCTACAGTGCACTAGAATGTCCACTCAGCGTCGTGCGCAGATGGGCATTAAACAAGCAGATCAACACTTCTAGTATTTGCTACCGTAACAGACCGTTGTAAGTGCAATTTGGTCCCCCTGTCCCCAGCTAGCCATCATGTAATCTGACCCTGATAACAATCCAGCATTCCTTAGGGCCACATTCTCATTCACTGACAATTTTTATACAGGTGGATTTCCCAACAATTCCGTGATGGTAACAAACTAAATAAAACTTAGATCAGGGAAGAAAGAATATCCCTGCCCCATACTCGACCTTCTCACATGTAGGACTGGCTGACCGTCAAGTTTGGCCTGCCCTTACCACATGTCAAGCTGCCTGAAGATTATAGCTCATGTGAGAATTTCAAAACGGGTGAAATCCCAATTTCTTGTTTTACAGACATGTTATTACCGTAATGGCTTAGATCACTTAGAGGGCACACTCGTGGCTTCAGTTGCATAATCCTTAGCAAAAAAAGCTTCCTGTTATTGTGTAGGCTGTTGACTGTGTGTACCGAAAGAGCAGATGTTTTCATGAATAATATAACACTGCGGCTTGCAATAAAACTTCATGTCTGGCACACATTGAATATTGTTGTTGTCATCGTCGATTCGTTCGGAGCATTGCGACATGATAGTTATGTAACCCCGTGTACTTGAGTGTGTGTAGAATTGGTCTGATAAACTGTGCCACTGAGATGTCTATATTAGTGCGTGTATTTGTAATTGGGGCACGATTTGGTGGAAAGCGGCCCTGGCCTTACGTTAGGTACTATCCTGGCATTTGCTTGGAGTAGAAGTGAGAAACCACGGAAATCCACGGAATCCAACCCACCTGTTCTTAATTTTGCCTCACGAGGCTGAGTGGGCCCAGTTCCAGTCCTCAGACCAGAATTACATTTCCTGGAAGAGCCGAGGATCAAACTCGGGCCCCCGTGGTGACAGCCAAGAATGTTAGCTACTAGGCTACGTAGTAGAATCAAAGCGTCATAATGTTGCAAATCGTTGGAAACACTTTTGTACGATGGGTGATTCAAGCCGTCGCTCCTCCGGTCCATTAATTAGCAATCCAGTGGTTATCCACAAGAGTTACGCCTCAGGTTTGATGGCATCTTGTATTAAGAACCTCTTACAGTAAGTAACACCTCCAGTTTGCTGTTTCAAGCACACTCTACGTCACTACGTTGTAGTGTTACGCGTTGATTTCATGATTTGCGATACCCAGCCACTTGCACGAGATCTTCACTCAGATGATGCTGCACTACAATAATCGACAGTAGGTACAACATATTAATCTAACGGTCTGTAGACAGATTGAGGGTAAAGTAATAGTGTTCAGTATTGTTTGCGGGATATATTTACAGTGCGATAGTACCGTATTGGATGCAAGCAGAGAAATGTCGACCTTCCTAAAATCACACGTTAGTTGGGCTGCATAAAACAATATTATTAGGAGCAGCTGATTCGCCGGATTTAAACACACTAGTGATAGCCTTATCATTATACAATGCTTACCTATCTTCACACATATGTTAGGACAGGGATGGGATTGGCGTCACGGGACATGAAGTAAGCTACTATCCCGGCATTTGCCAGAAGCATCCACTGTTCCCTCGAAAGGTTTCTCCCATTACCTAGCAACAGTTTTGCCATTGTTTGCTACAATGACGGTTTCTTGCTCAAAAGCAAAGACATTAGCAGCATGTACACCAGAAGGAGGCTATATTTATCTATGACGTCAATAAGCAAGTAAAGATGGCAGCATGGATCTTGGCCTATTGGATCTGCAAGCTCAAGGATCAGAGCACTAGAGGGCGTGCTAACACGAGTGAATTATTACTGAAACGTTTCTCGGTTCTTGGAACGGAATGTCTGTACTACAGGCAAACGAGGGAAATCCAAATAAGCTTTTGGACTATGGACAGTCAGTCGAAGCCAACCCTGTCAGGCTGAAGTGAATTTGCTGCAGAATTTCTCGTTAAATAGAAACAGTGCCTAGGCCTATCTGACATGTCGTGCGTATTGCGTCACGCGTTTACACTGAATGTGATGTGATCCCACCTTTACCACCTCTACAGGCAGTGTCCTGGAGCTTGACATCGGGTTGGGAGATACAACTGGGGAGGCGGGCACCTCGCCCAGGCGACCTCACCTGCAAAGCGAACAGGGGGCCTCATGAGGGATGGGGCAGGATGAAATGGGAGGAATAGACAAGGAAGAGGGAAGGAGGCGGCCATGGCTTGACGGTAGGTACCTTTCCGGCTTTTGCCCAAAGACAAAGTGAGAAACCATGGAAAACCACTCCCGACTCTGCCACGAAATTTGAAAAGTGGTATGAGCACTGGAACGGGGTCTACTCAGACTCGGGTGGTCCAAATGAGAAGAGGGGGTCCGATTCGTACCTGAGCCATCCTGGAAGTGGTTAGTTATTTAGTTATTGAGGTTTTAAGGGGCGGAACTATGAGGTCATCTGCCCCTCTTAACACAGATTAATGTATAGGCCTACAAATTTAGAATTAATTATGAATTTATAGGTGGACATTTAAATATGAAAATATCGAAAAATTAATAAAACAAAAAATTAAATAAAACTAAAAGTAATAATAATTAGGAAAAATTGCGGTAAAACAAAAATTCAGAATTCAAAAAAGAACAAATCTTTCAGACAATGTACACTGCAAAATTTAGATTGCTCTCTCACTTATAAAGCGGATGACGAGATCATCCTGGAAGTGGTTTCCTTGCTTTCTCCTTTCTGTTTGTACCAAATGCTGGGATAGAATGCAAACACATTTGCCATTGATAACACAAATGTTATGAATACCCGTATTGATATATGAATTAAAAGTTTAAATTACAGTATACGCCAATCAATACTCACACAAATATATACTATATTTATATAATCGTACAGCCTGTTCCGATTCAACACGGAACTGTAAAATGGGTTGCCTACCAACCCGCAATCAGCTTGAAATCTGCTTGCAGGGTGCTAGCGATGGGGCTGAGTTCAATTTCACTTATTGCCGCCTTCTTATGCAGCATTGCAAATTATTTTGCTCTTTCAAAATATATTTACACAGGCTTCACAATAAGTTGGACGATTTCCGTTTCAGAACTTGTTATTTTACGCTTCTGCTAATGGCTTTTGCAGAGCATTTCTATGATATAAAATTTTATTATACAACATAGTTTATTACAACACAATGCATTTTTGTGTTGAATTATATTTACAACACAAGTTATTGCTTTTTAAGCTAATATCACAAAACGAGATACGTTGCAATTTGGAAATGATATGTTACACAATTGTATTCAGTCTTCGACGCGACATATTTTGAAAGAGCAAAATACTTTGCAATGCTGCATAAGAAGGCGGCAATCAGTGAAATCGAACTCAGCCCCGTCGCTAGCGCGCTGCGAGCAGACTTCATGTCGATTGCGGGTGGGAAGGCAACCCATTTTTCAGTTCCGTGTTGAATCGGAACAGGCTGTACATGGTTCGACCTGACACTGAGGTCTTCATCAGCTCAAATTAAATGAAACCAATTAAGAATTAAAATAAACTTATATAGATCTACTTAAATCTAAATTTGAAGTGAAATGTTAATGATAAAAATTGTAACAAATATGAAATAAAGTACGGTGATAAAATGGATACCCTTACCATGTAGTATTAAATATAATAAAATGCAATATTGGTCTTTATAATAAATTTTCAAAATTCAGTAAGGAAAATAAGAATTTTTAATGGTGAAGCTTCATATTTAAAACAAGAGGTTCCATGACGAACTAAAGAGCCTACTTTTCTTAAAATTTTAAATGCATGCCAATTATTATTCTATATGGATCTATCTAGAATAATGACGAAATTAAGTTGGAAATATCGAAATTTCTAATTAGTTCGAAATACTGTATATTTGGCATAATGTAGCCTAATAGAGCACTACTGTTGGCAGCCCTGGTGACTGAATATAGGCTATTGTTAGTTGCATCTCTTAAGGTACAGAATACAAAATTTGGTTGAAGTCCAATGGATAGCATGCACGTTACATGCAGTTAGACCTTGGATTTATCAGCGCGCTTAAAATTATGTTGGCAACAATGTCATGCATGTGTTGGTCAGAAATAATCTGAAATATTATGATCTCGTGTTGTAGCAATTTTGGATGAAATCCATTTGTTAGTAAAGAAGTAACATGTATTTTATAATTGGACCTATCAGCAGGCTTAGAATCATGTTCGCAGCACTGGCGTAGGCCTATATTAGTTACACCAAATTAATCTAGAATGCCAGGTACTATACGTGTGCGAAGTTTAGAGCTATTGGCATGCATACTTTCTGATATATTGATATTATGGTAACAAAAATAGAGACAGCATTTTTTAGCAGTAGGAAGCCCTGATTGCTCTTAAGAATACGCATAGTCATATAAGTTATGGTATACATAGCATATACGAAATGTGGTTGAAATCCAAATGATAGTATAGAAGTTGCATGTATTTAAAGTTGTTGGACCTCTCAGCAGGCTTAGAATCATGTTGGGAACACTGACGTATATAAGTTACTCCAAATTAATATAGAATGTCAGGTACTATACGTTTGTATAGTTTAGAGCTGTCGGCTAGCAAACATTCTGATATATTGGTATTTGGATAAAGGAAATTAAGAGCATTTATTAACAGTTGGCAGCCCTGGTGGCTCTGAAGAATACGCTCAGTTTTATCTGTTTATGTACACATAGCACACACGAAATTTGGTTGAATTCCAATTGATAGTGTAGAAGTTATATGCATTTAAAACTTGGACCTATCAGCAGGCTTATAATCATTTTGGCAACACTGCCATGAATGGCCTCCTGGAAATTAAACTGAAATATTATTATATATACGTGTGCCAATTTTGAAATAGCTCCCATTCATACCTTCCAAGATATCCAACACGGAGCTCAAATTTCAATTGCGATTTTTCAGCAGTTGGTAGCACAGACATCATTTTCAAATACGGCATTGAGATATTCAGGTATAGATCTTTACTCCAACTAAATTTTCTTTCGATTACTGCAGCCGTATACTGTAGGAGTTGATAGGGGGAGGACACACACACACAGCCAGACAGACAGAAGGACAGACAGACACACATTTGCCCGGATCGATCTCATAAGTCTACTTTTTCCTCATTTTTGCAAAATGTGAAAAGTAGGCTAAAAATCAAAATATAGACAACAAGTAATTTAGAAAATCAAGTGATGATAATCAACAAATACTTCAGCTCAGCGCTTGAATGAGTAAGATAAATATTCTTCAAATACGGATTTTGAATTTTGATTAGGTGCCAACCAGTTATTTCGTCGTATGAGTTAACCGTGTTGTGTAGATGGAGAATTCAGTATAAATCATATAAGAATTTGAGTGAATGCCCATATATATATATATATATATATATACATACAGTATATATATATATATATATATATATATATATATATATATCTGTGTGTGTGTGTGTGTGGATAGGAGGCAATTCAAATTATTCAAAACGTTTTGAACAATGAAAACGGCACCTTTGTGGTATAATTGTGGCATCAATAGCTCCTCGTACACATCAAATAGTGTACGGTTATGTATGTATCCTCATTAACGTAACTGTCATCTCTACTTAGTATTAATAATAATATCGTATGGCCTTGGGTGCCGGGTGCAAGCTTTGTAATTTGACACCCAGAGGGTAGCTTGCATGTCGAATTTCGTTGTTCCTTGAATCACTATGAAAGTCAAGGAGGTTAGATATCTAAGCTCCTTGAACACTATAGCGCTTTCTAGTAGAGAAATGAGGAACTATCCAACATCGTATGACATGCGTGTCGTAATTTGCCGCCTTTCAAAAATCACTTACAACGGCCAGGAGCGAACCTGCAATCTTGGGGTTGGTACACCGACACGCTATCCACTCACCCACCGTGGCAAGCATTTCTACTTAGTATAAAACAGAGACCCCGATTCTTGGATGTTACGGGTAAACTCGAGAACCACTGGATGGATTTTGATGCGGTTTTCACCATTCTGTAAAGGATATCTCGTGGATGATTTCTGTAGAAAATATTTTTTTTATGATCAAAGGAAGCCGAGCAGTGACGATTTCAGTGGACAATTCAAAAAAAGAAACCTGGCGTCCGAGCGTTTTGTAAGCTTACGCTGGGCAAACCGTTAAAAATATCTAAATACTATGTGTGTAAGAATTGCTCAGCATGAAACGGTCTACAAAAAAGTCCGCGAGAGCTCATGTCTATCTTAAATACATCGCCCTCTATAAGTGTTTTTCCGTTTCAATTTCTTCCAACCACGTCCATTCAACTACTAAGGCGACAATTTACGAGCTAGCTAAGGGCGAGTCTATCATCCCTTTTACAGCCTAGCTAGCGGGCGAACCTATTGTCCCAGATACAGCCAGCAGCAAACCGTTGAGTCGTGTTGAGTTAAGACTTCTGAGAAGGGTGGCTGTGTTTGGAGTTTCCCTGGAAGTACAGCTCGGGTTTTCTTCATTTCGCCTGTGAAACACAGTCAAGTTAAGATTGGGCGAAAGGGGGTTTTGAGTTTCATTCACATAGCCATTCCCTGGAAGTGCAACTCTCATTTCGCCTGTGAACTCTTCGTTCCGCAAAATTCACAATCAATTTAAGATTGGACGGAAGGGGGATTATATTATACTAGCAGAAGTACCCGTTCTTCGAACGGTGTTCGGTGTTAACACCAGACATTATAATAATAATAATAACAATGTTATTGGTGTTACATCCCTTTTAAGTACTGTTGCTTTTAGAGACGCACCAGACATTATCAATTGAGCTACTGTTGCAATGGTTAGCGGCTTGTAATTCCTTCATAAGTTTATCAGAACGAAGTTAATTTTCTGGGAATATCACACACACTGTTAATTTAAGGGCCTTATAATGTGGTTTTCGGAGATCCTTTATAGACTCGCGAATTTTTTGTCTCACATTGAGAAGTGCAACATATGCTTTGGTCGTCCTTCTAGGATAATTTTTATATTTCGCCTATTTTAGCATGTATTTTGAGAAGTTTTTCTCTATATCCACCGTTCTACTGTATGAAAAGTACGGTGAAGAGTTTTATAAATGATTGGTGTATTGACTCATGTTTACCATACCTAATTTTACGATGCACCAAGCATCCGAACATGAGTTATAGGCGTACATAAGGATACACAGAAAGACAGACAGACAATTCTATTGTCTACAACATATCACCCAGAAATCCAAATATGGGTATATCTTCTACACAGTATCAAAGAAAATCATCCTTACGATGAACCCGTATGTCGACAAAAAAAGAAAAGAAAAAAAGATTAGTTGAAATGTGCTCTCAAACTAAATTCACCTAACGTGTACTTCCTGACATGAAATAGAATTGAGAGTCTTGTAGATGAAACGCAATACACGTCACATAAAAACTGACCCTCTACGTTGTGTTGGGTCTCCATACACAGGAAGACCTCTATCATAAATTATAAAAGCTTGTGGTGCATGAAAATTCAGGTTCTTTAGTCTCAAATGGCCCAAATTCCTAAAAGCCGCAAAAAATGCTGATTCAATTCAGGAATTTTTGAAAATAATGTTGTTGTTTGGAGATATAATAGACCTTCTGTACTATATGTCGCACGTGAAAATTGCATGAAAAAAAAATCCTAGATTATCCCTTGACCCCCTTAATTGCATTGGTGAATTATACAGTCTACGTTGGTTCCGTGATAACCTTATATTTGCAAACTTTCACAGAAATGTAATAAATGTAATAAATTGCTTCTTACTGAAATAGATAGAAAGTTGGATGCCGCCCCTTGAGATAATGTTGTCATGGTTACGGATTTGCATTCCTTCATTAGTTTGTTAAATTAAATTTAATTAGTTTTCTGGGAATGTTTCAGAAACTGTTGGTTTAAGAGCCTTATAATGTAGTTTTCGAGGACCCTAGAGTTTTATTTCTGCCACCGAGGGGTTTTGTCTCGTCGTTGTACGCCATAATATATATATATATACACCGCGGACAGGCCAACAAGGACCACGCAAATATCACTTCTTTATAGGTCTAGTTTCCTTCTTTCTCTTCCAGAAGTCTTTCATCCTGGTCGACTGTGCAGCTCTTCTTTCAGCAGTCCATTCTCCTCTGTTGAGATTTTTCTTCTCCCCGACAAGAATTTTGAGACCAAAAATTTTTTTTCTGTACTCTATTCGATTTAGACAATCTTCTTCAGTAATTTTGAATTTTTGATACGCCATAATATAATACTACTAATAATAATATAATATAGGGATAGGAATATAATAGACCTGCCACCACATCAACAGGTGTAAATCGCGTGAAAAAATTCTAGACTACCCCTTGACCCTCTTAAGGGCATTTTACATATTGATGAAATTTACAGCTCAATTTGGTTCCATAATAACCATCTAGCCGTTTGCAAACTTTCACACTAATGTAATTAGGCCTAATGGAATTGCATTGCGTCTTACTGCAATAGATGGACCTCTGAGAATCTGTTGCCATGGTTATCGGCTTGCATTCGTTCAGTAGTTTATTAAATGAAATTAGTTTTCTGGGAATATCTCAAAAACGGTTGGACGTAGGACCTTAAAATGTGTTTTAAGGGCCCCCGAATGTTGTCTCTCACATTGAGGGGCTGAAAATGGGCTTTGTCTCATCCTTCTACTCCTATTTCAGCATGTATTTTAAGGGGGTATGCCCCCTTTTATGATAGGTACAGAGAAGAGATACATCAATGATTAGTGTCGTGCCTCTGATGGATATCTGTACCAAATTTTGCGTTGATACACCCAGCCGTTCTCGATTTATAAGGGAACAAAGTTGTCCACAATCAAACAAACAGACAGACAGACCAAAACATTATTTTCGCGTGCATCTATCATAAAACAGTCTGAAACGTGTAAATAACTCAAATTTCCGTAGAAATTCAGAAAAAAAAACCAGACAAATTTTCTATTTATATATGTAGAGATATACTGCACGGCTCGGCGTTGACCGTGTTTTATTGCACAAATTTAGGATTTACTCGCTAACCGTTGGAGATACACGAAAAGTGTTAAGGACCTTTTGGATAGAAAATTGAATGTTAAAGCTCATGTATGCCATCTAAAGGTTGCTATTTCTTAGCGTTCTCTTTTTATTTGAAATGGAAATATCAAATTTTGAAACCAAAGGGTGTAGTGACGTCATAAATGTGGGTTTTACTCGCTAACCGTTGGAGATAAACGAAAAGTGAAGCTCGTATGTACCGTCAAAAGTTTGCTATTTCTTAGCGTTCTCTTTTTATTTGATAAGGAAATATGAAGTTTTGATTAAAGTGTGTAGTGACGTCACTAATATGGTCGCCATTTTTAATAGTGCAAATTATCGAAATAAAATGTATCCTATATGTAAACCTATCAGCTACATCCATGCAAAATTTCATTTAAATCGGACCAGTGGTTCTTGCGTTATTGAGTAGCACACAGACAGACAGAAAGACAGACACACATCATCTCATTTGTATATATTAGTATAGCAGAAGTACCCGTCCTTCGAACGGTGTTATATATTAACACCAGACATTATCAATTGAGCTACTGTTGCTATGGTTAGCGGTTTTTCATTCCTTCATAAGTTTATCAGAACGAAGTTAGTTTTCAGGGAATACCACACACACTGTTAATTTAAGGGCCTTAAAATGTGGTTTTCGGAGACCCCTTATAGACTCGCGAATTTTGTGTCTCACATTGAGAAGCGCAACATATGCGTTGATCGTCCTTCTAGGAATTTTTTTTATATTTCGCCTATTTTAGCATGTATATTGAGAAGTGTTTCCCTATATCCACCCTTCTACTGTTTGAAAAGTACGGTGAGGAGTTTTATAAATGATTGGTGTATTGACTCATGTTTACCATACCTAATTTTACGATGCACCACGCCTATGAACACGATTTATAGGCGTACATAAAGATACACAGAAAGACAGACAGACAATTCTATTATTGTCATTTAGACTTTCACGGCCCGTGTTACTATTCATAATGTTGAATTTTGGGCTTATGCCGTGTTTTATTATACTAAAATTCGACGCGTTTCGAAGACATGGTTTCTTTCGAAACGCGTCGAATTTTAGTATAATAAAACACGGCATAAGCCCAAAATTCAACATTATGAATAGACAATTCCATTGTCTACAACATATCACCCAGATATCCAAATATGGGTATATCTGCCATACAGTATCAAACAAAATCATCCTTACGATGAACCCGTATGTCGACAAAAGAAAGATTAGTTAAAATTTGCTCTCAAACTAAATTCACCTAACTTGTACTTCTTGACGTGAAATAGAATTGAAAGACTTGTAGACGAAACGCAATACACCTCACATAAAAAATGACCCTCTACGTTGTGTTAGGTCCACATACACAGGAAGTCCTCTTTCATAAATTATAAATGCTTGTGGTGCATGAAAATTCAGGTTCTTTAGTCTCAAATGGCCCAAATTCCTAAAAGCCGCAAAAAATGCTGATTCAATTCAGGATTTTATGAAAATAATGTTGCTGTTTGGAGATATAAAGGATGATTGTAGTTTTACGCGACCATTAATCGCGAGATCATAAGCCATGGGACCTCCATTTTACGTGGAATCTGAACCACAGGGCATGGCATTTCACTTTGCAAATGTTTGGAGATATAATAGTCCTTCTGTACTATATATCGCACGTGAAAATTGCATGAAAAAAATCTAGGTTACCCCTTGACCCCCTTAATTGCATTGATGAATTATACAGTCTACGTTGGTTCCGTGATAACCGTATAGCCATTTGCAAACTTTCACAGAAATGTAATAAATGGAGTGACATTGCTTCTTACAGAAATAGATGGAAAGTTGGATGCCACCCTTTGAGATAATGTTGTCATGGTTAGCGATTTCCATTCCTTCATTAGTTTGTTAAATTAAATTAGTTTTCTGGGAATATTTCAGATACTTTTGGTTTTAGGGCCTTATAATGTAGTTTTCGAGGACCCTTTAGGGCCCCCAAGTTTTGTTTCTGGCACCGAGAGGGCTTTGTCTCCTCGTTGTACGCCATAATATTATAATAATAATAATAATATAATATAGGGATAGGAATATAATAGACCTGCCGTACCACACACGGAGGTGTAAATCGCGTGAAAAAATTCTACTGTACCCCTTGACCCCCTTAAGCGCATTATACGTATTGATGAATTCTACAGCTTAATTTGGTTCCGTGATAACCTTCTAGCCGTTTGCAAACTTTCACACCAATGTAATTAATGGAATTGCATTGCGTCTTACAGCAATAGATGGACCTCTGAGAATCTGTTGCCATGGTTTCCGGCTTGTATTCGTTCATTAGTTTATTAAATGAAATTAGTTTTCTGGGAATATCTCAAAGACGGTTGGTTTTAGGGCCTTAAAATGTGGATTTCGGGGACCCTTCAGGGCACCCGAGTTTTGTCTCTCACATCGAGGGGTTGAAAATGATTTTTGTCTCGTCCTTCTACTCCTATTTCAGCATGCATTTTAAGGGGGTAGGCCCCCTTTTATGAGAGGTACGGAGAAGGGTTACATCAATGATTAGTGTCGTGCCTCTGATGGATATCTGTACCAAATTTTACGTTGATACACCCAGCCGTTCTCGAGTTATAAGGGAACAAATTTGTCCACAGACAATCAAACAAACAGACAGACCAAAACATTATTTTCGCGCGCATCTATCATAAAACAGTCTGAAACGTGTAAATAACTCAAATTTCCGTAGAAATTCAGAAAAAAACAGACAAATTTTCTATTTATATATATAGAGATACACTGCACCGCTCGGTGTTGACCGTATTTTATTGCACAAATTTAGGTTATACTCGCTAACCGTCGGAGATACACGAAAAGTGATAAGAACCTTTTGGATAGAAAATTAAATGCTAAAGCTCGTGTATACCATCAAAAGTTTGCTATTTCTTAGCGTTCTCTTTTTATTTGAAATGGAAATATGAAATTTTGAAACCAATGGGTGTAGTGACGTCACAAAAGTAGGTTTTACTCTCTAACCGTTGGAGATACACGAAAAGTGATAAGGACCTTTCTGATAGGAAATTAAATTTTAAAGCTCGCATGTGCCATCAAAAGTTTGCTATTTTCCACCGTTCTCTTTTTATTTGATATGGAAATATGAAATTTTGAAACCAAAGGGTCGAATGACGTCGCTAAAATGGTCGCCATTTTTTAATAGTGCAGAATTTCGAAATAAAAAGTATCCTATATGTAAACCTGGTATTTCAGCTACATCCATGCAAAATTTCATTTAAATCGGACCAGTGGTTCTTGCGTTATTAGGTAACAGACAGAAAGACAGACACACACCATCTCATTTTTATTTTATATATTATATGATTAAATTATACTGATTGGCGTATAATCTCTACTTAGTATAAAACTAAGTCCCCGATTCTTGGATGTCACGGGTAATCTCGAGAACCATTGAATGGATTTTGATGCGGTTTTCACCATTCTGTAAAGGATAACTCGAGGTAGAAAATAATGTATTTATGGCCAAAGGAAGTCATGCACTAACGATTTCTGTGAAAAGGTAAAAAAAAAAAGAAAAAACTGACGTCCGAGCGGTTTTTAGGCTTACGCTGGGCAAACCGTTAAACATATCTTTATACTATGAGTGTAAGCATTGTTCAGCATGAAAAGTTCTACAAAAACGACCGGGAGAGCATATATCTATCTTCAATACTTCGCCTACTCTAAGTGTTTTTACGTTTTCATTTCTTCCATCAATCTCCATTGAGTTAGTGAGGCGACAGTTTACGAGCTAGCTAGGGGCGAGCCTATCACCCCAGTTACAGCTTAGCCAGCGGAAGAGCTTATTGCCCCCTGATATAGCCAGCAGCAAACTGTGAGTCGTGTTGAGTTAAATACTTTAGAGAAGAGTGGTTGTGTTTGGACTTTCCCTGGAAGTACAACTCGGCTGTTCTTCATTTCACCTGTGAACTTTTCGTTCCGCAAAATTCACAGTCAAGTTAAGATTGGACGGAAGGGGGATTTGTGTTTCATGCACCTCACCATTCTTAAATTACGTCTGACACGAATTTGATGCACATGTATCTCCATGATAATATAATTAATAGTCCATTCAGTGATTTTAACCCATCATGCCGAGACGTAAAACGGATATTGGTCGTTGCTCATTGACATTGGAAAAATTCAAGGCACTTATCACGTAATGCATTCATAACTGTTTGCGGGCGAAGCCGGGTCGGGTTGCTAATATATAAATAAAATCTTGCCATTTGTGTTCAGATATAGGTTATAAACATACATTACATACTACAGGAAGAATTTATTTCTACCACAAAGTTCCCGTTTTCATTGTTCAAAAAGGTTGGATGTTTCAGAATTGCCACCTATCCTCATGTATATATGGGCATTCACTCAAATTCTTACATGAATTATACTGAATTCTCCATCTACACAACACGGTTAACTCATACGACGCAATAATTGGTTGGCACCTAATCAAAATTCAAACTCCGTATTTGAAGAAGATTTATCTCACTCATTCAAGCGCTGAGCTGAAGTATTTGTTGATTTTCGGCACTTGATTTTATTAATTATCTTTTGTCTATATTTTAATTTTTTTAATATAAAGCTTAATATCTATTTACACTCACCATTAAAATTTCTTTTTTTTTAACTGCATTTTGAAACATTATTATAAAGACCAATATTAAATTTTATTTTATTTATACTACATTGTAAGGATAACCTCCCTATATTATTCTGCGAAGGTCCCATTCCGGTTTTGTACCGAAAATAAGGTCCTGTTAACACCAGCCTACACATATGGCGTACCTATAGGTTCCGCATAACCCCATGTGTGCCCGAAACGCAATTCCTCTTTAAATGTCTCACAATTAAATAATTACCTTTTAAAATGAAAATTTACAATGGGAGCACCGTAAACTGGCGAGCCTGCCGCTAGAGCGCAGGACAGCGCAGAGACGGAAGCCATCTGGCGGGAGCGCGGCGTACTGCTAGGCGAGCCTACCGCTAGAGAACAGGGCAGCGCGGCGGCGGCAGCCGTCTGGCGGGAGCGCGTCGTACTGCTAGCTCAGGAGTATCTCAGCAGATGGCTACGGTGTGGTCTCGCCAAGACTTTCCCTAGGGTTCAATCCTTTGCAAATGTAAAAATTGCTGTAGAAGGAACTCCCGAGCAAACAATAACCGATGAATTCGTTGTAACATCGAATATTGTCCACAAAGAAGTGCCGTGACAAGTACAAAACACTGTTCTACATAATACTTCTCATGTACGTACGTCGTTTAACAACAATAAATCCATTTCTTCAATATTTAAAACTTCGTTCTCCCACATTCTTCCCTACTAGCCCATAAACCTACATTCACGTTGCGAGAGCTCGCACGGGCCCACTAATCCATTTTATTACCGTAATTTATTTCATTTTTATTACAATTTTTATCATAAACATTACACTACAAATTTAGATTTAAGTATATCTACATTATTTTATTTTACTTCTTAATTGGTTTCATTTAATTTGAGTTGAAGAAGACCTCAATGTCAGGTAGAAACATGTGCGATATGTAAGAAATATATATTTGTGTGAGTACTGATTGGCGTGTAATTTAAACTTTTAATTTATTTAATGCTGGGATGGTAACTAACTTAAAGCCACGGCCTTTTCTTACCAAAATCCTACCTCGATTACTAGCACACGCACAAGTACAGACATCACAGCGACACAGGTTATCAGACAGCTTATACACACACCCAAGTACACGAGGCTACATGACCACGATGTCACAAAGCCCCAAAATAATCAACAACAACTCTAATCTGGCTGAAATTCATCATCGGCAAAGAAGATTTGATCTACCGATAATAGCGAGAGGACGGAATTCGCGTATCTACAGTATATTTGGGGTACAAGATCTCCATTGTAGCTGAAACACATGGCCGGTGTCTGGAGAGGTGAGAGAGAAGAGAGGATTGTGTGGTTGGCAGAATATGTAAACTCTGTGTGTGGATGTGATTTGACCACTAACGCTGTCATCCCTATAAGAATAAGAGTTGCGTTGCACCGCTCCGAATTCGCCTACTTGACCTTGAGGCGTCATAATGCAGCCTTGTAACAATACAAATCCCGTTAAATACGTCCCGTTCCGTTCAGTCTGTTTTGTTTCGTTTCTTTAAGCGGAACGTTCCGAACTGTAACGTATTGGATATCCCTCTGTTCATTTCGGTACGAGACCTCGTAACGTTCCACCCGGCTCCAATTTGGTGTACCGGTACAGGCTCGGCCACCGTTCCACTGTTCCATATACCGGGTATGGTTTCAGACTCCGTTTCGTTCCGTTCCAGGACAGTTACGTTACGCATTGGACCAGACAGCGGTAACGTTACAACTTGGAAATAACCTTGGAGATAACGGAATTCCCCTGTTCCACATTGACAAGAGTTCCGTTCTGTGTTACGTTCTGTTCCGGGTCCCTGGTGGTCGCTAAGAAAGGTTTTCAAAAAATTCACTCAGGATCATGGTCAAACCGCGAAAACCGCGATTATATGAACAGCTTCAATATATTTGTCTATTACCACTCACACATTCATCACGTAATCTCAGAAACCACCGAACGGATTGGAATGAAATTAGGTATGCCGCTTCCACAAGGGCCGTAGGTGCTCGCCAAGAAAGGTTTTCAAAAAACTTACTCGGGATCATGGTCAAACCGCGAAAACCGCGATTATATGCACAGCTTCTATAATGCCTAAGTCTATTGTTGCCAGGGAATGCGGGCTGCATCGCGTCGCCCCTACCAGTGTTCTGGTGCTTTGCAGGCTGGTCAGGAGTTTGAGAAAAGGGATATTGTACTCCACGGCAGGGATAGCAGGTTGCTTCGTATTTGTGATACACATCGCGCGTATGATGCTCTGCAATATCCGCTTATGTTCTGCCGTGGAGAAGATGGCTACTACATTAATATCCCTCAACGTCACAACTGCACTCAAGCACCTTTGAAGAAGACCGTGTCTGCCGCTAACTTTTACAGCTTCAGAATATTTGAGCGTGAGAGTGATAATTCTTATCTTTTGTTATTTCGCAATCTTCTCAATCAGTTTCTGGTTGATATGTATTGTGACAGATCATAGATATGCACAGACACTCCTCATTACTGTCTATTGATATGCATGTGAGATTTTCGAAGTGAAATGCCATGTCCTGTGGTTCGGATTCCACGTAAAAAGGAGGTCCCGTGGCTCATGATCTCAAGATTAACGGTCACGTTAAACTACAAGCTTCCTTCCTTCCTTTTTTGTCTATTGATATATATATATATATAGTTATAGTTCATGTTTATTCAATCGGAAAGTGCCCAGATGTATAGCGTAGAAGTAGTACCTAGGCTGTTGCCTAATGGCCTTGTGTCATATGTTGTGAAACTGACTAGAAGCGACACGGCAGAATGTCGAACTTATGATTGGTTTGAATCTTATATGGATTTAGGTGGCGGTGAGATGAGATATAGAAACTCTGGTTATAGTTTGGTGAGTTGATTGTTTGGCATCGAATTGATCCATTCTGATATAAAATACAACTAGCTGCTACAAATATTTGTGAATAGAATCGTATACTTGAAAGGATTCACATTCTGTGATATTACGGAGATGATTCCGTAAATTGGATTCTTATAAAAGGAACCAGCGAAAGCGTATTGGATGAAAATAAAGAACACCTATAGGGATATTACGCCCCAAAGTCCAAGTAAGACAAGGTTAGCTATAATAGAAAAGTAATGTACGGCGCTTTCCGATCAGTAAACATAGTCCAATTCATGAAGTATTATAAAGTTATGTTGCAATTAGAGTGTGATGAGTTTATTTTAATAATTACCTTTGAGACATCTGATTAATATGAAAGGGGGGAAGAGCGAATTGCCATAAGCAAGCTCAATGTCCTGCTGCCCGGGAATACAGTCTTATGTGTTTTACTTTTTTCTCATTATAGTAATGAGTGGCGCCCAACAGAGTTTATTTAAGGGTCTCAGCAATTACAGTATGCAAAGATTGAGACAGGGAGACTACTTTGGATTCGCATCAATTAGAAAAAGTTGAGAAATGAGGAATATGTGCACCTGAAGGACGCATTGAATAAAGCTGCCAGCCGTTTGTCAGATGTGGGTAAATGATTGTGTTGCCGTCGTCTTTCACTGGAGGCCCGCAACTATATTCATGAACGCACTCAGGATGCAATGATTTACGTGCGCCATTTTGGACGTCCTGATCTTTTTATAAACAAAACCGGGGAAGATGGGTATCCCAAATATCGCAGGCTGCCCACTTCGGAGGGTGGGGTTTCTATTGTTAAAAAGGGAGTAGAAATTGACAATAGCTGGGTGCTACCCTATAACCCCGTCCTATCTCGCACCTTCTCAGCTCATATCAATGTTGAGTACTGCAACTCTGTAAAGTCAATAAAATACATTTGCAAGTATGTTAACAAAGGTTCCGACCAAGCTACTTTTAGCATCGGAGAGTTTGACGAAGCTGCGAGATATGAATCAGGACGCTACATCAGCAGCTCAGAGGCGGCTTGGCGCATATTCTGCTTCCTCATACATGAACGCTATCCTACGGTCATGCAACTAGCCGTCCACCTCGAGAACGGCCAGCGGGTTTACCTTAATGAAGACGACTCAAACACAACTCTTCTTGCTTTCTTTGAACTATGCCGATCCGATAAATTTCCTTCAACACGTTTATATTGTGAAGTTCCATCCTATTTCGTTTGGAAAGGTAAGAAGTTCTGGAGAAGGAAACAAGGAAAGCCAGTCCCAGGCCATCCTGGTGTGAAAAAAGAACAGGACGCAATGGCCGAGTTTATACCGTTCACCCTCGTAATGCCGAGTACTACTACCTCCGCCTCCTTTTACATAAAATCCCTGGCCCTCAGTCTTTTACTGACCTCAAAACCATGGCAGGGGTGGTTCAACCAAAATTTCTAGCGGCATGTAAAGCACTTGGCTTGCTAGAGGATGATGCACACTGTGACCGCACACTAGACGAAGCGTCCTCCACCGACTCTCCCCACAAAATACGCGAGCTTTTTGCCATCTTACTGGTGTTATGTCAAGTGAGTGATCCAACCATGCTCTGTAGATGAAGTCCTGTATGTGAAAATCTTTCAAATTACAATTTGTACTAAAAACTTGGAAATTATATCATACAGTTGTAGAAACAATAACCTTAAAATTCTTTACACCAAAATCTATAAAAATGAAAACATATAAACTAGGAAAAAGCATTATTAATCCTTATTTACATTTTAATATTGTGAAAGTTTGTGTGTGTGTTACCTCTTCACACTAAAACGGCTGGATGGATTTGGACGAAATTTGAAATGGAGATAGCTTATACCTGGATTAACACATAGGCTGCCTTTCATCCATATATATGAAGCTCAATGTTCGTAGTTAGGCCCCTTGGCACAAATCTACACCATTTCACCAATCTGGACTTACCCTCTTATATCCGACAAGTAACACTGTCCACTTAAATTTTCATGCAACCCTCTCCATTCCCTGCATGTTGGCCCTTTGGCACAAATGTACACAGTTTCACCGATCTGAACCAAAATTTACGTACTTACACTTTGGAACTCGAAGAGTAGCAATATCCACTTGAAATTTCAGACAGCCCACTGCATTCCCTACATTTCGGCCCTTTGACACAAATCTACACCGTTTCACCGATCTGAACCAAATTTTACGTACTTACCCTGAGGGTTCCTGCAAGTAACACTGTTCACTTGAAATTTCGGACAGCCCTCTCAATTCCCTACAGTTAGGCCCTTTGGCACAAATGTACACCATTTCACCAATCTAAAGCAAAGTTTACATAATGTATATCAGCGGCCAAGATTAGAGATATTTGCTACATGTTGGCGTTCAAATCATCAATAATTGTGGAACAATACACCATGAATAGCTTAAGGAAAAATACCTTCAATTCCCCATATTCCGATGGGTTTGCCATTCCAGTGTGCAAGAGTGCAGTTCCCTCTTCAAACAATATTCACAATTACTATTAACAAAGCACAATGACTCGCACTTAACAGCAGCAGGTGTACATTTAGACAAAACCAGTTTATCCCATGGGCAACTGTATGTGGCGTGCTCACGAGTATTCAGACAACAAAATCGTCATGTCTCGACAAAACATACCAAAACCAAAATCGTAAATTTAAAATATGTTCACATAAGGTAACATCGTTCCCTGTAGACTTTTTCAACTCTATGGAATTCCCATTTTGTGGCTCATACTACATATTGTAATATATTGTTGGCATCATAATTTTCCAAATAGAAATAGACCCACCCAGCCGAGATTGCTGTAATAGATGGACCAATTATCAGCAATAATGCATCATCCCCATTGTCTTCATCGCGTGCGAAGCCACGGGTACCTACTAGTAAATTATAAAGGCTTGCGGTGCATGAAAATTCAAGTTTTCTAGCCTCCAATGGCCCAAATTCCAAAATAGCCGCAAAAAATACTATTTCAATTTAGGATGTTTTAAAAATAATTTTGCTGTTTGGATATATAATGGACCTTCTGTACGACATATCGCACGTGTATGTCGTGTGAAAAACAATTGGGTTTTCCCTTGACCGCTTTAAGCACATTGATGAATTTTACAGTCTAAGTTGGTTCCATGATAACCTTATAGCCATTTGCAAACTTTTAAAGAAATGTTATAAATGGAGTGGCATTGCTTGTTACAGAAATAGTTGGAAAGTTTCATGTCACCTGTTGAGATACTGTTGCCATGGTTATCGGCTTGCATTCCTTCATTAGTTTATTAAATGAAATTAATTTTCTGGGAATATCTCACAAACTGTTGGTTTTAGAGCCTTATGATGTAGTTTTCGGGAGCCCTTGTCCCGAGTTTTGTTTCTGACACAAAGGGGCTGAAAATGAACTTTGTCTGGTCGTTGTACGCCATAATAGCCTATAATAATAATCCCTATATATATTATAATTAAACGGCCGGACGGATTTGTATGAAATTTGAAATGGAGATAGCTCATACCCTGGATTAACACATAGGCTGCCTTTCATTCAGAAGTAAATCATTGTTCCCATGGAACGGGCAGCGAGTCTAAAAGTCACCAAAAATACTTAACTGTGGCAAAATATTGAAGTTGTCGCATAAAAACCGGACATTTTACACCCCTCGATGAGAGAAACAATACTCGGTGTGTCCCGGGACACCGAAAACCCCATTTTAAGGACCTAAAATCAACAGTTTCATAGATATTCGCAGAAAACCATCTTCGCTCGGATAAACTGATGAACTAATCACAAGTCAGTATCCATGGCAACAGTTCTCTCTGATAAACTCATGAACTAGTCGCAAGTCCGTATCCAGACAACAGTAGCTCGAGACATGACATCAAATTTTCCATCTATCCCTGTAATAGGCAATGCCAATCCATTTCTTATCTAAAACACGATAGACTACCTGCGTGGCTCAGTGGTAACGTTTTCCCTTCCTGGAACCTAGTTTGCAGGTTTGTATCCTGGCGCCGTCAGCTGGCATTTGAGCTTCTATGCCTAAGGTCGCGGGTTCAAACCCAGCTGAAGTCGTCGGATTTGTTAAAAGCGATAAAATCCCTCAGTATCCCTTCCTTCTGAAGGGAAGTAAAGCTGGCGGGCCCATGTCATAGATTTATGACATGTAAAAGAACCTTCTACGAACTAAACTTGTGTGAAGCAATATTTGTAGGATACTACTACTAGTAGTAGTAGTAGTAGCCAAGTTCACAGCTGGTTTCATGTCGTGGACGTTAGCATTTGGTAGCGAAAGTAGAAACTACTTGAAATTATCGTCTGCAGTCCTTACTTGAATTAACAACAGATAACACACACTAATACAATACACTCATCACAATTGCCACCTGTTATTTGACAGATTCTATACAGACCCAAAGTACACGGGGCTACGTGACCGCGTTGTCGCAGCCCTTAAAGTAAGGAACCAACTAACCAACCGGCTGGCATTTGAGGGTGCGCAAATGCAAGGCAGCCGTGTCAGTAGATTTACTGGCACGTTAAAAACCCTTCGGGGCAGAATTCTAGCACCCCGGCGTTTCTAAAGGCCAGAGTAGTTAAGAGGAACGTAAATCCAATAACATTATTAATAAAACACGGTAAGAACATTAGAAATCTAAACGGTCATCCCTTTTTCTACATATATCTTACCACGATGAGAACATTAGAAATATAAACAGTCATTCCTCTTTCAAAATAGTTAAATCTGCAGAAGCTATCGGTACAGGTTATACGGCCCATCTTCGTAACATGGAACGGTTTCCTTTGACAACGTATTTCAAAGAACTCTAAAAGCACAATCATCAGGAATGTTGATCTTTAGATAGACACGTGAGGCAAAAGGGTTGTTGGAGAATTACAATCCCTGGGATGTAACACTGGAAGAAGCTGAACAATTTACATCATCGGACAAGGTTAGAGATATTTTAGCTATTGGTCTATTAATAGCGACATGTTGACGTTCAAATCATCAATAATTGTGGGAAAAGTACACCCTGAATTGCTTAAGGAAAAATACTTTTAATTCCCCATAGTCCCATCATTCCGATTTACCATTCCAGTGTGCATGAGTGCAGTTCCCTCTTCAAACAGTATTCGCAATTATTATTAACAAAGCACAATGACACGCACTTACAGCAGGTGTAAATTTAGACAAAACCAGTTTTTCCCATGGGCAACTGTATGTGGCGTGCTCATGAGTATCCGGACAACAAAATCGTTATGTCTCAGCAGAAGACGGCAAAACCAATACCCTCATTTTCAAATGTGTTCACATAAGGTAACATCGTACCCTGAAGACTTCCTCAACTCGATGAAATTCACACTTTGCTGCTTTTATCAATATACTGTATCAGAATATCCAGAATTAAAATGGACCCATCTGTAGCCGAGATTGTTGTAATAAAATAAATCAATTATCAGTAATAATACATCGTCCCCATTGTCTTCGTTGCAAGCGAAGTCGCGGGTACCTGCTAGTAATAATAATATAATATAGTGATAGGATTATTATAGACCTTCCGTTCCACACCCGCACGTGTAAGCTCATTACATGTATTGATGAATTTTACAGCTTAATTTGGTTCCGTGACTAACTTCAAGCCGTTTGCAAACTTTCACAGTAATGTAATAAATGGAATTGCATTGCGTCTTACAGAAATAGATGTACCTTTGAGATTCTGTTGCGATGGTTTCCGGCTTGCATTATTTCATTAGTTTATTAAATGAAATTAATTTTCTAGGAATATCTCAAAAACTGTTGGTTTTAGGGCCTTAAAATGTGGTTTTGGGGGCGTTTAGAGCCACCGAGTTTTGTTTCTCACATTGAGGGGCTGAAAATTAGCTTTGTCTCGTCCATCTCCGCCTGTTTCAGCATGTATTTTAATGGGGTAGGCCCCCTTTTATGAGAGGTACGGAGAAGAGTTACATCAATGATTTGTGTCGTGCCTCAGATGGATATCTTTACTTAATGTTACGTTGATCCACCCAGTCGTTCTTGAGTTATACGAGAACAAAATTGTCCACAGACAACAGACGAACAGACAGACAAAAAATTATTTTCGCGCACATTCGTCATAAAACAGTCTGAAACGCGTCAATAACGCACATTTCCGTAGAAATTCAGAAATAAGAGACATACTTTCATTTTTATATGTAGGCCTATAGGCATTTCATTGTAAGGTGTTGAGATGTGTTAGTCATCAGTCCCGTACAATGGTGTGTGTGTGTGTGACTTGACTGACAACCAGTGTTCCTGTGGGGAATTTGATACTGTGTGCGACTAAAATTATTGCGGTCTAGATCGTAACAGGTAAACTGGGACTTGAATTAAAAACAAGGGGGCTTTGAGCTGGAACGGATTACACAGCCTGTTGAAACAAAACTGAGCAGAGATAGGTTCAATACCCACCTCAGCCATTCTGGAAGTACTTTTCCGTGGTTTCACACGTCCACGTCTGCCAAATTCCGATATGGTTAATAATGTAAGGCCAAGTTAGAACCCTTCCCGATCTTCACCAGAACTACAAATATCCACACTAGTGTGGACAACAGAATAACAAAGGTTATTAGGCAAATTATTAACTCACCTTAGTGCATGGGGCTAAATGACCAAAATATCCAAGCTCCTCAAATGAACTAAGTACGGTACAAGAAACAAGGTACCACCACGGAATCTTCTCGGAGGGAGTGTGCAAAACATCTGGGGAAGACCACACTCAGAATAGTCGCTGTTATTGGCATGGTTTGAAACTTTGATCTCCTAACTTCGATATCCACCTTGCATTCGGCTACTCAGCTGGGCGAAAATAACCTTTTGACGTTTACCTACTTTGTGCATGATACCAACAATATACTGTTAAAATTGGCAACATGCCACACCAGAAGTTTTCATCGCAGAAGAGTTGAAAGTGTATTTCATAAGCTTTTAAATTCAGAGATGTTAGCAACGTAGGAATTTATCATTCTCAGAAATATTTAATTATGTAGGAATTCAATAATCGGACGTCATACATTTTTGTACTTGTCCATGAATCTCAACAAAGTTGAATTCAACTCTGAGTGTTTTAATATCCCCAGGCTTTAAACGTTACGCGTGCTTTAAAGATGAAATTATTTCATTTTCAAGGAACCCTTTTGAGCACTGTAAAGAGTGAGAGAGAAATTTTCTTCCATCGCATTCTTTCTTGAGAGCGGAATGTGAAGAAGCCGATAAGTTGTATGCAGAAACCATTCCACGAGGCAGATGTTTAAAAGTCCGGAGTAGTAAGGAAAGATATTCAATGCATTAAACATCTCTGTTTGACAAGGTAGATGTGGAGTTGTACAAGCCACGGGGTATGGAATATTAAAGGGATTTCCTTACATACACAATAATGTGTGTGAAGGCTGGGGATACTTGGATATTGCAATAATATATTCCACTTCCTTTGAAAGAAAATGTTTGCTCTTTTGATGCCAGGATCGGTCCACATACAACATTACTGTGCTGTAATTTAGAGTTTAAAAAATTGTACATTTCCTCCTTAATGCGTTTGACTACACAGGCACTCTCATATACGTATTAGTTTCGTCGTTTCTAAATCGCTTCTTTGATGTATGAAAACTCCCATTCTGGGAATGCGATCACGAAATCGTTTCCTTCTCAGTGGAGATATCATTACATTCTGTTCATTGGGAATGATATTGTATGTACTTAAACAAGAGATTATTATTAATAAAACGTGGAATTTCAACATAATTGCAAAAATCATGACACGCATGTCATACGATGTTGGCATGTTAAAGAACCCATTTGAATTCAGTAGACCGTGTTCATAATGGCAAAATTAATCTCGGAAACTTCCGCCAACACAAAGTTCCTCGCTCCCATAGTGCTTCAAGGAACAACAAAATTCGACATGCAAGCTGCCCTTTGGGTGATAAATAACAAAGCATGTACCCGGCACCCGAGGCCATACGATATTATTATTATTATTATTATTATTATTATTATTATTATTATTATTATTATTATTATTATTGTTATCACATTCATTTCACCACATAAGTGGGACATATCAACATATCGTCGGCTTGATATTATTATTATTATTATTATTATTATTATTATTATTATTATTAGCCTCCGTGGCTTAGGCGGCAGCACGCCAGCCTCTCACCGCTGGGTCCGTGGTTCAAATCCCGGTCACTCCATGTGAGATTTGTGCTGGACAAAGCGGAGGCAGACAGGTTTTTCTCCGGGTACTCCGGTTTTCCCTGTCACAATTTCATTCCAGCAACACTCTCCACTAGCATTTCATTTCATCTGTCATTCATTTAATCATTGCCCCAGGGGAGTGCGACAGGCTTCGGCAGCCGGCACAGTTCACATCCTCGCCGCTAGATGGGGGCTTCATTCATTCCATTCCCTGACCCGGTCGATCGACTGGAAGCAGGCTGTGGATTTTCATTCATTATTATTATTATTATTATTATTATCATTAGTAAGGGCATGGGTGACCCTGAGTTACCATCATCGTACCGCCCACTTTGTATGCTTGACACAACAGGCAAACTATTTGAGAAACTCATAAGACGGAGATTGCTTGAAGCAATAATCGCAGCCGGCGATTTATCACCAAGACAATTTGGATTCAGGGTAGGCCGGTCGACACTGGATGCAGTGCAAGAAGTCGCCGATAAAGTACGAAGAGCGGAGAGTTATAATCATTACTCTCGCCGGGTGATTCTTTTTGTTACACTGGATGTTAAAAACGCTTTCAACTCTGTCAAATGGACTGATATCATGGATGCTCTAGAATTTTCATTCCATGTTCCAAGGTATCTCCTTCGGATCTTAGACTCTTACTTGAAGGATCGTGCTCTGCTCTACGATACTACAGAAGGGATCCGTAGAGTACAAGTCACGGCTGGGGCTGCCCAGGGTTCGATTCTAGGACCTGATCTCTGGAATGTTACATACGACAGCTTGTTGAGGCTTGAAATGCCTGAAGAAACTATTCTAGTAGGATATGCAGATGATGTTGCTGCTCTTGTAGCAGGAAGAAGTGTCGAGCAGGCACAGTTGCGACTCAATATGGTAATGCGCAAAATCAATAGATGGATGGAGGAACATGGTCTGTCTCTAGCACTTAGTAAGACGGAAATTGTCATCCTAACAAAGAAGAGAATTCAGACAATACTTCCAATACAGGTAGGACAAATTCAAGTAGAGACGCAGCCAGCAGCAAAATACCTGGGCATCATGATCGACAGTAAAATGAATTTTGGAGAACAGATTAGACGGACTGCAGATAAGGCAGCCAGAGGAGTAACGTCCCTCAGTCGGCTCATGGCCAATGTTGGTGGGCCAAAATCTAGTAAGAGAAGACTATTGATGACAGCCATCCATTCAGTTCTGCTGTATGGAGCGGAAATATGGGCGGATGCCCTGGATAAGGAAATTTATAGGAAGCCACTGGCGCAAGTGCAGAGGCGGGGTGCTTTGCGCGTGGCATCTGCATATCGCACGGTCTCTGAGGAATCAGTTCTCGTTATTGCCGGGATTATTCCGATTTTTTTTCTTGCGAAAGAACGCAAGAACATTTACTTGAGGAAATCTGATATGGGTTTACAAAATGCAAGACGATCGGCAAGAGTACAAACCTTTCAAAATTGGCAGATCAAATGGGAGCAAGGAGATCAAAGCCAATGGACTAAGAGAATGATCCCTCAGGTGCAGGTTTGGACAGAGAGGAAACATGGTGAGGTTGGTTACTATCTCACTCAGTTCTTGACTGGCCATGGGTACTTCTGTTCCTACCTTAAGAAGATGAGGAAGGTGGATTCATCAGATTGCATCTACTGTATCAATGAATTAGATAATGCTAATCACACCTTCTTCTCTTGTGGACGGTGGGTCCAAAATAGGCAGTCTCTTCAAGATCACATTGATGTAGAGATATCCCCGGACAATATTGTTGCAGTGATGCTACAAAATGAGGAAAACTGGAAACTGGTAGCAAGCTTTGTTGAAGATATCCTCCGAACAAAGAAGACGGACCTGGATCGCCACTGAAGATGATTCATTACGGAAGAGTGCCCTACAGGCAAATATAAAATGACTCTAGCCTGAAGTAATGTGCTAAACGGTTCCAGGCTAGTGTTCAGAAGTAACGGGGGAGTTTTAGTCGGTAGTCTGCTACTCAGGAGCAGGAGCCCGACACTCTGTGCGTAAATGCATTTCTTCCCCTAAAAAAAAAAAAAAAAAAAAAAAAAATATTATTATTATTATTAACACAATTCATATCACTTTCAGGTTTAAGGCAGCTGAAAACTGCCAATAATTTAATTATTGACAGGTTAAAACTGCCAAAGATAGCGTTGGTGATTAAGAATTATCATGAGGTAGGGTGGACAACTTCTTTCACTCCTCCATCCACAACACGCGGTTGGTTTTCATGTGGGGCATGAGAATGTTACACCACTATCAGACCATAATTATAAAGTACAGTAAAACTTCGTTTAACCGTCACTCCTTAAACCGTCAGTTTCTGTTAACCGGCATTGCTGTAATAGCATAATAATTCTGTAATAAGAAAGTGCCTTAAGGTGCAGTGACGCGTTCGCTTTGCGCACTTACTCTATTTTAGTGGGAAGTGAGTGTACCTGATGAAGACGAGTGTTCAAACCGTGACGGAAAACAAACTATTAGCCACTCAGAGGCTGAAACGATGCTATCCAAGTGAATAGAATGGTTTGAAAGTCAAGAAGAGGCCAATGTAACGCAGACACTACTGCTCCGAAAAATACGAAATATTGCCGCGGTGAAAGCTTGAGCATCAAAGAGGCAGAAGAAAATGACTATTTTCAAGCTACATGAACTATTTCACCTGTAAGTTTGTATTACTGTTCATTATTTTGCCACATTTGTAGCTACTGTACGGATGATTCTATCATGTAATAAATAGTTTTATTTGCTATTACAATCGTGTTTAATTTTTTTTTCGCTCTGAAATATATTATATTACTGCGAGAGTGATATCTGTCTGTAATATAATTGATTGAGGAGGAATAATACAGTGTTTCTGTTATCCGTCTATCCGCTCAACCGTCACAACCACGGTCCCGACGATGACAGTTAATCGAGTTTTTACTGTACATAGAATTCTGGGAAATGCAAATAATCGACCCGGAACCCTAAGAGTGCCAGGCTACAATATCCATGAATGAGTCATGACGGTATCTAGAAAGTGGATTAGGTGTGTAGACAATAATCAATTTCTTTGTTATGGAAGACCACAAAGCTGTGCTAAATGAAAAATACAGAATGTTCTTTTGTATAGGCGAGAAATGTAGAACACAGGGGAACTTTTACTGAATGAACATTATTCCATGCTTATCCGAGCAGCGGTAATCCAGACTTAAGAGTTGTTTTCTCAAGACTAAAAATAAAGGTTTTTGTCGCAGGAGAATATTTATTTCTACCAAGTTTCAGCAGAGAATATGTGGGTTTAGAAAAAAAGGAATCTTTACTTTCATTGGTGTCGCTGGGCGTTGTGACCATAGTCTCGCATCTGTGCAGTTGGTTAGGAGAAGAGAGTGGAAAGTGGGACATGCATTCAACTTCTAAAGAACTAGTGACCACAATCGATGTCTCCGCAAATTCTCTTTGAGGGCCTTTTAAAGAGGACCAGTTCTCTCACTCTTCTAAGCTTTCTCAATGAATTAGGAAGACGCAATGGCGTCATGAGAGGTATTTCATCGGTGAAACTCCTTCTAAAATAGTGGAGGTCCAAAGTAAATGAAATAATCTAACATTGGAAAGAGTAATTATTTTAACGAATATAATTTATACCTGTAAGAATGTTTAGGTCATTTTAGCTAAATGAAAACCAATGAACGTAAAACAAAAAATAGTAAAATGCTACCGAAGGAAATCAGAAACCCCTATTGGCGTCATATTGGCAGGTGAAAAGCATCAGGAAGTATGAGACTTCTGATACTTAGGCAATAAAATAACTGATGATGGACGAAGCGAAGAGGATATAAAATATAGGTTGTCTCAGGCAAGGAAATCATTTATTCTGCAAAGAAATCTGTTGACATCAATTATAGATTTAGGTATTGGAAAGTCATTTCGGAAAACCTTTGTATGGAGCGTTGTACTCTATGGAAGTGAAACTTGGGCTGTTGGCGCAGAGGAGAATAGAAACATTTGAAATGTGGTGTTACAAGAGAATGATGAATATCAGATGGGTAGATAGAGTAACAAATGAAGAGGTATTAAGACGAGTGGGAGAGGAGAGATGTTTCTGGCGACTGCTAATGAAGAGTATAGATAGGTTGGTAGGACACATACTAAGACACCCAGGAATAGCAAGCTTAGTTATTGAAGGTAGGGTCGAGGACAAGAGCTGTAGGGGTAGACCAAGGTTAGAATATGTTAAACAGATTGCCTCGGACGTAGGGTGTGGTAGCTATGTAGAGATGAAACGATTAGCTCAGGACAGGGAGGCATGGAGTTCTGCATCAAACCAGTCAAAAGACTGAAGGCTCAATCAACAACAACAAATCTATGACATGGGCTCGCCGGCTTTAGTTCCCCTCCGAAGGATTTTCGGCCGGATTTGAACACGCGATCTTGGGCATAGCAGTTCATCACGCTACCGACTACGCCCCCGAAGCCGTTAAAAAAATATACATATATATGTCAGTTACTTTCGCGTCAACTGTTATTGTTATTACTTAAAGACTGCATATGAATAGAAGATAGGTTGATAGTTCACATACTAAGAAACCCAAGTATAGCAAAGTTAGTTATGGATGGAAGGGTCAAGGTCAAGAACTGTAGGGGTAGACCAAGGTTATAATAATGTTAAATAGATTGTTTCAGATGTAAGGTGACGTAGCAACGTAGTGATGAAACTATTAACCCCAGACAGGGAGGCATGGACTGCTCCATCAAACCAGTTCAATGACAGAAGACTCATTCAACAACAACAACAGCGTGGTATTAGTTATTTCATTTATACTCGAAAACAATTTTAGGACATTTGTTTGTCACTATTATTTTAATGCATTGCATTTATCTTGCTACAATAATTTGATTCCAAATAGGGATTTCAAATTATATGTGGTTGCTTTTATAGACCAATGCAATTTAGACCATTTCACATACATTTTCTTCATTTATTTAGGAAGGATAAGCCTCCGTGGCTTAGGCGGCTGCACGCCGGCGTCTCACCGCTGGGGTCCGTGGTTCAAATCCCGGTCAGTCAATGTGAGATTTGTGCTGGACAAAGTGGAGGCAGACAGGTTTTTCTCCGGGTCAATATATGTTTCCAGCAACACCCTCCACATTCATTTCACTTCATCTGTCATTCATTTAATCATTGCACCAGAGGAGTACGACAGGCTTCGGCAGCCGGCACAGTTCATACCCTCGCCACTAGATGGGAGCTTCATTCATTCCATACCTGACCCGGTCGAACGACTGGAAACAGGCTGTGGATTTTCATTTTCATTTAGGAAGGATATTGCTCAACTTTGCTATCGCCAGTCGTGTTAATCAGGGAATACAGCTTTATGGTACGTGCATTTTAGAACCTCTTTAGAAAGGGATAGAATCTATTATGTTTGAATCTTGGTAAAGTGAACAGCTATTCACTTTACTGGGATATCGAAACAAACGCCTCATTGAAAATAGTCCTCTTTCACAACATTTTATCTGATATATTAAGTTGGGGTGCTGCTAACAATGGCTCACTCAATGGTATAACACATTGCTATTCTTGAGCTGATTTTAAACTCATCCTGCTGGAATTACCGTAATAAAATAATGTGGATTTGATTCATATTGTAATTGAGTAAATAAATTAATTAATTAATCAATTAATTAACAAACAAATAATAAATAACCAAATGAATCAATCAACAAATAAACAAATAAATAAACAAGAAGTTCCGTGACGAACTAAAGAGCCTACTTTTCTTAAAATGTATGATTCATGCCAATGATTAATCTATATGGATTTATCTAGAATAATGACGAAATTAAGTTGGTAATATCGAAATTTCTAATTACTTCGAAATACTGTATACCTGGCATAATGTAGCCAGTTGGCAGACCTGGTGACTGAATATATTCTTAGTTCCATCTCTTAAGGTACAGAACACAATATTTGGTTGAAGTCCAATGGATAGCATGGACGTTACATACAGTTAAACATCGGATCTAACAGCTAGCGTAAAATCATGTTGGCAACAATGATATACATGTATTGGTCAGAAATAATCTGAAATAATATGATCTATTGTTGTGTCAATTTTGAATGAAATCCATTAGTTAGTATAGAAGTTACATGCATTTTTAAATTGAACCTATCAGCAGGCTTAGAATCATGTTGGCAGAACTGGCGTAGGCCTATATTAGTTATTCCAAATTAATCTAGAATGCCAGGTACTATACGTGTGAAAAGTGTAGAGCTATTAGCTTGCATACTTTCTGATATATTGATATTAGGGTAACAAAAATAGAGACAGAATTTATTAACAGTTGGCAGCCCTGTTTAGTCGTAAGAATTGGCATAGTCATATCTGTTATGGTACACATAGCACACACGAAATTTGGTTGAAATCCAAATGATAGTATAGAAGTTACATGTATTTAAAGTTGGACCTGTCAGCAGGTTTAGAATCATGTTGGTAGCACTGACGTATATAAGTTACTCCAAATTATTATAGAATATCAGGTACTATACGTGTGCATACTTTATGATGTATGTGTATTTGGATTTAAAAAATTGAGAGCATTTATTAACAGTTGGCTGCCCTGGTGGCTCTTAAGAATACGCTCAGTCATATCTGTTTATGTTCACATAGCACATACGAAATTTGGTTGAATTCCAATAGATGGTGTAGAAGTTATATGCATTTAAAAATTGGACCTATCAGCAGGCTTATAATTATGTTGACAACACTGCCATGTATGGCCTCCTGGAAATTAAACTGCAATATTATTATCTATACGTGTGCCAATTTTGAAATAGCTCTCATTCATACCTTCCAAGATATCCAACATGGAGCTCAAATTTCAATTGCGATTTTTCAGCAGTTGGTACCACTGACATCATATTCAAATATGGCCGTGAGATATTCAGGTATAGATCTTTACTCCTAAATAACAAGAACATAACGGCTGCAATGGAAGCATAATCCTGTCTTCAGCTACCTCCAAAACACTTCAATTACTTCCTCCCTCAGACGGAATACCGTACACACTCCGATTTACATAAAATACCTGATAAGTTCTCCAACTTTAATTTTATTCGTCGTAACAATTCCTGTGCTCAATTAGTTTAACCTCGTTCAACATTGTTGCATGATGCGTACCACCTCGTAACAGAGAATAGCCTAGTTCTTCATTACATTTAATTTCCACAAACGCTGGCGCTGGGATCTCTAGGGTGGAATATTAACCAGGCAGTACTTATGATGAACGACGTAGCTTTCTGATAGTATTATCTGTATTTTAGCGCGTTCCAACCGCGTGGGAAACGAAGTCTATCAACGGGAATTACTCTATATGCAAAGTAGGCATTTCATAACAAAGAGCAGATTAACTTATGATATCACTAAAACTAAATCGTCTCTCATAGGCCGTTCATCTACCGTTTATATGAAACAGTAGCAGATTACATAGTTTGGACGATGCTCTTACTAGTGAAACTAGATTTAAAGAGGTTGTTAATACGGTTGAGAGGCTTGGGGCATCATGGCCATCATCCCCGTGTGTGTCGAACTGGTCTAATAACCTGTGCTGACTGTAGTAGTGTGTATTGTAACTGTATTAGGGATATGGAGGTAGGTGCCCCAGGATTGAAGTTAGGTACTGTTCCAGCATTTATCTGGAGGGAGTGTGGAAAAACACGGGGAATAATAACTCTCTGGATAACCCTTGTCAGCTCCGGGATTCGAATCTATGACCTCCGGACTTGCTGGAGATGCCCTCGCAGCCAAGGTGCACGATTTTTACGGGCTCGTAAAGACGAATTATTGGACAAACTTAGATTAAATGCTCACTATATTGTGACCTGCCACATTCGCTGAACTTCGGGTACTTCCGCCTCAATGGTCCCGAGCTCCTAACTGGAAGCCACGGCTGCCTTCTTCCCAATTCTTACCTCAATTACAAATACACGCATTACTACAGACACTAAAAACACAAGTTATCAGACAAATTTTATATAAGTTATACATACACATACACACTCAAAATACACTATGATACATTACCACAATGTATCAAAGCCCATAGATGAATGAACAGTAACAAAGATGGTGCTGAGCATACATCCGAACACATCTGCCGGCACGCGTGTACTACGTCATTTTCACTACTCTGTGTTTTGTTCTTTCTAAGTCTGGCTATCGTCGAGCCGGTGAAAACTAACTTTTACTGCAAATCAATGTAACATTAAAAAATATCCAATTTAATATTAAATTTACATAGGTTTTTTGTATTTCCACGATGAGTTTCATAAAGTCAGTCTGTGAAAATATTCAAGTGGACAGCCATCAAATTTATAATTTATTGTTACTAACCCTACAGAAAATGATACAATCTCTTCAGTTCCTAGACCGCATTCCACATCGAACCCAAAATCAATACAATGCACTGCGTCCGATTGCCCTCATAACCACGTGATTACATCCCTTTGCGATGCCAAATATCCTTAGGATAATTCGCTGAACTAAAGATCGTAAAGTGCAGGTGCAATAGCATGTGATAAATTAGATCAAACCGTGCACTTTGTTACGTACCACGACTAGAATTGGAGTTAGAAGTCAAGAGAATACAGGCACGAGGTCCGGTGCTGACAGTGGAAAATTTGAGTTTAGTCTACACGTCGGTTTATCAGAGTAACTGCTACATGTTTCTCGTTACAGATGTTTACATTTGATACTTTCAAGATGGAGGTTGCCCAAAATATCAGTTTTATATTCCTGTAACACTAGTGTCACAACTCATATGGTACTACTTCCATATCAAATGTCGTGGTATTTGCCGAATTAAATCCTTAGTTAGCAAGGCCACTGTTTTGATAGTGTGGCCAGTCATCATTCTGAAAGTATAAAGTTGCTAATATTTTTCTTTAGGTCTAAAAGGCCCCTGATATGAGTCTACCGTATCGCTAAATTTTGTCATTGAAGCTCTAATAAAGGATGGATAATTGATTTTAACAATCCTTATCAAAGGAATGCTTGTTTTTTGAGAAATGTGTGGCGATTCAATGGTTAGTATTGGCATCAGTCACTGATCCATAGACTTATGAAATATTGGGAGGCTTGCAAGACCCGTAGAAGGACAAGATCTAGATACAAATAAAATTGACTTTTAACATGCAGTCCATAAATACTCAATTCAAATGTAAAATAATAATTATAATTGTAATAATCATAATAATATTACAGCAGATCCCCCCGGTTGTAGATACAGAGGACGGAGTTTCGTGGGTCGCTGGACTATTTGAGGGCGCGGGGCTGTCCTCGTCAAACAAAGGCCTCTGTGAGTCACGCAAAGTCATTGACGCGCCGAGTATTCATGTTGGATTGTTCTGATTCTGGAAAGGAAGCGAACCGCCAGACTGTTCGGGAGACAGTGGCATCATCCACTAGGTCTGGGGTAGAGCTCTACGAGAGGTCCCGTTAAGTGATATTTAGAGACTCGCGAGCGGGGGCTAGGGAGTTGAGTCGAGTTCCAGTAGAGACTGTTAGCTGTAAACAGCCGGTGACAAGTGAAAGTCCATTACGATTCTGAGCAGTGTGTGCAGTGGAGTGAAGATTTGAGCCAGTACGCTTGTGTGACTTATTGTTTAAGCTAATGGAGCGTTGTTTGATGGTAGGAGCGATATAGTCCTGAAATGCCTGGGTTCAACGCGGCACGCGTTATCATACACGGGGACTACGATGAGGGACTCTAGCAAAAGAACCCACGGCATAGCACCACCGAGCGGAGAAGAACTGGGAACTGTTGACTTGGCAGCCTGCCGCATAAGAATTGTACAGTGTGTGTAAAAAGTGATGAACAACATTCTTAATAAATTTACTGTTTAGTAAAACAAGCTACCAGTTGTGTTCTGACTATAAAGAGTGAACCCTTATTCCTGTCACTTGCCGATAAATTTACTGAAAAGGATACCGTAGGTTATTTTCCTCTTGTATGATACAGCAAAAATAAAGCTTTGCGCTCTCAAGTCTTTGTTTTATGGAAGATGTTGCTTTCTGTGCTATTTGAAGGAGATACTTGCATGCGACGAGCAGTCAAAGGAATCTTCTCTACCACATTTCAAAGACTTCAATACGCAAACGTTCTTTTAAAATATAACGCCACGCCATAAAAGAGCACCGAGCAGGTATAAAACTCTTTTATTAAGCATACAAATACAAATACAATCCATAAATGAAAAAGAAGGAAACAAAGAATGAATGAATGAAAGGATGAAAGAAAGAAAGAAAGCGAGGAGAGAGGTCCAGAATATGCAACTATCAAGAAGTAGATAAACTGTTTTTGCAGTACACAGGAATGGTTATTGAATTATGGCCACATTTGTCTCCTTTATAATCCTAGTCTCAGTAACTAACACTGACACTACTACAGACACCACAATGACACATGTTATCCAACAAATTTGATTTACACCAGAATTACATGGGACTGAATTAACCACGATATCCTCGCCCCTAAAGTTAATTTACAACAACAACAACTGGTCGTGGGTATTGCTAAATTTTCATTTAAAACTTCATTAGGGTTTGTGGGGCCATTAAATCTCCATTCCAGGACATACACATGACCTACCAAATAAACAGATCGATAGAAAATGTACTTTCGTGTGTAGTGAACAGAGATATCAACCTTTCACTACTGTTTTCATATAATGATAATTTATGTTCGACCCTCACTATTATGTGTCAGAAACCTGTATCATAATGATGGTCATTATAACACTCTTTTTCATTATGATACAGTTTCTCCAGCCAATCAGAGCTCGTTCATTGACCAATTAGGTAACGATACCTTCACGCGTGCGCTCAAAATCCAACATGTCGGACATAAACACAACATCGAACTATAATAAATTACCGACATGGAATACGCACCGTCCATATGTTCGCGTTAATACTGGCGAATATGAGACAACAAATAGCACTGTACCTTAATATAATTTCTACACAGCGCATTCATTGTCTTCAAACAACTCCAGTGACAAAATTACTGAGGGGCGACAGATGTCAACATATGGCCTGCATATGGCATTGCAAGCACACAGAGCCCATGCGTCGGTCATCCAGTGATCTTGAAAGACAGAGATATAACACCCAACGCTCGCTCTGCGATTACAACATTCAAGTAGCTGACTCTCAACAGATATTTATGAATATTTATGTTAAAACATATAGGCCTAATAAAGTTATAATTATCGTCGAACATAAACAGTCGTATGCAACTCGCCTATAATGGTAATTAAGACACTCGTATGGAAATTATAAAACTCGCATACGCTCGTTTAATAAGAAATACTCGTGTCTTAATTATAGCCATTATAGGATCGTTGCATAATGTACTATATTATTATAATATAAAGAAATAATATTAATTATAATACTGATAATAATTAACATACAAGATATATTATTATTATTATTATTATTATTATTATTATTTATGCATACTATTGCGGTTATCTGAATGTGATATGTAAGACAATGGAGGACTAGGTAGGCCTAATGCTTTCTCTTTCAATACCTCTTTTTAAGCTCTAACTCCTCTTCTTCTTCCTCTTCTCCTCCTCTTCTCACGACTATCTTTGTGGCTCAGTGGTAACGTTCTCGCCTGCTGTGTCCAAGTTTTCAGGATCGAATCCTGGCGTAGTCAACTGGCATTTGAGGGTGCACAAATTGAAGTGAGCCGTGTCAGTAGGTTTACTGGCACGTTAATGATCATTTTTGGGGCAAAAGTCTTGCACCCCGACGTCTCTAAAAGCCGCAGTAGTTAAAAGGGACGTAAAACCAATATTATTATTATTATTATCATTAATGGTAAATGTCATTTATTGTAATTTAATGTATAGTAAGGTGAATGCAGGCAATCATTAAATGGACCTTTAATGTTTACAACTGCAGTATTCATTGTGACTATATACAGGGTGATGATATGGCTCTGTGGCTCTATTACGTTGAGATTTGAAGGACTTTCCACGTGGGTTGTCTATTTAACCAGATATGGTAAATCCGCTTCTTCGCACTCACATGTTAACTCAAATGCTTCGACCATCAGCTAAAATTGAACTTGGCTTTCTCGAAACGTTCGTCTTATTTTAATTATATCAAATAGTAAAATCCATAAAATCCATTTAGGTAATTGATCTCGAATGCTTCGGAATATGAAGTGCTGCCAATACATTGAAAGGCTGATGATGATGCCAATGCAAATAGGCATCGAAACATGTACCGATGTAAATTAAGTGACATGTGATTATATCACAAAAATTTGAATACATTGTATTGACGAGGCGGAGCTAAAAATATATTTTGATTATTATTATTATTATGAACATACGACCTATTACCATTGTCGCGACCATAGCCGTGAAAATTAATACCAGAAATCAAGCGTTCAATTCTTTCATGCGTTACGTAATCCAATTCTCTGCCTTACTTATAAATTTCTTGTGCTATTTGTATAAAACACGGCGGAATAGTTGATCGCCTTAAATAGTCATGATATATAATCTCCTTCATCTTCGCTTTATTCCATTATGGTGTCAGCAACATGAAATGCTTTCCTTCATCATGTCCTGTCCATAACATCGGTGTCAGTTTGTCCTAGCGTGGTCATACCTTGCTGGATTTTAGCTTCCACAGTCATTCTGTACTCCTCCTGCCTTCCACAAGTATTCGCCGAATTTATACAGTGAGTCCGGGAATGTTCTCCGCGGCGCCTACATGCGTCTGCGAGAGCTTGCTACAGAAGTTACGTTGGCAGCACGGCTGCCGCTTGCATCATATTAGCCTTTCACTAAATGATTGTCGGCGGTCGAGATGGGAACTATTCTTTGTTTACTTGTGTCACACGTCAGCCTGCTTCGTTGACAAGTACAGTTGCGCGAGTAGGATATGACTCAGCTCAAGTAGCCTCTGCCATCGTTAAACTGTCCGTGGTGACATGAGCTCCTATGACGCGCAATCCTGCTTGACTTATGTGCAGAATGCATTGTCATCGCTGTGTTCCCTAATAACAAGCAAAAGGTATACTTTGTACTCACCACAGCCATTCATAACAGATGCTGGAAGTGCTGATGAAACATACGCTCGCTACACACTGACGATTTCGACAGGCTACTGCCCACACGTGTGTGATTCACCCTGTCAAAGACACCGTGCTACCAACTAAACCGATGAGGCAACCACTCACAGCTGCACGTAACCACTGCGGAGAACATTCTCGGGCGCCTTGTAGATTCAGTTTTTAATGCAGAGAGTGTCCGAGGACATGTTTGGCTTGCCAGAGATTGTAGCTGCTTCTATGCGGACATCCATGTGGTGAGCTACATGTACAGTCACGTGTGAAATGTTGTCTGGGGAGGAATGTGTAAATATAAGGACGAGGAATTGGAAGATAGCGGTTGTGGCCAATTGTTAGGGACTTGGAAAGAAGATGGGAAACCACAGAAGACCATCTTCAAGGATGCCAGCGGGGGGGGGATTCGAACCTCCTCGCCTCCCGAATGTGAGCGACTGCCTGCAGCCACGCCGTAGCGACCACGGCTAACTCACCCGGTATAGTATCAATGATCATTCTCTACAAGCACATTCGTGGTTCCCGGATCTTGTTGACTGCCAGACTACATCACGGCTCGAACGTATTCATCTCTGCGTCTATAGAAGTGCGTAAACCCCTGAGAACCCCTTCGCATCCTCACCTAGGCAGCGTGTAGATACGCACAAAAACCTAAGGCAGCAATATCATGAGACGTACTAGGCAAGGTGAGGAGTGAGGTAGTTTGCTATTGCTTTCCTTACTAAGTCAGAACTATAGCACTGGCCCAATGATTATAACTTTTCACAGAACACACAGGCACTAGTTTTGTCCTGAGACCATTACTCACCACCACTTATTCACAGCCATGAGTGGAACTGAGATATCGGTGAAAAGCCACATTTTACTCTCGCCTGTGTCAATATACAAATACAAATGTACTGCATTCATCAAGAGATGGTAAACAGGCAAACATTTGTGGAGCAAATATGAAATCAATATATAAGGTGCGTTCAAAGATTAACGAGCCGGAGGCATAATTACAGAAACCAGTACCTGTATGTTAGAAGTGGCTGTTGAGGCACTTGTCCCACTGTGACACTAGGCGGTGTATGGCTGTCTCATAAAATTCCCTGGGCTGTGATGTGAACCAGTTCCGCACGTACAGCGGGACGTCGACGTCCGAGGTGAATCGTTGGCCCCGCAGAGCCCTTTTCAGGGGACCAAACATGGCATAATTCACAGGGAGAGAGGTCTGGACTGTATGGAGGGTGGCCGATAACCTCCCATTTAAATTTCTGCAGGAGTGCCGCGACTGTGTTGGCCGTATGAGGTCGTGCATTGTCGTGGAGCGACCACGGCGGCTATGGCGTTCACTGTAACTGGACGTTGTCATCGGTAATGCAGGGGGGTGTTCCAGACCGGGCATCATCGGCTAACGACACCCTTCCTTCCCTGAAGCGCTTGTGCCACGCCTTGACCCTTGCAAGGGACCTGCAGTGTTCGCCGTACACTTGTGACATTCGGCGATGAATGTCCGTTCCCCCTACTCCTTCCACTGTCGGAAACCGAACAACACCTCTTTGCTCTTCGGTTGATGCCTCCATGTCACTGTTTGCAATGCGACTGGCAGCGTTGGACGATTGATGCATGCTGCTGCTCGCTTTGTATCGTCACGTGACGTGCACGCGTACCAACTAGCGACGGTCTGTGACCTTCCACACTCTGGTCGGAACCACGCCTCGTTACACACGCCACGATTAGCCGATGTAGTCACCGTTTTGCGCATTCCAGCCTCGGGCACGTTACTTTTTGAACGCACCTTATATTAGTAATTAATCGTACCAGAAAAGGATTTTGCTCATTTAGTTATGAGTTCCTTGTATATTGACTGAAATGAATATACAGTATATAGCGGATAAGAAAACTAGATGACTAACCCTGAAAGAGAATAATTATTGTTTTCGTCGATTGATTTAATTGCATTGCGACATCGTGGTCATATAACTCCGTATACGTCGGTGTGTGTGTGTGTGCGTGTATGTGGAATTAGCCCGATAACCTGTATCAATGTTACGGTAGTATTAGTGTGTATTTGTAATTCATATGAGGATTGGGAAGGGGACGATCATGGCCTTAAGTTAGGAACCATCCCGGCATTTGCCGGAAGTAGAAATGGGAAATCACGGAAAACCACTTCTAAGATGGCCGAGATGGAAATCGATCCCTCGTCAGTTTTACCTCACGAAGCTGAGTGTATTCCGTTCCAACGCTCAGACCAGAATTAAAATTTCTTTGCAGAGACGGGAATCAAACACAGGCCTCTGGGGCGAAAGCCAAGAATGCTTGTCGCTACACAACGCGGTGGTTGAGAATGAGTCATTGAATGAATCTATTACAATAAGTATCTTCTTTCCAGTCCCACCCTTCTTAAGAGTTTCTGTGTTGTGGGTAAGGAGTCTCAGTGTTAAATAACACGGTAAGAGCGCAAGAAGGCAATAGATGTCCGCAAGGTGGCGTATCGTTTCATGGGAGCTTTAAGCACTGTGGCCTGGTGTCGCTCGTTTACATCTCGCCAGAACTGCCCACATCACAGAGCGAGGCGTTTATTTGCACTGGGCTTGCCAGCCTAAATAAGAAGGCGAGTTTATTCCCCTAGCCCGTGTAAACCTAGATATGAGTTACAGTGCTTTGACTCAAATACCACGTCTCACCTCACTAAATGTTTATTCATTGAATGCTCTGTAAAACATGCATAGACACTTAACTGTGTTCCTGGTTCACGTTATGGTTTCAACGTCCTCTTTAACTGCTGTAATTTCACAGTTGTCAGAGTGCTAGATTTTTGTTCAGAAATATATGTTTATGATCACTACTAGAAGTTCACCTATGAGACTTTCAAAAACCTGGTGACTACTGTACCCATGTGAGTAATCTCGATGGTAAATATGCAGCTGCCTCCAGCTAGCATCAGGTCTCAGGCGCGTGCCGTTCCCCCAAATGAGCAGTGCATATTTTGGATTTGAGGCTATAAGGTAACAACTCTACAATAACAAGGCACAACTCTATTCTAAAACTTTAATTCAGTAAATAAAAATCATGGCTTCAAACACAAAAACAATCCCAAAACCATAAAAACAAAGCAAACAAAAATTTACTTCCACAATCCACAATCAAACAAAAATGAAATCATAATAAAATCATATTAAACCATAAAGCTGTACCCTTATGTGAACTACATAAAGATATTCTAGTGCGCTGATGCACCTACGACCTCAATACAAACTGTACATTAACATAACAGTCATACAATGTGACTTCTTTAATATCACAAATTAATTATTCCTTAAACCTCTTGGTTTTAACAATTATGTGTGCCGTGCGTGTTTTGATTTTTCTCTTCTCACCAAACAAATGCTTTCATGCATTTACCTATTCGGACGTTGCACCGCAATCAACGTGCAACTCCATAATTATGTAAGCTACCCCTCCACTTCCTCTATTTATATGGTTCCATTGCATGCTGTATGTGATTCCTACATAAAACGTTACGTTATAGCTTGTGTCGGATGCTACAATAGATTACCTTGCTCTCGTGGCGACTGGCATCTGGTAACTAACTTCAAAACTTGGTTTCAGTGACAGTACAAATACATCATCTAACTATTCGTCAGATAGCTAAAATAATGAACCATCAGGATGATCTATAATTATCCATGTGTTCCTAAACCACATGGCTACATTACTCAACATAACAATCTTTCATTATATGTCATTTACCAGGGTCTAAAATCTTTTGCTTTCAACTCGCCTTGACGGCTCGAGTGCCCCTGCAGACTCTCGGCTAGAGGAGTCAGCACACAATAGAAAGTGGGATGGGTGTTCCACCAATTACCTCGACCCTCCTTAAAGGTTTTGAATGCTTTCCTTTCTAAGCAGTAAAGATTTACAAGACAAATACTGTTGTCTGACCGACACACATATCCCAAAGGATCTTAGTTGACTATTATGCAAACAGGTATTGAATGAGCTTTTATAATTACTCCTACACAGAGGATATAATAATTACTGGCCTCACACGGGTCCATTCAACATGAAGGTTCAGGGTTCGTAATGCATTAGTCTGACGGGTGACCGATGTCTCAAGTAAAATATAGGCGCTACTGCAGCTGCCGCCATGAGTTTCGCTTCTACGAGCGGAATAACTCATCAAATAAGTTCTCGGGAGACCATAGAGTTTCGAGGTGTCCTCGTTCTCCTCGTCTCTATCACAGGATCCCAACCCGGAACACTTTCATATCCTTCCTCAGAGCTAGGGTACACATTACAACTCTGGCATAAAATTATATCTCCACTTATGCCCTTGACATAGGAGATTTCATACGTAGAATAGACCATCTGGCCCCTACTCAATGCTACGACCTCCGACCTATAGTATTAAGAGAAATCTAACAATTTACTCTATAAGCTTCTCATATAAGCTGCAAATTCAATCCGCTAAAAGCTCTTTCATGCCTGGCATCATTACTGAATATATGCAATACTCTGATATAAAACTTCTTTCCTTACTTACTGTAATGTAATCTTACTGTATCATCTTACTGCTTAGATTGATAAGTCTTGCAATTAGCGTAAATCTCTCGCTTACAACATTTATTTGTTTCCTGATGTGTTCATTCATACTTTTAATATTCATTATTATTATTACCATTAATCTCACTGACATAAATGACCAAAATCATTACTTTATTATTCTTATTAATCTCACTGACATAAATGACCAAAAAATCATTACTTTATTATTATTCTCACATAACTTTACCCGAAATCCGACATAGCCAAACGTCTTAAAAATCCGAACAATCGCGTTCGTCACATTTACATAACTGATTGCCATTCTTAATTCATAGTGGGAATAATTACTCCACTTAATGATGCAAATTAACATCTCAACTCTATAAAAATCAACACAATACTGATTAAACATGGAGGATCTGCCTCCTAAACTGATTTTTACTGGCATCTTTACGGAATTCACAACATGCAATGGCCCATATTTCTACATAATCATAACTTGTGGGGTACTTACATTTCTATAGGCGTCTATGGTGGCTCCAACCAATCATATTTCTCCATGTCGCCCGCCATTAGCAGGTTTAACGCGACATATTCATCTTGCAAACACACATTTTATAACACATAATTTTCATCAACAACACGACACGTTGCATAACTCTCAGGAAGCTATTGCTCCCAAACATGTGAAACACTTATCTAATCACTACTTTAAAGGATATTTTACATATGCTGTACACTTAACACACGTCACTTTATACACTTTTCAATGCTGAAACTCCCTAGCAAAGATCGAAATTGCAGGTGTCGACAGCATCTCCCGTGCCCCTATCAACTCCTGATTGAAAGTCTGGTTTACCTGCTTTCGGAATCCACCAACAGTTTTTATATTTCCTACTCCTACGGTAAGCGTCCTGCGTTGCATAAATATGCTAGATCCCGTCTTGAGTGTTAACATCTGGTACTCTCATGACATTACCAAACACGTCATAGAGTTTCATTTAGCGCATACCATCGTAATTACACATACGATCAGTCAATACTATACACATTGCGCTTAACACTGTCCAATACTTTACACAAATAATTATTTACAATAGTTCTGCCATTAGTCTACACGGTGCTTCGTAACTGAACACGGCATAGTTCGTACTGCTGATTATGCCTATAGCACGACTATTATTCATAAAAGCTTATAAAATGCTTCATTTACATGTACCAGTCTTTGTTCGGCGTCTATTATGAGTAGAACCGCCATGCGTTCTGCCTTGACGAACTTGCTTCACAGTGGCTGTACCTGACTGAAGATTCACTTGAAGACTGCTCGTACCTTACTTGAAGACTGCTGTATACTGCTTACATACTGTCTCGTACTGCCCTCGTACTTGCTGCATACTGTTTGCAACTTACTGCAACTGTGCTGCACCTGGGTAACTTCTAACGTCGTGAAGACTGAAGATTCACTTGAGCTGTAACTGGGTGCACACTGCACGTGAACTGCGCGTAGACTGAGCTTCAACTGAGAGAGACTGGGTTGAGACAGAGCTTCGCCTGACGCTCCTCCAAGGGTCTACTCCCTTATATCAGATTCTCACTGAAAGTAGGGCGAAATCTTCCCGCGAAATCTTGGCTCCTCTCACAGCGTGAATCTGGTCTCCAAACCATGATCATTGGGTTCCTCTTTCTTCACAGATTCCAAAACTATCTGCGTGCAAAGGAATCGCTCGTCCAATTAATTAATATTAATTCCTTTCTCCATAGCGTGGGACGCTATCTTACGGGTATCCCCCGGCAACATTCTCAAATCTATCCGCGCACAATGGTCGTTTTACAGTCCTTCCGCACATCATTAAATATGCCCCAATTTCGCAGGTAAAAGGCTCTAAAATTAGCCTCCTGCCAAAAGATTCATCTGTGAGCAACTCTCATCTCAATTCGTTGCTCCAATCACGAGTAATCAATGATTTTCCTGGGCATCTCTCCTCCCACTCCTCAAATCTATTCTCCGTCGGGGAATAACTGGGTCATTATTCAGGCCTCCCCCTGCTCCAGACGACAGAATGGGGTCACAGAGATGGACATGGCTCCACTGGGCCCCACCCACAATTCTGGGCTAATTTGTAAAATGTCAACTCTGTCCTCTTCGTGCTTCAAGCCTCGTATAGCCTACACCAAGTAGTCCAATAATGCAGTAATCTGCTCATTATTCCCTGCATTATTTTAATAAATAATGTCATTGCACCAAAAATCACACCAGCGATTAAATATACACTTCTTTCGAGGGGTTTTTACCATGAAACTGCCTCTACAGATCTCTGGTTCGTTCCCTGGTGGAACCTTCATACTGAGATCACAGTCTCTGAGAACCACGTTCGATTCCAGTCAGCATAACCTCCTCGGGTTCACTACAAAACCAACATGGCGGTCAAGCGAAATTGAGACTTTAAATAGACATTTCTCGCGATTTAACTATCCAAACGTATTGAAACTTGGTACAGCAAATGTTTATACACATTGTAATGCACTGGAGTCTAATTTAGTTCAATTGTTTACATAACCTCAAAATGGCGGCTGTGCGAAATATTTCACTGACATTCTACATCTCCGAAACTATTACAGATATCATCATGCAATTTTGTACGGTAATAAAGGGTACTGATACAAGTTTACCTATGTACATTTCATAAACCTGTAGAGTACAAAACGAACATGGCGACCAAGCGAATTTGAAATATTTTAATAGGTTTTTCTCGTGATTTAACTCTCTGAGCGCAGTGAAATGTGGTACAGTAAATGATTTTGCAGATTGTAATGCACTGGCATCTAATTTAATTCAATTGTTTTCATAAGCTCAAGATGGCGGCTGTGCGAAATTTTAAAATTAGGTTTTTATTCTTGTGTCGTAATCATGCGATCGAAGTGAAAGTTTGAATAATGAAGCTAGGCAATAATGGTCCTTGAATGGTACATAATTCTATGGCCTATACATATAACAATCGTAAATGGCGAGCTTCCGAAATATTTATACGGTTCTCAATATCTATGAATATTTTACAGCAATCAAACTGAATTTTTTTATGTTCATAGAGACTATGAACATATGTTCACCTATAGGACTTTCAGTAACCTGGTGAGCACAAATCCAATATGGCGGCGATGCGAAGTATAAATATTTAAATGGAAGTTTCTCGCGAATTAACTATCCCAGTGCCGTGAAACGTGGCACGTTAAATGCTTATACAAATAATGTTGATCCACTGGCATGTAATTTAGCGACCATATGAAATATTTAGACGGTTCTCAATATCTACGAATCTGTTACAGCAATTAAACTGAAATTTTGTATGTTGATAGAGACAATTAACATGAGCAGGATATATGAAAATAGGCTGTATAGTTCTTCACGGAACTACTTGTTTGTCTTTTATTGAGCACTGAGTCAGTAGTGTCAAGTTTATTTTCAATTACATGAATCTGTGCTAATGAAGGTGGCACTTCATCAGGAAATTGATGAACAAATGCATCACCCACCCGCCGAGCCGACTCGTACTTAAAATAAGTCTTACATACAAAAATACTATGTTGTAATGATCACTGTCACACCCTGTTATCATCTGAGGTTCAGACTGGTGACTGAATACCTGCACGCTTATTGAAAGGTCAAGTATGCAGATTGCACGTGATTTCAATACTACAGCAGGGGGCCGTGGCGTGCCACAAGCTCGGCCAAGGCCACCGCAGCAGCAGATAACAAATCCGCCGCACGCCGTTCTTACTTTACATGAAAGACCCTGTATTTATCAATATTATACTGTGCTTGTAAAGTGGTATGTTATGACGTATTGTTTGGCTCGGAGTTCTGACCGAGTCCTTTCTTTATGGCCAGGCCTACAGTCTCATAATTCAAGGGAAATGTTTGGCCTTCTCCGATCAGAATTCATAATCACCCACGTTTCACACGGCATGCGTTACTATCGGCAAATCTGCGTTTGGCCAACATTACCTTCGTCTCTCATATATTCTCGAATTCTAGGTACGCTTTATGTATCTGCTCTACCCGAATCATGTTCCCTGCCAAGTACAGAACCTAGGACTATGTGTTCCAATGAGTTTGGTTTCTAAATTATATTATTATTATCATTTCTCCTCATTGGGAACCTAGCCTGTTGTAACCTGTTGACATACCATTTAAGAAAGTGCCTCGCCAAGCCATAACGTTAAAAGACAAATCTTGTAATCCCTCGCTTCCTTACAAGCATTAGCCATCTAAAAACAAGATATCCCAGTCAGATAATCTAAAACAAGCTGTCTCCATTTAAGGACATGGAAACCGCCAGTAAACAGCTCTCTTTCCTAAGAAAGCCTTGAGAGCTATCTACGACGGAGTTCTGAAATTTCCAGAAGGAATTTTTAGCCAACCTTCAACATTTTACGCATCATTATTTCTCCCACTCAGAGAGACAACTCCCTCCTCAAAGAACTAAGCTTCTGATTGGCTAGTCCTTCAGAGAAACTCATAACCCCCACTATGGATTATCTAGTATATAACTTGGCACACAAGAGCAGCTCTTTCTCTTTTCTTCACTTGTAACTTTGAGTGATGTAATTCTGTTTAACAGGACTGCCAAGCAGTCAGGCTACATGCCTTGTACATAAATTATTAACAATTGTGAATGTATTACTTGTCGGTCGACTGATAATAAAATAACATTCATTTGGGAATCTTCGTGTTCAGTTGATTCAAGAAATACCAGTCTCGAGGAGAACCTGAGTGGACCATGTTCTAATTGCTGTCCCGCTTGGAAGCAGAGAAAAGGGATCTACATATTTAATTAAAGACCCATTCGTGACTACAAACTTAATTGGGGGCCCGACCGTGATTGATACATGATCGCCACCAGATCTACGTGCTGATTGGACCAGGTATACTGACAACGCCTAAAGTAGCCAAGACTTCAAGTGGCGCCTTTCGTTACCAATCCAAGAAAGCCAGTATCATCCCGAAAATACTGAAGTCATCTTGATCATATGAACCAAGCCGACTGGAAAGAAGTGGTACTGACAACCTTACTGCAGGCCTTTCGTCCATAACTAACCAGCCAGCTTTAAGGGAGGAAGCTAGCCGACAACGCTGAAATAAGCGCCTTTCGACAGTAACCAACCGCCATCGTCGCCCGAGTATATCGACAACTCTGATAAGGGGCCTTTCGGTCGCTCGAACGACACTGAAGGAACCCAACCGACTACGGAACGAGAGGAGGTGAGCCGGCAACGCTGAAACAAGTGCCTTCTGACCGCCATCTATCGCCGTCCGTAGCTGCTGTACGTGCGCACCGATAACTCCGAAGAGGGGCCTTTCTATAGCACGACACCGCAGAAGGAAGCCAACCGACTACGCAGACCAGAATGCAGTCCATGCTGATCATCATTTCCTGGCTGTGAGTACATTCATAGTACCCTGTTTTTTGTGTACCTTTACATATTGCTTGTTTATAGCATGGTTCATTACTCAAAGTAAAATTTTAGGGAAGAGCACTAATAATAACTTATTTTGCCTTTCAAAAGAAAGTGAGTGCACGTTTTTAAACTAGAACAAGTGTCGCATGTCATTATTCTTTTGAATTAATCCATAATTCATAAACAATAATAATAATAATAATAAATAATTTTTCTTTAACCAACTAATAATAAATAAATAAATAAATAATCTTAAATTATTTTAAATTAAACTAAGCAATTAATCACTGACTTAACAATGCCGGAGACGGAATTGTTATCAAAATTTTAATATGCCCAGATTCAGTTGTTACCTGAATTAAATGGGAGCGCATCTTGCAGCTTGGATTACTTTTTAGCAAGATGTGATAGTTTTTGAAACACACATAAGAGAGCTCCTGCGATTACAAATGCTAACATCATTAACGAATTTCTGTTTAACGTCATAAAGTCGAAATTAAAAGGGGAAGCGAGTAGTATTTTGGATCTTGACGCGAACAGTAGCTATGAAAAACTTAAAGAGAAATTAATCAGAAAATTTGGAGACGTTAAAGATGAAAGATTGCTAGTGCAGGAAATATCAAACTGCTTTCAAAAAAGAAACGAAAACTACACTGAATACCATGACAGGCTAGATGCTCTAGTCTTACAGTGTAAGAGTTTGTGTAAACTCAATTATCATGATCAAATATTGGAGCTTAAATTACGAGAATTAGATGATTTGAGCTTAAACATCTTTATAGCCGGTATCCTAGATCCATACCGAGCCTACTTACGTTACGCCCAAGTAACAGACCTTAGCCATGCACTGAGGACTTGCCGAATTTATGATAATGACAGAGCTCACGAGAGCTATATGGATCAGTTGAGAAGAACATTGAAGTATCCTCCCAATATTGGTGCCAGTCATAAGCCACCCCAACAAACACCACCAACACCACCTAATCGGATTGCTCCTTTTAGTCCAAAACAACCACTAAACCATGCCATTCACAATCCATTTGCATTTCCCAAGCCTCAGAATCAATACTTTCCAAAGCCCGACCTTTCTTTACCCAACCGAATCCACAATTTAGGAACCCTAATCCTCAACCAAACTTTCAACCTTTTCAGGGATCGAACCCACACAATTTGAAACCGCAGAACCAATAACCCTTTAAACAGTTCAGTGGGCCTTACCCTACACCAAATAACATTGCCCGGCGCTTCACGCCCAATAATCAGACATATCCGAAACCAATGTCAGCAGTGTCCACTATAAGAGGAACCGTGAATGCACACGCAGAGGAGACCGATGAACTAAGCTATATGCCACAAGAATATTCCCCAGAAACACAATCGGTGGAATATTCCCAAGAAGCTCAACCCCAAGAGTATGAGTTCGAATACGACTCAATCCACCCATCACTACTTCAGGATGGTTATGAAAACCCAGAGGAACAAGAGCAGGATTTTCACTTGGCCGAGTCATCTCATGCGAAGATATAAATAATATAAAAATTGCTCCAAAATTACCGTTCATCACCCTATTCGGATTTAAAATCCTAATAGATAGTGGCGCCTGCAATTCAATAATAAATCTCGCAATAGCATATGAATATTTTGCAGAATATTTGTTCCAAGAACCATTCTGCATACAATCTGTTCACTCTGAAACAATAGATGAAGATAAAATACAATTCCCTATTTTTCCAGAATACGAAATTGACACGCCCATACATTTTCGAGTCATGCAGTGGCACGATTATTTCGATGCGCTGATTGGCACAGCCGATTTTGTAAATCTAGGTGCAAAAATAGATTATAAATCAAACCTAGTTACCCTGAATAATAAGGACATACCATTCTATTTTCACTCAGGCAACAAACAAGTAAATTTTCAACCCTCATCAGACATGCGCAAAATTGCAATCCCTGTTAACATTCAACTAGGAGATGTATACATCCCAAAGTTCGAACATGAAGGAATGTATTTTGCAGATGCAATCTTACATGCAGAGAATTATCAGGTCTTGTATCCTGCAGAAACGAATTTAAAACCAGAGTTTAGTAAACCAGTGTTAGTTGAAACTTTGGAAAATATCTCAATACAACCATTAGAAATAAATTCTATTTTGGAGTGCGTGATTCAAGAATACCTCCGCACGCAGCATCTGAATGACATAGAAAGAAGTATCATATCAGAAATATGCTCTGAATTCGCGGATGTGTTTTACTATCCAGGGTGTGACCTAACATTCACAAATGCAGTAAAGCACTTCATTCGAACTACCGATGAGGATCCGGTATATCAGAAAAATTACCGATATCCTCCAGCGCTAAAGAAAGTACTGAGCGAAGAAGTAGAAAAACTTCTTAAGCAGGGGATAATTACCCACAGTGAATCTCCATATAGTAATCCAGTATGGATAGTGCCAAAGAAGCTAGATGCTTCAGGACAAAAGAAATGGAGATTGGTCATAGACTTTAGGCAGCTAAATAAAAAGACCATTGAAGACAAATATCCACTTCCTAGTATAGAAAAGATCCTAGATAACCTAGGACACAGTTCCTATTTCTCGACTCTAGACCTCGCGCAAGGATTTCATCAAATTGAGATGGATCCTAGATCTATAGAAAAGACAGCATTTACTATAGATATCGCCATCTACAGTATTGTAGAATGCCGTTTGGTCTGAAAAATGCTCCCGCCACTTTTCAGCGTGTAATGGACAACGTCCTACGCCCTTTTATTTACAAGTTCTGTTTTGTGTATATTCATGACATCATCATATACAGCAAATCCCTAGAGGAACACAGACAACACCTTACCCTTGTAATGCAAAACTTACGAGAGGTGAACCTGAAGATACAGCTTGATAAAACTGAATTTCTTCACAAGGAAGTAGCTTTCCTAGGGCATGTTGTCTCACAAGAAGGCGTAAAGCCAAATCCTGAAAAAATTAAAGTAGTTAAAAACTACCCCATTCCCAAGACCACGAGAGAAATCAAACAATTTCTTGGTCTTGCGGGCTTTTACAGGAAGTTCCTAAAAGATTTTGCCAAAATTGCATATCCAATAACCCGCTGATTGAACAAAGGAACCAAAATAGATGCAGAAAATCCCGAGTACAAATCTGCATTTGAAACCCTAAAAACCCTTTTAATAAATGCGCCAGTATTAGCTTTCCCAGATTTTGAGGAACCATTCGTGCTAACCACGGATAGCTCAGACTTCGCATTAGGCAGTGTTCTCACACAGAAAGGACATCCTATTGCCTACTACTCCAAAACTTTAAATCCCGCCGAAAGAAATTATTCAACAATAGAAAGAGAACTACTAGCCTTAGTAGAGAGTAGCAAACATTTTAAGCCTTTTTTATGGGGACGACACTTCACTGTAGAGTGTGATCATCGTCCGCTCCAATGGCTATTCTCTCTTAAAGATCCCAGTTCAAGACTCTATCGCTGGAAAATAAAGTTAGGAGAGTTTGATTTTGACATAAAATATGTCAAGGGAAAAACCAATTATGTCGCGGATGCAATTTCACGAATACAATTGAATATAAATGAGGAAACAGTTTCTAATGTAGCCATCCCAGGAGATGATACATACCAGCATGAAATGGATAATGAAACTGTTCATTCCAATCAGGAAGACCCAATTTTCACTTTAATAATATCAGAAAGAAATTTGAACCAGAACCGTAACCAGATCATAGTAAAATACGGAGAATTTCCAAAGATTTTAGAACAGAAATTATTTAAGAAATTTACCCGCCACGTCATGATTGTAACGCAGAAAAATCTCTATCACGATTTAAAGAGACACCTCCTTAAAGTCATAAATACCTCAAATAGGTACGCCGCCTACTTTGAAGACGTAACACTTGAGATCCCGTTTATCAGAGTATGCCAGAGATTATTCACTTCAGAATTGATAATTATCAGGACATCAAAATTTTTAGAGGACATAGAATGTTCGGAAACTCAAAAACAGCTGATATTGCAATACCGTTCAATGAATCACAATGGTATTATTGAAACATTTGAGCACCTTCGAACCAAGTACTATTGGCCACATTTAAAAGAACAGATCAGGAACCTGATTAACCAATGCAATTTGTGTCAAAGAAATCAGTATGAGAGGCACCCTAATGAGGTACCATATCAAGGACCTATTGTAGCAGACCACCCATTTGCCCAGATTCACATTGACACTTTTCATTTTGAACAGAACCGCAATTTAACGATATTGGACGTATTTTCTAAATACGGACAAGCGTACGTATTAGCTAATGGTACAGCTATGGCAGTTTTGAACCAATTACAAATTTATTATTCGCACCATGGGTATCCCAAAAGAATCACTCATGATCAAGGAGGAGAATTTGAAAATAGCTTAATTACAGAGTACTGTAAAGCTATGAACATTGAGTATCATGCCACCTCACCTCTGAACTCAACCTCAAATTCACCCGTGGAAAGATTGAATTCCACCCTCCTCGAAAAATTAAGAATTTCGAGAGATAATGATAAATTTACCCCGTTGCCACGGCTCATAATCACTGCAATCACAAATTACAATTCCTCAATTCACACAGCAACCAAGCAACCACCATTTAATGTCCTATATGGCCCATACTACAAAGCATTGGACCACATTTTCTCCCCATCACCAAAAATTAATGAATACATACAAAGACAGGCAAACCAAATTAAAGTTTTAAATGAAAGAAAGCCCGATCCAAGGGATTCCACCTTTGAACATCCCTATAAAATAGGTGAGGTAGTTTATGTTTTGGATCCCCTAACCAGAAATAGGAAATCAAAAAATTTATATAATGAAGGCACAATAACCAAAATCGAGGAAAACCGAGTCAATTGTAAGATGAAAAACGGTAAAACTCATGTCCGAAACTTCCGTGATGTAAAACCTAAGAGGAAAATTCTTCCCATTACAGATTCCTACCAGGATATGCCATCATCCACACAGAACCCGTAAAAACTCCAGGATTCTACGCCGATCCTATGGGACCTGTTGTAATAATTAGCAACTATCACAAATTCATGTTTCATTTCAACCTTACTACTTTAAAGAAGCATATAAGAATATTGATGACACTGTCTCTAGTTTAGTATTAAAAAGTAATAATACTTTTCCCTATTTAATAAATGAATTAATTGAGGTAACTAAAGAAACTAAAAAGGATCTAAATAAATTAATACCAAACATTTCTAATAGAACTAGGAGGGGTTTAATAAACGGTTTAGGGAAAGTAATTAAATTCATCTCTGGTAATTTGGACCAAGATGATTTGGATAATTTACAAAGTCAATTAGACACTTTAAATCAAAGCCGTAATAATGAGATAAAACATATAAATAAATTGGTATCTTTTGCAAATTCAATTGCTCAAAAACTTGACGATGAAATGAATCATGTTACCAGCAACATGAGGGTACTTCAGGGTATTCTCCAGACAGAAGATTTCAAGATCAACCTACTGGAAGACCTTCAATATGTTTTAATGTGCATCAATAAATATAACAAAATAGTTTATAGTGCTTCAAGAAACTATTTCTCTCTCATTTAATGAGATGACAAATGTGAAATTATTCTCCAGAAATGACTTAACAAATTTGGTAAAACATTTGCTAACTATTTACCCTATCAAAAATATGATTCATGCAGATCAATACCATCAATTTGAAAATTTAAAATTATCAAAAACCCAGGTAATTATAATGGACGAGGAAATGATTGTAATCCTCTCCATGCCAACCAATCACGGATGGAAACCAATATCAATTGTATGATGTCACCCCTGTACCAACCATTGAAAATGCAATCCTTATCCCAACTGAAAAATATTATTTCTAGGGACCCACATTAAAATGGTCCAGTACACCTTGTGTGAAAAACAAGCAATCATATGTATGTATGTACTATAATATTAGAATTACCCATTCTAATCTAACAAATCCTGCCGGGTGTGAATATGCATCCATAAGAAATGATATAAGAATATTCCAACCTATAAATAAGGAACACATTCTATTCTTTAGCAGAACACCTGAGATAATTTTACAAACATGCAAGGAGACTCAAAGCTCTCTGAAACTCTCAGGTCCACAAATAGTGTTTTCAAACGAATCTTGCCCAATGTCTAGTATAGGCATAACGCTGCAACAAGAACCTACTAATTATGTCCACAACTTCCCAATCCTGAATATCCATGACACACCCATAGAAAAAAGTGAAGTAAACTTCCTTAATTCCCATCTTGATGTAACCAAATTGAATTTAGACTTGAAGCCAATTCCTACAACTTATATCACAAAGAGGCAGTTTACATCCATTAATATAATTTTTGTATTAATTATAATATGTATCATTTTGTTTATATTCAGACAAAAACTATGTCATTTATGTAAATCTGTAAAACGTAGACGTAAGAAAAATGTAAATGTTGCTGAGGACAGCAAAACACTTAGGGGGGAGGAATCATGTTCCCTGCCAGGTACAGAACCTAGGACTATGTGTTCCAATGAGTTTGGTTTCTAAATTATATTATTATTATTATTATTATTTCTCCTCATTGGGAACCTAGCCTGTTGTAACCTGTTGACATACCATTTAAGAAAGTGCCTCGCCAAGCCATAACGTTAATAGACAAATCTTGTAATCCCTCGCTTCCTTACAAGCATTAGCCATCTCAAAACAAGATATCCCAGTCAGATAATCTAAATCAAGCTGTCTCCATTTAAGGACATGGAAACCGCCAGTAAACAGCTCTCTTTCCTAAGAAAGCCTTGAGAGCTATCTACGACGGAGTTCTGAAATTTCCAGAAGGAATTTTTAGCCAACCTTCAACATTTTACGCATCATTATTTCTCCCACTCAGAGAGACAACTCCCTCCTCAACGAAGTAAGCTTCTGATTGGCTAGTCCTTTAGAGAAACTCATAACCCCCACTATGGATTATCTAGTATATAACTTGGCACACAAGAGCAGCTCTTTCTCTTTTCTTCACTTGTAACTTTGAGTGATGTAATTCTGTTTAACAGGACTGCCAAGCAGTCAGGCTACATGCCTTGTACATAAATTATTAACAATTGTGAATGTATTATTTGTCGGTCGACTGATAATAAAATAACATTCATTTGGGAATCTTCGTGTTCAGTTCATTCAAGAAATACCAGTCTCGAGGAGAACCTGAGTGGACCATGTTTTAATTACTGTCCCGCTTGGAAGCAGAGAAAAGGGATCTACATATTTAATTAAAGACCCATTCGGGACTACAAACATAATTCCCGTAGTACTACACAGCTTGATCTCTTCGTTGCAGCTCCTACATTGTTTGTCAGTTATCCCCAATACACACATTTTGTTCCTCTTAGTAATTTAGAGACTGTAAAATACGATTCTGCATGAATAATAATAATGGTAATAATAGGCATTTTAATCTGGCGTTGCCGCAGTTATCAATGTGAATAAGGAAAGAACCATGTTATAGATTAAACGAAAGTCAATAATCTTTGTAAACTCAGTTTACGCCACATTCTTAAGCCTCTGGTACCTGCCAATTTCTCGAAATTTGCAAATAATCTGTCATAGTTTCCCCTATGCTCACATACTTCGAATAACCTCTACACTAAAATCTGGTTACGTTATGTCTTTAGGGATACCATAATTTGGCATATTGCAAAATTTTATTTGACCCTCTATACTCCCTAATTACTCTCTATGTGTACATCTAAATAACCTTCATCCATTCAAAATACACTGCAAAATTAATCTTGCTCATACGTCAGTTACGACTAGTCATCATCATCAACATCACCGGGTGAGTTAGCCGAGGTCGTTACGGCGTGGCTGCTGGCAGTCGCTCACATCCGGGAGGCGAGGAGGTTCGAATCCCCCCGCCGGCAACCTTGCAGATGGTCTTCTGTGGTTTCCCATCTTCCTTCCAGGCAAATGCCGGGGTTGATCCCTAACTATAGGCCACAGCCGCTACCTTCCAACTCCTCGTCCTTACATTCCAACTTCCCTCCCCAACGGTACTTGTAGCTCACCCATTGGGTGTCCGTTTCGAAGCAGCTACAAACCGGCGAGCCGAGCATGTCCTTGGACACTCCCGGCACTAAAAAGCCATAAGCTAAAAGAAAAAAATCTTCAACATCATCATCATCACCTTCATAAGTCTGTATTTTATCAGTATTTCCACTTCATACTCTGATTTTCAACTTACTTCTAAATATCTTACTTTCTCACTCTATCAATAAATTATTAATACAACAATTTACTGCCTCCACCAAGCAATTCTGTTTCTATATGTATTTTATATTGTATCAACATACTGTTTGATTTAAGTCACGCGTTCAACTTCTGGACTATATATAGAAGCTATTTTTTGCAAGAGGAGTATATTGAGCCACTATAACAAAGAAACATATTATCAATATTTTAGCGGACCTTTACAACGACGTTTAATTAAATTAACACTCCACGTGTTCCCAAGTTTTCTTAGATAAATATAGTGCATCCTGTGCCCTAAAACATAACAATCCCCGATTTCTCATTAAGATCAGAACAGCCGTTCAAACTCCAATCGATTTCCGACAGATTTTGAGGTCAACAAAACCACCCTCAGATGGCCTAACAATGTCTTGCCATGGAACAGAAATCAGGCTGTGCTCCATTTACTTGTATCAAAATACCTAGAACTCCGAACAAATATTATGTTCTTTATATCAAGCGGATGAGTTATTGGGGCTTTAATATATGAATGTCTCCCATAAAAACGACAAAAATTCATAAACATTTTGTATCCGTGAAGAGGATTAATTTTTATATAATTTAATACTTAATTGCTCAAATTGACTAATTCCCTAAGCCATTAAAACTTAAATATTTTCGAATACATAAAACATTTCCTGTGGCCCAACCAGCAGCTGCGGCTACCCTCGCTAAAGCGCAGCGTTAGGTCATAGGGCCAAGCTCTCTGCTGACTCGGTAGATGCGTGGGTTCGAGCCCCACCGTCGGCCGTCCTTGAAATGGTTTTCCGTGGTTTCCCCATTTTCAACACCAGACCAATGCTGGGACGGTGCCTTCTGACAGGCCACGGCCACTTCCTTCCTCATCCTTGACCTATTTCGTTCATCTTCATCCATTCCATCTCTCATCCTGGCAGGCAGGTCGCCCACGGGCGTCGATTAGAAAGACCTGTACTCAGCCTCTCAGGTGACCACACGACAAATAGAAACATCCCCAAATGACTGTTATCAACGGTACAACCGTGTGTACGCCAATACGGGACAGACCGTTTGTATCCCACCATCAGCTGGCGACATAGCACAGCGGTAACGTTTTCGCTTGCTGTGCCCAAGGTTGTGGAATGGAATCTCAGCGTAGTCAGTTAGTGTTTAAGGGAGCCGTATTAGTAGATTTGCTAGATAGATTTATTTTGTCTGACCAGATTAGTGCCATTGGGCCCTCTCTTCCATCTAACCAGATTATACAATTAATACGCAATGAACAATATAAATGTGAACAGGTCTATACTACTTAAATCAAACAGTATGTTGATACAATATAAAATACATGTAGAAACAGATTTGCTTGGTGGAGGCAGTAAATTGTTGAATTAATAATTTATTGATAGGGTGAATAAGTAAGATATTTAGAAGTAAGTTGAAAATTAGAGTAAGAAGTAGATATACTGATAAAATACAGACTTATGATGGCGAGGATGATTATGATGATAAGTCATTACTGACATACGTGCAAGATTAATTATGCAGTGAAAGGATGAAGAAGGTTATTTAGATGTCTACATAGAGAGTAAATAAGAGAATGGCTAGCATGTTAAAGATACCATTCGGGGAACATTTCTGGCACCTCGCCGTCTATTAACGTCACAGTAGCTAACTGGTACGTAAAATACCAACCAAATGATGCAGCGATCCTTCCTCAGATTTATCCGTCGAGCAGTGCCTTTGCCGGGTCTATGAGTGTAGGCTACGTACTTTCAATTGACCACTGATGCTATATCCGCTGTACTGAAGATGCCGGTTGGCCAGTACATCATCTGTGGGCATGCAATACCGCGTATAAAACCATGCGTTTCTTCTCCAATATCTTTTCTTATGTTTGGTCATGCCTCCCAGCCGTATGAGCCGTCCAACAGGACGATTCACGCTTGGTTCATGTTCGAGTGTATGTGCTTGAAGAGAAGTAATCTTTAAATCCATTGTACTGAAGAAAAGTATATTTCCCTGTAGCTATGCACTCGCATATAACAGTATACCGTGCTGCCAAAGTCTGCATAGACAATCCACTATTACACAGACCAATTGTCCAAAATCTGTCAAACTGCGACAGTTGTGGAAGCTCTGTGGTCGAGGAACGTTTGAGAGGAACACTTCATTCACTGCACGGACCGCTACACACTAATACAGCCAACTCAATAACACAGATTATCAGACAAATTCCACACACACCCAAGTACACGGGGCTAAATGACCAAGATGTCGAAAAGCCCCTAAATGAACCAACAATAACGCTACACTATAGCCCGTATAATAGAGGAGGTACCACGACGACCAATCAAGTAGCGAGTCCTGTGTAAACAATCCAATGGGCCTGAAAATGTTATCGTTTACATACCAACATGGCGTCGTTCAATATCTTGGAAATCAACACAAATAACCGATTCGATTATGGTGCCGGAGTTTCCATTTCCCTCCTCCCAACGATGTCTCTACTCAAGACCTGACGGCTTCGGTGGCGTAGTGGGTAGCATGCTAAGTTTCTAAGCCCAAGATCACGGGTTCAAACCCGGCCGAAGCCGTCGGATTCTTTAAGGGCGTCAAAAATCCCTCAGTATGCCTTCCTTCAGAGGGGAAGTAAAGCCGGCGGACCCATGTCATAGATTTAAGGCATGTAAAAGAACCTTCCACTAACTACCATTGTGTGAAGCTAAATTTGCAGGTTAGATTTGATTAACGCTCTACTGATCCAACGTTTGCCGCCAGATGCCAGTTGCGGTGGCATCTAGTGGCTAAGTCCACGGCTAAGTGTCGTTGACCGAAGCATTTGGTAGCAAAAGTACGAACTACTTGCAATTGATTACAATTACATATAACTCACACTAATACAGCCATCACAATTATTACCGGTTATCATCAGACAGATTCTACTCACAAACAAAGTACACGGGGCTACATTACCGTGGTGTCGCAGTCCCTAAACTGAGGAACCAACCACCCAAGCCCCTTACGTTTGTCAGCACTGAACGTACACTTTGTATACACCTATTTCTGTTAAGACTCATCATTAAACATAAATGCGAATGCATGCCCTCCATAGTACGATACGTAGCTGGGTTTATTATTTATTATGCTTCAGTGCGGTTTACCCTCTTGCCATGTCGGACCTCGAACTCACCCCGCACCCGCAGTCGCCTCGTGTCACATCACTGTATGATGTATTACCGCGCTGCTCTCACTGATTGTTCTGCTGCCCCTGTGTTGAATTCTGTGTCCTGTTCTGTCGAACAAAATTACATTTTATTCCCACTTCTTTCTTTAGGACTCGCTGTTTCAGATTTAGTAAGACATGCTTTGCTAGTCAGGCTCTCACCTGCTTCGTCCGGAGTGGCAATATCGAATTATAGTGCAGTCAGTTGGCATTATAGGTGTTAACGTGCCTGAGACGATTGTCAGTGTATATATTGCCGCGTCAAAAATCCCATCCAGGGTGAAATTGTGGCATCCCAAAATATTTTCTGCCACAACAGATAGAAAGTTGGTTGGTTGGTTGGTTGGTTCCTCAGATTAGGGGCTGCGACAATGTGGTCATGTAGCCTCGTGTACATGGGTGTGTGTAGATTCTGTCTGATTACCAGTGTTAATTGTGATGGCTATATTAGTGTGTTTTATCTGTAATTCAGGTAAGGACTGCAGACGATCAATTTCCAGTAGTTCCTACTTTTGCTACCAAATGCTACCGTCAACGACACCTACCTTTGAATTTGGCTACTAGATACCAGTGCAACCAGCACTTGGCGGTGAACGTAGGAACATAATGAAGCGTTATTCAAATCTAACCTACAAATTTAATTTCACACAATTGTAGTTAGTGGAAGGTTCTTTTACATGCCATAAATCTATGACATGGGCCCACCGGCTTTACTTCCCCTCCAAAGGAAGGTATGCTGGAGGATTTTTAATGCTCTTAAAATCAGACGACTTCGGCCGGGCTTGAACCCGCAATTTTGGGCATGGAAGCTCAACATGCTACCCACTACACCAACGAAGCTTCACACAGTTAAAAAGAACTTGTAGTTTTACTTGACTCGTAAGTTTGAAATCATTAGTCACATGGATCTAATTTCTCTGGATTAGAAAGCATTGGACATAACATTTCACTCCAAAAATCGTTCTTGCATTAATCAGGAATCTTACCTGATCCATCTTCGTTTGAAGCAAACAGCATGACCATTGTGCTTTCACGCCCTGGTATTAAACACGATGCCAAATTGATGATATGATTATTATTATCATAATCGAAATTTAATGATTTTCAGTCAGTCAACATGATTGTACACAAATTGTAATGGCTGTTTTTCTAATCCTGAAAAAAAAAAAAAAAAAAAAAAAACATTACATGTGATTATTTATTAATCTCATGTACGAGTAGCCTAATTACTGAGGCAATACTGAATAATGACCCTCAAAACGATATAATTATTCTTATTCTTATTATTATTATTATTATCATTATTATTATTATTATTATTATTATTATTATTTATTTATTTATTTATTTATTTATTTATTTATTTATTCAATCGATTGTTCCCCTTTAGGAGAGCGATTGAACTTGAATACATGATTTCATCTTCTGGCGTTTTCTCGCTATTCTTCCCAAAATCTCTTCATCCTCTCAGAATGCTCCTTCATCCGCTCGGCTGTCCATTTTCTTCCAGGCTGTCGCGATGGTCTAGGATCAAACTTAACATTTTTAGCCTACTTTTCACATTTTGCAAAAATGAGGAAAAAGTAGTCTTATGAGATCGATCCGGGAAAATGTGTGTCTGTCTGTCTGTCTGTCCTTCTGTCTGTCTGTCTGGCTGTGTGTGTGTCCCCCCCTATCAACTCCTAAACGGCTGCAGCAATCAAAACCAAATTTAGTATGAGTAAAGATGTGCACCGGAATAGCTCACGTCCATATTTGAAAATGATGTCAGTGCTACCAACTCTGAAAAAACGCACTAGAAATTTGAGCTCCATGTTGGATATCTTGCAAGGTATGCATGGGAGCTATTCCAAAATTGGCACACATGTAGATAATACTATTTCAGTTTAATTTCCAGGAGGCCAACCATGACAGTGTTGCCAAAATAATTTTAAGCCTTCTGATAAGTCCAATGTTTAAATGCATATAACTTCTACACTATCAACTGGATTTCAACCAAATTTTGTATGTAATATCTGTACATAAACAGATATGACTGAGCGTATTCTTAAGAGCCACCAGGGCTGCCAACTGTTAATAATTGCTCTCTCTATTTTTTAAATCCAAATACCAATATATCAGAAAGTATGCAAGCCAACAGCTTTAAACTATGCACACGTATATTCTGACATTTTAGATTAATTTGGAGTAACTTATATACGTCAGTTCTACCAACATGATTATAAGCCTGCTGATAGTACCAATTTTTAAATACATATAACTTCTATACTATCAGTTGGATTTCAACCAAATTTCGTATGTGCAATGTGTACCATAACATATATGACTATAAGTATTGTTAAGAGCAATCAGGGCTGCCAACTGTTAATAAATGCTGTCTATATTCTTTTTACCCTAATATCAATATATCAGAAAGTATGCAAGCCAACAGCTCTATACTTTGCACACGTATAGCACCTGGCATTCTAGATTAATTTGAAGTAATTAATACAAGGCGGTGCTGCCAACATGATTCTATGCCTGCTGATATGTCCAATTTTATAATACATGTAACTTCTATACTAACAAATGGATTTCATCCAAAATTGGCACAACAAGATATCATAATAATTCAGATTATTTCTGACCAGCACACGCATGACAATGTTGCCAAAATGCCTTTACGCGTGCTGATAGATCCAGTGTCTAACTGCATGTAACGTCCATTGGACTTCAACAAAATTTTGTATTCTGTGCCTTAAGAGGTGGAACTAAGAATATATTCAGTCACCAGGGCTGCCAACTGTAGTGCTCTATTAGGCTACATTATACCAGGTATATTTTGAACTAATTAGATATTTCGATATTACCAACTTAATTTCGTCATTATTCTAGATAGGTTCATATACTGTAGAATAATCATTGGCATGAAAAGTAGGCTGTATAGTTCTTCACGGAACTTCTTGTTTAATTTTATTCCTGCACTCAGTGCGGTCCTCAAGATTTTCAATGTTGACCTGTTATTATTATTATTATTACTATTATTTTTAGCCTATTTTCAATTTTGAAAAAATAGGCTTATGAGATCACCTTTTGTCCGTGTGTGTGTGTGTGCGTGTGTGTGTGTGTGTGAGAGAGAGAGAGGTGTGTGTGTGTCCCTAAAAAATTCTAAACCGCTGGAGCGATTTCAATAAAACTCGGTAAGTTCATAGCACTATTCCGGGTGACCCCGACCGTGCCCTTCAAATTTTGTTACGTCTCACCAATTCAACATGGCGGCTGTGCGAAATATTTCACCAGCATTCAATATATCCGAAACTTTTCCCGATATCACCCTGGAATTTTTTTCGGTGATAAAGGGAACTACTACAAGTTCACCTATGTGACGTTTGAAAAACTGGTAACTACAAAACCAACATGGCGGCCACGCGAATTTGCGACTTTTAAATAGACGTTTCTAGCGATTTGACCAACCAAACGCAACAAAACTTGGTACAGTATATGTTTATACACACTGTAATGCACCGACATCTAACTTTGCCCAATTGATTACATAACCACAAGATGGCGGATGTGCGAAATATTTCACTTATCTTCTATATCTCTGAAACTATTAGCGGTAACACCCTGAAATTTTGTACGGAGATAAAGGACACTACTGGAAGTTCATCTATAAGATTTTCAAAAACCGGTTAACTACAAAACAAGCATGGCGGCCAAGTGAATTTGAAAATTTTAAATAGACCTTTCTCCTGATTTAATGTCCCAAACGCAATGAAATCTGTTACAGGAAATGTTTATACACATTGTAATGCAGTGGTATCTAATTTAATTCAATTGTTTACATAACCTCAAGATGGCGGCTGTGCGAATTTTAAAATTAAGTTTTTATTTCTTGTGTCGTAATCATGGGATCGAAGTGAAAGTTTGAATAATGAATCTACGCAATAATTTTCCTTTAATGGTACATGACTCTATGGCCTATACATTTAACAATCCAACATGGCAACCATCCGAAATATTTAGATGGCTCTGAAAATCTACGAATCTATTATAACAATCAAACTGATTTTTTTTTCGTTGATAGGGGCTATGAACTTAAGCTCACCTATAGGACGCTAAATAACCTGGTGATCACAAATCCAACATGGCGGCGACGCGAATTATAAATATTCACATGGACGTTTCTCGCAATTTAATCATCCGATTGCAGTGAAACTTGGTACAGGAAATCCTTATACGAATGTTAATCCACTGGCATCTAATTTATTTCAATTGTTTCCATAACCACCTCATGGCAGCTGTGCGAAATTTTAAAATCTCTTTGTTACTTCTTGTGTCCCAATCATGCGATTGAAGTTTGAATGCTACACGTACACAATACTCTTCATGTAACAGTACATAACTGTAGGACCTACATGTAAAAAATCTAACATGGCAACCATCCGAAATATTTAGTCGGTTCTCAATATCTACGAATCTATTACAGCAATCAAACTGAAATGTTGTATGGTGATAGTGGCAATTAACATACAGTAAGTAGGATATATGAAAATAGGCTGTATAGTTCTTCACGGAACTTCTTGTTAATAATATTATACCAGTATTGAATTTTTAGAACAGAGAGCTTTGTTTGTACAATTTGTAATGCAGTAAGTCTGGTATATCACCTTCAATCATTTGTCACCTCTTATTTTACAGCTAATACGTGTCACTTTTGTGTGAATGCGGCCTAAGGAATATTTTCCTATCTTCATCGCCAAAGGAAAATCTTTTTAAAATACTTTATTCATGCACAGCGGGAAAGTTTATCCAAACATGATCGGGAGTCCCGGATGATCCATGATATAAATCTGGGTCAGCCATAAACGTCACTCGGGTGAATAGCCCTCGCTCCCGTGGAACTGTTTTTCAGCTAACTGCACTTTTCTTCCGCCCTCTCTCACTAATTTACCTCAGTGGAGAAACAAACCAATCACAAGCGAGCAGCTCAGTAAAATCACGTGACAGCGCGGTGTCGAGTAGAATCAGTCACGCCTTCTAACTCGCATGCGAACAACACTCTCCTTCCACGTCAGTGTTTGCACAGTGTGGTATCTGTGAGATAGTTAATGTAGCGAATCTTTATCTGCGCATGACAGGCTTTTTACTGGAAATGACGTTATGTTATTGATCTTTAGATTGCTTGGTTTTTAAGTTCACTTTATCTCTGGCGCAACTTAACGGAAAGGCCGATAGGAATTGTGGTGGATCTCTTTTTGATGATCGAATCTTCCGCGGAGCAGAAGTGGTTATTTACTAATCGCCAGCTCCCCTTTACGCTGGGCACACAGGTGGCTTCCGAAGCTGATTCAATTTGCTGGTCTGACCTCCTCCCGCTATCGCTTGTTCCTCGCCAGGTGAAGCAGACTCAATGAGGTGGAAAGGTGAGCCATTTGCTGATATACACCATTCAAACGCTTCCCTCTAATGTAACGTGTCTAATCACAACGATAAAAGCAAAGAGTAATAAAAAGAGATGTCCTCAATGAAAATTAAAGGGAGCACGATGGTTCCAAAGTATTTTACTCTAGTATTTACTTTCCTTAGAGGTTTATGATATGTTCTGTAAACTGAAATAATTATTCACTCACCCGAATGATTACAATGATGATAATGATAATAGGCCTAATGATAATAATAATAATAATAATAATAATAATAATACCGTAATAATAACAATCATAATACTAATAATAAAATTATAATACTACTAATAATAAAAGTAAAATGGGGTCCCCTGAGTTAGTTACCTTCCCACTTGCTTCTCACTAAAGAGGACAAGTATTAGCCTACTTTCGATTTTTGCAAAAAATGAAAGTAGACTTATGAGATCTACACAGGGCAAAAAAATGTGTGTCTGTCTGTGTGTGTGAGTGTGTGTGGATGTGTGTGTGAGTGTGTGTACTCAGAGTTTCTGTCCCCCCCCCCCCCCCTATCAATTCGAAAACGGTGAAACCGAATTGAATGAAATTTGATACAGAGGTAGAACAAGCAAAGGGCACCTCAGTGTCATGTTCTATATCGTCGCCATCTTGACGGAAACGTAATGGCTGCCACCCAAATGTTCAAAGCTTAAATCAAATTACGACTAAGCTAATCATCCGATCTCTGCCAAATTTTGCAACAACATATACTTATATGGCGAACGTCTTTTGACTAATCTACAAGGTCATCAGCCCAATAGTTTTCAGATGGCGGCCATGTAAGTGTGCTAATCGATTCCCCTTACCAATTCAAACACGGTGATACCGAATTGAACGAAATTTGGTACAGAGGTAGCACTAGCAAAGAGCACCTCCGTTTCATGATTTATATTGCCGCCATCTTGACGAAAACGTAATGGCGGTCACCCAAATGTTAAAAGCTTAAATCAAATTACGACCAACCCTATCATCTGATCTCTAGCAAATTTTGCAACATTATACTTCTATGTATGAAAAACCTTTTGACTAAATTACAAAGTCATCAGCCATTTACATTGTGGATGGCGGCTATGAATGTGTGCAAATCGATTCCCCCTATCGTTTCAAACACGGTGAAACCGAATTGAACAAACTTTGGTACAGAGGTACCACTACCAAAGATCACAGCAGTGTCATGTTTTATATCACCGCCATCTTGACGGAAACGTAATGACGGCCACCCAAATGTTCAATGCTTAAATCAAATTACGATAAACCTATTCATCAGATCTCTACCAAATTTTGCAACAATATATATTTACACGGCAAGCGTCTTTTGACTAAAATACAAGGTTATCAGCCCAATAGGTTGCAGATGGCGGCCATGTATGAGTGCAAATCGATTCCCCATATCAATTCAAACACGGTGAAACCGAATTGAACGATTTTTTTTACTGAGGTAGCACTAGCGAAGAGCACCTCATATTCATGTTTAATATCCGTATAGCAAGTTGTAGTTCAACATGCTACTACAACCAACATTCAATTATACTCCTTGAAAAGGACAAAGAGTTATAACAATACCCATGCATTTAGGAGAATGTAGGCTATATGTTCTTTACTGAACATCTTGTTTATTCAATGTTAATGCACGTGAGATTCTTGTAAAGAATAGTCATGTCCAAGCGATTCTACGTTAAATTGAGATCCCCTGGCATATGATCGTATTATCGAGATCCATGAAAATAACACACTTTATTTTAATAATATTAATAATAATAATAATTAACTAATAGGGAAATACAATTATAGAATGAAGCATTCATATTAACACACTGTTTTCAATTAATTCTAATTGGTCTTTGGAAGAATCATTACTCAATATTTGTCTCAGCTGGTTTTTGGTTTTAGGCCACCACGAAGTAGAATTCGCATTCCCAATGTATCTGGACTTCCGGGTGAAGGCCGAACAGTTGACTACGCCATTGTTTTCCGACACTCAGAACCATATTGAATATTGTGCACTGCCGTATATTGAAAAACAGTGATTTCCGTGCTCCAAGTTATTCTTGGAAGGTGTTTGAGATTAGTATCTGGAGCATTCAGTAAGTGATAAATATGTTTGGTAAATTCATAAGAGCATATTCCTATAGAAATAACACATTGACCTCCAAGTTTCATCTTTCACTTGCTGAATGGATAGTTAGTTATTGTTGTTTAAAGGGGCGGAACTACAAGGTCATCTGCCCCTAAAAGATAACTGTATAATGTAAACTGAATCGTGAGTGGAGCTCAAGATAGCGTGTTCTGCATAACGTCAGGCTGCACTGTGTGAAATGGTTGCTAGCTATCGAGTGCAGTACCGTACATTATCATATCTGGTGGCGAAAGTTGGAGCTACTTGAAATTGAACGGAACTTGTAGCTGGAAGCAGCTACAGACTCAGGTGAGCCGAACATGTCCTCGGACACTCCCGGCACTAAAAGCCATACGATAAATAAATAAATTTAAATCATATCGCAATTCTACTTCCCTCTCTCGATTGCTCGAACAAGCTTGTGACTTTTGTTCTTCCCGCACGTTTCTTTCCATGTAATAATGTCCAGTTGTAAACAAATTAACTCCAGTTATATTTTAGAACAAACACTGTTTGTTGTATACCTTAACTGACTATAAGAGCTATTTAGGAGTAGAAATTGGTTAATGGGGGAAAGTAGGCCTACCTTGCATCAATCCACATGAATGTTCAGCATCCGTTTACAGGATTTTATTCGTATATATTGTACACTACATTGGAATTCTGATAATGGAATACAATGTACACGACGCCACAGAGTTCTTAGAGAACATTTAACTTTAAACGTACAAATGACAGATCAGGGGATATATGTGTTGATGGCCAAATACGATTTGTTCGACACAGATTCAATATAAAGAGAGACACTTACATTGACCATAGCAGGAAGACAGTCCACATAAACACATAGACTGAGAACACAGTCCTAGTAGGCAGATAGTGGGAATGTGAGAGCGTAGACTTCAATTGTTATCTTTCCAGTAGTCCATAGACGGAGATGCTTCATTCCAATGACTTCATATATTCATATATTGCGTGGACAGAGGTAGAATTTAACGTCTTGTGGCTAGGCTTGCGTGAATCACCATCAAAATGCAATACGGAACCTAACAAAAGAGTAATCATGGAAATGTATTTTTCTGGTCTGTTATGTCGTGGGAGATAAAAGATAAATAACATACACTTGTTAATATAAAACAACGGTTTATTAAACACTAGTCAAAACACAACGATACACAATGTGAACTAACTTGAGCGGAACTATCGTCTACAGTCCGCGGGTGCATATATACATAGTAGCTGGAAAGTTCCAGAATCGAATGTTCCAGATTGGAATGTTCTGGGCATAGTGACTAGAATGTTCGTGTTAACTCAAGTAGCCTAAATACACAACACTGACTAGAATGTTCATGTTAAGGCAACACTTTCTAGAATGTTCATGTTAACTCAAGTAAATACACATTTCCTCCCTCTTTTAAATGGATGATTTAGGAATCAGGAGAGAATCTCAACGGTGGCCACTGCTGGCGAGTACTCCTGCGGGGAATAAAAGAGGTCTGGGAAATAGGTGATGTCCTGTTTACAGGTGTACCTGGTGTGGCTGGTGGTGTTTGGACTGTTGCTGGTGTCTCGGTGAAGCGAACTCGTCTCAGGCTTGGTGGCTTGGTCGGTTGTGCGGTGGCTTCGTCGGTTGTGCGGTGACTCCGTCGGTTGTGCGGTGGCTTGGATGGTTGCACGGTGACTTGGTCGGTTGCACGATGACTTGGTCGGTTGCACGGTGACCTTGTCGGTTGCACCATGACCTTGTCGGTGGCATGGTGATTTGGTCGGTTTCACGATGACTTGGTCGGTTGTGCGGTGACCTCGACGTGGCCTGGTCAAGTTGAGTCTCGTGCGGAGATGAGGGTACTTTTGCTCCGTTGCTGTCATCGTTCGACTGCCGTAAGCGATTGGACGTTCTTTCCCGTTGCTGCGCTGGTGTGACAATACTGCGCCCAGGCCGGTCTTGCTGGCGTCCGTGGCCAACAGGAGTGGTAACGCTGGGTCATACTGCATGACTACCTGGGGCGAGGTTTTGGCGTTCTTGATGTCTTTGTATGCCCTGTCGCCTTCTGGTGTCCTGATGAGATAGGTCCTTGAGCAGCATGTCTCTGAGTGGTCTGTATCTGGTGGACAAATCGGGGATGAACGAACTGTAGTAGGTTGCTTTACCAAGAAACAGTTGGAGTTCTTCTGGTGTAGTTGGTTTCGGTGCATCACGTACAGCTCGGATGTGTGCATCCGGCTTGTGGATGCCTGACGCATTGATTTTGTGGCCAAGGGCTTCCAGATAAGTTTGAGCGAAAACGCATTTGGTTCGGTTGAGCTTGAGGATGTGTTGCCGAAACCGTTCCAGAGTGGGGCTGATGGCCTGCATCAGATTTTCAAAGCTATCAGCAAAAACTATACTGTCATCGAAAAAACTTACGACGTTTGGGAGACCATGCAGGACCGTGCCCATTCGCCGCTGCCAGATAGCGGGGATGTTAGCTGCTCCATATACTGCTCGCGTTGGACGGATCAGACCGTGGGTTGGCGTGTTAAGCGTGAGAGCATGGCTGAACTCATCGTCGACCTCGAGATGAGTGTACGCGTCGGAGATATCCAGATGGCAGAAGAGAGTGGCGCCGCGCATTCGGTTGAACAGATGTTCCACCTTGGGAATCGGATGTTCATCGATGATGATCCGTGGGTTGAGAGTAGGCTTGTAGTTGCCTGTGATCCTCAGTTTGCCGTTCTTCTTGGCGACGACGTGCGTTTTCGATGCCCACTCAGAGTAGTCCACTCTGTTGTAGAAGCCAGATGCAATTTTCTTGTCGATTTCCTTGGCATAGGCTTCGCGGAGGGCAACTGGTACGTCTCGAGCTCTGGCGAAAACAGGTGTGGCTCCAGCCTTCAGGTGCATCTTCGCTGGGGGACCTGAGATCTTCCCGGGGGTGTCGCTGAACACATCCTGGTAGCGAGATAAAATGTTGTCGAGCTGCTTCAGTTGTTCCAAGGTCAGAGCCTTCTTGTCTGAGAGCTTGTGGATTGGGTCGGGTTTTGCGAAGAGGTGACCAAAGTCGATCTCCCGTACAAACTCTGAAATCCACTCTCGGCCAAAGAGCGATTCGACTTCATCGTCAACCACGTAGAGATTCAGGTTCCTGGTTGTGGTTCCGATGGTGGTGCACACTGACGTTTTGCCAATGCATTTAATCGGATGGCCAATGTAACTGACGAAGTTATGATCGTTTCTCTGCAACATAAAAACCTGGTTTGATCATACTTAGCTTTGATTTGCTCATGGTTGAGCAGGGGGCGCCGGTGTCGAGTTCCATTTTGACGGTGGTTCCCTCTACGTTGATATCAACCAGTGGCTTAGGTGCTGCGTTGACCGATCCGATGACGTCGATTTTTCTGAGGTAGTCCAGAACGTCGAGGTTTTCTGCTGGAAGCTCTTCTTCGGTCACATGGTTTGTTGTTCGATGTTTCCTCGATTTCGATCGGCAAACTTTTCTAATGTGACCTTTCTTGCCACACTTCAGGCACTCTGCGTTCAGGAACCTACACTGACTACGAGGGTGAGTTTCACCGCACCCTGCACATGTTGATTGGTTGTCCTGGGATGCACTCTGGTTTGCCTGGTGTGGCCATTGGTGCTGTCTGGTTAGGTTGTAAGACCCTTGACTTCGATGAGCTGACTTGCTGCGTGGCGGCTGCTGGTTGATGTTCTTCCTGGACAGAGGCTTCTCGTATCCAGTCTGATTGGTTGATTCAGACTTAGCGGCAGCTGTTTTGACCTCGTCGGTGGTAATGCGAGTAGCTTCGAGTGCGTGCGCGATTTCATTTGCTGTGGTGAAGTTCTCTGGTTGTTTTGCAATAATCTCGTCGCACATTTCTCGTGATTCCATACCTGCGAGCATTTGTTCAATTAACATGCGATCAAGAAATGTGCCATACTCACAAAACGTTGTAGCCTGCTGCAGTCCTAAGGTGAAGCTAGCGATGGTATCTCCTTGCTTCTGCATTACACTGCGAAATTTGATGCTCTCAGCAAACTTGTTTCGTGTGGCGTCAAAGTGGCCTTTCAGCTTAGATTGAATCTCGTTGTATGACAGAGTTTCCGGATCATTAGGACTCACCAGGATCTTCAGGGCATCATTGAGTTCAGATCCCATGTAAACCCGTGCAAAATGTGCGTGTTGATCCGCGGGTACCTTGCTCAAGTTGAGCGCCCAGGTAAAGCGAGTGAAATAGTCGGCTACAGTCGTCCCGTCGGTTGTACGATACGGTTGCATTGTGAATTGTGGCGGTCGAGGCTGTGATGATGACGTAGTTGAACTTGTCTGTCGGATAGCGTCGGCGATGATTGCCAAGAATTGTTGGAGTTGCTCAGAGGTTAAGTCCGTCATGGTGAAGATGAGTGGAGAACAGTATATCTAACACGCACTTGCGATGAACTTAGTTCGATGCAAACACTTGCGTTGAGGTTAGAAAGTTCACTCGGTTTAGTTTCCAACACGCACTGCGATGAACGTCGTTCGGTGCAACACTTGCGTTGAGGTTAGAAAGTCACTCGGTTTCACAACGTTATTTATCTTATCCCACTTCTGGCACCACTGTTATGTCGTGGGAAATACAAGATAAATAACATACACTTGTTAATATAAAACAACGGTTTATTGAGCACTAGTCTATACACAACGATACACAATGTGAACTAACTTGAGCGGAACTATCGTCTACAGTTCGCGGGTGCATATATACATAGTAGCTGGAAAGTTCCAGAATCGAATGTTCCAGATTGGAATGTTCTGGGCTTAGTGACTAGAATTTTCGTGTTAACTCAAGTAGCCTAAATACACAACACTGACTAGAATGTTCATGTTAAGACAACTTTTTCTAGAATGTTCATGTTAACTCAAGTAAATACACAACATGGTCATTAAAATCAATCTCCTTCGGTTTTGTCTCCTTCAATTGAAGTTTCGCTGGAAAACAGAAACATAAATTTTGAAGTTTAACCATGGAGGATAGCAAGCACAACACGTAGGTTGTTGAGATCCATATCACTGTTAACTTCTTGACAGATGCAGAGTGTTCGTAAATAATCAGTGCCGCTCATTTTATTGCAGAGCAATCATATGTTCAATCATTCATTACAACATTCCGAGATCAGTTCAGCATAATCTCACTTTCTTATCCCAGAGATTTTAAAATGATAATATATACAATTTACCGATTAGGTTTTGTTCCAAATTGAGTGCACTATGTCGCAGAGCCAATGATGAACGGAGCACTGACGAGTACCCATCGCATAGGTTTATCAAAAATGAGCGATGGATCCTCTCTCATATTCTTGAGTACTTTATTTCCAAAACTGTCCGTAAATTACCTTATAGGTATATCTTATAAATGTTTTCGCAAAGGCCATGAGTTCTTAAGCATTTCACATCAAACAAATTTATACATAAGTACATCTATAGTATTTTGTTTTTAGTTCTTAATTGATTTCATTTTAATTTGAGCTGAAGAAGACCTCAATGTCAGGTCGACACAAGTACGATATATAATCTCTCTATATATACAAATGAAAGTTTGTCTGTTTTTTCAGTATTTTCATGGAAATTTGCGTTATTTGTGCGTTTCAGACTGTTTTATGACGGATACGCGCCAAAAATATAATTTTTGTCTGTCTGTCTGTCTGTTGGTTTGTTTGTCTGTCTGTTTGTGGACAAATTTGAGTCCTTATAACTTGAGAACGGCTAGGTGGATCAACGTAAAATTTGATACAGATATCCATCAGAGGCACCACACTAATCACCGATTTAACTCTTCTCCGTACCTCTTATAAAAGGGAGCCTACCCCTTTAAAATTCATGCTGAAATAGGCGTAGAAGGACGAGACAAAGCTTATTTTCAACCCCTCAATGTGAGAAACAAAACTCGGGGGCCTTGAAAACCACATTTTAAGGCCCTAAAACCAACTGTTTTTGGGATATTCCCAGAAAACTAATTTCATTTAATAATCTAACGAAAGAATGCAAGCCGGTAACCATGGAAACTGAATCTCAGAGGACCATCTATTTCTGTAAGACGCAATGCAATTCCATTTTATTAAGTTACTGTGAAGTTTGCAAATGGCTATAAGGTTATAACGGAACCAAATTAAACTGTAAAATTCATCAATATGTATAATGCGCTTAAGGGGGTGAAGGGGTACACTAGAATTTTTTTACGTGGTTTACACGTGTAATATGTCGTACAGAATCATATCTCCAAACAGCAAAATTATTTTCAAAAATTCCTGAATTGAAATAGTATTTTGTACGGCTATTAGGAATTTGGGACATTGGAGGTTTAAAAAAACTGAATATTCATGCGCCACAATCCTTTATAATTTGTTAAATCCTGTAGATGGGGACTTCACACAACGGTGAGAGTCAGTCTTTATGCGAGGTGTATTTCGTTTCGTCTACGAGGTTTTCAATTGTATTTTCACGTCAGGAAGTACACGTTAGGTGAATGTAGATTAAGCACATTCTAATATTTTTTTTCTCGACAAACGGGTTCATCGTAAGGATGATTTTGTTTGATAATGTGTGGTTCATATATCCATATTCGGACATCTGGGTGATATGTTGAAAGTTGATTGGTTGGTTCCACAGTTTAGACGCTGCGACAACGCGTTCACGTAGCCTCGTGTACTTTGAGTGTGTGTAGAATCTGTCTGATAAACGGTGTTAATTGTGATGGCTGTATTAGTGTGTGTTATCTGTATTTCATGTAAGGACTGCAGACGATCAATTTCCAGTAGCTCCTACTTTTGCTACCAAATGCTACCGTCAACAACACCTGGCTGTGACTTGGCTACTAGATGCCACCGCAACCGGCACCTGGCGGCAAACTTTGGAAAAAATACAGCGTTAATAAAATCGTACCTAAAAATTAGCTTCACACAATTGTAGTTAGTGGAAGGTTCTATTACATGCCATAAATCAATGACATGGGACCGCCGGCTTTACTTCCCTTCCGAAGTAAGGCATACTTAGGGATTTTCGGCCTTTCCGTGTATCTTTATGTACGCCTATAACTCGTGTTCGAATGTTTGGAGAATCGTAAAATTAGGTATCCATGAGAGTCAATAATCCAATCATTTATAAAACTCTTCACCGTACTTCTCATAGAAGGGTTGGTATAGGAAAAAACATTTCAAAATACATGCTAAAATAGGCGAAATATAAAAATTACCCTAGAAGGACGACCAAAGCATATGTTGCGCTTCTCAATGTGAGACACAAAATTCGGGAGTCTATAAAGAGTCTCCGAAAACCACATTTTAAGGCCCTTAAATTAACAGTGTCTGTGATATTCCCAGAAAATTAACTTCGCTCTGATAAACGTAAGAATGAATAACAAGCCCTAACCATTGCAACAGTAGCTCAATGATAACGTCTGGTTATTAATACCGAAGACCGTTCGAAGAGCGGGTACTTCTGCTAGTATATATATATTTGTGTAAGTATTGATTGGCGTATTATTCCGATTCTTCCATGGAATTTAGTTCTGACCCACAGACTTAGCAGTAACAGGACGATTGAATAGAGATAGGTTCAAGGCCTCCGAAGCCAACACTGGAGGTAGCTTTACATGGTTTACAACGTCTATACCAGGTAAATGAGAGCATGGTACCTACCATGGGTCCACTGCTACCCCGTTCCCATTATTAGCCTAAGTACAAGTACACACAGTATTAATAGACTTCACACTCACTCAGTAAACTTGACTGATGTAGACGATGCCTCAAGCTAATGAATAAAATAACAAGAAACTACAACATTTCTGTGATTTATTCACGGTCAATACTCACTAGCATTGTATGAATATTAAAAGTGAGATTTTACCTGGTATTTACGATTCTCTGATAAAAGGGGAAAATGAGTTGTATTACCGTAGGCATAAAGCGGTACTTATGTCATAGATATACAATGTTTAGTGTCTAGAAATACTGAAGTACAGGTCTGAGTAGTTGTAAAGTGGAGCAAGCAATATATCCATCTTAAAATGTTGAAAATAGCTCTAAAGTTTAGCTAGGTGGCGTGCAGGGAGCTCATCCCTCATACTCAGGCACGTAATAATCGTGCCCTCAAGACAGACGTTAATTAATCAAGAAATTATCTTAATTTAAAACTAAACATGCTAAGGCGTGAATTGGTCTGTGTCGGAGCAGCCACTTCTCCGCTGCAAGATAAATTATCTGTAAACTCTCCGGAAGGAGATAGGCTTAATTTTGTATGGTTATGCAGAGCAAATCATCTGCAACTTCGTCAAAATTAGCAATAACCCTAATTTCATATTAAACATCTCAGGTATTACGATAGTTATTCATGTTGTGCCTCCAAGAGACCCTTTCCAGGCTCAGTCTCTGCCTCAGAGAGGGTAACTGCAGTCCGAAGAACGAGTTGAGGGGTGAATGGGTAGCGATTCCCACAAGTCAATCGACAAAGGTTGCAAATCACTTGTTTATTTAGAAGACGATGATGTTGTTGTATGTTTCTTAACACTTGGGACGTCTCACTGCGGTCTTTTCGACGTGAATTTTTAAGTTATTGCTGCGCCTAGCATTGTTGTAGGCCAGCTTGTTCCCGCCACCATATCTACTGTTGGTCCCAAGCCTACAATTTGACATTTAATCGCGCCTCTGATGCCAGTCTGTTGTTGCTATAGGTGTTTGAGTTTGCTGTGTTTTTGACCGCGGGTGACAAATGGCGTTACTGAAATTGCTATCTGTTTCACAGTGTGGGACAGTTAGTAAATACACATTTCTGACTTTATTAAACTGTGTTGTGAGTGAAATGGATCCTAAAGAGTTTGACATAATAAACGAATTATATTGATAGTGTCCTTAGATGATAAAATCGTCATCTTCATTTTCTTCATATTCATCCTCTCTACATATACTGCAGGGTTTGCAGGTAAATACAGTGTGTTGCCGACATATGTACACAGAGCAGGTAGCACACGATGTCTTTGTCTTTCTGTTTCTAGACTGGTCACAAAAGGCACATCTGCCAGAATTTAGGTTGATCCTTTCATGCCTTTCCTGTTCATTACTATATGCTATAATACTTTTAAGTATTTTGTAAATACAGTAATTCATATAATTATTGTAACTAGCGGGCCCGAGCGAGAACTCTAGCATGTGTATCAACTACCCGCCTGGCTTTCGTGTTATGCGGGCTTCTATAAATATGTTTATTTGTTAAAACGCACTTTTTAAACAAATTGTCGATATTTATGAAATCAGAGAGCAATTCATCACTGCTGCTGGTTGTGTGCGCCCCATGTGTAAAGATTACCCGCCCAGCTCTAATGCTATGTGGCTGTACCCGACACAGTTCATCCAGGGGATATCGTCTTGTTTATTTGGTTAAAAACACTTCATAAACAAATATATATATTTCTGTTGATTTTTCAAGAAATGCAAGAATTTTCCTGTACTATTGAGAGGATTTGGAAGATTTTGGTACAAAGCACACCTTCAGGAGCTTCAGTTTTGTGAGACATACACTTTAGCGTATTACATACAGTATTTAGATTTTCTTCTACTTACATTTTCCAATTTGTTTGTGAATGTAAAAATCATAGTTTTCTCACTTTCATTTCCTGTATGGTATGGTCCATAATAATCACTTCATTTACTGTAATTTTTTTTTGGAAATCCTGTATGAAACCAAATTAAAATAAATTTGAAAGTCTCTTAAAACAATTAAAATAAAAGATAAATCAAAAACAATAAAATAACAAGAAATACATAACACATTTGACTACAAATGCCACCGCAAGTGGCGACTGCTGTTACTCTGTCTCGCGCGACTTCCCAAGCGTTGCGGAACATACAATTTAGTACAGGTCTTTTGATTTGGAGCCATTATGGTGATCTACTCTCCTATCTCGACGTTTCATTTGCTTTAGCACTGTCATTTGGTAGTGAAATTGGAACTCTATTAGGCGATCTATGACGGAGGTTTAATTACCTCGTCTCTTAATCACCAAATGTGAAGATATATATTGTTTACGATCTGATGCTGTAAAATTCGGAGAGCCGAAGATTCCTTCTATCCTTGAAAATTCTGGCACCCTCAGCCGGGAATCTAACCCATGATCTTGGATATTTTGCTACTAATCCTCCGAGGCCATGGTCCTATGTAAGGAACCATCCAGCATTTGGCTGTAACAATTGGGAGAATGGTTCTATAATGGTTCAGGTGTGAAAAAACCCACTTGATCTGATATTTGCCTCAAAAGGCTGAGTGGAACCCGTTCCAGCTTTCAAAACCAAAATCAAATTGCTTGACAGAGCCGGTTCTCAAACTCAGATCCCTCTTGGGTATTAAATGCTAGGGACTGCACCTCGAGGTGAGGGTATCGATTTTTTAAACAGTATTTGATCAAGTTACCTTACCTGAATACGTATGATTCAAAGTCTTATATAATTATATTTTAAAAACGTATGTCTAAATTTAGCGGACACGAACGGGACCCAAAATATTTCCGTTTTCGGTTAATAGAGGTACTCCTATGTATAACTCGTTATGGAACCTACTAAACTCCTCGGGGCAGATAACCCTGCTGTTCTGCACCATAATATGACAATAAATAAATAAATAAATAAATAAATAAATAAATAAATAAATAAATAAATAATAAACTCACATAGTGCATAAATAAACGAATGGTAAAATAACAAATCTGAAAAATTTGTAAAACCCCCGTGCATGTTACAGTAAAATCTGCCTTTAACGAAAACCAACGGGACCCAAAATATTTCCGTTTTCGGTTAATGGAGGTACGCCTATAACAAAATAATATAACCTTAAATATGCGTATAAAAGACTTACTGAGAAAAATAAAATGGTGTACATACCTTATTCTGTGTACTGTATTCACATTATGTCCGCTACGAGTTAATACAGTGCTGTACAAGCGAAGCTTACCATAAACATACAGACATTTGTAGGGTGACAGCTCATTAAAGCGAGCATCGGGAGAGGCCTGCGCAACAGGGAACAGGCAAATTATCGTTAACTTTGACGTGACAATTGGAGAACAATAGGAGGAAGACCTATTTCCGCGTTCCATGTTAGCTACATAATCATAATCCTCACTGAGCATCTTCATCAACTCTTTGTCAAAATATGGACCTCTGAAACCATTCCTGCTGAACTCAGAGATGCTTTGTTGGTAACCATATTTAAAAAAGGGGACAGAACTTATTATGGTAACTATCGCGGAATATCCCTACTCTCCGTCGCTGGGAAAATTCTTGCTAGAATTCTAGCCACACGTCTAATGCCACTTGCTGAAGAGTGTTTACCTGAATCACAATGTGGTTTCAGACCCAATCGTGGAACTACCGACATGATTTTCTGTGCCAGGCAAATGCAAGAGAAGGCAAGAGAACAAAATCGCCCTCTGTATATGGCATTCATTGACGTTGTTAAAGCCTTTGATTCAGTTAACAGAGAGGCTCTCTGGAAAATCTTGGCGCTCATTGGCTGCCCACCAAAATTTATTAAACTCTTGCGCCTTCTGCCCGATAACATGTATGGTACTGTTATCACTAATACTACCTGTGGTGAACTATTTGAAATAACTACTGGGGTTAAACAGGGGTGTGTTATTGCCCCTACTCTCTTCTCAATTTTCGTTGGAACCATAATTCACCTTATTAGAGACGAAGTCCCACAAAGCATTGCAATTGAATTCAGAACTGAAGGAGGCTTATTCAATCTCAGCCGACTGCAAGCAAAGACCAAGGTCTTCACAACATGTGTAATGGAACTACAGTATGCAGATGATAATGCTATTCTCGCTAGCTCAGAAGAAGATCTTCAGATAATGATAAATGCATTCACTGCTGCATATAACAGCATTGGTGTAGACCTCAATACCAAAAAGACTCAGATTCTACATCAGCCTGTGCCTAATCCACATGCTACTGCTCCTGTCATTACTGCCAAGGGCGAGGTATTATTGAATGTTGAGCACTTTCCATACCTTGGTAGTCATCTCTCAGCTAATGCCAATATTGATGCAGAATTCCAACACCGCTTGAATTGCGCTAGTGCAGCTTTCGGTCGATTGCGAAAGAGGGTCTTCGATAATGCGGATGTCAACACTCGGACAAAGCTCCTTGTATATCAAGCTATTGTAATACCAACACTTCTTTATGGATGTGAATGATGGACTCCCTACAGAAGGCACATAAAATGCTCAGAGAAGTACCAACAACGTTGTCTGAGGAGGATCCTTAAAATCAGCTGGCAGGATCGACGAACAAACATCAGTGTCCTGGAAGACGCTAGCACTACCAGCGTGGAGGCTATGATCTTGAAACGTCAACTGAGGTGGACTGGTCATGTCCTTCGCATGCCAGATACTCGCCTTCCTAAACGAATTATGTATGCTCAACTAGCAAGTGGCAAGCGACATCAGGGAGGACAGAGGAAGAGATTCAAGGATGCTTTAAAGTCAAACATGAAGAAATGCTCGATTGACACCCCAAATTGGGAGACTACAGCAGCTGACCGTCTGGCATGGCGTCGACTCGTTCACAATGGCCCTCTACGTTTCGAGCAGGACCGCCGGAGTTCTGAGGCTCTGAAGCGAATCGCTCGTAAAGAACGGGAGTCTATGAGGAGATACCACCCTCAGCACCTTGGTGATGATAAAACTTGCCACCAATGTGGAAGAGTTTGAGGCTCGAGGATTGGTCTCTACAGTCACCTGAGAACCCTCCTGTGAATGTTTTGGAAGACAATTTTATACTCGTTCGCGAGTGATAGCCAATGATGATGATGACATAATCATCTACTGCATCAACAAGGAGGACTTCCACAGGCTGCCTGAGTGTTTTCTAGACATTGCATTTCGGAACTTGTAAATTCTCCGTTAAAATGCGTATTTTGATTTTGGATCTCTGCGTGACACGGTTTCCGTTTAATGAAGGAAATGTAACACGATTTTGATCCCTATGTTCACGGGACCGTCAAATACAGTGTTTCCGTTTAATAATGGGTCCGTTGAAGATACGATTGAACAAATATACAAGTTCGGAGGATATGTGGCAAGTAGGCCTAACATAAGCCTATTTCTGGTGGATTATTTAATAATGAAACATATTTCAGAGATTTCCTCGATATTAATTATTTAACATACGTTACAGAATGATTGCTATAAAATGTTCTAATATTTAAGATCATGAATTAAATGACACAAATAAACAGTATTCTTGATTAGCTGATCACATTCCGTTTTCACCACCATATCCATTTACTGTAGGCCTACCAAGTGAATCAGCTGCCCCTAATAATATTGTTTTATGCTGCCCAACTAACGTGTGCTGTCAGGAAAGTCTATATTTCTCTGCTTGATCTTATATGGTACTTCTCCACTGCAAGCATATCCTGCAAACGATACTCGGAATAGTCTTTAGTCACATCGAGGGAGAAATTATAGAGTTCAGTATCGTTTGCAGGATATGCTTGCAGTTCATTAGGGCCATACGGGATGCAAGCAGGGAAATATCGATCTTCCTGACAACACGCGATAGTTGGTCTGCATAAAACAATATTATTAGGGGCAGCTGAATCACCTAGTGTATGTTATTATTGTTATTATCATTATTATTATTATTATTACATTTATTGTTTATTTATTTAGGTTTTACGTGAATTTTGTTCATGAGTCTCGTACGAAAGTGAATATTGAGACTTCCTAATAACCTGCGCTATTGTGGTGATTGTGTTATATGTTAAGTGTAATTGTTTGTAATAAGGATTGGAGTGGCTGTTTCAATACTAAAGATAGCTTTGAAGCCATTTCTCAGTGCTGCCCTATTAACAATTATTATTGTCACTTTCAGTCGGTCAATACAAAACACGTCTAATGACTGGAATATGTGAACAATAACTTCGCTTCACGAGTGAAACATGTATCCCTTAGTTTAGTTCTTCTTCTTCTTCTTCTTCTTCTTCAATAGACCGTAACAATATTGTTATGGCCCCGCACTCCAAATGTACGCAAAACCATAGGACAAGGCAAATCTACAGAAACCTACGAAAGTACCCAACAGGAAAACGTGAAGCAAGTTCCAAGCCACCAAGAGCACGCAATCAATGCCAAACATAAACATTTACTCGACAGGCTTACGACAAACAACAAACATTAAGACGAACAAGGAGGGCAATATGCTGACTGGAATGGCCCACAAAGTGGCTTCAAATAGGCAAGAATGGGAGACATAAGGGACAGTTAGACGACGGAGACGCACGAGACAGTTACATGTAATTTACTTCGGGTTATGTTTTACATAGAAGCCTCCATGGCTTAGGCGGCAGCACGCCGGCTTCTCACCGCTGGGTCCGTGGTTCAAATCCCGGTCTCTACATGTGAGATTTGTGCTGGACAAAGCGGAGGCAGACAGGTTTTTCTCCGGGTACTCCGGTTTTCCCTGTCACAAATTACATTCCAGCAACACTTTCCACTATCATTTCATTTCATCTGTCATTCATTAAATCATTGCCCAGGGGAGTGCGACAGGCTTCGGCAGCCGGCGCAGTTCATATCCTCGCCGCTAGATGTAGGCTTCATTCAATTCCCTGACCCAGTCGTTCGACTGGAAGCAGGCTGTGAATTTTCATTTTCATTATGTTTTAGATATTCCAGTAGCTTAATTGGAATGTTTTTTGTGTCAACCGACAGAAAGCTACAATATTGATTGAAATAGGGGACAACGACTACATTTGGCTGAAGTAGTTGAGAATAAAACACTCAGGATGTTTGTTGTCAACATTCGAACCTTGGATCGAGCAGCTTTTCTATCCAGATGGGAATCATGTCTTAAAACACTCTCCTATGCCAGTGTGTTAGCAATATGTTATCAGAAGCGTTTTACGTAGTCATTCCATTATGTTATCAAATATCTTTGGGGGCAGAAGTTTCAGAATATATAAGCTTTAATCTTATTAGATGTGAAATAACTGGCAACAACGCCACTTTAATGTAGGACGTTCAGTACTGTAGATAAGTTTACGATATGCAGCTCGTGTTCAATCTTAGAAAAGCTCCTGGTGGCCATAAGCGGAAAGCCCCAATTTCTAGACCTGCTGACAATGGGAGTGGAGACTACGTACACCTCGGTAACATTCTCCTGTTCAATTATGCAGGAGACTGAGCGGACTCTAGGCCGGTCTCTAATTCCCTATAATTAAAGCGAAGGGAAACCCATGCCTCTACTCAGCATTGAACCTAGAACTATCAATTTTGAGTTAACCTCCTGCACCTTGCTTAGGACACAAGAAGTAAAAACGAGATTTTAAAATTTCGCACAGCTGCCATCTTGTGGTTATAGAAACAATTGAAATAAATTAGATGCCAGTGGATTAACATTTGTATAAGAATTTACTGTATTAAGAGCACGGCTATTGCATCAGCATTTTTTTAATGTAACCTCGTACAGTAAATGACAAGCAGGATAGATTAACATCAAAAGTAAGGGAGATTTCATATAAAAAGTGACACGATACAAGTAACAAGTGACAAATAGAAAACATAAATTACCGTGTGACACTGTGCTCTAAAACAAAAATGAATAATTGTGCGCACATATTCGCCAACTGTACAAATAGCGGTCAACCATTTTCCTCCTAGTTGGGATTGTTATTATTATTATTATTATTATTATTTTAATAATAATAATAATAATAATAATAGTCTGATAATAGTAACATATCAACAAGGGAGGTGGACGACCCGATCAGATTCCTTTAGCTAAGACAAAGGATCATTAGCCAGGTATCCTGAGCAGGTGTTTACGTGCGCTAGGGTGCTCTGTTCCTTTCCTTTTCCCGCCTCAGTATTCGGCAAGTTCTCATTTGGCACCAGACAATACAATTGATTGAATTTTTTGACAGTGGTAGTGCTTCATATCATTGCACAACTAAAATAAAAGAGAGAAATATCAAAAGGAAGTCCATCCTGACATTAGCCATAAGACTGTCACAATGAATATAGCGCACAGCCCCCATCTGGAAAATATAAATAAGTATTTAAAATTAAAACTAAAGTGATGAAACTCATATTGGTGTATCCATTTAAGTGGCACCCTATGTCCAAGGCAGACGATCAGCAACCTTACAAGTTTAAGTGGCACCCTATGTCCAAGGCAGACGATCAGCAACCTTACTAGTTTAAGTGGCACCCTATGTCCAAGGCAGACGATCAGCAACCTTACTAGTTTAAGTGGCACCCTATGTCCAAGGCAGACGATCAGCAACCTTACTAGTTTAAGTGGCACCCTATGTCCAAGGCAGACGATCAGCAACCTTACTAGTTTAAGTGGCACCCTATGTCCAAGGCAGACGATCAGCAACCTTACTGGTTTAAGTGGCACCCTATGTCCAAGGCAGACGATCAGAAACCTTACTAGTTTAAGTGGCACCCTATGTCCAAGGCAGACGATCAGCAACCTTACTAGTTTAAGTGGCACCCTATGTCCAAGGCAGACGATCAGCAACCTTACTAGTTTAAGTGGCACCCTATGTCCAAGGCAGACGATCAGCAACCTTACTAGTTTAAGTGGCACCCTATGTCCAAGGCAGACGATCAGCAACCTTACTAGTTTAAGTGGCACCCTATGTCCAAGGCAGACGATCAGCAACCTTTCTAGTTTAAGTGGCACCCTATGTCCAAGGCAGACGATCAGCAACCTTACTAGTTTAAGTGGCACCCTATGTCCAAGGCAGACGATCAGCAACCTTACTAGTTTAAGTGGCACCCTATGTCCAAGGCAGACGATCAGAAACCTTACTAGTTTAAGTGGCACCCTATGTCCAAGGCAGACGATCAGCAACCTTACTAGTTTAAGTGGCACCCTATGTCCAAGGCAGACGATCAGAAACCTTACTAGTTTAAGTGGCATCCTATGTCCAAGGCAGACGATCAGAAACCTTACTAGTTTAAGTGGCACCCTATGTCCAAGGCAGACGATCAGAAACCTTACTAGTTTAAGTGGCACCCTATGTCCAAGGCAGACGATCAGAAACCTTACTAGTTTAAGTGGCACCCTATGTCCAAGGCAGACGATCAGAAACCTTACTAGTTTAAGTGGCACCCTATGTCCAAGGCAGACGATCAGCAACCTTACTAGTTTAAGTGGCACCCTATGTCCAAGGTAGACGATCAGCAACCTTACTAGTTTAAGTGGCACCCTATGTCCAAGGCAGACGATCAGAAACCTTACTAGTTTAAGTGGCACCCTATGTCCAAGGCAGACGATCAGCAACCTTACTAGTTTAAGTGGCACCCTATGTCCAAGGCAGACGATCAGCAACCTTACTAGTTTAAGTGGCACCCTATGTCCAAGGCAGACGATCAGCAACCTTACTAGTTTAAGTGGCACCCTCATGTCCAAGGCAGACGATCAGCAACCTTACTAGTTTAAGACGTTCACTAAACATTTAACCCAACAGACTAACTCAGGATGGATTCGCGCAATTTGGTTAGAGTGGAAAATCGTATAAAAGATCTTTCTTATTTGTAGTTGTAGAATTAAAATACCGAGTGTAGAGTGCAGCCAATACCTTGAAAATACGCTTTTTTAAATTTATTACGAGCCATACATACGAGGTGTACATTGGCAATATTTGGCAGTTGAGTAGACCTGAAGAGATCAATGACTCCATATATTCAAGATGATGCCTCAGTGTATTAATAAAACATAGCAATTAATAGCTCGGGACGTAATAGGGGAATGAATAGAACATGAAAATCGCTAAGATAGGAAGGAGTATCATATCGAATACCTCGCATGCTTGAGTCGTATGGCTATTAGTCTAAACATGAGGCGCAGCCGCCTTCTTGAAAATATTACTCATTAATAACAGTAACCCGATGACCTACAGTGACGAAACTTACTCATATAAATGCTGAAAGTACGAGATCAGAGATCCAATGCTGTCATGATGACGATCGGATGTATTATTAAAACATAAACATCATTAGTTCAGACTAATTGTAAACCCTTTCAAGCACTCGGGGCTGATGACTTCAAAGTTCAAGTCCTTAACTAAGGAACAACAACAACAAGGAACTTAAAGGAAATGAGTGCGGGAAACTGTCATTTACGCACAACACTGAAACTAATCAGATTACACCATATTTACAATTTCTTACACATTATTTCCAAGATCTCTGGACAACAAGTGAATAGTGCATTAGTTGCCAATTTTATCCTACCATAAGGTATCAGCTTTCTAGGGTTGAGCCAATCTAGGATTATTTTTAAGAGCATTTTCTTATCCTATAGATCTCATTCTCTCATCATGACCATTATAATCATCATCGCAAGAGCTCATTAGACATTTGAGCAAAGCATCAACGATGGAACTGTAGTTCTAATGAGGACCCATTACTTGATTAGCCTAAGTCAATGAAGCTGCCTGAACACGCCAACCAGTCATTTATTCTGGTTGTTCGCAAAGATGGAACTGCGATTGCTGAAACACTGTGTCTGGATCCTTGAACAAAAGTGAAGACCTTAGTCTCCTTGACTAATATAGGACTTTAAAATATTTGTTTTATTTCTCCTTCGATCGATTCGACGTAAAGCTTGCTTAAAGTCAATAAAAACGGGGACAAGAACCTAGTTATCTTAAGCGGTTAATATTATGATCTAATCCAAATAACTATTTCAACTGTATGTTATTTCGCTAAGGATTACAGACGGTTGTGACTCATACACTAATGGATAAGGATATGGCAAAAGTATGACGGAGTAACAATTGAACTTGCAGGAAGAATGTTTGACTTTGACCCTCAAATGTTGTTGTTGCCTGTTTCAGGAGCTGAGATATCGTGGTCATATAGCCCCATATATTAGGGTGTATGTGGAAAGTGTGTGATAACCAGTGTTAATGTGATGGCTGTACTAATTTGTGCATTTATAATTTTATTAATGCAGCCAATGGTCATTTAATTTATTTTCAGGAAAGGTCAGGGAAAGGATTTAGGAAGGAAAACGGCCGTGGACCTATTGAAAGGAACCGTCCCGGCATTTTCCTGGTGGTGGAAATGGGAAACAACGAAAAATATTTTCAGGGCGGTCAAGGTGGGATTCGAACCTACGCTCTCCGGATGCCAGCAAGGCCAGCGTTAACGCTGTTGGCCACCACGGCCGGTACCGTGCTTATTTATAATTTGGGGTAAGGAATGGGAAGGAGGCAGCTGTGGCTTTAAGTTAGGTGTTGATGTAGGGAAACCACGGAAAACCACTTCCAGGATAGCTGAGGTGGAATCAAACCCTCCTATTCTCAGGTTTGCCTCATGGGACTGAGTGTACTTCGTTCCATCTCTCAGATCTGAAATATAATTTCTTGTCAGAGCCGGGAATCGCACCCGGACCTCCAGGTCGACAGCCAAGAACGCTAGTCGCTACACCGCGATGTGGTATAGACCTGAAATGTGGACAAAACTCCAAACCAGATGAGTCCAAAACGAGGTGTAATACAGTGCTAAATTCTTTAAGGCATGACATTTTTATATCAAAAATTTATATACAACTTAGATATCGGTATTTTGTTAGTGCAATTCACTGAACTCGACTGAATGTAGTAGACCTATATCTAATATTTGTCATCACGAATGGTTGCCCAAGGCACATCCTGTTTATTCTTTATCAATGCAAAGCACTCCTGGGCTGAAATATTTTCTCATTTATTGTTTTGCTACATTAATTTTATTTTAGTACGTTTATTTGAGAAAATCCAATCAATATTCCATCTCATTCCAGATGGAGAAGTAATTATAAGTACTGTATTGTCACTCCGATGAAGACGGTGTCATAAATAACATGCCTTAGAATTGAGTGCCTTATTTCCGTTGTTTAAGATCGAAGACCCGATGTCTTACCTGCCAACTGCGTGATGACTTTGTCAGCATTAACAGTTAATTAGTGAAATAATGAGGAGAGCAAATGGCAAGAGAGAGGGAAAGATTATTAACTCATCCTTTTGAATTTTAAGCAGTCGTTTGAGAAGGAGGGAAGACAAGGGTGTATAATCCGGTCTTCCCTGCGACATTTCTTTCCTGTGTGTTGCAACAAGTTAGTACTGCGGCTCTTCTGGAGAGCTCGATTTATTGCAGGTTAAGGAGAGGGGCCAGAAGTGGGGCAAGGGGTTCTTCTTCCGCCAGGTTGCCTAACACTGCCGATGGAGTGGGAATCCATAACGTTAATTCTCTGAAAGAAATTATGTCAGGCCTAATAACTAGAGCCCAGATGACTCTTAGGTATGATGCTGTATTCTTATTTCATTTACGGGCTCGAACATTGAGATCATCTGTCCCATGCACTTGAGTGTCTTAAAACTTATTATTATTTAAGTGACTGTAGAAGTAGAGTGTCCATTTGTAATTGAGAGTAGAGTTAGGAAGATTGTTATTTGTTAATTCATTTATGGACTTTGAGACATCGTGGTTCTATAGCCCCATGCACTTGAGTATTTGTAGAATTTGACTCATAACCTGTATTATTGTAGTGTCTGCAGTAGTAGTTTGCATTTGTAATCCAGGTGATGATTGACACGAAGGTGGAAGGTGTCAGCCTGGCATTAGTCTGAAGTAGAAGAGGGAAACCACGGAAAACCACTTACAGGATGGCTCAGGTGGTAATCGAAGCCACCTCTTCTCAATTTTACCTCACGAGGTTAATTGGACCCCTTTCATGCCCTCAGAGCCGGGAATCGAATTCGGATCTCCGGGGAGTCAGCCATGAATGTCGCTACACCAGGAAATGTATTAGGAATAATGTGGTCCTATAATATGAATAATAATAGTAATACGAATAATTGTACACTCATAAAGGGGCAGTTGACCTCGTAGTTCCACCCCTTAAAACAGCAATTAGTTACTAACTAATTTACACTCATTAGTGACTAAAATTAAATTTGTGAAAATGAAGTATACGTTGTTAATTTGGTTTTCAAATTACTAATGAATTGCGAATTGTCCTTTTTTTACTAAAATAATTCCGCCACATCTGTAAACTAAAACTTTCTCTACTGAAACGCCATTCAGCAATGTCCATGCAACTCAAATCTTTGTGAATGGGATTCGTGAGTAAAAAAATCTTTCGGACCCTCTGGTATAAAGGAATATATTTCAATACTTAGTGTAATACTTTTCTCACTTCACTTGCTGTACTCAGGACATAGGCCATGAGACTATTCTTTTTCAGTCTCATCTATATGGCACCCTACACTATGCATGGTAAACACCTCTACTGTTAATGTGTTGTGTTTCGCTATATTGGCCTCATCCAATGTAATGAAGTCTCTTACATCTGAATAACCATTAGCATCAGTTTAAATTACATAAGTCTCCATAATGTTCTCATGCCTTTCATACGCTGTGATTGCGGTTGGGATCATCCGCTCCTGGTATTATTAGTATCCATAGCAAATGAGCTTGTATGTTCGCCGACACAGCCAAGCCATTCCCACCCATTCACGTGGCCTCCCTATATTTTGCACTCGGTAGTGACTTTTGGAAAGTCACCCACCTGTTTTCATAAAAGTAGTCATTGTTTCAGTTGTAGGCTTGGACATCATCGTCATCAATCCCGAATACTTTCGCTTGTAATTATGTGTGGAATCTGCCTGATGACCTGTTGCATTGCAGTGTTCACTAGTGTGTATATTTGTAATTGCGTCTTGAATTGGGAAGGAGACAATCGTGGCTTTATTTTAGGAAACATCCCGGTATTTGCTCGAGAAATGTAGGGAATCATGGAAATATACTTCTAAATGACTGAGGTGGAACAATCCGGTATCTGGTTGGTTGGTTCCTTAGTTTAGGGGCTGCGACAACGTGGTCATGTAGCCCCGTGTACTTTGGGTGTGTGCAGAATCTAATAATAAATAATGTTATTGGTTTTACGTCCCTTTTAACTACACTGGCTTTTAGAGACGCCGGGGTGCCGGAATTTTGCCCCGAAGGGGATCTTTAACGTGCCAGTAAATCTACTGACACGGCTCCCTCGCATTTGCGCACCCTCAAATGCCAGCTGACTGCGCCAGGTTTCGAACCTGCAACCTTGGGCTCAGCAAGCGAGAACGTTACCCCTGAGCCACGCAGCCAGGCATGTGTGCAGAATCTGTCTGATAACCAGTGTTAATAGTGGTGGCTGTATTAGTGTGTGTTTCTGTTTTCAATTCAAGTAAGGACTGCAGGCATTGATTTTTTTTCAAGTAGTTCCTACTTTTGCCGCCAAACACCACCGTCAACGACTACTAGTTCAGAACTTGGTTACCAGACGCCACCGCAGTAGGCTCCTGGCGATGAACGTAGGAACCTAGGAGCGTTTGTCAAATGTTTAACTATAATTTAGCTTCACAGAGGTGTAATTATTGGAAGGTACTTTAACATGCCATAAATCTATGACAGGGGACAGCCGGCTTTAATTCCCCTCCGAAAGAAGGCATACTGAGGGATTTTTAATGGTCTTAAAAACCCGGCGACTTCGGCCGGGTTTGAACCCGCGATCTTGGGCATAGAAGCTCAGCATGCTACCAACTACGCCACCGAAGCGGCTCGATCCGGTATCTTCTCAGTTGTCACCTCGACGCTGAGTGAATCCTTCAGACGAGAAATGAAATTTTGGAAGAAATTCGATTCATTCGCATATATGCGTGTAAGTAGGATCCACTCATCAATGTTCTTTTTAATTCTCCCCCCAGGGTCTAACGACTAGTGCAACGTAGACCGGTTGCCACGGGTGCCCGACTAAGTCAGGCATAGCTTCCTGTCGACCTATCGCGGTCAACTCTCGTTCTCTTCGGTCGCCGATAGTATTACGGCATCCAAAGCCAAGGTTTTCTTTCCTGATAGCCTTATTTCTTCAGAGGTCACACTTCGTGCCATTTCCAGCCTTCTGAGGGAGACCCTGAAGAAATCAGGGTGTGTATTTTCTCACCACGCATGATGATCCCCAGAGTGATTTCTGAACAGAGTCCGATTTTTATCCTTTCTTCCAGTGTCTTTTCCTCTCCTGTCTGCCTTTCCTTCCAAGTCCCTCAATTCTCATTTCTCAAGGGTTAGTGATAGTTCTTTCCCCTATCTTGTATTTTCCTTGTCTCTCAGTATTTGCTCATACTGTAGTTTACTTACTGTCGACGAAAATATTATGTGTACTCGAGTTTGAAGGTTATTTGTGAAGTAACCAATAGACCTACGTAAAATCCAATAACATCATCATTTTTGTCGTTCTATTTTACATTAGTTCATGTAGGTTTGGAATTTTTAGTTTATATTTTAATATTTTTTATCGCAGTTGGAACACAAAAAGAGCCCGTTTTAAGCGTGTTTCAACCATGCGTCACATTTAAGAATTATTATCTCACAAACCCGTCATCAGATCAAATCCAAATTTTAACACAATATACTTTGGATTGTTGTATAACTGGTTTATTAATTAAAAAAATTTGTGTGTCCAAGAAACAAAGTTGTTATCATTTTTTAAGTTAACTTTTTCTCGGCTCGGGGTGGTTGGAAAATGTAGTTCTTGCTTGCGTTGTAATCCTTATACATCAAAAAGGCATGCTGTATGATTGTGAAATACGTAAATTAATTCACTTATTTTATATCGGTTAGCCGCTCCGGTGAAAGCTGTACAACGTTGCCAAGATGGGCTCAATCACGTGACATGGCGCGCCTCGCTCGGAAGTGATGGGCTCCATATCAGCAACGCTGTACAGCATTTCATTTTAATTTTTTCTATCATCCATATAATCACGGGCAGATGAAGCTTCTTTTTAAATTTTACGTGATCGTTGATCATGTGATCATGAGCCACGGGACCTCATTTTTACGTGGAATCCGAACCACAGGACATGGCATTTCTCTTGGAAAATCTCACATGCATTGACCGGGAATCGAACCAAAAGCTGACTGTGCACCACCACGCTCCCTACCACGGGAAGATGACCTGGATGTTTTCCCATTAAAAAACGATCACTCCCCGCCCCCCGCCCACTTCTGTCTTAATTCATTCTAGGGACCGTTGACGTTTTGATTATCAACCCCGCATACCTGGATGTGCGTTGAATTCGTCTGTTAACTTGTGTTCCTCTGATGACTGTAGTAGTGTAAGAGGCTGTTATAATTAGCGTCTAAGATTGTGGTAGATGCTCTGGAACAAGTAACAAGAGACACGTAGCACGGTGATTTCACAGCGAAATATCAAATGCTAGACTACATGACGTACATTTCTCTGCTATGTTCGCATGTTGTCATCGAATATCAATGCTCATGTGATTGCCCTAACGGATGTTGCAATCTATAAATAAATAATGATAGCGTTATCAAAGTAATTATACTCCTACAACCATGTCTCATGCAATAATTTCATCATCTTTTGATTAGTAGTGTGGTAAATTGGTATCGTACACATACTTTTTGTGCTTCAATAGTTTGCACAAATTCTGCATAATTTATGGAAGAGGCATTTAGCAATAAATCCAAAAACTAACTCGATGAGATGAATATACGCGTTAAAGCACATTGCTATGGGGACATGGTATCTCCAAATTCGAATGATGGGTGGGTTCGAATTCCTCCTTCATCCGTGTTTCAAATGGTTTTCCGTGTTTCCTATTTTTAATTCCACGCTAATGTTTGTCTAATAGATCACGGCAGCCTAATACCAATTCGTTGCCTACTTACATCCATCTATATTCATTTCATTTCTCACTAACTCCTCTCATAAAGCTGGCGTCAGGAAGGGCATCCGAATATAGAAATCTGTTACGGCTGTGAGTTTGTTTCGTCGCCTCGCCGCGTAAGTCACAGCTGCCCCGGGCTGTGCTCTGCCTCAGTGTATTACCTGCGCCTTACGCAACGGGCTGCTAGGACAAAGGGTTGGTCCAGAATATTCGTGACCCAGCCAGTGATGGAAATCTCGAGAAGCCGTGAATCCTGGATGGATCTAGAAGCATTCATTGAGTCACCAGCCTGCTATATAGGAGCGACCTGGCCGGCGAGGTGGACACTGTTTTTGAGCTAGTGCGTGCTTTTACCTGAGCGACAGTGTTGTTGGTGACGTGACTTGCGAAACCCTAGTGAAGCTGATTCTCTTGACAGCGAAGGAGTGTGAAGCCTACGGAGGGACTGTATTTGAAGAGTGTGTGTTTACCTAGTGCGACAGAGATATTGTGGTGAATTGCGAAAACACAGGGGCCTGTTTCCCTAGCCAGCGGACGGCGAAGCAGTGTGTAGTAGTGGTGAGTGACTGGCTATCGTAAATAACTGTAGCTTGTGTATTCAAGGAAGTGTTGCAGGTATTTCTACCGAGGCCACCGGTCTCATTAGGAGGGATTAACTTCTGTGGCTTATTGACAAGTCAAAGGGAAGTGTTCCCTACAAGAGGAAACTAGAGTGAGATACTAATTGCTTGTATTTGCTATTGTGTGGTGTATCTTTTTGGCCCACAATAAAGCTAATACGTTTCTTTAAAGGAACAATTTGTGTTGTGCTTCTACCCACCGTAATCCAGTTAACGAACTTGCCACTAGGGATGGCACGTAACAATTCATTTACCATATGGGACCCCACAGTAACTGGAATAATTAGGTGCAGACAAACAATAAATGCTGGTTGTCCCCCAGCGTAGACAGAACAACTACTGAGCATGCATTTCCGAAGCAACATGTGGCACTTTAATATAATATTGTTGTTAATTCGTATCAGGGGCTTGGAACTTCTTTGGTCATCATCCCCATGTATTTGGGTGTGTGTTGAATTTGTCTGATAACCTGTACGGCTGTAGTAGTGGGTGAATGGGGAAACTGCTCCAGGGTTTGTAAAAAGGTGATCCCGCCATTTGGCTAGAGAGAGAGTGTAGAAAACAACCGGGGATGATGATGATGATGATGATAATAATATTGTTGTTTTAACGGGCCCCTAATGGTTTGGGTGATCGTGAATTGAATTTTTGAATTTGAATTTGAATTTATTGTTTCTCTTATACAGGCCACTGAGGCTACAAAGCCTCTTTATGCAGCTCTCTTCATTCAGAGGGCGGTTACATACAATAGAATAAATTAAGAAAGAAAAAAACTTAACCTATACATACAGTTGACAATAAAAGTTCTTGTTATTACATCCGTTCACCTTGAACATGATAATTGTATAGCTGATAGATTACAATGAAGGGAGTGTTTTATCGCTCTGATAGGAAGTCCTGAATACTGGTGCAATTTATATTTATTCCAGAGAATACTAGCTGAAATACGGAATGAACCTTTGCATTTTTCGGTTCTGTGATGAGGTATCTGGAGCATTTGTGCAGTGTGTCTATTCGCACGGTTATGCACTGATTGCATGGGAGTTAGTGTGCAGTAAATATAAGACGGAATTTTGAATTTTAGAATTTTTATCACAGTCAGAGCCATGGCATACTGTCTTCGTTCCTTTAACTTTAGCCATCCAATCTGGACGTAAAATGGAGTTATATGAGACTCTCTTGGTACATTGAGAACAAACCGCAAGCAAGCATTTTGCATTCTTTGCAATTTTGTATTGAGGACCTCTCCCATATCATGGTAAATTATAGATCCATAGTCAAATATTGGTAGTATCAAACTCTGTATCAGTATCTTTCGTACATTTTGAGGCAAATAGAAGCAAGTTCGCCTAATTTGATATAATGACGATGCAACCCTTTTCAGAATCATGTTTGTGTGATCCTGCCACGATAATCGAGAGTCAAAAATAACTCCCAGATTTCTTACTGCTGACTGGTACGGAACTGTTTGGGATGGAAGCTGTAAAGGTGGTACTGGGTCAGGTAGGGAACTGAGTAATTTGGTATAGCCGATGACGATCGGTTGCGTTTTTTCGAAGTTAAGTATTAGATTATGATCGAGTGCGTACTGAGATAGGCTTTGAATGTCACTGTTAATTAGAGCTACCTTCAAATGAATGGATTTCAGATCCGTGTGTAGATATAGCTGAAGGTCATCTGCGTACATATGATGTTGACAAAATTTAAGGACAGATGGAAGGTCATTTATATACACGGAGAACAGGAGTGGACCAAGGACCGAACCCTGCGGCACACCTGTTGTTACTTCACACCATTCTGAAACATTGTCATCTGCTAGGACTACTCTCTGACATCTGCCTGTTAGGTAAGACCTAAACCAGTTCGTTACTGACTTTGAAAGGCCTAGATTTCTTAATTTAACTAGTAGGATCTCATGGTGAACTCTGTCAAAAGCTTTGCTGAAATCGAATAGAGATAATATAGTTATTTCCTTCCGGTCCATTGCTAGACGAATGTCGTCTGTGACTTTGATAAGGGCTGTCAGAGTACTATGTTTTGATTTATATCCAGATTGGTTCGGGTTTAAGATATTGTTGGAGTTTATATATTCATAAAACTGATCAAAAACAATCCGTTCTAACGCTTTCCCAATTGCACACAATATACTTATTGGTCTAAAGTCACTACAGTTTAAGGCGTTCGTGAATTTTGGTATTGCTTTGATGTTGGATTTTTTCCATTGTGTCGGATAAATACCCATTTGCAGGCTATAGTTAAATATATGCAATAAAACTGGCATGAGGAGGTCCATATTCCTTTTCAATAGCGTAATAGATATATGATCTGGTCCTACGGCTTTTGAAGTTATCCTAAATATCGCTAAATGAATGTCATCTGGATATATATAGCCAAAATGAAATTCTTCCCGTCGGTCAGTAAATTTTTCCCTGTAGTTAGCAACAGTTGACAAAACTCTATTGCTGTCTACAACGGTTGATACGTTTAAATAATGCTTATTAAGCTCATCAGCGCTCATTGTTGGGTTATTGCTTTTGTGTCTGGATTTTCCAACACCGAGAGTTTTTATAGCTCTCCACAAAGCCGAAGAGTTTTTAGCTGAATTAATTAGCGAATAAGTGTAACGTATCTTTGTATTACGAATAACTTGCTGGGTTCTGTTGCGTAAGCTTTTGTATTCTACAATGTCCTCGGGTTTCTGTGTTCTGTTGCACTTCTTTCTGGCTCTATTTCGAGATCTTATTAGATCTTTTATTTCTGTGTTGATCCAGGCAGCTGGTGCGTGCCTCACGTTAGCTGAGCGCACTGGGGCATTGCGATCATATAAATCAATTAAAAATGTGTTGAATGTTTCGACCTTCTCATCTATAGTTTGCTGCTCGAGAACAGTGTGCCATGGAACTGAGATGGCATCAGCCTTAAACCTTTCATAATTAAACCTGCTGAAGTCTCGAAAAGTTCGAATACTGGGCTTATATTTTGGAGTTGACAGGGTATATACTGCGTATAAGAGATCATGTGCTGAGAAGCCAGAAGCAGCTGTTTGGCCAAACTCAATCACGTGCTCATTGCAGTTGGATGCTATTAGATCCAGAGTAGAAGAGGAGGTTGCAGTGTGATATGTATCTTGATACGGGAGCCACGACAGATTGCAAGTATTTAGAGTTTCTACTATGTTTTTCGTTTCAAATGTAGCCGACCCAAAATGGGCATTGAAATCACCGGCTAATATTACATATTTATAACTAAAAATGTGTGAAAGCATGTCATTTAATAGTAGTTCCATAAAACCGACTTTGGGTGCTCTATAAACACAAATAAATAATACTTTAGTATCTTTCAGGCAAATCTCTACGAATAGGTACTCAGGTCTGAAATTCTCATTATTTGGGGATTTGCAGATAACCCGACACTTAATGTGCTGTCGAACATACACTGCTACTCCACCCCCTTCTCTACGTTGTCTGTCATTGCGGTAGATATTATATCCTGGCAAGGTTACAGATGAATCAGTAATGGACTTATTGAACCATGTTTCACTAACAGCGATTACATCAATACCGGAGTTAACAAATGTGTATTCAAATTCTGAGAAATGTTCTAGCATTTTAAGTGACTGCGTGTTCAGGTGAGTTACTTTAAAATCATTGGGTAATCTATCAGCTATATCACAAAGATAGGCATGCGTATCATACTCATTGGTATTAATATCCATGTAAAAGATAATTGAAAGTTATTGTAAAATTGTTAAACAAGAAATATAAAAAATTACAAAATCTAAAACTTAAGCTATTTTCTAAATACTAATCAATAATATCGGCTTGTATTTTGGCTAGACACTGTAGTTAAAGTTCCACCAGTAACCATATTACATGTTTGTGCTTACACTTGTAACTTTGATCAGTTGAGCCCCCTCACACTGGCACGTATGAGGGTCCTTTACGTACGAGGAGCGGGAAACTTTTTCTTCAAAATGATAATGAAATGTAAACTATAACTAAAACAAACAACTAACTTATATACTAGAAGAAGAAATGAAAAAAGAGAATAAGGCAAATAAAGGACAGGAGGAAAAGAAATGGATTGAGGGACTTGGAAGGAAGGAGAGCCATGAAAGGCAGATAGGAAAGTGAAAGAGGAGAGGGTCCACCCGAGAGGTAATGGATAAAAGGGGGGAAATTGGACCCTGCTCAGGAATCCCTCGGGGTCGCCAACTCCTGAACCCACCAGACTTGAGCCCTTGATGGTATAGGAATGGAAGGGGTGATAGGAAAAACAACCCATGTCACGTTTTTGTCGAAAACGAGTTATTGATATCAATGTAAGTTTGCCATCTGTTTATGCTTATGGTTTCTAGAAAAACTGCCCTGGTCAAAGAATATAGCCTTCAATAATTTCAGTGGTTCTGGAAAAACAACCTATGTTAAGGCTAATTCTGGAAGGAAGCTGCAATGTTTTTCACTCTCCTGAAAAGTGTTGTATTTTCAAGGGTTGTTTTTCCTATCACCCCTTCAATATTAGGGTGTACCAGAAGTGGTGGAGCTACATACACCCGGCCTCCTCGAGGGCCTTGATCAGAAGGCAGGAGATTACCTGAAAAGAAAAAGAAGGCTGACCCCTCACAGAAGGAGGGTATCAGAAAAAATGAGACAAGGGCCTGTTAAGGCGAGAAAGAAAGAGACTCCATAGGCCTCGGATACCCTAATACCGTCGAGGTCAGAAGAGAACAAGAGTTGACCAAGTGAGGTCGACAGGAAAGAAGACAGAGAGGAGCCTGGCACAAGTAAGTGGAAGCAATGCCGAACTCAGCTGGGGCCCTGTGGTCGCCAACCCACGTCCCACTAGATGTGAGCCCCTGGGGGGACTGGGGAGAACCACACTCAAGATAACCGGTGTAATTGGCGGAATTCGAACCTCCGATCTCCTGACGTCATGCAGCTCTCTTTCTCGGTCGTGGTGTATGATGTAACAAGCACAGCTATGCCATGGCGTCCACACAGACACATGCCATCTAGTGAAACTTCTATGTGAAGAACTTCATTCAGTTTGTGGTATAGTTTCAGTGTGTCAAAATGTATAGCATGGCACATGTTAGTTTGATGTGCAAGCTCCGTGGATAGTCACATCTATTACTCCTCTCCGTGAGTCCACGTGGGAAGGAGAGAAGTTTGTTTTCTTGTCTTCACCATATCTGAGTCTCTCTGAACAATGCACTTCCTCATTCACCTTGATTAATTTTCCCCTCTTGACTACCAAGAAGCCTTCTTCTTATCTCACCTTGTCTGCCAACATCGTATCGGTCTCCTGTTTGCTCACCATTATCCGAGCTTGGTATGCATGAACATCACTTCATTTGTATAATCCATCAGTGTCCAGTGTTGAGTTGACAAAAACATTTTATCTTTTTTGCCGAGATAGGGGAGCAGATTTAGTTACATATGCGATAACATTTACTCTCGAGTTCCCCTCCACATAGCTATGTATAAACCTTGATTGCGAAATTCTAGGTCCCCCAGCCTTCTTATCTCGTATCGCACAGGACTAATCATTGCCATACTACAGTGAATTAGACGGAAGGGGTTAACCCTCCATAATAATAATAATAATAATAATAATAATAATAATAATGAAAAACCTAGGGCCACACTCACTCAGGGAACTCACACAGATTATCACTGACATCTGGACATCAGAAAAGCTACCAGATGAGTGGAAATGTGCATTGATCCACCCATTACACAAAAAATAATTACAGGGGCATTTCACTATTACAAGTTACGTACAAGATCCTCTCAGCGTGCCTACTCCAAAGGGCTCGGGACCAGCTGGAACACAAGATTGGCGAGTACCAGGCGGGATTTCGTCCTGGTCGCTCCTGCGCGGAACAAATCTTCAACCTAAAAAGTATATTGAAAATCAAAGCCCTCAGGAATACTCCAGTTATATGTACCTTCGTTGACTTCAGGAAGGCCTATGACTCCATTGACCGTCAGTCATTGTTCAACATCTTACACGAGCAAGGTTTGGATAGCAAGACCTTGCGATTGATCAAACTGACACTGACAGACACGACATCAAAAGTGAAATTCATGGGGGAAATCTGAGAACCATTTCAGATCAATACAGGTGTTCGCCAAGGTGACGGGCTGTCTCCGCTCCTCTTCAACCTAGTGCTGAACAAAGTTATCAAGGAATGGGAGAAAGAGCTGAGACTTCAAGGTTACTGGAGGCCAGTGCGACTAGGACGACCAAAGGACGAACTGGAGGTTGGATGTCTAGCCTTCGCGGATGATCTGGCTCTACTCTCAGATAACGAAACCACATCAATCAGACAGATAGAAGTACTCCAAGAGTGCGCCGAAAAAGTAGGACTACAGATCTCGTTCCAAAAGACAGAGTTTTTCTGTACGAAATTCGACATACAGAATTTAAACACGAAATATGGCAAGATCAATAGAGTCGCCCACTTTAAATGCCTAGGTGAAGTGCTTGAACCGACGGGAAAAGAGAAACTCGCGCAGAACACTAGGTTATTGAAAATGAAGAGAACCTTATACAAGACACAGAGTGTCTAAAACAAAAAATGTCTGTCCACATTCACTAAACTTCGTCATTACAACACGGTTATTAAACCTGAGGTGCTTTATGCTAGTGAGACGTTGACGTTACACACTAAGGGCGACTTGGAAAAAATCCTCACAGAGGAAAGAAAAATAATAAGGAAAATAATTGGACCAAAGCACACAGATGAAGGATACAGGCTTCACTCCAGAGACACCACAGAGAAATTGTCCAACCTCGCAGCAGACATCAGAAAGAGGCGACTAAAATTTTACGGCCACATCAACAGACTCCCACAAACCAGACTCACCAACAAAATTCTTAGATACATACAGCGGCTCAAGATTACTGCACCCTGGATGATGCAAGTCAAAATTGATCTAGTGAAAGCACAGGTCGACCCAGAAGACGTCATAGACAAAAGCGTATTTAGACACAAAGTATACAAGTGGGAAGTGTTGTCAGAGAGAGCTGCATCTACAGCCCAAAGACCAAAGTGGACCGAAGAAAGGAAGAGGGCCTTTAGTGCACGAATGAAAGAGTACTGGAAAGACAGGAAGAACAAAAAGTCATGATTGCTCCGCGTGGTCTAATATGCCTGTGACGTGTAAAATAAATAAATAAATAAATAAATAAATAAATAATATTAATAATAATAATAATAATAATAATAATAATATCGTACTGTCATCAAACCTGAGATACTTTACGCCAGCGAGACACTAAACCTCAACTACAAAGGGGATCTTGAGAACATCAAGAAGGCTGAGAGAAAAATCATCCGTAAAATATTGGGCCCTAAACTCACAGATGATGGATATCTTCTGCAATAACACACAATCACAGAGAGATACTCCAACATCGAGTCAGATTTCCGCAAGCGACGACTGAGATTCTACGGCCACGTTATGAGACTGAATGACGACCGGCTAACAAAGAGAATATTGACTTACTTACGAAAACTTAAAGTGACAACAGTCTGGGTTACCCAAGTCCAAATTGATCTCGAAAGTGCCAACATCATACCAATAGACATAGACGATCGAATGACATTCCGACATAAGATCCACAGTTGGGAAGCCACACATGAAGATCGACCAAGGAGACCAGGGAAAGGATGGACGGAGGAACGTCGAGTCCGAAACAGTGAGATGATGAAGGAGTTCTGGAAGAACAAGAAGAACAGCACCAGAACATAATTTGCTTAATGTGATCTTTTGGGTCTAAACAATGTAAATAAATAAATAAATAAATAATATCGTATGGCCTCGGTTGCCGGGTGCAAGCTTTGTTATTTGACACCCAGAGGGTAGCTTGCATGTCGAATTTAGTTTTTCCTTGAAGCACTATGAAAGTCAAGGAGGTTAGATATCTAAGCTCCTTGAACACTATAGCGCTTTCTAGTAGAGAAATGAGGAACTTTGTGTTGGAGAAACTCCCGAGATTAATTTTGCCATTATGAACACGGCCTACTGAATTCAAATGGGTTCTTTGACATGCCAACATCGTATGACATGCGTGTCGTAATTTTTGCAGCCTTTCAAAAATCACTTACCACGGCCAGGAGCAAACTTACAAGCTTGGGGTTAGTAGACCAACATGTTAACCACTCACCCACCGTGGCAACCTACTGTTCTACTTTTGTGTGTGGAACTATTTTAAAGTGTTTGGCAGGAGGGCTGAGTGGATCCGTTTGTAGAGCTTATCCCGCGTCCTACCATTGGTTCTACTTTTGTGTAGAACTACCCCCTCCGAGCCTCTTGCATTTGTTCTACTTTTATGTGGAACTGTTGTTGTGAATGGGCTGGACGGCATTACCGTTATCTACTGAGTTTAACCCGGGAACTGTCCCCCATTTGTTCTACTTTTGTGTAGAACTCGTGTTTAAAGTGTTTGGTGTTTTATGAAGTACTGCGGACACGTCTAGAGAGCAATTGACGTACAGGGGAACCGGTGGGAGGAATACTCACCTTGCTTACCTTAAGGTGGCTTAGTAGGCCGCACGCTTGCTGTGCACCGCCTCCTGCTGGGCAGCGTTCGGTGGAGATCTTAAACTAGGTTCTAATCTAAAGGGACGGGCTTCTTAATCTAAGCGAAATAAAGAGATATTCATTGGACTGTTCAAAAAGGGGGTTTATTGAGTACTAGTGGCGATGAAAAGAGGGGAGGAGTGAAATAATAAACTAGGGGGAAAAAGGAGTCTAGCAGACACGTGTTCACTCACCCCACCGAAGATCCCGGTCTGTCATGATGTTGGTGGCGTTGGGACCCGATACGGGGCATCCCCCATACCGGTCCGTCGTAGCACAACTCCGATAGAGTGTAAGACTGTAAGAGAAGGCCGCCAAGTCCAAGAGAGCCGCCAGGTTCAAAGAGAGCGCGGCGCGTGTCCGTACCTTCTACTTATAGGCAAAATGTGCATTGTCAGTTTACTCAGCGGTATCTTTGGAGTGTAATGCCCGCTGTGTCCTGTCTAACCTACTTGCTGTTAGACCTTAGGGCTATGACCTGCCTCTTACTTCGCAGTCGTGTTGCTATGTCGTTATTCCCGTCTTTTACGCAGTTACTTTTAATTAGCTTTTATGTAGGTATAGGCACAGCCCTTGTATAAGGGCTGGGGCAGGAGCAAGTCGCCTCCCTGTTTTAATAATCGTCCTCGATTATTGGACTAGACGAGGGGGTGGAAACTTTTCTTTTTTTCTTTCTTTCTTTCTTTCTTTCTTTCTTTCTTTCTTTCTTTCTTTCTTCTTCTTCTTTTTTTTCTTTCCTTTCGTCGATTGGAATTTGCTTTCGTTTCGTCGTATCGTCCTTCGTTCCTTCTGGTCTTCTTCGTAGATGGGAGGGTGAGCGAAATTGTGCCGTACTAAGAGGTGGAAGGCGTGGCAAGGGGGTTGGGGTGGTTTGTTATACAGTCATTTCATAGCAGATAGTTCTCTGTATCTGTCAACATCCCATATTGCATTATTGACATAATCTGTGTTGCCTATTTGGCAGACTTTAAAGTTGCATAAAAATATTAACATTGTTTTGCTAAAATTGAAAAAATAAATAAAGAATGGAATTTCAGCGGAGATATAAAGTGAAAGAAATGAAGTTGAAAGATATATCTTGAATGGAATCGCATAGGAAATTTAAAGTATGAGCACCGCACTCGGACCAGTGCGTGACTTGCGTACGACGTCGTCAAGCCGAGCCCTGCCGCGAGGGTGCATGCATAACCGTAATTTTCCTACGATGGAAAATGATGCTGTAAGGAGCTTAAGTAACAGCGAGCCCTCGTGAGCTAGTACGCAACCTCTGTAGCGTGTTTAAAAAAGGGAGAGAAAAAACATAGTGTATCGTATGGGCTACTCTAGGCCAAGTGTAGCTGCGAGGGTGCGCTACTATGATTAACCTCCTTACAACGTGGGGATGATAAAAGGAATGAAAATTGTAGAAATATCCTAGAAAACGTGAAATTCCGTCAAAGTTGCTGGATAATGTGCGTAAAGAAAATGTAGTTATGGTATTAAGAGAGAAAAAAAAATAACATTGAAGTGTTGGAAAGAAATAGCTGAAAGCTCCTGCCTAAATCGGCTGACAGTCTATTATGGTTTGTAGGTTTTGACTGTTGTTGCTGCCATGCGTGTTGGAACTTTGGTCTTGCGTCACGTTCGTCCAGGGGGCATCCTGCATGAATGGCCTACTGGGGGATTACAGGATTGTACAGCTTATAATTAGTCAGAAATCAGAAATCACTCTTAACGTTTTGTACAGAGGGTACCCTGGTACCGTTAATTTTTCACTTAAGTTAGTTACGTCGTGCGAGGCAGTCTCGTTACTTAATGTCTGCATTATGACATATATACTAATATTCTTATAAACTAACGTGCAATATGTATTCGTTGACATATTGGCCATTGTGGTCATTCACTATACCACGTCCTATATGCGTCGTTGTAAAACTGCAACATGCTTCCTTAAGCATTTAGCTGCGTAGATACTCTTATATTCCGTAGAACGTGAATCATTTATATTTGTAAAAAAAACTTCCTTATACTTCGTCGTAGACCTTTACTATAGCTGAGAATTAATCCTTAAGTCTTACTTTTGCACTTTCTCAGCGTGACTTAAGCGACGTATTCGCTTCTTAATCTATAGATATGCAGACATTATGTAAGGATACTCGGACTACGTGTATACTCGATCTTTAAGCTTAAATTGATTATCGTTAAAATGGCGACTGTTTCGTCGGGAAGTTATTGAAATTGGAAATTATGTATTGCCTCTACGGGCTAACTTGGGAATTCTGTGCACTGTAAGTTATAGAACTTCAGGATATATAAATTAACACGATAATATGATCTAAAAAAAAGGACATTTGTTATGGACATGTGATAATTGCCTGTAAAAAAATAACACTGTTAATGATATGGTATTAAAGACCCTTTTGATAAACTTGCCACGTTAGATAGGGGGAGGGGTTGGGTTGATTTAATATCTAAATTAATTCTTAATGCTAAGCCTAATATTACTGTCTTCCCTTAGCTAAATCTAATATATAAAAGTGAAAGTCTGTATGTATGTATATATGTTGGTTCCGTATACAAATCTACACCGTTCCACCAATCTCAACCATATTTTGCATACACATAGTTTAGGACCCAGAAGGAACCGCTGGCTACATGTATTTTCGATAGTCTTTCTCATTCTTCTGATTTTGGCCCTTTTTCACTCAAAAACAGGCTAATCAAATCATAAAATATACTCATGAAGGAATGGCAAGGCAGATAGTTTCCATGGCAACATAGCTCAAGTCGAGACACGGCCGACTTGATGCCAATTGCGCTCAGCACTACCGGTATAGAAAATGAGGATCTTTACTTGAAATCCCGTTAGTTACTCAGCTGCTCACACAGCACTGTCAACCGAGTTTAGCACAACAAAGACTTGACACTATCTTCTTTCTACTATATATTTTTCAAATACCACTCACTCACTCACTCACTTACTCATTCATTTATTCATCACGAAATCTCAGAAACCACCGAACGGATTGGAATGAAATCTGGTATGCGGCTTCCTCAAGGGCCGCAAATGCCCACTAAGAGAGAAATTTTGGCTATTCAGGTTCTAAAGGGGTGTTAAGGGGGTAGACCTGCATTTAATTGAATAGCAATATCTCCCGATTGGTTTCATGGGGGGATGTGATACTCGGCATATAAACTCATCATTAAAAATAAGAAGACATGTGTCTGAGGGTTTTTCGATGTGGTGTATATTATGAGGTGAAAGGGGTGAAAAGTGGGGATTAAAAGATTCTTAACGGAGCGTGTGTCTCTTAAACGACATAGGCGAGGAGTTTGAAACACAGTGAAAAAAAAATCAACATAAAAAAGAAGTAAATATGTGTTTGACAGTTTTTTCATAAATCCAATTAAAGGGGCCCATGGGGAGAGATGAAATTCTGGGGGGGGGAGGGGAACAGGAAAGAAAGTGTCCTAACTGATTGACTGACTGGCTCACTCATCAAACTCAGGGGGAAAAAACTGCTTTAAATTAAGTAAATAGCTGTTCGACAGTTTTTTTTTCATAAATCAAATTTAAGGGGTTCATGGGGAGGGGTGAAATTCTGAAAAAAGAAAATTGAAAGAAAATGTCCACTCTCACTCACTTACTCACTCACTCATCATCGCCTAGCCAAAATTATTGAAGTTAGAAACATGACAGTTTGGGGATATGTTCATTGTATGTCAAAACCGTCTACTAAGGGAGGATTTTCGGATATTCAGGTTCTAAAGGGGTCTTAAGGGGGTTAAACCTGCATTTTATTGAATAACTATATCTCCCGATTGGTTTCATTGGGGGATGTGATACACGGCATATAAACTTATCATTAAAAAGTAACAAGACATGTGTCTGAGGGTTCTTCGATGTGTTTATGAGGTTAAAGGGGTGAAAAGTGGGGATTGAAAGATTCCTAACGGAGCGTGTATCTCTTAAACGACATAGGCGAGGAGTTTGAAACTCAGCGAAAAAAAATCAGCATAAAAATAAGTAAATATGTGTTTGACCGCTTTTCCATAAATCCAATTTAAGGGGCCCATGGGGAGGGGTGAAATTCGGGGGGAGGGACAGGAAAGAAAGTGTCCTAACTGATTGACTGACTGACTCACTCATCAAACTCACAGGAAAAACTGCTTTAAAGTAAGTAAATAGCTTTTCGACAGTTTGTTTTTCAATCAAATTGAAGGGGTTCATCGGGAGAGGTGAAATTCTGAAGAAAAAAAAAATGAAAGGAAATGTCCTGACTCATTCACTCACTCATCATCGCCCAGCCAAAAATATTGAAGTTGGAAACATGACATTTCGGGGATATGTTCGTTGTATGTCAAAACCGTACACTAAGGGAGGTTTTTTGGATATTCGGGTTCTAAAGGGGTCTTAAGGGGGTTAAACCTGCATTTCATTGAATATCAATATCTCACGAGTGGTTTCATTTGTGGATGTGATACTCGGCATATAAACTAATCATTAAAAATACGCAGACATGTGTTTAAGCTTTTTTCGATGTGGTGTATTATTATGAGGTGAAAGGGCTGAAAAGTGGGGGTTGAAGGATTCCTAATGGAGCGTGTAGGCCTATCTCTTAAACGACATAGGCGAGAAATTTGAAACTCAGCGAAAAAAAAATCAGCTTAAAAAGGAAGTAAATCGGTTTTCGACTGTTTTTTCATAAATTAATTTAAGGGGCCAATGGGGTGGGGTGAAATTCTGGGGAAAAAAAGGAGAGAAAGTGTCCTAACCGACTGACTCAGGGTAAAAAGACAGCTTAAGAAATAAGTTAATAGGTGTTCAAGCGATTTTTAATCAATCCAATTTAATGGGCCCATGGGGAGGGGTGAAATTCTGGTAAAATAAATGAAAGAAAATGTCCTGTCTGACTCACTCACTCATCACGCCCAGCGAAAACTATTAAAGTTGGAAACATGAAATTTTGGGAAGATGTTCGCTGTATGTCGAAAACGTTAACTAAGGAATGATTTTTGTTTATTCGGGTTTTAGAGACGTGTCAAGGGGGTAAACGTGCATTTCATTGAATAACGATATCTCATGAGTTGTTTGTTTGGGGATGTGATATTCGGTATATAAACTAATCATTAAAAATAATCAGACATATGTCTAAGGGTTTATCGATGTGGTGTATATTATGAGGTGAATGGGGTGAAAATTGGGGGTTGAGGGATTCTTGACGGAGCGTGTATCTCTGAAACGACATAGGCGTGAAGTTTGAAATTCGGTGGGAAAAAACAGCTTAAAATACAGGTAAATAGGTGTTCGAACGTTTTTTCATGAATCCAATTTAAGGGGCCCTTGGAGAGGGGTGAAATTCTGGAGAAAAAAAAAACAGGAAAGAAAGTGTCCTAACTGATTGACTCACTTACTCACTCATCAAACTCAGGGGGAAAACAGCTTTAAATAAGTAAATAGGTGTTTGACCGTTTGTTTCATAAATCCAATTTAAGGGGTTCATAGGGAGGGGTGAAATTATCAAAAATAAATGAAAGAAAATGTCCTGACTGACTCACTCACTCTTCAACGCCGAGCCAAAATTATTGAAGTTAGAAACATGACATTTTGGGGATATGTTCGTTGTATGTCGAAAACGTCCACTAAGGAAAGAGTTTTGGATATTCAGGTTCTAAAGAGGTGTTAAGGGGGTAAACGTGCTTTCCATTGAATAACAATATCTCACGAGTGGTTTCATTTGGGGATGTGATACTTGGCACATATACTAATCATTAAAAATAAGCTGACACATGTCTAATGGTTTTTCGATGTAGTGTATATTATGAGGTGAAAGGGATGAAAAGTGGGGGTTGAAAGATTCCTAACTGAGCGTGTATCTCTTAAACGACATAGGGAGGAGTCTGAAACTCGGAGGAAATCTATCAGCTTAAAAATAAATAAAGAAATGAATAAATAAATAAAATAAATAGGTGTTCGACCGTGTTTTCATAAATGCAATTTAAGGGGCATATGGGGAGGGGTGATTTTCTGGAAGAAAAACGTCCACTAAGGAAGGATTTTTGGATGTTTGCTCTCATCGACCAACCAAAACTATTAAAGTTAGAAGAATGATATTTTGGGGATATGTTTGTTTGTTGTGTGTCGAAAACGTCTACTACGGAGGGATTTTTGGGTATTCAGGTTCTAAAGTGGTGTTAACGGGATTAAACCTGCATTTCATTGAAAAACAGTATGATACGACTATGACGCGAGCGATGCGAGGCTAAAATTGAGATGGTGTGTGTCTGTGTATTACTCAATCTCGCAAGTACCACTGGTCCGATTTACGTGAATTTTACATGGAAGTAGCTGATTTACCTGGTTAACATATAGGTTACTTTTGATTTCAATACTTTGCACTATTTAAAATTGCGACCATTTTAGTGACGTCACTACACCCTTTGGTTTCAAACTTCCATATTTCAATTTCAAAAAAAAAGAGAACGCTAAGAAATAGCAAACCTTTGATGGCATATGCGAGGTTTAAAATTACATTTTCTATCCGAAAGGTATCTGCAACTGTTAGCGAGTAAAACCTAAATTTGTGCAATAAAACACGGTCAACGCCGAGCGGTGTAGTTGGACAAAATGTTCCATCCTTAATCTCCCTCTGCGCAGCACCTCGCCTATCCCCTCTTTTAACTGTCACCTTCACATTTTAATTTATTTATGACGCGTAGCGAAGCACGGGTACTTCAGCTAGTATATTATATACATGGGGTAGGGAGGAACCACGTGTCTAGACAGGGGGTGTATGAAAAATTTCTCGAAGGGGGGGGGGGGGGTGGATATATATATATTAAAGGTACTTCTTAAACATTTAAGCTCTCTCTAGAGTGTATCCGCAGCCATGATAATTTTTTAAAGTGTACCTTCAATGAAGTGGCTACTTTTGCTCCTTAATACAATTAATGGGGTTGTATCTTCAATGAAATGGCTACCTTTGCTCCTTAATAAAATTAATAGGGTTGTATCTTCAATGAAATGCCTACCTTTGCTCCGTAAGAAAATTAATGGGGATGTGTCTTCACTGAAATGATAATCTTTGCTCCGTAATAAAATTAATGGGGTTGCTCTATATTGAATTACTAATAGTATGCCTGAGTTGCATAGTTTTATTCATGAAATACATTCTGTTGCCTTCGTGTTGTAGAATAGAAAATACTGATGCGTATGATGATGTATTTTAACCAAATGTTGTGCAATACGCAGGGTGGTATCGGAACCAAGAGAACCAGGAGGACTTCTTTTACCAGTGGACCGGCGAAATACGTAACATGGTATGGGGCCTTAAGTACGTATAGTAATCCTAGTGACCGTCCAATTTGCAATGTGGTATCGGTAACCCGAGTGACTACGAATGTAGATTGTGGTTTGGGAAAACAACAAGTTCTCTGTTCAAAAGGGCTTATCCAGATGACCCATACTTATAGTGGTGTGGTTTACTCTTACATAGCCTTTTTAGGTATTACCTCCGTACCGAGTGACCTCCCAAGCGCATTGTTATCCTTGGTATATGATACAAGTGTAAATTACATCCTTTTCCGTCGCAAAGAATCGTAATACATTGAAAAATTATGAATTTATCGCAAATAATCGTAATATATTGAAAAATGATGAATTTATCGCAAATAAGCATAATACATTGAAAAAAAAATATTAATTCAATTTTACTTATTAGTTTCAGCGTATGTGTAGTTTCCTTTTTCAATATTGGTCACTCTTTATATAGAAAATCAGCAAATGTATTCAGCGGTGTAGGTTTCAAATTACCTACTATGCTATAATATCATAAAACGTGTCACTATCTCCTCATGTTAAACAGAATACCGAAGAGATGTTGTCTGTTGGCAGACTGTCCGTACTTCGATACAGAACGCATCCCAACGGACGTTAAATTCACTATGTATTAGGTTTATTGTAATATAAATATCTCCTAACATTCTATCAGAATACTGTAAAGATATCGTCTGTTGGCAGGCTGTTCGTACTTCGATACAGAACGCATCCCAACGGACGTTAAATCCACTATGTATTAAGTTTAATTTAGTATAAATATCTCCTAACATCTTATCAGAATACCGTAAAGATATCGTCTGTTGGCAGGCTGTTCGTACTTCGATACAGAACGCATCCCAACGGACGTTAAATCTACTATGTATTAATTTGAATCGACCGCCACAATGTGTAGAACGTGGTGGGACTAATTCCCCGAAAGTATTAGAGCGAACGTCATCTACGTGAAAGGGGTGGCTATTTCCTATCAGCGTTCAGTAGCGTTCTAATATCTGGACTACTTCTTACGTGTTCAGTGGGTTGGCTAGGTCCCTGAATCTGAAATGATAGTCCTCGGTCGCCGGTTGTCATTATTATACTGACCAATATACCTGTAACTAATTACTTCCCTCTGGGTGTGACGTTTCTATTTTTAAGCATTTGGCTTGCGTAAATTGTGGGCTTTGGGCCACGGTGTGGACCATAATCTTATTTATTAATGGCATTTGTTATCAACGTAGGTGTGTTAATATCTCCTTTATCTCTTCCATGCTTCTCTTATCTCAAAGCGAGGTGCACTCTTGGACCTGCTGCAAGATATCAATAACGTCGTTGTCTGGAGGCTGTGCGAACCCTTGTGCCAGCTTCAAGATATTTGTAATATATTTCTTCAACTTCGCTTAAAAACACTTAACACTTATTACTAATATACTAACGATGATACTCTTGATAACAATTGTCGTACGTTGCGAAGTTGCCCTGCTGTGCCCAAGTCCGTGATTAAGCGTGTATGCTATATTGATATCTCCGTCCATTGGTCGGCGTTTTTCATAAATTCCTACTGGATTACTTCCTCCCTATGTTACTTCGTGAGGGAACGGTGTCTTATTTGCTAACTGAATGTCCTGTTTGAAATGTACTGCTGAAAAAAAAATCTACCTTAAGAGTGTAGTCTACGCTTACATCCTTAAAATCATTAGTTCGTTTTTCTACTATCGCACGCTTCGCAATACGTGAATAAATGTATGGAAAACAAAAAGATTAAAGGCAAATTTATGCAAAGTCATCTGGCGTGTGGGTGAATAGTGCCAGGAATTGAACTCAAGGTGTCTGGCTTCCGCTCGAGTGCATCTGTACGCTGAGCTAGCAAGACAGTATCGGGTCTACTATCCTTGCCTGTCGGGCGTTGTGCTCAGCACGTGTCTGCCATATGGCATAGTTGATTGTGTTGCAATGGACAAATAAGCATTTCCTCTGAGGTCGGATTTCATAACAAAAGAGAAACTGTAGTACGTCTTGACTGAATGCGTGTACAAACTAATTAATGCGGCACCTTGCAGAAATGTGATTGCAAGGTCTCCTAACTCTATGTAAGCATGAAGCCAATACTACCTTCCGCTAAGTTATACTAAAATAGATACAGAAGAAAATATTATAGCCTACAATCATATACAAGGTATAGTTGCACTGCTGTAAAAATACATAGTTATTTACTCATTCCAACTTATCCTATGGGATATCACAATCTTATTCCTAATAGAGCTTCATTGTGGGGGGGGGGGTAATCTGAAATAAGGAGCAATTTTCTGAATAGAGTAGGGTAGTTATCAATACCTCTTCCTACTAGGCTTCCGTTAATATTCCTAGTGACTTATTAGATAGGGGTTGTCAATATTTAAATTGCTTGGCGTAAGAGGTGTCTGTCACGAAATCTTAACAGGGTGGGGGTGGGGGGGATTAAAATTATTGTGTAAAAAAATCCTCTAAATTAATCTACTCAAAAAAAATCCTGCTCGGGGGGGATTTTAATTGTCTCACTCGCTTCGCTAATGTAATGAATACAGGGTCGTTTCTTGCTAGACTTGTTGTTTAATATGGGGGCGTTTAAAAATGTATTAGTTACTGGGGCGGGCTTGGGTGGGTACCATAAATATTATTTGACCCGTACTTCAAAAAAAATTCCTAATTTTGGGTGACTTTCGCTTCGCAAGTATGAGGTTTTAGGGATCTTTCCCGCAGAGGTGCGTTGTCTGCACCCCCTTAGGCGTTGTCTTACGACAACGTCATGGTACCCCGCGCGCCTCAACCATTTGTTCTACTTTTGTGTGTGGAACTATTTTAAAGTGTTTGGCAGGAGGGCTGAGTGAATCCGTTTGTAGAGCATATCCCGCGTCCTACCATTGGTTCTACTTTTGTGTAGAACTACCCGCTCCGAGCCTCTTGCATTTGTTCTACTTTTGTGTGGAACTGTTGTTGTGAATGGGCTGGACGGCATTACCGGAATCTACTGAGTTTAACCCGGGACCTGTCCCCCATATGTTCTACTTTTGTGTAGAACTCGTGTTTAAAGTGTTTGGTGTTTTATGAAGTACTGCGGACACGTCTAGAGAGCAATTGACGTACAGGGGAACCGGTGGGAGGAATACTCACCTTGCTTACCTTAAGGTGGCTTAGTAGGCCGCACGCTTGCTGTGCACCGCCTCCTGCTGGGCAGCGTTCGGTGGAGATCTTAAACTAGGTTCTAATCTAAAGGGACGGGCTTCTTAATCTAAGCGAAATAAAGAGATATTCATTGGACTGTTCAAAAAGGGGGTTTATTGAGTACTAGTGGCGATGAAAAGAGGGGAGAAGTGAAATAATAAACTAGGGGGAAAAAGGAGTCTAGCAGACACGTGTTCACTCACCCCACCGAAGATCCCGGTCTGTCATGATGTTGGTGGCGTTGGGACCCGATACGGGGCATCCCCCATACCGGTCCGTCGTAGCACAACTCCGATAGAGTGTAAGACTGTAAGAGAGGGCCGCCAAGTCCAAGAGAGCCGCCAGGTTCAAAGAGAGCGCGGGGCGTGTCCGTACCTTCTACTTATAGGCAAAATGTGCATTGTCAGTTTACTCAGCGGTATCTTTGGAGTGTAATGTCCGCTGTGTCCTGTCTAACCTACTTGCTGTTGGACCTTAGGGCTATGACCTGCCTCTTACTTCGCAGTCGTGTTGCTATGTCGTTATTCCCGTCTTTTACGTAGTTACTTTTAATTAGCTTTTATGTAGGTATAGGCACAGCCCTTTTATAAGGGCTGGGGCTGGAACACTACCCTCCTTAAAGCGTAGTATGTATTGTTGCGCTAGGGGCCATTGTTCAATAGAACAAGGTGTTCAGAAATTTGTGGTAATGAGGTTATAAAAAAACAAGAAATTGCAGTATCCTTGCATTTGTCTGTTGATACGCGTTTGAACAAAATGTGACGTGTGTAGCCCCACCACTGGAGGTGCTACACCCACAAGGGTTCACGGATGTAGAGTTTGGGATGATACCTGAGCAGCATATCGGCTTCGGTGGCGTAGTCGGAAGCATACTGAGCTTCTATGCCCAAGATAGCGGGTTCAAACCCGGACGAAGCCGTCAAATGTTTTAAGAGCGTTAAAAAATCCCTCAGTATGCCTTCCTTCGGAGGGGAAGTAAATCCGGTGGTCCCATGTCATAGATTTATGGCATGTTAAAGAACCTTGCACTAATTACACCTGTGTGAAGGTAAATTGGATAGGTTAAGAATGTAAACAACGCTCTTAGGTTTCTACGTTCGTTGCCAAGAGCCGACTGCGGTGGCGTCCAGTAGCTAAGTTCTGAACTTGGCCTAGTAGTCGTTGACGGTGGCGCTTGGTGGCAACAGTAGGAACTATTTGATAAATTCTAAGTTGCAGTCTGTACTTAAATTTAAAAAACAGATAACACACACTAATACAGTCATCACAATTAACACCGGTTATCAGACAGATTCTACACACACACAAAGTACACGGGGCTACATGACCGCGTTGTCGCAGCCCCTAAACTTAAGAACCAACCAAGCAACCATTGATACTTTAATCATTTGATGCCGCGTGGCACATGTTATTTTGATCTGTAAGCTCCGAGGCTTGCCAAATGTACGGACCTTATTACACGAGGCAGCCATGTCTCGCAACCGATGACGCAGCCAGACAGTCACGACCATGTAGTTCAATGTCTGCTCGACCAGTGATGTTGTGCATGAGGTGAGTAAAATAGGTGTTCAGTATATGCTTCTCCTTACTCCCCGTACTACTATTGAAAAGGAGGAGGCAAACGAGAAGAAAAAGGCATATACCTCCTATACTTCAGAGTTAACCTGTTTCTTCTTTTCCATTACCGGTTCACGTGGTCAAGAAATCAGTACGCAGGAAAACAGGGCGATACGTAGCAACCTAGTAGTGGTCTACCTAATGTAATAAGCCCCGTATGCTACAAGGCCCGGCCTTCCTTTGTCTACCATTATGGCACAATTCCACACAAAAACCAAGTTCATTGATGTTAGAACGCACCAGCACCACCAGAAGCTTCCATGCAACTGGAAGAAAAACAAACATGTTTGATTGCTGTCAGACCAGTCCAGACCAGACTCCCCTGCCCGGAACGAGCACTGGCTCCAGTGTAGGAGGGCGTTTGTTTTCTTCAGACTCGACCAGACCCGCTCAGACCGTCTGGTCTGGTCTGGTCAGGAGAAATTCCGGTTCCAATGTAGGAGCGGTCTAAGCCGCCAGTGGTCGCCGGAGTGGTGACGGGGCACGGCAGCCAGCCGTCCAACAGTCTTTGGTCGCGCGTTCGGCTGCCCTAGTGTAATTGCATCCATAACAATCAATACTCGATGTCCAGCTCCGTGGCTAAATGGTTAGCGCGCTTGGCTTTGGTCCGAAGTCTCCCGGGTTCTATTCCTGGCCAAGCCATCAGGGAGTTAAATCTCCTGGTGTTAATTCCCGTGGCTCGGGGACTGAGTGTATGTGACGGCTTGATCATCACGTCATCCTCATTACGACGCGCAGGTCGCCCACGGGCGTCAACTAGAGAGACCTGCACTCGACCTCTCCGGAGGCCACACGATCATCATCATCATCAATACCCGATGATGAGCTGCGCCACTGGTTGAGACCAGCTGCCTTGAGTAATAAGGCCTTGCTGCTCCTCTCAGCGAGCACACGTGGTACTGTTGGCACCCTGCTAAAGCAAGAAATGTCAAAAACAGCGTTTTCCATTTTAATTCGACAGTCCGTGCATTGGTTTGTGGATATCATTTTAATTCGACAGTCCGTACATTGGTTTGTGGATAATGTGACTTAGTGTACAAGCAAGAGCCTTTAGTTAAGGCCTGCAGTAAAACCATATAGTTACAAGGAAACTCCGGTAGCCACTACCACTCGATCGGATTGTAATTAACAATGGATACTATTAGAAGGTCACTCTATAAAATTGTGGTTAAAACAATCGTCTCAAATTAACATTAAGCCTCTATTTAAAGCGATTGAAGAGACGCGGAACAGGCAGTCAGCACGTGGAAATGGAAGGCTGCTGTCCGCATGCTGTCTTGTCGAGGCGACCAGGAAGCCGTCAGCCTTTCACTTCGCGTGCTTACTCTCTGTTCCGTGTGTTTTTAATCGCTTTAAATAGAGGCTTAATGTTAATTTGAGACGATTGTTTTACCACCATCGTATAGAGTGATCCTCCAAGAGCATCTTTGCCAATCAGAATCCGATCGGGTGATAGGAGCTACAGGGTTCCCATGTTATACTTTTTACGAAATTGGCTATGGTGAAATAGCGTTACTATGCAACCTAATAATACGTAGATGAAGGTTTTCACGGCTCGGACTACTATTCATAATATCGTTTTGGGCTGATACCGTCTGAAAATGATTATCCAAAAATAGCATACACGTTGCTCTAGTGGCCATTCCTGGCTCTTCAATAGAACAAGGTGGTCAAAAATGTGTGGATTGGGGTTACAAAAAACAGAGATATTTCTATGTTCAGCCATTTAGTGACGAAAGAACTACGGAACAGGTCTCTAAAATACCTGCTTTGTGCATACTGATATGCATATTATGGTGGAACCCCACTTTATCAAGGCTAACCCTCGATGTCGTCAGTACGATCCCAGTGGAAGAAGCAAGGGTGATAAGCAATAACATTTTGTCATTATTATTGTTATTGTTATTGTTATTATTAGCTTTACTTCAAGGTACGCTAGTCTCTTCATTGAGATTAGTATTACTGTACTAAGCAAGAAAGTCTACGAACTTACTGCCGAGTATGGCACTTTAACTTTCAAAGCTTGTACTTTGTGGTTCAGACTTCAGAGGAACACGTGGCGAGCCGTAACTCTAGCAACATCATGGAACTAAAGTTTCAGGACTTTCGTTATATCCCCTGGAAGTTATGTACACAAGAACATGATGTTGCTTCTCTTGGAAACAGGGTCATACCGATCATAAGTCCAGTGTATTTGTGTGTGTGAAACATATAATAAAGTGCATTGTTGTGAATTTTGTGAAAGGTTTTCTGATACTTGAAATGAGACACATAGAATAGTAGGGGCATATGCTCCTACATAATAATTGTTGTTTCTTCTCTGAAAAATACACTGCGAATATATTCCTCGTCATTTAAAACTGTATAACATAGATTGGTGAATGCACCTAGGAAAAATGCAATATTTTTATTGAGAAACGCATGATGTTTCCTTTACGCACACTATAGCACAACTTTGAATAAAGGGTTCTATAAACTGAATTTTGACGAATATGCTACTCCTATTCTAGAGACCTCAAATATGATATGATTAGATCACCTCGTGGTGGTCACCCCTGAGGTGGCCGTGAACTTCAGTTTGGAACCGTCCCGGTATATGCCTGGAGTAGAGGCGAGAAACCAAGGAAAACTACTTCCAAGTGGGCTGGAATGAGAACCAAACCCACCCGAGGCTGAGTGTATCACGATCCAGTTCTCAGACCAAAATATAAACATTTCTTGGCTGAGCCAGGAATTAAACATGGATCTCAGGGGTTACAGCCAAGAATGCTAGCCACTTCCCCACGAGGGGGACAATAGACGAAAAACCAACTCAGCGTAAACGCTATTAATGCTTGAAGAATATCAAATATTGTGTGCACCATGTTTTACCACAATCCCTCCAGGCAAATGCCGAGATAGTACCCTATTTCAAGTCCCTCTACACCTACTCCATTCCTGACCCTAGTACTTACAGTATTCACTACATAAACACAGGTTATCAGACAAAATATCTTCACACATCCAACATAAATAGCTTCACTCTACCTTGCAACAAATTCCGATGAAATTTTATGATATACCAAATAGCATTGAGAACATAATTATGAATGTATTATGATAATTAAATATTTCATTGTTAATAATAATAATAATAATAATAATAATAATAATAATAATAATAATTGAACTTGATTGTGTGATTCGATATCTTTTGAGGAGGCACTATCTAGGCGATTCGTGCTTTACTGTCATGTAGCAGAGCATTTTATGGCGTTTGAAGCCGTTTTCAGTGTTGGCATAGTAAACGAAAGTTTGACGCTGGAAATCATCAAACTTTCGTTTAGAGGAGAATTCCAAAAGTCTACATATTATATTTCTTTGGCTGAAATTTAATATTTTCCTGTGAATAATAGTGGTGTTGGGGTAGCGCACATGCCTCGCATTCCGAAGCCCTGGGTTCGATTCCCGGCTCAATCAGGGATATTAGAAACTACCGTGAGGGCTGGAACGGGGTGTACTCAGCCTCGTGAGGAAAATTGTGTAGCTGTGAGTTAGCACTCTGGTCACGGAGATCAAGATTAACGGCCGAGGCAACCCGATGCGCTGACAATTCGTCACCCCGTAATCTGCAGGTCAAATGGCTGGGCAGTGGTAGATTGTTAGGCCTAGGCTCTTCATGGCCTGTAGGGCCTCGGAGATGGGGATTGAATAGTTAATATTGTGAATATTCGGATCCTGTACCAATGGTTCAACGACGAGTACAGTTAGAATTTTAAACGTTGTAGAATCAGATAGGGGAATCCAGCCTGTGCACACCTGCATCAATGTCGTCTGATCCATACGCTAATCGGTATCTAACTGCCAACCATGTGTACAACAGTCAGTGTTAAACCTGTGCTGCACACGGCACATGGGCCACTGCAGATTATCATGCAGTCGTGTGACGCACGAGGCAAGACGTCCGCTACTAAGTCTGTCGACGTGTCACCTTTCTCACGGGGCTCTCCTACCAGACGCAGGGGGGACTTGGAAATGAAGCTTGTAAGTCGTTCATCGTGGTCAACCACACAAGCCGTCTCTAGTTTCTGCTTGCAGGTTCTACCACACATGATGACTTACTCTACCAAGACAACATGCGGTAACATTCTTATATATCCTTTACTGCGATCAAGCCTGAGGTCAACGACTACTGTGTTTAAATTGATATCCTTCCTAGCTGCGTGTACGCATATTCATGTGAGTTAATAGCCTAATAGGGGTGTATAAACTTTCTCATCGCAGCTTCGGTGGCATAGTTGGTAGCATGCAGAGCTTGTATGTCAAGGTCACGGGTTCAAATCCGGCCGAAGTCGTCGGATTTTTTAAGAGCGATAAAAATCCCTCAATATGCCTTCCTTCGGAGGGGAAGTAAAGCCGGCGTTCCCATGTTATAGATTTATGGGATGATAAAGAACCTTCCACTAATTACACTTGTGTGAAGCTAAATTATAGGCTAGATTTGACTAACTCTCTTAGGTTCCAACGTTCGTCATCAAGAGCAGAGGCGTATATAAGGGGGGTGCTGATTGGGCTTCAGCCCCCCCCCCCCAGAAAAAGCCAATAAAATTAAGAAAGTGTTGCTTTGGTATGAGCATAAAATAAATGTAAATTTGGTTGTACCCTATTCTTAACTTATTGGCTAAGTTATAAACAATATTAAAATTGAAATTATACTAACTCGTGGTGTAGTGGCTAGCATTCTTGGCTGCCACCCCGGAGGTCCGAAATCGATTCCCGGCTCTGCCAAGAAATTTTAATTCTAGTCTGAGGGCTGGAACGGGGTACACTCAGCCTTGTGAGGCAAAACTGTGAATTCCAGACAAATATTTAAATATTTGTCATTCATACCACAAATATCATAATAGAAAATTAATTAAGTATAAACTTTTATTTGTGTGTTGTATTATACAACTTTTTTTTGTATCGCCAGTAATAATAAAATTGTAGGCTATATAAACTTTGAATCATATCTAAAATAATTACACAAAGTTATATGCTCTAAGATATTGGTTGATATTTCTGGGTATTTTTCGGTGACAAGCCCCTGAGAATACTCACAATTTTCCAAGATAGTCAGCCCCCCCCCTACTTGAAATAAAAACAGAAACACACACTAATACAGTCCTCACAATTAACACCGGTTATCAGACAGATTCTACACACACCCAAAGTACACGGGCCTACATTACCGCGTTGTCGCAGCCCCTAATCTAAGGAACCATCCAAACTCTCTCACATATGAACATTGAATTGCTATGACTAAACTGAACTCCTGCGAGGATTTAAGCTATTAAGTAGCTGTTGTTGTTGTTAATAATTAATTTCAGGGGCTAGGTACATCGTGGTTATCAGCCCCGTGTATTTAGATGTAGATAACCTAGGTTTCAGTGTTGACTGTAGTAGTGTGTGTAGCTGTATTAGCGATGTGAATGGGAGTAGGCCCAGATGGCTAGGGACATAAAATAAGGTACTATCCTTGATTTTGCCTCAAGGGAGTGTGGAAAAAATAGGGTAAAAATCACTCTCAGGATACCCGCTGTCACCACCGGGAATCCAACCAATGATCTCCGGACTTGCTGTAGCTCCCCATCGGTGTTATGATGCACGATTAAACGTACATGGGTACACCACGGGGTCAATTGAGTCGTGTAGTTTCCATCGAGTACAAAACATATAGGCTACGAGGGTGATTAAAATAGTACATTATGCAACGAGCTTATAACGGCATTAATTACGACACGAGTATATTTATAAAACGAGCTTGTCTTAATTACCATTATAGGTGAGTTGCATACGAATGTTTATGTTCGACAATAATTATTATAACTATTTTAAGTTCGAACATAAATATTCATAAATATTGTCGAGATTTCGCCAGTTTTATGTACTGAACAGAACTCATGGCTCACAGAGAATACCTTGTATTCGACCATGGTCTCCTCGAATACCTCACTATGACACTCGCTACGCAGTGAAATTTAAAATAGGGAGCCGTGGATGTCAGCGCAGATGCGATGCTATCCTTACCTAATTGGTCAAACAACTGTTTCTTGAGCTCTGAATGGTGGGATAAACTGTTTCATAATGGAAAATAGTGTTATAATGACCCTCATTATGATACAGTTTTCTGACATAAAAGTAGGTTACAATTCCCAGTTTTGCCCCAGTAGGGCAGTGGTCAAGCTGTATGCCCCTCACTAAGGGGGTCCGGGTTCGATTTCCGGTCAGTGCATGTGAGATTTTCGAAGTGAAATGCCATGTCCTGTGGTTCGGATTCCACGTAAAAAGGAGGTCCCGTGGGTCATGATCGCGAGATTAACGGTCACGTAAAACTACAAGCTTCCTTCCTTTTTTCCCATTATTAAACCAGACACACGTACTGTAGACAACACGGCTATGACAATATAAAATGTAAGTTCACTTTTCCAAATAGTCCCCAATATACCGTAAACATTTCTCGGAATAGGCAACTAACTTTACGATTCCGGATTCGTAGAAATCACCTAGGCACTATGTAACCACCTGGATGCACCTTCTTTCACCGGTTCAACGTTAGACAATACGAGGCAGAGTTGATTGTCCACGTGCAACACACCCTCCATGTCAAAGAACACTGTCGCCATTTCCTTTCCTGCTGAAGGTCGGACGTTGGCCTTCGTTCGTTGTGGTGATGTGGTGTGCACCCATTCCATCGATGTTCTCTCTGTTGCGGGGGTGAAGTGGTCGACGATAAGCAGCTGCATCCAGGTGCTTACATAGCGCTGAAGAGGATTTTTACGCATCCGGAATCGAAAAGTTGGTTGCCCGTTCCGAGAAGTGTTTACAGTCTCTTGGGGACTATGTGGAAAATTGAACTTACATTGTATGTTGTCAAAAGTTTGGTGCTTTTCAGTCGGTCAACACGAATGTACCCAAAAAGAGCTGGGTTATTCCCTAATCCTGAAATAAATTACATGAGATTAATAAATACACTAGGATGATCAGTTTCGATCGTCAAGCGATCATCATCAGATCCATTACACTTAGTCTATAACATCTATGTTTGAGAATACAGGTGAAAAATATTTACAATATGTACAATTATTTAGTTGCAGGATTGGTAATACAACTGTCGGTGTATGCTAAATGTAGTATATCTAATGTTAGGTGAAATGCTAAAATGGTGATAGAAATCCGGAGTTTGTCTGTTTGGGGTGATTATACAGTATGGTTGTAAAAAATCAACTATGGTTATACCGTAATAATACAGGCTGATACTTATCTGGTTGTCTTCCTGGCTGGAACTTCGAGCAATTTCGTGTTCACTCTAGCACCAGTTGTGGTGTAATTTTATTTCAGGATTCGGGCATAATCCAGCTCTTTTTGGGTACATTCGTGTTGACCGACTGAAAAGCACCAAACTTTTGTTCACTTTGGCAACACTGAAAAATGGCTTCAAACCCCACAATTGTATGATGCCATAGCCGTGTTGCCTATGTGTATGTGATTTAATAACGGCCCATAACTGGGAAGTGTAAGTTACTTTCTGATTCGCCATCGTAGATGTAAGTTAGAGAACTAATATAGTGTATTATGACCCGAGAGTGAATTGAATCCTCAACCTTCGACTTTGATCACCAGGATTTGATTTAGACTTGATTTAGAGAATCGGTAGTCGTGCCACGTTAGCTTCATTGGTAGAGCGTGGTTATAGAGTGTCCACCCCCAAATTACTGTAAATGGAGGAAGCGTAACAAATAGGCTACAGTATTAGAATATCCACGGATTCCTTATTCCCAAAATCAATCCCTGTACGATTTTTCCCAGAGGAATAGGAAAGCAGTGATGAGTGGACAGTAAAATTCATTTTTCTTTCTCATTTTAGCGTATGGCCTTTTGTGACGGGAGTGTAAGAGGATACGCTTGGCTTGCTAGAGTTGGTAGCTGATTCTATGCGAACACCCATGAGGTGAGCTACAAATACCGTCGCGTGTGGAGAATTGTCTGGGGAGGAACATGTGAATGTAAGGACGAGGGATTGGAAGGTAGCGGCTGTGGCCTATTGTTAGGGACAAACCCTGGCATTTGCCTGGAAGGAACGTGGGAAACCACAAAGGACCATCTTCATGGTTGCTGGCGGAGGAATTCGAACCTCCTCGCCTCCCGGATGTGAGCGACTGCGTGCAGCCACGCCGTAACCAACACGGCTAACTCACCCGGTTGTTAAATTGGAAATATGGGTTTAATATCCCTTTACAAGCGCCCAGGTGTCAAAATGTTATCCTGGAAGGAACTATTTTTCATAGCCTACCAGTAAGATTACTGGCTCAAAGTCACCGCATTTCAGAACCGCAAATGCCATCGGACTGACCTGGGATCGATACAGTAATGGTGTATTTATAGCTATCGTATAATGAACAGCACCACTCTGTTCTATATATAAAAGTTGTGGCCGGCATGCCAATAAAGGGATATTCAAAAGAAAATGAGACTATTCTTAGGGGAGAGTGTCAGAAAATAGAAACATTATTAATTGTACATGTGTGGCCCTCAAACATGTTCCGAGAGTTTATTATTCATAGTAATATGACAACACAGATATATTGTCTACCATAAAGAAACATTTACATTTTCAAAATTCTAATAACAACTATCTTCATACAATTTTCAAAATCCCAATAATTAGTCAACTATCCTTATCCAATTCAAATTTAAAAAAAAAATCTTATTCTACAAACTTTATTGGCTATCTTTATACAATTATCTAATAATAGCCTAACCATCCGTATAGATTTTTGAAATTATAACAATAACAGAATATTAGACAAGTTTTCAAAAAAAAAAAGAAGATAAAAAGCTACCTTGATCCATTTTTTAAATTATGGTAATAACTATCTTTAGCCAATTTTCACAATTCTAATAATAAATATTTTAATCCATATGGGCTAATAGCCTATTTTCATTATGTGGAAAAATTAGCTTATGAGATAGATTTATATTCCTGTGTGTGGGGGTGACCCTAATTAAATCTAAACGGCTGGAGCGATTTTAAGGAAACTCGGTAAGAACACTGTACGATTTTGTCTAACCCCGACCGTGCCCTTCAAATTTGAATAGCTTGCACCAATTTATCATGGTGGCCGCATGAAATATTCAACTGGCATTCTATAACTCCGAAACCATTACTGATATCACCCTGAAATTGTTTACGGTGGTAAAGATTACCAAGGTAAGTTCAGATATGTGACGCTCAAAACCATGTTAAGTACAGAACACACATGGTGGCCAAGCGAAATTAAAGATTTTAAATGGCATTTTTTCGACATTTCAACAACGATCGAAGTGAAACTTCGTAGGAAAAATGTTTGTAGATGCCTTAATCTACTGGCGTATAATTCAACTCAAAATTCTTATTAATGCAAGATCGTGGCTGTGCGAAATTTCAAAATTAATTTTTTGTTTCTTGTGTCTTAATCATGCAATCGAAGTGGACGTTTGAATACTAAATCTAAGCATTAATCTTCATCTAATGGTACATAACTCTATGGCCTACATATGGAAAAATCCAACATGGCGGTCATCCGGAATATACGATTCTCAATATCTTCAAATCTATTACAGCAATCAAACTGGCTTTTTTTTAAGTTGATAGAGACAATTAACACACGTTCACCTGTGTGCCTTTCAAGTAACCCGATGAACACAAAATCAAGAGCCGTGACGCGAAATTGAAATATGTATATAGATTTTCCTGAGCCTCCGTGGCTTAGGCGGCAGCACGCCGGCCTCTCACCGCTGAGTCCGTGGTTCAAATCCCGGTCACTCCATGTGAGATCTGTGCTGGACAGAACGGAGGCAGACAGGTTTTTCTCCGGGTACTCCGGTTTTCCCTGTCAAAATTTCATTCCAGCAACACTCTCCACTATCACTTCATTTCATGTGTCATTCATTTAATCATTGCCCCAGAGGAGTGCGTCAGGCCTCGGCAGCCGGCACAGTCCATATCCTCGCCGCTAGATAGGGGCTTCTTTCATTCCATTCCTGACCCGGTCGGAGACTGGAAGCAGGCTGTGGATTTTCATTTCATATAGATTTTCCTCGTGACTTAATTATCTGAGAGCAGTGACACATAGCACGGAAAATCTTCATACCAGCTTAATATATTGACGTCTATTTTAATTCAATTTATATGAGAACTTAAATATGGCAACTGTGATACATTTTAACAATCACGTTAGTATTTATTTCTCGTGTCTTAAACAAGTGATAGAAATGTAGGTTGGTATAATGAGCCACGATTATAAAATCTATCTGCTGGGATAAAACAATCCACAAGTCGTGAGATAGTTAATACACAGTTGGTTGTCCTGGTGACTCTCCTTATTTGCACAGTTATGTATATTAAGGAATATCTTGCACGTAGGAGAAAGAACGTTAAAAATAATTTGTTCATATGGAATTACATATAGTTAAACACAAAACCTATCATCACACCTAGAATTATGTTGATGATACTCTCATCTATGAGTCACTCAAATTTAATTGTAATATTATATGTAATGTTTCGAATTATTAACATGCATACTTTATGAAATAATAGAACTAGTGTTCAAAATTCTATAGAGCAAGTAATACAGTTGGTATCCCTAGTGACTGAATGTAAATTGTTCATATCTGTTGAGACATACAACAATCTAAATATTCCAGTGTACATTGACTCAACGACTTGTTCGTTTTTTATGATAATTTTTTGTTTTTCCGTAATTTTTGTTTATTTTTATACTTATTATTTTTATTTAATTTTTTGTTATATTAATAGTAGGTCTTTTCAAATTTTGGTGTCCACCTCAAAATTATAAATTCAAGTCCAAATTGGTGTTCTTTAATCTGTGTTAAGAGGGGCAGATGACCTCGTAGTTCCGCCCCTTAAAACAACAATAACTAATAACTAACTGCGACATACAACATTAGATAGGATGGAAGTTACATGCAGTTTAACAGTGAACTTATCAGCACTCATCGAATTGCGATTCTCAAAATCTGCAATATTATGGACTATAGAGTATATGCTCCAAGATTTGAATTATTTTCAGCCACACTTTCGAAATATTCAACCTCGGGTTCAATTTCAATGCTGTTTTCCCATCAGAAGGTAAAAACGGTGTTATTTTAAAATAAGGCGTTGAAATGTCTTAGCATAGATCTCAATTAGTACTAAATTTGGTTTCGATAGCTGCAGACATTCAGGGGTGTACAGGAACACACACACATACACACAGTTAGATACACAGAAGGACAGAGACAGATACACGGACAAATCGCCTTACATTGATGCCATAAGTCAACTTTTTCATCGCTAGTGAAAATTGAGGAAACTAGGCTAAATGAAGATTGTATTCATCGCAATTTTAAAGCAAATCTATGTTGAATTTGAAAGTCAAAATGTAAATGTGCGGTTTAGCAGACTATCCCCAAGAAAAATAATTTGTCCTCCCATGCCTATTCTGATAATTTAGTTTATTTTCGTGCTATTGTACTGAATTTCGACAAGTTTCTTGCCCGAGGTAAGAACGCAACTCGGTTCAGTTGATGTTGTGTGAGAATGATACAAACTTTTACATCATCATAATTTGATTGACTTTATATCCTACTAGAAGTTGTGGAATATACACACACCACACACCATCACACAGACAGTTGAGTTTAGAAAAGGGTTTGTACCAGCTGCTGAAGGGGAATGAGAGTTGAAGAGAACTGAGGGGAGATGAGGGAAAGAAAAGAACTGCCACGGAAGTTAGAAAGAAAAGCTGAACTTTCATACATAAAATTCATAGCGAGAAGTGTGCTGGGGCTATTGTAAGGTAGAGTAGGAGAGTTTGCAATATCGGGGGCTAGACGACAGCTGTTGGAGTTGTTAGCCAGCTTCTGGGCGACCTGAAGATGTGTCAGCAGTGTCCACCCAGCCTGGTAGAGGGAAGTGTGCGACCACAGAGAGCAAGAAAGACCTGTGACACATACATTACGGAAAGAAGAAACGTGGAACGATCTAAAAGGAGATAGCCTCCTAAGGACAAATAAAAACGCTGGAGAAATGAGTGTTGAACCAGGCATATTTTCTGTTGATCTCTCATGGCTCGTGATATTGCCGGCGACAAGATGTTATTAAAGTGGGGAAGCCGACAAGTGTATAATAATTTAAAACTCAGTGTTTGAATTGGATTCCGACATTTGATATTTACCTAATAAAATGTAATAATGTAAAGTAGGTTCTCTGGAAGACCTAACTAAAAGTCGCTATCTTATATTTTACAGTAGGGTGATAAAATCAGGGGGAAACCCAGCTCCGTCACTAGAGGAACTGTGTTCCGAACCTAAATTAAGTGAGTTCACTTCTCACTGTGTGTCTTTATACGTGTGTTTAGATTCCACCTGATAGTCTGTGTTACTGCAGTGTCTATATTAGTGCATAGATTTATGGTATGGAGATGACCGTTCCTTTAAATCCATCGTCAGTACCAACTATGCTCTGTGACGACATTCCCTGGAGCACTATTGCTCTGTTTTCTGTGACTACGAATGTGAGAGCTCGGAGTTAGCTATTAAAACTATTGTAATAATTTTCTCAAAATTTTATCTTCGTAATCGGTCAACATGATCGTACCCAATTAAAATGGGTGGTTCCCTAATCTTGAACAAAAATCGATGTGATTAATAATCCCATTAACCTCAATAATCACATGTAATTTTTCAGGATTATTGAACCACCCATTACAATCGGGTACAATCGTGTTGACCCACTGTAAAACATCAAATTTTGATTACTAAGGCAACACTGAAAAATGGCTTCAAACACCATAATATAATAATTTTCTCCTGCAACGTAAATCTATGGGTCATACGCCAATCAATACTCACACAAATATATATTTTATATATCATTTTTGTTACAATTTTTATCAAAAATATTTCACTCAAATTTAGATTTAAGTACATCTAAATTATTTTATTTTAATTCTTAATTGGTTTCATTTAATTTGAGCTAAAGAAGACCTCAATGTTGGGTCGAAACATGTACGATATTTAATAGTACATTCTGCAACTAGCCTATAATGGCAATAATTAAGACACGAGTATGTTTATAAAACGAGCGAAACGGGTTTTGGAATTTCCATACGAGTGTCTTAATTACCATCATAGTCGAGTTGCATACGACTGTTTATGTTCGACGATAATTATAACTATTTTATGTTCGAACATAAATATTCATAAATATCTGTCGAGATTTCACCAGTTATTTGTACTGAACAGAGCGCGTGGGATGCAGAGAACACCTTTTATTTGACCATGGCCTCCTGGAATACCTCACTATGACACTCGCCACGCAGTGAAATTTAAAATAGGGGGCCATGGAAGTGAGCGCATGTGCGATGCTATACTCACCTAATTGGTCACACAACTGTTTCTTGATATCTGATTGGTGGGAGAAACTGTATCATAATTAAAACATGTACTATAATTAGCCGGAGAGCCTCCGTGGCTTAGGCGGCAGCACGCCGGCCTCTCACCGCTGGGTCCGTGGTTCAAATCCCGGTCACTCCATGTGAGATCTGTGCTGGACAAAACGGAGGTAGACAGGTTTTTCTCCGGGTACTCCGGTTTTCCCTGTCAGCATTTCATTCCAGCAACACTCTCCACTATCATTTCATTTCATCTGTCATTCATTTAATCATTGCCCCAGAGGAGTGCGTCAGGCCTCGGCAGCCGGCACAGTTCATACCCTCGCCGCTAGATAGGGGCTTCATTCATTCCATTCCTGACCCGGTCGGAGACTGGAAGCAGGCTGTGGATTTTCACTTTTCACTATAATTAGCCACATTATAGTACAGTTTTCTGACATATAATATTTACATTTCGCCAGGGTCGAACATAATAGTACATTATGCAACGAGCCTATAATGGCAATAATTAAGACACGAGTGTCTTAATTACCGCTAGGCGGTCCGGGTTCGATTCCCGGTCAATGCATGTGAGATTTTCGAAGTGAAATGTCATGTCCTGTGGTTCGGATTCCACGTAAAAAGTAGGTCCCGTGGCTTATAATCACAAGATTCACGGTCACGTAAAGTTACAATCTTCCTTCCTTCCTTTTTCTTAATTACCATTATAGGCGAGTTGCATACGACTGTTTATGTTCGACGGTAATTATAACTTCATTATGTTAGGTAGATTTCATTAGAAAGCTAACTATTGCAATGGGTACCATGTTTCGACTTCCGGAAAATTTCGACATATCTTCGCGTTTCACATCCCCCAGATCCCAAAACCACCGTCAGTTCAAAAGTTTATATATAATTTTTGTATATATACATATATCAGTTCCTTGTGGACACGATAACTGCCGTAATTTGCACCAATTACTTTGAATTTTTTTCATAATATGTATCCCTATAAAATATCGGTCGAGTTCGTTAATGGGCAAAATCGGTCGAAGGGGGTAATAATGGGGGGCTTTTTTCGAAAAAGTGAAATATCACTATAACTTTCTTAATATGTGAAATATCGAATCCCTTCAAAGTTCATATTATGTGTCGGATAAGTGCCAAAAATTTATGTTCAACAAGTTTTTTGATAGCACCAACCATTGGCCACTGGGGTGGAAAAAAGTGAGTTTTTCGGGAAACATTAATCATATCTCTCTTAAAAGGCACAATATCAAAACTGTACTAAATGGATGATATTCCCCTAATAATTACCTAAAACTTTTGTCTGAAAGAATTTTTGATACAACCCACCATTACGCCAAGGGATGAGAAAAATAATTTCGGAATTAGAAGAAAATGCCAAGAGCCAACAGTGGTTACCATGACAACGCTTCTAAATTGCTGTGGGATGAGCTATCAGAGGTTGCCATGACAACGAGATCACATTCAGTTTTCCATCCGACTATGTGGGAAGTGGCTTCGGTGACGTAGCCTAGCTGGTAGCATGCTGAACTTCTATGTCCAAGGTCGAGGGTTCAAAGTCGGCCGAAGTCGTCGGATTTTCAAAGAGCGCTGAAAATCCCTCAGTATGCTTTCCTTCAGAGGGGAAGTCCAACGTTCGTTGCAAGTTACTGGTTGCGGTGGCATCTAGTAGCCAAGTTCACAGCTAGGTGTCGTTGACGATATATTTGGTACCAACATTAGGAACTACTACTTGAAATTGACCGTCTACAGTCCTTACCTGAATTACAGACTAATACAGCCATCACAATTAACACCGTTTATCAGACAGATTCTACACACAACCTAAGTACACGGGGTTACATGACCGTAAAGTCGCAGCCGTAAACTGAGGAATCAGCCAACATCTCTACGGGAGATAAAATTTGACGTGAAGAAGTAACAGACTGTTAGATATTTACACATCAGTTCCAAACCTTGCATAAGAACGGTGTGACCACAAGTATAAAAATGGACCCCTAACACAATAAAATGTCAAAAATATGCATAGTAAGACGAAAGAAAAGTTAATTGAGCTCCAATTACATTGTAAAATACTTTCTCGCAATAAATGAGGTCTGATTCTTCTATGAAGACCTGCATATTTTGCCTATTATAGCCTATCCCCTAGTTTGCCCGGTAAAATCTACCTCCGCTTTCCGGCGTGCCGAGACGAATTTTTTAAACATAAATATTCATAAATATCTGTTGAGAGTCAGGCACTTGAATTTTGTGATTGGAGTGCAAGCGCTGGGTACAATATCTCTGTTTTTCAAGTTCTCTGACCGACCGACGCATGCACTCTGTGTGCTTGCAATGCCATATGCAGGCCATATGATTACAGCCTGTCGTCTAGCTCTATAGCATTCACTAATATTGTCACCGAAGTAATTTGAAAGCAATGCGCTGTGTAGAAATTGGAGTTGGGAATATTAAGGTACAGTGCTGTTTCTTGTCTCATATTCGCCAGTTTATTTACGCGAACATATGGACGGAGCGTATTCCGAGTCTGTAATTAATATAGAAAGATGCTGTGTTTATGTCCGACATGTTGGATTTTGAGCGCATTCGCGAAGGTATCCGTACCTAATTGGTCAATGAATGAGCTCTGATTGGCTGGAGAAACTGTATCGTAATGAAAAACAGTGTTATAATGAGCCTCATTATGATACAGTTTTCTGACACATAAGTTATTGTTTACATTTCGACATCGTCGAGCATAAATTTTATATTTGTGTGAGTATTGGTTGGCGTATAATTTAAACTTTTAATTCATCTATCAATACGGATATTCATAACATTTGTGTTATCAATGGCAAATGTGTTTGCATTCCATATTGAATGATCTGTAGAAAAGATGGGGCGTATGTCAATTCATTAGCAATACATTCATCTAACTCGTCACAGAATGATTCGATCTCGGTGAAACTTGGTGAAGTAGACCACTGCCATAGTGTAAACCTACATGTACATAAAGTATAGAGTTACACGCATCTTAATTCTTGAGTGATGGTATCACATAACATGTCGTTTAATAATTTGATCTCAGTTAAATTTGATATTGTGGGCCACTAATGTAGTTTAAACCTATCTATTGATACCTTTTTACATAGTGTATACGGCGCACGTGTGAATTCCTCATTAATGATTTCAATTCGTCACCCTCTGACCCAATCACTGTGGGATTCGGCACACTGACCTACTATTATAATCTAAACCTACAGGCTCATAAATATGCAAGTTCTATTTCATAAATTATAGGTAGCGTGCATCCCAATTCGCCTAGATTGTCAAGGAACGCTCCCATCTCTGTTATATGGAGTTTGGTGAACCACTAGCAATATATACGATAACCTACAAGTGTGTGAATCTACAGCTTAGATTTTGTAAATTATAGTCAGCACGCGTGTCACCCCATACAGGAGAATTCTTCGAACTCGCTAAGGAATGATTCGAGCTCAATGAAACTTGGTATAATGAACCGTTTAAACATTCTGGCGTACACAGTAATTTTTGAAGTACAAATCTCCTCAATGATATCTGACCTCATGCTATCCTCATATACCGAATAATTGTGTCTTGGCAATTGATCATGTAATAGCAGGGGAAAATGACCTCGTAGTTCCGCCCCTTAAAATAAAAATAACTAACTAACTAACTAACATGTAATAGCGAAATATGACAAAATGTTTCATGAAAGAAATAGGCTGGTGTTATTCCTTTAAATGTAGCATGCATGATGTAAATGATGCGAATGCCATTTTCACAAATATTATTATATAGATCAAAATGTCCCAAGCCTTAAAAAAATAACACTAACAGCTTCAGACTCTTGAACTGTACGGGCGCTATGGACAGTAAATTATTCGATGTCAGGGAGTTGAAGGTGTCTGATTGACAGTATATGCCTCAAAGTTATTAGAAGAAAAAGTAAACAGTTCCAGCTCAGGTATCCCTTGGATTCAGCATTCCCAAATATCTTAAGGTCAATTTGAATGTACCAAGAAGAGAGAACCCTTACTAAGTAGTGTATTAATATTTTAATCAGTGGGTCAATAAAAGGATTGTGTCAGCTTTAATTCCTCTCTCCGAGTTTAATGATATGCAGAACACTTCTGTGTTTAGATACATCTAATTTCTCTTAGTTGAGACACTCTCTACTGTTACTTAGGAAGCAAAATAACCAGTGAAGGGCGAAGCAAAGAGGATATAAAAAGGAGGTTGGCTCAGGCAAGGAAAGAATTTCTACTGAAAAGGAACCTGTTGACATCGAATATAGATTTAGGTATTAGGAAGACATTTTTGAAAACCTTTGTCTGGAGCGTCGCACTCTATGGAATTGAAACTTGGACTATTGGTGCAGCAGATAAGAGGAGAATTGAAGTGTTTGAAATGTGGTGTTACAGGATAATGATGAAGATCAGATGGGTAGATAGGGTTACAAACGAACAGGTATTAAGACGAGTGGGAGAGGAGAGATGTTTCTGGCGAATGCTAATGATGAGAAGAGATAGGTTGGAAGGACACATACTAAGAAACCCAGGAATAGCAAGCTTAGTTATGGAAGGAAGGGTCGTGGACAAGAACTGTAGGGTTAGACCAGGGTTAGAATATGTTAAACAGATTGCCTCGGATGTAGGGTGTGGTAGCTATGTAGAGATGAAACGATTATCTCAGGACAGGGAGGCATGGAGAGCTGCATGAAAAGACTGAAGACTCAAACAACAACTACATGTTAACATTAACAATGAATAAGTAGGCCACTGTTAACATATCTGGCCAAAATAATGCACTATCTTCCAAAATGTAGTAATTTATCTTGTACAACCTGTAGTTACCAGTTATTCTTGCTGCATAGCATTGCTACATGCAGATTGCACATTCTTCGAGAGAGAATATGGGTCAATAAGTGAACATCTGCCTTGTAATGCAAGCGTGCTCCGTATAATGGCTGGTATTTTAGAAGCTAGAAGGCACCGGTATATTCCATATGGCTTGATTCAAATGTAGCTAAACTACTAGCCCATATTGTATAATGGAGGGAGGAAACAGACTTACTCAGATTATTAATATTTATAAGAATTTCAGAAAGTCTGTTATTATATGTACTTGTCCGAGAGTCATGAAACTTTCAGAACAGCGGTGCTGTGTGAACAAAGTTCTCATCGGTTTAACTGAAGTATGTTGCTGTTCTTTCAATGCCAGCATTATTTTGGAATAATTGTAGAAAAAGTGAGATATAGACATTGTTTCCAAATTTTGGGACATATTACGTGGGAATATACCACATGATCAACACAAGTGAAATAATGATTCTAAAGTATTTATAAGGAAACAGATTGACTGAGCTTCTAGCAAGCAACAGCTGTATGAACAGTAGAGTATAAAACTCAGCAATTTTTCTAGGTTTGTGCCGTGTCTTGTATGGGGTTTCGCCTAGGAACACAAGCTGGCTCGTCAGAGGGCTCTTGGGGCCTGTGCCCGGACCAACACAGGAGTAGCGATCTGCGCGCTACCACCATTTATAAGAAGCGCACTGCGCCTCTTTTCTACGAGAGCTAAAAGCTCAAGCAGTCTTAACCTCCCTATGGAGGCTTCCAAACAGATGGTATATTGGCTTTCACGGCGAGTGAAGTAAAACTCAGCAACTTTTCTAGGTTTGTGCCGTGTCTTGTGTGGTGTTTCACCTAGGACACCAAGCTGGCTCATCAGCGGGCCCTTGATGTCCATACTTGGACCCCCACAGTAGTAGCGCTACTCCTGAGGGGGTTCGGGCACGGACATGAAGAGCCCGCTGATGAGCCAGCTTGGTGTCCTAGGCGAAACACCACACAAGACACGGCACAAACCTAGAAAAAATGCTGAGTTTTAATTCACTGGCCGTGAAAGTCAATATTCCGGTAGAGTATAAAATAATGTATCGGTATTTAACAACCACTTCAGTTTCTATTGCATACAATGCTCCATCACAATAACACAGGGTATGAGACAAATTACAAATTATATTACCCAAGAGCGTTGTAGGTGTTGTTGTTGTTGTTGTTTGAGTCTTCAGTCTTTTGACTGGTTTGATGCAGCCCTCCACGCCTCCCTGTCCTGAGCTAATCGTTTCATCTCTACGTAGCTCCGACACCCTACATCCGAGGCAATCTGTTTAACATATTCTAACCTTGGTCTACCCCTACAGTTTTTGTCCTCGACCCTTCCTTCCATAACTAAGCTTGTTATTCCTGGGTGTCTTAGTATGTGTCCTACCAACCTATCTCTTCTCTTCATTAGCAGTCGCCAGAAACATCTCTCCTCTCCCACTCGTCTTAATACCTCTTTGTTTGTAACCCTATCGACCCATCTGATCTTCATCATTCTCCTGTAACACCACATTTCAAATGCTTCAATTCTCCTCTTTTCTGCTGCACTTAATTAAGAAGCTATGTGTGTGATTTTTTTGAGAAGCTGTGTAATTGTGATGGCTTTATTAGTGTGTGTATTTGTAATTCACATGACATTTGGGAAGGAGGTAGCCATGGCCTTCAGTTTAGAACCATCTCGGCATTTGACTGGAGTGAACGTGGGAAAGCTCAGAAAACCACTTCCAGAATGGCTAAGGCGGGATTAGAACCCACCTCCTTTCAGTTTGGCCTCAAGAGGCTGAATGTACCCCGTTCCAGCCCTCAAACCTGAATTATATTCCTTGACAGAGCCGGGAATCGAACTTGGGCCTCTGCGGTGATGGCTGATAGTGCTAGGCACTACACAACGATGCTGACAAATCACCCAAGTACACGGGGAAAATGACCTTGATGCCCAAGCTCCTTAACTGGAACAACAATGATATTACGTTTTAGAGAACATGCCATTCCCTGGGGATAATCAGAATTGACACTCGAATCGCGACCTTCCACGAAGTACATTCAAATCATTGCACTTTGAAGTCTCTGTCTTGTAAAGCTCTCCCTTAAGGATTACCACAGCAAGCGTCACAAAAAGCATTCATCCCGTGACGTTATCTTGTCTTTTAGAAATTGGTTTTTTACTACACCAACGTCTTTTGTGCACGAGTTTATATTTCAGAGATTAGACCGAAAAATTCTTCAACAATAGAAGTGGAGTTCTCTGAAATATATAATTTACTTGTATTATTTTTGTCATGTTTTGTCTGCATGAAACTCCTGTTTTACATCGTATCTTTAATAAAAGAGACCAACAACAGCTCTCATGGAACAAATATAACAGGATCTAAGATGCGAAATCTCTATAATTAAGCGGTGAAATGATCCAGATGGACTCTGGCATGTGTCTGATCACTCGAAAATTTAAATTGGAGTAAAACAATTTGCGCAAATAGTTCCGTGAATAAATAAATAGCCTATTTTCACATATCCTTCTGGTTGCACTTAGGACACGAGAAAACGAGATTTTAAACAAGTAGTTCCGTGAAGAACTATACAGCCTATTTTCATATATCCTACTTATGTTAATTGCCTCTATCAACATACAAAATTTCAGTTTTATTGCTGTAATAGAATCGTAGATATTGAGATCCATCTAAATATTTCGCATGGTCGCCATGTTGGATTGTTATATGTTTAGGCCCTAGAGGCATGTACCATTAAAGGAAAATTATGACGTAGGTTCATTATTCAAACGTTCACTTCGATCGCATGATTAGGACACAAGAAATAAAATCTTAATTTTAAAATTCGCACAGCTGCCAACTTGTGGTTATGTAAACAATTGAACGAAGTTAGATGTCGGTGCACTACAATGTGTATAAACATACACTGTACCAAGTTTTAATGCGTTTGGTTGGTAAAATCGCGAGAAATGTCTATGTAAAAGTCGCAAATTCGCTTGGCCACCATGTTGGATTTGTAGTTGCCAGGTTTTCAAAAGTCACATAGGTGATATTCTAGTAGTTTCCTTTATCTCTGTAAAATATTCCAGGGTGATATCGGTAATAGTTTCGGAGATATTGAATGCTGGTGAAATATTTCGCACAGCCGCCATGTTGGATTGGTAAAACGTAACAAAATTTGAAGGGCACGGTCGGGGTCATCCGGAATAGTGCTATGAACTTACCGAGTTTCATCAAAATCGCCCCAGCCGTTTGGAAGTTATTAGGGGGCACACACCATCACACATGCACACACAGACACACGGACAAAAGGTGATCCAATAAGCGTATTTTTTCATAAATGAAAATAGGCTAAAATTACACAGCCGCCATTTTAAGGTTCTCATAAAATTCTATTAAATTAGACGTTAGTGTATTAAGGCTTGTATGAAGATATACTGTGATATATTTCACAGCGCTCGAATCAAATGTCGTGAGAAAAATACATTTAAATATTTGAATTTCGCTGGGCCATCATGTTAGTTTTGTGACCACTAGGTTATTAAAAGTTCCATAAGTGAACTTAGTTTATAGTCTCTATCAACGTACTGAATTTCAGTTTGATTGCTGCGATAGATATTGAGAGCCGTCTAATTTTTACGGATGGTCGCCATGTGGGATTTCTATATAGCGTATGTATGTCATAGAGTTATGTGCCATTAGGTAAAGATCATTGCGTATGTTCATTATTCAAAATTTAACTTCGAACGCATCATTAGGATACACAAGATAAAAACTTAATTTAAATATTTTTCGCAGCCACCATCTTGAGGTTATGTAAGCAATTGAACTAAACTAAATGGCAGTGCATTACAATGTGTATACAAATTTGCTGTACCAAATTTCACTGCGCTCGGTTGGTTAAATCGCGAGAATCGTCTATTTAAATGTTTCAAATTCACTTGACAGCCATGTTCTTTTGAACTTAACAGGTTTATGAAATTTACATAGGAGAACTTCTAGTAGTACCCTTTATCGCCGTAAACAATCAAGGTGATATCTGTTACTGTTGTGGAGATATAGAATGCCAGTGAAATATTTTGCGCGGCTGCCATGTTGGATTGGTGAAACGTATCGAAATTTGGAAACTACGGTCGGGGTCGGACAAGGCAAAAGTATGCACTTACCCAGTTTCATTAAAATCACTTCAGCCGTGTTTAGATTTTATTAGAGAGGGGGAGACACACATACAAACATACGCACACACGCACGGACAAAAGGTGATCTCATAAGCCTATTTTTTAATAAATGAAAATAGGCTAAAATAAGGCTATGTAGCCATCTTGTGGTTATGAAAATAATTGAAATAAATTAGATGCCAGTGGATTAACATTTGTATAAGCATTTAACGTGCAAAGTTTCACTGCACTCGGATGGTTAAATCGCGAGAATCGTCCATTTAAATATTTATACTTCGCGTCGCCGCCATGTTGGATTTGTGCTCACCAGTTTACTAAAAGTTATATAGGTGTTCGTATGTCCATAGCCTCTATGAACATAAAAGATTACAGTTTGATTGCTGTAAAAGATTCGTAGATATTGAGAACCGTCAAAATATTTCAGATGGTCGCCATTTTGGATTGTTATATGTATAGGACATAGAGTTATGTACCATTAAAGGAAGATTATTGCGTAGCTCTTTTCTTCCAACTTTCACTTCGATCGCATCATTACGCCACCAGAATTAAAAACATAATTTTAAAATTTCGCACAGCCGCCATCTTGAGGTTATGTAAACAATTGAACAAAATTAGATGACAGTGCATTACAATATTTATAGTCATTTATTGTACCACATTTCACTGCGCTCAGATGGTTAAATCACGAGAAAAGTCTATTAGAATGTTTCAAATTCGCTTGGCCGCCATGTTCGTTTTGTACTTTACAGGTTTTTGAAAGTTGCATAGATAAACTTGTAGCAGTACCCTTTATCACCGTACAAAGTTTAGGGTGATATCATAAATAGTTTCGGAGATATTGAATGCCAGTGAAATATTTCACACAGCCGCCATTTTGGGATTATGTAAACAATTGAACTAAATTAGACGCCAGTGCATAACAATGTGTATAAATATTTGTTGTGCCATGTTTCATTACGTTTGGATGGTTATATCGCGAGAAAAGTCAATTTAAATGTCTCAACTTCGCTTGGCCGCCATGTTGGTTTTGTAGTTACCAGGTTTTAGAAAGTCCCATAGGTAAACTTCTATTAGTTTCCTGTATCATCGTACAAAATTTCAGTGTGATATCGGTAATAGCTTCGGAGATAATGAATGCTGGTGAAATATTTCGCACAGCCGCCATGTTGAATTGGTGAGACACAATAAAATTTGAAGGGCACGGTCGGGGTCGGCCGGAAGGGTGCTATGATCTTACCGAGTTTCATTGAAATCGCTCCAGCCGTTTAGAATTTATTAGGGGGACACGCACACACACACACACACAGACACACGGACACACGGACAAAAGGTGATCTCATATGCCTATTTTTTCATAAAATGAAAATAGGCTAAAAACAAACAATGGGTTCATGTCCATCACCAGCACTAAAAATCTACGTTGTTATTTTCGTTACAATTGGGGCTTTAGGTCATATTTGGTCTACAGCCCTGTAAACATGGGTTAGTATTGTATTTGCCTGATAACCTGAGTTGTTGTAGTGACTAGTTGTGTGTGTGATTGAAAAGATTAAGGCTTGGAAATAGTGCTCAGTCATAGTGTTTGCTTGGAGTAATCGTGAAATAGCTCAGTGAGAAGCCTCACACCGGATGGCCATGTTCGTCACCTTGACTCAAATCTCGGATCTCCGAAATTGCATTTCTCTCTTGCAGTTTTAAAGGGCAAAATCTATGAAACTAAACTTTCAATGACTTGAACCAAGGTCATTGGAATATCGTTTCTAGCCAGCGATTCAAGGCTTGTTCCCCTTCCTAGTGACACGTGATTTTACCAGTGGCTCGTTTTCACCGGGATTCGCATTCCAGGGGTCCGTATGAAAAGTGAGCAGCTAACCTGATTCTAAGCGAAACGGCAAAAACTGTCTATTTGTATGTGTGCCTAGTGAAGAAAGTAAGGAAGGAAGGAAGGAAGGAAGGAAGGAAGGAAGGAAGGAAGAACGATTGTAGTTTTACGTGACCGTGAATCTTGTGATTATCAGCCACGGGAGGGGTGAACAGAGTTCATTGAGTCAGACTGTGTAGCCATAATACTCGGGGTTACTTGACTACGATGTCACAAAGATCCCTAAAAGAATGAAGAACAACTCTCAATCACGGCTCCCAATTCACACTAATTGTGGAATCGTTAAGATCAAAGGAGTAAGCTATTAGCCTACTTTCGATTTTTGCAAAAAATGAAAGTAGACTTATGAGATCACTACAGGGCCAAAAAATGTGTGTCTGTCTGTGTGTGTGTGTGTGTGTGTGTGAGTGTGTGTACTCTGAATGTCTGTCCCCACCTATCAATTCGAACACGGTGAATCCGAATTGAACGAAATTTGGTACAGAGGTAGAACAAGCAAAGGGCACCTTAGTGTCATGTTTTATATCGCCGCCATCTTTACCAAAACTGAATGGCGGCCACTCAAACGGTCAAAACGTAAAATCAAATAACGACTAACCAAATCATCCGATATCTACCAAATTTGGTAACAACATACCTTCATATAGGACGCGTCTTGTGACCAATCTACAAGGTCATCCGCCGTACCATTTCAGGATGGCGGCCGTGCGAATTATGCAAACTTTATAATCCATATCATGGGACCCACCAGTTCCGATTATCGAGCCGAGAATCGTTTTAACTGTTCTAAAGGAAGAGGCACGTTCGAAATTAGAAGTTTATTTTGTAATACTATAGTGCAGACGTGATTTTAAAAAGCTGAGTCGTCTCGGTTATTTGACAAGATGGCAGCGGATATCTTGTGCCTGACTTATATTTCACTAATTTGAGTATTTCATGCAATATAGCGTACTGATACAAAATAAATAAACTTTGTATGAAATGCTTTATATATTAATAATATACTCCACTGATGAAATCGTTTAGTATAAATCATTATTTTCTAACAAGTTCTATGTACGGTAAGTCATTTTATATAGAAGAATGTTCGTTGGCACAAATGGCTCAGTGGTAAAGCGTTGGCCTTTAGTTCATTTGCCTATGGTTCAAGCCCCATCAGAGTTAGTTTTTTTTGCTTGAAATTTTATATATTTATTGTTCTGTAATGACTCAGACGTTTTAAAATTAAGCGTTATATTGTACATATTATGGTGTAAAATATATATTTAATTAAAACATAATTCGCCAGCAGATTTGCTCGAGACATCTAGCAGCCAAAAAGGTAACTGCACGCCGACCAGATTTTATTGAAAAGTTTCTTATTATGGCCGCTAGAATGTACTCGCCCTGTTAGGATTATATTGTTCGATACTTCTCCACTAGATGTCACGACTGGTCTACGTGGGACTCCATTGATTGGCATTCTATGCGCATCGAATTTGAAGAATGACAAGATGATACTGTGCCCAATTAGTCACGGCAGTCTGGCATCGAACTCAGGTCTCATCAGAGAAGACCAGGCACATGGTTATGCCTAGGGTCGAACCATTGGTCTCTAAGGGGGAGAAATTATAGGGAACCCACAGAGCAATGAGAGGTATACTGACATATAATAGTCTAGCGTGATTTCACGATTTATACGTGAAAATCATAGCAATTAAAAAGAGGAATTGTAGCCAAATGCATAGGAAATATACGTTTTCAGAGCATACGAAAACGAGAGAGGGCGAGTTTGGCAGTTTACAAATGACCCTTAGCGAGTGGGCGGAGTAGCCTAGGCGCCAACCGCACTACTTACGTCTGGAGCGGAGAGACAGCTCAAAATTAATGACCCGGGTATCCACCACTCCACAACGGGGCAAGCGATGGCGGGACCGCATGCACAAGGAAATTAATAAATTACAGCTAAATGGAACATTGTAATGCATTGAAATATACACACAGATGAATATATTCACGGAGAAGTAATTTAGGAGTGGTTTTTCACCTAAATTAATGCCTATATCTCCAAATGACCGCATTACAACCTAACTCACGCTCAAGAGCAGGGATATTGTAACCAGCCAGCGGGGAACCCCCACCGTGGCGTCATAACGCGCTGAACTAAGGCAATTAATTGTAATTAATTGGCCGAAGCGATCGCCGGCACGCGAATGTTTTTGAAACCTCCACACCTAAATAAACAAGATGCAGATGTCATTTCGGCTGAAGAGGGATTATTTCAAGAAGGGAGTCGCTCTCACGTGTCCCGTGAACTATTTTGTGCAAGAAACCTTTATAAGGGAGAGCAGCCCACGCCAAGCAGTCAGTTGAAAGCAGTCAGTTGAAAGCAGTCAGTTGAAAGCAGTTGAAGTCAGTTGAAAGCAGTTGAAAGAGTCAGTTGAAAGTAGTCAGAAGCAGTCGCTCTACAGTAAGCACGCCAAGTATTAAAATATCAACGCTCCGCCGTTGAAGACAATGGAAGCAAGTTATAAGCTTCATAAATAATCATGAAGTGCGTCGAGAGTAAAGTAATGCAGATATTTATCTATTATCTGACGCAGATATAAATTCGCTACAGCGAAAAAGGAACTTATAATGTTTTCGAACAGTTCTTATACCGGGAGGTATTGTCAGAATTGTATGACATTATCATCAGGATCACTACAGTGATGGGAGCGTGGAAGTCATTGCCACCTAACCAGAATAGTGAGCTGAACGAGATTGCAGGGAACGAGGATCGAACATCCGTAAAACGCTACTAGATTTCACGTAGACCAGCGGTTGTCATAATTGCATCGAATCTCTGAGATCAAGCGTAGGAGAAGTCCGGATTAAGGATCAAAATGTGAAGTAGTGGATGAAAGTGTACATAAATTGTGAAATAATGATTTAAAGTGTTCATGTGTCTAATGGTTAATATTCAGTGTATAGCGGTGGTAAAGGCCACTTATAAAAATATGTGTATCATGTGGCAAGTGTGTGAATCTCAGTGTTGTGTTAAGGATATCATGATGGCTTAAACCAAACATCATGGTAGCGCTCAGGCTGAGGAGCTGGCATTTTCCAGCAAGAAGGAAAAAGTGAGTACACATGCAATTATGTCCTTATAACTGAATAGTTCACCATGTAACGATTTATCACTTTGAGATTAAAAGATGTAATAGTCACTTACTGAACGAGTTTTCACCACTCGTCTTGAATAAAGTATGGCTTGGAAGGTGATTTGTTTAGGACCCTTTTGGTCAAAAATAATGATGGATCTAACGGTAACGGTAAATGAATAATAATAATAAACTGGGGTCGGCAACAATAAAGTAATGGGCAAAGTTGGCCTAAATAATGTTCAAATAGTGTCATGTCTAATTTAAAGATACTGTAATTTGGTAAACAGTAAAAGTGTAACGTGGAATATAGTGAAATACGAGAGCTTTTTCAGTGTCAGTGAAAATTTGAATGAATATTTGATATGGTCAATCCTTATGATTATGTTTGAGGACCATTAAATTAAAGTAAGCCAGTAAATTTATACATTTGTGTTAGGAGCTATGTAAAGCTTTGGCTTAAGTAGTATAACAGAGAGAACGCAGGTGCCTTAATAATGGAGTCATCTATGTGAAAGATTGTTTGAGCCGCATGTATAGCGTGCAGATTAACGTAGAATCCAGTGATTTACGTAAGATAATCGCGGGGTTTGACTAGTATAGCTTGCGCGTTAGGTGAAGAGTTGGCTGAATCTTCGAGGAGTATCGTCTTTGTGCATACTGTAGTATACGCAGCGATTTGGATAGATCCTGTCTATTTCCAACGCTTGCATGAATTATGGCCACTATTGACGTCCGTCGAGACGCAGTGAGCATTTGTACCAATGGTCTACCCTGATAGGTAGGACCATATTCGTCGTCTAGGAACGCAGATTTCCTGATAAATTACTGACAGCTGCTGGTGAAAACCGTGGGGTTTCACTATGATGCGCGTCTTAAAGCCACATAATCACCATAGAACGGCAAGGCTATCACTAGAATTCCACCCCAGCCATGAATGTTTATTAAGGAGCCATTTGAGCCCAAATACACTATAAAGATAGGTGTTAATTATTTAAATGACTCAATTACTTAGGAATCACGCCTAGCGTATCTGTACTGTTATATAATTGTAAACAAGTTTGACCTTGACGATAGAGAGAGAGAGGTAGTGTGGATCACTTCCGTGGCGGCCATCTTGGTTAGCCAGCTGGAACGAATTTTATGACCTGCTGAGGGGGAGAAAGGTCGGTCGACTGATCCCTTGTCAGTTACAGTCACAGTAGGACACTGAGGAATCTCGGTATTTAAATATGCAATTGAGATATGAGTATTATAATGATGCCAATTGAATTGAATGGTGTGTGGCAAGTCACATACGTTGTTGGATCATAGAAATCAGATAATATTTGGCGAAGTTATCCTTTGAGGAGGAAAGCTGAACCAAAATAATTTAGGCATTTTCTTTTATATGCATTTTGCCAGTTCATGCTAATTTATGCATACGGGTATGTGTTTTTCCCAGAACATGACACAGTTGTAACTATGGTAAGCCCGACAAAACCCAGAGAATCGTTATATGGTGAAACTATAAAATATTCTATCCATGTTTATTTTTTTAAGGAGCATGTACCACTGTCCTAGATCGTTCATAGGGATGGAAAGAAGGAAGATGATTCGCACGACACAACAAATATTTGTTAATAAATGCAGAATGTAATGAAATTTTGCTAGTTAAAGTAAATGCCGTAAGAGGCGGAATAATGTCTTAGTAATATCATTTTTATGTGACATGTGATTTTTGTGTTAAGATACTCCCATTAACTAAAATTGTGTCACATGATGAACACGATGGAAACCTTGTAATCTGAACTATTATTGACAGGATGTTAAAATTAGGTTTGAGTGCAGTGTAGCACTATTATTAAGAAGAAAGCTCACAGAATAACCCTATTTTATTTGTGGGAATTAAATGTAATTTGTCCTTTGATTTGTATTCGTTGTATAGCCATGATTTTAGACCAGTAAATGTTTTGTTTTTAGGAATGTTGTGTATTTCCTGTAGAAGTAGTTACCTGGTAGACTCAAATCCTGAGCATGTGGTCGTATTGTGGGCAGGAACGTCCCATACCTCGAAAGACCGTGAGCTAGTTGGGATACGAACACATGGTCCACATGGTGACAATCGGGTACAATACTAAGATACATTTTTACTTTTTATTTTAAAGGGTTTGCGACAGCCTATTGTGCGTTATTTGAAAATGTTATTTGAAGTAAAGAACAAAACGATTTTACATAGTAACTGAATTCTAGCCGTTGGTGCTACTTCAGGTTATTAATTAATACTTTTATTTCAGGCAAATAGCAATCGAAAATATCCACATAGTTTGTATACACACGTCTCTGTAGGGTCATGGAAAGATTTGTTAATTCAATTAGGGTTGTGAAAGCCATGCACAACCAGGCGTGTAAAGACATGCCTCAACTCAAAGTTGGATGTTGCCCACGGCAGGTCGATTATGTAATAATAATAATAATAATAATAATGTTATTGGTTTTACGTCCCTTTTAACGACTGCTGCTTTTAGAGACGCCAGGATGCCGGAATTTTGGCCCGAAGGGGATCTTTAACGTGCCAGTAAATGTACTGACACGGCTCCCTCGCATTTGTGCACCCTCAAATGCCAGCTGACTGCGCCAGGATACGAACCTGCAACCTAGGGCTCAGCAAGCGAGAACGATACCACTGAGCCACGCAGCCAGTCCGGTCGATTATGTCTCCAGATCCATAACATTTTTGAGATATTTCTTATCTTTCTTTCTTCAATGATGGTAGCAGTTTTTATCTAGGTTGTGGCGTTTGGTAGAGGTAAATAGTTTCTAAGGTCTTCAACCAAGTAATGATTCTATTATACTCCTTGATAATAACAACGAGTTATAACTATACTCATACATTTAGGAGAAAGTAGGCTATATGTTCTTTACTGAACATCTTGTTTTTGTTTGATGATCAAGGCTTTCAGCTATCAAGTCATGTATTCTACAAAGAGAGGAGGCCATATAAATGACGGTATAGAATTACAATGTCTCTCGAATGCGGAAGTCGAATCCATGACCTTCGACTTTGATCACCGCTGCTCTGATATTCAGTACTACCGTAATTGAACTAACCCGATAGAAATTGTAATGCTTATTGCATAATACTATGTGTGAGTGGGTTATACGCACACCGTCAAACGCTCGTAAATTAACACTGCGTTAGAACTCAGCAATGTTTCTAGGTTTGTGCCGTGTCTTGTGTGAGGTTTCACCTAGGACACCTAGCTGGCTCATCAACGAGGGTCCGGGTGGGGACACCAAGAGCCCGCTGATGAGCCAGCTAGGTGTCTTAGGCGAAACCCCACACAAGACACGGCACAAACCTAGAAAAACAATGCTAAGTTTTAATTCACTGGCCGTGGAAGTCAATATACCAACTATGTTAGAAGCCCGCTGTGGGCTTCTTTACAAGAAAAGTATTTTCTCCACCATTTTGATAACCAAAAAGCCCTTTTGCAATTAGGCCGTGTACTGTACGAAGTCTACCTGCCATTTTGATATATATTTTTATAGTTGTTCTTATGTATGAAGTCGTCGATTTCATGACTAAACATTGGTGGGAATTCACAGATACCGGCGTGTAACTATGCACTTGACCTTCAAGCTCAGTGGTAGGATAGGGGTGTAGCGTGGTGCGGGTAATGTGATCTAAACTCTCCTATCTGACAACATTGACGCGCGTGACAGTAGGTTCTCACCATCAGACACAGACACGCTCAGCGTGGCTAATGTTTTACGCTGCAGTAGTATACCGGGGGAGTGGGATGGGGAAGTGAAGAGCTACCGCCGGTACCTGTAAGCGCACCTTTAAGCTGCTATTCTTCAAATAATGCTATCTTCCCACCCACAACATTCGATATTTTTTATCCACTTACCTAGGATGTAGGGGAACTGACCTGGATGTAGAACGAGACGATGCAGTCTTTAAATGTACGATTCACATCTCCCCAGCTGACCCAATTACATTGCGTCACAGGAACAGCTGACTCTTAACACTCTTGTTCATTTTGCTATGTGAGCGATTTATTTCATTGGATAATGAACGGCTAAGAACTGTTAAAGAGGTCACATAACATAGGAGGTAGCGTGTCTAGACATCTTGGATATACATTACTTCCAGTTTCAGTGCGAGATAATCCTCGTTTACTCTCGAATATGTCAGATTTGATATTGCGCGCACTGCACTGAGTACATGCAGTGCAACATTGCATCACCAGTTCGAGTCTCGGAACTAATCGCTAGGAAAACAGGAATTACACGATTTCATTTTAAGGGAGAGGGGCGTGTCAGAGTAAGATGAATGATGTTTAATAAAAGGTTTAACATCAAGGTCATCGTTCTGATATATTTTCATCACGTACAGTGGGTGGTTAGCAGATACGGTATTCTTACTATATTCTGAATTCATTTCATAAAACTCTGCAATTCTTCTAGGTGTGTGCCGTGCCTTGTGTTTGTGTGGGGTTTCGCCTAGGACACCAAGCTGGCTCATCAGCGGGCTCATGCTGTCCCCGCCTGGACCCCCCACAGGAGTAGCGAACTGCGCGCTACCTCTCTTTATATAAAGCGCACCTGCGCCTTTTCACTGCGAGAACTAAAAGCTCAAGCTCTATGAAGGCTTCCAAAAGGATGGTATATTGGCTTTCACGGCCGTGTCTTGTGTGGCACAAACCTAGAAGAATTTCTGAGTTTTAATACACTAGCCGTGAAAGCCTTTATATCATTATTTCATAAACTTACAATAGCATTCCCAGTGTTATATCTAGGGGCTTAGATGACTGACGTATCCTTTCCTCGGCTGTACTGTCACTCAAACTAAGAATGTCCAGCCAAGTCCCAACGGCACGCACAGTGGGGCAAGAGTGTCTCAAATGCGGCATTAATTCAAAACTGAAATTGGTCGTATGATGATATTTTTGGTATAACAGAACACTAGAAGACTTGCTCGACCATGTTGAAACACGTTGTGACCTTGTCCACACTGCGTCTGTCTTGGGGAGCCCTCGGTATTTGAGATATTGCAGAGCTGATAAGTCGTGTTTTCGGAATTTTTTTCATTATTCGCCATGGAACCTTCGTGCTCAGGTATTTAATGATATTTTAGTTGTTATACAGTAACATTTGTGTGTCAGAAAAATCGTTCTTTACACGTCTGCTTATATTTACCCTCTTGAGATATAAGAAAGTGAATAGTTATATTTCGAGGCAGTCCGAGCATGCATTGTTGATTTTTCTAGTGGTTGTGGCCTCTATATTGTAGATCAGTTTAGTTTCGTTATTACTTTTTGCCCCTTTTTTTCTAAATGATAATAACATCAAGATCAGAGAAAATTGGAGGGTGACAAATAAAATCTTTTCTGGGTTTATTTCAAGTACCAGCTCAAATAAAATGTTCATCACAAGGAGAAAACTTCTGGAAATCATGAAAAATGTAGAGTTCTTGCCTAACATGGCAAGATATTTCGTTCAGAAATACCCATGGTGCAACATGTCTCCTACAGTGCATAGGCTAAATATTTGATAGGCTAGATGGACCTGAAATAGTATCGTCCACATTGCTTCCTATAGGACAGTTAACAGAGAAAGTACAGGAAGCACGTAATAAGGACTTTAAAAATTGCCGGGGAAATTATTCCAGAAATGTAGTCGACAGAAAACTAATGCCGATATTTTAAATTACTTTTTGGTGAGTTCTGATCCACTTATCACCAGCAAGAGGAAACTTCCGAAAAAAACTTCAAGGCCTGCCGAAATAAGCATTAGATTTATTATTAAAACCTTCATTCATATTTACAATATGTCCCAGGAGTCGGGATGTTGATGGTGATGATGAATAGAGTGAAAATGAAAATCCACAGCCTGCATCCAGTCGACCGACCGGGTCATGGATGGAATGAATGAAGCTCCCATCTAGCGGCGAGAATACGAACTGTGCCGGCTGCCGAAGCCTGTCGCACTCCTCTGAGGCAATGATCAAATGAATGACAGATGAAATGAATTGATAGTGGAGGGTGTTGTTGGAATGAAATTTTGACAGGGAAAATCGGAGTACCCGGAGAAAACCCTGCCTGCCACCCTTTTGTCCAGCACAGATCTCACATGGAGTGACCGGGATTTGAGCCACGGACCCAGCGGTGAGAGGCCGGCGTGCTGCCGCCTAAGCCACGGAGGCTGATGAATAGAGTGATGGTAGTAATTGAGACAATTGTACTTTCACTAGTTCTGAGGATTCATGTGATTTAAGATGCTTTCTGCGTTTCCATAAGAATTATTTTGCTACAGTTTAATTTGTACAACGTTTTACAACTATTATGTTAATAAACAAATGTCAAATTAACTGTATTTTCACTTTTCGTAGGACACAAAAATGCCCTTGATGATGATATACAGGGTGTCTTTTGTGTACCTTTGGAGAATGATAGGTCATGTAGGGGACGGGTATAGAAGTAATTTGAGATGGGGAACTTGGGGTCGGAGCGGCCTCCTTAACCCCTAAAATAAGGGTTGATTCAGGCCCTCCACCCTGTCAGTTGGGCAACCCACCCAAGCCTCTATTACCATTCTCAACCCTTTAACTCTTGGCAAGATTCATTTTCATCATGTGGTGCTGGCGTAATGGATAGCGTTCCGGTGCGAAAGGCCCGTAGTCCCGGGTTCAATTCCGGGCTTGGGCAAAATCTTTCTTTTATGTTATTTGTCGTATTGCAGTCACATAATACAGTCTGGTGCTACGTCAGAGAAGAGAGTGCAAATACGACAAATAACATTAAAAAAAAAAGGATTTTGCCCAAGCCCGGAATCGAACCCGGGACTACCGGCCTTTCGCACCGCAACGCCATCTATTACGCCAGTGCCACATTGTGAAATGAATCTTGCCAAGAGTTAAAGGATTGAAAATGGCTATAGAGGCTTTGGTCGGTTGCCCAACTGACAGGGTGGAGGGTCTGAATCAGCCCTTATTTTAGGGGTTAAGGAGGCCACTCCGACCCCAAGTTCCCTATCTCAAATTACTTATATACCCGTCCCCTACACGACCTATCATTCTCCAAAGGTACATAAATGACACCCTGTATAACTTAAGAAATCCTATTATGTAAAATTAGAATTAATGCCACATTTGAGGCACTCTTGCCCCACTGTAGCGGCGGGTCTGTACGAGAACCCTTACAACCGTGTGGTTGAGCCATGGCAGCGACGAGGAGTTGCAGCAAGTCCAGAGATCAGAGGTTCGCATCACGGCGTTGGCATAGCCTACATAAGTGTGGCTTTTCCCCTGCTTTTTTATCACACTCCTTCCAAGAAATTCCCGGAATTAGACCTTATTTTTAGTCTCGGAGCATACCCCATCCCTGACCCTAACACCCACTATTGCATTCATCACAGAAGCAGAGGTTATAGAAAAATTGAACACACATTCCAGTACATGGGGCTGATGATCAATGATATCCAAAGCTCCAAATACGAATTAACAAAACAACAACAGGGTCATGAATATCGTGATGATTTAACCCCGTGCACTTGGATGAGTGTAAAATATGTCTGATAATCTCTGTTATTGTCGTATCTGTAGTAGTGTGGGTTTAGTATTTCAGGCGAAGATTAGGAAAGAGGTAGCTGTGGACTTAAAGTAGTAACCATCCCAGAATTTGCCTTTAAGAGAAGTGGGGAAAACCGCAGAAAACCAGTTCCAAGATGGCTCAAATGTGAATAGTACGACTAGATTGCAAGACATTCTATTAGATTGGTGCTAGCTCGTGATGAATAATGTATAAATTGGTCATTTAGGCAATGATATCAGCAGACAGCCCCAGGTTGATTTCCTGTGTAAATATAGTAAGAGTCCACCTATTGACTCTATGATCCTACGCACATCATTATTTAGACATTCCTCACCCGTAACTTAACATTTAACTAGTTGTTTTATTAGGAGATCGGAAACTCGGGCCATCAATCTTCTGGACCTACGTATTACGAGATAATAATAATAATAATAATAATAATAATAATAATAATAATAATACTATAAATAATAATAATAATAATAATAATAATAATACTATAAATAATAATAATAACAATCATTGCTGAATTATTTTGCAATAAAGCCATCTAAGTGTTCCACTACCCCAATGTTGCGGTTTAGTTTTCACAGCTATCTGTGAAAGAAACCGAAATTATGTTATGCGATCTTCTATTGGTATTGTCTTGCAGTCATCAAATGAGACACGATAGGTCTTTTACGCACCGACATCATATGATTTGGAGTGCCGTGGAGGTTTTCGCACCCTGCTCAAACCCGCGATCTTGCCATCATGAATCGAATTCTCTATCAATGATCCACCAAGGAGTCAAAGAAGGGACATGCTTAGAAACTTTTTGAGTATGCAGAATTGATCATGAAATCTGAAATGAAGGAGCGGCATCACAGGAAGTTGGAAATGTTGAGTTGGAGACGGAGTGGCAGACAGGAGGGAAGGATGGGTGATTGATTGCCCACATTCTCACTCGCAGCGTGTCGCCATATTACAGCAAGCGAGCGCACGCACTAGCACACGCACCCTTGTTCACGTCAAGGCAAGAACGATCGCATGCATTCATTGTAAACCATCCCGTCTACTTCTCCTCCTTCGACTTGCTGCTACAATCCTTTCTGTACCGCATGGTAAGGGATGCAGGTGTTATCTTCATCTAATAGGACCATGGCGGCTGGACCAAAGATGCAGTGGCATACCTGGGAGGTGGCATAGGCGAAATATATCTCAAATGGAAAATGAGCGTGTGTTATTCAGAGTTTAAAATAATAAAAACATTACGAGCCTTACAGCAGTCGCATATGATGTGTAGAGTGTGGCTGCCGGGAGCGCAAATCTCTTGCTTACAGTGAACTCTGTTGGTCACTGAATTAACTACTTGTAAAACTCCTGTGCCAAATCCTTTCAGCAAAAGTATGTTATAATGAACATTTTCACTCCAAAGAACGACAATTTGAAGATGATTTATTTTTGGAATATCTTTAATGGGGCCTCCAAACCTTGAAGTAAACCGTATGCGATTTACATTCCACATAGCCACATGGCCGACAGTACGTCGTGGTACCAATCTCCGCCACCGTGCGCTCTCATTGTTTCCGTTGCATTGCCGTCCCATTTCCATTTCATCGTTCTTTTTCCGTTTTATTTTTTCAGAATCACCCCCACAAAAAATATACAGCAACCTACTGTAGTGGAAAGATGTCACACATCAACAAATATCCGATATCTTTGGAGACAGCATCAAAACAAGAAAACAAGCCACAAGCTCGGCCAAGGCCACTGCAGCAGCGGATAACAAAGCCGCCGCTCACCGTTCTTACTTTATATGAAAGACCCTGTATAGTGAGATATAATTTATCTGATCGCCTGTGTTATTGTGGTGTCTATAATAGTGTGTATTTTAAGCCTATTTTCATTTGTGAAAAAAATAGGCTTATGAGATCACGTTTGTCCATGTGTGTGTGTGTGTGTCTAATAAAATCAAAACAGCTGGAGCGATTTCAATGAAACTCGGTAAGGCCATAGTACTACTTTGTCCTACCCTGACCGTGACCTTCAAATTTTATTTCTCCTCACCAATCCAACATGGCGGCTGTGCGAAATATTTCTCTAGCATTCTATATCTCCGAAACTATTACTGATATCACCTTAAAAAATTCTACGGTGATAAAGGGCACTACTACAAGTCAACGTATGTAAAAAAAAAAAAAAAAATCCTCTCGGCACGCCGGAAGGCGGAGGTAGATTTCACCGGGCAAACTAGGAGATAGGCTATAATAGGCAAAATATGCAGGTTTTCGTAGGAGGATCAGACCTCATTTATTGCGAGAAAGTATTTTACAATTGGAGGTTAGTTAACATTTTTTCGTCTTTCTATGCATACTTTTAAAATTTTACTGTCTTATGGGGATGGTAACCTTCTTGTCATTTGGGGTTAATTTTTATACTTGTGATCACACTGTCCTTATGCAAGGTTTGGAACTAATGTGTAACTATCTAACAGTCTGTTACTTCTTCACGCAAAATTTTATCTCCCGCAGAGATGTTGGTTGGTTCCTCAGTTTAGGGGCTGCGACAAGGTGGTCATGTAACCCCGTGTACATTGGGTGTGTGTAGAATCTATCTGATAAACGGTGTTATTTGTGATGACTGTATTAGTCTGTAATTCAGGTAAGGTCTGCAGACGGTCAATTTTAAGTAGTAGTACCGAATTTTGTACCAAATACTAACGTCAACGACACCTAGCTGTGAACTTGGCTGCTAGATACCACCGCAACCAGCAACTTGCAACGAACGTTGTAACTTCCCCTCCGAAGGAAAGCATGCTGACGGATTTTTAGCGCTCTTAGAAAATCCGGCGACATTGGCCGGCTTTGAACCAGCACCTTGGGCATAGAAGTTCAGCATGCTACCAGTTAGCCGCTTCCCTCATAGTCAGATGGAACAAGAAGTTCCGTGACGAGCTAAAGAGCCTACTTTTCTTAAAATTAAGATTCATGCCATAGATTAATCTACAGTATATGAACCTATCTAGAATAATGACGAAATTAAGTGGGTAATATCGAAATGTCTTAATTAGTTCGAAATAAGGTATACTAGGCATAATGTAGCCTAATAGAGCAATACAGTTGGCAGCTCTGGTGACTGAATATATTCTTACTTCCATCTCCTAAGGTACAGAATACAAAATGTGGTTGAAGTCCAAAGGACGTTACATGGATTTAGACATTGGATCTATTAGTACACGTAAAAGCATGTTGGCAACAATGTCATGCGAGTGCTGGTCAGAAATAATCTGAAATATTATATATTTTTGTGCCTATTTTGGATGAAATCCATTTGTTGGTATAGAAGTTACATGTATTTAAAAATTGGTCCTATCAGCAGGCTTAGAATCATGTTGGTAGAACTGACGTATATAAGTTACTCCAAATTAATGTAAAATGTCGGGTAATTTACGTGTGCATAGTTTAAAGCTGTCGGCTTGCATACTTTCTGATATATTTGGATACAAAATAGAGAGCAATTATTAACAGTTGGCAGCCCTGGTGGCTCTTAAGAATACACTCAGTCATATATGTTTATGTACACATATTACATACAAAATTTGGTTGAAATCCAATTGATAGTGTAGAAGTTATATGCATTTAAAAATTGGACATATCAGAAGGCTTAAAATTATTTTGGCAACGCTGTCATGTATGGCCACCTGGAAATTAAACTGAAATAGTATTATCTACATGTGTGCCAATTTTAGAATAGCTCCCATGTATACCTTCCAAGATATCCAACATGGAACTCAAATTTCTAGTGCATTTTTTTAGCAGTTGGTAGCACTGGCATCTTTTTCAAATATGGGCCTGAGATATTCCGGTATACATCTTTACTCATACTAAATTTGGTTTTGATTGCTGCAGCCGTTTAGGAGTTGATAGGGGGACACACACACACACAGCCAGACAGACAGAAGGACAGACAGACAGACAGAAGGACAGACAGACAGACAGACAGACAGACAGACAGACAGACAGACAGAAGGACAGACACATTTTCCCGGATATATCTTATAAGTCTACTTTTTCCTCATTTTTGAAAAGTGTGAAAAGTAGGCTAAAAATGAATGTGATCTCGTCAATGGCGTTGTCTTGGCAACCTCTGATAGATCATCCCTTATCAATTTAAAAGCGTTGTTATGGTAACCTCTGATGGCACTTGGCATTTTTAACCTACTTTCGATTTTTGCAAAAAATGAAAGTAGACTTATGAGATCAACACAGGGCGAAAAAAGTGTGTCTGTCTGTGTGTGTGTATGTGTGTGTGTGAGTCTGTGTGTGTGTATGTGTGTGTGTGAGTCTGTGTGTGTGTGTGAGTGTGTGTACTCTGAATGTCTGTCCCCCCCTATCAATTCGAACACGGTGAATGCGAATTGAACGAAATTTGGTACAAAGGTAGCACTAGCAAAGGACACCTCAGTGTCATGTTTTATATCGCCGCCATCTTTACTAAAACTGAATGGCGGCCACTCAAACGTTCAAAACGTAAAATCAAATAACGACTAACCAAATCATCCAATCTCTACCAAATTTGGTAACAACATACCTTCGTATAGGATGCGTCTTGTGACCAAACTACAAGGTCGTCCGCCATACCATTTCAGGATGGCGGCCGTGCGAATTATGCAAACTTTATAATCCATATCATGGGACCCACCAGTTCCGATTATCGAGCCGAGAATCGTTTTAACTGTTCTAAAGGAAGAGGCACGTACGAAATTAAAAGTTTATTTTGTAATACTATAGTGCAGACGTGATTTTAAAAAGCTCAGCTGATTCATTAATAAGACAAGATGGCAGCGGATATCTTGTGCCTGACTTATATTTCACTAATTTGAGTATTGAATGCAATATAGCGTACTGATAAAAAAAAAAAAAAATTTTGTATCAAATGCTTTATATATAAATAATATACTCCAGTGATGAAATCGTTTAGTATAAATCATTATTTGCTAACAAGTTCTCTGTAAGTCATTTTAAATAGAACGATATTCGTTGACACAATTAGCTCAGTGGTAGAGCGATAGCCTCTCGCTCAGATGCCGATGGTTCAAACCCGATCAGAGCTAGGTTTTTTGCTTGAAATGTTATATGTTAATTGTTTTGTAATGACTCAGATGTTTTAAAATTAAGCGTTATATTGTGCAAATTATGGTGTAAAATATATATTTAATTAAAACATAATTCGCCAGCAGATTTACTCGAGACATCTAGCTGCCAAAATGGTAACTTCCAGATTTTATTGAAAAGTTTCTTCTTCTGGCCGCTAGAATGCACTCGCTCTGTTAGGATTATATTGTTCGATATTTCACCACTAGATGTCCCGACTAGTCTACGTGGGGATCCATTGATTACTATACCATTATCATTCTATGCGCATCGAATTTGAAGAATGACAAGTTGATACTACGATACATTTTAACTTTTTATTTTAAAGGGTTTGTAACAGCCTATTTTGCGTTACTTGAAAATGTTATTAAGCATTATATTGTCCACGTTATGGTGTAAAATATATATTTAATTAAAACATAATTCGCCAGCAGATTTACTCGAGACATCTAGCTGCCAAAAAGGCAACTTCCAGATTTTATTGAAAAGTTTCTTATTCTGGCCGCTAGAATGCACTCGCTCTGTTAGGATTATATTATCGAAAATATCCACATAGTTTGTATACACACGTCTCTGTAGGGTCATGGAAAGATTTGTTAATTCAATTAGGGTTGTGAAAGCCATGCACAACCAGACGTGTAAAGACATGCCTCAACTCAAAGTTGGATGTTGCCCACGGCAGGTCGTAATAATAATAATAATAATGTTATTGGTTTTACATCCCTTTTAACTACTGCTGCGTTTAGAGACACCGGGGTGCCGGAATTTTGGCCCGAAGGGGATCTTTAACGTGCCAGTAAATGTACTGACACGGCTCCCTCGCATTTGTGCACCCTCAAATGCCAGCTGACTGCGCCAGGATACGAACCTGCAACCTAGGGCCCAGCAAGCGAGAACGTTACTGCTGAGCCACGCCGCCAGTCCGGTCGATTATGTCTCCAGATCCATAACATTCTTGATATACTTCTTATCTTTCTTTCTTTCTTTCTTCAATGATGGTAGCAGTTTTTATCTAGGTCGTGGCGTTTGGTAGAGGTAAATCGTTTCTAAGGTCTTCAACAAAGAATAGTTCTATTATACTCTTTGATAATAACAACGAGTTATAACTATACTCATACATTTAGGAGAAAGTAGGCTATATGTTCTTTACTGAACTTCTTGTTTAAAATTCCGAAATAATTTTTCTCATCCCATGGCGTAATGGTGGGTCATATCAAAAATGCTTTCAGACAAAAGTTTTAGGCAATTATTAGGGGAATATTTTCCATTTTGTACGGTTTTGATATTGTGCCTATTAAGAGAGATATGATTAATGTTTCCCGAAAAACCCACTTTTTTTCACCCCTTTGGTCAATGGTTAGTGCTATCAAAAAACTTATTTGACATACATTTTTGGCACTTATCCGACACATATTATGAACTGTGAATGGATTCGATATTTCACGTATTAAGAGAGTTATAGCGAAATTTCACTTTTTCGAAAAAAGCCCCCCATTTTCACCCCCTACGACCGATTTTGCCCATTAACGAACCCGACCGAGATTTTATAGGGATACATATTATGTAAAACATTCAAAGTGATTGGTGCAAAATTACGGCAGTTATCGTGTCCACAAGAAACTGATATATATATATATATAGATACATATATACATAAATTATATATAAACTTTTGAACTGACGGTGGTTTTGGGGTCTGGGGGATGTGAAACGCGAAGATATGTCGAAATTTTCCGGAAGTCGAAACATGGTACCCATTGCAATAGTTAGCTTTCTAAAGAAATCTACCTAAAAATGTTGAGTACAAAACGGACATGGCGTCCAAGGGATATGAAACATTTAAATAGACTTTTCTCGTGATTTAACTATTCGAACGCAGTGAAACTTGGTACAGAAAATGTTCTTACACATTGCAATGCACTGACATTCAATTTCGTTCAATTGTTTTCATAAATTTAAAATGGTGGCTGTGAGAAATTATAAAATTAAGCTTTTTTATCTTGAGCCCTAATCATGTGATGGAAGTCAACGTTTAAAAAATGAACCTAAGTAATAATCGTCATCTATAGTACATGACTGTATGGCCAACATAATCATTATGTAAGAAACCCACATGACAACCATCCGAAATATTTAGACGGCTCTCAATATCTACAAATCCATGACAGCAATCAAACTGAAATTTTGTATGTTGATAAAGACTAATAACATACGTTAACCTATGGAACTTTCAATAACCGGTTCAGCACAAATCTAACATGGCGGCGACGCGAAATTTAAATATTTAAATGGACGATTCTCGCGATTTAACCATTCAAACGCAGTCGAAATTGGTACGGAAAATGCTTATAATGGTTTTAATCTACTGACATCGAATTTATTTCAATTTTTTTTATAACCACAAAATGGCGGCTGTGCGAAATTTTAAAATATCGTTTTTATTTCTTGTGTCCTAATCATGCGATTGAAGTTTGAATAATACACCTACCCAATAATATGCATGTATAAGGTGCGTTCAAAAAGTAACGAGCTGGAGGCATAATTACAGAAACCAGTACATGTATGTTAGAAGTATTGGCCCTGGCTGTTGAGGCACTTGTCCCACTGTGACACGAGGCGGTGAATGGCTGTCTCATAAAATTCCCTGGGCTACGATGTGAACCAGTTCCGCACGTACAGCTGGACGTCGGCGTCCGAGGTGAATCGTTGCCCCGCAGAGCCCTTTTCAGGGGACCTAACATGGTGTAATCACAGAGAGAGAGAGGTCTGGGCTGTATGGAGGGTGGCCAAGAACCACCCATTTGAATTTCTGCAGGAGTGCCGCGACTGTGTTGGCCGTATGAGGTCGTGCATTGTCGTGGAGCGACCACGGCGGCTATGGCATTCACTGTCACTCGGCGGTCCTGGGTAATGAGTGCATCAACCAGCTGGACGTTGTAATCGGTAATACAGGGAGTGCCCCAGACCGGGCATCATCGGCTAACGACACCCGTCCTTCCCTGAATCGTTTGTGCCACGCCTTGACCCTTGCAAGGGACATGCAGTGCTCGCCGTACACTTGTGACATTCGGCGATGAATGTCCGTTCCCCCTACTCCTTTCGCTGTCAGAAACCGAACAACACCTCTTAGCTCTTCGGTTGACGCCTCCATGTCACTGTTTGCAATGCGACTGGCAGCGTTGGACGATTGAGGCATACTGCTGCTAGCTTTATATCGTCACGTGACGTACACGCGTGCCCTCTAGCGACGGGCTGTGACCTTCCATGCTTTGGTCGGAACCACACCTCGTTACACACGCCACGATTGGCCTACATATATAAATATCCATCATGATGACCATACACAATATTTAGACGGTTCTCAATATCTACGAATCTATTACAGCAATTAAAATGGTATTTTATATGCCGATAGAGGTAATGAACATATACAGTATAGGATAGATGAAAATAGGCTATTTAGTTCTTCACGGAACTACTTGTTGTAATTCAGGTGAGGATTGGAAAGGAGGTGGCCGTGACCTTAAGGTAGGAACCATCACAGTATTAGGAATGTAATAAATTCGAGATTAGCTCGTTTTAATCTGTTAATTGATGTTATGTGTAACCAATTGTTTTCCAATTGTTTGTAACTATGCCAATTTGTGTTTTAGCTTATCAATCCAACAAATCATAGTTTAACGATTCTTTAAACTAGGAGAAATTAAATATAACTTTTATCGAGGATGAGATGCTTTTGATGCCAGCAAAATTGGAAGCTCGGTTGATTCATTTAAGGCAGGCTGCTCCAAATCCACGACTTTGAGTATGCGTACACGCGAGTACTCATCAGTAATGCTCGGAGCACGGTTGGAGAGGGACTGGGCGAAGGTCATAGTACAAGTCCATATGCTTCCTGCCAATCTTGATGTATCCACCGCTTAGTAACGGCCGCCCCTACAGCAGAGCTGTATTGCAAATTGCAGGTTTACTCACACAAGGCGGCGAGTACTCAGCTGCTCATGGGCGAGCTGCTCGGCTGGAACAGCCTGATTTAAGTGATTTACGACATCGTGGTAATGTAGTGGAAGCACTGATGTCTTACGATACAATTTAATAGTCAAAAAAGTCAACCCCTGGCTCTATCCAGCCCATGACGGGCTAAGGCCGACCAAGCGACCGCTACCCAGCCATTTGACCTGCAGATATTGGGGTGACGCGTGATCAGCGCGTCGGGTCCCCTCGGCCGTTAATCTTGGTATTCGTGATCGGGGCGCTGTCTCACTGTCAGACAGCTACTCAATTGTCCTCACGAGGCTGAGTGCACCCCGTTCCAATCCTCATGTCAGTTTTAAAATCCCTGACGGAGCCGGGGATCGAACCCGGGGTCTCCGAGTGAGGGGCAGGCGCGCTACCCCAACACCACGGGGCCGGCATACAATTTAATTGTAGTTGTTAATTTACTTAAGGGGCTTGGAACATTTTGGTCATCAACCCCAGGCAGTTGTGTGTGTGTTGATCTTGTCTGATAACCTGTAGTCTGTGCTGACTTTAGTAGTGTGTGTAACTGTATTAGGGAAAGGGATGGCGTTTGTGCCCGGGACTTGAAATAAGGTGCTATCCCAGCATTTTCCAGGTGGGAGTGTGGAACAACCCGGGGAGAAACCAGACTCAGTATAGCCACTGCCAGCACCGGGATTAGAAGTTACGATCTCTGGACTTGCTGCAGTTAACCACACGGCCGTGGTGCACGATTTGACGAGCAGGGCTACGGCGTGGGGTCAGATATTTCATTGTTATAACTCGTTCAGTTAGGTTCTACCCTACCAGGGAATTGTTACCGCTAGACGGGGAGTGGGGCTATTGTGTATCCATTACGTCACTCGCCACGTTTTGGCTGCCGCGAGTGGGTGGGGGACTAGAAAAGGAAGGAAGCTTGTAGTTTAACGTGACCGTTAATCTTGAGATCATGAGCCACGGGACCTCCTTTTTACGTGGAATCCGAACCACAGGACATGGCATTTCACTTCGAAAATCTCACATGCATTGACCGGGAATCGAACCCGGACCGCCTTGGTGAGAGGCATACAGCTAGACCGCTGAGCCACCACTAGAGGAGGAACACATGCACAGTTGTACAATGAGACCACACCGCACAGCGCAAGACCCAAGACGAATCATGCACACACACGTCATGCAATGAGGTTGCGCTGGCGACGACTGCACGTCTATCGCCGACGTGTGGCTGGGCGGAGCGCATTAGTTCCAATTTCCGCCACCAGTAACAATTCGCTGACAGGGTAGTAAAAGGTTCGGAAGGAAGTAGGGTGACTATTTAGAAGTATAAAGGTCCATGAATTGTGGAATTTAAGGCCTCTTGGCCAAGAGTGTCATATAACCGTTAGTATTGGAAGAAGATTTAAGGGAACTCGCACACATAAATATGACAGAGTGGACAAAGTTGCAAGTAAAAACTCAGCAGATAGCACTAATCATGTTCCATTAGTTTCACTGGTTGTTTTTATGCAACTAGAACATTTTGGGTACATCCCTGAAAGGTCAGGTGTTTTATTACTATGTATTTAAAATTATTTCGAAACAGTGCCTTCATACGAATAATACGCCTAGACATTTAGAAAAGAACCCCACAGCGTAACCAAGATTGTTATGGAGAGTTGGAGGTCAGAAGATCGAAGGTTTGAATCTCGAAAATGACCGCTGCCTCTCTGTGTTTTCCTCCAGGGTTTCCTTACTCCAACCAGGCAATGTTTTGAATAATATCTTTATATTCGACGATGTCGAAATGTAAATAATATATGCCAGAAAACTGTATCATAATGGGGTTCATTATAGTACTACTTTTCATTAAGAGACAGTTTCTGCAACCAATCAGAGCTCATTCATTGACAAAATAGGTAAGGATAGATTCGCATATGCGCTAAAATTGCAACATATCGTACATGAATTATATGATTTGAAAGACAATGTGTATTGGAACAACCATTGTAGTTACAATCCCACACACAAAGATAAAATCAGCACGAACCTTTACGGTAACAAGAAAATACTATGAAATATGCATGAAATGTAGGAATCTACGTCCATAAGTTAGCAACACTATTGTACCCTAGCCTTTACCGACATGGAAAGTGTGCACCGTCCGTAATTTTTGTATAAACAAACTGCGGTATATAGCAAAATAAATAGCACTGTACCTTAATATCCACAACTCCAATTTCTACACAGGGTAATACGTCGTACGGTTTCGCCAGTGATTCCTGTTGTTGACATAAACACACCAGAACGTCATGGAGGAAGCAAGCATATGACATTACATCCACGGATATTATAATCCCGCTCTGTGTTCAGTAGGCTTAATAGGATATCTTATTTGAAACTTTTCCGCAATATGTCATGATTTTTCTATTTGTGATAGCCTATATTGATTTGCTTCCGTTGACATTCTATACGCATCGAGTTTGAAGAATAACTAGTTGATAATACGATACATTTTAAATTTAAAGTGTTTGTAACAGCCCATTTTATGTTATTTGAACAAAATAACAAAATGATCTTGGATATACCTGTGCGCTATCTGTTGGTGCTAGTTCAATATAAACAATGTTATTGGGTAGAGAGAAAATGCTGAGCCCACACAATTCCCAAGAAGAAGGAGGCAACCGACAGAATCTCGACGGATATTTACGAATATTTATGTTTGAACATAGTAATAAAGTTATAATTATCGTCGAACATAAACAGTCGTATGCGACTCGCCTATAATTGTAATTAAGACACTCGTATGGAAATTATAAAAATCGCTTCGCTCGTTTTATAAACATACTCGTGTCTTAATTATTGCCATTATAGGCTCGTTGCATAATGTACCATATCTTAATCCTACACCCTAATAATTGCAATGAAGCACACTATTGCAGCCACCATGGAAACACAGGTTATTGGGCACACAGACGGGGCTGATAATCAAGACGATATTGGGTGAGATAGCCGTGGTTGTTACGGCGTGGCTGCAGGCAGTCGCTCACATCCGGGAGGCAAGGAGGTTCGAATCCCCCCGCCGGCAATCTTGAAGATGGTTTTCTGTGGTTTTCCATCTTCCTTCCAGGCAAATGCCGGGGTTGGTCCCTAACTATAGGCCAAAGCCGCTACCTTCCAAATCCTAGTCCTTACAATCACACTTTCCTCTCCAGACAACACTCCACACACGACGATACTTGTAACTCACCCCATGGGTGTCCGCATAGAAGCAGCTACAAACTCTGGCGAGCCGAACATGTCCTCGGACACTCCCGTCACTAAAAGCCACACGCTAATAAAAATTTAAAAAATCAAGATGATTCAATCCCCTAGAATGAATTTAGACGACAACAAACTTAGAGAGGCAGAGCACTTCAAAGTACATTGAAAATGCTTTGTAGGCGTCGTATGTTAAAATTCCCTTAGATTTTGAAGGTGGGAAATTACTTTCTAATGAGAGCAAGTCACAAGTAAATCTTGGTATCGTGGTAACATTAAATATTAAACTATTGTGGAAAGGTCAATTTTATGTGTAATATCATCAGAAGAAAAATCTGAGGCATTTAAGATATTAATAGAGAGAGAAGGAAAGGAGAAACAAACAATTGTTTCCATCAAAGTAATAAAGAGCGTGTGTTCTTACTGTGTAGGTAACAACTTGTCTGCCCTCATTCCTCAGGTTTGTGGAGAGTGATTGTTTTAGCCAAGATATTCCCAACAGTCGAGTCATGACACTGTTCAAACAGTTCTTTCTAATTGAAAATGAAAATCCACAGCCTGCTTCCAGTCTCCGACCGGGTCAGGAATGGAATGAATGGAGCCCCTATCTAGCGGCGAGGATATGAACTGTGCCGGCTACCGAGGCCTGACGCACTCCTCTGGGGCAATGATTAAATGAAGGACAGATGAAATGAAATGATAGTGGAGAGTGTTGCTGGAATGAAATTATGACAGGGAAAACCGGAGTACCCGGAGAAAAACCTGTCTGCCTCCGTTTTGTCCAGCACAGATCTCACTTGGAGTGACCGGGATTTGAACCACGGAACCAGCGGTGAGAGGCCGGCGTGCTGCCGCCTAAGCCACGGAGGCTTCTTCTTTCTAATTAAACTTTGTAATTTGAAAAATAATTATGATTTGCATTTCACCCTTCCACAAACTTACTACTGTTGAAATTGGTTCCCTAGGGGGTCTTCCAAACAGCATCTAATATTTATTCGGTAATTATGTACAATACAGTATTTTGCTTCGCAAATAATATCTGGTCCGTTGTGCACAATAAAGAGTTAGTTCGTCTTGAACGCAGAATTGTTAGGGACAGATGTCATTGTTGTTCCACCCGTTTAAACAACAATAAATAACCATGCAGAGGTGTTTGTTTAATACGGAAGGATAATGGACATCGTTTGCGTACTTACTTTCCAGTGACGTTATGGAATGAAATCCTGCTTCTGTTGTCGCAAATAAACCTGTATTATATATCAGTATGGCATATAAGAAGTAGGCTATACACGCATTTCTGAAATAATGGTAACGGTGCGGCGTGACAATTGGATCCTCTCTAAGAAATAAAGTTTGAATGTACGTATTTTGCTTTGAGAAATGTATTATCTCGTCTAAATGAAACTTACTTCTCATCAATCCCTGCACAAGAAACTTAAAAATTGAAATGACAATGTTTCCCACCCTTGTGCATTATAACAAATGGACATAACTCATCCTCCTTTGATGACTGTCATACAAGGTATAATATCTGGCACCTTCACGGTAGTTCAGTATAGACCATGCACCTTGACAATGTACTACTACAATCCATTTTGTTTCTCAGCTGCCTGGCGTTTCTTGTTCATGTGTGAATAAAACTCTCAATTCTAGGTAACTTACATGTGTATAATATTAATATTAAGGTTTTAGTTCAACTACTGTTTATTTAGATACGACAGAGTGTTGACATTTCAACCAAGGAACAATCTGTAACATGCCAAGGTATCTGCAAACGAGGTTGTTGCTTTTATTCGCCCGATCAAAGTCACTATCTTTGGTATTGAAGGCTGAAGCTTTGAGTGATATCGCCAGTCAGTCAGACTAGGTATAAGCTCACTGTGCAAAAAATAAGTCACCCCCTGTTGGCATCGTTCTAACAGTCTGTAACACCATCCCGTTGCTCAGATGTTCTCATCAAATCGTGCGCCACGACCGTGTGGGCAGCTGCAGAAAGTCCGGAGATCGTAGATCCAAATCTTACCGCTGACAAGGGCTATCCTGAGTGTAGTTTACCCCGGGTCTTTCCATAATCCCACCAGGCAAATGTCGAGATAATACTACATTTCTAGTTCCGGGACAAGTACCCCATCCTTGTCACTAATACAGCTACACACACTTGCTACAGTCAACACCTCAATACTGGTTATCAGATAAATTCAACAATGACATCGGACACCTGCAAACGTTATCCCTACAAATGACAGTAACCATCTTTGCAGCCTAAATAGTACCAGTACTACCACACGGACCACCTAAAGAAAAAGGATCTCAAAACCTGGGAAAAGGTTAAAACCACTTTCTTAAAAAGAGGAATGGGAGTATCAAAATTTACCACTTCCAGACTTGTCTATATACTTACATGAGAACGTTTCCTCGTAGAAGATCTACGACCGAAGTTTACTCTACAAACAACGGACGCATTTAAGGACCTTATACGGGAGCGATATGAGAAAGCGGAGGACATCGATGAAGAATATTATTGCATCAGCGGCATGACTGACAGGAGTTGGACAAAGCCAAACCAGACACTAAGACATGTTGTGACAAGACTTGCGGTGCATGGGTTCTATAAAGATGGTGTCAAGACAAATTATCTTATCCCAGACGTCAATAATTGTCGTTTATAAATTCTGTAAATTGCAATAATCGTAATGTCATGTGTTATGCTGCAAGCAAAAAAGTAAGTCAGTGACAATGTACCTAGGTACAGAACAGAACGTGAGTAATGTCCTGTACATTGTGCATTTCTCATGCACAATTGTGCAAATTTTTTAAATTATTTTTTATATACATTCAATATACACCCAACTACACGTTACTGATGGCCAATATGTCCCAGTCCCCTAAAATGACTTAACAACAAGAAACCTGACTTGATTCGGTGATGAATAAGTGCACAAATTTCTCCTCGGACGCCACTTCTAATTGATGCTACTCACTGATGATCATATCCTGTAGAGCCAACTAATTGCGGGGGTTGCTATTTTTCTAAGGGATTATGAAGGGGGTGAGACAGAGATCTGTGTGTTCCTCAAACACGTCTCGTGTGCCCTACTGCCCTAGAAAGCAAAATATTGGAATCTTGAACACGTAGGTTCGTTAAGAACTAACAAACCCATTTTTAGCCTACTTTCTATTTTTGCTCCTTTCTATTTTTGCAAAAAATGAAAGTAGACTTTTGAGATCCACACGGGTCAAGAGTTGTCAGTCTGTGTGTGTGTGAGTGTGTGAGTGTGTATCCTCCCCACCTTATCAATTCAAACAGGATGAAACCAAATTGAACGAAATTTGGTACAGAGGTAACACTAGGAAAGCGCATCTGAGTGTCATGTTTTATATTGCCGTCATCTTTATCAAAACGTAACGGCAGCCATTCAAATGGTCAAAACTTAAAATTATATGACGATCAAACTAATTATCGGATCTTTGCCAAATTTAGTAAAAGCATACCTGCATATGGTACGCAACTCGCGCCCAAACTACAAGGTCATCAGTCATACCATTTTAGGATGGCGGCCATGTGAATTATGCAAGCTTTATAATATATACATACGACCCACCAGTTCCAATTATCGAACTGAGAATGGTTTAAACTGTTCTCAAGGACGTGGCCTGTTCAAAATCAAAAGTTTATATTATAATATTGTTCTGCAGAAGTGACTTTAAAAAGCTGAGCCGTCTCGGTTAGAAGACAAGATTGCAGCTGATCTCTAATTCTGACCTATATGTCGCTATTTGAGTATGTTGCATGGAATATAGCCTACGGATAGAAATAATATAATCTTTTTATGAAATGGATTATAATGAATATATACTCCAGTGAAGAAATCGTTTAGTCTAGGTCATTATTTGCTAAGCCATTGAATGTAAATCGATTGATAACGTGAAACTTCAGTGGACACGATCGGCTCTGTAGTCAGAGCTTTGGTCATTCACCCGGTTGGCCAGGGTTCAAAACCTATCAGAGGTGTATTGTTTTACTTTATTTTTTATATTTATTGTTTTTAAGTACTGAGACGTTATAACATTGAGCGTTATGTTGTGCAATTTGCAATGAAAAATATATATTTAATTTAAACAAAGTTCGCCACTGGATCTGCACGAGTGACATCTACTAGCAACCAGTTGAACTATTCGTGTGCTAACTACGGCCTACTAGATGCGAGCTGCGCTCTATACCGGCCTTGATATTCCCAGTTAGTGTGCCCATGCATACAGTGTAATTGATAAATTTCCTCTTGTAGGAGAAAGTAGGCTATATCTTCTTTCCTGAACATCTTCTTATACATTCTGCTGGTGCATCACATAACGAAACCCCTCAGTAAGCTCAATTGGTTAGCAATATGATGGGTTAAGCTTATTGTTTATGGCCAACACTGTGTTAATATATTAGGGTAACAAAGTTAACTCGTAACTTAGTACCTCTACATTGTATCCTTGTTGTTATTCCATTTGAGGGGCTTGGACATCGTAGTAATTTAGCCCCGTGGACTTATGTGAGCGTAAAATTTGTATGATAACCTGTGTAATTATGGTATCTGTAGTAGTGTGTTTGTTTGTAATTGAGACTAGAATTGGGAATAAGGTGGCCGTGACTTCCGTTGGGAATCATCCCACCATTTGCGTTGAATGGAAATGGGAATCCACGGGAAACCACTTCGAAGATGGCTGAGGGAGAAATCGAACTCACCTCTTCTCAGCCTTACCTCACGACACAGAGTGTACCCCGACCCAGCCCTCAGACCAGAATTGAATTTCTTAGCAGAGCCGGGAATCGAACCCGGACCTCCAATTACAAGATCATGATGCAAAACAGAATGTCTTATCGTCTCCATTTCTCCAGCCACAAGCGAAACATTATTTGAAATAAATAACATGCATGATTTGCTAAGGAATATGACAGCCATTTCTGGTCTCCCTGTGCCTGAATATCGTGTTAAAGTCACGTAGGCCTCAGGCAGCAAGATATCACATCCCAAAAGGAAGTTATCATTACGAATGGCCTAGCACACCCTTTCTTTTTGTTTCGGTGTCTGGGAAATTGTGCAGGCAAAGCAGAAAAAGGCTGCCCGAGAAAAATGCCATCCGAATGATTCTTCACTCTCGTTCCCCACCTCTCGCTACAGGTTGATTCAAAATGAAGACATCGCTTGGCAATGTTAAATAAAGTCACACAAAAGTAACCGTCTACAGCACCAGTATCTATTGTTAAGTTAATTACCCGTGTAATTTAGTCAACATCCTTGGTTCTTGAAGTGCAATAAAACAAGAAGTTCCGTGAAAAAACTAAATGGCCTCTTTTCATACGGTCAACTTTGGACACGAGAATGAAAACAAGATTTAAAAAAATTCACAGCCGTCATTTTTAAGTTCTGATTAAATTCCATTGAATTAGACTTCAGTATAGTTCATCTACCGTACTGTAAGTTTGCACTTTTTTGACAGTTCTCGTGGGAACGAATACTCCTACAGAACATATCAATCCGCCTCTACCACGTGCATTCCAGCCAATGAGCTATCACCCACGTGGCAGCCACAATGGCCGCTGTATTCTGTAAAGGTGTCAACAGCTGTTATTAGTTGCCTAAACCTACATTCATCTCGCAATATCGGAAACTTGTATTTCTTTGTGACATTTATCAAATAATCGTTCTAACAGCACACTCACTGACGGCTCGCTGACAGAATAATGTTACATCATTGGACGCGCTCCGACCAAGACCTTGGCTATGACAGAGCAGCTGATAACTTATTGTACATGTGAGAGTGGAATTATTTTAGTCCCATCATTTCACAGCTCGAGGAAAATGCTTACTAAGGTATGGTGTAAGATGTCCTTAAGACGATACGATCATTACTTGACCTGTTGGATTGATATTAAAATAAAACCTACGAAACATTTCACCATGTAAGTTAACTTTTAGGCCTAAAAAACAACTCATATTTGAGGCCTACTTTTTGCACAAATCATGCCACATGAAAATTATTCACCAGGTCAATGTCCTTAGGGAAATAAATAGTTCTGCTGACTTTTCTTTTACCTTAAAAAAGAAGGAAATAAAATAAATATATTGAACAAGAAATTCGGTATCTGCTTCCTACTCGATAGTCAAAACAAAGATGTCTGACCTGGAGACCTCTCAGGCTACATATTTACTCAACATTTAAGATAACCACTATTTATCTGAAAAATGAACACCCTTTCAAATGGAAATAATACTTTCAGACGACTTTGCGCAATATTATCAATTATAATTATTATTATTTAATATAATTAACACGTTATTTTCTCAGGCCGATGAACACAGTAAAGCGTCCATTACCAACCGTACACCCATCCCGCGAGCACGTGGTAGTTCAGTTTGATAATGCAACATTTCAGTCTAGCCGACTGAATATGTACCCAATATATTCACAATTACTGGGACAAGCGAAAAAATAACCTGAAAACGTTATTTTCAGAACATGCAATTTAACCTCAAATTCCAGCACCTTTGTTTTCTAATCCAGTACTCGTATTGCTTTTTTATTACTTCAAATTTTGGACCACAGTGCTGATCAGCACTGTAAAAGTGAGTAATCCCTGTGTTAACTTAATTTAACTCGTGATATTGTTACTGTATATTTCTACTACTATAGTTCAGTTTTGGAGATAGGGCTGACTAGGAAGCCATCGTAGTCTTGAAAAGACACCATCTTATCATTTGTTGGTGGCTGAAATAAAGAAACCATCGAAAATCGTTTCTGTGGCCGACAGTAGGATTGAATATCTGACTAGTTTTCCTGCTCCGTATGAATTTGATATCCCATTTCCACCTGTCTTCAACAAATTGTAGAAATTTGGCTTAAAAAGTGTCAATCAACTGGTAAACCAAATAAATAGGAATTGAAAAGAAATTCATAAAATGTATACAGACATTCTGAATTTGTAATCTGTGCATATTGTAATGACATTTTTAATAATAATAATCTCTCTATAGACTATATAAAAATGAAAGTTTGTCAGCTTTTTTATGAATTTCCACGAAAATTTGAGTTATTAACGCGTTTGAGACTGGTTTATGACGGTTGCGCGCAAAATCAACATTTTTGTCTGTCTCTCTGTCTGTCTGTCTGTCTGTGTAAAACTTTGCACGCGCATCACTCAAGAACGGCTGAGTAGATCAACGTAAAATTTGGTACAGATGTCCATCAGAGGCACGAAAGTAATCATTGATGTAACTCGTCTCCATAGCTCTCATAAAAGAGGGCCTACCCCTTAAAATGTATGCTGAAATGGGCGTAGAAAGACGAGATAAAGCTCATTTTCAGTGTCTCAATGTGAGAAACAAAACTCGGGAGCCCTACGGGCCCCGAAAATCACATTTTAAGGTCCTAAAACCAACAGTTTTTGAGATTTTCCCAGAAAACTAATTTCGTTTATTAAGCTATTGAAAGAATGCAAGACGGTAACCATGGCAACACAATCTCAGAAGTCCATCTATTTCTGTAAGCCGAAATGCCATTCCATTTATTACAATACTGTGAACGTTCGCATACGGCTATAAGGTTATCACGGAAACAATTTAAGCTGTAAAAGTCATCAATACGTATATAATGCGCTTAAGGGGGTCAAGGGGTACTCTTGAATTTCTTCACGTGATTTACACGTGCGGGTGTGGTACTGAAGGACTATTATATCCCTATCCCTATATTATTAAATTATTATTATGATTATTATTATTATATTATGGCGTAAAAGGACGAGACAAAACTCATTTTCAGACCCTCGGTGGTTCGGAGGCTACTACGTTTTAAGGCTCTAAAACCACGTTTCTGAGATATTCCCAGAAAACTAATTTCAGTTAATAAACTAATAAAAATAGATAACGAGTACAGAATAAGACCAAATCAGGAGCTATATAGATATACTGAGAAAATCACGGATGTGGACAGGAAGAGACGTCTGGCTTTCTTTGGACATGTCTCAAGGATGAACCCAACAAGCCTAACCAACTGGCTTCCCAACTACTGGGAGAATAGAAAGAGCATGACACCGTGGTTAACGGAAGTTAACAAGGACATCCAAGAACTGAAGAAAATGGAAAATGATATTATAAGCCGATCACATCTCAGAAAGATACTTACACAGAAGAGTTTTCAGGACAGACCACCCTGTAAGAAAACCGGCATCATCTGAACAAAAGAGAGAAAGGAGAAACATAGCCAGATAATGCGCAAATATTGGGCAAACATCAAGTCCCTCGCCAAGCTGAAAAGTTGAACGTCGTAGTCCTTAGCTGGCCCATCCGAAGGAAGAATAAGAATAAGAAGAAAATAATGAAGGAATGCAAGATGGTAACCATGACAACAGTATCACAAGAGGTGACATCCAACTTTCCATCTATTTCTGTAAGAAGCAATGCCACACCATTTATTACATTTCTGTGAAAGTTTGCAAATGGCTATAAGGTTATCGTGTAATCAAACATAGACTGTAAAATTCATCAATGCGCTTAAGGGGACCGTGGGGTACCCTAGAATTTTTAAATGCAACTTACACGTGCGGTATTTTATACAGAAGGTCTATTATATCTCCAAATAGCAACATTATTTTCAAAAATTCCTGAATTGAAATAGTGATTTTTGCAGTTTTTGGGAATTTGGGCCATTCCAATGGCTAAAAAACCTGAATTTCCATGCACCACAAGCCTTTTTAATTTATTAAAGGAGTCATCCTAGGGATGGGGACTTTCCACAACGGTGATGGTCAGTTTTTATTTGAAAAATACTGCGTTTCGTCAACAAGGTTTTCAATAATATTATTTTCACGTCAGGAAGTACACGTTAGGTGAATTTAGTTTTAGAGCACATTTTAACTAATCATATTTTTGTCGACAAACGGGTTCATCGTAAAGATGATTTTGTTTGACACTGTGTGGTTGACATCATTATGTTTATGTACGCCTATAACTCGTGTTCGGGTGCTTGGAGCATCGTTAAATTAGGTATTGTAACCTTGAGTCAATACACCAATCATTTATAAAACTCTTCACCGTACTTCTCATAGATGGGTTGGTATAGGGAAAAACTTTTCAAAATACATGCTAAAATAGGCGAAAAATAAAAATTATCATAGAAAGACGACCAAAGCATATGTTGCCCTTCTCAATGTGTGACACAAAACTAGGGAGTCTATAATGGGTCTCCGAAAACCACGTTTTAAGGCCCTTAAATTATCAGTGTCTGTGATATACCCAGAAAACGAACTTCGTTCTGATAAACTTATGAAGGAATGACAAGCCCCTAACCATTGCAACAGTAGCTACATTGATAGCGTCTGTTATTAATACCAAAGACCGTTCGAAAAGCGGGTACTTCTGCTAGTAATAATATATGTGCAGTCATGGTGCAGTATCAAAAGTCCTGCACCAGGAGTTAGCTGGGAAACTCCAACTTTTAAAACAGAACAATGTTAGATACTACCAATATGTTCCAGACAACGTGGTTGAAAATGAACATTTCAGACTGTATCGGGATCGGACTGTGCTCACCGAAGTTACAGTGAAACATAACAAGCCAGACACACACTAGTGTTCTTCAACAAAGGATCGAAGAAAGTCACGATGATTGATATTGCCATTCCGAATATACACTACCTGCAGGCTAAACATGCTGAAAAAGTGTCCAAATATTTGGAGCTAGTGGAGCTTATCAGGAAGCAATGACTGGCGAAGAGAGTTCGAAATGTACCCATTGTCATCCCAAGCACTGGTGTGGTTCCTAAACATCTTCTGCATGGGCTAACCTGGATAAATTATTATTAATACAGAAAGCAGTGATATTGGCTACAACCAGGATAGTTCGTAAATTCATTGGCAGTGATCTAAATTAAGGTGGATTATGCTTTGATTCAATGTAATCTGCATAATTGCTACGTATTTTACCAGACAATAATCTAAGAATAATGGTGATATAATAATTAAAAATTACGAGCCTTACAGTAGTCGCATATGATGTGTAACATCTGACATGTTATTCGAATAATTCCATATTACTTACTCGCATTTTTTTAAGAAGGAACTCATAGTGCTTGCTACCTTGTGCCAGCAAACATGAAGGATTCCTTCGTGCTATTACCATCATTAAGTTCTCATTACTATTATATCTGCAATAACTACTTGTAAAACTCCAGTGGCAAATCATTTCAGCAAATATGATATAATAGCCCTGTATTTTGGCCGACAGTACCTCTAGTGCACAGCAAAAGTAGTAAGTTTTAATAAATCATAATTGTTTTCAGCAAATATGATTTAATGAATATTTCCACACCAAAGAACAACAGTTTGAAGATGATTTATTGTAGAAATATCTGTTATGAGGCCTCCAAACCTTGAAGTAAACCGTATGCAATTTACATTCCACATAGCCACATGGCCGGCTGTATGTCGTTGTACCAATCTCCACCACCGTGTGCACTTATTGTTTCCGTTGCATTTCCGTCCCCCTTCCGTCCCGTTTTACAATATCACCCCCACACAAAAATATCCAGCAACCGAGCGGAAAGATGTTACACATCAATAATAAATCCATACTGCCTGATGTTTAGGTGCTCTGAACAGCTGTATTGATCGGTAATATCCCACTAATGTCAGTGGATTTCTCAAGCACAAAAAGAGCACTCAATGAGTCAGGGAGCGTTCATCTTGCAATCTTCGGCAGACGAGTAATAAAGTACATGAAATGTTAAACTCTCATACGTCGGCTATTTCTAGCACAAAAGCTGGCATTTACCGGGTCCTTTGAAAGCCATTCTATTTCATGAATAGAGGTTATAGAGGGTGTGATTTATGTCAACCTATCGACATGTAGCCAATAAAGGTTCGACAGAACGATCTATCTCACAGGCAAAGCCAAGCCAAGCGTCGTAAACAGAAGTAATGCGAGTCCGCGGGTGTTGACACAAGAGCCATTAATTAACATTAGCGGATCAACCACAGATAACAAGTGGCATTCTTGTGGCACTGGCTAGCAACAATTGAAAGGTCACTGAGTGCCATTTGAGACGACAGGAAGAGGATCTGCTATTGGCTCTCCACGAATACGTTAATTGACTGCATTTATTTGAAAAAAATTGATATGCAATGTAAATGATTAAAGTCTTGTAGTTGTATGCTTATATGCACATTTCCATTGATATGCGAAAGCTGACAAAGCACTTCAATCAAAAATAATTCCTCCTCTGCAGTGCAGTGAATATGATAAGTAATTGAAGCTAATCTTCTTTCTGCACGAAACTAATATCATAAAAGGCAGTACCTATCATTAAAGAAGATACACACACTTTTATTCACTACCATTTTTAAGATCGAATCTAGGTTCTGCTAAGCAATTTAATTCTAATCTGAAGGTTGCAACAGGGTATATTCAACCTCGTGTATCAAAACTGACAAGAGATGTACTGTATTTGATATCTTTCTCATCGGTTCTAGAAGTTGTTTTCCTTCGTTTCTCACGTCTACTCCATGTAAATGCCGGGATGGATCCACAGCAGCCTTCTCCAATATAGTAGCCTAAGTATAAATACACACACTAATACGGGTCCAAAAGGACACAGGTTATCCGACATTCAACACTCACCCAAGCCCAAACACACGGAGCTGAATGACAACGATGTTGCATCGCCCCTAAATGGATCAAAAACAACGCAACAGGCAAGAAAAGGTCTTTTTAAAAATCGACATTCAGCTGTTGGAATAAAAACTACATTTTAATTTACGTACGTTCATATATATGCTGTCTTCCAAAACCTTCCCGTTCTGTTCAAATGCTTCCTCCATCACAAACTCACGAATTGTTTCCAGGTGCTCATACCACTTTTGGCTATTTCCTTTCCGGGTATTGTGTGGAGGGTGCAGTCAGACCCGTGAGCGCCTCGCCATTTTCCCCTCTCGTTAGTTTGACCGGCTTCGAGTTACGACTGCAAGAGCCATCTGGATCCTCCTTATCAATGAATGACTTTTCGTTTCTTTCAAGAGTATAGAAGTCTGGAACTCTCAATCTCTTAGGCTCATGGCCTTCTTGATAGCTCTGGATTGACAAAGAACGTGGGTGTGGTGTTTCTATTTTGTTGTCATGGAGAGGTCATGTGGGAAGTGATCAAAAATGGTGGCAGATCATAAGGGGCTGAATGAATTTGTAGCCTATTTTATTACTGGAATAAACGAGGAGAGTAAAAAGTTATGGTCGTCTTATACTTTTGGACCACGTGAACGGTACAATAGTATAGTATCAGAATGAATTTTCAGATACAACAATTAACATGTCACCATTCCATTCATTAAGAACAATGATCATTCTAAAATGAACCTTCATAATAATTCTAGGAGGGTTTACTACCATTCAGTTACAGGCTGATGAAACTGAGAGGACGGAGATGTTGGATATCGTTGTTTCAAGGGGAAGTTTTTGAGGTTATCTGCCCCAACTATCCCGATGGCTTCCATTATATATTTGTAGGTTCACCGGTGATAAAGACAGAACGATGTGTGTCACCATCTACTGTAATGAACTGCAAAACACAATTCTGGTTTAAATACGCTCTAATTATGTTTTTGTTATATGAATGTGCGACGATGTAATTTCAACCTGGAAAATTAATACTGATTTCATCCAAAAGGTATGTGCAGTAATTTCTTTCTCCTCTGCAATAATTCCAGTTCATGTACATGCAATGTGATGAAAGCATTTAATTTTAAATTCCATTTTAATTTCATTAGTCAAATGATATTTAATGAAAATAGCGAAAGTATTCGATTACAAATCCCACCGAACATGAATAAAAATAGACAATAAATATTCGTAAAATTTGTGTGCAATTGAAATTTAATAGTTCAGTGATGGGCTTAGCTGCTTAACATATGAGTGTTCTAGTCACGAAAATATCTATATTCATATAAATACACATTGAAAGGCTATTGAGCAATGTAGTAACCTGCATACAAGGACTACTCAACAAGTAATAACTAGGGTTCGTAAGTTTAAGACCTGAAGAAGTACAAAATATGCAAGCATATATGCCCTAAGAACTAGCTAAATATGACCTAAAACCATAAAATATGACCTAAAAAACTATGACATCCTATTGAAAGGCGGAAGCACACTATCGTCATGTTCCGTGACCTCATGCGTACAGTGTCGGAATCTAACTTGTCCAGAAAGATGTGCTAAAAGACGTCCGTAGAGGAGCGCCTTCTTGGAATCCGGTCTTCAAAACCTGCTATCTGCCTGTTCCGGGAAAAGAAAGAAAAATATATCTACTACACTATTCGGAAATCCTGTGTTTGAAACTCGACGAAGATAACACTACCTTGTTAACGACGCCTCAATTTAAACAAAAATGCTGAAATTGTAACCAAATATGACCTTATATCACTAAAATATGACCAAATATGACCAAAACAATAAAAATGGCCGAAATATACATTTATAGGCAACATCAAATTGCTTTAAACGTGGTCAGGGACCCATCATTCAAACTTATTTTTCCAGATTTCGGGTAAAATGAGCTCAGGAAAAAAATATGACCTTTCCTTAACATCCGAACCTTAGTAATAACTATTCTATCAAGAGAAGATATTTTTCCACTTCATTATTTTCTTCGAAATTGATCAACAATTCCTTTCTACGAGGGTTATTTTTAAGTAAGCTCTGGTCAATTTGCGATGCACTGCTAAATACATTAATACACTTATGTTCGACCCTGGCGAAATGTAAATATTATATGACAAAAACTGTACTATAATGAGGCTCATTATAGTACAAGTTTTCATTATGATACAGTTTCTCCCACCAATCAGAGCTCAAGAAACAGTTGTGTGATCAATTAGGTGAGGATAGCATCGCACCTGCACTCACTTCCTTGGCCCCCTATTTTAAATTTCACTGCGTGGCGAGTGTCATAGTGAGGTATTCCAGGAGGCCATGGTCAAATACAAGGTATTCTCTGCGTCCCATGCGCTCTGTTCAGTACATACAACTGGTGAAATTTCGACAGATATTGATGAATATGTATGTTCGAACATAAAATAGTTATAATTATCGTCGAACATAAACAGTCGTATGCAACTCGCCTATAATGGTAATTAAGACACTAGAATGGAAATGATAAAACTCGCTACGCTCGTTTTATAAACATACTCGTGTCTTAATTATTGTCATTATAGGCTCGTTGCATAATGTACCATAACACTTGCCATATAAACTGGTATCTTTCAACGCATAATTGTTCTCTCGATTGGCTCTGAGCCTTTTGGAATAGTTGTTCAACACACAGACAAGTTCCACTCACTTGAAAGTTATCCTGTAGTAAAACAAGAATCACTGAAAGAATATGATACAAAAATTATCCCTAATATAAGAATGTGTATGTAATTAAATATTGTGTAATAAAAACATCAAACTTAAAATGGAAATGAAAAATGTTAAGCCAAAATATCGGCAGAGGTATGACTCGATCCACCGAAAATAAGTTACTTCACCTATGATCAAGCATGTTATCCCCCAGACCAGCACCGTATGCCACTAAGAGTTGCATTTGTGACATAACCTGTATAAGCATCATATATATGCAATGTCACGTAGCAATTTGTCTTCGGTAATTTTGCATGGAATGTGTCTGTTATAGCTGTCCTGCCATCAAGATTGTGTGTCCTTAGGCTTATTAATGAGTAGGTCTCTGTAAATTAGGGATAAGGAAATTGCCTGCGATTCCGTGGTCTTTCCATGGTGGATGAAAGTGGAAGTTCAGAAACTTTCTTTAAGTTCTGTTAGTCTCATTATTACTTGGAGTAATGAAATGTTCAACTAAATAGGCCTATAATTGTCACACACCCTGTGTCCTCAAGCTTCAAATGAATGTTCATTTATTTCATTCCATTATAATTATTCCATAATATCTGTTCCAAACTGTTTGCAATCCTTGCTTAAATAATGTATAGTTAAGAACAAGAAGATGGTGATGATGATGATGATGATAATAATAAGTATTTTTATTATTATTATTTTTATAACCTTGCTATTTGTGGCTGGTCATTGAAGATTGCTAGGGAAAGCCTGTGAGAAAGAGATAATGATAATAATAATAATAAATGTACATTTCTTGTCGTGTGGCCTCCTGAGAGGCCGAGTGCAGGTCTTTATAGTCGACGTCCGTGGGCGACCTGTACACCGGGATGAGAGATGAAATGAATGAAACTGTGCAAGTATATGGAAGGAAGCGGCCGTGGCCTGTCTGAAGGTACCGTTCCAATATTTGCCTGGTATTGGAAATGGGAAACCACGGAAAACCATTTCAAGGACGGCCGACGGTGGGGCTCGAACCCACGCTTATGCTGGGTCAGCAGAGAGCTTGGTCCCATAACCATACGCTGCGATTTAGCTAGCGTAACCACCGCTGTCGGTGTTGTAATAATAAGTATACGCTACTTTGCTCCCTTTTTGAGCAGAGCGTTACAATTCTTTGTGACTTATTCTTAGTTTAAAGGTACGTATGGGTAAAGATTCTTCACATAAACAATTCCTCAAATACGGTACTTTGTTAATTAATCTGTTTCATCTTCATTTCTTGTCATTCAGTGTGGCAATAGGTTGTGGGGATCACCAGACGCGCCTAGCAGAGCTGCTTTAAGACCCACCGGTTTTGATGCATTCATGACACGCAAATGACTCATCCTTCATCCATTTCCTATTAATAACCCTTCCCCTTTACCTACTTTCTCTTGTTCTTTTGGATAAGTTTTTCAAAAGACCAATATCCATTTCTTGGCAAGACGATTGTAAGCAAAAGTATAAAGTGTGAGTATAAATCAGAAAACGAGATTCCCTAGTCTTTAGCATGTGCTACACTGCTATTGCTTTATTCAGGGACTTTGCGACATTGTAGTCATGTAGCCCCGTGTACTGAGTGTGTGTAAGTTTTCTGAAACCCTATGTTATTGTGATGGGTGTATAACTGTTTGCCTTTATAAATGAGTCAAGGATCGGAGAAGGCGGCGGACGTGTCCTTAATCCAGGTACCATCTCGGCCTTTGTCTGGAGGAGAATAAGAAGTTGTTGATGTTGATTCTTTAGGGGATTTGCGACATCGTAGTCATGTAGTCCCATGTGTTAGGGAGTGTGTAGAAGTTGTCTGATAACCTGTGCCTCTGTGATGTCTGTATCAGTGTGTACGGTATATTTGGGTGGTAAGTTAACATGGCCTTACGTTAGGTACCATCCCAGCTGTTTTCGGAAGTAGAAGTGGGAAACCATGGAAATCCAGGAGGTCTGAGGTATTAATCAAACCCACCTCTTCTCAGTTTTACCTCATGAGGCTGAGTGTACCCCGCTCCAGGCCTCAGACCTGAATGAAATGTCTCGGCACAGCCAGGAATGGACCCCGAGCCAATAATGCTAGCCACTACCCAACAAGGCGAACAGAAGGATTGGCTAATAGGCAACTGTAGTTTTGAAATAACCTACGCCTTGGGATTGATTCCTGGCACTCAACAGAGATTCAAAATGACATGAAACTCGTCAATAACAATTTAACATCTGACTGGCGTGAGTCGCTATTGTGTGTTCCGGCGAGTTAATAGCTATTGTACTAAATGTGCAACTTCAGCCAGCAAGTGCAACAGGTACGATACGGTGGAACAATATGCAATTTAAGCCAATCCACGGGAGGATTTTATACAGTAAAAGCTCACAATTCGAATAAGCGCGTCCAGTAGGTAATAATAATAATAATAATAATAATAATAATAATAATAATAATATCGTACGGTCTCGGGTGCTGGGTGCAAGCTTTGTTATTTCACACCCATAGGGCATCTTGCATGTCGAATTTTGTTGTTCCTTGAAGAACAAGAAAGTCAAGGCGGTTAGATACTATACCGCTTTCTAGTAGAGAAATGAGGAACTTTGTGTTGGCGGAAAATCTCGAGATTAATTTTGGCATTATGAACATGGCCTACTGTATGCAAATGGGTTCTTTGACATGCCTTCATCGTATGACATGCGTGTCATAATTTTTGCCGCATTTCAAAAATTACTTACCACGGCCAGGAGCGAACTTGCAAGCTTGGGGTTAGTAGACCGACACGATAACCACTCACCCACCGTGGCAAGCGCGTCCAGTAGAGTAAAACTAGCGAAATAATTAATTGTAATTATTAATCTTTCATTTATTTCGAGATGATTTAGGGCGATTTACCTGTGAACCAGAAAAATCAACCCTATAAATCATGCGAGATACAACGGTTAACTCATGCGATTGATTACTCTGAAATCGCAAAGATCCATACTGTAAGTAGAACGCTTCAAGCTCTATACATCTATAGCGGTTGGATATTTCAAATAATATATAATGTTTATGAATGGTTTTCACTCAGTGATAATATATGTGACGCGATACATTACCTACCAGAGTATTTTGCTCTTATCCATATCAGAAGTCGACTGCTAACCCTTTATAGGGCAAAAGACTGAGGGTATAATTTTTTTTTGCACATTTTTTTGCACATTTGTAATTGGGGGTGACAGATGAGTAGGAATGTGCAACAATTTTATATGTGTGGATTCTATTTGATGAAATATGGGGTGGGAAATTATTATCCCACTGCCTACACCCGACAGTAGGTTTTCTTAAATGAGCAATGGGATAATAATTTCCCACCTCTAAATTATGATGATACTGTGTTTATCACTCAATAATGAGGTTTATTTAAATGATATAGTATATGCAAAACACCCATCACGCTCTATAATTAAAAGAAGACGTAACTCCCACGCAACACAAGGTCAGTGACCTATAACATATTTACCGAAAACTGCACAAAAAATATAAAAGTGATTTTGGAATGTTGAAAGTTAGTATATTCGAATATAATTCAATAATTTCAAAATAGTATTTACTAAAACACCGAAATTTAATTTTAAAAATCTTCTATTCTATAGCAATCACCCTCAACAGGATAATTATTTCCTTTCTAGATGAAATATATTTACTCAAGTGACCAAAGCCATTATTAACATTATATTTCAATTATATACCAACGTTTACAAATCTCTTATCTATATATATAAAAATCAATGTAACGTGATAGTATGTCTGTGGGTATGTCTCCTATGCGTTCATATACCATTCATCCGATTGCGATGGAACTTGGGTGGGATGTTGAGTACACTCCAAGGAAGGTTTCTGACTTAGTAAATCCATTTTACAATAGGTAGCGCACGCGTAGATTCAACAAATGAGTGACGATGCGCGAAGCGTTTCAAACAAGTCCCGTATGTGTTCTATACCATTCGTCCGATAGCGATGAAACTTGGGTGAGATGTTGTATACACTTACGTGAAGGTTTCAAAATTAGTGAATACATTTCACAGTAGATAGCGCACGAGTAGATTCAACAAATGAGCGACGACACGCAAAGTGTTTCAAAAAAGTCCCGTATGCATTCATATACCATTCGTCCGATAGCTATGAAACTTGCGTAAAATGTTGTGTACACTTCGGGGAAATTTTCAGGCTTAGTAAATCCACTTTACAATAGGCAGCGCACGAGTAGATTCAACAAATGAGCTACGACGCGCGAAGCATTTCAACAAAGTCACGTATGAGTACATATACCATTCGTCCGATAGCGATGAAACTAGGCTGAGATGAGTGTACTCCAGGGAAGGTTTCTGGCTTAGTAAATCCCTTTAAAAATAGGAAGAGCTGGAGCAGAATCAACAAATGAGCGACGACGCTCGAAGTTTTTCAACAAAGTCACATATAAGGTCATATACCATTCATCCGATAGCGATGAAACTTGGGTGAGCTGTTGTGTACACTCCAGGGAAGGTTTCTGGCTTAGTACATCCATTTTACAATAGGTAGCGCAGCAGTAGATTTAACAAATGAGCGATGACACGCGAAGCGTTTCAACAAAGTCCCGTATAAGGTCATATACTATTCGTCTGACAGTGATAAATGTTTGGTGAATTGTTGTGTACGCTCCAGGAAAGGTTTCTGGCTTAGTTAATCCATTTTACAATACGAAGCGCACGTTTAGATTCAACAAATGAGTGACTACGCGCGAAGCGTTTCGAAAACGTCCCGTATACGTTCACATACCATTCATCCGATTGCGATGAAACTTGGGTGAGATGTTGTGTACACTCCAGGGAAGGTTTCTGGCTGAGTACATCCATATTACAATAAGTAGCGCAAGAGAAGAATCATCAAATGAGCGACGACACGCGAAGCGTTTCAAACATGTCCCGTATGCATTCATATACCATTCGTCCGATAGCCATGAAACTTGGGTGAGATGTTGTGTACACTTCATGGAAGGTTTCTGGGTTAGTAAATCCACTATACAACAGGCAGCGCACAAGTAGATTCAACAAATGAGGGACGACGCGCGAAGCGTTTCAACAAAGTCCCGTATAAGGTCATATACCATTCTGCCGTTAGCGGTGAAACTTGGGTGAAATATGGTGGACACTCCAAGGAAGGTTTCTGGCTTAGAAAATACATTTCACAGTAGGTAGCACACGAGTAGATTCGACAAATGAACGACGACACGCGGAGCGTTTCATTACACTCCCCTATGTCTTCATATCCCATTAGTCCGCTAGCGATGAAACTTGGGTGAGATGTTGTGGACACTTACGTGACGGTTTCTAACTTAGTAAATAAATTTTACAGTAGGTAGCGCACGAGTAGATTCAACAAATGAGTGACGGGGCACGAATCGTTTAAACAAAATCCGGTATGCGTTCAAATACTATTCATCCGATTGCGATGAAACATTGATCAGTTATTGTGTACACGCCAGGGAAGGGTTTCGACTTAGTAAATCCATTTCACAATAAGTAGCGCAAGAGTAGATGCAACAAATGCGTGCCGACACGCGAAGCGTTTCAACAAAATCCCCTATTGGGTTCATATAACCTTCTTCGATTGCGATGAAACCTTGATGAGTTATTGTGTACACGCCAGGGAAGGGCTTCGACTTAGTAATACATTTCTCAATAGGTAGCGCACGAGTAGATTCAACAGATGAGTGACAGCGCACGAATCGTTTAAACAAAACCCCGTATACGTGCATATACCATTCATCCGATTGCGATGAAACATTGATGAGTTATTGTGTACACGCCAGGGAAGGGTTTCGACTTAATAAATCCATTTCACAATTGGTAGCGCACGAGTATATGCAACAAATGGGTGACGACGCGCGAAGCGTTTCAACAAAATCCCCTATGCGTTCATATAACCTTCTTCGATTGTGATGAAACCTTGATGAGTTATTGTGGACACGCCAGGGTAGGGTTTTGACTTAGCAAATTCATTTCTCAATAGGTAGCGTACGAGTAGAATCAACAAATGAGTGACAGCGCACGAATCGTTCAAACAAAATCCCGTATACGTTCATATACCATTCATCCGATTGCGATGAAACTTTTGAAAGTTGTTTTGCACGCTCCCACGATTGATTCTAAATTTGAAAATCCATTTTACGATAGCATAGGGGCAGTTAACGGAAATTGAAAAACATGTTGTGTATCCAAAAGCACTTCAAAAACAGAATTTCAACGCCAACACTTTCTTTGATTGGCATTGGAACGCATGCCGGGTACAGCTTGTCTATATATATAAAAATCAATGTAACGTGATAGTTTGTCTGTGGGTGGGTATGTATGTCTCCTATGCGTTCATATACCATTCGTCCGATTGCGATAAAACATGGGTGAGAAGTTGAGTACACTCCAAGGAAGGTTTCTGACTTAGTAAATCCATTTTACAATAGGTAGCGCACGCGTAGATTCAACAAATGAGCGACGATGCGCGAAGCATTTCAACAAAGTCCCGTATGTGTTCATATACCATTCGTCCGATAGCGATGAAACTTGGGTGAGATGTTGTGTACACTTACGTGAAGGTTTCAAAATTAGTGAATACATTTCACAGTAGATAGCGCACAAGTAGATTCAACAAATGAGCGACGACACGCAATGCGTTTCAACAAAGTCCCGTATGCATTCATATACCATTCGTCTGATAGCTATGAAACTTGCGTAAAATGTTGTGTACATTGCAGGGAAATTTTCTGGCTTAGTACATCCACTTTACAATAGGCAGCGCACGAGTAGATTCAACAAATGGGCTACGACGCGCGAAGCATTTCAACAAAGTCACGTTTGCGTTCATATACCATTCGTCCGATAGCGATGAAACTAGGCTGAGATTTTGTGTGCACTCCAGGGAAGGTTTCTAGCTTAGTAAATCCCTTTAAAAATAGGTAGAGCACGAGTAGAATCAACAAATGAGCAATGGCGCGCGAAGCGTTTCAACAAAGTCCCATATAATTTCATATACCATTTATCCGATAGCGATGAAACTTGGGTGAGATGTTGTGTACACTCCAGGGAAGGTTTCTGGCTTAGTACATACATTTTACAATAGGTATCGCACCAGTAGTTTCAACAAATGAGCGATGACACGCGAAGCGTTTCAACAAAGTCCCGTATAAAGTAATATACCAGTCGTCTGATAGTGATAAATGTTTGGTGAATTGTTGTGTACACTCCAGGAAAGGTTTCTGGCTAAGTAAATCCATTTTACAATACGAAGCGCACGTTTATATTCAACAAATGAGTGACTACGCGCGAAGCGTTTCGACAACGTCCCGTATACGTTCACATACCATTCATCCGATTGCGAGAAACTTGGGTGAGATGTTGTGTACACTCCAGGGAAGGTTTCTGGCTGAGTACATCCATATTACAATATGTAGCGCAAGAGTAGAATCAACAAATGATCGACGACACGCGAAGCGTTTCAACCAAGTCCTGTATGCATTCATGTACCATTCGTCCGTAGCTATGAAACTTGGGTGAGATGTTGTGTACACGTCATGGAAAATTTCTGGCTTAGTAAATCCACTATACAATATGCAGCGCACAAGTTGATTCAACAAATGAGGGACGACGCGCGAAGCGTTTCTACAAAGTCCCGTATAAGGTCATATACCATTCTGCCGTTAGCGGTGAAACTTGGATGAAATATGGTGGACACTCCAAGGAAGGTTTCTGGCTTAGTAAATACATTTCACAGTAGGTAGCACACGAGTAGATTCGACAAATGAACGACGACATGCGGAGCGTTTCAATACAGTCCCCTATGTCTTCATATCCCATTAGTCCAATAGCGATGAAACTTGGATGAGATGTTGTGGACACTTACGTGACGGTTTCTAACTTAGTAAATACATTTTACAGTAGGTAGCGCACGAGTAGATTCAACAAATGAGTGACGGAGCGCGAATCGTTTAAACAAAATCAGGTATGCGTTCATATACTATTCATCCGATTGCGATGAAACATTGATCAGTTATTGTGTACCCGCCAGGGAAGGGGACTTAGTAAATCCATTTCACAATAAGTAGCGCAAGAGTAGATGCAACAAATGGGTGACGATGCGCGAAGCGTTTCAACAAAATCCCCTATTGCGTTCATATAACATTCTTCGATTGCGATGAAACCTTGATGAGTTATTGTGTACACGCCAGGGAAGGGCTTCGATTTAGTAATAGGTAGCGCACGAGTAGATTCAACAAATGAGTGACAGCTCACGAATCGTTTAAACAAAACCCCGTATACGTGCATACACAATTCATCCGATTGCGATGAATCATTGATGAGTTATTGTGTACACGCCAGGGAAGGGTTTCGACTTAGTAAATCCATTTCACAACAGGCAGCGTACGAGTAGACTCAACAAATGAGTGACAGCGATGAAACTTTTGAAAGTTGTTGTGCACGCTAACACGAATGGTTCTAAATTAGAAAATCCATTTTACGATAGCTTAGAGGCAGTTAACATGTTGTGTATCCAAAAGCACTTCAAGAAACAAAATTTCAACGCCAACACTTTCTTTGATTGGCATTGCAACGCATGCCGGGTACAGCCAATTCTCCCTCTCTCTGTACCCGTTCGTCCTGGGGATGCGATGACCCATCTGCTATTACATCGCATTCCTGGAGTTCCAGGACAGAGCGGAGTTAAATGAACCTCTAGTCAAATAAGGAATGTGTCGGAAATTCAGCTGAGTTATCGAAAAAGCAGTGGGTAACACGAGACAAAGTATCTCTAGGGTCGTTACGGGCTTAAGTTTAATAGAAATAATGCAAATATAAATGGGCGCCATCAACTGAATTCCTAGCAAACCACCTCCTTTCCTGGTTAAGCCTTACTCAAGACAAGGAAAGAAAAAGGAAAATCACACCATCATCAGATCACAACAAAGATAAAAACAAATTTATTTCACTTTGATAGTCAGACAGACATTTTAAATATACCTCCTACCTGAGAGTATGGTCGAATGCCAACGTTAAATTGTCATTGTCCAAAAATCGAACCATCTCTTTTCTAATCAAAAATATTTCATCCACATAAAACATAAAAATCTCTAAAGTTCTCTTGGGTTCTCAGGATCACTGTAGCACTATGTCTTTCGTCACTGACATTTGTGAAACCTGAGACCTAATTTCTCTTTAATTTAACATCATAAATGTGGATTTGAAAAAGTTATTAATCTGTCTAAACATACACATATTATAATCACATATTTTAAATATCACGCAATTTATGGCTTGCATGGCATAATTTAAATGTTGAACATATTAGTCAAATGCGTCTAAACATCGAATAATTAATTTACACTATTTACATTGTCATTCATAATTACTTGTTTGTGAATTACAGAAAATTCACTTCTCATTGGTCATCATTATCATCATCATCAAAATTAAATATTTCTCACATTAATTCTCATCTCAAAATTCAACATATTCCTGTCAGAATCATTAACTCATCACCATTAAATCATTTAAATGAAAATTATTATCATCACTTCATTATGCTTTCTAATTATTCACACACTCTTATTTTATCACCTTCTTCAGATTAAATCATCTTAAATCATCAATACAAATTGTTTAATTCCTCCACACAAGTTGCAATTCCTCAAATTATATCTCAATTAAATTTATTTTAATTCCATATAAATTCATTAATCATCAGCTTCTTTAATTAATTATCACCTTCTAATTCAGTTATTCATCACCTATCCAATCATCTATTAATTTATTTAAATCAGTTTATTCATCCAATCTTTAATTCATCCATTTATTTAATTCATTGATTTATTTCAAAATTTAATTTATCAATTTATCTAAATTTTACTCTTCTGGTTATTTAGATTCTTATTATTTCATCTAGTCATTCTGATTTTTATTTCATTAGGTCAGATCATTAATATGCTTAAATTTCAGATTATTATTTCATTAATTATTATTCTCAGAAAATCTTGTCTTATCAACTTTATTTATTTGTTTAATTTCCTAACAAATTGTTTAATATGGGTTATAGAACGTTGTCTTACAGTTTTATCACTTCCAAGTTATATTTCGTATTTAATTTTCATGCCAAAAAATATTATTGCCTTCACGACATCACGTTGGATCTGACCATCCCCAACTACATTATATATCCTCAATTCTTCAAATATCACATTTGAATACCACAATCATTCCACAAAACTCCATAAATATTCAGCACATACAGCATGAATCTCAACAATTAATCTAGACTGGGTTCAACAACCTCATGTCTGCTTCAAAATGCATTAGCAACATTGCAACTATCACTTGGCAACTTCCCCAAAATGCCTATCACAAACTTCACTTAACCATGTTGCATGATCTACAAAAAATATATAACTGGCTTCAAATTATCAACGCACACAATCTCCAATAACTGTAATTAATCTGATCACATCTAGACAATTCTTAAACAATTGGAAAAATATTACCTTAGTAATTCAAGATTTGCTTTCAAATAGCATAAATTCTCTTACAATTCTCATAATTCACATCACAGAAAAACACCAATGTGCTATAATCTCTCATATCAAAATCTGCAATACTGATCTGCCTTAAAATAAATCTGACCATTAATGATTCCATCTTACAAGATTCAATTACTTTAAGTCCTTCTCAAAGGTATCCAACACAATTATAAAAATCATCAAAAGCATCAGCTGTACCAGCTGTTAAACTGAAATTACTCTCAAAAGAGTATAGCAACAAAATATTGGATTGGCAAACAAGAATTACAAATGTAACCCTGTTGACATTTATCGTTACTTTATTTAACAAAAGTTCGACTGATATGTGACTAGTAGTTCCTTGTTTGATTCACTTACAATCTCATGTACACTCGGATGATAAAAATGAGTCCCTCAATGGCAAGTAAGATGAGTAACCACCGTACAATCGTATAAATACGAAAGACCTCGCCCCGTCGACTAATCATGATAGTGCCCTGAACGATGGGTAAGATGAGTAACCACCATACAATCGTATAAATACGAAAGACCCCATCTCGAAGACTATATGAGTGAATGTACCAGATAGGAATCAACAAGTCTCTAGTTGTCATATAAAAGCGATATTCATTCACTAAAGTGAATAACATCTTAATATCTCCAAACAATCCAATGGAAAAAATCCCTACTGATGAATAATACACACTCGCTAGTATGCAATGAACTGACGAAGTAATTTTAGACAATCAATTGCAGATCACGAGTTCGAAATACTCGTTACACAAAAACTATTCATGAAAAACATCCTTGCTGGAAAAATGTCTAAAAGACCAAATATCTGCTTAATAAAGCCAACCAATGGTGAGAATTTCGTATAATGATGCCTGCCATATCATATGGTCACGCCATATTCTAGCAAAATTTCGAAGCATATAAAGTCAAAGCCATGTCTTAAACAATCGTATCACTCCTATTAGAAAAATATACATGTGTGCCCAGTATTCATGAAAATAATCGTATCAGGTAGTTATAACTCTTACAGTACCTTCTCATAATCAGCTGTTATTAAATTTCAAAGATCGTCGATTTTCCCTATGTAATGAATTTCTCGAAAGATCGGCGTGAATATCATTCCATCCATGCAATGACGATTGCCTTCGAAATCCCAAGTGAATCAGCTGGTAGACCTCCTCCTCGTCAAGAATCGAATCCATCGCTCCGTGGTGCCATCGCGTCTCTGTCTGCGTTTACTCCGACATGATGAACTTCTGGTTATCCATAGCGGATATTGTCCAAATCCTCACGAAAAAGTTCATAGAAACAGCAGACCCCCTATTCCTCTTCTACGTTACGCCACTGTTCTAGACAATGTTCGTTTGAGTGTTGAAAGTTCAATTTCCACAGCGGTTTAGTTTTACTTGTAGAAAATAAAATTGTTTTATCAGAGTGTCTAAGTTTAAGAAACACCCTGTATCTGTGTTCGTACTCGGTAATTCATAACACTTCTTAAGACTGACTTGCATTAATGCACGAGCTAATGTTCCTAAGTGCATTTGCTTACAACAGTCCGTTTGCTTAGAAATTGTTAATGTTACTTGGACTGCGTTATGAAATGCATAGTCGTAATGTCATTGAGAAAAACTATGTTCTTTCGAAGTTCAAAGTTGCAGTATCACGTAACTATTTGTCTTTATAATTCAAGTGCTGAATAAACGTTCCAATTCAATGTAGCAATGAAGTTCAGCTTCTGTTATAATGCTTGCGTATAATAATGGGAATTAACCCGCACGGCCCTACTGCTATGCCATAATAATCTCCGCATAAAGCTAGCCTCGCCATGTCGTTCTACGTTGAAATGCAGCTTGGAATAAAGTTCTCCAACTACTCGCAATGCTGTTTTAAAATATCCCGGCCGTCTATGCTTGCTTGCTCCGCAAGTCCGCCTGGCCCACTGACCTACTTGTCGCTCGCCGCTCGGAGAAGCCGAAACTGTCCCCTGCACTTTCCGTGACAGTTTCTGTTCGCTGCTCGGTGAAGCTGAAACTGTCGCCTGCACTTTCCGTGACAGTTTCTGTTCGCTGCACGATCTATACCATGCGCCTGGCGTGTGTTACTCAGCTTGACTTCCTTGCTTGGCTCACAGAGCTAGACTGACAGTTCCTGCACTGTCTCGACCCTTACCTGCTTGGTGCGGTCACGTGGCGTCCTCCCCACCACCGTGGTCTTGCGTCACAAATATAATCTCGAACCCTCATCATCTCGGCTATTACGTTATAAAATAACTTAAGGGTTATCTGACTTCCTTCAAATTATTACCACATATAATGCATGTTATATCTCCTCTTCTAAGATGTTTAAATACCATGTTCCATATAGATCTTAATAAAGCTTCATATTTCCATCCATAATTCCATCTGCTTAACTGCGGTCAGCGCCTTCTAAATCCTAGACCTACTACGTCATCCTGACATTCCTCTTGACTCGATCTGAGCGCTATCTTTCCTTAACTCTTCTCAAAACCTCAACTACGGCTTAATGTCTGCTGGCGTAGCCGATAGCATCAACTAGGTATCGGGTACAGTAGGGAATAGACATAACATTAACAACAAAGATCCGTATAGTAAGGATTATGGTTTTTCCAGTTGTGATGTACGGATGTGAGACCTGGACCATAAGAAGTGCTGAACGCCGTAGAATAGATTCCTTCGAATTATGGTGTTGGAGAAAGGTTCATCGAGTTCCATGGACGGCGGAGAGAACAAATAAGTCAGTTTTACAGCAAATTAAACCAGAGTGTTCCATGGAGGGCTTAATCCTGAAACAAAAACTGAGCTACTTTGAACACATCATGAGAAGACATAATTCATTAGAGAATACCTTAATGCTGGGGAAGATAGAAGGCACAAGGAGAAGAGGGAGGCAAAGGATGAGATGAATGGATGGCATCACGGAATCACTAAGTTCCAGCTTGGAAAATCTTCGGGAGGCAGTGCTGGACAGAAGAAATCGCCGTAATTTAGTACAAGGGGTCACGGAGAGTCGGAATCGACTAAACGAATAAAGAGAGAGTGAGTGAGGAAATGGAAACGCATCATTTAATTTACTCTCTCGATTACGCAAGCTTGCTGGTGTAGTTAGAGTGACAGGTCCATAACGCGCTACTCCAGTTAAAGGCTGAGCTATGTCCATCCAAAGTCGCGCAATGTGAAGAAGCAGTGTTGCAAACATCCTAGGTTGAGAGGGTATTCTGGCTGTTAGAAGGAAATCAGTAGTCTTTTGCAGTTAGAGAAGCTTTATCAAGCATATACAGTATTACTGTTCCCTACACCTTCTTCCTACTAGCCACAGCAGGCTCAAATCTCTCAGCCGATGGCACACGCACTAGGCCTACTCTCACCGCACTCTGCATAAAACACTTTCCTAGTTGGTTATTACTGTCCTACGAATGATTTGATGATACCACTGTGGATAACCACGTGAAAACTGTAGAGTTGGGGATTTTATTGTGACCTTTTTGTTAGGTATTAACAATTTCAACTAAGAATTATTATTGACTTTGAAGCTCTACTTTTACGCTCACTAATTAAAGCAATCAATCAATTTAACAATCAATATTAAATACTTCAAAATCTGCCAAGAGACACGAGAAAGTTTTCCAAGAAAATAAACTATTCCCGAATAACAGTGCTCCTGTATTCATAAAATCCCAGAAAATTGTTTAAGAATTAGTAATCCCCCCTTTTTCAAATGTATAATAATAATAAGAATTTCGAAATCTTGTGTGTATGTGAGAAACCAAGTATACGTCGATCTGGTCGAGCATTGTCATTGTTACAGCCCCTTTGCCTCCAAACAAAGATAATATTTTACCTTCTAACCCAAACCGTTTTCAGCATAAAAATGCACAATGCCATGAAATGCTCAGAAACACATTTTGTATCAGGTTTATAAAATATTCATAAGATTCGATCTAATTAATGATTATAAGAACTACTGTAAACTGAAGTTGAAGGGTACGTCACCCGTGGCGATGTACTTGTGCTAGTTTTATCGCGTCGCGCCGACCCAATTTATTTCGCTTTGTGCACGTTCTACATCATTCAACATTGGAAATGTTCATAGTTAATGATTTTTGTGACCTTAAACACATTTCCGATTAACATCGCCAAACATCACCGATTTTCCATCGTTACTAATCTCTGCTACCAATTTGCACTTACTTACCTGTAGGTTATGATCACTACGATGGATGAGTGGATGGCGTGATGGTCTACTAACCCTAAGATTGCAGGTTCACTCCTGGCCGTTGTAAGTGATTTTTGAAAGGCGGAAAAAATACGACACGCATGTCATACGATGTTGGCATGTCAAAGAACCCATTTGAATTCAGTAGGCCGTGTTCATAAAGGCAAAATTAATCACGGGAGTTTCCGCCCACACAAAGTTCCTCATGTCTCTACTAGAAAGCGCTATAGTGTTCAAGGAGCTTAGATATCTAACCTCCTTGACTTTCATAGTGATTAAAGGAACAACGAAATTCGACATGCAAGCTACCTCTGGGTGTCAAATTGCAAAGCTTGCACCTGGCACCCGAGTCCATACGATATTATTATTATTATTATTATTATTATTATTATTATTATTATTATCACCAACGGTCAATGATTCTGATCGTTGGATCATTTTGGAAGGTTTTCCGACCAAAACCACTGTCCTACCTCAGAACTACCGCGCCTTCTGCTGGCTTGAAAGCCCCAGGGCCACTTATTTAAGACATTCACTTTTTCCATATCCTTCACCACAAACATGCACCTTCACGTCTTGTTCAAAGATAACTGAAGGGTATTTATGTGTGTCAATTGATGGCTAATAGTGACATTTTTCGAGTACCTATAGTCAGAGAATTATAATTGCAACGAATTATATTAATTTGTTTGGCATTACTTGTTGGGATGACGACATTACTCGTATATGGTACACATTTGGATTCTAAAAGGGAATTTAGACCAGTTACTGTTTTCCGGTAAATTAACTCTATTGATGCTCTGGTTATAACTTCAATTGGACTACTTAGTAATGATTTTATATCCTGATGGAATTTGCATCCGGTAATTTTGGGAATTGGAGATCTCTAGGAATGCGTTTGAAGCTTGTGTTATAAATGCCTACAACGGCTAAAATAATGTTATCACAACTATTAGTGTTACATTAAGAATAAGCCCTTCATTTTGCTGTAAATTCTCAGACTGGAATACTTCCGTACAAAATTCGTTATGAGAATGAATGCAAAGCTACTGTAGGTTTGACATCACTGTAATAATGTTATTGCCTAGATAAACACTTATACTATCATGGTTTACGATAGAGTGTATGGAAATCTGTAAAAGTCACTTCCATACGTCTGCATTTAGTCACAAACTATTCACGGATTACTTTTAACATCCACAAGGCTCGGCTAGTTTTATTACAGGTTGTTTCCCATGAAATTACTTTCAAACACAATGGTATCATTTCATAACTCACAGACAATTATACAAAACACTAGTTGAATCTATCATTGGCCATTGTTCATGAATTACAAGTCAGGCGCACACACAGAAATTAATATCAGGTGAGATAAACGAATAGTCTGCCTTATAGAGTAACTGTGGAAGATAAAATCAAAGTGTGAAATAAAACAATTTTAAAATATTGAGACAGAGAAATTGAAGCTTTAAATAAATGTTTCGACTTGAGTAGTCTTGCGCTCATGCTGTATAAAACATAGTTTTATGATTTTCAGCATTCAAACATGCAGAACTCATCCAGTCATAAAAGTAATAACCTTAAGTTGGAACAACTCCATGGAACCCAGCGGTACATAAATCTTCCCAAGAAGTGGAAGTAAATGTAAATATGTAATGCAGAAAGCAGTTTTGATGCATGAATCGCTCACAGAGAAATGCTGGAATTTTCTGAAAACTGCATTGAGGGATTCCATAACATCAGTCTAAACATAAAGTGGAATGGATGTGGGGATTCGCTCTTTAGTCCATATCCATTGGCGTACGGTTATGGTCACTGTATGATTAAACTTCGTAGCTGCTCGTTTGGAGTCCCAAGATTCGAATCTCAGTGCTCACGTCGGCCGTTCTGAATGTGGTCTTTCTCTAAGGTGTCATCACTCAGTCCAGGAAAATGCAGGGATGGTACCTTATGTGAAGTCATGAAGCTCGTACAGTTACACAGTCTGCTGCTGTCATTAAAATATCACACGTACATCTGTATAATTAAAGCCCAACTTGTTCATAGCCCCTAACTGATTTGTATCAACAACGAAGTGTTCGTTACATATTCCTTCTCAAAGCTAAAATGAATCAGCAACAACAACAACAACCACTACAATAACAGAGGCTAGGAGACAAGCTAGCTCTAAAAGGTTGCATTGCATCAACATTCTTGTAGATATTATATTTAAAATTTGATGTTAATACCTATATACCAGGTACAAGCCTCCGTGGCTTAGGCGGCAGCACGCCGGCCTCTCACCGCTGAGTCCGTGGTTCAAATCCCGGTCACTCCATGTGAGATCTGTGCTGGACAAAACGGAGGCAGACAGGTTTTTCTCCGGGTACTCCGGTTTTCCCTGTCAACATTTCATTCCAGCAACACTCTCCACTCTCATTTCATTTCATCTGTCATTCATTTAATCATTGCCCCAGAGGAGTGCGTCAGGCCTCGGCAGCCGGCACAGTTCATATCCTCGCCGCTAGATGGGGGCTTCATTCATTCCATTCCTGACCCGGTCGGAGACTGGACGCAGGCTGTGGATTTTCACCTATATACCAGGTGAATCAGCTGCCCTTACTAATATTGTATTATGCAACCCAACTAACGCGTTTTGTCTAGAACAGGCTGTTCCAGGCGAGCAGCTCGCCAGTGAGCAGTCGATTACTCGCCGCCTTGCGTGAGTAAACCTGCAACATGCAATACAGCTCTTCCGTGGGGGCTGCCGTCACTGCGCGGTGAATACATCAAGACTGGCAGGAAGCGCATGCACTTGTGTTATGACCTTTGCCCAGTGACGTATTGGCTATCACCCCCAGTCCCTCCCCAACCGTGCTCTGAGCATCACTGCTGAGTACTCGCGTGTACGCATACTCAAACTCGTGGATTTGGAACAGCCTGGTCTAGAAGGTTGATGTTTCTCTGCACTGCTAGCATATCCCGCAAACGATACTGAACACTAATATTTTTCTCTCAATTTGACTATAGACCGTTCGAATAATATGATGTGTCAGCAGTCTATTATAGTAGTGCAATATATCATCTGATAGAAGATGTCATGCCAAGTGGCTGGGTATAATAAATTATGAAATTATTGCTTAGAACTACAATACAGTGACGTGCAAAGCGTTTGGAACAGTGGTTCTCAATACAAGATTCCATCCAACCTGTGGAACATGGAATTGATATTGCAACCATATTGAAATTCATACATGAGCTATAATCTGCAGTTAGTAGCATAGAAGAGTCATAACGTTGCAAAATGTTGCAAATTTTGTGTCCGATGGATGATTCGAAACTCCTCAGCTCATTACTTGGCAGTTCAGTGGTTATCCACATGTGCTACTACTCAGACTTGTTGGTATATTCTACAAAGAATATCATAGAGTACGTTACTACTCCAATTCGCTGTTTCAAATGCTCTCCACGCCACTATATTGTAGTTTTAAGCGTTAATTTCATGATTTGAGATACCCAGCCACTTTGCACGGCATATTCAGTCAGATGGTATGTTACACTACAATAATTGACTGCAGGTACATGATATTACTGGAACGGTCTGTAGTCACATGAGGAAAAAATAATAGTGTGCAGAGCAAGCAGAGAAATATCGACCTTGCTGAGAAAACGCGTTAGTTGGGCTGCATGAAACAGTATTATTAGGGGCAGCTGATTCACCCGGTATAAAATGTAAGATCACGTTATAAAAATTTGAAATTTTGGCTAAAACCTTTTTATTTATCCTGCACGGGGTAAACTATCATGAAATATACCCTAAGTTTAATGGTATCTGTTTGTTTGTTTTTTGTATGTTGTGAGACGTCATCAAAACTGCTGCGGCAAATGGCATGAAAACTCGTATTTCAGTATGAGACACCCCTAAAATAAAACTAAGTTACAATAAGTAAAACGAATGGATGAGGGAGTTAAGAGAATGCCTCAAATCCCGGCAGTAAGGGAACTACGCAATTTGTATAGCCTGCGTCGCTTGACATGACAAGGCTAGAAGTGAGACGCTTTTCATTATTAATTTCCTATCACTGATCTGAGAATATCGCGAAGTGAGAATGATGCCGCGAACATATGCAGTTGCAAGATATCCCTCATTCTCTTCACATGGACCTTGGGATGAATTCATACGCATGCTACATAACCTCTGTGCCTGGTGAGGAGGAGAAAATGATCGATTCTCTTCACACCTAATGTTACGCCTATAGCCGTTTCACCCAACTTCATGGCGTAGTCGTGCGCTTTAAATCGCTTAGCATGACCATGATGGGGATCTGCAGCAAGTTCCATTATTTGAATTCCGGCACTGAATGTGATTTCCTTGGGTTTTCGACACACTTTCCAGAAAATTCCTGAGGCACCTACCAGCTCTCCGATCTTAATAAAAGAGCTATACACACTACTACAGTCACCACAGAAACACACGCTGTTATAAAAATTCAACACACGTCCAAGTACACGGGGATGATGAGCAAAGATATGTCAACCACAAAATATTTTCTCGACAAAGGTTATGTTGGAATTGATTTCGTACTATAGATTCTATTCCTAGTAGTTAATTCTCACGGATCATCGGGTTAGTTTAAATTCGGCACTACATTAAAATCGATTTATAGGAATGACTGCTCTCCAAAAATCTACCTCCTAGTATAGTGGCTTGTGTTCTTGGCTGTCTTCCCGGAGGTCCGAGTTTGAATCCCGGCTTTGCCAAGAAATTAAATTCAGGTATGAGTGCTGGAATGAGGTCCGCAGAGCCTCGTGAGACGAAATTGGCAAGAGGTGGGTTTGATTCCCACTTCAGCCATCCGTGGTTTTTCACTTCATCTCCAGGCGAATGCTGGGATGGTTCCCAACTTAAGGCCACAGCTGCTTCCTTTCCAATCCTCACCGGAATTACAAATACACACACTAATACATCCATCATAATAACACAGGTTCTCAAACAATATTCCACATTCTTCCAATTAGACGGAGCTAAAATAACCACATTGTCCAAGCCCCTGAAATGAAACAACAACAACAACCATAAAGACAACAATGTTCTCCAAAAAGCTGGCGCCCATTTTTGCACCATATGACTGTTCTCTTCTTTCTTATGTAAGTAATGTGTGCAACATGAAGTCATTTGGAGAATCGATTGCTTGTATTTCTCGTAATCCATTAGTCAAATACTAGCTCTAACTACTTGTCCTTGATGGGTGCGTGGAGTAAAGGAAGGCAACTAGTAGGCCATACTACCGTCGCTGAAGGAAGATTTGGTGGAGTACGATATCGAACCAAAATATGAATTAGTGCGAAGAAGGTCAAGAAAAAATTGGAAACCTATACTCATTTTACAGTTTAGTCGTAACTGGAATCAGATAATGAATAAAACCCGTGCGATTATATTAGAATAGCCTCTCCGAAACCTCAATATCATCCAAAAAGTATGGACACTAAATAAATATATCTTTACTAAAATTTGGTACACGGCGCAAATCCTTCCACCTCCTCAAATTTTGATCAAGAAGATTGACCAAGCACTTGGTAATTATTTATGGAGAGCGAAGCCATACAGAGTTACCAGACTCCAATTGTTTGAACATATGACCAACCATGATCTGGGATTAATATCCGTTAATTGGAAATGCACTGCTCTTCTAGACCGAAATATTATCAAAATCTAACACTCTGACAACCAGAATTGCGCCAAAGCTGTTCTCAACGACTTAAGAAGTATAAATGGAAATCAATCACAGTCCCATGGTCTCAAAAGTGCAGTTTCCTCTACATAGAAAACCTTTCTCAACAGTTACGGGATTTTGGCAGAGACATTACCACACGCCAGCTTTACTCCAAGGCGAGAGGAATGACCAGTTACCTTCCTTCGATACAATCCAAACACATTTTACGGTTTTGAATTAGAATGTGGACGAACATCAACAATAAATGGCTTCCCTTACACATGAAGGAAGCGCTTTATCTCTACGATAATGAAGTTATACCAACCAGAGAAAAAAATGTTTCGTCATAACAGAATGCAGACCCTCTACTGTGAAATTTGTCAATCATTAGACAATCTTGAGCATCGAATTACTGCATGTACGGGACCATCCAGTATATGGGAATGGACCTAACAAACGATCGGCAGAATTTTGGGAACACCCTTAACTAGTGCAGTCCAAGCTCGTTGCGCGCCACTGTCATATGGCTGCTGGCTGCACTGATACGTTATGTGCTGGAGAAACTACCGACCCCACATGACCTGAATATGCCCGACTACAAACAATTTATACGGCGAGAACCTTGAAGGTACATCAACGATATGACAAATGAACTTGCCTTTCATAAGTGCCTATTTTCGCTTGAAAATGCTACAGTAACAATTATTTTCAGTTTTTGTAAGATTCCTACTATTGAACCTCTCTTCATAAGTGCAATGTACTCGTATTATACGTTTTAAATGCTACAGTAAAAATTATTTTTTGTGTTTGTAAGGTTATTAATACGTGAATAAAACAAAACATTGTAAGAAAAAGTGAACGTTGAAGTACTGACAGGCCAACAACAAAATCCAGTGAATGCGGAAGGTTGTAAGGTTATTAATACGCGAATAAAACAAAACATTGTAAGAAAAAGTGAACTTTGAAGTACTGACAGGCCAACAACAAAATCCAGTGAATGCGGAAAGAAAAACAGAAAGAGATTTCTGCATTAGTAAATATTGTATTTCCCTAGATTGAATTTAAGAACCGATAAATCTTTCTCTCCACTCCAGCGATATACTGTATAATATAGGCGGAGATATTCCGCTGCTGTTTTTGTGCTACAAGAAAGGATTCTAATGATTATTAATTGTTTCCAGGATGCGGGTGGACGGGCTCGGGGCTGGACCGTAAACCGTGACATGGCCGTTATCACATACCCTTCCACTCTTCTGTGATGGGCCCGCTGTGGAGGGGCACGGGCTACCGGCTGCTTCTGTGCGCGCTCTGCGCCGCCCTCGTTGACGGTGAGTACTACAAGCGCGCTCTCTGTGCTCTCTTATCATGGATATGTGTTTGGACTAGGGTGCTTCTGATCGGGTGCACGCAGATTGCTGCCTCGGCCAGGCGAGAAGCAGTTGTACAGTATTAATACACCGATACTTTATTTTGCACTGAAAAAGATTACCTTGATTCGATGTTCTCCGGTGCTGCTGAGGAATTGTTCTGCACTGTTGTGTCTTTGGATGTAACCTGCAACGGATACAGTTGCTGCATGGGGTATTTGTAAGTGATGTCCGTATAGAAATAAATACGCGACTGACATACAGCAGATCTTGTAGTTAATGTCCGTGTATGCTCCTCGGCATCGACATAGTGTAGCATACTAAGTTGGGTTCACGAGCAGACGTTTGGTGCAGTATTGAAGACCTTTCTAAATTAGATGTATAACAACACAGGTCAAACGCAAGTGGCTCCATGAATAATATTAGTACTGGCAAGATATGCATCATTCACGTCGAACGGGCCAAGGAATTGATTGGTTCTTCTCACGCTACTTAAACTCTGCCTCCAACCAGGAGCAAGCATGATCGATTCTTTTCACACATATGTTATATTTCACCCCAACTGCACATTTTCTTCTCAAACCCTGCGGCGTAGTTGTGCGCATGAAACCACTCATCACGACTGCGTTGGGGACCTGCTGCTGGTCCAGAGGCAGGTGGTTTAAACGCCGCTGCTGACTGTTCGCCATATAAACACGGATTATCAGACATATCTTACACACACCCAAGTACAGGGAGTTAATGCCTAAAATGTAGAAAGTCCTTAAATTTAATTAACAACAACAACTCTTGAACATTGGCATCTCACTTCATGAAGTGGCCAAGTATCTTCAAATAGTATCTGCTTGTACGCAAGGAGTGTTGGAAGCCCGTGAGCTTGCAAATTGCTTTGAATCCATATAATCCAAATAAATTGGGAAACGGGACCTTATTTCTATGTACTCTCCGTGGGCTACTTCACCATTCATAGGATGAATTCTAGACATTTCATAGTTTATAGAAGTCCACAGCTTTCAGCAAGCTAATTCATTTGCAACGTTGCTGATCTACGACATTCGTAGCAATTTCATTTTTTTAAATCTTATTTCGAATGCAAACAGTTGTCTCATGACATAGGTCTTAATAATTTAGGGCATTGCTTCGTAAAGACCAACAGCGCTGCCATGCAACTGTTAACCCTGGAATGACACACTGGAGTCTGAGCGACCCTGTGGTAAACAAATTATCAAATAAATCTCTTATATGAAACTGCAGGCTACCGAGTCATGTTTGTAAATTGTATAAGCACCTTGTCGCACTCAGATAGTGTCATTCAGATTTATCAGCGAAAGCAAACGTCCGTGGGACAAAAGTAAATATAACTTAGGGTTGAGGAAACCCCAGTGTGCCGTTTACGGTTGCCTTTTCCTGGTGTGTGCCTTCCTGCTGCAGTTCCTGCTATGTGATTTACAAGGTGACACGTGTATCTTTAGTGCTACAGACAGTGTATGGAATGACCAATTCCAAGGAAGGACTATCAGATTGTTACATTAGGGTGTGCGAAACCAATCTGCCAGAGCCACCGTGTCATTGTATGTGTAGATTGCGAACGTCTCCTCTGAAGCATTTTCTAACCTCTCGCCAAGGCGAACTATTAGTGATATTAATTAGTAGTGTCTGTTTTATAACTGTTTAATAACTGTACTGTAAAAATGTTCTAAAACTTGACGATAGTTGTCCTCTGTGCCAGCGAGAAATACATATTTATGAATCTCTGTAATTTTCAGGCTGTAACTGCTTTTATTGTAATTATAATTAATGAAATAAAATACATAAGCACTAGAGATTATAATAGTCATTTACCGGTGTTCTCTAACTATACAGTAAACAGCTAGAATAAGAACAAGTGGTGAAGTTCAAAGAATATGATATTAATGACTGCAATTTGATTGGGTCGAACAAACCCCACTGTGCTATTTACGTATGTGCTTTGTGAGTGTGCCATTCCAGGGTTAAAAAGCTTGAATTGCAAAATATTGTAATCGAAAAGTCATTTAATGATGTTGAAGGTGGAATGGTCTGTCCAATTCGGGATTTTATCTCCCATTCAAGACCTAAACATTCGATAATGATCCTTCTGTAGGTATTATAACCTTTCTATGCGTGGTAGTCTAAGTTTCAGAATAGCATTTCTGTGACTTGTGGTTTAAGACTTCTAGTGTTGGGGATCTAGATTTGAATATCCGAAACGACTATTCAATACATTTATTTATTGATTTATTTATCTACCAGTTAGTCAATCAAGGGATATGTTAACCTTTTGTGACGTCATCTTCTAATTTATAGAATAGAGCTTCCATTATTCTTTCAATTAACCATTTAAATTTAACTTGTATGCGTGTCGAATGACTCAAAACTTGTGTGGATTTAATTCCTTTTTTGCTGCCGTGATGAAGTTTCATTCATTCATATGTTGCGATGCTCTTTAACCTTGTTTATCTCCACGAGTCACTCGCTTCAGGTCTTGCGTGCGGAGCGCGCTATATTCGTGGAATTAATGAGCGCAGATCTGATTAGGATGTAATTTGGACAATTTAGCACCATAAAGGGAGACGGTTTCAACGTACTCTAAAGAGAAATAATTAGTCTTAATTGTAGGCGTCCTCGGCCTTATATTTACGCTTTACCAGATTTCTCCAGCATCATGTCGGCATATTAGTATCTCATCTGAGGCTGATGATGATATCTCGACGTTATTTCAATAAATGCTTTAAACGCACTTACCAAAAGTGTTATTTATCCTTCCCTGAGGCAGTATTCTACAGATAGATTTCATACAAAAGGCATATCTTGAGGCTAACTACACTTGGGAATGTTGTAGCCTACTTATTGTTTCATTTACGTGGCTTAACTATTGCGGTCATGAGCCTCGTGTATTTGGGCGTGTTCTGAACCGGTATCATAATCTAAGAGTTGAGTCTCATATTTTAAAAGAAGGACACTCAGGGAGCATATGATAAAGGACTGAAAATTGAAGAGAATTTCTAAGAAGATGGAGAGTAAGAACAATTCGTGACGCTTCGGGAGTGTTGAAAGTCAAAACCACTTAAATTGGCCAACCTTCTTTGTGTAATGATGAACACTAATTGTGGAAATGATGTCTTAATAGATGTTTTGTCATCCGCTGTCTATAACACACCCGTCATCCCCTATTTATAACACATCATATATAGTGAATTTTCAGTTGTGTCGGCCATTGTAGGCGTGTGGCATGGGACAAATAAAATATTGCCAAACCCACGCATACGGTAATCGTAGCCGTGTGGTGTTTGATTTAAGCTGCGCTCGCTCCGCTCGCGTTGTTCGCTTAGTTGTGTTTCTATGATAAGAAAGCTTTACATAAAAAAGCAAGCCTAACCAGGGGCTAATGCTCCAGACCCCTTGCTTGTAGTACAAACAGTAATTTTCTGACAGACATAGGCTAAGCCAATAGTATATCACTCCGCTTCGAAAGCCAATAGTTTCTTGATCCGCTCACTTAGCTTGCTACGCTTGACCTGTGTCGTGTATTTTGTGTACCATACATTGCCAACAGTGAAATGACGTCAATATATTATGCGTGTGTGTGTCTCGGTAACAGTTGAAGATAACTAATGTGCCTCTTTCAGTAGCAGTTTAGCAGTGACAAGGAATGACAATTGCCGTCGTTGAATGAACATGAAATAACGACTAAAGTCACTAAGAAACCCTCAGTTAAATGAATAGTAGGCCTATCCTTCAATCCATATTTCCACGAAAGTGAAAGAGACCTGACTGGGGGAACATTACGCTCAACTGTGCCGTAGTCATGGAAGTGTAATGGCCATGCCATTGAGGTGATTTGTGCTTCTATTTACAATTCCTTGGGGAATTTCGTAACAATGCGAAGGTACTTAATATTTCAAGGCAAACTTGACAATCACATTTACGTTACGTTAAATCCATATAGGCTACATTTTACTGTAGGCTACCACTCAAAGGTCATTTCTGGACCCAAGAATAGGACTAGCTACTGTGAGAATGATTGACTTAGAACAGTACAATCGATGTTGCTCTACATTGTAAGGACATGTTTACCAACCAATGGTATGACTCATCTCCGTAGCAACGCGCTTCAAGTGAAGACTGGGTAGTTGCCCCGTTCAATAACCTGAGGTTTGATACACCCTATAAAGTGTGCTTTCTATGACTTTTTCCTGCCGCGTCGTGGTGTAGTGGTTAGTATTGTAGTCTACCAACCCTGGAGTCAAGGATTTGCGTCTCGATTTTATCAAGGAATGTAATTATACTGTAAAGGTTACACTCAGCTTCGCGAGGTAAGCAACCACAGAATAGGTAGATTTATTTCCCACCTCAGTCATTCTACAAACTGATTTCCATTCAACTATAGGGAAATGGGATGGTACCTAGCGCTGCCTAGTGTAAGAAATGTTCTGCACACTGTCAAGCAGATGGAACGGATGAGTATGATATCGTAAGTCTTAAATTCAATAGCAACAACAAGAACATATTATTCCTAAATTGCTCTTGGGATACCCATGGTTTGGTATCTTACTTTAATTCACAGGACACCAAACAAAATCATATACCTTAAAAATTAGAACTACTACTACACTGTCTTTTTTCTGAGATCCTTAGTGAGGAGGCAGTGAGTGCATTGGAGGGGATATAGGGAGGCAGGGAAGATTTCGAGCTTAGTTATTATTACACCAAATATTGGTGGGCAATAAGAATATGAAGTAAATTGTTCCCAGAGCATTGAGATATTATAATCTGAGACGTAGTATGTTAATAGGATACTGATTTATTCAATCGCAAAATACTATTTTAAGGTAAAATACAATTGTAAGAATGTACAATTCACAGATCCAATTGCATGCTCACCGTTGCATTAAACTTAATAATATAACAATTCTTACGTTCCTTAATTTATGTATGTTCTTCGTAACAAACGAAAAGAACCAAACCATGTAGTCTCAGAATATAAAGAGGCTATATTTATTTTTATCTTCTGTAGCATGATTATAGAAAGTTGTTAGAGCCAAGCTAACGCGAGTACAATTGACGTCTTGTACGAGCAAACACTCGATTTAACTCCTGTGGATATTAATATGTGTAGGGTTTTCACAAACTAACATATTGTAATTAATGCAATAATAATAATAATAATATCGTATGGCCTCGGATGCCTGGTGCAAGCTTTGTTAATTGACACCCAGAGGGTAGCTTGCATGTCGAATTTCGTCGTTCCTTTGAACGCTATGAAAGTCAAGGAGGTTAGATATCTAAACTCCTTGACACTACAGCGCCTTCAAGTAGAGAATGGAGGAACTTTGTGTTGGCGGAAAATCCTGAGATTAATTTTGCCATTGAACACGGCCTACTGAATTCAAATGGGTTCTTTAACATGCCAACAACGTATGACATGAGTATCGTGATTTTTGTCGCCTTCAAAAATCACTTACCATGGCCAGGGGCGAACCTGCAATCTTGGGGTTGGTAGTCCGACACTATAACCACTCACCCACCGTGGCAAGCTAATGCAATAATATACTGTATTGTTGAGAGTATAAGCAATGGGTTGAATGTTTACTCGCGAAGCTCCATCCTGATTGAAATAATCCATACAATACATGCATCTCGACCCACCGTGGCGGTGGATAAAATCACAAGCTAAACAACCCTTGCATTCGTGACCTTGCCTGAGTCCGATTTACATTGTGTAGTATAGTATATACTCTTTTTTAGTCGTTGCGGACATTTAAAGGTAGCGGAGACTCAGCTAAATCCTCAATATTAAGGGATTTGTCTAATTAAGTAATATTCTCCTCTCTTTCTTGTCGGATATCTATATACGTACAATTCTGTCTAACAAAGAAAACGAACAGGAAAACTCAGCATCAAACCTCAGCAAATCTAGGATTTTGCAATGCACGTTGTAGGACTTTGCTCAGATATACCGAATTTGTCCCGTCAGGGGAGCCTCGTTGTGATAGCGAACCTCATAGTACTTCCTTCCTAGAGGAGCTAACAGCTTGGGTGGGAAGGCAAATACACCATAATTATCAATGGGCAGATTACTTTGCTGCTACGCCCCTTAAAACAACAATAACTAAATAACTATACCAAAATTACTATCCTTACCGCTAAGCTGAGTTTTGCTGTGTTACAACATTATACGTTGTTTAAGAGACCTCATTACGATACAGAGGACTTAAAGGGAATGTGGACAGCTTTAATCCCCCAGGAGATATTCCTTCTGGACGGCCTTAGAGAGGTGTGCAATTTATTGGAATGAAATAATGAATATAAATTGGTCTTAATTCTTTATTCAAAATAATTTTATAGGCCATTTGCTGACATATTTTAATACCTAACTTGCTCATGTTTTATCCCCAGTAGACTTATAGCCTTTCCCTTAAGGAATTGCGTCTGGAAATTTTCGGAATTGGGAATCCTGAGCTGGATCCACTTTCTCTTGTTTTATTAACTTTGGATGGTAACACCTCAATCAAGTGATTTCACCCCAGTGGTCTACGGATCTTCGAATAGTTCAAGGGCCGACGTCAGTAATTAATGAATTTTGAATCCCTCAGTTTTAAATGTACACAAGAGCTAGAATAATGTAATTAAAACAAAACGTGTGACTTTTTGCATTAGGAAAACTCATCTTCAAGTGGAAATTCTAAACACTCATTCTTCTCTCCTTTTCTTAAAATAAAATGTAAATAAGACTATTGTTTAAACATTTGGGATAATTTCAGCGCTTTGCAAACATTTTTACTCCACAAGTCATGAAAAGTAAAAAATTACAAGTTTTAAAACTGACATTGAGTCTAATAACTTGCACACCTCTGTACTGACTCAACCTCGGCTTTCATCGGATTATCTTCAATCGGTGGATCACTCGTAGAGTGATCGCTTCAAAACTAGTTTGGTTCCCGGTTGAGAAATTCAAATTTGTGAAGTGCGGAAAATTTAATGGCACTCTCAATCGTGCGATATCGGATCGTAAAAGATCTTTTGTATCACATTTGGTGATTACAAAATTAAATAATAAAATCTCAGCTATACGTCACTGAATATAGCTCTGGATTTGATATAGTTGACACTGCTGAACGTAAAGTCAAAATTGGAGAGTGCATCCCACTCAAAGACGCTATTCTGGTCCTAAGTCAGCGAATGATCTAAACTAGGTAGCTGAGGCCAATCAATTTTGATTTTATTATTGGTATTATTATTAATAATGTTGTTGTTATTATTATTTTTATTGTTGTTATTTTGAGGAATATTTAGATTCTGTTCTCAGGCGCTCAAACCGAACTTTTCGTTCGATGGAATCAATATGATAAGTAGGTTTTATTATTAATTTTACTTTTCGGAGCTATTATTATTACCAGTATATACTTCTTATTAGACTATACTCGCAAAGTAAAACTATGTTTTACATACTGTTCTCTAATTTTTCCAGTTTTAAAATCTTCTATGATAAGTTTGATGTATCAGGTCATGTAATGAACAAATATTTGATCCATACTGTATATCTGACCCATGCAAGATTCGAACCCACACGACCACGTTTATTTTAACCCTTGATAATTTTAGACGCTTTATTTCTCATTAGGCAATGTTACACCTAAGACACTAATGTCTTCCGATATGTCATACTGTTATAGTTGCCAGCTGAAAAATCAAATTCGTTATAGTGAGCAGTATTAAATCACTGTTATTATTTTAACAGAACATTACCAAGATTTTCAGCAAATAACATATAGCATATTTTTTCCTAAATGTATCGGTATACTGAGTATACCGGTACCTATAACTCTTTGTCCTTATCAAGGAGTAGACTATAATTGAATGTTCGTTGTAGTAGCGGGTACTGCAACCTAGCAGTGAATTAATGTATATCATGTACGCCTCTGACTATTAATGTTGAATAGGCGGGCAGTTTAAAGCAACCAGTAGGGATGTGATCCAGCTGGAAGTGCTTAAAGGTAATCGGAGCACGGTCACGACTAGAAGTTGAACTAGTACAAAATCTTAATACTTCAGGAGGCCAGGGATCTGCAAAGCTGAATGTTTGGAACAATTACTCACGTAACCCGCAAAAGAACAGCATCGTACAGAGACATTGAGAAGGCTATGTATGACAACGTGTATCTTGTTTTCCTATTCTCCTTTTTATTTTGTCTTCTGTTTATATGCGATGATGGGGTTGGGATTATAAATAAACGAGTGTATGCATTAGCCTCTCCTTTGAGCTAAATAGCATTTTATTTAGTATCTGTGGAGAGAGGTCATCCACATCTATTGTAAAAGAATTCAATTTAAAAAAATACTAACTCTGGTAGGTTTCGAAGCCCAGCCAACGACGTGAAAGACCAACACTCTAGCACAGAGCCAAACATATCCATAACATATCACAGTTATTATCCGACTTGGTTACAACGTGTTAGCAAATAATGTCTTAAATTAAACGATTTCTTCACTGCAGTAGGCCTACATCTTCATTACGAATCATTTCATACCAAGTATATATTATTTAGCCCTTATCAGTAGGCTATATTGCATGCTACATACTTAAACTACTGAAATATAGGACAGGCACAAGAGGTGAGCTGCCATCTTGTCATGTGACTGAGACGGCTCAGCTCTTTTAAGTCACTGATAAAGTGTATTATTAGAATATAAAATTATAATTGGTTAAACCATCCTCGGTTCGATAATAGAAATTTGAGGGTCTTAACTTATTAATTATAATGCTTTCATAATTCATACGGTCGCCATCTTTAAATGGTACGACTGATGACCTTGTAATTTGGACACAGGATGCGTCCCTAAGAAGGTATGGTTTTACCAAATTTGGTGAAGATCCCATGATTAGTTTGGTCGCGATTTAATGTAAAGCTTTGACCATTTGAGTGGCCGCCAATAAGTTTTCGTAAATATGGTAGCAATATAGAACATGACACTAAGGTGCCCTTTGCTAGTGCTACCTCTATATCAAATTTCGTTCAATTCGGTTTCGTCGTGTGCCAATTGATAGTGAGGACAGACATACACACACACTCACACCCAGGTAGACACACAATTTTTGCCACTGTGTAGATCTCATAAGTCTACTTTCATTTTTTTGCAAAAATCAAAAGTAAGTTAAAATTACAGTCTGAAACAGCTGTAATGGTAAAAAATACAACTGCTGGAAAGAATTGGGGACACGATAGGTTAGTCACATGCAATGAAGTATGCTTGGTATTTTTAAACTGTATGATAAAAGTGTACACCGGGCTTCAAAACTTGTTAGCTTCGACCGGGGGGGGGGGGGGGGGGGGGGGAACAACGACAAAGAGATTTCAACTGGAACATTTGGGATACTCCCTGTTATTTAACTCGCAACATTCCTATAACATTTGTTTGTGCAACAAATGAGGGCACTAAAAATAGTTACTTTTAGTGATCTCTTACCAAGCCAGGACAATCAATCGGTGTATTGAATGTACTGTAGTTCGGTTTTGTGTGCCACCGAATGAAATCTCATGTAGCCTCCCTGCTTGCCAATTATCCGGTAACACAACCTGGTAACTGGTTCTACAACAGAGTAACATGTCTCTCTGATTATACCCTCACTGTGGCCAGAGGGAGGCTCACAAACATAACATAACGCTCAGCGTGCTTCAACTACTTTCGCATGTTCCTTTCATGATCCACTGATTAATTTTATGTTTTATTTATTATGTCAACATTTTGATTGAGTGATGGAATGAGATATACAGTATTTTGACTGATCTTCAGTTTGGTGAAATAAAGTATTTATTAACTGTTCAGGATTAGTATTAGTAAAATGATTGATTTCGCCGGTCAATGTAGCGAATTACATTAAATTAAAAAGTGCATGACTAGTACTGACAAACCAAACCAAATAATTTCAGAAATGCTACAAATTAATGGATTACAAATGAAAATATTACACGTTTCACAAATTTTAATTATAAAAATTGTATTAATTTACACTCTTTATGTCTCAATAATTGTACGCTGGGACAAACAGATGGGAGCACTGGCGAGAGGGTACTCGTAATAAATTGATAAGGGCTAGTTTAGAGATAGCACGTTAGATGTCGCTGTTCGTATGAGCTGACCCAGATGGTAGGGTATGCTGATGAGACTGAGGGTAGGGAGGTTGCCTAAGAGGTTAATGAGTCCGGCTGTAGAGATGTAGTGATGCAGAGACAAACCAAGAAGGGGATGGCTGGATTCACTTTCAACGACTCCAAATTGAGAGGTGTAGAAGCAGAGGAGGTCTCAGTGCTAACTGCTAATCTCGGATCATGGAGGTGACTTATTTGCAAAGAGGGACTTGGAGACCTCACTGAACGCTGGGAGGCAAAGCAGTCTCGAATGTAATTTAATGAATATACTGTTCTACAGTATACACATGATACATACTTATCTTCCAAGCCTAAAGAAACGTTTTTGTAGAACCAGATCTGATGATGTTCTTCTGGTGAACGAAACGTATCACTAAACACCCTTCCCTTTCTTTATCCATGTAATCATTCCTAGGTTAGTAGAAGTGAATAGATAAGTGTCAAACCCGACACCATTTAATGGCGCTCAATGACGTGTTGGCTGACTAGAAAGCAGTTATTTTACTAGATTACGATAACAACACTGAAAACGTGCTTCTAATGTTTATATTATTATTATTATTGTTGAACAATACCTACATAATAATAACAGGGTATCTCTCTTTCCCCAATTGTATTAACAATAGCAACGAAATGATACAAGATGAGGTTAAGGAGGAGGAAAACACCTGACCTATGAACGTCCAGACTTACAAGCTCAATCAGTTTGAAGCATTGTTGTTTTTGTGATATTGTTTACTTCATTTAGGGGTTTGGAGTTAAGTCAACAACCCCGAGTACTTGGGTTTGAAGTGGTCATATCTCATAACGTGTGTTTCTGTGGGAACAGTAGTAGTGTGATCAGCTGTAATTTTAGGGTGACGGAATCAATTAGTGCCGGGACTTGAAATAAGGTAATATCCAATCAGTTGCCAGTAGGGAGTGTGTAAAATCCTTAGAATATCCAAGCACAGGATGGTCGCTGACAGTGACGAGATTCTAGTTTCGGAACTCCAAATTTCAAGCTCCCTATTTTTGTTGTTGTTGATAATTAATTTAAGGGCTTAATGCATCGTTGTCATTCAGCTACGTCTACTTCGGTGTGTATCTGTGTGTAGGGTGTGCCTGATGATCTGTGTTACTGAGGTGTGTGCAATTGAAATTGAGACTAGGATTGGGAAACGAGGTGGCCGTGACTTTAAATTAGGAACCATCTCACCGATTGTCCTAAGTTTAAGTGGAAAACCAGGGCAAAACACTTCTAGGTTGGCTGAGGCGAGAATCAAACCCATTTTGTCTCAGATCCACCTCACGAGGCTGAATTTATACCGTTCCGACATTCAGAACAGGATTATATTTCTTGGTAGAGTAGATAATCAAATCCGGGATCCATGGCAACGGAGCCTTAATTAGGTACATCAAACCACAGTCAGCAGTACTCTCTACTGCAATCGTGTTTTGAGATATAACGCGCTCAGCTATGCTGATTTTTTGTATTCATCAGGAAAGAGAAATCACTATATGGAAAATCAAAACCTTTCTACCTTTTCACCTTTCTTCCTCCCTATCTGAACATGGTGATAACTCAGAGCAGGGTGCAGCTATTTGCTGTTTGGCTTGTTGCTTGTTCGGCCTCATTCGAGGATTAACTTCCGTTCATATGAGAGTCATGAATAATGTTTGTTTGATCGCGGTCTCATCAGCCACTGCATCATTACACTGAGATGTGCATAGCTTACTGTATCCTCCCCACTACCTGATATTTCTCACTTAATGAAGGAAGTAAAAATGATTTCTATGAAAAAGTCAAAGCTTCTAGCAATTATGTTGTCATCATCCCTGCAATGGCCTCCATGTTCCACCCATTAAAACATAAATCACTACTAATCATCCATTCTCAAGGTGTCCCTCCTAAGAGTCGCCACTCGCATTTCTCCTCATGTTCATTTACATACCAATTAAGAATTTGTATGATCAAATGAAATAATAATAATAATAATGTTATTGGTTTAACGTCCCTTTTAACTACTGCGGTTTTTAGAGACGCCGGGCTGCCGGAATTTTGCTCCGAAGGGGATATTTATCGTGCCAGTAAATCTATTGACATGGCTCCCTTCGCATTTTCACACCATCAATTGCCAGCTGACTTCGCCAGGATGCGATCCTACTACCTTGGACACTGTGGGCGAGAACGTTACCGCTGAGCCAAGCACTCAGCCATGTTCAAATACATCCAGCCTTTATAATAATCACTGTTCATTTAGCTGCATCATGTTATGCCGGTCCAAACATAGAAAGTAATTTTCTGTGGCATTAGAAACAAAATATGGTATAAGTATAACTTAACACTTTGAATGGATTGGTTGCATCTGATTAATCCATCACGACATCATTTCAAGAAAGTTTGTCGGGAAACTTTACGATGATCGGGCAAACGAAACAAGAGCATTTTTCTATTTTTAGCCTATTTTCATTTATGAAAAATTAGGCTTATGAGATCACCTTTTGTCCGTGTGTCTGTCTGCGTGTGCGCGCGTGTGTGTGTGAGAGAGATGGTGTCCCCCCTAATAACATCTAAACGGCTGGAGCGATTTCAATGAAACTCGGTAAGTTCATAGCAGTATCCCGGAAGACCCCGACCGTGCCCGTCAAATCTTGTTACGTCTCAACAATCCAACATGGCGGCTGTGCGAAATATTTCACCAGCATTCAATATCTCCGAATATATTACCGATATCAACCTGGAATTTTGTACCGTGATAAAGGGAACTACTAGAAATTCACCTATGTGACCTTTAAAAACCTGGTAACTACAAAACCAACATGGCGGCCAAGCGAATTTTCGACATTTAAATAGACGTTTCTCGCGATTTAACCAACCAAACCCAATAAAACTTGGTACAGTATATATCTATACACATTGTAATGCACCGACATCTAACTTCGTTCAATTGTTTACCTAACCTCAAGATGGCGGCTGTGCGAAATATTTCACCGGCATTCTATATCTCTGAAACTATCAGCGATATCACCCTGAAAATTTGTACGGAGATAAAGGGCACTACTGGATGTTCATCTATAAGACTTTCAAAAACCGGTTAACTACAAAACGAATAAGGCCGCCAAGCGAATTTGAAAATTTAAAATAAACCTTTCTCGCGATTTAATGAAACTTGGTACTGGAAATGTTTATACACATTGTAATGCAATGGTATCTATTTTAGTTCAATTGTTTACATAACCTCAAGATGGCGGCTGTGCAAATTTTAAAATTAAGTTTTTATTTCTTGTGTCGTAATCATGCGATCGTAGTGAAAGTTTGAATAATCAACCTACGCAATAATTTTCCTTTAATGGTACATGACTCAATGGCCTATACATAAAACAATCCAACATGGCGACCATCCAAAACATTTAGATGGATCTAAATTTTTACGAATCTATTACAGCAATCAAACTGAATGTTTTAATGTTCATAGGGGCTATGAACATAATTTCACCTATAGGCCTTTCAATAACCTCGTGATCACAAATCCAACACGGCGGCGACGCGATTTATAAATATTCACATGGTCTTTTCTCGCAATTTAACCATCCGAGTGCTGTGACACTTGGTACAGTAAATCCTTATACAAATGTTAATCCACTGGCATCTAGTTTTTTCAATTGTTTCCATAACCACAAGACGGCAGCTGTGCGAAATTTTAAAATCTCGTTTTTACTTCTTGTGTCCTAATCATGCGATTGCAGTTTGAATACTACACGTACACAATAATCTTCATGTAACAGTACATAACTCGAAGACCTACATATAAAAATCCAATATGGCGACCATCCGTAATATTTAGTCGGTTCTCAATATCTACGAATCTATGACAGCAATCAAACTGAAATTTTGTATGTTGTTAGAGGCAATTAACATAAGTAGGTTAAATTAAAATAGGCTGTATAGTTCTTCACGGAACTACTTGTTAAACTAGCAATACCCGTCAGGGCTTTGCCCGCAACAATTGTATAAACATTACACATTACATTTAGATACGACTCCCTCATCAATGCCAAGATTTATTTTCAGTTCAGTATGAAACATCCCGTTTTACGATACCATCGAAAAGATTTGTAAGGCACCATGCTGAGTATTCTACTCTCTCTCTTGATATAGAGTTGTACGTTGCTTTGCTTGAATTGTATTTTGGTATTGTTCTATACATGATCAACATAGAATATATTCTATTCTTTTATTCTCATCAAAGTAAAAACGTATCTTAGTAGATGTTATTGTTGAAAGTAATACATTATTTATCACGTCAGGCTAATACAGCAAATTACTATTACCACTGAGTTGTTCTTGTTCCTGGTTTCACATTGCCTCTACGTACAACGAAAATTTTAAATGTCAAAAAGCTACTAACTTAGTGGCTATAGAGAAAGAAAGAGAACTCGAAAAGCCGCTTCCCGTGAAGATCGTGTCGCTATATTTATTATTTATTTATCGTACGGCTTTTAGTACCGGGAGTGTCCGAGGACATGCTCGGCTCGCCAGAGGCAGTAGCTGCTACAAGCAGACACCCCTAGGGTGAGCTACAAGTTCCGTTCAATTTCAAGTAGTTCCAACTTTCGCCACCAGATATCAATGATACCTAGTGGTGAACGTTGGAACTTTGATAGAGCGTTACAACGAAATCTAACCTAGAAATTTAGCCCCACACAAGGTTAGTCTGTGGGACGATCATTTGCCTGCCATAAATCTATGACATGGGACCATCGGCTTTACTTTCCCTCCAAAGGAAGGCATACTGAAGGATTTTAACGCTCTTAAAAATCCGTAGCTATAAAGAAGAAAGTATGTTAGTTTCATGCTCTTCTGGCAGATCTACCAATTTATGCGTGTATTCTACCTACGTCCATACAATAGCGTCAGTCAGCCGTCTGGTGATGAACAGTAGATTTTTTTCCTTTTTTTATAATATATAATCTCATTGACACACATTTTTTGCCACATTGATCTATTGAAAAAGGATGTTAGGTCCCTCACGAAACGTATAGGTTATGTCATTAATTTATTACTTTTCACGCGGCATGACCCCAAAATGGATGGCGCGTTTCCTGCCTACGTCCATGTAGTCGCTTCAGTCAGCCGTCTGATGACGAAGAGAGATATTTTTGTAAGCACTTTGACACACATATTTGGTCACATTGTTTCGTTCTATTAAAATTAAATTCAATAACCTTCATGGGAATGCACACAACAAAGTTTCATCGTAGTCTGATGAATGGTATAGGAACGCAATCGGGACAATCATGCAATGAAACCACAGGAACTGCCACTATCCGGTATTAAATACACTGATTTGTTGAAATGATTCGCGTGGCAAGACTCCTGAAATGACTCGCGCACCAATTACAGTAAAATGGAGTTACTAACTCAGAAATCTCCTCGTGCCTGCGCACAAATCACCGAAGTTAATTTGTTGAAATAATTCAAGAGGCAACAAATAATTGTAGAATCGCCACATTCGCCACCTATTGTAAAATTATTTTTATTACTCAGAAACCATCGTGGGTGGGCGTATAACAATTGACCAAAGTTTCATCGCAATCGGAAGAACGGTATTGGAACGTATATGGGACAATCATAAACGTAAGCACAGAAATTACCGCTAACATATTATGTGAAATACACTTTTGCTAAAACAATTCGTGCGCCTACACTCATTCGTTAAAACGTTTCGCGTGCCATCTATTGAAAAAGGGATTTACTAAATTAGGAGCCTACACAGCAACTCACCAAAGATTCCTCGTAATTGGATGAACGGTAGCCTATATGATCTGATATGGGACTTTGTTGAAATTATTTGCGTGCCATCTATTGTCAAATGGATTTACTCATTCAGAAACCTTCGCAGGAGTGTGCACATCTGCACATATGGTTCGGGCGTGACTGGTTTTCATGAGAGTTATGATAGAGAAACACGTTCTCACATAGTGAATCTTACAGGTGCAGCGAGGATATTTGTCTTAATTTGGTATATTTTTGTATATGTTTGACTTTCTGTAAAAAGACTGCGAATGCATTGCAAAGGAATCCTGACCTTATTTACTAGATTCTGTGAAAGGTTATGTGACGATTGTCGTTAGGAGAGCTGATCGATCCCTGTGTTAAAGTTACAGTTGAACACATGACGATAGAGGCCTTATGGCTATGATAGATCACAGCAATCCACACGACCATTTGTCACCCATTTATTTTATTATTGCTGAGACAGGAGATATATTCCTACAAACATTTCACCGGAGCTACGGGTCACTTGTCAGTGACATATAGCGTGCACAGGTAACGGGGCTTATTTTTATAGATCTATTTATAAATAAAATTGAGATAGAGCATTCGGAAGGTCGGTGCACTACTGGAGTATTAATCTTTAGATATTGATTGGAAAAGTGAATAAACTCGGGACTTCAAATATAACCTAATCTAAGATATATTCTGATCAGAATCTGGAAATCGTTAAAGAGAAGAAAGAATATTTCATGGCCTCCACTCATGCACAAGTTTGCGTTCCAAGAGTCGCTTGGGCGGAAGTTCATTACTTACCGAGTTAAAGACTTGGCTAAACACAGTAATCCGCTTCTGAGACAGTTTAGATTTAAAGCAGAACGATCCAACTGCGGGATGTCTGTGATTGGTACAATTACTGCCCTCCAGAACACACGAACGAACCAATATTACTGCTCAGTAAACAGGGACACGTAAAAAAATATGCTCATTTGGGAAGGCATTTTACAGTGCAGATGGGCCAATCATTTACACAGGAACCAATTCACTGTTGCGTAATGTGCGTAACGAACCGTATTGGTGGTAGGATTCTGTGGATCAAATAATTGATTAAATGGTGAATTGAGAAGGTTATTGGAGGGAAAATCTAAAGCCATGATTTATAGAAAGAGACAGTGTTAGGCTTAGCCTGTACAATATACTATGTATGCAGAGATCACTGCATGGCATACGAGCAATACTTCGGTTGTTGTTTCGCTCAGAAGCTTGTGACATCATAGTTATCAATCCCGTGTACTTGGGTATGAGTGAAAATGAAAATCCACACCCTGCTTCCAGTCTCCGACCGGGTCAGGAATGGAATGAATGAAGCCCCCATCTAGCGGCGAGGATATGAAGTGTGCCGGCTGCCGAAGCCTGTCACACTCCTCTGGGGCAATGAATAAATGAATGACAGATGAAATGAAATGATAGTGGAGAGTGTTGCTGGATTGAAATTTTGACAGGGAAAACCGGAGTACCCGGAGAAAAACCTGTCTGTCTGCGTTGTGTCCAGCACAGATCTCACATGGAGTGACCGGGATTTGAACCACGGACCCAGCGGTGAGAGGCCGGCGTGCTGCCGCCTAAGCCACGGAGGCTCTTGTACTTGGGTATGAGCAGAACCTTTAAAGTAATCCGTGTTATTTCAGTGTTAGTATGAGTGTGTCATTGGAGGTAGTATCTGGAAGGAGGCGACCATGGACAGCAGTTGGGTATCCATGCGGCATATGCCTGGAATTGCAGTGGAAAACTATGAAAATCTTCTTCATGCTTTATTGAGGTGGGTATTGAACCAATATCTCTTCAGTTGTGTCTCCAAAGTAGAATAGTCCTACATCACTTTCCAGCCCACAGATCAAAAATTAATTTTCTGGCAGAGATGGAAATCGAACCTTGGAATTCAGAAATAGGAGCCAACAAAAGATCACGTTCCATAATGTCTGCGTGGATGATCCCTACTTCTTGCAAATCCTTGTCTACCTCACAAAACCAGGGGACCTTGGTTTTCTTGTTAAGAAAATAGAAATATCCGGTTGGCGATTTGGCTTTATTATTATTGTTATTATTATTAATTTTACTATCAATATTATACAGACATACATACATAAATACATTTTTATTTGATACTGGTTAGCCTTTCAGCATTCATTCTAGTCTGCAAACCTACATGATCCCCTATTAGCAGTTAGCACTGCAGACTTCTGTGTTTCATCACCTCTCCCTTCGGTGGCGTAGTTGGTAGCATGCTGAACTGCTGTGCCCAAGATAGCGGGTTCAAACCCGGCCGAAGTCGTCGGATTTTTAAGAGCGTTAAAATCCATCAGTATGCCTTCCTTCGGAGGGGAAGTAAAGCCGGCGGTCCCATTTCATAGATTTATGGCATGTAAAGGATCCTTCCACAGACTAAACTTGTATGGAGCTAAATTGCTAGGTTAGATTTCGTTGTAACGCTCTATCAAAGTTCCAACGTCCACCACTAGGTATCATTGATATCTGGTAGTGAAAGTTGGAACTACTTGAAATTGAATGGAACTTGTAGCTCACCCTAGTGGTGTCCGCTTGAAGCAGCTACAGCCTCTGGCGAGCCGAACATGTCTTCGGACACTCCCGGCACTAAAATCCATATGATAAATAAATAAATAATTTTGAAATTGCTCAACACTTAATCTAACCATCGCCTCCTAGGTCTACATCTGCTTCTCTTATCCTCTACAGATGAACTAATTAGCGTCTTAAGTAAGCACTCCTTCCCATTCTCTTCACATGACCCCATCTGAGTACTCTCGCATGATGAAAAAAAAAACCATTTTTTTGATTTTGGCGCCAAAAAAATCTTCATTCTTTTCTGAATCGAAATATATACAGTTTGTTGGGGTTTTGATGTCTACAAATACCTTAAATTGTTTTTTTTTAATTAGCGTTCCATGATCTGAATAATACACTTTTAACTTTGCCAGCTGTTTTCCGTTAATACTCATTTATCGTGTCTAAGTAGGGTAACCAAGGGTTAATAGGGTCAAAATATTATAAAACCTTAGGTCCGTTCTCAACTTCAAAATATATTACATTCAGAACATACCATTATTTACAGCCATATTTAAGTAACAATTTCCTTAGAATGTTCATATTTTTTTCTCAACTAACTCTCTGTATATAAGCTAACACATTTCAGTGCACTGACCCGTTTTACTCATCCATGTCAGGATAAATCGGGTCAGTGTTGAGGGCAAATGGGGTCATATTATTTCCTATATATTCCTTCACAATGCGTTGGTATCAACACTGAATAAGTTCAATTTAACACTTTACACCTTCCACAAACAATTTTTTTCTTTCTGCTCCAACACATTTTTCATGATACCATTCTTTTGACTTCCCTTGGCACTGAATCCACTCACCCAATTTTCCTGAGCGAGGATCATTTGGAAAGTAGGCTATATGTTTAAACTAAAAATCCTAAAAAGTCCTATGTTAACTCCTAGACCTACCTCTAGCCCACCCTCAATCCAAAAATAGTGTATTTTTTATTTTTTTCAAAAAAAAAAAATTGGAAAGTAGGCTATATTTCCAGAATTAGGAATTTTACAAAAAAAAAATTGTTTGACATAAAGTATCTTCTTGCTCTGGAGTAAACCTTTATTTTTCAAAGGTTTGTCCTGACCACTTTGAAGACGTCGTTGAAGACACGAATGGGGAACTCCAAACAATTCAGCAGCATGACGCTGGCTTCTTCCCTCCCGAAATGCTCTAATCGCCTTCTGCAAGTCGTCCTTAGTCCATGAACTAGATGTATTTCTCGTATATTAACCCATCTGCGATAAACAAATAAATATTAATACGTAATTATAAGTAGACATACACGAAATACAATGACCCTATTTGCCCAATTTTACTGACCCTATTAACCCACATTTAGTACTTTTTTTATATCAGAGGTTGGTAGTGCTGAATATCGCTTCAATGAAAGCGGTACTATTGCTAACTTCTTCTGAAAAGGAAAAGGAAAGGAAGCTTGTAGTTTAACGTGACCGTTAATCTTGAGATCATGAGCCACGGGACCTCCTTTTTACGTGGAATCCGAACCACAGGACATAGCATTTCACTTCGAAAATCTCACATGCATTGACCGGGAATCGAACCCGGACCGCCTTGGTGAGAGGCATACTCTTCTGAAAAGGTGACACTTTATGTTGTAACTCAGTCTCGCATATTCACTGCAATAGTAGTTGTAAAATAATAACAAAACATTAACGCTTAATTTAAATTATATAAAACACTTTCCTCTTACCTTTTAAATCTCTTTATCCTTCCATTTGTTGCACAAAGAATACACACGCTAGCACACATAAACAGCACTCAACATGTGGGCAAAGTTCCCTAGTTGACCGGTAGATAGCAGCAAATCCTTACACGTGCACATGCTCGTCAGTGGAAGCCATTGTTTGAAATAGACCCGATTTATCCTTTGACCCGATTTACACTTGGGTGCCCTACCTAGGAAACCATTTAAGATAGAGGGCTAATTTTTTTTAGATTAACTTGCCTAATGGAGTACTTGAATGTTAACCTATTTTCACTTCCAAAACATAGCAGGCATGGATTTGGAAGAGAAAAATTGATACCGGTACATATTTTTCAATAAATTTAAAAAGAAAGACTTCGGATTTCTTTTCTTGCATTCTGTCCCAATAATAATGAAACAAAGAGGTTACTCATCTGGCATGATCCATTCCAAGTATGTGAACAAAATTTGAGAATATTTGATTGAAAAACAACTGAGAAATGTGTAGGCCTACCTGAAGCAACTTATACAACATTTTTTTGAAAATGTATCTGTCCAAATTTGTATTCATTTCACACATCCTATAAAAGCGAAGTAGCACTACATGGTCAAAAACAGCTCAGAATATATCCCGTCTTATATGTGACAAGAATCATAGCTGTACAGTACCTTTAGCATAAACCCAGAAAATACTTAGTAAAGTGATGCCACAAAATAGACTTTTTCATCGTGTAAGAGTACGTGGTGACCTTAACGAACATCTTCATCTAGAGTGCTCATTTCTAACTTACCCTTTATTTCTTCATTACAAATACCTTCATGCCATTCCTCCCATCTATTTGTTCCAGAAATAATTTGTGCTACCCTCATTATTATTATTATTATTATTGTTATTATTACGGTAAGTAGGGATTTGGGGAGCAGTGTTTCAATTTAAAAGTTTTGAATTGGAAGAATGGAAACCCAAGATTTAAGTTGTAATAGGCTCTCGAGCAGATTCATTAAATTGAACTGTGTCCGTGGGCGCCACATCACCTAGCAGGCAACAAGTAGGTAACCTCATCAAGCCACTCTTCTCATTACATTTACTCGTCATAATCAACATCGTGCACAGGTGTGGCTTGGCTTAATGACTGATAATACTGGATATAGTACCACACTAACTTCAATATTACCCGCCAGAGGGCGAGAAGAGTTAAATAAAAGTGTGTTTATTATGATTACTTTGCCAGTCTGGATCGTATCATAAGATGGTTTTATAGGGTTCTGTTAGTTAAAGAGATGGATTAAGGGATGTATATTTACTTAAAGAGAAATTGGCATCTTTAAGAGGACCTAAAATCTAGACTTTTTTTTGAACTTAAGCATGCCATCAATTTTTATTCTTTACAAAATAATTATTTTGTGGTATGATTATTTCCTTCATTAAATGTTTACTTCATTCATAATCACGTTTATTGAAAGTGAACCCAATTCAAGACCGTCCACTTCGTGGCGTAGTGACTAGTATTCTTGGCTGTCACTGATGAGATCCGGGTTCGATTTTTGGCTCTGCCAAGAAACCTAATTTTGGTCTGGGGTCTAAAGCAGGGTCCTCAGCCTTGTGACGTACAGTAGAAGATATTGGTTTTATTCCTACCTCACAATTGGTTTTCAGTGGTTTCTCACGTTAACTTCAGTGCCTCCTGTCCATTACCTCTGCCATTGATTTAATGGTCGGCAGCCGTCAAACTATTCCTAAAGCATTTGTTGTTGTTGATTGAGGAGCTTTGCGACATCTTGGTCATGCAACCCCGTGTACTTGGGTATGTGTGGAATTTGTCAGATAACCTGTTTCATTGTATAAGCTGTATTAGTGTGCGTATTTGTAATTGTTTGATGAGGATTGGGTAGGAGGTGGCTGTGGCCTTCAGTCAGGAACCATCCCGGCATTTGCCTGGAGTAGAAGTGGGAGACCACGGAAAAACACATTCCAAGATGCCGGAGGTGGGAATCGAACCCACATCTTCTCAGGTTTGCCTCACAAGTCTGAGTTTACTCCGTTACAGAATTGAATATCTTGGCGTAGCCGGTAATTGAACCCTGGCCCTCGCGGTGACAGCCAAGTGTGCTAGCCAATACACAACGAGGCGCACCCTAAAGCATTTATATTATGTTTTTGTAATAGGCTATATTTTCTATTTCCAAACAGTTAAGCCAAAAATTAGATCTATTTTGCTATTAAGAGTTGCTTTGTGGGACTATTTGTGACTTAATGCAGGCTTTGTGGTTGGCACCATTATCATTTAACGAAACATGTTTTCTTTCAGTTATTGATGAGTCTATATTCTTTTTGTACTACTACAACCACTACTAAGGGCAATATTAATAATAATGACTTGATGTATTGATTAAGACTAGGAAATATGACCGTAGACGGTATTCGAACCCGTATCTCCTGCTTCCCGGGCAGGTGTATTTAGCCAAATTTACCCCAAAGGGGTTATTTAATGATTCAGAAAAAAAATACAAGCCACTCACATTTCAGCACATTTAATCACCAAGTGACTGTACCGAAATACAGTACGATCTTGCCATCATGGAGGCAATTAGAGCCTGCTAAATACAGCTGGCTAACATTATGTAACAACCAATCTTTTGAATGCCTTGCCTCAAATAGCAATACAGTTTTGGTACAGTTTGTGAGCGGGTTGTAATATACAAAGCGCTATGCAATCAAAACAGCCGCCCAAAGCTGGGTTTTCAACAGAAATAATATACAGGAATAAATTTATTTCATTGGGTCTGATTGCAAATTTAGATTAATTTCAACTTGTACTGCGGAGTAATACACCTAAACCGTTGATTATCTAATTAAAATAATTCCAACACCTTTATACGAAACCTGTACGGGTTAATATTAACTGGCTTTTTGGGATGGGATAATTATTGCTTTTAATTTGAGAGAGCAATCGGGTGGTTATACCAATGGTGAATCGTGTACTAATTGAACTGAATTAATTGTTAAGAAGCGGACTGTAATTGAAGCTTGTTTTATGTAATAGTCGATATCCAATTACTATCTTGTTCTTCCCGGTCTGCTATCACAATTAACTGCCGATAACATCAGCAAGGTAATTAACGACCTCCACAAATGTACAACAAGGCAGAGTAGAGGTGACATTGCGACATCAACATGTATTCATGGAATAGATTCTGTGAGTTATAATATTAATAAATTTTGAGATAATAGATAAGTGATCTCAAACTGAATGTATCTCTACTCATTATTCCCGTTACTTCCCAGTCAGAGATGTGTTTTCTATGTATTGTGGTTTTTACGGTCGGATGCCCTTCCAGATAGCAACTTCATCAGAGGAGTTAAAGAGAGATGACATGAATGAACATGAATCAAACTGGCCCATAAATTCGAAAGAATCAGCCGTGGCGTACGGTAACGTCTGGGCATTTGCTTAATGTTCAAAATGGGAAATTTCGGAAAGTCATTTAAAGGACTGTTAACGGTGGTTTTCGAAGCCCCTTATCTACGAGGCTCAGAGATAGCCTGGTTGCTTGGCCTTAGCGAGCGTAGCTACCCCAGTCATAACGAGTCAAGTGAACAATGTCTGGATACGATACAGATTTATTGTCGCGGTTTGACCGTGTCGTGGCGAACATTTGCCAAGCCAGTGTTCACAATGTCGGCAGTGTGCAGTCATAGTCAGCCAGCAAGAACTTGTCTTCGTTCTTACAACTATTTGATATACTTCACTTCTGCATTGCTAACTGAAATGCCAGGCAGAGAAGTTTCCATCGGTTGCGTTTAATATGTATGCGTGCTCATTTGGCCATTTAGCAAAGTATATTGTACAGCCTCCGTGGCTTAGGCGGCAGCACGCCGGCCTCTCACCGCTGGGTCCGTGGTTCAAATCCCAATCACTCCATGTGAGATCTGTGCTGGACAAAACGGAGGCAGACAGGTTTTTCTCCGGGTACTCCGGTTTTCCCTGTCAAAATTTAATTCCAGCAACATTCTCCACTATCATTTCATTTCATCTGTCATTCATTTAATCATTGCCCCAGAGGAGTGCGTCAGGCCTCGGCAGCCGGCACAGATCATATCCTCGCCGCTAGATTGGGGCTTCATTCATTCCATTCCTGACCCGGTCGGAGACTGGAAGCAGGCTGTGGATTTTCAGCAAAATATATTGTACTAACGAGTGCAACATCGAAGGCATCTTCCACTCTTGAGGGTGGGGATCAGTGTTGCCCAGGTAGGAGCGATCGGCTCAGGAATCACGTGTAGTTTTGGGGGCGGAGCAAACATCTATGTCTCTTGGTATATTGACAAGTGATGAGCGCGCTGTGACATCACAGTGTAGGGGTGTCCATCGGCTGTAGTTGCCGAGCAGGTATGAGGCTTTTTCACTCCTCAGGAAGGGTGCTGATGCTGATAATAATGGTAATAATTATTTAATTTCGTCTTGGCCTTCAATGGACCGCGCTTGAGAGTCTCTACAGTATGGTTTGCCTTCTCTGCCTTGACTCTCCACCAGTACCTTCTCATCTTTTCTCCTACTTCCCTATTCTGTTCTCATGTGAAAGTTATTTTCTCTGTCACTGCCTCCTCCCCGTCTCCTGGAAACCTCTGTACTCAGTAATTAGTCGTCTAAATGTCTCCCTATTTGCTATGCCGTCTTCTTGTACCCCTAACTTGGCTAGGTCCATTCTCACTTCTCGAAACCATTTGAGCTCTCTTTCCCTTCCTTAAAATTTCGAAAAATCTTTTTGTCAGTCTGTTGCCATCCATTCTCAGGAAGTGCCCATTGAACTTTAATCTCCTCTTTTCATCAGTTCAACCACACCTTCAGTTTTCTGGTACAATTCTTTGTTTGGTCATAGTCTTCTCCCTCCATCATTAATCTTTGGGCGCAGGATTTTTCTAAGCCTTTTTCTCTTTTTTTCCTGACATTTTCAAGCCCACCTTTCCCAAGCATGCCCAACGTTTCTGATGCAGAATAATAGTAATAATATTTGGGAAAAATAATTCAGAAGAATGGATAAGAAAAATCTGCTGTAGAAGAAAGAGTGCACAAGACTCCAAGAGCATATTATGGCATAACCAGGAATATCTATAACAAAAAATGTTTATCTAAGAAATTGAAAATACAGCACAATAGGACAGTAATTAAACCAGAATGCTTATATGCCAGTGAATGTCTAATAATAAATTATAAATTGGATAAATTAGAAGTATCAGAAAGAAAAATTATACGCAAAATTATCGGTCCATTAAGAACTACAGAGTTTTGGAAATTAAGAAGTAACGAAGAAATAAATATATCGGAACATGGAAAACATAATGGAGACAATAAAGAAGAGGCGACTGTTATTTTTCGGACATTTATGTAGAATGAATGATAGCAGGTTAACCAAACAGAATTTTAAATATCTTTGGAAAAATAAATCGACAACAGACTGGTTTCAAGAAGTAAAGAAAGATTTAGAAAAAACAATGTAAGTGAAGAAGATGCAATAGAGAGAGAAATTTTGAAGAAAAAAAAGGTATTTGAAATGGAAGGACTCCAAGGAAGGCAATATAAGAAAACAGGCTATAAATGGTCGGAAGAGAGTACGAAGACACACAGCGAAAAGGTGAAGGAGCACCGGAGGAAGAAGAAAGAAAAACAATGGACTAAACATTGAAATTGGTTCTTGGTCCTCAGAAGACTGTAACGGAGAAAGAAAGAATAATAATTATAATGATAATAATAATATTAACTGCAAGTCCCAACATCAATTCTTTCAGATCACAGTAATCTCTGAATACCAATGGCGGTACTGGAATTTATTTTTAAATTAGGTCGAATATAAATTTTGAAATGATTTGTTTAAGCATTGGACTCAAATTGAAAACCTTCAAAAGTTATGGTATATTGGCTTTCACGGCCGGTGAATTAAATCACAGCAATCTTTCTAGGTTTGTGCCGTGTCTTGTGTGGGGTTTCGCCTAGGACACCAAGCTGGCTCATCGGCGGGCTCTTGGTGTCCCCGCCCGGACCCCCACAGGAGTAACGAACTGCGTGCTACCTCCCATTATATAGAGTGCAACTGCACCACTTAGCTGCGAGAACTAAAAGCTTAAGCAGCCATAACATCCCTATGAAGGCTTCCAATAAGATGGTATATTGGCTTTCACGGGTGGTGAATTAAAACTCAGCAATCCTTCTAGTTTTGTGCCGTGTCTTGTGTGGGGTTTCGCCTAGGACACCAAGCTGGCTCATCGAGCTCTTGGTGTCCCCGCCCGGACCCCCACAGGAGTAACGAACTGCGCGCTACCTCCCATTATATAGAGCGCAACTGCACTACATAGCTGCGAGAACTAAAAGCTTAAGCAGCCATAACCTCCCTATGAAGGCTTCCAAAAAGATGGTATATTGGCTTTCACAGCCGGTGAATTTAAACTCAGCAATTCTTCTAGGTGTGCCGTGTCTTGTGTGGGGTTTCGCCTAGGACACCAAGCTGGCTCATCGGCGGGTTCTTGGTGTCCCCGCCCGGACCCCCACAGGAGTAATGAACTGCGCGCTACCTCCCTTTAGAGTCCAACTGCACTACTTAGCTGCGAGAATTAAAAGCTCAAGCAGTCATAACCTCCCTACAAAGGCTTCCAAAAAGATGGTATATTGGCTTTCACGGCCGGAGAATTAAAACTCAGCAATTCATCTAGGTTTGAGCTGTATCTTGTGTAGCAGCGACACCAAGAGCCCGCCGATGAGCCAGCAGGGTGTCCTAGGCGAAACCCCACACAAGACACAGCACAAACCTAGAAGAATTGCTGAGATTTAATTCACCGGCCCTGAAAGCCAATATACCATCTTTTTGGGAGCCTTCATAGGGAGGTTATGGCTGCTTGAGCTTTTGGTTCTCGCAGCTAAGTAGTGCAGTTGCACTCTATATAAAGGGAGGTAGCGCGCAGTTCATTACTCCTGTGGGGGTCCGGGCGGGGACACCAAGAGCCCGCCGATGAGCCAGCTTGGAGTCCTAGGTGAAATCCCACACAAGACACGGTACAAACAAAGAAGAATTGCCGACTTTTAATACACCGGCCGTGAAAGCCAATACACCATCTTTTTCGAAGCCTTCATAGGGAGTTTATGGCTGCTTGAGCTTTTGGTTCTCGCAGCTAAGTAGTGCAGTTGTATTCTATACAAAGGGAGGTAGCGCGCAGTTCGTTACTCCTGTGGGGGTCTGAGCGGGGACACCAAGAGACCGATGAGCCAGCTTGGAGTCCTAGGTGAAACCCCACACAAGACACGGCACAAAACTAGAAGAATTGCTGACTTTTAATACACCGGCCGTGAAAGCCAATACACCATATTTTTGGAAGCCTTCATAGGGAGTTTATGGCTGCTTGAGCTTTTGGTTCTCGCAGCTAAGTAGTGCAGTTGCACTCTATACAAAGTGAGGTAGCGCACAGTTCGTTACTCCTGTGGGGATCCGAGCGGGGACACCAAGAGCCCGCCGATGAGGCAGCTTGATGTCCTAGGTGAAACCCCACACAAGACACGCACAAACCTAGAAGAATTGCTGAGTTTTAATTCACCGGCCGTGAAAGCCAATATACTGGAAGCCTTCACAGGGAGGTTATGGCTGCTTGAGCTTTTAGTTCTCGCCGCTAAGTAGTGCAGTTGCACTCTATATAAAGGGAGGTAGCGCGCAGTTCGTTACTCCTGTGGGAGTCCGGGCGGGGACACCAAGAGCCCGCCGATGAGCCAGCTTGGTGTCCAAGGCGAAACCCCATACAAGACAAGGCACAAACCTAGAAGAATTGCTGAGTTTTAAATGTTATGTTACTGATACCATATTACTCACAACCAATGAAATCTTTTAGTTCATTAATTATTCGTATCACATCCTTGGCCAACGGCCTAGCCGTGTTGAAACACCGGATCCCATGAGAACTCCACAGTGAAGCAACATTGGGCGCAGTCGGAATTTGGATGGTATGCCGGTTCTAGGAACTACGCGCTGTTGGCAAACATAAGGAGGAGTGGAAAGGCCCTGGCCACCCTACCGCAAGTAAACTTCGGCTGTGGATAGCCTCTTCGGAGGCTCGGACCTGCCTTCGGGCAGAATACCAATTAAATTAAATTTAAAAATCACATCCTTACCATCAGTGTGTTATGAACACTGATAGTTACTTGGTTCCATCCAAAAATTAGAAACTAATAGTGCCTTAGTTATTTAACAGTATTGGACAGATGACCTTGATTAAAATTATGAAATGTAATAAATGAACGTACAGTACGTTGTATTCATTTTTGATTTTTGGTGGATTGTGTTTTGCAGCTGTAATATTCTCGTCTGCTCTGCCCAAGACAAAGGGTTAGAATCCCGATGCAGACGGCTGAGGCTGTTTCAACGCAAGGGAGCCATGCCGGAGGAGTATTGGCACCTTAAAGCTTCCCTGCAGGGTAAAATTCCGGCACCCCGGCATCTGTAATGGCGAAATAGTTAAAATCGACGTAATAACGATAGAATTGTTTTTTTATTTTTCATGTGAATTGACCACTAAGGATCACGCATCAACTGTATTTCTATTCCTTTTCCTTTGCCTGGAGTTTCCTCTGTCTCCAATATTCCTTCATGCGTTCACTGGCATGCTTCCTTTGATCTTCTGTCAAAGTTGGTCCACTTCTCTTCCTTCCACCGCAAAAAGTCCACAGCCGAAAAGACCATGACAAAAAAGGACCACAAGCAATAATGTCCACCAAACCAAAATGTCCAGAGTGACAAAATGTCTAGGAATATATGCACCCCGTTAAAATGACCACAGAGTGTAAAAGTGACAAGGAATGTTTGCACCTAGTCCAAAATGACTACAAATAATGATGTCCAGAGAAAAAAAAATTCCAGGAAAATTTAAACCCCGTTCAAAATGTCCTCAAATATTGATGTTCATTCCATCCGTCTTCAGTCCGAACTGCACCCATGACTTTTCTTAGAATTCTCATTTCCAGGACTTCTAGTTTTTCGTGGCTATAGTTCATCGAGAGGCATTCACTGGCAAAGAGATATTCCGTTTTTACGACAGTGTTTTGGTATTCCAGGAGATGCGCTTCTTGTTAATTAATCCATATGCTCTTTCCATTTTTATAATTCGATCTCCAACAGCTGTATTTTCTAACCCATTCTCCTGTATAGTCTCTCCCAGGTACTTGAACATTTTGACCCTTTCAATCCGTCCTATCTCCATGTCAAGGAATTTTGGTCCATCGTTGTCATAAATGTTGTCTTTTCAACTGATATCCTTAGTCCTGTTTGGTTAGCGATCTTTTCCAAGAGGTTGATTTGTATGGTTTCTTCTTCCGTGGTTTCCGATAGTACTGAAAAATCATCTGCAAACGCCAGGCAGTTGACTTTAATTCTTACTGACTTTCTCCCAAGGCAGATTGGGTTTATTCCTCGACTCTCCAGTTCCGAGTCCCAAATTCTCACAATCTTCTCTAGGATACAGTTGAATAGGATTCCCGATAGGCCATCCCCTTGCCTCACTCCTGTCTTAATTTCGAACGGAAGACAGATTTCTCCCATGAACTTCACCCAGGAAGTTGTGTTTCTTAGGGTCTCTTTGACTATATTTGCTAGTTTGGTTTTGGTTCCAAATTCCCTTATTATTACTTTGACTTATTATTCGGACTTATTGATTTAGTGTATCTATTATAATGCAATATGTATGGTCGTGTTATAGTTGTGGCTTGTTTTATTGATGGTGATCGTAATTCTTATCTTTCACAAACTTATTCAAGTTCGATAACATTCTTCCAGGTAACGGCGCCAGAAGGTTTAACAAAGAAACAAAAAGTAGACCAATATAAACATATATGTATGCCATTTGTTTTGCTAAAATTGAAAGGCCATAATAGTTTTTCTAAGTATCTTCTTCTAACTACGTTACCTTGGCTTTAATGACAGATTGGTGAATTCATGATTAACAACTTCGTATGTTTCCAGAGAATTAATTAAATTTACTATGCTTAAAATAAGGTTCATTCTAACTCCGTACTCTTTATCTGTGAACATTATTCTCTCTACTATACTCAAGTGATTGTTGCTAATAGATTTGAGATCATTCCCAACTGATATTAACATTAATATGCAATATTTGTTCTGGGTAGATGGCCTAATTGTTACACTCCTTAAACAACCACAAACGATCTATGAATAACTGTTTTTAAGGTCTGAAACATCCCATTACAACCTCAAGCAGTTCTGTATTTTTACAGCCTGCATGGTGTTCATGACACCGCGCATTGATACACACGCTCTGCTAACACCGTTAGTAAGCCCTACAAAACTCGCCACGTCCAGTTCCCCTACCTTCAAGGCCAATCTAAGCAGGCCAATTCACTCCCAAGCTCCCCCTACTTCTTCGAGAGCGCTTAGCTGTCCATCACTGGTCTAGATAAACCAGGTGAATCAACTGCCCATACCAATATTGTTTTTCGCAAAAAGCAATTTGAAAAACATTCTAGAAACCTTCGTCGTTCTGGTATGCTCAGTAAACATAATAAAACGAACATGTTCGTATTCGTGGCGTACACAAATGTACAGTAGGACGCTACACATCCAAGAGTGTACTCTCTAAATTAACCATTATGTAAATGAATTGTCTGTGAAGCACCAAGTGGATATTGCAACCGTGTTAACACTACCACATCAGCTAGAATCTGCACGCATTGGGATGTGGTGCAGTATACTGTAGATGGTAAGGGAAGCCGAACATTACAATGAGCCAGTCTTACATGTCTGATTCCGGGGCAAGAGTACTCTTTTATTTTCAATTTATGTAGTGTTTACCATTTCTTAATGACCGTGAAATATCCTTTCTATTTACATTCTCAGTAAATAAAAGTCATGTAGCCTTAAGAAGGGCCGACATGTCGTTATGATTGGACAAATATTGGAGAATTAGTGGGCTGCAAACAAACTGCGTAAAAATAGTTACGTTAGCAAGTGTTCGAAGTGGTTATTGCACGGATATTCTACAAGGTTGAAACTGATCTGCAGGTTTCGACCACGAGTTGTTGATGGTGCTCGAGATGTTCTCAAACCTGGGCTTAAACTGTTTGTTTCAAATGTCCCTACAGGAAGAAGTATAATAATGTTCAATCCGGTGACCTGGTAGACCAAGAGACAGTTCCATCTCTTAATAGCAATTTTCCTGGATGTGTCTCATGCAGATGTTTAACGTCCAATGTGGTAGAGCTTCATCCTGTTAAATCCATACTGTTAAAACTTCTCCAAATGGCACATCTTCCAGCAAATGTGTGAGATCATGGAGTGGAAGGTGCAGCTATAAACACGGTCCAATAAGGTGATCACTGATGATTCTATACCACATATTCACTCCTCAGAGCACTTGATCTGCTGCTTGTAACACCTAGTGGAAGATTGCCAGCATTCTGGTAGTGGTGGTTGACGGCAACATTATTGTGGAATCACAATTCGCCGGGAACAAGATTTTCGATAGGAATGTTGCATCATTTTCCATATTTGCTAACATCTACTTTTGCATTTGGAAATCCCATCCCTGGAGCTGCTGTTTTTTTCTGTGGATGCACTATTTGCAGTACGCCACCCTAGTTGATATTCACTTAGTGTGTAATTATTCGTGCATTCATGTGTAGTTTATTGCAAGCTTTATCAAGAACAGCCTCCTGATTCTCACCAGGCGTTACGACCTTCTATGAAACACGTGGTATCATCTGAAGTAACCTTGTCGTTCATAAACGTCTTCCAGCACAAAAAAGGTACATCCTTCCCACTTGGTATTAATGGGAAGGATGTACGTTGTACCATATTGACAATAAACCAAGGCCCAAGTTAATCATCATTAACGAGTTCATGACGCTCTAATGACCTAAAAGAGGATTCATTATCGTATTGGTAGTGTGTAGCTAAGTTTGTAGGTTATTTGGTTAGAAACGCTCTATGAAGTTCCAAAGTTTGCCGCTAGGTGTCAGTGACAGTAACATCTCTGGTAGCCAAAAGTTGGAACTTCCTAAAATTGAAGTTGATGGGGAGTCCATGGGTGATCTATTAAAATAACCCGCTATGGCCATTGGCAGCAATTCAAATATAATTATGGGGAAGGAAATGGTCGTTAATAGTTGAGTTTGTCCTGAACCTTTAGCAAGCATCATCACAGGTTAGGGCATTGTCGGCTCAATACACAAGCTGATTATATCAGACAAGGTTTTAAGAACCAACAACAGATGTTCCGGGCAGCACGTAGACCTACAATTACTAATGCAGTCCGCAGAATAGGCTAACTAGTAGACGACACCACAATATTCGAATGAGGAAGCTAATGAAGCAGTCCGAGGCTGGTAGTGTGACAACGGACGCTGTGCAGGACTCCAAATACCAGCTAAGTTTATAGAACCTTAGAATTGTATTATTTGTGAATTATCTACATTTACAAACTAAACACATTACAATAGGCCACCAGTTTAAATAGGAATCATTAAAAAAGAAACAGGCATAACAACATAATGCAGACAACATTCATACCTGAAGTTCTTCTCTACAATAAGTAATTAAACCACAGTTTAACGTAAAAAAGAAAGTGGTGTTAGTTACACTATTTGTAACTCAAGAACGGCTGAACCGATTTGTCTGAAAATTGGTGTGGAGGTAGCTTAGAACCAGGAGACGGACATAGGATACTTTTTTTTTTATCCCGTGACGTGACATAAATCGTCAAACAGAATACAAGTCACTATAAAATGTAACGCAAATGACAGCTAAGGCAAGTCGTTTCCAGGCAACAGTAGGTCTTGACGAGACACGGCCGACTGGATGCGAGTAGCACTCTCCACTGCCGGTATAGAAAATGAGGCTCTTAACATGAAATCCCGTTAGTTATTCAACGTAATTTGTGTAGGGGTAGTAAATCCAATTTAAAATAGATGGCGCGAGTAGCTTCAACAAATTGGCGTGCGTTTGTTTCAAGAAAGTCCCATATGCGTTCATATACCATTCATCCCATTGCGATGAAACTTGGGTGAGATGTTCTATACACTTCAGGTAAGGTTTCTGGCTGAGTAAATCCACTTAACAATTGGTAGCGCACGAGTAGATTCAACAAGTGTGCGACGACGGGCGAAGCGTTTCAACAAAGTCCTGTATGCGTTCACATACCATTTGTCCGATAGCGATGAAACTTGGGTGAGAGGTTGTGTATACTAAAGGCAAGGTTTCTGGCATAGTAAATATATGTTATAATAGGTAGCGGCACGAGTATATTCAACAAATGAGCGACGACGCACGAAGCGTTTCAACAAAGTCCCGTATGCGTTCATATACTATTCGTCTGATAGCGGTGAAACTTGGGTGAGATGTTGTGTACACTTCAGGGAATGTTTTAGTAAATCCACTTAACAATAGGTAGCGCACGAGTAGATTCAAAAAATGAGCGACGGCACGCGAATCGTTTATACAAAGTCCATCATGCGTTCATATACCATTCATCCGATTGTGATAAAACTTTGGTGAGTTGAGTACAGTCCTGCGAAGGTGTATGAATTAGTAAATCCGTTTTTCAATGGGTGGCACACAACTAGATTCAACAAATGAGTAACGGCGCGAATCGTTTATACAAAATCCCGTATGTGTTCATATGCCATTCATTCGATTGTGATGAAACTTTGATGAGTTGTTGTGTACATGCCAGGGAAGGTTTTCGAGTTACTAAATCCATTTTACAATAGGTAGCGTACGAGTATATTCAACAAATAGGTGACGGCGCTCGAATCGTTTCAACAAAGTCCCGTATGAGTTCATATGCCATTCATTTCATTGCGATGAAACTTAGGTGAGTTGTTGAGCACGCTCCCAGGATGCTTTTTGAGATAGTAAATCAATTTTACAATAGTTTAGAGGTGGTTAACGGAAAAAGAAAAAAATATTGGGAATCCAAAAGCACTTCAACAAACAAAGTTACAACGCCAACACTTTCTTTGATTGGCATTGCAACGCATGCCGGGTACAGCTAGTTATGGAATAATAACGAAGCAATCATAGAAGTGCTTCAGACCAACTGAGCAATAATACATGTAAATATGATCGACACGTTGCACAAGTTACTATAAACTTTCGTAATTTAAAGATTGTATAAGAGCCTCCATGGCTTAGCCGGCAGCACACCGGCCTTTCACCGCTGGGTCCGTGGTTCAAATCCCGGTCACTCCATGTGAGATATGTGCTGGACAAAACGGAGGCAGACAGGTTTTTCTCCGGGTACTCCGGTTTTCCCTGTCAAAATTTAATTCCAGCAACACTCTCCACTGTCATTTCATTTCATCTGTCATTCATTTAATCATTGCCCCAGAGGAGTGCGACAGGCTTCGGCAGATGGCACAGTTCATATCCTCGCCGCTAGATCGGGACTTCATTCATTCCATTCCTGAATTCCTGACCCGTTCGGAGACTGGAAGCAGGCTGAGGATTTTCATTTCATTTTTTTTTTCAAAGATTGTATGACATCTGTACATAAGTGTAATACAAAACTATCGTACCTTTTCTAAGCCTAAGTGAGCCGGATCTGATGATTATCGTGTGACGATCGAAACATGTCATCCAATTAAATCGGCTAAACCCCCGTTTTTTACATTGCGTACATGAGTCTTATTTATGTTTTAAATAATTTATGTAATATTTCTTTCAGGTTAGTGAGTTTAAATAATTGTGTCATTGGGCACAATTGACCGACTGATTGAACCAATTGAACTAGGAAACCCTGAAAAATGACATCTAATACTTCAAAGTTCATTATTACCATACGAAATGATAATAGAGAAATATCGACCTACGACGATCTCACAAGTTTGCAGGCCGGCAGACCTCAGCACAGTATTGCTAGGAACGGCTGATCCACCTGGTATATTTGGAAAAGTAAGAAGAACGTTATATCTAGCCATTGTTGTTTTTCTTCTCCTTGCAAGTGTACGTGATGTGATGATTTGTAGATAGATACGACGTTACGGCGGGCCATAGGAATGACAGGGACAATCAGGGTCTGTATTTTTATAATGGAGAGCTATAGCTCAATGAGGTGTTGACCCAAGGGGTTAGCTATCATCATTAATATTACGCTCTTTCTTCTTCTTATTATTATTATTTCTGATTCTTCTTCTCCATGTGCCGTCTCCTCTAAGAAGGTTGGCGATCGTCTCAGCAATCCGGTTTTTGGATCTAGCAGCACTGAAAAGCTCACTAGAACTTCACTTGAACCATTTTTTTAGGTTGTCCGACCAAGAGATCCTTCTTCTTCCTCGACTCCTTCTGCCCTCAACCTTCCCTTGAATAATTTCTTGTAGCACCGATACCTGTCTCCTCTCAGTATATGGCCCAAGTATTGTAACTTCCTAATTTTGACACAGGTAATTATCTCCTTATCTTTACCTATCCTACGCAATATCTCAAGATTTGTGATTCTATCCATCCAGTTTACTCGTAAGATCCTTCGATATGCCCACATCTCAAAAGCCGCTAGTCTGTTAATCATATCTTGTTTGAATGCCCAAGCTTCCATACCATAGAAGAGTACTGATTACCACGATGTTAAAAACCCTCATTAAAACAAAAACATCAGACCTTTTGTTTTTCACCTCCTTACGGGAAGGTTTCTGAACGATGTATTTGGAAGGTTGGTACAATATGTCACTGAAGATCTTTTACCTTCCCACTGTATTTTATGATTTTTTAGGTTTTTATAAAGCTAATCTGGCACTTGACTGATTGAGTCTTCGCAGCGAATGAAGTGGCCGGTCTGCCGCAGATCGAAGGAGTTTGTCCCTGTCCCCACTTGTGACTCTACTAAGCTCGTAAATAAAGATCAACTTCGATTACGAGCGATGCATACTATCCATGAACTTCAATTTACCGGCGGCTTTGGCGAGGTGCCAGTGGCAGAAGCGTGGGTCGCTCGATAGCGCAGACTACCTATTACTGCCCCATGCAGATTGAAAAGTCGAGCCCTCTCAGTGGCATCCGGCCACTTAGCACATTCCTCGCTTCAATAACTGATTTATTGTCAGATGAGATATCGGTAAGGAAGGACGGAATGCCTGCCTTAAAATTATTAGAAATTTGCATTTTCTAATGTTGGATGGAAAGACTTCGTGCACGCTAAATCAACTCATAGTAATATTAATGACAATCTGTGATACCACGGTGCTTTATATTTAGCTTCATTCAGAGTGAACAGGCAACTTGATTTAATTGACGTAAAAAAGACTAGTATTGTGACAGACTGTTTATTTTTCCAGGATCTGCTAGTTGGTTTTAATATTAATGATAATAATAATAATAATAATAATAATATAAATTATAATAATAAAGTTATAGATATAACGATAATTTTGCCTACTGCAGTGTAATAGAAACTTGAGTATAAACATTTTGCCCAGGTTGCTATCTTAAATGGACCAAGAAAGTATATAGTATGAATTGGAAATAAAGGGTGCCCAAATGTGACAGACCAAATTCAGTAAATGACACCTTCAAAGCAAACATTGCCATTCAGGGTTCTCTAATACCACAGCAGTGACAAAATAGTACATTATGCAACGAGCCTATAATGGCTATAATTAAGACACGAGTATTTTTTATAAAACGAGCGTAAGCGAGTTTTATAATTTCCATACGAGTGTCTTAATTACCATTATAGGCGAGTTGCATACGACTGTTTATGTTCGACGATAATTACAACTTTATTATATGTTTTAAAATAAATATTCATAAATATCTGTTGAGATTGTCACTAGAATTTTGTGATCGGGTGCTGCGCAGGGTAGGATATCTCTGATGTCCAAGCTCACTGACCGACCGACGCATGCGCTCTGTGAGCTTCAATGCCATATGTGCAAATTGAGCATCAGTATTCAGTAAAATTGTCTCCGAAATCGTTTGAAAACAACCCACTGGGTAGAAATTGGATTTAAGGATATTAAGGTACAGTGTCTCATATTCACCAGTTTATTTACGAGAACATTATGGACGGTGCACTTTCGGTAATTTATATAGACATGTTGGATTTTGAGCGCACGCGAGAAGGTATCGTTACCTAATTGGTCAATGAACGAGCTCTGATTGGCTGGAGAAACTGTATCATAATTAAAAAAGAGTGTTATAATGACCATCATTATGGTACAGTTTCCTGACACATAATAGTGGGGGTCGAACATAAATGAATAAAACGTATATCTTTCCTTTGTTCGATTAAACAGCAATTAGCATTGCTCCTATCAATTTCTTACAGAAAATATGACAGAAATAAGCATAAACGCATGCGTTTGTTTCGTTATATCTGCTACGAGCAATGTGAATACACATCACGTGTATTTATTGTGAATGATATTTGAGTATGTTCTAATGTGTAAAACTATTGTATACCGTGAATTATGGGATGAAGTTTAAGAAAGTTTCAAATAATGAAAAGCCTGAAAATTTTGCGTTTTGAAAATACTAAAAGTATGATTTAATAGGAAGTATTGGAGAGTATTTTGTAAAATAAAAGACTTGTTACGTGACAGTCACTCCACAGTGACAGCTCGAAAAGCCCAACAACAACTGCTTGACAGGTCGCTCTTATATAGCAGGCCGGTGACTCAATAAATGCTTCTATAGTGCGTCTCTACCTTAAAAGACAGTACGCATTAAATGAAGCGCGCTGATGCCAGATCTGCTGCATATACAAAGTTCTGCAAGGCCGGGCACATGATGTAACATAACTCGTAAACAGGCGTGCTTTTACGCAAAAATCGGGAAATTTCCAAAATATTTGTTTGTTGTATATAATTGTACCTCATGCCTTGAAGCGAAAGACGGTACAATATTTAGATTATGATACACCGAAGCTCAGAGCGCGATTTTAATGCTCGCATTATAATAATTTATACTTTTCAATTATTCATGAATATGATAAGGCATTTTTCTCGAATATCATAGGTTATAATAAATTATGACATAATAATAATAATAATAATAATAATAATAATAATAATAATAATAATAATAATAATAATAATAATTAAAATATATTTTGGTCCACGTAATTTACCCAATATTGTGTGGTCAAGTGTATGCAGCCGAAATTAAATTATTCATTTCTTGTTTCTTGAACGAGACGTTGTTCAATTTTATATAGTTCTTCACTTACGCCCATACCATCTCGATGGGATTAAGTTCACTGTGGTATGGTGGTGTGGTAAGGTGACAAGCAAGAACATATTTCTCTGCTGTGATATCCTACATTGTCTATTACTAGGCTAGATCCTTCGGGAACACTGAGCAACAACATTGGTCGGCGAACCACTTTTCATATACTTCACCTGTCATTTTGTCGTGTGTGTCTACCGTGTTCTTTTTGGCACAGAAACGTTAACTCTGCACCATTAACGAACCCTTGTTAATTCCCGGGACGAACAAAGGCAAACTACGGAAACCACTTCGAGAATGGCTGAGGTAGGAATCGAACCCGCCTCTTCTCAGTTTTGTCTCATGGAGTTGAGTACACCCCGTTCCAGCCTTGAGACCAGAATTACATTTCTCGGCAGAGCTGGAATTCAAACTCGAGACTCCACAGTGACAGCACAGTGACAGCCAAGAACGCAACGAGGCGGACAATTTATAAAGAACACAAAATCCACTTCATTTCTTAGTTTTACTTCACATCATCACCTACCCTCCTTCAAACGTAGTCGGGGGAGATAGCCTGCGGGCCACGTTAGTAAACAAAGTTCCGGTGCGTCAGCGCTGAGCGGGAGGACTAAGCGAAGTGCTATAACTTATGAATGCTACCTAATATTGAGCTTTGTTTTAAAAACTATTTCAGACATTAATGAACATTTCTTCTCGCTTAGTCACCAACGTAAAGTCAACAGCAAAAAACTTTCTCGCTAGCTAACTTTTATGTAACACCATCCCAGATTTTTCAAGTAACATTTAAGAAAAAAAAATCATAACTTTCTTATTATGAAAATAATTACTGCCCTGAGAAGTAGGGTATCTTCTACCAACATCAGGCAATCTAAAAATAAATTCTTGATCTGTTGCGATCATTAGTTCATTATCTATGGCGTGATAAGTTTTATAAATGCAAAAATATAGATTCGCGCTAAAAATCGTTATTGTGAAAATTGGGCCATGTGTTAATTATTTATGGCTTTTATTTTTACACCATCATAAAGAGCGGGAAATTCTCTATAATACCACGCAAACATTTTCTTAGATTTGTCACTTTCAATTATTGGGAAATGGCAACATCGCCGGGGTAGAAGATGATGAAGCTAATTGCAGGACATAGGAGTGCGAGTGAGAGGCAAATACTACATTTAACTCCATACTGTCTTTTAAGGTTGAGACGCTCTATAGACCCATCCAGGGTTCACGGCTTCTCGAGGTTTCCTTCACTGGCTGAGTCACGAATATTCTGGACCATCCCTTTGTCCTAGTAGTCCTGTTGCATAAGGCGCACGCAATACACTGAGGCAGAGCAGCCCAGCCCTGCGGCAGTTGTGACTCATGCGGCGAGCGATGAAAAAAAAATCACAGCCGTAACAGACTGACCTGGGAGATTTAAGTGAATAAGTAACTAAGAAGGAATTCCGGGAAGTACAAAACAACCCATTTTCAGATACAAACTCGTCTTTTGAATGTCAGTTAAATCATGTATCCATATGGTGACTAATATATATAAATCCAATAGATGTAAAAGGTTACGTGAAATAAAAAATATATTTTCTTCGTTAATAACGGCCACAACATTTGATTGTTTTAATAATTGAATTAATATAGCCTGCGACATATTTTCTACCTCAAAATATATACCATACCTAGTATACTAGTACATTTGCACCAAGCTTCACAGCACTAGCATAATTCGCTGCCAGCAATGGTAATTACGTTTTGAACCTTCCGCAGTCATCAATTTAATTTGATTGTTTGTCTCGATCTCCAAAATCATACGAATGATATGTTAATATTCTATAATGTCACAAAAGTTCAGAATTACAGCTACAGTATAATAGGTTCCAAGCAATGGCAGTGAAATGTTGAGTATTTTTCACAGCCACAATCTAGGTTTCGTACTTATCCCAGTTTCAATAGACACAATCGTGACTTTGTCTTATAGTATTTTACCATAGCAAAAAGAAATCGGGATAAAAGATGTATAAAGCTGAGAAAATGGCAATCAAATTTTGAAAATTAGCGCGGCTGTCATATCGGTTCTATACTTGTTATGGCACATCTCTGCATTTGTTCTCTCGCCTTCCATCATAGCTCAAAATGTCAGGCTAATAGTTCTAATAAGTATCGGGAAACGGCAATTGAATTATGAAATTCATATGACCACTATGTTGGTTTGGTGCTAGTGACGATCTCATAAGCCAAAATTTTATTCAATGAAAATAGGCTTAAGATAAATAACAAAATGAATGAAGAATCAAACTAACTTCAATAGAGTGGGTCTCAAACATTTGTGGTAGTTGGCATTCATTAGCAGTCTTATTGAATGTGCCCATTTATTTTACTGTGGATCTGCTAAGAAAAAGGGGGAGATGGCCTCGATATTCGGTCCCGGAAAAATCAATTATTCACATACAGTGTCGTTGTCTTTTATTTTATACACGTCTATCAAAATTCAAACATTTCGGATCTTTTTCAGTATACCACACACTTTTGACCGGTGGGTGTAAAGGTGCAGTGGTCAAGCTGCTTGCCTGTCACCAATACGGACAGGATTTGATGCTCAGTCAATGCATGTGAGATTTTCAAAGTGTAATATCACGTCTTGTTGTTCGGATCCCACGTAAAAATAGAGGTCCCGTGACTCATGATCGGGAGATTAACGGTCACGTAATACTACAAGCTTCCTTCTTTCCTTCCTTCTTTCCTATCTTCCTCCTTCCTTCCTTCATTCCGTCTTTCCCTCCTACCTTCCTCCCGTCCTTCCTTCCTTCCGTCCTTCCGTCCTTCTTTCCTTCCTGCCTTCCTTCCTTCCTTCCGTCCTTCCTTCCTTCCGTCCTTCCTTCCTTCCTTCCGTCCTTCCTTCATTCCTTCCTTCCTTCCGTCCTTCCTTCATTCTTTCCTTCCTTCCGTCCTTCCGTCCTTCCTTCCTTCCTTCATTCCTTCCTTCCTTCCGTCCTTCCTTCCTTCCGTCTTTCTTTCCTTCCTGCCTTCCTTCCGTCCTTCTTTCCTTCCTGCCTTCCTTCCTTCCGTCCTTCCTTCCTTCCTTCCTTCCGTCCTTCCTTCCTTCCATTCTTCCTTCATTCCTTCCTTCCTTCCGTCCTTCCTTCCGTCTTTCCTTCTTGCCTTCCTTCCGTCCTTCCTTCCTTCCTTCCTTCCGTCCTTCTTTCCTTCCTTCCTCCCTTCCGTCCTTCCTTCCTTCCTTCCTTCCGTCCTTTCTTCCTTCCTTCCTTCCGTCTTTCTTTCCTTCCTGCCTTCCTTCCGTCCTTCTTTCCTTCCTGCCTTCCTTCCTTCCGTCCTTCCTTCCTTCCGTCCTTCCTTCCTTCCTTCCGTCCTTCCTTCCTTCCGTCCTTCTTTCCTTCCTGCCTTCCTTCCTTCCGTCATTCCTTCCTTCCGTCCTTCCTTCCTTCCTTCCTTCCTTCCTTCCTTCCTTCCGTCCTTCCTTCCTTCCTTCCGTCTTTCTTTCCTTCCTGCCTTCCTTCCGTCCTTATTTCCTTCCTGCCTTCCTTCCTTCCGTCCTTCCTTCCTTCCGTCCTTCTTTCCTTCCTGCCTTCCTTCCTTCCTTCCGTCCTTCCGTCCTTCCGACCTTCCTTCATTTCTTCCTTCCGACCTTCCTGCCTTCCTTCCGTCCTTCTTTCCTTCCGTCTTTCCTTCCTTCCGTCCTTCTTTCCTTCCTTCCTTCCGTCCTTCCTTCATTCCTTCCTTCCTTCCATCCTTCCATCCTTCCTTCCTTCCATCCGTCCTTCCTTCATTCCTTCCTTCCTTCCATCCTTCCTTCCTTCTGTCCCTCTTTCCTTCCTGCCTTCCTTCCGTCCTTCGTTCATTCCTTCCTTCCTTCCTTCCGTCCTGCCTTCATTCTTTCCGTCCTTCCTTCATTCCTTCCGTCCTTGCTACCTGCCTACCTTTCTCCATTCCTTTCTTTCTTCCTTTCTTCCTTTCTTCCGTCCTTCCTTCCTGCCTTCCTTCTCATTCGACTGTAATTTTCATTACGTCTTTCGTCTTTCCTGGAGTTGGAAATGGTATTTTCCTACTGCTTGGTTATATGCCTCACATCATGTATACAGATTAATAATCTGATTACGAATGTAATAATTTACAAACACATTGTTCATCTGTTTGAATTGATGTTTCATATTTGTTATGAATTGTTGAGTGAATGCTGTACCTGTTCATATGATCAGCTTGTACTTAATTGGTTTAATCCACAAGGCAGTGAATATTGCCTGAATCCTTCTGTGAGTGTGAGCCACAATAAATTACATTCCGCCACACGTTGCTCTTGATGAAGTCACTCCACTCCACTCTGTTGCCAATGATACCGTCTAATAAAGCCGCACAGGCGCTACACATTCGAAATTGTAATTCTCAGCAAGATTTGTTGGCAAAATAAGCTTCAACAGCTTAACAGTTGTAGCTGTCTCTCTTTGATGCTACGTGACAGTGGTTTCCTCGATTTGGTGTAAGGAGAAGAAACAGTCCAAACTGAGCAGAAGTAAACTCCTAAATGAAATCAGAAATCGTGTCTTCAAATATGACAAACGTATTTAGGAAGAATTATTTAAGTACAAGCTGTACCCGGCATGCGTTGCAACGCCAATCAAAGAAAGTGTTGGAGTTGTAATTTTGTTTGTTCAAGTGCCATTGGATTCACAATACTTATTATCAGCCTATTTTCATTTATGATAAAAATTACAGTCAATCTGAAAGACTAGGCGTTATATCATTTCAAATGACGCTTGCTACAAATGCTACTCACTTTAGAAAGGCTCAGGAGGGCTTCTCGCTTCGCTCGAAGCCCCAGGACTCTTTCAACAGTCTCCATTATCCATTAACTTAGGCTTCCCGCGCGGGCACCTCTTTAAGGGTCACCCTGTATTTGTGTCTGACATCTTTTACAACTCTTTAAGGGTCATCCATTATATGAATCTGACATCTTGCAAACCTCTTTAAGGGTCACCCTGTATTTGAATTGAATCTAACATACTGTAAACCTCGTTAAGTGTCACCCTGTATTTTGCTCTGACATCCTGCACCCCTCTTTAGAAGGCACCCAGTATTCTTATCTCGCATCTTGTATATCTCTTTAGAAGTCACCCTGTATTCTTGTGTGACATCTTGTACACCTCTTTAGGAGTCATCCTGTATTCTTGTCTGACATCTTGTGCACCTCTTTAGGAGTCACCCTGTATTCTTCTCTGCCATCTTGTACACCTCTTTAAGAGTCACCTTGTATTCTTATCTGGCATCTTGTATATCTCTTTAGGAGTCACCCTGTATTCTTATCTGGCATCTTGTACACCACTTTAGGAGTCACCCTGTATTCTTTTCGCTTCGCTCGAAGCCCCAGGTCACTCGACGCCCCAGGACTCTTTCAACAGACTCCATTAACCATTAACTTAGGCTTCCGGCGTGGCTGCATGACGTCACGCACTCGCCGTCCATTACTCATTAACTTAGGTTTCCCGCGCGGCTGCATGACGTCACCGTCTCCGTCTCCGTAACGCATAAATTTTGACTCAAACATAACGATGAAGTCGACAAGATCATTAGAAATGATAAAATAGGCTTCTGAGATAATCTTTTGTCCGTGTGTCTGTCGGTGTGTGCGTGTGTGTGTGATGGTGTGTGTGGGTGAGTGTGTCCCCTAATAACCTCTAAACGGCTTGAGCGATTTCAATGAAGCTCGGTAAATTCATAGCACTATTCCGGACGACCCAGACCATGCCCTTCAAATTTTATTACGTCTCACCAATCCAACACGGCGGATGTGTGAAATATTTTACCAGCTTTCAATATCTCCGAAACTATTACCGATATCAACCTGGAATATTCTACGGTGATAAAGGGAACTACTAGAAGGTCATCTGTGTGACTTTTGAAAACCTGGTATCTAGAAAACCAACATGGCGGCCAAGCGAAGTTGCGAAGTTTAAATAGACGTTTCTCGCGATTTAACTAACCAAACGCAATAAAACTTGGTACAGTGTATGTTTATACACATTGTAATTCACCGACATCTAACTTTGTTCAATTGTTTAGATAACCTCAAGATGGTGGCTGTGCGAACTATTACACCAGTTTTCTGTATCTCTGAAACTATTAGCGATATCACCCTGAAATTTTGTACGGAGATAAAGGGCACTACTGGAAGTTCATCTGTAAGACTTTCAAAAACCGGTTAACTACAAAACGAATTTGGCGGCCAAGCGAATTTGAAAATGTTTAATAGACCTTTCTCGCAATTTGAAGATCCAAACGCTATGAAATTTGGTACAGGAAATGTTTATACACATTGTAATGCACTGGTATCTAATTTAGTTCAATTGTTTACATAACCTCAAGATGGCGGCTGTGCGATTTTTTTTTTTTCTTGTGTCGTAATCATACGATCGAAGTGAAAGTTTGAATAGTGAACCTACGCAATAATTTTCCTTTAATGGTACATGACTATAATTATGGCCTATCCATATTACAATCCAACAAGGCGACTTCCGAAATATTTAGATGGATCTCAATATCTATGAATCTATTACAGCAATCAAACTGAATTCTTGATGTTCATAGGGGCTACGTACATAAGTTCGCATATAGGACCTTTAATAACCTGGTGATCACAAATCCAACATGTCGGCGATGCGAAGTATAAATATTCACATGATTGTTTCTCGCAATTTAACCATCCGAATGCAGTGACACTTGGTACAGTAAATCCTTATACAAATGTTAATCCACTGGCATATAATTTTTGCCAATTGCTTCCAAAACCACAAGATGGCAGCTGTGCGAAATTTTAAAATCTCGTTGTTACTTCTTGTGTCCTAATCATGCGATTGAAGTTTGAATACTACATGTACACAATAATCTTCATGTAACAGTACATAACATATATAAAAATCCAACATGGCGACCATCCGAAGTATTTAGTCGGTTCTCAATATCTACGAATCTATTGCAGCAACCAAACTGAAATTTTGTATGTTGATAGAGACAATTAACATACGTAGGATGTATAAAAATAGGCTGTATAGTTCTTCATAGAGCTACGTGTTCAATTTCCGTTAACTGCCTCCAAACTTTCGTAAAATGGATTTACTAATTCACAAACATTCATGGGGGGTGTGCGTGAACAACACACCAAAGTTTCATCGCAATCGGATGAATGGCATATGAACACATACGGGATTTTGTTGAAACGATTCGTGCACTGTCACTCATTTGTTTAATCTACTCGTGCGCTACCAACTGTGAAATGGATTTACTAAGTCAAAAACCTTCCCTGGAGTGTACACAACAACTCATCAAAGTTGCATCGCAATCGATGAATGATATACTCGTATGAACGCAGACGGAATTTTGTTAAAACGATTCGCGGGTCATCACTCATTTCTTGAATCTACGCGTGCGCTACCTATTGTAAAATGGATTTACTGAGTCAGACGCCCTCACAAGAGAGTACACAACAACTCACCAAGGTTTCAGCACAATCGGAAGAATTGTATATGCACGAATACGGGATGTTTTTGAAACGGTTCATGCGTCATCACACATTTCATGCATCTACATGTGCGTTACCTATTGTAAAATGGATTTACTAAGTCCAAAACCTACACGGGAGTGTACACAATACCTAATCAAAGTTTAATGGCAAAAGGATGAGTGGCATATGAACGCATACGGGATTTTCTTGAAACGATTCGTGCGCTGGCACTCATTTGTTTAATCTACTCGTGCGCTACCGACTGTGAAATGGATTTACTAAGTCAGAAACCTTCCCTGGAGTGTACACATCGACTCATCAAAGTTGCATTGCAATCGATGAATGGTATACTCGTATGAACGCATACGGGATTTTGCATCGAAATCGTCGAATGCTATATGAACGCAGTCGGAATTTTGTTGAAATGATTCGCACGTCGTCACTCATTTTTTACATCAACGCGTGCGCTACCTATTGTAAAATAAATTTACTGAGTCAGACACATTCACAAGAGTGTACACAACAATTCACCAAGGTTTCATGACAATCGGAAGATGGTATATGCACGAATACGGGATGTTTTTAAAACGGTTCATGCGTCGTCACACATTTCATGCATCTACACGTGCGTTACCTATTGTAAAATGGATTTACTAAGTCCGAATACTCATATGAACGCATACGGAATTTTGTTAAAACGATTCGCGCATCGTCACTTATTTCCTGCATCTACACGAGCGCTATCCATTATAGAATGGATTTAGTAATTCAGGAATCTGCATGGGAGTATTCACAATAACTCACAAAAGTTTAATCGCATTCGGATGAATGGCATATGAACGCATACGGGATTTTGTTGAAATGATTCGCGCGCTGTCACTCATTTATTTAATCTACTCGTGCGCTACCAACTGTGAAATGGATTTACAAGTCAGAAACCTTTCCTGGAGTGTACACAAAGACTCATCAATGTTGTATCGCAATCGATGAATGGTATATGAACTCATACAGGATTCTGTTGAAACGATTCAAGCGCCGTCATTCATTTGTTGAATCTTCTCGTGCGCTACCTATTGTAGAATGGATTTACTAATTCAGAAATCTTCATGGGAGAGTACACAACAACTCATTCAAGTTTTATCGCAATCGGATGAATGATATTTGAACGCATAGGAGACATACATACATATACACATACAATCACGTAACTTAAATTTTGGCTAAATTCGCTGAAACGGTTTAGATTTGTATAACTATCAGACAGACAAATAGACCACGTTTCATGAGCCAAGAATCAACCGCGCCGGAAGTATTTCGGTGTTGTAGTAGGTGTCCAGAGATGCTGGGAATTGACGTGTAACTGTAAGAATATTTGAAAGAGTGCATTGTTGGCTGGCAATGTGGGCTGCATCACGCCACCCTTACCCGTGTTCTGGTGCAGAATTGTGAAAATAGTCACATCTTGCGCTGCTTACAAATTGCAGACACGGGGAGTAATTAGTGCAAGAGGATTTCATAGGCCCCGTAAAACAGTTATCGTCATCATGAAAATATTAGGCCTGTGTATAAGTGCGAAGGAGTTGGTGCAGTACATTGAGGTTATCAGCTGCATTAAGTATTTGTGCATTCAAATTTTCTATCATGTATTTCGATCATTACCCTACAGCGTTATTGCTACCTCGGGAGCTCGGGACAGACAAAGTTTTCCGAAGTGCTCTGATTATTTTCCTACGAAGCTATGAGACAAGAAACGACACTATTGCTCTCTACTTTTCTAACAGCCAATGAGATATAGGCCCTGGACAGTGCCTTTTATTTCACTTGCTCCTCTTTGTAATCATTTTATTCAATTTGTAAATTACATGTGTCAGTCTGATTTTTACGCCCATTATACTGTACTACTTATCACCGCACTACCACTACCAGCACCACAAGAAGTTATATTTTAATATTGTGCTTTTCTGTTAGTTTTTAAGTTTCATATGTCAGTTCAGTGGTAGTAATCATTATCATTCATAAAAAAATATATATATATATTTTCAAGAAGACGTCTGCACGTAACGTACAGTCTCATGTTTTTATAACGTTGACAACAAAAATTCCCAATATAAAATTATCTGAAAATCATTAATGCAAATATGTATTTATTGGATCATATATTATGAATTATAATGCTTGCATGAATCGCACAGCCACCATCTTGAAATGGTTACGGAGATGACCATGTTATTTGGTCGCCAGTCGCTACTTACGTGATGGTAATTTTTTCTGACATTTGGTAGAGATCCGATGATCAGTTTGGTCGTAATTTGGTTTATGCTCTGAACATTTGAGTGGTCGCCATTTTGTTTTGATTAAGATGACAGCGATATAAAACATGACAATGAGCTGCGCTTAGCTAGTGCAACCTCTGTATGAAATTTAGTTCAATTCGGTTTCGTTGTGTTTGAATTGATATGGGGGGACCAACATACACACAGACCCACAGTAACTCGGCACTTCAGATAGACTATCAGCATGCAATTTCCCAAATATTTCGCCATCGTTCAAGGTGTCTTTGCTATGGCGTGCCATGCTGGCACTTGACAATGCACACGATATTGAGTGTTATAAAACCTCACTACCTATCTCCATTTCGATCAACAAAGACCGTAGTTTGTAAATACCACGTAGCATTTCAATTAATAAACGGCGTAGAGGAGAAAACCACACAAGAATGAAGCACTGTGAGAAAACGTTAATTTATGTAGCCAGTCATCTGCGAACTAATATGAAACTACGTAAATTAACGTAGTCCGTCATTAATGTGATATTATTCTTACTATTATTAATAGTAAGAATAGTGGAGGTGAGTTGCGTAGCGCGATCGGTAGAGGTATTTATTTATTTATTTATTTATTTATTTATTTATTTATTTATTTATCGTATGGCTTTTAGTGCCGGGAGTGTCCAAGGACATGTTCGGCTCGCCTGAGTCTAGCTGCTTCCAGCGGACACCCTTAGGGTGAGCTACAAGTTCCGTTTAATTTCAAGTAGTTCCAACTTTTGCTACCAGATATCAATGATACCTAGTGGTGAATGTTGGAACTTTGATCGAGCGTTCCGATGAAATCTAACCTAACAATTTCGCTTTACACAAGTTTAATCTGTGGAGCGATCTTTTACATGCCATAAATCTATTATATGGGACCACTGGCTTTACTTCCCCACCGAAGGAAGGCATACTGAAGGATTATTAGCGCTCTTAAAAAATTCGACGACTTCGGCCGGTTTTGAACCCGCTATCTTGGGCACAGCACTTCAGCATGCTACCAACTACGCCACCGAAGGTAACTCAAAGGGTGAGGGTTCGGTTCCTTCCCACATTTAGAAACTACCAAATTCTGAATAGCAATTGGCCTTGGGTTCACTCAGCCTACAACGGAAATGAGTACCAGTGTAATTCCAAGGAGCAAAAGTGACCGAACATGGAGCTAACAACTACATCACATCTAGTGCTGATGTCACAAAGGATGGAAGCCTTCACCTTTCGGTGTTCGAATGGCCTCCATGGCTTGCACGGAGCTGTCTTTGCATTAGTAATCTTCTTTCTTTTATCTTTATTGTGACACATTCGAAATTGTAACAAATTTGAAATAGTAACTTGAGTGAACAATGATGAATGTCGCTATGATTTTCTACAGAGTTTAATAAATAGCAGAGTACTTTGAGTATTACAAGTGTGTACATTAAGAAAGAGTGGTTGCTATAAAGCCGGGAGATCGTGGTCTGCTAGTTTATTAATATCTGCAACTGTTTATCTTGAGTAAGCCGCCGCGTAGCCATGCATCTCGCCAGACATTAAACCCGCGCGATTACAACAGCTTCTTTTAAGGAATAAATCATGGCTGTGCTGTTATAATTCCCAGTTTCACTGCCTCGCAAAGGCTTTTGTTCACTTGCTTTGCAGGCTTTGTTTCTGAAAAGAAACTCACTCAATTGCTGGCGTTATATTAAATTCTTAATGCTTCGTTTGAACTTACTGATCGTTCCTGTTCACTGTTCCCCTCTATACATCTCAAAATGTTTTGCACAAAGATTTAGGAGTACCATTAGCTACAAAACCATACGCGGTTGTTGTTATCGTCTGTAAAGAAACGACGAAGCTATACAGTGGAGAGATTTCATTTGATATTCAGGGGTTTAATTGTTCAGACCGCCAATCGTAATATATTTCTCGTTATTTAAAGCCACTATTGTGTAGGTTTCCTTCGTATTTCAATTTCAAACGCAGGCGTGTCTGAAGCTTCTATTTTAGCTAGAATTGAGATTCACCATTAAGTGTTCACAATAATAAACCCTAATGCATCAGCTACTCGGGTATAACTTGAATTACTCATTTAGTTCTACTCACCAATTTCGAGGTTCAACTTTCACTGCCTACTAGCAGATAATCCGGAACTCTATAAGACGACATGTGACTGAAACTATGGTTTTCTTGTGATTACCAAATTCATTAAGACGCATATTTTAAGAGGCAACACTCCTCGAGTGTTGTGCATTTTTTTACCGTCCTACAAGAACCCAACTACGTCGTCCGGAAATCGAACCTGTGATGTTTAAATCAGAAGATGGACACTCTTCAACTGATATGCTGAGGATTATTTCACTGCCATAGAAATTCTTGGCAATATATTGAAATTGTCAAAGTTGAGTATTTAAATCAAGGTCGGTATTTCGCCACACAGTATTTTCTTCTCTCGAGATCGTTTCTCCCAGTGGTATCGCATCCTGTTGTCCTGGTTGTTAATGCTGATTTGTTTAGGGACTTTGTCGCATCATGGTCCGTGCACTTGGGTGTGTTGGTTATTTTCTGATAACATGTGCTATTGTGATGGTTGTATTTGTGTGTGTATTTGCAATTCAGATGAGGATTGTGAAGTTGACAACAGTGGCCTTAACTCAGGAACTATCATAGCATTTGCCTGCAGTAGAAGTGGGAAGTCAAGGCAGACCACTTCCAAGGTGACTAAGATGGGAATCGGATCTCCCTCTTCTTAGTCTTGTCTTACGAGATTGAGTGTACCCGTTCCAGCTCTCAGACAAGATTTTTTTTTTTTTTTTTTTGGCAGAACCCCGGACCTCTGGGGCGACAGCCAAGAATGCAAAATTGTAAAATTATGTTTTTATTGCTTGTATCCTAATTACGCGATTGAAGTATAAATTATACACCTACGCAATAATCTTCATGTATTAGTACATAACTCTATGGCTTGCATAATTATACAAAAATCCAAAATGGCGACCATCCGATATATTTAAACATTTCTCAATATCTACTAATCTATTACAGCAATCAAACTGAAATTTTGTATGATGATAAAGCCAATGATCATAAGTTCACCTCTGGGACTTACAACAACCTGGTGAGCACAAATCCAACATGATGGTGACGTGAAATTTAAATATTTAAATGGACGTTTCTCGCGAATTAACCATCCGTCGCAGTGAAACTTAGCCGGTAAATGCTTATACAAATTTCAATCCTCTGACATTTAATTTCTTTCAATTGTTTTTATAATCACAAGATGGCGGCTGTGCGAAATTTTAAAATCTTCTTGTTATATCTTGTGTCCTAATCATGCGATTGAAGTTTGAATAACACACCTATGCAATAGTCTTCATGTAATAGTACATAACTCTATGGCCTACATGCGAAGTACGTCCAGAAAATAAGTTCCGTTTGGTAATAACATTAAATTGTGTACCGATACAGAAAAAATATTTATTGCACAAAATTCTACAACCCTTAAACTACTTTTCCACATAACTGCCGAAATGTTGCAGGCATTTGTCGTAGCGTGGCACGAGTTTTTGTATACCTTCTTCATAGACGTGTGCCGCCTGTGTCTTCAACTAGTTGTACGTTCCGCTGCAGCGCAGTTCCGCATATGCGCGGTAGACGCTCTGTATCAAGGAGAAGAAACGTGCGCCATTTGGAGATCGCTGTCAGCCACGTACGCGTTGTTGTGCATGTTTACACGTACAATGTCGGTGTTGATTGAAAATCCCACCGCTTGTGAAATCAGATCTGTGATTCGTTTTCTGAATGCTAGGAAAGTGAAACCAATTGAAATTTATCGGCAAATTTGCGAAGTGTATGGACAAAATGCGATGAGTGATTCAATGGTGAGAAGATGGGTCCGACAGTTCAATGAAGCACGTAGTGAAGTGCACGATGAAGAACGAAGTGGGCGTCCATCTTTGGTTTCAGAAGAACAGGTTCACGCGATTGATGACAAGATCCGGGAAAACCGCAGGTTTACAATTAGTGCTCTCGCTATGGAATTTCCCCACATCTCACGATCACTAATTCACGAAATTGTTACCGAAAAACTGAACTTTCGTAAACTTTGCCGACGTTGGGTACCAAAGATTCTTACGGAGCAACACAAAACAAAACGGATGGGTGGTGCACTTCAGTTTTTGACCCGTTACAATGAAGGCGGCGAAGAATTTCTGACACAGATAGTCACAGGAGATGAAACTTGGGTTTCTTTCGACACCCCTGAAAGTAAGCGGCAATCAATGGAATGGAGGCACACTTCATCCCCAGCAAAGGTTAAGCCGAAACAAATCTTGACACCTCGGAAAATGATGTATGTGCACAGTGTTCTGGGACTGGAATGGCATCTTACTCATTAATTTCTTACCGCGTGGTCAAACAATCAACGCAGATGCTTACTGCGAGACACTTAGGAAATTGCGCCGCGCAATACAGAATAAGCGCCGAGGGTTGCTGTCAAAAGGTGTTGTTTTTCTTCACGACGACGCACGACCACACACTGCAAATGTGACGAAAAACCTCCTACAGGGATTTGGCTGGGACGTGTTTGACCACCCTCCGTACAGCCCTGACCTCGCTCCTAGCGACTTTCATCTGCTCACACATCTCAAGTCTTTCCTTGGCGGTCAACACTTCAACAATGACGACGAGCTGAAAGAAGATGTTTCCAACTGGTTGAAGACACAGGCGGCAAACTTCTATGAAGAAGGTATCCAAAAACCTGTGCCACTCTATGACAAATGCCTGCAAAAGTTCGGCAGTTATGTGGAAAAGTAGTTTAAGAGGTGTAGAATGTTGTGCAATAAATAATTTTTCTGTATCAGTACACAATTTAATTTTATTACCAAACGGAATTTACTTTCTGGACGTGCCTCGTATATGAAAATCCATAATGGTGTACATCCGAAATATTTAGATGCTTCTCAATAACTACGAAACTATTAACGCAATCAAACAGGAATTGTGTATATTGATACAAGCTATTGACATAAGTAGGATACATGAAAATAGGCTATTTATTTCTTCACGGAAATACTTCATTGTTGCCTTAGTAATCCAAATGTAATGATTTGCAGTCGGTCAACACGATTGCACCCAATTTTAATGGGAGTTCCCCTTATACTGAAAAGAAAATGCATGAAATTATAAAATATACTTAAATGGCCAATGAATCAACTGAATTACATTGAAACTGGCCATCCGAATGTATTTATTCTTCTCATGTAAATGTTTCATGATTAGGGAATGTAAAGTTTAGTAGGCATTTTTTCAGTGTTGTCTGTAAAAACAGTCAGTTGCAACTCTTCAGTCGGTCAACACGAATTTTCCCAAACATTGGGCGGGGTGCAATGTATATAATATATGAATAATAAGTGAAAGAACACTCCTGGAAAAATATATGTATTAGTTATGATCACTATTATAATGGGGTTTCGACCTCCAAGTTGCCATCAACAGATCCTGATCACTGAGTTGAGGATAAAATGTATATGCAATGTCATTTAACTACACAAACTTTCTAGTGCGTTCAATTGGTGTTTCGGCCTATATTTTGATTCGCAGTTTGAATCTAGATTTATCAGGTTAGTTTGTTTTATTTATACGGGTTCATGAATTTAATATGGATAATATGTACAAATTCACAATAGTATAAATGCAATTGGAGCATGCACTTGAGTTCTATTATGTAATATGTTTATTATCTCAGTGGATCCGTTGGTCGTAAACCATTGTTACCTACTCGCCTGCCTACTCCCCATTACATTTGGGTACAATCGTGTTGACCTACTGAAAAGCATTACATTTTGACTATAGAACTAATAATTTCAAAACTTGCATCCTGATATTTAATTTGGTGCACTGGAATTCACAATTTCCAAGATTGTATGAAAATCCAGAAGCGTACGATATTTTAGCCTAGAAATTTTACCGCCTTCTTTATATAATAGTTATTAATAAGAATTATATAACCGACTGAATCAATACTATAAAGAAATTAATTATTAAAGTTGTTCGTGGTACATGTTTCGGGGATTAATGAACAATTGTATCCCCTTTATCAGCCAACTGTAAAGCATTAACATATTGAAAACGTAATAAAGCGTAGCACTGAAAATATGAACGGTTATTTAACCAAATATGGTGCAACATATTTATATATATATATATATATATATATATATATATAGGTTGTAAAAATTTAAATATAGAACAAAAATCAATAGAGAACCACCATGAATAATTTCTTTGTATAAATAAGCATTTTTCTTTCATCTGAATTGTTCTTATAACATCGAGATAGAGTCATTTCACAACCTTCTTTTTTAGCCGCTAACCAATCTTTTAATGCTCGTAATAAAATTGTAGTAAGTTTTAAATCCAATCAAAAACTTCTGTTTTAGGAATCTACGCATGAAACTCATGACGCACGATTCACAATACACAACACATTTTTGTGACAGTTCTCTCCAGACAATTTTTCTACTAGTCTCATTTTGCAAGCCTTGGAACATCTGTTGGATGCTCCCTTATCAGTTTTCAGAAGAGACAGTTGGATTCGGAAGGAAATAAGAGGGAAGAGGGGGTGGTGGTGTAAGAAATGGCTGTGAATAGAATCCTTGCTTGCACGGAGTACATGACTTCCAACATTTTGTTCACAAGATATCACATTTTGTTTACACACGGATTGCCCCGAACTGCAACGAAAGCACTCGGGTTGTGGCTCGACTGGCGTCGCTTCCGTAAGAGTATTACATTCCCTGGCTCTCTTTCTATCTCTCTCACTTTCTCCTTCTCTTTCACTCCTTTTTTTCTTCCTTTGCCTCACACCCGGTGGGATGAAAATCACAAAATCCTCCAGTTCCCCGTGTGACTAACCATCTGCTCAATCGCGACATGCCGTGCTTGCCAGGCAGCAACTTCAGCGAAACTTGCATGTAGTTAAAATCAGACAGCGCTGGCAGAAGAAGAAGAACATGGCCAGAAGAAAGGGGATGCAGGAAGGTTCAAACGCATAGTTTGCTATACTCTGAGCGAATTTTCATATTCTGCTATATTTTGTTTTCTTTTTAATGCGCTTTCTTATCTATTTTGATGTTTCTTTCTTATACAACTGAGATAAAAGATCTTAAACTCCTCTCTTTCTGTCCAAAACTGACGTAGAATACTTGGAAAGGCGTATGCTAATTTGAAATCTTACAATGAACTAACTGGAGGGGAATATATTCTGACGTGAAACTTATTTTGTTTTATGTAGTTTCTTATAGATTTTTGCAAACACAAACCTTGAATTGACTCATATTCTTCGTTAGAGATATTCACATCGAAAATAAGTTGAAATTGGTTATGGCCGTGATTGTCAATTAAAGATGTGGAACATCGAGGTAATCTGTCCATGTAATGAAGGCATTAAAATGATGTTCTCTTGATAACGATTTCATCTCACGTTCAAGTTGCTCGACAGCTGATTACTACATTAACTGTCGCTCAGTTGATTTGGACTGCCAATCTATATTAACAAAATTAACGTTCATCTTGTACATTGTCTCCTTGGGAATATGCAATTACACTTGAAACCAGCGGATGATCAGTGTAATGTGAGCTTAAGGGTTCAGTTTCAAATATCCTCACAAACACGGGAAAAATAGTGCGTGATAGACCCGGTATATGACAAACTGATTTGTGCCGCTGGAAGATGGCCTGTCCTTTGAGTGTCCGAAGTGTACAACCCAGTGTAATTATCTACTGTCCAAATAACGAACTCCGATAAACACATCAAAGAGCAGTGTTGTATATAGTCCAACTAATTGATTTCACAGTGGAGTGGGGGACATATTTTAAACACAGCAATAATGCTTAATTACGTCGCTGTAAAACTACATCCGAAAAATCACTACGCATCCATTCATACATGTACATGTACGAGGAACGTTCAAATACAAATATCCTCATATTATTTCCCAGGGAAGCTGTATTACAAAGTGATAATGCACAGTATCTTAACAAAGGATAAGAATATTCCTATAATTCTGCATAGCCACCACCGACATTGATACATTTCTTAGCCTACATGAGATATTTGTGACCTACACAGGCAAACGTCAATGCGTCTGTGTGTATGAAAGTATTTATGTGTGTGTTTACCCCCACCCCCTTTAAGTATTCAAACACGACAAAACCGTATTGAACCAAATTTGGTACAGTGGTAGCACTAGCAAAGGGCACTTCAGTGTATTGATTTATTATGCCACCATCTTAACAAAAACAAAATTGTGGCCACCCTAAATTTCAGAGTTTAATGTTTTAAATCATAATACGACTAAACTCATCAACGGATCCACTACCAAATTTTAAAACAAGTAGTTCCTAGAAGAACTAAATAGTCGATTTTCATATATCGTACATATGTTAATTGCCTCTATGAGCATACAAAATCTAAGTTTGTTTGTTGTAATAGATTCGTAGATATTGAGAACCGTCTACACATTTCGGATGGTCACCATGTTGGATTTTAATATAATTATGTAGGCCTTAGAGTTATGTAATATTACATGAAGTTCTCTGTGTGGGTGTCTAATTCAAACTTCAATCGCATGATTAGGGCAATGGAAATAAACAAGATGTTGAGTAAAGAACAAATGGCCTACTTTCTCCTAAATGCATGGGTATAATTCTTCCCAAGGAGTATAATTGAATGTTGGTAGTAGTAGCTTGTTTAAACATAGCGCGCTATGTTATATGTTGATTGATTGAATCCTAACCTGAATTATTAATAAACACACTCATATTGCCATTACAATAACATAGGTTATCAGTCAAAATTCAACATTCACCCAATTACGCGGGGCTAATTGACCATGATGTCTAAGCCTCTCAAATGAGACAACAACAACAACAGATACCTACCCAAATCCTTCCTCGTATAAAAGTACACACACTAGTACAAACATCACAGTGACACAGTTTTTCAGACAACTTCTCCACACTCAAGTACACTGGGCTACATGGTCACGATGCTGCAAAGCCTCTAAGGAATCTACAACAACAACAACAACAACAACAACAACAACAACAACAACAACAGTCTGTACCAAGCATCAGGGACAACGAATTTTAATCGCTTTAGTCGAGTTTTGAAATATGTGGTGTTATATATGGTTAACTTTATAACGTGTGAATAGTTATATATCAACTAGCTGAAGTACCCGTGCTTCGCTACGCGTCATAAATAAATTAAAATGTCAAGGTGGCAGTTAAAACAGGGAATAGGCGAGGTGCTGCGCAGAGGGAGATAAAGGATGGAACATTTTGTCCAGATACACCGCTCGGCGTTGACCGTGTTTTATAGCACAAATTTAGGTTTTACTCGCTAACCGTTGGAGATACCTTTCGGATAGAAAATGTAATTTTAAACCTCGTATATCCCATCAAAAGTTTGCTATTTCTTAGCGTTCTCTTTTTATTTAAATGGAAATATGAAAGTTTGAAACCAAAGGGTGTAGTGACGTCACTAAAATGGTCGCCATCTATAAATAGTGCAAAGTATTGAAATCAAAAGTAACCTATATGTTAACCAGGTAAATCAGCTACTTCCATGAAAAATTCATGTAAATCGGACCTGTGGTACTTGCGTGATTGAGTAATACACAGACACCACCATCTCATTTTTAGCCTCGCTGCGCTCGCGTCATAGTCGTATCATATTGTTATTCAATGAAATGCAGGTTTAACCCCGTTAACACCCCTTTAGAACCTGAATACCCAAAAATCCCTCCTTAGTAGACGTTTTCGACACACAACAAACATATCCCCAAAATATCATTCTTCTAACTTTAATAGTTTTGGTTGGTCGATGAGAGTGAACATCCAAAAATCCTTCCTTAGTGGATGTTTTTCTTCCAGAATTTCACCCCTCCCCATAGGCCCCTTAAATTGCACTTATGAAAAAACAGTCGAACACCTATTTATTTATTTATTTATTTATTTATTTTTAAGCTGATTGATTTCCTCCGAGTTTCAAACTCCTCGCCTATGTCGTTTAAGAGATACACGCTCCGTTAGGAATCTTTCAACCCCCACTTTTCATCCCTTTTACCTCATAATATACACTACATCGAAAAACCATTAGACATGTGTCAGCTTATTTTTAATGATTAGTATATGTGCCAAGTATCACATCCCCAAATGAAACCACTCGTGAGATATTGTCATTCAATGAAATGCACGTTTAACCCCTTAACACCTCTTTAGAACCTGAATATCCAAAACTCTTTCCTTAGTGGACGTTTTCGACATACAACGAACATATCCCCAAAATTTCATGTTTCTAACTTCAATAATTTTGACTGGGCGATGATGAGTGAGTGGGTCAGTCAGGACATTTTCTTTCAATTATTTTTGATAATTTCACCCCTCCCCATGAACCCCTTAAATTGGATTTATGAGACAAACGGTCAAACACCTATTTACTTATTTAAAGCTGTTTTCCCCCAGAGTTTGATGAGTGAGTAAGTGAGTCAATCAGTTAGGACACTTTCTTTACTGTTTTTTCCCCCAGAATTTCACCCCTCTCCAAGGGCCCCTTAAATTGGATTTATGAAAAAAAGGTCGAACACCTATTTACTTGTATTTTAAGCTGTTTTTGCCCGCCGAATTTCAAACTTCTCGCCTATATCGTTTCAGAAATACACGCTCCGTTAAGAATCCCTCAACCCCCAATATTCACCCCTTTCACCTCATAATATACACCACATCGATAAACCCTTAGACATATGTCTGATTATTTTTAATGATTAGTTTATATACCGAATATCACATACCCAAAGAAACAACTCATGAGATATCGTTATTCAATGAAATGCACGTTTACCCCCTTAACACCTCTTTAAAACCCGAATAAACAAAAATCATTCCTTAGTTGACGTTTTCGACATACAGCGAACATATTCCCAAAATTTCATATTTCCAACTTTAATAGTTTTCGCTGGACGTGATGAGTGAGTGAGTCAGACAGGACATTTTCTTTCAATTATTTTTACCAGAATTCCACCCCTCCCCATGGGCCCCTTAAATTGGATTGATGAAAAAACGCTTGAACACCAATTAGCTTATTTTTAAGCTGTCTTTTTCCCCTGAGTTTGATGAGTGAGTGAGTAAGTCAGTCAATTAGGACACTTTCTCACCTTTGTTCCCCCCAGAATTTCACCCCCACCCCATTGGCCCCTTAAATTAATTTATGAAAAAACAGTCGAACACCGATTTAATTACTTTTTAAGCTGATTTTTTTCGCTGAGTTTCAAATTTCTCGCCTATGTCGATTAAGAGATAGGCCTACACGCTCCGCTAGGAATCCTTCAACCCCCAATTTTCACCCCTTTCACCTCATAATAATACACCACATCGAAAAACCCTTAGACACATGTCTGCTTATTTTTAATGATTAGTTTATATGCCGAGTATCACATCCACAATAGAAACCGCTCGTGAGATATTGTTATACAATGTAATGCAGGTTTAACCCCCTGAAGACCCCTTTAGAACCTGAATATCCAAAAAACCTCCTTTAGTGTACGGTTTTGACATACAACGAACATATCCCCAAAATTTCATGTTTCCAACTTCAATATTTTTGGCTGGGCGATGATGAGTGAGTGAATGAGTCAGGACATTTTCTTTCATTTTTAGCCTATTTTCAATTTTGAAAAAATAGGCTTATGAGATCACCTTTTGTCCGTGTGTGTGTGCGTGTGTGTGTGTGTGTGTGTGTGAGGTGTGTGTGTGTGTCCCCCTAATAAAATCTAAACGGCTGGAGCGATTTCAATGAAACTCGGTAAGTGCATAGCACTATTCCCGGCGACCTCGACCGTGCCCTCCAAATTTTGTTACGTCTAACCAATCCAATATGGCGGCTGTGCGAAATATTTCACTAGCATTCAATATCTCCGAAACTATTACCGATATCGCCCTGAAATTGTGTACGGTGATAAAAGGCACTACCAGAAGTTCACCTCTGAGACTTTCAAAAACCTGGTGACTACAAAACCAACATGGCGGCCAAGCGAAGATGAGACTTTTAAATAGACTTTTCTCGCGATTTAACTATCCAAACGTAATGAAACTTGGTACAGCAAATGTTTATACACATTGTAATCCACTGAAGTCTAATTTAGTTCAATTGTTTACATAACCTCGAAATGGCGGCTGTGCGAAATATTTCACTGACATTCTATATCTCCGAAACTATTACAGATATCACCCTGAAATTTTGTACGATGATAAAGGATACTGATACAAGTTTACCTATGTATATTTCATAAACCTGTAAAGTACAAAACGAACCTGGCGACCAAGCGAATTTGAAATATTTTAATAGACTTTTCTCGTGATTTAACTCTCTGAGCGCTGTGAAATGTGGTACAGTAAATGATTTTGCAGATTGTAATGCACTGCCATCTAATTTAATTCAACTGTTTACATAACCTCAAGATGGCGGCTGTGCGAAATTTTAAAATTAAGTTTTTATTTCTTGTGTCGTAATCATGCGATCGAAGTGAAAGTTTGAATAATGAACCTAGGCAATAATTGTCCTTGAATGGTACATAATTCAATGGCCTATACATATAATAATCCTAAATGGTGAGCTTCCGAAATATTTAGATGGTTCTCAATATCTATGAATCTTTTACAGCAACCAAACTGATTTTTTTAAATGTTCATAGAGACTATGAACATATGTTCACCTATAGGACTTTCAGTAACCTGGTGAGCACAAATCCAACATGGCGGCGACGCGAAGTATAAATATTTAAATGAACGTTTTTCGCGAATTAACTATCCGAAGCCATGAAACGTTGCACGTTAAATGCTTATACAAATGTTGATCCACTGGCATCTAATTTATTTCAATTGTTTGCATAATCACAAGATGGCTGCTGTGCGTAAGTTTAGAATCTCGTTTTTACTTCTTGTGTTCTAATCATGCGATTGCAGTTTGAATACCACACGTACACAATAATCTTAATGTAATAGTAAAAAAATAAATATCCAACCTGGCGACCATCTGAAATATTTAGACGGTTCTCAATATCTACGAATCTGTTACAGCAATTAAATTGAAATTTTGTATGTTGATAGAGGCAATTAACATGAGCAGGATATATGAAAATAGGCTGTATAGTTCTTCACGGAACTGCTTGTTTTTTCTTCAGAATTTCACCCCTCCCGATGAACCCCTTCAATTTGATTGAAAAAAAAAACTGTCGAAAAGCTATTTACTTACTTTAAGGCATTTTCCCCCCCTGAGTTTGATGAGTGAGTCAGTCAGTCAATCAGTTAGGATACTTTCTTTCCTGTCCCCCACCCCCAGAATTTCACCCCTCATCATGGGCCCCTTAAATTGGATTTATGAGAAAACGGTGGAACACATATTTACTTATATTTTATGCTGATTTTTTTCCGCTGAGTTTCGAACTCCTCGCCTATGTCCTTTAAGAAATACACGCTCCGTTAGGAATCTTTCAATCCCCACTTTTCACCCCTTTCACCTCATAATTTACACCACATCGAAAAACCCTCAGACACGTGTCTTCTTACTTTTTAATGATAAATGTATATGCCGTGTATCACATCCCCCAATGAAACCAGTCGAGAGATATTGTTATTCAATGAAATGCAGGTTTAACCCCCTTAAGTCCCTTTTAGAACCTGAATATCCGAAAATCCTCCCTTAGTAGACGGTTTTGACATTCAATGAACAAACATATCCCCAAACTGTCATGTTTCTAACTTTAATAATTTTGGCTGGGCGATGATGAGTGAGTGAGTGAGTGAGTCAGGACATTTTCTTTCAATTTTCTTTTTTCAGAATTTCACCCCTCCCCATGAACCCCTTAAATTTGATTTATGAATAAAAACTGTCGAACAGCTATTTACTTACTTTAAAGCAGTTTTCCCCCTGAGATTGATGAGTGAGTGAGTCAGTCAATCAGTTAGGACACTTTCTTTCCTGCCCCCCCCCCCTCCCAGAATTTCATCTCTCCCTATGGGCCCCTTAAATTGGATTTATGATAAAACGGTCAAACACATATTTACTTCTTTTTTATGTTGATTTTTTTTCGCTGAGTTTCAAACTCCTCGCCTATGTCTTTTATGAGATACACGCTCCGTTAGGAATCTTTCAATCCCCACTTTTCACCCCTTTCACCTCATAATATACACCACATCGAAAAACCCTCAGACACGTGTCTTCTTATTTTTAATGATGAGTTTATATGTCGAGTATCACATCCCCCAATGAAACCAATCGGGAGATATTGCCAGTCAATTAAATGCAGGTCTATCCCTTAATACCCCTTTAGAACCTGAATATCCAAAAATCCTCTCTTAGTGGGCATTTGCGGCCCTTGAGGAAGCTGCATACCAGATTTCATTCCAATCCGTTCGGTGGTTTCTGAGATTTCGTGATGAATAAATGAATGAGTTAGTGAGTGAGTGAGTGGTATTTGACAAATATATAGTAGAAAGAAGATAGTGTCAAGTCTTTGTTATGCTAAACTCGGTTGACAGTGCTGTGTGAGCAGTTGAGTAACTAACGGGATTTCAAGTAAAGATCCTCATTTTCTCTACCGGTAGTGCAGAGCGCAATTGGTATCTAGTCGGCCGTGTCTCGACTTGAGCTATGTTGCCATGGAAACTATCTGCCTTGCCATTCCTTCATGAGTATATTTTATGATTTGATTAGCCTGCGCTTGAGTGCAAAAGGGCCGAAATCAGAAGAATGAGAAAGACTATCGAAAATTCATGTAGCCAGCGGTCCCTTCTGGGTCCTAAACTATGTGTATGCAAAATATGGTTGAGATTGGTGGAATGGTGTAGATTTGTATACGGAACCAACCCACATACATACATACATACATACATACAGACTTTCACTTTTATATATTAGATAAATACAAAAGAAATCAAGTAAAAGAAGTTGAACCGCTTGGATTCGTTCCACGAGCCTTCAGGTTAAGAGTTACAGACGCTAGCCTACTGCTTCAGATAGCCAATGCTGGTATTACGTTAACAACTGGTTTAGTATAACTATATAGCATATTTTATCTTGGCAAGAACGATTTTACTACATATAGCCAATGCTGGTATTACGTTAACAACTGGTTCAGTATAACTGTATAGCATATTTCGTCTTGGCAAGAACGATTTCATTCGCGTTTTCTTCCGTTTATATAAACCATTTGATACTACGTTTGTTTTATTTTGTTCAGTAAATTCCTAAAAGGATATCAATCTACTGAAATATGGACTAGCGATCAAACAATTGCCTCCATTTTGAGCCATAACACCACGGTCCAGCACGACACGGCACGGTCAGCCTTAACTATTTGTCACTACTAAGGAGTAATTATTCTATTATAAAGTGTTAATATCCTACAGGTCATCCTCCTTAAGGAAAGTTTAAAACACCCTCTGTACGATAAGCGTCTTTAGTGAGGCCGAGTCTTGTTGAATCAAAGATTACGCTTAGGCTATAATAATTGCAAGATTCTTACATCATCAATCTTACAACTGTTCGACTGATGACCTTCTAGTTTGGGTAAAATATGCTTCCCTCATTAAGGTATATTGTTGCATAATTTGCAGAGATCAGTTTGATTGCTGTCATAGATTAGCACTTGTCGAGAACCATCTAAATATTTCGGATGATCGCCATGTTGGATTGTTATTATGAATGCCATATAGTTATGTACTATTAGATGACGATTATTGCGTAGGTTCATTATTGAAATGTTGACTTTGGTCGCATGATTAGGACACAAGAAATAAGAACTTAATTTTAAAATTTTGCACAGCTGCCATCTTAAGGTTTTGTAAACAATTGAACTAAATTCGTTGCCAGTGCATTGCAATGATTACAATGTGTATAAATATTTGCTGTACCATGTTTCACTGCGCTCGGATGGTAAAATTTGAGAAAACTCTATTTAAATGTTTCAACTTCGTTTGACCGCCATGTTAGTTATGTACTCAACAGGTTTTTGAAAGTCACATAGGTGTACGTATAGTAGTGCACTTTACCTCCGTACAAACTTTCAGGGTAACATCTGTAATAGTTTCGGAGATATAGAATGCCGGTGAAGTATTTTGCACAGCCACCATGCTGGATTACTGAGACGTATTAAAATTTGAAGATTACGGTCGGGGTCGGACAAAATAATACTATGACCTTATCGATTTTCATTGAAATCTCTCCAGCCGTTTAGATTTTATTGTGGGAGGGGTGGGGGGGCTACACACACACCCACATACGCACGCACACACACACGCACATGGACAAAAGGTGAACTCACAAGCCTATTGTTTTTCATGAATGAAAATAGGTCAAAAATATACCTACATATGGGAAATGCCTTGCACCCAAACGTCATCAGCCAGACAATGTCAAGATGGCCACCATGTTCAATATATGGCGAGGGTGTTCTTTTGCCTTCCCCTACACGCTTCTAATAATTACTTTCGTTAATTTATCCCTAAAATGTATAGCATTACGTGTTATATAATCCATAAGTTCAAGATGGTCAGTGCGCGTTATGTTCAGTGTAACATTCGTATGAGTAATACTAGTGAGTTCAATTTTATGGTACTCCTCTCTCATTAAATATCGCGTTAATTGTGCTATATCAAGAGTCAGTGATAGAAGCCATTCTTCAGTGTTGCCTACTGCTAATAACGAAAGCTTTCTTTATGCTTTCTTTATGATATTCTAGTTTTAAGAATAAGTCCAGCCATCATTTTGAAAGTTTGGATTCGTTGTTCTTTGACATGAGGTTGTACATCACTACCAATATCGGTATTTGTAGCCACAAAATACTTTGAGTTACTAGTTATCGTGTTATATATTTTTAAGATGGCCGATGCACGTAGTATTCAGAGTATAATTCTTATGGCTTATTTCAGCAATGTCCCCTAAATGGCAATTTATTATTAATAGATAACTTTTAAACAGTACGCCTATCAATACAAAATTAGGAATATTTATCAAATTCTTGAATATCGATTCAATCGTTGGTGCATATTTCAACCTTTCATTGAGGTCCTCATCAGCCGAATTACTTATATCTAATTCTTAAATCTATTGTAACAATTATTCATTTATTTTTCTAAGTGTTGTTTTAATTGCGCAAATACATTGTGAAAATGCATTGAAAATGAAAATCCACAGCCTGCTTCCAGTCTCCGACCGGGTCAGGAATGGAATGAATGAATGAAGCCCCCATCTAGCGGCGAGGATATGAACTGTGCCGGCTGCCGAGGCCTGACGCACTCCTCTGGGGCAATGACTAAATGAATGACAGATGAAATGAAATGATAGTGGAGAGTGTTGCTGGAATGAAATTTCGACAGGGAAAACCGGAGTACCCGGAGAAAAACCTGTCTGCCTCCACTTTGTCCAGCACAGATCTCACATGGAGTGACCGGGATTTGAACCACGGACCCAGCGGTGAGAGGCCGGTGTGCTGCCGCCTAAGCCACGGAGGCTTCTGAAAATGCATTATTATGTTTAAATATCAGCTACCATCGTCTCACGACGGGCACGCAAAGACAGAGGCCTAACTTAACTCAACTATACAACATGTCATTAGTGCTGGAGGTGCATTATCCTAAAGGAACCACACGCTGTAACCATGCACGTTCCCGATTATGGTAGCGAGCTGCTGAAATCCGGAAAATTTTGGTGGTTCGAATCCCGGCGCGTAGAGTGGTCATCGTGAGTGTAGTTTTCCACATTCTCTCCTCGAAAATTCTGGTATGGTTTAGAAGTCCGAGGGTATCTATCCCATATCAGACCGTAATACAGTAATTACAGTTAAACACACAAATGGGATCACCAAGGAAAAACAGGTTATCAGAAAAATACAAAACCAACACAAGTGCACAGATGCTGATCCAAGTTACCTCAAGCCTCTAAAAGGGATAAAGAACAGCAATATTCTAAAGCTGACGGCTTTCTAATTTTAAAGGCATATTCTGAAGCAGGTGGAGCCTCCGTGGCTTAGGCGGCAGCACGCCGGCCTCTCACCGCTGGGTCAGTGGTTCAAATCCCGGTCACTCCATGCGAGATTTGTGCTGGGCAAAGCGGAGGCAGACAGGTTTTTCTCCGGTTCCTCTGGTTTTCCCTGTCACAATTTCATTCCAGCAACACTCTCCCCTATCATTTCATTTCATCTGTCATTCACTTACACATTGCCCCAGGGAGTGCGACAGGCCTCGGCAGCCGGCACAGTTCATATCCTCGCCGCCAGATGGGGGCTTCATTCATTCCATTCCCTGACCCGGTCGGTCGACTGGAAGCAGGCCGCAGATTTTCATTCTGAAGCAGAACTTCGAATGGGAGAATATGAATGAGGAATTTGTCCCATAATATTTCACCATCAAATTATGTATTTATGTAATAAAGGCTACTAGAGTTTCTCAATATTTACTGAATAATAAGCTATTTATTTTGCTACACACAAATACCTCCGCCAACAGAGCAAATACCGCCCATCTCTGTTACCATCTCCATGTCAGTCACAGAAATCCTAAATGTGCAAACATTGACTCTACAATTGAAGAAATGTTGCCAGCCCCAAGTTCAATATTGAAACTGGCTGTCAGCAATGCATATATAAACCTGAATATGCATCGATTTGGCAGATCAAACACTGAAAGCAATCTGGGATTCATATAATAATCAAACACACATAGTGCGTAATTTGCTGTGTTCATTTCACTGTTGTTCTCACGCTAAATTGGCACAACATGCTCCTGGTAAAATAGTGTAAAATTTGTGAATCCGTCAACGAATGGAGAATCATTAGTTTCATTATAGTAAACCATCATTACTTCCGACTTGACGTTTCAGTGTTACCCTAGAGTTATCTAGCGGTCAGAAGGAAAATCACTTTAACTAGACAATAACAGACAGCCATTCAAATCGATATATCACGACAAATTGAGTTTCGTTCACGATGTCGCGATTTAGCGAACGAAACTCTAGCCTAGCACTGAAACGTCAAGTCGGAAGTAATGAAGGCTTTACTATAAAATAAGAATAGAAGAGGATACTTTTTGATATAAGGGGCTATACCTGTGTTGTCGCCCCAAGTAGCAAAAGAAGATGGGTGTCGGTCAATATTCCCCTGGGTGAAATTTTGCCTTGCTTCAATCACGGAAGTGCTGTAAGATGAATGGAATGTCTGAAACCAAAGTAAAACCATATTTCCCTATTTTCCTAATTACAATAATAAACATACCGGTACCGGTAGTGTTCTAAATCCCTTTGACATTGTTTCCACATAGCTACCGACACGGTTCTGACAGTTTTCCTATTCCAGCACAAATTTGAAGATTCTGCTGTTGAATAATTCGCGATTGAGTGTGCAACGACCATGTATACGAGCTGACATAAGGAAATATTACCAAGGCATTTTTAGCGACAATATTGTTCTCCAAGACAGCGTCAGGCTTTACGTGAATCACCTCTCGACTGCAGTCATTCGGATTGGAGGTTATGAATCATGCACTATATGTATCAGACCTCACCCCCAGTGATTACCACGTGTTCTGACCACTGAAGGAGTTCCTGACAGGCCAGAGGTTTAAGTGATTTGTAGTAACATACACACGACAAATATGTGAACCATATTGGTAACATCTGATCGATTGGATGAAAAGTGTATCTGGTTTCGTATAGTTATGATTGCAACATTTTCACACGCAACGGGCTTGGTTTTACCTGGGGGTGGTAGTAAATTATGTTTAGGATAAAGCGTATCAACCATGCCAACGATCATGCCCAATACAAGAATAGATTGCCTCATGATATGAAGATAATTATATTTAATAGTACTAATTGAGTTGTTATTGCTTTGTTTAGAGGCTAAGGATACCTTAGTAATTAATTGTGAGTAGGCTTAGTTGAATAATAATTTAATCATTTACAAAAGGTATCAACCAATTGGTGACAAAGTAGAATAAGTTATTTGGATGCTGTTTTTTTAATTTTTATGATATATATCTCTCTAAGGGAACCGGAAAGTGCGAAAGGATCAAAGAAAGCATTCTTTGTTTTTAATTGCATTAAATTCTCCAGAGTTTTATGAACAAAATGGTATGCATTTTTTATATTGTTTTGTGCATATTTAGTTCATAAAGAAATATTTTAAAGTACTGCGCGCTGATCTAAATATCTCTCTCGCCTGTGAAGATAAAGTATTCTAGTAATTTTTTGGGGGTATTCTAAAGGTTATAAGGTAGTCAGTGAAGCACAAGCTTATGGCCCCAATGTAAATATAGAGAAACTTGAATGTGTAGGGCATGTGCAAAAAGAATATGCGCCAGACTTAGGAAACTAAACAAGTAGTTCCGTGAAGAACTATACAGCCTATTTTCATATATCCTACTTATGTTAATTGCCACTATCAACATACACAATTTCAGTTTGATTGCTGTAATAGATTCGTAGATATTGAGAACCGACAATATATTTCGGATGGTCGCCATGTTGGATTTTATATATGTAGGTCCTAGAGTTTACTGTTACATGCAGATTATTGTGAACGTGTAGTATTCAAACTTCAATCGCATAACTAAGACACAAGAAAAATCAAGGAGATTTAAAAAATTGTCACAGCTACCATCTTGAGGTTATGGAAACAATTGAAATAAATTAGATGCCAGTGGATTAACATTCGGATAAAGATTTACTGTACCAAGTTTCACTGCACGCGGATGGTTAAATTGCGAGAAACGTCCATGTGAATATTTATAATTCGCGTCACCGCCATGTTGGATTTGTGATCACCAGGTTATTTAAAGTCCTATAGGTGAACTTAATTTCATAGCCCCTATGAACATTAAAAAATGCAGTTTGATTGCTAAAATAGATTCGTAGATATTCAGTATCGTCTAAATATTTCGGATGGTCGCCATGTTGGATTGTTAAATGTATAGGCCATAGAGTCATGTACCATTAAAGGAAAATTATTGCGTAGGTTCATTATTCAAACTTTCACTTCGATCGCATGACTACATCACAAGAAATAAAAACTTAATTTTAAAATTCGCACTGCCGCCATCTTGAGGTTATATAAACAATTGAACTAAATTAGATACCAGTGGATTACAATGAGTATAAATATTTCCTGTACCAGGTTTCAGTGCGCTTGGAACATTAAATCGCGAGAAAGGTCTATTTAAAATGTTCAAATTCGCTTGGCCACCATGTTCGTTTTGTAGTTAACCGGTTTTTGAAAATCTTATAGATGGAATTCCAGTAGGGCCCTTTAACTCCGTATAAAATTTTAGGGAGATACCGCTAATAGTTTCAGAGATATAGAATGCCGGTGAAATATTTCGCACATCCGCCATCTTGTGATTATGTAAACAATTGAACGAAGTTAGATGTCGGTGCATTACCATGTATATAAATATATACTGTACCAAGTTTCATTGCGTTTGGTTGGTCAAATCGCGAGAAACGTCTATTTAAAAGTCGCAAATTCTCTTGGCCGCCATGTTGGTTTTGTAGTTACCAGGTTTTCAAAAGTCACATAAGTGAACTTATAGTAGTTCCCTCTATCACCATAGAAAATATCAGGGTAATATCGGTAATTGTTTCGGAGATATTGAATGCTGGTGAAATATTTCGCACAGCCGCCATGTTGGATTGGTGAGTCGTAACAAAATTTGAAGGGCACGGTCGAGGTCGCCGGGAATAGTGCTATGAACTTTCCGAGTTTCATTGAAATCGCTCCTGCCGTTTAGATTTTATTAGGGGGGGACAAACACACGAATCACACACACACACACACACGCGCACACACACACGGACAAAAGGTGATCTCATAAGCCTATTTTTTCAAAATTGAAAATAGGCTAAAAATGACTTGGAAGGTAAGGTGTTGGAAGATAAGAAGCAAATTGGTGGTGCTGGTAGGTTAACTGATTTAGAAATAGATCTGATTCAGACTTACTATGGGTGAGCTATTATGAGAAATATCCACAGTTTGAAGCATATGAGGTCAGCAGTTTGGGCGATATTTTTACATAAGGCATCTTCTGATTCACACCCACAACATACCTTGTGCCCCAAAGGTGAGGAGTCATGGTGTGGGTTTCAGAAAGCATTAGTTGGTGGCTCTAGTTATCATCACAAACACACACTTCCTATTGCTGTGATAGAAGCCATGAGACCTGTTTTCAGAGATCTCAGTAAAGACAAACCCTTGAAAAAATGCTTGCATGGGCAGACTCAAAATGTAAATGAAAGTTTTAATAATTATGTGTAGGAACGCTTACCAAAAACTGTTTTCATAGAATATTGTGCAATCGTAATTGGAGTATGTGATGCTACTGTCACATTCAATGAGGGTGCAAAGGGTAGACTAAAGGTTTTGAAGGCAATGGGCATAAACAGGGCAAAACACCACAACAGCATTGTGTCGAATCGACAAAGATCGAGTAAAATATGCAGAAAGAGCTGCTAAGGACTCATCAAAGGAAGGTAGAATTGAAAAAAGAAGAAGGAAGGTAGATAAATCAGCTTAAGCAGATAATGATGACTAATCTTCAGGAATGCACTAAAGTAAGATGTAATATTAATTTTATCTTTATATCACTTTGTCTCAATACCACATTTATGCAAACATAGGTACATATTTCTCAGGAACTGTTTTGCATAGAAAGCTGAAATTTGAGCCATACATTTGACATGTAATACTGAGTGATGTCCTCTAAAATTATGCAATAAGGTTTGATAGGTTCGAAGATATAACTTTTAGCCTACTTTCGATTTTTGCAAAAACTGAAAGTAGACTTATGAGATCAACACAGGGCGAAAAAAGGGTGTCTGTCTGTGTGTGTGTGTATGTGTGTGTGTGTGTGAGTCTGTGTGAGTGTGTGTACTCTGAATGTCTTTCCCCCCCTATCAATTCGAACATGGTGAACGCGAATTGAACGAAATTTGGTACAAAGGTAGCACTAGCAAAGGACACCTCAATGGCATTTTTTATATCGCCGCCATCTTGACGGAAACGCAATGGCGGCCACACAAATGTTCAAAGCTTAAATCATATTACGACTAACCTAATCATCCGATCTCTACCAAATTTTGCAACAACATACCTTTATGAAGGAAGCATCCTTTGACCAAATTCATAGGTCATTAGTCTAATAGTTTGCAGATGGCGGTCATATTTGTGTGAAAATCGATTCCCCCTATCAATTCGAACACGGTGAAACCGAATGGAACGAAATTTGGTACAGAGGTAGCACTAGCAAAGGGCACCGCAGTGTCATGTTTTATATCACCGCCATCTTGACGGAAACGTAATCGCGGCCACCCAAATGTTAAAGGCTAAAATGTAATTACGACCAACCTAATAATCTAGTCTCTACCAAATTTTGCAACAACATATCTTTATGTGGGAAGCAAATTCTGACCAAACTGCAAGATCATCAGCCCAATAGTTTGCAGATGGTGGCCAAGTATGTGTGCAAATCGATTCCCCCTATCAATTCAAACACGGTGAAACCGAATTGAACGAAATTTGGTACAGAGGTAGCACTAGAAAAGGCCACCTCAGTGTCATGTTTTATATCGCCGCCATCTTGACAAAAACGGAATGACGGCCACCCAAATGTTAAAAGCTTAAATCAAATTACGACCATCCTAATAATTTGATCTCTACCAGATTTTGCAACAACATGCCTTTTTGTGGAAAGCATCTTATGACTGACTACAAGGTCATCAGCCCAATAGTTTGCAAGTAGCGGCCATGTATGTGTGCAAATTCATTCCCCATATCAATTCAAACACGGTGAAACCGAATTGAATGAAATTTTTTACAGAGGTAGCACTAGCAAAGGGCACTTCATATTCATGTTTAATATCCCTATAGCACTTTGTATTTCAACAAGCTACTACAACCAACATTCAATTATACTCTTTGAAAAGGACAAAGAGTTATAACAATACCCATGCATTTAGGAGAAAGTAGGCTATATGTTCTTTACTGAACATCTTGTTATATTTTGGAATTTGGCAGATGTTTTCGAGTATCGTAATATTTCTTTTTTCTGAAATCTATTTCAGTTAGGAAGATGAATTTAGTCATCAAGGTCAAGTATCAGTGGTTAAATATCATGTAAAAATCTCATGACCAAATTTTGAGAAATGTTCTCAGAAATTGTATCTAAAGTGTCAAAAATTTTATGAATTTTTGGTAAATTTACGATCTATTTACTTGAGCGTTTTATTTTTTCATTTTGAGCAATGAAATTGGTGTGAACTAAAGAATAAGTCCTGATAAAGACTGAAAAATATCGAAAAACAAATCATTGAAAACTTTATTTTTAAATGGATGTAATACAATGATAAGCGTTTTTCAGTATTGCACACTTCCCGGTTCTGAAAGTTTCAGATTTTTTATCCAATAAATAAAACATTGCAACTGAGTTGGAGCTGTCCGCCACTGCCATTCACTACCAGTTGGTATTATCATAAAATCTGAGGAGACCATTCAATTACAATAGGTTTCCAACACCTGTTGTACCTTTGCAGTTATTATGGTTGTGGATTTAAGACAGCCAACTTGTGTGATTAAATGGCTTCACTGCTTGTAATTATAGTAATGTGGGGTTACACTAATAGGTAATTGAGGTCATTCTGGATTGCCTTAACGCTCGCCATAATCTAGTAGTCTGTTTTCATATAGTGCACAGCACGGCCTGTTTGCGTCAATAGCGCCTGTGGTTGTGGTGAGAAGCTGAGCAAACAAAGTTCACGAAACATGCCAACTATTTCCCTACCTCGAGCCTCCGGGAGCCCCCTCGCACAGACACACGGTGACTAAGATACCACTGTCCTCCCTCAGCACTCAATTGGAACACGCTGTTGGGCATCATCACACACTCAACATTATCGAGTAATAATATAAACTTTGTCGTGTTGGTAGCCATATTTCAGTGTTGCCTTAGTAATCAAAATTGAATATTTTCAGTCGGTCAACACGATTGTACCCTATTGTATTTGGTTATTCCCTTCTTCCTTTTCTTCTCCTCAACCTCTAGGTTGATGGGTAACAAGCATGTCTTCCAAAACTCTTCTCTGGCCTGGAGTTTCAAATGGCAATAAGTGTGCTTGCCTTTAATGCTGTCTATGAATTGAGTCCTTGGTCTTCCTTGACTCCTCTTTCCTTCTAGCTTCCCTTGGAAGAGTGTGTTGCACCAGTCAGAATGACGAATCAAATGGCCAACAAAATTATTCCTTCTTCTGTTTAAGGATTCAATCAAGGTACGCGTCTCCTTTGCTCTTTTGAGAACATTCTCATTCGTGACTTTCTCAGTCCAAGGTATCATTAGTAGTCGTCGCCAGCACCACATCTCGAATGCCTTTTGATACATCTGCTTGTCGCAGAGTCCATGTTTCAGAGCCATAACTTGCAATACTCCATACAAAACTTTTCACGAAGTATTTTCGTACCTCTAATTTAACAGTCTTGTATGTTAGTAAAGCCTTCTTTTTTGAGAAGGCTTGTTTTGCCCTTGAGATTCGAGCATTTACTTCTCTCGTACATTTTCCCTAATCCTATTAAAAAGTTATAAATTAATTATTTTATTAATTGCATGTAATATTTTTTAGGATTAGGAAACGCGTACAATCGTGTTGACCGACTGAAAAACATTAGATTATAAACATTACTCAAATATAAATCGGAAACCCCTATGACGTCAAATTGGCAGGTGAAATGCTAAGGGAAGTAGAGGAATTATGTTATTTGGGAAGCAAAATAACGTGTGATGGACGAAGCAAAGGTGAGATAGTAACTAGGTTTTGGGGCAGATGACCTCGTAGTTCTGCCCCTTAAAACTCCAATAAATAACTAAACTAGGTTGGCTCAGACAAGGAAAGCATTTATACATAAAAGACATCTATTGACATCGAATATACAGTAGATTCAGGTATTAGGAAGTTATTTTTGAAAGCCTTGGTCTGGAGCGAGGCACTCCATGGAAGAGAAACTTGGACTGTGGGCACAGCAGAAAAGAGGAGAATACAAACGTTTGAAATGTGATGTTAAAGGAGAACGATGACAATCAGCTGGGTAGATAGAGAAACACATAAGGATGTATTAAGACGAGTTGGAGAGGAGAGAGATTTCTGGCGACCGCTAATGAAGAGAAGAGATAGGTTGGTAGGACATGTACTAATACACCCAGGAATAGTATATTTAATTATGGAAGGAAGGGTCGAGCACAAGAACTGTAGAGGTGGACCATGGAGTTCTGCATCAAACCAGTCAAGTGACGGAAGGCTCGGACAGCAACAACACAACTAAGTTGAGAAAATAAAAGAAATACTGGCTAATAAAGTAATTATTAGATGACTTACTGTAAATTAACGAAATAAATATTAACCCAACTCTGGCTGCGTGGTTTAGGGGTAGAATGCTTTTGTTTTACCTAGGAGGTTCCAGGTTCAATTTTTGGTTCAGTTAGGGATCTTACAGCAGATGTGTGGGCTGGAACGTGGCTCACTCTGCCTCGTGAGGACAATTAATCAGTATCTGATTTGAGATGCATAAATTTCGTTGAAGGAATTCAATAATAACAGTTTAGAAGACACGACGCACTGACCACGTGACATTCCGCAATCTGCAGGTCATATGGCTGAGCAGCGGTTACTTGTTAGGCCACGGCCCTCAAAGGGCTGTGGAGCAACAAGGGTAAGGGGAAGGGTTGATGAGTTAACCCATTATCTTAGCCAAGCGTAATAAGTCACGCTTCATGACCGCAATAAGGAACTAAGTGTTTGGAGAATTAAAGGACGAATCCCTGAGCTGGCAGCGTCTGTATCGAGTATTTGCACAGTTCCTCCTGGAAAATACCGGGTGGGCACCTTGTCCCAAGTCATAGGGCATCTAACTCCGACTTTCACCCAAATACTTACTCTTAGACAAACTACTATGGCCACTATAAGAACATATGCCATTAGACTAATCCCATACGCAAACATATGCATGGAGTTTATGGGTAAGAAGTCCAGGCCTCTGAAGTGAAGCAAGAACACTAATAAAGCTCCAACGGTGTACTGGTGTTATAGTAAGGTAAGCGTGTAGTACAGGTAGTTAAAAACTAAACGATCCTTCCCTGCAGTGGTTCAAAATCACATTACGTCACCCCTAGTTGGTGTGAACTATTCGCCCATTCCCCAGAACTAAGCGAGATGATTCGAGGTTGAATAAAAGTGGAAACCTGGGAAGACACTACGAGTAGGTGAAATTTGAATTTGAATGTTTTCATAAATAAATGCCTCTGAGGCTAAAGAGCCCCTTTATATAGCGTATACAAAGAGACTGTATGAGCGGTAACTCTGTAGATCTGGTAGGAATTTGATGTGGCTTGAGTAATTTGTGGTGACATGCGACTGTATTGTACTAAGCAAAAACACGTCGCCTGATTTACTGTGAAAACGAAACGTTTGTATTTAGCCTCACCAATACACCTTACAAATTATGTTACTAATAATTCCATGACACTCTGAATGTGCTATTTGACTTTCTGAACCGACATACTTGTAGGAACATATCCCAATGAAGGAGTATATCCCACTACATATCTTAGTACAAGATACGAAGGTGGATCAAAAAGTTAGTTGCATTAACGCGCTGCAGCAGTGCGCTGTGTGTCGCAAACGTGGGCACAGTGGAGAAAGAGACAGACACTGCCCACACATCCGTTAGGCAGGTCGCTGTGGTGTCTCGTCTTGTATGGTGTGAATAGCGGCCAAAAGCAATGGCGCGTCGACTGGACGTTCACTCCAAATATGAGGTGCGTGTGACAATCCGATTCCTATGGACCAAAAGGAAGAATTGCACGGACATTCTTCGTGAAATTAGTGTTGTGTAAGGGGAGCGGGCTATTTCCCGGCAAGAGATTGTAAAGAGGTGTCAGCAATTCGAAGCCGGACGCACGGATATCACGGACGAATATCGCGAGGGCAGGCCCGCAACGTCCAGGACCCGTGCAAATTCAACAGTGTGAATGCGATCATTAGACAGAACGGTAGTCGACATTCCCAGACCGATGAGGAGAGGAAGACCACTGTATCCGTGTGGTTGCAGAACGCTGGAGGAACTTTCTATGCATCCGGCATCGACAAGTTGGTTGTGCGTTCGCAGAAATGTGTTGAATCTCTTGGAAACTATGTGGAAAAGTGACGTTATATTGTATGTGGTTATAGGCGTGTTGCTGTTGTATAGGTGTAAAAAATGGCCATAACTGGGAAGTGCAACATATATTTTGATCTGCCATCGTATTAAACCATAAGGGCGATAAAGAAATAATTGAACTCTTGAATGACAAATCAGCGCTTCGTTTGAAGCAAGTTCAGATCCTAGGAACTGACGCAACTTTACGTTATGATACTTCAACTCACTGACTCAGACCTTTCAACACTGCCAAACATGCTTTCGACAGTGTTCATGGTCTAAGTCATTCTGGTACTACAGATATGCGATGACCCGTTTATCATCCGAACGCTTCTTATGGCCTGATATGCAAAAAGACTGTCACTCATGGACACAAGCTTGCCAAACATGCAACTGCTCAAACGTTATAGGTCATGTCAATCCTCCAATGGATAACTTTCCCTTACCATCTGTTCGCTTTCAACATGTGCATGATTGCATCTAGGCATCATTGGTCCACTCCCTTCTGCTAATAACTTCTTTCCGATACTGCTGGGCCGTAGATTGATTCTCCCGTTGGCCAGAAGTTTGGCCACTGAAACGAATAACAGCAGAAGTCGTCGCTGAAGGATTCACTAAATGCTATATTTTTCGATTTGAATCATCTGTTCTTATCACCACTGATCAAGGACGTCAATTCGAGTCCCAGCTATTCCGACAAGTCGGGATTCTCACCGGAACCTCATGATCCCGAACTTCCAGCTGGCACCCCTGCGCCAACGGCATGATAGAATGATTTCATTCTCTATTAAAAGCAGCCATCATGGCTGCAAGCCCTACCAATTGTCTTGCTTGGCATCCGCAGCGCATATAGAGAATATCTTCATGCATCCTTATCATGTTAATGATGATGATAATTGTTGTTTTAAGGGGCCCTACATCTTGGTTATCGGCCCCTAATGGTCTGTGTGATCGTGAACATGAAAATGAAATGTGAACTATAACTAAAACTATGGAAAACAAACGGAGAATAAGGCAAATAAAGGACAGGAGGAAATGAAATGCCCTCAATCCTCGAAGAATGCGGATTGAGGGACTTGGAAGGAAGGAGAGCCATGAAAGGCAGATAGGAAAGGGAAAGAGCAGAGGGTCCGCCCCAGAGGAATTGGATAAAAGGGGGAAAACCGGACCCAGCTCAGGAATCCCTCGGGGTCGCCAACTCCCGAACTCACCAGCCGGGAGCCCCTGAGGGTGTAGCAATATCCAGGGTGCACCGGGAGTGGTGGGGCTACATACACCCTGCCTCCTTGATGGCCTTGAGCAGAAAGCAGGAGATAACATGGAAAGAAAAAGAAGGCCGACCCCTCGCAGAAGAAGGGTATCAGAAAAGATGAGACAAAGGGCCAATTAAGGCGGGAAAGGAAGAGACTCCCTAGGCCTCGGACACCTTAATACCGTCGGGGTCGGAATAGAACAAGAGTTGACCAAGTGAGGACGACAGGAAAGAAGACGGAGAGGAGCCCGGCACAAGCAAGTGGAAGCAATGCCGGACTCAGCTGGGGCCCCGTGGTCTCCAACCCACGACCCACTAGATGTGAGCCCCTATGGGGCTCTACGGAGAACCAATTCGTATTCCAGGTGAAATGTTGTGTGCAACCACGAACAACAAATTCGAGGACATTACAAACTTTGTTGTGAGACTCCGTCAGCAAATGAGTCGACTGCGTCCTTCCCCAGCCTCACTCACCTTTATATTCAAGGACTTAACGACGTGCAGTTACGTTAACCTACGTGACGACACTGTACGTGGTACCTTACAACCACCATACACTGGCCCATATCGAGTGTTATACCGCTGCGATAGGACAGTGACTCTTCAGGTATGAGACAAACCTGTCCACGTCACTATCGACCGGATCAAACCAGCCTTCCTCCTGTCAGACAGCACATCGGCCAAAAGAACACTCTCCACGACAGCACAGCCTTAGCAAAGAAGGCACCCCAAAACGACTGGAAATCCAGTGGTCCAGTGATACAGGACTTACAACTCACTCCGGCCGGATAGTGAGATTTCTAAATCTCCGAGGGGCGGGGGGTGAGACCACAACACTTCTCCTCGGCAGGACGTCAGAGTGCAGCACCTCCTTCTTTGGCTGCCCATCTGAACTCCCAAATATTTAACCTCTAGCATGATAGGGAGGTAGTATCGAGAAGGCCATGAGATAAGCAAAACTGTTTTTTTTTTCTTTTGGTAAACAGGGAGATGATATATACGATCAAAACTCTCAATTGTTTATGATATAAAAACTGTATGTGACATTACAATAGGCAGAACCCATTAAAGTTAGTATTTCTCTAATGAGTTGCGTTTAATACCTTGTACAAAGGTACGTAGAGGGATATATTCCTACATACTCTTAAGAGCTTTAAAAGATTATGCATTCAAGGCCCATGTCTCTACTGAGGTGAATAAGACTGAGAAACAGATCTGGTGACCGTACTGACCAGGAGAATTGACGATCATCTTGGAAAGTGCGTTTAGCAACGACAATAGTGTGTGCATAGGCATTGTCCTGTTGGAAGAGCACATCTCTGTGACGTAGAAACAGCAACACAATGGGCTGAATGATGTTCTGAATGTATCCTGCACTGTTCAATGTTTCCCCAACGCACAATCGTACGCAACACATGATCCCAGGAATCGATTCTGTATCTCGCATTTGTATTCACTCTGGTATTTTCAGCTCTCCAGGTCGACGCCACACTCGCAAACGACCATCACTGAAATCGAGGCAAGATCTGCTTTCATCACTAAAGACAACATTGCGCAATTAACCATCCAGTTGTGTCATTCGAGACACCGTCAGAGATTGGCTGTACAGTGAAGAGCTGAGATGGGGAGCCTTGACAGCCCAGCTTTAAGCAAACGGTTCCTCATCGGTTCTAATTTTTGTTACGGTCGCCGTGCGATCATCAAAGGCTACTCGTCTGATGCAGCAGTCCAGGCGTGATTCAATATCCCACTGCCGTCTACATGACTGATTGACTATGCTCGGCGACAGCGTTGATGGCCCGTGAGTCTCGGATGCGCAATAGCGCGGTCACGTCTTAGCCAATCAGCGGCAGCCGAACTCAGTCGTTCATAGCTGTAAGAACCTTCAAGCGAGAAGCAGACGCAGGGACTCCATTGTGCGATGTTACCACAGTGCTTGCCTGTGGTTGTGGTGATATAGGTCTACGGAGTGTGAAGAGAATTATTCGTGAAGCGAAGTTATGAGTACAGGCAAGTGGAATTGTGTACTTTAGATCGCCAGGTAAAAATCATATGGTACTGAAAAGAGTCACTGGAATTGACGATTTTGATCAGGATGTTTTGTGCCGTAAGGTATTCGAGTTTTATGACAAACGCGAGTTCCCTACAGCAAAGAAGTTCGTTCATTTAATGCATGAAGCCACTGGTTTTAACGGGAGCACTCGGTCTATACAGGGAATGTTAAAAGGCGAGGGTTTCAAGTATGTACAGTGTAACGACTGCAGGAAATTTTTATAGTCGCGATAACTATTAGAATTTTAATAGTTATTGTTGGTTATTTAGGGGCTGCGACAGTAACTGTGGCCTACACACAGGTATATATAGTAAGAGCTTTTCTCACAGACGCCATTTAAAGAAAATACTGACAGTTCTGAGCAACCAGAAACGTATGGCAAGTTTATTTTATTTGTATTTGTTTTGGTTTTATCATTTTAAATGATCTTGTCGACTTCGTCGTTACGCTGGGGTCTGGCGTTACGTTACGGTGACGGAACGAAATGTACCCTGATGCACTGAGGTGTGTGACGTCATAGTACTGCTTGGTACATGTGTACCCGGACAATCTCTACTTCGTTAGAATAAGACAAAAATCTCCGATTCTTGGATATCACGGGTATTCTCGAGAACCACTGGATGGATTTTGATGCGGATTTCACCAGTCTGTAAAGGATATCTCGAGGAAAGATTCTGTAGAAAATAATTTATTTATGATGAAAGGAAGCCAAGCAGTAACGATTTCAGTGAAAAAGTCGAAAACAAACTTGGCATCCGTGCGTTTCTTAAGCTTACGCTGGGCAAACCGTTAAAAATATCAATATACTATGAGCGTAAGAATTGGTCAGCATCAAAAGTTCTACAAAAAAAGTCCGCGAAAGCATATCTCTATCTTCAATACATCACCCACTGTAAGTGTTTTTAGACTGGAGGGAAGGGGCAAGTCCCCGCGCGCTCTGGTGAGCGTGCGGCATCCCGCGCGCTTCACCTTGCTTTGCCCTTGGTTTGCACTTGCCGTTTTCGAGTAATTTGAAACAAGATAAGCAAGATAAGTATTATGCAGATAATTTTCTAACATGTCAAGAGTCTTTGGCTTCGAGCGAAGCGAGAAGCCTCCCGCCTTTCTAGCATTTTTGAGCATTCGTAGCATTTGAAATTATACAAAGTCTAGTCTTTCAGACTGACTGTCACTTTTTTTAGTATGTATACGGGGTTGCTCGCCAAAAACCTGCAGCGCTGTCTCTCAATTTAATTCCTTGTACTGAGAGATGTTGCAATAACACTTCATTTCTTGACCTTTGTTGTGTGTAGGGCCGGGGAAAGCGAGGTTGGTTTATCGTGGGACACCCGCTAGTGTAAATGTATATTGTACAAAATGAAATAGCGTGTGTTATTTTCCAGTGTTTTGCCATTTTAATGAGGTGGATTATCACCGGCTTCTCACTACTTAGCCACAGAAGTGATTCCCGACAGCTCAATGTTGGATCTGTGCTGGACAAAGCGGACGGTGGACAGTACTCCGGCTCACCTATGGCATATTATTCCATAATTACACCTTTATCATGCTTGTCATTTCATACTTCAATAACCTCTACACAGTGAAATAAATAAACTGTTATGATTTCTGAAGTTAATATTCATATTATGTGCTTGAGATATCTTGGTCATCAGCCCCGTGTACTTGTCTGATATAACTTGAGTTTCTGTGATATTGGCGTAGTGTAGCTGTATTAAGGACAGGGTGCCCATGGCCTTGATCTAAGATACTATTCCAGCATTTGCCTGGAAGGAGTGTGGGGAAACGCGGCGAAACCACAATCAGGATATCCTCGGGATTCAAACCTCCGATCTCCGGACTCACTTCAGTGCCCGATCGCAGCCGCAGCCGCTACGCCGCAGGGTATATAAATAAGCATCTCACCTCGGCCAAGGGGACGGAACCAGGAGATTATTCTATCTTCTAACATCATATCCGTTAACTGGCCATAAAACGCGAACCAGTTAGCGTAGAATTGTAATTTTTGTTTCTAAATATTCAGAATTTTTATTTCTTCATCCAAACTGCTTGAAAATCCTCCTACAACGAAAACTTTTGTCCAAGCGCATGTGATATTTGATGTTGCGTCGGCAACTTCTGCCCGTAAGAGGCAACGCTGTATTTCGTATCATCGCTCTCTCTCTGCGCGGCTAGGGGCCATCAACGCTGTCGCCTAGTATAGCATGTGCATAGTCCATGAACCACCGTAGCTTACACTAGCAATGCTGACCTCTTATGTCGAACGTTTTGGGCAATCAGATCAGAGAAGAACACTCAGCTTCCTGCAGGTCCACAATTGGACCACATTAAAATCCTGTTGATTATACGAATTTTTCTCGTTGACGCTGTCTTGGCATGTTCACAATGTTGACTCACACTAAATAAAGATCGAAACATCAATCCACGTGTTCATCAAGTTATTATGGACTGGGAGTTTTCAAGCTCAGTGTGAGGTTTCTACTCCAACCATAGCACGGAGCTATGAACCAATCACTTTGGTTGGTTCCTTACTTTAGGGGCTGCGACAACGTGGTCTTGTAGCCCCGTGTACTTTAGGTGTAGGTATAATCTGTCTGATAACCAGTGTTAATTATTTTGGTGACTGTATTCGTGTGAATCATTTACTTTACTACCCTATCTGTGCCCTACGCAAAAATGATATTTCTACATCACTTATTCGTCGGTTTTCATTTTCATTTACCACTAGTACTGTACTTTCACCTAATTACTGATCAAAGTTCATTGTTCGTTGTTAGGTCCCCTAAAATAATTATTATCATCACCATTATTCCTTCATTGAAATTAAATAACTTGTGTCGTAGCTGGTATTGTCTAAAATCAAAGTGATACTGTATCACTTTATAAAACGGAGAAATATTTCCAGTTATGTATATTTCTTCAGAACTGCAAACCTGATTGATGTGCCACTTGAATTGACGTCAATTCGAAACTTTCAAACGACAATATCCTTAAGACGATAAAATGCCGCAAGTTTTCAACGTACTGAAATGCTCTTGCGGATGTGTTTGTCAAAACTGGTTGTCTGAATATATTGATCTGTTTTATCAATTGTCTATCTTTAATTATCCGGTTTCATAGGGCAGCTTAACAAAGAAAAACATAATAATCAACTAATCTGCCTTTTAGGGTATCAAGCTTAACAGACGTTCTTTGCTAGCAACCGCGGTCTTGTGCAGTATACAGGACCGATGACCAAGATATCCCTAGTCCCAAAACCGAATGAAGAACAACAACTTGTGTAGTGAGTGATTTGTTATGTGTTCGTAAGTGCTTTATTGTGACATGTCTACGTCAGAAAGATGTATTTCCTTAGGCAGTGCATCTGTGCACAAGAGCAGAGTAATGTCTGGAGAATCTGCAATTATCTTCCTTCCTTGATAGACGAATTATTAACTACCGAAGGCTTTCTCTTAGCTTTGTAATACTTTCATTTCGTATTACATCAACAGTTTGTAGTAGTTTTATCCCAGGGATGCTTTTGATTTAATGCGATTTGTTGTGCTATTCGCTCCAGTAGTTTTGAAACCAACCCACGTTACACAATCAAACAATAGACAAACACACTGACACAAAGTAAGCTAAGAGTATATATGACCATGATACAACTAATATTGGATAAACACAGAGTATTATCCAAAAATAAGAAATGTACTGACAGAAGATTATTTTCTATATTATGATCTGCATTAATGTAATTTTACTCAATCACGGCACAGCATTACTTATGTTATTAAATACAAGTAATCATCACTAATTGCCTTGAACTAGCAGTTATAATACAGTAATCATCACTAATTGCCTTGAACTAGCAGTTATAATACAGTATTCACTGGCGATAAGATTGTTTTTGCTGTTACGCTAAGATACCTATTGGACACAAGATTCTCTGTTGTCCACCTAGTGTAATGAATTTATCTAGATTCTAAAATCACTAGCTACTATCAACGATTATGTTTCAACAACACATACGCAGTGTGTAAAGACCTAATTAAATGTTACACAAAGGATAACTAAATATAAACGAGATGTGAGCTATAGAGAGGGAATGATATGTGTGAATGAAGACCAATTTCATTACTGTGCTTGTGTTGTATCCCCCTCACAATCTCGCTCGCTATCCTCCACAGGCTCCATCTAGGATCGAGGAATCAGTCACTAGAGAGCTGTTCCCCTCAAATATAATGCCGCTCGCTTTTCCCTGTTGCCACGTTACTCCACCAGCACAAATATGATTGTGTTATAACAGCTTGTACGCTATCGTTCTTCCTCGTAAAGTCTTCGATCACTTTGCTGATTACATAGACTTTCACTCTTCTGTGATCCAGTATTTCGCCTTGGCTTAATCTTGAGGTTACACATAAGGGACCTTAAGGGTTAGAGGATAGAGCTTGTGCAATATTTTTTCTCCTTCCTTATTGCTCAATAAAATTGTGGGAATCTGGTATCGGAATTTCGACTTCTCATCCATGTAGGAATATAGCCACAAATCTTGTTCCAAAGATAACCTCCGAAAGCAAGGCTGGCCAACTGACTAGATTCAGTATTGAGGTATCAGTTCAACAGTATACTCATTTTATCCATGTGTAAAAACTCAAATCATTTTACAATTCAATAACCAAATGCTGGATAGTTTCAAACAACCATAATCCTGCACGACACTCGTAATAGCGTTAGCATTATTTACACATTTCGTTGCATTGTGAAAGGTCTCCCCTTTTACCAACGATTAGGACATGGTAAAATCATTTCTAATTACAACAGTAAAATAATATAAAACGACAAGCAAGAATCAGGAAAATTTTAACTTCTGTCAATAACAAATGCATTATAAGATCACATAAAGACCTTTATACCAATAGTTATTTAGTTACGAATATATTTCAGCATCACGTTACGTACCTGTTCATTGAAAGCTCAGTATATTGAATTGTTGTGTCATTTAGTCCTGTTTGACACTCTCTCATAAGAAACAACACTCCCATGCACACCCCTTTACAGGCTGTGTGCCCTATTTTTATGAAGGCTACCATAATTCCGAATTTCCTCTCCTTAGTCCTCATATTTCGCACCAGGGTGGAGAAGTGGGTAAAACTGTTCGGGACTTTGGCTTGAATAATTCCTTCCGTTTTACTTACATGATTTAGTAAAAAGAAAACACAGAATGTAATTCGCACACAGCAGGCTGCCATGTTTACAGTCCATTATAAATATGTTGGTATCTACGTTTTGTTTTGTCAGCAAAGTAGAAAAGGTAAGATTATGGCCTAATAAGCGAGCGCTATTTGATAGTACATCGGAAGCAACCTGCGTTTACTCCATCTTGTATTGAGAGTCATTCGCAAGTGCTTCATTGTTGTGTTATTTAATTGTGAACTTCATGTTAGGTCAGCTTATTGAACGAGGTGAAATAATAAATAACTAATAATAATTTATAAATGTAATGTTTATATGAATATTTGTAGTAACTTAATTTAATATCCCTTCTCCTTTACTTTTTTCAAGAAATTCAAGATGATAGGTAATCCTTCCTTCTCAACCAGAAGTACTGAGGGAAGCTATGAAAGAAAGGTTTCAAGACTATATAAATACAGATAAATAACAATCACGTTCCAGTTAAGTGAATACCTTGTTAGTTCAGAGGTAAAATTAACACGTTCAGGTTACTTTTCATATCCTTTAAATAACAAGATGTTCAGTAAAGAACATATAGCCTACTTTCTCCTAAATGCATGGGTATTGTTATAACTCTTTGTCCTTTTCAAGGAGTATGATTGAATGTTGGTTGTAGTAGCTTGTTGAAATACAACGTGCTATAGGGATATTAAACATGAATATGAGGTGCCCTTTGCTAGTGCTACCTCTGTATCAAATTTCGTTCAATTCGGTTTCACCGTGTTTGAATTGATAGGGGGAATCGATTTGCACACATACTTGGCCACCATCTGCAAACTATTGGGCCTATGTTCTTGCAGTTTGGTCAGAATATGTTTCCCACATAAATATATGGTGATGCAAAATTTGGTAGAGACTAGATTATTAGGTTGGTCGTAATTACATTTTAGCTTTTAACATTTGGGTGGCCGCGATTACGTTTCCGTCCAGATAGCGGTGATATAAAACATGACACTGAGATGCCCTTTGCTAGTGCTACCTCTGTACCAAATTTCGTTCATTCGGTTCCACCGTGTTCGAATTAATAGGGGGAATCAATTTTGACATAAAGATGGCCGCCATCCGCAAACTATTAGACTAATGACCTATTAGATTCGTCAAAGGATGCTCCCTCCATAAAGGTATGTTGTTGCAATGTTTGGTAGAGACCGGATGGTTCTGTTAGTCGTAATTTGATTTAAGCATTAACCATTTGTGTGGCCGCCATTATGTTTACGTAGAGATGGCGGCGATATAAAACATGACACTGAGGTGCCTTTTGTAAGTACTACCTCTGTACCAACTTTCGTTCCATTCGGTTTCACCGTGTTTGAGTTAATAGGGGGAATCGATTCTGACACAAAGATGGCCGCTATCCGCAAACTATTAGGCGAATGACCTATAAGATTGGTCAAAGGATGCTCCCTCCATAAAGGTATGTAGTTGCAAAATTTGGTAGAGATCGGATGATTAGGTTATTCGTAATTTGATTTAAGCTTTGAACATTCGTGTGGCCGCCATTACGTTTCAGTCAAGATGGCGGCGATATAAAACATGACACTGAGGTGCCCTTTGCTAGTGCTACCTCTGTACCAAATTTCGTTCCATTCGTTTCCATCGTGTTCGAATTAATAGGGGGAATAAATTTTGACATAAAGATGGCCACCATTCGCAAACTATTAGGCTAATAACCTATTAGATTGGTCAAAGGGTGCTCCCTCCATAGTGGTATGTTGTTGCAAAGTTTGGTAGAGATCGGATGGTTATGATAATCGTAATTTGATTTAAGCTTTAAACATTTGTGTGGCCGCCATTACGTTTCTGTCAATATGGCGGCGATATTAATCATGACACTGAGATGCCCTTTGCTAGTGCTATCTCTGTACCAAATTTCGTTCCATTCGGTTTCACCGTGTTTGAATTAATAGGGGGAATTGATTTTCACACAAAGATGGCCGCCATCCGCAAACTATTAAGCTAATGACCTATTAATTTGGTCAAAGGATGCTTCCTCTATAAGGGTATGTTGTTGCAAAATTTGGTAGAGATCGGATGATTAGGTTAATCGTAATTTGATTTAAGCTTTGAACATTTGTGTGGCCGCCATTACGTTTCCGTCAAGATGGCGGCGATATAAAACATGGCACTGAGGTGCCTTTTATTAGTACTACCTCTGTACCAAATTTCGTTCCATTCGGTTGCACCGTGTTCGAATTAATAGGGGGAATCGTATTTCACACAAAGATGGCCGCCATCCGCAAACTATTACGCTGATGACCTATTAGTTTGGTCAAAGGATGCTCCCCCCATAAAGGTATGTTGTTGAAAAATTTGGTAGAGATCGGATGATTAGATTAGTCGTAATTTGATTTAAGCTTTGAACATTTGTGTGGCCGCCATTACGTTTCCGTCAAGACGGTGGCGATATGACACTGAGGTGCCTTTTGTTAGTACTACCTCTGTACCAAATTTCGTTCCATTCGGTTGTACCGTGTTCGAATTAATAGGGGGAATCGATTTTCACACAAAGATCGCCGCCATCCGCAAACTATTACGCTGATGACCTTTTAGATTGGTCAAAGGATGCTCCCTCCATAAAGGTATGTAGTTGCAAAATTTGGTAGAGATCGGATGATTAGGTTAATCGTAATTTGATTTAAGCTTTGAACATTCGTGTGGCCGCCATTACGTTTCTGTCAATATGGCGGCGATATAAAACATGACACTGAGGTGCCCTTTGCTAGTGCTACCTCTGTATCAAATTTCGTTCCATTCGGTTGCACCGTGTTCGAATTAATAGGGGGAATCGATTTTCACACAAAGATGGCCGCCATCCGCAAACTATTACGCTGATGACCTATTAGTTTGGTCAAAGGATGCTCCCCCATAAAGGTATGTTGTTGCAAAATTTGGTAGAGATCGGATGATTAGGTTAGTCGTAATTTGATTTAATCTTTGAACATTTGTGTGGCCGCCATTACGTTTCCGTCAAGATGGCGGCGATATAAAACATGACACTGAGGTGCCTTTTGTTAGTACTACCTCTGTACCAAATTTCGTTCCATTCGGTTGCACCGTGTTCGAATTAATAGGGGGAATCGATTTTCACACAAAGATGGCCGCCATCCGCAAACTATTACGCTGATGACCTATTGGTTTGGTCAGAGGATGCTCCCCCCATAAAGGTATGTTGTTGCAAAATTTGGTAGAGATCGGATGATTAGGTTAGTCGTAATTTGATTTAAGCTTTGAACATTTGTGTGGCCGCCATTACGTTTCCGTTAAGATGGCGGCGATATAAAACATGACACTGAGGTGTCCTTTGCTAGTGCTACCTTTGTACCAAATTTCGTTCAATTTGCATTCACCGTGTTCGAATTGATAGGGGGGGACAGACATTCAGAGTACACACACTCACACACACACAGACACACACACACACACACAGACTCACACACACACATACACACACACACACACACTCACACACACACATACACACACACACTTTTTTCGCCCTGTGTTGATCTCATAAGTCTACTTTCATTTCTTGCAAAAATCGAAAGTAGGCTAAAAATGAGGAGAAAGTATACTTTTGACAACAACCCGGGCAAATGTGTGTGTCTGTCTGTCCTAATTTCTGTCTGTGTGTGTGTCCCCCTATCAACTCCTAAACGGCTACAGCTATCAGAACCAAATTTTGTATAAGTAAAGATCTATACCTGAATAGTTCACGGCCATATTTAAAAATGACATCAGATCTACCAACTGCTGAAAAATCACAATTGAAATTTGAACTCTATGTTGGATATCTCAGAAGTTATGCATGTGAACGGTTCCAAAAGTGGCACACACAGAAATAGTAACATTCCAGATTAATTTTCAGGATCCCATATATGACAGTGTTGCCAACATGATTCTAAGCCTGCTAGAAGGTTCAATATTAAAATGCATGTAACTTCTATACTATCATTTGCATTTCAAACAAATTTCGTACGTGCTTTGTGTACCATAACAGATATGACTATGCGTATTAGTGAGAATCAGCAGGGCTGCCAACTGTTAATAAATGCTCTCTCTATTTTTATCCAAATTCAAATATATTAGAAAGAATGCAAGCCAACAGTTCCAAACTTTGAACACGTATAGTACATGGCATTCTAGATTAATTTGGAATAACTAATACATGTCAGTGCTGCCAACATTATTCTAAGCCTGCTGATAGGACCAATTCTTATGAAATACTTGTATATTCTATAATAACAAACGGATTTCATCCAAATTTGGGACAATAATAGATCATAATATTTCAGATGAATTCTAAGCAACACATACATGACATTGTTGCCAACATGATTTACGCTCACTGATAGATCTAACAACATTTAACGTCCGTGCTATCCATTGGACTTGAACCAAATTATGTTTCTGCTTTCCGTACCTTAAGAGATGGAACTAAGAATATATTCAGAGTCACCGGGGTACCAACTGTAGTTCTCTATTAGGCTACATTATTTCAGGTATATTTCAAACTAATTAGAAATGTTAGTATCACGAACTTAATTTCGTCATTGTTCTAGATAGGTCTAATAGATTAATAATTTGCATGAATCTTATATTTTAAGAAAAAATGCCTCCTTAGTTCTTCACGGAACTACTTGTTTATAATACTCGAGGGTTCTATTTTGATTCCCTACAGGAAGTGTTTGACTTCACAAGCTTACTTTCTCCGAGTTTGGTAAAATAACTTGACATGCATTTAATAAGTTGCAGTATCAATATGCTAAACTTCTTTAGAGTATATAGCCTACTCCACTTATGTTTGGGAATAATTTCGCGATTCATTCTGCCCCCTCCCTTCCACAAAGGATCATCTTTGTTCGAAATAAAGTACATTCAAGCTCGCTAGCAAGTATTTGTGGACACGACTCCACCATCCGAGAGTTAAGGATCTGGTTTTACTCACCCATTAATTTATCCCTTGTAGGCATTGTCGCTTTGAGTCCATTTACATGGTAATAAGTGAACGTTTTCACCGGGCTGCAGTTTGTGCCCCTGTGGACTTGCAAAGTGGTCAGTCAGCATCTGAATTTATTCTCATTCAGCGAAGAAATGAAAGCGCAAAATTTTCAACACAGCCTTGAGGGTTGAATCAAAGCCGTATTCGGTTTATACAGTAGATATACTGGCTGTTTAATATACTATGACTAGAATCAGAGGAATTATTTAGAAAGTAGCTTTAGTTAAAGCGGTCATACCAACTGAGTAAGATTTTAAAGTATAGCTGTAGTCGGAATACAAACCTAAATAATGCTCTGACTTTGGCGCACAGGTAGCTCTCGTAGCATCTGTGAAATCTCTACGACATTCAAGAAGTCACACTGTCCGCCTAAGACTTTTCAATTAATGTCTTTCATCGTGGCACCACCCGCAATGGTGTATTTAAATTCATCTACGAACACAGGAAATGTCTCAATATTATCATTATTAATATGATTATAATGTTTAATATTAGTAATATAATTGTTATTATTGTTATTAATTATTATTATTTATTTATTTTGCGAATGCGCATACACATTCTCAGCATATTTGCTGGAAAGGAAACATTACAATCCCAGATATACATCATGAGGAGCAAATTCTCGGTGACTGCATTACTTGGTAAATTTACTCTTTTCTCCCACTCCTTCAGGGTTGATTAGCCAAGAACAGCCTTCCTATGCGACACGTCGAAAGTATGACTGTCTTCTTCTTATTATTATTATTATTACTAGCGGACCCTTGCGATAACTCTCGTATAATGGGTTGTGTGCGCCCCATGTGTACAGACTATCCGCCCAGCTCTAGTGCTATGCGGGCTGTACGCGATGCCAGGGGCTATCGTCTTGTTTATTTGTTTAAAAGCACTTTATAAACAAATACACATATTTCCGTTGACTTTTCAAGAAATGCAAGATTTTTCCTGTATTACTGAGACGATTTGGAAGATTTTGGTACAAACCACACCTTCTAACTCCCTCTGGTTTAGGAGCTGAGTTTTGTGAAACATACACCTTAGCGTATTTTATAATAAGATTATTATTATTATTATTATTATTATTATTATTATTATTATTATTATATGTTTACTCATTATTTCCGTATCATGGAGGCTGGGGATTAGATGTGATAATCTTTTATGTGGCTGATGCTTTTATGCCCAGGTGCGTTTCCTGGTAACTAACTCATGAAAAGAGTAAATCTATACTAATATAATAAAGCTGAAGAGTTTGTGTGTTTGTGTGTTTATGTGTTTAAACGCGCTAATCTCTGGAACTACCAGTCCGATTAGATTTTTTATATATGATAGCCAGATTCAAGAGGAATAGTTTAGGCTATGTAGTTTAAGGCTACACCCCTCAGGTAACCTCAAAGATGGAATTTTATTCAGTAAGTCGGTAGAACAAGAACTCCCAAACTGCACTATCTGCATGCGCTGGCGATATGGTTAGTGATACGTACACCAATTCGCCGATCTGAACCAAAATTTGAACACTTACACTTTGGAACCCTGCGAGTAACACTGTCTACGTGAAATTTATGACAGGCCAGTTCATTCCCTGCATTTAGGCCCTATGGCGAAAATCTACACCTTTTCCCCGATCTGAACCAAAATTTCTATGCATACCCCTTGGAACCCTGCGAGTAACACTGTTTAAATGAAATTTCGGACCGACCACTCGATTCCCTGCATTTAGGCCCTTTGGCACAAATCTACACCGTTTTACCTATCTGAACCAAAATTTGTATACTTACCCTTTGGAACCCTGCGCGTAACACAGTCTGCATGAAATTTCGGACAGACCACTTCATTCCCTGCATTTAGGCCCTTTGTTACAAATCTACACCGTGTCACCGATCTGAACCAAAATTTTTATACTCGCCCTTTGGAACCCTGCGAGTAACACTGCCTACATGAAATTTATGACAGACCAGTCCATTCCCTGCATTTAGGCCCTTTGGCAAAAATCTACACCTTTTCACCGATCGGAACCAAAATTTTTATACATACCCCTTGGAACACTGCGAGTAACACTGTCTGCATGAAATTTTAAACAGAACACTCCATTCCCTGTATTTAGGCCATTTGGCACAAATATACAGCATTTCACCGATCTGAACCAAATTGTACATACTTACCCTTTGGAACCCGACGAGTTCCGTCTGCTTGAAATTCCGAACCGACCACTCCATTCCCTGCATTTAAGTCCCTTGGCACAAATCTACACCGTTTCACATTTTGTATACTTACCCTTAGGAACTCTGCGGGTGACACTGTCCACTTTAAATTTTGGACAGACCACTCCATTCCCTGCATAGGGCCTTTATCACAAATCTACACCGTTTCTCCTAATTTTACCAAATTTTACATACACTTTGAAACCCTGCTCGTAACACTGTCCACTTGATATTTTGGACAACGCTCTCCATTCCCTGCATTTAGAAAAACAGACAAAATAACATTGGAAACCACGTATTAAGGCCCTAGAACCATTCATGTCCGTAGTAGTGCAACTGTAAGGGTATTTAAATAAGTCTATTGTTGACGGGCAGTTCATCTCATCACCCCTCTCAGTGTTCTGGTGCAGAATTGCAAAAATAGTTGCATCTAGCGCTGTTTATAAATTGCAGTCTCGGGGAGTAATTAGTGCAAAAAGGATCTCTTAGGCCCCTTAAAACAGTTATCATCATGAAAATATTATGCCTCTGTATAAGTGCAAAGGTGTTGGTGCAGTACATTGAGGTTACCAGCAGCAACAAGCGATGGTGCTTTCAAATTTACCTTCATTTATTCCGAACCTTATCGTTGAGCGCTATGTGGCGATAAGTGATACTATTGCTACCTCAGTAGCTCGGGACAGTTTTCCAAAGTGTTCTGATTATTTTCCTACGGCACTATGAGACAAAAGGCGACACTCTTGGTCTCTACATTTCTAACAGCCAATGAGATATAGGCCCTAGGCAGTGTCTTTTATTTCACTTACTCCTCTTCCTAATCATTTTTTTAAAGTTTGTTTGTAAATTACATGTGTCAGAGCTGTAGTTAGAAAATAGACGTTTCCCTGTTCATTATTATCATTACGGTAAAATGACCTGAATGTTACGTCCATTAAACTGTACTACTTATCTCCCCCACTACGACCACCACCACCACCACCACAAAACGTTATATTTTTAAAATATTTTTTTTTCTGTTAGTTTAAGTATCATGTGCCAGTTCTGTAGTAGTATTCATTATCATCCATAAAACAAATAGATCCACCGGGCGAAGCCGGGCACTACTGCTAGTGTGAGATGAAATGGGTGACTGAAACTTGGCACCGATTTGGAAGGAAGTGGTCGTGGCTTACTGGTAGGTACAGTCACAACGGCCTACTCATCCCCAGTGGTCAGTAATGAAAGCGGCATGTGATTGATCGTAAGCCATATACAAGTGTTTCTCGCCCAGGGGTCGTTTTATGAGGGTTTGGTGGCTTTAAGCGGTTGTTGACTTTCATGTTTCTCTCTCTCAGACAATAGTTGTACAGTCACAGTACCTTTAAACACAAGAGACATCTGATGCCAAGAAAACAGAAGCCGATACAGAATCCTCGTTAATATTTATGTATTTATTTATTTATTTATTTATTTATCGCATGGCTTTTAGTGCCGGGTGTGCCCGAGGACATATTCGGCTCGCCAGAGTTTGTAGCTGCTTCCAGCGGACACCCAGAGGGTGAGCTACACGTTCCGTTCAACTTCAAGTAGTTCCAACTTTCGTCACCAGTTGTCAATGATACCTAGTGGTGAACCTTGGAACTTTGATAGAGAGTTCAAACGAAATCTAACCTAGAAATTTAGCTCCACACAAGTTTAGTCTGTGGAAGGATCTTTTACATGCCATAAATCTATGACAAGGAACCTCCGGCTTTACTTCCCCTCCGAAGGAAGGCATACTGAAGGATTTTTAACGCTCTTAAAAAATCCGACGACTTCGGCCGGGTTTGAACCCGCTATCTTGGGCACAGCAGTTCAGCATGCTACCAACTACGCTACCGAAGCCACTCATCCTCATTACTAATTGGGTGGGACTGAGCGGTAGGTTCATGGGGGTGGAAGAACGCCGCCTGGGTACGCGTTAGCCGTCACGACTGTACCGCTTCAGTAATGAAATTGAAACCATGGAACCACAGAAAACCAGATTAAGGACAGCCAACGGTGGAGTTACAGATAGCGTGCTCTTACGGCCTAGCGATACGCCTTAGCCAGAGTAGTTGCCAATATCAGTATTTCCTACATTATATACTAGGGATTGCACAATGTATATTAAGGAAACTACTTGTAATAACGGACTGCCATGAATGAGCATTCATTGAAGCGTGTGGACACAGACCGTTCCGAAAAACTATTAATTCATGACTCCTCCCGTACTCGTGCTAATTATTCCCATGCCAATGCTCGTGCAGGGTAATAATTAACGCTATTATTTCATGAAAATAATCGTAATTTAAAAATAAATCTATGCTGTTTTATTATTTTTCTAAATAAGGGCCCTTTAAATGATGAGCACACAATTGAAATAATTCCTAAGGTTCCGATTAGAAAATATGGTAAGTCACATTGCTACAAACTCAAAAACTGTGTACTGCATCTAAAGCTTCACCAATATTGCATTTTACATTTGGCTTTTTAATGAGATTTCTGTTCACGTTTTTAGCCTCTTTTCATTTTATGAAAAAATAGGCTTATGAGATCACCTTTTGTCTGTGTGTGTATGCGTATGTGTGCCTGTGTGTGTGTCCTTCTAATAACTTCTAAACGGCTGGAGTGATTTCAATGAAACTCGGTAAGGTCATAGCACCATTCCGGACAACCCCGACCGTGCCCTTCAAATTATATTACGTTTCACCAATCCAACTTGCTGGCTGTGCGAAATATTTCACCAGCATTCAATATCTCCGTAACTATTACTGATATCACCCAGAAATTTTTTACGGTGTTAGAGAGCACTACTAGAACGACATCTATGTGACTTTCAAATACCTCCATAATGTCAGTAATTGAGGTCCGTATTGACTAACTATAAATTAGAAAGAAAATAAAGGGATTCTGCCTTTCCAATACTTGTATTGAACCTACTCACAGGTACATGTTTCGAAGGTAAAACTCCTTCTTCCTCAGCCTGTACATAAAAATAACAAAGATAAATTACCTTTATACGAAAATACGTTACATGAATAAATCTTTATTCATGTATCTTCGAAACATGTACCTGTGAGTAGGTTCAATACAAGTACTGGAAAGGCAGAATCCCTTTATTTTCTTTCTAATTTCAAATACCTGTTAACTACAAACCTAGCATGGCGACCAAGCGATGTTGAAACTTTTAAATAGACTTTTCTCGCGATTTAATCACCCAAACGCAATAAAACTTGGTACAGCAAATGTCTATACACATTGTAATGCACTGGCATCCAATTTAGTTCAATTGTTTACATAACCTCAAGATCGCGGCTGTGCGAATTTTAAAATTAAATTTTTATTTCTTGTGTCATAATCATGCGATCGAAATAAAAGTTTGAATAATGAACCTACGCAATAATTTCCATTTAATGGTACATAACTCTATGGCCTATACATATAACAATCCATCATGGCGACCATCCGAAATATTTAGACGGTTCACAATATCTACGAATCTATTACAGCAATCAAACTGAATGTTTTAATGTTCATACGGGCTATAAACATAAGTTCACCTATAGGACTTTCAATAACCTGGTGATCACAAATCCAACATTGCGGCGACGTAAAGTATAAATATTTAATGGTAATTTCTCGAAATTTAACATTCCAAGTGCAGTGAAACTTGGTACAGTAAATGCTTATACAAATGTTAATGCCCTGGCATCTAATTTATTTCAATTGTTTCCATAACCACAAGATGGCAGCCGTGCGAAATTTTAAAATCTCCGTTTTACTTCTTGTGTCCTAATCATGCGATTCTAGTTTGAATACTACACGCACACAATAATCTTCATGTAACAGTACATTACTCTAAGACCTACATTTATTTAAATATCCAACATGGTGACCATCCGAAATATTAGACGGAACTCAATATCTATGAATCTATTACAGCATTCAAACTGACATTTTGTAAGTTGATAGAGGCAATTAACATAAGTAAGATATATGAAAATAGGCTTTAGTTCTTCACGGAACTACTTATTTATATTAGGAATCATTTGTGGAGAAAGTCGTGAGTTTACTACATGGATGTGTTGTTGCATTTGAGGGGCTTGGGCTTCGTGGTCATTTAGCCCCGTGTACTTGGGTGTGTATGAATATAATTTGTTTTTCTTTTTTGTTTATAATGATGTTTCTGTTAACCTGCATTATTGTGCTGTCTGTAGCAGTGTGTGTATTTACAATTCAGGAAAGGATTAAAACGAAGGCAGCTGTGGCCTGATGTTATGATCCTTCCCAGTGATTGCCCGAAGTAGAAGTGAGGAACCACGGAAAAACACTTCCAGGATGGTTGAGGTGGGAATAGAACCCACTTCTACGCTGTTTTGCCGTACGAAGCTGAATGCATCCCGTTCCAGACCTCAGGCCAAAATTAAGTTTCTTGGTAGAGCCGGGAATCAAACCCGGACCTCTGGGGACGACAACCAAGAACACTAGCCTCTACACCAAAAACACCTGCACAATTATTTATGTTCTGTGGTTAATTTGTTTTAGAAGTTTGGGACATCATGTTTATTAGCTCCATACACTTGTGTGTGCAATTAATTTGTCTGATAACATATGTTTTTGTGGTGACTATAGTAGTGTGTGTAACTGGAACTATTACGGTCGGGAATGGGGTAGGTGGGTCAGGATTTGAAATAAGTTGTTGTCCCGTCATTTGCGTGGAGGAAGTGTGGAAAAACCTGGGAATAATCTTATTCAGGGTAACCACCAGATTCAAACCGCCAATTTCCGGACTTGCTGCAGCCCCTCATAGTGGCCTTAAGGAGAAATTTAACGCATACGGTACAACGTGGGGTTGCCATCATAAAAGGAGATAATCAATCCAATGTTTGAAATTTAATATTTGAATAAATGTTTGGAGCAATCCAGTCAGTAGTAAACATAAGACGCCAACCACTTGTGAGTCCGTCATTGTTGGTTAAGGATCAACATAGCAACCATAGAGAATCTGAATGATCTTGCTGTCACTCTTGCACCTTCACGTTCATTGCATTTTCCACAGAATCGAATCATGTTATGCTTCTTCTTAATTTAGTACTGCACCTGTTTGGCTATAAAACTTGATAGTCGACCGTACCAGTCTGCGTGGCAACTAGGTGATGTCTGATCCAGTTACAAGCCGCATTTTTTACACCTTACAGAACGAATTCAAGTCAATTTCCGCAATAAGCGTCAGGTGTAACATATTCATGCAGTGTGGATGAAATAAAAAAAACAGCTGTATAAGCGAATAACAAATACGAGAATCAGCACACGGTTTGGTGCATTAGCCAAATGAGGGCAGCACGTAGGCGAATAAGACCTACGAAAGAAGTCTCCAAACAAAGAGTAGCATAGCCTACTGTATGTAAGAATGGAACAAAGCAGAGTAAGCATGGATTCAAATATTAAGTCATGTGGTATAATGATTAAGATTGAATTAATAGTATTTTCTATATGATATCGATTGGTCTTTAAGACCTTACGACTGAACTCACACCTCAACTCCGCCTCCTCCCCCCCCCCCTCCTCCCAAAGACTTATTTCTTAATTTTCATATTACCTCCTGCCTTGAGCAAGAGGTCCTAAAGATAATAATAAATAATAATGTTATTTGTTTTACGTACCTTTTGACAACTGCGGCTTTTAGGGACACCGAGGTGCCTGAATTTGACTCGAAGGGGATCTGTTAAGTGCCAGTACACCTACTGTCACGGCTCCCTTGCATTTACGCACCCTCCAATCTCAACTGGCTGTGCCAGGATTCGATTCTGCAACCTTGGGAACAGCAGGCAAGAACTTGACCGCTGAGCTACACAGCCAGCCAGGTCCTAAACGACGCGAGGCGTTTGTAGCCCTACTAAAAATACGTATGGTGCACCTTGGATAGTACTACAGCCTGGTGAGCCCAAGAGGCAACATTCCTGAGTTTGGATGGTTTCTTCCCTTTATCCAGTGATTTTGGGGCAGATGCTCTGCTCTTTCTCGTTTCTATTTCTCTTCCATAGCTTTACATCATTGCTACTACATTAATCCTCATTCTTCGAGGATTGAGGGGATTTCTTGTCGTGTAAAAAAATTTCTCCCGAATTGAATTTTGCCCGATTCCCGGGAACGGGTAGCTTAGGGTTTAGCTTGCTATTTCGCCGATGAGTGTTTCGTCCAAGGGCTACCATCCTAATAGCGTTTAATGAAGTTTTAGAATATAAGCTTTGCCTAGAATTTATGTGCAATAAAGTCCATTGTTAACGCCAGCCAGGGCTACGAGGTCTCTTTAATTCTAATCTCTATGAAAAAATGTTAGAGGCTGGCCTGCCGTATAATATCGCACTCGACGTATTCCACAGTGACCCACGGATGCCATGGACCATCAGCACGTATAAAACATGGATATTTCAAGTTTTTAAACAACGATTGAAACGTCTTAACGCTCTTTAGAAGTAACGCACTTAGCCTTAAAATACAAAACCTACTGTAGTTCAAACTTTTAGTAGCTACCGCTTCGTCAATTAGTTGTAACAAATATTGAACAAGGTGAGTTAGCCGTGGTCGTTACGGCGTGGCTGCAGGAAGTCGCTCACATTCGGGAGGCGAGGAGGTTCGAATCCCCCCGCCGGCAACCTTGAAGATGATCTTCTGAGATTTCCCATCTTCCTTCCAGGCAAATGCCGGGGTTGGTCCCTAACCATAGGCTACAGCCGCTACCTTCCAACTCCTCGTCCTTACACTCAAACTTTCCTCCCCCGACAACACTCCACACGTGGCGGTACTTGTAGCTCAGCCCATAGGTGTCCACATAGAAGCAGCTACAAACTGGCGAGCCGAACATGTCCTCGGACACTCCCGGCACTAAAAGTCATACGCTAAATATATATATATATATATATATATATATATATATATACAAGCTGTACCCGGCATGCGTTGCAATGCCAATCAAAGAAAGTGTTGGCGTTGAAATTCTGTGTCTTGAAGTGCTTTTGGATACACAACATGTTAACTGCCTCTAAGCTATCGTAAAATGGATTTTCTAATTTAGAACCATTCGTGGAAGCATGCACAACAACTCTCAAAAGTTTCATCGCTGTCACTCATTTGTTGAATCTACTCGTACGCTACCTGTTGTGAAATGGATTTACTAAGTCGAAACCCTTCCCTGGCGTGTACACAATAACTCATCAATGATTCATCGCAATCGGATGAATTGTATATGCACGTATACGGGGTTTTGTTTAAACGATTCGTGCGCTGTCACTCATTTGTTGAATCTACTCGTGCGCTACCTATTGAGAAATGTATTACTAAGTCGAAGCCCTTCCCTGGCGTGTACACAATAACTCATCAAGGTTTCATCGCAATCGAAGAATGTTATATGAACGCAATAGGGGATTTTGTTGAAACGCTTCGCGCGTCGTCACCCATTTGTTGCATCTACTCTTGCGCTACTTATTGTGAAATGGATTTACTAAGTCCCCTTCCCTGGCGGGTACACAATAACTGATCAATGTTTCATCGCAATCGGATGAATAGTATATGAACGCATACCTGATTTTGTTTAAACGATTCGCACTCCGTCACTCATTTGTTGAATCTACTCATGCGCTACCTACTGTAAAATATATTTACTAAGTTAGAAACCGTCACGTAAGTGTCCACAACATCTCACCCAAGTTTCATCGCTATCGGACTAATGGGATATGAAGATATTGGGGACTGTATTGAAACGCTCCGCATGTCGTCGTTCATTTGTCGAATCTACTCGTGTGCTATCTACTGTGAAATGTATTTACTAAGCCAGAAACCTTCCTTGGAGTGTCCACCATATTTCACCCAAGTTTCACCGCTAACGGCAGAATGGTATATGACCTTATACGGGACTTTGTTGAAACGCTTCGCGCGTCGTTCCTCATTTGTTGAATCAACTTGTGCGCTGCATATTGTATAGTGGATTTACTAAGCCAGAAATTTTCCATGACGTGTACACAACATCTCACCCAAGTTTCATAGCTACGGACGAATGGTACATGAATGCATACGGGACTCGGTTGAAACGCTTCGCGTGTCGTCGCTCATTTGTTGATTCTACTCTTGCGCTACATATTGTAATATGGATGTACTCAGCCAGAAACCTTCCCTGGAGTGTACACAACATCTCACCCAAGTTTCATCGCAATCGGATGAATGGTATGTGAACGTATACGGGACGTTGTCGAAACGCTTCGCGCGTAGTCACTCATTTGTTGAATATAAACGTGCGCTTCGTATTGTAAAATGAATTTACTTAGCCAGAAATCTTTCCTGGAGTGTACACAACAATTCACCAAACATTTATCACTATCAGACGAATGGTATATGACTATACGGGACTTTGTTGAAACGCTTCGCGTGTCATCGCTCATTTGTTGAATCTACTGGTGCGATACCAATTGTAAAATGTATGTACTCAGCCAGAAACCTTCCCTGGAGTGTACACAACATCTCACCCAAGTTTCATCGATATCGGATGAATGGTATCTGAAATTATATGGAACTTTGTTGAAACGCTTCGCGCGCCGTTGCATATTTGTTGATTCTACTCGTGCTCTACCTATTTTTAAAGGGATTTACTAAGCTAGAAACCTTCCCTGGAGTGCACACAAAATCTCAGCCTAGTTTCATCACTATCGGACGAATGGTATATGAACGCAAACGTGACTTTGTTGAAATGCTTCGCGCGTCGTAGCTCATTTGTTGAATCTACTCGTGCGCTGCCTATTGTAAAGTGGATGTACTAAGCCAGAAAATTTCCCTGCAGTGTACACAACATTTTACGCAAGTTTCATAGCTATCGGACGAATGGTATATGAATGCATACGGGACTTTGTTGAAACGCATTGCGTGTCGTCGCTCATTTGTTGAATCTACTTGTGCGCTACCAATTGTAAAATGGATTTACTAAGTCAGAAACCTTCCTTGGAGTGTACTTAACATCTCACCCAAGTTTCATCGCTATCGGACGAATGGTATATGAACACATACGGGACTTTGTTGAAATGCTTCGCGCATCGTCGCTCATTTGTTGAATCTACGCGTGCGCTACCTATTGTAAAATGGATTTACTAAGTCAGAAACCTTCCTTGGAGTGTACTCAACATCTCACCCAAGTTTCATCGCAATCGGACGAATGGTATATGAACGCATAGGAGACATACATACCCACCCACAGACAAAGTATCACGTTACATTGATTTTTATATATATAGACAAGCTGTACCCGGCATGCGTTGCAATGCCAATCAAAGAAAGTGTTGGCGTTGAAATTCTGTTTCTTGAAGTGCTTTTGGATACACAACATGTTCACTGCCTCTAAGCTATCGTAAAATGGATTTTCTAATTTAGAACCATTCGTGGAAGCGTGCACAACAACTTTCAAAAGTTCCATCGCTGTCACTCATTTGTTGAATCTACTCGTACGCTACCTGTTGTGAAATGGATTTACTAAGTCGAAACCCTTCCCTGGCGTGTACACAATAACTCATCAATGATTCATCGCAATCGGATGAATTGTATATGCACGTATACGGGGTTTTGTTTAAACGATTCGTGCGCTGTCACTCATTTGTTGAATCTACTCGTGCGCTACCTATTGAGAAATGTATTACTAAGTCGAAGCCCTCCCCTGGCGTGTACACAATAACTCATCAAGGTCTCATCGCAATCGAAGAATGTTATATGAATGCAATAGGGGATTTTGTTGAAACGCTTCGCGCGTCGTCACCCATTTGTTGCATCTACTCTTGCGCTACTTATTGTGAAATGGATTTACTAAGTCCCCTTCCCTGGCGGGTACACAATAACTGATCAATGTTTCATCGCAATCGGATGAATAGTATATGAACGCATACCTGATTTTGTTTAAACGATTCGCGCTCCGTCACTCATTTGTTGAATCTACTCGTGCGCTACCTACTGTAAAATGTATTTACTAAGTTAGAAACCGTCACGTAAGTGTCCACAACATCTCACCGAAGTTTCATTGCTATCGGACTAATGGGATATGAAGACATAGGGGACTGTATTGAAACGCTCCGCATGTCGTCGTTCATTTGTTGAATCTACTCGTGAGCTACCTACTGTGAAATGTATTTACTAAGCCAGAAACCTTCCTTGGAGTGTCCACCATATTTCACCCCAGTTTCACCGCTAACGGCAGAATGGTATATGACCTTATACGGGACTTTGTTGAAACGCTTCGCGCGTCGTCCCTCATTTGTTGAATCAACTTGTGCGCTGCATATTGTATAGTGGATTTACTAAGCCAGAAATTTTCCATGACGTGTACACAACATCTCACCCAAGTTTCATAGCTACGGACGAATGGTACATGAATGCATACGGGAATTGGTTGAAACGCTTCGCGTGTCGTCGCTCATTTGTTGATTCTACTCTTGCGCTACATATTGTAATATGGATGTACTCAGCCAGAAACCTTCCCTGGAGTGTACACAACATCTCACCCAAGTTTCATCGCAATCGGATGAATGGTATGTGAACGTATACGGGACGTTGTCGAAACGCTTCGCGCGTAGTCACTCATTTGTTGAATATAAACGTGCGCTTCGTATTGTAAAATGGATTTACTTAGCCAGAAACCTTTCCTGGAGTGTACACAACAATTCACCAAACATTTATCACTATCAGACGACTGGTATATGACTTTATACGGGACTTTGTTGAAACGCTTCGCGTGTCATCGCTCATTTGTTGAATCTACTGGTGCGATACCTATTGTAAAATGTATGTACTAAGCCAGAAACCTTCCCTGGAGTGTACACAACATCTCACCCAAGTTTCATCGCTATCGGATGAATGGTATATGAAATTATATGGCACTTTGTTGAAACGCTTCGCGCGCCGTTGCTCATTTGTTGATTCTACTCGTGCTCTACCTATTTTTAAAGGGTTTTACTAAGCTAGAAACCTTCCCTGGAGTGCACACAAAATCTCAGCCTAGTTTCATCGCTATCGGACGAATGGTATATGAACGCAAACGTGACTTTGTTGAAATGCTTCGCGCGTCGTAGCTCATTTGTTGAATCTACTCGTGCGCTGCCTATTGTAAAGTGGATGTACTAAGCCAGAAAATTTCCCTGCAGTGTACACAACATTTTACGCAAGTTTCATAGCTATCGGACGAATGGTATATGAATGCATACGGGACTTTGTTGAAACGCATTGCGTGTCGTCGCTCATTTGTTGAATCTACTTGTGCGCTATCTACTGTGAAATGTATTCACTAATTTTGAAACCTTCACGTAAGTGTACACAACATCTCACCCAAGTTTCATCGCTATCGGACGAATGGTATATGAACACATACGGGACTTTGTTGAAATGCTTCGCGCATCGTCGCTCATTTGTTGAATCTACGCGTGCGCTACCTATTGTAAAATGGATTTACTAAGTCAGAAACCTTCCTTGGAGTGTACTCAACATCTCACCCAAGTTTCATCGCAATCGGACGAATGGTATATGAACGCATAGGAGACATACAGACATACCCATAGACAAACTATCACGTTACATTGATTTATATATATATATATTGATAACTTCTTAACAATGAACTACACACATCAAAAAAAGTTTTGCATCACCTCGGTTCCAAGAGTTCCGGAACCGTTAAATACAAAGGGAATAGAGATCAACACAAACAACATTTCAGCTCGTTTTATTGCTCATGAGACCCACACATTGCATGTTGTACCATCATACAGCTAGACTTTCAGCATTTGTGGTCCAGATTGCAGTACACACCACTACCTCTAATACCCAGTAGCACGTCCTCTTGCATTGATGCATGCCTGTATTCGCCGTGGCATACTATCCACAAGTTCATCAAGACACTGTTGGTCCAAATTGTCCCACTCCTCAACGACAATTCGGCGTAAATCTCTCAGAGTGGTTGGTGGGTCAAGACGTCCATAAACAGCCCTTTTCAACATATCCCAGGCATGTTCGATAGGGTTCATGTCTGGCGAACATGCTGGCCACTGTAGTCGAGCGATGTCGTTATCTTGAAGGAACGCATTCACAAGATGTGCACGATGAGGTCGAGAATTGTCGTCCATGAAGACAAATGCCTCTCCAATATTCTGCCGATATGGTTGCACTATGGGTCTGAGGATGTCATTCAGGTATCGTAAAGCCGTTTCGGAGCCTTCCATGACCACCAGTGGCGTACGTCGGCCCCACATAATGCCACCCCAAAACATCAGGGAACCACCACCTTGCTGCACTCGCTGGACAGTGTGTCTAAGACGTTCAGCCTGACCAGGATGCCTCCAAACACGTCTCCGACGATTGTCTGGTTGAAGGCATATGCGACACTCATCGGTGAAGAGAACGTGATGCCAATTCCGTGGGGTCCATTCAGCATGTTGTTGGGCCCATCTGTACCGCGCTGCATGGTGTCGGGGTTGCAAAGCTGGACCTCGCCATGGACGTCGGGAGTGAAGTTGCGCATCATGCAGCCTATTGCGCACAGTTTGAGTTGAAACACGACGTCCTGTGGCTGAACGAAACGCATTATTCAACATGGTGGCATTGCTGTCAGGGTTCCTCCGAGCGGCAATCCGTAAGTAGCGGTCATCCACTACAGTAGTAGCCCTTGGGCGGCCTGAGCGAGGCCTGTCATCGACAGTTCCTGTATCTCTGTACCTCCTCCATGTCCGAACAACATCGCTTTGGTTCACTCTGAGACGCCTGGAAACTTCCCTTGTTGAGAGCCCTTCTTGACACAAAGTAACAATGCGGACGCGATCGAACTGCGGTATTGACCTTCTAGGCATGGTAGAACTACAGACAACATGAGCAGCGTACCTTCGTCCTGGTGGAATGACTGGAACTGATCGGCTGTCGTACCCCCTCCGTCTAATAGGCCCTGCTCATGCATGGTTGTTTACATCTTTGAGCAGTTTTAGTGACATCTATGAACAGTCAAAGGGACTGTATCTTGGATACAATATACACAGTCAACGTCTATATGCCGGAGATCTGGGAACCGAGGTGATGCAAAACTTTTTTTGATGTGTGTATATTCTGCCGTCTTCTTTCCTGTCGACCTCTCTTGGTCAACTCTTGTTCTCTTCCGTCCCCGACGGTATTAGGGTATCCGAGGCCTAGGGAGTCTCTCATTTCCCCCCCTTAATTAGCTCTTCCCTCATTTTTCCTGATCCCTCATTCTTCGAGGGTTTTCCTTTCAGGTACATCCTGCCTTCTGCTCAAGGCCCTCAAGGAGGCAGGGTGTGTGTATCCCCCACCAGTTCTTGTGCTCCTTGGATAATGCTAGACCCTTAAGGGATCACAGCTGGTGAGTTCGAGATTTATCGATCCCTAGGTTTTCCTGAACTGGGTCCAGTTTTGGCCTTTTTTCATTGCCTTTGGGGCGGGTCCTCTCCTCTTTCCCTTTTATCTCTACCATTCATGGCTCTCCTTCTTTCCAAGTCCCTCAATCTTCATTCTCCGAGGGCTGAGGGCATTTTTCCCTCTTTCTTTTATTTCCCGTACACTTCTTTTGTTTTCCTTTTCTTTTCCAATTGTGTACGTTTGTAGTTAGATTAACTTAAATTTTCATCTTCATTTTCCATGAACACCCAAACCATTAGAGGCCGATAACCTAGATGTTAGGTCCCTTAAAACAACAATTATCATCATCATCTTGTATTTGATCCCCAAGGCTCAAAATGTGCATACAAATATTTAGCGGTGGTGGGCTCCGAACCCACCTCCCAAAAACAGGTCCGCTACCTTCTACGCATTGGACCATTGCTCCACCACTACTCGTCCCTTTTTCTTGCCTGAAAGCGTACGTGATATTGCTTTCCGCTTCAAAGGTTCATTCACGTTCTTTATCTGTATGCCACCGTACACAGCGTTAATTTCGCATACAACTGAAATCGTATAAACGGCATGTGTAAGTCAGTAGTAAATTTTATTTGTAAGTGACCTCCGTTGTATAGTGGACAGCGTGATTAGCTGACAACCCAGAGGTCCGCGGTTCGATTTCCGGTTCTGACACGAAATTTGAAAAGTGGCATTAGGACTGGTACGGGGTCAACTCAGCCTCGGGTGGTCCAAATGAGTAGAGAGGGTTCGAATCCCACCTCAGCCATCCTCAAAGTGGTTTTCCGTGGCTTCCCACTTCGTCTTCGGGCAAATGCCAGGACGGTAATTTCAGTAAGGCCACAACTGCCTCCTTCCCACTTCCTTGCTTAACCGTCCCTCTCTTGCCATCCCTTCATCATCCTCCTGTTCGCTTTGCAGGTGAGGTCACCTGGGCGTAGTGCCTGGTCACACACCCCAGTTGTATCCCCAACTCAGAGTCTCAAGCTCCAGGACACATCCCTCAGCGCGGTAGAGGTCGGATCACTCTCTCAGTCCGTGGGAAAGGCCAACCCTGGAGGGTTAAACGATAGTGAAAGTTTGTAGTTAGGTTTAATTATGAGAATTTTTCATTTCTCATCTACACCCAAACCATAAGGGGCCGATAACCTAGATGTTAGGACCCTGGTAACAAAAATTATCATCATCATCTTGTATTTGATCCCCAAAGTTTAAAATGAGCACAGAAATATTCAGCGGTTATTTTTACAATGTCATCAAACGGCTTTGTCATATCACATGAACATCATTCCTTGGTATCTTGCTTCCTTCCTTCATACATGCATTTTCATTAGAGACTGTTTTTCCTTACAGCGTCCAGTCTAGTTTGCAAACCTCTGTTTGCGAACAAGCACTTCCATGTTCCCCTATTAGCATTTAGCACTGTGGCCTCCTCTACTTCTACACCTCACAATTTTAAATCGTTCGTCACTAAATCTGACCATCACCTCCTAGGTTTACCTCTGCTTCTCTTACCCTCTACAGACGAATTCATTAACCTCCTAGGTAATCTCTCCTCCCCATTCTCATCTCATGTCCCCACCATCTGAATCAGCTCACACGGGCAGCTTCATTTAGTGTGTTCATTTCTAGCTTAGCCTTTATCTGTTCATTACGAGCACCTTCTTGCCATTGCTCCCATCCATTTGTCCCAACAATAATTCGTGCTGCCCTCATATCAGTTGGTACCTTAAATTATGTATCAGATAGAATATTTCAATTGAAACCTGTCTATTTTCCAACCACTGGCCCGCAAAGTAGTCGAATAAATCATTTACGTCTTTCTACCTTACTGTGGCTATGAAAACACTGAAACAAGTACAGTTATGTCAAAAACACCTGTTTGTCAAGCTGTGACTCATCATCAGTACTGACAGAAACACTTCCATAAAACAAGGTCGGTTTGAATACTGAGCAATGTACGGAGAATTTCGAGGCTACGCTAACTTCTTTCTTGCAGAAACCCGTAGATCGTAACTGAGAACTCACTGCATTGGCTTCTATACCCCTCGACCCTATTTCTTCCCCCATACAAACTTACAATCCTGGGAGAATACACAGCCTATGTATTTAAAATATTCCACCTGCTCCAATTTAGTTCCTCCTAAATTTGCCTCATGACTGCTACATGGCTTCATAAAATATGTGTATCTATTGAGACATTTTCCTTCTCACTTTTCATCTAATTTGAATTCAACTCCATTCTTAGAATATCTCTTCAAATACATAATAAAATCTTTCACTTGTTGGTGTGCTAACCTCGACTGAGTGGTCTCGCCTTTTAACCACGTTTCGTGTCCTGTGTCTACTTTAGTGACAGTAGAATATGTAAAACCTGTCGATTTTCTAACCACTGGTCCACAAAGTAGTCGAATAATTCATTTACGCCTTTCTACCTTACTGTGGATATGAAAACACTGAAACAAGTACAGTTATGCCAAAAAAAAACACCTGTTTGTCAAGCTGTGACTCATCATCAGTATTGACAGAAACGCTTTTCAGTCGGTCAAAATGAACGGCACCCAATCAGATTGGGCGGGTAAAATCAACCATCTTAACACCCTGTTGCTTGAAAATAGCACACCAATTAATGATATTCATAATAATAATAACAATAATAATATTAATAGTAATAATAAATACAGCCATTAATAACCCCTAAGGGCAATATTCTCCTGCCTAGGCAGGGATTTCACACCATGACAGCTAACTAGGTAAGCAGTCGAGTAGTGAGGCACTTAGTGGTGCATCATTCTTGAGCCGTTAGTAATCTCTATTCTTGTATTCGTTTTACTTGCAAAACTCTCTATGATATGTTCTTTTGTTCTGGTGTCTAATCATACACTTTGGCTATTAACACACGGAAAAATGCACGGGGTTGATGTAATTGAATGACAAGATTCGTTATTCAAGTGAGCATCATCAGTTTCTGCTTACTTAAGCTTAAATTGCGTTATTCGGATATCTATATAACACTTACATACAATTATATTTATTGTTATTTCAAGTTCTTGATGGAACTTGTAACAGGTCCAAGCATTGTTTTTTGTTTTGATAGTCTATAGCACCTCTGTAAATGTTGCGTTGTTTTGTTGTTGATATTCCAGTGATGTGCTGTTGCCACATATACTTTGTTAATCATGCCAAGTAACATCACATGAGACAGCAATAGAAGGTGGTACTGTAATTTCGTTCAGGTTTACCATACTCATTATGATTCCTTTATCAAGTAAGAGAAGGGGCCACACAGGGGCGCCGAATCCATGGTCGAGGTCTAGCGATTGCTAGACCTGACGAGGGGGTGGGTCTCCCGGTCCCCTTGGGAGGTGGGTTCCGTTGGGGGGTTACGGATACAGGAGGAATGGGAAGGAGAAGGAAAAGAGGAAAGGAAAGAAGGGAGAGAGAAGAGAAGGGGAGAACTGTGCGAAATAAGCTGTAAAAACGTAATTATTGGGGTAGGGGTCCGTTTTAACAAGGGGGGGGGGGTCCCACAGAACGAGAGGGTTGGGTGTCTGCTAGACCTGAAAAAAAAAAAGATTCGGCGCCACTGGGGCCACATCATCTTGAAGTGTTGGCCAAGCTAGTCTCACTCTTGTCACTCCAGTGTGAGGTGTGCTGTAATACGGATGGGATTAACCAGGAACCAGCTGTTTATAAGCATTCACATTAAAAATGAATCTGTTGAATGATGAGTGTAGGCCTATGTGTGGATGTTATAATAATCCATCTTACTAAATTATAAAAGATCATCAGTAGTATTGGCACGCTAAACAGTAACAGAAAATTACAAAGTATCTGTGTCAGAAATCACATCAATGGAATAACAACAAAATAACGCAGCATACAGGAAGGTGCTGTACACTAACGGGACAAAACTACATTATTATTAGGGTGTTACAATAATCGTTAGTCGCCATTATGTATTCATTTATCTAAGCATATGGCTTTTAGAGCCGGGAGTGTCCGAGGACATGTTCGGCTCGCCAGAGGCTGAATCTGCTTCAAGTGGACACCCTTGGGGTGAACTACAAGTTCCGTTCAATTTCAAATCAATTCTACTTATAATCACCAATATTTCGATAGGTTAATGGCATCACTGGAGTGCCTGCGTTCGTCCCTTCCGGATTGGATTATTCCAGGATCAGATTAAACACAACTCATTATCTTTTGCTTACTTCTTTTCTACAAATTTCGGTTTAGGACGAACTGCAACTCGGACGAAACGCTAGTTAAGCATTTCCCCCCCCCCCCCCTGTTTCCTTCCCCTTATTTCCGTTTTTTTTTTCATTTCTTCTTTGATTTTGTACGTTAGTCGTAAGTCATTAGTTAGTAGTAGTTATAGTACTATTTGTTGGGCCAACAACCTAAATGATAAGCCCCTTAAAACAACAATTATCATCATCATCAGTATTATTTCCAAATTCATTCATTTCCATTGCCATCCTTATCTTTAGGGGCAGATGACCTACTTGTTTCCACCCATAAAATATTAATCAGTTTATATCCATATGGTACGATTCCCCACAAAGAACATTCATAACGATAACAGCCTAGAGATTCTTAAAATTATGGATCAAATCTTTTTATTTACCAAGTGCTGACAACGTGTTACCTTACACTTATCGTAAATACAATGTTCCTAAATGTTTGTCCAGGTAGGTACGTTTTCTTGTCTGAATGTACAAGAATAGTGTTGAGTATTACGATAAGGGAGCTACATAAGTCTACTATGGAACTCTTTGCGTTCAGAAGCACACAGTCTTGTATCTGGCACACAACATATTGTGGCGAGTTATTATTGTTTGCAGGTGCTAATAACTGCTCGTTTCCACAGGATTGCTCGTGCACAATGATCCATATCTCTGGGAGCTATTAGAACTCAAATTGTTTTCATGTCCTACATGACCGATTACACAAGTTCTAATTGAAACAGATGCGCCCTAACTTCTACATATCACGTCAAACACATACTCATATGATGAATGAATAGTTGAACATATGAATTGACAATGTACAGGCGAGTCCCAATAATAGAGAATTTTCCAACTGAGGAATTATCATTCACTTATTTCTCTAAATAATCCAATATCTTCACAGTATTTTTAGAAATTCAAGCGACATATACAAGCGTATTATACAATAATGGAATTGTCGTATTCAAGGCATGCGTCCTTTGGGGACTCCTAGGCTGATACTTTTCTTTAAGTTGAATATTATTGGCATGTCTCCTTTTGCGTCTCTTAGGAAAATGAAAAGAAATATGCTGATACTTTTCTTTAAGTTGAATATTATTGGCTTGTCTCCTTTTGGGCCTCCTAGGGAAATGAAAAGAAATATGCTGATACTTTTCTTTAAGTTGAATATTTTTGGCATGTCACCTTTTGGGCCTCCTGGGAAAATGAAAAGAAATATGCCGATACGTTTCTTTAAGTTGAATATTATTGGCTTGTCTCAAACCAATTTCACTCCTCAGCTCCACATAAAACTTAACACAACTAAAACCCTACTCAAAATATACTATCCCCACCGTTTTACAACTACTAAGCGAACTATTCGCACCCAGAACCGAAAAACCTTGAAATGGGATCACGTCTGCTTCAGCACCACCGCATATGTATACTTGACTTCAAAATTATGGCTAAGTGACCTATCTGCCTGAGAAGTAAAGGTATTACCGGCTTGCCTGGGATGATGGGTCTCCAAACCGGTACTTAGAACTAAGATTTTACGCTGTAAATAACCAAATTCAGCCCATTTTACAACTACAAGAAATACAACATATTTACTGACATGTATAACATCAAACTACCAATAACCAATCACAGAGCCGGATTCGCAATATTGCACCATGCGCTCGCTGCCATCTTGCTATACCTGTCATCGTCAATTCGGCTTACTGCTGCCTTAGCTACCAGCCATCCATGTATAGAGATCAGTGATTCCCACCCATGTAGTGGATGCCAAAAAGTTTAGAAACGTAAATCGTCCTGGGGTTTACTCACACTAGAATAGAAATGAGTACCGTAGTAATTATTTCTGGAAACAATACAGCTGATCATGGAGCTGACATAACTCCATCTGATCTAATGCCTATGGTACGAAGGGTAGAAGCCTCGACCATCCACTGCTGCATGGGCCTCTGTGGCCTCTACGTAGCTGACATAACTCCATCTGATCTAATGCCTATGCTACGAAGGGTAGAAGCCTCGACCATCCACTGCTGCATGGGCCTCTGTGTAACTGACTAAAATCTGTAATACACTTAAGTCAATAAACCAATGGTTTCATCTAGCAAATTATTTTATACTGATAACAGTCTCGGACCTCAGAAAAATGTACTTAAGCATACACCATATTCTGAATTACAAAAAACCACATTGCCAATGGCTGAGTTATGTTCGAATGTACCACTCCTCCACTTGTATCGAATCCTAGAGCAGCAGCCATCACATCATAATATTAAAATTGTATCCAGAGCAGAATATCTAGCTCTGGACTCTAGGACCTCAGTGTACCCCTACAGAGAAGGAGTCGGGTGTGGTATCTTCGAAGTGGTTCCCAGTAATTTGTAATTTCAATGCCACGAAATCAACGGGAATTTGCCTAATGTAAGACCACGACCTTCTCCAATACCAAGGTAAACACATTAGGACAGAACTCAAATTCCACAGGCTAACCGAAATATTTGTTCTCATCCTTGATGATTACTAAGACGTCCCTAAAGTACATAAATAAAACACGACAGTAACAGCAATGCTATTATCCATCTTATTCATTTAAGGGGAGCCGGAGTGGGAGAGCCAGAGCAGTGTCAAGGTAGGGGGTTACTTGAAAATACTGTCCCTGACACTCACCGCCATAATGCGGTTGAGGAATGCATTGATAAACTTTCGAGCTTGCTTTTCTTTAAAAAAATATTTATATAATTATAAAAGAAACATTTATTCAGGACGTATAGAATATATTAAAACAAAACTTGAATGAGTTATACAATGGATTGTATTTTATATTTTAACATCGCAGAGTGAAGATGATTTCCCTTGTTTTTGTATTGTGACAAAATGTCTCCAGGTTTTGAAAGAGATTTATACCAAATATTTAAACGGTCGTATCTCAAGTTGTTGTTTGAGTCCTCAGTCTTTTGACTGGATTGATGCAGCTTTCCATGCCTCCCTGTCCTGAGCTAATCGTTTCATCTCTACATAGCTACCACACCCTATATCCGAGGCAATCTGTTTAACATATTATAACCTTGGTCTACCCCTACAGTTCTTGTCCTCAACCCTTCCTTCCATAACTAAGCTTGCTATTCCTGGGTGTCTTAGTATGTGTCCTACCAACCTATCTCTTCTCTTCATTACCAGTCGCCAGAAACATTTCTCCTCTCCCACTAGTCTCAATACCTCTTTGTTTGTAACTCTATCTACCCATCTGATCTTCATCATTCTCCTGTAACACCACATTTCAAACGCTTCATTTCTCCTCTTTTCTGCTGCACCAATAGTCCAAGTTTCACTTCCATAGAGTGCCACGCTCCAGACAAAGGCCTTCAAAAATGACTTCCTAATACCTAAATCTATATTCGATGTCAACAGATTCCTTTTCTGTAGAAATGCTTTCCTTGCCTGAGCTAACCTACTTTTTATATCCTCTTTGCTTCGTTCATCACTGATTATTTTTCTTCCTAAATAACAGAATTCTCCTACTTCCTTTAGCTTTTCACCTGCCAATTTGATCTCCATAGAGGTTTCTGATTTATTTCGGCTGCTTTCCAATATTTTTGATTTACATTTATTAATTTTCATCATGAATTGTTTCCTCAAGACGGAGTCCATACCATTAAAATACTCATTCAAATCCTCAGGCGTGTCAGTCAAGATGACTATGTCATCGGCAAATCTCAGAGTTGAAATTATTTCTCCTTGAATCTTCACTCCCACTTTACATTTTTCTCCAATTTCCTTCATTGCGTGTTCAATGTAAAGATTGAAAAGTATGGGTGATTAGTTGCAGCCTTGCCTTACACCTTTCTGAATACCAGCTCCTCTCACATGTCCTTCAAGTACAAATATAAAAATGAAACTTAACTCCGTCAAAATAATTATGTAGAAATGTCCCATAAATACTCTGTAAAGATTCCAAGATTCTATCTTTAATAGTTTCAGAGGAAATGTTCCTTAAATGTGACCGAAATTAACAGTGGGATGATATCTCCCTCTGGCTCGCCTTAAATGATCAATTAAATTATCACGGTATGATCTTTACTGACTGGTGTTTGTAGCAGGTTACAGTCCTGTGAAATCTTTGCACTGGAGTGTACCATACTTCATGAGAGCCTGTTACTACTTGGTCCATAAAAGAGAAACAATAGAAGAGCAATCAGTGTTATCGGCGCTTTAAAGGATCGGGGTCCCCACTGCTGTACCTTCAGCCCATAAAGTTTGTGGACTGGAATGAGGCTAAACCCCATTTGCCAGCCGATCACAATACAGCAGCCGTCGAGACTTTTATAACTCTCTAACAAACAGAAACTTCAATAGGCCTGCTGCTATTAAATTCACGATTGTATCAAAGTTCCTTACGATGCTTACAATAATTACTAGGAGACCTAGGGCGACAAAATCGTCATATATATATTATTTCAGTAGTATAGATCCCTCCTGCGGCGCTCACAAGCGACCGATCGTGACAATTGAACATTCAAATGAAAGAGAATAGACATTAGCAGTGACGAATTGCACTCTAATTTCATAAATATCAATAATTTCTTTAGAAAATGACTTTTAAAAAATGTACGAAGTGTGCGATTTGCAGATACTGTTGCTGTAGGAAAATACGCTCCATAATTGCTGTCCACTTCACATTAACCACTGTGACGCCTGTTTGATGTCATTTTAACATTCTGAGGTATTTCCTTTATCATTTTGCATAGATTTCAGAAACAGTAAATCAAAGGAATGAGTACTCAAATCGTATAATTTCATCAATATCGAATAACCGGTGAGTGTTATGATTATCCAATTTTCAGTGATTGCCTTCTTAAGTTAGGGAACATAGAACTTGGAATTCTAACTGAAATGTAAACAGTGTTCTATAATCATTTGATTGAAATAAAAACATAACAATCTTTCTCCTTAAGTCGCTCATTATAAACCTATTGGGGAAAGTGTGGTTTATGAGCATGCGAGGTTTCTCACATAAACATGTTGTATACAATATCTTCAACCTTTGCCTATCGGGTGGTTGTGGCCACTGACGGCCCAGTGCTCGACTCCGTGTTTTCCCCCAAACACTTGACTGCCCTGCATCACCGGTCGGGCTGGATTACTCTGACTAATGTTTGATGGCAGTACTGTATAATCCTCGTTCCAAAGACCTTGACGCCTGATTCAAATCATTGAAATCTGTGAGAATACGATTTGTTATTGGTCAGTTCACGGAAGTCACATGATTCCCACGTAAAACGGACCAATCATTACAGGCAAGCAGCAGACAAGCCCTAGCATATTTGATGGGGCCCCGAGTTACAAGGAATAGCTAGACAACACGTCAGCTCCCTCACAGCTTAGCAGCTCCGAGGCAACCAGCGGGCAGTTGAGCCGGAGAGCCATGCTGTGTGCATAGAGTATATAGATTACCCACCAACGTAGCGGAGTGCATTTAGAGACTCACCATAACCATACATTCCAAGATACGAGGTTTGAAAAGCGACGCTCTTAGTGGCCATTATGAGTTATTTTCTCCCAAACGTTTCTACACTGGAATATGACCTTATGTCAAGTGTCACAGTACCTTCCACAATACTTGACACTAATTACCGCCACACACACAATAGCCTACTACATTCACCATTGTCTCGTTCTGGTTAAAACTGATGAAGTCAATACACATTCAAGTACATAGAGCTGTTGAGCAATAATAATAATAATAATAATAATAATAATAATAATAATGATAATAATTAATTATTTAATTAATTAATTAATTAATTAATTTATTTATTTATTTATCGTATGGCTTTTAGTGCCGGGAGTGCCCGAGGACATGTTCGTCTCGCCCGAGGCTGTAGCTGCTTCAATACGGACACCCTTGCAGGTGAGCTACAAGTTCCAGCTTTCGCTACCAGATGTCACTGACACCTAGCGGTGAATGTTGGAACATTGATAGAGCGTTTCGACGAAATCTGACCTGCAAATTTAGCTTCACACAAGTTTAATGTTAGTGGAAGGTTCTTTTACATACCATAAATCTATGACATGGGACCGCTTTACTTCCCCTCCGAAGGAAGGCATACTGAAGGATTTTAACGCTCGTAAAATATCCGACGACTTCAGTCAGGTTTGAACCCGAAATCTTGGACATAGAAACTCAGGATGCTACCGACTACAACACCGAAGTTGCTTATAATAATAATAATAATAATAATAATAATAATAATAATAATAATAATAATAATAATGATAATAATAATAATAATAATAATAATGTTATTGGTTTTACGTCCCATTTAATACTGTGGCTTTAAGAAACGCCGGGGTGCCGGACTTTAGCCCCGAAGACGATCTTGAACATGCCAAGAAATCTACAGACGTGGCTCCTTCGCAATTTATTCACCCTCAAATGTCAATAAACCGTGCCAAGATTCGATCCTGCAACCTTAGACACAGCAGGCAAGAAGGTTACCGCTGTGCCAATCAAGTTGATGAGCAGTATATCCCAAGCTCATATATGATGTTACAACCACAACAACCCAAGAATTTTAAGGAGATCTGCTGGAGACATTTCTCATAATCTGCTCATGAGAAAATAGTAGCTTGCCACGGTGGATGAGTGGTTAACGTGTCGGTCTACTAACCCCAAGCTTGCAGGTTCGCTCCTGGCCATGGTAAGTGATTTTTGAAAGGCGGCAAAAATACGACATGCATGTCATATGATGTTGGCATGTCAAAGAACCTATATGAATTCAGTAGACCGTGTTCATAATGGCAAAAATAATCTCGGAAGTTTCCGCCAACACGAAGTTCCTAATGTATCTACTAGAAAGCGCTATAGTGTTCAAGGAGCTTAGATATCTAACCTCCTTGACTTTCATAGTGCTTCAAGGAACAACGAAATCCGACATGCAATCTACCCTCTGGGTGTCAAATAACAAAGCTTGTAACCGCCCCCGAGGCCAAACGATATTATTATGGTGAGATAATAGTAGCAGACGATTCCTAAATCAGAATATTCTAGTTCTATTCGGTATAATTTATTATTTAGGTGAGGTACTTTATTTTTAGAGTCAGTGTTAAGGTGTATTTGACTATCCGAAATACGAGCAGTGGAAAGAGTCATTCCCTGATTATATTACTTCCTATGTTCCAAGCTTTACTTCCGACTTCCTTCCCGCGGCTCTACGGCCTTCCGTGACGACCTGACGTGCACGCAACGACACGCCCTCTAAAGACATCGCTCATCTGCCGCCCTTCCCACTCTAATAGTCTTCATGCCTACTGGCGAATATTTGGCTGACACAGACGTCTTGGAGGATACCAAACACAGTCTAACCATCTAACCCAAGGTTGTTCAAACTTTTTCTGACCATCGCCCACTTTCGAGTTTTTTTTATTGTTTTCGCCCACCTTATTTCAAAAACGCACAAATCTTAAAATTACTAACACATATATTCAAATACCGACATATAAGTTGAGAAATTAGGATTTTTACAGACATTTTTCTTAATAGGTAGCCTACATAATGTTTATTTAAGTATAATTATGTGCATTAAAATTTACAAATAATAGGTCTAAAAAGGAATAACAATTAATGAAAAGAATGAAAGAAAAAATAAAATTAGAACTACATTAATTTTTATATCCAATTAATTAAACAACATGAATACCTAAGTCTAATTTATGTGAGGGATGGATTTGATGAGTTTCAATCAATTTGTTGATGTCAGGAGCCATTCATGTTAGACTACTTGGCAAAAATAACCTGCATTTTGACCTAACGGGGCGGCACGGCCCAAAACGATACAGTACGGTCAGCCTGAACTATTAGTCACGACTACGGAATATTACTCTATTATAAAGTGTTAATATCCTACACGCCACCTCCTTAAGGACAGTTTAAACCACCCTTCATACGATAAGCTGATATAGTGAGACAGGGCCTTTTTGAACCGTAAGTTACGCTTAGGCTATAATAATTGCATGATTAATACATCTGCCATGAAAATCCACAGCCTGATTCCAGTCTCCGACCGGGTCAGGAATGGAATGAACGAAGCCCCCATCTAGCGGCGAGGATATGAACTGTGCTGGCTGCCGAGGCCTGACGCACTCCTCTGGGGCAATGATTAAATGAATGACAGATGAAATGAAATGATAGTGGAGAGTGTTGCTGGAATGAAATTTTGACAGGGAAAACCGGAGTACCCGGAGAATAACCTGTCTGCCTCCGTCTTGTCCAGCACAGGTCTCACATGGAGTGACCGGGATTTGAACCACGGACCCAGTGGTGAGAGGCCGGCGTGCTGCCGCCTAAGCCACGGAGGCTTCACCAGTGCATAATATTATGGAGCATAATTATATATCGTGGAGTATTTACGACTTCTTGAGCAGAATTTACAGCGTTTTCGTTTTGTTGCGTGGTTTAGAACAGTGAATATTATATTAGGGTTTATGAAGTGCAAAACTTGCAACTCTTTAGGATTGTAAAATTTGTTTCCCCGTGTCTTCTCGACGAGGTTCTTTCACATGCATATTTGCTTTCTGTCCTATTGCCTATATTAGCGGTATTCTAGTCATATTCAAGGGTCATAAAACCTAGCCTTCATGATATTTACTTGTTCGGTGATTTGTCCTTCTGTAGTTTTAGATTCATGCGGGTCTGTCTAATAAAGAAGAGTACGGCAGGGGCCATTGTCAAGAAATATGTTATTTGCAGGGTACTATCTGAACGTGGAATGTTGTTGTTCAGAATACTCTCGTTACAAACGGTTGTTGCAAAAGAATAGTAATTATGTTATTGCTTGTTTCGTCCGTTTTATCTCCTGCGGCTTTAGAGACGCCTGGGGGGCAGAATATTGCCCCGAATGGGATCTTTAACGTGCCAGTAAATGTACGGTAGTGAAATTTGTGAACCCTCAAATGCCAACTCACTGCGCCAGGATCCGATCGTGCAACCTTGGGATCAGCAGGTAAGAACGTTGCCGCTGAACCACGCAACCAGCCTGTGCCAAAAGACTGGGATAGGTTAAATCAACATTGAAGTAACCATTTTGTTTTCATTTGCAGATTTATTTATCCAATCCACTATAGTAGAGTCATCCTGCCCGAATACATCAGTCCTTCAATTCAGTGTTACCTAAAATTTCTATCAATTGAGAGCAATGCCTTATCTTTTATCGACCCCGTAAAGAGATATTGTAAGTTAGTATCCAAAGATGATGCTGTCAACCATATTCGTGACAATGTGTGCTATTTTGATGTATGTTCTGGTGTTATTTAAAAATAATTCTTTTGTGCCTTCAGACATGAAATAAAATGTTCAGAGTGCGCGTTAAGGATCTTTACTCACAATAACCTAAGAAAGGCGTCAGGGTCCGAGACCATAATGCTAACATTTATCTATCTAAGCCTATCGGGACTCCAAACAAGCCGGTGTTGAGAAAATGGTTAGACCGATTGAGACCAGGGATATTTAATGGCTAACATATCATTTTAAGGGTAACTGGGGTCTTGAGTTTCGAGTTACAATCACGCAAACATTTGCAACACTCCCATTTGATATTTAAATAGTCTGTAATGGTGTAATTGAGTCAAGGATTGACAATGAGACAACCGTGGCCGTCAGTTAAGAATGATCCCGGAATTTTCCTGGAATAATGGTAGGAAACCACGGAAACCAATAAAATAATGGCTTAGGACGGTCTCAAACACAGGTCATCTGTCATTTGATCCACAAGGGTGAATTTACTCCGACCCAACCCACAGATAAGAATTACATATCTTGGCAGACCAGGAATTGAAGTCAGTTCTCAAATAATTGCAAAGCGATATCACACATTATTTGGGGAAATGAATAAGTGGGTGTCTTCTTTATGAAATATTATTGCTAACCCACTGAGCATTAAGTCCCTGAGTGATTTATTGTCAGAATGAAATACGAATTAGTTTATCTATTATTGAATTTGTGCCTTATGCAATCTGACTGGAACTGTTTTAATAACTAACGTATGTTTGAGCCAGCTGCTGCTATACACCTCTCAAGTAGCAAGGATTTGATTTCTGCAAGCCTCATATATCTCAAGAGCCAGCTGGTGTATATTAACAGAACAACGCCCGTCATGAAGTCACGATTTTCTCATTAAAATATCGCTATTCTAGCCTGACTTGTGTATCACAGTCGACCTACTTAAAGTACAGATCTCAATAAACCGATTTCTGTTCGTGTGAAGTAAGTATTATTTCCCATTGGTCTATGGACACTCGATGGAACACCTATCTTAAAACAGGCACGTGCAATGGCTATGAAAAGTAGCAGGAGCACTTTCACTTACCTTCGGGTCGACTGTGAGCAACCTATCTGTAATTTGTTGTAGTTGTGGTTTTATTTGTGAGACTTGAACATTGTAGTCATTCAGCCCTGTGTCCGTGTCTCACAACCTGTGGTATTCTGATGGCTGTACTATTGTGTGTATTTGTGATTCACGTAAGGATTGGGAAGGAGGCAGCCGTGACCTTAAGTTAAGAATGATCCCGGCACTTTTCTAGACTAGAAGTGGGAATCCATGGAATACCCACCTCATTTCAGTTGTGTCTCACGAGGCTCAGTGTAAACCGTTCCAGCCCTCAGAACAGAATTAAATTCCTTGGTAAAGCAAAGAATCAAACTGGGACATCCAGGGCAACAACCAAGAATGCTAGCCGCTAGACCCCGGGGTGGACCTGTGAAATATAACTTTACCGTCTAACAAGTAATGAAAGTCACATGATGCATATGAACGGGTTCTAAATCGATGTGGAAATATATTTAAGGAGATGCATCAACCATGGGCACGACCTAACTCGAAACAGGAAAAGGCGGTCCACTCTGTCCCTGAGCCACACCACCCAGGAACATATTCCAACAATCACATTATCTTCTAGACCTAAACCAAGAACGAATAACTGCATTCATAATAACTGTAGGCTCAATGTTCTTTTAAAGAAAGTAATAATAATATTCTGAACACGATAAAAGTTCTGAAGTGGTAAGTATTTCCCTTTGCCAGGATGATACACGCAATACCGAACGATGAATATGAAAAAGGAGAGGTGGGGCTTTGTCTGTAACTTACCTGCGAACATCCGCCTCCAAGTGAATAAGAAATGGGGATAAACCTCACAGCGGATATGACTTTGGAAGTTATTTCAATGTTCGTTGTCTACTACGCTGCAAGATAGTAAAGGTAGTATCTCAGAATTAACATTCATCTTCCTTCGAAAGCAGTGATTTCTTTATTGTTCCTGCTTGTAAACAAATGGGAACAAGCAGAGAATGAGCTACTGTTTCTGAATATGAATGCCTTTTGTTGTCTTACGTTGCACCCCAGTGGACAGCACCAATCCAAGGAGGCTGATTTTGGCGATTGATTTGAAAGTTGTTTAGTCCAACTTGGCCGCCTACTTTACTTCAACTCACCTATAATAATAATGGCGGTGGCATGCTGTACAGTCCTTGATTTTGAGCTCCTCGCATTTCCGCTTTTTATGTAAGTTTTACACGTTTATATGGTTAGTTTATGATTTCTATGGTGACTTTTAAGGATTCCTGTCGAAAACAAGAGTGTGTTATAGTGCTCGCGGATATATCAACGTCATAATCATGAACATACATCTGCAATATATTTGTTTACATTCATGTCGTGGTTGCTGCATCGTTAGTTAAAGTGCCTTATACCCCCAAATGCCTTCTCGATGTGGGTTATGTACGGTGTTGTGTGTGTAATTGGAATGTTTCAAGCCCATTTATTATATACTTCATATAATTTGTGGAGGTAATCGGACTGTTTTCGTGTTAATATTACGAAAGGTGAAGTGTACGTCTGCTTAACCTACAAAATAAGGTTACGCGTATTTGCTACATATGTTCTTGTAAGTACGGTATTCCTTCTCTGCTGATCATTTGCAGTTAAATGACGTCCACTGTTGTAATATAAGCAATATCCCTGAAAGATAATTATACCGTATAGCCTATCTAATGTGAGTTGTGAGAAATCTTCAATGACAATGTACCTATGTGCTAACCAGAAATGACGAGATAAACTAAATGGGGCAGGCAGGACTCCCCAGCCGTGGTGAAGGCAACCTGCCTAGGGGAGGGAAACCCCTGATAACAAACCTTAACTGCAGTGTCTGATCCGTAGCGGGCGGCTGCAAACAGCGTCTGTTTTCCATGTTAGGAGCGGATGAAGATGAACACATGGCTGTAGGTTAAAAACGCGCCCACCCATAATATAGAGAAAATAAATTTAAAAATTAATGAAAGGCCGCTGCCTGAGGTTCGTCAGGGCATGTCTAGAGCCAGTGATGGACATGACAGCAAGCGAATCGTCGGAGGCAGGATGCTGATGAGGCGGGCTCCTGTCGCATAAGAAGATACAGCCCAACAACTACAACAAAGCCAACCAACGTCAAGTGCTTTGCCTGCTGAAAGTGCTGTGCCAGAACCACTTCCGGCACTCACCCAAGCAGGCCTGCCAAGAAAGTGCTTAAAATGGTCAAACGCAATGAACGAGACCATAATGCGTATTTATTATAAGGTGACTCCATTGGAAACGAACTAACTGGATATAGGCAGAAATTATTCGATGAGTTCCATGAAGCATACCCCGAACTCCGTGTGACTGAACAGAGAGTGGCGAACCAATATAGGGCGATAGTCCGTAATAATTTAGTGCCAGAAACAAGGCTGAATACAATCAAGCAGGTCAGAAGAGTGTTTGATTGTGATCAAGGAACTAATCTGGAGAGTGAATTAGCACAAGAGCTCCATGAGCAGGAACAACATCAAGAAGAACACAATGAGTTACGCTCTCAGTTACGCTGATAAGTACTGGCATTTTGGGAACGTCAGTGGCTAGCTGACACGTTACCCAGTAAACTGAGAGCGATCAAGGGAAATACTCGCGTGTGGCGGAGCTCTTTCCGGTCACGGAGGTAGTCAGTCATTTTATGTAGGGTAAGGATAGGTCATACAAGATCCACCCATTCATACCTAATGAGAAGGGAAGACCCCCACTTTGTACCTGTGGAGCCGTTTTCACCGTGGCCCACAATTTAATTAAGTGTGTGGATCTTGCCGACTTACGAAGAAACCTTGGTTTGCAGAAGACCCTCAAACTTATACAGTATTAGCCGATGAGGCGGTGTCTGCTGATCTCGTCATCCGCTTTATAAGTGACAGTTGGTTAGGGCCAGCAATCTAAATTTTCCAGTGTATTGACTCAACGACTTGCTGGTTTTTGAATGGTATTTTTTTGTTTTTCCGTAATTTTTGTCTATTTTATAAGTATGCATCATCATCATCATCATACTCTTCATTTCCCCTTTTCCAGCTGACACTGGGTGGGGGAAAATATGATTCCTCTCCACTTTGTTCAGTCGTTCCACCATTCCTCTTCCGACACGGTGTTCCAATCCAGGCTCCGTTTTTTAATGCTATACTTTATCGAGGCCATCCAACGCATTCTTGGTCTTCCTCGTCCTCTCTTCCCTGTCATCCGTCATTCCAGTGCTCGTCTTGGTAGCCTTACTTCATTCATCCGTTCGACATGTCCAAACCATCTCAATATGTTTTGCTCCAGTTTGTCATTTAGTTTCTGTACTCCCAGTTTTTTCCGTATATCTTCATTACTCTGTCTCTCCTCGTTTTCTGGACCATACTTCTCAGGAATCACATCTCAGCTGCCTGTACTCAGTCTCATTCCTCTTAGTCATTGCCCAAGTTTCTGCTACATATGTTATTATAGGAACATAATATGCTTTGTACATAACTTCTTTAGCTTTAATTGGTATATCCCCGTTCCATACTACTCCCCGTACCTGTTGGTAGAAAGCACTCCCGAGTTGTATTCTTCTGCTAATTTCCAAATCTAGTCTTCCATCTTCAGTCAGTTCACTTCCCAAGTATTTGAAGTGTTTCACCACTTCCAATTCCTTACCTCCGACTTTGATATTCCATTTCCTTCTTTCTTAACTCTACTCATCGCCACTGTTTTACTCTTCTCCACATTTATCTTCAATGCCCATTGCTCAATCTTTCCATTTATTACGTCTAACTGTTCTTTTACCTCCATCTCATCCTCTCCCCAGATCACAAGATCGTCAGCAAACAACATTACCTTAATCTTTGCCCTACTATAGGCTTACATTGCTGCCTTCATGATGTCATCCATCACCATTAAGAACAATAAGGGTGACAACACACTTCCTTGCTTTAGTCCAGTGCCAATTTTAAACCATTTCGATATCCCGACTCTAGTCTTCACACTACTGGAGCAATCCATACAGATTCCATTTATCATGTCTCTCATTTCCTTGCCTTTCCCCTTATTTGTTAAGCTTTCCCAAACTTTTGTTCTAGGGATGCTATCATAGGCCTTTTCTAGATCAATAAAAGTCATTACCATATCCTTCCCATATTCCCAACTCTTTTCTATGTCCTGTCTCAGAATGAAAATAGGTTCCACTGTTGACCTGCTCCCTCTAAATCCTAACTGCTCCTCCTCCATTTGGATTTCTACCTTTACTCTAAATCTTTTTTCTAGGATTATTCCCATTATTTTGGTAACATTATGGTGATTCCTCGGTAGTTACCACACACCTTCCTGTCTCCTTTCTTGAATATTGGCATTATAATTCCCTTTTTCCAGTCTTCAGGAACTTTCATCTCTCTCCACACACTCCTGAGAAGTCTGTAGCCTACTGCAGTCCCACCGCCTGCCGCCTTGATCATTTCTATTGCTATTTCGTCTATTCTCACAGATTTCCCCTTCTTCATCTTCCTAACTGCCCATTCCACTTCTGCCATAGTAATGTCCAGTTCTTCTATTTTTTCCTCCGCCGTTTTGGCTGTTTGCGTAACTTCTCCGCATGCCTGACGTATCACCTTCAACAGCTCGCTGAAATATTATTTCCATCTGTCCATTATCTCTTCTGGTTTTGTCAATAATTCACCTTCTTTGTTTTTCATGAACCCAGTGTTCGCCTTTTCATTCCTTCAACTTTTTATAATTCCAAATAGCATTTTTTTTTTCACAATTAAAATCCCCCCTTATTTCCTGGGTGAATTCTTCCCAGCCTTTCTTCTTTTCCTCTGAAATTACTTTCTTGCAATCTCTGTTTGCTACTATATATTTTGCTCTACTTTATAATTATTTTTATTTAATTTTTTGTTTTGTTAATTTTAGGTCTTTTCAAAATTAGGTGTCCACCTCTATATTATAAATTCAATTCCAAATTTGTATACTTTAATCTGTGTTAAGATGACCTCGTAGTTCCGCCCCTTAAAACAACAATAACTAACTCTCTCACACAAAGCAGGGGAAGGAGGAGACGTTTTCAACTGGGAGTACAACAGCTGGTGATGTGTAAGTGTTGTTTAAATATAACATACACTGTTGTCTGTAATCGAACACAATATGTATCGGTAAATATACACTGTAAATTGCGTATACATTAACCATGATGACAATTAAATGTACAGTCTCATTACGTCCGATTAACCATAATATTAAACCACACTGAAGGATTATGATATAACTGGAAGCTACATCGACGTCCAATATATAATTGAAACGTATTATCCATTTACAAGCAGTCCTTTAAGGTACATTTATATTCATTTTATTCTTATTTAATCATGAGTTTTCTCATTTCATTTGTAAGATTTCTTTTTATTTAAATTTCTAATAGTGGTTAGAAAGGATATTCATTCTCTCTCTTGCCTTTGCAAACTTAGTTTAAAGATTATTTTATTATTCAATCTACGCTGACGAGGGTTTCATTGAACACCGAAACATGAACGTATAAGCAGTAATTAAACTGCATTCTTTAGTGTTTGACTAGGTGGTTTTGAATAAGATAGTAATATACACTGTGTCACGATAGTTATATGGGGTCTGAAGATATTCATCTCCACTATTCAGGAACATGTTTCAATGCTGATCACGTTTTTCTATACCCTCCGTGAACAAGGTCACTTGTTGGCGAACACACTCTTCCACAGTTTCACGAACCATTTGATCACTGGTGAGAGCATTTACCGTTCGAGAATTCCTTCAATGAATTTAACACAATTAACAGAATATTGAATGCATACAATGTAAAACAAATTTCACAACATAACTAACAGTATTTATAAAAGCTCATCATCTAAACAGGAGCAAGCCTTCGTGGCTTAGGCGGCAGCACGCCGACCTCTCACCGCTGGGTCCGTGGTTCAAATCCCGGTCACTCCATGTGAGACCTGTGCTGGACAAAACGGAGGCAGACAGGTTATTCTCCGGGTACTCCGGTTTTCCCTGTCAAAATTTCATTCCAGCAACACTCTCCACTATCATTTCATTTCATCTGTCATTCATTTAATCATTGCCCCAGAGGAGTGCGTCAGGCCTCGGCAGCCAGCACAGTTCATATCCTCGCCGCTAGATGGGGGCTTCGTTCATTCCATTCCTGACCCGGTCGGAGACTGGAATCAGGCTGTGGATTTTCATTTTCATCTAACCAGGAACATTGATGTAATTCGGGCAATAACAAAGCGTTTTATGGCAGTAGTACTCAGACTAGAGATTCAGTTCAGTATCAGAAAGCATTTCTGCATGACCAGTATTGACAACACAGAGCATTACAGTGCCGGCCCTAGGTCTTTTTGTAGAGTAAGCAAAGAACATTTTGGCGCCCCCCTCCCCCTATACTCATCAGAGTACCTTTACTATTTTTATGGCCAAATGGTAAAAGGCAAAGGGATACACAAAACATAACATGTTGATTTTTTGCAAACTGTTGAAATCTTTTAAAATTAAAACGAGTTTTTCCTTGCTTTCATTTTAGAAAACTCGTTCAGCAGCAAATCTGTTTCCATTTCATTTAACAAATCATTTTCAATAGTCAAAATAGCTAGTTCACTCAAGTGCTCTTGGCTTAAATTTGATCGCAAGCATGTTTTTATAAGTTTTAACTTCGAAAAACATTTTTCACCGCTGGCCTCTGGTACCGGGAGCGTTAGCAGAAACCTCAATGCAACCAAAATATTTGGAAAAATGTCCACATAACCACGTTTGGTTATAAAAGACAAGGCTCCAGCTGGGTGACTTCCAGGGGGCAGTTCTTCGAACAGATCATCTCCGTTCACATCACAGTCTCCTCCTTCACTCAAAACGGTTTGAAGGTGCTTACAGGCTTTCTTCAACTCTTGTTTGTTCAAATTCTTCTCGAAGCTAGCAATGTCATAAAGAAATTTGAAACTTTCACTATGGTGTTCCATTAGCTCAAATATCTCCCTTAATGAGGCTATTGCTTTCCAGAACGTACAGCTTCATCTTCACTCTCATAGGAGATTTTTTTTTTACTTTTCTTGGCCGAAGTAGGGTTTATTTTTCAAAGTTAGCATCAACCTCGATTTTTTCTGCAAATAATTTAGGCATTTAGAGTCATTAGCAAAAAAAAAATTATATATAACTTTTGAGGGATTCTTCACTTATTGATGGTCCGGGTAGCTCTGATATTGGTAACTTGTCGTCATCCTCGTCGTTATGAACGGATTCAGTTTACATAGTTGTTTCGTCGATCATTTTTGCACATGACGATGAAGCCGAAGGCGCAAAATAACTTTTCAGCGCTTTAGATTGCTTCTCATCTTCTTTAGAATGCTACCAGTGGCTCATAATCACAAGATTCACGGTCACGTAAAACTACAATCTTCCTTCCTTCCTTTTCTTTAGAATGCTGCTACTTTCTTTTACGGTGAAATGCACCTGATGGCTTTTTATTACTGGACATTTCGTGTGTCTAAAAAATCATCTCCTCATGTAAGAAGGGGCAATAACACATTGCAGCTTACGTCAACACATCAACACACTACAAACTGCAACGATGAGTTAAGGCTGTCAGCTAGCTGGCAATACTGAGCCACTGAGCTGATCAAGACAAGAAATGTATGAGTCACGTGGACGAGTCGAAGTCATTAGTGGACGGGGTGTTCTCCCTTTCGTGAATGGCGAGCGGTTATACTTCGACCATGACGAATAGAATACATAGTGTTATCACTCACCGAGTTCAACCGCGCCCCGCTCGGCCAGCGCTAGCGGCGCAGATCCCCAACGCTACACAGTCAGCCGCAGTCAGCTGTTCAAAAATGGGATACGCCCTGGGCTACGTAAACCTCTTTACGAAGGCTGCGGTTACGCTGATTACAACAAATTGTTTGTTTGGACTTATGCATAATACTGTCATAAAGTTATTATTAATATTCTCAGTCCCCATGTAGAACTATCTTTTAAAACCCTCCGTTAGTCGCGCATTCGTCTGACAGCTCTATGGTTCGTTTTAGTTTTAATATCAAGCCAACAGTTCAAGTTATGATCTTATCGTCTCGTGACATCTTACACCAAACTTTAATAAGCATTTTCCTGGAGTTGTGAAATGACGTGCCTAAAAATAACTCTACACCTGTAACATTTTGTCAGCGTGGGATAGATAGTACCAGCGCGCCCAATGTTGCAACATTCTGTCAGTGAATTGCAGGTGTGCTGTTATACCGATTATTTAGCTTAGTACGTTGTTAATATCTCGTAGTTCCGCCCCTTAAAACAACAATAACTAACTAACTGACTTAGTTAATATCAGTAAGGAGATTGCGCCTTACGGAAACCTAAGGATGCAGATGAAGCGTGTCACCTTCTGCTGAATGATAACGAATAGCTAGTACATGATTCAGTAATTTCAAAGGAATTTGTGACTCTGATACTGAAGACAAAGTTGAAACAAGATCCGAAGATCAGGAGGACGGTAGCAAAAGCGAGGAAATGGATGGCCGTTTATTTTATTGTCAGGTTGGCCATTATTATTATTATATATCCGTCTCATTATTGGCTATCACCGCGTAGGTTCGGGTTCGATTCCCAGCTCTGCCAATAAATTTAATACTGGTCAGAGGGCTGGAACGGTGTCCACTCAGCCTCGTGAGGCAAAACTTATAGGAGGCGCGTTCGATTCCTACCTCAGCTATCCTGGAAGTGGTTTTCCGTGGTTTCCCACTTCTCCTCCAGGCAAATGACGGGAAGGTACCTAACTCAAGGCCACGGCCGCTTCCTACGCAAATCCTACATCAATTCAAAATACACACACTACTAGAGACATCATGACACAGGTTATCTGACAAATTCTAAACACACCTAATCACACGGGGCTACGTGACCACGATGTCGTTAAGTCCCTCAAGAATCAACAACTATTATTATTTTAGGCATATTATTATTACGACGGATTATATAATTTTTGATTTTAGGTAAGGATGGCACGAAGTAGAACAAGTAACCATGGAAGGCTGCCTTCATTCCATATCCTACTGGGTGCCTTTCGTGATTTTACATCAGATATTTCGGTAAATTTTGAAAAATGTGAGGTAGTAATCCTGGTTTTAATTTCCATTTCACTCGAGGAATTTCCACGTTCTCATAGTTCACTACGAAACAGTCCGCCTTTATAACAATTAAATCTTCCGAAAAACGTACGTCACAGATTCTATTTTTGATCGACAATCGACAATTGCTTATCTTTCCGCGAAATAACTCTCGCCCATTTCGCAAACAGATTTGTTTCTTTTGGCGGTGTGAGAAAATGTCTACCATCTGATTCTCTTCCTAACTTGATATTTCGGCGCGCCGCGGCGCCCCCCGTCGCACGGCGCCACCCGCGGCCGCGTAGTTCGCTTATATCTCGCGCCGCCCCTGAGAGCATAACTGTACTGTAAACTAACGGTACACAAGCTGGAAGTTCATACTTACATAAGGTTTTATAACTTAATTTTATATACCGTTGCACCTAAAATTGCCGGGGCGTGGAGACGCAGTGGTCAAACTGTTTGCCTCTCACCAATATAGACAGGGTTCGATTTCCTGTCAATACATGTGAGATTTTCGAAGTGTAATGCCGTGGTTTGAATTTGACGTAGAAAGGAGGTCCCATGGATCATGATCGCAAGATTAACGGTCACGTAAAACTAAAAGCTCCCTTCCTTACTAAGAAATGTCTCAGTGAACGGGTCTGATGATGTTCATCTTATGAACGAAACATGTCATCTAATTCACCTACCCTTTCCGAGAAGTGTATGTATTTAATTGACGTAAAAATCCAACTTAGATGATGTATGTAGATAAGTGATATTCCCCTCGCATTTCAATTGGGTACATTATCGTGTTGACTGACTGAAAGACCATTCCATTACTAGATGAAAGTTGGTTGGTTGGTTCCTCAGTTTAGGGGCTGCGACAACGCAATCATTTAGCCCTGTGTACTTTGTGTGTGTGTAGAATCTGTCTGATAACCGGTGTTAATTGTAATGACTGTATTAGTGTGTATAATCGGTGTTTTAATTCAAGCAATGACTGCAGACTTTGATTTTTTCAAATAGTTCCTACTTTTGCCACCAAACGCCACCGTCAACGACTACTAGTTCAGAACTTAGCTACTAGACGCCACCGCAGTCGGCTCCTGGCAACGAACGTAGGTACCTAAGTTAGAGCGTTGTTTACATTCTTAACCCTCGCATTTTCGCCCCTTAAAACTACAATAACTAACTACTAACTACATTCTTAACCTACATAATTTAGCTTCACACAGGTGCAATTAGTGGAAGGTTCCTTAACATGCCATAAATCTATGACATGGGACCGCCGGCTTTACTTCCCCTTCGAAGGAAGGCATACTGAGGGATTTGTAAAGCTCTTAAAAAATCCGACGGCTTCGGCCGGGTTTGAACCCGCGATCTTGGGCATATCCACCCAAGTATTCGGAGTTGATGACAATGTTATCCTAAGTCATTAATCTTCAAAGAAAATAACGAGTGAATTCTGACTACGCATTTACGATGTTCCGGGAAAGCTCTTGAGCAATTGCTCCACGATGGTTATTGTCAATGCCTTCTGCTCTTGGTAGACAGATATTTGGATAAAATATTAGTTAATTCACTATTATCATTGATGCAAGACGATGTTGATTATTCGTAGGTTTATTATTACATGCATAACTCATTAAACCCTCCTAGTTCATCGGCGTGAAATTGTAACTTGAATGCAACCGATAACACCGCAAGAGTTGTGTGGTCTCTTAGGACATTTACACGCAATATTTTATCAATTCTGAGGTCATCCCCCGAATCATAATTGGTTTTTAAAGAACACTTCCGAATGTCTACAACATAAATAACAATAACCACTGGCATAACAGCCCATCAAGGTCCTAGGCATTCCTAACGACCACTGCCCAGCCATTTGGCCTGCAGAGATTGGGGTGACGCATGATCAGCGCATCGGGTCCCCTCGGCCGTTATTCTTGATTTTCGTAATCGGGGCGCTGCCTCACTGTCAGACAGCTACTCAATTGTCCTCACAAGGCTGAGTGCATCCCTATCCAGCCCTCACGTCAGTTTCTAAAATCCCTGACGGAGCCGGGAATCGAACCCGGGGCCTCCGGGTGAGAGGCAGGCGCGCTACCCCAACTCCATGAGGCCCACGAATGTCTACAACAAATCTTACCAAATTTCCTCCTAGTATTGATGGTCTTTGAAGAAAAATCATTGTATTGAGCATGCTTGTGACGTTCCAAATGTCAAGTAATTTTTTGCAATTTAGTGAGTGATGCTGACCATCAACTAGCTTGACATGCCCGAGACGTGCAAAATCACACCTATCTATTTATGCTCTCTTTTGTGGTCTAGGGATACGTACTAAGACCTCGATCCTAAAGGTTTTGGGTTCGATTTACAGCTTAGCCTTGAAATTAAACTTTGATATGGGAACTCAAACGGGGTACATTCAGATTTGTGAGGTAGAACTGAGAAGAGGTGGGTTCATTTACCAGCCATCCTAGGAATGGTTTTGCGTGATTTCCCATTTCAAATCCTGGAAAATACTGTGATGATCCCTAACTTATGGCCACTGTTAGACCAACTCTCATGCAAGGGAACAAACATGTCTCGGCTACGGTGCGAAATAGATTAAGATGTCAAAAGAAAAATCCACACGACATTATCGAAATTCATGTCTGGAGAACTCGTAAGCTAACGAAATACCAATTTTAACGTCATACAAGAGGCTCATTATACAACGATTCGTAATGATCTGGTACTTAGACCACGAAATATTAACAGTCATATTCTTGAAATCGTTCGGTCACCATTTATATGTGGGCCTACACATTTTGGGCATTGTACACTCAGCAGTAGCTGATCTCGCTAATGCGCAGAGCTAGGCCATGGGGACTGTGGACTCAATAGACGTGGGTCCAACCCTACCGTCGGCCATCCTTGATTTTTTTTCATGGTTTCCCATTTTCATCTCCAGTCAAATGCCTTCTAACAGGCCTCAGCCGATTCCTTCCAGCTACATGCCAAGTTTTATTCATCTTCATTCATTTCATCTCTCATTAACTCCTCTCGTGAGGTTGCTGTCTGGGAGGCCATCTGGCTGTAGAAATCCAGGAGGCATACTTGTTGGCATTGTACACAGTTTTGCGAAGATCGATAGTACAGTGATTGTGTGTTAAGTAAAGGGAGAATTGACTGCTAAGAAATCACTCACGCATTACTAGGGAAGTGTATTAGACTCCTGCAATCTTCCCCCAACTATAGAGCATCCAGCGATTAGAAAAGACTGTGGAGCCTTATGGCGACAGTGTTGCTAACTCTAGGCAGAGGTAGCGCTGACGTCATACGTTATAATCACCCACTTCGAGTACTGCGTTTTCATAAGTTAGCGACAAAATACAACCCCAGCAGCTTCCTTAAATAGAAGACGCCCATGAAGGAACAGTTTTGCAGGTGTTAACGGATTGGACCAGTATTAAGGATACAGTACGCGAAGAGAACCAATAACGACATTCATTTCGTTGTGATATGAGGGACGCATTACTGATTGACAGATGTCGAGAGCACAACCCTTCCTTCCTTCTCGGATGTATGCTGACGATGTTAACAAATTTTACGTCAGCAATACTGTTGATAGTCACCTTTTCTTGTTATTAGTTAGGTTATAATTTAGTTTATTTCAATTTTATTCTTATTGTTTTCTTTAGATTAATATTTCTAATATTGTAGCGAGTTAGCCGTGCGGTTAGGGACGTGCAGCTGTGAGCTTGCATTCGGGAGATAGTGGGTTCGAACCCAACTGTCGGCAGCCCTGATTCCATCGAACAGAAAATAAAGCAGACACACTACATTAACACCAATGACGGATAGTGCTCCAATACTTATGTTGCCGTCGGAACTGAGCACGTGCTCCACTCTGGGCGAGCATGCAACACAGAACGAGGCTCTTCTTTCCAGCGTGCTAAAATCGAAAATGTTTAAATTACTAAGACGTAATATAAACGATACATGTATGCAATAACAAAGGTAGCCTAATCAATTGGCAGATAATTGTAGGACGCTATTATGACGAAAAAAATATATGTTCAGAGTTCCTTCGTGATAAAAGGCGAGGTAACAAAACCAGTGTAAGGGGGTTGGGGGGTTTTCCGTTAAAAGTAAAAGCCCATAAGACCCACAGTCTTTTCTAAACGCTGGATGCTCTATAGGCCTACTTGCCTCTGTCCTTCCATGGGGTATGATTGTTAGTATACAATATTTCATATGTACCTTGAGTTAGAACATAGCTTAAAGAGGAACTAGGAATGTAAGGATAAAGAGTTTCTCTCCCTGATCTGATCCCTGACCGCTGTCAGCTGACTCTCTCTCTCCCCTGCCGTCCCCTTGTCCACTTAGCTGGTCGGGGTTTAACAATCCTCCTTATGGCTCACAAGATGGAATTCTGTTTGACCGTGTTCGGGCCTGATTAACGCCAGCGAGGGGACATAAGATGTCTTTGTGTGCTGTGGTTCGTTTGTTCCCAACACTGTAATTACTTCAATCGGATCTGCTGCGGTAATGGCGCGCCGACCATCAACCACAGTGAATAGCGAGGAGGAGAAGGGGGTAGTCATTCAAATTTACGAGTCATCGGCATTTCAGGCAACGTTCATTTCAATTCCTTCTCTCACTGTACTGTACTAGCTCCACTGGTGTAGTTCAGTGAATTGAAATGGTTTATCCAGGCTTCCCCATTTCTACTTCAGTGGAAATGGTTCGTGTATACCACGGCTGCTTCCTTCCCATTCTTACGCCGTATGTGTCACTCATGAAATGATGTTACGTCTGTCCTCAAAAGAATGGAGAGTGGCTTGAGAAAATGTGGTTATTTATTTAGCGTATGGCGTATGGCCACATACCCATATACTTGCTGTGTTTAAAAATTGTCTGGCGGCTTCGGTGGCGTAGTTGGTAGCATGCTGAGCTTCTACGCCCAATATCCCGGGTTCAAACCCGGCCGAAGACGTCGGATTTTTTAAGAGCGTTAAAAATCCCTCAGTATGCCTTCCTTCGGAGGGGAAGTAAAGCCGGTGGTCCCATGTCGTAGATTATGCCATGTTAAAGAACCTTCCACTAATTACACCTGTGTGAAGCTAAATTTAGTTAAAAATATAAACAACGCTCAGGTTCCTACGTTCGTCGCCACGAGCCGACTGCGGTGGCTTCTAGTAGCCAAGTTCTGAACTAGTAGTTGTTGACGGTGGCGTTTGGCGGCAAAAGTAGGAACTACTTGAAAAATCCAAGGTCTGTAGTCCTTACTTGAATTAAGAAAGAGAAACACACACTAATACAGTCATCACAATTAACTCCGGTTATCAGACAGATTCTACACACACCCAAAGTACACGGGGCTATATGACCACGTTGTTGCAGCCCCTTAACTGAGGAACCAACCAACCAAAATTTGTCTGATAACCTTTGTTTCTGTGACGACTAATAATGTTATTGTTTATTCATTTTAAGACGTTGGGACATGTTGGTCATCAGTCCCGTGTACTTGGGTATGTGAGGATTTGCCTAGTAACATGCGTGTTTGTGTCGACTGTAGTAGTGTGTGTAGTTGAATGAAGGATCGGGTCTTAGAAAAATAGGACTATCCCATCAGAAACTGGAAAAAGTGTGAAAAAAACCTGGAAGGAGGGGGGGATTCACTTTCAGCACTAAGATTCGAACCTCTGATCTATAGACTTGCTGCAGGGGCTCAAGTACGTCTACACCATGTGGTGTCAGTAATGATGTGTAAAACTGTAATTATTTGTTCTTAATATAAAGTACCTTGCCTGCGAGATCACGGGAAATATTGCACCCATTTCATATGGAAATGCTTAATCACGTGCTGGCTAGCTGTTGCGGTTCGGGGCGTGTTACGTCCAACCCACAACGTGATTTTCACATTTGATATGATAGCACTTTTTATAGGATCTACAAAACTAAATTGAAAACAAACATGTTTCAAAAGACATGAGTTTATTGTATAAAACTCCCAGGAAATATTACAAACAATTTACAAACATTTATATTTTGGAAAAATCCAGATGTCAAAATATCAAATACATAATAAATTCATATAATCTTATTTAATCGCGTTACCTTGCTTAGATATCCTTTATCATTGAATATTCATCTATATTTTCTTTCCGCAACATTTTATTTACTTAGACATAGAGCATGCCTATCATTTTATACTCTTTTATCTAAGGCTTTTGCGGACATTTAACTGTGTTATTAACATCCCTTCTGGGCTTTATTCATACTTTATTAACTTTAAATCTCTTTATAATCATTCATTTAAGTTCTGTTACTTTTATCAATAAGCCTTAGTCTTCATAACAAATCAACCCTTTTAAAACAAATACATACCCATCCTTGAATTCACGTCCCTTCACAAATCATTTCCGTGCAGTAGGGTGGCTTATAAGTGATGTACCACATGATATTATTTTACAATCTCAGTTACATTACAAACTCAAATTTGAGTTAATCCGTTTGTTATTTCATATGTTTCTTCAAGGCAGGAATCGAATATTTAATGATCAACTTATATTTGACTACTATGGCCAAATATTATCCGTTTTTTTTACAAATTTAATGTGGGGATGATTTTCAAAAACCCACTAATTCAATTATTTAATTCACAATTTCATAGCACCTCTTATTCAAAAATTTGCATGTTCCGCTACGCACATTTAATACTCATTCAGCAACCCTTAACCTTTTTATACAAAGCTCCATTGTATTCTACCCTCGGGTTTAGGAACGGTCGGCCGGCAGCTCGACCTCCCCCCCCTCGTTTAACGTGATTTATTACATTCTTCTCGCCCCATTCACCGATTTTAACCTTTCAAATGTTTCACTCCCTTTAAGACAAAGTGTATGATGATCCAAGCTACCACATTATTTCATTAACAGTATCCCTTACTGACTCATATTCATTTCACTTTCCTTGTGACACGTGCCATAATTTGAGATCATAACTCATTACCTTTCATTTCACATACTTTATTTGGTCGGTTAACATAGCGTCGTTGGCACAGTACAGGCCATGTAATTCTAGGCTTAGGGACATTCTATGGCCCTCCAGTTGAAATCACATATCGTAGAAGCACTAGTACTCTCCATATTCATACTTAGCAATTGCCCTGCGGGACTTAGATTGCAACACAATGCCCTTGCATCGAACCTCTGTTCGATCAAGCGGGTCAAGCTCTCTCGTAAACAATACCAACAATTCACAACTATAATGCCCTTGGCTCGAACCCCTGTTCGACCAAGCGGGTCACACCCTCTCGCAACAATCTCGACGACTCTCCGACAATTATACCTTTTATCTCCAACTTATGCACGTCACAGGATATATTCACTTCATTTGCTACCATTTACTTTATTTATTATAGGCCTATTCAGGCAACACAACTTTTACATACCTTGGATCGTCATCGCATCTCTAACAACTTGGCTCGCATTCGCATTTTTTTCTTTACCGAAGCTTATAACTTCCTACATAATTTCTTTGGCGTTCAATTATCACCTATTATTTTTAACATATTACCTTTATTACCTGCTGAATGGCGTTATTTTATCATCATATTAAGGTATCCCAAAGATCCTTCAATTATTTTCTATTATTTCACGTACTTCAATTATTTTATTTATTTAATCATTCAACTCGAGCTTATTATTAAATTTTTTTGATCAACATTCATTAATTCATTATTACTTTGCGGAATGCAATTTTTACTTTAACATTAATATCTCGAAGTATAAAACTCAACATTTCTCATTTTGGAGTATAAAACGCAATATTTGTTATTATTATTATCATTATTATTATTCAACGGTGCTTGTTTCATTTACGTTACTTTTATTTATTTGGCATACATTTTATTTGCCATTTGCGTTATTACATTCGATTCCTCCTTTTAGATCATTATTTCATCGATACCTAACTATTTTTACGGGCTTTCAAAATTATATTATATCACTTTTTCACTTTTATAATTATTTTTAACATTTTTGCAAACCGTCTTGGCGGTTGCCTTACGACATCTTAATATCATTTGATTACTCAATGTGCACACATTTCATACATAAATTCACTGAAATAGCATATGATACATTCACTTTAATATTATAAACATGTTTGACTCACCCACATTTCAGCTCATGACGTGATTTCTGGATGATTTCACCCACATAATTTTTTCAGCAAATCATCTTCACATTATAATAGACCTTTTCTAACACTTGGTCATCATATCGACACACGACAATACATTGATACATTTTCTTAATTTCACTTTTAACACTTGTTAAACATAATTAAAAATTCACTTATTCACTTATTTACAATCGAACACGGACCAATTCTCAGCGTACAAAAATGGTGGAAAACAGCCTAGATGGTTTCTCCCTCTAAAGCTTTGAACGTGTGATTCTCCTATCTTCCTCCCTTCGGTAAGTCTCTCTCTTCCTATAATTCCCCCGAGACCGTGATTGTCTCTATCTTGAACCTCCTTCTAAATAGCTTTTCCTACTTATTAATGATCTATCTGTCCCTCTGCTATCGTGTTTTACTCGTCCTTTACCATTGCCTATCGTAATTTATAGTTCTCTTCCCTTCTGTAACCTTCCTTGAAAATTGTATAAAATGTTCTTTAATTTAACTGTCTCTTCTTGCGCGCTATAATTTCTCTCTCTGTATATTCTATGTTAGGAGTTCCTACCTCCTATAATGTCCTTATTTTTTCCACACTTCGTTCTTAATTGTTCATAAAATGCTATCGCGTCTTTTGCCTTTGCTTTGCCTGGGCGCGGCTTGGTTTCGAACCAATGCTACTTGCTAACTTCGTTCGATTAGTTACTGTTTATCGCACTTGATGTGTGTTTGTCTCTTGTGAGACTCGAACTTCAGTGTCTCTGAATGTAGTTCTTACGATTTTCTCGCTGACTTGTGCATTTCGTTCCCGAGGCAAGACCTAACTGGTTCGTACTTATTAATTTTAAAGTAACATGCCTATACAAAGGCTGTTAACAAACTGGCTAACTGCGTATCGCACTCGAACTGTGGTCTTTGAAGATTCTTGTATAACTTGCCTCTAGCAAAGTCTATTTCTCGACTGACAAACTACCATTATAACGTGACTGTACTTTATATCTGGTAGACTGAATCTGATGCGACGTGCACCTCTGCACAGCTTCTCGCAGACTGATGGGACTTCGTCGACTGAAGAGACTTCTCTCAAACTGAATGATACTTCCCTCGACTGCTCCCCATTTATTCATTTCTGTCTAGAAATTAGTTCCTTTCAAATTTGGGAGCTGAATTTCTGTTTCCGTGCCCTGATTTCCTTCATAATTTAATTTAAAGTGTATTTTATAATTATATTTTGATTGCCGGCTGGCGGAATGAAAATCTTTCGCTAGTTTATTTTTAATTAATTTAATTAGTCAATATCCCTTTTGCGGGGCCAGCCTCTCGTCCCCTTCTGGTCCACGGATAGTCTTCCGCTGGAATTTTGATGACGTTTCTCTTAGCTCGTAGTATTTCAAGTACCTTGTTCGGGCCTGCCAAATCACTGATTTTTCTCGTCCCTATTTCCTTTCTCACTCTAGGTTTAATAATTCTGGTGAGTTTATTTTGTTATGTTTAATATGGTGAAGCCCCCTTCTCTTCGCGTGAGAAAACTGTTGATTCTACAAATTCCTGGTTTAAGTTTTCAAGAGCCTCTCGAGAAGTAGTTCCTCTTCTACCTGTCCTCTTGAAAGTAATAATTTTGGTGAAGTTGCTTATACATCGGAATTTCAAGTAGTATTTATGGCCTCTTGACTTCGACTTCCCCTAACGTTTTAATAGCTCTGCTAATGGCCTTTTCCTTTTAACCTGTCACCTTATTGGAGTTTATGTGCGTGGTCTGACCAGCTGCACCCTCTTGTAATTTTTCTGGGGTCGCTCTTCAGTGGGCTTACTCTCATATTCTCTTGCAATCTTTATAAAGTTTTAGAATATCTCTCTATAAGTGGTCAGGAGTTCGATCTTGTGCCGATCCCACATGGGCACAATATGAAAAAGCCCGACGGAAACCACAACTCATAATGGCTTCCTGCCTGTGACGGGATTCCAGGAACTTTCTGATTTTACTAAACCGTTGCACGTATGTTGGACAAATCTCAAGGAAAGTAATGATTTTGAGTGGAACAAATTGTGTGCTTTGTAAGTGGGAACGAGCGCAAGGCTTATCAAGGAAGCCGGGCAGAATTTCTTAAGGTGGTATATTCTTCCAATATACTAATCACGTAGCCTTCACCCGTATTAGGATTTTTAAATTTTCATGGTCTCTCATAAATTTGTTACTTTTCAAATCACCAACAGAGATTCCTTTGTATGCTTGCACTTTTCTTGTGCTTCTTCTTATGTGTTTCTTAGTCTGTTGCAACTCTATTTTTCTCCTCAACTGATGAAATCACCAATCATTCTCCTAGTGCTGCCATATCAAGGCAGTTCGCCGAACGTTTCCAGCCACACGTCCAACGCCGGTACTACGTTCGTGACAATAGTGTCACCGTGGAACTCCTCCCTTTCGACAGCAGATATCACTCAAGCTACTTCTTCGGCGCTCTTTAATCGTCATGAATAAAAAGAAGAAATTTTGTAATGAATGTTATATTTTGCTCAATCATGTTTGTCATTGATGTTTCCCCTTTCCCACTACTTTTCCTCTTCTGCTCTCCTCGATGACTGCTTGTTAACATATTCGTCACTTCTATTGCGTGTGCACGACACTCAACTAGAGTCTCTCCTCGAAGCGGGCAATCTGCCGACAGACATTTTGTGATGATCTGAAACAACAATCTTCTTTCGCCATGTCATGGTGACTTTTTAGCGGCTAGCTGCAAGTATCATCAACATAAAAATGGCAGGATAAGTAACACATTTTAAGAACATTTTAATCTCTGTCAAATGGGGCACTTCAAACCACATCCTGGAAATCTTATAAAATTGCTAGGCTATATATTTTATCCTGCTGTTTGGGAATTAAATTTCAGTGGTTTCAAGTCAAGTGGGAAATTCCAACGTGGGAAATCCTCTGCATAAAGCTAATTACTTGATAATTCAACTCGACGTGGGATTTTCTATAACTCCTCATCTAACTGTCAAATTGGTAAACCTTACTCTCAACGAGGAACATCTAATTTCAAGCAATTTTATTAAATAATAGGCCTACGCTAAGGTGTATGTTTCACAAAACTCAAGCTCCTAAGCCAGAGGGAGTTAGAAGGTGTGGTTTGTAACAAAATCTTCCAAATCGTCTCAACAGTACATGAAAAATCTTGCATTTCTAGAAAAGTCAACGGAAATATATTTATTTGTTTATAAAGTGCTTTTTGCGGCTTCGATGGCGTAGTTGGCAGCATGCTGAGCTTCTATGCCCTAGATCGCGGGTTCAAACCCGGCCGAAGTTGTCGGATATTTTGTGAGCGTAAAAATTCCTTCAGTATGCCTTCCTTCGGAGGGGAAGTAAACCCGGCGGTCCCATGTCGTAGATTTATGGCATGTTAAAGAACCTTACGCTAATTACTCCTGTGTGAAGCTAAATTAATTATAGGTTAAACAACGTTCTAATTAGGTACCTACGTTCGTCGCCAGGAGCCGACTGCAGTGGCGTGTAGTAGCCAAGTTCTGAACTAGTAGTCGTTGACGGTGGCGTTTGACGGCAAAAGTAGGAAGTACTTGAAATTCAATGTCTGCAGTCCTTGCTTGAATTAAAAACAGATAACACACACTAATTCAGTCATCACAATTAACACCGATTATCAGACAGACTCTACACACACCCAAAGTACACGGGGCTACATGACCGCGTTGTTGCAGCCCCTAAACTAAGGAACCAACCAACCAAAATGCTTTTAAACAAATAAACAAGACGATAGCCCCTGGCAGAACTGTAGCGCGTACAGTCCACATAGCACCAGGGCCGGGTGGGCAGTCTGTACACATGGGTCGCACACAACCCATTATGCAAGAGTTCCCGCACGGCTCCGCTAGTTGTACTATATTACAAGTCATTGATTCAACCACTACGTGGGACCCATACAGAGCCCTAATTGACCAAGCTAAAGACTTTGAACAAGTTCATGAAGCAATTTCGTTAATGTTCCAAACTGCAATAGCATTGAAACAAAAAATGCCCAACCCGAGAAAATAACTCATCATATTAAATAGTGACATTTCATACCAATAAAAGCTACTTCCATTCTAAAAAATTCAAGTGCGACGTGTCAAAAATTAATAGGTCGCTCCGCATAGTGCTCATCACTACGAACAGACTTTCACAGCGAAAAAGAGAATCCTTATTTACCTTCCCAATTTCTACCCCGTTAACCGGTTAATCGCCTGTTTTTAAGCAACCTATTTTCTTTTTAGAAAAATTTGAAGTATTTCTGCGGAAAACTTTCCCATTCGTGTTATTTACCACTTACACGTAATTATGTGATATCTTCAGTGGTTGGAGTTTTTGAAGATTGAGCACTTTTGATATTTTATTATTACCCAACCTCAAAAGCTTATTCTAATTCAGCAAGGTATCTCAGTTTGTGTACTTTGTATTTCTGAGCCCTAGCTTCTACGATCAATTATTTTATATGTAACTCAGTTTTACTAACTATTGCTGAGTCAAATAGTGCATGTTCTCTAGCACCTTTCCTATTCACCTAATCTAATCGGAGCAATTATTGTGTATTTACAAGCATATTATCCTATGGTCGAACTTAGTCAAGGACCAGTCACTTGAGGTTTAAACTACGGTTATATTGTAGTGTATTGGCATTCATATCGCTTTAAGTTTATATTTGGTGGCATAGCTTTCAATCTTTAGCCGCGGCAGATCCCTGCCCTATATTTTATATCACTGTGTAATCATTTTATTCTTCAAGGTTCTATCCTGTGTTATTAGCCAGTTCAATCGTATTCACATTTTTCCAGATGACAATTTGGTTGAGCCACGTATTTATGGCATCTTAATTGTTTTACATTAACTAAAACTTGCTCACTTAATTTTTGCAGTCAGGTTTGCGAATTTTCACAGTTCTTGTTAGATTGTTTATTGCTGGTACAGCTAGCTCAGTTAGCTTCCTACCTGTGGTCATTTCCAATCTACCTCTCTTGATTATTGCTCATTTTTAATCAAGACTGTGTTTTGTCTCCCAAAATCTTTCATTAGTATTTTCTCTTGTGAGAGATTTAGCTTATGTTGAGCACAACAATAATTTATCTCAAAGCTTTGAGCTTTATTATATACTAGTCAATAACTGCCAATACTTGTGAACTTGTAACTGGCCACGGGGTACTCCCGCCTGTTCGGATATCCCCTTTCTCAACATTTTCCTACGTATTTCATCCAATTTACTACTTTAAGTAGTATTATTTTCTTGTAACACTTTTCTTTGTTCGTCAGTCTTTTTATTCACTTGTCTCTTTTTTTTAATTAAATTTGTGTTTTGGGTTCGTACCTCTTACCCTCATGTTCTGATTCCTCTCCCTCTTCTATTTCACTTTCCAATTTCATCTTCCCTCTGGTAGCGATTGGGCTTCACTCTGTTGCTCCAGAAGACCAACGCGAAAGAACTGCCATGATTTAAGGGCATTGCCATTGAATTACGATCAAGATACGTCTTATTGTTTTCCAATAGAAATATTTTGAATATGGAAGTTTCCGTGTTATGTACCACCTCTACTGTGAGGTATAAATGTGGGCAAATATACTTGGTAATTCATCGCTTGAATGCTTTTCAAATTGGACGATGAAAGAAACTTCGAGAGGATGCAAATTAAATGAAACAAATTGATTCATGTCGACCTACAATGGAAGTAATTAACTCCAGGATGGGGAGTACCTAACTACGCAATTCGATCTCAATCGAATACTCATAACTGCTTTGAGATATCCCTTTTATGTTTAATTTTCAATTAGAACTGCGTCTGATTTAAACAGAAATAAAATTGTTAGGTATCAAAGGGATGGAGTATGAAAACAAAAAGAAATACTTTACTTGTTTGCAAAGGAAGTGTTTTCATGCAGAATGTGTTATATGAGAGATGTTGTTTATTCCTTTTACGCGCTCTGGATACCTTGGGCATCAGTCTCGTGTAGTTGGGTGTGTGTTCAACTTGTCTGATAACCTGTATTTATGAAACGACTTTGTATTGAGGTTGTTTAAGAGGCCACCATCGAATGCTTTTCAGTCGGGCAACAGGAATGTGCCCACCTTTATTAGGCGGGGAATAAAAATATGTTATCACCCTAAGCTGAAAGAAATTACATGAATAATGTATCACTTAATTAACACACTCTTTGAAATATAAGGGGTGGGGGTGGGGGTATTGAATTGGGTGGCATGTTTCGATCGTTATGTGATCATCATCAGATCTCGTTCACCTAGGCTTAGATTAGGTTCAACGGATGTGTATTACACTTATGTTCAACAATAATCACAATTATTGAAATATAAAACTTTTTGAAAACTTATGTAACGTGTCAATTTTATTGACAGCTATTATTAGACAACTCAGTTGGTCTATACCGCTTCTATACATGTTCCGTTATTATTAATATTCATTATGTGGTTGTGTGTCAACACTGGAATTTGTTAACTTCTTACTGTAACGCGTTTCAGATATGAATGTTGTCAAAATTATTTAATTGATGTCCGTTCTTTTTACGTTCCTATGTAACTGGTGATCTTATATAATGTGGTTAGATAGGTTAAATTCAAATACACAACTACTACATACACTAGAATTGAATAGGTTTATGTTAACTTAGCTGGTATTTGAGTCATCCTGTAGAGCGACCATTTTCACTCACTACTCTCCGTGGATTGGTAAGTATATGCCCCAGATAGCTTCCTCGCTTAAATGGTGTGGCGTTATCTACCTCGTTATTCCGTGAACTGTACAACTATTGGTGCACCTAAGCGTTACTCACGCCATCTCTGGTTGTTTCGTACAACTTCTTCAACTTGTGTTTTGAGGCCGGCTAGGAATCCTAATTTATAATGGTGATTGCTAATGATTCTGGACCTCCTTAACTATTTAAGACCAATCTCGCCCCCCTATAAGCATAAGATATACAGCCCTCTTTAAGCGCAACTGGTCTATTGGGAACGTCTTGAATTATTTAATACTTCCTTACTTGAGCCTTGGTTTATTGAGAATATGGTACATCGTACATCTTTCTCGCTTAACATTTTTCCCTTCACCATTGATTGGCCCTATTTATTCATAGCCTGGCTTCAGTATGTTGTTTTCATTCAGTTCATGGGAATGTTGCCTAATAGCGTAAATAGCGGTGAACTCTCCAAAAATGTGTGTTGCATTCAGATTACGTGGTTTGTTTACCTTAACTAAATGGATGTCTCTGCCTTCTACTATATCAAGTTCCCTATCTTACTCTCCGTAGTGTTTGTTTCTTACTGTATGATATTAAGGTCTGTTTCTATGTTAGTGAAGCTACGTTCGGTGTCGTACTTGTAGTCTCACACTGCCGGGTGTTTTCTGTAATTAATTGCATTTATGTGTTATTTATAACGTGTAACTATCCTCCTGCCGGTCTGTCCTACGTAATGTGATTGACATACTGCTCTTTGTCACTGTAAAAGGAAAGCCCTTGAATTTGACCACGGTTTCTGCTTATTAAAATTACGATTATGTACAGTAATTGCTTACCACGTGTGTACTTGTTAAGAATACTATTTTGAGTCCTTGTGTTTTGAAAGGATTGGTGGTTTTGTATGTGTTTGCGTTCACGAAATTGAAACGCACCTACTTGTTCTCGTTATTGGTCAGCGTTTGATTTAAATTTTTTGTCAGGTGTCTTAATGTTATTCCATCTTATTGGGTGTGACATTGTTTTCTTTAATAATTTGCTGTAGCCTATAGGGTTAATTTCCTTGGTGTAGTTTTCCTTTTGCCATGGATATACTTACGGCACTGTGTACCAATGAGGTGAAACCCGCTAGTTTATGTCGGTGGTTTGAACAATTATTAATGGTGCACGATGTTTGTGAGGGCTCGCGAAAGATCTAGTTTGACAAGTTGTTGTCTGACCGTTTGTTTGTCACGTCCAGGTAATGTATTTTCGGTTAAATTCCGATTTTTTAATGAAATTGATAGAATGATGTAAGCTGTTTATTGCTTTGAGGATCGTTTCTTATTTTGTTATTTCCGTATCAAATACGCATGAAATATCATTTACATATCTATTCCATCAAGTGAGTCCAATTTCCCTATTTTCTGTCAGCAAATCGTTTTCTATGCTGTTTGTTGGCGAATGCTAAAAGAGCACCACCGTGGACACATTATGTACTAATTTGTTTCCTTGCCCCTTCTTTCATGATGTTCTTTGCATTGTTGTGAATAAAGTATCTTTGACTCGAATGGTGAAGCTGAACTTCCTGCGTACCAACTCCTCACATATTGTGCCGAAACTCAATTAATTACTGTAAGTAACTACGGTACTTCTGATAACTAAGTGATTAAACTTAGAGCACGTTCTTTCTACACTATGGAAATAAAAGAAGAAAAAAGCCGCTAAAATTGAATAAAGCAAGCATAGCCATGTCTGACTCGGCGCAGTAAGCATTGCATGAATACTGATCCACTGGGATAGCGGTAAGCGTCGTCATATTACTAGCACATGTTATTAGTTTGGTGCTCCTTTAATTATAGCAGTGACTTAGTTTATAATTTGGGGGTTTTAATCTTAGCTGAAATTGTGCGCATATTGTTACTACACCATTTGCACGAGAGCGCGGGAGCACTTGGGTCTCGCGACAGACTTGGCTGGACAAGCTGATTGGTCGCTCTGACCAGGATCGAGATATAACTTTAACCTCACTTCTGTAACACAGACGATTATTATCCCAGTCACGTTTTAACGACGTTTACAAAATTATATTTATTTAAATTTGTTCAAAATTTTGAAATCTCATTACAGGAGTCTATAAAAGTTTGCATACTTACGAGTGGTTGAATGCCTAAACGTTAACGTAGTTTCGGTAAGATAACGAACAGAAAGCTTCTGTTGTATTGACACTAACAGCCCACTATAGCGACGAAAGAAGAATGAGCGTGGGTCTACTGCTTTAATCGATATTTTTTATTAAGAATAATACTGTTCATTTCATTTCATCAGTGTGCTAAGCTTTCGTTGATGAAAAAACTTGCGTCTCGTGACAGACTTGGCTGGACAACTCTTGTTCTTGTACTGTACGAGAAGCTGGAGGATAGGTTAAGGAAGTAACGTCGAATTTTGATGACGTCACACCATTCAACCAATCAGATTATCCAGCCAAGTCTGTCGCGAGACGCAAGTGCGGGAGCACACTAGCATTGAATATTCTAAGCAAAGAGGATATAATAGATTCTTAATTCCTTGCACACTAGTGTGCGAGCCCAGTCCGTGATACGTCAATCCCCCACTAGAGCGCTCTACTCAAAAACTGTCAGTTCCTGGAATCATCCACTAGAGCGTTCTACTTACATTACTAAGATGACTGATGACGAGCAGAACACGGCCTCCGCAACTTGAAACGTGAACGTACACGGGAAAGAAAAAATATAACGTGCTTCACCAAAGAAATAAATAACTTGAACGACAATACTACAGTTAGTCATTGCAAATACTATCGTGATCGACTACAAGAAACGTTGATGAAATTAATTCCGCTAGATAGAGCCATACACGATCTACTCCCAGATTCCGAATATGATTCTGACGTTGAAAAATGTGATGAATACATCGACACTGCCAAGCTTTCCATTCATAATGCGACCAAAATTATAACAGGCAAGATATCCACCTCAACGGCCACCCTGAGCCTGTTGACGTGCCTCCTACTGCCACCACGACTTCAGTTATCGCCTCTCATTCAGTTAGATTACCACCAATTAAACCTGAACCGTTCCGTGGAGATGTAGAGACTTGGGAACGCTTCTGGGAGCAATTTGAATAGTCTATTGAGAAAGATCCTACCCTTTCAACTATCCACAAGCATATTATCCTTCGTGGTTACTTAGAATCCGAACCAAAGCACCTGGTGGAAGGGATTGCTGTCATAGCGGTTACATACGAAGAAGCCAAGAAAATGCTACAGTCCCGTTATGGCGATAAGTACATGGTTATTCAGGCGCATCTTGACCATCTGGAAAACATCCAACCTGTACGAACTGCTACCCCAGGAGAGCTGAACATGACTTATATCGAGTGCCATCGTCGTATTCAAGCCCTACGGGCCCTGGGGGAAGATGTCAATGGGTATGGCAGGCTACTAGCACCCAAGACTCTGCAGACTTTTCCAGACGATATCTGCCGCCGATGGATTTTGTACATACGACGCGAGAACGTTTCTGAAGGCAACATTCTAAAGTTAATTGAGTTACTGGTGGAGGAAGTGGACAGCGCCCTTATCACGCAAAATATCCGTGGCGATTCTACACCCTTTCCACGTTAACATTCCCACCACCGCCACCTTGAAATAGACGCCAAGACCGAAAAGCGACGACGGAATAGAAGCACAGCAGAATCCTACTGCTTGTTTTGCGAATCTAAAGGCATTGGGCTCAAGACTGGCAAAAGTTTACAGACGTCAAGGAGAGACTATTCAAGTTAAAGAACACAAACCGCTGTTTTTTGTGTCTAAAGCGTGGTCATTCGGTGAGGGACTGCAGCAGGAGGGGAAGAACTTCCTGCCAATACTGCAAGGCTGCTCATCACCGATCGGTTTGCAATCATCCACAGACTGTCAGACCAAGAACCGACTGCACGACGTCCACTTCTGTGAACCAGATAGCAAACTTTACGGACTTCACTTATTTACAAACAGCGCGCGGGTATATCACTGGGCCAACCTGCCTCACCAAACGTACACGCTGTGTCCTTGATGGAGGGAGTCAGTCTAGCTTCGTAACAAAATCTCTGGCTGCTGAATTGAAACTACAGACGGTCGATTTCCGTGACTTGGTTATTGGCGCCTTCGAATCAGCACCTGCAAAATCCAGTCCGCGCAAGGTAGTTAAATTATCCATGGAGAACATCTGGACAAGCTCCAAAGTGAATATAACAGCCTTTGAGAGTCACCACACTTTTTCTAGTCATCCAGCTGTGCCCCATGATGTCAAGAAGCTTGCATATACTCGCAAACTAGAACTGGCAGACCCGAAATATAATAATGAAGAGCCACTACCTTTTGAAATTCTTATAGGAGGTGACTATTATTGGGAGATTGTGGAGGCCACATCACCAATATGCGTTTTGCAATCATTGGTACTGATCCACTCTAAACTCGGGTGGATACTCAGTGGAAGTATGGCCGGAGTATCCGAAAATCGTACAACTGTGAATTTCATAATCATGCTACATAGCTAACTCATGGACGATGATAATCTTCGAAGCTTCTGGGACTTAGAAGCCATTGGAATCACCCCAGAACAAGAATGATCTGCGACAGCTAAATACTCTGCTATCCTTGAAGAATTTCAAGCCTCATACTCCATTGAGAACCAGCGAAGAGTTGTTCGACTTCCTAAAAGGTCAACTGTCCTTATACCAAACAACAAACGCAACGCTGAAAGGTGCTTTGACGCTCTTGAGAAAAGATTGGAGAACAGCCCTTTAAACTAGCATATGAGCATCAATTGCTGGATTACATAAAGAAATGTCACGTAGAATTGGCCCCACAAGAATAATCAGAAAACACCTTTCACTTAACACATCATCTGGTGAAGAAGGACAGACGGGGTTGCATCAAATGGCGTATTGTGTTCGAAGGGTCTTCTCATGAAACGAATGCTCTTTCGTTGAATGATGCTCTGGAAATGGAACCCAACTTACTACCCGTAACTATTGCTATATTGATGCGTTTTCGTTCCCACCCATTTGCCGTAATTGCCGCCATCACTCAAGCCTTCTTGCAATTAGCCCTTCACCGTGATGACAGAGACTTAACTCGTATCTTCTGGTACCGCATCATTGATAATGGAACGAAAAGCCCTACCACCTCTAGAGAGAGAGCCGTCTACAGGTTCACAAAACTCCCATTTGGTCTGTCGTGCAGTACGTTTCTACTATCGGCTACAATCAGAAAGCTAGCAGCTATTCACCAAGCCCAGTTTCCTATCGCCGCATCGCTCATAGATCAAAACACCTTCATGGATGATGTCGCTTCAGGTGCAGAAGACGACAACGACATAATTTCACTGTATTACGAGCTCGCATCCCTCATGTGGCAAATCCAAATTCCACTTGCTAAATGGGCAAGAAATTCATTTCAGCTAACCGACATATGGAAGGCAGAAGGACAATAGATCTCACACAATGCTCATGTATTAGGAATTTCCTGGCACTCAGATACCGACACGTTTCCTCTCGCCCAACAGGAAGTTACAAGCAAATTGGAAACAGCGGTAGCAATGAAACGGACTCTGTTACAGGCCACTGCTAGTATCTACGACCCTTAGGTTCGATTTCATCGGTATCTGTAGTGGGTAAAATTCTCTTCCAAGATACCTGGACACGTGGAGTTGCATGGGACGACATCTAGACTCACGAACTGGCAACTCGCTGGCGAGATTGGTTGTCCCCACATCTGCCTTGCAACGCATCACCATACTAAGATGGATAGGAACATCAAATAAAGTAAACTCACAAATGCATGTCTTCTGTGTCTTGTCGGAGAGATCGTACGGCGCCGTTCTGTACATGAGAAACACCCATCACAAGCTCGCTCAAGTCCACCTGATCTGCAGTAAGATCCGACTTGCTCCAGTGAAGAAGGTCACTCTCCCTCGACTTGAACGTTTGTGTAGGTTAATGGGGGCAGGACTTCTCCAGAATCTAGCCCTACAGGGAATAACTTGAAAGTTCATCGCTTCACGTGCTGCTTGGTGGGGAGGATGGTGGGAACGAATGGTTGGTTCCAATAAGCGATGACTTCGGAAAGCTCTTGGGCGTTTCACCATCAACGAAGAAGGATTACGGACTGTACTGATAAGTATTGAAACAGCACTAAACTCGAGACACCTGACACAGGACGCAGACAGAGGCGACGTTCTAATCCCAGCTCATTTCCTTATTGGGGATCGTCTCACTACACTGCCTACTGGACCAGAACAACGAAGTGGTGACCTTGTACGAGGATTCATACTTCAGCAACAACTCCCCGTGTGGGTGCGGGTTAGAATACTCCCACGGTATGCCCTGCCTGTCGTAGGAGGCGACTAATAGGGCCGACATGGCCGAATAACTTGCCAGTTTTGATTTGTTCAGACCCCTGTGGATGGGGAGGGCAGAATTCATCCACGGTATCCCCTGCCTGTCGTAAAAGGCGACTTAGAGGGGGCCTTATAAAGGTCGATTTTGGTTTTCTGGTCCCAGCTCTGGTTTGACCAATAGAAATAAACATGCATGCTGTTAGGGGAAGGGCCACCAGCTTGGCCATCTGGCCAGAAAGCCTAGACGGTATGCCCCATCCCGTCAGGTGGGTGCGCCATGTACCCTACAGTAGTATCCGCCTTACAACGAAGGTCCCTGCTTGGCTGAATACGGGAGCTGCATAAATCCTGTGCATGCCGAGGGGGAAGTGCCTGTTCGAGGCACTGGGACCCCGGGCAATATCTGCTATGCCAGGTAGGTATTGCCTTGGCTGGGTGGCGCCCACAGTGATAGCCCCCGTTCGGAGTGGGCAGTATTCAGGGAGGATTTCGTCCGGGATGCCATCAAAGCGATCACGGACACCTGTACAGGGTGGCACCCTTAAAAAGCCGTCTCTGGAGTGTCGAGCTAATCCCAAGGTGTATACGCCTTGGGACGAAGCCTTTAACAGACGATTTGCGACAGATACATCACCTCGCTACCTGGTAGCTACCAGGACAGACGGGGATGATTTCAAGCTCGTAAAATCGATCATCTTCGCTGAGGAAATCGAGGGGAAATTTGGTGATCTTAACGGGATTTCCAAGCTCCGGAACGGGCAGCTCTTGCTGCATACCGTTAGCCGGCAGCAAACCGAAGCGTTGTTGGAATGCACGCAATTCGGCGAAATCCCCGTTAAGATCACAAAGCACGAAACGCTGAATGAGGTCCGTGGAGTTATTTTCCATCGTGACCTCATTTTGAATAGCGATGCTGAACTGTTGCGGGATCTGGGGAAGAGAGGCGTCACAAAGATTAGGCGCATCACCCGAAAGATTGGGGAAAGGAGCGTCGATACCGGCGCTTTTATTCTCCATTTTGAGGGTGATGTTGTACCTAAGCAGGTGAAGGTCACATCGTACCACTGCAATCTGCGACCGTACATCCCTCCTCCTATGCGCTGCTACCAGTGCCAGAGATTCGGGCATGTTTCCGTCAGGTGTACTGAGAAGGCCGTATGTAGAGAGTGTGGCAAGGGGACACATGAGGGTGACGAGAGGTGTACGCCTCCCCCGATATGTTCCAACTGCCAAGGAAGTCACTCTCCACGGTCAAAACAGTGCCCTGAATTCATTATGGAAGCCAAGATCCAGGAAATCAGGACTCTTGACAGGCTTTCATATCACGACGCTCGCAAGAGGTACCGTGATATGAATGCCCCCGAATTTCGGGTATCGTTTGCAGCTGCAGCGACGCCCTCAATCACCCCTGCCGTTAAAGTTTCCAGTGCAGTACCCTCGATGTCCTCTTTTAGTACGAGTTTGAAATCTCCCCTCGCTGTACCAGCGAGCACTGTCAGAACGAAGGAGGTCCCAAAACCTTCATCGGCCAAGGTTAAGAAGGCGCCGGTTTTAACACCTAAACCGGCGAATTCGGAGAAGAAGTCCTCTTCTTCTCCGAAACGGTCGGCGAACAAGTCTTCCCCAGCTAAAGGGGGAAAGAAGACTTTGCCGACCAAGGCTGATCCTTCTTCCAGCCCACCTAATACGAAAAATATAGGGGAGAAGAAGAAGACGGTTCGTCGCCGTCTCTCTCGCCCTCCTGCTGACGGGGTGGCTACTGTCTCTGCTGGCCTTTCCGCTCCCACGACCACCAAGGGAGCGAAGCCTGCTGAAGCCAAGCCCGTCCGTATGGAGGAACTCCCCTATAGAAAAGAAAATAGATCGGCGGAGGAGAAGGGAAAGGTTCAGCGCCGTTTCTCTTCCTCTCCTAAGGGCAGGGCTGCTCACGTATCTGCTGGCCATCCCGCTCCCACCACTACCAGTGGAGCTGTGCCAGTAGGAGCGACCTTGTTATGAAAGCCGGATCTAAAGATCCTATAGGCTTTCATATAGCCGTGGTAGGATTTTTCGAGATCTCGGAAACTAAGCGTCGCCCACGGTTCAAACCTATACCAATCGAATCAGAGTCGAAAAAAATAATTCAAAAAAGTCTGTATGTATTGTGCCCATTTAGCAAGAAATATGCCAATCACAGTATACCAGCGTAGCTCAATTCGGGATATTCGGGGCAGCGGTAAGTTCCCCCACTCTGTGACTCACATATTTTGGATCAATTAGAGGATACACTTGCAAAATAACAACAAAAATCAACTCCTATTTAAACACATTTAATTAATAAAATTAATGGCGCTACAAATATTTTAACAATTTAATTACTGACCCAATAATCAACTGCTTGTTCCAAATGAACAAGGAATCACAAATAAAATAAACATTGTATTCAAAACCTGCGGTTTCCACATAAACCAACAATTCTTACTTAGTCTCACTTCCATAAAGCACTAACATTAAGTTTACATAACTCCGAGCTCTTTGGATCCATGCATTTACATTATTATGGTGTCATTCTTGTACACCTCAAACACTATCCTTTATATTTTCTTATTTCTCAAAAACAAATATATAATTATATTTAAAATCTATGTTAATTATCTAACTCAATATTTTGGGCATGTCCACACATTCAGTTGTTATCATCTCTCTTTATTTCACAAATATATTAAGGTAATCAGAAAATCAATTGTGTACTCCAGAGCACGAAGGTACTTGACACAGTCAAAAAACTATAGTTACTCCCGAACTCAGTTGCCTTCAATCAACTCGTGGAATCCCACGTCCATACATTATTACCATAGGGATTGTTATTTATCTCTTATGTCTTAATAGACCATCATTATCATATAAGAAACTACGATCTGAACCGACAAACGAAAATATCCATCTACTAGGACCTCGGTTCAACGCCCGGGTCGTTAACAACTTTAAACACTCCTGGTGTATTCATTTCTCTTTATAACAGCTTACGAGACGGTCTCTGTTCCCTCTCGCTTTAAGAGAGCTAGACCCTACTACTTGGGGTGCGATTTATGACACGTAGGGTGACGGCGCCATCCTGTCTGACCCAACGTTAGTAGCTTATTTCCAAGGCTTTCAAAACAAACCTTCCCATTCTATCCAGTTCTGGGGAGACCGGGCTTTACTGTACCGTATACATTCAAACAACTATTCTTTGGTTCACAGACCATTTTTGTATCCTTGGCATTTATTAATTATGAGAGGGTCCTCATTGATTGGGAAGATTAATACACATACGACGACGGAGAATTACAGGGGCTTTTTATCATAAGAAGATCCTGCATTCGAATCTCTTCACGTGCCTCGGGATCCAATCCCTTACAGAGGACTTATACAAAATGCGATTTAGAGTCGGCCGTGGCCCATATGACATACGCTCAATAATACCATATATTAGCTCCCTTTTTAAATACATACACAATGCCTCGTGATACTATGTCACAAATAGAGGACTTATACAATTATCAATTCACTGCAATCAACTACCCTCCATAAGTAATGTACCAAGTATTTTAACCACTACGCGTTCCTAGCGTGACACTTTAATATTATATTTGCGCTCATTATGCGCTATGCATTATTTAAGCCGAAAATGTCTTCCCAAGAACTGATAAATCTCTTTAGTAACAATTCATATTATTTTAATTCACATATTAATCTTTCCGTTGTCGATAAATCGCTCCCTGTTTTAAAATATCCCATTGAACCTCATCTCTTACACATACGTTAAGGCTTAACGTTCTTATGTTCATATCAATTTATTTGATTTTTATTTAACATTTCCATGTTTAATTATTATTATTATCTTTATTCTTTATACAAGCTCAAAAGCTATTTCTTTCATATCTCAACTTTACTTTATTTCAATGTCTTTCATGATAATTAATGATATTTCGCTTGCTCTTATGACATTTGTTAAATACATTAACCCTTTATTCTTTACATAATTATTTATAATTTCTCAATTTTATTTATTATCGTTCAGACCGTGTTCTTGATTATTCAGCATTTATTTATTAAAACACATCCCTTTTACTCAAAAACTCCGGTGGGTTTGTACACAATCAATTTCTGACACCAAAATAGAATGAATTTAGTACTCACATGTTTCCAGATCATCCCATGATCTTTAATCTGGTGCGGTGCTTCATTTTTGGGCCCACTTTGAACTTTTTACTCCATATTAAAGGAATTCATCTTACGTAAAAACACTTTTTGACATATATTTAAAACACTTAACATTAACGACATTTTTATATACTGATGTGTCCCTTTTGAACACATAATGAACACTAAAAATATTAATTTAACACACAATCTTGATTATTTTACACTTCACAATTCTCGATCACTAGGCCGTATTTCTGAGCCTATCACACGTGATCTTCTGAAATTCCCGTTTCCAAGGGTGAAATTTATTCGATGTCGGCTTCCTATCCTGCAGAATGCGAAAGTCCCGAAACATCTACTGTTCCCTGGAGTCCAATTCTGCTACTCCTATCCTGGATAACCGGCTATTTATCTAGCTTGAACGGCTTCTTTGTATATCTGTCTATCGATCCTAACGGAAGTCTATACGGATCGAGGTCTCCTCTAAGACCTATAGATTTAGTTTATAGCAGCTAGCACTTCTCAATTCTAGTATTTTTAGAATAGTTCGCCTGCTTTCTGGAGATAATGTTTATAGTCTCCTATCTTCTTTATTTGAACTGTTTTAACACTCCTACGTTTCGAACCTTATTCTGTTCTTCCCTTTTAGGTTTCTTTAATTTAAATAACAGTTTATCTGTCTGGGACGATACTTCCGTACGTTATGATCTATTCATTCGTACATTTAACGACCTATCGCCTTTAAGTCCGATGTTCACCGCCTGCTCTGACTATATCTTATGAATTTTCACTTTAACTTGTATACAATCGGGCCTAAATCCTATAATTAGGATTTTCCTAATATTTCACTACGGCGATACTTTAAAATTTCGTCTTGACCACTCCTTATGGAGGCAAGCAAGTCGTTAATACTGCGACGCCTGTGGCTATCGGATCTTACTTCTGCGGTGTAACACAGCGTTTCTCCCCTCAAGGAGTACTGGTAGCTGTTTTCAATGTAACGCAGAGTTACGTCCCCTCACGGACTGTCGGAATGACTACTTCTACGTCGTGGAGCAGCACTTCCCCTCACGGAGTGCTCGTATGACTGCATGTGCTGATATAACTTCACGTCCTCCTGGACGGATTCGTACTGCGTGATGCGTGGCAACACCCCTCGGGCTGTTCAAGACTGCATGATTGGCTTGGAAACGCCCGAAGCTTTATACTATTTTACTACAAAAAAATAAGACTCTAGCCTTTTCTGTGGTCAACTTCTAAAATAATGGTGCCACAAATATAAAAATTATTCCTTCCGAAAGCTCGTCTTCTCAATGTCAAATGATCTTATTGCACCTAAGAATCGATCGTGCAATTCGGAGATATTAATTAATTTCTCGTCCTCAATTGTGTGGGTGTTGCATTTCTTTTGCTCTCTCCCCTCCACAGAGGCTTAGGTATTTCCCCAATGACGTCGTCTTACGTCGGCAGTTTTTTTCTGCGCAATTATTAAATGGTTTCTCTTTACTGAAAAATCTCTCATTCAAAATGATTCACTGTACTGTGCTTGTTTACTCATTATTATGCTCGTAAACGTGTTAATTTTAATTATTCATCTTCTGGCGCATAAGCGGCGTTGTCAATTTCCAGCAACGTCAGCTCGAATTCCGATTCAGGCTTCCTTGTCTATCACGGTGGAAATTTCCATTCAGTTATTAATACTCGTGACCAGCCCTCTCTTGAATGTCGAGTGGGGTGATCTCATCTAAGGAACATCTGTCCCTAGTCGCTTGCACAATGTTAAGCTATAATCCTGGCTTAAAATCTCTCTCCGTTCCTTTAAGAAACTATACGTTTCTTTCATTTCTTCCTTAAGGACATGGGTTCGACCTTCCATGGACCCTATGGCCCATGGGTTCAGTATGTATGTATGTATGTATGTATGTACGTATGTGCGTGACGTTTTTGCGTTTAGCAAAGTACAGGTCGCAATTTTCAAGATATCGAGCTGAAATTTGGTACGGTGAAAGAGTTTGGGCCTGTGACGAACCCTATTGTTGGGCGTTAAAATCGGTCCAGGGCCGGACCTTTTTTTGGGGCCCTGAATTTCATCCTATTTTTTTGAATCGATATATCTCGGAAACGGCTGGTCGTATCGAAAAAAGTTAAATCTACGGGTGTAAGATCTCGGCGGTATGCAACTTTTTTATTCCTAATGATTTTTTGATATCTCTCACCGTTTTCTTTTTTTGGGGCCCTGAAAATGTCCATTGTGCGTGACATATTTGGGTTTAGCGAAGTACAGGTCGCAATTTTCAAGATATCGAGCTGAAATTTGGTACGGTGAAAGAGTTAGTGACAGTGACGAACTCATTTGTTGGGCGTGAAAAACCGGTGCAGGGACGGATCTTTTTTGGGGGCCCTGAATTTCTAACTGTTTTTTGGAATCGATATATCTCGGAAATGGTTGGTCGTATCGAAAAATGTTAAATGTACAGGTGTAAGATCTCCGCGGTATGCAACTTTTTTACTCAAAACGATTTTTTGATATCTCTCACCGTTTTCTTTTTTTGGGGGCCCTGAAAATGTCCATTGTGCGTGACATTTTTGCGTTTACCTAAGTACTGGTCGCAATTTTCAAGATATTAAGCTGAAATTTGGTACGGTGAAAGAGTTAGTGACTGTGACGAATCCTATTGTTGTGCGTTAAAATCGGTGCAGGGCCGGATCTTTTTTGTGGGGCCCTGAATTTCAAACTTTTTTGGAATAGATATATTTCGGAAACGGTTGATCGTATCGAAAAATGTTAAAGGTATAGGTGTAAGATCTCCGCGGTATGCAATTTTTTTACTCAAAACGATTTTTTGATATCTCTCACCATTTTCTTTTTTTGTGGCCCTGAAGTTGTGCGTATGTGCGTGACGTTTTTGGGTTTAGCAAAGTACAGGTCGCAATTTTCAAGATATCAAGCTGTAATTTGGAGCGGTAAAAGAGCTAGATCCTATGAGGAACCCTGTTTTTCGGCGTTAAAATCGGTGCATGGCTGTATCTTTTTTCGGGGCCCTGAATTTGAAACTCTTTTGGAATCGATATATCTCGTAGACGGTTGGTCATATCGAAAAAAGTTAAATACACAAGTGTTAAATCTCCGCGGTATGCAACGATCTTACCCATAACGATTTCTTGATATCTCTCAGCGTTGTCTTTCTTGGGGGCCCTGAAAATGTACGTATGTGCGTGACTTTTTTACGTTTAGCAAACTAGAGGTCGGAATTTTCAAGATATCGAGCTGAAATGTGTCACGGGGAAAGAAATTGGGCCTGTCAGGAACTCTCTTGTCGGGCGTTAAAATTGGTGCATGGCCGGACCATTCTTTGGGGCCCTGAATTTCATCCTTTTTTTTTACCCCTGATGATGTTTTGATATCTCTCACCGTTTTCCTTTTCTGGAGCCCCGAATGTCATCCTATTCTTCGAACTGTTATATCTGGGAAACGGTTGGCCGTATCTAACAAAGTTAAATCTACTGGTGTAAGATCTCAGTGGTTAGCAACTTTTTCAACCCTTAAGATTTTTTGATATCTCTCACCGATTTGATTTTCTGCGGCCCTGAATTTCTTCCTCTTTTTCGAACCGTTATATTTGGGAAACGGTTGAACGTATCGAACAAAGTAAAATCTACAAATTTAGGACCTCAGTGATTAGCAACTTTTTTAACTCATATGATTTTTTTATATCTCTCACCATTTTCCTTTTTTGGGGCCGTGAATTTCATTCTTTTTTTCGAATCGTTATATCTCGGGAAGCGTCGATCCTATCGAAAAAAGTTAAATCTACAGGTGTAAGATCTCAGTGATTTGCAACTTTTCTACCCCTTATGATATTTTGATATCTCTCACCGTTTTGATGTTATTAAATGTTTTGGTTTTTGAAAAAAAAATGGAGCCCAAATGTATATAACATCTGGTAAAAATTCAACTTATGGTCTAATTAAATTCTACGGAAAATTATCTATAATTACTCGTTTTAACCTTTTCAATAAGTTGAATCATGTATTTATAGCAGTAAGATATTTTCCACTTCCGAGGACGTCCGGCTTTCATAACCATGTGATGGTGTCAGCATTGCCTAGAATAACATTTTATAATTTTCCTACATTTCCTTGCAATCGGGTCGAAGGTCCGAAATGCAAATCCGCAGACCTTGCCACCAACGAAGTTGTTGTTTGAGATTATAACCCCTCTTGCTGGCCCCTTGCTGCTGCGCCACCGTCTCATCAATTGCAGGTCGTGCTGCGTGGACTCCTACTTGTTTTATAAGGACCCGGCGTCTGTGGGGAAGGGACCATCTACTTCCCCAAACACACGTCGGCGCCGATCCAGAAAGAAATCTCTTCGGGGCGTGTCGGGGAAAGACACCCAGTCTTCGGACCGGGAGGAAGTCCCTCGACACCGCTCTCGCTCTCCCCCAAGAGCGAGACTCGTGAGGTCCGACGACGACCGCGCGCAACCCAAGAGAGCGCCCGCTCCATTTTCTTCGTCTTCGGAAGGAGATGTGGAGATTGAGGAGTGCTCTCCTGCCCCATCATCTCCAACTAGAGATGGGGAAGGGTGGCAAACGGTCAAGCATAAGTAGAAGACCCTCTTCTACTTAAGTCCACACCATGGCACTATTACAATGGAACTGTAATAGCTATTCTGTTCATCTCGCTGAGTTACGACAATTAATATCTTCGTTTTCGGCAACCATTGTCTGTCTTCAGGAATCCAGGATTCGTCCTGGACATGAGACAACAATGCGTCACTTCAAACTCTTCTCTAAAGACCGGGTGGACGGAGCTGTGGCCGCTGGTGGCGTCTGCACTCTCGTCCACTCTAGCCTCTTTAGTGAAGAGGTGCCGTTGCGTACTCAGCTAGAGGCAGTTGCAGTTCGTACTTTGTTGCCAGTAATGGCAACAGTATGTAACGTGTACATCCCGCCTGATTCTCAGCCGGATTACGACCAGCTGGTGGATCTAGTCTCTCAGCTCCCCCCTCCTTTCCTCCTTCTGGGAGATGTTAATGCCCACAACACCATCTGGGGCTCCGCTACCACTAGCGGTAAAGGGAGAGATTTTGAGAGGCTGATCAGTCGGCTGGACCTGTGTCTGTTGAACACAGGGGAGCCTACGCACTTCTCTATTGCACACGGTACTTATTCAAGTATCGATATTACCCTGTGCAGTCGTGCGCTGGTTCCCCTGCTACAGTGGGGTGTACACGATGACCTTTGTAATAGTGACCATTTTCCAATTATCGTTACTCTTCCGAACCAGAGAGCCATCGAGTTACCAAGTCGATGGCTTCTCCGTCGGGCTGATTGGCCAACATTCACGGCACGTGCGGTGTTTGCCGAAGATACCTTTGAGAGTGTCGACGATCATACCATTCATATAACGAATGGTATTTTGGCTGCTGCTGAGGAAACAATGCCTTCCTCATCCGGCAACTCACGCCGGAAGCTTGTCCCTTGGTGGACAGCCGAGATTGCAGCAGCCTTTAAAGATCGTCGACGTGCTTTTAAATGCTATCGGAGGCAAAACACTATGGCCAACCTTATCACCATCAAAAGGATGCGTGCTAGAGCCCGATATCTGATTCGGGAGAGTAAGAAAACGACGTGGGAAAAGTATGTGTCGTCCATGACGGCGCATACTCCTTCATCTCAAGTGTGGACTAAGCTTCGTCGGATCTCCGGACTCCCGACATCACTGTCGATACCCGGAGTGTCCATCAATGGAGACATAATCACGGACCATCTCGCCATTGCCAACAGCATTGGCTCGCACTTCTCCGATGTATCCTGCTCCGGGAGTTAAGATCCTACATTTCTGACTCTGAAGCGGGAGGCAGAGACTCACCCCTTGTCCTTTGCCACTGCTGCTTCGGAGTCCTATAATGTACCATTCTCTGAATGGGAACTGCGCAGTGCGCTTGCACTGTGCAAGGATACGGCTCCTGGACCGGATAACATACATAATCAAATGTTAAAACATCTTTGCGAATCCAGTATAAAAAAACTGTTGATCCTCTTCAATCGTATATGGATTGGAGGGGAGTTTCCATCTCAATGGCGAGAGGGGATCGTGATACCGATTCCTAAGGCTGGAAAGGATCCCAAGTTTGTAAGCAGCTATAGGCCCATTTGTTTGACAAATGGCCTATGCAAGCTGCTCGAAAAGATGGTGAACCGTCGACTGGTGTGGTTCTTGGAGGATAAAGGTCTCCTGTCTGAGTACCAATGTGGATTTCGCTCTCATAGGTCCACCACTGACCATCTGGTGCGACTTGAGAGCGCCATACAGGAGGCTTTTTTCCGAAAGCAGCACCTAGTCACGGTTTTTTTTTACCTCGAGAAAGCCTACGACACCACATGGCGCTACGGGATCCTTTCCATCCTTCACAAGTGGGGACTCCGTGGTAACTTACCGACTTTCATTGCGAATTTCATGTCCGTCCGACTCTTCCGTGTAAGGGTCGGTAGGACATTATCGCAATACTGTGCCCAACTCTAAGAATGGGTATTCCAAGATTCAGACACCTAGATATCAAGGGAAAGGCTACAGCCGCTTTTGAAAGTTGAGATATTTGAATATCGCGCTCCATTGCTTCTAGAAGCAATTGGAAAGAATATACCGCTAAGAGCATGTCAAGTGACGTAGCGAGTAATAGCAGAGGTCGAGACTATTTGTTGATTAAATAGTTAGCCACGGAGTAGAGACTTGAGACTTGGATCAGATTACTGGCACTGCCAAATGAAAGAGAATGCACTTAGTATCAAGTAAATCGGACCAGAGATACAAGAGATATGAGGATTTCCAGATTTCAGCTGATGCAGCGTGACCCTGACCGTTTTGAATAAAAGCCGGCCGGCTCAAGCAACTTTAGCTCACTTCGAAACAAGCACTTGCCTAGCAAGGTGCCGCTACGCTGAGCCAAGGCACATGGTTGCCGGATCTACGCAGAAGTTATTTTCAAAATTGTGATAGTCACAAAAGTGCTGCGCTACGAGTGGAACTTAGTAAGTTTCCGGCAGGGAGAATCACTAAGGTGATGGTTATTTTTCGACGGACACTGGTGAAATATTTTTATTTCTACATGGACATATGCTAGACTTTGTCTAGAATAATACTTTGTCACAGTCCAGTAATAACCTAATACTTGGATATTTTAGTCCAATTCAGTCAGTTTTCATATTTGTAACTTAATAACCACTCCGATCTTTCAGTATATTGAAGGCCAGTCTATCACGGTGTTGTTCATTAGCCAACGCAGGGAAACTACATGTTGCTTCGCGCATGGTAGATGGTGTGAAGCCATGCCCAGAGAACGATCTTCAGAACAGCCGTTGATTGTTTAGACTGTCAGTGTTTTCTTGTACTGAAACGATTACCGTGAGTTATGTTACAACTGACATATTTAAGAATAGATCATTTAGATCTGACCCCATTTAAACGAACGGCTATGGCTTTAACAGAAGCCATTATTAAAATGGATCAACAGTTACTTCAAACATCAAGAGATATTACCACTATGTCTTGTTAGACGGATTGTGGGTATATAATGGCGGCCGATACAAGGATTATACGTGCTTGTCCGATAGGGCATGTCTATGGATAAATCTGGTACAGACCAGGTTCACTACGCTTCAAGACCATCAAGAAATGTAAGCCACATTTTGACTTTATATTATGCCTAGCTAATTGGGGCAAACTATTTTTCTGCAGATGACCAACACATTTTGTTTTCTTCGTATTTAAATCTTGCAATGATTTACGCAAGACATATTAGAGTTATTCTGAGTATTTTCAGCACTCAGAACAGTTTAGGATCGATGACCGAGCATATCGAGCATTTATTTGAATATTTCATATTTTTGGGAAGTCAGGGAAAACCGTCGATGTAACTGTAAAAGTTAAAATTATTTTTTGTTGAGGAATGGATATTTTTTTTCCATATTCGAAGGTTCGAACATGTGGATTCTCACATAATGAGATGATAATTAAATATATTTAAAATAATATAACTAATAATAATAATAATAATCCACTAATAATAATAATAATGATTTTCATAACTTTTCTAAATAATTTTTGGATCTTATATTTTCTAATAATCATATGTATTGAGAGAGAGCCTATGAAGTAGTTTAATCATTTCTAGTTTGGAACAGGAGATTTTCCGAAGGAGAGTGGTTAGCGCAAGCCCGCATTCAACCAACATTTCAGTTCTGGTTGAACAGTTGATATTTGCAATGAGCAAAGTATATTTTTCAGATGACACGGAGAGGCATGAAACGGGAAGCAAGTGATATTTGTATCAAATAGGATATTTTTGTATTTATATAAAATCATGACGTAAATACACTCGAAAGTGAAATAAAGATTTTCATAAGTATGGTAAATTCACGGGTTGAACTGAATGGTAAAATAAAATAAACTTGTAAGTTTATTAATCTTCCAGTGTGGATAACAAGCAGAGGCTTGATTTATTGTATAAATTTTGGGAAGAAAATTTATGTGTGTGGAGTAGTTGAAATGCCATTCCCAGGTGCGCATGTTTAAGTCGCAGGAATGAGGAGGTTTTTTCGAGCATCAATCAAATAGCAGGTTCGATGGCTCAGGTTTATAGGAGTATTGGAACTACACATTTCGTCGTATGAATGACCCGAAGGTTATTTCTTAGAAACCATCAGTTCTTATTTCAACCTTGTTTACGGATTCCATTTAGACTTTGATTTTGCTAGAACCCGGATTTGTCATGATAATATTTTATTCTTCTTCAGAGGAAGACCTTTGCCGTTGTTGTTGGAATATTGTGTTCTTACACAAATAATAGAATGGGCCACTGCCAATTAAAATTAATTCTATAACCACGAATAATTTGTAGGATATTTTCAATCCTAGTGCCATGAACTAAATGAATTTATTATGAAGCTACAATTCTTATTTCCGCATTCTGTCGAAGAATTGCAAGTTGTGAAAGTTACTAAAATGGCCATGAATATAAATATTTTTCATAATAATGATTCCAAGTGGAAAATCAAATAGTTGAATGGTTCAACAATTTATTGATCAAGTTGATGATTCAGAAATCATATATTTTGTTAGGAACTTGAAGTTCATAATCGAGTCACTTCTCGAAATGTTTAATGTCAGAAGAACAATTAATTTTTGTTGTGCTTCGCCCAGTTCTTCGATGCTATGCTCAATGGTCAAATACTTTTCAGATGTTATTAATATGTGTACATAATTTGTGTTGATTCAGAAATAATAATATTTTTTGACAATATTTTTTGAAACTGGAAAAATAAGTGAAAGTTAAAAATTCTATGAACATTTATTCTACGAGTGTTAATATTATGTAAAAATTCAAACAGTGAACTACGATATTTCCAGTAGAGACAATTAAATTTGAACTGGATTTAATCATGAATGAATATAATTTTGGAACACAGTCTACAGGACTAATAATCAGACTTGTGTTTCCAAAGATAATTGTCCAATGTGTTTGGAAAATTTCTGTATATTGTGTAAATAGGAGTGTGGGTCGCCACACGTGAATGATGCTGCTTTGAGCATTTTTGCAGTCAATTTTAAATTCAAAATAAAATGAGATAATTTTACATGATGTGTTATGCCCAGTTGAATCTCCTTCTATCCTTATTGTTGCATTGAGCCAAGAATCAGTAAAGCATTGTTTTCATTTGATGTCGTTTTTGCGATTAGCTTTAACCCATCTGGCGCCCCGGGATATTTTGACTCTCGTGCTGACTGATTATTGGTAAAATGCATATGTGGTCATGGGGACTCCGGTCTAAACGGGCACAATACTATACCCAAGAAAATGGAGTTCCTCAGGGTTCAGTGCTGAGTGTCACCTTGTTCGCGATTGCCATTAATGGCATTGTTGCCGCAGCCGGGTCCGCGGTAGTTCCATCGCTGTATGTAGACGATTTAGCTCTGCATTACAGCTCTGGAAGTATGGCAGTCGTGGAACGGCAATTGCAGCTAGCTATCAACTGGGTCGACAGGTGGGCTCACGACCGGGGTTTTCGTTTTTCAGCAGCGAAAACCTCCGTCGTCCATTTTTGTCGGCTACGGAGGCTACATTTACACCCTGAACTACATCTCAGGGATGCTGCGTTGCCGTTGGTTGACACTTATCACTTCCTGGGGCTCCATTTTGACAGCAAGTTAACGTGGCAGCACCATATACGGCAATTGAAAATGACATGTCTCAGGAAACTGAACATGCTCAGGTTTCTTAGTGGCACTACGTGGGGGGCTGACCGTGCGGTGCTGCTACGGTTCTACCAAGCCCTCGTCCTGTCCCGGCTAGACTATGGTTCTGCGGCATACGGTTCAGCAAGGCCGGCAACCTTGAAAATGCTGGACAGTATCCACCATAGTGGCGTTAGGCTGGCTACCGGTGCCTTCCGGACCAGCCCGATACCCAGCCTACTCGCCGAATCGGGTGTTCCACCTTTAAATTATAGACGCCAACATATGCTTTTAGCATATGCTGCCAATGTGCGTCAAATGCCGCAACACCCGACCTATCAAGCTCTCTTCGGTACACAAAACCACCAGGGGGTACGCCAACCGGCCTCGTGCCACTCGGCCGGTTGGTATTAGACTTGATAGCTCGTGTACTGAAATAGGAGTGGCTGTAGGTCCCTGTATGATCCGGACATCTAGCGAGGTGCCTCCGTGGCAAGTCCCGCGTCCGGAAATTCGATTAGATCTGCACCGAGGTCCTAAGGTGAACACGGATGCCTCCGTTTACCGGAGGCAGTTCCACAGCATAGTTCACCAATTTCCGGACGCTGGCATTCTATACACGGATGGTTCAAAGGTGGACGAGAAGGTGGGTTGTGCTTACGTTATTGATGGTGCAAATACCAAGATCTCTTTGCCTGAGGCCTGTAGTGTGTTTACTGCGGAGCTCGTCGCCATCTATGAAGCTCTGCAGTTTGCACTACAGGATGCACGAATCCACTTTCTCGTGTGTACCGACTCTTTGAGTTCGTTGCAGTCAATTGCTACATGTTTCCCGCAACACCCCCTAGTGCAGCGAATCCACGACCTACTAGCCGGGCTGTGCCACGCTGACACTCGAATCACCTTTCTGTGGCTTCCAAGCCACATGGAAATTGCGGGAAATGAGTTAGCAGATCAAGCTGCAAAAGAGGCGGTATCACTACCACCTCGACCAATGGAGGTACCCGCTAGAGATATTCGCTCTCAGTTACGCCTACAAGTTCTGGCTTTTTGGGAGAGTCAGTGGCTAGCTGACCCACTGCCCAGTAAACTGAGAGCGATCAAGGGAACTACTCGCGTGTGGCGGAGCTCCTTCCGGGCCCGGAGAGAGTCCGTCATTTTGTGTAGGCTAAGGATAGGTCATACAAGATCCACCCACTCGTATCAGATGAGAAGGGAAGACCCCCCACTTTGTACCTGTGGAGCCGTATTCACCGTGGCCCACATTTTCACTGAGTGTGTGGATCTCGCTGACTTACGAAGAAACCTTGGTTTGCAGATGACACTCAAACTTATATTAGCCGATGACGCGGTGGCTGCTGATCGCGTTATCCGCTTTATAAGTGAGAGTGGGTTAGGGCCAGCAATCTAAATTTTCCAGTGAACATTGACTCAACGACTTGTTCGTTTTTGAATGATAATGTTTCGTTTTTTCCGTAATTTTTGTTTATTTTTATAATTTTTATTTTTTATTTAATTGTTTGTTTTTGTTTTATTAATTTTTGGTCTTTTTAAATTTAGATGTCCACCTCAAAATTTTAAATTCAATTCAAAATTTGTATTCTTTAATCTGTGTTAAGAGGGGCAGATGACCTCGTAGTTCCGCCCCTTTAAGCAACAACAACTAACTAACTAACTAACTATTCAGCAACAACAAGTCGTCGACATCTGGAAGCGTTGAAGCAAAGAATACTTGGTGCAACTGCAAAGCTTCCACCAAGTGCGACAGCCTCTTGGAAAAGGCACAAGAATTAGAGTGGATGACGTGGCCTTGTTGCAGGAAGAGACGCTACCAAGGCACATGTTGAAGCGGGCACTAGTGGAAGAACTGCGTCAAGGTCGAGACGAGAAAATAAGAACGGTTGTGCTCCTTACCTCAGAAAGCAAGCATTGAACACGGCCGGTCCAGCTGGTCATCCACCTCTAGGTAGACCAGGTTGGGGAGGATGTTGGGGAATGCTAAAAGAGCACCACCGTGGACACATTATGTACTAATTTGAATCCTTGCCCCTTCTTTCATGAAGTTTTTTGTATTGTTGTGAATAAAGTATCATTGACTCGAATGGTGTAGCTAAACTTCCTGCGAACCAACTCCTCACAAATGACTCCATTTTCCCTATCCTCTGTTAGCAAATCGTTTTCTATGCTGTTAATCAAAATGTTATCAACTGAACCACTGAGGGGTGATTCTATCGCTAAGCCATTTGTCTGCTGATATATCTTATTATTTAAAAGAAAATGTTTTGGTTGAAAGTGATATTCAACAATTTTACTATATTTTCTGTTTCTTTTAACAATTTGCTCAATTTTAATTGTCTTCTATTACTTCATTGACTTCATTTATCGGTATGTTAGTGTACATGTTGGCTACGGTGAATGACACTAATCTTATCTTGGGTTCTATTAAATGTTCTATTAACGAGAGCAATTTTCGTTTAATATTTAGTACGTATTTTTGTTTTTTCAGCCTTCGTGAGAATGTATCCCACTTCATTTGAAGCATTTTTAAAATTTAATTTATGGAATTAATTGATGGGGTCTTTTTCTATCTCAATACCTCCGCTCGTGTTCACAAAACGTATTGGTTTGTTCATGCACTCTACTTTATAAGTGACTGCGGTGGTGCTTCCTTGATTTAGTTAGAACTAGCTGAAGTACCCGTTCTTGGAACGACTTTTAGTACTTGCGGGCCTAAATCATTAATATATATATATAATCACACATTCCTAATGTAGTTATGTTATTTCCATGTTACCAACTACATGTGTAGACTACATGCATTTTCACCCACCAAATTATCAATCAGAGGTAGGAAAGTGAAAATCCTTACCCTTCTTTCAGTCGACTGACCTGGTCAGGGAATGGAATGAATGAAACCACCATCTAGCAGCGAGGATATGAACTGTGCCGGCTGCCGAAACCTGTCGCACTCCCCTGGGGCAATGATTAAATGAATGACGGATGAAATGAAATGATAGTGGAGATTGTTGCTGGAATGAAATTGTGACAGGGAAAACCGGAGTACCCGGAGAAAAGCCTGTCTGCCTCCGCTTTGTAGGTGAGAAAGTGTGTTTATATATTGGAAATAAATATCAGCTTCTATGTAGTAAAAGTTAAATGACCTGTCATAAATATTGAACACCTATCGTTTAACGTCTTCATACTATATTTAAACATACAAAACATTATGCTAAAAATACATCGAACTTGATAGCAATTATCATATCCGCAATAAGTAATATTGCAGAAACTACGTACCATTCATGATTGAGTAACAGTAACGGAACAAACTTCAATCATGCCAAGTAATAATAACAAAAACAAATAAGTAACAGAAATATTTTCTAAGTTTATGCCGTGTCTTGTGCGAGTTTACGCCTAGTAACTCCGAGATGATTCATCAGCGGGCTATTGTGGTCTATTTGCGGACTACCAAAGGAGTAGCAAACTGTGCGACACCTCAATTCTTATTTAGAACACCTCCGCTACTTTACTGCGAGAGCTAAACGCTAAAACAGTCCTTCACCTCCCTATAAAGGCTTCCAAAATGATTGTATATTGAATTTCAGGGCCAAGCTATTAAAACTCAGCAACTTTTCTAGGATTACGCCGTGTTTTGTGCGGTTTTTAGCCTATTTTCAATTTTGAAAAAATAGGCTTATGAGATCACCTTTTGTCCGTGTGTGTGTGTTTGTGTGAGAGAGAGAGGGAAGAGTGTGTGACCCCCCCCCCCCCTAATGACTTTTAAACGGCTGGAGCGATTTGAATGACACTCGGCAAGTTCATAGCACTATTCCGGGCGACCCCGACCGTGCCCTTCAAATTTTGATATGTCTCATCAATCCAACATGGCGGCTGTGCGAAATATGTCACCAGCATTCAATATCTCCGAACCTATTCCCAATATCATCCTGGGTTTTGTTACGGTGATAAAGGGAACTACTAGAAGTTCACCTATGTGACTTTTGAAAAACTGGTAACTACAAAACCAACATGGCGGCCACTCGAATTTGCGACTTTTAAATAGATGTTTCTCGCGATTTAACCAACCAAACGCAATAAAACTTGGTACAGTATATGTTTATACACATTGTAATGCACCGACATCTAACTTCGTTCAATTGTTTACATAACCACAAGATGACGAATGTGCGAAATATTTCACCGGCATTCTATATCACTGAAACTAATAGCGGTATCGCCCTGAAACTTTGTACGGAGATAAACAGCACTACTGGAAGTTCATCTATAAGACCTTCAAAAACCGGTTAACTACAAAACGAACATGGCGGCCAAGCGAATTTGAAAATTTTAAATAGACCTTCCTCGCGATTTAATGTTCCAAACGCAATGAAATCTGGTACAGGAAATGTTTATACACATTTTAATGCACTGGTATCTAATTTAGTTTAATTGTTTACATAACCTCAAGATGGCGGCTGTGCGAATTTTAAAATTAAGTTTTTATTTTCTTGTGTCGTAATCATGCGATCGAAGTGAAAGTTTGAATAATGAACCTACGCAATAATTTTCCTTTAATGATACATGACTATGGCCTATACATTTAACAATCCAACATGGTGACCATCCGAAGTATTTAGACGGCTCTGAATATCTACGAATCTATTGTAGCAATCAAACTGAATATTTTTATGATCATAGGGGCTATGAACTTAAATTCACCTATAGGACTTTAAATAACCTGGTGACACAAATCCAACATGGCGGCGACGCGAAGTATGAACATTCACATGGACGTTTCTCGCAATTTAACCATCCGAGTGCAGTCAAACTTGGTACAATAAATCCTTATACGAATGTTAATCCACTGGCATCTAATTTATTTCAATTTGTTTCCATAACAACAAGATGGCAGCTGTGCGAAATTTTAAAATCGCCTTGTTACTTCTTGTGTCCTAATCATGCGATGGAAGTTTGAATGCTACACGTACACAATAATCTTCATGTAACAGTACATAACTCTAGACCAACATATATAAAATCCAACATGGCGACCTTCCGAAATATTTAGTCGGTTCTCAATATCTACGAACCTATTACAGCAATCAAACTTAAATTTTGTATGTTGATAGTGGCAGTAAATATAAGTAGTATATATGAAAATAGGCTGTATAGTTCTTCACGGAATTACTTGTTTTTATTGGCCGTGAATGGCAAAATACCAACTTTATTGAAATAAATGTGCCCAGTTATGCAGTAAGATTAATGAAAATCCACAGCCTGCTTCCAGTCCCCGACCGGGTCAGGAATGGAATGAATGAAGCCCCCATCTAGCGGCGAGGATATGAACTGTGCCGGCTGCCGAGGCCTGACGCACTCCTCTGACAGATGAAATGAAATGATAGAGGAGAGTGTTGCTGGAATGAAATGTTGACAGGAAAAACCGGAGTACCCGGAGAAAAACCTGTCTGCCTCCGTTTTGTCCAGCACAGATCTCACAAGGAGTGACCGGGATTTGAACCGCGGACCCAGCGGTGAGAGGCCGGCTTGCTGCCGCCTAAGCCACGGAGAGTAAGATTAATATGAACACTAAATAAATTAATGTGACAGTCGTTAGTCTTCGACACATTCGTCTGTGAATTTGGGTTTCTGATCATGGTAAAAAACAACAAAAAGCAGATAACTATTCGCCAACTGAAATATTCATTTAACGAAAAACAAATCGATAAAAAGGATGAATGCATACCGTGCAAAGTAGAAAGCTCTATAACATTGTGAAACAGCGTAAAGGTCCAAATAATCACATACAATAACCGGCACAAAGAGTATAAAATTAGACTCAAAATCACGTGTCGTTTCGGACCCCAGAAACTACCTCTATAAATAAAACAGTTCATGTAGACTGTAGAAACTAACATAGACTAACATCGCTCGGCGTTCACCGTGTTTTATAAGACATATTTAGGTTTTACTCGCTAACCGTTGGAGATACACGAAAAGTGATCAGAACCTTTCGGATAAAAAATTAAATTTTAAAGCTCGTAGTGCCATCAAAAGTTTGCTATGTCTTAGCGTTCTCTTTTTATTTCAAATGGAAACATGCAAATGGTCGCCATTTTTAAATAGTGCAAAATATCGAAATCAAAAGTATCCTATTTGTAAACCTGGTAAATCAGCTACATCCATGCCAAATTTCATTTAAATCGGACCAGTGGTTCTTGCGTGATTGATTAACAGACAGACACAAAGACAGACACACACCATTTCATTTTTATATATTAGTAAGATGATTAAGTCTTGTTCACTATTTTCAGTTTCGGTGACTTCAGCAATTTTTCCTTGTGGTTTGCTGAGTTTATTATTACTGTTACTGTATTGCCTTAATAAATTCCTAGCTTCATCGAATGATAGATGTTAAGCTATTTCCCTTATTAGTTCTTTGATATTGCCACGGTACTAATCAGTCGGTGAACACATTATCCATTGGCAATAAGACAACACTGAAATATGCCCTCAACGCTATCCAAACATTCTTGTTCTGGTAACTTACTGGAGGCTATCTCTATGTCCGCTACCGACTATTTAATATTATGGTTTGTATGCATATCCATACAATTATATTTCTAACCTTCATCTAGCAAATTCATTTCCTCCGGTGAGCAAATTACATTTATTCTGTTATTCAACATATTCTGAAAATTGACTCCCTCATTTCTGACATGTTGTTCATTGGACTGATTATATTGCTTATATCCCATTTTTTAAATTCATTTTCCAATGAATCATGCTTTCTAATGACTTGCATTTTGACTGCGGCATAACAGTTGCAATGTTGTCCCATTTGGCTGGATGCCAGAAGTAATTTAATTGTTATTGAATGTCATATGATTATCGGTTAATTAGCGGCTTCGGTGGCGTAGTCGGTAGCATGCTGAACTGCTATGCCCAAGATAGCGGGTTCAAACCCGGCCGAAGTCGTCGGATTTTTTAAGAGCGTTAAAATCCTTCAGTATGCCTTCCTTCGGAGGGGAAGTAAAGCCGGCGGTCCCATGTCATAGATTTATGGCATGTAAAAGATTCTTTCACAGACTAATCTTGTGTAAAGCAAAATTTGTTAGGTTCACCACTAGGTATCATTGATATCTGGTGGCGAAAGTTGGAACTACTTGAAATTGAACTGAACTTGTAGCTCACCCTTTAGGGTATCCCCTGGAAGCAGCTACAGACTCAGGCGAGCCGAACATGTCCTTGGACACTCCCGGCACTAAAAGCCATACGTTAAATAAATCGGTTAATTTCTTGTATCTTTGTACGCAAACCCAATTTCGTTTTTAATCCATATGATCTTCGCTTGTTATGTTGAAATGGCCACTACTAGTTTTCTTTTACATTCATTTTTTATTAATGCAGCCAATGGCCATGTACTTTTCTTATCAGGACGGGTCAGGAAACAGATATTGGAAGGAAATCGGCCGTGGACATATTGAAAGGAGCCATCCCGGGATTTACCTGGTGGTGAAAATGGGAAACCACGAAAAATATTTCAGGACAGCCGAGGTGGGATTCAAACCCACGCTCTCCCGATGCCAGAGGAGCAAGACGTAGTGCGTTAGCACTCTCGGCCACCGCGGCTGGTTATACCAGTGTTTTCGAGTTAGTTACTACAAGCGTCCTTCCTTTCACTCTACTTTCATGTTTAAAACAAGAAGTTCCGTGACGAACTAAAGAGCCTACTTTCCTTAAAATTTAAGATTCATGCCAATGATTAATCTATATGGATCTATCTTGAATAATGACTAAATTAAGTTGGTAATATCGAAATTTCCAATTAGTTCGAAATACTGTATACCTGGCATAATGTAGCCTAATAGAGAACTACAGTTGGCAGCCCTGGTGACTGAATATATTCTTAGTTCCATCTCTTAAGGTACAGAATACAAAATTTGGTTGAAGTCCAATGGATAGCATGGACGTTACATGCAGTTAAACATTGGATCTAACAGCGCGCGTAAAATCATGTTGGCAACAATGACATACCTGTATTGGTCAGAAATAATCTGAAATATTATGATCTATTGTTGTGTAAATTTTGCATGAAATCCATTAGTTAGTATAGCAGTTACATGTATTTTAAAATTGGACTTATCAGCAGGCTTAGAATTATGTTGGCAGCACTGGCGTAGGCCTACATTAGTTACTCCAAATTCATCTAGAATGCCAGGTAATATACGTGTGCAAAGTTTAGAGCTATTGGCTGCATACTTTCTGATATATTGATATTAGGGTAACAAAAATAGAGACAGTATTTATTAACAGTTGGCAGCCCTGGTTCCTCATAAGAATCGGCATAGTCATATCTGTTATGGTACACATAGCACACACGAAATTTGGTTGAAATCCAAATGATAGTATAGAAGTTACATGTATTTAAAGTTGGACTTCTCAGCAGGCTTAGAATCATGTTGGTAGCACTGACGTATATAAGTTGCTCCAAATTAATACAGAATGTCAGGTACTATACGTGTGCATAGTTTAAAGCAGTCGACTTGCATTCTTTCAGATATAAGGGTATTTGAATTTTAAAAAATTGAGAGCATTTATTAACAGTTGGCAGCCCTGGTGGCTCTTAAGAATACATTCAGTCATATCTGTTTATGTACACATAGCACATACGAAACTTGGTTGAAATCCAATTGATAGTGTAGAAGTTATATGCATTTAAAATTTGGACCTATCGGCAGGCTTAAAATCATTTTGGCAACACTGCCATGCATGGCGTACTGGATATTAAACTGCAATATTATTATCTATACGTGTGCCAATTTTGAAATAGCTCCCATTCATACCTTCCAAGATATCCAACATGAAGCTCAAATTTCAATTGCGATTTTTCAGCAGTTGGTAGCACTGACATCATTCTCAAATATGGCCGTGAGATATTCAGGTATAGATTTTTACTTCTACCAAATGTTGTTTCGATTGCTGCAGCCGTTTAGGAGTTGATAGGGGGTGACACACACACACAGCCAGACAGACAGACAGACAGAAGGACAGACAGACAGACAGACAGACAGACAGAAGGACAGACAGACAGACAGACACACATTTGTCCGATCTCGTAAGTCTACTTTTTCCTCATTTTTACAAAATGTGAAAAGTAGGCTAAAAAATTCTTAAGTGGGCTAAAGATTAGGGGGATGACACTAGTTGTAAACTGTACTATTTAAAATAATTAGGGTGAATGTTTCTTTATGTTCGACCCTCACTATTATGTGTCAGAAAACTGTATCATAATGATGGTCATTATAACAATGTTTTTCATTACGATACAGTTTCTCCAGCCAATCAGAGCTCGTTCATTGACCAATTAGGTTACGATACCTTCTCGCATGCGCACAAAATCCAACATGTCGGACATAAACACAACATCGAACTATAATAAATTACCGACATGGAATACGCACCGTCCATATGTTCGCGTAAATAAACTGGCGAATATGAGTCAAGAAATAGCACTGTACCTTAATATCACCAACACTAATTTCTACACAACGAATTGCCTTCAAACGACTCCGGTGACAATATTACTGAGGGACGGCAGATGTAAACATATGGCCTGCATAATATGGCATTGCAAGCACAAAGAGCGCATGCGTCGGTCGTTCAGAGATCTTGAAAGACAGAGATATCACACCCAGAGCTCGCTCTCCGATCACAAAATTCAAGTGGCTGACTCTCAACAGATATTTATGAATATTTATGTTAAAACATATAATAAAGTTATAATTATCGTCGAACATTAACAGTCGTATGCAACTCGCCTATAATGGTAATTAAGACACTCGTATGGAAATTATAAAACTCGCATACGCTCGTTTTATAAAAATACTCGTGTCTTAATTATTGCCATTATAGGCTCGTTGCATAATGTACTATTTTATCGAACGTAGAGTAAAGGATGTAGATAATGTACGGTATTAGAATGGCAAAAATATAACAACATATGCATATACATGATAATGGACCACTGAAACTGTCATAAACTATTTTTTCTACCAAAGCGTTGAAATGTTCCGTAGAAATACCTAATTCATTTGGAACACTGGCACCAATCGATTCATCGATCTCCCGAGCACCGAACAGAAGATCTTGCACTGCGAATTGTTGGCTTTCGTAACATTCGCGGGTTTTCTAGACCTTTGTAGTCCTGTACATTTCCTCGCCAACATTGGTGGCTTGATTGATGTGTTTCGTTTCGGATTGTGTGATCAATAATAAGAGTTGGATTGAAATCGTTCAGGAAAGGAACAATATCGATGAACCAGTTCACCCTGAAGTAACCGGGTGAGTTAGCCGTGGTCGTTACGGCGTGGCTGCTGGCAGTCGCTTACATCCGGGAGGCGAGGAGGTTTGAATTCCCCCGCTGGCAACCTTGAAGTTGGTCTTCAGTGGTTTCTCTTCTTCTTTCCCAGCAAATGCGGGGTTGGTTCCTAACTACATAGGCCACAGCCCCTACCTTCTAATCCATCGTCCTTACATCCATACTTTCCTCCCCAGACAACACTCCACACGCGACGGTACTTGTAGCTCACCACATGGATGTCCGGATAGAAGCAGCTACACACTCTGGCGAGCCGAACATGTCCTCGGACACTCCCGGCACTATAAGCCATAAGCAAAAAAAATAAAAAATAAAAACTGAAGTCAGCCATAGTTCTTTAAACCATTCATATCCTCTCTTCTTCAATATTGTGGTGAGTTGATGTTTTACCTCGTGGTGCCTTTGACTATTATGTAGAGAATTGAAGGAACATTTTCCAAGTACGGGTCTCACATATCTTTTATTCTTTTCACCCTCGTTACCTGGAACTCTTCATAAAGTGGCATCATTTAATTCAATTCCAACAGAGCAGTCCTTTTATTTGAATTAGAATACTCGTCTTTGACGTAAGGTTATTAGCGACTGTGAGTGCCTGGAAATGTGGTCCTCCTGTGATATCCCTTGTTGTTAATGATCGTTCCTCAAACGATTTACGTAACTGTGTATAGTTCTTCTAATCTGCACGTAACCAACTGAGGCGAGCATAACATTCTTGTATTTCTTGGTCACTTATAAAAATTGTCATGGGATGAGGATCGTCACAGTTTGAAATGTTGCTGAAATGGAGCATCCCATTTATAATTTATTTGTCTGTCTCTTTGTTTGCATGTTCAGAGCCACCATATAAACGGCTACACAGATTGCTATGAAAATTTCCGGAAAAGTTTATGAATACCCTGAGCAAAGGACAGGTTATGGTTTGTCTATATAGTTTTGGTATTAGTTGTCCATCACTGATTTTAGCATTTTATAGTTCCAAGTTGGCGATTAAACAAAATACTTAGCTGTATATTATTTTGAGGAGCGTTGAGAGTTGCATTCTATACAAGACTCAAAGAGGGGCACTTTTACGGTTCACTCTCGCATCAACCAACCGCACTTTAAAATATTATTTTATATCTTATATTTGAACTAGCAGAAGTAGCCGTTCTTTGAACGGTCTTCGGTATAAATAACCAGACGTTATCAATTTGGCTACTGCAATAGATAAATATATATATTAAAATGAAAGTTTGTCTGTTTTTTTTCTAAATTTCTACGGAAATTTGCGTTATTAACGCGTTTGGACTCTTTTATGACTGATGCGCACGAAAATAAAATGTGAGTCTGTATGACTGTATATAGAGATTTCTTCAAAAGACCATAGCGGGATATTTTAGTTGTACGCCCGTAGGCTTCCCCTCGAAAGGAAGACATACTGAAGGATTTTAACGCTCTTAAAATCCGATGACTTCAGTCGGGTTTGAAACCGCAATCTTGGGCATACCTGTTCAGAATGCTACTGGCTACGCCACCGAAGCAAATATTGAACAAGGAATCATTTCATATGGGATCTGAAGCCTCCATTTTCTATTTCGAACTCGAAAACATATTTCATATTCAATACGACGCACTTCACTGCTAACTAATAAATCAAACACAGATTAATTATATTTTGGTGAAGTCTTAGCTATTCTGCTTCTGCCAGTGGCGGCTGGCTGATAATTGTTCTGGGTGTTGCACAATATGCATTAAGGGGCGATGGGGGTTACGGTAAAATTCTGCTTGATACAGAAAACTGTATTCAATTGCGTGGTGAAACAAATGTACCTCATTCATTACGAATGTCGCATTTCAGGGAACATCACATTGCCATTAAATAGATTATAAGTTAGTCTACATCAGAACCTTCTCGAGAACATATTTCATATTCAATACGACGCACTTCACTGCTAACTAATAAATCAAACACAGATTAATTATATTTTGGTGATGTCTTAGCTATTCTGCATCTGCCAGTGGCGGCTGGCTGATAATTGTTCTGGGTGTTGCACAATATGCATTAAGGGGCGATGGGGGTTACGGTAAAAGTCTGCTTGATACAGAAAACTGTATTCAATTGCGTGGTGAAACAAATGTACCTCATTAATTACGAATGTCGCATTTCAGGGAACATCACATTGCCATTAAATAGATTATAAGTTAGTCTACATCAGAACCTTCTCGAGAACAAAACAACCTAAGTTACGTAGGCCTATATGCGAGGGTGAGAAAGAACACGTAAACTACATTGCAAGACTAGGTAGCATCGGCAGCTGACGAAGCATCACCGATGTCTCCGTCCGCGCCTCGGCTCCGTTGTTGCAATCAGTGGGGAACAACCAGCTGAGTTAACTGTTAGGATAGGACTTACTTGGTCTAGCATCTCTGCCATACCCTTCAGTATTGAGATCTGGTCGGTGCTTGGGCCTGGCCACCACCAAACGAACGAGCCCTCCTAGACAGTTGGCGCGCTTCGCCTTCTCAGGCAGTTCACAGTAACTTACTATAAGGTCTCCTGAATTATTAAAAAACAAAATTATGAATTCCTATAGATATAAAAGAAAACCTACAGTTTTTATTGCTAAGAATATTACTACGGTATTAACTTTTTTTCTTATATTAATCAGGTCGTTGTGCAACACTGCAACCTTATTACCGGCCACCACTGGCATCTACTGAAGTCTAAGGCCTGGATGTCTGATGCTTCACTCAGGACACGCTGATTTCAGGAATTTATGTGTGTTTCCTCATACCTTACGCCGAATTGAATTTTAACGCATAATGTTAAGGTGTCCAAATAGGGGTTTAAACCATGAAAACCTTTCCGTGGCTCAAGGCGAGCATACTACAAATCTAAAGGATAAAATTATTACAAAGGCATGGAAATCTGGTTGACCCAGGCCACCAGGCGATATGGTTCGGCTTCACATGATGATGGCTGCAGCTAGAGTGACAACAATCCAGGGCAGAAGCGTCAATGGTATTGCTCATGCACTTTCACAAGTACCAATAATGGGGATAGTTCTAAGAATTAACTCTGATAATTGTTACCGGGCTTTAAGCAGGTTTGTCTCGTAAATAAGAATGGCTGGCCGAGACTAATGCATGGACTTCAATTTAAACAGTATGCTGGCTTAAAATGTTCAGCAAGTGAGAGACAAATGTGGTTACAGTGACAAGGCCTAGCAATTAGATGATGATGATGACACTAGATGCCGGCCTATCTCCTTTTCTAACAAAACATGTACTAGACCTATAAGGGACATTATCAGTGATGAAGATAATGTGCTGAGACGTAACATGAAGACGAGGCTCATACACGGGTAAATGAAGCAATGCTTCAATGATTTAATGAGAAAATTTTCACAATAAACTATATCGAAGGATTTGATGAAGCACAAAAATAGTAAGAGTTTGAGGTTCTTTCCAAACTTTGTGAACCCAAAATCATAATAAACCTTTGAAAGTACTGTCAAGGTGGTATGACCCGTTCGAAATACGGACCCAAAAGGGTTGAGTTGATAGTAAACTATCCTTTGGTGGTTGGTTGGTTCCTCAGTTTGGGGCTGCGACAACGCAGTCATGTAGCACCGTGTACTTTGGGTGTGTGTAGAACCTATCTGATAACCGGTGTTAATTGTGATGGATGTATTAGTGTGTGTTATCTGTAATTCATGTAAGGACTGAAGACGATCAATTTCAAGTAGCCTACTTCATACTTTTGCTACCAAATGCTACCGTCAATGGCACCTAGCTGTGAAGTTGGCTACTAGATGCCACCGCAACCAGCACCTGGCGGCGAAAGTTGGAACTTAATAGAGCGTTAATCAAACCTAACCTACAAATTTAGATTCACACAATGGTAGTTAGAAACTTGTGTGTGGCTAAATTGTTAGGTTAGATGTCGTTGGAACGCTCTATCAAAAAGATCCAACGTTCACCTCTAGGTATCATTGATATCTGGTAGCGTAATTTGGAACTACTTGAAAGTGAACGGAACTTGTAGCTCACCCTAAGGCTGTCCGCTGGAAGCAGCTACAGACACAGACAAGCCGAACGTCCTCGGACAATCCCGGCACTTAAGGCCATACGATAAATAAATAAATAAATCTATATATATAAAAATCAATGTAACGTGATAGTTTGTCTGTCTGTGGGTATGTATGTCTCCTATGCGTTCATATACCATTCGTCCGATTGCGATGAAACTTGGGTGAGATGTTGAGTACACTCCAAGGAAGGTTTCTGACTTAGTAAATCCATTTTACAATAGGTAGCGCACGCGTAGATTCAACAAATGAGCGACGATGCGCGAAGCATTTCAACAATGTCCCGTATGTGTTCATATACCATTCGTCCGTTAGCGATGAAACTTGGGTGAGATGTTGTGTACACTTACGTGAAGGTTTCAAAATTAGTGAATACATTTCACAGTAGATAGCGCACAAGTAGATTCAACAAATGAGCGACGACACGCAATGCGTTTGAACAAAGTCCCGTATGCATTCATATACCATTCGTCCGATAGCTATGAAACTTGCGTAAAATGTTGTGTACACTGCAAGGGAATTTTCTGGCTTAGTACATCCACTTTACAATTGGCAGCGCACGAGTAGATTCAACAAATGAGCTACGACGCGCGAAGCATTTCAACAAAGTCACGTTTGGGTTCATATACCATTCGTCCGAAAGCGATGAAACTAGGCTGAGATTTTGTGTGCACTCCAGGGAAGGTTTCTAGGTTAGTAAATCCCTTTAAAAATAGGTAGAGCACGAGTAGAATCAACAAATGAGCAACAGCGCGCGAAGCGTTTCAACAAAGTCCCATATAATTTCATATACCATTCATCCGATAGCGATGAAACTTGGGTGAGATGTTGTGTACACTCCAGGGAAGGTTTCTGGCTTAGTACATACATTTTACAATATGTAGCGCAAGAGTAGAATCAACAAATGAGCGACGACACGCGAAGCGTTTCAACCAAGTCCCGTATGCATTCATGTACCATTCGTCCGTAGCTATGAAACTTGGGTGAGATGTTGTGTACACGTCATGGAAAATTTCTGGCTTAGTAAATCCACTATACAATATGCAGCGCACAAGTTGATTCAACAAATGAGGGACGACGCGCGAAGCGTTTCAACAAAGTCCCGTATAAGGTCATATACCATTCTGCCGTTAGCGGTGACACTTGGGTGAAATATGGTGGACACTCCAAGGAAGGTTTCTGGCTTAGTAAATACATTTCACAGTAGGTAGCACACGAGTAGATTCGACAAATGAACGACGACATGCGGAGCGTTTCAATACAGTCCCCTATGTCTTCATATCCCATTAGTCCGATAGCGATGAAACTTGGGTGAGATGTTGTGGAGACTTACGTGACGGTTTCTAACTTAGTAAATACATTTTACAGTAGGTAGCGCACGAGTAGATACAACAAATGAGTTACGGAGCGCGAATCGTTTAAACAAAATCAGGTATGCGTTCATTTACTATTCATCCGATTGCGATGAAACATTGATCAGTTATTGTGTACCCGCCAGGGAAGGGGACTTAGTAAATCCATTTCACAATAAGTAGCGCAAGAGTAGATGCAACAAATGGGTGACGACGCGCGAAGCGTTTCAATAAAATCCCCTATTGCGTTCATATAACATTCTTCGATTGCGATGAAACCTTGATGAGTTATTGTGTACACGCCAGGGAAGGGCTTCGACTTAGTAATACATTTCTCAATAGGTAGCGCACGAGTAGATTCAACAAATGAGTGACAGCGCACGAATCATTTAAACAAAACCCCGTATACGTGCATATACAATTCATCCGATTGCGATGAATCATTGATGAGTTATTGTGTACACGCCAGGGAAGGGTTTCGACTTAGTAAATCCATTTCACAACAGGTAGCGTACGAGTAGATTCAACAAATGAGTGACAGCGATGAAACTTTTGAAAGTTGTTGTGCACGCTTCCACGAATGGTTCTAAATTAGAAAATCCATTTTACGATAGCTTAGAGGCAGTTAACATGTTGTGTATCCAAAAGCACTTCAAGAAACAGAATTTCAACGCCAACACTTTCTTTGATTGGCATTGCAACGCATGCCGGGTACAGCTTGTAAATAAATAAATAAGTGGAAGGTTCATTTAAATACCATTAATCTATGACATGGGACCACCGGATTTAAATCTCCTCCGAAAGAAGATATACTGAGTTATGTTTAACGCTCTTAAAAATTTCGACGACTTCGGCTGGGTTTGAACCTGCAATCATGGGCATAGAAGCTCAGCATGCTACTAACTATGCCCCCGAAGTCACTAGAAAAAAGTGATCGTTTGCATTCCTATTTTTAGAACGAAATACTTACTTCTGTGACCTGTTCTTTCATTCACTTTCCGAAGCGGTGTACGTGCTTGCATGTAATTCAGTACCTATCATGCTAGATTAATGAATTTAGCAGCTATGTATTTCCTTTATGTTTAATTATCTTAAAATCAGTAAAATTTGGAGAACAGGCAGCTATTCAGGATTCCACCATGTTGCATGATTTAATACTTTGCAAACATTGTCACTTAGCATTTAGGAACAGATGTCGATGTGGGTTTGTGTGTCCCGCGACCTACGCCCGCTGAACTACTCAGATAGCGGCAGCGGAAGAAGCAATATCCCTTCGCGATTAGCCAAACAAGCGAGGAAGTCTCTCCAAGTTGAACTAACTAATTTCTGAGCAGCACCACCACCACTTCACCTTATCAAAGGTATAGTCGACGAGTTATTATAATGGGATGGTGTCACTGTTGCTGTATTCGCTTGAGTGTTCTTGAGATTGGGTAATGAGGCTAAGCATACGTATTAGCGGTGGCACAATGTCTCCATCGTCTATATAATCAAGTTGCTTGTACGGGATGAAGTAAATGCTAGAATTCAAATTTGTGCTAATCTACAGTAGTTTTGAACAAACATTGCTTGAATAAATTGCCCTCAACCAGCACACAATTGTATATTGCTCCAGCTGCGCGATCATAAGAGTCACCCTGGGAAACCTTCCTTTCTTAGACCTAAATTTACAAAGTTTCATCACTTCGGTTTTAACACAAGTGATAAATTATGCTTCAATTAAAGGTTGGTTCTTAAGTTTAGGGGCTGCGACAACGCGGTCATGTAGTCCCGTGTACTTTGGGTGTGTGTAGAATCTATCTGATAACCGGTGTTAATTGTGATGACTGGATTAGTGTGTGTTATCTGTTTTATAATTTAAGTACTGCAACTTAGAATTTTTCAAATAGTTCCTACTTTTGCCACCAAGCGCCACCGTCAACAACTACTAGGCCAAGTTCAGAACTTAGCTACCAGACGCCACCGCAGTCGGCTCTTGGCAACGAACATAGAAACCTAAGAGCGTTGTTTACATTCTTAACCTATCCAATTTAGCTTCACACAGGTGGAATTAGTGGAAGGTTCTTTAACATGCCATAAATCTATGACATGGGACCGCCGGCTTTACTTCCCCTCCGAAGGAAGGCATACTGAGGGATTTTTAGCGCTCTTAAAAATTCGACTGCTTCGGCCGGGTTTGAACCCGCTATACTGGGCTTAGAAGCTCAGCATGCTACCGACTACGCCACCGAAGCCGCTCGCTTCAATTAAAGAGATGATCCTCATGACTTGCTTGTGGACCATTGATACTCTACCTCCTTCTGATGTTCACGGAGATCCCAAAAATATTGAAGTCGTATATGTTGTGTATTGTTCCCAAACAATTAGGCTAATGCCTATTTGAGTGATTTAAAGGAAGATCCTCAACTACCTATACTGATGACCTTCTCTTTCACTTTATTAATACATATCACTGTAAAATATTAAAAGAGCCCTTGAAGTAGGCGATTTTTCATTCACGGAACTACTTCTTGCGTTGGCAAATATTCAAAAGTATTGAATATCTTAGAATGTACCGTGTTTGAATAACATTTGGTCATTCAGCGTTATATGTAGGTTTTGGGATATGTATGCTTGGCTTCAAGTTCAATCCAGTTAGAATTTAGTGGGCCCGAAAAAATAAGTACAAAGCAGAAAATCGGTAGCTACCCTAAGTGAAAATATAATTTTAAGGCTTCGGCATTAGTTGCAACCTGCTCCAAGTTCAGCCATACCGGGACAACTTGCGCTTTGTTCACAGATGGCAAGGGAAAAGTCATCGAGCTTTCTGTCACATGTACAGGCCAAGTTCCTGTCTAGACTCCCGCTAATTCAGTCACCCATAGACCATCGTCCGGTACTGTAATAGTATTTAGCTCTAAGCAACATGTAGTACGCTATTAGCCTACTATAAACTACACATCCTCTAAGCAAATGTGTAGCATCATACCAAACCAGTCGCTGCACTCTTCACTGCTGGTGATACACATACAGGGTCATTATCTATGTCCGCCCCGATAAACATGGCAAGCTAAGCCGGCTGTGACTGGCACAGATCGCGGGCGTGCGTACGTGGTTCAGCCGGTGGATGGCACCCTCCGCTGACTCAAATCGTTAGTTTAAACGTGTTTTGTCATTCATATGGACGTGTATCTGCAAAGCTTAGACGTTAGTGTTGCACATTTAGTGAGTATTGCGATTACTGTGATTGTTGGTTATGCCTAGACATCAATTCACATTGCGCGAACGTGTGTATATCCATAATTCGTATATGAAAAGCAGAAAATCTTGTTCTGAAACGAGACGAAAATTTCGAATTATGTTTCGAGGAAGACCTGTGCCTAATGGCAGTACAATTAGGAGGCTCGCTAAACGATTCAAGGAAACAGGCTCCGTAAATAATAAAAGATTTGACAGACATTCTTTCATCAGAAGATGTCAGGTGTGTGTTACAAAAGAGGGAGGACATTTTCAGCATTTCCTATGAGCACTGTAAGGACACATTGTTGAATATGTTTGGTAAAAGTCTGACAGTGCGCACCACCAACGACTGAACCGGGTACGCACGCCCGCGAGCTGCGCCAGTCACAGCCGGCTTAGCTTGCCGTGTTTATCGGGGCGCACATAGATAATGACCCTGTACAAAACCAATAAGGAAGACTAATTATGGCAAATATGACAATATCATTCAAATTTAGAGTTGTAATAGATACTGTATATAGGTATTTCTGGTTAGCCTGTCTGATATTATTGGGGTCACTGGGAGTTCATTCAGGAAGATACTTACCGTGCAGTGCTTTGGTTCATCAATATATTCTACTACTTCCTTGGCCACCATGATCACCAGATATTTCCTCGATAGACTATGCATGAGATTAATATGGTTATTGTATCTCTCATGATCAAGCACCGGTGATGAAGCTTGGGCAGTTAAGCATATACGTTGATCTAGAGCAGGCTATTCAACTTTTTCTGTTGGAATGCATTTGATATAGAAGTTTATACTGCAGAATTGGAGAGCCATACTCGTTACTAATAATAATACGCTAGCAGATTCATGTTCAGTAAAATACCACATCTTGTCTTATAACTATTGTCATTCGTCAAAGTGTGGCAAATGACTGTCCTTATGGTTGTGGTCAAGTCTTCTAATGTTCTTATGTCATTATAAGCTTGCAGTGTATTTGCTGATATTAGTGGACTTATAATGCATACATTATTAGGGAAAAAGTGCTAACTTATGAGGAGCATTAATTTATTGTGCAATATTTTTTTAAATATTGGGTTAAGGCTAAATGTCCCGACGCTTTGGTATGAATATATTTCAACAGATGGCAGCACAAGCGAAGCTGAATTTAATTATTTACTTTTGTATCGAAGGGGAACTCCAATCTGCGATCTGAAAACTGCTATGTACTCTGTCTAGTAGCAGAATTGATATTAATTCATTGCTTACTTTTTAATTTCAAAAACAGAAAAGTTGCTGTTTGTTTTTCAAATATCTGATTAAAATTCGAAAGAGACCGAGTAACACGAAAGTTGAGTTTTACTCACTGATTCCAAAGCCGCATCGAAAACCTAAATCGGTTGAATAGAATCGTCGGGATCACTTTGGGAAGTTTGTGAATAAAAGTGTTACTGTATTTGCAACAAGACGCGGCAGTAGAACAAGGTCATGAAGAGCGGGTTGGAGGAGGGTTAGGGGGAGGTGAGGGGAGCGGATCCCGAGTGATTTGAGAGAGCGACAACCTTGCCAGACGGTATGGAATGCCCGAGCATTTACTCCAATGTTGCGATTGACTGTGATGGTTAGTTCTGAATTATTGTCAAGGTCTGGATATTTCTGAGTGATCCTTTGATATTTTACCAGTTCCTAGTTACGACTTCTTGTTTTTAGTTCATCGATCTCATTAATTTCTTTTTGTTTCATTTATTTTACCTGCAATAGTATTATTTTAATGCCCGTTAGGTGTTCTATTTTCGGCACTTCATTTTTTGGACAGTATTTCTGGTAGAATAGATATATGTACATATAGGTAAGCTACGGCTGGTGGAGAGCATTACGGTCATTACGTATTTGTTGGAAAATGGAGCCACCACCAAAACCAATTCAAGGGCGTTCCACTAAACCCCAGGCGAGATTGCGTCTAAGTACCAAGAAAAGGAAACCAGGCCCTTAAAAAAATCCAAGAAAATTACCTCTTCACACCCGTAAGTTATTTTTCCTAGTTTATATTTGAAATTATATACTTCTGTACGCTTGCATTAGAGAATCTGTCATGCACTGAGCAGTTATGATTTCACTTATATTTTACCTGTAGCCTACATGTTGGATGACTAAACGTCACCCCGCAATCTGCAGGCTACATGGCTGAACAGCGCAGCGGTTGCTTGGTAGGCCTAGGCCCTTCATGGGCTGTCGCGCCACGGGTGTAGTTTGTTTTTACTTCTATTACATAAGTGTGAGAGTACAAAATCACGAACTATTCAGTGTCAACTCTTTTCAGAGAAGCAAGTTCGACTTCAAATGAAAACAATGCGTTGTATGGAAAAATAAAGGCGTAGGGATTGTGAAAATGGAATATTGGTTTCCGGAAATACTGGATTGGATTGGGATCCATAAAGACTGCAAACAGTACTTTTGAACTACCAGCGGGCAAGTTGAAGACAAACATCTAACTGCAACCAAATGTATGCGTTATTGCTTGCAGCCCCTAATTGCAAAAAGCTGCCAGCTAGTATCAAACACCACTAGCAATGCTGCCGAAAATAATATGTCGCTTGTTGCAAAATTAACGGGAGGTAAGCAGATCAATCGAGGGAAACGAGGTTCCTTCACTCATAGAACCAAAGATGCCGGGCTGGTCTTTCAGTTTGGGCCATCCTGGCACTATAAAACAATGCAATCAGTTTAGGGAAAAAATGCCATAATAGTGAGAAGGACACTGCACTCAGCCGAAAAACTTTATTTGCGTCGCGAGAAGGGAAAAGAATGTCCCGACAACAGTCTAATGAAATGGAACGTAGCCTACTGTCTCACGTGATTATGCAAACCGATCAATGCAGTTGGATTTCGATGAGGTACTGTTGAGAGAGTTTGTCTCCCATAAGTCCAACCCCTCGTCCACGTCGTGGGAGACGGGCAACGGCACAAAGTAGGGGATTGCCTGTAGGGGCGAAGTACAGTGGGGACTTCGTGTGCCCCGGGACCGTTACGGTAGCTGTGAAGGTCCTAAAGGAACCCTGAAAAGTGACGGCTAAAGGGGCTCTGGTGAAGCTACGATAGGCCCAGCAAGCCAGTAGTGGATAAAACCAAATGCTTTCAAAAATGGAACGAGCCTCGGACAGGATGGATTTAATAGACGACGACACGGCTGTACACACGGACTAAGATTTGGAACTTTAAACCTAAGAACGCTGACGGGGAAGGTGGAGGAGATAGTGGATATGATGGAAAGAAGGAAGTTGGATTTATTGGGATTGGCAGAAACAAAGTGGAAAGGGGAAGGAAGGAGAGTACTGAGAAAAGGCTATAGACTGTACTGGAGTGGGAACGAAGAGGGAAAGAGGAATGGAGTGGGAGTAGTAGTACGAGATGGTTTAAAAGAAGAAGTGAGGAGAATAAGTGATAGGATGATGAAAGTGAAAGTAGCACTGAGGGGAGAGACCGTAGAAATAGTGCAAGTGTATGCTCCACAAGTAGGCTGCGCTTCTGAAGAGAAGGAGGAGTTTGAAGAGGAATTGCAGAAGCAGCTGGTAGGAAGAAATATGATTGTTATGGGGGACCTCAATGCCCATGTAGGAAGAGAAAGACAAGGTTATGAGAGTGGTCTAGGACCAGAGGGTTGGGGTGGAAGAAATGAGGAAGGAAAGAGACTGTTGGACTTCTGCCAGAGGAACAGCCTGCTAGTTGGGAACTCCTGGTTTAAGAAAAGAGAGAGCCACACAATCACATGGTACAGTGATGACTTGACCAGGAAGTCGGTGGTCGACTATATACTGTATGAGAAAGAACTAAATAAGAACATCACGGACATCAAGGTTATACCATCGGAGAACCTGGATAGCGACCATCGATTGCTGGTAATGAACCTGAGAGGGAGTAAGGAGAAGAAAGGGACTGAGAACCAGGAAAGACGTATAAGGATATGGAAACTGAAAGAAGGGGATAGAAGGGTCGAGTACCTCAAAATGGTAAAGGAAGGAATTCCAACAGATGAAGAAAGAGGGGTGGAAGAGGAATGGGCTAGATTTAAGAAGACACTAGTGGGTGCAGCAGAAGCAGTATGTGGGAGGACAAGTAGTAAGAAGAGGTGGAAGGAAACACCATGGTGGAATGAGAAGACAAAAGATATAGTAAGGGAAAAGAATAGAGCCTTTAGGAGGTGGTATCAAAATAGGACGGTAGAGACAAGGGAAGAGTACCAGGAAAGAAAGAAGGAGGCGAAGAGAGTGGTGGCTGAGGAGAGAAGGAAGTGGATGGAAGAGTGGACAAAGATGATGGAGGAGGATAGTGAAGGTACAAAAAAGGTCCTGTATGGGATGGTAAAAAATAAGAGGTGGAAGGATCCTACGGATTATGTTAGAATGGTGAACAAAAGGGGACAAGAGATAGAAAATAGGGAAGAACTGAAGAAAATGTGGAAAGAATATTTTGAAGAACTTCTGAACCCAAATGGAAAAGATGGTGAGGAGGAAGAAATCGGGGAAGAGGAAGATGAACTGCAAACAGAAAAGGACTTAACATGGAAAGAAGTGGAAGATGCAGTGAACAAGATGAAAGGAGGGAAGGCACCGGGTGTGGATGAGTTGAGTGTGGAGATGGTGAGAGCAGCAGGAGAGGTGGGGATACAGTGGCTGTACCGAGTGATGAGGACAGCATGGAAGGAAAGGAAGACCCCAGAGGACTGGAAAAAAGGAATCATTGTCCCGATCTTCAAGAAAGGTAGTAGAACAGATTGCAGAAACTATCGGGGAATAACACTGATGAGTCATTGTGCAAAGATCTTCGAGAAAGTTTTGGAAAAGAGAATTAGGACAAGGATAGAAGGAGGGATGAGGGAAGAACAACATGGCTTCAGAGCAGGAAGGTCCACAGTGGATTTGATTTTTGCTGTAAGGCAGTTACAAGAACAGCACTATGAGTATGGAACAGATCTACTGATGGCCTTCCTGGACATTGAGAAAGCATATGACAGTGTATGCAGAAACAAAGTATGGAAGTCCCTGGAGGATAGAGGAGTAGAGAAATGGACTATAAAGAGGATAAAGGAGATGTACAAGGGAAGCGTGAGCTGTGTGAAAGTGGGAGGAGAGAGATCTGACTGGTTGGAACAAAGAAACGGCCTGAAACAAGGAAGTGCACTGTCACCGTTACTTTTCATTGTGGTGATGGATGACATAATGACCCGAGTGGCACAAGTAATTGGGGACGGAAAGATGAAAGCAATGGTGTTTGCAGATGATTTGATGATTTGGGGAAACAAGGAGGAGGAGGTACAGGAACAGTTGGACGTGTGGGAAGGAATAATACAAGGATATGGGATGAAATTTAGCATAAATAAGAGTGAGATGGTGATCACAACAAGGAAGAAGGAAAGAACCACAACGGGAATAACAATTGGTGGGGAACAGCTGAAGAAAGTGGAGAGTTTTAAGTATCTGGGAAGCCTGATACAAGATAATGGAAGAAACGATAGAGAAATAAATGAGCGGGGGAGGCAGGCAGAAGCATTTCGGAGGAGTGTGAGAAGCATGTTATGGAGCAAGGATGTCCCTCAGAACAGCAAAAAGATCATATATCGGACGTACTATGTCCCTATCCTGACGTATGCCTCGGAGACCTGGGTTATGAAAGGAAGGGAGAAGAGCAAAATACAGGCCAGTGAGATGAGGTTCTTGAGAAGCAGTATTGGAGCTACAAAGATGGACAGAATAAGAAATGAGAGGACCAGAGAATTAATGAAGGAGGAACCATTACAGGATGGTATAGAGAAATCTAGACTTAGATGGTATGGACATGTAAAACGAATGGAGGAGAAGAGGATACCCAGGAGAGTACATGAGACGAAGTGGGAAGGAAAGAGACCGAGGGGAAGACCGAGAGACAGGTGGCTGAAGGGGGTGGAAGAAAGCGTGAAGAAGAGAGGAGAAGACTGGACAAGGGTGGAGGCTGAGAGATGGTGGGAAGTCAGAAGACGTTGGAGAGGCTTGTGTTCCAAACAGACCCGGCCAGTGGCTGGAAACTGTGCAAGATGATGACTGTTGAGAGAGTTTAGTGATGAGAAGATCAAGCAACTAACGCTTAGCGAAGGCCATATACAAAAACTGGAAAAGGAAACAAGGGGCCAAAGGGAAAATTAAAAGTGGCACACAGCAAGAGAGGACAGACTTACGGCATCCAATTTTGGATATGTATGCAAGAGGAAACCTACTTCGAAATGGGCTCCAATAGCAAAGGACATTCTGTTCGGCGAATTTCACTCAAAAGCAATGCAGCATGACTGTGATAATGAGCGAATTGCAAAACGAAATTTAGAGGAGAAATCGGTTGAAAAGTCGAAGAATGTGGTCTTTTTGTACATAAAACTTAAGGTTTTTTAGGTGCCTCCCCAGACGGATTAATAGGAGACGACGCTATAGTCGAAATCAAGTGCCCTTATTCTGCACGGAATATGACCATACTGGAAGCCTGCAAAAAGCTAAAGTGATTTGTTTGGCAGAAAGTAAGCGAATAAAAGCCTATACAATGTCAAGAACAGTGCCATTCAGAAGAGAACAGATTGATAACTCTCTAACACTCACATGATATTTATTTCCAGAACCAGAGCCAGTTGGAAATAACATAGTGGAAAATATGTTATTTTGTGGTATGGTCGGCTAAGGACATTCATATAGAAACAATAAAGAAGGACGAAAAGTTCTGGAGACAAGAAATGCTTATGTAACTGACATTCTGCTACGAGAAAATCTTGTTGCCTGAGATCATTGATCCCAGGACGACCAGATCAATGGATATAAGAGAACCTGAGGTGAAGTAAAATACTGATTAGTGTGTGTAGATCATGAAACGTTATCTTTGATATGGAAAAAATTTAAGCATTGATTTCAAGAACAGGAAATACTTAGGTATAATATTTTTTGTTTGTTTGTAGTACGCTGTACTAGTGCTTGTGCTAAGAATTGGCAGATGAGAATATCTTAGGAACTTTAATTCTATATATGTACATAATAATTTTGCTCTTGGTATGCATTTTCATAATTCGTATATTGCAATAAAATGTCCTACATAAATGAACTTTTATTATTACTTCCGTGAAAATTGAAGTAATTTATAGTGATTGGCCTCACGGAGTCGTTTCAGATCTCACGAAAAAACAAGAAGTTCCGTGAAGAACTATACAGCCTAATTTTCATGCCAATGATTATTCTACAGTATATTAACCTATCTAGAATAATGACAAAATTAATTTGGTAATATCGAAATATCTAATTAGTTCAAAATATACTTGGTATGATGTAGCCTAATAGAGCACTACAGTTGGCAGCCCTGGTGACTGAATATATTCTTTGTTCCATCTCTTTAGGTACAGAATAAAAAATTTGGTTGAAGACCAATGAACGTTACATGCAGTTAGACACTGGGTCTATCAGCACGCGTAAAAGCATGTTGCCAACAATACCATACGTGTGCTGGTCAGAAATAATCTGAAATATTATGATATCTTGTTGTGCCAATTTTGGATGAAATCCATTTGTTAGTATAGAAGTTACATGTATTTTAAAATTGGATATATCAGCAGGCATAGAATCATGTTGGCAGCACTGCCTTGTATTAATTACTCCATATTAATCTAGAATGTCAGGTGCTATACGTGTGCAAAGTATAGAGCTGTTGGCTTGCATACTTTCTGATATATTGATATTAGGTTGAAAAAATATAGACAGCATTTATTAACAGTTGGCAGCCCTGATTGCTCTTAACAATACTTATAGTTATATCTGTTATGGTACACATAGCACATACGAAATTTGGTTGAAATCCAACTGATTGTACAGAAGTTACATGTATTTAAAAATTGGTACTATCAGCAGGCTTATAATCATGTTGGTAGGACTGACGTATATAAGTTACTCCATATTAATCTAAAATGTCAGAATATACGTGTGCATAGTTTAAAGCCGTTGGCTTGCATACTTTCTGATATATTGGTATTTGGATAAAAAAAATAGAGAGAGCAATTATTAACAGTTGGCCCTTGTGGCTCGTAAGAACACGCCTAATCATATCCGTTTATGTACAGATATTACATACAAAATTTGGTTGAAATCCAATTGATAGTGTAGAAGTTATATGCATTTAAACATTGGACCTATCAGGAGGCTTAAAATTATTTTGGTAACACTGTCATGGTTGGCCTCCTGGAAATTAAACTAAAATAGTGGTTATGTGAAGAACAGCCCACGTTCGTTCTCATAAACGGGAGAAAGCATCAGGCAAATGCCTGGACAAAATAACTACTGTGAAAGGAGCTATTAGACTGAATATTTTGGTTTAGGGGAGCGCGGCCTGGTTCTTTATCCTCAACTTTAAGTCTAAATTTAACACTGAACATTTAAGCATTAATATAATATAAACTTTATTTGTTGTTTGAAACAAGTGATAAATATTATACATTACTGGAAACCCCTTGGGTTTTAAAAATTAGTAGGTTGGCACAACTTGGTGCTATTTACAAGAGTTCATTTGAAAGACACACTATTTTTGGAAATAATTGCACTTGCAAGCAATATTAAAACCATTAAAACATAGAAAATAAGTGATAAAAATAGAGAATAAAAGAATGTAACTTATCTTCCGTTGCTATTTATGTTGACTAGAGAGGTTTCAGTGCTGCAGGTCGGCCGTGGCCAGAGCTTGCTGGTTTGGCAGTTGTAGTTTGTAGTTTAAGAACACTATACTTTGTGATTGCGATGTCCAGCATCCCGAAATAAAGTATCGGCTTGAAGAAGGTTTCTTCTTTAGAACCAAAGTACACTGAAGAGCGAAAGTAACAAGCAAGCTTTCATCATGCGTAGCGGTGAGAACTGTAATCTGAGCCTTGCAACAGCTCATCTAGTTGTGACATTGATGCGTAGTAATCTCCAGCGTATCGGTGTGACGTGCTGAGTACACCGTCTTACTGTAGAAGCATGCCGTCAGGTATCTGCCCCATGGAACGAAGCTTTGGAAGACACCATGAAGTGATGCGGTAATGCGGTACTGGCGTACTGGATCTGGCGTACTGGATCTGAATCTTGAAGAGGAGAACCGCTTCTTAAATAGGGCGTAGAACAATCGAGAAATTCCACTGGCTGGCGGCGTCTGATTGGTCAAAGCGGAGATGTGACGACAATCCTTCACGTAGCGGCTAGCGAGAAGCTACACCTGGCAGTAGTGAACTTGCGGCTCGGAGAGTCAACATCTATGAACAGGCTGAGGTATGTGTCTTAGAAATTTTGTTCGTTACGAGTGATCACTCGAGAATTACATTATATATTATAAACATAAATGTGATTAAATACATTAATAGTTCGGTGGTCTCAAAGCATTTGACCGACAAATGCGGCATAAGAAAACAACACATTAAAAACATCACGAAAGTGATCATGCTCCGAGACCCCCGAAAGAAAACAATCAAAGAATCATCTGGAAAAAACATGAACAACAATGAAAGAGGATGACACTAAGCCTCAACAGGCAAAATAGCAACCATAGAAATTGGTCTAGTATAGACTCCTTTACTAGTGAGAACATCTACAACTCTCACATGCCTATCACGACCTAGATGGCAGTGAGTTACCCTACCAATATTCCATACGAGAGGGGGACTTGGATCTCGCAAAAGAACCATATCTCCCACTCGCACATCAGGCTGGGAAAGCCGCCACCCCTCTCTCCTGTTAAGTGAGCCGAGATACTCCAGCTTCCAACGGCGCCAAAAGGAGTTTCGCAAAGATTCTAACTTTCTCCAGAAAATAGGCAACCCGAGATCACAACGTCGACTCAGCAAAGGAGGCGTAGAAGCTAAAGAACAGCCTATTAAAAAGTGACCAGGTGTTAAGGGAAGAAGATCCTTAGGATCGTTAGACAAAGGCGTGAGCGGCCTAGAATTTACGATACCCTCAACCTGAATAATTAAAGAATTGAATTCCTCATAGGAAAGGATGGCTGAACCAAGGGTTTTCTTCAGCTGTCTCTTCGTGAGCTTTATGCAAGATTCCCAACGACCACCATGATGGGGGGCGTAAGGGGGAGTGAAATGCCATTTGAATCCCTTAGCATGAGAAAAATTAGAAAACTGTTCCTTAGCAGAAGGGGAGGTAAGCGCAGTTTTCCAAAGATCAAAAGTACTAACAAAAAATTTTGCGTTATCTGAAAAAACCTCGGAGGGAACACCCCTTCTAGCGGAAAATCTAGAAAAGGCTGCTATAAAATAAGGAGTAGAAGCACTTGTAACCAACTCAAGGTGAATGGCTCCTGTCACCATGCACACAAATAAAGAAATATAAAGTTTACCTAACAACTTTCGCTTAGATAAGGGGGAATTAACTTGATAGACATAAGGCCCAGCATAATCGATACCCGTAAGGGCGAAAGGCTTACTAGGTTCGGAACGAAAAGATGGCAAGTTTCCCATAATTTGCGTGATTGGCGGGGGCTTAGATTTGAAACAAGGTATACATTTCCGAATAACAGAAGAAACTTCATGAACACCATTAATGAGCCAATATTGCTCGCGAATTAAACAAAGCAAAGTGCGGGTGCCAGTGTGCAAATTCTGATAATGAAATTTCTTTACGATGAGAGTAGTAATAGGATGTCTAGAAGGGAGAATAATGGGATGTTTTTTCTCATCTGAGTAACTAGAATATTCTAGCCTGCCCCCCACTCTTATTAATCCATCTTGGTCCAAAAAAGGGGTGAGAGGTAACAGCCTACTAGACTTTGGTAAAGCTTTTTTGCTTAAAAGCGTCTGATACTCAAGAAAGAATACTTCTTGTTGCATAAGAAACAAGATTCTACGAGTAGCAAATTCCAATTCCATTTTAGTGAGAAAGGGTTGCGGTTTCACAGGCTGATCAAGAACAAGAAATTTCCATCGAAATAAATATGCTACCACACGAATTAATTTATTAAATGAAGAGTACCGTTGAAAAAGACTAGTAGCAATAGAAGTTAGAAAAAGGGAAGCGGTAACAATGCGAGCATCAGGAACATCTTCTGCGAGTGGATTAGATGAACGAGGCCAACAAGAGAAATCCTGACTGAGCCACGCCGGACCATTCCAGTATAATTTAAGAGAAATTAATTTCTTGGGCAAGCAGCCACGTGAAATTATATCAGCGGGGTTTTCTATCCCCGGAACATGATTCCATTGGTCAAAATGAGACAACTCTTGTATTTTAGAAACGCGATTAGCCACAAAAGTGGTCCAATGTGAAGAAGGTTTTGAAAGCCAAGCTAACACGATGGAAGAATCACTCCAAAACCATGTGCTCGAAAATTTCAAATTTAAACTGATTTTTAATTTACTGACTAATTCCACAGCCATTACAGCAGAACATAATTCCAATCTAGGCAAAGATATGGATTTGAGTGGGGCTACCTTTGATTTTGCGCAAATTAAATTGGAAAATCCGGGTAAAGTATTGGAAGAGCGGCCTACTAAGTAGGCGCAGCAACCGTATGCCTTTTCAGAACTATCTGCAAATACGTGCAAATCGAAATACTGACATGAAAGGTCCGAAATTAAAGTGCGGGGAATAGAAATTTGAGAAAGATCTAACAAACTCTTGCGGTATTTCAACCACTCATCCAAAAGGGGGGAGGGTACCTTATCATCCCAACCAACTTTCAATAACCAAAGTTTTTGTAAGAAAATTTTTGCAGTAATAACCACCGGAGCAATGTACTGCAAGGGATCAAAAACTTTCGCTATTTCTGATAATAATTGCCTTTTCGTTTGAGGGTGAAACTCAGATAAGTGTACCTGATAGGAAAAGGTATCTGAAGAAGGAGACCAAAAAACACCCAAGGTTTTAATAGCTGATTCCTCAGTAGGAAGCGCAACACATTGGTCAACAGGAGTTACTTGTGAAAAGTTAGATAAAAAGTCGGTTGAGTTCGAGTTCCACTTATGAAGGGTAAACCCACCACCGGAAAGAAGAGAGTTTAAATCTTCACAAACAAGAAGTGCGTCAGAGATACTAGGAAAGGAGTACAGGAAATCATCTACATAAAATGCAGTTTTCAAAACTTCAGAAGCTAGAGGATGAAAAAGATGACCATCTTGTTCTGCCAACATGTGAAGAGATCGTATTGCGAGAAAGGCAGACGGCTTAAGACCGTATGTCACTGTTCTTAAACGAAATATTTTTATAGGTTTTGCATTGTCATCTCGCCACAAAATTCTTTGCAAATCACGTTGTTCTGAATTTACTAGAATTTGCCTATACATTTGCTTGATGTCAGCAAGAACAGCAATGGGGAATAGACGAAAGTTAAGTAAAACTGAAGTAAGATCTGTCTGAATAGCGGGTCCAGAATGCAGAGTGTCATTGAGAGAAACACCATTAGCATCTGGAGATGACCCATTAAAAAACTACTCTTATCTGTTCTCGGGTGGAAGAATTTTTCCAAACTGGATGATGATTAAGATATACTATTTCTTTAGGAGGATTACTAATTTCTCCAGATTTTGGAACTACTTCCATGTGATTCGCTGATTCGTATTCTTCCATGAAGGAAGTATACTGAGTTTTTAAGAGAGCATCTTTTTTAAAGCGATTTTCAATTGCGAATAAAGCTTTGAGAGCTCTGGAATGTGATTCTGTAATAACAGGGGGGTTAAAAATGCGAGGAAGAGTAACCACGAATCTGCCTTCAGTAGTGCGAACAGTGGTTTCTACGTAGTGTGTTTCACAGATCTCATTATTGCGAGAATGAGATGAGGTGACTTGAATATCCTCAATGTCCCAGAACTTAATTAATTCTTGATTTAAATCAGCACCAACAAAATAACAATGAGATTTTTGTTGAACGTGGTTGCGGTATATTTGCCCAGTGGCAATCCAACCGAAATCAGTTCTACGAAAGAAAACATCACGGGCAACTTTAACCTTTTCCGGATGTAAACATTGCCAAAAAATGCTGGCACTTAAAAGAATTTCTACAGATGAAGCTCTGTTGAAATTCGGATCTGCAAGTTGCAAATGATGCGGAATATTCCAACCCTGGACTTGAAAAGAAGTAATGGAGGTGTCATTACCTATGGAATTGATAATTAAAAAATCTAAATTTAAATGAATGCCGAGATTATTGGAATCTTTTACATCCACTTTAGCATAACTCAGAGATTGCGATTTGGAACCATTAATTCCTGTAACTTCTATAGAAGTAGGGCATATTTGTAGACCTAACTTGCGAACTAGCGATTCACTGATAAAATTGTTAGTTGCAGCATTATCTAACAATCCCCTTACAGAAACCCATTTTCCGTGAACATTCTTCACTAGAATTTGGACAGTGGACAATAAAACTTGAGTTTTACTGAACGAAACAGAGCTTTGAGTAAAAGACTGAGCGTTATTCGGCAAAGTCTCAGAATGAGATTTAGCGGATGAACTATTGGTTGCTGATGACCGCGATCTTTCATGCCTATGCAGGAGAGTATGATGCTTTGCTTTACAGTGAAAACATAACCGTTCAGAATGACAATTGCTTATCATATGTGTCCCTGATAGACAATTGAAGCAGTGCTTGTGGGTGGTAATTAATTTGCGTCTTTCATCCACAGATAAAGATTTGAATTGAGCGCATTGGTACAAGTTATGTGGTTGTTGACACAAAACACAAGCTTGTGCTTGATTGGAAGACCGAATATTGGTAGAAAAGGCATGTGACCTTAGTACTCTCTGCGTGGGGCTGATGTCCTTACTATTAGAGGAAGGTTTGAAGGTAGAGCTACTCTTTTGGCTGGCTACAGCAGAGAGAATTTGGCATTTCGCCTTTAAGAATTTAATAATAGCTTCATAGGTACACAATGAATGTTGCGACAGATCTGCTTCCCAATCTTTTAAAGTTTTAGTGTCTAATTTAACAGAAATGAGATGAATCAAAAATAGATCCCAATGGTCAACTGGTTGGTCCAAATTGGCAAGCGCACGAATATGAAGTTCTGCAGCATCGATCAGATTACGAAGCGAGGCAAGATTATCAGCTTGAACAATAGGTAAATTGAATAAACCCTGTATGTGACGTTGAGTTTTTAAACGAGTGTTCCCAAACCGATCTCTGAGAAGTGCCAAAGCTACTTCATAATATTCATTTGTCAACGTAAGCTCTTGGATGAGTTTAAGTGCGTTGCCTTGCAAGGACAAACGCAAATAATGAAACTTCTGTATTGAAGGAAGAGAATCGTTTTCGTGAATCAATGAATTGAATAATTCAAAAAATGGTTCCCATGTAGCTTCATCTCCGGTAAATTTAGGTAATTCTATTTTCGGTAATATAACACGGGAAGGAAAAGAAGAAGATTCTGAAGGAGTTTTCTCCTGCTTTTCCCGCAATGTTAAACTTCTTAAAAGCTGCTTTGCGTCTGCAAACCCCTTATAATATAAATTTTCAACCTCGGAGCGATCACTTTGCTGGTCGGGATATTGTGTCTCAATATTACTTTGGATCTCGTCATACTTTTCAAAGGCCTGTTCATAACCTTTCAGTCTTTGAGAAATTATGTCACTATTACGTTCTTTTTCCGTGAGCTCATATAGAAAAGTGCGAAAACGCGTGAGTTTGCCCTTGACCGAAGCCCTCGCATTAATGAGTTATTCGTCAATTGGCATTGTGAAAGTTTGTTGTGAAAGTACTCACGACTTCCCTGTGAACTCGTACAACAGCCTGCCAGAAGAGAGAGAAAGCAGCCCCTCCAACGGTTAAATGTGGAACTTGTTTTTGTGTCTCCTCTTCCAGTGCCAAGCATGAACTCCGAGCTGAAACTTTCCAAAAGAATTAGAAATCACCATTTTTGAACAATTTATACACTTAATGTTCAGTATGAGAGATAAATTTTGTTAATTAGTTCAAATATTAATTTCTGAGAAAGGTTCAATATACAGACTTGCTTCAACAAATGTTTACAAAACGCACTCCCGGTTATCGGCTCCATATGGTTATGTGAAGAACAGCCCACGTTCGTTCTCATAAACGGGAGAAAGCATCAGGCAAATGCCTGGACAAAATAACTACTGTGAAAGGAGCTATTAGACTGAATATTTTGGTTTAGGGGAGCGCGGCCTGGTTCTTTATCCTCAACTTTAAGTCTAAATTTAACACTGAACATTTAAGCATTAATATAATATAAACTTTATTTGTTGTTTGAAACAAGTGATAAATATTATACATTACTGGAAACCCCTTGGGTTTTAAAAATTAGTAGGTTGGCACAACTTGGTGCTATTTACAAGAGTTCATTTGAAAGACACACTATTTTTGGAAATAATTGCACTTGCAAGCAATATTAAAACCATTAAAACATAGAAAATAAGTGATAAAAATAGAGAATAAAAGAATGTAACTTATCTTCCGTTGCTATTTATGTTGACTAGAGAGGTTTCAGTGCTGCAGGTCGGCCGTTGCCAGAGCTTGCTGGTTTGGCAGTTGTAGTTTGTAGTTTAAGAACACTATACTTTGTGATTGCGATGTCCAGCATCCCGAAATAAAGTATCGGCTTGAAGAAGGTTTCTTCTTTAGAACCAAAGTACACTGAAGAGCGAAAGTAACAAGCAAGCTTTCATCTTGCGTAGCGGTGAGAACTGTAATCTGAGCCTTGCAACATCTCATCTAGTTGTGACATTGATGCGTAGTAATCTCCAGCGTATCGGTGTGACGTGCTGAGTACACCGTCTTACTGTAGAAGCATGCCGTCAGGTATCTGCCCCATGGAACGAAGCTTTGGAAGACACCATGAAGTGATGCGGTAATGCGGTACTGGCGTACTGGATCTGGCGTACTGGATCTGAATCTTGAAGAGGAGAACCGCTTCTTAAATAGGGCGTAGAACAATCGAGAAATTCCACTGGCTGGCGGCGTCTGATTGGTCAAAGCGGAGATGTGACGACAGTCCTTCACGTAGCGGCTAGCGAGAAGCAACACCTGGCAGTAGTGAACTTGCGGCTCGGAGAGTCAACATCTATGAACAGGCTGAGGTATGTGTCTTAGAAATTTTGTTCGTTACGAGTGATCACTCGAGAATTACATTATATATTATAAACATAAATGTGATTAAATACATTAATAGTTCGGTGGTCTCAAAGCATTTGACCGACAAATGCGGCATAAGAAAACAACACATTAAAAACATCACGAAAGTGATCATTCTCCGAGACCCCCGAAAGAAAACAATCAAAGAATCATCTGGAAAAAACATGAACAACAATGAAAGAGGATGACACTAAGCCTCAACAGGCAAAATAGCAACCATAGAAATTGGTCTAGTATAGACTCCTTTACTAGTGAGAACATCTACAACTCTCACATGCCTATCACGACCTAGATGGCAGTGAGTTACCCTACCAATATTCCATACGAGAGGGGGACTTGGATCTCGCAAAAGAACCATATCTCCCACTCGCACATCAGGCTGGGAAAGCCGCCACCCCTCTCTCCTGTTAAGTGAGCCGAGATACTCCAGCTTCCAACGGCGCCAAAAGGAGTTTCGCAAAGATTCTAACTTTCTCCAGAAAATAGGCAACCCGAGATCACAACGTCGACTCAGCAAAGGAGGCGTAGAAGCTAAAGAACAGCCTATTAAAAAGTGACCAGGTGTTAAGGGAAGAAGATCCTTAGGATCGTTAGACAAAGGCGTGAGCGGCCTAGAATTTACGATACCCTCAACCTGAATAATTAAAGAATTGAATTCCTCATAGGAAAGGATGGCTGAACCAAGGGTTTTCTTCAGCTGTCTCTTCGTGAGCTTTATGCAAGATTCCCAACGACCACCATGATGGGGGGCGTAAGGGGGAGTGAAATGCCATTTGAATCCCTTAGCATGAGAAAAATTAGAAAACTGTTCCTTAGCAGAAGGGGAGGTAAGCGCAGTTTTCCAAAGATCAAAAGTACTAACAAAAAATTTTGCGTTATCTGAAAAAACCTCGGAGGGAACACCCCTTCTAGCGGAAAATCTAGAAAAGGCTGCTATAAAATAAGGAGTAGAAGCACTTGTAACCAACTCAAGGTGAATGGCTCCTGTCACCATGCACACAAATAAAGAAATATAAAGTTTACCTAACAACTTTCGCTTAGATAAGGGGGAATTAACTTGATAGACATAAGGCCCAGCATAATCGATACCCGTAAGGGCGAAAGGCTTACTAGGTTCGGAACGAAAAGATGGCAAGTTTCCCATAATTTGCGTGATTGGCGGGGGCTTAGATTTGAAACAAGGTATACATTTCCGAATAACAGAAGAAACTTCATGAACACCATTAATGAGCCAATATTGCTCGCGAATTAAACAAAGCAAAGTGCGGGTGCCAGCGTGCAAATTCTGATAATGAAATTTCTTTACGATGAGAGTAGTAATAGGATGTCTAGAAGGGAGAATAATGGGATGTTTTTTCTCATCTGAGTAACTAGAATATTCTAGCCTGCCCCCCACTCTTATTAATCCATCTTGGTCCAAAAAAGGGGTGAGAGGTAACAGCCTACTAGACTTTGGTAAAGCTTTTTTGCTTAAAAGCGTCTGATACTCAAGAAAGAATACTTCTTGTTGCATAAGAAACAAGATTCTACGAGTAGCAAATTCCAATTCCATTTTAGTGAGAAAGGGTTGCGGTTTCACAGGCTGATCAAGAACAAGAAATTTCCATCGAAATAAATATGCTACCACACGAATTAATTTATTAAATGAAGAGTACCGTTGAAAAAGACTAGTAGCAATAGAAGTTAGAAAAAGGGAAGCGGTAACAATGCGAGCATCAGGAACATCTTCTGCGAGTGGATTAGATGAACGAGGCCAACAAGAGAAATCCTGACTGAGCCACGCCGGACCATTCCAGTATAATTTAAGAGAAATTAATTTCTTGGGCAAGCAGCCACGTGAAATTATATCAGCGGGGTTTTCTATCCCCGGAACATGATTCCATTGGTCAAAATGAGACAACTCTTGTATTTTAGAAACGCGATTAGCCACAAAAGTGGTCCAATGTGAAGAAGGTTTTGAAAGCCAAGCTAACACGATGGAAGAATCACTCCAAAACCATGTGCTCGAAAATTTCAAATTTAAACTGATTTTTAATTTACTGACTAATTCCACAGCCATTACAGCAGAACATAATTCCAATCTAGGCAAAGATATGGATTTGAGTGGGGCTACCTTTGATTTTGCGCAAATTAAATTGGAAAATCCGGGTAAAGTATTGGAAGAGCGGCCTACTAAGTAGGCGCAGCAACCGTATGCCTTTTCAGAACTATCTGCAAATACGTGCAAATCGAAATACTGACATGAAAGGTCCGAAATTAAAGTGCGGGGAATAGAAATTTGAGAAAGATCTAACAAACTCTTGCGGTATTTCAACCACTCATCCAAAAGGGGGGAGGGTACCTTATCATCCCAACCAACTTTCAATAACCAAAGTTTTTGTAAGAAAATTTTTGCAGTAATAACCACCGGAGCAATGTACTGCAAGGGATCAAAAACTTTCGCTATTTCTGATAATAATTGCCTTTTCGTTTGAGGGTGAAACTCAGATAAGTGTACCTGATAGGAAAAGGTATCTGAAGAAGGAGACCAAAAAACACCCAAGGTTTTAATAGCTGATTCCTCAGTAGGAAGCGCAACACATTGGTCAACAGGAGTTACTTGTGAAAAGTTAGATAAAAAGTCGGTTGAGTTCGAGTTCCACTTATGAAGGGTAAACCCACCACCGGAAAGAAGAGAGTTTAAATCTTCACAAACAAGAAGTGCGTCAGAGATACTAGGAAAGGAGTACAGGAAATCATCTACATAAAATGCAGTTTTCAAAACTTCAGAAGCTAGAGGATGAAAAAGATGACCATCTTGTTCTGCCAACATGTGAAGAGATCGTATTGCGAGAAAGGCAGACGGCTTAAGACCGTATGTCACTGTTCTTAAACGAAATATTTTTATAGGTTTTGCATTGTCATCTCGCCACAAAATTCTTTGCAAATCACGTTGTTCTGAATTTACTAGAATTTGCCTATACATTTGCTTGATGTCAGCAAGAACAGCAATGGGGAATAGACGAAAGTTAAGTAAAACTGAAGTAAGATCTGTCTGAATAGCGGGTCCAGAATGCAGAGTGTCATTGAGAGAAACACCATTAGCATCTGGAGATGACCCATTAAAAAACTACTCTTATCTGTTCTCGGGTGGAAGAATTTTTCCAAACTGGATGATGATTAAGATATACTATTTCTTTAGGAGGATTACTAATTTCTCCAGATTTTGGAACTACTTCCATGTGATTCGCTGATTCGTATTCTTCCATGAAGGAAGTATACTGAGTTTTTAAGAGAGCATCTTTTTTAAAGCGATTTTCAATTGCGAATAAAGCTTTGAGAGCTCTGGAATGTGATTCTGTAATAACAGGGGGGTTAAAAATGCGAGGAAGAGTAACCACGAATCTGCCTTCAGTAGTGCGAACAGTGGTTTCTACGTAGTGTGTTTCACAGATCTCATTATTGCGAGAATGAGATGAGGTGACTTGAATATCCTCAATGTCCCAGAACTTAATTAATTCTTGATTTAAATCAGCACCAACAAAATAACAATGAGATTTTTGTTGAACGGGGTTGCGGTATATTTGCCCAGTGGCAATCCAACCGAAATCAGTTCTACGAAAGAAAACATCACGGGCAACTTTAACCTTTTCCGGATGTAAACATTGCCAAAAAATGCTGGCACTTAAAAGAATTTCTACAGATGAAGCTCTGTTGAAATTCGGATCTGCAAGTTGCAAATGATGCGGAATATTCCAACCCTGGACTTGAAAAGAAGTAATGGAGGTGTCATTACCTATGGAATTGATAATTAAAAAATCTAAATTTAAATGAATGCCGAGATTATTGGAATCTTTTACATCCACTTTAGCATAACTCAGAGATTGCGATTTGGAACCATTAATTCCTGTAACTTCTATAGAAGTAGGGCATATTTGTAGACCTAACTTGCGAACTAGCGATTCACTGATAAAATTGTTAGTTGCAGCATTATCTAACAATCCCCTTACAGAAACCCATTTTCCGTGAACATTCTTCACTAGAATTTGGACAGTGGACAATAAAACTTGAGTTTTACTGAACGAAACAGAGCTTTGAGTAAAAGACTGAGCGTTATTCGGCAAAGTCTCAGAATGAGATTTAGCGGATGAACTATTGGTTGCTGATGACCGCGATCTTTCATGCCTATGCAGGAGAGTATGATGCTTTGCTTTACAGTGAAAACATAACCGTTCAGAATGACAATTGCTTATCATATGTGTCCCTGATAGACAATTGAAGCAGTGCTTGTGGGTGGTAATTAATTTGCGTCTTTCATCCACAGATAAAGATTTGAATTGAGCGCATTGGTACAAGTTATGTGGTTGTTGACACAAAACACAAGCTTGTGCTTGATTGGAAGACCGAATATTGGTAGAAAAGGCATGTGACCTTAGTACTCTCTGCGTGGGGCTGATGTCCTTACTATTAGAGGAAGGTTTGAAGGTAGAGCTACTCTTTTGGCTGGCTACAGCAGAGAGAATTTGGCATTTCGCCTTTAAGAATTTAATAATAGCTTCATAGGTACACAATGAATGTTGCGACAGATCTGCTTCCCAATCTTTTAAAGTTTTAGTGTCTAATTTAACAGAAATGAGATGAATCAAAAATAGATCCCAATGGTCAACTGGTTGGTCCAAATTGGCAAGCGCACGAATATGAAGTTCTGCAGCATCGATCAGATTACGAAGCGAGGCAAGATTATCAGCTTGAACAATAGGTAAATTGAATAAACCCTGTATGTGACGTTGAGTTTTTAAACGAGTGTTCCCAAACCGATCTCTGAGAAGTGCCAAAGCTACTTCATAATATTCATTTGTCAACGTAAGCTCTTGGATGAGTTTAAGTGCGTTGCCTTGCAAGGACAAACGCAAATAATGAAACTTCTGTATTGAAGGAAGAGAATCGTTTTCGTGAATCAATGAATTGAATAATTCAAAAAATGGTTCCCATGTAGCTTCATCTCCGGTAAATTTAGGTAATTCTATTTTCGGTAATATAACACGGGAAGGAAAAGAAGAAGATTCTGAAGGAGTTTTCTCCTGCTTTTCCCGCAATGTTAAACTTCTTAAAAGCTGCTTTGCGTCTGCAAACCCCTTATAATATAAATTTTCAACCTCGGAGCGATCACTTTGCTGGTCGGGATATTGTGTCTCAATATTACTTTGGATCTCGTCATACTTTTCAAAGGCCTGTTCATAACCTTTCAGTCTTTGAGAAATTATGTCACTATTACGTTCTTTTTCCGTGAGCTCATATAGAAAAGTGCGAAAACGCGTGAGTTTGCCCTTGACCGAAGCCCTCGCATTAATGAGTTATTCGTCAATTGGCATTGTGAAAGTTTGTTGTGAAAGTACTCACGACTTCCCTGTGAACTCGTACAACAGCCTGCCAGAAGAGAGAGAAAGCAGCCCCTCCAACGGTTAAATGTGGAACTTGTTTTTGTGTCTCCTCTTCCAGTGCCAAGCATGAACTCCGAGCTGAAACTTTCCAAAAGAATTAGAAATCACCATTTTTGAACAATTTATACACTTAATGTTCAGTATGAGAGATAAATTTTGTTAATTAGTTCAAATATTAATTTCTGAGAAAGGTTCAATATACAGACTTGCTTCAACAAATGTTTACAAAACGCACTCCCGGTTATCGGCTCCATATGGTTATGTGAAGAACAGCCCACGTTCGTTCTCATAAACGGGAGAAAGCATCAGGCAAATGCCTGGACAAAATAACTACTGTGAAAGGAGCTATTAGACTGAATATTTTGGTTTAGGGGAGCGCGGCCTGGTTCTTTATCCTCAACTTTAAGTCTAAATTTAACACTGAACATTTAAGCATTAATATAATATAAACTTTATTTGTTGTTTGAAACAAGTGATAAATATTATACATTACTGGAAACCCCTTGGGTTTTAAAAATTAGTAGGTTGGCACAACTTGGTGCTATTTACAAGAGTTCATTTGAAAGACACACTATTTTTGGAAATAATTGCACTTGCAAGCAATATTAAAACCATTAAAACATAGAAAATAAGTGATAAAAATAGAGAATAAAAGAATGTAACTTATCTTCCGTTGCTATTTATGTTGACTAGAGAGGTTTCAGTGCTGCAGGTCGGCCGTTGCCAGAGCTTGCTGGTTTGGCAGTTGTAGTTTGTAGTTTAAGAACACTATACTTTGTGATTGCGATGTCCAGCATCCCGAAATAAAGTATCGGCTTGAAGAAGGTTTCTTCTTTAGAACCAAAGTACACTGAAGAGCGAAAGTAACAAGCAAGCTTTCATCTTGCGTAGCGGTGAGAACTGTAATCTGAGCCTTGCAACAGCTCATCTAGTTGTGACATTGATGCGTAGTAATCTCCAGCGTATCGGTGTGACGTGCTGAGTACACCGTCTTACTGTAGAAGCATGCCGTCAGGTATCTGCCCCATGGAACGAAGCTTTGGAAGACACCATGAAGTGATGCGGTAATGCGGTACTGGCGTACTGGATCTGGCGTACTGGATCTGAATCTTGAAGAGGAGAACCGCTTCTTAAATAGGGCGTAGAACAATCGAGAAATTCCACTGGCTGGCGGCGTCTGATTGGTCAAAGCGGAGATGTGACGACAGTCCTTCACGTAGCGGCTAGCGAGAAGCAACACCTGGCAGTAGTGAACTTGCGGCTCGGAGAGTCAACATCTATGAACAGGCTGAGGTATGTGTCTTAGAAATTTTGTTCGTTACGAGTGATCACTCGAGAATTACATTATATATTATAAACATAAATGTGATTAAATACATTAATAGTTCGGTGGTCTCAAAGCATTTGACCGACAAATGCGGCATAAGAAAACAACACATTAAAAACATCACGAAAGTGATCAAATAGTATTATCTACATGTGTGCCAATTTTGGAATAGCTCCCATGTATACCTTGCAAGATATCCAACATGGAGCTCAAATTTCTAGTGCGTTTTTTCAGCAGTTGGTAGCACTGACATCATTTTCAAATATGGACGTGAGATATTCCGGTGCACATGTTTACTCATACTAAATTTGGTTTTGATTGCTGCAGCCGTTTAGGAGTTGATAGGGGGGGACACACACACAGCCAGACAGACAGAAGGACAGACAGACAGACAGACAGAAGGACAGACAGGCAGACACACATTTGCCCGATCTCATAAGACTACTTTTTCCTCATTTTTGCAAAATGTGAAAAGTAGGCTAATAAAGAGAATTAGAGCCCCATCCCTGACTCTAATACAGTTGCACACACAATCAACTACATTGGACTGATGATGATAATGATAATAATAATAATAATAACGTTATTGGTTTTACGTCCCTTTAAATTACTGTGGCGTTTAGAGACGCCGGGGTGCCGGAATTTAGCCCCGAAGGGGATCTTTAACGTGCCAGTAAATCTAATGACATGGCTCCCTCGCATTCGCGCACCCTCAAATGGCAACTGGCTGCACCAGGATTCGGTCCTGCAACCTTGGGAACAGCAAGCGAGAACGTTACCGCTGAGCCACGCTGCCAGCCAAAGGGACTGATGACCAAGATGTCCCAAGCCCCTACAGTGTACTATTATCAACAAGAATGTTTGAGAAAATAAGAAAGGAATCTCTACAAACACATTGTGTCAACGTTACATATTGTGACACTACTACAGTATAATTTTATTGCAAAAATATTGTTCCACGACTAGGCACTTATACATGTAACTTGCCGAACTATAATATTTATGACAAGAGGAAAACAACTCCTTCCTGCCGTCAAATAGTTCCCTTCTCCCTCCGCCCTGTCAGCGGGTTCATCATTTTCCTTGCGCAAGAGAACTCGAGAAGCCGTCCCAAGCTAAATCTGTCGATTCCATTCACCCGATTTTAATTCTGAAAAATGCATTGGAATCAGGAAATAAATCTCCATTTACGTATTACCAGGTTGTTTCATATTTTAAGCAGAGATATAAAAAACTGTTAGTAACTTTTTTGTTTTCCACATTTTTTTAAAATGCATCGAATTAATATCAATGCAATTGCAGACAAATATACATAGTGGTTTTCAGATCGCAAATACGAGCTTTCGATCAAGAGAAAACTGAAAAAAGAAATTGTCTCACTTTGGTGCTGCTACGTGGTGTCAGAATTACAAACTAAAAAACGGGACATTTAGCCTTAACCCACTTACGCTGTGCATAGTTGAGACTGGAACTGTCAGGAGAACGGAAGGTCAGTATGCCAACGCTTAATCGATTAGCAATATTTATTTAAGTTTCCAATGATTCTCTTCTTGTGTAACGATATAATAAAATAATTCTGGGCTGGACGTGCATAGGTATTGTACTCTCTGTATTGCAATTGTTGTTTCATTTCCGGACTTGTGTGTAGACTTTGTCTTATAATTTGTGTCCATACATTATTTGAATCATTCACTCGTGTCAGGAGAATATATTAGCAAGGAAGCAGTTTTATAAATAAATAAATTGTTTATTTTCATTATATTCTACCAGTCCTTTCCAAAGTGTCAAAAGTCACATGGTGAGGTGCTATCTGCATTACCAGAATACTAAACAACAAGTAATTCCGTGACGGACTAAAGAGCCTACTTTTCTTAAAATTTAAGATTCATGCCAATCTATTGTACCCATTTCCACATGAGCACACTATATAGACCTATCTGCAATAATAACGCTATCAAGTTCCTAATGCCAACATTTCTAAGTAAGTACTGCAGTTTGAAATACACCTAAACTAATGTAGCCTAATACAGTAACTTACTACAGTTGGCAGCCCTTGTGACTCTGAATATATTCTTAACTCCATCTCGTAAGGTATAGAAGGAACATACAAAATTTGGTTGAAGTCTAATGGATAGTATGGTCGTTACATGCTGTTGGATATTGGATTTATCAGTGCGCGTAAAATCATGTTGGGAACAATGTCATGTATGTGATGCTCATAATTAATCTGAAATATTAGGATCTATTATAGCCTAGTGCCAATTGGTAATAATTGTTAATATAGAAGTTACATGTAATTAAATTTGAAACTATCAGAAAGCTTAGAATCATGTTGGCAGCACTGAGGTATGTTAGATACTCCAAATTAATGAAGAAAGTCAGGTACTATACGTGTGCAAAGTTTAGAGCTGAAGGCTTGCATACATTTCTGATATATTGATATTAGGATTAAAAAACAAATAGAGAGAACATTTATTAACAGTTGGCAGCCCTGCTGGTTCCTACGATTACGCATAGTCATAACTGATATGGTACACAAAGCACATACGAAATTTGGTTGAAATCCATTTGTTAGTATAGAAGTTATATGTATTTAAAAACTTGACCTATCAGCAGGCTTAGAATCATGTTGGCAGAACTGATGTATATAAGTTACACCGAACTTGGGTAGAATATCAGGTACTATACGTGAGCAAAGTTTAGAGCTGTTGGCTTGCATGCTTTCTGATATATTGACATTGGGGTTAAACAAATAGAGAGAACATTCATTAACAGTTGGCAGCCCTGATGGTTAATACGATTACGCATTGTCATAACTGTTATGGTACACAAAGCACATACGAAATTTGGTTGAAATCCATTTGTTAGTATATAATATATATGCATTTAAAAACTTGACCTATCAGCAGGCTTAGAATCGTGTTGGAAACACTGATGTATATAAGTTACACGAAACTTGGGTAGAATATCAGGTACTATACGTGAGCAAAGTTTAGAGCTGTTGGCTTGCATACTTTCTGATATATTGACATTAGTGTTAAAACATAGTGAGAGCATTTATTAACAGTTGGCAGCCCTTGTGGCTCTTTAGAATACGCACATACATATCTGCTGTAGTACACATAGCACATAGGAAATTTGGTTGAAATACAATCGATAATATAGAAGTTACATGCATTTAAAAATTGGACCTACCGGCAGGCTTAGAATCATATTGGCAAAACTGGCATGTATGAACTTCAGGAAATTAATCTGGAATGTTATTATCTATACGTGTTCCAATTTTGGAATAGTTCGCATGCATAACTTCTGATATATCCGACATAGAGCTGAAATTTCAATTGCGATTTTTCAGCAGTTGGTAGCACTGACGTCAATTTCAAATATGGTCGTGAGATACTCAGATATAGATCTTTACTCTTACCAAATTTGGTTTTGATATCTGCAGCCGTTTAGGAGTTGATAGGACACACACACACACACACACACACACAGCCAGACAGCAGGACACACAGACAGAAGGACAAACAGACAGACAGACAGAGAGTTACACATTTTCCCGGATCGATCTCATAAGTCTACTTTTTCCTCATTTTTACAAAATGTGAAAAGTAGGCTAAAAATGTTATGTATGTGAGTACAGTATATATACTCTCGGATATCCAGTCTAATGTGGCGGAACGTCAAGCCGGATAGGCCGGAGTTCTATATTCTCTCTTCCGATCCAAGCCGTACCATTAAAAGCAGCCATTTATTTATATATTTATTTATATATTTATTTCAAAACCCAATTTAATTAATTATTTTCTGTATGTACTATTAGATGATGATTATCGTGTACGTTCATTATGCAAATGTTGATTTCGATCGCATGATTAGAACACAAGAAATAAAAACTCAATTTTCGAAATTCGCACAGCCGCCATCTTGAGGTTATGTAAACAATTGAACTAAATTAAATACTAGTGCATTACAATGTGTATAAACATTTGCTGTACCAAGTTTCATTGCGATTGGACCATTTAATCGTGAGAAAAGTCTATTTAAACTTTCAAATTCGCTTGGCCGCCATGTTCGTTTTGTAGTTAACCGGTTTTTGAAAGTCTCATAAATGAACTTTCAGTAGTGCCCTTTATCTCCGTACAAAATTTCATGGTGATACCGGTAATAGTTTCAGAGATATAGAATGCCGGTGAAATATTTCGCACAGCCGCCATCTTGGAGTTATGTGAACAATTGAACATAGTTAGATGTCGATGCATTACAATGTGTATAAACATATTCTGTACCAAGTTTCATTGCGTTTGGTTGGTTAAATCGCGAGAAACGTCTATTTAAATGCCGCAATTTCGCATGGACACCATGTTGATTTTGTAGTTACCAGGTTTTAAAATGTCACATAAGTGAACTTCTAGTAAATCCCTTTATCACCGTACCAAATTCCAGGGTGATATCGGTAAAAGTTTCGGAGATATTGAATGCTGTTGCAATATTTCGCACAGCCGCCATGTGGGATTGGTGAAACGTAACAAAATTTGAAGGGCACGGTCCGAGTCGCCCGGAATAGTGCTATGAACATACCGAGTTTCATTGAAATCGCTCCAGCCGTTTAGATGTTATTAGGAGGGGACTCACAAAAATCCATCACACACACACCATCACACACACACACGCACACACAGACAGACACACGGACAAAAGATGATCTCATAAGCCTGTTTTTTTTTTCATAAATGAAAATAGGCTGAAAATGATGTACTGGGATATTCGAGGTACGGTACGTCTAAAAAGGTCGGTGTGTGAAACGATTACACAGAAGTTACGAAATAAATACTGTATCTTTCGCAGTCTACGAAGTATTCTGCACTGCCCAAAATACACTTTTCAAACTAACTTCAAATAAGGGGCAGATGACCTCGTAGTTTCTCCCCTTAAAATAACAATAACTAACTAACTTCAAATATATTCTATTAGGTCTATATCGTCCCACGGACTCGTTCTCATTCGTCCGCGCTAAGTAGGACGTTATAGTGAACTGTCAGATATCTGGAATAAGATTAAAATATATTATTAATAATTATTAATTATATTATTACTAGCAACCCGACCCGGCTTCGCCCGGGAACAGTTATGAATGCATTACGTGATAAGCGCCTTTCTTATGTCAATGAACAACGACCAATATCCGCTTTACGTCTCGGCATGATGGGTTAAAATCACTGACAGTGCACTGGGCAGTGCAGAATACATCGTAGACTGGACTGGACTATTGTCATGCATGTGCAACAAATTCTTGTCAGATGTAATTTAAGAATGGCGAGGTACATGAAACACAAATGCCCCTTCCGTCCAATCTTAACTTGACTGTGAATTTTGAGGAACGAAAAGTTCACAGGCGAAATTAAGAGAAGCCAAGTTGCACTTCCAGGGAAACTCCAAACACAACCAATCTTCTCTAAAGTTTCTAACTCAACACGACTCGACAGTTTGCTGCTGGCTGTATCTGGGGCAATAAGCTCGTCCGCTGGCTAAGCTGTAACTGGGGTGATAGACTCGCCCCTAGGTAGCTCGTAAACTGTCGCATCAGTAACTGAATGGAGATTGTTGGAAGAAATGAAAACGTGAAAACACTTATAGTAGGCGATGTATTGAAGATAGAGATATGCTCTTCCGGGATTTTTTGTAGAACTTTTCATGCTGAACAATTCTTACATTCATAGTATATAGATATTTTTAACGGTTTGCCCAGCGTAAGCTTAAAAAGCGCACGGACACCAGTTTCTTTTTCGACCTTTTCACTGAAATCGTTAGTGCTTGACTTCCTTTGGTCATAAATAAATTATTTTCTACAGAAATCTTCCTCGAGATATCCTCTACAGAATGGTAAAAACCGCATCAAAATCCATTCAGCCGTTCTCGAGATTTCCCGTAACATCCAAGAATCGGGGACTTTGTTTTATACTAAGTAGAGATTATACGCCAAACAGTAGACTATAATTTAATATAATATAATCCCCCTTCCGTCCAATCTTGAATTGACTGTGAATTTTGCGGAACGAAAAGTTCACAGGCGAAATGAGAGTTGCACTTCCAGGGAATCGCGAGGTGAATGAAACTCAAGTCCCCCTTCCGTCCAATCTTAACTTGACTGTGTTTCACAGGCGAAATGAAGAAAACCCGAGTTGCACTTCCAGGGAAACTCCAGACACAACCACCCTTCTCAGAAGTCTTAACTCAACACGACTCAACGTTTTGCTGCTGGCTGTATCTGGGGCAATAGGTTCGCCCGCTAGCTAGGCTGTAACAGGGATGATAGACTCGCCCTTATCTAGCTCGTAAACTGTCGCCTCAGTAGTTGAAAGGACATGGTTGGATGAAATTATAACGTAAAAACACTTATAGTGGGCGATGTATTGAAGATAGACCTATGTGTTCGCGGACTTTTTTGTAGAATTTTCATGCTGAACAATTCTTACTCTCAAAGTATTTATATATTTTTAACGGTTTGCCTAGCGTAAGCTTACAAAGGGCTCGGACGCCAGGTTTTCTTTTCGACTTTTCCACTGAAATCGTTACTGCTAGGCTTCCATAAACTAGATATTTTCTACAGAAATAATCCTCGAGATATCCTTTGCAGAATGGTGAAATCCGCATCAAAATCCATCCAGTGGTTGTCGAGTTCACCCGTAGCATCCAAGAATCGGGGACTTTGCTTTATTAGGTATTAAGAAATCGGTTTTGAAAGCCTTTGTCTGCAGCGTGGAACTCTATTGAAGTGATACATGGACTGTTGAGCACCAGAAAAGAGGAAAATTGAAGCGTTTGAAATGTGGTGTTACAGGAGAATTATAAAGATCATATGGGTAGATGAGGGAACAAATGAAGAGGTATTAAGACGAGTGAAAGAGGAGAGATGTTTCTGGTGACTATTATTGAAGAGAAGAGATGGGTTGGTAGGATACGTACTGTACTAAGACACCCAGGAATACCAAAGTTAGTTATGGAAGGAAGGGTCGAGGACAAGAACTGTAGGGATAGACCAAGGTTAGAATATGTTAAACTGATAGCCTCGGATGTAGGGTGTGGTAGCTATGTTGAGATGAAACGGTTAGCTCAAGAAGGGGATGATTGGAGGGCTGCATCGAACCAGTCAGAAAACTGAAGACTCAAACAACAACAACAACAACATTATTATTATTATTATTACCGACAGCGGTAGCTACGCTCACTCACGCGCAGTGCTAGGCCATGCGGTCAAGTCATCACCAGACTCGGTAGACGTGGGTTCGAGCCACACCGTTGGCGGTTTATTTTACGTGGCTTCCCATTTTTAATTCCATGCATAGCTAGGATGGTACCTTCTGACAGGCAATGGCCACTTCCTTCCACATTCTTGCCCAGTTTAATTCATCTTCATTCATTTCATCTCTAATTAGCTCCAGTCATGACGATGGCGTCAGAAAGGACATCCGGTCGTAAAATCCTCCCTACACATAGACCTACATCTCATTTTGTCGATGACCCCGTCGAAAACGGGAATAATATGGGGTACACATAGGCTATATTATTATTATCATATTACTGTCCGTGTTAGGAAGCTCATTCAGTTAATATAATAACGACTAGTGGGCCCGTGCGAGCTTTCGCAACGTGAATGTAGGTATATGGGGTAGTAGGGAAGAATGTGGGAGAACGAAGTTTTAAATATTGAAGAAATGTATTTATTGATGTTAAACGGCAAACGTACATGAGAAGAACACAAAGAATTATGTAGAACAGTGTTTTGTACTTGTTACAGCACCTCTTTGTAAACAATATTCGATGTTACTACGAATTCATCGGTTATTGTTTGCTCGGGAGTTTCTTCTACAGCAATTTTTACATTTGCAAAGGATTGAACCCTAGAGAAAGCCTTGGCGAGTACACACCGGAGCCTTCTGCTGAGGGACTCCTCACCTAGAAGTACGCCGCGCTCCCACCAGATGGCTGCCACCGCTGCGCTGCCCTGCGCTCTAGCAGCAGGCTCGCCAGTTTACGGTGCTCCCATTGTAAATGTACATTTTTAAGGTATTTATCTAATTGTGAGGCATTTAAAGAGGAAGTGAGTGCGTTTCTGGCACACATTAGTTTATGCGGAACCTGTAGGTACCCCATATGTGTAGGTTGGTGTTAACAGGACCTTATTTTCGGTACAAAACTGGAATGGGACCTTAGCAGAATAATATAGGGAGGATATCCTTGACAAGAAGTGTCTCTGGCAGCAAGACACACTCATATCTCTGCTAGCAGTGAACTATATCACCAGTGAAATCCTTACGATCTGTAATCACGAGGTAATTACCAACCTGCAGCGAGGAATTCATTACAGTAATAAAGTTCTAAATTGAACCCATTATTTTGTTACTATCAGTAATATACAGCAGTTGGCTACATGATTATGGACTAAATAACCATAATGGAATAAATGGGTTATCACATTACTGTTTAAAGTACAGGCACTAAATGCAACTCATTTTGACTTTCTCTGATGTTAAAGCCTGGAGTGTTGCCAATTATCTACTTATCGATAATAGAAACAAGTTATTAATATTGTAAAATGAACAAGATGAAAGTTACATTATCGTTAGGACTCAAACCCAAATCCCCTGCTTTCTAGGCAAGTACGAACACAGATTACCCCACGAACGGTCCTTACCCTAAATTAGCTCTTTGTCTACTCTTCATTTAATGGCAGAAGCTTTGTCTGACGATAATCATACAGTCCTGTAGCTGGTGTATTATCTGATCCAGACTGAAAATTTTAGATTCATCGAAATGACTTGAGGGTATAGCTTCAACTTTAAAGCGATGAGATATGAATGAGCGAGTGCCGTCGGCAGGGCTGGATTTACCAATAGGCCCCATAGGTCCCGGCCTAGGGGCGCACCATACCGAGGGGCGCAAAATTAATTCGCATTTCTCTTTGTCAAAAAATTTCCGTAAAATGTTATAGACTACAATACATGTATTTCGTATAATTTTATGATTTAAATTAAACTTTCCAAAATTTTGTCACTTTTCCCACTTATATTGTGGCCATCATTATCCAACAAATGTTTTGCAACAGCAGAGTTTTCGACTTCAGCTTTAGAACAGAAATGTTTTATGATATATTAGGAGAAAATATAATTCTTGAATATTAATATCAGTTTAATTTGAATAATTCATTATGCGTAGTTGTAGGTTGTATGATGTAGTATATGTATATCTGAATATGTTGTTACGGCTGTGAGTTTGTTTCGTCGCCTCGCCGCGTGAGTCACAGCTGCCCCGGGCTATGCTCTGCCTCTGTGTGTTACCTGCGCCTTACGCAACGGGCTGCTAAGACAAAGGGATGGTCCAGAATATTCGTGACCCAGCTAGTGATGGAAATCTCGAGAAGCCGTGAATCCTGAACGATTCTAGAAGCATTCACTGAATCACCAGCCTGCTATATAAGCGGCCTCATCAGCGAGGGAGGGACAATGTTTTTGAGCTAGTGCGTGTTTTACCTGAGCGACAGTAGTGTGGTGACGTGACTTGTGAAACCCAAGTGAGGCTATTGCATGCAGTGAAGTGCTGTGTGAATTGCGAAACCCAGTGAGATTCTTTCCGAGTCTGAGGAGCAGTGTGTAGCAGACTCGTAAGTAACATAACGGTAGTTTGTGTACTCAAGGGAGTGTACAGGTATTTCGGTGAGTGAAAGACTGGCTAGACACAGTTCAGCCTAATTAGTGAACGGACAGCTGCTCGAGAGAGTGAAAGGGAAGTGTTCCCAGTCAGCGAGGAACTAGAGCGAGATACTAATTGCTTGTATCTGTTTATTGTGTGGTGTACTGTAACTTGCTAAGACCTCCAATAAAAATTATTTCTTTCTTTTGGAGGACCATTCTTTTGTGCTTCTACCCACCGTAATCCAGTTAACGAAAGTGCCACAAGGGGTGGCACGTAACAATATGTAAGAGTATAACGAGTCTTAAATGGTTTAAACTTATTTTAATATTTTGTTGTCCTATTTATTTTTAATTTATATATGCAAATTTAGAAACAGTTGTTTCTCTCATTATTCTAATTTATTTAATTGATTTTACTTCACGATAGCCACATTAAAATAAAAATTTCCTTCTCAAAGACCTTTCTATGGACTAAATTCTCCCTCGTTCACCATGGTATGAAGAGGGGGCGGCAAAAACCCAAGGGCCTAGGAGCGTATAAAATCTAAATCCGGCCCTGGCCGTCGGGACTCGAATGTGAAAGTTCGAATGTTTGGTTCAGGCTAATGCTACTAGAGTGTGCGATAATCACCGAGAAAATGCATAGTGTTCTTGTCGTTCATCGTTGTTCGCTATTGCTACCATACCTAGTAGTAACTTATATTATCTAACAGTCGGCTTCGCCGAATCGCTTGCGTGGTTCAGCTCAGCTCAGCTCAGCTCAGCAAACGAATGAATTAAACCGTATTTTTCAGTACTGGAGTTAAGTTGGTAGGAGTTTTACCAGAGGTGGCTGCTGTGGCACGCTCATAGAACATTTCTTCTATATTAAAATGTATAATATGTATTAAAGGCTACATAGATTTGTTTATTGAGTTTATTGATGCCGTATATTTTATTATAATGCTGGTCTTATACCAAAAGTTATTTATTTCAATAATTGGAAAATCTACTTAATTTAAGGAAGAGTTCTGAGATGGAAAGGATCAGTAGTATTACGCTATATCAGTTCTTCATGGAACTATTTGTAATATCTAGTTGGTTTTTCTCATACATGAAATCTCAAGATATAAGCAAGTAAATTTATTTTTGTCGTGTAGCCTCTTGGGAGGCCGAGTGCAGGTCATTCTAGTGAACGCCCGTGGGCGAACTGCACGTCCGAATGTTGATGAAGTGATGAGGACGTCACATACACCCACTCCCCGGGCCAGAGGAGTCAACTCCAGGAGATTAAAATCCCCGATGGCCCGGCCGGGAATCGAACCCGGGACCCGTTGGGCCAAAGCCTAGTGAGCTAACCAATTCGCCATGGGGCTGGACAATCACGTCCTAAACACTAATGGTTACTCTACATGTACCCAGTGGGTAATTTGTTCATCATATTTCGGGCTCTAATGCTAAGGCGTAAGACATTCAGTAGCTTACTGTAGACGGAACTCCAATGTCTAAATGCATTTATGTGTTAAGTAGGACGAGCGTCAGACCATCATGGGCTGCCAAAGTAGTGCCCTATAATGGATTTATGCTCGTTATTTCTTTAGTTTCAATGGACAAGATCCGGTTGATTGTTGTTTAGCCGCAATGGGCCCCACTCATCCAATCGAGTGTTAAAGGGTATATCACTCTGTCGTAACCGTCCTGGATGCCATTCTCCTTCCAGACACTTTGTTTCTTCAATACCAGGGTTCTTCGGAGATTGGGGAATATATGTATTGCGCAGCACCTTGGACCACAGGTAAAATAGATTGTTGTTGTCTATTAAATTTTGGGGCATTGTGACATTTTAGTCACATAACCTAGTGTGGAATTTCCTTGCTAGCCTGTGTTATTGTGATGGCTGAATTAATGTGAGTAATGGTAATCGACTCCAGAAATGTGAAAGGAGACGGTCGTGGGCGTAATTTAGGCACCCTACCGATGTATGCTCGGAAGCGAATTGGGAAACCACAGCAGTCTACATCTACTGTAGGATAGCTGAGGTGGGAATTGAATCCTTCTCCTTTGAATTTTGCCTCATGAGGCTGAGTGTACTCCATTTCAACCCCTAGATCAGAATTAAATTATTTGGCAGCACTGATTATCTAACCTGAACCTCTGGGGTGTATGAAAATGATGCTAGCCACTGCGCCACGACATGGTCGGTAAAATAGGAGTACAAGGTGACTCACTATATCCAAGTGGATTACCGTACAAAAATAGAGGTGGCCAATGTGTTAGGGACCGCTGAGCTGCTCATATTAATATAATAATTATATTTTATTATTATTATTATTATTATTATTATTATTATTATTATTTATAACAATATTATAATAATTACTTCTGGATGGTTACCGAGCTGATATCTCTTGAAATAGAGCTATTTATGTCCATAACTCAAGATCGTAAAGAGGCAAGAGGTTGAAGATATAGATTAGGTATAGATTAAGATGCGAGATTGGCAGAATGGATAGAATTCCTATATTGGCACCTGCAGTCCATAATCAGGAAATCCGTTGGTTAAACGTAATTCATCACAAGTGAATTCAGGGATGTTGCCAAAATTCAAATCTATGGCAACTTTCCCAATATTAAACAATCACAATTATACTTGGTATATTGTCTTTCATGGCCAGTGAATTATAACTCAGTAATTTTTCTAGGTTTGTGCCGTGTCTTGTGTGGGGTTTCGCGAAACAAACCTAGAAAAATTGCTGAGTTACAATTATACTTGTTCAAACACTACAGTGGAATTTATAATATTGTTAAGCCTAGTAATTACTTAAGGTATCTGGCCTCGATCACCCGGTCAATGTTAAAGTGAGAAAGGCTGAGTCCGGTGATCCAGAAAAATGATCCAACCCAAATCCTCTGAACTCTGAACTTACCGAGTGGCATAAACTTACATTGGAACGTTTCCAACAATTTTTTGACTAAGCATTCTTACAAGCAGCGTTTTTCTGGCAATGTATAGATGACACTAGAGTCCCTATATACGAAGATGACAACACTGGTTGCCATGGTTACTATGACCTCGGGGAAATTGGAGGCGCAAATTTCCAGATAGACCCCCAGTTCAAATATATATATGATAAAACTCTAGAAACAATGAAAAGGAAACTGTTCTGCATGATAAACAAGTAGTTCCGTGAAGAACTATTCAGCCTATTTTCATATATCCTACTTACTTTAATTGTCTCTATCTACATTGTAGATATTGAGAACCGACTAAATATTTTGGATGGTCGCCACGTTGGATTTTATATATGTAGGTCCTAGAGTTATGTACTGTTACATGAAGATTATTGTGTACGTGTAGCATTCAAACTTCAATCGCATGATTAGCACTCAAGAAGTAACAAGGATATTTTAAAATTTCGCACAGCAGCCATCTTGTGGTTATGGAAACAATTGAAATAAATTAGATGCCAGTGGATTAACGTTCGTATAAGGATTTACTGTAGCAAGTTTCACTGCACTCGGATGGTTAAATTGCGAGAAAAGTCCATGTGAATATTTATACTTCGCGCGTCGCCGCCATGTTGGATTTGTGATCACCGGGTTATTTAATGGCCTATAGATGAACTTAAGTTCATTGCCCCTATGAACATTAAAAAAAAATCAGTTTGATTGCTATAATAGATTCGTAGATATTCAGAGCCGTCTAAATATTTCGGATGGTCGCCATATTGGATTGTTAAATGTACAGGCCATAGAGTCATGTACCATTAAAGGAAAATTATTGCGTAGGTTCTTTCTTCAAAGTTTCACACCGATCGCATGATTACAACACAAGAAATAAAAACTTAATTTTAAAATTCGCAAAGCCGCCATCTTGAGGTTATGTACACTATTGAACTAAATTAGATACCAGTGTATTACAATGTGTATAAATATTTCCTGTACCAGATTGCATTGCGTTTAGAACATTAAATCGCGAGAAAGGTCTATTTGATATTTTCAAATTCGCATGGCCGCCATGCTCGATTTCTAGTTAACCGGTTTTTGAAAGTCTTATAGACGAACTTCCAGTAGTGCCCTTTATCTCCGTACAAAATTTCAGGGTGATACCGCTAATAGTTTCAGAGATATAGAATGCCGGTGAAATATTTCGCACGTCCGCTATCTTGTGGTTATGTAAAAAATTGAGCCAAGTTAAATGTCGGTACATTACAATGTGTATAAACATATACTGTACCAAGTTGTATTGCGATTGGTTGGTTAAATCGCGAGAAACGTCTATTTAAAAGTCGCAAATTCGCGTGGCCGCCATGTTGGTTTTGTAGTTACCAGTTTATGAAAAGTCACATAGGTGAACTTCTAGTAGTTCCCTTTATCACCGTAAAAAAAGTCCTCTCGGCACGCCGGAAGGCGGAGGTACATTTTACCGGGCAAACTTGGGGATAGGTGAAAATAGGCAGAATATGCAGGTTTTCGTAGAAAGATCAGACCTCATTTATTGCGAGAATTTTTTTTATAATTTGAGCTTAATTAACTTTGTGTTTCATCATTTTATGCCTATTATAAACATTTTATTGTCTTATGGTGACGGTAACCTCCTTGTCATTTGGGGTCCATTTTTAGCCTACTTTTCACATTTTGAAAAAATGAGGAAAAAGTAGACTTCTGAGATCGGGCATATGTGTGTCTGTCTGTCTGTCCTTCTGTCTGTCTGTCTGTCTGTCTGTCATTCTGTCTGTCTGTCTGGCTGTGTGTGTGTCCCCACCCCTATCAACTCCTAAACGGCTGCAGCAATCGAAACAAAATTTGGTAGGAATAAAGATCTATACCTGAATATCTCACGGCCATATTTGAAAATGATGTCAGTCCCACCAACTGCTGAAAAATCGCAATTGAAATTTGAGCTCCATGTTGGATATCCTGGATGGTATGAATGGGAGCTATTTCAAGATTGGTACACGTATAGATAATAATATTGCAGTTTAATTTCCTGGAGGCCATACATGGAAGTGTTGCCAAAATGATTATAAGCCTGCTGATAGGTCCAAATTTTAAATGCATATAACTTCTACATTATCAATTGGATTTCAACCAAATTTCGTATGTGCTATGTGTACATAAACAGATATGACTGAGCGTATTCTTAAGAGCCACCAGGGCTGCCAACTGTTAATAAATGCTCTCAATTTATTTTATCCAAATACCCATATATCAGAAAGTGTGCAAGCCGACAGATTTAAACTATGCACACGTGTAGTACCTGACATTCTCTATTAATTTGGAGTATCGTATATACGTCAGTGCTAACAACATGATTCTAAGCCTGCTGAGAGGTCCAACTTTAACTACATGTAACTTCTATACTATCATTTGGATTTCAACCAAATTTCGTGTGTGCTATGTGTACCATAACAGATATGTCTATGCCGATTCTTAAGAGTAACCAGGGCTGCCAACTGGTAATAAATACTGTCTCTATTTTTGTTACCCTAATAACAATAATCAGAAAGTATGCAAGCCAATAGCTCTAAACTATGCACACGTATAGTACCTGGTATTCTCTATTAATTTGGAGTATCGTATATACGACAGTGCTACCAACATGATTCTAAGCCTGCTGATAGGTCCAATTTTAAAATACATGTTACTTCTATACTAACAAATGGATTTCATCCAAAATTGGCACAACACGAGATCATAATATTTCAGATTATTTCTGACCAATACATGTATGTCATTGTTGCCAACATGATTTTACGCGCACTGATATATCCAAGGTCTAAATGCATGTAACGTGCATGCTATCCATTGGACTTCAACCAAATTTTGTATTCTTTACCTTAAGAGATGCAACTAACAATAGCCTATATTCAGTCACGAGGGCTGCCTACTGAATGCTCTATTAGGCTACATTATACCAGGTATATTTCGAACTAATTAGAAATTTCGATATTACCAACTTAATTTTGTCCTTATTCTAGATAGGTCTATATAGATTGGCAAGAATCTTAAATGTCAAGAAAAGTAGGCTCTTTAGTTCGTCACGGAACTTCTTGTTAAACTTGTGGTCACACTGTCCTGATGCTATGATGATGATAATTGTTGTTTTAAGGGGCCTAACATCTAGGCTATCGGCCCCTGTCCTGATGCAAGGTTTCGACACTGATGTGTAACTATCTAACTGTCTGTTATTTCTTCACGCAAAACTTTATCTCCCGCAGAGATTTTGGTTGGTTCCTCAGTTTTGGGGCTGCGACAACGCGGTCATGTAACCCCGTGTACTTTGGGTGAGTGTAGAATCTGTCTGATAAACGGTGTGAAATGTGATGGCTGTCTTAGTCTGTAATTCAGGTAAGGACTGCAGACGGTCAATTTCAAGCAGTAGTTCCTAATGTGGCTACCAAATACTACCGTCAACGACACCTAGCTGTGAACTTGGCTACTAGATGCCACCGCAACCAGCAACTCGCAACGAACGTTGGAACTTCCCCTCCAAAGGAAAGCATACTGAGGGATTTTTTGCGCTCTTATCAAATCCGACGACTTCGGCCGGCTTTGAACCCGCGACCTTGGGCATAGAAGTCCAGCATGCTACCAGTTAAGTCACCGAAGCCGCTTCACACTTACTGTCGACCATAGTATTATGTGCACTCGAGTTTGTATGTTGTTTGTGAAGTAACCAAATGATCTACATAAAATCCAATAACATCATAATTTTCGTCGTTCTATTCTACGTTAGTTCATATAGATTTAACATTTTTAATTTATATTTTAATATTCTTTATCGCATTTGGGACACAAAAAGTGCCCATTTTTAAGCGTGTTTCAACCATGCGTCACATTTAAGAAGTATTATCTCAAACACCCGTCATCAGATCAAATCCAAATTTTAACACAATATACATTTGAATGTTGTGTAACTGGTTTATTAATTTCAAAATTTTGTGTGTCCAAGAAACAAGGTTGTTATCATTTTTGTAAGGTAACTTTTTCTCGGCTCGGGGTGGTTGGAAAATGTAGTTCTTGATCCCGTTGCAATCCTTATACATCAAAAAGTTATGCTGTATGACTGTGAAATACGTAAATTAATTCACTTATTTTATATCGGTTTGTATTTGTACAGGAAAATAAGACATGGTTCACCAGCTAGCCGCTCCAGGGAAAGCTGTACAGCGTTGCTGAGATGGAGCCAATCAAGGCCATCACTTGCGAGCGAGGCACGCCATGATGCGTGATGGGCTCCATTTCGGCAACACTGTCAGCTTTCTTCGGAGCGGCTAGCTGGTGAACCATGTCTTATTTTCCAGTACAAATAAAATAGATATAAAATAACTGAATTAATTTACGTATTTCACAGTCATACAGCATAACATTTTGATGTATAAGGATTTCAACGGGACAAAGAACTACATTTTCCAACCACCCCGAGCCGAGAAAAAGTTACCTTACAAAAATGATAACAACTTTGTTTCTTGGACACAGAATATTTTGAAATTAATAAACCCGTTATACAATATTCCAATGTATATTGCGTTAAAATTTGGATTCGATCTGATGACGGGTTTTTGAGATAATAATTCTTAAATGTGACGCATGGTTGAAACACGCTTAAAATCGGACACATTATGTGTTCCAACTGCGATAAAAAATATTAAAATATAATTTATAAATTATAAACCTACATGAACTAACGTAATATAGAACGACAAAAATTATGATATTATTGGATTTTATGTAGGTCTATTGGTTACTTCACAAAAAACCTTCAAACTCGAGTACACATAATATTTTGGTCGACAGTAGTCAGATGGAAATCTGAATGTGATGTCGTGCGAGTGCGTTGTCCTGGCAACGTCTAATGGCTCATCCCTCATCAATTTAGTAGTGGTGTCATGGCAACCTCTGATTGCTCTTGGCATTTTCTTATAATTCCGAAATTATTTTTCCCATCCCTTGGCGTAATTGTGTGTCATATCAAAAATTATTTCAGACAAAGGTTTTAGGTAATTATTAGAGGAATATTGTCCATTTTGTACGGTTTTGATATTGTGCCTATCAAGAGAGATATGATTAATGTTTCCCGAAAAACCCACTTTTTCTCACCCCTTTGGTCAATGGTTGGTGCTATCAAAAAACCTTTCAAACATAAATTTTTGGCCTGATCCGACACATAGTATGAACTTTAAATGCATTCGATATTTCAAATATTAAGAGAGTTATCGCGATATTTCACTTTTTCGAAAAAAGTCCCCATTTTCACCCCCGTCGACCGATTGCTCTCATTTACGAACTCGATCGAGATTTTATAGGGATACATGTTATGTAAAAAATTCAAAGTGATTGGTGCAAAATTGCGGTAGTTATCGTGTCCACAAAAAGTGATATATATATATATACATGTATACGTACATTACATATAAACTTTTGAACTGACGGTGGTTTTGGGGTCTAGGGGATGTGAAACGCGAAGATATGTCGAAATTTTCCGGAAGTCGAAACATGGTACCCATTGCAATAGTTAGCTTTCTAATGAAATCTACCTAAAAATCCAGGGTGATATCGGGAATAGTTTCGGAGATATTGAATACTGGTGAAATATTTCGCGCAGCCGCCATGTTGGATTGGTGAGACGTAACAAAATTTGAAGGACACGGTCGGGATCGTCCGGAATTGTGCTATGAACTTACCGAGTTTCATTGAAATCGCTCCAGCCATTTAGAATTTATTAGGGCGGGGGTGGGGGGGGGGCGGACACACACACACCTCACACACACACACACCTCACACACACACACACACACACACGCAGAAAAAGGTGATCTCATAAGCCTTTTTTTTTTTCAAAATTGGAAAAAGGCTAAAAATAAGCCCGTCTTGAGAAAAAGATACGAGCCATACAGTAGTCGCATACAGTATGATGTGTAACATCTCACATGTTATCCCACTATGAAATTGAGATGAAATATATGTTAAGTCATCTGACATGTTATCCTACTATGAAATTGAGATCAAATATATGGGAAGACAATTTTTTTCGGCTGTACTCCTCCAGTTTTTAATTTTTTCTCACGTTTCTTTTGTTGATAATTTCGCATATATTCTGCTCTGGATTTACTTATCTCTGCAAATCACAAAATCATGAAAAAAAGGGGGCGTTACCCAGAGTCCTACAACACCTCATACAAGTCCCTAGCATTATTGGTTCGTGAAATATTAAATAGCCGATGACCTATTAGTTTTGGGCTCTTTGGTTGAATTAAGGGGGCTATAGGAAAACAGAGAGTGTCACCCGAATCCTAGGACACCCCAAGCTAAGATGAATTGTAGAAAATTCCAGTGGCAAATCCTAACCGGTGCGCGTGCGCGAGGTTCGTCGTGGTTCCAATCTCCACCACCGCGCGCGTTCATTGTTTCCTGTTTCACATTTCCGTCCCTTTTCCAAAATCACTCCCTCAAAAATATGAAGGATTCCTTCGTGTTATTACCATCGGTAAGTTCCCATTACTATTATTTCCGTTCATGCTATGAAATTTTGATGGCTCAGCGATGATGCAAGTCTCGTCCGGGTGACTTGTGTCTGCCGGGAGCGCAAATCTCTTGTTAACAGTGAACTCTGCTGGTCATTGAAATAACTACTTGTAAAACTCCAGTGCCAAACGCTGACCGGTGCGCATGCGCGAGGTACGTCGTGGTACCAATGATTTATTGTAGGAATATCTTTAATAGGGCCCCAAATTTTGAAGTAAACCGTATGCGACATACATTCCACAGCCAAAGTATGAATATTTGATAATAATAACAAATCACAATTGTGTTCAGCAAATAATATGTAATGAATATTTTCACACCAAAGAACGACAACTTGAAGTGATTTATTGTAGGAATATCTGTAATGGGGCCTACAAACCTTGTAGTAAACCGTATGCGATATACATTCCACATAGGGCTGCATGTTGGCCGACAGTACGTCGTGGTACCAATCTCCGCCACCACGCGTGCTCATTGTTTCCTCTTACACATTTCCGCCCCATTTTCGTCCCTTTTCCAAAATTACTCCCACAAAAAATATCCAGCAACCGAGCGGAAAGATGTTACACATCAACAATAACAAATATTGGAAATCTATATAGGAAAATAAAACAAGGTGGCCATACAATCAGATTGATTAAAGTAATGTACGGTAACTCTGTTATGTTAAGGCCTACAAATAGTTTCTCTTGACAGTTATAAAGCCATTTAGATCAGTAACTAAGACGTTCTATAGTGTATTAGAATGATTCACCGGAGATATTAGAGTTTTCTGGACAACTATTTATGATAGTGTAATCGTTATCTACTAGGTACTTACAAGGGACGTATCAGGTAAGACAGTTCGAAACCTATCTTGAAACTTTGTGGACACATTTGTTGTACTAAAAGAGGGCCACGTGCGGATAATCAGCCGCCAGATTGAACTGCAAGGCTCCGAAATCGTACCTGACATCCTGGTACGCGGGCATGATGGCTGGTAGAGTTGGACATCCCTGTGGCACTCACAGTAGTAGCAAGGCGGGGTGTATTTTGCTGACTAGAGCGTGTGGATGCTTCCCACCGGCCCTGATTGCCTGGGTTGTCCCTTCCAACACGTAAGGTACTCGCTACTTCCCATTGATTTCTATGAGAGATTCGCCACATGATTTCGGAGCCTTGAAGTTCGATCTGGGAGCTAATTTTCCGCACGTTGTCCTTTTATAGTACAAGCATAGCGTATAGAAGAGAAAGTGACGCGACTTGTGGAGTTTGTATGGTCCAGCCGCTAGGTGACTCTAGCGTCGGCTAGCGCTGAGTGAGGACGGTATCAATACAAGCAGTTGAATGTTACTTTTCAGTAACTGAATGTTATCAGCTTACACTACGTTGTATTAGACAAGATGATCCAAATATAACATTCTCCGCACTGAGTATATACAACGCTAACGTCCGTTGTGTTAATTATGAAACATCAGATTGCGTCATAGGTTCATATAATAAGGAAATAAAACATTCTGACGGGGTTAAAATGTATCTGAATGTGTGAAAATCGTAAAGCTACAGACCATTCACTACTGCACAAATAAAGTAAATATAATATAATACAGTATAATGACAAACTCACCCATATAACTTATAGCTCTCAGTTGTCCGAAGCTTTGGACAGCTTACGCGATGATTTTCCAGACTTAGAAGTTGACTGCTCTTTCCTAATTTCTTTTGTACGAAAGAAAAAGCGCACTTCAGGAAATGAAAAACGAGTTTTCCAATAAGGTCCAGTTTATGTTCCATACACCATCAAAAAATCACGGCCCTAAAACAATCTCATCAATGCTGTCCTAACGCTCATAAAATATATCAACCCACAAATTTGAAAGGGAAGATAATTCCATTTCAACGACTACTTCGACCTGTAAAAGAATGTTGAAGACACTGTCAGACGGTTGAGTTAGGTAACTAAGGGCATTTATTGTGCCAAAGTCCTTTATATTAGTGAAAGTTGCAGCTGTTGTGTCTGACGGCCTTTTCACTTTGAAGGGTTGTTGCACACTTCACACAGCTGATCCCTTTCCTTAGTTGCTTGACAATATACCCGGCCAGATAGTGTGGGACTGCACCAGGCTTCAAACTCCATCTCATTCTCGCCATTTCGACTGTCTTTCCTTCTATAATGAAAGTGTCCGTTTTTATAAGGAAATTATCGGAGCAATGTTTGTCACATAGCCTGCATATGACTTAATTGACAATTTAATGTCTTTCCTCGGAATGGCCTTAGCCCATTTAAATAAATCATCTTCGGCTTTTGGAGGTCTAAAAAAGTGCCTACCTGTTGCAGATGACTTGTCGTATCCAGATCGGCACCCGGGAACAAAACAACACGGCATATTCACTTACACAGTTTTGTTTGACGAATCTTACCAGGTTATAATTCACTCGACAGCACAAACGTAAAGAAATAAGTGTAAAGGCTTACTAATACTAAACACACCAGTGTCATAACGTATGTATTATTTCACTATCGCTTCTTGATCGCATACACTTTTCAACACCAAGAAATAAGGACTAAACACGGCAGCATTTCCATGTTTTCAAACTCACGAGCGCTTAGAAAGTGTCTCCAGCCAGCCACAACCAACCGCTGCGCAGTCTACCGGCGGGCGCAGCAACTACCCATACTAAAGATACGGCAAACTCGGGAGTCGGCACACTTTCTCTTCTAAACGCTATGGTACAAGGATTGCGTACACAAAGTTTCAAGATAGGTTTCGACCTATCTTACCTGATACTTCCCTTGTTAGAGGTGCAATCTTACACTGATTACAATGTATCTTTATACCAGGATACGATTAAGAGGTATGAAGGTGTACATTTTAACATAGGGTACCGGGAAAAACGATGTAAACTGAAGTCATCTGGAGGCCGAGTGGTTACATCTATTACCTCTCTAGCTGCAGATCGTGGCTAGATTCATAAGCACTTGGCTGCAGTGATCGATTCGAAATGTACAATTCCATTTCTCCATTTAAAGAAGAAAATTGTCAATTCGTGTTGATTTCCATACGCAATAATAATTAAAATGATGGATTAAAATGGAACAATTTCCATAATTGAAACTGAATACTTGAATAATTGAATTAGAAATTATTTCTAATCTACGAACATATTTTAACAGAAACAAAAGTTTGGTGCTTTTTAGTCGGTCATCACGAATGTACCCAAAAGAGCTGGGTTATGCCCTAATCGTGAAAAAATTACATGAGAATAATAAATACACTAGGATGACCTGTTTCGATCGTCAAGCGATCATCATCAGATCCATTGCACTTGGGCTGTAAAATCTGTGTTTGAAAATACAGGTTATAATATATACAATATGGACAATTATTTAGTTGCAGAATTGGTAATGCAGCTTGTCAGTGTATGCTAGTTGTAGTATCTATGATGTGAGGTGGAATGCTAAAATGGTGAAAGTAAACAGGAATTTGTCTGTTTGGAGTGATTATACGGCTGTAAAAGTCAAATATGGTTGTACTGTATAGTGCAGGCAATTACTTCTCTGGTTAGATGTCTTCCGTGTTGTAGCCCCGAGTAGTATCAACTTCCCTCTTGGAGCAGTGACGGTCGACTGAATTGGAATGTTATCTCTGAACTATTTTTTCCCTCCCCCCGCCTCGTGTTCCTATGTGCTGTCTGTAGTCAATGCATGTGTAATTGTGACGTGTTGCCAAGTCTAGATAATATGTGTGTTATTGAATTCAGGAAGGTCTTCAACTATTAAAGACCGTGGAACATTCCCCGCCACGCGTAGACTATTAGCCATTCATACTAAGCGCACCCGGTTTTTGAGGACGTCCCGGCACCTTTAATACTGCCGCCTAAGTGTAATGGATCTGATGTTGATCGCTTGACGATCGAAACTAGTCATCCTAGTGTATTTATCAATCTCATGGTTTTTTTTTCAGGATTAGGGCATAACCCAGCTCTTTTGGATCATTCGTGTTGACCGACTGAAAAGCACCAAACTTTTGTTTACTAAGGCAACACTGAAAAAATGGCTTCAAACCCCACAGCATTTTAACGGTCAAATTGCCCACGTTAACTATAACTACTTCATAGTTTGTTTATCGGTCAACCTCATTTGTCTGTTGTCATAGCGTCTTGCAGAAAATTCAAATCTAAACATGTTTGGTAAATTAGCAATTGCATCTGAAATAACTAACGCATCTGATAAATGAACGATACCAATGATGAGATCGCCCTCAAAGTATATAACAATACTTCATGGAAATTCGAAATATATCAGCTTCAATATGCAATATGGAGATCTGTGTTCTAATTTGCATGATATTGGCCGTTCTGGGCACGAACCGCCTGTAATTATGTTTGTGTACGCGAAGAGTGAATGCACTGTATATCTGGGTCAGTACAACAAACCCATGTTAGATGCCGATAAGATGGAACCCATAACTTATATAGGTAATTAGCGGTAATTGATTCTAATTTCCTGAGTCTTATCTGATCACTGAGGGTTGTCCCGCTCCGTCCAGCGTTTATTGGTCCTCTAGTTTCGTCGGAGCAACAGTGACAGGGTTTCGGCACATGATTTAAGTTTTAGTGTTTGATTCCCGGCACAGGTAGTATAATATTCGAAAGGCGGGAAAATCCATAGCATACTGTGTCGTTCGTTATCGGTAGGTTAATGAACTCTCGTACCATATTTGAGTATTATGATAATTATAATTTAAAAAACTAATCATAATAATTATTATAGGCCTAATAATAATAACAGTAGTAGTAGTAGTAGTGGTATTTTAGTATTTGTTTGGAGGGCCATAATAATAGATACATGTGTCTGTACTGATGGGAGGATCCTATGTCCACAGGTTTCTCTTCAGAGATGTTGGTACAAAGACTAGTGGTACTACATTAACTAACAGCGAGCTTATTTGCCTCTTCCTTAAGGAGTAGTGTATCTGTTCAAGGAACAATCCAGTAGCAGACATGATGGGATGTATCCTAACCTTAACAATTTTCTACATTTGATTAATATCTTCATCTAAATCTATATATTTACTGATCTTCAAAGTGTAGGCTTTCTATACAGTTCCATTCGGAGGAAATGCTATGTCCATCAGATCTACTAGTTTATTTTCCCTGTCAATGAGGATACAGTACATGTCTTGACCAGGATTGAAACAGTTTCCAACCTGATTGAAACAATTGACGATATGACCGAGCTATCACACTCAGGAAATGAACTCAGTAGGCTATATTTAAAAATACAGTATTCTGCCATGCATTTTGATGTGCTGTGATGTGCTATGGTGGTGGGATGTAGGTTAGCTCAGTGTCGTTTCTATGTCTCTGTCCCAGGGGATTAGTGTTACACCTGTGAAAAGTTACGGTGTGAGAATTATATCAAGTCGCGGTTTGGAAGAACACTTATTATTTTCTGTGTCAGTATTTGAAAGTTTGGCTCCAGTTTAATATACTGCTTGCGTATAAAAATAATTGCCAGCCCCATGGGGTTTAGGTAGCATGCCTGCCTCTCACCCGAAGGCCCCTGTTCGATTCCCAACTCTTTCAGGGGTTTTAAAAACTGACTTGAGTGTTGGAACTGGGTGCACTGAGCCTCGTGAGCATAATTGAGGAACTGTCTGACAGTGAGGCAGCAGCCAGGTCACGGAAACCAAGATTATCGGCCGAGGGCATCCGACACGTTGACCACGCCTCATGACCATAATGGCTCGGAAGCTGTCACTTGTTAGGACAGGCTTTGATGGGCTGTGGTACCACGGGGTTTCGTGGTAGCATTCTAACTTGCGTGACGTCTAGTTGTCAAAGATCGAACCGAATATTTCTGTCATTATAAAGCTAATTATTCCATGATTTATCTTATTATTATCTATGGATTATGAAAGAACTTTTGCACCAGCTTACAATCATGACAATGCTACTGACAATGTCAATTATACTTGTGCAGTTCTTCCTGAGTTGCCTAACACAAGCTTAGATCGAAAGTTATGATAAAAACACGTCTGGTAAAAAATTCAAATTCTCTCTTGTATTCTTTCCTTAACACCTCTTACCACGGAGTTGAGCTGCCTGGGGTACATCGTCGCACTTCTCACGATACACAACTTGTGAAAGATATGAAGTTTAAAAAGTCTTACAAAGTTTTCTGCAATAAATTACCTTCTTCCTGTTGTTGGTCTTGGCAGTAAAGCTTTAATATTTACGTTTCTTTCCCTATTGTGTGCTAGGCCGCGTACGTTCTCCGCGTTACCTACAATATTCCCTCGCTGCCCTATGTTGCTGAAAGCAAGGTACACAATAAGTTAGAAAATCTACGAAATAATTCAAAATTGAATAAAACTTTCCCATTATCAAACATTCACTAAAAGGGATACATCAGCTGTTGTGATATCTAAACACTTCATTCCGCGTTCCTCGTCAGTCACTTAACACGATAATAGGACCCCATTACATTAATACGAGGGGTTTTCAAATGATAAGGTACGAAACGATACTGTGGGTACAATTTAATCGTTATTCAAAAGTAATCACCACAGGCCTGTGCACAGGTGTCCCATTGCTTCCCTAGCCGCAGGATTTCCCATTTCCAGAAGTCTTGTGGTTGTGACAGGAACCAATCCTGTACGGACCAAACAGATGGAAGTCACAGGGTGACAAGTCCGGATTGTAGGGCGGGTACTCTAGTTGCTCCCATTTCAACGTGGCCAATACACCTTGTGACGTTAGAGACGTGTGGGCGAGCGTTGCCATGGATCAGAATCACTCCCTTCGTGAGCAGTCCAGACCGTTTGTTCTTGATGGACTTGCGTAGGCTACGGAGGGACGCACTGTACACGTCACTGTTAAGGGTTCGTCTCGAGGGAAAACGTTTCCAATCGGACGACGAACTAAAGGACACCGTACAGGATTGGCTCCTGTCACAAAGACAAGACTTCTGGGAACAGGGAATCCTGTGGCTAGTGAAGCAATGGGACACCTGTGCACAGGCCAGTGGTGATAACTTTTGAATAACGAATAAATTGTACCCACAGTATCGTTCCGTACCTTTTGATTTGAACACCCCTCATACAAACTTGTTACTTGCACCCATGAATCTTCAGTGCTCAAACTGGTTAAAACAGCTATCTATACAAACGTCCTCCCAGTCCTTGATTAATCATTTCGTCAAAACACAGACACCATACCCTAAATTTGAAGAAACATGTTTAACATATTCCGGGGCAAATGAACTAGATATTTCGCTCCTTAAAACAACATTAAACCACCATCAGCATAACATATTCAAACCTGGGTCAACCCTTACAGATCCTGTCTCACACTCTTCCTTTTATAACTAAGTTATTGTACGTTTCCTATTCCTGGATGCCTTAATACGCTCCCTAACAACCTATCCCTTTGTTTGCTTAACACTCGTGAGAAACATCACTGCTCCCCCAAACTTATCTTTATATCACTGCATTTGTTACCGTATCGACATATCTGTTCTTCATCGTTTTTCTACAACATCACATTTCAAATGCTTCCACCTGCCCATTCCTACTGCACCACCAGGCCTAGTTTCACATACATAGAGCTCTACGCTCCACGCAAAGGCTTCAAAATATCAATTTCTAGTAGCAAAATCTCTATTTGATGTCAACAGATTTCTATCCTGGAGAAAAGCTCTTCTAGCCTGTCCTGACCTAATTTTTACATCATCTCTGCTTCATCCATCGCTGCTTATTTTGCTTCATTCCGTTATCGTTTTACCCTCCAGGGTTGGCTTTTCCCACGGACTAAGCGAGGGATCCCACCTCTACTGCCACTGAAGGCAGTGTCCTGGAGCTCGAGACTCTGAGTCGGGGATACAACTGGGGTGTGTGACCAGCACTACACCCAGGTGGCCTCACCTGCAAAGCGAACAGGGGCCAGCTGAAGGGATGAGAAGAATGGGAGGGTTAAGCAAGGAAGTGGGAAGAAGGTGGCTGTGGCCTTACGGTAGGTACCATCCCGGCATTTGCCCGAAGACGAAGTGGGAAACCACGGAATACCACTTTGAGGATGGCTGAGGTGGGAATTGAACCCCCTCTACTTATTTGGACCACCAGATGCAGAGTAGACCCCGTACCAGTCCGCATACCACTTTTCAAATTTCGTGGCAGAGCCGGGAATTGAAACGTGGACCTCCGGGGTGGCAGCTAATCACGCTGACCACTACGCAACGGAGGCGACTTTTGCTTATTTAAACAGCATAATTCTTCTAGTTTCTATAGCCTCTCTGCTGCCAATGTGAGGTACTTGATTTCTTCCGGGTGCATTCCATTATTTTTAGCCTACTTTTCACATTTTTCAAAAATGAGGAAAAAGTAGATTTATGAGATCGGCCAAATGTGTGTCTGTCTGTCTGTCTGTCTGTCTGTCCTTCTGTCTGTCTGTCTGTCTGTCTGGCAGTGTGTGTGTCCTCCCATATCAACTCCTAAACGGCTGGAGCAAACGAAACAACATTTGGTAGGAGTAAAAATCTATACCTGAATATCTCACGGCCATATTAGAAAAGGATGTCAGTGCTACCAACTGCAGAAAAATCGCAATTGAAATTTGAGCTCCATGTTGGATATCTTGGAAGGTATGGATGGAGCTATTTCAAAATTGGCACACGTATAGATAATAATATTGCAGTTTAATTTCCAGGAGGCCATACATGGCAGTGTTGCCAAAATGATTATAAGCCTGCTGATAGTTCCAATTTTTAAATGCATATAACTTCTACACTATCAATTGGAATTCAACCAAATTTCGTATGTTGTATGTGTATATAACCAGATATGACTGAGCGTATTCTTAAGAAGCACCAGGGCTGCCAACTGTTAATAAATGCTCTTAATTTATTTTATCCAAATACCAATATATCAGAAAGTATGCAAGCCGACAGCTTTTAACTATGCACACGTATAGTACCTGACATTCTATATTAATTTGAAGTAACTTATATACGTCAGTGCTACCAACATGATTCTAGGCCTGCTGAGAGGTCCAAATTTAAATACATGTAACTTCCATACTATCATTTGGATTTCAACCAAATTTCGTAAGTGCTATGTGTACCATAACAGATTTGACTATGCGTATTCTTAAGAGCAGCCAGGGCTTCCAACTGTTAATATGTGCTGTCTCTATTTTTGTTTCCCTAATATCAATATATCAGAAAGTATGCAAGCCAATAGCTCTAAACTTTGCACACGTATAGTACCTGGCATTTTAGATGAATTTGGAGTAACTAATATCCGTCAGTGCTGCCAACATGATTCTAAGCCTGCTAATAGGTCCAATTTTAAAATGCGTGTAACTTCTATACTAACTAATGGATTTCATTCAAAATTGGCACAACAATATATCATATTATTTCAGATTATTTCTGACCAATACATGCATGATATTGTTGCCAACATGATTTTACGCGCGCTGTTAGATCCATTGTTTAACTGCATGTAAAGTCCATGCTATTCATTGGACTCCAACCAAATTTAGTATTCTGTACCTTAAGAGATGGAACTAAGAATATATTCGGTCACCAGGGCTGCCAACTGTAGTGCTCTAATAGGCTACACTATGCCAGGTATACAGTATATCAAACTAATTAGAAATTTCGTTATTACCAACTGAATTTCGTCATTATTCTAGTTAGATCCATATAGATTAATCATTGGCATGAATATTACATTTTAAGAAAAGTAGGCTCTTTAGTTCGTCACGGAACTTCTTGTTGTTCTATATTTATTGAACCGGCCACGATGGCCGAGAGAGCAAATATGCTAGCTCATGCCTCGCTGGCATCCGAAGAGCGTGGGTTCAATTCACACCTCAGCCGTCGTGAAAATGGTTTTCGTATTTTCCCATTTTCACCACCAGGCAAGTGCCGGGATGGTTCCTTTCAACAAGCCCACGGCCGACTTCCTTTCAAAATCCCTGCCCTGGCCCTTCCTTAATTAGAACCAAATTAGCGGTCACGTGGACAAACAGCCTGTCACCATCTCCAGTTATATCTGCTGGCAAAGTGTGTTGAGGTCCCACCGTCCTTGTGACGGTAGAGGATTGATCCCTCTCAGAGTCCGTGGGTGAATCCCAGCTAGAAGGATTATTATTTATTTATTATTTATTTATCGTATGGCTTTTAATTCAGGGAGTGTCCGAGGACATGTTCGGCTCGCCAGAGGCTGTAGCTACTTCAAGCGGACACCACTAGGGTGAACTAGAAGTTTTGTTCAATTTCAAGTACCCGTAGTTCCAACTTTCACTACCAGATCTCAATGATACCTAGTGGTGAACGTTGGAACTTTGATAGAGCGTTATAACGAAATCTAACCTAGAAATTTAGCTCCACACAAGTTTACTCTGTGGAAGGATCTTTTACATGCCATAAATCTATGACATGGGACCGCCGGCTTTACTTCCCCTCCGAAGGAAGGCATACTGAAGGATTTTAACGCTCTTAAAAAAACCGACGACTTCGGCCGGGTTTGAACCCGCTATCTTGGGCACAGCAGTTCAGCATGCTCCCGACTACGCCACCGAAGCCTTTAGCTAGAAGGATAATTGGTTCTAAATAATACTGACTTTATCATGAATTCTTTCCTCGACACTGTGTACATTCCATTTAGAAATTCAGATCGTCTGGTCACTCGGGTAAGATGACAATCTAGGGGTTGGTCGTGGTAGTGCAGCGGTCAAGCTGTTTGCCTCTCACCAAGGTGGACCGGGTTCGATTCACGATCCATGCGTGATTTTCGAAGTGAAATGGCATGTCCTGTAGTTCGGATTCCTCGTAAAGAGGAGGTCATGTGACTCATGATAGCGAGATTAACGATCATGTTAAACTATAAGCTTTCTTACTTTTTTAAAATCTCAGCGTTGTATTAATTTCACTTGATTCTTTGCTTGTACTGAAACTTTCGTTCTAATTTCCTGCATTGCCCAGTCGGTTGACGTTTGAGAATAAGTTACTTAAATGAGATAATAATAATACTATCGTATGGCCTCGGGTGCTAGGTGCAAGCTATGTTAATTGTCGCCCAGAGGGCAGCTTGCATGTCGAATTTTGTCGCTCCTTCGAGTGCTATGAAAGTAAAGGAGGTTAGATATCTAAGCTCATTGACACTACAGCGCTTTCTAGCAGAGAAGGAGGGAACTTTTTGTGTTGGCGGAAAGTCCCGAGATTAATGTGCTATTATGAACATGGCCTACTGAATTCAAATGGGTTCTCTTACATGCCAACGACGTATGGCATGCGTACCGTGATTTATGACGCTTTTCAAAAACACTTACCACGGCCAGGAGCGAACCTGCAAGCTTGGGGTTGGTAGTCTGACACGGTAACCACTCACCCACCATGTCAAGCCTTAAATGAGATGAAGCCGTGTCACTAGAGTCCGGCCCTATGGCTAATTGGTTAGTATGCTAGGCTTTGGTCAGAAGGGTTCCGGGTTCGATTCCTGGCAAGCCTGTGGGGATTTTAACCTACCCTGATTGATTCCCCTGGGTCGGGGACAAGGTGTTTGTGAAATAGCATGAAAGAAAGACTGAAAATAAGTGAAACTAAAAATTACATTAGACAGAGTAAAACGTTTTAGTACAGTAGATTACTGCACTCCAATATATATTCTAGCCCTATAAGTTGAGTCCTTGGTACACACCTTTCTGAATACCAGTTATCCTCTCATACCCTTCAGCTCTAACAACTGCAGCCTGCTTTCTGTACATATGATTACGAAATATAAGTACACGAATAAGCACTCTATTTTAACGAGCCATCATTTAGAAGAAAAAAAAAATGAATCATTTTAAAAATTTATTTTTCAAAGGTTTATATTAATGTTATCCACCCAATCCGATTCCGGTCCTATTAAGGTGTCGGGTGACTACTAAGCAATTCTAGGAAAACGAATCAGTTAGACAGCACTCAAAGAATAAGATTGCAATAAGTGTGCACGTACTGCTGCTCACCAGGAACGTTTGTGAGCGTGAATTCTCCTATCGTGATGAAACGTTGCACTATTGTTGATCAGGCCATAGGAAAAGTACCTATGAATGTGTTTCATCCACAAATTCACCTCAGTCATTAACGCATCTATTAATTACGCAATATTATTTTATTTTCTGTGGATTTTGAAAAACGCATAATTTTGTATTATAAATTACATAGAAAGGGGGTAATTAAACTACCGCTGGTCAGAGTGAGGTTCAATTTGCAGCTGGTGATTTTACATCTGGCCTATTTTAAAAGAGAGAAGTAAAATTTATAAAATGCGTACATGTTAACCATATTGAAAAGGTTGATACGTATTGATTTTGGTAAATATTTTATGTAATCGAATGACTTTGGTGGCGTAGTCGGTAGTTGGGTTCAAACCCGACCGAAATCGTCGGATTTTTAAAAGCGTTATAATCCTTCGGTGTGCCTTCCTTCGGAGGGGAAGTAAAGCCGATGGGCCCATGTCATAGATTTATGGCATGCAAAAGAACCTACCAGTGCAATTGGTAGTGGGTAGCAAAATTAGCAGGTTGTATTTGGCTAGTGAAAAAAAATGCTCTATCAAGTTCCGAACTTCGCCGCTAGGTGTTAGTGACAGTAGTATCTGGTAAGCAAAGTTGGAACTTCTTGCATTTGAACTTGTTGGGAGCCCACGGGCGGTCGATTAAATATACACTGATATGGTCATTCGACTGCAATTCATATATAATAGTAATTTTATGGTCGACGTTGTCGAAATGTAAACATCATGTGTCAGAAAACTGTATCATAATGAGGCTTATTATAACAATATTTTTAGCCTACTTTTCACATTTTGCAAAAATGAGGAAAAAGTAGACTTATGAGATCGGGCAAATGTGTGTCTGTCTGTCCTTCTGTCTGTCTGTCTGGCTGTGTGTGTGTCCCCCCCTATCAACTCCTAAACGGCTGCAGCAATCGAAACAAAATTTGGTAGGAGTAAAGATCTATACCTGAATATCTCACGGCCATATTTGAAAATGATGTCAGTGCTACCAACTGCTAAAAAATCGCAATTGAAATTTGAGCTCCATGTTGGATATCTTGGAAAGTATGAATGGGAGCTATTTCAAAATTGGCACACGTACAGATCATAATATTTCAGTTTAATTTCCAGGAGGCTAAACATGGCAGTGTTGCCAAAATGATTATAAGCCTCCTGATAGGTCCAATTTTTAAATGCATATAACTTATATACTATCAATTGGAATTCAACCAAATTTCGTATGTTGTATGTGTACATACCCGGATATGACTGAGCGTATTCTTCAGACCTACCAGGGCTGCCAACTGTTAATAAATGCTCCTAATTTATTTTATCCAAATACCAATATATCAGAAAGTATGCAAGCCGACAGCTTTAAACTATGCACACGTATAGTCCCTGACATTCTATATTAATTTGGAGTAACTTATATACGTCAGTGCTACCAACATGATTCTAAACCTGCTGACAGGTCCAACTTTAAATACATGTAACTTCCATACTATCATTTGGATTTCAACCAAATTTCGTATGTGCTATGTGTACCATAACAGATATGACTATGCGTATTCTAAGGAGCAACCAGTGCTGCCAACTGTTAATATGTGCTGTCCCTATTTTTGTTACCCTAATATCAATATATCAGAAAGTTTGCAAGCCAATAGCTCTAAACTTTGCATACGTATAGTACCTGGCATTCTAGACGAATTTGGAGTAACTAATATACGTCAGTGCTGCCAACATGATTCTAAGCCTGCTGATAGGTCCAATTTTAAAATGCATGTAACTTCTATACTAACTAATGGATTTCATTCAAAATTGGCACAACAATAGATCATATTATTTCAGATTATTTCTGACCAATACATGCATGACATTGTTGCCAACATGATTTTACGCGCGCTGTTAGATCCAATGTTTAACTGCATGTAACGTCCATGCTATTCATTGGACTTCAACCAAATTTTGTATTTTGTACCTTAAGAGACGGAACTAAGAATATATTCAGTCATCAGGGCTGCCAACTGTAGTGCTCTATTAGGATACATTATGCCAGGTATACAGTATTTCGAACTAATTGGAAATTTCGATATTAGCAACTTAATTTCGTCATTATTCTAGATAGGTTCATATTCTGTAGAATAATCATTGGCATGAAAAGTAGGCTGTGTAGTTCTTCACGGAACTTCTTGTTCATTATGAAACAGTTTCTCCTACCAATCAAAGCTCAAGAAGCAGTTGTGTGACCAATTAGGTAAGGATACCTTCGCGAATGCGCTCAAAATCCAACATGTCTATATAAATTACCGAAAGTGCACCGTCCATATGTTCGCGTAAATAAACTGGTGAATATGAGACAAGAAATAGCACTGTACCTTAATATCCCCAACGCCAATTTCTACACAGCGCGTTGCTTTCAAACGACTTCGGTGACAGTTTTACTGAATACTGGTGCACAATCTGCACATATGGCTTTGAAGCACACAGAGCGCATGCGTCGGTCGGTCAGAGAGCTTGGAAAACAGAGATATCCTACCCAGCGCTGCACTCCGATCACAAAATTGTAGTGACTGAATCTCAACAGATATTTATGAATATTTATGATAAAACATATAATAAAGTTATAATTAACATCGAACATAAACAGTCGTATGCAACTCGCCTATAGGCCATTATAGGCTCGTTGCATAATGTACTATTATGTAATTAGCCTTGTCAATACTATATTATATAGTATTGGCAAGGCGGATTAAATAAATAATTTAGTTAAAATATTCCAATAATCAAGTTAGATATGAGGAAAGGGCGATGTACAGCTCAAATGAAGAGTAAATGTTTGGAGCTATTCTACAGAAGACAAGTCTGTTGGCATCAAATTTAAGTACCGTATTAGACATTAATTTTGAAAGCGATTGTCTAGAGCGTGGCACTCTATGAATGTGAAACTTGGACTGCTGGTGTAGAAGAAAAAATAGAAGAATTTGAAAAGTGGTTTTACAGGAGAGTGGTGAAAATCAGTTGGGTGGATAGAGTAATAAATGGAGAGGAGTGGGGGAGGAGACATGTTTTTGGAAAGTACTAATGAACTAATGATGATGATGATGATGATGATGATGATAATTGTTGTTTTAAGGGGCCTAACATCTAGGTTATCGGCCCCTGATGGTTTGGGTGATCGTGAAGATGAAAATGAAAAGCGAACTTAAAACTAAAACTAACTACTAACCTACATACTAGAAGAAGAAATGGAAAACTAAAGGAGAATAAGGCAAATAAAGGACAGGAGGAAAAGAAATGCCCTCAACCCTCGAAGAAGGCGGATTGAGGGACTTGGGAGGAAGGAGAGCCATGAAAGGCAGATAGGAAAGTGAAAGAGGAGAGGGTCCGCCCCAAAGGTAAGGGACAAAAAGGGAAAACGGACCCAGCTCAGGAATCCCTCGGGGTCGCCAACTCCCGAACTCACCAGCCGTGAGCCCCTGAGGGTGAAGCATTATCTAGGGTGCATCAAAAGTGGTGGGGCTACATACACCCGGCCTCCTTGAGGGCCTTAAGCAGAAGGCAGGAGATAACATGAAAAGAAAAAGAAGGCTGACCCCTCGCAGAAGGAGGGAATCAGAAAAGATGAGACAAGGGCCAATTAAGGCGGGAAAGGAAGTGACTCCCTAGGCCTCGGATACCCTAATACCGTCGGGGTCGGAAGAGAACAAGAGTTGACCAAGTGAGGTCGACAGGAAAGAAGACAGAGAGGAGCCCGGCACCAGTAAGTGGAAGCAATGCCGGACTCAGCTGGGGCCCCGTGGTCGCCAACCCACGCCCACTAGATGTGAGCCCCTGGGGGAATGAACTAATGAAGGGAGGAGATAAGTTGGTAGACTACATACTAAGGCATCCAGGAATAGCAAACTTAGTTGTGGAAGGAAGGGATAATTACAAGGTTTGAAGGGGAAGACCAAGATCAGAATATGTTAAACAGACTGCCTGAGTGGTAGGGTGTGGTTGCTATGTAGAGATGAAACGATTAGCTCAGGAGAGGGAGACATGGGTAGCTGTATGAAGCCAGTTTAAAGACTGGAGTCTGAAACACACAAACATAATGAGTGTACTTCTTTGGAGATGTGTATAGGCCTAACTGTTGTACAAGATTCATGACAGGCGCAGTCATAAAGATACAGTATACTGTTACTTTCTTGACTCTTTAAGCTAGTACGGTATGTCCACCCTTAAGGGAACTATAAAAGTGAGTGACACCATCTCAACAGACTGTCACAGATAAAGTGAACTACTGTAGTATCTATACCACGTGACTTATTATATGTTATGTGATAGTGGCATACAACCAGTATTCATCCTCATTAAAAACGGTCCGCCTCCTGGGCCAGGGTTCCATTTCTGGTTATGCCAAGAAATTTAATTCTTGTCTGTGAGCTGGAACGGGGTACACTCAGCCTCGTGAGGCAAAACTGAGAAGAGGTGGTTTTGATTCGTCCCTCAACCATCCTGGAAGTGGATTTTGGTGGTTTCCCACTACTACTCGAGGTGAATGCCGGGATGGTAACTAACTTGAGGCTACGGCCGCTTTTTGCCCATCTTCACCAGAATTACAAAAACACGGACCCATGCAGTCAATACAGTAAAACATTATCAGACAAAATTCGACTGTCACACCCAAGTACACAGCTATATGAACACGATGTCACAAAGCCCCTGAATGAAACAACAACAAAATACTTTCCTTTTACGCACGTAACGGAATTGAGATGTTGGTTAGTTCCTCAGTTTAGGGGCTGCGACAACGCGGCCATGTAGCCCCATGTACTAAGGGTGTGTGTAGAATCCGTCTGATAACCCGGGTTAATTGTGATGGCTGTATTAGTGTGTGTTATCTGTTTTAATTCAAGTAATGACTGCAGACGATAATTTCAAGTAGTTCCTACTTTTGCTACCAAATGCTACCGTCCACGACACCTAGCTCGCGGACTTGGCTTCTAAATGCCATCGCAGTCACTACCTGGTGGCGAACTTTGGAACTAATATAGCGTAATCAATTCTAACCGACAAATGTTGGCTTCACACAAGTATAGTTAGTGAAAGGTTCTTTTTCATGCCATAAATCTGTGACATCGAACCGCCGGCTTTACTTCCCCTCCGAAGTAAGGCATACTGTGGGATTTTTAACCCTCTTAAAAATCCGATGACTTCGGCCAGGTTTGAACCCGCAACCTTGGGCATAGTAGCTCAGCATGCTCCCAACTACGTCACCGAAGCCGCTAATTGAGATGTTACTGAACACTTTTTACAATATGCAAAGTCACTTTAAGTAAGAACTTTAAGTAAGTTTTAACCATATTCACATCCACACTTAGTAGAAGAAATTGGAGGACAATTTACGTTCATATTTCAATAGGCCTACACATTGCTTGGCGACTGCTCCTTGTTACTGTGCTAGAGCCAGACTTCGCAACTCGGATCCCGTGTACCGCTTCAGTGCCCTGGGCTCTTCCAGTCTGTTAATGAGCCACAAGATATGCATAGGAGGTGAGAAGATCATGTTTCCTCTTCATCAAAGTTAGAGTACAATTGAAATAGAACTATCCCAGTGATATAATTTAAGAAAAGTAAGCAAAGTCTCGAGTGAGAATGTTGCATGTACCGACTGAAGGTTTCAAAACTTTGTCGTATTTCACAGTGAATATTAAGTTAGTTAGTTAGTTAGTTAGTTATTGTATTTTTAATGGGCAGAACAACGAGGTCATCTACCCACAGATAATCTTTTAGAAATAGTGTTGAAAAGGAAATCACCTTTGTTTTGCAATATTAATAATTTCTAATGATATCACGATAGCATCTTATGCATTACATGTTCCTCCTATCTTCAAGGCCATCTCTTGGTGTAGTAGCTGGCTTTCTTGGCTGTCACCCAGGAGGACCGGGTTCAATTCCCACCTCCACCATCCGATATGTGATTTTCTGTGGCTTCCCCTTTTCTACTCCTGGCAAATGCGGGAATGTTCCTAAATGAAGGCTACGCTCGCCTCCATTTCAATCCTCACCTCCATTCCAATCCTCACCTCAATTCCATGCATACACACCAATTCACAATCCACATTAGCACAGATTATAACACAAATTCCGCTCACACCCAAGTACACTAGGTTGAAATGACCAAAATATCGAAGCCCCTAAAAGAAAAAAGAAATTGTCAAGTTATAGTTGTTTTGTTAACATTGAGATTCGTTAATGATAAAGCATGTGATTCATGCAGTGAACAACTAATATCACTTCAATTAAAACTAAGTAATAACGAGCGTTCGTTGGTATACTTCAATATCTAAAGCAGAAGTAGTTAAATGAGATGTAAACACATAATAATAATAATAATAATAATAATAATAATAATAATAATAATAATAATCATAATAATAATAATAATAATAATCAAGATATGGAAAGAAGGAGTCGAAGGTGTAAAAATGGCGAAACACAGGAAAGATTAAATGTCTGACCTTTGCCGATGATATTGCCATTATAACAAATAACAGAAAAGAAGCCAAAGAAGCTCTAAAAACGCTACATGAAATCTCAGCCAAAACATGGCAACAAATCTCATACGAAACAAGATTCAATGACCAACAGAGTTCAATGTTATCAAGGGATTTGTGCTTCCGGCAGACACATAGTAGGATAACATGTCACATGTTACACATCATATGCGCCTGACTACTGTAAGGCTCTGAATATTTTCACACCAAAGAACGACAACTTGAAGATGATTTACTGTAGGAATATCTTTAATGGGGCCTCCAAACCTTGAAGTAAACGGTATGTGATATACATGCCACATAGGGCTGTATGTTTGCCGACAGTACCTCGAATGCTTACATTAATCAAGAATCTTTAATGCGGCCTCCAAACCTTGAAGTAAACCGTATACGATATACATCCCGCATAGGGCTGCATGTTGGCCGACTGTACCTCGAATCCTTATACGAATACAGCAAAAGAATGAAGATTTAATAAACCATAATTGTTTTCAGCAAATATGATATAATGGATATGGTCACACCAAAGAACGACAACTTGAAGTTGATTTATTGTAGGAATATCTTTATTGGGGCCTCCAAACCTTGAAGTAAACCGTATGCGATATACATTCCACATAGCCACATGGCCGACAGTACGTCGTGGTACCGATCTTCGCTACCGCGCGCACTCATTGTTTCCGTCCCATTTCTGTCCCTTTTCGAAAATCACTTCCACAAAAGATATCCAGCTACCGAGAGGAAAGATGTTACACATCAATAATTGTTTTTACGAGGGAAGTGGAAAAATCTAGCATAAGACCTTGAGAAAGGTCCGAACTCCTCAAGGGTGTGGGATTCTTACCCACTAAAAAACCACACCCTGTCCTCTTGACAAAACCCATCCCGGAACCACTTTCGTATTACTTCAGGATGGAGCCATTTTCTTTGCTTCACAAGCACCATCTTACTTCTCAATTTATAGTCCGCGGATCGCAGACTTAATCAACTAAATCGAGCAAGTCCCCATCCGACTTCTTCTGACGAAAGACCACCTCAACAAAGAAAGCGACCGTATCCCAGATGAGCTCGTTCCTCAGCATAATTCCAACTATATTGTCCGGCGTTATTGGACCAACCTCAGCTTCAAGTCGTTGTTTTTCCAATGCCCGACGATCGCAGACGAAGAACGTATGATATACGTCATCTCGTTCGTTCTCGCAGTAAATACACACTGGACTCCTTACTTTGGCCATACGATGAAGGTAACACCGAAAGTAGCCATGACCTGTCTACATCTGAGTCAGAAAGTAATTAGTTTCTCCATGTTTTCTACTCGTCCACTCGACCAGACTCGGTATCAGCCGAGCTGCCCATCTTCCTCTGAGGTCGTCATTCCACCTCTGCTGCCAAAGCTCCATCTTGCGTGCTACGGCGTCCTTCCGGGCTTGAGCCTTGTCCAGTTCCACTCGTCGGAAGTATACGTCTTTACGTCCTTGCGCGAGTAAGTCTATTGGCGCAACACCTGAGACAACCAGAACTGCAGGTTCTGAAACTGTACGGTAAGCACACGCCACCCTCAGAGCTCCTCTCCTCTGAATTGCAGCTAGGTGTTTCCTATACTTCTCTATCCTCAGCGAATCAGACCAAATCTCAGCTCCATACAGGAGAATAGACTGCGCTGTGGACAACAGTAGTCGACGCTTGCTTTGTCTAGGACCATGCACATTAGCCATGAGTCTACTAATGGCAGCTGTCACTACTTCCGCCTTGTCTGCTGCCTTCCGTATATGAGACCGGTATGTCAGTTTCGTGTCAAGAGTAAATCCTAAGTACTTCGCAGTGGCTCCAGTTCGAACAACCACCTCTCCAACTTTCATGGGAGTTATTGTGTCCATTCTCCTCCTAGTTAACATTACTATTTCAGTTTTAGCCATAGCTAAATTCAGACTATGAGCGTTCATCCGACCACTCACCCGTCGCATTACCTGATTGAGTTTCCACTGAGTCAGAACCGCATCTCGGGCTACAATCACCGCTGCAATATCATCAGCGTACCCAACAAGGAATGTATCTTCGCGCATCCCTATGCGCAGTAAGCCGTCGTACAACATGTTCCACAAATCCGGGCACAGGATAGATCATTGCGCTGCTCCTGCCGAGACAGTTCTCCTCCTCTGACCGTCTGCAGTGTCATATAACAGGGTACGGTCCTTCAAATAATCTTTCATTATACGCAGGAGATATGCTGGCAACTGGAAGGTGAATTCAAGAATTTCAACCATATCTATCCACCTAGCTGAGCTGAAGGCGTTCTTCACATCCAGGATTACCAGAAGTGTTATTTTCCGAGAATAGTGGCTACCTTCCTGTGCTTGATTCGCAGCTTCAACTACTACGCGTACTGCATCTATTGTACATCGCCCACGGCGGAAGCCAAATTGCCTGTCTGACAGATTTCCCGCGGCTTGAATAGACGACAGTATAATAATAATAATAATAATAATAATAATTGACAATGGCATGTAGAGTGAGTGAAGACCATACCTATCATTGTCTTGAGTACGGGCGTGATCCCAAGTACCTTGCTCCAAGGCCTTAAAGAACTGGATCTGGATACTCGGCTGTACAAACTAATGCAGAAGGCAGTAGTTCTATCAACAACCAGAATCGTTCGGAAGTTAATGGGTAGCGAAATTCTAGCTTAGAAGTTGCTGTTTCCGTAGCTATACTTTGGTTTAATGAAGCCCGTATAGTTACGTTGTGATATACCAGAAATGTGTTATATGTACCGAAAATAATAATAATAAGATCATTACATCATGCTTGGCTAACAGGATATATGCACACTGCGAAAGAAACAATATAATTGCTGTGCAACAGAAAGGTTGTAAAAAGGGTACAAAAGGGTGCAAAGAACAACTAATAATTGACTCAGTTGTGTGTGGCCAGGCACACTTAAATCACCGAAACCTTCACATGGCGTACATTGATTATAAGATGGCCTTTGATTCTGTGCCCCATGACTGGCTAGTAGCAGTGCTGCAATTGTATAGGATCAATGAGGTATTTGTCAGTTTCTTGGAAAGGGTTATGTCAGCATGGCAAACTAGACTGTGTCTCAGTACGCCATGCGGAGATATACGAACAGATGAGATATCGATTCGGAGAGGCATCTTTCAAGGAAACTCCCTTAGCCCCTTATGGTTCGTCCTGGCAATGAATCCTTTATCTACCCAGCTTAACTCTACTCACTACGGCTTTTCTATCAAGATTGGAAAGAGATTTGGTACTCGGCTAAATCATCTGCTATACATGGACGACCTTAAACTCTATGCCGAAACAGAGTCGCATCTGGAAAACTTGTTGAGAATAGTTGAAGCATTCTCACGAGACATACAAATGGGATTTGGTTTGGACAAGTGTCGGACACTAAAGGTGGTGAGAGGAAAAGTACAGAAGTCCGAGTAGGAGCTGGAAGATGGACAGCATATTAGGGCTATGTTGGCAGAAGACACCTACAAATACTTAGGAGTAAAACAAGCTAAGCATCTTGACCATGTGTCAATAAAGAAAGATCTGACCTGTGAATTTGTCAAAAGATTAAAACAAATCATAAAAACGCACTTGAACAGCAAAAACCTAGTGAAAGCTGTTAACACGTATGCTGTACCTGTGCTGAGCTACTCCTTTGGCATAATCAAATGGTGTAAAACGGACATCGAAGGACTTGAGCGAAAAATGAGAACGATGATCACAAAAGGAAGGAAACACCACCCACGATCTTCAATAGAGCGATTGACTCTACCCAGAAGTCTAGGTGGACGTGGGTTCGTTGACATTGATAATCAGATGAAACGACAGATAGTCAGCCTTAGGGAGTACTTCTATGCAGAAGCGAGGTCATCTGTACTTCACAGAGCCATCAGTGAGGCGGACAGATCAACGCCACTGGTCTTGTGTCAGCAAGAGATTCAACACCTTCTACATACTGACCTTCAGAAGATGGAAGCTTGGAAAGCAAAACCTTTGCACGGAAGACATCCAAATGATGTGAGTCAAGCAAATGTTGATATAACTGCGTCAAACTACTGGCTCACTTCAGGGCAGATCTTTCCAGAAACTGAAGGTTTTATGCTAGCAATTCAAGACCAAGTCATCCCTACAAGGAACTACCTCAAGTTCATTGTAAAAGATCCCACTGTACCAGATGATAAGTGCCGCTACGGATGTCAACAGTCAGAAACAATACAGCATATTACATCTGCATGTAGATATTTCCTGGCAACAGAGCACAAACAAAGGCATGATGCAGTTGCTAAAATCTTGCATCGCGAGTTGGCTGATAAGTTTCAGCTTTTGAAAGGAAAGAAAGTTCCGTACCACCAATATCAGCCAGAGTGTGTTCTTGAAAACAATGAATACAAGCTGTATTGGGACCGAACTATTTTGACTAATCATCGGTATCACACAACAGGCCGGATCTGGTGGTTGTAAACAAGAAAACCAAGCAAACTACATTGATTGATGTTGCGCTTCCTAACAACAAGAATCTCCAGTCAAAACACATTGAAAAGATCAGCAAATACAGCGAGTTGGTCGACCCTATCAGAAGACAATGGCATGTAGAGCGAGTGAAGACCATACCTATAATTGTCTCGAGTATGGGCGTGATCCCAAGTACCTTGCTCCAAGGCCTTAAAGAACTGGATCTGGATACTCGGCTGTACAAACTAATGCAGAAGGAAGTAGTTCTATCAACAACTAGAATCGTTCGGAAGTTCATGGGTAGCGAAATTCTAGCATAGAAGTTGCTGTTTCCGTAGCTATACTTTGGTTCACTGAAGCCCGTATAGTTACGTTGTAATATACCAGAAATGTGTTATATGTACTGTATAAACCGAAAATAATAATAATAATAATAATAGTAAGAACGATGAACTCTATCTACATGTGGAGAAAATAACGGACACCGTTCGCAAGAGAATACTCTCCTTTTATGGCCATTTAACACGAATGAACTCCGGAAGATTGTCCAATCGAATCTGTGCCTACTTTGTGGGAAAGAAAACCAAAGGGAACTGGTTTACAGAGGTGGAAAAAGACCTACAAGAACTGGGGATATCACATGAGGACATCTTGGAACGTGACTCTTTGAAGAAGAAACTTGGGGAGATACAGAGTTTTCAGCCTAAACCCATATTGAAAACCGGCAAGAAGTGGACCGAAGAACGAAGGGAAGCTCACCGAAGAAGAATGCGCGAATACTGGACCAATGTGAAAGAACGAGGGAAAAGGCAGTTGAAATAACGTGGTCTATAGACGACCGAAACGATTAAAACAATACTAATAATAATAATAATAATAATAATAATAATAATAATAATAATAATAATAATACTAATAATAAATATCATGAACAAGATGTTCGGGAAAGAACATATAGCCTACTTTCTCCTAAATGTATGGGTATAGTTATAATATTATTATTATTATTATTATTATTATTATTATTATTATTATTATTATTATTTTTAGCCTACTTTCGATTTTTGCAAAAAATGAAAGTAGACTTATGAGATCACTACAGGGCGAAAAAAAGTGTGTCTGTCTGTGTGTGTGTATGTGTGCGAGTCTGTGTGTGTGTGTGTGTGTGTGTGAGTGTGTGTACTCTGAATGTCTGTCCCCACCTATCAATTCGAACACGGTTAAACCGAATTGAACGAAATTTGGTACAGAGGTAGCACTGGCAAAGGGCACCTCAGTGTCATGTTTTATATTGCCGCCATCTTTACCAAAAGGTAATGGCGACCAATCGAATGGTCAAAACTTAATAATGCATTACGACCAAACTAATCATCGGATCTTTACCAAATTTGGTAACAACCTACCTTCATATGGGACGCGTCTTGTGCCTAAACTACAAGGTCATCAAACGTACTGTTTCAGGATGGCGGCCGTGTGAATTATGCAAAATTTATAATCCATAACATGGGACCCACCAGTTCCGATTATCGAACCAAGAATCGTTTAATCTGTTCCAAGCGACGTGGTTCGTTCGAAATTAAAAGTTTATATTGTAATATTATAATCTAGAAGTGACTTTAAAAATCTGAATCGTCTCGGCTATTTGACAAGATGGCAGCTGATCTCTCGTTCTGACCTATATTTTACTAATTTCAGTATGTTGCATGCAATATACCCTACTGATAAAAATTATATGAACTTAATATGAAATGAACTCGGTTTGAAATATACTCCAGTGAAGAAATCTTCAGTCCAAGTGATTATTTGCTAATACAGTACGTTATATGTATTTAATCGATAACGCGTAAGTTATGAGTGTACGATTGGCTGTGTGGTTAGAGCTCCCGTCTCTCATGTGGCTGGCCGGGGTTCAAATCCTATCAGAGTAGAACTTTTTTGCTTGTTTTTTTTTATATTTATTGTTTCTTGAGTACTGAGACGTTATAAAATAAAGCGTTATATGGTGCGTTTTGCAATGGAAATTATATATTAAAAAAAACGACATTCTCCACCGGAGTGACATCTACCATCCTTCAGTTGTACTATGCAGAAACTATAGATTCGAGCAGCGCTCTATACCGGCCAGTTAGTGAACCCAGTCTTAACGGCTTCTAGGAGTAATAATACAGTAACATTCGTTTATTCCTTGTGCACATCGAACCAAGAATCGTTTAATCTGTTCTAAGCGACGTGGTTCGTTCGAAATTAAAAGTTTATATTGTAATATTATAATCTAGAAGTGACTTTAAAAATCTGAATCGTCTCGGCTATTTGACAAGATGGCAGCTGATCTCTCGTTCTGACCTACATTTTACTAATTTCAGTATGTTGCATGCAATATAACCTACTGATAAAAATTATATGAACTTAATATGAAATGAACTCGGTTTGAAATACACTCCAGTGAAGAAATCTTCAGTCCAAGTGATTATTTGCTAATACAGTACGTTATATGTATTTGATCGATAACGCGTGATTTATGACTGTACGATTGGCTGTGTGGTTAGAGCTCCCGTCTCTCATGTGGCTGGCCGGGGTTCAAATCCTATCAGAGTAGAACTTTTTTGCTTGATTTTTTTTATATTCATTGTTTCTTGAGTACTGATACGTTATAAAATAAAGCGTTAAATGGTGCTTTTTGCAATGGAAATTATATATTAAAAAAAACGACATTCTCCACCGGAGTGACATCTACCAGCCTTCAGTTGTACTATGCAGAAACTATAGATTCGAGCAGCGCTCTATACCGGCCAGTTAGTGAACCCAGTCTTGATGACTGCTAGGAGTAATAATACAGTAACATTCGTTTATTCCTTGTGCACAGAGGCGTTGTTGATAACCTCAAAACTTGCAATAAGGATGATTTGGAGATGGATTATTTTGTTATACCGTGTATTTAAGATTAGCCTATAAATTAACGGGTTGCGAAGTTACTTCACTTAGTCCTATATCATTCGTATACGACACAGAACAACAACGTGATGTCAGTTTCTGATCTGCTCTGATTGGCTATTACATTGCTGCAGTCGGGTAGTTGGCAGTCAAGGATAAAATTCGCGACTGCCAACTGCCAGCTACCAACTCCAACTTCATGTTGTGTATGGAGCCTATAGTATACACGGAGTCGATCGCGACTGCCGACCGAGGACTACCAACTACGGACTGCCGACTGCGCATTGTAGATGGGCCTTATTAGAGCAACGAAGTTTCAATTATTGTAAGTAGTCGGTGTTTGGAGTGTTTGCTGATGAAATTGCAACATGCTGGGGTAAATTATAAACTATGGTTTGAACGCCACTGTTCAAATCCTGTGTGCCAATTTGCACTTCAAATAGGAAGAAATTAGGAGATGATAAGGACAGAGAGTTATAACTATACCCATACATTTAGGAGAAAGTAGGCTATATGTTCTTTCCCGAACATCTTGTTCATGATATTTATTATTATTAGTATTATTATTATTATTATTATTATTATTATTATTATTATTATTATTAGTATTGTTTTAATCGTTTCGGTCGTCTATAGACCACGTTATTTCAACTGCCTTTTCCCTCGTTCTTTCACATTGGTCCAGTATTCGCGCATTCTTCTTCGGTGAGCTTCCCTTCGTTCTTCGGTCCACTTCTTGCCGGTTTTCAATATGGGTTTAGGCTGAAAACTCTGTATCTCCCCAAGTTTCTTCTTCAAAGAGTCACGTTCCAAGATGTCCTCATGTGATATCCCCAGTTCTTGCAGGTCTTTTCCCACCTCTGTAAACCAGATCCCTTTGGTTTTCTTTCCCACAAAGTAGGCACAGATTCGATTGGACAATAAAAACCAGATGGATCAAATCGAACAGGATTTCCAGAAGAATAATATGCGCAACTTCTATAGAACATTTAAAAGCAACTTGAAGAAATATAGCCCTCCATGTCTTCAGTTCAGGGATTGCAATGGAAAACTAGTTTATAGCGACAAAGATAATTGTCAGGTGCTTGCAAAATATTTTGAGTCCCTTCTTAACTGTGAGACTCCAAGTTCCATATTCACATTTAATGACCATGCGCAAGTCCACCCAGATTCCTCTTCACCCACGAAAGAGGAAGTCAAACAGATTATCCGATCTCTAAAGAACCATAAAGCTCCAGGTGAAGACTCTATAATCGCTGAACTGTGGAAGTTTGCTAGTGACAATACGGTGGATAAATTAACGGACATCATACATGAAATTTGGGATACCGAAAGACTTCCAAATGATTGGACTTCTGCATTAATCCACCCCCTTCATAAGAAAGGCGATAAAGCAGATGTTAACAATTATCGAGGCATCTCCCTCCTACTGATAACTTACAAAATCCTCTCAAAAGCTCTTCAAACTAGGGCTGAAGAACAGCTAGATACAGAACTGGGTGATTATCAAGGAGGTTTTAGGAATGGACGGTCATGTGTGGAGAAAATCATGAATCTTAAATCTATCCTTTCATATCTGAAACTAAGGAGCAAGAAATTTGTAGTAACTTTCATTGATTTTAAGAAAGCTTATGACTCCATTGATCGGACTATCCTACTTAAGATTCTAAAGGAGTTCGGCTTAGACAACAAAACCAGAGCGATCATCCAACAGACTCTCACCAACACCACTTCAAAAGTTAAGTTTAGAGGCGAGATTTCCAATGCCTTCGAGATAAGGACAGGAGTTCGACAGGGAGATGGTCTCTCGCCTCTACTATTCAACTGCGTTCTTGAGAAAGTTATCCGTGAGTGGCGCAAAACAATGAGTGATGAAGGAGTCGAAAATGGAATCAGACTTGGTCACAAGAATAAGAAGCTATCAATTGACTGTCTAGCCTTTGCAGATGACCTTGCGGTTTTTGCAGATTCGTAGGATACGGCCAGGAAACAGATCAATCAGCTTCAAACACAAGCTGCAAAGGCGGGCCTCCTGATCTCTTTCGAGAAAACAGAATTTATTACTAACATCAAAACGGCTCCAAAACATATTGAAGTGAATCATGGGAAAATCAAGCGGGTTGTGAAATTTAAGTATCTTGGGGAATGGATAGACCCTACAATGTCCGAAAACGAGGCTTTTGCGTCACGCTTGAATAAAATTGAAATGGCTTACCATCTAACTAAGAATGTGTACAACAAAAGATCTATATCCCTGAATGCAAAACTGAAGCACTACTGCACGGTCATCCGGCCAGAAGCTTTGTATGCAGCGGAATGTCTCTCCATGAATAGAAAAGGCATAATGGAAAAACTGGAGACCAAGGAAAGGAAGATATTGAGGAAAATCCTGGGTCCAGTCAAAGAACACGGCGAGTTCCGAAGACGCCACAACCACGAGTTGTACACTCACGTAGAGAAAATAACGGACGTAATGAGGAAAAGGAGGATTTCTTTTTATGGACATAAAACCCGAATGAAATCAACACGGCTATCCAACAGAATTTTTGCTTTTCTCCGTGAGAAAAAGACAAAGGGGGCCTGGTTCAATGAAGTAGAGAAAGATCTGTTGGAGACTGGGATTACACGTGAAGATATCCAAGGGCGTGGCCCACTTAGGGAGAAACTTCAGAAACATCGGAGTTTTCAACTTAAGCCGAAGCTAAAAACCGGGAAGGCGTGGACGACAGAGAGAAAGGTGCAACATCGATTGCGAATCAAGGCGTACTGGGCTAACATTAAAATGCAGAAAAAACAGTTGACATGACGAGGTCCTTAGTTGGCCGTAACGAAGGAAGAAGAAGAAGAATATTTATTATTACCTTTTTAAATTACGGTAGCTATTGATCGACTTGTTTTCCAATGTACGCTAATTTATTCAGATAACTGTTTTCCTATGATTGTCAAACTAGAAGTTTGAATACTATCTACGTACGGTATCTTCCAATTTAGTCGTATATTCGAATGTCGCACTAAATTACGTAGGACTATAACACAGTTAAAATAGAAATAGAAGTTGGAATGGTTCATACTTTCGATCACTGTACACTAAGTCGTAATCGATCTTAAACTTCTGTTCTGAACATATTTATAAGCATTAGAGGGGCGCACGATCTGGATATTACGCCCCTTTAAACAATGTACGCGCTATAAATGCATCTCAAATTTTAGAATTAGCAATGCATCTTTCAAAATCCAAGATGTTTGTTTATTCATTTCATATATTTACTTCTCTTTCTAATTTGAAACATTTGTTCTATACTCATGAATGGATCAATCCATTTTGTGCCTGTGTCAAGCTGAATATAGTGCTTATATGTCTGTATTGATAATGCCTAAAATCCAAACTTTACTGATAATCATTTCATTATTTCAATGAAATATAGTATGTGCTATCTTAATTCATGTACAAGTATTTATTGGTTGCTTCCTTTCCTTTCAGGTGAGTGATTCAGCTGTTGTCTTTGCCAGCCAACTGTGCGTAAGTCAAATCTGTGCTACACTTTCATTTTCCTGACTTTTGCTGCATTCTTACAGCCTATTTTAAACGAAGAAAATATTTTTGATTTATGAAAATAGTTGATCAATGAACATACTGTATGTCCAATCTGTCTGTAAAGCATAAATTAAGTTGTTCCTTAATACGCAGATTGGAATTTCACACATTTCTACCGTAACGTTAGAAACGCATGACCTTGAGTGATGAACAGTACGTAATATTACATTACTAGCAGGTACCCACGGCTTCGCTCGCGTCATAGTCGTGTCATATTGTTATTCAATGAAATGCAGATTTAACCCCGTTAACACCCCTTTAGAACCTGAATATTCAAAAATCCCTCCTTAGTAGACGTTTCCGACACACAACAAACATATCCCCAAAATATCATTCTTCTAACTTTAATAGTTTTGGTTGGTCGATGAGAATTAATATCCAAAAATCCTACCGTAGTGGACGTTTTCTTCCAGAATTTCTCCCCTCGCGATGGGCCCCTTAAATTGGATTTATTACTCATAATATACACCACATCGAAAAACCATTAGACAAGTGTCAGCTTATTTTTAATGATTAGTTTACATGCCAAGTATCACACCCCCAAATGAAACCACTCATGAGATATTTTTATTCACTGAAATGCATGTTTAACCCCTTCACACCCCTTCAGAACCTGAATATCCAAAAATCTTTCCTTAGTGGACGTTTTCGACATACAACGAACATGACCCCAAAATGTCATGTTTCCAACTTCAAATATTTTGGCTGGGCGATGATGAGTGAGTGAGTGAGTGAGTGAGTCAGGACTTTTTCTCCAATTTTTTTTCTTCAGAATTTCACCCCTCCCTATGAACCCCTTAAATTTGATTTATGGAAAAAAAATGTCGAACACTTATTTACTTATTTTTAAGCAGATTTCTTCCCTGAGTTTGAAGAGTGAGTGAGTCAATCAGTTAGGACACCTTCTATCCTGTTCCCCCCCCCCCGAATATCTCCCCTCCCCATGGGCCCCTTAAATTGAATTTATGGAAAAAAAACGTTCGAATACCTATTTACTTATCTTTTAAGCGGATTTTTTTCCGCTGAGATTCAAACTCCTCGCTCATGTCGTTTAAGTGATACACGCTCCGTTAGGAATTCTTCAACCCCCACTTTTCACCCCTTTCACCTCATAATATACACCACATCGATAAACCCTCAGACACATGTCTTCTTATTTTTAATGATGAGTTTATATGCCGTGTATCACATTCCCCAATGAAACCAATCGGGAGTTATTGTTATTCAATGAAATGCAGGTTTAACCCCTTAAGACCCCTTTAGAACCTGAACATCCGAAAATCCTCCCTTAGTGGACGGTTTTGACATACAATGATCATATCCCCCAAAATGTCATGTTTCTAACTACAATAATTTTGGTTGGGCGATGGTGAGTGAGTCAGGACTTTTTCTTTCAATTTTCTTTTTTTAGAATTTCGTCCCTCCCCATGAACCCCTTAAATTGGGTTTATGAAAAAAAAAAACTGTCCAACAGCTATTTACTTATTTTTAAGCAGTTTTGCCCCTGAGTTTGATGAGTGAGTGAGTCAGTCAGTCAATCAGTTAGGACACTTTTTCCCTGTTTTTTGCCCCCCAGAAATTCAACCCTCCCCATGGGCCCCTTAAATTGGATTGATGAAAAAACGGTCAAACACCTATTTACTTGTTTTTTATTCTGATTTTATTCCGCTGAGTTTCAAACTCCTCGCCTATGTCGTTTAAGAGATACACGCTCCGATAAGAATCCTTCAACCCCCACGTTTCACCCCTTTCAACTCATAATATACACCACATCGAAAAACCCTCAGACATGTGTCATCTTATTTTTGATGATGAGTTTATATGCCGAGTATCACATCCCTCAATGAAACCAAGCCGGAGATATTGTTATTCAATGAAATGCAGCTGTACCCCCTTAACACCCATTTAGAACCTGAATATCCAAAAATCCTTCCTTAGTGGGCGTTTTTGACTGACAACGAACATATCCACAAAATTTCAGGTTTCTAACTTAAATAGTTTTGGCTGGGCGATGATGAGTCAGTCAGTCAGTCAGTCAGTCAGGACACTTGATTTTATATAATAGACTAGCAGGTACCCGCGGCTTCGCTCGCCTCATAGTCGTGTCAAATTGTTATTCAATGAAACGCAGGTTTAACCCCGTTAACACCCCTTTAGAATCTGAATACCCAAAAATACCTCCTTAGTAGACGTTTTCGACACACAACAAACATATACCTAAAATATCATTCTTCTAACTTTAATAGTTTTGGTTGGTCGATGAGAGTGAATAACCAAAAATCCTTCTTTAGTGGGCGTTTTTCTTCCAGAAGTTCACCCCTCCCCATGGGCCCCTTAAATTGGATTTATGAAAAAACAGTCGAACACCTACTTATTTAATTATTTATATATCTATATATTTAAAACAGTAAGGTGATTTTTGTTACCACGAGATTGAGAGAACGACAAAACCGATTTACTTCGTAGAGCACTCTAACGATAGCTCTTGGCCTCTAGATTTGCAGAGTGTCTATAAAATAAACAAATATATTACGGTATATTTTTGAATTAATATAGAAAATAGCAGAATTCTTGCCTCTCACGCATGCGCACAATCCGCCTGGGGTCATGACAAAATGGCGGTGAGAAGTCCATTAAAATGTAAGTTATTTAATAAGCTTGCATGTAATTGAAAGCATACATTAACCAAGTTCTGACAATAAAATATAATAACAGTATGAACGTATACGAATGTGCAACATTGATTTATTTGGATAATGAAATGGATTATTTCCTTCAGACAGCGGCTTTTAATGATAAAGAACGGCTGCGTCTGCTGTTGACAAAGAGTGCGCGAGTAGCTATGTGGTTAAGGCGACAGACTGTGGTGCCAAGGTTCACTGGTTCAATCCCAGCCCTCACCGATATTTCTTTTTTTTTTACCACTGAAATATTGTTTAATCAAGGAGTATTAGTAAGGTTTTATGTCTGTTAAAGATACATATTTCTACATTCCCTCTCGGTATATTTTTGAATTAATATAGAAAATAGCAGAATTCTTGCCTCTCACGCATGCGCACAATCCGCCTGAGGTCATGACAAAATGGCGGTGAGAATTCCATTAAAATGTAAGTTATTTAATAAGCTTCCATGTAATTGAAAACATACATTAACCAAGTTCTGGCAATAAAATATAATACCAGTATGAACGTATACGAATGTGCAACATTGATTTATTTGGATAATGTAATGGATTATTTCCTTCAGACAGCAGCTTTTGTAGATAATGAATGGCTGCGTCTGCTCCTGAACAACATTGTGCGAGTAGCTATGTGGTTAAGGCGACAGACTGAGGTTCCTAGGTGCGCCGGTTCGATCCCAGCCCTCGCCGATATATATATATATTTTTTTTTTACCATTGAAATATTGTTTAATCAAGGAGTATTAGTAAGGTTTTATGTCTGTAAAAGATACATATTTCTACATTCCCTCTCAATACGTTTTATTTCCGTTTTACCATTGCATTACAGCATGTGATCAAAAGAGCAAACTGTTGTCCTCAGTACGCCGTTTAAATATCTGCAATCAGTTCCTATAACTGACAACAGATGGCAGTACATCGCCCATATAGTTCCAGTAACTGACAGCAGATGGCAGCACCATTGCATCGATATATTTAAAACCCAAGACATGCCACGTTTTCACTTGATGGAGAATTATAAAGGAGGGGAATATTTAAGAAGGGAAATTTTGAGGAACATTAACCGACAGTTGAATGTGTAGGCTATGTTGTTTATGTACCTTAATATTGCAATTTCTTCCCAATGCTTCGGTGGTCAAGTTATTAGCGTCCTATACTAAAAGTTATAATTATGCATCGTCGATATACTCTTAAATTATTAAAGAAAAAAGTAGTTTTCCAGGCACTCGCGCGTGTCCACAATTGCTTTCGCCATAAGAGACACTTGGCAAACATAATTCGTTTGAAGGGCTCCGACATCGTGGTTACTCAGCCCCGTGTACTTGGGTGTGTATGTGTGAAATTTTCTCTCATAACCTGTGTTATTGTGATGGCTGCATTACTGTGTGTATTTGTAATTAAGGTGGTAAATGGCAAGGAGACGGCCAAGGCCTTAAGTTAGGAACCATCCCGGTATTTGCCTTAAGTGGAAGTGGGAAACCACGGAAAACCACATCCAAGATTGTCGAGGTGGGAATTAAACCTTCCTCTTCTTAGTTATACCTCAAGAGACTGAATGTGCCCCGTTTTTGCCCTCAGACCAGAATTCAATTTCTTGGCAGAGCAGGAAATGTAACCCGGGTCTCCGGGTTGATAGACAAGAATAGGTGGGCCTCCATGTGTTAATACGATTTTTGACATGCACGGGACATACAATTCAAAAACTGCCTCCATTAGGGTGACTGCCGAAGTGAGTATTGAGTATAGGCCTATGGTCGTTCCAGTAGTTGGCGAAGTGATTCTATGTTCCCCTGCAAAATGTACTGTCATAACCTATAACAGGTGATGGAAATTGCTTATTTAGAGCAGATTCGTACTGTTTATAACAAAATGAAGAACGTCATTCTGAGCTGCGTTTTCAAGCTATCGCAAAAAATTTCGCTGGCAGGAACAATTATAAGGAATTTATTTTAAGCGATCAGTCTCATCGCATTCTCCTCACCAACCAACTTGAGTATGAAAGTCTCTGGACGGTCATGTTGAACTTCATTGTATAAGACAATTGTTTAATGATTATTTGTTTAGAGTACTGAGTCTAACTACGCAGTTGATTTCGGCAATGGAAGTATTATTTGCCATGTAATATTTAGCGGCTCCGTTATTGCAGGACACTGTAGTGTTATCGAATAATACGAAGCCACATTTAAAATCCAATATAAATAGGCCATTTCAGAAACAATTCCAGATATTATGCAGTACAGTGTACTGTAAGGTCTTTGACGATCAAATGTAAATATTGTTCTACTAATACGAAGCCAGATTTAAAATCCAATATAAATAGGCCATTTCAGAAACAATTCCAGATATTATGCAGTACAGTGTACTGTAAGGTCTTTGACGATCAAATGTAAACATTGTTCTACATTGTACTTCTCTTGCGTAAAATCTATGCGTGGTTACTTTGGTCTTTACTGTTGTGAGGGTAAAATTGATCTGCTGGAATATAAAATATTTGCCAAGCTGCAACAATGTAATGATATTAATTTAAAAGTCATTGAACTTATATCCAGTAGTTCAAACACATACATCAGCGTTAACAGATTGGATACTGAAGATGAAAGCCAGCTACTTCATTTCCCTATTATTGAATTTTTCAATTCCTTGGAATTAAGTGATTCGCCTCCACATACTCCGAACGTTTGAGCCATAGTTATGCTCCTTAGAAATCTGAACGTTTCCCAAGGACTCATATATGGTAATATATTAATTGTAAGAAATATGTAAGAAATTGCTTGGATTCGGATATAATAGGTGCAGTAATATTAGGCAGAGAGCTCAAATCCTACGACTTGATTTAACACCTTCCGATAAAACACTTGCAGGTACAGTACATTTTCTTTTAATAGACAACAATGTCCTATTCGCTCGGCCCACTTTATCACAATCAATCAAGCTCAAGGAGAAACTCTTGAACGTATTGGGCTATTTACCTCATCACGTTTTAAGTCATGACCAGCAGGATAGTGAAGGTACAAAAAAGGTCCTGTATGGGATGGTAAAGAATAAGAGGCGGAAGGATCCTACGGATTGTGTCAGAATGGTGAACAAAAGGGGACAAGGGATAGAAAATAGGGAAGAACTGAAGAAAATGTGGAAATAATATTTTGAAGAACTCCTGAACCCAAATGGAAACCACGGCGAGGAAGAAGAAATCGGGGAAGAGATACAGTAGATGAACTGCAAACAGAAAAGGACTTAACATGGAAAGAAGTGGAAGATGCAGTGAGGAAGATGTAAGGAGGGAAGCCACCGGGTGTGGATGAGTTGAGTGTGGAGATGGTGCGAGCAGCAGGAGAGGTGGGGATACAATGGTTGTACCGAGTGATGAAGGCAGCATGGAAGGAAAGGAAGACCCCAGAGGACTGGAAAAAGGGAATAATTGTCCCGATCTTCAAGAAAGGTAGTAGAACAGAATGCAGAAACTATCGAGGAATAACACTGATGAGTCATTGTGCAAAGATGTTTGAGAAAGTTTTAGAAAGGAGAATTAGGACAAGGATAGAAGGAGGGATGAGGGAAGTACAACATGGCTTCAGAGCAGGAAGGTCCACAGTGGATTTGATTTTTGCTGTAAGTCAGTTACAAGAACAGCACTATGAGTATGGAACAGATCTACTGATGGCCTTCCTGGACATTGAGAAAGCATATGACAGTGTGTGCAGAAACAAAGTATGGAAGTCCCTGGAGGATAGAGGAGTAGAAAAATGGACTATAAGGAGGATAAAAGAGATGTACAAGGGAAGCGTGAGCTGTGTGAAAGTGGGAGGAGAGAGATCGGACTGGTTGGAACAGAGAAACGGCCTGAAACAAAGAAGTGCACTGTCACCGTTACTTTTCATTGTGGTGATGGATGACATAATGACCCGAGCGGCACAAGTAATTGGGGAAGGAAAGATGAAAGCAATGGTGTTTGCGGATGATTTGATGATTGTGGAAACAAGGAGGAGGAGGTACAGGAACAGTTGGACGTGTGGGAAGGAATAATACAAGGATATGGGATGAAATTTAGCATAAATAAGAGTGAGATGGTGATCACAACAAGGAAGAAGGAAAGGACCACAACGGGAATAACAATTGGTGGGGAACAGCTGAAGAAAGTGGACAGTTTCAAGTATCTGGGAAGCCTGATACAAGAGAATGGAAGAAACGGTAGAGAAATAAATGAGCGGGGGAGACAGGCAGAAGCATTCCGGAGGAGTGTGAGAAGCATGTTATGGAGCAGGGATGTCCCTCAGAACTGCAAGTAGATCTTATATCGTACTATGTCCCTATCCTGACGTATGCCTCGGAGACCTGGGTTATGAAAGGAAGGGAGAAGAGCAAAATACAGGCCAGTGAGATGAGGTTCTTGAGAAGCAGTATTGGAGCTACAAAGAGGGACAGAATAAGAAATGAGAGGACCAGAGAATTAATGAAGGAGGAACCATTACAGGATGGTATAGAGAAATCTAGACTTAGATGGTATGGACATGTAAAACGAATGGAGGAGAAGAGGATACCCAGGAGGATACACGAGACGAAGTGGGAAGGAAAGAGACCAAGAGGGAGACCGAGAGACAGGTGGCTGAAGGGGGTGGAAGAAAGCGTGAAGAAGAGAGGAGAAGACTGGACAAGGGTGGAGGCTGAGAGATGGTGGGAAGACAGAAGACGTTGGAGAGGCTTGTGTTCCAAACAGACCCGGCCAGTGGCTGGAAACTGTGCAAGATGATGATGACCTCATCACGTTTTCAGTCATGACCAGCAATATGTTGCAATGCTGAGAGTGCTATCTTTTGACGCCCTTAAAGTTGCAATAGTGCTAAAAAGTAATCGTACAAAGAATGTAACTTATATAAGAAGCTTCTTCAGTAAATTTGTTTTCCATTGTCCGTCATGTTTTGACGGGTTTCATCTAGTTTATTATTAAGTTGATTGTTTTCCTCTGAGTTTCAAACTCCTCACCTAAGTCGTTTAAGAGTTGCACGCTCCGTTAGGAATCCTTCAACCCCCCACCTTTCACCCCTTTCACTCATAATATACACCACATCGAAAAACCATTCGACATGTGTCAGCTTATTTTTAATGATTAATTTATATGCCAAGTATCACATCCCCAAATGAAACCACTCGTGAGATATTATTCAATAAATGCAGGTTTAACCCCCTTAAGACTCCTTTAGAACCCAAATATCTGAAAATCCTCCCTTAGTGTACGGTTTTGACATACAAAGAACATATCCCCAAATTGTCATGTTTCTAACTTCAATATATTGGCTGGGCGATGATGAGTGAGTGAGTCAGTCGGGACATTTTAATTTATTTTTGAGAAATTCAGCCCTCCCCATGATCCCTTTAAATGGGATTTATGAAAAAAAAAACGGTCGAACACCTATTTACTTATTTTTAAGCTGATTTTTTCCCGCTGAATTAACTTCTCGCAAATGTCGTTGAAGAGATACACGCTCCATTAAGAATCCTTCAACCCCCAATTTTCACCCCTTTCATCTCATAATATACACCACATCGTTTTTTTTAGCGTATGGCTTTTAGTGCCGGGAGTGTCCGAGGACATGTTCGGCTCGCCAGTTTTTGTAGCTGCTCCGAGACGGACACCCAATAGTTAGGGACCAACCCCGGCATTTGGCTGGAAGGAAGATGGAAAACCACAGAAGACCATCTTCAAGGTTGCCGACGGGGGGATTCGAACCACCTCGCCTCCCGGATGTGAGCGATTGCCAGCAGTCATGCCGTAACGACCACGGCTAACTCACCCGGTACCACATCGATAAACCCGTAGACATATGTCTGCTTATTTTTAATGATAAGTTTATATGCCGAATATCACATCCCCAAAGAAACAACTCATGAGATATCGTTATTCAATGAAATGCAAGTTTACCTCCTTAACACCTCTTCAGAACCCGAATAAACAAAAATCCTTCCTTAGTTGACGTTTTCGACATGCAGCGCACATATTACAAAAAATTTAATGTTTACAACTTTAATAGTTTTCGCTGGGCGATGATGAGTGAGTCAGTCAGGTCATTTTCTTTCAATTAATTTTACCAGAATTTTACCCCTCCCCATGGGCCCTATAAATTGGATTGATGAAGAAACGCTCGAACACCTATTCACTTATTTTTTAAGCCGTCTTTTCCCTCTGAGGTTGATGAGTGAGTGAGTTAGTCAGTCAGTTAGGACACTTTCTCTCCTTTTTTTTCTCTCCAGAATTTCACCCCACCCCATTGGCCCCTTAAATTGAATTTATGAAAAAACGGTCGAACACCGATTCACTTATTTTTTTCCGCCGAGTTTGAAACTTCTCGCCTATGTCGTTTAAGAGGTACACGCTCTGTTAGGAATCCTTCACCCCCTACTATTCACCCCTTTCACCTTATAATATACCCCACATAGAAAAGCCCTTAGACACATGTCTGCTTATTTTTATTGGTTAGTTTATATGCAGAGTATCACATCCACAAATGAAACCACTCGTGAGATATTATTCAATAAATGCAGGTTTATCCCCCTTAAGACTCCTTTAGAACCCGAATATCCGAAAATCCTCCCTTAGTGCACGGTTTTGACATACAACGAACATATCCCCAAAATGTCAAGTTTTTACTTCAATAATTATGGCTGGGCGATGATGAGTGAGTGAGTGAGTCAGGACATTTTCTTTCATTTTTTTTCCTTCAGAATGTCACCCCTCCCCATGAACCCCTTAAATTTGATTTATGAAAAGTAACTGTCGAACACTTATTTACTCATTTTTAAGCAGTTTTCTCTCCCTGAGTTTGAAGAGTGAGTGAGTCAGTCAATCAGTTAGAACACTTTCTTTCCTGTCCCCCCCCCCCCCCCGAATTTCACCTCTCCCCATGGGCCCCTTATATTGGATTTATGAAAATCAAAACGGTCGAACACCTATTTACTTATCTTTTAAGCTGATTTTCTTCCGCTGAGTTTCAAACTCCTCGCCTATGTCGTTTAAGAGATACACGCTCCGTTAGGAATCCTTCAACCCCCACGTTTCACCCCTTTCACCTCATAATATACACCACATCGAAAAACCCTTAGACACATGTCTTCCTATTTTTAATGAAGAGTTTATATGCCGAGTATTACATCCCTCAATAAACCAATCGGCAGTTATTGTTATTCAATGAAATGCAGGTTTAACCCCCTTAAGACCCCTTTTGAACCTGCATATCCGAAAATCCTCCCTTAGTGGACGGTTTTGACATCCAATGATCATATCTCCAAAATGTCATGTTTCTAACTTCAATAATTTTGGCTGGGCGATGGTGAGTGAGTCCGGACTTTATCTTTCAATTTTCTTTTTTCAGAATTTCACCCCTCCCCATGAACCCCTTAAATTGGGTTTATGAAAAAAACTGTCGAGCACCTATTTACTTACTTTTAAGCAGTTTTTCCCCCCGAGTTTGATGAGTGAGTCTGTCAGTCAATCAGTTAGGACGCTTTCTGTCCTGTATTTCCCCCCCCCCCCCTAAGTTCACCCCTCCCCATGGGCCCCTTAAATTGGATTTATGAAAAAACGGTCAAACACCTATTTACTTATTTTTAAGCTGATTTTTTTCCGTTGAGTTTCAAACTCCTCGCCTATGTCGTTTAAGAGATACACGCTCCGTTAGGAATCCTTCAACCCCCATTTTTCACCCCTTTCACCTCATAATATACACCACATCGAAAAAACCTCAGACACGTGTCTTCTTATTTTCAATGATGAGTTTATATGCCGAGTATCACATCCCTCAATGAAACCAAGCCGGAGATATTGTTATTCAATGAAATGCAGGTGTACCCCCTTAACACCCCTTTAGAACCTGAATATCCAAAAATCCTTCCTTAGTGGGCGTTTTCGGCTTACAACGAACATATCCCCAAAATTTCATGTTTCTAACTTTAATAGTTTTGGCTGGGCGATGATGAGTCAGTCAGTCAGTCAGTCAGTCAGTCAGTCAGGACACTTGATTTTATATAATAGACTAGCAGGTACCCGCGGCTTCGCTCGCGTCATAGTCATGTCATATTGTTATTCAATGAAATGCAGGTTTAACCCCGTTAACACCCCTTTAGAACCTGAATATCCAAAAATCCCTCCTTAGTAGACGTTTTCGACATACAACAAACATATCCCCAAAATTTCAAGTTTCTAACTGCTATAGGTTTGGCTGGGGGATGATGAGTGAATATCCAAAAATCCTTCCTTAGTGGACTTCTTTCCCAGAACTTCACCCCTCCCCATTGGCCCCTTAAATTGGATTTATGAAAAAATGGTCGAACAGCTACTTACTTATTTTTAAGCTGATTTTTCCCCCTGAGATTTACACTTTTTGCCTGTGTCTTTTAGGAGATACTTGCTCCGTTCGGAATCCTTCAACCCCCTCATTCCACCCCTTTCACCTCATAATATACACCACATCGAAAAACCCTCAGACACATGTCTTCATATTCTTAATGATGAGTTTTTAAGCCGAGTATCACATCCCCAAGGAAACCAATCGGGAGATTTTAATATTCAATTAAATACTGGTCTACCCCCTTAACACCCCTTTAGAACCTGAATATCCGAAAATATTTCTTTAAGGGACGTTTTCGACATACAATGAACATAACCCAAAAATTTCATGTTTCTAACTTCAATAATTTTGGCTGGGCGATGATGAGTGAGTGAGTAAGTCAGGACATTTTCTTTCATTTATTTTTCAGAATTTCACCCCTCTTAAATTGGATTTATGAAAATAAAAACGGTCGCACACCTATTTACTTATTTTTAAGCTGTTCTTCTCCCCCTGAGTTTGATGAGTGACTGTATTAATCAGTTAAAACACTTTTTTTTTCCTGTTTTGTTCCCCCAGAATTTCACCCCTTTCCAAGGGCCTATTAAATTGGATTCATGAAAAAAAGGTCGAACACCTATTTACTTATATTTTAAGCTGTTTTTTCCGGTGAAATTATCGCCTACGTCGTTTAAGAGATACGCGCTCCGTTAAGAATCCTTCAACTCCCAATTCTCACCCCTTTCAACTCATAATATATACCACATCGATAATCCCTTAGGCATATGTCTGCTTATTTTTAATGATTAGCTTATATGCCGAATATCACTTCCCCAAAGAAACAACTCATGAGATATAGTTATTCAATGAAATGCTCGTTTATCCCCCCTTAACACCCCTTTAGAACCCGTTTAAACAAAAATCCTTCCTTAGTTGACGTTTTCGACATACAGCGAACATATTCCCAACATTTCATGTTTTCAACGTCAATAGTTTTCGCTGGGCGATGATGAGTGAGTGAGTCAGTCAGGACATAATCTTTACCAGAATTTCACTCCTCCCCATGGGCCGCTTAAATTGGATTTATGAAAAAACGCTCGAACACCTATTAATTTATTTTTAAGCTGTCTTTTTCCCTGAGTTTGATGAGTGAGTGAGTTTGTCAGTCAGTTAGGACACTTTCTCTCCTTTTCTTTTCCAGAATTTCACCCCACCCCATTGGCCCCTTATATTGAATTTGTAAAAAAAACAGTCTAACACCGATTTACTTATTTATTGAGCTGATTTTCTTCCGCTGAGTTTCAAACTTCTCGCCTACGTCGTTTAAGAGATACACGCTCCGTTAGGAATCCTTCAACCCTCACTTGTCACACCTTTCACCTTATAATAAACACCACATAGAAAAATCCTTAGACACATGTCTGCTTATTTTTTAATGATTAGTTTATATGCTGAGTATCACATCCACAAATGAAACCACTCTTGAGATATTGTTATTCAATGAAAATCAGGTTTAAGCCCCTTAAGATCCCTTTAGAACCTGAATATCCAAAAACCCTCTCTTAGTGCACGGTTTTGACATACAACGAACATATCCCCAAAATGTCATGTTTCTAACTTCAATAATTTTTTCTGGGCGATGATGAGTGAGTGAGTGAGTGAGTCAGTACATTTCCTTTCTATTATTTTTTTCAGAATTTCACCCCTCCCCATGAACCCCTTAAATTTGATTTATGAAGAAAAACGGTCGAACACCTATTTACTCTTTTTTTAAACTGATTTTTTCCGCTGAATTTCAAACCCCACGCCTATGTCGCTTAAGACATACACGCTCCGTTGCATTTCTTCAACCCCCACTTTTCACCCCTTTAACCTCATATATACACCACATCGAAAAACCCTCAGACACATGTCTTCCTATATTTAATGGTGAGTTTATATGCCGAGTATCATATCCCCCAATGAAACCAATCGGGAGATATTGTTATTCAATTAAATGCAGGTTTAACCCCCTTAAGACCCATTTAGAACCTGAATATCTGAAAATCCTCCCTTAGTGGACGATTTTGACATACAATGAACATATCCCCAAAATGTAATGTGTCTAACATCAATAATTTTGGCCGGGCAATGATGAGTGAGTGAGTCAGAACATTTTCTTTCAATTTTGTTTTTTCAAAATTTCACCCCTCCCCATGAACCCCTTAAATTGGATTAATGAGAAAAACTGTCGAACAACTATTTACTTTTTTTAAGCATTTTTCCCCCCTGAGTTTGATGAGTGAGTCAGTCAGTCAATGAGTTAGGACATCCTCTTTTCTGTTTTTTTCACCCCCAGAATTTCACCCCTCCCCTCGGGCCCCTTAAATTGGATTTATGAAAAAACCGTGAAACACATATTTACTTATTTTTTATGCTGATTTTTTTTCGCTGAGTTTCAAATTCCTCGCCTATGTCGTTTAAGGGATACACGCTCCGTTAGGAATCCTTCAACCCCCACTTTTCACCCCTTTCACCTCATAATATACACCACATCGAAAAACCCTCAGACACGTATCTTCTTATTTTTAATGATGAGTTTATATGCCGAGTATCAAATCCCCCAATGAAACCAATCCGGAGATATTGTTATTCAATGAAATGCAGGTGTACCCCCTTAACACCCCTTTAGAACCTGAATATCCAAAAAACCTTCCTTAGTGGGCGTTTTCGACTTACAACGAACATATTCCCAAAATTTCATGTTTCTAACTTTAATAGATTTGGCTGGGCGATGATGAGTCAGTCAGTCAGTCAGTCAGTCAGGACACTTAGTTTTATATAATAGATAATAGATAAGCAACGGTCCTAGTGGAAAATAATTCAATCACCTGAAACCAAAAATACATGGGACGAAAAAAAACATCAAAATATCATGTTGGTTTCGGACCCTAAAAGACGTGAAAAATATAATAAAAGTATTAAAAGAAAATCTTTTTTGAAATTTCATTCGAATCAATTTTTATGTCATTCCTGGGACTTGGAAAATTCCGGCCAAAAAGTACAAAGTCATTAATAACTCCGTAATTATTCGTCGTATGATGAAATAGCAAGAGACCAAAATGATGTAATGTGTTATTGTCTACAACATAGGCCATGTATAATTTTACACTCAGACATATTACGTCCCCCCCCACAATTTCACCCCTCCCCATGGGCCCCTTAAATTGGATTTATGAAAAAACGGTCAAACACCTATTTACTTATTTTTTATGCTGATTTTTTCCCGCTGAGTTCCAAACTCCTGGGCTATGTCGTTTAAGGGATACACGCTCCGTTAGGAATCCTTCAACCCCCACTTTTCACCCCTTTCACCTCATAATATACACCACATCGAAAAACCCTCAGACACATGTCTTCTTTTTTTTAATGATGAGTTTATATGCCGAGTATCCCATCCCCCAATGAAACCAATCGGGAGATATTGCTATTCAATGAAATGCAGGTCTACCCCCTTAACACCCCTTTAGAACCTGAATATCCAAAAATCCTTTCTTAGTGGGCGTTTGCGGCCCTTGAGGAAGCTGCATACCAAATTTCATTCCAATCCGTTCGGTGGTTTCTGAGATTTCGTGATGAATGAATCAGTCAGTCAGTCAGTGGTATTTGAGCTTTATATAGTAGATTTTGGGGTTTTGCTCAGTTCAAGTTTGAAAAAAAATGTAGCTAGGAAGCATGCCTCCATGATCGATAATTGAATGTCACGTGTGAACAAATTAGGCAAGGATTCTTGCAAAAGGTTTAGAATAATTTCATTTATTGTTCAAATTTTGACACCACTTAGAGTGTAAAATCAGTCACCCGTTTGAAGCACTTTCTGTCATGACTATTCATTAACCTACGCCTTTGTGTTACTTTGGGAAGTCCATTTCTTCTAACTTATTTTGTCCATATTAAGACCATTTAAAAATTTTAAATTATTTCTCAACATGTTTAAACTGTAAGGCTATTTCAAGTTGAGATCGGTATCCTTGCAATCTTAACAGGTCACTTAAGTACCATAATCAAAAGTGGTGATGCTAAAGATACAGTGAAATTCCTTTAATATTTCGAAATCTGGCTTCTAGAGGGTAACTGGCGTATATATGATTGATCTATGAGTTTCATATTGATAGCCCTTTCAAAGATTGCCATTACATAAATTTCTTGGCCCAGCAATCTCTATTTCTGGCAATAGGAATTGCAGTTATGTTGAATATACTGGATTTTGTGTATATAGCCGATGGTTTAATTGCATGAACTACCCTTTGTCCAGTACGGCAGCCCAAGGTTGTGAGAAGTATTTACACAAATAAATAGCACACACGGGGGATTTAAATATTTTAGAACTGATTCCGTCTTACAGTGATGAAATAATAAGCACGACACTTTAACAGATAGGCAAAAGTGTATCTAATGGTCTCATTTGTTATGAAATGATGACGCAATCCCAAAATAAACTTAATATCACGTAATAATTATGCCACGCAGAGAGACGATGTAGGTCCATTCCTATAGAACTTACTGTGTTGTGCAAACCCATTGGTAAACTACTGGAGACTAGGTGGCTGATCATTGGTGGAGAAACGTTTCTCTAAATATGACGGATGACCATACAGAGCTGGGGTCGGTATGCGGTCGTAATTCGTAATAGGCCATCACAGGAAAGAGCAGATCGTGGGAGTTAAGTGCTCGTTGAAGAGTACAATAAAATGAGAAGAACGCCAGTGCCATATGAAAAGGAGTTCAATTTTAAAGAATAACGATCAGCTTTCTTAATAACACCGCAGGACACATGGCTCTCGGGATTCCTCCTTACTTCCTTCTCGGAATGTAGACCGAAGAATGCGGAACTTGCTCGTGAAGACACGTACACCGCGTTTTAACATCAGGCCTTCATTACTACGACTCCCGTTTTCTTAAACGCCTTTGATGGTTCACAAAGCAAAAATGATGTCTTATTTCCTCGTTATTATTATCATCGTTATTTGATACCAATTTGGCTTCTTCTTTTGCAGTCAAATGAACTGCAAATAATGCTTTGACAAATACTCATACTAATTCTCATTACAGAGTCCATTAAATGTAATAACAATTTATAAGTAGGAATCTTGTTGTTTTACGACTCTAAAAGCCGCAGATGTTAAAGGCCGTAAAACAAATAACATTATTATTATTAGTTTTACGAGACCATTAATCTCACGATCATAAACCACGGGACCTTAATTTTTTTGTGGAACCCAAACCACTGGACGGTATAATATACTTCCTTAATTTCACATGAATTGACCGGGGTAATATTATTTTTGCATTGTTGGCTGCCATCCTATAGAACCTGGGCTCGATTCCAGGCTCTGACAAGAATTTAAAAATCTTTGTATAGAGTTCTCCAAATCTCGTGACGCTAATTGGGAACTTGCCCGTTGCTGTGGTAGGAGAAGCTGAAATGAACTGTCCACCCTACCGCACATAAACTCTGGCTCTGGACGCCTGATTAGTGATTCCTTGACCCTACTAGGACCATAATCGGTTCATCTACATCCCTTGTGGTTATGCCACTGTTTGATATTTTAGGATTGTATTGCTGAGTTGCAAGAAAAAGTCACAGAGGTTAGCCACGTGCCAGACACGCGTTAATATGCCACGTGCCACGCCAAACACCAGGTTCTTATGCTTGACAAGAGCTAGAACCCACGCTCTCCACAAATATTCCATAACGTACTTTTAATATTAGGAAGAAAACTCATCGTAATTAGGAAATGAAGTTGGTTGGTTGGTTCTTAAGTTTAGGGGCTGCGACAACGCGGTCATGTAGCTCCGTGTACTTGGGGTGTGTGTAGAATCTGTCTGATAACCGGTGTTAAATGTGATGACTGTATTAGTGTGTGTTATCTGTTTTTAATTTAAGTACTGCAACTTAGAATTTTTTCAAATAGTTCCTACTTTTGCCGCCAAGCGCCACCGTCAACGATTACTAGGCCAAGTTCATAACTTAGATACTAGACACCACCGCAGTCGGCTCTTGGCAACGAACATAGAAACCTAATAACGTTGTTTACATTCTTAACCTATCCAATTTAGCTTCACACAGGTGCAATTAGTGGAAGGTTCTTTAACATGCCATAAATCTATGACATGGGACCGCCGGCTTTACTTCCCCTCCGAAGAAAGGCATACTGAGGGATTTTAACGCTCTTAAAAAATCCGACGGCTTCGGCCGGGTTTGAACCCGCGACCTTGGGCATAGAAGCTCAGCATGCTACCAACTACGCCACCGAAGCCGCCTAGGAAATGAAATATAAACAAGCATGAGAAAGTTTAGGGCTAATTTCTGCTGTTTTAGTATTTCGAAGGAAACCTTTAGAAGAGATAGCACGTTTCATAATGTTCCGCGCGAACGAGGTGAATAAAAAGGATTTTTATTATTTTAAATGATACAGTCGAATTCGTCGTTACGTTAAGGCGACGTCACGAAATGTACCGAGAATGCACTGAGGTGTGTGACGTCATAGTACCGCTTGGTGCATGTGTACTGAGTTCACTGGTGAGCTCTGGCGTTACGAGACGTCATCCAGCCAGCTCCCTCCTTTCACCGCGATGACTTGTAGCTTTCTAGCGTTCTGATTGTTTCTTGATCATCTAACATGTCAAGAGTCTTTGGCTTCGAGCGAAGAGAGAAGTCTCCACCTTTTCTAGTATTTTTCAGCATTTGTAGCATTTAAAATGATATAAAGTCCAGTCTTTCAGTCTGACTGTCTCTTTTTATTCTAAACAATGGACACCTCTTCGCTAGTCACCGACTCACCAAAACCTCTCTTCTGGTCACCAAGGAAGGTGGATTGAGAAGCTCCCCATCGCAAATAGCTGAGTCAACAATAATACAAATCGCCAAACAGAGCATAGAAGGAGACTTGATTCAGTGGCGAAGAGCCTGAATCTTTACCTTCAAATGTTGCAATCAGTACGGAGCGCTGGCGACTCTGAATATATCCTGAATTCCAACCCGTAGGGTGCACAATGCCCATTCTAATTTAGTTGTAGTCTAATACACATGTTGACAACACTGCTATATACGGGTTGCTCATACTTAATCTGAAATATTATGATCTATATAATATGTGCCAATTTTGGAACACATCCATTTGCTGGTATGGAAGTTACATGCAGTTAAGCTTTAAACATATCAACACGCGTAAATTCATGTTGGCAATACTGACATATATCGGTTCGTAATTTAATATTAATCTACAATTCCAGGTAATATACGTGTGAAAGCCGGCCCCGTGGTGTTGGAGTAGCACGCCTGCCTCTCACCCGGTGGCCCCGGGTTCGATTCCCGACTCCGTCAGGGATTTTAGAAAGTGACGTGAGGGTTGGATCGGGTGAACTCAGCCTCGTGAGGACAAATGAGTAGCTGTCTGACAGTGAGGCAGCGCCCCGATCACGAAAACCAAGATTAACGGCCGAGAGAACCCGATGCGCTGATCGTGTGTCACCCCATTATCTGCAGGCCAAATGGCTGGGCAGCGGTCGCTTTGTCGGCCTAGGCCCTTCATGGGCTGTATAGTGCCAGGGGTTGATTTTGTTGTTGTTGATATACTTGTGAAAAGTTTAGACTTGTTGGGCTGCATACTTTCTGATATATTGAGTATGGGATAAATATTATAGAGAGCATTTGTCAAGAGATGGCAGCCCTTGTGACCCAATCAGTAGATCTAAATTCCAAGAAAAGACAGTACTAATATAGAATGGAGACCATTAGCTAGAATTTGTTTGCAGACAGTAGTTATTCGATGAAGTATTTTCATGCTCAAGATATACGATGATTTTAATAGATTTTTGTCATGTAGCTTTAGTTAGATTCGCGATCTTTATAATTCAACGATGCTAAATAATACGTTGAATCAACGCCAAGTGGAGCTCTGCAGTAGTTTAACGTGACACTTTAAGTGACGAAACGTTTTTGGGAATATATGTGAGAGAGAATTATCTGAAAGTCTATCATTTTAACAATAACGTTTTTAAATAATATGTAACATATTGGAATATTGGCTTCCTATAGGTTTTTGCCATGTTTGTTGCGGAGTGTACCAAGTCAGGCTCTTCAGCAGGCGTTTCGCGCAGCTTGTCTGGACTCCACTGCGAGAGTAAACCTTGCACTTCGTTTCATTACTTGACTTTGCGAGCATAGCAACCACAATCGGTAATTATAGATAAGTGAGTGTTCATTCAATTAATCCAAACTTATGATTGTATAAGATATTAAAGTAAGTTCCACAGAGTATCCAAGTTTTAACTTGTTTGATGTTTGAAAGCAACTACAAACCATCTCAACAAACTCAAATTTTAATTATAACCAACATCATAATCAGACGACGATACATGAACCACAGTTATACCCAGCTATTTCTCAAATGCGTCCAGGTATTTGAGTTAACAGAGTGACGTTAATATTATTTCCAAACACGCACGTAATACCTCATTAAACATTCAGATCAGAGATTTGTTTGCAGAACTGGGTTACGCACCCAAGACGTGCAGGTGCGTTATTTGCTGCTGACTCATATGGATAGGGGTATTATAGACTGAATAGCAAAGAAAAGCGTAACATTTCGTCTTTCTTTCTTCGAGAAATACGACGGAACTCAGAATAAAATAAAAAAATAGGTTCATAATTGTTCAAGCTATTATTTATTACATTTTTCTGTTTGTTAATTAGTTAGTTATTGTTATTTTAAGGAGCGGAACATCGAGGTCAACTGACCCTTACACCTTTATGAAGGCAACAAGTTTAATGATTAAAACTTGAAGACAATGGAACCTCTACAATAATGGATGTCATTCACTGTGTTATTATGGCGCCAATACCTAGGCGTTACGCACTTTTTTCTTGCTCATCAGTGTATTTCCTTTCCTCCCCCTAAGATTGGGTTTTGGATTACTTGCACCTTCTAAGCCCCTTAAAGAAAGCTGGAGATTAATCTCTTCTCGTTAATTATAGCTGCTAGATAAATATTAAATTTCTGTCCACTGTCCCTAACTTGGGTGTACTATATATCTTTAATTTATTTTGCCTTTCATGATCCTCATTTCTTGTATAATTAATATAGTAGGATTTCTATTTTATTGCAGGTTAATTTCAGTTGCACTACTTTAAATTTATTACATCACGGTTCTTTGTTTAACAAGACAAAGACAGATGTGAGATGGGGGTACAGATTGATATTTTAATAGGATGAACACCAATGTGTCGACCGTTAGGAATAAGCACTTACAAGATAAAGCTACCGTTCTATGAGTAGGAATTGAAAGATCACGTCCGTAGAAAAAAATGTATGTGTCCTTTCTAAGCTTATAAGTACTTTAAACTGATCCATCGAATTCGACCACGCTCATTGTTCTGTGTGTTGTCTTGAATTGTGAATCCATGTAATATATGTGATAGAAGCAAAATATAACATAATGTAAGCAAAAATAAATATTGGAGCTGGTTGCATGGCTGAGAAAGGCCAAATGTCACTATATATGAGAGAGGAAATCATGTCTTTGAGTCTACGGAGTGACGTTACTATTTGTCTCCAGGTCAGAGTTTTGTTTGAAGAGCTGGGAAACGAACCCAATACATTTGAACCAGGAATCTCAGTATATAACTTCAAAAGTCGGAAGGGTTAAATTATAATTCTTAATTTCCTTTTAACTTGTAGTTCGTAATCACTACAAGACAAATCTTTGTGGGAAACCTTTATTATCTAAGAGGTCAACAGGCAGTTTCGTCCTACACTTTGAAGTAAATTGACGCTATTTTAGATTTTAACGCCTTATGGAAGAGCTAAAAAGCAGGAGTATAAATAGTTCTTGACAACTCTTAATGACACGTAGTCTGTCATTTATCACAACTGGTAACAAACCGTCTGTTTCCTCATTGAGGTACGTATTTAGGGTAATTAGTGCTATTTTCAAATTAAAGTTGGGGCAGTGCTCGTTTGCTGCGAGATATTAAACCGCATTCAATAATCGCACGGTCATTAACGCATTACGTACAATTTAATTTCAAATTAGCGGTAACTTCATTAAATGTGTTCCTGGTTTGGTACCACTCTTTACAACTTCAGTAAGTTCCAACCTGCTAAAATGAGACCTCATCATCAGTGCGAGTTGTTTTATAGCCTATTGTGTAGCCTACAATGTGTTTAAATATTTTATTTATTAGCCTATTTTCAATTTTGAAAAAATAGGCTTATGAGATCACCTTTTGTCCGTGTGTGTGTGCGTGTGTGTGTGTGTGTGTGTGTGTGTGCGTGATTCGTGTGTGTGTCCCCCCCTAATAAAATCTAAACGGCTGGAGCGATTTCAATGAAACTCGGTATGTTCATAGCACTATTCCCGGCGACCTCGACCGTGCCCTTCAAATTTTGTTACGTCTCACCAATGCAAAATGGCGGCTGTGCGAAATATTTCACTAGCATTCAATATCTCCGAAACTATTACCGATATCGCCCTGAAATTGGGTACGGTGATAAAAGGTACTACTAGAAGTTCACCTATGAGACTTTCAAAAACCTGGTGACTACAAAACCAACATGGCGGTCAAGCGAAGTTGAGACTTTTAAATAGACTTTTCTCGCGATTTAACTATCCACACGTAATGAAACTTGGTACAGCAAATGTTTATACACATTGTAATGCACTGGAGTCTAATTTAGTTCAATTGTTTACATAACTTCAAAATGGCGGCTGTGCGAATTATTTCACTGACATTCTATATCTCCGAAACTATTACAGATATCACCCTGCAATTTAGTACGGTGATAAAGGGTACTGATACAAGTTTACCTATGTATATTTCATAAACTTGTAAAGTAGAAAACGAACATGGCGACCAAGCGAAGTTGAGACTTTTAAATAGACTTTTCTCACGATTTAACCATCCAAACGTAATGAAACTAGGTACAGCAAGTGTTTATACACATAGTAATGCACTGGAGTCTAATTTAGTTCAATTATTTACATAACCTCAAAATGGCGGCTGTGCGAAATATTTCACTGATATTCTATATCTCCGAAACTATTACAGATATTACCCTGCAATTTTGTACGGTGATAAAGGGTACTGGTACAAGTTTATCTATGTATATTTCATAAACTTGTAAAGTAAAAAACGAACATGGCGACCAAGCGAATTTGAAATATTTTAATAGACTTTTCTCGTGATTTAACTCTCTGAGCGCAGTGAAATGTGGTACAGTAAATGATTTTGCAGATTGTAATGCACTGCCATCTAATTTAAATCAATTGTTTATATAACCTCAATATGGCGGCTGTGCGAAATTTTAAAATTAAGTTTTTATTTCTTGTGTCGTAATCATGCGATCGAAGTGAAAGTTTGAATAATGAACCTAGGCAATAATTGTCATTGAATGGTACATAATTCTATGGCCTATACATATAACACTCCTAAATGGCGAGCTTCCGAAATATTTAGACGGTTCTCAATATCTATGAATCTTTTACAGCAACCAAACTGATTTTTTTTTATGTTCATAGAGACTTTGAACATATGTTCACTTATAGGACTTTCATTAACCTGGTGAGCACAAATCCAACATGGCGGCGACGCGAAGTATAAATATTTAAATGGACGATTCTCGCGAATTAACTATCCGAGTGCTGTGAAACGTTGCACGTTAAATGCTTATACAAATGTTGATCCACTGGCATCTAATTTCGATTGTTTGCATAATCACAAGATGGCTGCTGTGCGTAATTTTAAAATCTCGTTTTTACTTCTTGTGTTCTAATCATGCGATTGAAGTTTGAATACCACACGTACACAATAATCTTAATGTAATAGTACAAAAATAAAAATCCAACCTGGCGACAATCTGAAATATTTAGACGGTTCTCAATATCTACGAATCTGTTACAGCAATTAAACTGAAATTTTGTATGTTGTTAGAAGAAATTAACATGAGCAGGATATATGAAAATAGGCTGTATAGTTCTTCACGGAACTACTTGTTTTTTCAATAATTTTCATTGATTTATTATTATTATTATTGTTATTAATATTATTATTATTATTATTATTATTATTATTATTATTATTATATTGATTACATCATTGTGGCCATCTAAGTAGCGGGATTGAACCTATATAGCTGATCTTGCTCTCTTGACCTTCCGAAATCTCTTCACCTTCTCGCTAGGGCTCTTACTGCGCTCTTCCGTCCGGATTCTTTTGGATGCAATGTTTGGGTGGTCTTAAAGTTGATGATTGTCTACTAGTTCTCTGAATTTAGATCTGTTCAGAACCATATAGCTTGAGATGTTTATTTCCTGCAAGTCTTATTATTATTATTATTATTATTATTATTATTATCATTATTACTATATTTCTTCTTCTTCTTTTCTTTAGCGTTTGTCCCGCCTCGTGGCAGGGTCCGCTATTTGAATCCGCTGTCTCCACTTTACTCGGTCATTGGCCATGTCCGGATGAAGGTTGACGCCTTTCAAATCCCTGTGCAGTGTATCGGCCCAACGTTGTCTCGGTCGCCCCTTTGGTCTTTTCCCGGCGACCTCCAGTGTGTAGCCCTGTTTTGCAATGGTGTCCGCTCCTGACCGTAGCACATGCCCAAACCATCGCAGACGACCCTCACGCATTTTTTTACTGATTGCTGCGATACCAAATCGTTCCCTTATTCTTTGATTGGGGATGTGATCCAACCTAGTAATGCCTGCTGTCCATCTAAGCATCTTGGACTCCATGGCACTTAGCCGACGTTCTGCTTCCTTCGTGGTCGGCCAACATTCGGTACTATAAAGCGCTACGGGACGAATGACAGTGCGGTAAATCTTCGATTTTAGGTGGTCTTTCATCTGGCGATCGCACATGACACCTGTCGTTGTTCGCCACTTCATCCACGCAGCATTAATTCTTATGTTGACCTCCTCGGTGAGACGACCTTCAGCAGTTATCGTAGAGCCAAGATACTTAAATGTTGTCGTTCGAGGCAGATCATAGCCGTCGACTTGGATTGTTCCGATTTCTCCAGCATCCGTTGTCATATATTCTGTTTTAGCTTTGTTAAGCCGCAGGCCATATAGACTTAAAAGATCACTCCATTCCTGGACTTGATGTTGGAGATCCAGCTTGTTTTGAGCGGCCAACATAACGTCATCAGCGTACAGAATGGTCCAAGGTAACGGTTGTTGTAGATCTGCAGTAACCGTGTCCATGACCATAATGAACAGCAATGGTGACAGGGCCGAACCTTGATGAACACCAACTATTACATGGAAGTTTTCCGACGCTCCTGCGGCGGCTTAGACGTAACTTCAAGGCTCCGCGTAGAGCAACTGTATCCAGTTGACAAAGGTACTCTGGGATACCATGTTGTCGGAGAGTCAACCAGATCAAGTCGTGCGGCACACGATCAAAAGCCTTTTCGAGATCTAATATTTATATTCTTATATTTGAAATTCTGGAACTGTTTGACGTTTGAAGTTGCATGATCTTGAGTGTTTTTTTTTCATATTTATGTCCTTTTTTTTATAACTTTTCATACAAATGAATACATATTATTATTAATGGAAACATAAATACATACAGAATACAAGCATATCCCAGCACGTTCGCAGAACAAACCAAGCTCACCAACCAAAAATTACAAACTGCACTCTAAAACACTAAATTCGAAACAGAAACTTACCTTGCAAGGCAAATTAGAAGCCTACATGGGAACGTTTAGTGCAATTACGGTTTCACATGTCCAAGGGCACCACACGAATAGCATAACATTATTAGTTCGACACTTAAATATAGTTTTTGAATGTAGAAGACAAGTATCAGTTCAGTAAATTTACCGAACGACACAAATCATCTTCTGAGAATAATCCCGACACCTCAGCATCTCTAAAACATCGGAAAAGTAATGGTGATAAGTATTAATTTTATAATTATTGCTGTTTTGCCTGCATGTGTTGCTATCAATAATGCAAATATGAAGTATCCAATTTCAACTGAATGTAGTTTCAAGACTAATATAAGTTACCTAATTAAACAAGATATGTCGTTAAGAACTAAACAGCCTATTTTTCACATACAGTATTTATAGGCAGTTGTAATGTTGGTATAAATCTTTAATATGAGTTTCAGCACCAAAACCAGCAAAAACAAGACATTATATGGCACGGGTGCCTTCCTTCAAAGTTCCACAACCTTGGATAAGTCCAATGCACGCTATTCAAACGCAAACTGGTTACTCTTGATAATACTGGAATAGTCTAAACTACATACATCGTGTGTTAGATATCGAAATTAAATCAGACATTTGCGAGTTTTAGAAGGGTAACTGAGGAGTTGGTACTGCATATCACTAACAGGTGTTGGAACTGAAATCACTTAAAACTGAATAATTTGTTTATTGGCGGTGCGGACCTAGTTCGTACAAAGCTCAGTCCAAATGGGGTGATCCTTTACGAGTTGTTTAGGAGTATATGCAATGTTGGTACCAGCTATTACTAATGATAGGCAACCGCGGAGGTGATTGAAATATTATGAATTGTGTATTATTGGTGCTTACTATGTTCATTCAGAAGTAGGGGCCGATAACCTCGATGTCCGGTCCCTTAAAACAACAATTATCATCATCATTCAAAAGTAAGACCGAACTGGGTCAGTCATTAGCGAGTTCTTTATGGTTAACTCTATAATTGGTAACAGTTATTACTAAAGGTTAACATCCCTGGAGTGGACTTATCTTTAAAAAATTATGTGCTGGAGTTGCATGTTATGTTCCTCTAAATTGTGCTCAAAATGGGGTAAGTTGTTCGCGAGCTCTTAAATGGTGACAGTAAAATTGGTATCACATATGTTTACTAGTTGCCAACAGTGAGATTAATGGCGATAACAAAAGTCAGGAGCCCGAAGGCATTGCTACATTACACGAAATTTCGTTTTGATTGAAACAGCCGTTCATAAGGTAATACCATAGAGAGCGTTCAGGGCGACAGACACTCGCACATCGCTCCGTGATTGATGTCATAACCCGGCTTGCATATATTTTTATACGAGATACTAGCCTTTCGTACCCGTCAATGGTGGGTTTGTGATCTTGAAGTAAAGAGGAAGTTAGCGCTCTGGAGACCGATGGCATGGATTAGCTAGTTATGTCACTCGCCTGATGTCAATCAAGTCAGAAACTGTATTTTTGCAGAGATATAATGTTTAAATTGTGTTATTCTAATATATGATCGCAGAATGAGAATTGTTGGAATTGAGTTCGCCTTGCAGAAAAAATTCTTAAGAGCTAGGCCTCTCTCTCTAAGATAACTGTTTATTTCTATGAGTTTTAAGTGAATATAGATGTACCTTTTATGATCTGAAACATGCCTGTTCCATCAGAGAACATGGGTGCTGTCTGTCATGAGAATTGTTTGCTACGATATAATGAAGTGGATATATCTGTAACACGATGATATCTTTTATCACCCACAGCATGTAGGTTCCTTCAGAAAATGGGCAGATGACCTCGTAGTTCCGCCCCTTGAGTCCTCAATAATTAACCAACTTCTTCAGAAAACGTGAATTCTTGTTGATGATGATAATAATTGTTGTTTAAAGGGGCCTAACATCTCACGTGAATTCTGTCAGTTATTATAAAAGATAAGGAATGTCTTTTGGAAGTTAGACAAAATCACAATTCTGAGAAAGGAAGAAATCTCTGTCTTTTTGTCATGGGCGTTAGAATCTGTATTATTGGCCGATCAGCCTTTCACATGAAACAAGCCCAGTTCTATAAAATACTTAGCCTATTCTTACTTGTAACAACGTGCCGGGCTTCTGTTTTAAGATGGGATTTACTTTGTAAATACTCCATATAATCGTCGTTTAATAAATACCAGCATTAACCAAGTTGGAATCACCATTCCATAGAATGATATACCACTCAGCCACGTGGAAGAATTCGTAAAGACCTTAGCTTAACATGAAATACGAAGATAAGCATGCACGTAATGATAGAAACTAAACTAGCTTAGCTACGGATAGACTCTATGGCCTTGTTTGGCCAGCACCCTGTTTTCGTAATTTGTAACGTGTACATTGTTCTATTTAGAATTAGTTACCGGTGCCGATAAAGAAAATAACTTGAGGAGTGGCAACAATAAACATTTGATGTTTGTTAGGAGAGACAAATGCAAATTCAAAGCAAACGTTTTAAAAAATATATTGGCTTTTGTCCTCTTTCAACCATGCAGCCAGATCCAATTTAATTTATTTTTATTTACATTATGTACCTTGCTATTATGAAGAAAAATCGTAGATATATATTTATTATTTCTCAGAAACAACATGGCTTTTCAATTAAAGCCAACACAGACATCCAAGACTATGGTCGAATTCAAACCGGCAGCCGTTCGTGACCTCAGTTTTAAGACCACCTTACCGTTGGTCCACGCTGGACAAAAAGAAAATCAAGAAAGTAGCTGATTGGGACACATGTACTTGTATAAATCTCAACTACCTCATCATCACAATTCGTCATGTGCTGATGGGTGGCGTCAGTCATAAGTACTTGCCTTCATAACCAGTTTGTCTTTGAGGAAATGAAGTGATTTTTGATTGTACAATAAGTTATTACCTCACTTCTCTGAACAGATTGTTGCATTGATCTCAGCAAGGGTTCATTCCATCATAAAATGTTCATAAATACATTCTCATTAACTGTTATTCTGAGCTGTTTGTAAATTAAAGAGACTAGCATTATCTAAATAACTTGTAGCCTAGTTTTGCTGTAGGGTTGCGTTCTACTTAAACATGATTTTTTATTCCATTTGTTCCAACAGTTTTGACGACAACCCACATCAAACAGACAAACAGACAATCCAACAAGAGGTAAACTAAGGGTATATATGGTCATTATCCACCTCCTCTGGGATAAATATAAAGTTTAGCCGACGATGCAAAATGTTCATACAGGAAGCTTGTAGAGAGATGCAGGCTGAAATGTCTGCGTTTTTGTTAAATAATTCTTGCATTATACGTTCTGTACATCTTGTTTTAAGATGCAAGTGCCACCTCTAGTTTCAGCGCATCGTGAATCTGCTCCCCTTCTCTCCACTTTTATACGATACGTTGGGGGAGGGGAGATGAAGTAGTGGAAAGTAAGGAAGGTTCATTCCTTCTGCGGTCGATGATATGGGCCAGCGCCTGTAAATATACGTGACAGCCACTTTGAGAAAGAAGAAGCAAAGCAGGCATATTTAACTTTAGAAACTTTTTCTTCGGTTACTCCATTGACTCTAATGTACTAGTAAGCCCCTAATTGGTCTTCCTGAGAGACAGAAGGTCTTTATAACAACCTTACTTCCATTTTAGAGATGATTGAATCCCAGGACTTAACGAGCTAGGAAAAAGTTCAAGTGCCTACAGTCTGAATGAGTCATCTCGCACATCTTGCTTGTTAATTAGTCACTGAGATAAAAGTTAACTTTACTCTGTGATTGTATCGGTTTGTTAGGATTCTTCAAGTGTGCGAGCATTCTAAATGCGTTGCGTAGTTGCTACCTTCATGTAGTACACGCGTCAAAGGCTTCAGCATTTTGAAGAGCTAAATATACATAAATTCCTATGTCCCATAGGCCTAACTGAGGTAATGTTCTTCGAGCGGTAGAATGAAGATCTAAAGTTTGAATGTTTGCCAAAACAGTGGTAGAATTTGTACTTTTACACTTCTTAAATATTGATTTAATACTCGGAGTTGCCCATGCCTTATAGCACCTGTTCAATGAAATTCAATATGTTCTAAGTCAATCTAAAATACGGAGAAATCACGGAAAAACACACCTTGTCCGATTAACTGCATATGAGCCGTTGAATGCACAAGTGCTGCAACTTATCTAAGTATCGCAGGAAAGTCTATCCTAATCTTTATGGCATTGGAAGTGAGCATTGCGTCTGTCGGTTAGACTTGCCTGTTATTCCAAATGCAGTTACACCACTTGTGCTCTCAACGACTTGTATATTAGATGGCACAAGGATTTTATCCGATTGGTGTTGAAAATTAAACTGCATAATACATCAAAAGTTAATGTCATATTATTTAAGTTCCAAGGTACGAGTAGCACAATTGAATCATTATCTCTTTGTAATTTCTTTGGATAAACCATCCGCCAAAGTATCTAAATCTTGAGTGAATGCGCATCCCAGGCACGTCAGTGACGACTGTACGGATGAGGGTGCTACTTCCGGAGTACGAGTGGAGTAAGGAGTGTCAGTCTGCTTGAAATCTTGAGTGAGCAGATCCAGGAGTGAGTGAATTTGTGAGTGCCAGTGTTGTATGTATACGTGTTGAAAAAGTTAGAAATTCGGCAGATTTCCAACGAACTCATGAGGGATTTTATTGAACTGTATCGTCATCACAAATGTCTGTATAAATTGTAGGCTATATATGTGTGCTTATTTACCTTCATATACTCCTCTTTGAGGTTTCCGGTACAATAAACCCAAGAGTGTGAGCGCTATGGAGATATTGCAGTTGAAAATGTTAGGTCTTCATAAGATCGGCCAGTACCTAACATTCTCATAGCCTAGTAGCAATTAAACGCTCCTTGGCTGGAACGGTGCTCCTCATTACTGCGTCTTGCTTAGTCAAAATTTTCACCGTTTCATTAACCAATTCTTAGACCAATATCGTCTCTTTACTCTATTTTTAAGTGCATCAGTTTCATTTTCAATAACTATGACATCTGGCAGCTAATTTCTGCTTATTAAAGAAAGAACGGCATTCCCCAATTTTAGCTCAGTTTTAAATGAACGTCTGTGGTCAAGTTGAAGTGTTAAAGGCGTGTGCATTCCCAGCACTCAAGAATGCACACTCCAGGAGTGAATTCAAACGTTACGTGTATAAGGCACGCATTATAGCTGAAATTGTAGCGGTACATTCCAGGATATGAAATTCAAATCTTGACGCTAAATTTTGTTTGAACTATGTGCAATGTATTTATTCAAGTATCGTGAATAACTGCTGATTTTCAACTGCAGAAGTTCTAAATCATTGGCTGGAAATGACAGATTCATTCACCCCTAGCTTATTGTGTTCCTCGCAGCTAGAAAGACAGATGATAGCGTAAGTGTATGCTTTTTAAAGCTGAAGAGAACGACTGTTAAAAGTCTGGCATTAGCGAGGTGGCTTTTAAGTTATCTGAGCAGGGAGCCCATTTGTCGTCCTGTGTGTGTGTCTTGAGTCGGCGAAATGAATAAAAACGTGCAATCGTTGGTCTTGGACTGGATGATGCATGGCTAGAACATTAGCTGTGCCCTCGAGTGTAGCCGAGCGGCCCAGGCACTTGTTGGATGTGTTGCCTCCTGCAGCTGGTGGCCGGCCAGTGCGCTTAAATCACACACCAAGAGACATTGGTGAGTTCATACAGTCGCATGTTCAGGGGAGCGTTTCGCCGCTTAAAAATACGATGAAATATACGAATAAAAAACACCACAGTTATATACAAACTAGCAGAAGTACCCGTTCTTGGAACGGTCTTTGGTATGAATAACCAGACGTTATCAATTCAGCTACTGTTGCAATGGTTAACGGTTTGTCATTACTTCAAAAGTTTTATCAGAACGAAGTTAGTTTTCTGGGAATATCACACACACTGTAAATTTAGGGGCCTTAAAATGTGGTTTTCGGAGACCCTTTATATTCCCCCGAATTTTGTGTCTCACATTGAGAAGCGCAACATATGCTTTGGTCGTCCTTCTAGAATAATGTTTATATTTCGCCTATTTTAGCATGTATTTTGAAACTTTTTTTCCCTATACCCACCCTTCTATGAGAAGTACAGTGAAGAGTTATATAAATGATTAGTGTATTGACCCTCATGGATACCTACCTAATTTTACGATGCTCCAAGCATCCGAACACGAGTTATAGGTGTACATAAAGATACACAGAAATTCAGACACACAAATCCACGTTTTGCTTGCATCCGTCAAAAAACAAACCGAAACGCGTAGAAGAAACAAAATTGAAACTGTAATAAACAAACAATCATATGTTTATAGATAGGTGTATTTATGCAGGAGCAAAGGCAGCTAGTGGCCATGAGGCAAACTAACTCTATTGACTACAACGTATCACCCAGATGTCCAAATATGGATATATCAACCACACAGTATCAAACAAATTCAAGGGGCAGATGACCTCGTAGTTCCACCCTTTAAAACAACAATAACTAACTAACTCAAACAAAATCATCCTTATGATGTACCCGTTTGTTGACAAAAAGAATGATTAGTTAAAATGTGCTCTCAAATTAAATTCACCTAACGTGTACTACCTGACATGAAAATAAAATTGAATACCTCAAATTCCTAAAAAGCCGCAAAAATACTATTTCAATTCAGGAATTTTTGAAAATAATATTGCTGTTTGGAGATATAATAGACCTTCTGTACAACATATCGCACGTGTATGTCGGGTGAAAGAATTCTGGAGTGTCCCTTGACCCCCTTAAGCGCATTGATGAATTTTACAGTCTTAGTTAGTTCCGTGATAACCTTATAGCCATTTGCAAACGTTCACAGAATGTAATAAATGGAGTGGTATTGCTTCTTACAGAAAGAGATGGAAAGTTGGATGTCATCTCTTGAGATACTGTCGTCATGGTTACCGGTTTATATTCCTTGATTAGTTTATTAAATGAAATTAGTTTTCAGGGATTATCTCAGAAACTGTGGGTTATAGAGCCTTAAAATTTAGTTTTCGGGGACACTTTAGGGCCCCCGTGTTTTGTTTCCGACACAGAGGGGCTGAAATTGAGCTTTGTCTCGTCGTTGTGTGCCATTATATAATAATAATAATAATAATAATAATAATAATAATAATAATAATAATTGTATAATTATAAGGAGATAGGGATTAAATAGACCTTCCGTACCACACCCACACGTGTAAATCACGTGAAAAAATTATAGTGTACCTCTTGACCCCCTTAAGCGCAGTATACTGTATGTATTGATGCATTTTACACCGTAATTTGGTTCCGTGATAACCGTATAGCCGTTTACAAACTTTCACAGTAATGTAATAATTGGAATTGTATTGCGTCTAACAATGACCTGTGAGATTCTGTTGCCATAGTTACCGGGTTGCATACTTTCATTATTTTCTTCTTCTTGTTTCGAATGGGCCTACTTTGGACCACGCTTGTTCAACTGTTGAGCTTTGATCTTTGCCCAGTGTTGTCGCATTTTCTGCCGGTGTAACTCCTTCCTTTCATCTGTCCAAGGGGTACCTTTCTTCCGGGGTTTTTCCTGAAATCCATGGACTTCCTTCAGGGCATGTCTCACAGATTGCCTGTCTTGAAGATCTGATATTCCCAGTTCATTAATGTCTTTCTCAGTTTCTGTCAGCCAAGTGGTACGAACCTTCTTGTTCTGCCAGAAAGTGAACAGCCTATTGGTCAGTCTTTTGGGAGGCAATCTTGCCACATGACCATAGAATGCTACTCTCCTTTTCCTAGCACAGTCAGAGAGCCTTTCTATATGTTCGTAGAGCTCGGAATTGTGCCGCCTACGGTATTCCTCATCTTCCTTTACCGGACCTAGGATCTTCCTGAGAATTCTCCTCTCTCTGACTTCCATTTTCTCCATCAGACCACTTCGGTTCAATGAGAGACACTCCATGGCATACAGGGCTTCTGGTCGTATGACTGAGGTGTAGTGCTTCAGTTTCAGGTTGCGTGACAGGCATTTCTTGTTGTAGATGTTCTTTGTCAGTCGATAAGCCAGTTCCAGCTTGTTGACTCTCATGGATAATGATGCTCTTTCTGATAAGTTGGGTTCAATCCATTCGCCGAGATACTTAAATTTCTCAATCCTCTTGATTTTTCCCTGTTCTAGTAGCATCTCTCTGTTAGCTTCTTTGATGTTGGTGAAGAATTCTGTTTTTTCCAGCGACACTTGAAGACCCACTTTGGCTGCCTGTCTTCTGAGGCAATTGACCTGCATTGTTGCTGTATCCAGAGAATCGGCAATAAGTGCCATGTCGTCAGCAAAGGCCAGGCAATCTACAACCAGTCCTTCCTTCCTACGCCCCAGGTATATCCCACTCTGGACACCCATATTGGTCAGTTCCTTGCGCCATTCTCTCACAACCTTTTCAAGGACACAGTTGAAAAGAAGTGGAGAAAGTCCATCCCCTTGTCTCACCCCTGTTTTTATCTCGAAGCTTGCTGAGACCTCGCCTCTAAATTTAACCTTGGAATGGGTATTGGTCAAGGTTTCTAGAATGAGTTTGCGGGTTTTGTTGTCTAACCCTAGTTCTTGGAGAATTCTATTAAGTGTTTCCCTATCAACAGAGTCGTAGGCCTTCCTAAAATCAACAAAGGTGACAACCACCTTGCGGTTTCTCAATTTGGAGTATGCAAGTACAGTTTTCAGGTTGAGGATCTGTTCAGCACAGGATCGGCCCTTCCTGAAGCCTCCCTGATATTCTCCGAGTTGACTGTCCAGTTGACTTTCTGCCCGTGTTAGTAATGCCTTGGAGAAAATCTTGTATGTTACCGGGACGAGAGAAATCAAATTAGTTTTCTGGGAATAACTCAAAAACTATTGGTTTTAGGGCCTTAAAATGTGGTTTTCGGGGCCCTCTGGGCCTCCGAGTTTTGTTTCTGATATTGAGGGGCTGAAAATGAGCTTTGTCTGGCCATTCTACACCTATTTCAGCATGCATTTTAAGGAGGTATGCCCCTCATATGAGAGGTACGGAGAAGAGTTACATCAATGATTAGTGTCGTGCCTCTGAAGGATATCTGTACCAAATTTTACGTTGATCCACCCAGCCGTTCTCGAGTTATAAGGGAACATACTTGTCCACAGACAAACAGACAGACAGACAGACAGACAGACAGACAAAAAATTATTTTCGCGCGCATCCGTCATAAAACAGTCTGAAACGCGTAAATAGCGCAAATTTCCGTAGAAATTCAGAAAAAACAGACAAACTTTCATTCTTATATATATAGAGATAGAGATAGAGATTTCAGAATCCTTTTATGCAAATCAAAACTATGAAACATGGTGTAGTCTAGTTACCCAAAATTCATCCACTTTACGTGCAATCCAAAACATCAGACGTGACATTTCACCTCGAAAATGCGTCAATTGGAAATCGAGATTTGTCCACCTTCGTGGGAGGAAAGCAACTTGATATCTGGTTCATCATGACCCTACTCGAAAGAATCAAAGCATAATTATATTCTAACAAGATGCTCTGTATATTTATATTATATTCAGGGGTATAGTTATATCTTTGTACTTTGCCTGCAGTATAAATTCATAGAATTAGGCGTGAACAGACAGCGCACTGGTTAATATAATTCGCAACAATATTATCCATATTAGTAATAAAGCATTCAAGGAAGTTCACCCTACCCAATAACACAACTTTAATAATTCATTGATCTTGTGCCTTATACAGTGGAAGGGTCTTATACAAAGTTATCGCCTTGGAAAGCGTTTGTAACTACTAACCTATGTAATGTACGCTTTTAATTTTACATGTTTTAGTTTTAATATGGTGGATGAGCTAAAATTCAGTTTTATATTGAAGTGACTAACGTTAGAGTTGTGTATTAGGTTGCAGAGAAATCCCGCTATTGCATCCTTCAGGCATATATTTTAATGTTGGAATAGTTCACTCAGAAACCACCTGGAATATGTGTAATCATTGGTCTTGTGTCTTTTGTAGAAATGTTCTCTTAGGCTTGTAAATATCATACATTGTTGGTCAACAATCTTAAAGTCTCGTAGCTTCAAGATGGTGAGTGCGTTTTGTATGCTGTGTGAAAGTATTATGATTAATGATAGCAATATTCGGCATAGAAAAATCCTCTGTTACCAACTTTTAGGTCAATAGCTCAAAATACATCCAGAGCTGTTAACTTTAATGTTTCGATAACAGACTCTACCACCATCTTCAATGTATGAAGTGCCTGTTGTTTTATCTCCTGGTATAGCACATAGCGTTCTTCGCCATGGAGGTCTGGGTTAGATTCCCGGCTCTGCAAAAAATAAATAATTCTGGTCTGAGGCCTGGAACGGGGTACACTGTACCTCGGAAGGCAAAACTTAGAAACGGTGGTTTCGATTACCTCTTCAACCATCCTAGAAGTGGTTTTCAGTGGTTTCCCACTTCTACTCCAGGAAAATGCCGGGATGGTTCCTAACTTAAGGCCAAGGCCGTCTTCTTTTTAAACCTCACCTGAATTACAAATACACATACACACTACTACAGGTACTACAATAATGCAGGTTATCAAAGAAATTCTCTACACACTCCCAAGTACATGGGGCTAGCTGACCGCGATCCCGCAAAGCCCCTAAAAGAAAGGGGCGTGGTGGCGCAGCGGTCAAGCTGTTGGCCTCTCACCAAGGTGGAGCAGGTTCGATTCCCGGTAAATGCATGTGAGATTTTCGAAGTGAAATTCCATGTCCTGTGGTTCGGATTCCACGTAAAAGGGAGGTCCCGTGGACCATGATCGCCTGATTAACGGTCACGTAAAACTAAAAGGTTCCTTCCTTGCTTCCTTCGTTCCCCTAAAAGAATCAACAACAACTTTTGTTTTATTGACTGATATGCGTGCAGCCTGTCGTAAGGAACAACTGAAGATTACTCTATAACAGAACTGGTAACAGGACTCAGTACGTCAGTATCTAGATGTGCGACAAAAGCAATTAGGCTATAACCACGTGAGCTACTTTAACATTTTTCCAAGCAGTGGATTATTGCAATCTTAGAGATGTAGGTCAGTTGTTGAGTGTCTTGCTAATTGGAGTACAGTTCCGAGTACAGTAGACTCAAGTAATTAAGAACAGTGAGGACTACTGCTGGCACCAGGTGTTTCTTCACAGATACATACACCGCAATTCACTAACATTTTAAAGGAATCTCTGCCGCAATTTAAATACGTGGTTCGAAGGTGTAGTGAGCAGCAACGATTGTGTGCCTAAAAGACTGGAAAACAGAATAACTAAGGATTTATTTTTGAATAAAAATAATAATTATTACTTTATATATATTAATAGTAAAAATAATAATAATAATATTAATAAATAATAATAATAATAATAACAATAATACAGTCATCCGACCGGAAGCCCTGTATGCCATAGAGTGTCTGACAATGAACAAAGGAGGCTTAATTGATAAATTGGAGGTGAGTGGGAGAAGAATTCTCAGAAAAATCTTAGGACCAGTTCTAGAAGATGGAGAATATCGGAGCCAACACAACTCAGAACTCTACATACAATTATAGAGGCTATCTGACTATGCCAGGGAAAGAAGGGTAGCCTCCTATGGTCATGTGGCAAGATAGCCTCCGAACAGACTGACCAACCGTCTGTTCACCTTCTAGTGAAACAAAGAAGGTCCGTACCACTTGCCTGACTGAAGCTGAGAAGGTTATCAAAGAACTCGGCCTAACAGACCTACAAGACAGACAAACTGTGAGGCATAATCTCAAGGAAGTCCGTGGTTTCCAGGACAAACCTCTACGTAAAGGCACCCCTTGGTCGGAGGAAAAAATGAAATACACCGGAAAAAGCTGCGTCAGTACTGGGCAAAAATCAGAACCCAGCTGTTGAACAAACGTGGTCCCCAGTAGGCCCTTCCGTAAGAAGAAGAAGAATTGTAATAATAATAATAATAATAGAAAATTTCAAACATTGAAAAGCAAGAACGCTAAATTATTAGAGAAATATTCGGCCCTACACAAGAAAATGGAGTGTGGATCAAAATACTAATTGCAGACTTCTACAGTCTCACAGACTGTTTCACAAACACTGTACGCAGGATACGGTTGAAATTTGTTGGCGCATATTTAGGATGGGCAAGAACAGACTAACAAAAATATTATTCAATATAATTAATACAAACATTACGAGGAATGATTGACTAGTGGAAATAAGGGGGGACCTGAATGGGTTGAACATCAGGGTGAACAAAATGAACAACAGAAATATCTTCTGATCCTCTGTAAATAAGGACACATTTAGGATGGAATCCACCAGCAGGACTGGTACAAGATGGACAGAAGAACGCAAGAAGCAACACAGTGAGTTCTTGAAGAGATGGTGGTTGAGAGGAAGGTAAACGTCATCAAGGCAACTAACAAGTTCTAACAAGCTCTATGATTATTATAATAATGTTCTTGGTTTTACGTCCCTTTTAACTACGGTACTGCGGTTTATTTTAGACGCTGGGGTGCCACAATTTTGCTCCGAAGGGGATCTTTAACGTGCCAGTAAATCTACTGACACGGCTCCCTCGCATTTGCGCACCCTCAAACGCCAACTGACTGCGCCGGGTTACGAACCTGCAACCTTGAGCTCAGATGGCGAGAACGTTACCGCTGAGCCACGCAGCCAGCCTATCGAGCTCTATGAATGGACATAACGAAGAAAGAAAAAGTAGAAGAATATTAAAATGTATCTATGGCGTTTATTAATTTGGTCTTGTCCCAAACACTCCATATGGACATACTGCCGAAATGTATTGGTGTTCAGGCAATTCGTTAATCATAGAGAATAAATACTCGTTTGCTAAGTTGGGAATAAATTATGTTAACTGACAGTGAGATAAATTGTTAATTATAGCAGTGCAGTAATTCCCATACAAAGTGCATATTTACTAACACTAATCTCTAACTGCTGTAATTGCAGACATAAATTGCAGTGCATTAATATCCGCATAATGATAAATAATACGTTTATTGCAGCCAAACTGGCCATTTAGTGTTGAAGTACAGGGATTACAAGTCTTATTCACTACAGAATTTCACCAGCGATTCTGATCTCATCCTACAGTTAAATACATGGTATCTCTCACACTTGTCACTGCACCTCGCGCATATACAGTTCAGGCAGGGCTCGTGAAAGCTCTGGGTGTTACACTGCTTGTGGTGAAATCCGTGCATGAAGAGTCTTATCACTGCTTGGCGGAGTTCGTATCTTTCCTGCGTCCATTCATGGTTGGTCATGGCGTCAGTAACGAAGAAATCATACCAAGTCTGGCATTTCTTCTCATGTAGCACCCTCAGTAAGTCTTGAAAGGCTGTCGTCGCTGGTAGTGATTCAGTCACAGCTCTTTTATAAAGAAGGCCTCTCTGGTCAATTCATGCACGAGCCGTGAGGGCGTGTATTTGGAAAGACAGAGCACCCTTTTCAAATATGTAGCCTTATCTATACAGTAGATAAAGATCCCCTTCGGGGCAAAATTCCGGCACCCCAGCGTCTCTAAAAGCCACAGTAGTTAAAAGGGACGAAAAACCAATAACGTTATTATTATCACTAGCGGATCTGTACGAGATCTCTCGCATATTCTAATGGGTCGTGTGCACCCCATGTGTACAGACTACCCGCCTAGCGCTAGTGCTATGCGGACTATACGCGCGACAGTTCTGGCAGGGGCTATCGTTTTGTTTATTAGTTTAATAGCTCTTCATAAACAAATAAATATATTTCCGTTGACTTTTCAAGAAATGCAAGATTTTTCCTGTACTATTGAGACGGTTTGGAAGATTTTGGTACAAACCACACCTTCTAACTCCCTCTGGTTTAGGAGCTTGAGTTTTGTGAAATATACGCCTTAGCGTATTATGTAATAAAATTATTATTTTCATTATTCAGATAGGTATCTGAATCCCAGCGCTGATAGTGGCTAACCCGAGTGGGGGTTTTCTCTATTTTCACACTCCGTCCGAAATAATGCTCGGATAGAGCTTTATTTCCAATCCCTGGGCACCAATCATATTCCCAACCCCAATAATTACACCTACATATACCACTAAAATCACTACAGAAACACAGGTTCATCATCATCTTCATTTCCCCTTTTCCAGCTGACACTGGGTGGGGACGAATATGGTTCCTCTCCACTTTGTTCTGTCGTTCCACCATTCCTCTTCCGACACGATGTACCAATCCAGGTTCCGTTTTCTAATGCTATTCATCACCGAGTCCATCCAACGCATTCTTGGTCTTCCTCGTCCTCTCTTCCCTGTCATCCGTCGTTGCAGTGCTCGTCTAGGTAGCCTTACTTCAACCATCCGTTCGACAAGTCCAAACCATCTTAATCTGTTTTGCTCCAGTTTGTCATTTAGTTTCTGTACTCCCAGTTCTTTCCGTTATATCTTCATTTCTCTCTCTCTGACTCTCCTCGTTTTCAGGACCATACTTCTCAGGAATCTCATCTAAGCTGCCCGTACTCTGATCCCATCACTCTTAGTCATTGTCCAAGTTTAAAATCCAAAAATATATTTTTTCCTTTTTTCGTCCCTAGAAGGGTCTTCCTTACCTTAATAACAGTACGGAATGCAGAAATGTTTGCTTCTGATATCTTACAGGCTTGAGCAAATTGTGGCTGTCTATTCTATGGCTGTGATTATGTTAGTTAGTAACACAGGTTTTCAGACTAATTGACCTTAGACCAAGAACACGGGGGTGATGAACAAAGATGCTCCAAGCCCCTACTTCGTATTAAAAGAATTCTTTCATTTACGAATTGTTTAGTGAAAATTAATGCAAATGTATATTTAATGTACGTACTGGTAGTATTTAACCTGCGCTGCCTAATGAATTCAGCTCAATGATATATAATTAACCTGTTCATAATAAAACAAGAGAACATTACTGAATTTTTATGGCCTAACATTTAACATAAAATAGGGTAAGATTAGTTTTCCATTATTCCGCTGTATGTTCATGTGCAGTGGTACATGGTATCATGGCGGACATGAACATTCATTACTCAGTGTGACTACATGGAAACAGCGGTACACAAAGTAATGTAATTGACAAATAGCTGGTAACCCACGACTTGTACTATGTTGGGATACAATTTAATGAAATGAGGTGTAAATGCAGTTTATATTCAATAACCACAATGAGTTGGCATTCGTCAGAGCGGTGAGTGAGGACATAACGGCACTTTTTATTGGTGTCAGCGAACGGAAGGTCCTTTCACGTTTTCATGTTTCAGCCATTTACAATTGTTTTCACACATACATAACCTGTCACATGTTGCTATAGTGTTTGATATTCACCAATAGATAGTAAATAGATCCGTTGTTCCATTCAGCGGTCTTCCGCTTTATTGGAGCGATCCCATTACCGGGAATTTCAAGAGGATCCCGCAGAATAATTTTTGTGGCAAGTTGTAAGCAATTGCACATATGGTTTTATTTTTTCGTGTATTTCACCCTGCCCCACTAATACTTAGTAATATACCTGACCAAACAAACAACCAGCATATTAACCTCATCTGATAGCTGCATCCATCCAAAACTCTCCACTCACTCACGACGGGGCAGTTAAGGTCGTTGATCCGGAACTTAGGCTAAGACGTCATGTACCGTAGCTAGCAAGGAACCACTGTGGGGCAATAACATCCCTCAAGTGAAAATTCACTACCTACAGTACGAGCGATGGTAGGTTGCACTTGTGGATAGTATATGTCTTTATTCCGATCGGGGCAATGCGTAGGCGCTACACATAGAATGAAGCTACCGGTGGCAGCTGGTGGACGACTTAATAATCACTTTCAGGGAGCAGCCCCACATAATGTGTGGAACCACAAGCCTCTATCGATCATTTCAATTCCATACTACTTCAGAATGGAAAATTGCTGCTTATGGGAAAGCCAACGACTGACAAAGACCACTGCTATGCTTAAGTTTTGATATGGCAATATTCAGTCATGAAAATGAAAATCCACAGCCTGCTTCCAGTCGAACGACCGGGTATGGGGATGGAATGAATCAAGCCCCCAGCTAGCGGCGAGGATATGAACTGTGCCGGCTGCCGAAGCCTGTCGCACTCCCCTGGGGTAATATTTAAATGAATGAAAGATGAAATGAAATGAGGTTGAGAGTGTTGCTGGAATGAAATTTGTGACAGGGAAAACCGATGTACTGTACCCAATTGTCATCATGTGGAACATGTGTTCGTATCCCAGCTAACTCACGGTCTTTCGAGGTATGGGACGTTCATGCCCACCATACGACCACATGCTCAGGATTTGAGTCTACCAGGTAACTACTATACATGAAAGAAACAACATGTTCCTAAATAAAACATTTACTGATATAAAGTCATGGCTATACAACAAAATACAAACAAAAGATAATTTACATTTAATTCCCACAATGAAATCAAGGTTATTTTGTGAGTCTCTTCTTAATTAGTGCTACACTGCACTCAAATATATTTCTAGCATCCTATCATTGATACTTTCAGACATCTACGAGTCTCCATAGTGTTCATCATGTGACACAATTTAACAAACTGGAGTATCACAACACAAAAGTCACATATCACTTTAAATGACATCAATTCTGTACTAATAAAACATTAATCCGTTTCTTACGGGCATTTACTTTCATTAACATAAATTCATTATGTTATGCCTTAATTAACAAATGTTGTTGTGTCGTGTGAATCATCTTCCTCCTTCCCATCAATATGAAACGCTAAAAGTGGTACGTTTTCCCTTCCAAAATACACATGGACAGAAATGTTTATAGTTTCACCATACAACGATTTTCTGGGTCTGGTCGAATTTATTATCGTTACAAACGTGTCATGTTATTAGAAATCATCTACCCGTCTGCATAAATTAGTGTGAACTGGGCAAAAATGCACTTTAAAAAGATGCCTACATTTTATTTGGTTCAGCGTTCCTCCTCAGAGAATAACTGGGCCAAATATTATCCGATCACAACGATCAAACAATATATGTGTGTTGAAACACATCATTTAATTCAATTGGCATCATCACAACAATCATATCTTAATTACATTTCGAAATATCGAGATTCTTCAGTGTCCCACTATGCTTTTAAAATGAAGGGACTGGGTCTCCAAATCTCCCCTTCCAAGCAGGCAATAAAATTAGTTCCAGCTGGCCGAGCAAGATGGCTGCCGTCCTTCGTGGCATACATGCCGCCCCCCTCTTGCTGCTGGCAAGGTCATCTTTGTTTACAATTGCAGTACAAAGGAGTTACGTTGAGTGTTGTCTCAAGTAATTGAGTCATTCTGATTATTTACCACCTATATTTATAGTGTAATGGGCTCAACTCGGCTCCTTAATTAACATTCATGGATGGGGATGGATCCTGTAATAGCCTTGCCGTTCTGTGGCGAATACAAGTGGCTTTGGGCGCGCATCATAATGAGAATACAAGATTCTTCATCAGCAGCTGCCTACAATATAATAATAAGGAAATCTGCGTTTCCTATACGACGAACATGATTCTCCTCTCAGGGCAGATCATATAATACATGTGCTCACGGGGTCTCTAAGAACATCCCTCGTGGCAATTATTCCTGCAAGCGATGGATACAGACACGGTCCGATCCAGTTCGCTGCGAATAATAAAAGTATGCACAGCGGCGATATTAACTCGTAGATTAGCCAACATTTCACCTAACGTACAAGCTATGTTAGATTGGTCCCCGCAACTTTATTGACGTAAATCACTGGATTCTACGTTGCTTCGCTCGCTCTATGCGGCTTCAAACAATACTTCTCATAGATGACTCAATTATTGAGGTACTCACGTCCTCTCTGCGAGTACTCTTAAGCCAAAGCTTCAAATAGCTCCTAAACAAGTATAAATTTACTGGCTTACATTACTTTAATGGTTCTCAAATACAATCCTAAGAATTGACCATATTAAATATTCATTCAACACTTCACTGACACTGAAAAACTCTCGTATCTCGCCATATTTCACGTTACTTTCTTACTGTTTACCAAATACAGTATCTTTATATTAGACATGACACACTTTGAACGTTATTTAGGCCTGAAATGCCTATTACTTTACTTTACTGTTACCGACCCCAGATTACTATTATTATTATTATTATCATTTAACGTTACCGTTACATTCATCACTATCTTAGGCCTGAATGGCCCTAAACAAATCACCTTCCAAGCCATATTCTACCAAATACGAGTGGTGAAAGCTCGTACATAAGTGACTGTTACATCTTAGTCTTAAAGTGATGTTTCGTTGTATGGTGAACTATTTAGTTAGAATAACATTGTAAATTTGTACTCACTTTTCATTTTCGCTGGATTATTCCAGTACACCAGCCACGGACCTACCATGACGCTTGATTTAAGCCATCATGCTATATCGCACACACCACATGGTATCACATTTTTCACACATGAAAATCATACTTTTATCAGTGGCTTTTCTCACTTTAACACGATACATATTATTTCACAATACACATAAACACTTTTGAAATCACTATAATAAAACTTATATACACTTTTTGCACTATTTCACAGGTTGATCCTTAATCGGACTCCTCCTAACGCCTGACCTCAGAGATCCGATGAAGCTACGACAACCGCTGGTCTCCGTGAAAGTCTATCTGCGTGTACGTGCGTTCGATTCTCGTTCCCTTCAATACTGTTGATTTCACCGTCATGATTACTTGTGATGCCTCTCGGGCTCCCATAACTGTAATGATCCTGACGATACTGCGTCATTTATAAGTATGACAATACCTCCTGGTATTCAGTGTCCAAAACCATCCTAAATTATTGCTACGCTCTAGCGAACTACACTTGCGGATAATAATGGATAAATATCTGCTGTAGATTAAATCTTACGCGATTCTTGATTACTATTAAGAAGCTATATGATGCGCTTCCATTGTTCTTCATATACATTCGAGCGTCGATACTCTAACATTTCGCGCACTACTGGCAGCGTTTAGTTTACGTGTAGACTGCAGATGAACTGACGATGAACTGAAGACGAACTCAAGACGAACTGGCTTGGTCTGTGCTGCTTCCCCTATATAAAGGTTTCTCGTAAAATGTAGTCCACAGGACACACGAGAGCGACTCATTTCTTGAAATAATGCATATCCATTCAAAATGACGTATACACCTTGTTTATCTTGATGTGGAAGTCCCAAACTCATTCGCGTGCAAGCGATCGCTTCGGCCAATTAATTACAATTAATTGCCTTATTCCATAGCGTCATGACGCCACCATGGTGAATCCCCTCTTGCTGGTCACCAAATCACTCCTCTCGAGCGTAAGCTCGGTGTTAGCAGGCTTATTTAGATATATAGGCTTTAATTTAGGTGTGAGACCACTCCTAAATTATCTCTCCTAGAATATATTCACCTGGGTGTACATTTTATTCCATTTCGATGCTCCAATTGGCTGCAATCAATTAATTTCCGTGGACAATCATCCCCACTCCGGTCTCAAGTGTTGTCCATTGGGGAATCCCAGGGTCATTAATTTCGAGCTGTCCCAGCGGTCCAGACGAAATGAGTCCCTTCGGCGCCACGAATCTCCTCCCATCCGCTGGCTGCGATTAGTCAAATGTCAAGCTGGCTTGCCTTCATGCTACTATGCTTCGAAAACGTACATATGACTGCATTTTCTAACAATTATTCCCTTAAACAGCTATGATATTCACATTCTAGCTGTGAAATCATGCTATATTATTATATGTCATTATACATCTCATTGCTCTTCGGGTTCCCTGTAGCTGTTCCCCCTCCGAGATCAATGGTTCGACTCTAGGCAGAATCATGGGCCTGGTTTTCTCTGATAAGACCCGAGTTCGATGCCAGTCTGCCGTGTCCGATTGGGCACAGTAGCCGGAGAAAAACCTGTCTATCTCCGCTTAGTCCAGAAAAATTCTCACATGGAGTGACCGGGATTTGAACCACGGACCCAGCGGTGAGAGGCCGGCATGCTGCCGCCTTAGCCATGGAGGCTCCGGCAATATTCACTCATGTGTATCAGATATTGTTTTTTGTTGTTTCATTAGGACGTAAAACAATTGTACGTGGGAAATAATTAGATTTGAATGAAAATCGAGGATTTAACTTCCTTTGACATCACACATGCTTGTCTGATTTCAAGGCGATAAGAGCTACGGATTAGGCCAATATTATGTCTACAGTAAGCTCACATACTAGTATAGTATCTACATTTCCCTCTATCTCTATATTATCACTGTTATCATACCTTACTAAAAACTTGAATATTTACAGTGCTTAAAGTGCGTATTCTTAAAACACAGATCGTCCGCAAAGTCTCCCCGCAGCGGCGAGCTACAAGGGTCTCACCTTGCGTGACGTGTTAAGTTGGCAGCACATTCGGAAGGAAGGAAAGAAGATTGTAGTTTTACGTGACCGTGAATCTTGTGATTATGAGCCACGGGACCTCCTTTTTACGTGGAATCCGAACCACAGGACATGGCATTTCACATCGAAAATCTCACATGCATTGACCGGGAATCGAACCCGGACCGCCTTGGTGAGAGGCATACAGCTAGACTGCTGAGCCACCACACCCCCCGGCAGCACATTCATATCGCTGTATACGCAGTGGTTGGCACAAGCATGCACTTGTTCCGTGTTGACGTTCCCTGGGCCCATCTCCATGTGCTTTGGCATGCGACTAAAACAGATGTGTATCGAAATAACCCAAAGCCACTACTGTAGATAAACCGAAGCCGGCGATAGTTGGTAATGTGCATTCGATTTCACCTGAAGCATTGGTAAAGGTGTTCGCAAAGAAATGTAAATGTGTTGAACTATGCCTTCAAGAAAAAGGACAACGCCTCCAACATCTACTGTGACATAGTAGTGAGTACCGTAAATTGCATTACTTACTTCAATGTAATTGTTTTTCTTGTAACAACATAATATCATGAATGCACGCCAACCCAACACGTCCCGCAAGGTGAAACACGCACTGCGGAGAGACTTTGCGGACACACTGTAGCATATCGATCAGTAGACTGAAATGCTGTAGATGGTGTTGATGATTATTGTTTTAAGGGGAAGAACAGCGAGATCATCTGCACGTGGAGTGATCCTGTATTGTGATTCAGTTATTTCCTTAATATTTCTGTGAGTCCAATACTTGCTCACTCAACTTAGCTATTTTCCTCAGTAGGCTACTAACTTTCAATTAAATTACTGTAAACATCATTTTTGTTCCACACATGAGAGTGAAGTTTTAGCTGTTGTGTTTTCCCATGCATTGGTATGCTTATTTGTGGGTATGTAATAATAATAATAATAACGTATGGCCTCGGATGCCGGGTGCAATCTTTGTTTTTGACGCCCAGAGAGCAGCTTGCATGTTGAATTTTGTCGTTCCTTGGACCGCTATGAAAGTCAAGGAGGTTAGATATCTAAGATCCTTGACACTTTAGCGCTTACTAGTAAAGAAGGGAGGAACTTTGTGTTCGTGGAAAATCCCGAGTTTAATTATGCCATTATGAACACGGCCTACTCAACTCAAATGTGTTTTTCTCCTGCCAACAACGTATCACAAGTGTGCCGTGATTTTGTCGCCTTTCAAAAATCAGTTACCATGGCCAAGAGCGAACCTGCAAGCTTGGGGTTGGTAGTCCGACACGATAACCACTCACCCACCGTGGATAGCTGTGGGTACGTGACTTGTAAATAAGACTACTATTTAAAACTACAGGCTCACTGTGTTTACAATTGAAGGCATTGATCTATTAGATCCTATAATGCACACTTTGTATCAGCCATATACTGTAGGCCCGGAGATCCTGGGTTCGATTCCCGGCTCTGCCACGAAATTAGAAATGAGGTATGAGGACTGGAACGGGGTCTACTCAGCCTCGGGTGGCCCAAATGAGTAGAGGGGGTTCGATTCCCACCACAGCCATTCTCGAAGTGGTTTTCTGTGGTTTCCCACTTCGTCTTCGGGCAAATGCCGGGATGGTTCTTACTGTAAGGCCACGGCCGCCTTTTTCCCACTTCCTTGCCTAACCATTCCACTCTTCCCATCCCTTCATCAGGCCCCCTGTGCGCTTTGCAGGTGAGGCCGCCTTAGCGTAGTGCTGGTCACACACCCCAGTTGTACCCCTGACTCAGAGTCGCAAGCTCCAGGACACTGCCCTCAGTGGCGGTAGAGGTGGGATCCCTCGCTTAGTCCGTGGGAAAAGCCAACCCTGGAGGGTAAAACAATAGCGAAGCGAATATACTGTAGGAGGAGGATTATCTGACCCCTGCGGGTCTCAAATCCGTGATGTCCACCTTTTTCATTAATTCTTGGTATGACCACTGAGGTAATGGGGGTGTATGGCTCAGGCCTATCATACCGTGATCTGTTGCCACAGTTGGATACCTATAGATTCTAAAAGTCGCTCAGGTTAGTTTTAGTTTCCTTGACACCAGCTGGCACATACGGGAAGGGTTTGCAACCATGTTCCAATTCTGTTCAGTGGAAATTGTTGGCAAAACTTCATTGTGATAGCATTCATGTGCGCATAGGAATTTCAAACGCGCTATTGTACAGAAATATTTAAAATATGTTTATATTTTTCGAAATCGGACAATTTAATCTTTATTTCAACAAATATGATTAATTTGGGTGATGGTGTTGGTAATTAGCATTAGAGGCTAGTGATATCTTTGGACATCAACCCCGTATACTTGGGTGTGTATTGAATTTGACCGATAATCTGTGTTTCTGTGGTGACTGTAATTAGTGTGTGTAGCTGTAATTATTAGGGTCGGATTTGGGGTAGGTGACTTGGGATTTAAAATAATATACTTGGCAAACTTTTCCTGGAGAGAGTGTGGAAGACCATGGAAAACCGCATTCAAGCTAACCACTGTCAGGGCCGTGATTCAAACCTACGTTTTCCTGAATAACTTCAGCTCCCCGTCGTACTCGAGGTGAGTTACTTAATGATTTAATTTGCAGTAGGCCTATAAGTAGGCTACCTGCGAGAATCTGCATCTGGTGATGGATCTACAGAGAGGTTGTTTTATATGCGACGGGGACCCTACATCGCCCGCTCGCCCGCGTTGCGAGCCTGTCTCCCGCCAGGCACTTTCCCGTAGTGCGGCGCTTTCGCGGCACTAAGTCATTGAGTATAGGAATTTGGACTTCAATTTGTACTTGAATGTGATCTTTGAGCAATTTTTTGACGAACTGACTTACGAAGAGCGATTATCAACTTATTTTCAACAAGATTCTGCCACTGGTCACACTGCCGAAGCATCCATGACAAAATTGCGTCGCATTTTCGGTACGAGGATTATAAGTCGCACCGTGTGACCCCCGCGAAGCCCAGACTTATCACTATGTGACTTTTATCTGTGGGGACGCTTAAAAATAGAGTGTATGCGAGAAACCCACACACTATAAATGAGCTTAAAGACTATATTACACCTGAAATACAGTCAATCGGTGCTGAGGAACTTCAGAAAGTAAATGACAATTTCATAAAGAGGTGCCAGCGATGTGTAGCAGTGATTGGCGAACATTTTCGGCACCAGCTGTGAACTACGTAAGTACAATTTCCTACACTCAATGACTCAGAGCCGCGCGAGCGCCGCATAACGGCAAAGTGCCTGGCGGGAGACAGGCTTGCAATGCGGGCGAGCGGGCAAGCGAAGGTCCCCGTCGCATATAAAACAAACTCTCTGTAATTTGGTACACCCCACTACATACACATTTGCTGGAGTTGAATGTCAAATATTAACGTTTAATTCCTAATAATTATCTTTCTTCTATTATTCAAAAACCAAAGATCAAGTAGAGCACTCCCCAAGAACTTATAATCAGACGTTTGCAACTAGGAATATTGCTAAAAAAAATTAAACGGGTATTGAGAACATACTTGCCACATCTACACTGTGAAATGAGAAATTTTACAAAACCACATGATCACCCGAACTGGCTTAATTACGATACCAATTACGTAATTTTACATCACAATTCTACATTGAATAAATGTTCGTCTCCATGGGTAAGTGACTAGGCTCTGGCTCGAATGGTCCCGGGTTTGATTTTTGGTCACGCCTTTGGGATTGTATTCCCCTATCGTTAATTCTCACAGTTCTGAGACAGGATGTAACGCCTTCTTAATTACTTTCATCAACACGATAATCAATTCACCAATGAGCGCCAACTCAAAAGGCTTGAGCCATAGTTCCCCGAAGGCTACACATGATGATTATTATTATTATAGTTATTAATTAGTTTGCAAATTGTGTAGTATTTACTATTATTACACCCTTAATACATTGTTATATTGCTTTTAAAATATCATAATTTCCTCTAAGTAGATAATTAATTGAAAGGATTGGGTTATAATGTTCATCAGCTCCGTGTACTTCGGTGTGTTTATAATGCGTCAGATAACATGTGTCATTGCGATACCTGTAATAGAATTAGGAAAGAAAGCAGCCTTAGCATTAAATTACGTATCATCCCGATATTTTCGTGAAGTTTGAGTGATAAACCACTTCTAGAAATGCTGAGATGGGATTCGATCCCGCTTCATTTTAGTTCTGTCTGACAAAGCTGAGTGTGCCTCATTCCAACCCTTGGTTCCAACCTCAGGGGTGACAGCCAAGAATACTAACCACAAAGAGTTATCATAAAATTGCTGATATTTATTTCAATTGATATGGCCATTCTGAAGCTGTGTATCAATAATGTTGTCACAGCCTCCCACGTCATATTTTCCAGGAGCTAGGACATATTCATGTAACTCACGCAAAACTTGATGTTCCGGTTCATTTCACTTGATCTTAGCGACGTAGAATCGCAGAGGCAATTAGTGTAAGGGTTGGATGAAGTCCCGTCCTTAGCCGTCGCGTGATGGGACGAGACGCCCGAGAGATAGGCAGGTGCTCATTTCACTTTACGGCTCACTGCTTAGATAGCTGTGCAACACCGTTACGAAAACAAACGATCTTATATTTAGTTCACTCAAGACTGATTGAGAAACTCGTAGTTTTTGTTTCTTAACCCTACGTTGGTCGACGGGTGAGCGCGACGCTCACTTTTAATTTTATTTTGCTTTAATTCAGCGCAGGTTGGCTGTTCCGGTCTGAAACTATTAATAGCTGTCGTCTGGAATGTGGGGTGTGGGGAGGTGGCCGGCCGAGCAGATACATTATCTCCAGTCGTGTCCTCGACACCGATCTTCACAGAACTGCACGCGAGTGAGCGCGGCGCTCACCCGTCGACCACCTGTGTTACAATTGTTTTTACAAAAGTCAGTTTTTTCCAGGAATTTATTTGTGATTTTAAGCATATTTTAAATTGCATGTAGTTTGTTACTGAATCCCATATTATGAGTGAAGAGCAACGAATTGTGCAGTGGCTGCAAGAAGAGTGTGAAGGAGAGGGCACTGTTGCAGATGATTATTTATCTTCTGATCAAGAAGATGATATTATAAATAATAGTGACCACGACTCTGCCAGTGAACATTCAGTTGAAGAAGAAGAAGAGGCAGGTGTTACTTTCTCTACTGGGCCAACCTACATTGGCAAAGACAAAGTTACGTTGTAGAATAAGCATGCGCCCTCTCAACGTAGACGCAGGTGTTGCATCTTCCGGGAGTCAAAGGTGAAGCTCAGAATGCAACAACAATATTGGAATCATGGAGTCTTTTCTTTCCCGATGTAGTTATTGAGGAGATAACTAAACACACAAATATTCTTCTAAGGAAAATTAGGCAAAATTACAGCCGAGAGTCTGATATTATAGATACGAACGTTGAAGATATTAAGGCTCTTATTGGACTACTCTACCTGGCAGGAATGTTAAAATCTTCTCATCTGAACGTATTGGCCTTGTGAGCGACTGATTTGACTGCTCCTGAAGTATTTCGAATGGTAATGACCTACAAGCGCTTTTATTTATTGTTGCGCGCGCTTCGTTTTGATGATGAAGCCATAAGAAAACAAGAAGAGTTATGGATAAAATAGCCCCCATAAGGAACGTGTTTGATGGTTTCGTGGACCGATGCTTGAAAAATTACAGTGTCAGCGAGTATGTAACTTTGGACGAAATGCTTGAGTCGTTCTGAGGAAGGTGTTCGTTCAGACAATATATGCCCAAGAAACCGGCGAATTATGGATTGAAGATGTTTGCTTTGGTCGATACTAAGATGATGTATACATGTAATCTAGAATTATACTGTGGTACCCAGCCAGAAGGATCATTTTCACTCTACAATAGACCTCATGCAGTTGTGAAAAGATTAACTGGACCAATTCACGGTTCTGGGCGTAACGTAACCATGGATAATTGGTTTTCGTCCGTTCCTGTCGTAAATGAACTAGTTTCTCAAAACAAACTGACAGTGGTAGCTACATTGAAGAACAACAAAAGAGAGATGCCTCCAGAAACAGTAAATGCAAGGCCCAGACCTGTCAACAGTAGTCTCTTTGCATTCGGTGAACAATCAATGCTTGTATCATATGTTCCAAAAAATACCGTAATGTGATATTGATCTCGAGTATGCATGACTCCGATGATATTGATGAGAACACAGGAGACTTGACGAAACCTGCAGTTGTGACGTTTTACAACAGCACTAAGGGAGGAGTCGATTTGGTGGATAGTATGAAAGGAGAGTATACTGTTGCAAGAGTTTCATTTCAGTGACCTCTTCGTATCTTCTTTTCTCTTCTTGACATAGGGGCAATTAATGCTCAATTCATCCTAAATGGAAACACAGGAGAACAGTTTATAAGAAGAAAGCTGATCAAAGCTTTGGCACTTGATCTCGTCAAGACACATATGGCTCTGAGAGCTTCAGGTAATGGCCTTCAAAATTATCTACGCTTGCAAATAAGAAAATAGCTTGGGATAGATGTGGGAAGACCCAGGCCACAGCCAGTACTGTGCCCGTTTAGACCGGAGTCCGCACGACCACATATGCATTTTACCAATAATCAGTCAGCACGAGAGTCAAAATATCCCGGAGCGCCAGATGGGTTAAAGCAAATCGCAAAAACGACATCAAATTTAAAAAATGCTTTACTGATTTTTGGTTCAATGCAACAATAAGGATAGAAGGAGATTTAATTGGGAGAAACACATCTGGTAAAATTATCTCAGTTTATTTTAAAGTTAAAATCTGACTGCAAAGATGCTCAAAGCAGCATCATCCACGTGTGGCAATCCACACACTTATTTACACACAATATACAGAAATTTTCCAAACACATTTGACAATCTTTTTGGAAACACAAGTCCGATTAATAGTCCTGTGGACTGTGTTCCAAAGTTATTAATATTTAATTCCAGTTCAAAATAATTGTCTATACTGGAAATAACGTAGATCACTGTTTGACTATTTACATGATATTAACACTCGTAGAATAAATGTTTATAGAATTCTTAAACTTTCACTTATTTTTCCAGTTTTCAAAAATATATCGTCGAAAATATTATTATCATCATCGAAGCAACACAAATTATTAACTCATATTAATAACATCTGAAAAGTATTTGACCTTGAGCATAGCATCGAAGAACTGTGCGAAGCACAACAACAATTAATTGTTCTTCTGACATTAAACATTCGAGAAGAGACTCGATTATGAACTTCAAGTTCCAAACAAAATACATGATTTCTGAATCATCAACTTGATCAATAAATGGTTGAACCATTCAACTATTAGATTTTCCACTTGGAATCATTATTATAAAAATATTTATATTCATGGCCATTCTTAGCAACTTTTACAACTTGCAATTCTTCGACAGAATGCGGAAATTAGAATTGTAGTTTTATAATGAATTCATTTAGTTCATGGCACTAGGATTGAAAATATCCTTCAAATTATTCGTGGTTAAAGAATTATTTTAAATTGGCAGTGGCCCATTCTATTATTTGTGTAAGAACACAATATTACAACAACAACGGCAAAAGGTCTTCCTCTGAAGAAGAATAAACTACTATCATGACAAATCCGGGTTCTAGCAAAATCAAAGTCTAAATGGAATTCGTAAACAAGGTTGAAATAAGAACTGATGGTTTCAAAGAAATAACCTTCGGGTTATTCATACGACGAAATGTGTGGCTCCAATACTCCTACTATAAACCTGAGCCATCGAACCTGCTATTTGATTGATGCTCGAAGAAACCTTCATTCCTGCGACTTAACATGCGCACCTGGGAATGGCATTTCAACTACTCCACACACAAATTATCTTCCCAAAATTTATACAATAAATCAAGCCTCTGCTTGTTATCAACACTGGAAGATTAATAAACTTACAAGTTTATTTTATTTTACCATTCAGTTCAACCCGTGAATTTACCATACTTATGAAAATCTTTAGTTCACTTTCGAGTGTATTTACGTCATGATTTTATATAAATACAAAAATATCCTATTTGATACAAATATCATTTGCTTCCCGTTTCATGCCTCTCCGTGTTATCTGAAAAATGTACTTTACTCATTGCAAATATCAACTGTTCAACCAGAACTGAAATGTTGGTTGAATGCGGGCTTGCGCTAACCACTCTCCTTCGGAAAATCTCCTGTTCCAAACTAGAAATGTTTAAACTACTTCATAGGCTCTTTCTCAATACATATGATTATTATAAAATATAATATCCAAGAATTATTTAGAAAAATTATGAAAATTATTATTATTATTATTAGTGGATTATTATTATTATTATTATTTTAAATATGTTTAATTATCATCTCATTATGTGAGAATCCACATGTTCGAACCTTCGAATATGGAAAAAATATCCATTCCTCAACAAAAATAAATTTTAACTTTTACAGTTACATCGGGGGTTTTCCGTGGTTTCCTTAAAATATGAAAAATTCAAATAAATGCTCGAAATGCTCGGTCATCGATCCTAAACTGTTCTGAGTGCTGAAAATGCTCAGAATAACTCTAATAAGTCTTGCGTAAATCATTGCAAGCTTTAAATACGACGCAAAAAATGTGTTGGTCATCTGCAGAAAAATAGTTTGTTCCAATTAGCTAGGCATAATATAATTCAAATGTGGCTTACATTTCTTGATGGTCTTGAAGTGTAGTAAACCTGGTCTATACCAGATTTATCCGTAGACATGCCCTATCGGACAAGCATGTATAATCCTTGTATCGGCCGCCATTGTAGACCCACAAATCGTCTAGTCAGACATAGTGGTAGTATCTTTCGACGTTTGAATAAACTGTGGTTCCATTTTAATATGAGCTTCTATCAAAGCCATAACAGTTTGTTGAAATAGGGTCAGATCTAAGTGATCTCTTCTTAGATATGTCAGTTGTAACATAACTCACTGTAATCTCATCAGTACAAGAAAAACATTGACAGTCTAAGCAATTAACGGCTGTTCTGAAGATCGTTCCCTGGGCATGGTTTATTAATATCACCATCTGCCATGCGCTAGACAACTTGCAGTTTCCCTTGCGTAGACTAATGAACGCCACCGTTATTGACTAGTCTTCAGTGTTCTGACAGATCGAAGTGGTTAACTAGTTACAAATAATGAAAAAACTGACTTGAAATGGATTTAAACATCCAAGTATTAAGTTACTACTGGACTGTGACAAAATACTATTTTCTAGACAAAGTCTAGCATATGTCCTTTTAGAAATATAAATATTTCCACCAATGTCTGTAGAAATCAATCACCTCAGTGATTCTCCTCACCAGAAACTTACTAATTTCCAACTCGTTTGCGCAGCACTTCTCGTGACTATCACGACTTGAAAAGAACTTCTGCGTAGATACGGCAACCATGTGCCTTGGCTCAGCGTAGACGCAACTTGCTTGCCAAGTGCTTGTGTTAGAATGAGCTGACCATGCCTGCTCAAGCTGGCTTTTATTCAAAACGGTCAGGGTCACGCGTCATCGCCTGATATCTAGAAATCCTCATATCTCCTGAATCCCTGGTCTGATTTTCTTGATACTAATTGCGTTCTCTTTCATTTGGCCGTGCCAGTAATCTGATCCCAGTCTCAAGTCTCTACTCCATAGTTAACTATTTAATCAATAAATAGCCTCCACCTCTGCTATTACTCGCTACGTCACTTGACATCCAACTATCGGTAAAATTCTTCTAAATGCTTCTCGAAGCAATGTAGCGCGATATTCAAATATCTGAACTTTCAAAAGCGGCTACAGCCTTTCCCTTGATATCTAGGTGTCTGAAACTTGGAATACCCATTCCTAGAGTTGGGCACATCCACCCCACACCTAGCAAAAAAATAAAAATTGAAAATTTTTTATTTTTCCTATCTACACATTAAATCATCTGGTTCTTGAATAATAGATCTTCAAATTCGATGCATTATAAGTTCCCACGATGTTACCAGTTCGTGTATTGGCTACTTCATAGCTTCCATTATTGTTTACTTCCACAATACGATAGGGTCCAGCGTAAAGGCTTGCAAATTTCGCGTACACTCGATTTTGCACGTCAGAGGGTGTAGGTCTTTTCACTAAAACAAGAGTTCCTACGCGCAAGGGTCTGCGAAAACGCTTTCCTCTCACTCTGCGCTCTCTCTTCTCAGCTTGACTCCTTAACTTGTCTAAAGCTAGAGTTTCCCTCATCTGACGACTTGGTTCAATCTCAGGTGGAATAGAGATGATTCGATCCCATAATCGTGTTGGTTTAATTCCATGATGAAGCAACATAGGAATCTGTCCAGTACTCTCATGAATAGTAGAGTTGATGGATTCGGATGCTAAAGAAAGAACGTCCATCCATTTCCAATGCTCATTTGGACAATAGAGGCGGCAAAATTTTGCTATATCAGCCATCACGCGTTCCGCTGGATTGCTCTCTGGATGTCTAATAGAACAAAACAATTGTCTAATCCCAAGATTATTCATGATGGTTCGAAATTCCAAAGATGTGAATTGAGGTCCACGATCTGATAAAAGGAATTCCGGTTTGCCTGCTTCCGGAATTACGCTGTCTCTAATTCTCTTCGCACAATACTTTGCGTTTGCCTTCTGAATTGGATGTAACATGGTGTATTTGCTGAATACATCCATGGTCACCAAAATATATCGGTTACCTCTTTTAGACTTTGGGAGAGGACCATATAAATCAGTCGCGAAGATTTCGCGAGGCTTAGAAGGAATAATAGGCCTTGGTAATTCTCTCAATAATCTAGAATTATGTTTACTCCTTTGGCATAAGTCGCATTCTCGAATAGTGTTTCTGACAGTTTGTCGCATTCGCTCCCACGAAAATTTCTCTTGAATCATGTTGACTGTCTTATCTACTCCAGCATGACCTGCGATTCTATGTGCCATCCAAATAATGGGTTTTTGCAATCGTGGAGGTATCACTACTCTCAGCTTCGTATGGTCGGGATCTGCAAACTTGTAGATTAAACCATCTAACATCATAAAATCTCTGGAAATTCTTTCAGTTTCCACAAAATCATCATCATTTGGATCCATGTTCCCTTGTGGAAAACGAAAAATGTTCCTAAGACGTCGGTCTCTCCTCTGGGATAAATGCAATAACCTTAACCTTCTCAAGGTATCTTCATCCTCCTGCGTCAGGTTAACTTGAAAAACCTTAGATGTAGACTCCACTGCTCTACTCAACAAATCAGCTCCCACATTCAACTTTCCAGGAGTGTGTTCAATAACTAGGTTGAATTGCTGAATAAAAAGTGACCATCTAGTTATTCTATCGCTGGCAAAGTTTGTTCTCAAAATGAACTCCAATGCGTGGTGATCAGTCCTCACAATGACTGAATGTCCAATTAACATTTTCTTCCACGACTCCAATGCGAATATTACAGCAAGTGCTTCTAACTCTGTGGTGTAATAATTTCTCTCTGATGGACGAAGTTTCCTGCTAATGAACGCCAGGTAATGTCTCTTGTGGTCTTCATCTTCTTGAAGTAGAATAGCTCCAATCCCTACGGTGGATGCATCAGATTCTATGATGAAATTCTTGGTAAAGTCAGGATACTCCAATTTCACACTGTTTACCAATAACCTCTTGGCATCTTGAAATGATTGTTCACAATCTTTATCCCATTTCCATTTATTTCCTTTCTTTAACAATTCCTGCAATGGCGCAACTGTCTTTGTGAAGTTTGGACAATGCCCTGCAAAGAATTGGCATGTCCCGAGAAAACTGCGGACATTCTTCACTCTAGTAGGTCTAGGGAAATTTGCAATTGCCTGTATCTTCGTCTCATTGGGACGGTATCCTTCTCCATCCAAAATGTGACCCAAAAATTTAATTTCCTTTCGAAAGAACTGACATTTTCGAAGGTTTACCTTGAAGTTCGCTTTTCTCAAATCTGCGAATAACATTTGAAGATGTAACAAATGTTCCTCCTTAGTCTCGGATGCAATCAAGATATCATCAATATAACGAATTGCTATCTCTTTTACTTCAGGACTCAAATTTTGTTCCAGGGCTCTGATCAAAACGGATCCAGATGTTTTCACTCCAAATGGTAAACGGCGGAATACATATGTCTGCTGGTCAAACATAAATCCTGTAAACTTCTTAGAATCTTCACTAAGCCTAATGTGATGGTAGGACGAAGTGAGATCAATATTAGAGAACCAGACCTTGCCTTGGAATTTCCTTAACAGTTCCCTAATGATTGGTGGTCTGTCATACTCTGGCAGTAATCTTGAATTCAAATTTCGCGCGTCTAAACATAGCCTCAGACTTCCATCTTGCTTAGACACTACTGCTAATGGATTGACATAAGATGTAGTATACTTTTCAATCACATTGTTGCTTTCCATTTCCTTGATAAGCACTTTTACTATCTCTCGATGCTTTTCTGCTACTGGATACAATTTAGCATGAAAAGGTGCATCATCATTTACCCGAATACGATATTCAAAATCTTTAATTTCACCAGGTTTAATGTCAAAAATATCGTGATACTCTTCCAAAATTTTCCCTAACTCTGGGGACTCCTTCTCAGTGTAGATTTCTCTTCCTTCAGCTTCATGAAAAATCAGAGACCATTGAGCATCTCCCTCGATGTCTTCTTCTTCCTTTCCCTCGAAGTTAATCTCTTCGGTATTCTTGAATCTAATCGTCTCTGTCTTCATATCTATCACTGCTTGATATTTCTGAATGAAATATGCTCCCAATATCATGTCAAAAGCCATGTCCTTCATTACAACAAATACATGTCGGAAATCATGTCCTCCAATCGTAATACATAAGTATAATTGCGTTTTACACAGAGATATTTTATTGGGTATTATTCCTTGGATCTTAATTCCTGATACTGGAATCTCCTCTAAATTCTCTTTGAGCTTCCACAGAATATAAAGCTTCTCACTCACCAGACAAAGCATAGCCCCAGTATCGATCAAAGTATCGACAGGCATACCGAATACTTCGCATGATATGATTGGCATTCTAATTCTGGTACCCATTTCTTTTCGTTCGTCATTCTGTTGAATTAAATCATCATCCTCTGCTTGCCATTTAATAATTCTGGAAGTGAAAGAATTCAAAATTCTATCTTCTACTGTGAATTCGAAGTTTTTTTTTTTCATTACCATTCCCCCGGGATTGTTGTGTTCCCGATGGACCTGGTTCGTTGGGCCTCTGCTCCAAAAATTGCAAGTTATCTTGGTGTCTTGCTTCCAAATTTTTCCTCGTCTCCTTGTTAAACTCTTCATTGGACTGACGAGTATCTACATTCCCTCTGTTATTATAGTTGTTTCTACCATAATATCTTCTTTCCTGGTACCTTCCTTGACTATCTCGTGGCCTTCTCCATCGAGTGTTGTATCGATTACCACCATCTGGTCTCGCATATGGTTTGTAACTGTACCTGTTACTGTACTGGTTCCATCCTCTCTTATTTGGATCTTCCCTCGGCGATTTCTCTTCTCGCTCCTCTCGAATCTCTCGAGGTGTCTGAGAATAACTATCAGCCATAACAGCATACACAGCGTTGTTATTCTTTACTCCCTTCTGATGGAAGAATTGTGCGTTTGTATGATCCAGCTTCTGTAATACTACATCAAATTGTTCCATATTATAGATATCAGCAGCGATCAAAGTCCTCTGGACGTCTGCTGGAAATTGACGTATCAATGCAGTAATCAACTCGTTATCTGGCATCGGCGGATCTAAATGTTGAAGTTTAGACAGCTGTCCAGAAAAGTACGTAGAGTATCGAGTAGGTTGTGACGTCGAGAATCTCTTCGAATATAACTCTGCTCTGACTTGCTGTTGGGTTTCCGGGGACCAAAACTTTTTCAATAGCCCACGAGAAAACTCCTCAAAAGTGGTTAGAGTGGATCTAAATGCTCTAAACCAAAGAAGTGCAGGACCTTCCAAAAACTTCCCTATCACTCGGATCTGTCTTTCTTTAGGGATCTTAGAATCTTTCAGGTAATCACCTGCTTCTCTCAAAAATTCCACGGGTGTCACAGAATCTCGCCCTGAAAATTTAGAAGGCTTATCCTCTATATTCTTAAATACAGTTATGGGGTTGGATTGAAATACTGTCCTGACCTCATCCTGTCTATCAGTCACTCTAGCTCCTCCTAGATTTATCTGTATCTGTTCCTTTCCCCTTACATTTGGCATTTTCAACAGATGATCAGACTGTTTCTCATCCTTGATTTGAGTTTTCATAGCCTCAAGTTCCTTCTGGTTTTCTTCTGCCATCTTCTTGATTGCTTCAGTTTCTTTACAATTGTCTTTAACATCAATGGATATCTGGTTCATAACAGCCTCATGACTTTTCAATGACCCTGTCATATCTGATATGTCCTTCTGAGTTGCTTGGATATCTTTGGCAATCACTTCAATATGGGATGACAAAGATTCCCTAATCTCCTTGATTCCCTCTTGATTCTCCAGCTTGAGTGTGTCTTTAATTTCATTGACAACTGTGGTTTTGATTTCAGTTTGCAATTCACTAATCACACCTTCTCTTATTTCTCCCATGACAAGTTCTTTGAATTGTTCCGTTAAACGTTGAACTACTAGAATTCCCATCTCGTTACTCTTCTTCTTCACTCTGACTTCCAGGTTGACCATGTCTTCACCAACTTTCCTAAGACCATGTTCTATCCTATCAGCTAAGCTTTGGGATCGAAGATCGGCATCGCGAAATTTATCGTCCATTAAACTTGCGTTAGTAGCTAATGAAGTTTCGAGCTCATGTGTTTTATCGCATAATTTATTCATTTTACTTTCAAGTGTCATTTTCAAAATTTCAGAATTCTCTTTAAATTTACTTTCCATTGAATTAAATTTACTATTTAAATTTTCCTTTAAATTATCTTTTAACCTGCTTTCTAACAAATCGGAATTTTCCTTGAGTTTATCCTCTAAACTTTCTTTTAAGTTACCTTTTAACCTGCTTTCTAAAGAATCAGAATTTTCTTTAAGTTTATCATTCAAATTTTCTCTAAGTTTATTTTCTAAAGAATCAGAATTTTCTTTAAGTTTATTTTCTAAACTTTCCTTCAAGTTATCTTTTAAAGAATCAGAACTTTCTTTAAGTTTATTTTCTAAAGAATCAGAATTTTCTTTAAGTTTATCGTTTAAACTTTCTTTAAGTTTATCAGAATTTTCTTTAAGTTTCTTTTCCAAAGCCTCAGTATTTTCTTTCATAATGGCCGCTACACGCAGTCCAGCCTCTTTTGAACTCTCCTCCAAACTCCTCATCTTCCTCATCATTTCTTCCATAATTTCAATTATTATTCAAAACTTAGGGGTATACAACAGTGGCAAACACAAGCTTATAACTAGAACAAGAAATATGAATAGCTAATTGGAACACTATAATAAAATGAGATTTGTCCTAATGTCGACGTGATGGAAAAACAAAAGTCTCTACTTTTACGAATTACATTTACCATAATATCACAAGAAAAATATGCAAGTTCTCAAATATCCTCCACCTGGATTCTAATAATGTGTATGTCCAGTCATCGAACGTTTACTACTGAATTTACTTGACGCCCTAATGGTTAAGCCATTATCAAAAATAATCAAACCCATTCTAATTATTAACCAAGTTAAATTTTTAATTTTCCCCACTAATTGGGTTTCCTACTAATTTATTCATCCAAACCAGACATCTCTCAACTCCCAAAATATTTCTATAAAAATTATCACAATTTCAAATCGGCATGCGATTGACCATGTCTAAATCGAGACCCACGTTCGAAGCCATTTCTCTCTCTATCTTATTTTATGTGCCCGTTTAGACCGGAGTCCGCACGACCACATATGCATTTTACCAATAATCAGTCAGCACGAGAGTCAAAATATCCCGGAGCGCCAGATGGGTTAAAGCAAATCGCAAAAACGACATCAAATTAAAAAAATGCTTTACTGATTTTTGGCTCAATGCAACAATAAGGATAGAAGGAGATTTAATTGGGAGAAACACATCTGGTAAAATTATCTCAGTTTATTTTAAAGTTAAAATCTGACTGCAAAGATGCTCAAAGCAGCATCATCCACGTGTGGCGATCCACACACTTATTTACACACAATATACAGAAATTTTCCAAACACATTTGACAATCTTTTTGGAAACACAAGTCCGATTAATAGTCCTGTGGACTGTGTTCCAAAGTTATTAATATTTAATTCCAGTTCAAAATTAATTGTCTATACTGGAAATAACGTAGATCACTGTTTGACTATTTACATGATATTAACACTCGTAGAATAAATGATTATAGAATACTTAAACTTTCACTTGTTTTTCCAGTTTTCAAAAATATATCGTCGAAAATATTATTATCATCATCGAAGCAACACAAATTATTAACACATATTAATAACATCTGAAAAGTATTTGACCTTGAGCATAGCATCGAAGAACTGTGCGAAGCACAACAACAATTAATTGTTCTTCTGACATTAAACATTCGAGAAGAGACTCGATTGTGAACTTCAAGTTCCAAACAAAATACATGATTTCCGAATCATCAACTTGATCAATAAATGGTTGAACCATTCAACTATTAGATTTTCCACTTGGAATCATTATTATAAAAATATTTATATTCATGGCCATTCTTAGCAACTTTTACAACTTGCAATTCTTCGACAGAATGCGGAAATTAGAATTGTAGTTTTATAATGAATTCATTTAGTTCATGGCACTAGGATTGAAAATATATCCTTCAAATTATTCGTGGTTAAAGAATTATTTTAAATTGGCAGTGGCCCATTCTATTATTTGTGTAAGAACACAATATTACAACAACAACGGCAAAAGGTCTTCCTCTGAAGAAGAATAAACTACTATCATGACAAATCCGGGTTCTAGCAAAATCAAAGTCTAAATGGAATTCGTAAACAAGGTTGAAATAAGAACTGATGGTTTCAAAGAAATAACCTTCGGGTTATTCATACGACGAAATGTGTGGCTCCAATACTCCTACTATAAACCTGAGCCATCGAACCTGCTATTTGATTGATGCTCGAAAAAGCCTTCATTCCTGCGACTTAACATGCGCACCTGGGAATGGCATTTCAACTACTCCACACACAAATTATCTTCCCAAAATTTATACAATAAATCAAGCCTCTGCTTGTTATCAACACTGGAAGATTAATAAACTTACAAGTTTATTTTATTTTACCATTCAGTTCAACCCGTGAATTTACCATACTTATGAAAATCTTTAATTCACTTTCGAATGTATTTACGTCATGATTTTATATAAATACAAAAATATCCTATTTGATACAAATATCATTTGCTTCCCGTTTCATGCCTCTCCGTGTTATCTGAAAAATGTACTTTACTCATTGCAAATATCAACTGTTCAACCAGAACTGAAATGTTGGTTGAATGCGGGCTTGCGCTAACCACTCTCCTTCGGAAAATCTCCTGTTCCAAACTAGAAATGTTTAAACTACTTCATAGGCTCTTTCTCAATACATATGATTATTATAAAATATAATATCCAAGAATTATTTAGAAAAATTATGAAAATTATTATAATTATTATTAGTGGATTATTATTATTATTATTATTTTAAATATGTTTAATTATCATCTCATTATGTGAGAATCCACATGTTCGAACCTTCGAATATGGAAAAAATATCCATTCCTCAACAAAAATAAATTTTAACTTTTACAGTTACATCGGGGGTTTTCCGTGGTTTCCTTAAAATATGAAAAATTCAAATAAATGCTCGAAATGCTCGGTTATCGATCCTAAACTGTTCTGAGTGCTGAAAATGCTCAGAATAACTCTAATAAGTCTTGTGTAAATCATTGCAAGCTTTAAACACGACGCAAAAAATGTGTTGGTCATCTGCAGAAAAATAGTTTGTTCCAATTAGCTAGGCATAATATAATTCAAATGTGGCTTACATTTCTTGATGGTCTTGAAGTGTAGTAAACCTGGTCTATACCAGATTTATCCGTAGACATGCCCTATCGGACAAGCATGTATAATCCTTGTATCGGCCGCCATTGTAGACCCACAAATCGTCTAGTCAGACATAGTGGTAGTATCTTTCGACGTTTGAATAAACTGTGGTTCCATTTTAATATGAGCTTCTATCAAAGCCATAACAGTTTGTTGAAATAGGGTCAGATCTAAGTGATCTCTTCTTAGATATGTCAGTTGTAACATAACTCACTGTAATCTCATCAGTACAAGAAAAACATTGACAGTCTAAGCAATTAACGGCTGTTCTGAAGATCGTTCCCTGGGCATGGTTTATTAATATCACCATCTGCCATGCGCTAGACAACTTGCAGTTTCCCTTGCGTAGACTAATGAACGCCACCGTTATTGACTAGTCTTCAGTGTTCTGACAGATCGAAGTGGTTAACTAGTTACAAATAATGAAAAAACTGACTTGAAATGGATTTAAACATCCAAGTATTAAGTTACTACTGGACTGTGACAAAATACTATTTTCTAGACAAAGTCTAGCATATGTCCTTTTAGAAATATAAATATTTCCACCAATGTCTGTAGAAATCAATCACCTCAGTGATTCTCCTCACCAGAAACTTACTAATTTCCAACTCGTTTGCGCAGCACTTCTCGTGACTATCACGACTTGAAAAGAACTTCTGCGTAGATACGGCAACCATGTGCCTTGGCTCAGCGTAGACGCAACTTGCTTGCCAAGTGCTTGTGTTAGAATGAGCTGACCATGCCTGCTCAAGCTGGCTTTTATTCAAAACGGTCAGGGTCACGCGTCATCGCCTGATATCTAGAAATCCTCATATCTCCTGAATCCCTGGTCTGATTTTCTTGATACTAATTGCGTTCTCTTTCATTTGGCCGTGCCAGTAATCTGATCCCAGTCTCAAGTCTCTACTCCATAGTTAACTATTTAATCAATAAATAGCCTCCACCTCTGCTATTACTCGCTACGTCACTTGACATCCAACTATCGGTAAAATTCTTCTAAATGCATCTCGAAGCAATGTAGCGCGATATTCAAATATCTGAACTTTCAAAAGCGGCTACAGCCTTTCCCTTGATATCTAGGTGTCTGAAACTTGGAATACCCATTCCTAGAGTTGGGCACAGTCCGAAGCAATGAACGGGTAAAGTGTGGCTTCTGCCCTAAGAAGAAGAACAGACTGACGACAGCTAGATGTGCAACATGTGTAGTAGCGATTTGTGGGGAACACACAATAACACTCTGCACACAATGCGGAACAAACAATGTTGAAACTGGATCGGACTCAGACTAGATTATGGATCAGACCGTAGGTAATATGTTTGTGAAACTTTGCCGATTACTTTTTTTATACAAATACTTTTTTCTTCAGGTAGTTGCTCTTAGAAATAACTAATTTACTAACAATTTTTCATTTTAAGATAAGAACATTCGTTATATCTTAAAATTGTAGTAATTTTTTTGAAGTCTTGATACGTGTTTTTAAGCAATACAGCTCTCTTGTGAAACATTTTTCTTTGCAAAATAGAGATTATATAAACAAAAGTGGTTTTAATGTTTTAAATTATACAAATAAGTAAACTATCACGCATAATAAGTGTAAAAGATGCAGGTGAGCGCTGCGCTCACCCGTCGACCATCGGCGTCCAGTTGTGACCCTCGACCAGCGTAGGGTTAAGGTATAAAATATTCTCGACTCCCCTGTGTTTAAAAAAGGTCATCATCTGTTTTCTGTTTAACATATCCCTCGGGCCTTAACTCTCCCTGTTCTTGGCTTTGAAATAATTTAACTTAATTTATGTTACTGCTGAAATAATGAAGCAACATATTAAATACCGGGTGAGGTAGCCGTGGTCGTTACGGCATGGCTGCTGGCAGTCACTCACATCCGGGAGGCGAGGAGGTTCGAATCCCCCCGCCAGCAACCTTGAAGATGGTCTTCTGTGGTTTCCCATATTCCTTCCAGGCAAATGCCGGGGTTGGTACCTAACTATAGGCCACAGTCGCTACCTTCCAATTCCTCGTCCTTACATTCACACTTTCCTCCCCAGACAATACTCCAGACGCGACGGTACTTGTAGCTCACCCCATGGGTGTCCGCATTGAAGCAGCTACAAACTCTGGCGAGCCAAACATGTCCTCGGACTCTCCCGGCACTAAAAGTCCAACGCAAAAAAAAGAAGATTAAATGGAAGGTTGAAAAAACAAGAGTGTAGGAGAGTAAGACGAAAGCCTCTGAGGACTCCTTAATGAACCAGGGGTATTTTAATGTCAATTTATGCATTGCATTTTTATTACACCTTATGACCTATATTCATTATATGAAATATGTTTTTAAAAATTATAATTGACTAGCGGACCCGTGCGAGAAATCTCGCATGTTCATAAATCACACTTTTCCCAATAGGTTTATAATGAGAGACTTAAGGAGAAATCAGTATTTGCAAATGGCACACTTCTTGCAAAAATCGATATTTATGAAATTAGAATGCAATTCGTCACTGATAATGTCACTTGTGTGCTGAGTCCATTGATTGACAGCTTAGCTGTAACACTCACCGGTTATTCGATATTTATGAAATTATACGATTTGAGTAGTCTACTCATTCCTTTGTTTTACTGTTTCTGATATCCATGCGAAATTATAAAGGAAAGACCTCAGAATGTTAAAATGACACGAAACAGTCGTCACAGCGGCCAAAATGTGAAGTGGACAGCAATTATGAAGCATATTTTCCTATAGGAAGTCGCCTCCGTAGCGTAGCGGTCAGCATGATTAGCTGCCGCCCCGGAGGTCCTGGGTTCGATTCCCGGCTCTGCCACGAAATTTGAAAAGTGGTATGAGGACTGGAACGGGGTCTACTCAGCCTCGGGTGACCCAAATGAGTAGAGGGGGTTCGATTCCCACCTCAGCCATCCTCGAAGTGGTTTTCCGTGGTTTCCCACTTCGTCTTCGGGCAAATGCCGGGATGGTACTGCCCCCGTAAATTGAATTAAAGTGAGACCACGGTGGCTATTTTGGAAATTATGAAGAAAGTTATGGCTGTCATAGTTATGACGTGGGTAGTCATGACGTAAGCACGGATGACGCAGACGTTATGCCAGCAGGCTGCTTGAGCTGAGATTCTCAATGACGTCAGCATTTGTTCGAGAAAGATTCGAGATTTACGACGCAGTCGCAGGAAATGTGGAATTGTGCTGAGGAAGAAATTATGCTATTGGAGGGGAGGCTCGAACCAATGAACGATTGTTTGACGGAAGACAGAGATTGCTGAAACTATGATATTTTTATTACTTTTTGGAATGCAGAATTGTGGAAATCCATTTGCAGTAGAGGCATTGATCAGGAATTTTGGTGAAATTTATTTTCAGTTTTTGAATTTTGAAAATCCGTCATGTATTGACGAAGTTGGAACTTCTAGCGATGACGCAGTAACACGCTATGGAAGGGATGGATACGCCCCTTATGAAGTTTATAAAAGGCCTTGCGCAGGAGAGAGGAGTCTCAAATCGTCATAGCTGATACCTCTGATATTCAAATCGTCAGATCTTCAGTGCTTATATAGTCGTTTTGGTGAGACGTCGAGTGAAATTAGTAGAAAGAGTCGTCTTTATAACGCGTGGTGAAGCCACCGCATTAAACGAGATTCAAGCAGACAAGCAGTGCAAGTTTACTGTGAGTAAAACTAGGTGAAGTTAAAACGCACATTATAACACGTCTACAAGATTAGCCATGAACAGTTAGCGGTTGCCTATAAGCTAATCCTATTGTGCAGTGCTACATTAAGGAGTGTAGGAAATTTGAACAATTTCAAGAAGTTATTTTAGAAGATATTAGCATTTTTTAGACGACTGACAAAAGTGATTTTCTCGCCACCTGAGAAGCACTTTGTATCGTCAGATTCTACGCTACGGCTGACACTGCTAGTATAACAGGGAGACTTCAGATTGAATTGTGACACAACGCTACAGTATTATGGAGCAGTTTAATATGGCAGTTTGTTCTTCTATTACCATAACCGAAGAGAAGATGGAAGGCTAAAGGACTTTAATGCGATTGGGACATACATCGTTGGAGTAAGATAACAACATGGAACTTCGCTAATTGCCATTCCATACAAGCGAACATGTGGTGAACAACCATCTACACCCATGTTTCGTGGTCCAACGCTGAATACTATCAATCAGCAATGGAAACGATTTCATACTCACTGAATATGAATATTTCAATGGAAATTACTACAAAAACTTCATGGCAATTTTCTACTAGATCTTCAGGGATTTTTCAAGAGAGGTCAGGGTAGTCCCGACTCACAAAGAAGAATTTTGCCGGAAGGATGACTTTCGTCTTCACGGAGCAGTGCAATTTCCGGAGGAGGAAGCAGTTCGATTCTCCGAGGGTGCTGTTTCCTGTTTCGAGGATGGAGCTCAGCTTTAGCTTGGTGAAATGGATCCATCAGCAGTCTTCTTTGGGGAATTTTCCTCTGGAACTTCAATCGGCAGATAAGGTAGTCGTGAACGTTTATTGTTGTATTTGAGTTTTTTAGCGATATCTGAGCAACTCTTTGTCCCATATTTTCTGTCCTCATGTATTTTGCCCTATATTCTTGTTTGAGATTCCTATTCTCAGTACACCTTGATGAGTTATGCCTTTTTCGTCGATTTATTAAGACATTGTTATGTCATGGACATAGTTAAATGATTTTGGATCAGTTGAGACTGACATTTAGATATTTCAGTAATTTGCTTATTTTTGTAGTCACGATTTGACTATAAGTTAATGATTTTCATGGCAGATTTAAATTCAGACAGCGTGTCACTTTATTAAAGTAATTCTACCCCAGTTTAATTACTTTGACCAATTTTCTGTCATCATCAAGAAGGAAGAACATTTAAATGATTTTAGAGCGTTAAAATCTCTTACGTTGTCGACGATCTTGGAAATACTAGTCGTTATTTGAAATTGATTGCAACACAGACATTTATCGTCAGTTATGAACGACCATTGCATCATAGACAATTTTGTGAAAGACGAACTTTGATTATGAATTATTGAATGCATTAAAGTCATGAACTTTTGTTAGGAGTTTTTTCTCAATTAGAGATTTGAATAATAATGTTTGCATTCCACAGTCTATTTGGATTCTATTCGACTATTTTGCAGTTTAGTCGCACTTTGTTTGATGATAGTATTTTTATACTACAATACTTTGAAGATGTTAATCTTAAATTTTGATAGACCAGAGAGGCGTATATAAGCGTATTCACTATTAAATTTGTTTGTGATTGGCAAATTTTTACTTCATTTCGATTCATGAATGAAATCCACGAAAGTTTAAGATAACAGTTTTGAAACAATTAATGATTATAAGAATTTTTGAAGTGGAACTATGAATGTATAATCGCTAGTGCAGCGGACGTGTTGAAAGTCGCTGATGTATAATGCCCTTGAGTAAATGAAGGAGGTTCCCACAGTAATTAATGATGTTGAAGAATTTGTTAGTGGAGGTTTTTGTATTGTTCTGTGGAAGATTTGTATGCCATATATATTAATATATGATGAATTTTGGGCCTATTTTAATGCAGTTTTGTGCATTTTTTGTAAGCGAAGTATTTTCCGCTGGAGTGTATTGTCCTAGTCCTTTGAAAATTAATCAAGTGAATTTACTGTTATAATTAACAAGAGTATTGAAAGAATTTGAGATAAGATTTTGAACGAAGATTACCGTCACAAATAATTATAATAATTATTAAACCTTTATTAAATCCAGAGTGTGACATTAATATGTATAACTAACCTTCATTGGTCGATTATATTGACACGATTATGAAATTACCAACCGGATGAACATGTGGTTAAATGTATTTCTTAAATTAATAATTTGAATAAGTTAAATGTTAATATTGTAAATAATGATGTAAATATCTTTGACAATAATGTGGAACGAAAGTAATGTTAAAGGCGTGTTTAAATTTTTTTTTATTGTCTTCGACAATATTATAAACAATTTCTAATTGTTATAAACATTTATGAGTTTTTGTTATAAACATTTAAGAGTTTGTTTTATACTCTGCTTATTAAACATTTGGATGATTTAACAAGTTTAGGGATTGTCAGAATAATCCAGTGGTATGTGAGTAAAGCATTTGAAAGATTTGCGTAACAATATTTGTGTTGTCTTGCGGACATTTAAAGCTTTTGAGAGAGTGCTGGATTCTTACGCAATGTGGCATGACAAGTGAGCCCATTTGACAGGTGTGCGTCAGGTTGAAGTGTAGACCGCAGCTGGCCAGACAACTGGTTATCAGCGGGCAAGGTCGTCTACATTGTGGCCTTGCGCCTATAAATACAAGTGTCATGTTTATTAAAAGAAACCAAATGCTCTGTACATGTGTCTCGTCCTGACTTCCTTATCCAGTCCAATTGTGTTATGAATATTACGTTGTTTTGAGCTCGTGGGAGCTAACATGTTGTATGATAACTTTGCAAGTCCTACAGGAGGACATAGTCAGATTGACATGGGCTACTGATAGCCACATTTATTTTGTTGAGTTTGTTAAAATCATTCCCTTTATTTGAAATAAATTTTTTGTACAGTTCAAAGTTCTTGCCTTCGTTCTGGTTCATTTTTAAATGTCATGGTGGAGGTTATTGTGGGAGCATACTTTAGAGATCCAGTTGACAACCCAATCCCCGAGATCATTTTTAAGAGGTATGTAAAGGTGAGTATGAACCCCCGTCTATTTTGGTGTGTTCCACAATGATTTCCTGTTACCTTCTGTGCTCAAACCTCGGTAGTATCTGTCAGTGCCATTTTCATTGGTGTAGCTGAGCCGGTGCGGTTGATTATTGGCAATCCGATTGAGGGGGCGGATATCTGACAGCCTACTATCCGGGTAAACGGGGACAGTACCTACTGTATGGCCACGGCCGCCTCCTGCCCTATTCCCTGCCTAACCATTCCACTCTTCCCATCCCTTCATCAGGCCCCCTGTTCGCTTTGCAGGTGAGGCCGCCTGGGCGTAGTGCTGGTCACACACCCCAGTAGTATCCCCGACTCAGAGTCTCAAGCTCCAGGATACTGCCCTCAGTGGCGGTAGAGGTGGGATCCCTCGCTTAGTCCGTGGGAAAAGCCGATCCTGGAGGGTAAAACGATAGCGATTTTTTTTTCCTATCTGCAAATCGCACACTTCGAAATTTTTTAAAGTCATTTTTTAATGAAATTAAAGATATTTATGAAATTATAGTGCAATTCGTCACTGCTAATGTCTATTCTCTTTAATTTTAATGCTTATTTATCACGATCGGTCGCTTGTGAGCGCCGCAGGATGGATCTATACTATTGGAATAATATATATGATTAGAACCTTTATTCAATCAAATTATTTGTAAGGATATTCAATTCATTTTATATTAATAATATATATCATCGATATATCGAATCATGTACTAATATTTTGAATGCAATTTGTATTGTTTGGTGGAGAATTTTAATTATAGACTTATGACATCACATTTGTCCGTGTGTGAGTCTGTGTCCCTAATAAAATCTAAACAGCTGGAGCAATTTCACTGATACTTGGTAAGGACTTATTACTATTTTGTCCGACATTGACCGCAACTTTCATGTTTTTAATTTTACCAAACCAACATGGTGGCGGCGCGAAATATTTAACCGGCATTCAATATCTCCGACTCTATTACAGCTATCAAATGCAAATTTTGTATTATAATAGAAGATATTGTACTATAGTAAGATCATCAGTGTTAATTCAATATCCTGATAAGTAACATACCAACATGTGAATTTTAAACAATGTTACTTTCCTAAACCTGATAGACTAAGTAGAAAACCAACATGATGGCCAGCAAAATTCAAGCATTAAAATGGAGTTTCCACGCGATTTAATGTCCCGAGCGCAATGAAACCTGGCACGGAAAATATTCATTCAAGGTATAATATACTGGCATCTAATTGTTTTGATATATTGAAGATGGCGGCTGTGAGAAATATTAAAAATATGTTTTAATTTTGTGTGTCTTTATGAAACGATAGCAGTCAAAGTTTGTATAATGAACCACCATAACAATCTACATGGTCATGTTATCAAACAATCCGACAAGGCAGCCATAAGCATATTTTAATCTGTTCTCAATATCTACGATACTATTACATCAATGAAACTGAATTTTCGTATGGCAAAAAAGGCTATTAAAATTAGATAACCTTTCTAACTTTAGATAAATTGATAAACACAAAAACAAATGGGATTTTATTACGACTTAATCATCCGAGCACATTAAAACTTGGAACAGTAAATCTATAAACACATTTCAATATACTGGTGCATAATTTAATTCAAAGTTTTGTGAGAAATTCAATATAGCAGCTGTGCAAAATCTATAGAATCACGTTTTTATTTTTTGAGTCCAAATCAAGCGTTCGATGTGCAATTCTCTTTAATGAGCTTCCATAATAATCTTCATCTGCTGGCATATAATTATATGGCCTGCATATAAAATAATTGCACATGTCATCCATGATGAGCGTTTCAGTAGCTCTAAATATCTCCAAAACCATTAGAGCAATCAAAATGTAATTTTGTATGGTAATTATTATTTATTTATTTATTATTTATCGTATGGCTTTTAGTGCCATGAATGTCCGAGGACATGTTCGGCTCGCCAGAGGCTGTAGCTGCTTCAAGCGGACACCCATAGGGTGAGCTACAAGTTCCGTTTAATTTCAAGTAGTTCCAACTTGGCTACCAGGTGTCACTGATACCTAGCCCGCCGGCTATACTTCGCCTCCGAAGGAAGGCATACTGAATGATTTTTAACGCTCTTAAAAAATCCGACGACTTCGGCCTGGTTTGAACCCGCTATCGTGGACACAGCAGTTCAGCAGGCTACCAACTACGCCACCGAAGCCGTAATGGTAATGAATGGCTATTGATTAAGTATACATGTACTGTATGTAACATTCAAATAACTGATAAACCCAAAACGAACATAGCGGCCTGGAAATTCAATTAATTAAAATTACTTTTCTGGCGATCTAATGATTCAAGAGCAGTGAAACTCGGCACAGTGAATCTTCATATAGTGCTTAGTATACACGCAACTAACGTTCTTCAATTATCTACAAAAATCAAGAAATGTTGAACATATTCTTTTTCTTTGCCGTATCCTAATCAAGCGATCGAGGAGAGGCTTCGTATATGAACCATAATTATTGTAATAATTATCTAATGTCATTAAATTCTCTAGCTTGCCTTCGTAAATTAGTTTTCTTAATATTATTTCCTGTGACTCCTAACCGAAAGATGTCATCTCACGGGAGGAGTAATAATTAAAAGTTATTGAAACTCATATGCTCCAGCATGTAATTTTTCATTTGAAATAAAGAAAATGAAAAATTAATGTAATTTTTCATTTTAAGGGATGATGATCGAGGTCATCAGCCCTGATTTTCTGATGCCTAGGTATCGTAAATAATTATAGGTTATGATAATGTTCCATTGAACCAGTCTCTCGGTACGTTGATTAACCAGTACTATGTATTGGTACACAATTCCTCAGTGTTGTATTCATTCTCTGTAATTTTGGTCACATATTTTCCATTGATGACGGTGTGTTGGTGAGAGTTAACATTCATATTAATGTGAGACAGGGCAAGCAATAGTAAGTTACCATATACGAGGCACGTCCAGAAAGTAAGCTCCGTTTGGTAATTAAATTAAATTGTGTACAGATACAGAAAAAATATTTATTGCACAACATTCTACACCTCTTAAACTACTTTTCCACATAACTGCCGAACTTTTGCAGGCATTTGTCATAGCGTGGCACAAGTTTTTGGATACCTCTTCATAGAAGTTTGCCGCCGACCCGTAAACGAGAGTGAAGACTCCCCTTAAGATATCCTACTGTTTGGTCACTACTGTTAGGCAAATTGCGTGCCTACCAGGAGAACTGCGTATGTTTAGGAGTTCTCCTGACCACATACGCAATTTGCCTAACAGTGATGGCCAAACAGTAGGATATCTTAAGGGGAGTCTTCACTCTCGTAAAAAATGGCTTCGAAGTTCTCTATAAACAAACATAACAACAGTTTTTTCTTTGAATATGTACAACACAGCTAATCTTAAATAGGAGAATATGCAAAGTTTCCGCCTGGATCACATCACATTGACAATGGTAAGACTCATTGTCGGTGTTTTTGGTGGGGGTGGTTCGTTTATCATACGTATCGGAGGCAGCGGACGGATCTTGCGATGCCACACACAGTCCTGATCTCGGCCTGTTCCCCAGTTCGCGGTTCCTCGTCGCACTGCCGATGGGTGTCTTGCCGTGCTCTATCATTTACCTTAATAGTAACTTAAGACTTGTAGTACTGAACTATTAACACTGCCATTCATCTTCCTCACAAATAATCTATTGTATTCAACATTTTCACTTGTAGAACTTGTAGAACGTAGTTTATATTGTCCTAAGATGACGTTGAGTTTAAGGATGTTTCAAACAGACTGTTTCGGCGACAGTCTTACACGAATTCCGTTGGCTTGCCGATCTCTTCCACCGCTTCCCGATAGTCGACTGGAACTCGTCTGACCATCTGGTCTTTGGACGGCTGGGGTTTCTTCTTTCATCTCTGGGCTCCCATACTGTAGTCGAGTAAGCCCACCTCGCGTGATCCATTCTCAGTACATGACCTGTTCAGGAGTTCTGTCTCTATTTTCTTCTGGCAAACTTCTAACTTCGAAGCTGGCTTCTTAGGATTATGAACCAAAAACTATTTAGTCCATCATATAAAAATCCACCAAACATGTGGGAAAGGATTTATGTGGACAATACCGGTGTAATGGCCTATATGAAAAGGAGACTATTTAGTTCTTCACAAAAAAAATCATGTTTTTCTTTTATTTTTACTTCAAAAAATTGGTAAAAATTTGTATCCAAGAATATGGGAATGCGGCAAATAATAATTAATTGCTCTCTATGTTATTCTGTATGAAATTTTAGTACCGTTTTTTTTGAAACCAAGAATTAAATATTTTAATTTAAGAACTCTATCACCTATTTCTTTTGAAATCTAGCACCTAAATATCATGCATGACCATATTAAAACCCGCAACCGTCAGGATCTTCGTTTTAACCATATTATTATTATTATTATTATTAGCCTATTATTATTATTATTATTAGTTATTTACATTATTTATTTATTCGTTAATTCCTTATAAGGAGAGCGTTATAACTATGAATGTTCATGTTTTATTCTGGCCCTTTCTTCTTTTTTCCCAAAAACTTCTCATATGCACACTATGCTTCCTCTTTCTCTCCTCCGTCCACTTCTTTCCCGGTTGTCTCTCTTTGGGAGTTTGCTCAAACATCTGTTGTTTAAGTTTGACTCTGTATGTGCTCCTGTCTGCCATGTCTTCTGTAGAGATGTTTAGTTTCTTGAGGTCTTCCACGGTTTCCTTTACCCAATTGGTTTTTAGTGTACTATTCGTAATTATATTAAAAAATTCTTGGTCAGTCTCTCTTCGGTCATCCTATGTATATGTCCATAAAAGTTTGTCCTTATTTTCCTTATGTTGTTTGAAATCGTATCTGTCTGTTTGTACAGTTCTATTGTCGGTCTCGTTATCCATATTCCCTCTTTCTGAACTGGCCCGTAGATCTTTCTCATAATTTTTCTCTCTTGTTTTACTAATTCCTTGATTTTTGTTCGTCCCTTGATTGCTGTCGCTTTATTTTATTTCGTCTCCATGTCTACGAGCAAGGACACTGAAGCTAATATGCATTTCTCCTGCCCCAATAGACTAGTTCGCCCCAAGCTCGTCATGATTTCACCATGCTGCTTTATAGGCTGGCGCAGCTGGAAACAGACTGGCGACGAAGTGACATTAGCTCGGTTAATCATGTTCTTAGGTAGGGGCTATTCCGCCCCCAAACCAATAACCCTCTACGTGCAGTCAATATGCATAGTAAGAAATCAAACATGACATCTGATACGCATGAGTTAATATTGCGATAAATACTGGAATACGCAACTCAATCATTTCATTGATGGTTGTCTGTGTCAATCCATGTAAATCAATGTCTTTCCGAAAAGCTAAGCTAATTCCATCGTGATGTAGCCTGGATGAAAAAAAAAATTTCTCATCTGTATTCATCCATTTTCATTTGAGATTGTTTTGCCTTCAGCGCCCAGTCTAGTCTGCAAGCCTCTGCAAGCAAGTCACCTCCATGATCCCTATTAGCAGTTAATACTGGTGCCTACTCTACTTATTATGTACTTCACTTTTAAATCGTTAAACACTGAATCTAATCAACGCCTCCTAGGTCAACTTCTGTTTCTCTTACCGTTTACAGCCGTGTTCATTAATTTCTTAGGCAATCTCACCCCCTCCCGCATCCCCACTCCGCCCCCCCCCCCAAAAAAAAAATTATGATCACATGATTCTACCAACCGAGTCAGGTAATGTAAAAGACTGGTGTCTCCAAAAGCCTTGGTAGTTAAAAGGGACGTAAAAAAAATAACATTACTGTCGACCAAAATATTATTTGCACTCGAGTTTGAAAGTTGTTTGTGAAGTAACCAATAGACCTACATTAAATTTAATAACCACATCATTTTCGTCGTTTTATTTTGGAACACAAAAAGTGCGCGTTTTTAAGCGTGTTTCAACCATGCGTCACATTAAAGAATTATTATCCTACAAACCCGTCATCAGATCGAATCCAAATTTTAACACAATATACATTGGAATGTTGTATATCTGGTGTATTAATTTCATTTTTTTTTGTTTCCAAGAAACAAAGCTGTTATCATTTTTGTAAGGGAACTTTTTCTTGGCTCGGGGTCGTCAGAAAATGTAGTTCTTGGTCGCATTTTAATCCTTATACATAAAATAGTTATGCTGTATGACTGTGAAATACGTAAATTAATTCAATTATTTTATATCGGTTTGTATTTGTACGGGGAAATAAGACATGGTTCACCAGCTAGCCGCTCCGGGAAAAGCTGTACAGCGTTGCCAAGATGGAGCCCATCACGCGTCATGGCGCGCCTCGCATGGAAGTGAATTATTGGATTTTATGTAGGTCTATAGGTTTCTTCACCAACAACCTTCAAACTCGAGTGCACATAATATTTTGGTCGACAGTAGTATTAGAGTTTCTGTATTCCCCCAGTTCTCACTCCAATACCGCAAGGTCGGTCTAAATAGACCACTGAGCGACGACGAGAGAGTTTTAGCACTAAACTATCTACTTTCTTGCAGAATATTTATATCAGTAAGGTGTAAATATTAACAGTGGAGCATTCTTATAGAATGTAGGAAGGTTTTAAAAGCTGGAGCCTCAAGTTATCTGTGTGTGCGTATTCATATAAATGATTTATACTTGGGAGCGCAATGAAATAATGAGACACAAGTTGAGAGTTGAGGAAGACGAGAAAGAAAGATGAACGTCATTCATTTGCATACTCTTCGCATTTCGGCGAGGATAATATGGGAGAGCGATTTGTAAATCTCCGCACCAAGACTTCTCAAGCTTTCAAGCTTTACTGAGACAATGACGCAGACAGACTTAACACTTCCCTAAAACTTCTTCAGCTTTAGACTGTGAGGCGCCCATTTCTACATGTACAATGTGTGAACTAGACTAGATTAAATTGAAACTAATCGAGACTGAGTTCTGATGATAATTCTCATATTTCATTAAGGGATTAAAATTAGCTTTCAAGTGTAGATCTGTGCATATACATGTACATTCGTACATGTGTACTGTGAGTAACTGCTGGCACAAACCAATTACCCAGCAAACAGTCCACGCCCGAGATATCGCACTTGTCTATTATTGATGAAATGGTTGTTGTTGTTGTTGTTGTTGTTGTTGTTTGAATCTTCAGTCTTTTGGCTGGTTTGATTCAGCCTCCATGCCTCCCTGTCCTGACCTAATCGTTTCAGCTCTACATAGCTACCACACCATATATCCGAGGCAATCGGTTTAACATATTCTAACCTTGGTCTACCCCTACAGTTCTTCTTGACCCTTCCTTCCAAAACTATATTTGCTATTCCCAACCTCTCTCTTCTCTTCATAAGCAATCGCCAGAAACATAATTTCTCAGCCACTCGTTTAGTACCTTTTCATTTGTTACTCTATCTACCCACCTGGTCTTCTTCATTCTGCTGTAACACCAAATTTCAAATGCTTCTATTCTTCACTTTTCTGTTGCGCCAACAGTCCACATTTCACTTCCATAGAGCGCCACGCTCCAGACAAAGGCTATCAAAAATGACTCTAATACCTAAATCTATATTTAGTTGGTTGAATCTGGCAAACATATTGACCGTTCGTGGCATAAATGCTTACGAACTGACTGAATGTCGCGTATACATACGACTTCAGACACCTTCCTATTACTAATACAGTACATTATTTTAATTGCACATAAAAATTAAAAGTAATTATCGTAATAAACTGCTGAAAAGTCTCAATCTGAAGCATGCGTGAAGTGTCTAAAACGTGTGGAAAACTTGGAAATAGTTGCTTTAAATTTAATTCACGTAGTGGGTCATAAACGCAAACGAAAATTTCATGAAGAGAGAGCTCGGAGATAGAAAGAATCGGTATGAGATATGAACATAGGTTTATGAGTTCTCCACGGAACTACCTGTTTAATGTCACTTATTGATATTTGCCTTTATATGAAGAGGCCTAACAACACTGAGATTGAAAGGTCCCTTGTAATCGTTCTCAACTGAGTACCTCGAGTACCTATCTCCATCTAGTCACAGTCGAAGATGAAAATTGGGTAGCTGTACGTTTAGGGAACTGAAGCTCGAATCTTAGTGAGAATTGTGGCCATTCTGAATAGGTTTGCACCCTGATATTCCCGCAGCCACTCCAGGTAGTTGTGTGAATGGTGTGGTATATGATTGTCAGATCGAGGGGAGCAGACATTTAAGCGTTGGTTCACAAATCCCAAGAATGCGGGTTCGATATTGGCTTAGAAATACTTCATTTAGAGTGAAAAATCCATTAATTTGACCTTTGATGATTCCACGTAATAATAAAACCGACTTTCTTAAGTTATCCTTGTTCTATTTGCAACCAACTTCGGAATCACTAGGTTCTGGCTATGGAATGTCTGGTGATCTCCTTATTCTAATTTCCAGCGAACCACACAGAAATAAACATAAGAACGCATAACCTTAATAACAGCTCTCCTCTTACAGACACAATTTGCACGAAATAATCAAAGGGAAAACTCGGTGTCATTTCCTAGGCCTATATGAAGCCTTAAACGAAGTTATGTTAGACGGAGCTGTTTGCACCGTGTAAAGAGGTCGGGGTAAACATATGCTTGACTATTCTTTAAGGAACACATTTTTGGAGGATCGAATCCAACCTCACCCGATATTTGTTTGCTTGTAAATTCTTGTTTACTTTTTATGTTAGGTGTTTATATCACATAATTATTTCATCACACTATACAAGTTCCTGTGCAAGTTTTTATATTAGAAATAAATTCAGTACCAAATTATTGGGGCCATTCTAGGTTTATACAGCGAAGTTTGCCAATGAGTAATAGGTTGCTAAGTTAGGTACACAAAGGTTTGGTGTCAGTCAAGAGAACTATTAAGCGTTGAAATATTTTGGTACATTATGACACGAATCAATGTAAAATTGAGATGTATTCCTACAGAAAGGGAAATGAGATCAGGCAGACGTAAAATCATTTTGTAAACTGTCGTTCAAATGAGTTGCTTGTACCATCCATATTGAATTATATCTAATGACCTCTCTAATATTAAGAGAAATGTATGTGATTATGGATAACGGAATGAACTGTGATGTAATCAAACGCTAAACAAAAGCGAACTTAAATATCATAAGATCCCAAACTTCACCTTTAATCGTGAGGGGAGCCACTGCGCTCACTGAAGATAAATTAAAAAGCAACTGCCCTATCCAGCGTAAAGTATACTAAGGGAACTACGTAACATTAATACGCAAATTCAAAGCATTTGATCATTTAATTAATTTCACATAATTACAAGTGTACAAGCACCCAACCTATTATTTCATTCCACATTTCATGAGTGAATGTTAGTTTAAAATCGACTTATCACGGTCTAAACAAGTGTTCCGCGAAGAACTAAAAAGACTATTTTCATATTTGAGGCGTTCAGATGCAGAAGGGACATTATCCACTTTTTAAAAAATTACAGGAAGAGGGAAAATCTTATAGTCACTCATATAGTTGTGCAATTCTTGATTTCTGTTCACTAACTCGTTAACATTTTATGACAAAGTTTAAGCCGGCAATTTTCAGTTACAGAAATCATTAGAAGTTAACAAAAATGTATTATAAAATGGATAATGTCCCTTTTGATTGCGAATGATGCAAAAAGGACACTATCCACTTTTTTTTTAATTACAGGAACAGAAATTAACGTTAACTTACTCATATAGTTATGCAATCATTGATTTCTGTTCACTAACTCATTAACAATTCATGACAAAGTTTAAGTCTGCAATTTCCAGTTACAAAAATCATAAGAAGTTAACGAAAAAAAGTATTATAAAATGGATAATGTACCTTTTGATTGGAAATGATGGATTGGATAATATGCATTTCAAAAATTTGAAAACTGTATCTAACAAAAACTTCAAATATTTAGAAGAGGAGCACGTAGTGTCATCTTGGTTCAAATCTTGATCTTCACCTGCATCAATGATGAACTTGTAAAATATTGGCCTGTCGTCATTCCGCCAATCTGCTCCATAATGATTAGTGAGAAGACTATCAACATTTTCCTTTTTTGCCTTTTTGATGCTGTTGCCTTTGGTGATTATAGGAGGTGCTAGGTCACTAAACGTTTTCATCGGCTTGCAGACAGATCGTGGAGTCCTCATGGATAATGCCCCTTATGCAGAAAAACGCAATATTCAATGTGTAACTTAACCAGGATAATGTCCGTTTTGACGTAAAATACTACTACTAAAAGATGAATATGTAATTCAACAAGATAGCAGGATCAATAACTCTAATTTCACAAAAAGTGGATAATGTCCCTTTTGCATCTGAACGCCTCATATGCTACTTCAGTTAATTGCCTCTATCATCATACAAAACTTCAGTTTGATTGCTGTCGTAGATTAGAAGTTATTGAGAACTGTCTAAGTATTTCGGTTGGTCACCATGTTGGATTTTATATATGTAGGCCATGGAGTTATGTACTATTGCATGAAGATTATTGCGTAGGTGTATTATTCAAATTTAAATCGCATGATTAGGACTCAATAAATAAAAAACGAGATTTTAAAATTTCGCACAGCCGCCATCTTGTGGTTATCAAAACAATACAAATATATTAGATGTCAGTGGATTAAAATTTGTATAAGCTTTTACCGTACCAAGTTTTACTGCGCTCGGATGGTTAAATCGCGAGAAACGTCCATTTAAATATTTAAATTTCGGGTCACCGCCATGTTCGATCTATGCTCACCAGTTTATTGAAAGTCCCATAGGTGAACTTATGTTTATACCCTTTATCAACATACAAAGTTTTAGTTTAATTGCTGTCATAGATCAGTAGGTATTGAGAACCGTCTAAATATTTCGGTTGGATGTTGGATTTTTATATACAGTATGTAGGTCTTATAGTTATGCACTATTAGATGACGATTGTTGCGTAGGTTCATTATTAAAACGTTGACTTCAATCGCATGATTAGGACACAAGAAATAAAAACTTATTTTAAAATTTCGCACAGCGGTCATCTTGATGTTATGTAACACATAGATGAACGTTCAGTAGTGCCCCTTATCACCGTATGAAATTTCAGGGTGATATGAGTAATAATTTCAGAGATATAGAATGCCGGTGAAATATTTCCCACAGCCGCCATGTTGGATTGGTGAGACGCAATAAAATTTGATGCGTTTCATTGAAATCGCTCGAGCCGTTTAGATATTTTTAGGGGTGGGGTGGGGGCACACACACATATGCACACACACACACACCCACGGACAAAAGGTGGTCTCACAAGCCTATTTTTTCATAAATGAAAATAGGCTAAAAAATAGAGTTCCCTGGCAGGACCACGGGCTGTTCCGTGCCTTTTTGCAAATGTCGTGAAGAGACAGTTACCGTCGACTTTCACTTTTATAACATCTGTAATTGAGGTTTGCCTCTGACTCATCATGTAAAGCATCGTGTTGAGAGCACACACATCCTCTAAGAAGGAATGCTGGAACAAAATGCCAGCCAACACTTGCATGTTGCAGTGGGGCAGGCCATTTGGCTCCTGTGTGTATGGATGTTAAAGAGCATTCTCCCCTCACTACTGCCAGTACATAGCTTGGCCAGAATAATGAACTTGGTGAAATGAATATTGGCAATTGTGTTAATACACAGATGACAGAATGAAATAAGTTGGGGCTGAAGGGATAATTCGTAAAGTGTATAGTGTCTCTAGCCATCAAATTTCATCGTAGTACAATTACATGTTAAGAAACTTCAGTTTTAGTAAATTTTAAAATTTCTTTCCAATTTTTAGCCTACTTTCGATTTTTGCAAAAAATGAAAGTAGACTTATGAGATCAACACAGGGCGAAAAAAGTGTGTCTGTCTGTGTGTGTGTATGTGTGTGTGTGAGTCTGTGTGTGTGTGTGTGTGTATGTGTGTGTGAGTCTGTGTGTGTGTGTGTGTCTGTGTGTGTGTGGGTGTGTGTACTCAGAATGTCTGTCCCCCCCCTATCAATTCGAACACGGTGAAACCGAATTGAACGAAATTTGGTACAGAGGTAGCACTAGTAAAGGACACCTCAGTGTCATACATTATATCGCCGCCATCTTTACCAAAACAGAATGGCGGCCACTCAAATGTTCAAAACGTAAAATCAAATTACGGCTAAACTAATCATCTTATCTCTACCAAATTCGGTGACAACATACCTTTATATAGGACTCGTCTTTCACCCAAAATTCAAGGTCATCGGCCATGCCATTTCAGGATGGCGGCCGTGTGAATTATGCAACCATTTTAATAAATAGCTTAAGACCCACCAATTCCGATTATCGAGCCTAGGGGGGTTTAAGCTATCCTGAAGGTCGTGATCCGTTATTTATTATAATTTAATATTATAATATTATACAGTATGAGTGGCTTAAAAGAGCTGAGCCGTTTGTGTCACACGACAAGATGGCAGCTGTCCTCATGTGCCTGTCTTATATTTCAGTAGTTTTAGTATGTTGTAAGTGATATACCGTACTGATACAATAATATAAACTTTGTATGAAATGATCTTTAATGAAGATGTACTGCAGTGAAGAAATCGTTTATTTAAAGTCATTATTTGCCAACAGTTTGTATCTAATATGTCAGTTAAGAACATCTGTCGTCATGGATACGGTTAGCTCTGTGCTAGCATGTTAGTCTGACACGCAGTTGACTGGGGATCGAGTACTGCTACAGTTAGGTTTTTTTTTCTTGAATTCTTTTACAAATGATGTGCACGAGCTTTTTCCACAGATACTGAATAAAATGTCATTTAGCTCAAAGGAGAGGATAAAGTATACACTCGTATATTAATAAAATCACAGTCCCAGCATCGCACATAAACAGAAGCCATTAGGAAAAGGAGAATAGAAGAACTACTCAACCACAGCCTTCTTAATGCCTCTGTACGGTGCTGTCCTCTTGTGGGTTATGTGGGTAATATTGTTCCAAACATAACGCTGTGTAAATGCCTGAGCTGGCCTCCTGAAGTATGGCAATTTTGTAATACTGGTAGTTCAACTATTAGCCACGATCGCGCTCCGAATACCTTTAAACACTGCCAGCTGGATCGCCTCCCTCTTGGCTACTTTAAACTGCCTACTCATTCAACACCCTTAGGCCACTGCCATCGTAGTACATTACGATGGCAGTGCATAGGCGTACAAGATAAAGATTAATTCACTGATAGGTCGCAGCACCACCTACTGTGATTGGGGCGGAAGATTCTTAATTTTGCAGGCTGGCTTAATATAGAGATTAACGGACGTGAATGCATTACAATAAGTTAGTAGTTTTGTTATTCAATCATCATAAAGTATATAATATTGATTTTGACACTTACTGGCTTATTATCAATATAAAATAAAACAAACAATACATTGTGGTAGGGGTGATTGTGTTAGGGATGAGGACAAAGAGTCATAAAGATACCCATACATTTAGGAGAAAGTAGGCTATATGTTCTTTGCTGAACATCTTGTTTTAATATATAAGTTAAGGCAATTGGATAGCCGGGGTAGGCACATTAAAGTGGAACTTCTATGGGGCCGTAAAAACACTGTTCAAATTTCTAACTCAAACAACACATCCCTGTAGTAAACCAAGAATCCGGTACTCAAATGATTCTTAATATTAAAAAGTGTACAGAAATGTGTATAATTAAATAAGATGTATAAACACTAAGCATACAAATGAAACAAAAATTAGCATGAAAGAATAAATCTCTGAGGTGAAATTCTAGCCGCCTAAAATTGTTTTCAACTAATGTGTAGCATGCTATCCTCTAGACCACCATAACACGGCACTAGAAGACCTAGTATGTACTTGCTTCAGATTCGGTAGTCTACTATGTGTAGGCTTGCCATATTTTTGGTGAGTGAAACCGGGACACTTTAATATGGGATGGCCTTACCGGGGGCTCTGGGGGAAAAAATAGACTCAAAATGGTGAGTTTGAAGCCTTTTTTAAGCCTCGCAAGTGACGGGAGGGTTAATCTGGCACCCCAAATTGTTAGTTCTATTCGCCTTTTAAAAATAAAAAAGGAAATTTTGCTTTAAAAATATATAATTTTTCCATTTTAATGAAATTTTTTTCTGGTCTACCATCTAGAAAGAAGTGTTAATAAAATACAATTCAAAATACTTCATAAAATTGTTTAATTGAACAATTACTAAGTTTATTATTTTTTGAAAAACTACAACTTGTTGTCTAACCACAAAAACAATTACAAAAACTTATTTTGTCAAACAAAAAAAAACAATTAATTAATGAGTTAACAACGTTAATCTTTGCTTTCAAACCACTCATATGTTTGACTTGAATGTTCTTTTTTCCAAAATGTCTTTCTTAAGCTTGACCTTTTTTATAAAAATCATAGCATGAAAGGCCAAAGTTGATTTTACGTACAATCAATGCTCTAAGAGTGGACTCGCTCATTAACGCTCTGTGATCTGTCAGCGATGTTGATTGTTGAAAAGTAACCGATTCATAAAAGATTCTTAAACACATAAATTCATTACTTTTTACATCTTACAGCCGTTTTCCGGGACAATGATAAAACCGGGTGGGACACCGGGACAAGAGCAAAATACCGAGACTGTCCCGGTCAAACCGGGACGTATGGCAAGCCTAACTATGTGTGACTTTGATGCAATGATAGGCTATATTTACAATTATTTTAATTCACAGATGACAAAATCAAGTATAGATGACGTCAGTGTATAATGCGTGACGTTTTTAGTACCTCAAACCAACAAACAAACTTCATCGTAATAAAATTAATTTTCAAGGTATTTTAGTTTTCGTAAAAGGTGAGATTTCTTCCTAATTTTTAGTAATGTTATTATTATTATTATTATTGTTATTATCGGAACGTCATTTCCTTTCTATTCACACGATTATGGTCTTAAATAATTGTAGGTACCGGCTTCCAGCTGCATTCTATTGTCTTCGAGTACGTATTGACACTCCGGCTCATTAAGTGAGTGAGTGGTCAACGTGTCGGTCTACTAACCCCAAGCTTGCAGGTTCGCTCCTGGCCGTGGTAGGTGATTTTTGAAAGGCGGAAAAAATTACGACACCATGTCATACGATGTTGGCATGTCAAAGAACCCATTTGAATTCAGTAGGCCGTTTTCATAATGCCAAAATTATTCTCGGGAGTTTCCGTCAACACGAAGTTCCTCATTTCTCAAGTAGAAAGCGCTATTGTGCTCAAGGAGCTTAGTTATCTAACCTCCTTGACTTTCATAGTGATTCAAAGAACAACGAAATTCGACATGCAAGCTACCCTTTGGGTATCAAATAACAAAACTTGCACTCGGCACCCGAGGCCATACGATATTATTATTATTATTATTATTATTATTATTAGTAGTAGTATGAAGGTCGTAACGAAGTGCGCTCAGCCTCGTGAGGCTAAATTGAGAAGATATATTTTTGATCGCCACCTCAGCTGTCCTAGAAGTGGTTTTCAATGGTTTACCACTTGTACTGCAGGCAAATCCTGGGATGGTTCCTAACTTCTAGGCAGCGGTTGCCTCCTTTCAAATCCTAGCCTCAATTACAAAAGGAACACACTATTAAATAAATCTTTCGGTCGGTCAGCTTTCTTTAATAGAACTAGGCTAATAACTGAAGAATGGTTTCTATCACTTCAACACACACACTAGTACAGTCAACACAATTGCATAGCCCCCCAGGGGCTCACATCTAGTGGGACGTGGTTTGGCGACCATGGGGTCCCAGCTGAGTTCGGCATTGCTTCCACTTACTTGTGCCGGGCTCCTCTTCTTCTTCTTCTTCTTCTTCTTCTTTCCTGTCGACCTCACTTGGTCAACTCTTGTTCTCTTCCGACCCCGACGATATTAGGGTATCCGAGACCTAGGGAGTCTCTTCCTTTCCCGCCTTAATTGGTCCTTTTCTCATCTTTTCTGATTCTTTTTCTTTTCCTGTTATCTCCAGCCTTCTGCTCAAGGCCCTCAAGGAGGCAGGGTGTATGTAGCCCCACCACTTGTGGTGCACATTAGATGTTGTTACACCCTCAGGGCCTCACGGCTGGTGAGTTCAGGAGTTGGCGACCCCGAGGGATTCCTGAGCTGGGTCCGGTTTTCCCCTTTTTCCATTACTTGTGGGGCGGATCCTCTCCTCTTTCACTTTCCTATCTGCCTTTTATGGCTCTCCTTCCTTCCAAGTCCCTCAATCCGCATTCTTCGAGGGGAGGGCATTTCGCTTCCTCCTGTCCTTTAATTGCCTTATTCTCCTTTTGTTTTCCATTTCTTCTTCTAGTATATAAGTTAGTTTTAGTTATAGTTTTCTTTTCATTTCATTACCTTCACGATCATCCTAACCATTAAGGGCCGATAACCTAGATGTTAGGCCCCTTAAAACAACAATTATCATCATCATCATCATCATCATCAACAAATTCATAGGTTATGAGACAAATTATACACACCCAAGTGCAGAGGGATATATGACCACGATGTCACGAAGCCTCAAAATAAATCAAACACACATTTTCCCAAACAAACGGTGCTGATCATCAATTTTGAGTCTGTAGCTTCTAAATGAAGCTACAACAACAAAAACAAATCACGTTTGTCAAGTAAAGAGAGACTCTTGATAGTGCCAGCAAGTTCTAATTAGGGATTCCAATCAAACTTAATGAAATGAAGTACTTGAAGTTACCCCCTACTACAACTATGACGGCAAGGTTCAAATTAGAAGCGTCAACACACACAGCATGAACCATAAGGACATGGCTGAAGTGGGCTTTTAAACTGAGGGAGAATGGTAATACTCTCGCTAGAGTTTGTGTAAGACGATTGTTTGAGGGGAGAAAATGAAGGGGGAGATACTTAAGTTAATAATCAGTTAAGCTTATCATAACAAACAGCCATTCATAGTCCCAGGAAGACTACAAGTGACTTGCTGCTTGTCCTGTGTTTACTGAAACCATCCCATGCAAGAAGTGAACATAAAACAGTTTCACGAGCTTCTTCTAATGGAATGGGTACGATGGGGATTGTTTGTTTCATAGCCACGGTTTAATGAATTGTAACAAGTGTTATCAAGACACCCATTAGAGATTCCTCTCAGGACTTTGCATCGTTCCCACAGTGGGAATCTAGTAATTCGTTTTATTGGATGATTCGATCAAAATATATTCCTCTTCACATTCATATTTTAATCAGACACAATATTTAATTCAGCATTTCTTAAATTACCTTTGAATTATTTGAGGCTGTATTTTATTTTGATTTTGAAACGGTAATAAAGAATGCTTTTCGGTCAGTCAACACGAATTGTGCCAAATAACAATAGGCGGGTAACAAGTATTTACATACCCTACAAACTAACACGCTTTTATGCACAAATAGGTATTTGTTTCGCGCCTAATATAATTGGGCACAACTCGTATCGACCGACTGAAAAGCATTCTTTGTTGGAATTAGGCAACACTGAAAATTGGCTTCTAATACTACAATTTCGAAACGGTAACCGTATTTAGATGATATATACCTAGCAAGTTAATGCAAGCATTTTGTGTAGAAAGAGATCAATGTTAATGAATTCATTCTCTATAATTAAATGCTGTAAAGAAATGCAGAAATTGTTTTTTAATTTAACAACACGGAATAAGGGAAACGGCAATATGTTCCGTAAAGAACAATATTTTTAAATTCAATGCGCCATTGTTAGGCATTCGAATGAATTTTAAATCAGTTGAATTGTTGAATGATTTTGTTATATAATGTGCTGGAAATTCACTGAGAAACGTAGTAAGCACTGTAACTTAAGTTCATATAGGTAAAGAAAAGGCATAACTGGCTAATGATTTTAGCACGTTACGAAATATTACAACAGAAAATTCTGAGTATGGATACCGTACTACACAAGTTGAAATAGTCTCCAAAAAATCATGAAATTTCAGATGCCTACAGACATTTGTACTTTACTGTAAAAATTACGTATAGGACACCAATGAGTGTCACTGTATAACTGTGGATAATGTGGCAGAGCGTATGACCCTACTTATTAATCTCCAAGAATGACCAAAATCATTCAAAATTTTATTGCATATTGTCCATTCATAGCCAATCGAGATACACAAAATTATTTATTGTCCCCTTAGATCAGCAATTCTGTTATAAAATCTATTCGTTTGTGATTTTTCCTCATTATAACACGAAACCCGGAATCACTTCATGAGAAATCTGTTGTTAGTGAATCAGTTACGAAATTCCTTATGAGCAATAATATTTCATGGAATGACCAACTCCCGCAGTATTTTGTAGTTTTCTATCAAACATCATCTGATAGTAAATTTAATCCGTTATTTTATGAATTAGCAGTATTATTGTAGTGGAGATTGATCACTGACGGAACTTTTTCTCGAGGAAGTAAATAAATGTAAGGAGTGTTAAAACGTGTTAAAAAGGTATTGTTACGTGCCACCCCGTATTGGCACTTCCGTTAACTGGATTACGCTGGGTAGAAGAAAAACCCAAATTATTTCTTTAAAGAAACGTATTAGCTTTATTGCGGGCCAGAAAGATACACCACACAATAGCAAATACAAGCAATTAGTATCTCACTCTAGTTTCCTCTTGTAGGGAACACTTGCCTTTCACTTGTCAATAAGCCACAGAAGTTAATCCCTCCTAATGGGACCGGTGGCCTCGCAAGAACTACCTGCAACACTTCCTTGAATACACAAGCTACAGTTATTTACGATAGCCAGTCACTCACAACTTCACTCTGCTTCGCTGTCCGCTGGCTAGGGAAACAGCCCCCGGAGTTTTCGCAATTCACCACAATATCTCTGTCGCACTAGGTAAACACACACTCTTCAAATAGTCCCTCAGTAGGCTTCACACTCTTTTTCTGTCAAGAGAATCAGCTTCACTAGGGTTTCGCAAGTCACGTCTCCAACAACTGTCGCTCAGGTAAATGCACGCACTAGCTCAAAAACACTGACTACCGCGCTGGCCAGGTCACTCTTATATAGCAGGCTGGTGACTCAATAAATGCTTCTAGACCCGTCCAGGATTCACGGCTTCTCGAGATTTCCATCACTGGCTGGATCACGAATATTCTGAACCATCCCTTTTGTCCTAGTAGCCCTTGCGTAAGGCGCAGGTAATACACAGAAGCAGAGCATAGCCCGGGGGCGGCGGTGACTCACGCGGCGAGGCGACGAAACAAACTCACAGCCGTAACAGTACAATATGTTCTTGAAAGCTAAGCTTATCTGAACAATTATGCTATATATCTCCCTATTTGAATTACAGAGACAATGTAAAATTTGACACGTGTGCAATTGCATTCGTTGCGAAGGAAAGGCTGATCTCGATTGCTACAACCTAATAGAGAAGTATTCCATTTTATGTCTCGTTTGAACTACTTAGGCCTACTATAGGTGTGCTCTCCATATTATTTTTTTAAATTCCTACATTAAGTGTGACCAATTGCAGTTGAAGCCCGAATTAATATTTTCGCAACCATTGTTACTATCGCAGGTATATATACGATCTAATAATGTTCTTAATTAAGGTTAGCACTCTCTAGAATGTCAAGATATGACTTGGCAAGTTACACAAATACATTTCTTACAACCTCTGCTTAAGTTTGTTTATCACTTTATGACATGAAGTAGGGGACTATTTGCCTGGAGTGAGTAAGGAAAACGTTCAACACTCAAGATATATTGCCAACGCCAGAATTCAAACCCCTATTCTTCAAACTTCCTGCTCTCCATTGCTTATGTGCAGCGTAACCGAACGCGACAAACTAGTTTGGTCACCCTTGATTACTCATTGACTCTAGTAGCTAATTGGTATTTTATGAAGGCACAATATAAGTATATTATACAGAATATTGGATAATTACATCAACTTTTAATAAAGAGGGGCAAAGCAGTTGTATTTGGAAAGAGTTTAATTACACCCATCCAGTAGCCTGGTTTTCGAGTGCTTTATAAAAGGGTACGAAGCTTCGCGTAAACAACGGACATACACAAAGCGATTGTTATGTTTCGACAACAGCAAGTACTAAATAATGAGCTCCCCATTGTGACCCAGACCCGGTCTTATGACAGTGAGCGTTACGCTATCAAAGGTTAGGCTTTATGTGACAATACAGCGGGATGAAAATTGAAAAGTTGCAACATTGGAAAAAAAAAAGGCATAGGCCTATTGCAGCTTTGTAACGTAGAGCACCAAATATTCGGTTGATAATGTGGTACAATGTGAGAAGCTCCAGCTCATCTGAACAAGTCAGCTATGTATCTCACTAGTTGAATTACAGGAACAATGCAAAGTTCTGCACGTGTACAAGATTTCGCAACTATATTAGATTCATACAATTTAATTTAGATTATAACCTATCTTAAATGGTATCTTACAATCATTAGCATTAATATTCCACACTAGAGGGTCTGTGCCAGAAATCTTGCATTGCTGCGGGTAATTCTCTTTCTTTTGATTGGTAATTTGTTAATATCGGTTGCTTGTGAGCGCCCCGTGTTTGGAGACCATCCGCTTGGCTCTATTGTTATGCAGGCTAGACGCGACACAGTGCTGACAGGGGCTATCGTCTTGTTTATTTGTTAAAATGCAAACAGATCAAATATAAACAAATAAATATATCTCTGTTGATTTTTCAAGAAATGCAAGATTTTTCCTGTACTATTGAGCCGACTTGGAAGATGTTGGCACTTGATAATATAATTTTATGTGCTACAAATTGAAAAGAAAAGCTTGTAGTTTAACGTGACCGTTAATCTCGAGATCATGAGCCACGGGACCTCCTTTTTTTAACGTGGAATCCGAACCAAAGGACATGGCATTTCACTTCAAAAATCTCACATGCATTGACCGGGAATCGAACCCGCCTTGGTGAGAGGCATACAGCTAGACCGCTGAGCCACCACGCCCCCCGCTACAAATTGAGGATTAGAACAACAGTCAATATGCGTTTGGTTATGTGATCTGATAACAAGGAGATACCAAGGAGAAGCGCGTATTATTATCAGTTTAGAAGAATTAATGCCTTTTAGATATCTGAATTGAGTTGCCTGCACTTCACCCCAGTGTTAATTTTATTCATCAGTTGATGAGGTACACCTAACTAAGACATTTCGTGCTAAGAAAGCCACTGCAAGTCATACGTAAAGCACAATTTAGTGCCAATGTACTCCAGGAGATAAATGTCTCCACTTTCAAACATTACCTGCTTAGCATTTCAAAGTGAAATAAATTATGCGACCACCGACATGATCATCACGGAACTTTGTGAAAGCAGAGTAGTTCACGAAACGACCCACCATGGAATAATAAAGAACGATAACAACGAATGTTTGAAGCATAATCTTCCGTATGAGTAACTTTTCGTGCTGTCATCAAAAAAATAACTGCCTCATTGATTAATAAAATATTGGAATCAATAACGCATTAGCTGTAAATTTACAGAGACGAAACTTGAAAGGATGTGAGAGTCACAAAATTATATTTACTGCGTGTGAGAATGAAAGTCCTTGATATAACAGAGTGAAGCTCTCTATCAAGCGTACATTGAAATCATTAAGATCCATCAGTTAGAATGTAAGTGAGAAGCTTCTATAAAGCGTGGCAAGTAATAAGTCACTAATAAGAAAATCAGTTAGCTTATATGAAGCTTCATCTCAGATATGTAATATGATTAAATTCGAATACGTGATGTATAGTAAAGCTACAGGTACGAACGTTGGCGATATAATAAGTTCCTATAAAATACTACTAAAAGGAAAGTTCCGAGCATTAATATGAAGTGTTGTTATTATCAGCGTTATGCTACTCTGTGACACTGAAATGTGCCACCCCAATTGTATTCAATCTTACTGTAATTTTAAAAAAGAATATAGATCAAAACAATTAGGATATGTATTTGTTACAGAGCATCTTATTATAACATTAAATGTGAGAAAATCTGGCGTATGATCATGGGCGTAAGACGTTGTCTGTTATGCCACCTGAATACCACGTGCGATAGACCTATGAAGTAGCTAGATATAGGGCGGTGCCACACATATTCTAGGTAAGAAAAATGAATGGTTACATTGCGTATGAAGTTGGGATTTCGTACAAGTATACGGTCAGTACGACTCTGTAATAAGACTTGTTATCGCCTGTGTCACTTTAAATAAGATACAAGAAATGTGGCCTTATAATTTGTCCGCTATCAAAACAAACAAACATGGCTATTCATACTTCTCGGTAGAATCATGGCTTAATATATTGTTGCCACGCATGTTTCAAAGTCACCATGTTTGCAGACCACTTGCATACCCTGGAACTGGCGTTTACAATGTAGCTTGAAAGTTGACAGCAGTGTGCTGATCGTCGTCTGTTACTGTGACTTCAACCCATGTTCACCAACTTAACATCGTTAGCCAGATAACAACACATAAAATAACCTAAAAATCAACGCGTATTGAAGAACACTGATATATTATCACTGCACATTCTATCCACTACGTCTTGTAAATGATTAGCACAATATTATGCCATATAGGCCCTCGAGCTGTTCATTAAAACACCGGACTCAATATTTCAATGTACCTCTTCTGAGTATTACACACAGAAATCTAGTGATTTCACACAACAGTTCCACCTGGCTTCAAGTGATGAACATTATTTTTTTACTTCGATGGAAGTATTCTAGAAGCGCTGAGTGTAATAAATGTTCAGACATAACACTAATTCGTTCTCCGCACATTCGTTGCCATAGTTTCAGTTCACAAGAGATATTGGAAGTGACAATTTCTTGCAGGCAGGTTACATGCTTGCACATGTTTCACGACACTTTTTTCAAAGTTATTTCTCCAGTACATTTTAGAAATTGCTTTTTTGAATTCATGTAAGGAATGCGGATTATCGCTGTATACTGTTTCTTTTAAAAAACTTCCAGAGAAATAAGTCTGGAGAGGTTAAATCTGGCAAACAAGAAGGCTATACATTTCTTGAGATTACTCGATTGCCAATGACATCTTGCAACATCGCCAACCTTTTAACTCGAAGTAATAAATATTTATTACAGCCAATGGCCAAAGAAAATTAAATTACATTACTACATTTCATACTAACATGGAGGATCATTGTCGCTACACAGTTCCTTGAGCGACAGCTTCCGTTCGCATTCCAGAGCGTGATACCGTTCACAACGTTTCCCACAAAATTTACAAATACATTCTGCAGCAGGAGAATGGTAAATTTCCGTCTTACAGACTCGAAAATGAAAACAATGCACTGCAAATCTTGTCCATGTTTGACGCAGCTCATAGTCTGGACTTTTCAATTCTGCTTGGTTCAACATTAAAGCGACCCGTTGTGCGTGCATTGTCACCCGTTTGACCTTGCATGATTCACTTTGCGCAATGCAACAACTGCACTGTTCTGACACTACTACAAACAGTTCTAACTTGTCTGATAACATCTCAAAGCCAAACTTGACAACTTATTCCGTCAGATACATGACCTGCGAATTTTTCAAAGTTGTAGTCCGGTGACTTAACGAACACTCTGTATAATTGATCTACTGTTATAACGGGTGCCAGGAAATGTTCCCCGCAGTGGCTACGTGCAGCTGCGAGAGGTTGCGTCATTAGTTTAGTTGGCAGCACGGTGTCCTTGATAGGGAGAAGGCCACATGTGTGGGCTGTGGGCTGTCGAAATCGTCAGTGCGTATAGTTAGATTATTGGAAGAGTGCAACAGAATGTTATGAATGGCTGTGGTGAGTACAAAGTTTAATATTTGTTTGTTTGTTATGATACAAGCGACAGCCGTGCTGCCAACGTAACTGGTGACGTAATCTCTCGCAGCAGCTTGTAGGCACTGCGGAGAACATTCCCTGGCGCCATGCATTATTACAGCATGATGTTTCGATAGTTACGAAAATTATTATCTATGATGGCAGAAATGTCTCAGACAAGAATAATTTTATAGAGGGTACAGTAAGTTGTTAGTTATTGTTGTTTTAAGGGGCGAAAAAAAAGGTTATCTGGCCCTTAGAGTAAGGTAAAAGTCTTTCATTGTCAAACCATAATAACAATCAACCAATGCAACACTAATCTGCTGGTATAAGAATTGCTTTTCAATCGGTCAACACGTTAATGTGCTTAATTTAATTAGATGGGGAGTGAAGCACTACTCATACCTGATTAAATGGAAAACATTACAACGATTATTGTCCTCCTCTAAAAGGGGTTAATTTGATGACGTCTTTCGTTTAACAGGCGGACATCATCAGATCCTGTTCACTTAAGGCGTTTATAGGGCTGGTGTATAGGCTAAATACAGTAAAACATTCACGTCCAACTTACATAATACTTTTTATGCTATGTAAAATGGTTTACATTTGTTTCGTTAGTGTTGTAGCACTCCAGCAAATATTGTGTTTACATTGCAAATACTACCTGTGTTGTTAAAATGTGCAACGAACATGATATTACATAAATACTGAAGTTTGCCACTTATAGGATTACTGGAAATCCCTTTTGCCAGCGCCCATGGCCCAATGCCGCCCACTGATAGCATTAGTTTAACATATGCGACCATGTTAATAATGTCAGTTAATTGTTAATGACATATTGATATAGTTACAGTACTGAATACTGATGTGGAACAGTCATCTGGTTGCTGCTATCCGTTGCTCTGCTTTCAAAACTGTTTCCAAGAGTGTGAGAAAACATCCTCTATGGTTATAGCCAGGCAGTGACTTTCATCATGTTCATTGTGGTCACTTTCATGTTCGAATTTCAGTCGACAGCTTGTATCCGTTTCATGCTTCTTTTTGTGCGCCACTCTCTCAGTGCTACTCACTGGAACTTGTCATAGGCCTACAGTAAGGGCCTTGTCTCTAGAACGGAACCTCGCCAGGGACGTGTGACGGATGACCACTGTACGTAGCAGCCTGTCGGGCAAGGAGCTAGTAGAAGCGTAGTTCCCAACTAATTCAACACGTACACTATTTTATGTTCGACCCTGGCGAAATGTAAATATTATATGTCAGAAAACTGTACTATAATGAGGCTCATTATAGAACAAGTTTTCATTATGATACAGTTTCTCCCACCAATCAGAGCTCAAGAAACAGTTATGTGACCAATTAGGTAAGGATAGCATCGCACCTGCGCTGACTTCCACGGCCTGCTATTTAAAATTTCACTGCGTAGCTACAGTAGTGTCATAGTGGGGTATTCTAGGAGGCCATGGTAGAATACAAAGTATTCTCTGCGTCCCATGTGCTCTGTTCACTACATAAACCTGGCGAAATTCCGACAGATATTTATGAATATTTATGTTCGAACATAGAATAGTTGTAATTATCGTCAAACATAAACAGTCGTATGCAACTCGTCTATAATTGTATTTAAAATACGAGTATGTTTATAAAACGAGCGAAGCGAGCCATTATAGGCTCGTTGCATAATGTACTATAACGTATTTGATAATCATCATTATTTACAAGAATTTCAGAGTTGTTGTTGGAAATACTTTCCTTCAATTTCTAAGCACACGTTACACCAACGTGGGAAGTTTTGGTACACTCGCTGTAATTCATCCTCACTGATATTACTCGAGAGCCTCCAGAGTACGTGGATTGTTTCTGTTTTTTTTTTTTTTGCTTTTTTTTGTTTGAGGTTCCTCCACAAGTAAAACTCGCACGACGCTGAAACTTACCAACACATTTCCTGGAAGACGTCTCCTTGAGAAGATAAATTTCCACTAGGAAAATTTGATGTTCTATACCTAACCATGTTCACGGGATACGAGATATGCAAAAGTACTTCACCACAATTCTTAATTATCTCAACTAAGGTATCTTGTGAGCTCCATATGTGATAAATGCCATCGCATCTTCCGGTGCTTCCCGACCCACTCTTGTGTAATTGGCAAATGCTAGTCATCTGGCGCTGACTCAACGCTCCTCGTCCGTCAGATGGTCCCGGTGAGGTTCCGTTCTATAGAGAAGTCCTCTCACTGTATGATACCATTGTTACACATAAACTTAGCACGGTGGCGTAGTCGGTAGCATGCTGAGTTTCTATGCCCAAGATCGCAGGTTCAAATCCGGCCGAAGTCGTCGTTTTTTAAGAGCGTTAAAAATCCCTCAGTATGCCTTCCTTCGGAGGGGAAGTAAAGCCGGTGGTCCCATGTCATAGATTTATAGCATGTTAAAGAATCTTCCACTAATTATACCTGTGTGAAGCTAAATTGTATAGGTTAAGAATGTAAACAACGCTCTTAGGGTTGCCAAGAGCCGACTGAGGTGGCGTCTGGTAGGTAAGTTCTGAACTAGTAGTCGTTGAAGTTGGCGTTTGGCGGCAAAAGTAGGACCTATTTGAAAAATTCAAAAGTCTGCAGTCCTTACTTGAATTAAAACAGATAACACACACTAATACAGTCATCACAATTAACACCGCTTATCAGACAGATTCTATGCCCAAAGTACACGGGGCTACGTGACCGTGTTGTCGCAGCCCCTAAACTTAAGAACCAACCAACCAAACTTAGCACGTTAGGCATGAAAACAGATTTCAGTGTCCTGACACGCTTTGGCAAGTAGTTATTGTAGTTTAAACAGGTCATTTTCATTACTTTCACTAGTTTCTTGCCTGCCTTAAGGTAATATTACATTGACGTAGTCCATTCTACTTGTAATCGATATTTGATCCAACATTCCGATCTGAAGTTATTATCCAATGCCCTGGCAAATTCCTCGCATACATTAATGAAATGAATTGTGATGTTAAAACTGCCTTAGGAAGTATATACTGGAGTCGTTGACTATCATGAAACGATCTCCATCGATCATTAACTAATGTATACTGTATTTATTATACTAACTCGTTATGCGTGAAATATCTTTAACTTATGAATTTCAGTGGATGCTTGTTGTACTTTCTGCATGCACTTAACTAATTATTTGGCTTAATTGACCTTACTTCCTCAAATAACATGGATATTGTGATGCAAATTAAGCACATTCACAAAACTGAGCATACACAATATAAGAATTACTTGAATCAGAAATAATCGGGTATAGTGGCAGACGTTCGACAGGGTATACAAAGTTTGTAACACCGCGAAAATGTAAAAGTGGCATTCCATGGGGTTGTTGTCTTTCATCATGTCAACTGTAGCACACCAACTGATGCACTAAATGGTGTACTATCGCTGATTTGACAAAGGTGGCCTCAGAAGGGCAGACAGAAAAACATTTGAACGTTATAAATGCCGACGAACTGTTACATCTGGCTTTAATTCATATTTGCTAGTGGTATGATAACGCTTATGATGGAGCGGATCGTTATGTGTGAGGCGGCATAATGACATGAAGATCTTTTTTCAACGATACCTGAGTACAACATACGTGACATTTTGTCCATCTTTTTTAAAATCACATATCACATATGTGCTGCGTAACTCACTACGTCACTTTTGAGAGGGAAAATGTGTTGCAATCTTACGTGAAAATAACGAAATGTGTTTTAAAGTCACCAGGAATTTCTGATCAAGTATTGATGCAATGACGTAGCCCTGGTTGTAGAATAAAGTTCGATGAGTCTATACACGTTCTGACTGACCAATTTCCCGTTTAGCTGCAATATTAAACACCAAAAATATTCAGCACAGCCAGATAATTATATTTTAACTCATTTCAACTCATTCCTTATATTGTTTATGTCATGAAAGAAATGTTGCATAATTTGGAAATGTCCTTAGTTTGTTTTCATACAGCAGAGCCTGCAAATATATGCGCCTAGTCAGAGTTTCTATATGGAACGGCTCATAATGCTAAACTAATGAGCGATATATTGCGATTAAAATACTGACCACAAAATAAACCACATGTTCGAAACTTGTTTAAATATCAACTGTTAATATTAGAGTTGTTAAACATGCAAATATTGGATTTAATATATCAATATGCTCAATTTAATAATATGCTATTTATCTTCCGGTTACAACATTTTATAGCACGCTGATGATTTACAAACTGCATTTACATGGTTCTTCAGCACAGAATCATATTTGAATTAGCTTCTCTTCCGTTTCTTTTAAATGTATGTAATTTCTATACTATCGATTGGATTTGAACCAAATTTCGTATGTATTATATGTACTAGAGCAGATATGACTGTACGTATTCTAAAGAGCCACCAGGGCTGCCAACTGATAATAAATGCTCTCTCTATGTTTTAACCCTAATATCTATACACCAGGAAGTATGCAAGTCAACATCTCTAAACATTGAACTCGTATAGTACCTGACATTCTACTTTAGTTTGGTGTAACATATATACATAAGTGCTGCCAACACGATTCTAAGCCTGCTGATAGGTCAAGATTTAAATGCATATAACTTCTATACTAGCAAATGGATTTCTACCACATTTCGTATGCGTTTTGTGTACCATAACAGTTATGATTTTGCGTATTCGTAAGAACCAGCAGGGCTGCCAACTGGTAATAAATGCTCTCTCCATTTGTTTAATCCTGATATCAATGTATCAGAAAGTATGCAAGCCATCAGCTCTAAACTTTGCACACGTATAGTACCTGTCATTGTCCATTAATTTGGAGTCACTAATATACCTCAGTGCTGCCCACGTGATTCTAAGCTTCCCGATAGTTTCAATTTTTAATTACATGCAACATCTACTAACAAATGGATTTTATCCAAACTTGGCACTATAATAGATCGTAATATTTCATATTAATTCTGAGCATCACATACATGACATTGTTTCCAACTTGATTTTACACGCACTGATGTATCCAATATCAAACAGCATGTAACTCCCATACTATTCTTTAGACTTCAACCAAATTTTGTATGTGCATTCTATACCTTAAGAGATGGAACTATGATTATATTCAGAGTCACCAGGGCTGCCAACTGTAGTAAGTTGCTCTATTAGGCTACACTATTTCAGGTGTATTTCAAACTGCAGTAATTAGATATGTTAGTATCGCCAACTTAAGTTCGTCATTATTCTAGATAGGTCTATATAGATTGGCATGAATCTTAAATTTTAAGAAAAGTAGGCTCTTTAGTTCGTCACGGAACTACTTGTTTCTGTTTGCCTAAGTAATCTATTATTAGAAGCTTTTCAGTCGGTCAACACGAGTGTGCCCGAATTAGATTGGGAGGGGAATTACAATTACACAGGTGGCCAATTTATTATGATAAAGCTAAATGGAGCCAAATTATTGATGTGTAACATCTTTCCGCTCGGTTGCTGGATAGTTTTGTGGGAGTGATTTTGAAAATTGGGGACGGAAGTGAATCGAGTGGAAGTGGATCGGACGGAAGAGAAGACGAACTGCCAGCTGGATGTACAATTGAAGATGTGTGTATTGGAAACAAGGCAGTGTGTGACTGTAGCGCGAGAATGAAATGGCAATACAGTAGGCAGTGCATTTAGCAGGCACTGGTTTGACGAGCACAGTGGCAAATGTTTCACCGACTTTCATTTGTTATTGAGCAGATTATGAAGCTTCACGTTCAAGGTTGAATATCACATGGGGTAGGACAAAGACGACAAATGGCATTTAAGTAAGCGGCATTATTGTCAAGCTGTGGGTGAGTAGTCAAATATTAAATGCATAACAGAATATTGTTATATGAGTGGAATAAAAGCTGTATTTTCATCATATGTGAGACTAGGTCATTTCATTATTGTAGGAAGCCATGTTTTGATTGTTTACGACGAACTGTATGAGAGCCTTGAGAATAATGAATGTTATAGTTACGGAGGAATGTGCTCACAGTATTGGAGAGTACAGTCGACGTTTTGTGTCACTTTGTTATTATGAATTATTAATGTAAAAGGAAGGAAGGAAGGAAGCTTGTAGTTTTGCGTGTCCGTTAATCTCACGATCATGATCCACGGTACCTCCCTTTTATGTGGAATGCGAACCACAGGACATGGCATTTCAATTCGAAAATCTCACATGTATTGACCGGGAATCAAACCCGGTCTACCTTGGTGAAAGACTAACAGCTTGACTGCTGCACACAAATGTGACAGTAGCATATCTCCAATTCAATCTATACATTCATCATAGTACCAGTATGAAAATGGAGTGTAAATTAACATTTTAAGAATGTCCAAGCTGTGTAGTATACGAGTAGGATCTGAGTTCGGTCTGAACCGTGGCAGCGACTGGCTCGCTGCGCTTTGCTTCGTTGTGAGTGACGTATTCGAGTGTCTAACTTTCAAGTCGTTTCAAGTACAGTAAAAATGGCAACCAACAGCATTAGGAAAAACACGATAAAATGTGCTTTCCTCGACAAGGTCAATAAACCAGGCCCCGCAGAAATACATGAGTGGATTCAGTACACCCTAAAACTCAACGTGGACCAATTAGAAGCCATTCAACTCGACAATCTGGAAACTGGTGTTTTCATCAAGTTCACCAGCAAACTACTGATGGAGAAGGTCCTCAACAGTACCAACGGCAAATCTCAGGTACGGAAATTTAATGGCTCTATATCGGAGGTAAATATAACTTGTGCGGATGTTGACAGCAAACTAATCCGAATTATGAACCTTCCCATTGAACTGCCGAATGACCGGATAATGTCGTACTTTAGTAAGTACGGGAAGGTTCGTGAAATTAGAAACGAACGATGGTCAGCTACCTACCTATTCAATATTTTGAGTGGTATTCGGGCTATGCGGATTGAACTAAAAACTGCAATTCCACCCATTATTTCTATCGATGGCTACAAATCACAGGTGGTGTATGATGGACAACCTCGATCATGCTTTTATTGTAATGCCACTGATCACTTTAGACAGGAATGCCCAGTGAGGCACGGTGAAACTGAAAACAAAACCGGCCCTAAGCTTCGCAGTGAAATTGTAGCCAACAAGGAAAGTGACATTGTCTCGCTTGCCTTAACGGCACCTTGTTCATCTAACGTCAGTATTTCTCCCGAACAACCTGCCCCCACTTGATACGTCCGCTGTAGCACATGACACGATGGACGTGTTGACTCCTCACTCCATCGCCTTATCGCCGCAACCAGCTGGGCCATTGCCCGCCACTAGTAAACAACAACATACTCCCACATTACAACAGGAACTCCACGGGCAGCCAGCGTTGCCACCTTCGTCTGATATTAGCCATTACACCAATGGCAGTCTAGGTAGGACGGTCACTTCTCTAGTTCCTAAAACTGACCAGAAACCTGACACTAGCCCTGCCAGCCCTGAAGTGGTCACAGAAGGCGTGACCTCAGAGAAAGTGCTACCAGTATGCCACCCTCAAACCAGTCCATAGTTAGTTGTGAACCACAGACCACTGGTATACGATGGTCGGATGAAGTTGAAGACGACTCCTCCAGCAAAATGGATACAGAAGAGATGGGGTCACAGGACCCGATTATCATGTACACCAAGGAACTAATTCCTAAAGAACAGGTACCTTTGAAAACCACCTCTAAAGCTAAAACAATCCGGGCGTCAAAAGAGGGAACGCACAAGCCTTATGCGGGTGTCAGGAACCCCCGACTACAAGGCGGGAAGTCGAGCGGCAAGCGTTAAAGACCACCCCATCTCCATCTTGTTTATTTTGGTCCGAAACATGTCTATCTATCTGACGATGTTGTTGACATATACTCTAATGACACTCAATGTAAATTGCATTCAAACGGCTAGTAAACAGTCGCTCTTACGCAAACTCATTCGAGACCAAGATGTGGATATTGTTCTGTTGCAAGAAGTGGCTACTGAAGACCTCCTTACCATCTCTGGCTACGATAAAATAGTTAATGTCAATGAGCACAAACGCGGTACAGCCATCTACATTAAGGACCATATACCATATGCGGATCCAGTACAGTTAGTCAACTCACGCGGACTCAGTATCCGTATTCGAGATCTTATGATTGTAAATGTATATGCTCCCTCTGGTTCGCAGGCCAGGATACAACGCCGGCTCTTTTATACCACAGATATTCTCCCACTTCTCCATAATCATACCGGCAATATAATCCTCGGTGGGGATTTTAACGCAGTGCTATCGCCCAAAGACCAAAGTGGCCAATTTCCGGGCTGCCCTGCGCTATGTGCGTTAATACAAGGGTTACGCTTAAAAGATACATGGGAACTGAAGCCGTCGGGGTCAGCCGGTTACACGTACTACTACCATAATGGTGCTTCTCGACTGCATAGAATATATGTCAGCGGGGAATTGAAAGAACACGTGAGGGAATCAGATGTATGTCCGGTAGAGTTTTCAAACCATTGTGCGTATCTGTGCAAGATTCGCCAACCAGAATTGGGACCTCGCCGTTGGAGAGGATCATGGAGGTTAAATGATTCTATTCTGACACACTTGGGCATGAAAGATAGCTTTGCCACTGAATGGCATAACTGGAAACGCCACATTCACCGGTTTCAAGATACTCTTGAGTGGTGGTTGAAGTATGGGAAACCCAGAGCTGTTAGGTTATTGAAGGCTTACAGTGCCGAGAGAAGACGCCACATCCATCAGACGACAGATTTCTACTATAAATGTTTACGACAGTTATACAATGAAGACCCTACCAACCCTAATACATATCGCAGAATAAAGAAAATCCGAGCGCAGCTCCTCACGCTGCAGCGCAAAGCATTGGAAGGACTTAAACTTCAAGCCCAAGATCATCAACATCTGGCATCAGAGGCACCCTCCGTTTATCATTTTATACGGGCGTGCCGCAAAGGCCGTGAGAAGTACATCAACCACGTTGCGACACCTGAGGGACAAATGGTGACTAGTCATACCTTAATCACAGAAATGGTAGAGAACTTCTTTCAGTCCTTGTACACAGACGACGCCCCAGTCCCACTTCACTACCAACATCCGTTCTTCGATGGTGTACGAGGAAGACTTTTGCACAGAGGACAAGAGTTCTTGACCCAGGACATCACCGCCGAAGAAATATATACCTCCATACTCCACAGTGCGCCGAACAAGAGTCCTGGTCCTGATGGCCTCGGGATAGCTTTCTACATGACGTTTTGGACCACCATTCGCGATGAACTTACAGCCGTCGTGAATGATGCTTGTCGTCCTGGACGAAATATCGACACCCTGAAAGATGGCCTGGTGGTATTAGTCCCAAAAATTACACAACCTACACAGCTCAGGGACTTTCGCCCACTGACGCTTTTAAACTTTGACCACAAGATCTTCACGAAATGTATGAAAACGAGACTTCAGGCCTTTATGGAGGAAGCCACATCTCGCCACCAATCGGGTGGGGTACCAGGCAGGTGCATTGTCAACACTACATGTGCTATTCGCGATGTCATTAGTGAGTCACTGGTCAGCAATAAGAAGAAACTGTTATTATCACTGGATTTTGACCATGCCTTTGATAGAGTAAACCATAAATACATCCTTGTGACCCTTCAAGCTATTGGCTTCGATATGCGGTTTATTGCCCTCGTGAGCAAAATTCTTCATGGTGGATCTTCAAAAGTGAATGTAAATGGGTATTTCACATGACCTCTCCTCATCCATCGTGGAGTCAGGCAAGGGTGTCCGATGTCCATGCTTCTTTTTGTTCTATCCCTCGAACCCCTTCTTTGTAATCTCCATACATCTTTCAATGGCACGGAAATCGGTATTTTTGCATATGCGTATGATGTCACTCTTGTGGTGGATCAAACCGTTGACATGCAGCAATTGTTCACGGACCTTGATGAGTACGGGAGATATTCTGGTGCGCGGCTGAACCGACGAAAAACAAAGGCGATGTGGATTGGGAAATTGGACCGCGTCCAAGGGGTTCTCCCGGCGTGGGTAACGATCACCTCAGAACTCAAAATATTGGGCATATCTTTCTTGAATAGTGTACACCAAATGATTAAAAAGAACTGGGACGTTGCCCTACATTCTGTGCGTGGTGCCTTGCAACAAGTGCGGTACCGCTCCTTCCTCTTACACCAACGAACAATGAACGTGAATATGTTCAGCTTAAGTAAAATATGGTATCTCAGTCAAATTCTTCCTATGCCAAGAATGGTGGGTACACGTATTATTTCCGCCGTCGGATGGTTTATTTGGCAAGGAGCTCTATTACGTCTTTCCCGCAGCACATTAACATTGCATAAATCCCAGGGAGGTCTGGGCTCATCGAAGTTGAAAAGAAAGCTAGAACTTTATTCCTCAAACGACACCTTCAACTGCTTACATGCTTCGGGACCGATGAGTCACAAAACTTCCTACGGAGATGGTGTTGTCCCCATGATTGCGCGAACCCACCTGCTTATTATGATATCAATCATCATGCACCTCATGTCCGGTATCTGAGAGTTGAATTAAGCTACGTGCCACAAGACGTCATCAGGTCTATCTCAACGAAAAAGCTGTATAGTTCTATCATGGCACAACAGTATGTTGCCCCCAGAATTATGCAATCCGCATTGATCGTCAACTGGAATCGAGTCTGGGGGAATGTCTCCAATCGCATTCTTCCCAGCGCAGCGAAGGAAAGTTGGTATAAAGTAATTCATGACCTTATACCAACAAACAACAGACTCCATCGCATTCACATGGTGGAGACAGCCTTATGCACATCATGTTTCCATCAGGATACAATCCTGCACCGATTTACGCAGTGTGATCCGATTCGATCGACCTGGAACCGCTACACCCGGGTCCTGAATAGCTCCTTGAACTGTTCTACTACCTACATCACTCCTGAATGGGTTATCCGCCCAACATTTAGCCTTCAACTGCCCCAACTGAACAGTGCGGTAGTGCTACTCCTTGGTTGCTATGTGCACTGTGTGCTGAAAACTACGGGGCCATATACAGAACTCGAAATGCTGTCCGAGGTAAGTGAGTGTGTCCTCGCGAGCCTTCGCTGTACTACAAGAACTCGCCGGCTGGGGGACTATGCCCGGCAGCTCACCCGCATCATGTGAGTGTTTTGTGTTTTGTGATAGTGATTGAACATTGAACATTAAGTAGACTAGTATAACTGTGATAAACTCATCAATATCCACGATTGTTATTCATCTACCACCTCACAATCACCTGTATACCTTAAATATATCAAGACAATAAACAAGATTCCTTAAAAAAAAAAGTAGGATAACATGTCAGATGTTACACATCATATGCGACTACTGTAAGGCTCGTATCTTTTTAGCCTATTTTCAATTTTAAACAAGATGTTCAGTAAAGAACATATGGCCTACTTTCTCCAGAATGCATGGGTATTCTTATAACTCATTGCCCTTTCTAGGAGTATAATTGAATGTTGGTTGTAGTAGCATATTGAAATACAACGTGTTATACGGATATTAAACATGAATATGAGGTGCCCTCTGCAAGTGGTACCTCTGTAAGAAAAACCATTCAATTCGGTTTCACCGTGTTTGAATTGATATGGGGAATCGATTTGCACACATACATGGCCACTATCTGCAAACTATTTGGCTGATGACCTTGTAGTTCAGTCAAAAGATTATTTATACATAAAGGTATAATGTTACAAAATTTGGTAGAGATCAAATGATTTGTTCGGTCGTAATTTGATTCAAGCTTTTAACATTTGGATGGCCGCCATTACGTTTTCGTCAAGATGGCGGCAATATAAAAGATGACACTGGAGTGCCCATTGCTAGTGCTACCTCCGTACCAAATTTCGTCCAATTCGGTTTCACCGTGTTTGAATTGATACGGGGAATCGATTTGCACACATACATGGCTGCCATCTGCAAACTATTGGGCTTATGACCTTGTAGATTAGTCAAAAGACACTGGCCATATGAATATAGTTGTCGCAAAATTTGGTAGAGATCGGATGATTAGGTTAGTCCTAATTTGATTTAAGCTTTTAACATTTGGGTGGCCGCCATTACGTTTCCGTCAAGATGGTGGCAATATAAAACATGACGCTGAGGTGTTCTATGCTGGTGCTACCTCTGTACAAAATTTCGTTCTATTTGGTTTCACCGTGTTTGAATTGATAGGGGGGGGGGACAGACATTCAGAGTACACACACTCACACACACACTCACTCACAGACACACACACAGACAGACACACAATTTTTGGCCCTGTGCAAATCTCATAAATCTACTTTAATTTTTGCAAAAATCGAAAGTATCCTAAACAAGATGTTCAGTAAAGAACATATAGCCTACTTTCTCCTAAATGCACGGGTATTGTTATAACTCTTTGTCCTTTTCAAGGAGTATGATTGAATGTTGGTTGTAGTAGCTTGTTGAAATACAACGTGCTATAGAGATATTAAACATGAATATGAGGTGCCCTTTGCTAGTGCTACCTCTGTACCAAATTTCGTTCAATTCGGTTTCACCGTGTTTGAATTGATAGATGGAATCGATTTTCACACATACTTAGCCACCATCTGCAAGCTATTGGGCTGATGTTCTTGCAGTTTGATCAGAATATGTTTCCCACATAAAGATATGGTGTTGCAAAATTTGGTAGAGACTAGATTATTAGGTTGGTCGTAATTACATTTTAGCTTTTAACATTTGGGTGGCCGCGATTACGTTTCCGTCAAGATAACTTAGCGGTGATATAAAACATGACACTGAGGTGCCCTTTGCTAGTGCTACCTCTGTACCAAATTTCGTTCATTCGGGTCCACCGTGTTCGAATTAATAGGGGGAATCAATTTTGACATAAAGATGGCCGCCATCCGCAAACTATTAGGCTAATGACCTATTAGATTGGTCAAAGGATGCTCCCTCCATAAAGGTATGTTGTTGCAAAGTTTGGTAGAGATCGGATGGTTATGTTAGTCGTAATTTGATTTAAGCTTTAAACATGTGTGTGGCCGCCATTACGTTTCTGTCAATATGGCAGCGATATTAATCATGACACTGAGATGCCCTTTGCTAGTGCTATCTCTGTACCAAATTTAGTTCCATTCGGTTTCACCGTGTTTGAATTGATAGATGGAATCGATTTTCACACATACTTGGCCACCATCTGCAAGCTATTGGGCTGATGTTCTTGCAGTTTGATCAGAATATGTTTCCCACATAAAGATATGGTGTTGCAAAATTTGGTAGAGACTAGATTATTAGGTTGGTCGTAATTACATTTTAGCTTTTAACATTTGGGTGGCCGCGATTACGTTTCCGTCAAGATAACTTAGCGGTGATATAAAACATGACACTGAGGTGCCCTTTGCTAGTGCTACCTCTGTACCAAATTTCGTTCATTCGGGTCCACCGTGTTCGAATTAATAGGGGGAATCAATTTTGACATAAAGATGGCCGCCATCCGCAAACTATTAGGCTAATGACCTATTAGATTGGTCAAAGGATGCTCCCTCCATAAAGGTATGTTGTTGCAAAGTTTGGTAGAGATCGGATGGTTATGTTAGTCGTAATTTGATTTAAGCTTTAAACATGTGTGTGGCCGCCATTACGTTTCTGTCAATATGGCAGCGATATTAATCATGACACTGAGATGCCCTTTGCTAGTGCTATCTCTGTACCAAATTTAGTTCCATTCGGTTTCACCGTGTTTGAATTAATAGGGGGAATCGATTCTGACACAAAGATGGCCGCCAGCTGCAAACTATTAGGCGAATGACCTATTAGATTGGTCAAAGGATGCTCCCTCCATAAAAATATGTAATTGCAAAATTTGGTAGAGATCGGATGATTAGGTTAATCGTAATTTGATTTAAGCTTTGAACATTTGTGTGGCCGCTATTACGTTTCCGTCAAGATGGTGGCGATATAAAACATGACACTGAGGTGCCTTTTGTTAGTACTACCTCTGTACCAAATTTCGTTCCATTCGGTTGCACCGTGTTCGAATTAATAGGGGGAATCGATTTTCACACAAAGATGGCCGCCATCCGCAAACTATTAGGCTGATGACCTATTAGTTTGGTCAAAGGATGCTCCCCCCATAGAGGTATGTTGTTGCAAAATTTGGTAGAGATCGGATGATTAGGTTAGTTGTAATTTGATTTAAGCTTTGATCATTTGTGTGGCCGCCATTACGTTTGCGTCAAGACGGCGGCGATATAAAACATGCCACTGAGGTGTCTTTTGTTAGTACTACCTCTGTACCAAATTTCGTTCCATTCGGTTTCACCGTGTTTGAATTAATAGGGTAATCGATTTTGACACAAAGATGGCCGCCATCCACAAACTATTAGGCCAATGACCTATTAGATTGGTCAAAGGATGCTCCCTCTATAAAGGCATGTCTTTGCAAAATTTAGTAAAGATCGGATGATTCTGTTAGTCGTAATTTAATTTAAGTTTTGAACATTTGTGTGGCCGCCATTTCGTTTCTGTCAATATGGCTGCGATATAACCATTGACACTGAGATGCCCTTTGCTAGTGCTACCTCTGTACCAAATTTCGTTCCATTCGGTTTCACCGTGTTTGAATTAATAGGGGGAATTGATTTTCACATAAAGATGGCCGCCATCCGCAAACTATTAGGCTAATGACCTATTAATTTGGTCAAAAGATGCTTCCTCTATAAGGGTATGTTGTTGCAAAGTTTGATAGAGATCGGATGATTAGGTTAATCGTAATTTGATTTAAGCTTTGCAAATTTGTGGGCCACCATTACGTTTCCGTCAAGATGGCGGCGATATAAAACATGACACTGAGGTGCCTCTTGTTAGTACTACCTTTGTACCAAATTTCGTTCCATTCGGTTGCACCGTGTTCGAATTAATAGGGGAATCGATTTTCACACAAAGATGGCCGCCATCCGCAAACTATTACGCTGATGACCTATTAGTTTGGTCAAAGGATGCTCCCCCCATAAAGGTATGTTGTTGCAAAATTTGGTAGAGATCGGATGATTAGGTTAGTCGTAATTTGATTTAAGCTTTGAACATTTGTGTGGCCGCCATTACGTTTCCGTCAAGATGGAGGCGATATAAAACATGACACTGAGGTGTCCTTTGCTAGTGCTACCTTTGTACCAAATTTCGTTCAATTCGCATTCACCGTGTTCGAATTGATAGGGGGGACAGACATTCAGAGTACACACACTCACACAGTCACACACACAGACTCACACACACACACATATATACACACACACACACAGACTCACACACACACATACACACACGCAGACAGACACACTTTTTTCGCCCTGTGTTGATCTCATAAGTCTACTTTCATTTTTTGCAAAAATCGAAAGTAGGCTAAAAATAGGCTTATGAGATCACCTTTTGTCAGTGTGTGTGTGTGTGTGTGTGTGTGTGTGTGTGTGTGTGTGAGGAGTGTGTATGTGTGTGGGTCCCCCTCTAATAACTTTGAAACGGCTAGAGTGATTTCAATGATACTCGGTAAGTTCATAGCACTATTCCGGACAACCCCGACCGTGCCCTTCAAATTTTGTTACGCCTCACCAATCCAACATGGCGGCTATGCGAAATATTTCACCAGCATTCAATATCTCCGAAACTATTCCCGATATCACCCTGGAATTTATTACGGTGATAAAGGAAACTACTAGAAGTTCACCTATGTGACATCTGAAAAACTGGTTACTACAAAACCAACATGGTGGCCACGCGAAGTTGCGACTTTTAAATAGACGTTTCTCGCGATTTAACCAACCAAACGCAATAAAACTTGGTACAGTATATGTTTATACACATTACAATGCACCGACATCTAACTTCGTTCAATTGTTTACATAACCACAAGATGGTGGATGTGCGAAATATTTCACCGGCATTCTATATCATTGAAACTATTAGCGGTATCATCCTGAAAATTTGTACGGAGATAAAGGGCACTACTGGAAGTTCATCTATAAGACTTTGAAAAACCGGTTAGGTACAAAACGAACATGGCGGCCGAGCGAATTTGAATATTTTTAATAGACCTTTCCCGCGATTTAATTTTCCAAACGCAATGAAATCTGGTACAGGAAATATTTATACACATTGTAATGCACAGGTATCTAATTTAGTTCAATTGTTTACATAACCTCAAGATGGTGGCTGTGCGAATTTTAAAATTAAGTTTTTATTTCTTGTGATGTAGTCATGCGATCGAAGTGAAAGTTTGTATAATGAACCTACGCAATAATTTTCCTTTAATGGTACATGATTCTATGGCCTATACATTTAACAATCCAACATGGCAACCATCCGAAATATTTAGACGGCTCTGAATATCTACGAATCTATTATTTCAATCAAACTGATTTATTATGTTCATAGGGGCTATGAACTTAAGTTCACCTATAGTACTTAAAATAACTTGGTGATCACAAATCAAACATGGCAGCGACGCGAAGTATACATATTCGCATGGACGTTTCTCGCAATTTAACCATCCAAGTGCAGTGAAACTTGGTACAGTAAATCCGTATACGAATGTTAATCCACTGGCATCTAATTTATTTCAATTGTTTCCATAACTACAACATGGCAGCTGTGTGAAATTTTAAAATCTCCTTATTACTTCTTGTGTACTAATCATGCGATGGAAGTTTGAATGCTACACGTACAAAATAATCTGCATGTAACAGTACATAACTCTAGGACCTACATAATAAAATCCAACATGGCGACCATCCGAAATATTTAGTCGATTCTCAATATCTACGAATCTATTACAGCAATCAAACTGAAATTTTGTATGTTGATAGTGGCAGTTAACATAAGTAGGATATATGAAAATAGGCTGTATTGTTCTTCACGGAACTACTTGTTTTTATTGTTAACTGACTCTCAGAATCTTCAATAATGTAGGTTATACATTTCCTCTATTCTGAAGAAATGAATGTGTTTTGTGGCATCCTAACCTGACCAGTCTTTGTTTCTTAAAAATTGACCTTTTAAGGTATATTGTTTAGGAATAACAACAATATAAAAGTGATTTAACGTTAAATGTGTAAAGAAATGCGTAAATACGTAAGATGCTGATTCGTAAAAGATTACTTGTAACACATTTGGTGAATCCATGACAAATAAAACAACCAATAAATGTCCTGCAATGGGGATTCGGACTAATATAAAACCTTCCATTTGAATGCATTGAATCTTAATTTGCAATAAAGAATTTGGTTTTATTCAGCTCTGCCATAACACTTTGGCCATCTCTGAAATTTACTAGTGCCTGAAATTGTATGTATGTCTACCCCTTATTATTCCCGTTTGACAACGGGGTCGGGGATGAGATGAGATAGAAGTCTTTGTGGCGATGGTTTTTACGGCCGGATGCCCTTCATGACGCCAACCTCATGAGAGGAGTTAATGAGAGATGAAATGAATGATGATGAATGAAACTGGGCAAGGATGTGGAAGGAAGCGGCCGTGGCCTGTCAGAAGGTACCGCCCCAGCATTTGCCTGGTGTTGAAAATGGGAAACCACGGAAAACCATTTCAAGGACGGCCGACGGTGGGGCTCGAACCCACGCGTCTACCGAGTCAGCAGAGAGCTTGACCCCATGACCTAATGCTGCGCGTTAGCCAGCGTAGCCACTACTGTCGGTTTACTAGTGCCTGAAATTAATTACATAAATTACTTATGCTCTAGCCCCGCATTAAGTGAGATTGTTTTATTATTATTATTGATTCGTTGTGTCCAACTAAGGAGCGTGTTTGAACTTATTAGCACTTTTTCTTCTTCCCTTCCCAGTTTCTCTTCATCTTGTCACTGTTCCCTTTTACGCTGTTCTGTCCATCCTGTATTTTGTCATGTGGGTTTCTCAGAAAATTTGTATATGTGAATTACAGTTCTGAATTTTGTTCTGTCTTGGATGAATTCTTCATGACAGCCAATTCATTTATTTCTTCACTGATTTCTTTAGCTAGTTGTTTTGATTTTTCATTGATAAGGCTAAGTTGAAAATGTTCTTTGTGAGCCTGTTATTATTCGTTCAATATAGCCTAGGTGTCCGTAAAACTTTAACCTCCATTTCCTTATGATGATTGTGATTGTTTCAGTAACTTGATAAATTTCATGTGATTTCTTTTTCATCCAAATTCCATTTTCACACTTTGGCACATGATTTTCCTGCGGATTATCCTTTCTTGTTTTTCGATGATTTTTATTCGAGATTTTCCACCAATTATATTAGTTTCAGATGCATATAGAACAGGGTTTCCCAAAACTTTTCTGGCCATCGCCCACTTTCGAGATTTATAATTTATTTCGCCCACCTCATTTCAAAAAACGCAGAAATCTTAAAATTACTAACACGTACATTCAAATACCTACATATAAGTTAAGAAATGAGGATTTTTGCGGACATTTTTCTTAATAGGTACATCATGTTTATTTAGGTATAATTATGTACTTTAAAAATTTACACATAATAGGTCTAAAAAGGAATAACAATTAATTAAATGAATTAAAGAAAGGAATTAAATTAATACTACATGAATTTTTATATCTAATTAGCCTAATTAAACAACTTGAATACCTATGTCTAATTAATGTGAGGGATGGATTAGATGAGTTTCAATCAATTTGTTGATGTCAGGAGCCATTTTTTAACAAAAATTCTAAGATCTCCTCGCTTTTAAAGTTCTAACCTATTTCTAGATTTCGTTGCAAGATTATTTGACATAATTAAATTACTTGTTTGCAATTTTATTTTATTCCTTGTATTTTATAGGCAAAAACTTCTCGGTCATATTGTATATATAATGAAACTGAATTATTTGCCCACCAATTAGCCTACTTTCGATTTTTGCAAAAAATGAAAGTAGACTTATGAGATCAACACAGGGCGAAAAAAGTGTGTCTGTCTGTGTGTGTGTGAGTCTGTATGTGTGTGTGTGTGTGTATGTGTGTGTGTGTGAGAGTCTGTGTGTGTGTGTGTGTCTGTGTGTGTGTGAGTGTGTGTACTCTGAATGTCTGCCCCCCCCCTATCAATTCGAACACGGTGAATGCGAATTGAACGAAATTTGGTACAAAGGTAGCACTAGCAAAGGACACCTCATTGTCATGTTTTATATCGCCGCCATCTTTACTAAAACTGAATGGCGGCCACTCAAACGTTCAAAACGTAAAATCAAATAACGACTAACCAAATCATCCGATCTCTACCAAATTTGGTAACAACATACCTTCGTATAGGATGCGTCTTGTGACCAAACTACAAGGTCGTCCGCCATACCATTTCAGGATGGCGGCCGTGCGAATTATGCAAACTTTATAATCCATATCATGGGACCCACCAGTTCCGATTATCGAGCCGAGAATCGTTTTAACTGTTCTAAAGGAAGAGGCACGTTCGAAATTAAAAGTTTATTTTGTAATACTATAGTGCAGACGTTATTTTAAAAAGCTGAGCTGATTCAGTAATAAGACAAGATGGCAGCGGATATCTTGTGCCTGACTTATATTTCACTAATTTGAGTATTGAATGCAATATAGCGTACTGATACAAAATAAATAAACTTTGTATGAAATGCTTTAAATATAAATAATATACTCCAGTGATGAAATCGTTTAGTATAAATCATTATTTGCTAACAAGTTCTATGTAAGTCATTTTATATAGAACGATATTCGTTGACACAATTAGCTCAGTGGTAGAGCGTTAGCCTATCGCTCAACTGCCTATGGATCAAACCCGATCAGAGCTAGATTTTTTGCTTGAAATGTTATATGTTTATTGTTTTGTAATGACTCAGATGTTTTAAAATTAAGCGTTATATTGTGCATATTATGGTGTAAAATATATATTTAATTAAAATATAATTCGCCAGCAGATTTACTCGACACATCTAGCTGCCAAAACGGTAACTGCACGCCGACATACTTATTAACTTCCAGATTTTATTGAAAAGTTTCTTCTTCTGGCCGCTAGAATTCACTCGCTCTGTTAGGATTATATTGTTCGATATTTCACCACTAGAAGTCACGACTATTCTACGTGGGGATCCATTGATTAATATACCATTGGCATTCTATGCGCATCGAATTTGAAGAATGACAAGATGATACTACGATACATTTTTACTTTTTACCTTAAAGGGTCTGTAACAGCCTATTTTGCGTTACTTGAAAATGTTATTTGAAGTAAAGAACAAAACGATTTCACATAGTAACTGAGTTCAAGCCGTTGGTGTTAGTTCAGGTATTAATTACTACTTTTATTTCAGGCAAATAGCAATCGAAAATATCCACATAGTTTGTATACACACGTCTCTGTAGGGTCATGGAAAGATTTGTTAATTCAATTAGGGTTTTCGATTCCCGGTCAATGCATGTGAGATTTTTGAAGTGAAATGTCATTTCCTGTGGTTCGGATTCCACGTAAAAAGGAGGTCCCGTGGCTCATAATCACAAGATTCACGGCCACGTAAAACTACAATCTTCCTTCCTTTTTTTTCAATTAGGGTCGTGAAAGCCCTGCACAACCAGACGTGTAAAGACATGCCTCAACTCAAAGTTGGATGTTGCCCACGGCAGGTCGTATATGTAATAATAATAATAATAATAATAATAATAATAATAATAATAATATTATTTTTTTTTAGGGCAAGAAATGCATTTACGCACAGAGTGTCGGGCTCCTGCTGCTGAGTAGCAGACTACCGACTAAAACTCCCCCTTTACTTCTGAACACTAGCCTGGAACCGTTTAGCACATTAAAATAATAATAATAATAATGTTATTGGTTTTACATCCCTTTTAACTACTGCTGCTTTTAGAGACACCGGGGTGCCGGAATTTTGGCCCGAAGGGGATCTTTAACGTGCCAGTAAATGTACTGACACGGCTCCCTCGCATTTGTGCACCCTCAAATGCCAGCTGACTGCGCCAGGATACGAACCTGCAACCTAGGGCCCAGCAAGCGAGAACGTTACCGCCGTGCCACGCAGCCAGTCCGGTCGATTATGTCTCCAGATCCATAACATTCTTGAGATACTTCTTATCTTTCTTTCTTCAATGATGGTAGCAGTTTTTATCTAGATTGTGGCGTTTGGTAGAGGTAAATCGTTTCTATGGCCTTCAACAAAGAATAGTTCTATTATACTCTTTGATAATAACAACGAGTTATAACTATACTCATACATTTAGGAGAAAGTAGGCTATATGTTCTTTACTGAACATCTTGTCTATTTTTCAAATCGCCCATCGAATTTACATTCTGTCCGTTTCGCCCAGTTTGGGAATCTCTGATATAGAGCTTCTGTTTAACGACTGTGTTATAATGTCTTAATTTTGCCTTTGTTGATATAGCTTACCACGGTGGGTGAGTGGTGAACGTGTCAGTCTACTAACCCCAAGCTTGCAAGTTCGCTCCTGGCCATGGTAAGCGATTTTTTTGAAAGGCGGCAAAAATTACGACACCATGTCATACGATGTTGGTATGTCAAAGAACCCATTTTAATTCAGTAGGCCGTGTTCATAATGGTAAAATTAATCTCGGGAGTTTCCGACAACACAAAGTTCCTCATTTCGCTACTAGAAAGCACTATAGTGTTCAAGGAGCTTATAAATCTAACCTCCTTGACTTTCATAGAGCTTCAAGGAACAACGAAATTCGACATGCAAGCTATCCTTTGGGTGTCAAATAATAAAGCTTGCACCCGGCACCCGAGGCCATACGATATTATTATTATAAGTGACTGTGTTATGCTCTTTGTAGTTTTGTTGTCCATTCTCTGTTAGCTTGCTGATTTAACCCTGCTGGTTCAATAATAGGAATGAGATGTGTTTTATTAATATATAAATGATTAATTGTAATTCCCCGCTCACTCTAATTTGAGCAAAGTCGTATTGATCGACTGAAAATCTACTAATAACAGAATATTACTTTCTGATCAAGTCAGTAGACCACTATGCGCGCGATCGAGGATGAAGGGTCGCCGTGGTGCTGAACACACAAGATAAGTCATGTCTAACCCTACCCTTGCGTTACCCATTCTTGGCACGAGAACAAGACAGGCTGTTTGCTCTCCCAGGCATAATGTGAAGTCTTACATAATAATGTGACGTTGATTGAAAGATAAATTGAGTTTCTCAAGACAGAATTGTTTGTTGCACAAGGCTGGAGCCATATTTCACACTTCCGACAGCGACATTCGGAATACTGTGTGTAAGATTTAAAGTTGTGAAAAGTACCTGTGTAGGAAACATATTTCAGCTGTCACGTATCAATTTGATTTATTGAGGACAATTCATTCGTGTAAAAGAAATGGCTGGATTGCATTTCATCTGTATGTTAGTGCCACAGGGAAATAACAATTCGACAATCCAATTACATAATAATATTAAGGTATTTAATTGCTTGGCTACGAAATTGAAAGATATTAAATCCCGAACTAAGCACCAATTGCTTGCAATATTCGTAATTGAGGAAGAAGAAGGTATATGTTACTTATATTCTGGTCTTAAGCCCCGAAGACCATCTCGTATTGAACCGGCTAGCATCCTTGACTGTTGCCTTGGAGGTCAGGATTCAATTCCAGACTCTGATAAGAAATGTAATTCAGTTCTGACGGTTTGAACGGGGTACAGTCATCGTCATGAGACAAAACTAATAATACGTAAGTTCCATTCCCACCTCAGCCATCCGGAAAGTGGTTTTCCGTGGTTTAGCACTTCTATTACTACTGTACTACTACGACTCGGCGCAACAGTCCATGTAGGACCTCGGCCTCACCAACAATCGTTGCCCAATCCTTACGATCTTCTGTACGTTTCCTCCATCTTCTTACTCCCATTTTGCGCAAGTCGTCCTCCACGTCATCCAACCATCGTTTCCTAGGTCTTCCTTTGCATCTTCTTCCACCTGGATTTCCTCTATAGGTCTTTTTAACCACTCTATCACCTGCCATTCTCTCCACATGTCCCAGCCATCTTAGCCTATTACTCTTTACTTCCGAAACTACTGTATATCAGGATGACCTTATAGTTCCTCCAAATCTTTGTTTTCCCGTATTCTCCATCATCCTGCCTCATTCGCTGCTCCATAAATCTTCCTCAGTATTTTCCTTTACCATCTTCTCAAAAGCTCCTCTTCTGTCGCGGTCATAGTCCATGTTTCCGAGCCGTACATTACCACTGCTCTTATAACTGTTCGGTACACTGTCACCTTTGATCGTCTACTGAGGATGCGCGCTTTGAGGATTTTTATCAGTGCCCAATAAGCTCTATTACCGGCTGCAATTTTTGCTTTTATTTCTTCTCTTGTGCTACTATCTTCAGTAACCACTACTCCCAAATATTTGAAATTTTCACACCTCTCAAAATTCACCCCATTTAGGTTTATATATTAAGATATATATTTATCTTTTTCCACAGTATTTCTCCTAGATAATAATAAATATTGAGTTTTGTTGTAGTTCACTCGTAATACTACCACTTCTACTCCAGGCAAATATCGGGATTGTTATTAACTTAAGGGTTCGGCCACCCTCCCAACCCTCTCTGAATTACAAATACACACTATTATAGTCACTGAAATAACACAGGTTATCAGACAAATTATATACACACACCCAAGTAGACGGAAATAAATGACCACGATGCCCAAGTCCCTCATCTGAAACAACAACAACATAGGCCTAAGCTCCGAGGAGGTGTTCCTGGGTCACATTTTAGTTGCTGATGGAACAATTCCTTTTCACTCTATCTTTCTTCCCTCAGGCAATAGCACGTACTCTCCCCCGGAAGTCACCAACTTCAAGCCATGCCCAATATTGCTTAACCTCTGAGTCTTCATGGGATCCCATGTTTAGAGAGGGCTAAGCTCTTAGGTAATGGAATGGAAGGGCTATTGAAACGTAAAATTACACAAACACCTGCAACAGGGAATCCAATTCAAGAATGTACTACTACACACTAATCCAGTATCTAAGGGGTCGTCTATGAAATGAGTTGAGTTTTCTATGTTGAGGATGTTTTTTGTGACTAGATGCCCTTCATGGTCTCAACCTCGTTACAGGAGTTAATGAGAGATTAATGAAACTGTGCCAGGGTTTGGAAGGAGCGGCCGTGGTCTATTATAAGGATCCCGGCATTTGCCCGCAGTTATAATTGAGCAACCAAGGAAAACCATTCAAAGGTTGGCCGACGGTGGATTTCAAGCCACCCATCACCTGAGTCAAGATATAATCTGGATCCGTGGCCTCCGCTTCAGCGCACGTACTATGTTCGGTGCAACATGAACATTATTAAAACTAAGGGATGGCATGTTCTCTTGTTATTCTTGTTAGTTTTCTCTTATTTCTTCAATAGTCCGTCACAATATACAACCTCTGACTGAAAAGTTCGGTGAATGAGTCTATATTACGAACGGATTGTTGGCTTACCTGAAACAGTAGTTACTGTCCTTCGAAGTAATCCCCGTGGATGGTTATGCACTTCTGAGAATGTCTGTGCAAGTCCTGTAAACTCTTTAGAGATAGCCTTCAGTTGGTTCGTCGCATTGCGTTGGATGTCCGAAATGTCCGAAAACCTCCGGCCCTTCAGGGCTTTTCAGTAACCCTGGACCTGGAGCCCGCCACTCCATACTTTGACGCTTGACTACGGGGTCGTACCTCAGACAACAGGTGTCGTCACCCGTGACGATGGTTTTCAGAGCCATTCCATTCCATAGAACATTCACCCTTCTCACTGCCACCCGCCGAACAGGTGTGCATGGTAGGTTGCATAAATTCATCCTTCTCACTGCCACCCGCCGAACAGGCGTGCATGGTAGGTTGCATAAATTCATCCTTCTGAACATGCACTGTGTCAAACAGGTCTTACACGTTATGTTGTGTGTCGCCAATGTTGCCAGGTCGACCGTTCTGACTATATTCAACGAACGCAAAGTGACAAGGCTTTTGAACACCATCCCAAAGGAAGCCTTCTTGCAAAGTTTCCAGAACACATATCGCCGATCTCAGCATTGCAAAGCTACGGGAGGGGACTATTTCGAAGGAGAGTAGGGTCACTATCGTGCATTATTCATCTATGTTGATAGTACAGGACTATTCACCGAGCTTTATTGTCACAGGTTATATATAAATCCTAATCACATGTAATTCATTTCAGGTTATTTTTCACATATTCCAGTAATTGGAATGATTCTTGTGTTCACCGACTGAAAGCTACAATTGTTAATAAGGCAACACTGAAAAATGGCTTCCAAGCTATGTTAACTCCGATTAGGCACAGATAACCGTATGAATTCAAAGATGACTGCTACCAATCTCATAGACTGTCGATTAAAGAACTCATTTTACTGTATAGGGTTTAAACCATGGCACACTACATCTCATAATAAACAAGAAGTTCCGTGACGAACTAAAGAGCCTACTTTTCTTAAAATTTTAGATTCATGCCAATAAGAGTTTAGTGCTTTTCAGTCGGTCAACACGAATGTACCCAAAAGAGATGGGTTATGCCCTAATCCTGAAATAAATTACATGAGATTAATAAAACACTAGGATGACCAGTTTCGATCGTCAAGCGATCATCATCAGATCCAATACACTTAGGCTATAAAATCTATGTTTGAAATACAGGTGAAAATATTTACAATATGTACAATTATTTAGTTGCAGTATTGGTACTGCAACTGTCAGTGTATGCTAAATGCAGTATATATGTTAGGTGAAATGCTAAATGGTGATGGCTACTGCAACTAAATAATTGTACATATTGTAAATATTTTCACCTGTATTTCAAACATAGATTTTATAGCCTAAGTGTATTGGATCTGATGATGATCGCTTGACGATCGAAACTGGTCATCCTAGTGTTTTATTAATCTCATGTAATTTATTTCAGGATTAGGGCATAACCCATCTCTTTTGGGTACATTCGTGTTGACCGACTGAAAAGCACTAAACTCTTGTTTACTAAGGCAACACTGAAAATATGGCTTCAAACACCACAATGTTCATGCCAATGATTAATCTATATGGATCAATCTAGAATAATGGCGAAATCAGGTTGGTAACATCGAAATTTCTAATTAGTTCGAAATACTGTATACCTGGTATAATGTAGCCTCTTAGAGAACTACAGTTGGCAGCCCTGGTGACTGAATATATTCTTAGTTCCATCTCTTAAGGTACAGAATACAAAATTTGGTTGAAGTCCAATGGATAGCATGGACGTTACATGCAGTTAAACATTGGATCTAACAGCCCGCGTAAAATCATGTTGGCAACAATGACATACATGTATTTGTCAGAAATAATCTGAAATAATATGATATATTGTTGTCTCAATTTTGAATGAAATCCATTAGTTAGTATAGAAGTTACAATCATTTTAAAATTGGACCTATCAGCAGGCTTAGAATCATGTTGGCAGCACTGGCGTAGGCCTATATTAGTTACTCCAAATTTATCTTGAAAGCCAGGTACTATACGTGTGCAAAGTTTAAAGCTATTGGCTTGCATACTTTCTGATATATTGATATTAGGGTAACAAAAATAGAGACAGTATTTATTAACAGTTGGCAGCCCTGGTTACTCTTAAGAATCGGCATAGTCATATCTGTTATAGTACACATAGCACACACGAAATTTGGTTGAAATCCAAATGATAGCATAGAAGTTATATGCATTTAAAATTTGGATCTACCAGCAGGCTTAGAATCATTTTGGCAACACTGCCATGAATGGCCTCCTGGAAATTAAACTGCAATATTGTTATCTATACGTGTGCCAATTTTATAAAAGCTCCCATTCATACCTTCCAAGATATCCAACATGGAGCTCAAATTTCAATTGCGATTTTTCAGCAGTTGGTAGCACTGACATCATTTTCAAATATGGCCGTGAGATATTCAGGTATAGATATTTACTCCTACCAAATTTTGTTTCGATTGCTGCAGCGGTCTAGGAGTTGATAGGGGGGGGGGGGGGTGACACACACAGCCAGCCAGCCAGACAGACAGACAGACAGACAGAAGGACAGACAGACAGACACACATTTGCCCGATCTCATAAGTCTACTTTTTCCTCATTTTTGCAAAATGTGAAAAGTAGGCTAACAATACATTTAAGATTCACCAGTCCGTTCTACCTCGTAACTTGTAAATAAGACTCGTCCAAACCTTGATACTCCCTATATTTAACTACTGCGATGTAGTATTAGTAGATTTTACCGGTGAACAAAACAAGAAACTTCAGAGAGCTTTAAATTCCTGCATTAGGCTTATTTTGTCCTTAAAAGTTTCCTCACCCATGTCTCCTTTTTATGCTGTACTCTCCTGGTTAAAAGTAATTTTCGTTGCCTTTATTCATTTCATGATCGTCACGTAATTGCAATTCCTCTACATCATTCATATGCCTTCAGTAACTCTTTCCTCGTGTCAGAAACTAGAATTTGGAATAATTGTCCTCGTGACGTTAGAGTTGTATATCCCTAACAACTTTCCTCTTCAATTCGTAGGCCAACTAGAACAATTTGTGTATGAATGTGTAGATGAATGACCATTTTAAAAATTTGTTAAAATCCCTGTACTGTAGGCCTATTCTTATTACTGTAATTTGTATAGCTTAGTTAATATCATACAGTTGCCACTTTAATTCTAGAATTTAAGTATTGCTAGTATTTAAGTTTGGTAGGTTAAGATTAACATATATGAGTATTCACGTAAATTGCATTGTGTGTGGTTAAGTGTAGGAGAGGGTCAAGTGCCCTAACTTCGCCACAATAAAGGCACCGCCACCACCAACAACAACAACAACATATCCTGATCCAACCCTCACATCAGATTCACTCTCTCCAGTGGAGCCGGTATTTGAACCGAGGCTCTGTTATAATTTTATTAATGCAGCCAAAGGCCATTTATTTCATTTTAAGCACGGGTCAGGCAAGGGATTTTGGAAGGAAATCGGCCGTGGATCTGTTGAAAGGAACCGTTCCGGCATTTGTCTGGTGAAGAAAATGAGAAACCACTAAAACCATTTTCAGGACGATCGAGGTGGAATTTGAACCCTACGCTCTTCCGATGTCAGCGAGGCACGAGGTAGCACCCTGGTGCTCTCAGCCACCGTGGTTGGTAGGATCTTTTATATCAGTGGCAACACTGCTAACCCTACACCAAGGGGTTGTACCTAATAGCAGCGGAATATTCCACTCTACTTTAGCAAACACAATTTAGATTACTTTCACAAAAATGTGCTGTTCTCTTGTCAAGAACCAGTGTGATAATGCCGGTATTGCTCAGTGTCGTCCAGTAGAAACACTGTATGGCCAATAAGGGGAGGGCGGAAGTAACGATAGTTCCAATTAATTCGGTGGCAGATAAGCGCGGAGCTATGCTAGAGATAATGCCTGTGTCGCGCCGATACGCCAATCCATACAACAATATTAATTACGGTGTGAAGCTGGCTGCCTTGCTTACAAGCACAGCTGTGCTGGTCATAGTTCGAGGAGCACTGAGACTTTTAACTCTGGATTAGGGCTACGTTCCCTTTTGCAGAAGCTTTAACTGACGATTCCGTATTAGTTATTTTATTCTATTTATTTAATTTATTTATTTGAACACCACAGGATTTTCTTCCCAATTCCAGTGGCATAAAGATTACACAGTATGTTATCTTATAACTTATACTATCTTAAACTAAACAGTTACTAAATAAAACTAATTAAAATAACTAGGTGAGAAATTATTAAACAGTAGGCCTATACTACAAATAAAACAAATGTAATACAAGGTTGGTTAGGTAGAATGGCACAGTTGTAGGAATTCATGAATTACAATTTTCAAGGTTTGAGACATAATTTCTGGAGAGTGGTTAGAAATTCCACCAAAAAAAACCCTGTCAAGGAGGTACTAAAATCTATGGCATTATTTATTTGAACAACATAGTTGAAGATAATATATAGTCTGTTCAGCGGTGAATTTTAGTGGTCAGATGTCCCGTTTCTTTTCATTTCAAATGTGATATTGTTCCTTGAATTGATGGGTGGTACATGGACCTTTTAGATAGAAAGGAATAAGGTTAGAAGTCTCACTGTACTTGTGTTTGTGTGTGGCGGTTGTTGTTTAAAGCGGTATAATAACACGTCATCTGCCTCTAATGATGTGAATGCTCATGAAAATATATACCACTGACTTACATCGTACATACTAAAAGAAACATTGGATCACCTTGCGGTGTAGTCATGCGGCTTAAATCACTCATCACGACCACGACGGGGAGCTGCAGCAAAACCATAGATCGTAGGTCCAAATCTCGGCACGAACAGCGCCTATCCTGGGTCGTCTTTCCCCGGATTTTTCCACGCTCTCTCCAGGAAAATGTCAGAATAGTATCTTATTTTAAGTCCTGGGGCATCTACCCCTTCCCGAAAACAAAATAAGAGTTTAGTGCTTTTCAGTCGGTCAACACGAATGTACCCAAAAGAGATGGGTTATGCCCTAATCCTGAAATAAATTACATGAGATTAATAAAACACTAGGATGACCAGTTTCGATCGTCAAGCGATCATCATCAGATCCAATACACTTAGGCTATAAAATCTATGTTTGAAATACAGGTGAAAATATTTACAATATGTACAATTATTTAGTTGCAGTATTGGTACTGCAACTGTCAGTGTATGCTAAATGCAGTATATATGTTAGGTGAAATGCTAAATGGTGATGGCTATCCGGAGATTGTACTTTAGAGAGATTATATGGCTGTAAACTATGGTTAAACTATAAAATTTTAGGCTAACTACTTATCTGATTGTCTTCCGTACTACAGCTATTCGCAGTTTCCGTGCTCACTTGAACCCGCTGTGCGGTCGACTGCGGTGGTTATCTTAACGACTGGTTTTTCCCTGCCTTCCCCCCCTGTCCCTACGTGCTGTGGGGAGTGATCGCGATGTGTTTATGTGAGGTGTTGCCAACCTAGATAAGATGTATGTTATTGAATGAGGTGGATCTACAACTATTAAAGACCGTGGATTAGTCCTCGCCACGCGTGGAGCATAACCCATTCGAACTAAGCGTTGACGGTCTTATGAGGACGTCCCGGCACCTTTAATACTGCCTCTAATATGGGCCTTGGTTTATTGCAGAAGAAAAGTACATCGTACACCTGATCCAGATAACATTTACCTATTAAAAAACCCCTAATTTCCCCCCATTTTTTTATCTAGCTTGGCTGTGTCGCTAAATTGTGTTTTGTTTCCGACAGGGTGTGTTTTTTAGTAGCGTGAAGAGGGGTGAGCTCTCCATGAACGTGTGTTCATTTAGATTGTTGGGATTGTTTCGTTTGGCTAGGTGTATCTCGATTGCTTCCTTTATGTCAAGAGCTCTGCCTTTCGATTCGTGATGGATTATTTTAAGGTCCGACTCTATGTTGGTAAAGCTATGCCCTGCGTCACACATATGTTCGCACACGGCTGAATGTGTTCCGTATCTTATCGCATTTCTATGTTCATTATAACGTGTGTCTACTCGCCTTCCACTCTGCCCGATGTAATTAGCTTGACAATCGGTGTCTTGGCACGTTATAGAATATACCCCTGACCTTGAATACGGGTCACGTTTATTTAGATTACTATTTAGGAGGTGCCTAGCGGTTGTGTTTTTCGTCGTGAAAGCTATCTTTATGCCTTGCTTTTTGAATAGGTTAGTGATTTTATATGTATTCGCATTCACATAGTTGAAACGCGCAAATTTTTTCTCATTACTGTCCGGTTTGGGAATCGTTTTATCTTTATTTTTATGTTTGGCTATAATTTGATTTATTTTGCTTGGCGAGAAGTTGTTTTCCTTTGCTATTTGCATAATAGTTCTTATTTCCTTATTATAGTTGTCTTTTGACATGGGTATGTTTAAAGCCCTGTGCACCATTGAATTGAAACCCGCTAGTTTGTGCGTACTGGGGTGATTAGACTGATTGTCGATTGCATGCGAGGTTTGTGTTGCTTTCCGGAATATGGAATATGAAAGGTCGTTGTCTTTACGTTCAATAGTTATATCGAGATAATTTATTTTCCGGTCTATTTCGGATTCCTTAGTGAATTTGATAGAATGGTGAAGGCTATTAATGGATTGGAGAATTGTTTCTTCGCTTGTTAGTTCAGTATCGTAGATGCAAATTACATCATCTACGTATCTTTTCCATATTACTATTCCCTTTGTTGAAGTCTTTTCTAAGAACGCATTTTCTAGTGCATTGATGAAGATGTCAGCGATTAACCCACTTAGTGGCGATCCCATTGCTAGGCCTTCTCTCTGTGTGTATATTTTATTGTCGAATTGAAACACGTTTTGGGTGAGAACGACCCTCAGTAATCTCACAATCTCTTCAATTTCTTTTACCGAATTGTTGGATTTTAAGTTGTTTTCGATAGTGTTGATTGCTTCAATAATCGGAATATTGGTGTACATGTTAGTTACGTCGAAGGATACTAGCCTGAAGCTAGGTTTCATTTGTAGGGTGTTCAATACTGTTACTAGTTCTGTTGTGTTCTTTACAGAGTTGTTTTTGTCGTTGGAAAGACGGCATTTTAAGATTTTTAGTAACTCTTTGCTGATTTTGTAATTAGGGGCATTCCTACAATTGACTATTGGTCTCATTGGGCATTCCTTTTGTGTATTTTTGGTTGTCCCCTCAATGACGGTATTTTCGGGTTCATGTTTATTAGTTTTGATTTTTCAGCTTTGGTCAGTATGTATTCTGTTTCTTTTAGCGCACTTTTTATTTGTTTTTGGAATTTGTTGGTGGGGTCTTTTGTTAATTCCTTGATTTCGTTGTTGTTTAGGAATTCGACTGTTTTTTCAATGTATTCTGTTTTGTTCAAAATTACTGTAGTGTTTCCCTTATCTGCTTTTGTGATGATTAAGTCATGTTCTTTTATTTTTTGTTTCAACGACTTTATTTCTTTGATTTGTTTGTTGTTTTGAATGTTATTGCTATCGCCCTCTCGTTTGAGGATTTTTTTGGCTTCGTTGGTGGCGAGATTTTTGGTTAATTCCCTGTCTTCTGCTGGGAGCTTGTGACTGGCTATCTCAATATCTGTGATTAACTGTTTTATATTGTGGTTCGTGTGTGCGTCTGTGCAGTTGTATTTCAAACCTTTGTCTAACATATTCATTTCACCTTGAGAAAAGGTTACGTTCGTTCTGTTGTTTACTCTGCTGTGGAAATTGAATTCATTGTTATTCGTGTGTTGTTCGTTAGATTGATGGTTCTGTGTTTCTCCTAGTTTTCTTAATTTATTTTCTAGCGTTTCATGCTTCCTCGTTGCTCTGATTTTGATGGTGTCATGTAGGTGTTCGGTGAAGCTGTCCCATTGGGCTGCGTGCCAGAAATTACTTAGTTGCAATTGAATGTCGTATAATTGTTGGTTAATTTTTTGCTTTCTTATGTATGCAAATCTTAATTCGTTTTTTATCCAAAGCGCTTTGGCTTGTTTAGTTGAAATGATCGAGGCTGGTGTGTTCGGTACGGTTTTAATTGGTACGTATTTAGGGGTGAGGTTTAGTTCTATACATTTTTTGTTGAACCAAATTGACTTGTCTAAATTCATTAGTTTAAGCCTGAGTGATTTGAATTTCTTGGCTTCACGATTTGCCTGACTAGCCGTGAACATTGTGGTGTTTGAAGCCATATTTTCAGTGTTGCTTTAGTAAACAAGAGTTTAGTGCTTTTCAGTCGGTCAACACGAATGTACCCAAAAGAGATGGGTTATGCCCTAATCCTGAAATAAATTACATGAGATTAATAAAACACTAGGATGACCAGTTTCGATCGTCAAGCGATCATCATCAGATCCAATACACTTAGGCTATAAAATCTATGTTTGAAATACAGGTGAAAATATTTACAATATGTACAATTATTTAGTTGCAGTATTGGTACTGCAACTGTCAGTGTATGCTAAATGCAGTATATATGTTAGGTGAAATGCTAAATGGTGATGGCTATCCGGAGATTGTACTTTAGAGAGATTATATGGCTGTAAACTATGGTTAAACTATAAAATTTTAGGCTAACTACTTATCTGATTGTCTTCCGTACTACAGCTATTCGCAGTTTCCGTGCTCACTTGAACCCGCTGTGCGGTCGACTGCGGTGGTTATCTTAACGACTGGTTTTTCCCTGCCTTCCCCCCCTGTCCCTACGTGCTGTGGGGAGTGATCGCGATGTGTTTATGTGAGGTGTTGCCAACCTAGATAAGATGTATGTTATTGAATGAGGTGGATCTACAACTATTAAAGACCGTGGATTAGTCCTCGCCACGCGTGGAGCATAACCCATTCGAACTAAGCGTTGACGGTCTTATGAGGACGTCCCGGCACCTTTAATACTGCCTCTAATATGGGCCTTGGTTTATTGCAGAAGAAAAGTACATCGTACACCTGATCCAGATAACATTTACCTATTAAAAACCCCCTAATTTCCCCCCATTTTTTTATCTAGCTTGGCTGTGTCGCTAAATTGTGTTTTGTTTCCGACAGGGTGTGTTTTTTAGTAGCGTGAAGAGGGGTGAGCTCTCCATGAACGTGTGTTCATTTAGATTGTTGGGATTGTTTCGTTTGGCTAGGTGTATCTCGATTGCTTCCTTTATGTCAAGAGCTCTGCCTTTCGATTCGTGATGGATTATTTTAAGGTCCGACTCTATGTTGGTAAAGCTATGCCCTGCGTCACACATATGTTCGCACACGGCTGAATGTGTTCCGTATCTTATCGCATTTCTATGTTCATTATAACGTGTGTCTACTCGCCTTCCACTCTGCCCGATGTAATTAGCTTGACAATCGGTGTCTTGGCACGTTATAGAATATACCCCTGACCTTGAATACGGGTCACGTTTATTTAGATTACTATTTAGGAGGTGCCTAGCGGTTGTGTTTTTCGTCGTGAAAGCTATCTTTATGCCTTGCTTTTTGAATAGGTTAGTGATTTTATATGTATTCGCATTCACATAGTTGAAACGCGCAAATTTTTTCTCATTACTGTCCGGTTTGGGAATCGTTTTATCTTTATTTTTATGTTTGGCTATAATTTGATTTATTTTGCTTGGCGAGAAGTTGTTTTCCTTTGCTATTTGCATAATAGTTCTTATTTCCTTATTATAGTTGTCTTTTGACATGGGTATGTTTAAAGCCCTGTGCACCATTGAATTGAAACCCGCTAGTTTGTGCGTACTGGGGTGATTAGACTGATTGTCGATTGCATGCGAGGTTTGTGTTGCTTTCCGGAATATGGAATATGAAAGGTCGTTGTCTTTACGTTCAATAGTTATATCGAGATAATTTATTTTCCGGTCTATTTCGGATTCCTTAGTGAATTTGATAGAATGGTGAAGGCTATTAATGGATTGGAGAATTGTTTCTTCGCTTGTTAGTTCAGTATCGTAGATGCAAATTACATCATCTACGTATCTTTTCCATATTACTATTCCCTTTGTTGAAGTCTTTTCTAAGAACGCATTTTCTAGTGCATTGATGAAGATGTCAGCGATTAACCCACTTAGTGGCGATCCCATTGCTAGGCCTTCTCTCTGTGTGTATATTTTATTGTCGAATTGAAACACGTTTTGGGTGAGAACGACCCTCAGTAATCTCACAATCTCTTCAATTTCTTTTACCGAATTGTTGGATTTTAAGTTGTTTTCGATAGTGTTGATTGCTTCAATAATCGGAATATTGGTGTACATGTTAGTTACGTCGAAGGATACTAGCCTGAAGCTAGGTTTCATTTGTAGGGTGTTCAATACTGTTACTAGTTCTGTTGTGTTCTTTACAGAGTTGTTTTTGTCGTTGGAAAGACGGCATTTTAAGATTTTTAGTAACTCTTTGCTGATTTTGTAATTAGGGGCATTCCTACAATTGACTATTGGTCTCATTGGGCATTCCTTTTTGTGTATTTTTGGTTGTCCCCTCAATGACGGTATTTTCGGGTTCATGTTTATTAGTTTTGATTTTTCAGCTTTGGTCAGTATGTATTCTGTTTCTTTTAGCGCACTTTTTATTTGTTTTTGGAATTTGTTGGTGGGGTCTTTTGTTAATTCCTTGATTTCGTTGTTGTTTAGGAATTCGACTGTTTTTTCAATGTATTCTGTTTTGTTCAAAATTACTGTAGTGTTTCCCTTATCTGCTTTTGTGATGATTAAGTCATGTTCTTTTATTTTTTGTTTCAACGACTTTATTTCTTTGATTTGTTTGTTGTTTTGAATGTTATTGCTATCGCCCTCTCGTTTGAGGATTTTTTTGGCTTCGTTGGTGGCGAGATTTTTGGTTAATTCCCTGTCTTCTGCTGGGAGCTTGTGACTGGCTATCTCAATATCTGTGATTAACTGTTTTATATTGTGGTTCGTGTGTGCGTCTGTGCAGTTGTATTTCAAACCTTTGTCTAACATATTCATTTCACCTTGAGAAAAGGTTACGTTCGTTCTGTTGTTTACTCTGCTGTGGAAATTGAATTCATTGTTATTCGTGTGTTGTTCGTTAGATTGATGGTTCTGTGTTTCTCCTAGTTTTCTTAATTTATTTTCTAGCGTTTCATGCTTCCTCGTTGCTCTGATTTTGATGGTGTCATGTAGGTGTTCGGTGAAGCTGTCCCATTGGGCTGCGTGCCAGAAATTACTTAGTTGCAATTGAATGTCGTATAATTGTTGGTTAATTTTTTTTTTTTTTTATTATTTTTTTTTGCTTTCTTATGTATGCAAATCTTAATTCGTTTTTTATCCAAAGCGCTTTGGCTTGTTTAGTTGAAATGATCGAGGCTGGTGTGTTCGGTACGGTTTTAATTGGTACGTATTTAGGGGTGAGGTTTAGTTCTATACATTTTTTGTTGAACCAAATTGACTTGTCTAAATTCATTAGTTTAAGCCTGAGTGATTTGAATTTCTTGGCTTCACGATTTGCCTGACTAGCCGTGAACATTGTGGTGTTTGAAGCCATATTTTCAGTGTTGCCTTAGTAAACAAGAGTTTAGTGCTTTTCAGTCGGTCAACACGAATGTACCCAAAAGAGATGGGTTATGCCCTAATCCTGAAATAAATTACATGAGATTAATAAAACACTAGGATGACCAGTTTCGATCGTCAAGCGATCATCATCAGATCCAATACACTTAGGCTATAAAATCTATGTTTGAAATACAGGTGAAAATATTTACAATATGTACAATTATTTAGTTGCAGTATTGGTACTGCAACTGTCAGTGTATGCTAAATGCAGTATATATGTTAGGTGAAATGCTAAATGGTGATGGCTATCCGGAGATTGTACTTTAGAGAGATTATATGGCTGTAAACTATGGTTAAACTATAAAATTTTAGGCTAACTACTTATCTGATTGTCTTCCGTACTACAGCTATTCGCAGTTTCCGTGCTCACTTGAACCCGCTGTGCGGTCGACTGCGGTGGTTATCTTAACGACTGGTTTTTCCCTGCCTTCCCCCCCTGTCCCTACGTGCTGTGGGGAGTGATCGCGATGTGTTTATGTGAGGTGTTGCCAACCTAGATAAGATGTATGTTATTGAATGAGGTGGATCTACAACTATTAAAGACCGTGGATTAGTCCTCGCCACGCGTGGAGCATAACCCATTCGAACTAAGCGTTGACGGTCTTATGAGGACGTCCCGGCACCTTTAATACTGCCTCTAATATGGGCCTTGGTTTATTGCAGAAGAAAAGTACATCGTACACCTGATCCAGATAACATTTACCTATTAAAAACCCCCTAATTTCCCCCCATTTTTTTATCTAGCTTGGCTGTGTCGCTAAATTGTGTTTTGTTTCCGACAGGGTGTGTTTTTTAGTAGCGTGAAGAGGGGTGAGCTCTCCATGAACGTGTGTTCATTTAGATTGTTGGGATTGTTTCGTTTGGCTAGGTGTATCTCGATTGCTTCCTTTATGTCAAGAGCTCTGCCTTTCGATTCGTGATGGATTATTTTAAGGTCCGACTCTATGTTGGTAAAGCTATGCCCTGCGTCACACATATGTTCGCACACGGCTGAATGTGTTCCGTATCTTATCGCATTTCTATGTTCATTGTAACGTGTGTCTACTCGCCTTCCACTCTGCCCGATGTAATTAGCTTGACACTGAAAAAACAGTCGAATTCCTAAACAACAACGAAATCAAGGAATTAACAAAAGACCCCACCAACAAATTCCAAAAACAAATAAAAAGTGCGCTAAAAGAAACAGAATACATACTGACCAAAGCTGAAAAATCAAAACTAATAAACATGAACCCGAAAATACCGTCATTGAGGGGACAACCAAAAATACACAAAAAGGAATGCCCAATGAGACCAATAGTCAATTGTAGGAATGCCCCTAATTACAAAATCAGCAAAGAGTTACTAAAAATCTTAAAATGCCGTCTTTCCAACGACAAAAACAACTCTGTAAAGAACACAACAGAACTAGTAACAGTATTGAACACCCTACAAATGAAACCTAGCTTCAGGCTAGTATCCTTCGACGTAACTAACATGTACACCAATATTCCGATTATTGAAGCAATCAACACTATCGAAAACAACTTAAAATCCAACAATTCGGTAAAAGAAATTGAAGAGATTGTGAGATTACTGAGGGTCGTTCTCACCCAAAACGTGTTTCAATTCGACAATAAAATATACACACAGAGAGAAGGCCTAGCAATGGGATCGCCACTAAGTGGGTTAATCGCTGACATCTTCATCAATGCACTAGAAAATGCGTTCTTAGAAAAGACTTCAACAAAGGGAATAGTAATATGGAAAAGATACGTAGATGATGTAATTTGCATCTACGATACTGAACTAACAAGCGAAGAAACAATTCTCCAATCCATTAATAGCCTTCACCATTCTATCAAATTCACTAAGGAATCCGAAATAGACCGGAAAATAAATTATCTCGATATAACTATTGAACGTAAAGACAACGACCTTTCATATTCCATATTCCGGAAAGCAACACAAACCTCGCATGCAATCGACAATCAGTCTAATCACCCCAGTACGCACAAACTAGCGGGTTTCAATTCAATGGTGCACAGGGCTTTAAACATACCCATGTCAAAAGACAACTATAATAAGGAAATAAGAACTATTATGCAAATAGCAAAGGAAAACAACTTCTCGCCAAGCAAAATAAATCAAATTATAGCCAAACATAAAAATAAAGATAAAACGATTCCCAAACCGGACAGTAATGAGAAAAAATTTGCGCGTTTCAACTATGTGAATGCGAATACATATAAAATCACTAACCTATTCAAAAAGCAAGGCATAAAGATAGCTTTCACGACGAAAAACACAACCGCTAGGCACCTCCTAAATAGTAATCTAAATAAACGTGACCCGTATTCAAGGTCAGGGGTATATTCTATAACGTGCCAAGACACCGATTGTCAAGCTAATTACATCGGGCAGAGTGGAAGGCGAGTAGACACACGTTATAATGAACATAGAAATGCGATAAGATACGGAACACATTCAGCCGTGTGCGAACATATGTGTGACGCAGGGCATAGCTTTACCAACATAGAGTCGGACCTTAAAATAATCCATCACGAATCGAAAGGCAGAGCTCTTGACATAAAGGAAGCAATCGAGATACACCTAGCCAAACGAAACAATCCCAACAATCTAAATGAACACACGTTCATGGAGAGCTCACCCCTCTTCACGCTACTAAAAAACACACCCTGTCGGAAACAAAACACAATTTAGCGACACAGCCAAGCTAGATAAAAAAATGGGGGGAAATTAGGGGGTTTTTAATAGGTAAATGTTATCTGGATCAGGTGTACGATGTACTTTTCTTCTGCAATAAACCAAGGCCCATATTAGAGGCAGTATTAAAGGTGCCGGGACGTCCTCATAAGACCGTCAACGCTTAGTTCGAATGGGTTATGCTCCACGCGTGGCGAGGACTAATCCACGGTCTTTAATAGTTGTAGATCCACCTCATTCAATAACATACATCTTATCTAGGTTGGCAACACCTCACATAAACACATCGCGATCACTCCCCACAGCACGTAGGGACAGGGGGGGAAGGCAGGGAAAAACCAGTCGTTAAGATAACCACCGCAGTCGACCGCACAGCGGGTTCAAGTGAGCACGGAAACTGCGAATAGCTGTAGTACGGAAGACAATCAGATAAGTAGTTAGCCTAAAATTTTATAGTTTAACCATAGTTTACAGCCATATAATCTCTCTAAAGTACAATCTCCGGATAGCCATCACCATTTAGCATTTCACCTAACATATATACTGCATTTAGCATACACTGACAGTTGCAGTACCAATACTGCAACTAAATAATTGTACATATTGTAAATATTTTCACCTGTATTTCAAACATAGATTTTATAGCCTAAGTGTATTGGATCTGATGATGATCGCTTGACGATCGAAACTGGTCATCCTAGTGTTTTATTAATCTCATGTAATTTATTTCAGGATTAGGGCATAACCCATCTCTTTTGGGTACATTCGTGTTGACCGACTGAAAAGCACTAAACTCTTGTTTACTAAGGCAACACTGAAAATATGGCTTCAAACACCACAATGTTCACGGCTAGTCAGGCAAATCGTGAAGCCAAGAAATTCAAATCACTCAGGCTTAAACTAATGAATTTAGACAAGTCAATTTGGTTCAACAAAAAATGTATAGAACTAAACCTCACCCCTAAATACGTACCAATTAAAACCGTACCGAACACACCAGCCTCGATCATTTCAACTAAACAAGCCAAAGCGCTTTGGATAAAAAACGAATTAAGATTTGCATACAAAAAAAAAAAAAAAAAAAAAAAAAAAATTAACCAACAATTATACGACATTCAATTGCAACTAAGTAATTTCTGGCACGCAGCCCAATGGGACAGCTTCACCGAACACCTACATGACACCATCAAAATCAGAGCAACGAGGAAGCATGAAACGCTAGAAAATAAATTAAGAAAACTAGGAGAAACACAGAACCATCAATCTAACGAACAACACACGAATAACAATGAATTCAATTTCCACAGCAGAGTAAACAACAGAACGAACGTAACCTTTTCTCAAGGTGAAATGAATATGTTAGACAAAGGTTTGAAATACAACTGCACAGACGCACACACGAACCACAATATAAAACAGTTAATCACAGATATTGAGATAGCCAGTCACAAGCTCCCAGCAGAAGACAGGGAATTAACCAAAAATCTCGCCACCAACGAAGCCAAAAAAATCCTCAAACGAGAGGGCGATAGCAATAACATTCAAAACAACAAACAAATCAAAGAAATAAAGTCGTTGAAACAAAAAATAAAAGAACATGACTTAATCATCACAAAAGCAGATAAGGGAAACACTACAGTAATTTTGAACAAAACAGAATACATTGAAAAAACAGTCGAATTCCTAAACAACAACGAAATCAAGGAATTAACAAAAGACCCCACCAACAAATTCCAAAAACAAATAAAAAGTGCGCTAAAAGAAACAGAATACATACTGACCAAAGCTGAAAAATCAAAACTAATAAACATGAACCCGAAAATACCGTCATTGAGGGGACAACCAAAAATACACAAAAAGGAATGCCCAATGAGACCAATAGTCAATTGTAGGAATGCCCCTAATTACAAAATCAGCAAAGAGTTACTAAAAATCTTAAAATGCCGTCTTTCCAACGACAAAAACAACTCTGTAAAGAACACAACAGAACTAGTAACAGTATTGAACACCCTACAAATGAAACCTAGCTTCAGGCTAGTATCCTTCGACGTAACTAACATGTACACCAATATTCCGATTATTGAAGCAATCAACACTATCGAAAACAACTTAAAATCCAACAATTCGGTAAAAGAAATTGAAGAGATTGTGAGATTACTGAGGGTCGTTCTCACCCAAAACGTGTTTCAATTCGACAATAAAATATACACACAGAGAGAAGGCCTAGCAATGGGATCGCCACTAAGTGGGTTAATCGCTGACATCTTCATCAATGCACTAGAAAATGCGTTCTTAGAAAAGACTTCAACAAAGGGAATAGTAATATGGAAAAGATACGTAGATGATGTAATTTGCATCTACGATACTGAACTAACAAGCGAAGAAACAATTCTCCAATCCATTAATAGCCTTCACCATTCTATCAAATTCACTAAGGAATCCGAAATAGACCGGAAAATAAATTATCTCGATATAACTATTGAACGTAAAGACAACGACCTTTCATATTCCATATTCCGGAAAGCAACACAAACCTCGCATGCAATCGACAATCAGTCTAATCACCCCAGTACGCACAAACTAGCGGGTTTCAATTCAATGGTGCACAGGGCTTTAAACATACCCATGTCAAAAGACAACTATAATAAGGAAATAAGAACTATTATGCAAATAGCAAAGGAAAACAACTTCTCGCCAAGCAAAATAAATCAAATTATAGCCAAACATAAAAATAAAGATAAAACGATTCCCAAACCGGACAGTAATGAGAAAAAATTTGCGCGTTTCAACTATGTGAATGCGAATACATATAAAATCACTAACCTATTCAAAAAGCAAGGCATAAAGATAGCTTTCACGACGAAAAACACAACCGCTAGGCACCTCCTAAATAGTAATCTAAATAAACGTGACCCGTATTCAAGGTCAGGGGTATATTCTATAACGTGCCAAGACACCGATTGTCAAGCTAATTACATCGGGCAGAGTGGAAGGCGAGTAGACACACGTTATAATGAACATAGAAATGCGATAAGATACGGAACACATTCAGCCGTGTGCGAACATATGTGTGACGCAGGGCATAGCTTTACCAACATAGAGTCGGACCTTAAAATAATCCATCACGAATCGAAAGGCAGAGCTCTTGACATAAAGGAAGCAATCGAGATACACCTAGCCAAACGAAACAATCCCAACAATCTAAATGAACACACGTTCATGGAGAGCTCACCCCTCTTCACGCTACTAAAAAACACACCCTGTCGGAAACAAAACACAATTTAGCGACACAGCCAAGCTAGATAAAAAAATGGGGGGAAATTAGGGGGTTTTTAATAGGTAAATGTTATCTGGATCAGGTGTACGATGTACTTTTCTTCTGCAATAAACCAAGGCCCATATTAGAGGCAGTATTAAAGGTGCCGGGACGTCCTCATAAGACCGTCAACGCTTAGTTCGAATGGGTTATGCTCCACGCGTGGCGAGGACTAATCCACGGTCTTTAATAGTTGTAGATCCACCTCATTCAATAACATACATCTTATCTAGGTTGGCAACACCTCACATAAACACATCGCGATCACTCCCCACAGCACGTAGGGACAGGGGGGGAAGGCAGGGAAAAACCAGTCGTTAAGATAACCACCGCAGTCGACCGCACAGCGGGTTCAAGTGAGCACGGAAACTGCGAATAGCTGTAGTACGGAAGACAATCAGATAAGTAGTTAGCCTAAAATTTTATAGTTTAACCATAGTTTACAGCCATATAATCTCTCTAAAGTACAATCTCCGGATAGCCATCACCATTTAGCATTTCACCTAACATATATACTGCATTTAGCATACACTGACAGTTGCAGTACCAATACTGCAACTAAATAATTGTACATATTGTAAATATTTTCACCTGTATTTCAAACATAGATTTTATAGCCTAAGTGTATTGGATCTGATGATGATCGCTTGACGATCGAAACTGGTCATCCTAGTGTTTTATTAATCTCATGTAATTTATTTCAGGATTAGGGCATAACCCATCTCTTTTGGGTACATTCGTGTTGACCGACTGAAAAGCACTAAACTCTTGTTTACTAAGGCAACACTGAAAATATGGCTTCAAACACCACAATGAAAACAAAATAGTTACAATCGTACACACAACTACAGTCAACACAGAAACACAAATTGAGCACACACCCGAATTTATGGCGCTGATGACCAATATGTCCCAATCTCTTGAAACAAATTCACGGCAAAAAATAAAGAACAGGAATTGGATCAGATAAATAAGGAATAAGGAAAATAAAATACCTTCACCCTCGATGAATGAGGATGGAGAGAATTTGAAGCAAGATTAGAAAGGGTAAAAGGTAATCCGCTCCAGAAAAAAAAGACCCAGTTCAGGAATTCCTCGGTGTTACCAACTCTCGAGCTCACTACCGGTTAGTCGTTGTGTGGGTAGGCAGCTAAAAACAAACTCTGATCCTGAAGGACCTCTTGCAAAAGACAGGGGATATCGAGGATGAAACCAAGAGGCCATCCACCTCAAATATAAGGTTATCAGATAGGCAAAAGCGTGGCATAATTAAGGTGGGAAAATTAATGACACCGTAGGCCTCCAGTGCCCAAAAACCGTCACCCTAAACAAATTCTTCAATTCTGAAAAACATCTGGAGTTAGAAATAATTACAAAACTGATTTAAGCAACTAAACAACCATACCTAATTGTATTGGTGTGATTATACTAAGTAATTATTTCCTGACCAAGAACAAAAAATAATCAATTGAACGCAAATATTGATTTTTCCAATTAAGGTATCATAATTCGTTCCCCCCCTATCCAGTTGGCATCAATTCATTTATTTTATGGGAAATGTATTGTAACAGTCTATCTCTTGTAGTAAATTTATTGAGATGTAAGTAATATGTACATATAGTTGTACACACAAGTTACCCATCCAGACAATAATTTCAAACAAGATGTTCAGTTAAGAACATATAGCCTACATTCTCCTAAATGCATGGGTATTGTTATAACTCTTTGTCCTTTTCAAGGAGTATAATTGAATGTTGGTTGTAGTAGCTTGTTGAAAAAGAACGTGCTATACGGTTATTAAACATGAATATGAGGTGCCCTTTGCTAGTGCTACCTCTGTACCAAATTTCTTCCGATTCGGTTTGATCGTGTTTGAATTGATAGGGGAATCGATTTGCACACATACATGGCCACCATATGCAAACTATTGGACTGATGGCCATGTAGCTTGGACAAAAAGCGCTTCTCACATAAAGGTACGTTGTTGCAAAATTTGGTAGAGATCAGATGATTAGGTTGGTCGTAATTTGATTTAAGCTTTTTATATTTGGGTGCCACCATTACGTTTCCGTCAATATGGCGGCAATATAAAACGTGACACTGAGGTTCCCTTTGCTAGTGTTACCTCTGTACCTAATTTTGTTTAATTCGGTTTCACCTTGTTTGAATAGATAGGGGGAATCAATTTGTACACAAACATGGCCGCCGTCTGTAAACTATTGGGCTGATGCCCTTTTAGGTTAGTCAAAAGACGTCCAACATATGAACATATGTTGTTACAAAATTTGGTAGAGATCGGATGATTAGGTTAGACGTAATTTGATTTAAGCATTGAACATTTGGATGGCCGCATTACGTTTCCGTCAAGATGGCGGCGAAATACGGTAAAACATTACACTGAGGGGCTCTTTGCTAGTGCTACCACTGTGCCAAATTTCGTTCAATTCAGTTTCACCGTGTTTGAATTGATAGGGGTAATCTATTTGCACACATACATGGCCGCGATCCGCAAAGTATTGGGCTGATGACCTTGTAGTTTGGGCAAAAGATTCTTCATACATGGAGGTATAACGTTGCAAAATTTGGTAGAGATCAAATGATTAGGTGGAATGCCACATCCTGTGGTTCAGATTCCACGTGAAAGGGAGGTCCAGTTGCTTGTGATCATGAAATTAACCATCATATAAAACTACAAGCTTTCTTTATTTGCCTTCTTCTCATTTCCTGCCATTCTTTAGGTGTCGTGCTTCTGAATGGTACGCATCAGATTTTCTCACATTTCATGTACGGTAATAAAATTGCTTTCAAGCTGTCTGCTTGAGATGGATAATAATAACGAATAGGATGGACATTTTCCAAATCTACTTTTACATGTTCTTAATAAATAATTCACAGGACAGTTCTATATCGCTGGCCATAACCGTACAGGATGTTTCTCGCACTCCGTCTATGAAGCACAGAAACACCTTCGGATGGTTGATGGTCGTAATGTCTTAACAACATATTATTACAGTATTAAGGTGTTGGAAGCCATATTTCGATGTTGCCTTAGCAGTAGAATTTTAAAATATTTCAGTCGATCATCACGATTGTGCCCAATTGTAATAAGTGGTTCCCTATTTCTGAGAAAAGAAATCATGAGATTAATACACTTGGATGAATAGTTTCTATCGTTTCGTGATGAAGTCAGCCGCACGTTAACGGACAACACATCACTCAAACAGCTAAGTACACAATCCACAATAACCTGACCATTTAATAACAATCAAATAATCACACTAAGCAAACAGACTTGAAGGTCAATCCCCACTTTCAGAATCTCAACAAAATATAATCACATATCTTGAGTAGTTGAGCTTGTTTAATTACTACTGCAACTAAATAAGTGTCTAGCCTATATTGTAAATATCATAACCCAAACTTATAAACATAGATACTTGTCACGGTGGTGGAGTGGTTATCGTGTCGGATTACTAACCCCAAGCTTGCAGGTTCACTCCGGGCCGTGGTAAGTAATTGCTGAAAGGCGGCAAAAATTACCACAGGCATGTCATACGATGTTGGCATGTTAAATAACCCATTTGAATTCAGTAGCCCGTGTTCATAATGGCAAAATTAATCTCGGGATTTTCCGCCAACACAAAGTTCCTCATTTCTCTACTAGAAAGCGCTGTAGTGTCAGGGAGCTTAAATATCTAACCTGCTTGTCTTTCATAGTGCTTCAAGGAACAACAAAATTCGACATGCAGGCTGCCCTTTGGGTGTCAAATAACAAATCTTGCACGCGGCACCCGAGGCCATACGACATTATTATTATTAGTATTATTATTTTTATTATTATTATTATTATTATTATTATTATTATTATTGTTGTTATTATTATTATTATTATAAACATAGATATAATATCCTGGGATCTGATGATCGCTTGACGATCGGAACGGGTCATCCAAGTGTATTATATTAAACTCATGTAATTTTCTTCAGGGTTAGCGAAACACCCATTACAATTGGGTACAATTTGTGTTGACCGACTGAAAAGAAAAAAACGAAAATTGTAATACACCGTCCCACTAGCCATACGCTTGTATTGTGATTACGTAGATGATTTATCCTACTTCACAAACCCAACGTGTGCGGTATTCAGGTGGCAAAGAAGGCCAAATCTTGCTGACGAATCGGAATCTCTCTATCCTTTTCTAATGTCACGTACAATGACACGAAGGAAGGAAGCGTGTAGTTTTACGTGACCGTTAATAATGCAATCATGAGCCACGAGACCTCTTTTTTTACGTGGAATCCGAACCACTTCGAAAATCTCACATGCATTGACCGGAAACCGAAACCGGACCTCCTTGGTGAATGGCAAACAGATTGACCGCTGCGCCACCATGCCCACGAACTGTTATAATACGGGTCTTTCAGTCTGCGTTCCATAGAAAACACTTCTTGTAATAATGTTAATGTTATTGGTTTTACGTTCCTATTAACTACTCTGGCTTTTAGAAACGTCGCTCCGGGGTGCCGGAATTTCGCCCCGAAGTGGATCTTCAACGTGCCAGTAAATCTACTGATCCGCCTCCTTCACATTCGAGCACCATCAAATAACAGCTGACTGCGCCAGGATTCGATCCCGCAACCATGGGAACAGCAGGCGAGAACGTTTCGGCTGATCCAAGCAGCCAGTGAAACTCATGTTTTCTCCCGTGCCTAACGGTAGTAGGGCATGTGAACCGTGGGGTGTCCTTCTATTTCCACACATTACAACGGCCGCATTATTCAACCCGCAAAATTTGACTGTGATGAGGGGTTTCAGGAATTTCGGGAACCGTTGCTGGCAATAACCATCCTAAGTCTACTTTTCACTCTGTCATCTTGTATTATCTTCATTCAACAACAACAACAACAACAACCCCTGGCACTATACAGCCCATGACGGGCTAAGGCCGACCAAGTGACCACTGCCCAGCAATTTGGCCTGCAGATATTGGGGTGACGCGTGATCAGCGCGTCGGGTCCCCTCGGCCATTAATCTTGGTATTCGTGATCGGGGCGCTGTCTCACTGTCAGACAGCTACTCAATTGTCCTCACGAGGCTGAGTGCACCCCGTTCCAACCCTCACGTCAGTTTTAAAATCCCTGACGGAGCCGGGGAACGAACCCGGGGCCTCCGGGCGAGAGGCAGGCGCGCTACCCCAACACCACGGGGCTTTATCTTCATTCACTCTAGGAAAATGCTATGATGGTATTTTACTTCGAATCTCGGGATATCTACCGAAATTTCCTACCCTAAAGTACAGTTACACACACATCCACAGTCAGCACAGAAACATAGGTTATGAATTGAGTTATACTCCCAAGTAGATGATGAACAAGTTAGCCATTAAAAGGAATCCTCCCTATATAATTCTGCTAAGGTCCCATTCCGGTTTTGTACTGAAAATAGGGTCCTGTTAACACCAACCTACACATATGGGGTACCTACAGGTTCCGCATAACCCCATGTGTGCCTGAAACGCACTCACTTCCTCTTTAAATGGCTCACAATTAAATAAAGACCATAAAAATGTACATTTACAAGGGTAGCACCGTAAACTGGCCAGCCTGCCGCTTGAGCGCAGGGCAGCACGGCGTACTGATAGCTGAAGAGTCTCTCAACAGATGTCTCCGGTGTGTTCTCGCCAAGACTTTCTCTAGGGTTCAATCCTTTGCAAATGTAAAAATTGCTGTAGAGCAAACAATAACCGATGAACTCGTTGTTACATCGAATATTGTCTACAAAGAGGTGCTGTGACAAGTAAAAAACACTGTTCTACATAATTATGTGTGTTCTTCTCAGGTACGTACGCCGTTTAACAACAATAAATACATTTCTTCAATATATGAAACTTCGTTCTCCCACATTCTTCCCTATTACCCATAAACCTACATTCACGTTTCGAAAGCTCGCACGGGCCCACTAGTTGACAATTAAAACCGAATTGTCTTCCTTTGGGTTTTCCCGTCACACTCGTGATCTTTTCTCCTCTTCCTCTCTCTATCAAAGTAATTGTGTGTTAATAGGGGATAGGTGACTTCTATGTTTAATTCATTAAATCTATCATCACGTCCAAATTTTTGTGTGTGTTGGTATGTTACTAAATTATAAGCCGAAGCCCCTTCTCAATAAACAACCCACCAGCATAGCGTAGTGGTATAAGGCATGTTCAACATCTCGACTGGCCAATCTGAGTGTGGTTTATTTCCCGAAAATTACTGGAATATTTCCATGGTTCAAGCGTCGGTGACCTCTCTTAATCTTGCATACACCTATAACCACCAATAACACAGGTTATCAAAATATTTTACATACGTCCCAGTACGAGGGATGGTTACCGTTCTATCCCACGCTCCTAGATAAAACAGCAATACCACCTTCAGTGCTGTAGGTATACGTATTGGAACTCTTGTCTCAAAGGTTCTGGGCTGGATTCCCAGCTCTGGCAAGAGTCTTGAAACGGGACACACTCAGAGCCTCGCAAGGATAACTGAAAATATGTGGGTTCTCTTGCCATGTGTGTTTCAGATAAATGCTATGATTTTAACTCGCGCAAGCCCACGGTCGTCTTCTTCCTAATACCAGCCCCAGCTACATGTAGGCACACTAGAATTAGTTAACAGCAGAGTATACAGACACTCAATAGTATGAAGCTTATAACCACGATACCACAAGACCTTAAATGATTAACTGAATAAAGCAAGGTGCTGTTAGTTGAATTCTCGGAAAAGTACCTTCTAAATACAGAGTATATGTGAGTAATGACTTGGTGCAGCCAATAATGCTGTGCAGTTAATATGTTGGGATTCTTTGGTGTACCACGATGAACAATTGGCAAAGTACCACAACAAGCTCCATGCAAGCTCATTTGCTGTACAAGTTTGGGGCAGATTTTGATTAATTTTGAACAGTGTGGCGCGTAGTTGGTTATTTGATGTGGCTTTTCGCTTGAATGCTTGCGACTGGTATAATTCCAAAATTAACAACCAGTGACGTAAATGGAACTGCTATTGATTCAGATGTACATAGTTGAGGATGTCTAAATAAGTTAGCGTAAATTCCCTTACAGCTTATACCATTACAATTTGAAGATAAGCAGCTTGTGACACGGAATATAAAGTATTCTTTAAAAGGAAAAAGGTCATACTTTAACCATATGAACCGTTTTCTTTGGTCTCGAGGTACATATTGAGATTTGTGTCTCAATGATCCTTGGTTCGATTCCTGACTTTTCTGAGGAAATTAATTTTGGTCTTTGGGTTGAGCAGTGGCTCACTCTACCTTGTGGAAATAACTGAGAAAAGATAGTTTTGTTTCCCAGCTCAGTCATCGTAGCAGAGAGTACATAAATATGTTTGTTAGCTTTCATAAATTATAGATGGCACGCTAATCCAAATCTACAAATGCCAAAATGCATAGTCTAGCTCAGTTTACGTAAATTTTGGGTACTTGAAGTACATGTCAGTTTTTCAGAGAGAAATCCTTCTAACTCCTCACGGAATGATTCGTTCACAGTTAAACCTTGTAAAATGGTTCATTGCTGATATAACCAATCCCTAAGGAACTCCATACGGTTGGTGGATCTTCGTTGCGATAAATGTTAGGAAACTATGTATGGTGATCTCCTTCCGTCTTCAGTCGGCAGCAGGAAATGTACAATTCGCACTACAAAATTGTATTTTTTTAATAAACTAAACCTTCACCGATAGTTGCCACTGTCAGTCAAAGTCAGTAATTTGAATTTCATTAGCAGTTTGTGACCAAATATAAAACAATCTAACTTCTAATATCTCATTCTCGCTTTGCCTGCCATTATAGATTCTTTGTATTAGAACACACTGAACACAGCTGATAGATATAAAGCGTCAGAACATTGAGACATTTAGAGCAGATCTTGTACGGTCTTGCTTACTTTCTTTGTAATTATCAGTCCCTTTCCAGACGAAGGCAATCATGGAATTCCATTAATAAAATTGTATCTGGTGACAGAAGAGACAATGCTCTCTATCTTCGCCCTTTAAACTTCACTTGACGGATATATCACCAGCCGTAAGGATGTGTCGCTTGCCACAGTCGTCTCTCTTCATCTTAATTAATCTTGGAGACGTTTAATGAAATTGAATGCGCCCAGGATGCGACCAGTAGCGACTGTTAATCTGATACGAAGTTTCGCTCTTTCTGTGTGCTAACTTTCAGATCACTGGTTAGATAGTTTGCACTTGACTACTTGGTGGATATTAGATTTTGAGGGGTGACGGTCGTGTCGTCAAGTTGCTCTCCTCTCGCCAAGGCATTTCGGGTTCGATTCATAAGTGGTGGTTGCAATAAATGTACTCCCTCCCCAATCTCTGGCAATCCGAGATTCGGAACGGGGGTAATATATTCTACGTATTGCTACCTATACTTAGCCACATACCACCTCTGGTTGGCTGCGTGGCTCAGAGTTAACGTTCTCGCTTGCTGGGCCCAAAGTTGCAGGTTCGTAACCTGGCGCAGTCAGCTGGCATGTAAATGTGAAAGAGGCGTGTCAGTAGATTTACTAGTTCGTTAAATATCGCCTTCGGGGCAAAATTCCGGCACCCCGGCGTCTCTAAAAGCCAGAGTAGTTAAAAGGGACGTAAAACCAATAGGCTAACATTATTATTTATACCACCTCCATCTCCGTGGCGGGAGATTGCACTGATCCGGGAGTATAATAATACTACAGAACACTCCACACCTCCCTTTTCATGCAGATATCCCATCCATCAGTAAATGAAGGCTTCGTTCTCGCCATTCATCCCTGGAAACTACCAACACGTGAATTGACAAGGATTTTACCTTCGAGAATGCTAGAGACGCGTACATGGCAGGCCTATGTTACGACGGAATAACTCGATATGTCAAATGTATCGTCCAATCCACCTGGATTTGACTTGCCTCGTAAGATCTGGTCGGTGCTTAATGTAGAATAAGAACCCCCACTGTCTGATTTGTTGTGAAGGGTTTTTATTGTGGCGCTAAAAACAGACTGTTCGCCGTATAGTTCAGGAGTGTCCTCTGAGAGCTTTTTTGGGGGGGATACAAAGGCGCTCCTAGTGATGACGGAGAGATCCACAGACAACATTCGTGTCCTGGATATCGGTTTGTAATTTAAAACTAGCTGGAATTATAATTTGTAATTAGTGATGTAGTCATGCGCTAAATAAATACATATTAATTCCTTTAATATGCATGATCACTATGATAATAGTAGTAAATGAACCTTCCGTCAAGATAATACTAGTGGAAAATTATACAAACCGACGGTTTGGAGCGTAGTTTTAGTTGCCAGATGTAGCCAATAGGCTCACTAAATTATCTTCCTTGCTGGAAGGATATACGTCCGTTTACAATAGTGTTATATACTAGTCTGTAGTCCCATCGAGGGAAAAATTATAGTTCACAGTATCGTTTGTAGGATATGCTGGCAGTGCATTGGTCCTATATGGGATGCAAGCAGAGAAAAATCGTTCGTCCGAATAAAAATGCTATTTGGGCTGCATAAAACAATATTATTAAGGGCAGCTGATTCGCCTGGTGTAAGGAAATTATTATGGCTCATGGTCACGAGATCAACGGTTACTTAAAACCACAAGATTTCTTCCTTCCAAAATATCAATATTTCGTGTCTCATTATTGAATAAAAACCCATTTCTTAAAAGTTATATTTTAAATCACGACGACCATCCGTGGTTTCTGCTTGCAGGTTGTACCAATGACGAGTTCATACTTGCAGATAATGTCACTGAATACCTTGATATGGAGATACGTTAATCTTCTCAGAGGAGAGGTTTGTGCTCTCAACTAATAATAGCGAAGCTTTACATTCAAATCTGAAATAAGTAGAGCTTTATCACCTCACTAGTATGAGCAATATTAGAAAGGTACAGAAGGCGGATTTACTCGTTGCCTTTGTCAGTGTACCCTGCCGTATAGTTCAAATTTCTGGACACAATTAGGTATTCTGTCAGAGAGAACATTTCAATCAATCTTCCTTGATGAACTAATTACTTGAAATAAGGTATCGAGTTATCTGTTGAATCTTAATCTGAACCCCACAGTGCACTAATCATGAACATATTGATATATCCCTCCTACGATTTATTACTCTGACATTCAGCCCGTATTCTGAGTAAAACTGACTTCACCTACTATGAGAAGGTCAGTGTAAGCTGCACTCAGTAAAGTAAAAGATTGTAGTAGGTGATAAGATTGAAAATCTGTCAGAAGTTTTGTATTTCATGAAACATATTTCTCCATGACCCGACAAGACATGGTTAACAGCCCAATCACGAGCGATGATGCCACTAACCTTCATGAATTGACATGTACAGTGCATGTTGACCAGAATGTTGACACAGTGTCAAGATTCTGATGTACAGGTTAGTGGAGAGTGAACAATAGGTAAACTCGACGTCATTGGAGGCACTGTTGTCGATACTAAAATTCATGATCAGACATGATACATCATCTACTGTTTGTTTCCAATTCGTAAACATTTCAATATAAACTTTGTTTAGCCCCTTACTTTATTTACATGTTCATCAACATACTTAAAACTTGATATGCGTTGAAAAAGGCTGTCTTCAAAACACTTACTATTTACTTGCCATACAGATTTATTATTATTATTATTGTTGTTTGAGTATTCAGTCTTTTGACTGGTTTGATGCAGCGCTCCATTCCTCCCTGTCCTGGCCTAATAGTTTCATCTCTACATAGCTACCACACCCTACATATGACGCAATCTGTTTAACTTATTCCAACCTTAATCTACCCCTACAGTTCTTGTCCTCGGCCCTTCCTTCCCTACCTACGCTTGCTATTCCTGGGTGTCTTAGTATGTGTCCTACCAACCTATCTCTTCTCTTCATTAGCAGTTGCCAGAAACATCTCTCCTCTCCCACTAGTTTTAGTACCTCTTCGTTTGTAACCCTATCTACCGATCTGATCTTCATCATTCTTCTGTAACACCACATTTCAAACGCTTCAATTCTCCTCTTTTCTGCTGCACCAATAGTCCAAGTTTCACTTCCATAGAGTGCCACGCTCCAGACAGTCTTTCATAAATTACTTCCAAATACCTAAATCTATATTCGATGTCAACAGATTCCTTTTCTGTAGAAATGCTTTCCTTCCCTGAGCTAACCTACTTTTTATATCCTCTTTGCTTCGTCCATCACCGGTTAATTTGCTTCCTAAGTAACAGAAGTCTCCTACTTCCTTTAGTTTTTCACCTGCCAATTTGATGTCCATAGAGGTTTCTGTTATATTTTGGCTGCATTCCAATATTTTTGTTTTACATTTATTAATTTTCATCATGAATTATTTCCTCAAGACGGAGTCCATACCATTCAAAAACCCATTCAAATCCTCTGGCGTGTCGGCCAAGATGACTATGTCATCGGCAAATCTCAGAGTTGAAATTATTTCTCCTTGAATCTTCACTTCCACTTTAAATGTTTCTCCAATTTCCTTCAGTGCTTGCTCAATGTAAAGATTGAAAAGTATGGGTGATAAGTTGCAGCCTTGCCTTACACCTTTCTGAATACCAGCTTCTCTCTCATGTCCTTCAGCTCGAATGACTGCTGTCTGGTTTCTGTATAGATTGTATAGCACCCTCCTATCCCTATACGTTATTATTATTATTATTATTATTATTATTATTATTATTATTATTATTATTATTATTATTATTATTTATATAATAAAGAAAGCTTTCCAGTCGGTCAACACAAATGTTTGGGCCCAATTACATTTGGCGAAAAAACAAGTATTTATGTGCCCTAACGTGAAACCCACTACATAAGATAGGAATCTCTGTTTCGCGGGCTTATAGGCCGTGTTCTAAGGACATTTGTCGTCCTGACGTTTCGCTGAAGACTGCGTTCAGCATGTTCACAGGTTAAATTAAGCGAGGTAAAACAAGTAAACAGAAGATATATAAATAGTCAACAACCCACACATAGAGGCTACCATAGCAACGGCGTACCACATAAAAGTAATGCATCAAGAACAGGGCTGCTCTTCTGTTGCATCTTCTCATCTACGACGGAGGAAGCAGAACGTGTGAACAGAGCTTGCCTACCAGTCCTTAATCCCCTCAAGCCTGCCCTCATTGACGTCTTTATTAGAACTAGGCAACACTAAAGAATAGCTTCTATCACATCAATTATCACTGTATTTACAGGCAAATTGACCACATAGGATCACGCTACAACTTTATTCCTCTTTGCTCGTGCCCATTACTCCTTCATGTCTGCTTCCGTTCTTCTCCTGTCCTGGCTATTCCAGTCCTCTTAGTTATTTCTGTAGCTCAAACCTCTTCTAAATTTTTTCACTATGTTCCTAAATGTATTTCTGTTTAATCTTTCAGAAGTTGAACCTTTCCTTATCCTTCTCTGTTTCCTTAATCCATGCTGTAGTGCTCATTTTTTCTCTTGAAGTAACCAAATATCTGTTTGGTAAGTCTATTGTCGTTCATTAAGTATATACGTATTTTCAAAATAGCCAGGTTGAATATGGGTTCCAATACTGTCAGCTACCTTCTAGATAGTTCTTATAATCTTTTCATGTTAACTACTGAACATTTTAAGATGGTATCTTTATCACTGCCCCATGGCAACTTTATTTTCAGTTTGTTGCTTATTCCAGCCTTATGTATAAACCCTGTAGGAATTGCAATGACCAACATGTTCTATTGTTTTACCTATCAAAGGCAGAAGATGAGTCCACTTACAGTGGATCAAGGAATCACCCATTGCAAAGTCTGGAGGTGAAGCCAAACGCAGAGGAAAAACGGTTTCGAAACCTTAATATAGGAACAAATGTATGTCTTTAAGAAAATGTAGGAGCATAATAATCAGTTCATACTTTAAGTACTTCACGTCAATGGTGCATAGCCAGTTCCATGATGAGAGTCATAACTAGTCTACCACGTTGTATAGTGGCTAGCATTCTTGGCTGTGACTGCGGAGGCCTGGGTTTGATTCCCGGCTCTGCCAAGACATTTAAGTCTGGTCTGAGGGCTGGAAAGGGGTGCTCTCAGCTTCGTGAAGCAAATCTGAGAATAGGAGGGTTCAATTCATACCTCAGCCATCCTGTAGGTGGTTTTGACTTCTACTCCAGGCAAATGCCGAGATGGTACATAATTAAAGGCCACGGTCGTTCCCTACCCAAATCCTACCTCAACTATAGTACAGACATCGCAGTTGCACAGATTATCAGGCAAATACTTCACACTCCCGAGTACATGGGGATACATGACTACGATGTCGCAAATCCTATAAGGAATCAACAATGAAAGTCATGAGTAGAATACAATCATACCTCACTGTTTGAGAGGCTTCGATTCCGGTCATAGACGACGACTTACATTTGCCTAGTCCAAAATACGCTCTTTCAATTCAGCCAGACATTTAAAAGGTAAGAGAGTCTATTCAGTCTGTAATAATGATAATAATAATAATAATAATAATAATAATAATAATAATAATAATAATATCGTATGGCCTCGGGTACTGGGTGCAAGCTTTGTAATTTGACACCCGAGGGTAGCTTGCATGTCGAATTTCGTTGTTCCTTGAATCACTATGAAAGTCAAGGAGGTTAGATATCTTTTCTCCTTAAACACTATAGCGCTTTCTAGTAGAGAAATGAGGAACTTTGTGTTGGCGGAAACTCCCGAGATTAATTTTGCCATTATGAACTCGGCCTACTGAATTCAAATGGGTTCTTTGACATATCAACATCGTATGACATCCGTGTCGTATTTTGCCGCCTTTCAAAAATCACTTACCACGGCCAGGAGCGAACCTGCAATCTTGGGGTTGGTAGACCGACACGCTATCCACTCACCCTCCGTGGTAATCATTCATTCTGTAATAATTCAGGAATAAAGGGAGAAATAAAGAAGGAAACTGAAAGAAAGAAACGAATAAATGTACATGTCTAGGTACGAGTGTAGTTTCGAAGGCAGAGAGGTATTTAGGCAGTCTGTTAGGTACGCTGATAGGCAGGCAAGTAGGTCAGTTGGTCGGTATAGGAAGGAAGACAGGTGCAGTGAATAGGAATGAAGGTAGGAGGGAAGGTGAAAAGGAAGGAAGGAAGGATCCTTTCAGTTTCTAAAATAACCGGCCACGTGTTGGGGGTAAAAGTCTCTGTTAACTTAATGTATTAGTTTAGGAGATGTGAATTCAACCCCGAAACCATATCCTAAACTGTTGTTCTTTCTGTAGCGAGTGCAATGTTTTAAGTGTGGAACGAAAAGAGGTTAAAGGTAAGGCAGTGGAACGGCGTTGGTACTTCCGGGCTGAATGGCCAGCCGCTATTCTGTGAGAACAAAAGCGGGAGACGTCAAGTGTTCGCCTGTGGTTATCCTACCGTCTTTATTGCTGACGACATTAAACATTCACAGTTCCCCAGACATGGGAGCTCAGGACTTACTTATTCTCTCATAGAGCCACCGTACTATGAGCTGACAACGAGTGTTTCTCTGTTGATTCTACAAGGAGACTCTGTAAGAATCTTAGATGCCAATTGTAAAAAGCAGCTATTAGTTCTTCAAAATACATAGAATCACTAACTTTGTGGGGTTTGAAGCCATTTTTCAGTGTTGCCTAAGTACACAAAAGTTTGGTGCTTTTCAGTCGGTCAACACGAATGTACCCAAAAAGAGCTGGGTTATGCCCTAATCCTGAAATAAATTACATGGGATTAATAAATACACTAGGATGACCAGTTTCGATCGTCAAGCGATCATCATCAGATCCATTACACTTAGGCTATAACATCTATGTTTGAGAATACAGGTGAAAAATATTTACAATATGTACAATTATTTAGTTGCAGTATTGGTAATGCAACTGTCGGTGTATGCTAAATGTAGTATATCTAATGTTAGGTGAAATGCTAAAATGGTGATAGAAATCCGGAGTTTGTCTGTTTGGGGTGATTATACAGTATGGTTGTAAAAAATCAACTATGGTTTTACTGTAATAATACAGGCTGATACTTATCCGTTTGTCTTCCTGGCTGGAGCTTCGACCAGTTTCGTGTTCACTCTAGCTCCAGTTGTGGTCGAATCACTAACTATAACGAGAAAACTGTGCTTTTTAAATAGGAAGCTGATTCTCATTGAAATGCCTGTGGAGCGTGATCATATCTAATGCTCGCAGCTGCTGATTGTTACTAACTAGTGAACCCATGTGCCATAGGGTCCATGGAGGTCGAATCCATGTATTTGGGGAAGAAATGAAAGAAACGTACAGTTTCTAATGTAACTTAGAGAAAGATCAAGCTAGGATGCTAGCCTAATATGGTGCAAGAGGCGAGGACCAGGTGTTCGAGAGATGAGATCACCCCTCTTGACATTCAGAAGGGAGCTAGTCATGAGTATTAATAACCGAGTGGAAATTTCCCACAGTTAGACAAGGAAGCCTGATTCGTAAATCGAGCTGAGCTTGCTGGAAAACGACAACACTGCTTATGCGCCAGAAGAGGAATAATTAAATTTAACCCGTTTACGAGTATAAAAATAAGTAAACAAGTACAGTACGGTGAATCATTTCGAATGAGAGATTTTTGTGTAAAGAAAAACCCTTTAATAATTGCACAGGAGAAAACTGCAAACGCAAGTATACGTCATCGGGAAATTACCAAGGCTGGTGTAGAGGGGAGAGTACAAAAGAACAGCAACTCCCACACAATTGAGGACGAGAAATTAATTAATATCTCCGAATTGCACGATCGATTCTTATGTGCAATGAGATTATTTAACATTGAGAAGACGAGCTTTCGGCAGGTATAATTTTTATAATTGTGCCACCATTATTTTAGAAGTTGGCCACAGAAAGGGCTAGAGTCTTATCTTTTTGTAGCGAAAAGGTATAAAACTCCTGGCCTCACCAAGCCAAATATGCAGTCTCGAACAGCCCGAGGGGGCGTTGCTACGCATCACGCCATATCAGTCCGTCCAGGGGGACGCGACGCTGGAGCATCAACAGTATATGCAGTTCTGAACAGCCCGAGGGGGTGTTGCTACGCATCAGTACAAGCAGGTCCAAATAGCCCAGGGGAGCGTTGCTACGCATCAGTATTCAGACAGCCGTGTGGGGCGTCACTCTGCGTCACATCGAAGACAGTTACTAGTACTCCTTGAGGGGAGAAACGCTGTATTACACCGCAGAAGTAATATCCGATAGCCATAGGCGTCGCAGTATTAACAACTTGCTTGCCTCCATAAGGAGTGGTAAAGAAGAAATTTAAAGTATCGCCGTGTTGAAAGATTAGGAAAATCCTAGTTACAGGATTTAGGTCCGGCAGTACACAAGTTTATAGTGAAAAGTTCGTAAGATATAGTTAGAGCAGGCTGCGAACGTTGGATTTAAGGCGATAGGTCGTTAAATAGACGAACGAATATATCATAACGTACGGAAGTACCGTAACAGAAAGATAAACAGTTATCTAAATTAAAGAACCCAAAAAGGGAAGAACAGAGTAAGGTTCGTAACGTATTTCAGAAACGTAGGATTGCTAGAACCGATCTAATAAAGAAGAACGGAGACTATAGACAGTATCTCCAGAGAACAGACGAACTATTCTAAAGCACTAGACTCGAGAAGTACTAGCTGCTATAAAATAAATCCATAGGTCATCGATAGGTTATCGAGGAGACCTCGATCCGAATAGACTTTCGCTAGGATCGATAAACCAGATATACAAAGAAGCCGTTCAAGCTAGATAAATAGCCGGTCATCCAGAATAGGATTAGAAGAATTAGGATTCCAGGGAACAGTAGATGTTTCGAGACTTTCGTATTCTGCAGGATAGGAAGCCGACATTGAATAAATTTCACCCTTGGAAACGGGAAATTAAGAGGTCACGTGTGGTAGGCTAAGAAATACGGCCTAGTGATCAAGAATTGTGAAGTGTAAATTTATCAAGATTGTGTGTTAAATTAATATTTTTTAGTGTTTATTGTGTGTTCTAAAGGGACACACCAGTGTATAAAAATGTCGTCAATGTTAAGTGTCTTAAATATGTGTCAAGAAGTGTTTGTACATAAGATGAATTTCTATAATATGGAGTAAAATTTCAAAGTGGGCCAAAATGAAACACCGCACAAGAATAAAGATCATGGGACGACCTTAAAACACATGTGAGTAATGAATTTCATTCTATTTTGGTGTCAGGAAATGATTGTGTACAAATCCACCGGAGTTTTTGAGTAAAAGGGATGTGTTTTTAATAAATAAATACTGAATAAACAAGAACGCGGTCTGAACAAAAATAGAAATTTGAGAAATTATAAATAATTATGTAAAGAATAAATCCCGTAGAGGAAATATGTGAATAAAATGTTAATGTATTTGACAAATGTCATAAGAGCAAGCGAAATATTAGTAATTATCATGAAAGATATTTAAATAAAGTAAATTTGAGATATGAAAGAAATAGCTTTTGAGCTTGTGTAAAGAATAACGATATGAAATAATAATAATAATAACCCAGTAAGGAAACATTAAATAAAGATCAAATTAATTGATGTGAATAAAAGAGCGTTAGAGCCTTAATAAAAAGTATAGACATGATGTTTAAATGCATGTTCTTGAAAGAGAGAAAGTTATTGCAAAAGGAAAGAATAATATAAAAATTGAAATGTGTATCAATGGTTAATATGATATTATCAGTTCTTTGGATGACGCAAGGCTTAAAATGTATAGCGCAAAAGGAGCGCAATTAAAGTAAAATGTCACGCTAGGAACGCGTAAAAGTTAATGTACTTGGTGAATTATTTATGAGAGGTAGTTGATTGTCGCGAATTGAGATTAGGTATAAGTCCTCTATTTGTGACGTAGTATCACGAGGCATTGTGTATGTATTGAAAGGGAGCAAATGTATGGTATCGAGCGTAGGTCTATTAGCTGTTGGCTGACCCTAAATCGCATTTTGTATAGTCCTCTATAAGGGAAAGGTTCCCGAGGCATGTGAAGAGATTCGAACTCAGAATCCTCTTATTTTGAAAGTCCCTTTATTATTCGTCGTTAATTGCTCTTCCACAATCAATGAGGACCTTTCATAATTAATAAACGCCAAGATTACGAATGTGGTTTATAAGCCCAATAATATTGCTGATTGTTCACGCAGAAAAAAAGGCCAGGTCTCCACAAAGAACTGAGAATGGAAAGTTTGTGTTTTGTAAAGCATTTAAAGAGGGCTCTAGCTCGGGCCAGACGGGAAGGAGCCCGCATAGTCATAAATAACTATTATGTTTCACGGCCAGACCCTCGGAGTAGGAGGGGTGTCTGGAGGTCGTTTTGTAAAGAGTAATGAATACACCAGGAGTGTTTAAAGTTGTTAACGACCAGGGCGTTGAACCGAGGTCCTTGTAGATTGATATTTCCGCTTGCCTGTTCAGATCGTAGTTTTCTTATGTGACAATGGTCTTATAAGACGTAAGAGATAAATAACAATCCCAATTGTAATGTTGTATGGAAGTAGGATTCCACGAGTTAATTGAAGACAACTAGGTTTCGGGAGTAACTATAGTTTTTTGACTGTGTCAAGTATCTTCATACTCTGGAGTACACAAGTAATTTCCTGATTACCTAATGTATTTGTGAAACTAGAGAGAGATGATAACAGCTGAAAGTGTGTGAACATGCCCAAAAATATTGAGTTAGATAATTAACATAGAATTTTAAAATGTAATGATACATTTGTTTTTGAGGATTAAGAAAATATAAAAAGTAGTATTTGAGGTGTACAAAGAATGACACCACTATTATCTAAAGCATGGAGCCAAAGAGCTCGGAGTTATATGAAACTTACAGCTGATGCTTTATGGAAGTAAAAATAAGTAGGAATTGTTGGTTTATGTGGAAACCATATGTTTTAATACAATATTTGTTTTATTATATTGTGATTCCTTGTTCATTTGGAACAAGTAGATGATTATGGGTCAGTAATTAAATTGTTAAAGTGTTTGTAGCGCCATTAATTTCATTAATTAAATGTGTTAAAAATAGGAGTTAATTTTGTTGTTATTTTTGAAAGTGTATCCTCTAATTAATCCAAAATATGTGAGTCACAGAGTGGGGGAACTTACCGCTGCCCCGAAATTTCCGAATTGAGCTACGCTGGTATACTGTGATTGGCATATTTCTTGCTAAAAGGGCACACTAGCCTACAAGCTACTTCTGTAAGCTAACCTGAAGCAGAAGGAAAATGAACAGGAGTTTAAAAATCATTCATAGTTTAATTCATTTTAACCGTAGACTGATCTGTCTTTCAGCTTTCAGTATAGTCTGCAAGAGTGTGCGTGGCACATTTATGATCTCATATGAGCAGTTAAGGACTGATGCCTGCTCTCACATGTCAGTTATTAAACACTGAGTCTTAACTACGCTCCATTGTTCTACATTTGCTTTTCTTAAATGCCATAGCTAAGTGAATTAGTATCTTATGAAATATGTACTCTTCCATCCACATCACTTGGCCCCACCAGATAAGCCGCCTCATACGAACAGACTACTTGAACATGCTTATTCCTTACTTACGCTACATCTGCGCATTCCCTCTTGCCATTGCTCCTATCTGTTTGTCCCTGTTACTCCAAGCGTATGAGTCACAGATCATCTACCCAATGAGATCTCATACTAGTAAAGCTATTCGGAATGAATAAGGGGTGCCGTAAGCTTTGTTTCGAAACTTCCTTATTGAAGAACGCAGTAGATCATTGAAATGTAAGGTTTTGAAACTGTTTTTTCAGTGTTGCCTGTAAAACTATCTGTCATAAATGGGCAAGTATCTGTAGACCGACTGAAGAGTTACAACTGATACATCAATTGTCAATTAAATCTGTTTTGAAATAAATCACGAGTTTAAGTAAAATTGGCATCGGATTGAATCTATTATTGTTAAACAGTAACCAGATCCTATTTTTTTTACAGTGACCTGTAAGAGAGATGTCTATTGTCTCTCAGTCATCAGTAGTGAAACAAAAGACATTTAGCCTACAATGTCAAACAATAATTCACAGTGAAATAGTCACGGCCACTTACTTCATATCATACTAGTGAGAGCTATTGTTAATTCCTGATTTATTCTTAATGCTTCCAGTTCCTTGGATTTTCTTTTGACCAATCAAACAGGAGCTTGGACCGCGCTAGCAATGGGGATTATACTAAAGTAAGATGTACGACGAGATAGAGATTATTAATCGTACACGTTTTCTCGGTTACTTGTAAGAGAGATGCCATTTATTGTATATCAGTCACCAGATGTTAAAAGACCTGGGCATATCAAGATATACGACTCGGAATGCTGAAACGTTTTTCCTTCCTTTCAAAATTCTGGCTTAAGCGACAGAGGTTCTAAACCACTTACTATAACTGATCCACCAAGGCAGTTAATAACATATTAAAAAGCAAGTGTAAGTTATAGAATTAATGTTTCTTTCTGGGATCCATCGTTCAAGGATATCCTGATTTATAATTAAGCTCAGATGTTCCCATTTGTCGAATGTAATGGGGCCATTGCCAGAATAAATGTTCACTTTCTTGTGAGTTAAATCTAATTCTGAGAAAGTTAACGGGCCTTGCTCAAGACACCATTACTTATGGCCAGGAAATTCGTTTATAATAAAGCGTGTTTTTCTTTAGTCTGGCCTGCAATATTTGGCAAGTGAACAAATTGAGAACCCCTAGTAGGATGACATTGACAAATTGTCATTTGTTCCCTCCCCCGCGTTATCGCAGCACGTGCATCGGCTATAGCACGGGACAACGTTCAACAGATTCATTTGTTAAGTCTTCCTGTCTTCTTACCAATATTCAATCAAGGAAATACGCCTGTCAACATCAAGATCTTTAATAGCTTCTGTTGTCATTTCTTTGACAAATATTTTCAATTTACTTAATAGTTTGAGTGATGTTTTAATTTAATGGATTGAACGTTACGAATATAAACTCCATCGCAGAAGAAAGAAGAGATACTCTCTCCCTCAGTTATTGAAAAGGAAAGTCTTTGTTACTTAATTCAGAGGTTTAGGACATCTTGATCATGAGTTATGTATATATGGGTGTGATGATGGTGATTATGATGCTTTAAGTGTTGATGTTGTTTTAAGGGGCCTGAATCTGGATTATCGACCCTTAATTGTTTGGACAGTAAAAGGGAAATGGAAACTGTAACTAGAACTTACTACAAACTTACAACTAAAACTAGCTACTGACTAACATATTGTAAACCCCGTGGTGTAGCTGTTAGCATTCTTGGCTGTCACCCAGAAGGTCAGGGTTCGATTCCCGGATCTGCCACGGAATTTCAATTTTGGTCTGAGGACTGGAACGGGGAACACTCAGACTCGTGAAGGAAAACTGAGAAGAAGAAGAAGAAGAAGAGGGTTCGATTCCCATCTGAGTCATCTAGAAAGTGGTTTGCAGTGGTTTCCCACTCCTAGTGCAAGTAAATGCAGAGGTGGTTGCTAACTGAAGACAACGGCCGCCTTCTTCCCAATCCTCAACTTAATTACAAATACACACACGAATACAGCTATCACAATAACACAGGTTATAAGACCAATTCCACACACACAACTACACAGGGCTACAAAACTATGATGTCGCTAAGCCCCTAACCAATTAACAACAACAAATTTACATACTAAGAATTTTAAAAAAATGGAAAGATATAAAACACTGGAGGAAGAGAAATGCCTTCAAACCTCAAATAATGAGAATTTAGTGACTTGGAAAGAAGGAGAGCCATGAAAGGTAGATAGGAAAGGAGGGGATGTGAGGGTATTCGCCACAGACATTGGGAAAAGGGGAAAAAAGAGACCCAGCTTTGGAATCATTCGGGATCGCCAACTTCTGTACTCACAAGCCATGAGCCTTTGAGGGTCTACCATCATCCAGAGTGCACCAGAAATGGTGCGACTATACACGTGCTACCTCCTTAAGGGCTTTGTGAAGAAGGCAGGAGATACAAGGGGAAAACAATAGGTCAGACCCCTCGAAGAACGAGACATCAGGAAAGATGAGACAAGGGCCAAGTATGGCGGGAAAATGAATGACTTCCTTCCTACGCCTCGGATACCCTAATACCGCCGGGGTCGGAAGAGAACAAGTGATGACCAATGGACGTCAACAGGATTGATGACAAGGAGAATCCGGCACAAATTAGTGAAAGCTAGAGTCCCGTAGTCTTCAACCTACGTCTCACTCGTTGTGACCCCCTGGGGGAGTTTGGGAGTGAATGGGATTTGACTGATGGCCATATGGCATCACAAGGGCAAGTTTATACGTAGATGTACGTGTCTTCTAACTTCGACATTTTAATAAGCTGTTTACTGTTGTTCATTCATGTAAGGGGCTTGTAACATCTTGGTCTTCAGTACCGTATAGTTAGGCATCTGATAACCTGTGTTTCTGTGATGACTGTAACAGTGTGTGCATCTGTTGTAGGTACAGGGACGGGGTATGTGCTCCAGGACTTGAAATAAGGAAGTATCCCGGTATTTGCTTGCAGTGAGTGCGGAATAACGCACTCAGGATAGTCGCTGGCCCAGCCTAGATTCAAAACTCCTTCCTGCAGCTCCGCTCTTGCGATCGAGGTGCTCAGATACACTAGAGGATACGATTATAAACCAGGAAACCTCCATTTCTTTGATGAATTCTAATGATGGAGCATGGATTTTTACTTCGAAAATCACGCATGCATCAACCAGGAATCGAACCTGGTCCACCGTAGTAAGAGGCAAATAGTTTGACCACAACGCCATCACGCCTCTCTAAAACATGATATCTGCTACTTTTGAAAGCTCTCGAAAAGATTGAATAGTAGTCAGATACGCCCTAACGATACCTCAGAGTGAATGGATGGCAGTGGTAAGGGTTAAGATTTTAAACCCAGACCCCCACAGACTGCGGCCATGCAGTCTTAACTATGGCAGTGGGTTTAAAAAAGAACTGAAGCGCACTGTATTGAAAGCACGTGGGTTGATCACACAAAATTGCTTGGCTCATTACCAGTTGCCCGCGTGCTCGCCATTATATAGTGAGATGACATCATAGGAAATAGACTGTTATCTTGGGCAGGACAGCTAATTTATAAGTGTACATGTACGAAATATATATTACTGGACCACGATTTTCTGCATTATACTGAGCATTTGTGGTATAAAATATAACATATCACCGGCCAATATGTAGCCCAATATGTTCGCTAATGGCATGTAATCCTCTTACAGCAAGGCACTAAAGAATGCTTAACTCGCTTCGTTCACAAATATATTTCAGGAGCACCTAGTGCCCTCAAACGCTCATGCGTTGTAATTGTTTCAATCCCACCTGTTTGGCGAAGGTAGCTGTGGTGATCTTCTCCTATGTTGTATCCCGGCACATTCTGTTCACATTCAAGACTCAATAAATTCGTACGAAGGTCAGAGTCCAATCATGACGTATTATTACTATTATTATTATCAAGGTAAGAGCGTGTAAACTTGGGCAATTTTCATGAAACCCAGTCTTGCGGCGAAGTTCTTCCCAAAACCTCTTCTTTTGTTCGTCCGTCCACTTTTTTCCTGGCATCTTGGATAGCAGTTCTTTATCAAATTTATAATTCATTATGGTTTTTCTAAATTATTATTTTTGTTATTATTATTATTATTGTTATTGTTATTGTTATTGTTATTAATACTCTTATTATTATTATGATCATAAGTAGTATTATTATTGTAATTATTATTATTATATGTAATACGTTTGACCCTCTGAGGAGCACGTAAAATCATTAGTTAACATTCATCTTCTTGTACTCCTTATCTACCCAACACTTCCTCATCCGTTCGATATGTAGGTACCTTTCTTACATCTCGTATCCATGCATCTTTGAGTTCAAATTCGTTGTCGTCGGGAACTTGGGTGGAAACTAATGTGAGTTTCAATATTGATTTATGTGAGGTACGCTAGCCAGAGTACTTTGGTTTGTCGGGTTCCGTTGATTATAAGAAAGATTTTCTAAGTCAATCGAGAGTGTACATTTGTGCTCTATGAGGGTAAACGCGTATTATCGTGCGAGTGAGATGAATCGTCCAGTCAGTGAATGCAGTTCTTCAGAGCCTTTCCTCATCCAGATGCCGTCTTGAAACTTTGCTCCAAATATTTCCTCTCTATCTGCCGTTCTATCTTCTCAATGTCTGATATTGTTATTATAACTATTCTTCTTCTGTCGATTTTGGCCTACTGTGGGCTGCGGTAAACAATCGGTCGACTTGCCAATCTCTTTTTCTCCTTCCAGAATTTATTCATACGCTCGCTAAGTCTCCTGGGGTAGCGGTTAATTTTTTGCCTGCAATCCCGGACGGCCATGTTCGATTCCCAGCTCTGCCTTGGTCTGACGGCTGTAACGGTATACACAGAACCTAGTGAGGCAAAATTGAGAAGAGGTGGGTTGGTTATGCCAACTCAGTCATCCTGGATGTGGTTTTCCATTGTTTCATTTCTACTCCAGGCAAATGCCGGGATGCTTCCTAACTTAAGGCCACGGCCGATTCCTTTTCAATCCACACCTGAATTAGAAATACAAACACTAAATGGATTAATATGAATGAAACTTGCTGATAACACTGGTTATCACACAAAAGTTCACACTCTCTCAAGCAAACGGGGCTTAATAACTAAGGTCCCTACCGGCCGCGGCGGCCGAGAGCACAAACGTGCTACTTTGTGTCTCGCTAGAATCGGGAGAGCGTGGGCTCGAATCCCACCTCGGCCTTCCTTAAAATGGTTTTTCGTGGTTTCCCATTTTCACTACCACGCAAATGCCGGGACGGCTCCTTTCAATAGGTCCTTGGCCGATTTCCTTGCATAATCCCTTCCCTGACCCGTCCTGAAAAGAAAAATACATGGTCATTGGCTGCATTAATAAAATTATAACTACGGTCTCCAATCTCCTCGAACGAAACAAATATAATAACAAGTATTACATCACCTTCTTTTTAGAGTATTCCCGTTTCTTGAAAGCTGGAAATGAGTTTTCTGTCGGACGAATGGTTCTTACGGACGGATGCCCTTCCCTTCTTTAACTGATGGAGTTAAAGAGAGATTAAATGGATTAATATGAATGAAACTTGCTGAGAAAATGATAAACCATGGTAACCCATTTCAAGGACGGCCTAAAATAATGTTTGAAAACACTAGTCTTCTGAATCGGAGATAACCTGGCAAGCTCCTCCGTCCACTAGGAATATAGTTTACAATATTGAGACCTGTGCATCATTACAAAGATTAAATGAATTATTAAGACGTCACAAATACTTAGTTCCCGAGCCATAAGATTCAACAAACTGAAGTTAACGCCCTAAACATCCTAGGATCCGACGAAGAATCGAACCCCGGACCGTTCAGATCGATTTGTACTTCCTCGACGGGCAATGGTGAGATGACCTTAAATGTTATGTTGGGCCAGATAACCAGTTCATAACTCTGGGTGTGCGTGACCTATTCGGGTTGACGATAATTTTGTGAGTTATCTATGGCAATTTCAGCTTAAAATATAAAATTCCTGCGGGTAATTTAAACGCGGCAGCCCAATATGTTCACTAATGGCACTTCATTCCCTTACACTAGGGAGCCAAAGAATGCGTAACCAATTCTGTTCACCCATTTATTTTAAGAGCAGTTAATGATGTGAACTCGCTTATCGCCGCTTGCGGACGAATTAAGCTCAAGTTATGTTTGTCATTAATGGCTTTGGACAACCACATCTGATGTGACTTAGACGCCAGTGACATTGCAAACGAACTTCTGCCAATTTCATTCCCAATACCAACTGCCTCGATATATTAAGAGCTGAGTGTCGACTTCTTGATCTTAGGGCCAGGCTTTCAATTCCAGATGGAGGTAATCGGAATTTTGATTTGAGATAATCAATATTAAGCATGAACTTTTACTGTTAATTTGGTGACCATCTGAAAAAATCAATCTCACAATGGGACATCACTATACCGAACTTTGCATATAAGTCGGCCAGGTCCCATGAAAAACATCTGTGATTATATTTCAACTCCATATTTATTTATTTTATAATAGAAAGCCTAATTAATGATCCGCCAATCAATACAAATTCCATTCAAATTTGAGTACAAGTATCAATCCAACATTACCAGCACGGAATGATTTGATCCGTACGAAGTACATAAACTTATCATGAAGCATTGCAAACGACTACAACGAAAATAGGCCGGCAATTGTGGCTTTAGATTTTGTATATGTCGAGAATGGAAGTCTTAATTCCATCTGTCAGTATTTCCAACTTCTCAACTAACCACAACGGCTCCATTGAGCTGCTTCTCCAGAGTCGTTTTGAAAATTATGCTTAAATAATTGGAAAATTTATTTAACCAATTTAAATTGATTCTACTATTTTACATCTTACACAAATAATTATCCATTATATTTTAAACTAGCAGAAGTACCCATTCCTGGAACGGTCTTCGGTATTAATAACCAGATGTTATCAATTGAGCTACTGTTGCAATGTTTAGGGGCTTGGAACCTGCTTGATGGCAAAGAAAAATTGTTAGTTAAAATGTGCACTCAAACTAAATGTAGCCTACCTAATGTGTTCTTCCTAGCGTGAAAATAAAATTGAAAGCCTCGTAGACGAATCGCAATACACGTCATATACGAACTGACCCTAACCGTTGTGTAAAGTGCCCAACTACAGGAAGACACCTTTTATAAATTATAAAGGCTTGTGGTGCATGAAAATTCAGTTTCTTTAGCCTCCAATGGTCCAAATTCCTAAAATCAGCAAAAAACAGTCTACTATTTCAAATCAGGAATTTTTGAAAATAATGTTGCTGTTTGGAGAAATAATATAACTTCTGTACGACATAACGCACGTGTAGGCCTAAGTCATGTGAAAAAAATCTAGGGTAATCCATGAACCCCTTAAGCGCATTGATGAATTTTACACTTTTAGTTGGTTCCGTGATAACCTTATAGCCATTTTCAACCTTTCACAGAAAGGTAATAAATGGAGTGGCATTACTTATTCCAGAAATAGATGGAAAGTTGGATGCCACCTCTTGAGATACTGTTGTCATGGTTAGTGGCTTGCATTCCTTCTTTAGTTTATTAAATGAAATTAGTTTTCTGGGAATATCTAAGAAAATGTTGGGTTTAGAGCCTTAAAATATAGTTTTCGGGGACCCTTTACGGCTCTTGAGGGGCTCCGAGTTTTGTTTCTGACACCAAGGATTTGAAAATGAGCTTTGTCTCGTCGTTGTACGCCATAATAATGCTAATAATTAAAAGAATAATACTAATATAACAATATAGGGATAGGTATATAATAGACCTTCCGTACCATACCCGCACGTGTAAATCGCGTTAAAAATTTCTAGAGTACCCCTTGACCCCTTAAGGGCATTGTATGTATTGATGAATATTTCAGCTTAATTTGGATCCGTTATAACCTTACTGTCGTTTGCAAACCTTCGCAGTAATGTAGTAAATGGAATTGCATTGCGTCTTACAGAAATAGATGGACTTCTGAGATTCTGTTGCATTGTTACCGGCATGCATTCCTTCATTAATTTATTAAGTCAAATTAGTTTTTTGGGAATATCTCAAAAACTGTTGGATTTAGGGCCTTAAAATGTGGTTTTCGGGGTCCTTTTATGGCCCCCGAGTTTCGTTTCTCACATTGAGGGGCTGAAAATGAGCTTTGTCTCACCCTTCTACGCTTATTTCAGCATGTATTTTAAGGGGGTAGGCCCCCTGTTATGAGAGGTACGGAGAAGAGTTACATCAATGATTAGTGTCGTGCCTCTGATGGATATCTGTATCAAATTTTACGTTAATCCACCCAGCCGTTCTCGAGTTATAAGGACACAAAAAATTGTCCACAGACAGACAGACAAAAAAAAATTTTTGCGAGCATCCGTCACAAAACAGTCTGAAACGGGCAAATATGTCAAATTTCCATGGAAATGCAGGAAAAAAGACAAACATTCATTTTTATATAATAGAGAAGGGATATAATAGACCTTCCGTACCACACCTGCACGTGTAAATCGCGTGAAAAAATTCTAGAGTATCCCTTGACCCCTTAAGCGCATTGTATGTATTGATGAATATTTCAGCTTAATTTGGATCCGTTATAATCTTATAGCCGTTTGCAAACCTTCACAGCAATGTAATAAATGGAATTGCATTGCGTCTTACAGAAATAGATGGACCTCTGAGATTCAGTTGCCATGATTACCGGCATGCATTCTTTCATTAATTTATTAAGTGAAATTAGTTTTCTGGGAATATCTCAAAAACTTTTGGGTTTAGGACCTTAAAATGTGGTTTTCGGGGGCACTCCGAGTTTCGTTTCTCACATTGAGGGGCTGAAAATGAGCTTCGTTTCACCCTTCTACGCCTATTTCAGCATGTATTTTAAGGGGGTAGGGCCCCTTTTATGAGAGGTACGGAGAAGCGTTACATCAATGATTAGTGTCGTGCCTCTGAAGGATGTCTGTATCAAATTTTACGTTGATCCACTCAGCCGTTCTCGAGTTATAAGGACACAAAAAAATTGTCCACAGACAAACAAACAGACAGACAGACAGACAGACAAAAATTTATTTTTGCGCGCATCCATCATATAACAGTCTGAAACGCTCAAATATCGCAAATTTCCGTGGAAATTCCGAAAAAAAACAGACAAACACTCATTTTTATATATATAGATAAGATATTTGTTGTAAAATGTTTTATTTATATGTTCATCGCTCTTTTTCGTTTTCTTTTCCAGTTTCTTCATTTCATCCTGCATATAAGTGGATTGTTTGTTTTTTTCATCGTCCGGTGGGCTGTATAAAATAAAGGATTGGCATACCAAACTGATTTTATTACTAAACGTTTGTTTGTTTTGTACTTATGTTTCAACATAATCGCCAAAACGATTGAAACATTTGTCGCATCGTTACACCAGCTTTCTAATGCCCTCTGCAAAGAATTCCGCCGCCACTGAGGTGGGTACGTCTGGAGAGTCCCTGAACTTTTTCTTTTTGGCGAGGCGTTGCCGCCCAACCATACCTTCAATTCTCGAAAATGGTAAAAATCATTCACGACCGCACTGTGCCAACGTTACGATAGACTTTCTCAAAGAATTTTAGTGGGAATTATTTGGCCATTCGCCGTTTAGTTCAAATCAGCACTGATTGATTTTTACCTTTTTTGAGAATGTCTGAGGTGGAGAAGAACCTGCTGAGTATGTCTCGTTTTAGCCCTCAGACCAGAATTAAATTTCTTGGAAGAGCCGGAAATTGAACCCAGATCTCAGGAGCGACAGTCAATATTGCAAGCCACTACACAACTAGCCGGTCCTAAATACATGAAGGCACTAAATTTATAGGGTTATAAAGTCTGTGCAAAAACTTTTTCTTCTCTTTCTAGCTTCTTATTTTCTTGTTTTACCCCCGTCAAGATGCCTATGAAATCACCTATATTCAGTGAGTTGTGGCTAAAGTTGATGGTAGTGACTGTACCATGTGTGAGGACGACACCGCCCAGCCACAAGCTGCCTACGTTACATGGCTGTTACTTGTTGCGTCACTGCCGTAGACCGTGTAGTGCCCCGCATAAAGTACACCCGCCCGCCGCAGACATGAAGCGATCGCTGTGACCTACACGACATGAGGTTTTCATGCTTCATTCTCCTCCAGTTTACCAAACACCACAAACTGCACAGCCATTCATTTTGAATACAATAATAGGCTACAATCTATTGCACTTTATTTTTATATACCTGGATATTCTTAGGTACGGTATCATACTAGTATCTGCATACAGAGTCAAGTTACTCCGTGATATCAAGTAACGCCGTGATATAGCGTATTTCCTCTATCACGACGTAGGTTCAATTCGGAAAGTTCTAAGTTTTTACTAACAGATGGCAGTAGAAACCAGGAATCCAGGATGACCTTGCACTCTACCTTAGGCCAACTCAAAGAATTTTTTAAAAAATATTCACAGAGAGTTGACATTTGAACAAGTGATGCGCATCCAGTGAATTCTTTGGTGAAGATTTTAATTTCTTATAAACTGCTGTTTCATTGTAGAAGTTTCATTTTAACACCCGTCAGAGGTAAGATACTGAACATTCGCATAATAAACTTGCATGCATGTAGTGCTACGCATACAAGGTGTGTGATATTAGCAATGGGTTCGTTTCTCTTAGGTTGTACGCTGAAATGGCGCTAAAACAAAATAAAGAGACTCGCTCCTACACAGCTGATACACTTAAAGAAGCATTTCGGTTGGTGAAGGAAGAAGGATTGACTTTATACAAGGCCAGTAGACATTTTAGTAACCCGTGGTGTACACTAAAAATTACTGCACAAAATATATAGCCGATCCAAGAAGTGCAACCCTTGAAAAAATTGGAAAGCCGTTCGTTATGCCTCCTGAACTTGAAGTGAAGGTAGTATGTCAAAATAGACACAATAGATAGGTCTAGGCCTAATTCCAGACCACAGAACAATGATGATGAGATGATGATTGTGGTGAGTGTGGTGGCTCCCCTTGCGGATGACGTCAAGAGGAAGTGTGGAGCCGAATGGATTGAGAGCCAGATTTGTAGTGTCTGGTACCTACAATGTCTATTTTAAGTGTGATAGGTGCGAGGAATCAGATAGTGACTAAGATGAACCAAGTAGACTGAAAATATTTTAATGGAATATTATTTTCTATTTAAAAAAAATATTTTGTGTAATGAAATGTTTCAATATGGGAAAAAATTGGATAATAGAAACTTATACATACGATTTGAACACTTCCGATACATTAAACATTAATTTACACGCATAAAGTGTACACTAAATGGTGAACGCCATGCTATCACGGAGTAACTTGAACACTATCACGAAGTAACATGAATATCACGGCGTTACCTACTTCTACTACCGGATTTTGTTAGTTAATAACTCGAAACAACTTATGGATATTTGTAAGATATATACCAGAAATGTTCCGTAGGGTATGCCTCTTCAACATGAAACCAATCGAAATGACTGAAATCTAAAATTTCTGTAATAGTAAGAGGAAAAGCTTAGTGTCACGGAGTAACTTAACTTTATCCTACACTTGTTTGCTACAGATCGCCCGATGAAGCAACCAAACCTATCAGGCACTGAATGGACTCAAATTAATGTAATTCATTTGGAGACTTGCATAATGCTTTTGATAGGAAATAACACTTGTGACTTTGTACTTTTGCATTATTAAAGGAAGCTGTTAGTTGTAGCTCTTTAGTACTTTTTAAGTCGTTCCAGCCTCAGTTAGTTACAACTTCCGTTAACAGATGCCACGCGTAACGATATTCAGACTGAGGCGTTCCGGCATCACGCATCATCAGCCAGAAGTAAGCAGGCGAGAGCGTAACACTGTATGAACAACGGCTTCGCTGAGATAAATAGAAAAATAGACAAAAAAATCGTTTTTAGTTATTTGCAATGTAGAGAACAGGAATTTGTCAAAAAAGTCGAAACAATATGAAAAATGGTCAATTTATAAGTTGTAAATGACTATGCTGCACCATGAATGACAACGCCCACTTTTACAGATATTTATGTTTGTGCGTATAACTTCTGAATTTTTATAGATATATTTCTCAACTCACTTCTTGTCTGCTCTGTTGAGCGCAGAATTTGTGTTGGTAACAGTGACAACTTCCTGCATTGTTTATGTTACAAGTGGTTACTGAACATCGTAATAATATTATAATCACTGTGATTTTGCACTGACCTATTGAAGAAATATTGTTTAAGGGGCGGAACAGCAAGGTCATCTGCCCAAATTAAAATAATTGAATTGTTGATTTGAAGAGGGAAACAGGTCCACTTATTTGCAATTTGAAATATGCATTTATTTATTTATTTATTTATTTATTTTGTTTTTATTTACTGATTTATTTGTTTAGTTATTTATTTGTTCATTTATTTATTTAAAAGTTAAAGGGAGTAGGAGAAGCAAAATAACCAGTGATGGACGAAATGATGCAAGTTATGGGGCACGAATATTTTAGGAATGGTCAGAGGTAAAAAAAAAATGCAATGAAAAACTTCAAACTCATTTTTCCCAGTTTAACATTTTTTACTATTTTGGTGCCATTTGTAAGAAAACTAATAAAGATAGGTCCATATTTTTTGATGTAACAACATCATCCATAATCGTCCATAAAATGGATATCCCTTTAAATAACATACAAAATGAAATATACATATTTTTCGACATAATTTTCGATTAAAATATCGTACCTTAAAAGATTCATATTGGCAAACGTATTCCGTTTTTGTCAATAATCCTTCTGAAAATTTCAATTGGCTGACCCAAACAGATTTTGAGTTAAGTGTACCAAAAATTTGAAGATTTAACATGGGCGAGATAGGCAGGTCTTTCATACCTTTACAGAATTCAAGTGCATGCTTTAATTTTATTTTATTTATTACATTGTGCTGTTCTAATTTGTATACACGTGCATAATACTCATACGTAATTCACAAGCCCTGAAAAAAAATCAATACAAACTAACCTTATGTAACGATATTCAAACTGCGAATCGTAATATAAATACCAACTAAACGCATTACAATTTTTGTAGTTACAGTAGATAATACCTTTTAATAAATGTAACAAATTGTAACCACAACACAGTGGTCAGGAATTGATGATGACCGCTTGTAAGTTGGAACGCGTAATCCTAAAATTCCTCCTTTATTAAAGTGATCAAAACCAATACATGTATTTTCTCCGGGAGTGTTATTTACCTATTATTCATATATTATTTACATTGCACCCCACACAGTCGTGGGGAAAATTCATGTTGACCGACTGAAGAGTTCCAACTGACAGTTTGTAAAGGCATCACTGAAGGAATGGCCTCAATGTTTTACATTATTAAGGCAGTCTATAGTTTTCATGTATGACCATGATAGGTGGTTACTGGTTAAGGGAGAGTGCTAAAAGTCAGTAGCGACTCGTGGTTAAATTCTCAGGGTAGGCTTATTATGTAAGTTGGAGAAAAGTTACAGACTTGCAAAAGTTTAAAACATACAAATAACACAAATCACAAAATAGGTAATATTTGTTACCAACACGTGTTAGTGGTGGCTTCGTTAACAGTCGGGAATTATCGCCTCAACATTCCTGTACAAGTGCTATACGTATGTGTTGAATAAGTGGGAGACTGAGATGTTTGTACTTATACTCCTTCAAAGGCCAAGCAATCTTTACCTGGTCGACTAGGCAAGATCTCCACTTGCCTGCCCTACCAAGAAGTATTGTTGCGAAAACCGTGTAACTGTCGAGTCGGGTTCTGTGGATTGGCGCTGAGTTTTGAAAAAGTGGACAACCTACACTAACAGATTTTCTTGAGAGCGGACAATTTGAAGCATTTTAAAGACAAAATAGCCGTTGAAATATTATAAAGTACCGTAATATGTTTTATAAATACACAGATATAGGGGAAAATGTCTCAATGTAAGTATGAATGACGTTTACTTTCTCAGAATGTCCAGGTAGGCTTAGCCTATCTTGCATACCCCATAGAGCTAAGCCTGCTAACAGCTTAAAAAGTCAAAAATATTAATAACATTAATTTAGGCTTCTTGACTTACACAGCTAAGCAATTAAAACCAAGTAAACTTTCTGGGCTTTTGGCGTGTCTTTTGCGGGGTTCGCCTGTATGCCATATTTTGGGAAACCTTGATAGGGAGGAAAAAACTGTAAGAGCTTACAGAAAATGCTCTTCATATAAGGGGACGTAGGGCAAGGTTCACTACCCCTGCGGTGGACCGGGCACGGTTACCAATGGTCCGCTGATGAGCCTGAATTAGTGCGCCTCAGTGTAATCCCGCAAGAGAAACGGCACAAGCCTACAACATTTGCTTAGTTTAATATTAATTTTATGACTACAGTATTCCTGTCATAAATATTGTAGAGCAATTATACAAATTTGCAAGGAAATGCAGATATCTTTGTGACCATACACAGGCTCCTACATATTTTAAATGTCTCATCATAACTATTTTAATTTAAGATTCGATTTTCAGTCGGTCAACGCAGTAATGTGCCCAATTAAATAGCGTGGGGGAATAACAGTATTATTTATCAGACTAACCTGCAAACAATAACATGGAGTATTTAGACACTTTTCTAAACCGCGTAGTTTGAAAAGTGTATCAAAGTTTAAAACTGTATATGTCTAATCTATGCTATTATGTCCAGGATAGTAAGTGTGTTTATAGTAAATACACGCGCAATTTAATTGGGCACATTACTGTGATAACTAAATGAAAATTCTTTGTATTTTTTACAAAGGCAACTCTGAAGATATGGCTAAACTTATGTAACTAATTTTATTCCGTTTCTAAAATTTGCTTTCACTATTAGCTATTCCTGGATATTTCCCTCAAGTCTCCCAAGTTTGTAGGAATTTACACGGTACATATTAAATCTCCAGTCAGGCCCTGAATGTCTGTCATTTTCACGTCTGTTTATCAAAATATTATTTTATAATTTTCATTCTGAACTACTTAAAATGTTCGGTTGTTTTTCAATAAATGACTTTATAGGAAGGATAATTACATCCCTAGTGGTCTAAGTAAGGTTCAATATGTAGCTGGAGAATTAACATGTACTTAAAAAGGAAGTTAAACAATTATTCTTGTAAGCATGGGAACTGGAGCCGCAACTGCAGCAAATCTGGAGATGGGTGGTTCTAATCACGGCACTGCCAGTGGCCATTCTGTGTGAGATTCTCCAGACACCCTCCAGACTACTACCAGTGTGATACCTTATCTCAATTCCCAAAGGACCTACCCTAATCCTAGTTACACATAGACTACTAGTATCAATTCAACAAAAACCCAGGATATTTATATATAGCCAAGTTTACGGGGATGATGGTCAAGATGTCGCAACTCTCTAAAATGATTTACCAACAACAGAGAACGCCACTACAGTACTCTAAAGACCACTGTCTTCTTTCTGAACTAGGAAGTTTCCTAACTTGCAACTCGAATAGTGTCGTTGTCTAAATAGTAATACGTACACAATTCACGTGCAATTAGTGGTCTAATCTTAGTTAAATGTTCTGGTGGACATCTAAAGTATTTTCCCATAACATTATTGATACACAACGCCATAGGGGAGGCATTTCTAACACTAACAATATAAATCAGATAACCCAATAAACCGTATTGCACCTATGCTGGATACTTGTCTTTCTGGAGATACAATCTGACACAGCCCTGTTGTCTGATTCGACACCTGAGGAAGAAAAAGAATAGTTCTCTTCTTCCTCTTCTGTCTCTTTTTTTTTACTTCGTCTTCTTTAATATCCCTGCTCAGGACATCACCATCAACGCGTAGTGTATCCAACCCTTGCCATCTCTTGAATCATTCAACACTACTTGCTTCCTTCCACAGTATCCAATAAATGTTATTGATTCCTTTTCATATGTGATTGTTGCCAAGAGTTTTCTACTATAGAAAATGAAATGGCTTCTTCAGAGCTGATCCAAACATTTTGAGCCACGGCTGCCTCGCAGCGAATTCCCAGTCTTAATTGCAATGCACACACTACAGATACATAGTAAAACCATCCCAATACCACAGGGTTTTAGTCAGTTCCACACACACCCAAGTATATGATCATGATGCCTCAATGGACCAACACAATAACTAATGGTGACGTATCAAATACACTGCTCTATCGTGTGGAAATATAGGGACTCCCAAGCAAGCTTCACTCGGGTAATCGGCCCAGCATAAGTACAAATTAGACCCCGAGTGCGCATAATCCTCATATCATCTAAGTTGGAAATTATTCTGAAAACAAAACAAGTAGTTCCGTGAAGAACTAAAGTCTATTTTCATATATCCTACTTATGTTAATTGCCTCTATCAACACGCAAAATGTCAGTTTGATTGTAATAGATCCGTAGATTTGGAGAACCATCTAATATTTCGGATGGTCGCCCTGTTGGATTTTTATATTTGTAGGTCTTAGAGTTATGTACTATTACATGAAGATTATTGTGTAGGTGTAGTATTCAAACTTCAATCGCATGATTCGTACACAAGAAGTAAAAGCGAGGTATTAAAATTTCGCACAGCTGCCATCTTCCGGTTATGAAAACAATGGAAATAAAGTATATGCCAACGGTTTAATATTTGTATAGCCTAAGCATTTACCGTACCGAGTTTCACTGCACTTGGATGACTAAATCGCGTGAAACGTCAATTTAAATATTTATAATTCGGGTCGCCGCATGATGGGTTAGTGCTCACCAGGTTATTGGAAGTCCTATAGGTGAACTTATATTCATAGCCTCTATGAACATAAATAATTTCAGTTTGATTGCTCTAAAAGATTCGTAGATATTGAGAACCGTCTAAATATTTCGGATGGTCGCCATGTTGCATTGTTATATGTATAGGCCTTAAAGTTATATACCATTGAACGAAAATAATTGCGTAGGTTCATTATTCAAACTTTCGCTTCCATCGCATGATTACGACACAAGAAATAAAAACTTAATTTAAAATTTCACACAGCCGCCATCTTGAGGTCATGTAAACAATTGAGCTAAATTAGATTCCAGTGCATTACAATATGTATAAACATTTAATGGACCATATTTCACTCCGCTCAGATGTTTAAATCGCGAGAAAAGTCTATTAAAATGTTTCAACTTCGCTTGGCCGCCCATGTTCGTTTTTTACTCTATAGGTTTTTGAAACTTACAAATATAAACTTGTAGTAGTGCCTTGTATCACCATACAAAATTTCAGGGTGATATCAGAAATCGGAGATATAGAGTCACGGTAAAATATTTTGCACAGCCGCCATCTTGACGTTATGTAAGCAATTGAACTAAATTAGATGTCAGTGCATTACAATTGGTATAACCTTTTGCTGTACCACGTTTCAACGCGATTGGATGGTTAAATCGCGAGAAAAGTCTATTTACAAGTCTCAAATTCGCCTGGCCGCCATGTTGGTTTTGTAGTTACCAGGTTTTAGAAAGTCTCATAGATGAACTTATAGTAATTCCCTTTATCACCGTACAAATTTGCAGGGTGATATCAGTAATAGTTTCGGAGATATTGAATGCTGGTGAAATATTTAACACAGCCGCCATGTTGGATTGGTGAGATGTAATAAAATTTGAAGGCCACGGTCGGGGTCGTTCAAAATGGTGCTATGACCTTACCGCGTTTCATTGAAATCGCCCCGGCCGTTTAAATGTTATTAGGGACACACACACACACACAGGTGGACACACAGACACACTTACGCACACACACACACACACACACACACACACACACACACACACACACGGACAAAAGGTGATCTCATAAGCCTATTTTTATTTTATTTTTTCATAAAAGAAAATAGGCTAAATAATTAAACCTGAAATCCGATTATGAACATGCATTGTTTAATTATTTACGGGCATTCACTACTACGTTGGTGTGACCTCCATCGGTCAACGGACGAATTATCTGACAGTAGTCATGGAAATCACATTATATTTCATCTTGCCCAACTACAATACAACAAAAAGTAGGCCTAATCGTCCTTAACACAGTTATTGGCTGGGGTGGCCAATAGCTGTATAATGGTTTCTTTTTTGGCCACCCCCGTGGTGGACACTCACTACAATATTTCATACAAATTATAACTATAACTCATTGCTCAGTAACTTTACTCACCTCAATAACTTTTCCTGGTGTTTAGGACAATAACGAAACCATATAAGAAATGTCCCAAGTAGGATCTGACGCTATGGAAATTCACAAGAAATGCCGCAATATCAAATACTGAGTCAAATGAGTGCCAACATTTTGAACTCACAGCGCTAATGTAGGGAGAATCCGCATGCGAATGGAAAATAAAGGATAAGTTTGTCATCTGGTGACAAGAACTTGACCTTAACTGCTACCACAACCTTGTTGTTGAACTTTAAATCAGTATTGCCCAATTATTGTCAGGTGGCCAATTACTATACGGTTTACCCTTGTGATCTACGATACCATGTCAATTCGGCTCGTACACGTGCTGCTGCTAAGACAGTGATGCGTGGGTAGAACTAGTGGACAGAAGAAGGTCGCACGCAGTGACGAGCTTGTACTGGAATACAAAATGTGACCACAGCATAAGATGCCTGTCGTCTTGTCCGCATGGCGGCAAAGGATCGTACTGCTTCATTAGCCCAGTCAATAAAGGTTTAGTGTCGCAACTAATTAGAGGAAAGCTGATGTTTAGCCTACTTTCGATTTTTGCAAAAAATGAAAGTAGACTCACGAGATCAACACAGGGCGAAAAAAGTGTGTGTGTCTGTGTGTGTGTATGTGTGTGTGAGTCTGTGTGTGTGTGTGTGTTAGTGTGTGTACTCTGAATGTCTGTCGCCCCCCCCCCCTATCAATTCGAACACGGTGAATGCGAATTGAACGAAATTTGGTACAAAGGTAGCACTAGCAAAGGACACCTCAGTGTCATGTTTTATATCGCCGCCATCTTGACGGAAACGTAATGGCGGCCACACAAATGTTCAAAGCTTAAATCAAATTACGACTAACCTAATCATCCGATCTCTACCAAATTTTGCAACAACATACCTTTATGGGGGGAGCATCCTTGCACCAAACTAATAGGTCATCAGCCTAATAGTTTGCGAATGGCGGCCATCTTTGTGTGAAAATCGATTCCCCCAATTAATTCGAACACGGTGAAACCGAATGGAACCAAATTTGGTGCAGAGGTAGCACTAGCAAAGGGCACCTCAGTGTCATGTTTTATATCGCCGCCATCTTGACGGAAACGTAATGGCGGCCACACAAATGTTCAAAGCTTAAATCAAATTACGATTAACCTAATCATCCGATCTCTACCAAATTTTGCAACAACATACTTTTATAGAGAAAGCATCCTTTGACCAAATGAATAGGTCATTAGCCTAATAGTTTGCGGATGGCGGCCATCTTTGTGTGAAAATCAATTCCCCCAATTAATTCAAACACGGTGAAACCTAATGGAACGAAATTTGGTACAGAGGTAGCACTAGCAAAGGGCATCTCAGTTTCATGATTTATATCGCCGCCATATTGACAGAAACGTAATGGCGGCCACACAAATGTTCAAAGCTTAAGTTAAATTACGACTAACATAACATTCCGATCTCTACCAAACTTTGCAACAACATACATTTATGGAGGGAGCATCCTTTGACAAATCTAATAGGTTATTAGCCAAATAGTTTGCGGATGGCGGCCATCTTTATGTCAAAATTGATTCCCCCTATTAATTCGAAGACGGTGGAACCGAATGGAACGAAATTTGGTACAGAGGTAGCACTAGCAAAGGGCACCTCAGTGTCATGTTTTATATCGCCGCCATCTTGACTTAAACGTAATGGCGGCCACACGAATGTTCAAAGCTTAAATCAAATTACGATTAACCTAATCATCCTATCTCTACCAAATTTTGCAACTACATACCTTTATGGAGGGAGCATCCTTTGACCAATCTAATAGGTCATTCGCCTAATAGTTTGCGGATGGTGGCCATCTTTGTGTCAAAATCGATTCCCCCTATTAATTCAAACACGGTGAAACGGAATGGAACGAAATTTGGTACAGAGATAGCACTAGCAAAGGGCATCTCAGTGTCATGATTTATATCGCCGCCATATTGACAGAAACGTAATGTCGGCCACACAAATGTTTAAAGCTTAAATCAAATTACGACTAACATAACCATCCGATCTCTACCAAACTTTGCACCAACATATCTTTATGGAGGGAGCATCCTCTGACCAACCTAATAGGTCATTAGCCTAATAGTTTGCGGATGGCGGCCATCTTTATGTCAAAATTGATTCCCCCTATTAATTCGAACACGGTGGAACCGAATGAACGAAATTTGGTACAGAGGTAGCACTAGCAAAGGGCACCTCAGTGTCATGTTTTATATCGCCGCCATCTTGACGGAAACGTAATGGCGGCCACACAAATGTTCAAAACTTAAATCAAATTACGATTAGCCTAATCATCCGATCTCTAGTAAATTTAGCAACAACATGCCTTTATGGAGGGAGCATCCTTTAACGAAACTAATAGGTCATTAGCCTAATATTTTGCGGATGGCGGCCATCTTTGTGTGACAATCGATTCCCCTTATCAATTCGAACACGGTGGAACCGAATGAACGAAATTTGGTACAGAGGTAGCACTAGCAAAGGGCACCTCAGTGTCATGTTTTATATCGCTGCCATCTTGACGGAAACGTAATCGCGGCCACCCAAATTTTAAAAGCTAAAATGTAATTACGACCAACCTAATAATCTAGTCTCTTCCAAATTTTGCAACACCATATCTTTATGTGGGAAACATATTCTGACCAAACTGCAAGAATATCAGCCCAATAGTTTGCAGATGGTGGCCAAGTATGTGTGCAAATCGATTCCCCCTATCAATTCAAACTCGGTGAAACCGAATTGAACGAAATTTGGTACAGAGGTAGCACTAGCAAAGGGCACCTCATATTCATGTTTAATATCCGTATAGCACGTTGTATTTCAACAAGCTACTACAACCAACTTTCAATCATTCTCCTTGAAAAGGACAAAGAGTTATAACTTTACCCATTCATTTAGGAGAAAGTAGTCTATATGTTCTTTCCTGAACATCTTGTTTCAGGATGTTAGTATATAAAGTATAAAGTAAAAAACACAAAGTCCCTACCCCCACCCCCCTTGCTTCCCCCTTAATAATCTTACGCCCAACATTATTCTAAACAAATTATGTCATATAAACTTTTTATGTAGATAGCGTAATTTCACCGTAATACTCCAATATATGCAAAAAAATGCCACTACAAAGCACAAAAAGTAACTTCAACCTATTGTACCTTTTTATCCTTCCGTCATACAATTAAATGTTTTGAACAGAACTTATAGACAATTTAATTAGCTTTAAAAATATGTGTCTACTATAATGCTTACCGTTCAAATGATGGCTTCAAAGAGAGCGATGAACAGTAATGGCCACCGCGTCGCCACGCCAGACGAAGCAGCACCGCGCCGTTGTCACTCGATGCTGAAGGGCACCGTCGTATGTACTCATATACTTAATCTTGAATAGTCATTGAGTTTATGATGATGAAATATAAAAACTTTAACTTCAACTTTTCATTACCAAAATCCTGTACTTAGTACACTTTTATAGCTGACAAATAATAAAGTTTCATTGTATAGTATTTTTGATAACTTATTAATTCCTGCACAACTAACACGGCCTAATAATAAACAACGCTTATGTTTTTCCATTTTTTTTTTAGTATAAAGGGTCATTTTCTAATGTTTCATCGCTTTGGCCTGAATAATTTTTACAATACATTCCACTGCAGTTCCCACACATAGATGTGCAATCGAACCCAGCTTTACGTCAACTACAGTTTGTAACACACAATGTTTTGCAATTACAAGTTATCAGTAGAAGAAGTTCACTTGGAGCATCAGGATTCGTCATGGTTTTAGGTATCAGTCTGTTATTTGATGTATACTGCCAACCCCATTCTTCTGCCGGAATTTTACAACCTAACCAAGTTTGAATCTGGTGGTAAACCCTCAAAATATGTTGATGAGCAGCATGGTGGAAGTTTTGCTAAATCAAAATTAGACTTGAGAGACATTTTTGCGGTTAATTGCTTGAACTTAAAGTACTTGGCTTCATTGAGGGTTTTGAACTTTGATAAGTTGTACATGCTTAGGATAAACTGTTCTCCACTTTCTAGAAGGATATCTTTTGTAATGTCTTGTTTTGTGAAAAGCTCAGCCTGAGATCTAGCTTCAGTTGATTTACGTATCATGTCGGCTGCTTTTAACTTCCCTAGCCCATAGAAAGCAGACGTCGTATCACAACCAGTCATTGAGAAAAAAGCAGTAAAGTTTGCTGCTTGACATGTTGATTTATAAGAAAATCGACAGAGTACAGTTTGGACATTGACGACGAAGGCTTTAAGAAGAAAAGTTTGGCGTCTTGCTGGGGAGCTAATGCTACGAGTAAAACCAAGAGATCTGTATCAGTTCCCACGACAACAACTGTAGTATTATTAGTTTGCACATATTTAATTGCCTGGTCGACAATGACAGTGTCAGCGTCACCTTCCGCAGAAAAAACTTTAATATCCTCAGTCACACAACGTGTTGTAATCAACCTCTATCAACCTCTTTTTGTTATGAGGGTTTGCTAGAAAGTCTGCTTGTTGTGTTGTGCTAACTGTATTTTCATTAAAAAAAATTGTGTGAGAATATTCCTTTGATGCTCTTCTCTCTTGTTCTTGCTGTTTTGTGGTTGGAAAGTTGGGATAACCGTCGAATACCACTGTAACTTTATTTCCGTATTTACAAAGTATAGAGCTTAAATAAGAATCTATTATTTCCTTAAAAGTGCTGTTTTTTCTCCAAACCACAGCATGTAACAAATATCCACCATCCATCACAAAAACATCTTCATTTGCCTTGAAGCTTTCTTCAACAATTCCATCTTCAAATAATTTCATAAACGATGCTTTCGTACCTTTACGTATTGATGCCTCGTCAAATAGTGACGGTGGGTGAGATGCTAATTCGAACTCAAAATAAGATTTCAACTTAACGGGGCTGTCACAGATGCATAAAATTCGATTGAATATTTTCTGGGAGTTAATTGAAACTTCTTTAGATCTCACGTTGATAGACTTGAAACTTGCCTGTGTTGTAACCATATCCTTCCTCTGTAGTTTTATGTCATTGAAAGATTTTCCCACCATATTTTCCATTGCTTTTAAGCCAACTTCATATGCATCATCGCAATTAACTGAAGAGTCTGATACCAATCCCGTTGAAAGAGAAACCAATTCACTACTGCCGCAAGCAAAAGGGTTGTGCTGACTTAGCCAAACTTTGAACTTTGATAAATCTTGTAGGTCTCTGGATTTGCGGCTTTCTCTCAGCTCTACATGTTGCTCGTGAGTATTGTAGTTCAGTCCAAGAAAGCTTCTAAATGCTTCACTTACACGTAAAATTGAAGGGGCTCCTAAAACCCATTTGTTTAAGGTGCTCTCAGTTATTCCTCTACCGTGCGTTAAACCTCCTATTGACTTTAACGACTTCATCAAAGACTGCTCTATACACATATCACTCCAATTTCCAGACCAAAACTCTTCTTTTCTTCTTATAGTGAAAAGACCTTTCGTTACGAAAAGTTCGTACTCTTCCTCAGTTAGCTTTGTTTGCAGTTTGTCCATTTCTTGGACATACATATGAGCCGATTTTGCGTAAGGAAGGTGCCCCACAGCATGAAAGTAAGGAAGCATATCGGTGGCAGTATCTAAGTGCAATTTCCAGTTTCCCGTTCTCTCAGCTAGGATAAAATTTAACATTAGGTCAACTTGCTGAATTAGATTTAGCCAAAGCTTTGATGTTCTGCTGACTGACTTCTATACATTGATATGGTCTGTCAATTTTGACACGGAAGATTGAACAGCTTTATCATCACAAGCAGTTGCTTGAGAAATTTCACTGCGAGAAAGTTTGTCATAAATTGTTCGCACGTCATTACAAAATACACTTGCACGTACAGGCGCATCTTCTGTCACTTTTTCAACAATAGCAGCATAAGTTAATATGTATGCCCTCACAGCTCTGGCAAAGGCATGCCCGGTAAGCATGTGTTTGACCGTTGCCTTGCCGTACACTAGTAGTAGAGGAAATGTATGTTTTGAATATTGCGTAATCGCGAGGACATATTGCATCATCATGCGAGCGATCACGTGATATGTCTGCAGGGTTCGCGACAAAAAAAAGTTTGTTTGGCATAAATGAATGGCCTTGACCTGCTCTAGCCCCATACCAAATTTCAACTCTCTAGGACAAAATAAATAGAATTTTGAAAATAGACTATATTTTCCAAATTTAGGAAATCTATAAAAAAGTTTGTTTGACATAAATGAAAGCTCTCTATTTCCTCTACCAGTAAACCAACTCTCAGGTGTATAGGACAAAATTGAAAAGAAAATGTTCAAATAGCGTCTTTGTTAGCGGAAATGTTTTAGGTGTACTAACATTTGAATGAGACTGTCTGGGCGCGCCCATGGAGAGCCAGTTGGTTATTCACATGCGTTTGCTAATTGGTCTGCATGTGTTAGCACTAAGAAGAGATTGACCCTTGACCGCTTGAATCGGATAACCTTTTGCCCCCGCGGCTGTTATCGTTCTTTGGCTGCTGAACGTGGGAGGTCCTGCTTGCTGCTCCATATACGATGTGCAGCTCATTTTTTGCGGGCTTGCATGCTCTGCGGTCTCTTTCTGCATAGACTGTTTTATAAGACAAATATATATCATTGACGGCATGAAATGAATATTGGCTTGTTTGTTTTAAATTCTTAACCATCAATATTGAACTCGGATATTATTTTAATGAGAGAACAAGTTTGGATGCCCGTTCACAGAGCCTTATTCATGTGATATGTTTAATGATCTTTTTGTTTCTTTAACAACATAGTATATAAGAGCAAGATTATTTTGATGCAGTACTTACTATTCAACATGTCTCTCTGCTACACTTTTATTGCGAAGATGCAACATCTGAGAGAAGTTAAGACGCTAGCGGAGAAAGCCAGGATGTTGGGGTGTAATTTTATGGTTTCCTCCTCCAAAATGGAGGAGGAAATTATTGTCAGATCTCTCACTGCGCTAGAGAGGGATCTCTTCGACATGGAGATTCATGAAATCCTAAGAGATGAACGCTACCGCACAGAATTTGTGCTTAACGGGTTAACGTTAACCATTCTGGATGTCATCCTATCCAGAGTGGAAGCATTTAGGGCTACTCCCTCTCCCAATGGAGTATACCAAGATTTTGTGCAAAGAGAAGAAAGAGAAGAAGAAGGTGGAGAGCATGTGGAAGAGGAAGGAGAAGAAGAAGAAGACGAAGTGCAAATAATACTTGACTAAAATGGACAGTGAACGGTGAAATGTATATATTTTTTAAAATATATTTATTTTAATCATTGTGGTTTTACATTAATTATATAATACGAAATAGTGAAAACAAAATGGTATGATCTTCGTTCTTAAAGTGGTAAGTAGTTCTTTTTTTTCGCCAAGATGCTGAGAATTGAAGATGCTGTCTGCAGAGTTGAATATCCTGGTTATCTTGTGTGGAAGGTAAGTACAATCATTCTTTTCTTTCTTGAGTGTGTTGGTTTTCGTGAGCTGAAAATATATAGAGACACATTAATAATAATAATATTAATAATAATAATAATAATAATTTTTGCGATGAATTAAAAAAACTTACATTGTTTAATTAGAATATGTTTTTGTTCGAAATCCAAGAGTTGTGAGTTGAATCGAATCCTAGCCAAGATACGAAGGCTTGGGTTCCTTTTCTACGTAGTACTTTGTCAACTAAGTAAATATTAGGATGTTTGGTTCGTTGTAACTCTGCTTCATAAAACGCCCCAAATATTTGCAAATTTTTATTATCTTTTAAAAGATATGTTCGTGGATTAGTATTTTGAACTTTATAAATTGTAAATAATTCCGTAGTCCAATTAGCTTCGTATCCTTTTGTGAAGTGTTTCTTGATTTTTGATATTCTTACAATGTCACCGATTTTATATTTTGGTTTTCTTAAAGTGTCATTATATTGTGTTGGCAAGCGGGGTGGATTGTTTCTTTTTACATCAATAGGTTTCATGCCAATGCTGCGATGTATTTTGTGATTATACTTTACTAATAACTCGGGCAAAATACGTACCCATCGGTATGAACCACGTGTTGTGAACTCTTTCCACATCGATTCCTTAAGAGTTCGATTAAATCTTTCTACTACACTCGCTTTTTGGAGCTCCCAGTGGAATAATGCTTTAGATTTTGTTTCTGAGACCATGTTTTGAATTCACGGTTGTAAAATTCCGTTCCTCGATCAGAGTGAAAATAATTGGGCAATCTTTTACTTTGAGAATAAACAAATTTTAAACTTTTTACAATCTCACTTCCTTTTTTGGTTTTAAGAGGAATTGCCCATGCATATTTTGAGTAAACGTCAATAATGGTTAATAAATATTTAAATCCATTATTCCATTTTGCAAGTTTTGACATGTCCACAAGATCAGCTTCATGGAGGTCATCGATTCCTTTGCTAATAACATGTCGTCTTTTAAACTTTTTTCTAAGAGGTGCACGAAGTTCTTTTGCAATTTCTCGTCTGATTTCGTTCATAGTTAATTTCTAAACAAAGATTTATAACATACTGTGCATTGTTTTACAAATGTATGAATTTTTATTCAATATATCCTGTATTTCTTAGTTCTTCTTCAATTGCAAAGATTTCGCTGTCAAGTCCTGTGTGACCTGCAGCTTTCGATGCAATTAATTTTTTAAGTCTTGATACTAATTTATTTGGTTCATTCCAATGGACAAATTCAATATTGTTTCCTCCTTCGAATTTCCAAATGGCTTGTGGTGTGATGTGTTTCTTTTGGCCATATCCAATATGCATCGTGGTATTTGCTTCTTCATTCTCATCTGCTGTTTTTATAATTCTATCTATGTCTTCAGTAAGAAGAGGTTCGATTATATTTTTATACTTATGAGATTGTGTTCCTCTCGGAGCTGCATTGCTTGCATAATTTCTTTTGTGCACGTTTGAAACATTTAATAATTGCAAATAAGAACTTAAATCACTCCTATCGATTAGAGAGTGATCTGGTACTTTCCTTTGAATCAATTCTAGTAGACCTGTTATAGGAAATTTTTCACCTCCAACTTTTATCCACTTTTTATCAAAGAAAACTCGTTCACGTCCCAAGTATTGTTGATCATTTCTTATCGTTATACCAAATGTTCTATCCACGTTTTGTTTAATGAACGGATCAAAGTAGCGGTTAAGTAGTGTAATTATTTTGATGCTATCTCCATCTTCTTCGTTTGAAGTAGCAGTTGATTCAGAATCATCATATTTTTTTTTCTTTTTTGATTTTCTTTTTTCTTAGTTGACGTTGTATTAGCAATAGCTACAAGCTGATTTAATGAATTTGTTACTGGTTTAAACTTAGTCTCTATATCTAATTCTTGACGTCTAACATCATTTTGAAGTGAAAGATACTTGTCCTTAACATCTTTTTTTTAAGCGAGAAAGTTTATCCTTTACTCGACTTTCAGCTTTAATCTTCAAGCTCTTCTCCATGACTAAACTAAAATTGTAGTTGTTTTTATTTATTTATAGTATATTCAAAATCAATTTGAAGAGGAAGATCATTGGTCTTATGTTTCTCGGGGTCTCTAAGTCGAAACTGTATTTCATCTTGTTCTTCAACTACAATGTCACTGCCATCCAGTTCAATCTCTTGACGTATATTTAAAATTGCATACACAATTGGAGATCTTGGTGAAACAAAAATTGGTTTTAATATACCTTTATAGGGAAGTTGGTATTGTATATTATGATTATGAAGCGTGTATACCGGTGAATGGATTGATGGTGTGTTGGAGAATTTCAGAATAAATTTCGATAAGTTCTTTTTCTTTACTTCATCTTGTAATATACCATATTCTTCTTTTGATGCGGTAAAAATTTCGAGTGGTTCTTTGTTAACCAATTGCTCAATATTTTCTAGTTCAGTTTTTAACTTGTTATATTCCTCTTTGGATGCAGCAGCGTAACTTTCAAGTTCTTCTTTTTTAACAATATTTAGATTGTTAGCAACACCCTCAATACGAGTTTGTAAATTGCTTAAAATTTCTTTTAGTTGATTAACTTCAGTTCGTGAAGCAGCATAGTGTTCTACAAACCGTTTATTTGTCACATCTTGGTCGTTAACAGGAAACTCAACATTTGTTTGTGATACGTGCAAGGGCACGTCTCTACCATTTCAAACATATATTTAATCAGGGACGCTGTTGTTGAAGTTTGAATCGTGCGCTTGGTCGCTCAGTACCGCCTGTCACCACGAGATGGTAGCGCCTGTCGGTCTTGGAGAGATTGCAAGTAGTTCCTGTTTCTCCCCAATAGGTGGTGTGGTCTTCGCCTTATAAACTCTATATACGCATGACATAATTGAAAGACAATTATGATTCTACGTCATAAAACAAATGCTAGTGCATTCATGATACCGCCAAAATTATGAACTTATTAATGACATTGTTGTTTTGATGTGTCTTTCTCTGATTGGACAATATTTACTTACATGAAGACAGTTCGATAAATGACGAGCGATTCCCCGCCATTTTTGTGGAGTGCATTAGCTGTCGAGTGTAAAACATCAAGCTATCTGGTGAAAAGGTGTCTCCGTTTGTGCCGGGGGCTTGCCCCCTGGCCTCCGTGAAATGTGGATCTATTCTATCTAAAGGAAATAATCTGTGCACTGAAGGATATAAATTCGAGATTTCATCTTGAAGAGGAAATGTGGGATACTTATCGTAACTTGCTGCAAGGAAAGGTTGCTTGTGTACAAAACGGCGCGTGTGCTGGGGTAGCCATGATGAGGCAAATCTGATGCCTTTTAAAATTATTTAATGTGTGTTAATTATTTTATTGTCATTGTGTCTCCACGGAGAAGGATGTAAGGTACGTTTTTTATTTTAAATTTAATTTATTTAATTATTTTATTTTGGGATCTCCAAGTTTGGTCGTGTACGAATGTTGATCTTCTGTTGTGTTCTAGCTTGTAGGCCAAAAATTTCTTTTTCGTTTTAATAACGTTTCCTTATATATATTAAGTTTCTTATTTATTTTTGTTTACCTTCTGGAGACACGTTTATTTGTTATTTCACGTTTAAATTATTATTTATTTTCCTTTGGCAAGCTTGGGTTTGTCCTTTTTTTAAATCCATGTAAGATCCGTCCAGTTTTAAAACGACTTGCATTAATAGTGTTTGATGTAATTGTTTTTTTTCCACCGTTCATTTCCTTCTACTAATGTTTATATTTAATCTTATTATTTGTTTGCCGTAATTTTGATCTGGCATGTTTTTGGTGTGGCCATAGCTTTTGTTTACCGTGATGCATTGTGGTCTCGTTGTCAGTCCATTTTGGCGCGGGTCTCAATAGCAGACGTGTTGTGAATTAACTTAATCCTTTTTTAGTGTAATCTTGTTAATGTTAATTTCGTGATTTTTGGTAATGTCCTTGTGTTTTCCGCCGGCGAGCATATCATTTTTTTTTTTTATTTTCTATCCCATTTAATTTTTTTGAAAGTGTAATTTAATTTTCAATTCCTTTTGTTTTGGCGTGGCCTCAACATCTGCATGTCGGATCGTGATTGCATTACCTTGCAATTCATCAAGCCCGTTCTGAGTATGTTATGCATGTAATATTTATTTTAACCTTTGGGCTGTTTAATTTTTTTTTTAATTTAAATTAACTTTTTCCTTTTCTTGGCTTTTGCAAGCAAGCATGTTAGGCGCTATCTGGCATTCTTGTAAATTTTGTGTGGATTGATGCATGTTCAGTTTAGGTGAAGGTTCCTTAAATTTTTAATATTAAACCTATTGTTTTTTTTAAATTCTTTGGTTGTGGCATTATTTAGCCGACGGCAGTCCCGTTGGTTTTTGGGGGGTGTTTGTACGATAGCCTGTGTGTGTTGTCCCCTTGTCCATCTTCCTTCCACTCCTTTGGAGCTCTTCTGTCGGGACATGTCATCTGGAGGTGATGTTGCTGCGGAAGTGACCCGGACCCCTGAATACAGGTAAGTTGGCCCATCCACGTTTCCCGTTCTCGTCCCATTCTGGTAAGCAAAGCGTTGGTTATCGAATTACCGACGTGCTGCTGGCCAAGCGATGGTGTCCCTTCTTGTAGCATTTTGGTAGCAGATCCTGCTCATGTTCACTTCCGTAACTATCCCCTCCCCAGTACCCACAGGCTGTTTTATGGACCCCTCTAATGCCGATGGGTCAGTTGTTGGTGGGATTTTGTCAGGAAAATGCACTTAATGTTATGTTTTGCTAATCCTTGTCGTTATTGTGTTTCATGTTGCCTCTGGATATCCATGTGGTATGCTGGATGTAAGGTGTCCTGTTTTTAAACGAGGCGTTTACCCCTGTATTTTACCCTGTTTGTGTGCAACATCCCCAATGAAGATGCAGCTCGGTGAGTGTCTGACATGTGTTCTTGGCATGGGAAATGGGATTTCTTAATGTTCTAATAGCCTATATGCTGCGTATGAAGGAATCCTGGAGCCCGTCGGAAGCTGGTAGCCTGATGTTTTGTGCCTATTTTGGTAATTTAGCTCCCTGTTCTCGAGCCAAGCTGGCGGTGATATATGCAGTTCTGGGCTACGTTGTGCATGATGTTTTGGTCGAAATTTCAGGTGTCTGGGCAGTGTTGGTGTTTAAGAAGACTGTTGTGTTCCTGTATGTTTCTCGTGCATGGGTTTCTGTGGTGATATGCTGTCCTCGTAAATTATTTATTATGGAACTGTCTTGCCTATTGGTGTTATGGCAAAGTGTAGTCCGATTAAAAGGGCTAACCTATGGAAATCTGCACGCCCTATGTCCCTATTGTGGTGCCAGAAGGCACATTTAACATGCATGTCACTATTTTTGGCTAGGAATTCTTCCCTAATTCATTCAAGGTAAGTGTTTGCTTTGAAGTGTTTTTATCGCAGTGTGCGATTTGTAATTTTTGTTCTTAAACTTACATTATACTGCAATCGTTCTGGGATAAGCGTATATGTTGTGCAAATCGTGTCTGTATGCATGTGTTAACGTTAGATTTTGATTTAGATTTGTAGGGTGGGGTAATTTAGGGTTTGTTTTGTTTGCAAAAGTAAGGTTAGGATCGTATTTTTATTAGTTGCTTTCATTGTAATTTTGAACAGAACATAATATGTAGGTGTGTTTTACGTGGAGATATCTACTGTCTGGGGTTAGCTAGGATTAGAAGTATGGGATTCTTTCATGGTTTGATCCCTGGGCAGGTTGTAAATAGGACTTGCACGATCCGAAGAGTGTCAGGTATGGGACTGGCCTGTTCGATGATATGCAAGTATGTGTCATGTAATGTAATGTAATTGTAAGGGTATTGTGTTTTAATTGTATTTGTTTGTGTTATGATATCTCTACGACTACATAACTTGCATATTTGAGTATTAATGGGAATTATTTTTGTGGGTGGTAATAATTATGTATCGCTATTATTGGAGTATGTTGTGCGATGAATATGTTGTTGTGAATATGAGATCTCAGTTCGTGAACAGCCATAATGTAATGTGCTTTCCTGCTTAATTAATTAATATAGGGTCTTCAAAATTTACTGGGGTTGAATTTCTGTTGGACATTATGGTCATCAGGTTCTGTAACTCAGCTTGTTTTGCATTTTAAGCCAGTAATCTGTTGTTGCTGGAAATCAGGGTCATCAGTTGCCTCATGCTAACTGTAAATGACATTGGCCTTCTGTTTTAGTTCATGCTATGGCAATCCCGGTCATCAGCCACTGTAGTTTGAGTAAAGTTTTCTGCTTTTGATTAATAATCCTAAATTTTTCGGCTTTATCGTTTGGAATGGTGCGTAAATGTTCCCTGTTAGCCTCGTCTTTCAACAAGAGCGGCTTGTTTCTCATCTAACCGTATTTTCGGGCCATGTTAGGCATCCTTTGGTTGTACGTGTTCGTGTCTTTAACCTGATCGAGGAAACCTCATTGTACCTCGTGTACTGTTGAACTTAGTTCTTTTTATGTTGGATTTTTCTCACCCAGGCGGAGGTCGGCTGTATTCTCATCGGGTGTCGAACCTCAATTTCGTTCCTTGTGTGAGTGTATTGGTGTTTGGTTTTCTGCGCTGCCATTTCTCCTTCGTTTTTTTTTTTTTTTTTTTTGGTCGTTTCGGTAACTGCGTTTGAATTCCTCAGTGTCCCCATGCCAAGTAATGCGTGCTGTCACGAGCCAGTATATGTAGAGGCACACATGTCAGATTAATTAATTTTCCTTTTCTAAACCCTAAGGCCAACAAAATTTCTAGAGTGCATCTATCACACATTAAACGAGGTGGAGACGTTTCTAATGAGGAAATGCTACCGTAAATTTTGTAAAACTGAATTTGTATAATGTAGAGTATCCCTAACCTTCATTGAAGCCTTCAAGCTTCTGTTCCTTGTGGAATTTTGAATTTAATTGGGTTTGCAAACTCTGATGGGATACAAAATGTAAATGTTGGGAAGTTCCCATTGTAATGGTAAATTGTAAAAGTGTACCTAATTTTGGTGTTTCATAGGAGATGCTAATATGTAAGTTGGGCTCGGTGGGAGACCTAACTCATGGTAACCTTGTATTCCTGTTCCCTTTGGGAATTGTAGTGGTCATTCCTCTACCGTAGTTCCTTCGAAATGTATAGTCATCCAACTCATGTAATCTTGAAAGGTACTTCGAATCTGTAAAAAGGTAAACTTGTTAATGAAATTTTGTAAGCACGGATCTAGGGCTTGGTCAGAAATATTTCCTTCATTTAAATTCAACCTTGTTTCTCTTTTGTAAAATGTAGTAAGAAATTGTAATTTTGTAAACTTTTATTTTTGAAATTAGATTAACTTCTATTTTTGTAAATGGCTGCCCACGCGTCACATAATGTCTTGCACATTGCTTCTACCTACTTCGTCTAAAACGACCTACATTGGACTTGTTGAAAATTTTCCTAACGTGTCTCGGACTCTGAAAGCACTGCTGGTGCTGGTGTACTGCGTTTCTGAGGATTTTTGGACACAGTGATGCTGTTGACTAAGTGGTTTGCGAGGTGATCAATTATCCCATCACTGATAATCTGACCCTGCATTCTTCCTAACCAAAACGATGCGGTTTCATCCATCAATTGGAGTTAACTGGTGATCATTATCTTCGGGAAGCATCTCTGGTGAATCGACAAGTTAAGGAGGACTGTCTATGCCTTGGCATATTCGTGAACGGTGTTCACGCTTAAGGGAGGGAGACTGATACGTGCAAGGGCACGTCTCTACCATTTCAAACATATATTTAATCAGGGACGCTGTTGTTGAAGTTTGAATCGTGCGCTTGGTCGCTCAGTACCGCCTGTCACCACGAGATGGTAGCGCCTGTCGGTCTTGGAGAGATTGCAAGTAGTTCCTGTTTCTCCCCAATAGGTGGTGTGGTCTTCGCCTTATAAACTCTATATACGCATGACATAATTGAAAGACAATTATGATTCTACGTCATAAAACAAATGCTAGTGCATTCATGATACCGCCAAAATTATGAACTTATTAATGACATTGTTGTTTTGATGTGTCTTTCTCTGATTGGACAATATTTACTTACATGAAGACAGTTCGATAAATGACGAGCGATTCCCCGCCATTTTTGTGGAGTGCATCAGCTGTCGAGTGTAAAACATCAAGCTATCTGGTGAAAAGGTGTCTCCGTTTGTGCCGGAGGCTTGCCCCCTGGCCTCCGTGAAATGTGGATCTATTCTATCTAAAGGAAATAATCTGTGCACTGAAGGATATAAATTCGAGATTTCATCTTGAAGAGGAAATGTGGGATACTTATCGTAACTTGCTGCAAGGAAAGGTTGCTTGTGTACAAAACGGCGCGTGTGCTGGGGTAGCCATGATGAGGCAAATCTGATGCCTTTTAAAATTATTTAATGTGTGTTAATTATTTTATTGTCATTGTGTCTCCACGGAGAAGGATGTAAGGTACGTTTTTTATTTTAAATTTAATTTATTTAATTATTTTATTTTGGGATCTCCAAGTTTGGTCGTGTACGAATGTTGATCTTCTGTTGTGTTCTAGCTTGTAGGCCAAAAATTTCTTTTTCGTTTTAATAACGTTTCCTTATATATATTAAGTTTCTTATTTATTTTTGTTTACCTTCTGGAGACACGTTTATTTGTTATTTCACGTTTAAATTATTATTTATTTTCCTTTGGCAAGCTTGGGTTTGTCCTTTTTTTAAATCCATGTAAGATCCGTCCAGTTTTAAAACGACTTGCATTAATAGTGTTTGATGTAATTGTTTTTTTTCCACCGTTCATTTCCTTCTACTAATGTTTATATTTAATCTTATTATTTGTTTGCCGTAATTTTGATCTGGCATGTTTTTGGTGTGGCCATAGCTTTTGTTTACCGTGATGCATTGTGGTCTCGTTGTCAGTCCATTTTGGCGCGGGTCTCAATAGCAGACGTGTTGTGAATTAACTTAATCCTTTTTTAGTGTAATCTTGTTAATGTTAATTTCGTGATTTTTGGTAGTGTCCTTGTGTTTTCCGCCGGCGAGCATATCATTTTTTTTTTTTATTTTCTATCCCATTTAATTTTTTTGAAAGTGTAATTTAATTTTCAATTCCTTTTGTTTTGGCGTGGCCTCAACATCTGCATGTCGGATCGTGATTGCATTACCTTGCAATTCATCAAGCCCGTTCTGAGTATGTTATGCATGTAATATTTATTTTAACCTTTGGGCTGTTTAATTTTTTTTTTAATTTAAATTAACTTTTTCCTTTTCTTGGCTTTTGCAAGCAAGCATGTTAGGCGCTATCTGGCATTCTTGTAAATTTTGTGTGGATTGATGCATGTTCAGTTTAGGTGAAGGTTCCTTAAATTTTTAATATTAAACCTATTGTTTTTTTTAAATTCTTTGGTTGTGGCATTATTTAGCCGACGGCAGTCCCGTTGGTTTTTGGGGGGTGTTTGTACGATAGCCTGTGTGTGTTGTCCCCTTGTCCATCTTCCTTCCACTCCTTTGGAGCTCTTCTGTCGGGACATGTCATCTGGAGGTGATGTTGCTGCGGAAGTGACCCGGACCCCTGAATACAGGTAAGTTGGCCCATCCACGTTTCCCGTTCTCGTCCCATTCTGGTAAGCAAAGCGTTGGTTATCGAATTACCGACGTGCTGCTGGCCAAGCGATGGTGTCCCTTCTCGTAGCAGTTTGTTTTTGATGTTGTAGATTGTTTATAGTCTGTTTCATTTTTTCAAATTCATTTCGTGAAGCGGCATATTGTTCAACAAACGTCTTATTTGCAACATCGTTATCGTATATGGGATTGTTTACGTGAGTAATTCGTCTACTCATCATATTTAAAGTCCCACCATCGTCTACGTTTAAGAAGTTTTGTTTATTAAATTTAGTGATTAAGTCTTCTAGATCTTTTCGAGAAGCAGCAAAGTTTTCTAAATAATATTTGTTTATTGCATCTAACGAATCGATTGGTTGAGATATGTTTGTTATTCTTCTATTTAACATATCTACAGTTTCATCATCTTTGTTTATATTCAAAAGAGATTTTTTAATTTCATCGAGTTCTTTTGTTACATGAGTTTTAAGAAAAGAATACGATATCGCATCTTGATTTTGAATTGGATCTTTAACATTTCTTATTCTTTTGTTACCCAAGTCGAGACTATCATCATCAAACGGAAAGTGATCTTCTGAAAATTCACTCACTAAACCATGAATGAATTCTACTCGTTGTAACACTTCGGTTATTCGGTTTTCCAGATATTTTTTTTATATTCGATGTATGTTGCTGCATTGCAATAAGGTTTACTGCATCATTTGCAGATGATGGTAAAGCTAAGCCTGCGAGACGTTTGTTTTCAAAGTCAAGTTGTTGTTTCTCTATTTTACAAATTGAAAAAAATAAACATTTAAGGTCGTTATTGTTTTGTTGTATGTCTTCTTTAGACTCAATTTTATTTAGCTCATTCAGTAACTTCAATACATAACCTTTGTTGCAAGCATCTTCAACATGTATGGGCGTTCCAACATCTTTTAACCGTTTGCCGTTAATACTTAGATGCCCGTCGCTTGTTGTTGTTGTTACTTGATTTCCATATTGCAGTAGCTTATCATCAACATACGATTTAGTTGCAATATCATGGCGTGAAGTTGGTGGTCTGATAGACACGTTATTGATTTTGTTAAACGATGCCATAGTTATGTTGTTAACCTCACAAAGTGTATAACGCGAATGAGCATTTATCTCTTTTGAACTATTATTTATAACTGAAAATAAACATCAAATCCATTGCGATATCGACCATTTTGTAAATCGCTATCTTTATCGATAACCAAAAATCCAAACTTAGAGTTTTGCCAACAATAAGAACAAATATCGAAGAACTGATCATAGCTCATATCTGTATTTACATGATCGTTATATACATGACGCAAGTTTGTTCCGTCTTGTTTAAAAAGAATTAAAAAATTAGCGTTATCTCTAATTAGATGTTTAGGTATACAAGAATATGTTTGACAAAGATAAAATACGTCAACTTCGTGATGACGACCTCTACTGAAATAATCTTTCATGTGTTGTTGTTTATTGCTGGCTACATCATCAAAAACAAATATAGAGTTCTTTCTAGCCATTTCTGGAGGCATAACTTCGTCATTATCGAAAAAAAATCACTTTTTATTTCTTTTATAGAGTCCAAAAACTATTTTAATTCAACATACTTACTTTGAGCAAGTGATTTAGAATAAATATAAACGTTTTCAAAACGAACTCCATTTTTGTGACATAATAAATTTAGCATTACGTTTGTTTTGCCGCAGTTCGATGGACCGCAAATGATACATCGAATAGTGTTCGGTAGTAAAACACTATGCTTTCTTTTTTCACTTTTACTCTGATTTTCACCATTAGTAAATGAAATTACTGGTAGAGTGTTTGACTGCTTAACAAACTTCAGCATGTCTACGTTTACGTCTGAGAATGCACACTGCCCAAAAAGCACATCACATCAACATATATTGTTTCCACACGTATCATCATAACTTGTATTATATGGAATAATAGTAGGATTTTCAGGATTTAAATCAACGTTGCCAACGTAAAACCCTCTTAAATATGGACAATATGGTGCCCATTTTTTATGATCACTTAAAGGAATATCGTTTTCTCTCCAATATTCAATTTCAATCTTACAGAATATACATTTCACCTTATCACCATGACCGGTATAATAAAATCCTGCTGATGCTAAACAAAATTCGTTTGGAGAGGGAAGAGGCCAATTTTGAAAAGTTTTAAGTCTTTCATATTCAGATTTTAATTCTATGCTAGGAGAAATATTGTTTACGTAAGGGCAAGAAAAAGCCCATTTCTTATGCTCTTCAAACGGATCATCATCTTCTTCCCAATAACTAAGTTGCAGATTACAGAAAGCACACCTGACCATATCCTTATATCCATAATAGTAAAATCCCGCAGCTGCTAACCATGCAGTGTTCGTAAAACTGTTTGAAGACCAGTTCTTAAATGTTTTTAGCCGATCTCTTTCAGATTTTAAATTCATTCCTTTTTGACCCAATATCATTTGCATTAACTGTTTCTTGGAATACTTTACACAATTAAAATACTTCATGATGATGCATTACTTAACAAAAAAAAAAAAGATGTTCCCCGCACGAAGCTAAATGTGAACTGATATGAATCAACAAAACACGCTGGCTAATATGCAAGATTTGCGTGTGTTGGGTTGGCCGAGCGGTCTAAGGCGTTAGACTTAAGATCTAATTTTCAGAAATTGAAAGCGAGGGTTCGAATCCCTCACCTGACAAATATTATTTTATATACATGTGGAGTGAGGAGGTGGTTGATCATTAAAGAAACTTTAATATGAAGTGGTACAAAGACCTTTTCTTCTTTATTCATTTAGAATTACAATTAATACAATTTTATTTCTCTTGTATGAGTGTTGAAGTAATCTCATTCTTTTAGTTGTCCTGATGAGTGTGTGTTGAGATGATCTTGTTCTTTTAGTTGCCCAGATGTTAATTTTCTGTAGACAAAAAGTATACACTGTGTTAAAAAAGCAAACAAAACAAAATATGTATAGGTGTCAAGAACACTAGTAGATTTAATGAATTACCTTTTTATAGATAGCGGTTACAGTTATCACATTTGCAGCGAAGATGAAACAGTTGAAATTTTCTTTTTAGATGATCTGGTAGATGTTCCCACTCCAGACGAATTCGTTGTGGCTCATATATAGTCAGTATGTTTATAGGAAAGTAGTTCCAATCAAACTTATTAAAACCTTGAAGTCCATTGTTTCGAAACTTGTTTATTATCGAACACACGATTTTCATGATGCCATCAGAAGAATTTAACCAATGTTGAACAGCATTGACATTAAATTTAGCACAACTATTGCTTCCCAATGCACGAGATGGTAAATGTTTTGGACGATCTGTAGGTAATCGTTGGCTATGCTTCAACATTAGATCTGACATTCCATCAATCGTATTAAGATCGATTAATGACCCAGGGGAAAGTGTTTTTAGTGCAAACAAAGAAAATTCTTGTGGCAAATTATACACAACTAAATATTCATATTTATTTTTAATAGAGTCAAAAAAAGAAGAAAGAGTTTTTTCACAATACGCTGCGACCCATGTTAACACAGGACTGAATGAAGGTATATTGCTGTTATTTAACATACAGTAAGCAAGTTCCAAACTGCCGTTTGGTAGCTTGCGAATGTCTGCAACTATTGGCTGCTTCTTATTCCACATGTCAGCATCAGTAGAAGGAGAGTTTGTTGTTGTCAATTCCATGATTGCAACTAAAGTGAGAATACTTCTTTACTTGATTGCTTATAACTTAGCAAATATTGGTTTAGATAATTACTTCATTAGTTAATGGTCTGTAAGATATTTGACGATCATGAATAAGAACACAATAAAGAGTTGTATCTTCAGGTATATTCTCACTTGTCTCGATTTCAATTCGCACGTCAACTGAAGATGTCTTCACTGCCTCCACTTGCTCAAGGCAATTAATTACAATAATCGGACAATGAGACTTAAATTCATCTCGCGAAACTAGAGTCTCTGAACGAAAATCATCGATCTGATAATATACATTACGAAATTTAACAAACATGTCATACAATTCGCTGTAGTCATTTATAGCAATTTCAGAAGTTGGCATTTCATAGGGATAAAAAATTGAATTTAAAAAAACTCTTATAGATTTAATGTCACAATGATCAAAATAGGAAGAGCACGTATTTAGTACATTTCTTTTAGTTTGAAAACCTAATAAAAATTGACGTGGTTTTTGCGTTTCAGAAGTTGTCATTACAGTTCAACTATATTTAGTTGTTCTAGGAAGAGATGGCAAGACATGAACATCCCATGATCGAAAACCAACCTGAATGGGAATATTTTTCTGCATTAGTTTTAATCTTTTAATTTGTTCTTCGTCCGATAATAATAAAACTGGAATTTTTAGATAAACTTTAAATAACTTGACCTTAGAAAGATCATTTTCGGTTGCAGATTGCAACGCAGGTGCGTCACTCGACGATCTGAGATGTATTAGCTCATGCTTGCAGTTTAAAATCGGTTTTCTATAATCCTCTGCTAAACCTAACAGGTTGCTTAAAGGAAGTATTACATGGAAACGTTTTGTGATACTATCAACAATATTTGCTTCACTTGCTGGTGTTGTTAAAGAGGGAAAATAACCAGCATTTTCTAAAGCTGTATATTCGTTTTTTGAATATGATGCAAACGTTTTTGTAGAACTTGTTATACCTAGATGGCGTGTACGATCAATTTCTTTACCATTTAACGTAACGCGAATTTCGCTAAAAAGATTAGCCCCAAAATTTTGGTCAGGATGTGCTGTAGTAGAAGCAGCAGGATTTATGTTAGAAGTAATAATTTGTCCTTCTAAGTGAAGAACACCTTCTGATAATAAACTTATGTTTTCTTCATTTTGAATTGGTATACGAATTTCATCATTATTTTCAAATTTATTAGCTGAATAAGGTTGGTAAACTCTTTCTTCTCGTCGCACAACTCTGTTGTCAACCTCTCTTTTATCGGTTATGTTAAACATGTTAAACATGTTAACAGCTTCAAATATAGATAGAAACTAAATAAGATTAACAATTGCATATATATTTATATTGAAATTAAAGTACACGATAGCCTAAAGATTGTAAGAAATGTTTGTTGTTACTCGATAACTGTTTCTTAGATTTTAAGGTGTGATGGCATTGTTTTTTTTTTTTTGTTTTTTTAGAAATTTTAGCTGATTGATTTATATTTCTTTTTCGAATCAGAGTTGACTTCTTTTTTTTTTCAAACTTTGAGTATTATATATTATAACCATATTTGTGAATGTTTTCTAGTAAGCCTACTCAACTAGAATGAAAATATAACAGTATTTCATTACTTTATATAGCAAGATAACGTGCTGAACGAATAATTAATTCTACAGTTAAATCTTCATCTTGCAAATCAATGAGCTGTTGAAGATGATCTTCAAGTTGCACAGATACATGTTGAATAACCTTGCTGTTCATAGGCAAAAAATTAATTGTTGTTGGTTGTACAACAATCGGATAACCAGCAGGAACATGAGCTTTAAAATTATATAAAGAGTGTGTTGGTTTATGGTTCAAATAAGAACTCGTACCAAGCACGAGGTTGCAACATACTCGAATACTATTAACAGTGTTAATTTTAATCATATATTCAGAATGATGAGTTGTGTTTGCCTCGAACTTTTTATGAGAAAATCCTAACAAATCTGCAATAGAATCTGCAACACCAAAATCTATAGCAAAGTTTTTCGAATATAGTTTACAATTAGAGAACACTTTATCATAATTAATATAAATATATGAAGGAAATTTGTCTTTTTCACCTAATAAATCTGATAATAAATGTGCTAGTAATAATTCATTAATCTTTGCACTTAATTGTTGAAACGTATAGCTAGCAACAGGTATTATTAAAATTGTTGTATCCACATTGTTCATCTTTATGGCTAAAACGTTATTATTTTCGTTAATTTTACTTCACTTTCGATTCTATTTCGATCAATCTCAATTTCTTTTTTATTCTCTTTAGGGTAAACTTTATTTTCAATACCTAAAGCCTCTGCTACACTGTTGGGTACACTGAAATCAATATTAAACGGAGAAGACAAAACAAGACGGTTGCGTCCTCTTCCATTTATATCCTCTTCCAAATAAAGATTTGTTTTTTGTATATGATTTGTTATAAGTTTCGACAGTGAGTGATAACTAAGTAAATCATCAAATGTTGAGGCTAGATCTTCAAATTCATAAATACCTGGTGGTACCACTAAATCATTTGATAACAAAAAATTAGTAAAATGAATGCGAAATTTATTATTTCGGTTGGTAACATTTCGAATAGAATTAGATGTATACAATCCTGCAAGTCCTATTTCAAAAAACTCAGCTCCTACAAGATGAAGCGGATTCTCCAATTCTTTGAGCCTTTACCTTCAAGAGTTATCCGTCTTTCGAAAGCCATCTTTGAAATGTTTAAAGACAGTCTGTGTTTCCCTTATTTATACAATACAAGAAGACTAAACATAAATGTCCACAAATCGAAGAAGTAATCGATTGATATGAATGAAAATTATATTGTAGATAACAATTTTTTAGATATGTTAAAATTTCTAATGGTGGTCTTAAATTACCGATACTATCAAAATAATGCACGTATTTACCTTGTTTACTGAAAGCCACCCAATGTGAACCAGATTTAACCATCGGTTCAAGGTTAACAATACAGTTTTCATTTTTTCGAGGATGTCTTGGTAACGTATCTCGCCTAAAGACTCCTCTAAAATTTGGAATCTTTAATTGATGTGCGTATTTAGCTAAATCGAAATTACTTAATGCTTTATTTGGTATTTGGTTAATTATCTTTTGTATGCAGGAGGATTTAAATAAATGCCTTGACCTGCTTTTCCTCGCATTGCTTCTATCATTCGATTGTGTCTTTTCATTTCTTTTAATTCTTCTTGTGCAGCTTTCGCTTTGTTTATAGCAGGCGCTACCCCGGCTGCTCTGCCTGCTAGACCCCCCAAGCCCGACAAGGCTGCAAATTTCGGAAGTAGGGGTAAAATACCACCTTGCTTTTTCGATGCTCTCTTTTTTTTTAATCTTTTCTTGTTTTTTTTTTATATTTAATTTTCGTTTACCTCCACCAAGCTTAGACTTAGCTTTCATTATGCCACTGACTGTTAGTGCAGCCGCTCTCTCTCCTAATGATGCGTCACGAGATTTTACACGAGACCAAGCTTTTGAAGCTAAAATTTCATCAGCCTCTCTTCTTTTGTTTGAATCTTTATGATTTGCGTAAGCAATGTCGTGCTCTTTGCACGCTTTATCTAATATATTTATTCCTGGATCACCACGGCTCAATCGCTTTTCTAATTTTGTTCCTGGTCCACAATATTCATATCCTGGAATGTGTAATTCCACAGGTAAATTATCAATAGTTTTATTAAGTACACGACTAATGAATGATCCACTTCCTGATCGTTTATATTGAGTGGCAGAGTTGTTCCTCTTACAACGCACCATTACTAAATGATAAGTAATATAATGTAATTATATATATATATATTTTTTTTTCTTCAGGAAAATGGGAATGGTGGGGGGAGGAGTTGTAAATAATACACACAAAATTTGGGTTATTATTTATTCGTTTTTTTTTATTATTTTTCATAAGCAAAGGAACACACAAAAAAGTATTATTAACAGAATAAAAGTGTGTGTGTGAAAGAAATAAAGTAAGTAAGAGAGATGAATTGCTTTAATCTCAAATTTGTTTCAGAGAAAAATGACCAAACGGTAAAGTATCAATTCCGTTTTCAGTTATGTGTCTTTTATCATCGTTTGATGAAATTGCCAACTTATTTTGCCGAACAGTAAATACAAAATGAGATCTTGAAATTATACAAACTTGAACTTTGCTGGCTTGATCTCTGTTATAAAGACACTTTCGATACTCATCAATATTCATAGTTTTACTCACGCTCTTCTTAATGCCTTTAGCCTTACACAAGCTATTCATTTCATCACACAATTTTATTGCATACATTTTGGGTCTTAACCCCACAAATTCTTCAACAATCCTTCCAGCATGTTCATCTTTCATTAAACCAATTTCACCTTTATTTTGTCTCACAATGCCAAAAGGATTGTTTGTTTCATAGTTTCCAGTATCAAACAAATTTGAATGCTGTTTCATGAACTCATAAATATCATAATAGAATATATACATAAAACTATCTGTGTCTGTGTATAACAACCTCACATTTGATTCAGGATTTGCTAAAATAACATTGTAATGAAAGACATTCATTTTACATTTAGACAAATCTAATATAGATGCACCAACATATACTGGTTGATTGTGAAAAATCTTTAGTCTGCTCATCTCGATGACCATACATTGTTCATCAAATATAATTCTATGTTTAAAATTAGCCTTAGCTATTAAAGACTTAGCACCACTGGCTCCATGCCATTTGGTAATCCATTTGATGTCCCTTAACTTCCTCACATTCATCAGTGAACGACCAAAAATTGCATTATTCATCAATTTATAAAAATAAAAAAAAACATTTTTAGCATGTTTTCGTTTCTCTGTGTTCACATCAATATATGGTTTTAGCCATTGGCTCTGATTGAATTCGATTATTCTGTGAATATGTTCTAATTTCATTCCTAGTTGAATACATTGCTTTAACATTCTATAATGCAAAACATAACGTTCTTTATTATCTAGGGTAGTCTTTAGCTTTGTCAACTTTTCGGGGCATAGAGGGTAATCTGAATGTTTGTCATGTAACTCTTGAGGATAAGTCAAATCTACTTCCAAGATATATCCGATTTCTGAAGTATCATCAATAGTTAAAACATCAAAGCCTTCAATATTTGCAACCCATTTAAAGCCACCCGTTGGAAGATATTCCATCATCGCATATCCATATAAATTATTAACGTCAAAGTACATTATGTAGGACTCTTGCTTTTTCTCATCATAAGTTTTCATGTACTTATTATTAGCAATCGCATGTCGTGTTATACACTGAACATTTCCCCTTCGAATAGATCGTTCAAAAAAGTGTAACATATCAATATCTTGAAGCAATTCGAGTTGAACGTTGGTTATCTTTTTCATCGCGCACCAAGACATAGATGGAGCAGTGTAAAAATGAGCTGCATCAATGCCATAAGTTTCCATGCCATTCGATCTAAAATTTTCAAAGACATCTGCCAAAAGAAGTGTGTCAACTTTTAAATACAAATCAGCGTATTCTCCTAATGTTTGACAGGAAAACGTTTCCCACACCGATTGAGCAAACTCATACTCCTCGTTCGATATTGTTTGATTATAAAGACTGCTATAAAGCTTGGATATTTCAGGTAATTTAGTTTCGTTAAGTACATCCATACTCGTGACGTATTCATAGGGAAACACGCCTTTTCTCGCAGTAAGTCGAAACTGTGCATCATCATTAAAATAACGTCGAGTTATTTGCTTTGAATCTTCACTTAACGAAGATGAACATTGATCTAGTGAACAGGACAAGAAATTATATGTATCGATAAATCTTAACTGAAAGAATCCATTCTTAACCCATACATGCTTTGTAAACCCTTTATAACGTTCCATATTCATTGCTAACAATCTTATATGACCAGGATTATGTAACTCCCTACCTTCATGTTTCTCACAAATTTCTTTAATTATAAAATGTCCATCATACGCCGTTAGATTATGAAATGCTATAGGCAGGACCCTTGTTACTTTGGAATTTAAATTACAACTATTGTGTGCGCTTCCTCTATATTTTCCAGTTATGTGACAATGATCGCGTACTTTGAGTTCATTATCTGCAATTGGTTTCTCGCAAATATGACAAATTTTACTTAACAAAAATAATCTTTCTTCGTTTTCCGTCATCTTTAACATAGGTTTAGCTGATAAATAATATGTTTGAAGTTTATCTACAATACTATAAAGTTCCTTTACAAACAATTCTATGCAATTATTTCCCCTAAAGAGTTTAAAACTGCACAAATCACTATCAAAATTACAATGAAGGTATAAAGAAATGCTGTAAGGAATATGTTTATGGGTTAATGTAGAGTTAGGAATGTCACTATTTGGAAAACAAGAGGAAATAGGAGACAAAACGCATTCAGTATCTGCATAAATTATAAATGGAACTCTATCTTTAAATTTAAATTCTGTAAAATTAACAAATCTTTGTTCGTCAGTTGGCAATATGCTTTTTGCAACAGGAAACTGCTTACAGTCTGCAAAGTGAACATTTAACTCATCCTCAAGAGAATAATATGACAAACAACGTCTACATATATAAATCCGTCTACAATTCCTAGTGATGCTTGAACGCACAAGGCGAGCAAGATTTCTAATTAAACAAAAGTGATAACTTTCACTGTTTCCAATCTGCAACATCAATAAGTCCACACTCCTTTCATATACTTTATCTGATACATACAAAGGTACAATAGTAAATGTTTTTTTTCCTTTTACTTCGTTTGTTCCCATACACACCCATTTGTTTTCATCATATTGTGCTCCATACACATTCACAGAAATATTGTTTTGATTTTCAAACTTGTTTAAATATTTCATTTGCATTGGAATTGGAATATCATCTAAATTTAAAACATCTCTGTAATTAGGATAGGTAGAAAGATGATTCACGTTTCGCGTTTTTGGATACAAACCAGCAACCACACTCCACGCAAAACAAGCTTCCTTTGTATCATACAAATTTAGCACTGCATGTTTATTGACTATTACATCAGGCAATCTACTAGTATTGGACATTCCTACTCGAAATCCAACATATTTATTTATATTAATTCTCAAACTATGAATTTTTCCTAGAGCCCACCCAGAGCCATTTGCTTCAAATTCGCTCATTTTTGTCAATGTACCTTCAATGATATGATTATTATAAAATTCATTTACATCCGTATACTCGAAAACTACTTTATTTTTGACAGCAAAATATTCTGTTTCTGATTTGTCGTGAAGCACATACTGTGCACACAAAACTGAATTCACCTTTAAAGCTTGCACAGTTAACGCTTTCTTAACATACTTTGTAAACCAAATATTAGCATTTGCTAAAAATTCGCGGGGATCCAAAAACTCATTCTTAACATTTGAAACTGCAAGTGTGTACACTCTAGAATTGAATGCTGTTTCAATTAACTCACAGCTTAAGAAAGATTCATCCTTTATTTGAAGTGTAATTTCTTCACAATTCACAGCTTGTTGCAATATGTACTCACTAATAACTCCCCAACATTCAATCAACTCATCACTGTTCTCAATCAAGTCCGTTTGAGTGTATTCCCCGATTTGGTATGATATTGAAATAGCACCGTTTAGTTCACTTCTAAAATTAGAAACACTTTCAAATTCATTGTCCAATTGGTTTCTTATATTTTCACTGTTATTATTATGTATTACAATATCAACCTTTCTACGTTTGTTAGGAGGTGTTGCCATTGTTGTCCAAGCAATCGTCCAATTCGCACTGTTGTTAATACACCACCAGCAGTTGCTGTAACATCGGCTCACCATAAACCTATAATCTTTTAAAGTGTATTCAAGCCATTGAGATAAATTGCTGCCTGTAATCTCCAGCGAACAATGAATGGCTTCAAAGGGAAATTCGTCCTGAAGTTTACCAAGCAATTTGTTTCTATACTCATTCAATTTTGTTACTTCAAAACAAGTGATGGAAAATTCAATTTTGTAAACCTCATCAAATGTATTGTATCCGAAGAAACAAATAAAATGTTCATCTTCACATAATTCTTGTAACAAATATCTTAGAACTGTTTCTGTCACCTCTCGCTGACTATCATCTGATTTGCTAACATTAGTAACGTAGACTGAAAATGTTGAAATTCCACTCGAAGATGTCCATTTGTTAAAACAAGCTTCTTTCTCATTATGACTCACCTCATTATCATCTTCTCCTTCTTCTTCTTCTTCTTCTCCCTCTTCAGACTGATGAAAGCATACACGATGATACTCTATTACCGGGTGCGATCGATGTTCAGTTCTACTCAGAAAATTAACAGTTTTCCACTTCATTTTGCTGTTCCTTTTTATTAGTTTTTAGATAATCTGAAAAAAATTAAACAAATTAAGAAATAATAAGCAACTAAATATATATATAATTCGTTATATCAATCAATACATATATAATCAGCATATATATACTCACCAAAAATTTACAGTTTTAAAACAACTTGATGTGAGCGGTTCTTCAACCCCAAATACACCAACATCAGTTTGCCTCTAAGTGAGTTTAGTTCATCGATCTCTGATGCGCTTAGTTTTGCAAATACTGCTGGTAGAAATACACTTGTTATTTCACCTTCAATGATAATGTCCACCACTATTTTTCTTCCAAATCTCGTCTCCACAGCCCGAATAATTTGGACCACATACGGTAAATCAATTATTAGTTCTGATAGTTTCTTATTAGAATACTCAACGCAAGTGGCTAAGTTATTGAACTTCGTTAGAACATCCATCACACACACAATTTGTTCCTCGTCGTTGACTTTATTTATTTCTTTCACACACACACTCTCTCTTCGCGCAAACGTAGAAGTTAAACTCATCCACGCACACATGCATTTATATATCCTTCACCCCCACCTACACTCAAGAAACCAAATGCTACAAAACAAGCTTCTGACGCAATCATCTCATTATATTTTTATCACTATTACTTAAAGAAGTCAAAGATTACATTCTTACCCAATGACGTGTAAGGTCAACCACGTCTCACGCGAACACTGCAGACATATCACGTGATCGCTCGCACAGCTGCAAACTTGCATGGGTATCAAATGACGTCAACACCCATTAATTTTTATCTCCATCGCATAAATAAGTCAAAGGTTATCTGCTTCAAGCGGTTACCCAAAGGTTATCTTCTTCAAGCGGTTAAAGGTCAACCTCTTCCCACGCTAACATGTGCACGTGCACGTGCTCACGTCCGCATAGCTATCAGATGACGTCATGATGATGCAATATGTCCTCGCGATTACGCAATATTCAAAACATACATTTCCTCTACTACTTACACTGTTTCCCATAGAGACTCTATTCCACTACCTTCCATTATACGACCAATACATCCTAAGTATGACATAAGTAAGTGAAAACCTCCTAACCTTACAACAATTTTTGACAAATCAGATGGATCTTCAGAGCCACCGGTGATTTCCATAGCTTTTAAGTACAGAACTGGTCAAAGGTCACAATGCATGTTTGCTTGTTCTTACTGCACTGCTCAGATGCAAAACATAATGCTGTGTACACTGATGATGGGTTGTTTGGATCAATATCTATGAAGGGAATAGCTAAAATGTATGAAGTGTCATGGTTTTTTAACTTTTTGGTTGAGACACTCATAAAACCATTCCATCCAGGTTGAGTGTTACATCCACTGACCCATAGCAGATTAAGTGGATGAATAAAAGATACTGTGTTTGTATTTGTTTTCCTTAATGATATAACATCTGAAAAGTCTTCCATAACGATTCCAGCTAAGCCACTGGTTCTTTTCTTTACATACGCTCGCTTACGAATTTCTTCTGCAACTTTGAACGATCCGTCAATTAATCTAGGTACTTCTGAGGTAATGGAGACATGGGACGATGGAGAGATACATGCAATTCCTCCCATCGCATGAAATGTATTTAAACCATCCAATGATCTTACGTTAACGTCAGCGTTGTCGAAAACGTACTGTGTAAACGAATTACATTTTATGACTGGGGGTCCCTGCGTTATTAAAGACCTTATGTACCTGTCACTTTCATAATATGAAGAACATACTCCCAGCGCAGAGAGTACCTCAATGAGATGCTTTGACCCATACATTCTATTCAAATATAAAGACAAAGAAGTTTGTATTGACGACAAGAAGGACCTTGGTCTTACAGTTGAAATTATTGTATGGTTAATTACAGCACGTTTTCTACTTATATCAGGGGACGAATTTCCAGCTCTTTTTTAGTTACTGTAGTTGTAAATAGTGCCAATGTTTCAGGAATCAAATCATTTGATACAGTACTCACTTCCTTTTCACTTGCGTATTTTCCACAGTCATAATTCATGTGTTGTATATCCTCCCTAACGATTTATGCTGCTGTTCTAACAATTCTTTTACGTTCGTCTTCAGTAGTTGTTTCTCTGTTTTTGTACCACGAATCTAATACCTTGTGACTAGTATGTGACATACATAAAATACTTCTCTTTCCAGATAAATTATGTACAACTAGCCGATCTTTGAAAAAATCTACAATTTTTGACTTGAGATAATAATCACTATAGTCTATATCAGAACCACTTAACTCCACTACTATCTCTATTAATTCTTTTAGTGAATACTGGCACTCATTGTCGCTCTCAAGGTAATTAGTAAGCAAATTAAATTTATCTACAGACTCGGCTAATAATGGACGTCCTACCTTTTGTTCATGAGGTTTAGGTTTACAAAAGTCCTTATAACATTGCCCATGATAACGGGCTTCGACCGCAACTAAATCAATCACATCTAAAAGCCTGGACTTAACTTTACAGGCCCAATCATCATTCCTATTGTCACAAGCATTAAGGAGAGTTTGCTTTATTTCAATTGTTGAAACCTCATGAATTTGGGTTCGGTATTGAGAAGGAAGTTTTGGGTCAAACACAGCATTTTTTTCACATAACGAACAGTCATGCTTGAAATCAAATTTGGTGTCTAATTCCCTGAGAAGGCGCTGCGAGGTGGAAGATTCCGAATTTTGAGCTTTTAATGCTGCTTTAATATTGCTAGGTCTGGTATAATTTTGCCTGCATACAGTATGTACTTTTATTACATCGACGTTAACAAGTAACCTATGGATTTCGTCTTTTCTCTCAATACTACATTTTATTAAAGTGTTTATACCTTTAGTGACTGTTACCCTGGCTTATTTCACTTCCTCATTACATATTACGCATTCATTGGTAAAATCAGTCATTATTGAAAACTGTTGATAATAAAGAGCGCCTAGCTGTAAAGTTTGTGGGTTACAGTTCAGATTTAACAAGCTTTTACTATTTTTAAGGGTTACCTTTTATCTTGCTTATCTCGCTCAACAATACATAACAATTGCAAAACTATCAGCATTTCACTGAACTTGTCACAACACAACAACTTGTATTTCTGTACAAAAAGTAAAACTATCACGAAACACAAAATGCAACGAACCGCACAATGCCATGGTTAACCGAACACTAAACAGGCAAGGCCCACTAATAACGAAAAGGACTCAATAAGCAGCGTAGTAGAGATAAGAGGGCTGTAAACAAACAAGTTGCAACGTGCAGTCTGACTCATGCAGACAGCCAAGCGGCCGAGTCACCACACCACGCTATACGCGGCTGCCCGGCGGGATGCGCGGTGTCCGCTACTGTTCATTGCTCTGTGAAGCCATCATGTTAACAAATATCTTTTGTAGACCCATAAAGTTAAAGATAATAACTGTAGCTAAACATTTTAATCGAACATATTTTTTCTACGACATACGGGTAAATAGTTATAATTAGTATAAACTAGTTGAAACCCGTCAAAACATGACGGTCAAAGGGAAAATATTTACTGAAGAATCTCCTTATATAGGCCTAATGTACATTCTTTGTACGATTATTTTTTGGCTTTATTGAAACTATAAGGGCGTCAAAAGATTGCACTTTTGACATTGCAAAATACTGCTGGCAATGACTGAAAAATTGATGAGGCAAATTGAGACCTGTACGTTCGAGAGTTTCCCCTTGAGCTTTATTGATTTTGATAGAGTATGCCAAACGAATTGGAAAATATTGCCTCTTAAAAGAAAAATATAGTGTTATATCGGATGGTATTAAATCAAGTCGAAGGATTAGACCTCTCTGCCTAATTTTAACTGCACTTTTTATTTCCAAACCCAAGCATTGCATTTAGGAGCCCTTGGGAAACCTTCAGATTTCTAAGCAGCATAACTATGGGTCAAGCGTTTAGAGTATGTGGAGGCAAATCTTATAATTCCAAGGAATTCAATAACTCTGAGGGGTCTAATACAACTGGCCGCAAACCGTCGCTTATAATTTTGGAATATAACGAAGAAATGCGATGATGTGCAAAACATAACGGTCATTGGGAAAATATTTACTGTAGGACTTTCTTATATGCATTCTCTGTATGAACAGAGAAAGATCGACTTTGCAACATATAACTGGCCATTACTGGAAACTTGCGTTACGTTACGTTACGTTACGTTTGCGTTAACCTTTTTCTCCTCCAGGGTTGTCTTTTCCCACGGATTAAGCGAGGGGTCCCACCTCTACCGCCACTAAAGGCAGTGTCCTGGAGCTTGTGACTCTGAGTCGGGGATACAACTCGGGTGTGTGACCAGCACTACGCCCAGGCGGCCTCACTTGCAAAGCGATCAGGGACCTGATGAAGGGATGGTAAGAGCGGGAGGGTTAGGCAAGGAAGTGGGAAGGAGGCGGCCGTGGCCTTACGGTAGGTACCATCCCGGCGTTTTCCCGAAGACGAAATGGGAAACCGCGGAAAACCACTTCGAGGATGGCTGAGGTGGGAATTGAACCCCCTCTACTCATTTGGACCGCCCGAGGCAGAGTATACCCCGTTCCAGTCCTCATACCACTTTTCAAAGTTCGTGGCAGAGCCGGGAATTGAACTCAGGACGGGGCGGCAGCTAACCATGCTGACCACTACGCTAAAGAGGCGAGCTACGGAGGCAACGACTGAAAACTTGATGAGGTAAATAGTGACCTACACGTTCCAGAGTTCCCCCTTCAGCTTTATTGATTGTGATAAGGTATGGCAAGCGATTGCAAATTGGTGCTCTAAACGAAAATGGAAGTGTTTCATCGGATGGTGTTAAATAAAGTCGAAGGATTAGAACTCTCTGCCCAATATTATCTGCACTTATTGTTTCCAAATCCAAGCAATTCTCATGCATAATTCTTACAATTAATCTGCCACCAATTAGGAGCTCTTGAGAAATGTTCAGATTCTTAAGGAGCATAACTGTGGCTCGAACATTAGGAGTATGAATATGTGGAAGCAAAATTCCGAGGAATTCAAGAATTCTGTAAGAAGTATCTGGCTTTCATATTCATTATTTAATCTGTAAGAGTGGTGTGTACTTTTGTTACCTTAGTGTTTTAAATATATATATGGCAATGTCAATCGCGCCGAATTTCTTAGTTTACGGGAATGCTAAGAGTAAAATATGTTTTGTCAATGGAATAGCAATACCAAGAAATAAAAATACGAAAAAAAAGGTGACGGAGGTGGGACTCGAACATGTCCCATTGCGCGATGCATAAATTAAGAGTCTCTGACGCTATGACCTGAGCTACCGAAACAATGGTATTACCACTCAACATTAAGTTAATTAAACAACATAGGCCCTACACACTTAACTGTCAGTATACATAGTTCAACATTTTCCGTCGTGTATAATTGTATTCCAGTATATTTCGTGGGAACGTCATAAATAATGTTCACTTCTTTTATACTTCTAATAAATAACTATCAAATTGAAACGCGATCCACTTGTAACCGCCATGACTGTCATGAGGCAAAGTGATTGTACGCATGCGTCAGGGTCAAGAATTCTGCAATTTTATATTAATTTAAAAATATACGAATTCCTTAGTTTACGGGAATGTTAAGAGTTAAATATGTTTTGACAATGGAATAGCAATACCAAGGAATAAAAATACGGAAATAAAAAAACATGTCGGAGGTGGGACTCGAACAGCTTCCATTGCGCGATGCATAAATTATAAGTTTGTGCCTCTACGACCTGAGCTAGCCACGCAATATTAATACAGTTTAACGACATAGGCCCTACACACTCGACTGTCAGTTTACGTGTTTCAACATTTTCCATCGTGTATAAATGTATTCCAGTATATATCGTGGGAACGTCATAAATAATGTTCACTTCTTTTGTACTTCTTATAAATAACTATCAAATTGAAACGCGATGCACTTGTAACCGCCATGACTGTCATGAGGCAAGGTGATTGTACGCATGCGTGAGGGGCAAGAATTCTGCAATTTTCTATATTAATTTAAAAATATACGAATTCCTTAGTTTACGGGAATGCTAAGAGTTAAATATGTCTTGACAATGGAATAGCAATACCAAGAAATAAAAATACGGAAATTAAAAAAAAACATGTCGGAGGTGGGACTCGAACAGCTTCCATTGCGCGATGCATAAATTATAAGTTTGTGCCTCTACGACCTGAGCTACCAAACCACTGGGATAGCCACGCAATATTAATACAGTTTAACTACATAGGCCCTAAACACTCGACTGTTGACGTGTTTCAACATTTTCCGTTGTGTATAATTGTATTCCAGTATATATCGTGGAACGTCGTAAATAATGTTCCCTTCCTTTATACTTCATACGAATAACTATCAAATTGAAACGCGTTGCACTTGTAACCGCCATGACTGTAGTGAGGCTAGATGATTGTGCGCATGCGCTAGGGCCAATAATTTTGCATTTTTCTTTATAAATTTAAAAATATATGGTAACATATTTGTTTATCTTAAAGACACTCTGCAAATATACAGATCACGGGCTTTTGTCAGAGTGCATTACGAAGTAAATCGGTTCAGCCGTTCTGTTAATCTCGCGGTAACAAAAATCAGCTTACTGTTTTAAATATATAGATTACTTTTTGTTTTTTGCAATGACAGTTTTCTGCATATATTAATGTATTATGGCGATAATAGGTTGTATACATAAAAATTTATTCTTAAATAAATTGTTAAAAATATTGTAAGGAGTAAAATAAAAAAAACAATCACGTATGTAACTTTATTAGTTTTCGAGCTGTAAGCATTTAGCCATAGTACTGCTCTACCAAGGTTTAGGAAGAGGGGGGGGGGGGGCACGAGGGGTGGGGGTCGGGACTTTGTAATTTTTGGCTATTTACTTTGTATACTAACATCCTGCAAAAATTCAGCTTTCCTCTAATTAGTTGCGACAAAGCGTATATTTTTACCTTTATTGACTGGGCTACATGCACAGTATTGCCCCGACGCTGGAGTACTGCAACAGTCGTGGATCTGTCTGTGCCGTCTAGTAGGCGCTGGTCTGGTGGAACGCATACTTCGGTTTCCATTGCACAGAAGCCACAAATGGCTCAGACGGCAATGGTCACATGGCGTGCTGAGTAAAATACTGTTAAGTTTTCAGGTGAGTCCTGCTTAAACCTGTCCTACATATATGGCCGAAAACACGAAAGACTGCACTAGTGACCAAAATATGACCTCCTGGATTGTTGAGTGGCATAACGGAATAACGTCAATTGTGATGGTTTAGGGCACAATTGAACATAGAGCATGTGACCTCGACTCCTGTGTACTGATTGCAGTTGGGGTAGCAACCACTACGTCCGAGAGTTTTTAGATCCCGAGGTACGGACGCTTCCTCTGGCAACTCAACATGCCATATTTTAGCAGAACAAGACCCGCCCACCTTTGTGAGAAATGTGCATGCCTACTTCGAAGAACGATTGGTACAACTGATTTCCTGGACTGCAAGTTCACTTGACATGTCACCCATAGGACATGTCTTGGATATGGTTGGTTGACAATTCGTCTCAATCCTCTAGCAACCACTGTTGATGTATTGGAGACTCGCACGCAAAGAGCGAGAAGTGATATTCAGGCCATCTATGACTCCATTTCACGAAGTTAAGAATATCTCATTGCAGAACGTGAGGACTTCTCAAAACACAAAATTCTCAAGGTTTGATACCATGTACAGTTCTATCACGTACCTTATCTGTAATTTAAAGTTAATTCTTCCTGGTAATGAAATTATCACAAACCTTCAATTATATGATATTTATTTGAATAAAGTATTTGATTTTCCCTAAGGATTTTACTGGCATAGCTTTTCTTGACATTAAAACAGTAAATAGAGTACCGTATCACATTCTTTCCTCCCAAACCCAAAGCCATTAATTTACCGTGGCCAATCACGTACAATCCAGCCACCAAATCCCGATAAGGAAAGAATCTTGGATCTATTCCTTGTATTTAAATACAATATGTTCAATACTGTCTGCTTTTACCTAAATGTGTGGTCTTAGTCACAATTCCTGGTCCTTATCATATAGTATGCTTGCCACGGTGGGTGAGTGGTACAGTTGGTCACTAGTCGTGACCGAGTGAGGTGTGCGTGTGAGAGTTGTGTGATCGCATTGGAAGAGTGTATGTTTCTTAATACCGGTGCTTCAAATAGTTCCACGGGTGTACTGATCTTCCGTGTGTCATTCAGACAATACTTTTCAAGTAGTGTTCCAGATAAGACAACAAATCAACAAACCCAGAAAACCCCGCTGAACATCATGTCCGGATACCAGAGGAAAAACACTGTACGCTGTCAATGGGACAGGCAGAGTTCTCGCCCCACACCAGAAGAAATTCACCGCTGGATTAGCGATACCCTCCGGTTGACTGTCGACCAAGTAGAAGCCATCCAGTTAAATGCGCAAGAAAGAACCATGTACATCAAGGTAATCAGCATATCTACTTATCAAAAATTGCTAAATACTTTTGAAGCTCCTATTAAATTTCAGTATGACTCAGGCGAGGTGACTAATGTTAAACTCTCCACAGCGGATTCCAATTTTACCACAGTGCGTATATTTAATGTCCAACTCGAAGTTCCCCTGAAATTTTCAAATCCGTCCTGTTAAAATATGGCACTGTGAGTGACGCCAGGAAAGAACAATGGTCTTCTGCTTATCAGTTCCCGGTGTATAATGTAATACGTGCAGTCACTATGGAAATCAAACCAGATATCCCCTCTACTGAGACTTTTGGTGGCCATTCTAGCTATATATCATACTGTATAACGGACAGAAACAGACCTGTTTAATTTGCAATGCTAACACTCATCTCCGTATCAATTGCCCAAAGAAAATGATTCCCCTCGGTATTACTCATACCCAACAAAGGCGTGTCCAATAATCCGATGTTGTGACACAGCAAACGTCATATGAAAACATGCTTATAGGTCAGTCAGCTGGGACACCGGCAGAAGTGGCCTCCTCCACACATGACGCAGACCACGTACCTTGCACTTAACAGATCCGCGAGCTACATAGTGCCCCTGCAGCCATAGAGCCAACTTCTCCGTCACTACAGGCTGCACCAGAAATTTTGTCTTCACTGCCCCCACCTACTCTGGAACCTACCGACTCACTGAAGCAGGTTGATCGGGGATCTGAGAACGTAACTAAGAAGATTAAAACAAATGCCTCGAATGCTGTACCAGCCCCGAAGAATCAAACTGGTTCTACACATGCTTCCGCAGCTATGAAAAAGGAACAAAATCATCCTTCTACGTCATCTAGGGACCCACGAACGCTCTCAAACGCTGACAGCCGGCCCATGAATGGCACTCATAAGGAACTATCTCACCCTAATTTGACATAGTGCATAGTATATAGTATATTTCTCACCCGTGTCTTTCTTCTTTTTATTCTTTATCCTTTTTCTCGGGTCCACCTTCCAGGATGTCTAGCACAGCTTTTATACTCCTCTTAATGGCGTAATTTCTCACTGTGGCCACTGTAAATATCAATGTAATAGAATGTCCTCTGAAATGTCAACTGTTGGAGAGATTCCTTCGAGATGCAGACATTGACATTGCTTTCATTCAAGAAGTTGCTATACCCTGTCTTCCCATATCTGCCTTCTACAAACAATTCATCAATACCGATAGTAATAATAGAGGGACCGGCTTCCTCATAAGACATGATATCCCACTCGAAGGTGTGCTATGTCATCCATCAGGACGCATAAAATCTGGACACATAAACAATACCACCCTGATAAATGTATATGCCCCATCCGGGTCCAGCAAACGTGTGGAACGGAAAATGTTCTTTCAACAGAGTATACTGCCTCATCTGCACGACTTTAAGGAAAAACTTATTCTTGCAGGGAATTTCAATTGTATTCAACGCCTAGAGGATTCCACTAGTCCATACCAAGGTGTCAACCCGGCTCTCAGGACCCTCCTTACTTCCTTACACCTCATTGATGCTGTGCCCCTGCCCCACTACACCTGTATAAGTCACAACTCCTCATCACGAATTGACCGCATCTACTTTTGCCAAGAACTTATCCTGCCCAGACGATATGAAGTGATACCTGCCAGTTTCACTAACCATCATGCAGTCGTATGTACAATCTCTTACCCCCATCCCGTTTTTCACATAGGAAGAGGTTATTGGTAATTGAATTGCTCGCTGTTACTGGAGGAAGAATGCCAAGGTATTTTCAGACAACACTGAAATCGATGGGTCAAACAAAAATGCAACTATCGCGACTGTGCAGACTGGTGGGATATTTTAGTTAAACCAGGAATCCGCAGCGTCTTTAAGAACATATCCTACCAACGAGGTCGGGAAAGACGGGATACAGTTGAATTTTACTATCGAGTTCTTCGCCAGCTCCAGCAAAGATCTGATGCTGGGGAGCGTATCTATGACCAGATTCGGGAAGTTAAAGCCAAGCTCCTGTCTCTACAGCAACGAACGCTCGCTCATATAAACGTGGCTTTAAAAGATCGTACAGTGCTCCCGGACGAAAGTGCAAGTGTATACCATATCGCCAAAGGACAACGTTAGATATGTTGTTGCAAAATTTGGTAGAGACTAGATTATTAGGTTGGTCGTAATTACATTTTAGCTTTTAACATTTGGGTGGCCGCGATTACGTTTCCGTCAAGATGGCGGTGATATAAAACATGACACTGAGGTGCCCTTTGCTAGTGCTACCTCTGTACCAAATTTCGTTCCATTCGGTTTCACCGTGTTCGAATTGATAGGGGAATCGATTTCAACACAAAGATGGCCGCCATCCGCAAAATATTAGGCTAATGACCTATTAGTTTGGTCAAAGGATGCTCCCTCCATAAAGGTATGTTGTTGCAAAATTTGGTAGAGATCGGATAATTAGGTTAATCGTAATTTATTTAAGCCTTGAACATTTGTGTGGCCACCATTACGTTTCCGTCAAGATGGCGGCAATATAAAACACGACACTGAGGTGCCCTTTGCTAGTGCTACCTCTGTACCAAATTTCGTTCCATTCGGTTTCACCGTGTTCGAATTAATAGGGGGAATCGATTTTGACACAAATATGGCCGCCATCCGCAAACTATTAGGCTAATGACCTATTAGATAGGTCAAAGTATGCTCCCTCCATAAAGGTATGTTGTTGCAAAATTTGGTAGAGATCGGATGATTATGTTAGTCGTAATTTGATTTAAGCTTTGAACATTTGTGTGGCCGCCATTACGTTTCTGTCAAGATGTCGGCGATATAAAACATGACACTGAGGTGCCCTTTGCTAGTGCTACCTGTGTACCAAATTTCGTTCCATTCGGTTTCACCGTGTTCGAATTAATAGGGGGAATCGATTTTCACACAAAGATGGCCGCTATCCGCAAAATATTAGGCTGATGACCTACTAATTTGGTCAAAGGATGCTCCCCCCATAAAGGTATGTTGTTGCAAACTTTGGTAGAGATCGGATGATTAGGTTAGTCGTAATTTGATTTAAGCTTTGAACATTTGTGTGGCCGCCATTACGTTTCCGTCAAGATGGCGTCGATATAAAACATGACACTGAGGTGTCCGTTGCTATTGCTACCTTTGTACCAAATTTCGTTCAATTCGCGTTCACCGTGTTCGAATTGATAGGGGGGACAGACATTCAGAGTACACACACTCACACACACACACACACAGAGACACACACACATACTCGCACACAGACAGACACACTTTTTTTCGCCCTGTGTTGATCTCATAAATCTACTTTCATTTTTTGCAAAAATCGAAAATAGGCTAAAAACGGGAATAATAAGGGGTAGACATACATAGTTCTGATAAACTTATGAAGGAATGACAAGCCCCTAACCATTGCAACAGTAGCTCAAATGATAACGTCTGGTTATTAATAGCGAAGACCGTTCGAAGAGCGGGTACTTCTGCTAGTTGACTATAAGGTAGGAAAAATACCTCCATCCACAAGGAGGGCGGTACACGCCACAAAATGTATATGATTCAGCACGTCCCGTTTCGTGGCTATGTTTTACCATCCTTGCTTTGCCAGAGAGGTCACGAGCTCGATTCTCGGTGGAGTCACGGGGACTAAAATCTCCTATGGTTAATTCCCCTCCACTGGGGACCGGTGTTCATGTCATCATCATCCTCATTAAGAAGCACATGTCGCCCACGGCATCCATTGGGAAGACATGTATGAGGTCACCTCAGAGGCCATGTGTCTTCAGTGTGTATACTGGTGCGATGCAGCCCTCCATGCTTCCCTGCCCTGATCTAATCGTTTCATCTCTACATAGCTGCCACACCTCACACCCGGGGTAACATGTTTAACATATTGAAACCTTCAATGTACCCCTACAGTTTTTGTCCTCCATCCTTCCTACCATACCTAAGTTTGCGATTCCTTGGTGCCTTAACGTGTGCACCAACAACCTGTCTCTTATCTTTATTTGAACTCACCAGAAGCATCTCTCCTCTCCCACTCGTCAAAAATACGTCTACATTTGTTACTCTGTCTACCCATCCAATATTCAACATTCTTCTGTAACACCACATTCCAAAATTATTTTCTGCTACACCAACAGTCCAAGTTTTAGTTCCATAAATTACCATGCATCGCTCTACGTGTATTTTCCGTGGTTTCCCTCTAATTCCAGGAAAATTCCGAGAGTATAGCAAACATACAATCATGGCCCACTTCTTTCCAATCCTCGTCCTAGTAGACACACCTGAACAATCATCACAGTAACACAGACCACCAAATAGATTCCACACATGCCGAAGTACACGGGAATGTTGAACAATATGTTCCAAATGCAGCATACCATAGTTCCCTTTAAAAAGTGCCTCTTCCCTTACTTTAGGTTTGATTAGCAACCCCGGCTTCGCTCGGAAACTGAAGCATAATTTATATAACTTATGGAGGAATCATAATTTATAGCAGAATTCCCTCTGTCGGACCACACGCCAAGAACATTTCTTCCCTGTGTGATAGGAACTTTGGGGATGACTCCCATTGTCTTTGTGAATTCCTTCTTTCTCTCTCTCTTGTGACAATCAAGAAATTATGTGTTGCTCAATTTCATTGTTACGTGATAAACATTTTTTTTAAATTTCAATGACATGCTGGGCTAAAATTACTGACTGGACTATTAATTATATTATCACGGAGATAGCATGAGCAACGAATTCTTGTCAGACGTAATTTAAGGCTAAATGTCCCGACACTTTGGTAAGAATATATTTCAACACATGGCAGTACAAGCGAAGCTGAATTTATTTATTTATTTATTTATTTATTTTTGTATCGAAGGGGAGCTTCGATCTGCGATCTGAAAACTGACATGCACTCTGTTTAGTAACAGAATTGATATTAATTCATTGCTTACTTTTTAATTTCAAAAACAGAAAAGTTGCTGTTGTTTTTCAAATATCTGATTAAAATTCGAAAGAAAACGGGTAATACGAAAGTTGAGTTTTACTCACTGATTCCAAAGCCGCATCGAAAACCTAAATCGGTTGAATAGAACCGTCGGGATCACTTTGGGAAGTTTGTGAATAAAACTGTTACTGTATTTGCAGCAAGGCGCGGCAGTAGAACAAGGTCATGGAGAGCGGGTTCTTTAGTCTTTCGGGGGGAGCGGAGCTAGAGTGATTTGAGAGAGCGACAACCTTGCCAGACGGTATGGATTTCCCGAGCATCTTGTCCAATATTGCGATTGACTGCGCTGGTTAGTTCTGGATTATTGTCAAGGTCTGCATATTTCTGAGTGATCCTTTGTTATTTTACCAGTTCCTAGTTACGACTTCTTGTTTTTAGTTCATCGATCACATTAATTACTTTTTATTTATTTTATTTTACCTGCAACAGTATTATTTTTTAATGCCCGTTAGGTGTTCTATTTTCGGCACTTTATTTTTTTGGACAGTATTTCTGGTAGAATCGATTTTTCCTTTTAGTCAATTTTACCCTCCAGGTTGGTGGTTCCCACGGACTCAGCGAGGGAACTCACCACTACCGTCTTTTCAAGCAGTGTCCTAGAGCTGGGAACCCTTGGTAGGTTTGGATACAACTGGGGAGATGTGATCAGCACTTCACCCAGGCGGTCTCACCTGCAAAGCGAACAGGGGCCTCATGAGGGATGGGAAGGGAAAAGAAGATTGTGATGGATATGCAAGGAGGAGGGAAAGAGGCGGCCGTGGCCTTACAGTAGGTACCATCCCGGCATTTGCCCGAACACGAAGTGGGAAACCACTTCGAGGATGGCTGAGGTGGGAATCAATCCCCTCTCCGTTTATAAAAAAAAACTGCCATAATAGTGAAGGACACAGCACTCAGCTGAAAGAGAAGAAGAGCAGCTTTCCGAAAAAGTTTATTTGCGTTGCGAGAAGGGAAAAGTATGTCCCGACAACAGTGTAATGAAATGAAACGTACTGTCTCACGTGATTATAGAAACCGATCAATGCAGTTGGATTTCGTTGAGGTACTGTTGAGAGAGTTTAGTGATGAGAAGATCAAGCAACTAACTGTTAGTGAAGGCCATATACAGAAACGGGAAAAGGAAACAAGAGGCCAAAGGGAAAATGAAAAGTGGCACACAGCTAGAAAAACCTGAACACGAACATATCTTGTCCATCTCTTTTCTATAATATCAAGAACGTGCTAACTACAAACCAGTCATATCTTTCTATACAGTATTCAGTTTCGCATTGAGTGAAACCAGTCGCTGATCTGTGCGGTAAGATTTATGCCCTACAAAGTATTACTAATGTCGGAACAGCATGGTTTTTTTGTTCGGGAGTTTATCCTCAAATAACTCTAAAACAGTTACCTAGAAGGGAATCCAACGCTGTCAGCATCTATCCTGAGTGATTCACCGGTTTTTCCACAATCCCTCCAGGTAAATGCCGAGATAGTACCGTACGTGAAGTTTCAGGGCACCTGTCCCATCCCTGACTCTAATACAGTTACACACATAATCAACTACACGGGAATGATGATGATAATAATAATAATAATAATAATAACGTTATTGGTTTTACGTCCCTTTTAACTATTGCAGCTTTTAGAGACGCCGGGGTGCCAGAAAGTTGCCCCGAAGCGGATCTTTAACGTGCCAGTAAATCTAATGACACGGCTCCCTCGTATTCGCGCACCCTCAAATGCCAACTGGCTGCACCAGGATTCGATCCTGCAACCTTAGGCACAGCAAGTGAGAACGTTGCCGCTGAGCCACGCAGCCAGCCAAAGGTACTGATGACCAAGATGTCCCAAGCCCCTACAATGTATTATTAATGTTAGAGGAAGTAAGAAATGCATCTGTACGAACACATTGTGTCAACGTTACATATTGTGACACTAGTACAGTATAATTTTACTGCTCAGATATTTTCCACGCCTAGGCACTTGTACACGTAACTCGTCAAACTATTGTTCCCTTCTCCCTCCGCCCTGTCAGCGTGTTCATCATTTTCCTTGCGCAAGAGATCTTGTGGAGCCGCGCCGCCTACCACCCTTTTCAAAACAATTCCCAAACTAATGCTGTCGATTCCATTCACCCGATTTTAATTCTGAACAAGTAGTTCCGCGAAGAACTATACAGCCTAATTTCATATATCCTACTTAGGTTAATTGCCTCTATCTACAGACAAAATTTCAGTTTGATTGCTGTAAGAGATTCGTAGATATCGAGAACCGACTAAATATTTCGGATGGTCGCCATGTTGGATTTTATATATGTAGGTCCTAGAGTTATGTACTGTTACATGAAGATTATTGTGTAAGTCTAGCATTCAAACTTCAATCGCATGATTAGGACACAAGAAGTAACAAGGAGATTTTAAAATTTCGCACAGCTGCCATCTTGTGGTTATGGAAACAATTGAAATAAATTAGATGCCAGTGGATTAACATTCGTAAAAGGAATTACTGTACAAAGTTTCACTGCACTCGGATGGTTAAATTGCGAGAAACGTCCATGTGAATATTTATACTTTGGGTCGCCGCCATGTTGGACTTGTGATAACCAGGTTATTTAAAGTCCTATAGGTGAACTTAAGTCCATAGTCCCTATGAACATTAAAAAATTCAGTTTGATTGCTATAATAGATTCGTAGACATTCAGAGCCGTATAAATATATCGGATGGTCGCCATGTTGGATTGTTAAATGTATAGGCCATAGAGTCATGTACCATTAAAGGAAAATTATTGCGTAGGTTCATTATTCAAACTTTCACTTCGATCGCATGATTACGACACAAGAAATAAAAACTTAATTTTAAAATTCGCAAAGCCGCTATCTTGAGGTTATGTAAACAATTGAACTAAATTAGATACCAGTGTATTACAATGTGTATAAACTTTTTCTGTACCAGATTTCATTGCGTTTGGAACATTAAATCGCGAGAAAGGTCTATTTAAAATTTTCAAATTCGCTTGGCCGCCATGTTCGTTTTGTAGATAACTGGTTTTTGAAAGTCTTATAGATGAACTTCCAGTAGTGCCCTTTACCTCCGTACAAAATTTCAGGGTGATACAGGTAATAGTTTCAGAGATATAGAATGCTGGTGAAATATTTCGCACATCCGCCATCTTGTGGTTATGTAAACAATTGAACGAAGTTAGATGTCGGTGCATTACTACGTGTATAACCATATACTGTACCAAGTTTTATTGCGTTTGGTCGGTTAAACCGCGAGAAACGTCTATTTAAAAGTCGCAAATTCGCGTGGCTGCCATGTTGGTTTGTAGTTACTTATTATTCAAAAGTCACATAGGTAAACTTCTAGTAGCTCCCTTTATCACCGTAAAAAAATCCAGGGTGATATCGGGAATGGTTTCGGAGATATTGAATGCTGGTGAAATATTTCGCGCAGCCGCCATGTTGGATTGGTGAGACGTAACAAAATTTGACGGGCACGGTCGGGGTCGCCCGGAATAGTGCTATGAACTTACCGAGTTTCATTGAAATCGCTCTAGCCGTTTAAATCTTATTAGGGACACACACACACACACACACACGCACACACACACGGACAAAAGGTGATCTCATAAGCATATTTTTTCAAATTTGAAAATAGGCTAAAAATGCATTGGAAACAGGAAATAAATCTCCATTTTCGTATCACCAGGTTTTTTTATATTTACAGCAGAGATATTAAAAACTGTTAGTAACTTTTTTGTTTTTCACATTTTGGAAAATGCATCGAATTAATATCAATTCAATTGCAGTCTAGTATACATAGTGGTTTTTAGATCGCAAATACGAGCTTTCGTTCAAGATAAAACTAAAAAAAGAAATTGTCTCACATTGGTGCTGTTACGTGCTGTCAGAATTACAAACTAAACAAGTAGTTCCGTGAAGAATTATAGAGCCTATTTTCATATATCCCTCTAATGTTAATTGCCTCTATCAACATACTAAATTTCAGTTTGATTGCTGTAATAGATTCGTAGATATTGAGAACCGTCTAAATATTTCGGATGGTCGCCATGTTGGACTTTCATATATGTATGGCTTAGAGTTATGTACTGTTACATGAAGATTATTGTTTACTTGTATTACTCAAACTTCAATCACATGATTAGGACACAAGAGGTAAAAACGAGATTTTAAAATTTCGCACAGCTGCCATCTTGTGGTATGGAAAATATTGAAATAAATTAGATGCCAGTGGATTAACATTTGTATAAGGATTTACTGTACCAAGTTTCACTGCACTTGGATGGTTAAATTACGAGAAACGACCATGAGAATATTTATACTTCGCGTAGCCACCATGTTGGATTTGTGATCACCAGGTTATTGAAAGTCCTATAGGTGAACTTATGTTCATAACCCCTATGAACGTAAAAAAAATCAGTTTGATTGCTTTAGTAGATTCTAAATATTCCGGATGGTCGCCATGTTGGATTGTTATATGTATAGGCCATAGAGTCATGTACCTTTAAAGGAAAATTATAGCGTAGGATCATTATTCAAACTTTCACTTCGATCGCATGATTACGACACAAGAAATAAAAACTTAATTTAAAAATTCGCACAGCCGCCATCTTGAGGTTATGTAAACAATTGAACTAAATTACATACCAGTGCATTACAATGTGTATAAACATTTGCTGTACCAAGTTTCTTTGCGTTTGGATCATTAAATCGCGAGAAAAGTCTATTTAAAACTTTCAACTTCGCTTGGCCGCCATGTTCGTTTTTTAGTCAACCGGATTTTTAAAGTCTCATATATGAACTTCCAGTAGTGCCCTTTACCTCTGTGCAAAATTTCAGGGGGATACCGGTAATAGTTTCAGAGATATAGAATGCCGGTGAAATATTTCGCACATCCGCCATATTGAGGTTATGTAAACAATTGAAAGAAGTTATATGTCGGTGTATTACAATGTATATAAACATATACTGTATCATGTTTCATTGCGTTTGGATGGTTAAATCGCGAGAAATGTCTATATAAAAGTGTCAACTTCGCTTGGCCGCCATGTTGGTTTTGTAGTTACCAGGTTCTCAAAGGTCGCATAAGTGAATTTCTAGTAGTTCCGTTTATGACCATACAAATTTCCAGGATGATGTCGGTAATAGTTTCGGAGTTATTGAATGCTGGTTAAATTTTTCACACAGCCGCCATGTTGGATTGATGAGACGTAACATAATTTGAAGGGCACGGTCGAGGTCGCCCGAAATAGTGCTATGAACTTACCGAGTTTCATTGAAATCGCTCCAGCCGTTTAGATTTTATTAGGGGGGGGACACACACACGAATCACACACTTACACACGCACACACACACGGACATAAGCCTATTTTTAGCCTACTTTCGATTTTTGCAAAAAATGAAAGTAGACTTATGAGATCAACACAGGGCGAAAAAAGTGTGTCTGTCTGTGTGTGTGTATGTGTGTGTGTGAGTCTGTGTGTGTGTGTGTATGTGTGTGTGTGAGTCTGTGTGTGTGTGTGTGTGTCTGTGTGTGTGTGAGTGTGTGTACTCTGAATGTCTGTCCCCCCCCCCCCTAACAATTCGAACACGGTGAATGCGAATTGAACGAATTTTGGTACAAAGGTAGCACTAGCAAAGGACACCTCAGTGTCATGTTTTATATCGCCGCCATCTTTACTAAAACTGAATGGCGGCCACTCAAACGTTCAAAACGTAAAATCAAATAACGACTAACCAAATCATCCGATCTCTACCAAATTTGGTAACAACATACCTTCGTATAGGATGCGTCTTGTGACCAAACTACAAGGTCGTCCGCCATACCATTTCAGGATGGCGGCCGTGCGAATTATGCAAACTTTATAATCCATATCATGGGACCCACCAGTTCCGATTATCGAGCCGAGAATCGTTTTAACTGTTCTAAAGGAAGAGGCACGTTCGAAATTAAAAGTTTATTTTGTAATACTATAGTGCAGACGTTATTTTAAAAAGCTGAACTGATTCAGTAATAAGACAAGATGGCAGCGGATATCTTGTGCCTGACTTATATTTCACTAATTTGAGTATTGAATGCAATATAGCGTACTGATAAAAAATAAATAAACTTTGTATGAAATGCTTTATATATAAATAATATACTCCAGTGATGAAATCGTTTAGTATAAATCATTATTTGCTAACAAGTTCTATGTAAGTCATTTTAAATAGAACGATATTCGTTGACACAATTAGCTCAGTGGTAGAGCGATAGCCTGTCGCTCAGATGCCTATGGTTCAAACCCGATCAGAGCTAGGTTTTTTGCTTGAAATGTTATATGTTTATTGTTTTGTAATGACTCAGATGTTTTAAAATTAAGCGTTATATTGTGCAAATTAAGGTGTAAAATATATATTTAATTAAAACATAATTCGCCAGCAGATTTACTCGAGACATCTAGCTGCCAAAAAGGTAACTTCCAGATTTTATTGAAAAGTTTCTTCTTCTGGCCGCTAGAATGCACTCGCTCTGTTAGGATTATATTGTTCGATATTTCACCACTAGATGTCCCGACTAGTCTACGTGGGGATCCATTGATTACTATACCATTATCATTCTATGCGCATCGAATTTGAAGAATGACAAGTTGATACTACGATACATTTTAACTTTTTATTTTAAAGGGTTTGTAACAGCCTATTTTGCGTTACTTGAAAATGTTATTAAGCGTTATATTGTCCACATTATGGTGTAAAATATATATTTAATTAAAACATAATTCGCCAGCAGATTTACTCGAGACATCTAGCTGCCAAAAAGGTAACTTCCAGATTTTATTGAAAAGTTTCTTATTCTGGCCGCTAGAATGCACTCGCTCTGTTAGGATTATATTATCGAAAATATCCACATAGTTTGTATACACACGTCTCTGTAGGGTCATGGAAAGATTTGTTAATTCAATTAGGGTTGTGAAAGCCATGCACAACCAGACGTGTAAAGACATGCCTCAACTCAAAGTTGGATGTTGCCCACGGCAGGTCGTAATAATAATAATAATAATGTTATTGGTTTTACATCCCTTTTAACTACTGCTGCTTTTAGAGACACCGGGGTGCCGGAATTTTGGCCCGAAGGGGATCTTTAACGTGCCAGTAAATGTACTGACACGGCTCCCTCGCATTTGTGCACCCTCAAATGCCAGCTGACTGCGCCAGGATACGAACCTGCAACCTAGGGCCCAGCAAGCGAGAACGTTACCGCTGAGCCACGCCGCCAGTCCGGTCGATTATGTCTCCAGATCCATAACATTCTTGATATACTTCTTATCTTTCTTTCTTTCTTCAATGATGGTAGCAGTTTTTATCTAGGTCGTGGCGTTTGGTAGAGGTAAATCGTTTCTAAGGTCTTCAACAAAGAATAGTTCTATTATACTCTTTGATAATAACAACGAGTTATAACTATACTCATACATTTAGGAGAAAGTAGGCTATATGTTCTTTACTGAACATCTTGTTTCAAAATTGAAAATAGGCTTAAGACGGGACATTTAGCCTTAAGAATGGCGAGGTGCATGAATCTCAAATCCACCATCCGTCCAATCTAAACTTGACTGTGTATTCTGCGAGACAAAAAGTTCACAGGCGGAGTAAAGAAAAGCCGAGTTGCACTTCCAGGGAAACTACAAACACATCCACTCTTTTCTTTAGTCTTAACTCGACACGACTCTACAGTGTCTGGGGTGATAGGCTCGTTTGACAGCCAGCTGGCTCGTAAACTGTCCCGAAGCTTGTAATTGTTGGAAGAAATGAAAACGTAAATGCACTTATAGTGGGCGATGTATTGAAGATAGAGATATGCTGTCACGGACTTTTTTGTAGAACTTTTCACACTGAACAATTCTTACACTCATAGTATATAGCTATTTTTAACGGTTTGCTCAGCGTAAGCTTAACGAGCGCACGGACGCCAGGTTTCTTTTTACTTTTTCACTAAAATCGTTGCTGCTTGGCTTCCTTTGATCATAAATAAATTATATTCAACAGAAACCCTCCTCGAGATATCACTTACAGAATGGTGAAAACCACATCAAAATCCATTTAGTGGTTCTCGAGATTACCCATAACATCCAAGAATGGGGGACTTAGTTTTATACTAAGTAGAGATGGCTCTTGGCGTTTTATTTCCGACAATGTAACGTAGATACCAACTGATATGTAGTAGAGATGGCTCTTGCCGTATTATTTCCGACAATGTAACGTAGACACCAACTGATATGTAGTAGAGATGGCTCTTGCCGTATTATTTCCGACAATGTAACGTAGACACCAAGTGATATGTAGTAGAGATGGCTCTTGCCGTATTATTTCCGACAATGTAACGTAGACACCAACTGATATGTAGTAGAGATGGCTCTTGCCGTATTATTTCCGACAATGTAACGTAGACACCAACTGATATGTAGTAGAGATGGTTCTTGCCGTATTATTTCCGACAATGTAACGTAGACACCAAGTGATATGTAGTAGAGATTGCTCTTGCCGTATTATTTCCGACAATGTAACGTAGACACCAACTGATATGCAGTAGAGATAGCTCTTGCCGTATTATTTCCGACAATGTAACGTAGATACCAACTGATATGTAGTAGAGATTGCTCTTGCCGTATTATTTCCGACAATGTAACGTAGACACCAACTGATATGTAGTAGAGATAGCTCTTGCCGTATTATTTCCGACAATGTAACGTAGACACCAACTGATATGTAGTAGAGATTGCTCTTGCCGTATTATTTCCGACAATGTAACGTAGACACCAACTGATATGTAGTAGAGATAGCTCTTGCCGTATTATTTCCGACAATGTAACGTAGACACCAACTGATATGTAGTAGAGATTGCTCTTGCCGTATTATTTCCGACAATGTAACGTAGACACCAACTGATATGTAGTAGAGATTGCTCTTGCCGTATTATTTCCGACAATGTAACGTAGACACCAACTGATATGTAGTAGAGATAGCTCTTGCCGTATTATTTCCGACAATGTAACGTAGATACCAACTGATATGTAGTAGAGATAGCTCTTGCCGTATTATTTCCGACAATGTAACGTAATAATAATAATAATATCGTATGACCTCGGGTGCCGGGTGCAAGCTTTGTAATTTGACACCCAGAGGGTAGCTTGCATGTCGAATTTCGTTGTTCCTTGAATCACTGTGAAAGTTAAGGAGGTTAGATATGTAAGCTCCTTGAACACTATAGCGCTTTCTAGTAGAGAAATGAGGAACTTTGTGTTGGCGGAAACTCCCGAGATTAATTTTTCCTTTATGAACACGGCCTACTGAATTCAAATGGGTTCTTTGACATGCCTACATCGTCTGACATGCGTGTCGTATTTTTGCCGCCTTTCAAAAATCAATTATCACGGCCAGGAGCGAACCTGCAATCTTGGGGTTGGTAGACCGACACGCTATCCACTCACCCACCGTGGCAAGCTAATGTAACGTAGACACCAACTGATATGTAGTAGAGATGGCTCTTGCCGTATTATTTCCGACAATGTAACGTAGACACCAACTGATATGGTGTCTTTAATAATTCTTTCTCGAATAGCATTCTTTCTCGCCAGCACACACAACTGTACCGGAACGTAAACAGTGCAAAGCTGGTGAAGCATTGTGCCGAATGTATAGTGAGAGCGAGCTGAACCCCTTATCAGATGTTTTACTGGCACGTTGTATGAAAGACAGATTAATTTCAATACTAAATGCTCCAAGTAGATTCTCGCTTCCATTGTTCGATGATGAGCTTCAAGGGCCTGCGAGTGGAGATTATTGCGAGAGAGAAGCCGGTACTGCTCATGCACAATAGCCCACACAATGAATATGATTGTGCACGCCATAGGAAGAATAGTTGAAAACATGTTCTGTCACACTTTAAATACTGTAGCTATAAATGGGTGCAGAAGTAGTCTGGGAGCATTCGATAACGTACTCACCTACCGTAGGACTGGCTGCGTGGCTCAGCGGTAACGTTCTCGCCTGCTTTTCCCAAAATTGCAGGATCGAATCCTGACGCAGTCATTTGATGGAGCGCAAATGAGAGGGAGCCGTGTCATTCGATTTACTGGCACGTTAAAAATCCCCTTCTGGGCAAAATTCTGGCACCCCAGTGTCTCTAAAAGCCGCAGTATTTAAAAGGCCTACTGTAGTCTTCCCAAGGTTGTGAGGCACAATCCCTGAATAGTCGGTTGGCATTTGAGGTTGCTTATAGTGAGGCAATGTAATAGCAGAGAATTTAATTGTTTATTGAAAATCCATTCTAAAGTAATATTCTGGAACCCTGGGATCACGGAAATCACAGTAGTTGAACCCAAAGATTATTATTATTATTATTATTATTATTATTATTATTATTATTATTACTGTTATTAATATTATTCTGCCTGTCTGTTAGGTAGTCATCCCGAAGGCTGGTTGGATCCTCAAAATGCACCACCGTTAGGTTATGTGGGTAGATACCCACAAAACCCCAAGGCAGCGCTATATTGAGGCGTACTAGGCAACATGAGGAGTGAGGTAGTTTGCCATTGCTTTCCTCACTGAGTCAGAACAGCAGTACTAACCTTATGAGTAGAACATTTCACAGCAACCACAGGCACTGACTGTGCCCTGAATGTCATTACTAAGCACCACCCATACCTCAGTAGCTTCCATATAATCACAGCCATGAGTGAGACTGAGACATCGGTGAAAAGCCACATTTTACTCCAGCCTGTGCCAACAGATAAATGCAAATGTACTGCATTCATCAAGAGATGGCAAACAGCCCATTATTATTATTAAATAAGAATTGAGCCTCTAAGGACTGCATGTTAACAATCAATTTCACTTGTGTCCCGACCTTGTTCGTCTATCAGCTTTGACATCCTCCGAGTATTTCTTGAGTCCATCGTTCAGTGCCTTCTTTCGGGCTTATTATTATTATTGTTGTTGTTATTATTATTGTTGTTATTATTACCGACAGCTAAATCGAAGCCCTAGGCCATGGGGCCAACCTCTCTTCGGACTCGGTAGACGTGGTTTCGGACCTCACCTTGGGCCGTCCTTGAAATAATTTTCCGTGGTTTCCCATTTTCAATTCCAGGGAAGCTGGGACGGTACCTTCTGACAGGTCACGGCCGCTTACTTATACATCATTGCCTAGTTTCATCTTCATTCATTTCATCTCTCATAAACGTTTCTCATAAGGTTTGCGTCAGGAAGGAGATCCAGCTATAGAAACATCCGCCACATAGAATTCCATCGCATCTCATGCCCGGCCCCGTTGGAAACGAGAAGAATAAGGGGTAGACATACAATACATTATTATTATTATTATTATTATTATTATTATTATTATTATTATTATTACTATTACCGACCAGGATAGGGACAACGAGTGTAAACAGGACTAATCAGAACTTAGTTATAAAGAAACCCTTAGTGACTCAATTTATACAGTAAATGCTTACTAATATTAAATAATAAAACTACTTACTTATAAATAATAATAATAATAATAATAAAGCCATTATATTGTTTGATAATAAAGAAGTTAATTTAAGATTCCACTGTCTTCACTGCTAAATTTAACTAATCACAATTAAAATAGTGAAGATGGTACGGCACGGGTCGTTGATCTCATCAATGAACAGTGCTCCACTACAATGCACGTAATGCACATTGTTCGATAATATGCTGTTATTCTCTCTGAGGAGCAGTTTGCCATCCCAGCTAGTCCAAATATGTATCTCAGTCTTAGAGTATCTCATAGAAATATTTGATATAGGAGCTTTTTCACAGACAAAATACCGTCCATGTAATTGGTGACAGAGCAACTCATTTCTAACGGATTATCTAGAGATAAATTCACCTCTGCCTTACATACAATATTCCATAGACTTGGGTAATTAGTCGTTTGGTTTGTACTCGCTGAGGTGCTGCGCAGACAGGCTTTATAAGTGAGGCTTGCAAATTGACATTTCCCATTCATGTCAGGCCGCATTCAGCTTGCAAATCTTCGTTGATAAAGACTCAGGTTTGAAAGTACATCGTCTTTGCATCTTAGTCTGGTTCTTGCGTACAATTTAAAACAACATCATTACGTTGGAAGCAGAAACAGTTACGTTAGATATAGTGTTATGTATTGCATTTTGCCTGAACTGCGCAAACTTCAAGTGTAAGGTTAAGTGGAGAATAAGCACACAGCTACGAAAGAGTAAATCAGGATGTTACCGAACTCATGTGGCAGGAGGGACGGCCACACATTGCAATAGCACAAGTAGGCGAAGGGTGCTCTCGCGTGAAAAGTGGACAGTGACTCAGCTGGTCCTGTGTTGCCTAATCCAGCTCGGCTCGACCCAGTTATGCGGTCCTGCTGGACGTTTTATTTGCCATCACGCTAAGTGAAGTTCGATTGACATCACCGGCTCTCTGTACATACAAAAATACCCCCTTCGTAGTGTATGCATTATTAAGATCAAATAATAGAATTCAACTCCATTTATGACTGTTCAGCTTTCTCAAGTAACTCAAAACCATGGGGCCAGCTTTCAAAAACACTGTAGGCCTATTATGCTGATGCCGATTATAATGGTCTAATGAAATTGATATTTATAAGACAAGATATACAATAAAACTATGCATGGAACTATACATAAGTATACTGTATATATTTGAAGTAAGGTACTATCCCGGCAAATTTACCGAAGCTGGCCACACGAACGAGGTGCACGATTTATCGCGCACGGCTACGCCGCAGGGATCAAAATCTAGTATTAAAATCATTATCCAAATTTAGATCTGATTTCAGTTTCCTTATAGTTTATTGCAATTTAATCCTGAAACTTAAACACGGGTTTATTTTTAATTATTAATTAATACATAAAATGTGAAACTTTGCATTTTGAGTTATGTTGTTCATGCTCGAACTCGCAATTTTTGGACGGAATATGAGTTGAACCTGTCGAATATTTTATGGAAGTGGGTGTCTTATGTTAATGTTTACCTAAACAGAATATTATCTACGTGTATGCAGCGCTCTTGACCCCTACATGTAGGCTACACAGAGCTGACGAAGTGCCTTGATTCTATGTGCTAACTGAATGCGAGTGTTGATTTGTTCCTTAGAGTTTCTCGAGTACACTTCCAAGATCCGGTGAAGTGTAGTGGGCTGCAAACATGCCACAATGATATTGTTTGTGGAGCTGGTTATGACACGCAACTCTGTGCTGCGATTTACTGGAAGCGTCAACGCGATATCGAGTGCTCACTGAAGAAATCACTATCAAATTAGGCTGGCACTCAACATCAGATCTTCAAGTAGTCTATCTTTTCATAGCCTAGTGTCAGTGCAAAATCCACTATGCGTCACTGTTGTTCTCTACCAGTCTTTTAACCCGCCATCGGTATCGTTGTTAGGTTGCTCCTAACAAAAACATTCCTTATTAAGTAAAGTTTTTTTGTTTTAAGACTCAACCTTTTCAAACTCCAGTTATTCTCAAAATGAGTATATGAGTCACATGTTTTGCTTTGTTATGCGATGATTCACGCACACGTGTCACGTGTGGGAAGGTGGTAAGTCAGTGTCACAGGCTGTGTTAGGTGGCTTCTAGCCTCAATACCTTTGGCGTTACATTTTTTGCGCGTTCCGTGCTGGTGTAATATTTTTTTGAGAAGTGTCAAAGAGAAGTTTTAAAGGCTGATAGGCTTAGTGAATGTGTTCTTTTGAGATGGATTGAAGAAGAGGACGACGTATTTACAGATGTTGACGACCAAGACTGTGCTTCTGAATGCCTAAGTGATGCTCCTAGAGAACATTCCATGCATCAAACTGATACTGAGCAATCCAACGATTCAGATAGTTTTTTTTAGCATATGTCTTTTAGTGCCGGGAGTGTTCGATTCGCCGGAGTTAGTAGCTGCTTCTAGTGGACACCCATGGGGTGAGCTACAGGTACCGTCGCGTGTGGAGTGTTGTCTGGGGAAGGAAAGTGTGAATGTAAGGACTAGGAATTGGAAGGTATCGGATGTGGCCTATAGTTAGGGACCAACCCCGACATTTGCCTGGAAGGAAGGTGGGAAACCAAAGAAAAACATCTTCAAGGTTGCCGGCGGGGGGATTCGAACCTCGTCGCCTCCCTGATGTGAGCGACTGTCTGCAGCCACGCCGTAACAACCATGGCTAACTCAGATAGTGAAATGAGTGAATCGGACAATGATAGAAAATATTGTTGTTTACAAATCATGAAGAAATTTGTTGTTTAGCAATATAATGCCAAGGTTTCTTGTTCCTTTTCATAATATTTAGTAATGTTTATGTAGATATATGTGTATATAAAGGGGTAACATAAAACGAGTCTAATAAAACAAAATTATAATTACCTTCTAAAAGAACGAAAATTATGTAGGAGTCAAAAGTGTAGTAGTTAATTTTTAGGTAATAAACTATTGTGGATATATACAAATATGTAAGTATATACTTTCCCAGATATATTAATAAATAACCAAATACTAGTATAATTTATTCTAAATGCTAAGAGGAGCACGTATAAGCACTAAATCATATACCTAGCTGATGTTAGGGAGCGCCTATACACGATACCTCAAGCGTAAGTGAGGACAACGCTACCGATGGCGGGTTAAACATGTTCAGACATACCCCCAGCTAAATGTGGATATGATTATATTAATTAATATTATATAATTACTCATATCATATATAATTATATTATAGCCCTGCATAATAATTACTCAAGTCTCATTTCCCTATTTTCGGGTAGAGAGGAAAATAAACTTGTGTTAATCGAATTGCTGGACTGTGTATTACGGAAGGCCAGAGGTGTGATCGTCAGATTGATTACAACAGAATGGCAAGGAGCAACATTCTCACGTAGTAGATATCTCAGGTGCAGCAAGTATATAAGAAAGAAGATGCAAATTATTACTCTCAGGTGAACGGATATCAGCCAAAACAAGACTACTTATTTTATATCATTCAAATCTTTAATAGTGTCCGCCTTGTAATTCAATCATTCTTGGATGAGCAAGCCGGGAATTCAAAGGGCACGCCGATTTGTACGATGCCAGTTCATAAAAGGACGTGTGTAACTCATTTTTATCTTACGTGTCAAAATTAATTCTCAGCCACAAGTCACTCAATGCAGTTCCGGTTCTTCAGATACTTAACAGTGGAAACAGATTGTCAGAATAGGGTTATCTTATGCGAAATTTTTCCGCCAGATGTCATGACTATTCTATGTAGACTCTATTGATTTGACTTCCGTTAGCATTCTATACGCATTGTATTTAAAGAAAGACAATACAGTTTCATTCTAAAGCGTTTGTAGCAGTCTATTGTGTGTTATTTGCTAATCTTATTTGAACAAAATGAACCCACAAAGTACCTGTGCGTAATCTGTTGGTGCCAGTTTAGGATATCCCTATTGATATGTAGGCTGCATAGCCTACATGGCACTACCTCAAAACACCTACTTCAGGTAGCTAAATCTATACAATTATTATTACCAATTCAACCAATTGTAACGACCCTATCTAACGTTCCAGCCGAATTTATTTAAGGATACTTGCGAGAATCAATTATTTTGTTGTCAACGTTGCCAAATAGTAGGCTACACACAGTGCGGGTTTATTTCTGAAATACCTTGCATTTTCACCAAGATGTTCCCTTTCTTTAATGCCAAGAACAGTGCGCTTTTTCTCCAGTGCTAGCATACCTGTTAAAGACGAGATACTAATGGTACAGGCGATTAAATTTTTGCGCAGTGGCTCAACTGGTAGGTGAAAGTGGAAGTTCGGAATCTTATCTGAATTAAGTCAGTTTTATTATTACTTGGAGTCATGAAAAATGTTGAAGCAATATAATTGGCAACCACCTGTGTCCTGACGCATATATTGAATGCTCATTTATAGCATTCCGTTGTGTAAGTTAGTATCCTAAAGATTTGTTCCAGACCGTTTCCAAATCATCAATGAAATAATAAAATAGAGGAGAATCGGGAATCTCCCGTAGTTACAGATGACTTCAAATAGATATCTGAGTATGATTGAATCAATCGACTGTTTGACAGTAATACTGTATGTAGCTTTTGCAATTATATTACCTCCATTAAGTAATCGGCAATCAATTAAAAATTTCCAACTCTGGAGTACCCTATGGCGCATTGGGATCTACATCCCCTGTACTCACAAGCAATTACAACACTGGCCAAGTAAGTCAGCTCGTCCTGGAGATCACATTGCCAGTAATTAGCATGGCAGAGAATAAAGAAGACTAGACACGTAACAATGAGGGGCCGCTGCTATGACTGCGGGGAAGACAATGGTAGAGTATTCCCCTCCTGTCTGCTCGATCAACCCCACTATGTAGCCAAGTGCCTTTTAATCCCCAGACAAGGGGACGAGTGCTCCAGATCCTAGCAGCGCAATGTTATATTAATTTGATTAGCACGATAACCACCTAACTTGGGTCTCTCAGGATACGGGAACAATTAAATACTGAAATTCCTTCATTAATTAAAATCTATTTGTTATTAGAATTCAATCGGCCTAGCCATTAACCCACTAAACTATTTCATCCCATATCTACTCACAGTAGCGGCTCCGAATTAGCAGGAAACGGTCGTGGAGTTCTCGTGGGTAAGATAATATGTTATTAATTATGGTTTATAACATGGGGGCAATTTCTTAAGAGACGGAAAAAATACCCTAAATATTCATCGTCTCCTCAAATTGCACTCTTGAAAAATAAATAAATAAACAAATAAATAAATAAATTAAAATAAATAAATAAATAAACAAATAAATAAATCAATAAATTAATAAATAATTAAATTAAATTAAATAAATAAATAAATAAATAAATGAAAATAGTGTTAAAATAGTATTAAATAGATAAACTCAAGTCCTATAAAATTTCGCTCTCCACTTAAAATCTTGGGACGAGCTGCGTTACGCACTAAATTTGTACAACCTTTTGACAACATTGAGTAGGTATTTTAAGAGATGTTCTAGAGCGGCCGTACAGAAAAGTAAGTCAAGTTAGCTTATAATTTACCTCCTAAAATGTTAGGCTGCTTAAACCTGACAAAGTATACCCCAACAATTACAATGACAATACGATGTAAAAATTAAATTTTCATTGAATTCTTTTTATTTACAGTCGGAACAAGAACTCCACAGCTAATTGCCAACATTGTTAGGAAACAATCATGTGTGGCTGTAAAGTTGGTACTAACCATTACTCACGAGTGACAAAGCTGAAGCCATTTTAAAAGGAAACAAGCATGTGTTCCTTAATCTTTTTGTCGACACTGAATCGGTCCGTTAGGAATTATCCGTAGACAACCGTTACGTTGTAACGGCCTACTCCTATCTATTGGTAATGAAATACAAACATTGTACCCAGTGAAGACTGGGTCAATCATTGGTTAGTCATACATAGGTTACTGTAAAGTTGGTACCATCTATTACTGAAATTTGCGAGCAGTGGAACCGATTTATCGTGTGTTGGTCCAAATTGAGCTAATGATTTTGAATTTCTCATTATTAGTAGTTTGTAGTAGCTGAACAAGTGGTAGGCAGCACAGGAACGACCCATAACTTAAAAATGTGCATACTGGTTGAGTGTACGTGTGCAGTGTCCGTACACATTTTGGTGCAAATAAAGTCAGTCATTTTCGTGTTCTTCAAGAGTAGTTGTAAGGTTCCCACCATCTTTTACTAACGGTTGGCAACATTGGAACTTCATAATACTTTTATATTTCGTATGTGCGTGGTGCATACTTTCATAAATATTTTGGCCGAAATTGGACCAGTCCTTTTCGAGTTCTTAAAAGATAACTGTAAAATTGGTACTGCTTACAGTAAACAGTTGGCAGGAGTGATGTACGATGTCTGGAGGTGGTTTTACCAACAAACACAATTTTGTTTTGATCGAAGAAACCGTTCGAAAATTGATTGGGGACAGACCGACAGACACGCGTACATTATCCCGTAATTGATCACATTTTACTATATAAATATAATGTTTACAATTATTGGCACTAGTTAATAATGAGTTTTATTCACATTTCTCAGGTAAAGATTGGTCAGTAGTGGACTTACAAGTTGTGCCTCACGTGAACTGGTTTCTAAAATAAAACACTGTCAGTATTCTTCAAAATCAATGTTAATTAGTCAGGTATTTCCAGAAGCTTACTTTACCCTTTGTCACTGCCACATGAGCGTGCTTCAAGCATGCCAGTTTGCACAGAATTGTAGCATTTTCTTTACATTTCATATCTTCTTATCAACCTACAGTACCACAAAGTGAAATTCGGTGTCATTGAAACTTCTTTGTGAGACTCAAGCAATTAAAAAGAATATGTTTACAAGTAATTTATTTCCGTTCTATATAATATTCATCTTTAAATAAAAATAATTCTGTCAATTGTAAAATGGTGATCTTCTCAAAGAAAATTAATGTAAAGTACAGGAAGGTAAATAGACGCGGGACGAGGGAGGCATGTGCCTCCGGGAGGTGTTGTGCGTGAAGTGGTGGACGCCTGTCTGCCTGTCTACAGCAGGAAGGGAAGCTAGAAGGGAAAAGGAACGTCTCATTAGTTCCTCCCCATGCTTCATTTCATGCATTTAAATACAAAGCACAGTCACACAGAAAAAGAATTAAGTCCGTTTGACGTATGAATAATAGCTTTAATAACTCGCCCGACTTAATTACTCCCTGTTCCATTCATTACACCTGATACAAAGTTAGAACTTTAATTTACTTGCTTATAGACAGGATACATTTTAAAGTATTTCTGTCTATGTGTGTAATCTAGGATATTCACGGGACTTGCCCAATCACTCTGTTTACTGATTAATCCCCTAAAACAGATTAGGTTTAGAGCAGTAGGTTGGTTGGTTCCTCTGTTTAGGGGCTGCGACAAAGCGGTCATGTAGCCCCGTGTATTTTGGGTGTGTGTAGAATCTGTCTGATAACCAGTGTTAATTGTGATGGCTGTATTAGTGTGTGTTATCTGTTTTTAATTCAAGTAAGGACTGCAGACATTCAATTTTCAAGTAGTTCCTACTTTTGCTACCAGACGCCACCGTCAACGAAAACTAGTTGTAAAATTGGTTACTAGATGGCACCGCATCGGCTCCTGGCGACGAACGTTGGAACCTAAGAGCGTTAGTAAAACCTAACCTATAATTTGGCTTCACCCAAGTGTAACTAGTGAAAGGTTATTTTACATGCCAAAAATCTATGACATGGGACCGCCGGCTTTACTTCCCCTCCGAAGGAAGGCATACATACTGAGGGATATTTAAAGCTCTTAAAAATCCGACAACTTTGGCCGGGTTTGAACCCTCGACCTTGGGCATAGAAGCTCAGCATGCTATCAACTACGCCATCGAAGCCGCCTTCACAGCAGTAGTTCAAACATTTTCTCGAATTAAATGTGGATATGCCGAGTCAAGTCACGACTGCTACTTAAACTACCTGAACACATTTTTAAAAGTGTGAGGGCTGAACATGTGGCTAACAACTGGACTCGAACCCAACCCCCTGTATTATGGCACGAACGCTATGACTGGCCTACCCTAATAAACCTCTTCTACCATCACAGTGTACTGTAAGTGTGGCTGATTTGATAGAGGTGGGATCAAGTTCCGGTGGTTTCGCCTCAAAAAGTGGAGTTCCATCAAGATAAAATATGTGAAAGGAAATTTGCGCTTCATTAAATCCAGAATAGAAGGGGTGGTCTATAAAGAGCCAAGTAGAATGTTCTTGTTTTGCATTGTTTTTCGTTTCCCTTTACATATAAACTGATGGGATCCCCTTTCAAATGACATATGATTTGTTAGGTCAAGGTTAATTTCTTAAGACTTGATGAAAATGAAAATCCACAGCCTGCTCCAGTCTCCGACCGGGTCAGGAATGGAATGAATGAAGCCCCCTTCTAGCGGCGAGGATATGAACTGTGCCGGCTGCCGAGGCCTGACGCACTCCTCTGGGGCAATGATTAAATGAATGACAGATGAAATGAAATGATAGTGGAGAGTGTTGCTGGAATGAAATTTTTCTCAGGGAAAACCAGAGTACCCGGAGAAAAACCTGTCTGCCTCCGTTTTGTCCAGCACAGATCTCACATGAAGTGACCGGAATTTGAACCATGGACCCAGCGGTGAGAGGCCGGCGTGCTGCCGCCTAAGCCACGTATACTTTTGATACTGACTATAATTCAAGCCTTTGTTTGCAAATTATTTCTTACCTCAGCAATTCTTCTAGGTTTGTGCCGTGTCTTGTGTGGGGTTTCGCCTAGGACACCAAGCTAGGCTCATCGGCGGGCTCTTGGTGTCCCCGCCCGGACCCCCACAGGAGTGACGAACTGCGCGCCACCTCCCTTTATATAAGGTGCAACTGCACCACTTGACTACGAGAACTAAAAGTTCAAGCAGCCTTAACCTCCCTATGAAGGCTTCCAAAAGGATGGTATATTGGCTTTCACGGCCGGTGAATTAAAACTCAGCAATTCTTCTAGGTTTGTGCCGTGTCTTGTGTGGGGTTTCGCCTAGGACACCAAGCTAGGCTCATCGGCGGGCTCTTGGTGTCCCCGCCCGGACCCCCACAGGAGTGACGAACTGCGCGCCACCTCCCTTTATATAAGGTGCAACTGCACCACTTGACTACGAGAACTAAAAGTTCAAGCAGCCTTAACCTCCCTATGAAGGCTTCCAAAAGGATGGTATATTGGCTTTCACGGCCGGTGAATTAAAACTCAGCAATTCTTCTAGGTTTGTGCCGTGTCTTGTGTGGGGTTTCGCCTAGGACACCAAGCTAGGCTCATCGGCGGGCTCTTGGTGTCCCCGCCCGGACCCCCACAGGAGTGACGAACTGCGCGCCACCTCCCTTTATATAAGGTGCAACTGCACCACTTGACTACGAGAACTAAAAGTTCAAGCAGCCTTAACCTCCCTATGAAGGCTTCCAAAAGGAAAGCCAATATACCATCCTTTTGGAAGCCTTCATAGGGAGGTTAAGGCTGCTTGAACTTTTAGTTCTCGTAGTCAAGTGGTGCAGTTGCACCTTATATAAAGGGAGGTGGCGCGCAGTTCGTCACTCCTGTGGGGGTCCGGGCGGGGACACCAAGAGCCCGCCGATGAGCCTAGCTTGGTGTCCTAGGCGAAACCCCACACAAGACACGGCACAAACCTAGAAGAATTGCTGAGTTTTAATTCACCGGCCGTGAAAGCCAATATACCATCCTTTTGGAAGCCTTCATAGGGAGGTTAAGGCTGCTTGAACTTTTAGTTCTCGTAGTCAAGTGGTGCAGTTGCACCTTATATAAAGGGAGGTGGCGCGCAGTTCGTCACTCCTGTGGGGGTCCGGGCGGGGACACCAAGAGCCCGCCGATGAGCCTAGCTTGGTGTCCTAGGCGAAACCCCACACAAGACACGGCACAAACCTAGAAGAATTGCTGAGTTTTAATTCACCGGCCGTGAAAGCCAATATACCATCCTTTTGGAAGCCTTCATAGGGAGGTTAAGGCTGCTTGAACTTTTAGTTCTCGTAGTCAAGTGGTGCAGTTGCACCTTATATAAAGGGAGGTGGCGCGCAGTTCGTCACTCCTGTGGGGGTCCGGGCGGGGACACCAAGAGCCCGCCGATGAGCCTAGCTTGGTGTCCTAGGCGAAACCCCACACAAGACACGGCACAAACCTAGAAGAATTGCTGAGTTTTAATTCACCGGCCGTGAAAGCCAATATACCATCCTTTTGGAAGCCTTCATAGGGAGGTTAAGGCTGCTTGAACTTTTAGTTCTCGTAGTCAAGTGGTGCAGTTGCACCTTATATAAAGGGAGGTGGCGCGCAGTTCGTCACTCCTGTGGGGGTCCGGGCGGGGACACCAAGAGCCCGCCGATGAGCCTAGCTTGGTGTCCTAGGCGAAACCCCACACAAGACACGGCACAAACCTAGAAGAATTGCTGAGTTTTAATTCACCGGCCGTGAAAGCCAATATACCATCCTTTTGGAAGCCTTCATAGGGAGGTTAAGGCTGCTTGAACTTTTAGTTCTCGTAGTCAAGTGGTGCAGTTGCACCTTATATAAAGGGAGGTGGCGCGCAGTTCGTCACTCCTGTGGGGGTCCGGGCGGGGACACCAAGAGCCCGCCGATGAGCCTAGCTTGGTGTCCTAGGCGAAACCCCACACAAGACACGGCACAAACCTAGAAGAATTGCTGAGTTTTAATTCACCGGCCGTGAAAGCCAATATACCATTATTTCTTACCTATTTCATTTCTGGTGTGGTCAATCCTCAGCATTCTTAACATTTTCTGTAACGGTAAAATGAAATGATCTTCGCTTTTTAAAGTAGGCTACGTATATTTGTAATTTTCACTGGATTCCGTTTTAAATGGTCAATGCAAATTAATTCGTAAAGAATTTCCTAGGTTTAAAGTGAAATGTCTTAAGAACTGTGACATAGATAGTGTCCATTTTTTGGGACAGACAGTTTGTTGTCTCCCGTCTCGCGGTGAAATGTGTGTTGCATTTTGTTTACGTTCATTGGTTTGGAAAATCTTCTAGGTTTTTGCCGTTTCTTTTGCGAGGTGTCACCTAGAGCTCTTGGTGACCTAAGAAGCGCAAATGATTTTGATATATGACCTACAATGTGATAAAGTATAGGGCATCAATTTGAAACTTAAAGCTTGATCTCGTCGCATCGCTAGTTGTGTCTTTTATGTGGCGTGTGAAAATTGTTCCAAGTGACAGGGTTATTCCTAGGTACGTAAAGCAGATGACTGATTTAAGCAGTATCTGTCCAGTCTCAAAAATGCTGGGTCTTCCCCCTGTCCGAAATGTCATGGACACTGTCTTCTCTTCATTCAATGATAAGTCGTATGCCTGTACCCAGTTCACTAACCGGTTGCAGGTTCTCTGCAAGTCTCACTCGGAAGCCAAAGTCAATGCCTTGTCGTCCGTATACATTAGTAAGTTGACATTTTCGGGTTTTATTGCCTCGACAATGTCTGTCGTAGCTAAGATGGACAGCAATGGGCTTATTGGGTCCCCCTGCAATCACCCATCAGATTGTAGTATCAGATTATATGAAGCTTCAAAATGGATCAGGACGTGAACTGAAACCAACAATTCTAGTTTTCCACCCATAGAGCTGTGAAATATTTCCCGGATGTGTTGTAAACTATCCATTGGCTTTAAATGTAGTCCGAGTTTCGATCATATGCAATCTGCGTAGCGGGGAATTATGTACGTGCGATGAGTATAGCTGTTAAGTTGTGGGCTCCAACTGCCGCCCAATTAAACGCACGTTATTGGTTAACATATCACTGATCGAGTGACACATTTCAAAACCCTGTCTCGCAGGCTAATTCATTATTGACATATTAATGGATTCTGTTATTGGATACAAAACCGAATTCAAGCAACATTTTTAATTAAATGCATTTGTCTCTCCTGCAAACAACCTATTCTCGCATACATAATAACAAGGTGATGAGATTTAAATTTTGCAACATGATTATTTCACTACTACCTAAGAGCTCCCGAATTCAAGCAACATTTTTAGTCTATTTTCAATTTTGAAAATGTAGGCTTATGAGATCAGCTTTTGTCTGTGTGTGTGTGCGTGTGTGTGAGGTGTGTGTGTGTGTCCCGAAATAACTTCTAAACGGCTGGAGCGATTTCAATGAAACTCGGTAAGGTCATATCACCATTTTGGCCGACCCCGACCGAGCCCTTAAAATTGTATTATCGCTCACCATTCCAACATGGCGGATGTGCGAAATATTTCACCAGCATTCAATATCTCCGAAACTATTACCGATATCACCCTGGATTTTTACAGTGATAAAGGGAACTACTAGAAGTTCGCCTATGTGACGTTTGAAGACCTGGTAACTACAAAACCAACATGGCAGCCAAGCGAAGTTGCGACTTTTAAATAGACGTTTCTCGCGGTCCAGTACAGTACAGTGGCACAGTATATGTTTATACACATTGTAATGCACCGACATCTAACTTCGTTCAATTGTTTACATAACCTCAAGAGGGCGGATGTGCGAAATATTTCACCGGCATTCTATATCTCTGAAACTATTAGCGGTATCACCCTGAAATTTTGTACGGAGATAAAGGGCACTACTGGAATTTCATCTATAAGACTTTCAAAAACCGGTTAACTACAAAACGAATATGGTGGCCAAGTGAAGTTGAAAGTTTAAGTAGACCTTTCTCGTGATTTAATGATCCAAACGCAATGAAACTTGGTACAGCAAATGTTTATACATATTGTAATGCACTGGTATCTAATTTAGTTCAATTGTTTACATAACCTCAAGATGGCGGCTGTGCGAATTTTAAAATTATGTTTTTATTTCTTGTGTCGTAATCATGCGATCGAAGTGAAAATTTGAATAATCAACCTACGCAATAATTTTCCTTTAATGGTACATGACTCAATGGCCTATACATATAACAATCCAACACGGCGACACCCGAAATATTCAGATGGATTTCAATATCTATGAATCTATTACAGTAATCAAACTTAATTTTTAGCCTACTTTCAATTTTTGCAAGAAATGAAAGTAGACTTATTAGATCTACACAGGGTGAAAAATTGCGTGTCTGTCTGTGTGTCTGTGTGTGAGTGTGTGTACTCTGAATGTCTGCCCCCCCCCCCCTCTCCCCCCCCATATTTATTCGAACACGGATAAACTGAATTGAACGAAACTTGGTACAGAGGTAGAAATAGCAAAGGGCACCTGAGTGCCATCTTTTATATCGCCGCACCCTTGACGGAAACGTAATAGCGGCCACCCAAATGTTTAAAGCTTAAATCAAATTACGACTAACCTAATCATCCGATCTCCCAAATTTTGCAACAACATGTAACAATATGGTGAGCGTTGTTTGACTAAACTACAAGGTCATTGGCCCAATAGGTTGCAGATCGCGGCCATGTACTGTATGTGTGCAAATCGATTCCCCCTATCAATTCAAACACGGTGAATCCGTATTGAACGAAATTTGGTACAGAGGTAGCAGTAGCAAAGGACACATCATTGTTATGTTTTATATCGCCGCCATCTTGACGGGAATGTAATGGTGGCCACCCGAATGTCAAAAGCTTAAATCAAATTTCGACCAACCTAATTATTTGATCTCTACCAAATTTGCTACAACATAACTTTTTGTGGGAAGCATCTTTTGACTGAACTACAAGGTCATCAGCCCAATAGTTTGCAGATCGCGGCCTTGTATGTGTGCAAATCGATTCCCCATATCAATTCAAACACGGTGAAACCGAATTGAATCAAATTTTGTAGAGATGTAGCACTAGCAAAGGGCACCTCATACTCATGTTTAACCCATAGATACACGCTAAGCGGCACTCAGTGCCGCTTTTTTGCATAATTTTGTTTGACGTGGTAACCATTTACGATTTCTGTGAGATCGCCCGCTATGTCCTTTGTTCGACATGTGCCGCAGGGGAGGGGGTAGGTTCGGAGCCTGTTTGGTTCCCAGTCAGTCTGAGATAGGTTGTCAAAGTGCGAGGTGCGCGAATGCGGCATTCCGTACCGCTAGCGTGTAACAACTGGCTGGAATCGGCGTTGTGAAATAATGTAAGTATTTAACTTATTTTACCTTTGTTGTTTCTTTCTATGCTTCTATCATTACTATCGATGTCTGCACATAGTCTGCACGCTTGCCTTCTGTTTATAGGTCTCGACATGGCTGTCAACAACAGGAGATTGAGAGGTTGCTCCAAGTACTTGATGAGCAAGAAGGGTCGCTGGATGAAGAGGATCTATTCGATTTTTTAAGTCCTAGTGCAGAGTTATTTTGTGTATTTAGGCACTGTACTGTATATTATTTCTTACTGTAAACTTGCTGAAGTGTCCTTTTCCAAGCCAAGAATCTAAGTGTATAGGCCTACATGATTCTGACAAACAGGTTTTCTTTTACTCTAGTGAATTTCTTGAGCTTGTTGAGCATCAGGTACAATGTCTTGTAATATGTGCCTGAAAAAGGGCAATCTCAATCCAATAATTCTCAATATCTCTTTTGTGTGTGAAAATTCTTTTTTACTTCGTTGACCAATAAATGTTTATAAGAATTTCTAATTACATTAAGTATGAATAGTAAATATGTCCTTATCCCATCCCTCCCAGTAATTTATTTTATTAATAAGAATTTCATACATACTGATAAGATTTTTTCAATGTATTCTCATAGTTTCCATATAATTCTCCATACAAATCAATTTTAGCCGTTTAGCAAGTCAATAAATTACGAAAAAGAATGAAACAATATATTGCGGCATAGAATGCCGCTAGCGTGTACGAATTTTAGTGAAAGAGATGCGTGTAGCTAAGGGTTAATATTCGTATAGCACGTTGTATTTCAACAAACTACTACAACCGACATTCAATTATATTCATTGAAAAGGTCAAAGAGTTATAACAATACCCATGCATTTAGGAGAAAGTAGGCTGTATGTTCTTTACTGAACATCTTGTTTCGTAAATGAAAATAGGCTAAAATGGAATTTCAAACATTTGGTGTACGAGCTGCAATAGAGACCTTGAAAAATTACATCAGCTTATTAACAGTGACGATGAAATGAATAACAGTGACCTTCTCAACACCGAGTCCACGCGTCAAGAGAATGGAATTTTAAACATCACCCCAGGTGGGATTCGATAGCAGACCTCTTCGGATCGGGGTCTCGAGTTCTCTGCTCTTCTTCATCCAGAAAGCACCAAGATATTACGATGTGTTACATTTCTCACCCTAACAGAAAAAATGAAGTGTTTATTTACTCTAACTTGTAATTGACTACTATAAGTGAAAGTGATCAGTTATTAGGTAGTTGGCAGCCCAGCCACCTCTGAAAATGCGCACAAATATATCGCTTACGGAATACACACAAAAATTATATTAAATGTTATAGTTATCAATTAAATGTTATTGAAGTCAGATACAGTTATACATTAAACTTATCAGTATGTATAGAATTATGGTGGCAACACTGCCACGTATGGGTTGCTCGAAAAGAATCTGCAAATGTTTGTCTATACACATGTGCCAAAATTTTAACTGTTTGCCTGCATACATTGAGACTAGGGTTAAACATTGTGGAGAGCATTTATCAATGGATGGTAGTCCTGATGAATCCAGATATGTGCCAAGTTACATCTCGTTACAGAAACGAAATTTGGTTGAAAGTCATTTGTTTGTATGGAAGTTACATGCAGTTGAACGTTGACCCTATAAGATAGCAAAGAATTATGTTGATACTCGTATCACTAGTGTTGACAATTTACTTTAAATATGTCTAAAACATCTTGGAATTACAGTTTGCTAAATTTGAAGTGTATTCCATGTACATATTCCCAGATATTGAACCTGAGCTCAAAAGACTTGAGATTATTATACTCAGTTGGTTGTTATACCTTGAATCTATTGGAACACGTAGGTTCATGTTGGCAATATTGCCATGTCTGGGTTACCCAAAATTAATCCGGAATATTAAGTTCGATACGTCGGAAAAATTTAGATCTGTTTGCCTGCATAGTTTCAAATCCACCAAGACAAGGGTTCTAATTTATAAAGAACATATATCAACAGTTGATAGCCCTGGCGACTCTGAATATGTTCTTAGTTACATTTCTTAAAGTACAAAATGCACATACAACATTTGCTTGACGTCGAAGAGAAATTATGGCCGCTAGGTGTATTTTAACATTGAGACTAGTAGCCCGCGTAAAATCATGTTTACAGGGCCATGACAAAAAATAAATAACAAAGAAATTAAAACAATTAAACAAATAGCTAAGGTAAACAATTTTACAGCCAATAAAATAGATCAAATAATAATACTAAGACATCGGACAAAAACCAACCAGTGATGTAAGCAAGTACACGCGTTTCAACTTAGTTAATTCAAATTCGTATAAAATCACTAATCTTTTCCACAAAAAAAAAAGAGGAGGCAAAGTAACATTCAGAACAAACAACACACTCGCTGAGCACCTTCACAATAGCATTTTAAATAAACAAAACCCGTACTCAATACCAGGAGTGCACTTTCAGTCCTGCCAAGAAACAGAGTGTCAAGCAAATTACGTAGGGCAGATGTGAAGAAGGATGGGCACTAGTTAGGTTGTTTGTTTCTTAAGTTTAGGAGCTGCGACAATGCGGTCATGTAGCCCCGTGTACTTTGGGTGTGTGTATAATCTGTCTGCTAACTGGTGTTAATTGTGATGACTGTATTAGTGTGTGTTATCTGTTTTTTAATTTAAGTACTGCAACTTAGAATTTTTCAGATAGTTCCTACTTTTGCCGCCAAGCGCCACCGTCGACGACTAGGCCAAGTTCAGAACTTAGCTACCAGACGCCACCACAGTCGGCTCTTGGCAACGAACGTAGAAACCTAAGAGCGTTGTTTACATTCTTAACCTATCCAATTTAGCTTCACACAGGTGCAATTAGTGGAAGGTTCTTTAATATGCCATAAATCTATGACATGGGACCGCCGGCTTTACTTCCCCTCCGAAGGAAGGCATACTGAGGGATTTTTAACGCTCTTAAAAAATCCGACGGCTTCGACCGGGTTTGAACCCGCTATCTTGGGCATAGAAGCTCTGCATGCTACCGACTACGCCACCGAAGCCGCCGGGGACTACTTATAAAGAGCATAGAAATGCAATCTGACACAGAAAACCTTCAGCTGTATGCAAGAATGAGTGTGCCACTGGACATAGCTTTACAAATATGGAAACATACCTAAGAATCAAACACTACGAAACAAAAGAAGGGAACTTGACATTAAAGAAGCCATAGAAAATCATAGCTAAATGTAACAACTCAGTCAATCTAAATGAACACACATTCTTGGAATGTTCTCCCCTATTCGCACTATTAGGCACAAATCCCGTCAAAAGTAAGGTAACAACATAACGGCAGAAGCCAAGAAATGGATAATGGAGGATAACAGGGTAAAATGCTAAGCGGGATGGATGAACATAGCGCCATATTCTCAATAAACTAAAGCCTAAGTAAGGCAGTTTTAACGAGATCAATAAGCCCCTATATGACCTGTAGCAATTAATTATGACTCATTACTTTATGGGGGGTGGGGAAGAGATTGGTCATTAATCATTGATATCCTCCTCTAAAATTGGCATATATCATACAGATTAGGTGCTTGAAGGCCACGACACAAACTAATTAACACCTGGTAATGACACGAGGGGTGGGCGTTAACCAAAACCTTCGAGAAGAAGTTGGAAGCATTTGAAATGTGGCTGTATCGTCGCATGCTTCGTATATCGTGGACCGACAAGGCGAGAAACACCGAGGTGCTGGATCGGATGGGCAAGGAGATGGATGTGCTCTACAACATCAAGTGACAGAAGCTACAATATTTTGGCCCCGTGATTCGAAATAACAAGTACAGACTCCAGCAGCTAATCATGGAAGGCAAGATTGAAGGTCGGCGCAGACCAGGGAGGAGGAGGATCTCCTGTCTCAAGAATTTGCGGGAATGGTTTGAACTTGACTCAGCATCTTTGTTTTGAACGGCAACTTCGAGGCAAGGGATTGCAATGATGATCGCCAATCTTCGACGCGGAGACGGCATATAAAGAAGAAGAATGATTTTAAGTAGCAACAACAGTTGGCGCTGATAGCACTTAGACGTAGCATAATAGTACTCAAAAAAGCAAGCATAGGGCACCACAGACGATAAACATGAAGCTAGCTTATCATCGGAGCCTTCAGTCCTAGGATAGATTGATACGGGAACGGACGCTACAGGACTTAGTTTCGAAAAGGAGGTAAGTTTACATAATTTTATTCCATTTTAGTGCTGTGTGTATTCACCACACGGGATATTAATACACAATTAGGCCACTAGTTTAAATAGGAAATGTTGATTTGGAACGTATTTAACAAAATAGCGAAGATGACATCATTCCTGAAGTTATTCACAATAATAATTCAATATATCACAGGCAACATAATTTAACTACAACATCAAATGACAGAAGCTACAATATTTTGGCCACGTGATTCGAAATAACAATTACCGACTCCAGCAGCTAATCATAGAGGGCAAGATTGAAGGACAGCGCAGACCAGGGAGGAGGAGGATCTCCTGGCTCAATAATTTGCGGGAATGGTTTGAACTTGACTCAGAATCTCTCATTCGAGCGGCAACCTCGAGGCAAGGGATTGCAATGATGATCGCCAATCTTCGACGCGGAGACGGCACATAAAGAAGAAAATAATAATAATCATAATAATAATAATAATAATAATACAGAATGGATGATTCCAGATTAACAAAAAGGATATTCAAGTACCTTTGGGAGAAAAGGGCAACAACTAGCTGGACTCAAGAAGTAAAGAAAGATTTAGAAAGAAATAATATAAGTGAAGAAGAAAGGGTGAACAGAGAGATCTTTAGAAAAAGGGTATTAAGTATGAAAGGATTCCAAGGAAGATTGCCAAAGAAACCTGGTGCGAAGTGGTCCGAGGACAGAAAGAAGCAGCATAGTGAACGGATGAAGGAGTACTGGAGGGAACGGAAGAGAAAACAACAAAGTGTCAAGAATTGAAATTGGCACGTGGTCCCTAGCAGGCCTCATCGGAAAGAATAATAATAATAATAATAATAATAATAATAATAATAACGGAACAACCATAGGAGGGAACGATACTGTCTGTAAATAATGTTGATGCGTTACACTTGTATTTACAAACGTATGTAATCTAAACACTGTATATATATTTGTGTATAAGTGTAATTCATAAACATTGTACACTAATTAAGCCTAAGTGAACTGGATCGGAAGATGAGTGGTTGACGTTCGAAACATATCATCCAATAAAGTACCCCATTTTGTACAGAAAAGCGTGTTATTTTGTAATAATATCGTGCTTCTTTCAGGTTAGTGCATGTAAATTCTTGTTTCCGGCCTAATGTAACTGGCCACAATTTGTGTTGATCGACTGGAAAGCTTTCTATAATAGAAAATTAGTCAACACTTTTTTAAGCGTATGGCCTTTAGTGCCGGGAGTGTCCGAGGACGTGTTCGCCTCGCCAGCTTTGTAGCTGCTTCTAGGCGGACACCCAATGGGTGAGCTACATGTACCGTCGCATGTGGAGTGTTGTCTGTGGAGGAAAGTTTGAATGTAAGGACGAGAAGTTGGAAGGTAGCGGCTGTGGCCTATAGTTAGGGACCAACCCCGGCATTTGCGTGGAAGGAAGATGGAAAACCACAGAAGACCATCTTCAAGGCTGCCGGTGGCGGGATTCAAACCCCCTCGTCTCCCAAATGTGAGCGACTGCCAGCAGTCATGCCGCAACGACCATGGCTAACTCACCCGGTAGTCATCACTGTAAAATAGCTTCTATTACTTCAATTCGTATGGTCTGTTATGGGGCCTCTTAACCTCGTGATGACAAATGGGAACCTACGAGATGCTGCAGCAGGTGGAGGATGGGATATTAACTGACCAGACTATTGCACATAAACAAAATACCTGTTTATATATCTCTTGGCAAATTCCATGTTGCTTGACGAAACCCCTACGTCCCTGACGCAATACGTGCGGTCACCTTTGGCTCCCCCTGTATGTTAAAGGGAAGACGTTCGGCACTGCCAACTGCATGTCCTTCTTCAGTGTGGAATGCATATGAGAGTAGTCTTCCCGGACACCACCGAACGAGGGATGCACTAAATTCCAAGCAAATGACAGTAATCCACCATCTAAGCACGTGGAGTCTGCTGGATAATTCCTGAAGAGAATGAAACAACACTGGAAATCTTATGGTGCGAACTGAGACATTAACGGGACAATGACACTCTTTGTCCTAGTGAACCACCAGTAGAACATGAGAGAGCACGGCGCGAGACCAGCTGCATGGAGGTACGAGGTGTGCATCCCGACATTGGAGGCGGCCATCCTGAGTTTGGTATTTCCCGAGTTTTCTATACTTCCTCCACGAAAATGCCGTGATGCTTCCTTATTTCGAAACCCACAGCACCTCCTTGATCTTAACAGTTACAGTTACGGAAACTACTACAGTCTTCACACAGCATATGGAATTTTCAATGCAACCCACGTACACTGGACTGATAACCGGGATATCCCAAGCCCCTAAATATGAAACTACAATGACAACTCTTTTCTTATGGTGAGAATAAATATTAAAAGCTTATTCTTACGATTTATGTTGTTGTTTGAGCCTTCATTCTTTTGAGAGGTTAGATGCAGCCCTCCATACCTCCCTGTCCTAGTCTAATCGTTTCATCTCTACATAGCTACCATACCCAACATCCGAGGCAATCATTTTAACATATTCTGACCTTGGTCTACCCCTACCGTTCTTGTCCTCTACCCTTCCTTCCATAACTAACTTTGCTACTCCTGGGTGTCTTTGAATGTGTCCTACCAACCTATCTCGTATCTTCATTAGCAGTCGCCAGAAACATCTCTCCTCTTCCACTCGTCTTAATATCTCTGCATTTGTAACCCTAACTAACCATATGATTTTTATCATTCTCCTGTAACACCACATTTCAAACGCCTCAATTCTCCCCTTTTACACTTCCATTGAATGCCATGCTCCAGACAAAGGCTTTCAAAAATGACGTTTAATACCTAAATCTATATCCGATGTCAACAGATTCCTTTTCTGTAGAAATGCTTTCCTTGCCTGCGCTAACCTTCTTTTTGTATCCTCTTTGCTTCGTCCATCACTGGTTATTTTGCTTCCTAAGTAACCGAAGTCTCCTACTTCCTTTAGCTTTTCACCAGCCAATTTGACGTATGTAGGGGTTCTGATTTATTTCGGCTGCATTCCAATAATTTTGTTTTACATTTGTTTATTTTCATCATGAATTCTTTCCTCAAAACCGAATCCATACCATTTAAAAATTCATTCAAATCCTTTGATTTGTCGGCTAAGATGATGATGTGATCAGCAAATTTCAGAGTTGAAATTATTTCTCCTTGAATCTTTACTTCTACTTTGAATATTTTTCCAATGTCCTTCATTGCTTGTTAACTGTATACATTGTAAACGCAGGTGAAAATTTGGTGATAACAGACTAACATAAAAAGGTGTTAATCAAGAATACATTACATTTCATTCATTATAATTCGATGGCAATTCTAATTATACTCACAAAATCAGCCACTACTAAGAAAGGAACATTGTACATTAACTTCAAAACGCTGGGGAAAATACCTTAACTAATCACAATTAAAAATTATTCGGAAAACACAGTGGTTCTTAATACGAATTTTCTTTGTCTGAAACTTACGTACGGGAATATCAGTTTCCTCAAGAGAAGTTCTACACGTTCTAATATACACATAATTGTAATAATAGTCTTTTGCTGATTATTTAAGGTTAGTGTCTTCATGAATTCAAGACGGTGGGTGTGTTTCCTATAAAACATCAAGTCAGCTACTCAGGATGATCTAGAGCATTTGGTACTGTAAATAGCTGAGTTTTATTTGACCTCACAGTGCCATCATAATTCATTTGTTTAATGTATGGCTTTTAGTGCCGGGAGTTTTCGAGGACATGTTCGGCCCGCCAGGGTTTGTAGCTATGTGGACACCCATGTGAGCTACAAGTACCGTGTGGATGAGATGAGATGAATGAAGCTGGGAAGTTCAATTTCTAGTAGTTCCAACATTGGCTGCCAGACGTCACTAACATCCGGCGTTTTTAGCCAATTAACTTACAAATTTTGCTACACACCAATAGTAGTGGGAAGTTCTCTTCCATGCCATAAATCTGTGACATGGGTCCGCCACGCCGACTTTACTTCCCCTCCGAAGGAATGCATACTGAAGGATTTTAACGCTCTTCAAAATCCGACGATTTCGGATGGGTATGAACCGGAGATCTTCGGCATAGAAGTTCAGCATGCTAGTGACTACGCCACGGAAGCCATTGCACCACAATTAATAATAATTGATTAATAATAAGATAGTTATTTTAAAACCGGTATATTTTGGCCCCCAATTCTTGCACCAAATAACTCGACCACCTTGTGATGATGTGACAAGCAGTATGTAATAGCAGTATTTTCACTTCTGATGTCCGATTTCGATTTCGGGCTCTGCCAAGAAATTAAATTCTGGTTTGGGTGTTGGAATGGGATACACTCAATCTTGTAAGTCAGAATTAATATATGTGCCCCATTCCCTTCTCAGTCATCCTAGCAAGGGTTCTCCATGGTTTACAATCATGGGCATTGACATTAGTCCTGTGTAGCCTACCTATCTGTACATAAAATTTGTCTGAAAACCTGTGTTATCTTGATGTCTGTAGTAGTGTGTGTATTTCTAATTGTGGCTAGGATGTCTCTGAAGAAATATATTTGTCTGGGCTCAAAGTGTGTGCATTCATCCCCATGTGAAAGAGCTGAGAAAATGTGGGCTCAAAGAGCTCCTGTCAGTATCCTGCGAATGGTTTTCAGTCATTTTCCACGTATACTCTTTGCCAGGCGTTCTCGACCTTTCTGCAATACCAAGTACCCGAGCACCATTAAATTGAATATAATAATAATAATAATAATAATAATTTCATTTAATTATTTATTTATTTAGCGTATGGCTTTTAGTCCCAGGAGTGCCCGAGGACATGTTCTGCTCGCCAGAGGCTGTAGCGTCTTCAAGCGGACACCCATGGGGTGAGCTACAAGATCCGTTTAATTTCAAGTAGTTCCAACTTTCGCTACCGTACCAGATGTCACTGACATCTAGTGGTGAACGTTGGGACTTTGATAGAACGTTTCAACGAAATCTATCCTAGAAATTTAGCTTCACACAAGTTTAGTTAGTGGAAGGATCTATTACATGCCATAAATCTATGACATGGGACCACTAGCTTTACTTCCCCTCCGAAAGAAGGCATACTGAAGGATTTCAATGCTCTTAAAATATCCGACGGCTTCGATCGGGTTTGAACCCACGATCATTGGCAGCAGTTTAGCATGCTACGAACTATGCCACCGAAGCCGCTGTAATAATAATCATAATAATGCAACAAGCAAGCGCCTCTCTTTCCTATTCATCTCTCTCGCTCACAAGTGCTGAAATAGCCAAGGATTCTCCACTCACCAGTCATGCTACAACTGCCTGAATGACTCATGCTGGTAAGATACAATTAAGTATGGACAGTTGAGTCGAATCAGCATATTTCGTGTCACTGATAAAAAAAAGGGACGTCCTATTATTTTTGCTGTAGTTTAAAAAAAAACTAAATTAAAAATTTCATGGAACAAAATTTGAATTGATGAAGCGATCTCAGGAGATATTGTGTTGCGCGAGCGTTTTTGCTCGTATGACGAGACCATCAAATTTAATTATAATTGCTAGCGAGCAATTAAGAACGCCTGCTCTAGGCAAGTTCCACGATGCTACCTAACTTAAAACAATGGCCGTCTTATTTCCAAACCCTGCCCCTATCCCTCCCTTTATTATTATGCTAAGTTCCCATTCCAGTTTTGTACCGAAAATAAGGTCCCATTAACACCAACCTACACATATGGGGTACCTACAGGTTCAGCATAACCCAATACGTAAGCGAAACGCAGTCATTTAATCTTTAAATGCCTCAAAATTAAATAAATACCTTAAACATGTATATTTACAATGAAATAATGAAAGAATGCAACACGGTAACCATGGTACCAGAATCTCACAGGTCCATCCATTTCTGTAAGTCGCAATGCAATTCCAATTATTACATTACTGTGAAAGTTTCCAGACGGTTATAAGGTTATCACTGAACCAAATTAAGCTGTAAAATTCATCAATACATACAGTATAATTCGCTTAAGGGGGTCAAGGGGCACTCTAAAAATTGTTCACGCAATTTTCACGTTTGAGTGTGGTACGAATGGTCTTTTTCACCCGACTATAAAAGGTCTCCGAAAACCACATTTATAGGCCCTTAAACTAACAGTTTCTGTGATATTCCCAGAAAACTTACATCGCTCTGATATACCTATGAAGGAATGACAAACCCCTAACCACTGCACCAGTAGCTGAATTGATAAAGTCTGATCATTCATACCAAGGATAAATCAGTCATAGCATTCATGATTGAGATTTTGCTAAGTGTACTCTTTACAACTAGAATATTCGCGGGCAAAGCCGCGACGGGTAATAATAGTACCAAATTAACAGAATAGTATGAGACAGCACTATATGAGGCATATTGCGCACCTGTAGAGACACAGGCAGATGAGGATGATGGCATGGTGTTAAAACGCCCTAAACGGAATTACACTGCAACTCTTCAACATTGTATAGTTTGGTTCCGATTGTACTAAAGTCCTGAACCTGTTCGTACTTCCCATATTCACGATTCACTTAAAGCGGAGTATGTCATACATACTAAGCGTTACAATGTTTGTTGAATGAGATTAAAAGTATATTGACTAAAAGTTAGTATATCGTGCACAGAAGGCACCGTTCAGGTGTTTAATCACATTAATATGACTCGCAGGTTGATACATTTCAGTAAATAGACTCTACGTTCTATAATCAGCACTGAACTAGTTAATGGGGTTGGTGGGATAATAGCCTTCTATTTAAAGGGCGGGCAGGCATTCAATTTATCTGCATTTGTAGCTGGGAAAATCCGGGCAATTTTAGCTGCACAGTGTTCTCATTACGTACTCACAATCACAAACTATCCGAAATAATTAATATCTATTGTGCAAGCTCATTTCTAAATAATTAAATTCTTCATAAACAGAAGTATGTTGTGAAAATTCTGTGTACTGGTGAGATTAACATTTTACCCACTTTTAATAAGCATGAAATTGAGTTACGTGATCACTGGGAGGTCGGTGTGTGTGCGGGGGGGCTCTATCTTTCAGGCTGTGAGTCTGTGTGTATCCTCCCCTTCTCCATTCATAGGCGATTCATACGAAATGAATGAAGCTTGCTTCAGAAATATACACCATACTTTCAAAAGTAAATATGTTAGTACCGTATAGTGAGAAATATCCTGAATATATATCAATATCACAAAAAAACTTCGGAGCGATAATGACGAAACTTCGGAAGAATATACCGCGTTAGAAACTTAACAATTACAATATTAAAAACAAGTAGTTCCGTGAAGAACTATACAGCCTATTTTCATATATCCTACTTATGTTAATTGCCACTATTTAACATACACAATTTCAGTTTGATTGCTGTAATAGATTCGTAGATATTGAGAACCGACTAAATATTTCGGATGGTCGCCATGTTGGATTTTATATATGTAGGTCCTAGAGTTATGTACTGTTACATGCAGATTATTGTGAACGTGTAGTATTCAAACTTCAATCGCATAATTAGGACACAAGAAAAAACAAGGAGATTTAAACAATTTTCACAGCTGCCATCTTGAGGTTATGGAAACAATTGAAAAAAATTAGATGCCAGTGGATTAACATTCGGATAAGGATTTACGGTACCAAGTTTCACTTCACGCGGATGGTTAAATTGCGAGAAACGTCCATGTGAATATTTATAATTCGCGTTACCGCCATGTTGGATTTGTGATCACCAGTTATTTAAAGTCCTATAGGTGAACTTAAGTTCATAGCCCCTATGAACATTAAAAAATGCAGTTTGATTGCTAAAATAGATTCGTAGATATTCAGTATCGTCTAAATATTTCGGATGGTCGCCATGTTGGATTGTTAAATGTATAGGCCATAGAGTCATGTACCATTAAAGGAAAATTATTGCGTAGGTTCATTATTCAAACTTTCACTTCGATCGCATGACTACATCACAAGAAATAAAAACTTAATTTTAAAATTCGCACTGCCACCATCTTGAGGTTATGTAAACAATTGAACTAAATTAGATACCAGTGGATTACCAATGTGTATAAATATTTCCTGTGCCAGGTTTCAGTGCGCTTGGAACATTAAATCGCGAGAAAGGTCTATTTAAAATGTTCAAATTCGCTTGGCCGCCATGTTCGTTTTGTAGTTAACCGATTTTTGAAAATCTTATAGATGGTCTTCCAGTAGTGCCCTTTATCTCAGTACAAAATTTTAGGGAGATACCGCTAATAGTTTCAGAGATATAGAATGCCGGTGAAATATTTCGCACATCCGCCATCTTGTGATTATGTAAACAATTGAACGAAGTTAGATGTCGGTGCATTACAATGTATATAAACATATACTGTACCAAGTTTCTTTGCGTTTGGTTGGTCAAATCGCGAGAAACGTCTATTTAAAAGTCGCAAATTCGCTTGGCCGCCATGCTCGTTTTGTAGTTACCAGGCTTTCAAAAGTCACATAAGTGAACTTATAGTAGTTCCCTCTATCACCATAGAAAATGTCAGGGTAATATCTGTAATAGTTTCGGAGATATTGAATGCTGGTGAAATATTTCGCACAGCCGCCATGTTGGATTGGTGAGTCGTAACAACATTTGAAGGGCACGGTCGAGGTCGCCGGGAATAGTGCTATGAACTTTCCGAGTTTCATTGAAATCGCTCCTGCCGTTTAGATTTTATTAGGGGGGGACACACACACGAATCACACACACACACACACGCACACACACACGGACAAAAGGTGATCTCATAAGCCTATTTTTTCAAAATTGAAAATAGGCTAAAAAGTCCTCTCGGCACGCCGGAAGGCAGAGGTAGATTTCACCGGGCAAACTTGGGGATAGGCGAAAATAGGCAGAATATGCAGGTTTTCGCAGAAAGATCAGACCTCATTTATTGCGAGAAAGTATTTTATAATTGGAGCTTAGCTAACTTTGATTTTCATCATTTTATGCATATTTTAAACATTTAATTTTCTTATGGGGACGGTAACCTTCCTATCATTTGGGGTCCATTTTTTGCAAAAATCGAGAGTAGACTTTTGAGATCAACACAGGGCGAAAAATTGTGTGTCTGTCTGTGTGTGTGTGTATGTGTGTGCGAGTGTGTGTACTCTGAATGTCGTCGTCCCCCCCCCCCCTCAATTCGAATACGGTGAAACCGAATTGAACGAAATTTGGTACAGAGGTAGCACTAGCAAAGGGCACCTCAGTGTCATACTTTATATCGCCGCCATCTTTACCAACACTGAATGGCGGCCACTCAAACGTTCAAAACGAAAAATCAAATTACGGCTAAACTAACCATCCGATCTCTACCAAATTTGGTGACAACATACCTTTATGTAGGACGCGTCTTTCACCCAAACGTCAAGGTTATTGGCCGTGGCATTTCAGGATGGCGGCCATGTGAATTATGCAACCATTATAATCAATAGCTTAAGACCCACCAATTCCGATTATCGAGCCTAGGGTGGTCTAAGCTATCCTGAAGGTCGTGATCCGTTATTTATTGCAATTTAATATTATAATATTATACTGTATGAGTGGCTTAAAAGAGATGAGCCGTCTCTGCCACACGACAAGATGGCAGTTGTCCTCATGTGCCTGTCTTATATTTCAGTAGTTTTAGTATGGTGTATGTAATATACCCTACTGATAGAATAATATAAACTTTGTATGAAATTATCTATAATGAAGATGTACTGCAGTGAAGAAATCGTTTATTTCAAGTCATTATTTACCAACAGGTTTTATCTAATATGTCAGTTAAGAACACCATGATGTTAAAAACAAGATGTTCAGTAAAGAACATATAGCCTACTTTCTCCTAAATGTATGAGTATAGTTATAACTCGTTGTTATTATCAAAGAGTATAATAGAACTATTCTTTGTTGAAGACCTTAGAAACGATTTACCTCTACCAAACGCCACGACCTAGATAAAAACTGCTACCATCATTGAAGAAAGAAAGAAAGATAAGAAGTATATCAAGAATGTTATGGATCTGGAGACATAATCGACCGGACTGGCGGCGTGGCTCAGCGGTAACGTTCTCGCTTGCTGGGCCCTAGGTTGCAGGTTCGTATCCTGGCGCAGTCAGCTGGCATTTGAGGGTGCACAAATGCGAGGGAGCCGTGTCAGTACATTTACTGGCACGTTAAAGATCCCCTTCGGGCCAAAATTCCGGCACCCCGGTGTCTCTAAAAGCAGCAGTAGTTAAAAGGGATGTAAAACCAATAACATTATTATTATTATTATTACGACCTGCCGTGGGCAACATCCAACTTTGAGTTGAGGCATGTCTTTACACGTCTGGTTGTGCATGGCTTTCACAACCCTAATTGAATTAACAAATCTTTCCATGACCCTACAGAGACGTGTGTATACAAACTATGTGGATATTTTCGATAATATAATCCTAACAGAGCGAGTGCATTCTAGCGGCCAGAATAAGAAACTTTTCAATAAAATCTGGAAGTTACCTTTTTGGCAGCTAGATGTCTCGAGTAAATCTGCTGGCGAATTATGTTTTAATTAAATATATATTTTACACCATAATGTGGACAATATAACGCTTAATAACATTTTCAAGTAACGCAAAATAGGCTGTTACAAACCCTTTAAAATAAAAAGTTAAAATGTATCGTAGTATCAACTTGTCATTCTTCAAATTCGATGCGCATAGAATGATAATGGTATAGTAATCAATGGATCCCCACGTAGACTAGTCGGGACATCTAGTGGTGAAATATCGAACAATATAATCCTAACAGAGCGAGTGCATTCTAGCGGCCAGAAGAAGAAACTTTTCAATAAAATCTGGAAGTTACCTTTTTGGCAGCTAGATGTCTCGAGTAAATCTGCTGGCGAATTATGTTTTAATTAAATATATATTTTACACCATAATTTGCACAATATAACGCTTAATTTTAAAACATCTGAGTCATTACAAAACAATAAACATATAACATTTCAAGCAAAAAAACTAGCTCTGATCGGGTTTGAACCATAGGAATCTGAGCGACAGGCTATCGCTCTACCACTGAGCTAATTGTGTCAACGAATATCGGTCTATTTAAAATGACTTACATAGAACTTGTTAGCAAATAATGATTTATACTAAACGATTTCATCACTGGAGTATATTATTTATATATAAAGCATTTCATACAAAGTTTATTTATTTTTTATCAGTACGCTATATTGCATTCAATACTCAAATTAGTGAAATATAAGTCAGGCACAAGATATCCGCTGCCATCTTGTCTTATTAATGAATCAGCTGAGCTTTTTAAAATCACGTCTGCACTATAGTATTACAAAATAAACTTTTAATTTCGTACGTGCCTCTTCCTTTAGAACAGTTAAAACGATTCTCGGCTCGATAATCGGAACTGGTGGGTCCCATGATATGGATTATAAAGTTTGCATAATTCGCACGGCCGCCATCCTGAAATGGTATGGCGGACGACCTTGTAGTTTGGTCACAAGACGCATCCTATACGAAGGTATGTTGTTACCAAATTTGGTAGAGATTGGATGATTTGGTTAGTCGTTATTTGATTTTACGTTTTGAACGTTTGAGTGGCCGCCATTCAGTTTTAGTAAAGATGGCGGCGATATAAAACATGACACTGAGGTGTCCTTTGCTAGTGCTACCTTTGTACCAAATTTCGTTCAATTCGCATTCACCGTGTTCGAATTGATAGGGGGGGACAGACATTCAGAGTACACACACTCACACACACACACACACACAGACTCACACACACACATACACACACACAGACTCACACACACACATACACACACACAGACAGACACACTTTTTTCGCCCTGTGTTGATCTCACAAGTCTACTTTTATTTTTTGCAAAAATCGAAAGTAGGCTAAAAATGCAGAATTCTTGCCGTTCACGCTTGCGCACAATCCGCCTTGGCTCATGACAGAAATGGCTGTGAGAAGTCAATTAAAATGTAATTTATTTAAGAACTGTACGTGCCCATGTGTGTCGCCTCCGTAGCGTAGCGGTCAGCATGGTTAGCTGCCGCCCCGGAGGTCCTGGGTTCGATTCCTAGCTCTGCCACGAAATTTGAAAAGTGGTACGAGGACTGGAACGGGGTCTACTCAGCCTCGGGTGGCCCAAATGAGTAGAGGGGGTTCGATTCCCCCTCAGCCATCCTCGAAGTGGTTTTCCGTGGTTTCCCACTTCGTCTTCGGGCGAATGCCGGGATGGTACCCTCTTCAAGGCCACGGCCGCCTCCTTCCCTCTTCCTTGCCTATCCATCCTTACCTTCCCTCATGAGGCCCCTGTTCGCTTTGCAGGTGAGGCCGCCTGGGCGAGGTGCCAATCCCCCCTCACCAGTTGTATCCCTTCCGATTCGATGTTCCCAGCTCTTGGACACTGCCCTTAGAGGCGGTAGTGGTGAGTTCCCTCGCTGAGTCCGTGGGTTCCACCAACCTGGAGGGTAAACGACTAAAAAAAAAAAAAAAAAAACGTGCCCATGTATAAAGCTTCCGTGTAATTGAACACGGTCATTAACCAAGTCCTGACAATAAAATATAGTAACGGTATGAACGTCTACGAATGTTCAACATTGATTTTTTTTCTCCAGACAGCGAGTTATGAAGATAGTGAATTGCGCGAATAGCTATGTGGTTAAGGTTACTGACTCTGGTTCAAAGGAGACCAGGATCGATCCTACCTCTCGGCAGCATTCTTTTTACTACTGAAATATTGTTTTATCTAGGTGTATTATTAACGTTTTACATTTTGTAAGTGAGTTATGTAGGAGTGGCTGGAATTGAGTCTTAGATATCGTGAGCACAAACTCCTGTGCAGTTTTCGTGCACAGTCGGAATGTTTCGTCATCCCTCGGGATTCCTGGAGCGGCAAAGAACAAAGAAGAGACACTTCACCAGGCGGGTGAAACTGGTATAGGGCGATCGGTTCCCAAATTACGTAATGATATCTTTAACTTCTATCTACTCAACCCGGGCGCTAATGTCGCATGTATCCATAGAATAAGTAGAACAGGATTCTGTAAGTTACACATGATATAATTAAAACTACTCGATGAATGGATTACTCTGAGGACAAATTATAACACACAATGCTTTTTTACTGTTTAAAATCTTACTAATTGTACGTTCTTTATGGTTCCTTAGTTTAGGGGCTACGAGAACGCGGTCATGATCGTTCTTTATGCAGCATATGTTGTTATGAGATTGTAAATAATGTAAGCAACTACAGGCCTGCTCCAGCTGCTCCTCACTTGCTATTTCAATGCGTCATGTGCAATCTGTAGCCGTTATGCTAATGACACATGCCAACACTCGTTTGAAGGACAATCGTACCTAAGACAACTAATTTCACAAAACAAATTGAATTTGCGGGTGTTATTTGTGTCAAATTATACAATTGAGATAAAGGGTAACAATACAGTGAATTAAAAAGACAAGTGAGTAGGCCTATAGGCTACAATTATCTTTGTACCTTATTTGTTGCAATAGCACGAATTTTTTATTTGCCATCAAGACGACATACAAGTAGACCATGCGATGGTGTTCATTTTAAGTTTGCAAAGCCCTTCTTTTTATTGATAGTTGGCATAATTATCTAGTCAAATCGGCCCCTGTAGTATAAAGTTAGTTAGTTAGTTATTGTTGTTTTAAGGGGAGGAACTACGAGGTCAATCTGCCTCTACCTGTAGTATAAAGAACAAGTAGTTCCGTGAAGAACGATACAGCCTATTTTCATATATCCTACTTATGTTAATTGCCTCTATCTACATACAAAATTTCAGTTTGATTGCTGTAATAGATTCGTAGATATTGAGAAACGACTAAATATTTCGGATAGTCGCCATGTTGGATTTTATATGTGTAGGTCCTAGAGTTATGTACTGTGTTACATGAAGATTATTGTGTACGTGAGGCATTCAAACTTCAATCGCATGATTAGGACACAAGAAGTAACAAGGAGATTTTAAAATTTCGCACAGCTGCCATCTTGTGGTTATGGAAACAATTGAAATAAATTAGATGCATGTGGATTAACATTCGTATAAGGATTTACTGCACCAAGTTTCACTGCACTCGGATGGTTAAATTGCGAGAAACGTCCATGTGAATATTTATAATTCGCGTCGCCGCCATGTTGGATTTGTGATCACCAGGTTATTTAAAGTCCTATAGGTGAACTTAAGTTCATAGCCCCTATGAACATAAAAAAAACAGTTTGATTGCTATAATAGATTCGTAGATATTCAGTGCCGTCTAAATATTTCGGATGGTCGCCATGTTTGATTGTTAAATGTATAGGCCATAGAGTCATGTACCATTAAAGGAAAATTATTGCGTAGGTCAATTATTCAAACATTCACATTGATCGCATGATTACGACACAAGAAATAAAAACTTAATTTTAAAATTCGCAAAGCCGCCATCTTAAGGTTATGTAAGCAATTGAACTAAATTAGATACCAGTGTATTACAATGTGTATAAGCATTTCCTGTACCAGATTTCATTGCGGTTGGAACATTAAATCGCGAGAAAGGTCGATTTAAAATTTTCAAATTCGCTTGGCCGCCATGTTCATTTTGTACTTAACCGGTTTTTGAAAGTCTTATAGATGAACTTCCAGTAGTGCATTTTATATCCGTACAAAATTTCAGGGTGATGCCGCAAATAGTTTCAGAGATATAGAATGCCGGTGAAATATTTTGCACATCCGCCATCTTGTATTTATATAAACAATTGAACCGAGTTAGATATCGGTGCATTACAATGTGTATAAACATATACTGTGCCATGTTTTATTGCGTTTGTTTGGTTAAATCGCGAGAAACGTCTATTTAAGTGTCGCGAATTCGCGTGGCCGCCATGTTGGTTTTGTAGTTACCAGCTTTTCAAAGGTCACATAGGCGAACTTCTAGTAGTTCCCTTTATCACCGTAAAAAATTCCAAGGTGATATCGGGAATAGTTTCGGAGATATTGAATGCTGGTGAAATATTTCGCACAGCCGCCATGTTGGATTGGTGAGACGTAACAAAATTTGAAGGGCACGGTCGGGGTCACCCGGAATAGTGCTATGATCTTACCGAGTTTCATTGAAATCGCTCCAGCCGTTTAGAAGTTATTAGGGACACACCCACTCCTCACACACACACACACACACACACTCGCAAGGACACACACACGGACAAAAGGTGATATCATAAGCCTATTTTTTCAAAATTGAAAATAGGCTAAAATGGTTGTTACTGTATGTACATAATTAAGCTATTTTGTTCAGATGGCTGGTTTCACTGTGTAGCCTACATTGCAATACCGGTATTAGTCATTATTGCTACAGAAGATTTGGTATAATGTTGCACATGGGAAAACTGTAGCCGATAGTGAATCAAGGGCTGTAATTGGCTGTAGTATCCTCTATGCCATCGTACGGACAGTTAATCAGCATAGATAGGAAAATGCTATCCTGACAGAGAAAAATAATGCCAAATATTAATACATATTCCTGTCACTATTTTGCAGTTTTCATGTGTAGACAGGTTTTATTTCATTTGAGGGCCTTGGACATCGTGGCCATGTAGCCCCGTATACATGGGTGTGTGTGTGTGAGTGGAATTTTTACCACGGAAAACCACTTCCAGGATGGCTGATTTTGAAATCGAACCCACCCCTTCTCAGTTCTTCCCCACGAGGCTGAGTGTACCCCGTTCCGGCCTTCAACTCAGCATTAAATTTCTTGAAAAAGCCGGGAATTTCTGTAGTACGAATCCCAACACATTACGAAATATATATGCAGTGAATCCACCCTCCTGGGTGGCTTCCTTCTGGATGTCTTTGAAAACGCACAATGCGCTACGGTACTCCTTTGTTTTTCTCAGTCCATTCGGTGCCGTATGAAACATACAAGGCATGTCCAAAATATTGTTTCATGATATTCCACTAATGAATTGTACCTTTGCCTGTTATGCGACAATAATATAGGCCTACAATACGTAGAAATTCTGACATTACAAATACTGGACGACTTCCCCGGTTGACTTCGTAAATAAGCATACAATATTATGGTAATTAAACGGAAAGATGGTAGTATAGCTACGAACGACAAGGAAAACTGTCAACTTTTGGCCGACTATTTCAAAGTGCTGCTGAACTGTGAAGAACCTGTGGAAAGATTGAATACTCAGAATCCATCCTATGAGAACCCGGATTCCAACCCACCAAGTTTAGATGAGGTAAAGCGCATAATAAACGAGCTTAAAACAACAAAGCACCAGGCGAAGATGGCATCGCTGCAGAAATGTGGAAGTTCGGAGGAGAAATGGCTGCAGAAAAAATACACGGCATCATAGAAGAAATCTGGAAAACTGAAATGATCCCGAAAGACTGGAAATGTGCCCCTATACACCCACTTCAGAAGAAAGGTAATCGGGCGAACATCGACAACTACAGAGGAATCTCTCTACTTCCAGTCGCATACAAGATACTCTCCAAAGTACTGCTGAACAGAGTTGAAAAACAAGCAGACCACCTCATAGGTGAATATCAAGCTGGCTTTAGAAAGGGGAGATCGTGCGCAGAACAAATATTCAACCTCAAGACCATCCTCAGATCAAGAGCTTTGAGAAGCCAGAACACTGTAGTAATATTCGTTGACTTCAAGAAGGCGTACGACTCAATTGACAGGCAGACTTTATTTAACAGCCTAGAGGAGTTCGGAATTGACAGGAAGACGAGAGAAATAATCAAACAAACTCTAACGGATACCATGTCAAAAGTGAAGTTCTTCGGAGAAATCTCTGATCCTTTTGAAATAAAAACAGGGATCAGACAAGGAGATGGCTTATCACCTATCCTCTTCAACATTGTTCTGGAGAAAATCATGAGAACCTGGGAGGAAGCTTTGGACATGAAAGGAGTAAGGCGGATACATCTGGGAAGGAAAGGACAGAACCTGGAAATTAAATGTTTGGCTTTTGCTGATGATCTTGCCCTCTTAGCCCAAAGCCGAGATGATGCCCAAAAAATGCTGGATACTCTGCACGAAATCGCTGAGAAAACGGGTCTTAGGGTCTCCTATGAAAAGACAGAATACATGGAGTACAGACACCTTGGAGAGAGACACATAAAAGTGAAACATGGGACTGTCAAAAGAACTGAGAAGTTTAAATATCTAGGTGAATGGATGGAACCCAATGGGCTAGATAAAGAAGCAAATAGGGCAAGAGCTAGAAAATTGGATTTGGCTTATAGGTTAACCCAGAACAGATACAACAAACGAGCAATATCCTACAAGGCAAAACTCAGACACTATAGCACAGTAGTAAAACCAGAGGGTCTGTACGCCTCGGAGTGCTTGACATTGAATAAAAAAGGGGATCTTCAGGAACTGGAAAAAAGGAGAGGAAAATTTTGCGGAAAATTTTAGGACCACAGAAAACTGCTGACGGGACATGGAAGAACAGAAGGAATGATGACCTCTATAAACATACTGAAAAAAATACTGTCACAATGCGGAAGCGAAGGTTGAAATTCTACGGACATTTGGTGAGAATGGATGAGAACCGACTGACTAAGAGGATATTCAAGTATATTACAGAGCTGAAGGCTACAACTAAGTGGGTAGAAGAGGTTAAAAGAGACGCCAAGGAAAGTGGACTCTCAGTGGATGTGATCCACAACAGAAAAGAGTTCAGAAACCGAATTGACAACATCAAGATATTCGAGGAGAAAACACCTAAAATTAGAGCCAAACTGGTAATATCCGAGGAGGAGCGAAAGATCAGAAGTGAACGAATGAAGAGGTTTTGGGAAGAGAAGAGGAGATTAACCAGAAAGCCTTAGGTTCCATGCGGTCCACAGGCGGCCAAATTCGGAAGAAAGAAGGTAATTAAAGTCATTTTTCAGTGTTGCCTTGGTAATCGAAATTTAATGTTTTTCAATCGGTCAACACGAGTGCACGTAGTTGTAATGGATGGTACCCTCATCCCGAAAGAAAGTGCGAATATAGTCCCTGCCACGACTGTGTCGCGTCGAGCCCGCATAACAATGAAGCTGGGTGGGCTGTTTATACCAGGGCTGGCATGCGAAATTAAATTCATGGCTGTGGGGGCGAAAATAATTTAATTTCGCCGTGAGCGCGTTATTCGGGAGCGAAATGATAATGATTGTCGGCGCGTAATTAAATCAAAGCGAAACTTAATTCGAAGCGAAATTAATTTCGTTCCAGACTTTTAATTTCGCTCCCGGCGCGAAATTAATTTAGTTCCAGACTTATAATTTCGCTCCCGGCGCGAAATTAATTTCGTTCCACACTTTTAATTTCGCTTCCGGCGCGAAATTAATTTCGTTCCACACTTTTAATTTCGCTCCAGGCGCGATATTAATTTCGTTCCTGACTTATAATTTCGCTCTCGGCGCGAAATTTATTTAGTTCCAGACTTATAATTTCGCTCCCGGCGCGAAATAAAATTCGTTACAGACTTTTAATTTCACTCCCGAGGCGAAATAAAATTCCCAAACGGCATTAAGTTTCGCTCTCCGACGTGTATTTAAAATGCATGAAACATTTAATTTCGTTGTTGAAATTAAAATACAGTATATTCGTTTCGAGAGTTAAATAATGTTCTGTACGATGTTCCAAGTCCTGACGTCTGTCTGTTAGGTAGTCAGCCCGAAGGCTGGTTGGATCCTCAAAAAGTACCGCCAGTAGGTTATGTGGGTAGATACCCACAAAAACTCAAGGCAGCGCTATAGTGGGGCGTACTAGACAAAATGAGGTGTGAGGTAGTTTGCCATTGCTTTCCTCACTGAGTCAGGACAGCGGTACTAACCCTATGAGTAGAACCCTTCACAGCATTCACAGGCACTGACAGTGCCCTGAATGTCATTATTAAGCACACCCATACCTCAGTAGCTTCCATATAATCACAGCCATGAGTAAGACTGAGACAGCGGTGAAAAGCCACATTTTACTATATCCTGTGCCAACAGTCAAATGCAAATGAGTCGTCAAGTTACTAAACTCTTTTAATCCACTTGTGAATAAGGATCATTTTCATGAGAAACGTTTCTCTGGACTTTGCCTCACGTATCTTTTGTGTTTGTTGTTTTCTACTTTTGGTTGGTGTTTTTGTGTTTGCTTTGTGCTTTTGCTTTTGAATTTGACTTATTGCTTTTCTTTCTTGGTTTTGTGTTTGTGTTCTGCTTTTGCTTTTTTGAATTTTGCTTTATGTTATGTGTTTTTTGTTTTCTGCTTTTGCTTTTGTTTTTGAATTTTGCTTTTTGCTTCTTCTTTTTTGTTTTTGTTTTGTGTATGTTTTCTGCTTTTGCTTTTTTGAATTTTGCTTTTTGCTTTATGTTTCTTGTTTTATGATTTTGCTTTTGTTTTTTTGTGTTCTGCTTTTGCTTACTGCTTCGTCTTTTTTGTTTTGGTTTTGTGTTTGTTTTCTGCTTTTGCTGTTTTTGAATTTTGCTTTCTGCTTTGTGTTTCTTTTTTATTCTGCTTTTGCTTTTGTGTTTGAATGTTACATTTTACTTCGTGTTTTGTGTTTTTGGTTTTGTATTTGTTTTCTGGGAAATCAAAATAAAACAAAATAAACAAAACAAAATAAAAACAAAATAAAACAAAACCAAAAAACAAGACAATTTGAAACAAAATAAAACGAAATAAAGTAAAAAATATAAAATAAACAAAACAAAATAAAGCAAATTGAAATAAGGTAAAATGGGGGGCATGATCACCTCCTATGAGGGGCAAGACAGACACATCAAACAGATGGAGGAGGGAGTTATGAGCAATGACTGCGTCGGGGTGATATTGGAGGAAGGACGGGTAGATTCTGGGAAAAGGAGGGTGGCGTCGATGTGACGTAGGTAGATATCTAGGTTATGAAGTTCTAGGGCCGAACGGGAATGAAGGTTGAGGTCGGCCATTAGAATGAAATGGGGGAAGACTTCAGACACGTGGGTAATGAAGTCTTTGGGGATGGGGTGGTAGGGACGAATGTAGATGGTGGCTAGGTGTAGGACGCGGGAGCAAATAAGGCTTTCGGGGAAGAAAAGAAACAGATTTCATTTCAGACACAAAATGAAATGTTCCATGCATTTTAATTTCAGGCCGGGGAAGGGAGGGGGGGGGGGGGGAGGGGATAACATACCGGGAACGAAATTGATGGTCGTTAACAAATTTTATTTCGCGCCAGGAGCGAAATTAAAAGTCTGGAACGAATTTTATTTCGCGTCAGGAGCGAAATTAAAAGTCTGTAGTGAATTTAATTTCGCGCCAGGAGCGAAATTAAAAGTCTGTAACGAATTTCATTTAGCGCCGGGAGCTAAATTAAAAGTCCGTAATGAATTTAATTTCGCGCCAGGAACGAAATTAAAAGTTTGTAACGAATTTCATTTCGCGCCGGGAGCTAAATTAAAAGTCCGTAATGAATTTAATTTCGCGCCAGGAGCGAAATTTAAAGTTTGTAACGAATTTCATTTCGCGCCGGGAGCTAAATTAAAAGTCCGTAATGAATATAATTTCGCGCCAGGAGCGAAATTAAAAGTCTGTAACGAATATCATTTCGCGCCAGGAGCGAAATGTTATTCCATTGAACAATTTCATTTCGCGACGCTAAATTAAATTGATAATACATTTCGTTTCGCATGCCAGCCCTGGTTTATACTCATGTGAGAGTTCTCGCACGGGTGAACAGTCTAGGGTCCTCGACGAACAAACGTAAACATTGTTCTGCATTGTACTTTTCTTGCGAGAAATCAACGCTTGGTAACTTTGGCATTTACTGTTGTAATGGTAAAATTGATCTGCCGAATATAAAATACCTGACAGGCTGAAACAATTAGCCTACTTTCGATTTTTGCAAAAAATGAAAGTAGACTTATGAGATCAACACAGGGCGAAAAAAGTGAGTCTGGCTGTGTGTGTGTATGTGTGTGTATGAGTCTGTGTGTGTGTGTGTGTATGTGTGTGTGAGTCTGTGTGTGTGTGTGTGTCTGTGTGTGTGTGAGTGTGTATACTCTGAATGTCTGTCCCCCCTATCAATTCGAACACGGTGAATGCGAATTGAACGAAATTTGGTACAAAGGTAGCACTAGCAAAGGACACCTCAGTGTCATGTTTTATATCGCCGCCATCTTTACTAAAACTGAATGGCGGCCACTCAAACGTTCAAAACGTAAAATCAAATAACGACTAACCAAATCATCCGATCTCTACCAAATTTGGTAACAACATACCTTCGTATAGGATGCGTCTTGTGACCAAACTACAAGGTCGTCCGCCATACCATTTCAGGATGGCGGCCGTGCGAATTATGCAAACTTTATAATCCATATCATGGGACCCACCAGTTCCGATTATCGAGCCGAGAATCGTTTTAACTGTTCTAAAGGAAGAGGCACGTTCGAAATTAAAAGTTTATTTTGTAATACTATAGTGCAGACGTGATTTTAAAACGCTGAGCCGATTCAGTAATAAGACAAGATGGCAGCGGATATCTTGTGCCTGACTTATATTTCACTAATTTGAGTATTGCATGCAATATAGCGTACTGATACAAAATAAATAAACTTTGTATGAAATGCTTTATATATAAATAATATACTCCAGTGATGAAATCGTTTAGTATAAATCATTATTTGCTAACAAGTTCTATGTAAGTCATTTTATATAGAACGATATTCGCTGACACAATTAGCTCAGTGGATTCAGTTGGTCACTAGTCGTGGCCGAGTGAGGTACGTGTGTGCGCGCTGGTGACCGCATTGGAAGAGTGAACGGTTCCTAATACCGGTGCTTCCTTAGTTCCACGTGTGTACTGACCTTCCGTGTGTCATTCGGACAATACTTTTTCAAGTAGTGTTCCAGATAGGACAACAAAACCAGAAACCCAGAAAACCCCGCTGAAAATCATGTCCGGATACCAGAGGAAAAACACCGTACGCTGCCAATGGGACAGGCAGAGTTCTCGCCCCTCACCAGGAGAAATTCACCGCTGGATTGGCGATACCCTCCGGTTGACTGTCGACCAAGTAGAAGCCATCCAGTTAAATGCGCACGAAAAAAACATGTACATCAAGGTAATCAGCGTATCTACTTATCAGAAATTGTTAAATACTTTTGCAGATCCTATTAAATTTCAGTATGACTCAGGCGAAATGACAAATGTTAAGCTCTCCACAGCGGATTCCAATTTTACCACAGTGCGTATATTTAATGTCCCACTCGAAGTTCCCCCTGAAATTTTCAAATCCGTCCTGTCGAAATATGGCACTGTGAGTGACGTCAGGAAAGAACAATGGTCTTCTGCTTATCAGTTCCCGGTGTATAATGGGATACGTGCCGTCACTATGGAAATCAAACAAGATATCCCCTCCACTGAGACTTTTGGTGGCCATTCTGGCTATATAACGTATAATGGACAGAAACAGACCTGTTTAATTTGCAATGTTACCACACATCTACGTATCAACTGCCCAAAGAAAATGATTCCCCTCGGTATAACTCCTACACAACAACGACGTGCCCAATACTCGGAAGTTGTGACGCAGCAAACGTCATATAAAAACATGCTTATTGATCAGTCAGCTGGGACAACACCAGAAGTGGCCTCGAATACATATGACGCAGAACAGGTACCTTGCCCTGACCAGAGCAGCGAGCCACAGAGTGCCCCTGTGCTATCGGCAACCTGTATCGCAGCCTTAGAACCAACTATGCCGTCACTACAGGCAGCCACAGAAATTTTGTCTTCACTGCCCCCACCTTCGCTGGTCCCTACCGACTCACTTAAGCAGGTTGATCGGGGATCCGAGAACGTCTCTAAGGAGTTTAAAACAAATGCCTCGATTGCCGTACCAGCCCCGAAGAATCAAACTGGCTCTACAAACGTTCCCGCAGCTGTGAAAAAGAAACAAAATCTTCATTCTACGTCATCTAGGGACCCACGAACGCTCTCAACCGCTGACAGCCGGCCTATGAATGGCAGTCATAAGGAACTATCTCAACCTAATTTGACATAGTGCACCAGTATATTTCTCACCTGTGTCTTTTTTCTTTTTTCTCGAGACCACCTTCCAGTATGTCTAGCACAACTTTTATACTTCTCTTAATGGCACAATTTCTCACTGTGGCCACTTTGAATATCAATGTAATAGAATTCCCTCTGAAATTTCAACTGTTGGAGAGATTCCTTCGAGTTGCAGACATTGACATTGCCTTCATTCAAGAAGTTGCTCTACCCTGTTTGCCCATATCTGCCTTCTACAAACAATACATCAATACCGGTAATACGATTAGAGGGACCGGATTCCTCATTAGACATGATATCCCACTCGAAGGTGTGCTATGTCATCCATCAGGACGCATAATATCTGGATACATAAACAATACCACCCTGATAAATGTATATGCCCCATCCGGGTCCAATAAACGTGTGGAACGGAAAATGTTCTTTCAACAGAGTATACTGCCTCATCTGCACGACGTTAAGGAAAAACTTATTCTTGCAGGGGATTTCAATTGTATTCAACGCCCAGAAGATTCCACTAGTCCATACAGAGGTGTCAACCCGGCTCTCAGGACCCTTCTTACCTCCCTACACCTCATTGATGCTGTGGATAGTTTAAGGGTGCCCCTGCCCCATTACACCTGTATAAGTCACAACTCCTCATCACGACTTGACCGCATCTACTTTTCACAAGAACTTATCCAGCCTAGACGATATGAAGTGATACCTGCCAGTTTCACTAACTATCATGCTGTCGTATGTACAATCTCTTACCCCCATCCCATATTTCACATAGGAAGAGGTTATTGGAAGCTGAATTGCTCGCTGTTACTGGAGGAGGAATGCCAAGATATTTTCAGACAACACTGGACTCGATGGGTCCAACAAAAATGCAAATTTCGCGACTGCGCAGACTGGTGGGATATTTTAGTTAAACCAGGGATCCGCCGCGTCTTTAAGAACATATCCTACCAACGAGGTCGGGAAAGACGGGATACAGTTGAATTTTACTATCGAGTTCTTCGCCAGCTCCAGCAAAGATCTGATGCTGGGGAGCGTATATATGACCAGATCCGGGAAGTTAAAACCAAGCTCCTGTCTCTACAGCAACGAACGCTCGCTCATATAAACGTGGCTTTAAAAGATCGTACAGTGCTCCCGGACGAAAGTGCAAGTGTATACCATATCGCCAAAGGACAACGTGAGCGGCAACGTAAATATATCCACCGCCTCCGCACCAGTACTGGAAGTGTCGTCACCTCCCCTGACGCTATACGTCGTGAAATATCATTATTTTATCAACGGTTCTACGCTAAGGCTCCCATTGATCCACAGCAGGTCATCTTGCAGTACCCAACTATCTCCGGACAACAAAACTCTGCTCAGCGCGGATATTACGGATGAAGAGATTCACTCTGTGGTTAAGCAAGTCCCAAACAACCGCTCACCTGGCATTGATGGACTGCCATATGAAATGTATAAACACTTCTGGCCTCTTATTGGCAAATAATTTTGTCATGTCCTGCGTACCATTCTCCAACGTCGTGCTCTTTGTCAATCACATCACGAGGGTACCATAGTCCTCATACCAAAAACATCCTCTCCCATGGCAGTTGGTGACTTCCGACCAGTTACTCTGCTCTGCAGTGACTATAAAGTCCTTACCAAAGTACTTGCATGCCGATTGAAGACTGTTCTACCTGATATCATTGGTGATGAACAATGTTGCAGTATTCCTGGAAGAACTCTGTTAACAAACTTAGCGATACTACGGGACCTACACCTAAAAGCCGAAATGCTCCCCACTGAGCCAATGAGTTTTCTCACCTTAGATCTTGATAAAGCTTTCGACCGCATCAGTCATGAATACTTGTACATGGTCTTGCAACACTTCGAATTTCCTGAAATCCTTATTGACTACATTCGTATGATAAATTGTAATGCTACGTCTCGAGTGCTCGTCAACGGTTTTCTTTCCCCTCTGATTCCAATACAACGATCAGTTAGGCAAGGATGTCCCCTTTCTATGCTACGTTTTGTCATTGGCCTTGAACCGTTCATTCGGACTACCCAGGTGAAGCTACAGGGTTACAAACTGTCCACACATGCTTTTGGAATGTGCGCCTATGCTGATGACGTATCAATATTGATCCGCAATAATGAAGACATCTCCCACATCGATAGCGTCCTTCAGCGCTACCATATCGCCTCTGGAGCACAATCGAACCCCCAGAAAACTGCTTTGCTTCCGCTCAATACTAACTCAGTGATTACCCAACAGCCCTGGTTCCGGATAGTAAATGAGGTGAAAATTCTTGGCATTACCTGGAAGCAATCGCTTCTGGACACAGTGCAAGCAAACTGGACTAAGGTCATTGCCAAAGTTAGGGGAGTGCTGATCCAATTTGGTCAAAGAAACCTCAATAAAGTGCGACGGGTCATGGTCCTCAACGTGTTTGCGCTCTCTAAAATATGGTATGTCGCACAACTTTTCCCACTTCCCAAAATGTTTGAGAGCCAATTTGCAAAATATACAGGTTGGTTTATATGGCAAGGATTTTTGTTCCGAGTACAACGGGAACAGTTGTATCTCCCATCCCGGCAAGGCGGGCTAGGGCTAACAGCTCATGGCATGAAATGCCGTGCACTCCTCTGCAAGAACGATATCACCATTCTTTCCCAACATGACACTTTTACGAAAGCGCTATACAAAGATATTCGAAACACAGCCCGTGGTTGTGATAGAGCTTTGCCGAAGATATTTAGGGACCATCAACAGCACCTTCTGGAAACTGTTCGCCAAATGCCTTCAGGGACTGTTCCAACGACGAAAAGTATTTATAACATGTTGCGGCAAGTGGTACACTCCAAACCGCGAATAGAGGCCACCACCCTCTACGTCCATTGGCCCACTGTTTGGAAAAATTTTGGGGCTATGACCATTTCTTCTGCTGTACACTCCCAGGTTTTTATCTTCCTCAACGATCTCATCCCAACCGCTCTACGGCGATATACCATCCGTCTTGAAGCTTACCCATGGTGTACTATATGTGGTCAAACTGATACGGCGATACACCGCTTCACATCATGCACGCGAGTTGCCTCCACGTGGCTGTGGTGTAAGGGAAAAGTATGTCAACTATTAAATGTGCCAACGGATGACCTTGATGACAGGAAGTTGGTTCGTTTGTCGGTGACCGCCTTCCCCCAAATTAAACAGACTGCCATTGTGTGGATAATGGGCCAATATGTACCCTTCGTGATGGACAATGATCAACATTTCTCGTTCCTGGATCTCAGGTATAACCTGCAAAAAGAGCGTTGGAAGCTTAGTGAAAGTGTACAATTGTACGATAAATATGGACACTATCTGGATTTCTTGTGATGTATTAGTATGGTATTTATCATATCTGAAAATTCTGTAATTCTGTAAAAAAAAAGTGGAAGAGCGTTAGCCTATCGCTCAAATGCCTATGGTTCAAACCCGATCAGAGGTATTTTTTTTTGCTTGACATGTTATATGTTTATTGTTTTGTAATGACTCAGATGTTTTAAAATTAAGCGTTATATTGTGCATATTATGGTGTAAAATATATATTTAATTAAAACATAATTCGCCAGCAGATTTACTCGAGACATCTAGCTGCCAAAAAGGTAACTGCACGCCGCTACTTATTAACTTCCAGATTTTATTGAAAAGTTTCTTCTTCTGGCCGCTAGAATGCACTCGCTCTGTTAGGATTATATTGTTCGATATTTCACCACTAGATGTCACGACTAGTCTACGTGGGGCTCCATTGATTACTATACCATTGGCATTCTATGCGCATCGAATTTGAAGAATGACAAGATGATACTACGATACATTTTTACTTTTTATTTTAAAGGGTTTGTAACAGCCTATTGTGCGTTATTTGAAAATGTTAATTGAAGTAAAGAACAAAACGATTTCACATAGTATCTGAACTCTACCGTTGGTGCTAGTTCAGGATATTAATTAATACTTTTATTTCTGCCAAATAGCAATCGAAAATATCCACATAGTTGGTATACACACGTCTCTGTAGGGTCATGGAAAGATTTGTTAATTCAATTAGGGTTGTGAAAGTCATACGCAGCCAGACGTGTAAAGACATGCCTCAACTCAAAGTTGGATGTTGCCCGCGTCAGGCCGATTATGTAATAATAATAATAATAATAATAATAATAATAATAATAATAATAATAATAATGTTATTGGTTTTACGTCCCTTTTAACTACTGTTGCTTTTAGAGACGCCGGGGTGCCAGAATTTTGTCCCGAAGGGGATCTTTAACGTGCCAGTAAATCTACTAACACGGCTCCCTCGCATTTGTGCACCCTCAAATGCCAGCTGACTGCGCCAGGATACGAACCTGAAACATACTGTCCAGCAAGCGAGAACGTTGCCGGTGAGCCACGCCGCCAGTCCGGTCGATTATGTCTGCAGATCCATAACATTCTTTAGATACTTCTTATCTTTCTTTCTTTCTTTCTTTCTTTCTTTCTTTCTTCAATGATGGTAGCAGTTTTTATCTAGGTTGTGGCGTTTGGTAGAGGTAAATCGTTTCTAAGGTCTTCAACAAAGAATAGTTCTATTATACTCTTTGATAATAACAACGAGTTATAACTATACTCATACATTTAGGAGAAAGTAGGCTATATTTTCTTTACTGAACATCTTGTTTTTGACTTGAGATGATATCTCAAGGAATTTTAGAGATAATACTCGACAGTACAACATGCTATGTCCTTTGTTTCTTTTGGTGCCAATGTTACCGTGTCACATGAATACGGTCTATATTGATTTAAAATTTCTGGCATGCCACATCATTGCATTTCTTCCTTATATTCCAAAAATATAAGCGAAGGTTCTAACGGCCAGTTGTAATCAAGTCAGATCTGTAAATCAAGTGAATTCTTGCATCAGGGAGGGCACACTTCACAATTTAGACAATATTTTGCAAGGGCATAAGCCCTATATTCAGCATTCAAAATACCTCTCAACTTAAATGAGAGTTCAGTGTCTAGATAAAATTAAATTGCAATCTAGCGTACGATATTCCATTATCATGGCTCATGATATGGGGTGAAGCCACAATGGCAAATATTCATTCAATAATGTGTGTGAATCAACTTCAAAAATATATTATACGTAACAACATTATTCCCTTTTGTAGGAAAGTTATTGTTCTTGGAGGAGACTTCTGGTAGGTTTTGCCTGTTGTGCCTTCTCGTCAAACAGTTATTCACAATTGTAGTAAATGCTCATCTCCCTGGCCCTTCTACAAAATACCCCCCTTATATAAAAAACGCGACTGAAACCAGATAAAATGGAATATTCTGATTTTTTGGTACAAGTTAACGACGCCTACCCTCTATGGATGGTGACGAATCAAATATTATTGAATTACCAGCCAGACTCCCAACTCATGATGATATCGTGGCTGAGATTTACGGCGAAACATTCACTTCTGCGAAGGAAGTTCGCATTCTTACACCAAACAAGATGTTCAGTAAAGAACATATAGCCTACTTTCTCCTAAATGCATGGGTATTGTTATAACTCTTTGTCCTTTTCAAGGAGTATGATTGAATGTTGGTTGTAGTAGCTTGTTGAAATGCAACGTGCTATAGGGATATTAAACATGAATATGAGGTGCCCTTTGCTAGTGCTACCTCTGTACCAAATGTCGTTCCATTCGGTTTCACCGTGTTCGAATTGATAAGGGGAATCGATTATCACACAAAGATGGCCGCCATCCGCAAAATATTAGGCTGATGACCTATTAGTTTGGTCAAAGTATGCTCCCTCCATAAAGGTATGTTGTTGCTAAATTTGCTAGAGATCGGATGATTAGGCTCATCGTAATTTGATTTAAGCTTTGAACATTTGTGTGGCCGCCATTACGTTTCCGTCAAGATGGCGGCGATATAAAACATGACACTGAGGTGCCCTTTGCTAGTGCTACCTCTGTACCAAATTTCGTTCATTCGGTTCCACCGTGTTCGAATTAATAGGGGGAATCAATTTTGACATAAAGATGGCCGCCATCCGCAAACTATTAGACTAATGGCCCATTAGATTGGTCAAAGGATGCTCCCTCCATAAAGGTATGTTGTTGCAAAGTTTGGTAGAGATCGGATGGTTATGTTAGTCGTAATTTGATTTAAGCTTTAAACATTTGTGTGGCCGCCATTACGTTTCTGTCAAATGGTGGCGATATAAATCATGACACTGAGATGCCCTTTACTAGTGCTACCTCTGTACCAAATTTCGTTCCATTCGGTTTCACCGTGTTTGAATTAATAGGGGGAATCGATTTTGACACAAAGATGGCCGCCATCCGCAAACTATTAGGCGAATGACCTATTAGATTGGTCAAAGGATGCTCCCTCCATAAAGGTATGTAGTTGCAAAACTTGGCAGAGATCAGATGATTAGGTTAATCGTAATTTGATTTAAGCTTTGAACATTCGTGTGGCCGGCATTACGTTTCAGTCAAGATGGCGGCGATATAAAACATGACACTGGGGTGCCCTTTGCTAGTGCTACCTCTGTACCAAATTTCGTTCCATTCGGTTCCACCATGTTCGAATTAATAGGGGTAATCAATTTTAACATAAAGATGGCCGCCACCCGCAAACTATTAGGCTAATAACCTATTAGATTGGTCAAAGGATGCTCCCTCCATAAAGGAATGTTGTTGCATAGTTTGGTAGAGATCGGATGGTTATGTTAGTCGTAATTTAACTTAAGCTTTGAACATTTGTGTGGTCGCCATTACGTTTCTGTCAAGATGGCGGCGATATAAAACATGACACTGAGGTGCCATTTGCTAGTACTACCTCTGTACCAAATTTCGTTCATTCGGTTCCACCGTGTTCGAATAAATAGGGGGAATCAATTTTGACATAAAGATGGCCACCATCCGCATACTATTAGGCTAATAACCTATTAGATTGGTCAAAGGATGCTCCCTCCATAAAGGAATGTTGTTGCAAAGTTTGGTAGAGATCGGATGGTTATGTTAGTCGTAATTTAACTTAAGCTTTGAACATTTGTGTGGCCGCCATTACGTTTCTGTCAATATGGCGGCGATATAAAACATGACACTGTGATCCCTTTGCTAGTGCTACCTCTGTACCAAATTTCGTTCCATTCGGTTGCACCGTGTTCGAATTAATAGGGGAATCGATTTTCACACAAAGATGGCCGCCATCCGCAAACTATTAAGCTGATGACCTATTAGTTTGGTCAAAGGATGCTCCCCCCATAGAGGTATGTTGTTGCAAAATTTGGTAGAGATCGGATGATTAGGTTAGTCGTAATTTGATTTAAGCTTTGAACATTTGTGTGGCCGCCATTACGTTTCCGTCAAGATGGCGGCGATATAAAACATGACACTGAGGTGCCTTTTTTTAGTACTACCTCTGTACCAAATTTCGTTCCATTCGGTTGCACCGTGTTCGAATTAATAGGGGGAATCGATTTTCACACAAAGATGGCCGCCATCCGCAAACTATTAAGCTGATGGCCTATTGGTTTGGTCAAAGGATGCTCCCACCATAAAGGTATGTTGTTGCAAAATTTGGTAGAGATCGGATGATTAGGTTAGTCGTAATTTGATTTAAGCTTTGAACATTTGTGTGGCCGCCATTACGTTTCCGTCAAGATGGCGGCGATATAAAACATGACACTGAGGTGTCCTTTGCTAGTGCTACCTTTGTACCAAATTTCGTTCAATTCGCATTCACCGTGTTCGAATTGATAGGGGGGGACAGACATTCAGAGTCCACACACTCACACACACACAGACACACACACACACACACACAGACTCACACACACACATACACACACACACACAGACTCACACACACACATACACACACACAGACAGACACACTTTTTTCGCCCTGTGTTGATCTCATAAGTCTACTTTCATTTTTTGCAAAAATCGAAAGTAGGCTAAAAATGAACACTGTAATGAAATTAATTTTAAAGTCATTGAACTGATATACAGTAGTTCAAAACTATACACCAGCGTTAACAGCTTAATACTGAAGATGAAATCAGATACTATGTTTCCTACATAATTCTTGAATTCCTTGGAAATAAGTGATTACCTCCACATATACTTACTCCAAAAGTTTGAGCCATAGTTATGCTCCTTAGAAATTTGAACGTTTCCCAAGGGCTCCTAAATGGAACCAGATTATTTGCAAGAAATATGTATAAAAATTGCTGGATTTGGAAATAATAACTGTAGATAGTAGGCCTATAGGGCAGAGAGCTATAATCCTTGGACTTGATTTAACATAATCCGATTAAACACTTCCATTTTCCAAATTTCCAATTCGCTTGGCGTTCTTTATCACAATCAATAAAGCTCATGGGGAAACTCTGGAACGTGTAGGGGTCTATTTGCCTCATCAAGGTTTCAGTCATGGCCAGTTATATGTTGCGAAGTCGATCTTTCGACGCCCTTAAAGTTGCAACAGTGTCAAAAAGTAATCGTTCAAAAGATGCATATAAGAGAATCCTTCAGTAAATATTTTCCCAATGACCGTCATGTTTTGACAGGTTAAACTAGTTACCTTTACAATTAAATTTTATTGTCACCATAGAAATACAATTTAATTACGGTATTAATCAAATCCAACACCAACTGATTTTCACTAGGCCGATGACTAAGATTTTCTTAGTCCCAAAAAAGAAATAAAAAACAAATCTAGGCCTACTGATTTGAATCTCAGTCATTTAAGCCCCCTCTGTCAAGAGAAAGCGCTGGGACACCCGGCATTTGCCTGGAGGGATTGTGGAAAATCCATGGCAAAACATACTCAGGTTGGTCGTTGTCTGGACTTGCTACAGCTCTCCATCCCATTCGTGGTGCGCCGTGCACGTGCATGGCTACGCCAACTGGGAGAGCTTTTATTGTGTTATCTAAATTATAATTATGAAGTATATTTCCAAATAATTTGTATTTAGAAAAACATGGGAAGCGAATACTGCATTTATATTTATAAAAACATGTGCACATCACTGCAGAACACAATTACAGCCTATTTGAACCAAAATCAAATTTAAATACACAATTCTTAGGGGTCCAGTTTACTTTGCTACTAATGCTGGCGTTACTGTTCGGGAATGAATCGCCTAACCATGCATAAAAACACAGAGGTTAACGTTCTGTAATTGCCAGGCATAAAGCCATTCTCGATAACGATTAGGGATATTAAAGCCATAAATCTGTGCTTTGCAATGGGGAAACTGTAACCAGTAATAAACATTTTTCCTATGTCCTCTGGAATCGCAGTGTAATGTTCGTTCGTTTATACATACACACAGCTTTATACGCATCAACACATCAATAGCAACCCGAGAGCAGTGTGAACGAGTACTTTATGTCACATTCAATCGACAGGTAATGGGAGATGGCCTGCTGGTTCAAATGGTATTCTCATAACATGGCCGGCAATAAAGGTATTTCGACGAATTTCGTAGCCATTTGTGTTGAGTCAACCCCAAAAGAAACCTCGAGTGTAAAGGAATTGGTGGTTTCAAATCTGATCAACTCTCACTACTGTCAATCATCACATGCCTGGTTTTATTGCGCTCATCTTACCCACACTTCAAGAAATTCTTCGTATGGTACTTTAATTCAAACCCAGGGGCACGATTTGTTAAACAAATAACTCATATCATCCATGTGGGTCTGTCAGTCTGTCTGCTGGGGCGGCATTCAGCTTATAGGCTGGTAGTTTCTCAAAAAGCACAGCCAAAAGCACAGCTCTATAATGAGGCGTTCTACGTAAGGTGAGGAGTGAGTTAGTTTGCTATTGCTTTCTTCACGGATTCAGAGCAACAGTACTGACCCTATTAGCAGAACCTTTCACAGCATCTACAAATAACGGACGTGCCCCAATACTTTTAGTGAACACCAGTCATACCTCAGTAGCGTCCGTATGGTCCTAGCCTTGGATGAAGAGACGTCGTGTCGGTGGGAAGTCGCATTTCATTCTACACTGCACCAACAGACAAATACAAAGATACTACAGTACATTCATCAATAGATGGCAACAATACAAGTTATAAATCAACAAATAAATTATTCCTTCCGCTAGGTGTGATCATCGAACAATAGTTACCGGTACAAACTTAAAATGGCCTCTTCCTGTGCAGCGGCAATTTTAAAGAAATGTGCAGAAAATATAGTAAATCCACTTACGCACATAATAAACAGTTCATTTCTCTCAGGAATTAACCCGGATATTTGAAGTTATCAAAAGTAATTCCAGTGCACAAAAAATGTTCAAAAGATGAATTAGATAACTATGCTAGCAGTCTTGGCTGTCGCCCAAGATGTCCTGGTTTGGTTCCTGACTCTGACAGGATATTTATTTCTGATCTGAGTGCTTTTACGGGTTACAATCAGCCTCGTAAGACAAACCTGAGAGGAGGTTGGCTAGATTTCTACCTCAGCCATCTTGAAAGTGGTCTTCCGTAGTTTCCCCACTTTTACTCCAGGCAAGTGCCGGGATGGTTCCTAACTTAAGGCCACGGCCGTCTGTTTCCCATTCCTCCCCTTAACTACAAATACACTACTACTGCTACAACTACAGACATCACAATTACACAGGTTATCAGATAAATTATAATATTATATGTATATACACTTCTTCTTCTTCCCCTTCTTCAACGCGATCAGGCCCAGCGGACCGGGACTGCTACAAGTTTTCTTCTCCATCGTCTCCTATCGATAGCTGTCATCCGCCATCAGTACACACGCATCGCTGCCTGCTGCAGATCTTCATGGAGTCCATCACCAACACTTCCTTGGTCTCCCTGGTGGTCTCCTTCCTGTGGGGATGAACTCCAGTAGCTTCCGTGGCCATCTGTGGTCTTCCATCCGGGCTACATGTCCATCCCACTGCAGTATTCTGGTTTTGATGGTTCCAACTATGTTGGCATCATGGTACAGGTCTTCTACTTCGTGATTGTGTCCAATCCTCCATTCATCCGTGTGTACATCTTTCATGGGTCAGAAGATCTTCCGAAGAACGTTTCTCTGAAATACAAGTAGTTCATGAAAGTCCTGTTTTCGGATACTCCATGTCTCACAGCCATATAGTACCACGGGTTGGAACAGAGTTTTATACAGACGAATTTCGAACTGTCTGGAGAGACATCTGGACCGAAGAAGCTGTGTTAGGCTGTAGTGAGATCGGTTTCCTGCTTAGATCCTGGCGTTGATTTCTGCCTCACGTGATGAGTTATCCGTGAAAGGCGCCTCTACTCTAGGAGATAGTTGCCCAAAACCTTGGCCTTGCCAGCGAGTCATAGTGAGGTACTCCGTCTCGGTTTCATTTACGATTAGCCCAAATTTGTTGGCAGCTGCCTTGAGTGCTCTGGTCATTTGTCTCAACTCTTCCTGAGAGCTGGAGAGAAAACTGTTATCATCTGCGTAGGCAAGGTATGCTAGGTTCTTCCCTTTGACTTGGATTCCTTCAAAATTCACTCGAAAGGTCTCACGTATGATCTTCTCCAAGGCTAAAATTGAACAGTGTAGGAGATAAACCGTTTCCCTGCCTGAGACCCGTCAAAATTTCAAAATCCTCCGTCAGTCGATTTCCCATCCATACTTTACCACGTGTTTCGCTCAGGCAGATCGCTACCAAGTTGATGAGTTTCTCGGCCATTCCAAACTCTCTTAGGCAACTGAGTAGGCTCTTGCGGTGTAGGCAATTAAAGGGCATCGTGAAATCTACGAATAAATCGTGGAGTTCTTTGCCATATTCACCCCTTTTTTCAGTGAGCTGTCGGAGAACGAAAATATTATGTACTGTGGAACGCCCTAGCCGAAAGTTTCCCCGGTATTCACCAAGCACTGATTCTGCCACTGGTTGAATTCTATCTATGTTGGCAGTAGCAAACGTTAAGCAGGGCGATTCCTCGATAGTTGTCACATTTCAATGTTTCACCATTCTTATAGATTGGACAAATCAGAGCTGTTTTCAATTCTGATGATAGTTCTTCTTGGATCCAAATTGCTTGTATCAGCATGTGCAGTTTGTTTTTTGCTAGTTTCATTCCTCCTTCCTGGATCATCTCAGTCTGTATTCTATCTTCACCGGCACTCTTATTCTTCTCGAGCCGTTTGATCTGGGTTTTGATCTCATCCAAAGTGGGTGGGGGATAATCCAAGTCGACTGTGGTTGGAGACTGGACTTCAAATACTATTTCAGGGTCATCACAATTGATATGCTGGTCTTAGTACTCCTTCCATCTACTGTCAATATCATAATCCTTGGTCAGGATTTTTTCACCAGTTTCTTTGACAAATTTCTGTCTCGCCTATAGTGCGGGACAAACCATTGGAAGCCTGAAGGTCAATCGGCTCTCCGCTCCGCTCTCCACCTCGCGCCCGGCGGTGTTGCCATGCTATTGCATCGTACCTTCAGTCGCGTGCTGTATGCGCGAACGTACAGGACAACAGCGCACCGACTACACGTGACCTTCAGGCTTCCAATGGTTTGTCCCGCACTATAGTAACCTTTGCTAAAATACTTCACCTTTTGAAACATTTCCCTGGTATTCTTTCCTCTGAAGTCTGCTTCTGGAATTACGGTGCCAGCGTTGTGGAGGAAGGGACTTAGTGCACAGGAATGTAAAACAGAATGAGTATCAACTAGAGGACCGATGACGTGTAGTAGAGATAAATACCACTCGCAGAATAAAAGCAAGGCCGACTTAAACGTGTTCCCTAGACCTGCATTCATCAGCCTTCTTTCAACAAAGTTTAGCTTCACTTTTCATGCCTAACCAGCCATACCAGTACAGGTAGCAGGAAGAATATTTATAAAATCACACATCATGGCGCACTGTTCACGTAATGAACACGTCGAGCGGGCTACCACTATCACATAGCACAACAGTCCGACTCAGACACCAGGCATTGCCGCAGGCTTGTATGGTATTCGCGCCGCAGTACTGCGGCCTACACACATACGTTTATAGACACCAGACCCGCATATCTCTGACAAAATTGGCTACAAAATATTGATCATGCTCTTTCAAAATCAATGCAAAATTACCTTACAGTGCATTCAGGAGCTCAAATAGCTTAAAACAGTCTATCCTCTATAGGTTTGGGATTAATAGACCTGTCACCTAATATTACTGCATATGTACTGTGCCCGTTTAGACCGGAGTCCGCACGACCACATATGCATTTTACCAATAATCAGTCAGCACGAGAGTCAAAATATCCCGGAGCGCCAGATGGGTTAAAGCAAATCGCAAAAACGACATCAAATTTATAAAAAATGCTTTACTGATTTTTGGCTCAATGCAACAATAAGGATAGAAGGAGATTTAATTGGGTGAAACACATCTGGTAAAATTATCTCAGTTTATTTTAAAGTTAAAATCTGACTGCAAGGATGCTCAAAGCAGCATCATCCACGTGTGGCGATCCACACTCTTATTTACACACAATATACAGAAATCTTCCAAACACATTTGACAATCTTTTTGGAAACACAAGTCCGATTAATAGTCCTGTGGACTGTGTTCCAAAATTATTAATATTTAATTCCAGTTCAAAATTAATTGTCCATACTGGAAATAACGTTGATCACTGTTTGACTATTTACATGATATTAACCCTCGTAGAATAAATGTTTATAGAATTTCTTAGACTTTCATTTGTTTTCCAGTTTTCAAAAATATATCGTTGAAAATATTATCATCATCGAAGCAACACAAATTATTTATACATATTAATAACATCTGAAAAGTATTTGACCTTGAGCATAGCATCGAAGAACTTGTGCGAAGCACAACAACAATTAATCGTTCTTCTGACATTAAACATTCGAGAAGTGACTCGATTATGAACTTCAAGTTCCAAACAAAATATATGATTTCTGAATCATCAACTAGATCAATAAATGGTTGAACCATTCAACTATTAGATTTTCCACTTGGGAACAATATTATAAAAATATTTATATTCATGGCCATTTTTAGCAATTTTTACAACTTGCAATTCTTCGACAGAATGCGGAAATTAGAATTGTAGTTTTATAATGAATTCATTTAGTTCATGGCACTAGGATTTGAAAATATCCTTCAAATTATTCGTGGTTAAAGAATTATTTTTAATTGGCAGTGGCCCATTCTATTATTTGTGTAAGAACACAATATTATAACAACAACAACGGCAAAGGTCTTCCTCTGAAGAAGAATAAACTACTATCATGACAAATCCGGGTTCTAGCAAAATCAAAGTCTAAATGGAATTCGTAAACAAGGTTGAAATAAGAACTGATGGTTTCAAAGAAATAACCTTCGGGTTATTCATACGACGAAATGTGTGGCTCCAATACTCCTACTATAAACCTGAGCCATCGAACCTGCTATTTGATTGATGCTCGAAAAAACCTCTTCATTCCTGCGACTTAACATGCGCACCTGGGAATGGCATTTCAACTACTCCACACACATAAATTATCTTCCCAAAATTTATACAATAAATCAAGCCTCTGCTTGTTATCAACACTGGAAGATTAATAAACTTACAAGTTTATTTTATTTTACCATTCAGTTCAACCCGTGAATTTACCATACATATGAAAAGCTTCATTTCACTTTCGAGTGTATTTACGTCATGATTTTATATAAATACAAAAATATCCTATTTGATACAAATATCATTTGCTTCCCGTTTCATGCCTCTCCGTGTTATCTGAAAAGTATACTTTGCTCATTGCAAATATCAACTGTTCAACCAGAACTAAAATGTTGGTTGAATGCGGGCTTGCGCTAACCACTCTCCTTCGGAAAATCTCCTGTTCCAGACTAGAAATGATTAAACTACTTCATAGGCTCTCTCTCAATACATATGATTATTAGAAAATATAATATCCAAGAATTATTTAGAAAAATTATAAAATTATTATTATTATTATTATTATTAGTGGATTATTATTATTATTATTATTTATATCATTTTAAATATGTTTAATTATCATCTCATTATGTGAGAATCCACATGTTCGAACCTTCGAATATGGAAAAAATATCCATTCCTCAACAAAAATAAATTTAACTTTTACAGTTACATCGGCTGATTACCGTGATTTCCCAAAAATATGAAAAATTCAAATAAATGCTCGAAATGCTCGGTCATCGATCCTAAACTGTTCTGAGTGCTGAAAATGCTCAGAATAACTCTAATAAGTCTTGCGTAAATCATTACAAGCTTTAAATACGACGAAAAAAATGTGTTGGTCATCTGCAGAAAAATAGTTTGTTCCAATTAGCTAAGCATAATATAATTCAAATGTGGCTTACATTTCTTGATGGTCTTGAAGTGTAGTAAACCTGGTCTGTACCAGATTTATCCATAGACATGCCCTATCGGACAAGCACGTATAATCCTTGTATCGGCCGCCATTGTAGACCCACAATTCGTCTAGTCAGACATAGTGGTAGTATCTTTCGACGTTTGAATAAACTGTGGTTCCATTTTAATATGGGCTTCTATCAAAGCCATAACAGTTTGTTGAAATAGGGTCAGATCTAAGTGATCTCTTCTTAAATATGTCAGTTGTAACATAACTCACTGTAATCTCATCAGTGCAAGAAAAACGTTGACAGTCTAAGCAGTTAACGGCTGTTCTGAAGATCGTTCCCTGGGCATGGTTTGTATATCACCATCTGCCATGCGCTAGACAACTTGCAGTTTCCCTTGCGTAGACTAATGAACGCTACCGTTATAGACTAGTATTCAATGTACTGACAGATCGAAGTGGTTAACTAGTTACAAAAATGAAAACTGACTTGAAATGGATTTAAACATCCAAGTATTAAGTTACTATTGGACTGTGACAAAATACTATTTCCTAGACAAAGTCTAGCATATGTCCTTTTGGAAATATAAATATTTCCACCAATGTCTGTAGAAATCAATCACCTCAGTGATTCTCCTCACCAGAAACTTACTAAGTTCCAACTCGTTTGCGCAGCACTTCTCGTGACTATCACGATTTGAAAAGAACTTCTGCGTAGATACGGCAACCATGTGCCTTGGCTCAGCGTAGACGCAACTTGCTTGCCAAGTGCTTGTGTTAGAATGAACTGACCATGCCTGCTCCAGCTGGCTTTTATTCAAAACGCTCAGGGTCACGCGTCATCGCCTGATATCTGGAAATCCTCATATCTCTTGAATCCCTGGTCCGATTTACTTGATACTAATTGCATTCTCTTTCATTTGGCCGTGCCAGTAATCTGATCCCAGTCTCAAGTCTCTACTCCATAGTTAACTATTTAATCAATAAATAGCCTCCACCTCTGCTGTTACTCGCTACGTCACTTGACATCCAACTATCGGTAAAATCCTTCGAAATGCTTCGAGAAGCAATGTAGCGCGATATTCAAATATCTGAACTTTCAAAAGCGGCTACAGCCTTTCCCTTGATATCTAGGTGTCTGAAACTTGGAATACCCATTCCTAGAGTTGGGCACAGTACGGCATGTCAAACGGAGATTCATACGTCCAAATGAGTCCTGCTGAGGACTAATGTATATTGATGAAGATTATATTGACCAGCATTTAAACGAACAAATAGTTGCGCTTAAATGTTTCAACAGCCTTCACTAATTCATCTCGTTAAGCAGGAGATCTGCGATTTGTGCAAGACTAGTAGAAATAAACACAATTCGGCTACAAAAAAAGTAACCTTAAAATTATTCCTATATATGTCATGTTATTTATAATGATTTTAGAACTATTATTTTTAATACTCTGTGGTCACTCATAATTCAAAGTCAGAGTACGTATCTACTAAAAGTATTAGTTATTTTCCTTATTATTTGCAGCAGTTCCCGCCTTTTTGTTCGCTACGACGTGTTGAGTCAGCTCTATTAAACATATGTGGGGACACGATGGGGAGATAACTGGCCGAATTTCCTCAACCACTGAGAATTTAGTAAAATCTAACCCACGCAGTGCAACAAGCATGGACTACAATTCCTCAAGGGATTTATTGACTCCATGCATTGAAGAATTCAGTATTATATTGCAGCTCGTGGTGGGAACATTCTGTATTCTATTTATGTCCACATTTGAGGTAACAGGGGTCTGGAAGTGTTATCAATGTATCACAGACAAATTTTCAGTCTGTATGTCCAATTGCAGGAGTAAAGTACCACTTTTTTGTGGTGTTGCGTCTGCTATTTTTTGTATATATGTAGTATACTGTGCCCGTTTACGGCCCTGGGACAGACACGGATCGGCTCCAACCTCTCGTTGATCCATCCCAGGTCCGCAAACTGACCCCAGGAGGGAGGCACCCAAGAACCAGTTATCACGCAAGAGACGCCTAATAAATTCTCGGGGTGGATGAATTTGGTTCTAGAAAACCGGCTCCGGAGCACAATCGGGAAGGTGGATAAAGATCCAAGGCTTGATCCTAAATGTTTATTACAAACAAGAATACAACACTGATAACATAAATATCCATATTGCTCTGCTTGCATTGCATTAGTACCATACGGGAAGGAATCAGCGAAACATCGACCTTCCTGATAACAACACTATAGTAATAATATCGTATGTCCACGGGTGCCGGGTGCTAGCTTTGTTATTTGACACCCAAAGGGCAGCTTGCATGTAGAATGTTGTTGTTCCTTGAAGCACTATGGAAGTCAAGAAGGTTAGATACAGTATCTAAGCACCTTGGCACTATAGCGCTTTCTAGTAGAGAAATGTGGAAATTTATGTTGGCGGAAAATCCTGAGATTATTTTTTCCATTATGAACGCGGCCTAATGAATACAAATGGGTTCTTTGACATGCCAACATCGTATGACATGAGTGTCGTAATTTTTGCCGCCTTTCAAAAAATCACTTACCACGGCCAGGAGCGAACCTGCAAGCTTGGGGTTTATTAATCCGACACGATAACCACTAGCCTGGCTGCATAATGCAATATTAATAGGGGCAGCTGATTCACCTTGTATATGAACCATCGTCTTTCCTGGATGGACACCATTTACTATAAGGTTCTTGTCCCAAAGTTTTCTGTTGAATTTCATATAAATTATTATAATTTGATAAACAGTCGAATCTTGATATCTCGAATCGTTAGGAGATGTCAAAATAAATTCATTATCTAAAATTCATGTTATGGAAATACGTATCAAAAATTTTTAATTTGTGATATTCTGCTCTCAAAATATTGCATGTAGACTGACAACATATAGGTGTCTAATTTTATGTAATAAAATCGATGTTCGTAATGATGACAGCCTTATTACATTATCTAAGTAAGCTACATTCAACAACTCAAAATGCAGACGGTGTTCTGTCTACATTATCACGACTTTAATATATCCGTCATCTCCTACTGCTTTATTTTATGTGCACGAGCTTCCGCCACAAAATTCTCAACCACATTCAGTGATGTATGAAACATATTGCACTGTATAAATACGAAATTGTTCGATATAAAGAACGAGTTTTAAAGCCACGGATATAATTTAATTTTCGTGATTTAGAAAAAGTCGAGTTATAGAAATTGGACTTACAGAAAAACAATACTTGTAAATTATAGGATGTTTGTTTCGGAAATAATAATTAGCCTATCACTAGTTATTGAAACTTTAAATTATAAAAGCTCGATAAATCGAGGACTGTATTTTAATATTTAAACCTAACTGTTATGAAGAATATTAGTGACATATTTTGCCAAAATCTTCTTTATATAAATCCACTCTATATTCATAAATAGGGATAGGAAGAATTCTCGTTCTCATCCGGTGAGAAACTTCATTTGAAATAGCTATGCATCTGTGCTGCTTTTCTGGTTCAGTCATAGTCCATTGACTTGCCATGGAGGGCTCCGTGCCTATGTGTGCTTGAGACTTCAGTCTTTAGACTGGTTTGATGCAATCCTCCATGCTGACCTGTCCTTAGCTAATCGTTTCAACTCTACATAGCAACCACACTCTACATCCGAGGCAATCTGTTTAACATATTCTAACATTGGTCTACCCCTACAGTACTTATACTTGACCCTTCCTTCCACAACTAACATTGCTATTCCTGGGGGTCTTAGTATGTGTCTGCCAACTTATATCTTCTCTTCATTAGCAGTCGCCAGAAATATCTCTCTTCTCCCTCTCGCCTTAATACTTCTTCATATTTAGCCCTATCTACCCATCTGATGTTCATCGTTCTCCTGTAACACCACATTTCAAACGCTTCAATTCTTCCCTTTCCTGCTGCTAGAACAGTCCATGTTTCACTTCCATCGAGTGCCATGCACCGGACAAAGGCTTTCTGAAATGACTTCCTAAAACCTAAATCTATGTTCGAAGTCAACAGATTCCTTTCCGGTAGAAATGCTTTCTTTGCCTGTGTTAACCTACTTTCTATATCCTCAATGCTTCGTCCATCAGTGGTTATTTTACTTCCTAAGTAACTTAAGTCTCCTACTTCCTTTAGCTTTTCGCCTGCCAATTCTACGTCTACAAGGGTTTCTGATTTCATTCGGCTGCATTCCAATATTTTTTTCTTACATTTATTAATTTCAATCATGAATTCTTTCCTCAGGACAGAACCCATACCATTTAAAAACACATTAAAATCATCTGGTGTATCGGCTAAGATGACGATGTCATCAGAAAATCTCAGAGATGAAGTTATTTCTCTTTGAATCTGTACTCCTATATTGATTTTTTCTCCAATTTACTTCATTGCTTGTTCAATGTATGGATTGAAAATTATGTGTGATAACTTGCAGCCTTGCCTTACACCTTTCTGATTACTAGCCTCTCGCTCGTCCTTTGCTTTGAATAACTGCCGTCTGATTTCCGTATCGATTGTAGAGCACCTACCTATCCCTGTACTTTATTCCAATCGTTTACAAAATGCCAATCAACTTACTCCAATCAACGTTATCAAAAGCCTTTTCTAAGTCTACAATTGCCATGAACGTTCTCTTATCCTTCCGTATTCAAGCTTCCAAAATCAGCCTAAGATTTAGTACAGAGTCCCTCTTTCCTACGTTCCTTCTGAAGCTAAACTGGTCTTGACCCAACTCTGTTTCAATCTGTCTTTCCATCCTCTTGTGATAAATACTATACAAAGAATGAGAGAATCGTACGCATCCAGTCACAAGTAAAATAGTTTTCCACTGATATAGCAGCCAATGAACACAGAACATAACATTAAGTACACAAGGTAGTGTAGAATCCAACTTGGAGGGCACTGTACCCACGAATTTTCTCAGTCCCTAGTCAGAAGTATTGAGACGCACGCAAATTTGGCAGAAGGGGAATTCAAAGAGAAGATGGCAGCTTAAACTCCAAGCATTCAGAACTATCTCCCACCTCGAGAGTCTTGCAGATATGGGAGCCAGAGCCACAATTAAGTTCATTGCGCCAATTTCTGCAATAGACCGAAAATCAGCAATAATGTCATTTACCATACAGTGTAGAAAAGATGCATAAGGATTATAAGACACTATTTTCAGCCACACATGCATTATTCAATGTACTATTTTACTATTTTGCCTATGCCATCCAGATGCTATTGACGTCCGAAACGGGGGAGGAGCTTACGGTCAGCTGTTTGCAATATGGCGGCGATATGGTGACGTGAAGTAATTGGGTGTGCGTTTGTTATGGCTTCTAATTTATGATGACAAAATACTACATATTTCCTTTCATTGATAGAAATATTTTTATAATCAATTTAAATGCAGTGCCTAATTACTACCAGTTAAAAATATTACCCACATGTAGATAGTTAATTTACTGTCTGCTGTTACATATATGAAGCCTGTACTTCGGAGCCTAGCGGTATCGATGTTTTTTATTAATTTCACAATATATATATATCTCACATAACACAAAGGATGACTCCCTGATAATAAATTGAATCAAGCAACCCTGAATTTGCATGAATGTTTTGGGTTCAAAGAAGCGTTACTTGGGATGCTCAAATCATACTTCAATATTGCAAATATTGACCTACATACTTGCTGTTCAAAGGCAAGAATGTTAATTTATTAATCTCTTGCCACAGGCAAGTTAAAATGGAGGCATCCTCTTTATCAATATATTTAATTAAATATTTAAAATACAGATATTTAACAAAGCTGGAGTCTTCATTTGAACTTGCCATAAGCAAACGGAACAGATCAAAAACTACACTAAAAGCCAAACCAAATTCACTCCTCAGCTCGACATAAACCATAATACCAATTAAAACCTATACAAAACATACTCTCCTTACTGTTGTACAACTTTCAAACCAACTATTCGCACTCAAAACTGTAAAACCCTGAAATGAGAACTAATTAAAGTTAGAATAGCCTAGGCCGATCCGGTCTCCCACTACATTACCGCATATGTAGCCTATACTTAACATCACTATAACTTTAAAATTACGACTAAGTGACCTATCTGCCTGAGTAGTATAGGTGTTACCGGCCTGCCTGGGATGATGGGTCACCAAACCGGTACTTAAAACTAAGATTTTACATTTTAATTAACTAAATTCAACAGTAGGGAGATCATAGCGAAAAACACAATTTAAGCCAAATCATACTTCAATGACCTACATACTTGCTGTTCAAAGGCAAGAATATAAATTCTCTGGCAAATTAAGGCTAGGAACAGCATTTTTCTTAAGTTTTCTAACCATTCGGCTATTGTCAATCGGAAGAACCCCTTAAATAAGTTGACGAAGAGCGGATTACATTCTTTGTACGGCACAGAAGTAATAGGCTATAAGTTTATCAGTATTTTTGATGTAGCTAAATCCATGTGAATACAAATTAGAGACAATAACTATCAATAATCAACAATACCGGTGGAAAGAAGTCGTCTTCACAAAAATGCAGGCTGCACACTGTCATGTAACATGTAACACGTTTTCCAATTGACAGCGACAAAACCCATCTTTCTCTCTGAACTTTTTGTACAGGAAAGTAGTGAAGATATTTCGTAGCCGTTTTATACGTTTTGCAACCTTATACAGAGCAGTACCTCCTCGATTTTGACAAATTTCTTTCTGTTTCCATCACGACGTCAATGCTTCACCATCTAAATAAATCTCACCAATCACAATGTTACAGCTTCAACATTCTGCCGCGTGGCTGCGCCATCCAACTTTTCTGACGTCAATAGGTTTAGCCTACTTTCGAATTTTGCAAAATATGAAAGTAGATTCATGAGATCTACATGGGTCAAAAGTAGTCAGTCTGTCTGTGTGTGTGAGTGTGTGTGCCCCCCCCCCCCCCCGTATCAATTCAACGAAACCGAATTGAATGAAATTTGGTACAGAGGTAGCACTGGCAAAGGGCACCTCAGTGTCATGTTTTATATCGTCGCCATCTTTACCAAAACTGAATGGCAGCCACTCAAACGTTCAAAACGTAAAATCAAATTACGACTAAACTAATCATCCAGTCTCTACATTTGGCGACAACGGGTCGCGTCTACCGCCCAAACTACAGAGTCATCAGTTGTACCATTTCAGGATGGTGGACTTGTGAATTATATAAGCATAATAATCAATAACTTTGAACCCACCCGTTCTAGTCATCGAACCGAGAATGGTTTAAACTGTCATAAAGGACGTGACCCATTCAATATTTTTAGTTCACATTATAATATTACACAGTAGCAGTGGCTTTAAATAGCCGAGCCGTCTCGGTTATAAGATAAGATGCCAGCTGATATCTTGTGCCTGACTTATACGGTTGGTTGGTTGGTTGGTTCTTAAGTTTAGGGGCTGCGACAACGCGGTCATGTAGCCCCGTGTACTTTGGGTGTGTGTAGAATCTGTCTGATAACCGGTGTTAATTGTGATGACTGTATTAGTGTGTGTTATCTGTTTTCTTTTAATTTAAGTACTGCAACTTAGAATTTTTCAAATAGTTCCTACTTTTGCCGCCAAGCGCCACCGTCAACGACTACTAGGCTAAGTTCACAACTTAGCTGCTAGACGACAGCGCAGTCGGCTCTTGGCAACGAACTTAGAAACCTAAGAGCGTTGTTTACAATAACCTATCCAATTTAGCTTCACACAGGTGCAATTAGTGGAAGGTTCTTTAACATGCCATAAACCTATGACATGGGACGGCCGGCTTTACTTCCCCTCCGAAGGAAGGCATACTGAGGGTTTTTAACGCTCTTAAAAATACTTATACGGTATTTCACTAGTTAGAGTATTCCATGCAATATAGCCTACTGATAGAAAACTAAGCTTTGTATGAAATGCTTTATAATACAAATATACTCCTCTGAAGAAATCGTTTAGTCCAAATCATTATTTGCTAAGACGTTGTATGTAAGTCAATATATAACGACGAATTCTGCTGGACATGTTTGGCTATGTGGTAAAGCGTTCTTTTACCCGTTTGGCTGGGGTTCAAAACCTATCGGATTTTTTTCTTCTTTTTTATATATATTTATATTGTTTTGTAGTTACTCAGACGTTATAAATTAAGCGTTATATTCTGCATATTACAATGGAAAATATATATTTAATTAAAACAGCATTTGCCACCGTATCTGCACGAGAGACATCTAACAGCAACAATATGAACCATGAGGATGACAATCACGCCAAACTGGTTTCGAGCTGCGCACCGGCCTGAACGTTGAAACAGATGTAATGTAAAACTTTCCACTTTTGGCCGCTAGAATGCATTCGCCGTATTAGGGATTTTCCGCCAGATGTCATGACTGGTCTATACGGACTCCACTGGTTTGACTACCGCTGGCATTCTATACGCATCGAATTTGAAGAATGACAAGTTGATAATACGATAAATCAGTATTTTAAAGCGTTTGTAACAGCTTATTGTGTGTTATTTGAAAATGTTATTTGAACTAAAGAACATAACGATCCCGCATACTATTCTAGCTGTTGGTGCTAGTTCAGGATATTAATTAAGACTTTAATTACAGCCAAAGAGCAATCGAAATTAAAGAATGAACATGTACACTAACAAGATGTTCAGTAAAGAATATATAGCCTACTTTCTCCTAAATGCATGGGTATTGTTATAACTCTTTGTCCTTTTCAAGGAGTATAATTGAATGTTGGTTGTAGTAGCTTGTTGAAATACAACGTGCTATAGGGATATTAAACATGAATATGAGGTGCCCTTTGCTAGTGCTAACTCTGTAAAAAATTTCATTCAATTCGGTTTCACCGTGTTTGAATTGATATGGGGAATGGATTTGCACACATACATGGCCGCTATTTGCAAACTATTGGGCTGATGACCTCGTAGTCAGTCATAAGATGCTTTCCACAAAAAGGCATGTTGTTGCAAAATCTGGTAGAGATCAAATTATTAGGATGGTAGTAATTTGATTTAAGCTTTTAACATTTGGGGGGCCGTCATTCCGTTTCCGTCAAGATGACGGCGATATAAAACATGACACTGAGGCGCCCTTTGCTAGTACTACCTCTGTACCAAATTTCGTTCCATTCGGTTTCAGAGTGTTTGAATTAATAGGGGGAATCGATTTACACACAAAGATGGCCACCATCCGCAAACTATTAGGCTGATGACATATTAGGTTGGTCAAAGGATGCTCCCCCTATAAAGGTATGTGGTTGCAAAATTTGGTAGAGATCGGATGATTAGGTTAGTCGTAATTTGATTTAAGCTTTGAACATTTGTGTGGCTGTCATTACGTTTCCGTCAAGATGGCGGCGATATAAAACATGACACTGAGGTGCCCTTTGCACGTGCTACCTCTGTACCAAATTCTGTTTCATTCGGTTTCACCGTGTTCGAATTAATAGGGGGAATCGATTTTGACACAAAGATGGCAGCCATCCACAAACTATTAGGCTAATGACCTATTAGATTAGTCAAAGGATGCTCCCTCCATAAAGGTATGTTGTTGAAAAATTTGGTAGAGATCGGATGATTATGTTAGTCGTAATTTGATTTAAGCTTTGAACATTTGTGTGGCCGCCATTACGTTTCCGTCAATATGGCGGCGATATAAAACATGCCACTGAGGTGCCCTTTGCTAGTACTACCTCTGTACCAAATTTCGTTCCATTCGGTTTCACCGTGTTCGAATTAATAGGGGGAATCCATTTTCACACAAAGATGGCCGCCATCCGCAAACTATTAAGCTGATGACATATTAGTTTGGCCAGAGGATGCTCCCCCTGTAATGGTATGTTGTTGCAAAATTTGGTAGAGATCGGATGATTAGGTTAGTCGTAATTTGATTTAAGCTTTGAACATTTGTGTGGCCGCCATTACGTTTCCGTCAAGATGGCGGCGATATAAAACATGGCACCGAGGTGTGCTTTACAAGTGCTACCTTTGTACCAAATTTTGTTCAATTCGCGTTCACCGTGTTCGAATTGATAGGGGGGGACAGACATTCAGAGAACACACACACACAGACTCACACACACACATACACACACACAGACAGACACACTTTTTTCGCCCTGTGTTGATCTCATAAGTCTACTTTCATTTTTTGCAAAAATCGAAAGTAGGCTAAAAATGCGCTCTGGCGATTTGAAATGCATAGACATTGATTGATTATTTTCTTTTACTACAGAGCTCTAAGTCGTAGCGTTCACATGCTCGTCCTCATAGTTGACACACACACGTCACTGTAGGGTCACGGAAAGATTTGTTATTACAAATTAAGGAGGTGAAAACTATCGACAGCCAGACGTGTAAACACATGATTCAACTCAACGTTGGATATTGCCCACGTCTGGTCGATCATGTCTCCAGTTTCATAAAATTCTTGAGGTATCTCTTCTCATTTTCTCTTCAATGATGTTAGTAGTTTTTCCGAGGCTCTGGTGTTTGTTAGAGGTAACTAGTTTCTAAGGACTTCAACCAAGAAAAGATTCTATTATACTCCTTGATAAAGACAAAGAGTTATAACTATACCCGTACATTTAGGAGAAAGTAGGCTCTATGTTCTTTACTGAACATTTTGTTTAAACTATGCAATAATCCTGAATGCCAATTTTTTTAAACACTATTCTTTCTAGTCAACGTTGTTGTGTAGTCAACGGGCTGGCTGCGTGGCTCAGCGGTAAAGTTCTCGCTTCTGGGCCCAAAGTTGTAGGTTCGTATCCTGGCGCAGTCAGCAGGCAATTCAGGGTGCACAAATGTGAGGTAACCGTGTCAGTTGATTTACTGGCACGTTCAAGATCCCCTTCGGGACTGAATTCCGGCAGCCTGGTGTCTCTAAAAGCCAGAGTAGTTAAAAGGGACGTACAATAATTAACATTATTATTATATTTTGTTGTCAACGTTTCCCTGTGGATATAAATGGTACTTCCGTCCTCTGTGGTAACATTCCTTTCAGGAAGAATGTATAAATATTAAAGGAAACATTTAAAAACTTCATATTAGGCCACCATATCATCTACACTTGTCGAACATGAAAATGATAGGCTGTATCACTGCTTGTCCTCCTTTCCTCCAATACCTGCTTTTATTACAATTCTAAGGCAATCTCATTCAAACATCTATAGCATTCATAGAAATACATTAAGACTTATTCAGAGAGACATTCAATATGAATTCCAATGTGGTATAAATTAACTTTGGTATGCATTTATTTTAATATAGGCAAATATAGAGTAACGAAGCACTCCTTTTCTTTATAGAAGGGGGTGGGGCTATAAGGAGATGGATGCAAGAGTTTATAAAGTTAATCGTCGGCAGCACGGCGCCTCTCTAAACCAATCACAAGGACTATTAGCGGCGTGTAAAGAAGACATCAAGAAAACTGCACTTTAATGAGTGCGGCGCTGGGGAGGCTAATTTATATACGATGCCTTGGCGCCGTTTTCGCCCCGATTGCAAAACTTTCGGCAGTTGATGTGTACAGGCTTGCCGACAAAGTCATATCACCAAGTATTACACTCTAAGTTTCTGAGCGCAGTATTTTTATACACATACACTCAACAATAAAATCCCTCCAATGCCCATGAAGTATGGTTGAATATCAAAGAAAGCATACCACGGATGATTTTAGCATTCTTTCATCTACGGTACTGAGCTCTTGCATGTATGAACTCTGACCACAACCGAGGTAATGGACGTAATATATCCCTCATTTACTTTAGGTAATGTACCATTGCACAACTACAGTAGAGAACAATGGGCCATTTATTATTGCTACATACGGACCGCTCTGAAATATATCCAATGCTGTGGCACTTCATTCACTCTGTGATATCTGGTATCCAATGCAGATGTGTCACTCGTGATTCCTTAACAATATTGCAGTATTAAGGTCAACTCCGTTCAATTGGGGCAGATTGAGCATACTATAATTTGGCATAATTAACCGGCTAGCGACTATGTGCGAAGTGAGTTACCGTACATATCAATTCTCAACTGGTTGTGAGTTAATAAGGCAGAGTGCAAGCCATATAAATCCAACGACTTTAATATACTGAATGCATATCTTGAATAAGACAATATTAACACCCATAACTTGAAACGAAGCAGGCCTCCTGGTGTAGGATTTGCATGCTTTGTTATTATCTAGGTGGACTAGGATTCAATTCACGGGTCCATCAGGGATTTTAGAACTGAAGTGAGGACTGGAGCGGGATTCCCTCAGCTTAGTGAGGACAATTGAGTAGCTGTCTGATGAGAGACCCCCGTAAACGGTTGGCCCAAAGGCACTCGGGAAAAAGAAAACTGATCCAGCTTCGTTTCTCACCTGGTCACAATATCTAGTACTCAACAACGACAAGCTTCAAAAGATGCTCGTTTTGTTGCTTCGACTTTCTTGTCAGAAATTACAATATTGTTAAAAATACAAAATGTATCATGACGCACAGCCTCCATCTTGACCAAGCATTGAATCGATATGATAGAATCTCATTGAATGACAAGCTTTCATACCCGTCGCTGACGGGTACTGAGTACAAAGGAAGGCTTTTTCCACCTCGTAGCATAGTGGCTAGCATTCTTGGCTCTCACCGCGGAGGCCTAGTTCGATTTCTGGCCCTGACAATAAATTTTATTCTGGTCATAGGGCTGGAACGGGGTGTAGGCCTACTCAGCCTCGTGAGGCAGAACTGAGAAAAGGAGTGTTCGATTCCTACCTAAGACATGTTTGAAGTATTTTCCTTGGTTTCCCACATATTCCTGGTAAAAGTCGGGATGGTAACCAACTTAGGGCCACGGCCACTTCCTAACCAAATCCTACCTCAATTATAAATACACACACTATAGTACATACATCGCAGTGACGCAGGTTATCAGACTAATTCTACATACACCCAAGTGCACGGGGTTAAATGACTACGCTTTCACAAGCCCCTACAGTGAATCAACGTCAAACATAAAGTAAGACAGTTTAGGAGGATAACATCTAGGGCATCTCCCCGTCACCGGAGAAAAGAAAGGAAAGTGCCGTGCCTGAAAAATGGAGGACAGCTTTGGCCTTTAAAGCGCTATTTGTGGAGTGAATTACTCTAACTTTTTGTTCCTTTGTTCAGAACAAATCAGTGGAAGTCAGACAAAACAGCAATAAAATAGGTGTGAGCGGAATCGATCGTCCCTGCGTACGAAAGTACTGAGAAAAGTGAATGATATCAAATGAAGTTCTGATCTCTCTGCGAATTCTAGTCAAATAGAAAAAGGTTTCTACAATTAATATTATCTTTGCTGTTTTTAGCCTACCTCCGATTTTTGCAAAAAAATGAAAGTAGACCTATGAGATCTACACGGGCCAAAAGTTGTCAGTCTGAGTGTGTGTGAGTGTGGTAGTGTGTATATCTCCCCCCCCCCCCTATCAATTAAACATGATGGAAACGAATTGAACGAACTTTGGTACAAAGGTAGCACTAACAAACGGCACCTCATTGTCATGTTATACGTATATCGCCGCCATCTTTACCAAAACTGAATGGCGGCCACTCAAACCTTCAAAACGTAACATCAAAATACGACTAAACTAATCATCCGATCTCTACCAAATTTAGTAACAACATACCTTCATATGGGACGCGTCTTGTGCCCAAACTACAAGGTCATCAGCCATACCTTTTTATATGGCGGCCATGTGAATTATTCAAGCATTATAACCCATAACTTGGAACCAATTCCGATTATTGAACCGAGAGTGGTTTAAGCTATCCTAAATGACGTGATCCGTTGAATACGAAGCATTATACTTTATGAGTGACTTAGAGGAGCTGAGCCGTCTCTGTCACATGACAACATGGCAGATGACCTCTTGTCCCTGTCCTATATTTTAGTAGTTTGAGAATGTTGCATGCGATATAGCTTACTGACATAAATAATATAAACTTTGTGTGAAATGATTTATTATAATGAAGATGCACTGCAGTGAAGAAATCGTTTATTTCAAGAAATTATTGGCAAACTCGTTTGTAAATCGGTTAATAACAATGATATATTACGGACATGTTTGGCTCTGTGGTAATGTATAGTATTCGTCTATCACGTGGTTAGCTGCGGTTCGAAACCTACTAGAGTTAACTTTTTTACTCGAATTCTTTTATATTTATTATTTTATAACTACTCAGACGATATAAAATTAAGCGTTATATTGTGCATTTTACAATGGAAAATATATGTTTTATTACAAGTCCGGGATATTGAAACCAGATTTTGATAGTGGCTTCAGCATCGCACTTAAACAGAGACAATAGAAAAAGGAGAATATAAAACAACACACACGTTGTCATCCACAACATTCTCAATGACTCTGCACGGTGCTGTCCTCTTACGGATTACATGGGTTATTGTTCCAAACATCCCGCTTTGTAAATATTTGGCCTCCTGATGTATGTTGCAATCTTGTAATAGTTCAACTTCTAGCCATGACCACGCTCCGATTACCTTTGAGGACTTAAGAATGCAAGTGCAACTGCAGGAAACTCGGGCTACTACGAGAACTATAGAACAGTGCGATAATTACCACGCGATGCAATGCAAGAAAAGAAGAGTACCACTATCTCAATTTTGCTCTTCTTGACTTACATATAATGTAATGTACAAACTTTATTATTTATTATTAGCCTATATATTATTCGCAATAGTGTAGGAAATCAAATATGGGAACTGTTGTCGTTTGAGAGTAATTTGCAGTTGATTCCCATTATGAACGCAAATCGGGTGGGAAACTTGCTTTAAATAAAGTTGAAACAAGTAGTTCCGTGAAGAACTATGCAGCCTATTTTCATATACCCTACTTATGTTAATTGCCTCTATCAACATACACAATTTCAGTTTGATTGCTATAATAGATTCGTAGATATTGAGAACCGACTAAATATTTCGGATGGTCGCCATGTTGGATTTTATATATGTAGGTCCTAGAGTTATGTACTGTTACATGCAGATTATTGTGTACGTGTAGCATTCAGACTTCAATCGCATAATTAGGACACAAGAAAAAACAAGGAGATTTAAAAATTTTCACAGCTGCCATCTTGAGGTTATGGAAACAATTGAAATAAATTAGATGCCAGTGGATTAACATTCGGATAAAGATTTACTGTACCAAGTTTCACTGCACGCGGATGGTTAAATTGCGAGATACGTCCATGTGAATATTTATAATTCGCGTCACCGCCATGTTGGATTTGTGATCACCAGGTTATTTAAAGTCCTATAGGTGAACTTAAGTTCATAGCCCCTATGAACATTAAAAAATGCAGTTTGATTGTTAAATAGATTCGTAGATATTCAGTATCATCTAAATATTTCGGATGGTCGCCATGTTGGATTGATAAATGTATAGGCCATAGAGTCGTGTACCATTAAAGGAAAATTATTGCGTAGGTTCATTATTCAAACTTTCACTTCGATCGCATGACTACATCACAAGAAATAGAAACTTAATTTTAAAATTCGCACTGCCGCCATCTTGAGGTTATGTAAACAATTGAACTAAATTAGATACCAGTGGATTACAATGTGTATAAACATTTCCTGTGCCTGATTTCATTGCGTTTGGAACATTAAATCGCGAGAAAGGTCTATTTAAAATTTTCAAATTCGCTTGTACGCCATGTTCGTTTTGTAGTTAACCGGTTTTTGAAAGGCTTATAGATGAACTTCCAGTAGTGCCCTCTATCTCCGTACAAAATTTTAGGGAGATACCGCTAATAGTTTCAGAGATATAGAATGCCGGTGAAATAATTCGCACATCCGCCATCTTGTGATTATGTAAACAATTGAACGAAGTTAGATGTCGGTGCATTACAATGTATATAAACATATACTGTACCAAGTTTCTTTGCGTTTGGTTGGTCAAATCGCGAGAAACGTCTATTTAAAAGTCGCAAATTCGCTTGGTCGCCATGTTGGTTTTGTAGTTACCATGTTTTCAAAAGTCACATAAGTGAACTTATAGTAGTCCCCTCTATCACCATAGAAAATGTCAGGGTAATATCGGTAATAGTTTCGGAGATATTGAATGCTGGTGAAATATTTCGCACAGCCGCCATGTTGGATTGGTGAGTCGTAACAAAATTTGAAGGGCATGGTCGAGGTCGCCGGGAATAGTGCTATGAACTTTCCGAGTTTCATTGAAATTGCTCCTGCCGTTTAGATTTTATTAGGGGGACACACACACACGAATCACACACACACACGCACACACACACGGACAAAAGGTGATCTCATATGCCTATTTTTTCAAAATTGAAAATAGGCTAGAAATGCCAGACACTGAATTAAAAGAAAACAAAGTTTAATTCTGATGTATTTATTTCATATGTATACCCACTCAACAAATCTATTTGTTTATATTGGTGCTAGATTTTCGACTAGCTCAAGAAAAGAAATTCGATTGGTTGTTGTATTCAGTCTTCCATGAAAACAGCCGGGAAAATGGCACCTGTTCAATTCCGTGAGTTGCATAAAATTTATCACGGAAGGCAGAACCTAGCCTAGAAGGTACAATTCACACGGCAATAATGGCGTCTTTACCAGCGTGTATACGCACTGGCTGAATCTTCAATGCCCACGGGTGTTGTGTGATACAGGCTTAGGACCAAAACTTAGCATTGTGAGGTTTGAAGCCATTTTTCAGTGTTGCCTAAGTAAACAAAAGTTTGGTGCTTTTCAGTCGGTCAACTCGAATGTACCCAAATAGAGCTGGGTTTTGCCCTGATCCTGAAATAAATTAATTTATTAATCTTATGTAATTTATTTCAGGATCAGGGCATAACCCACCTCTATTTGGGTACATTCGTGTTGACCGAATGAAAAGCACCAAACTTTTGAAAACTTAGCATGCTAATCATTTAGCCCCGGTGCCGTACGAACACTCGATAAAAGTACCACGTTGAGTTACGCAGTTAGTAATAGGTCCAGTAAGTACCGTAGTGAGTGGAAATAAGGAATATCATTAGCATAGTATAACGTACAACTCACCAAATTGCATTTCAACAAGCTACTACAACATAGATTTATAGTGTACTCCTTGATAAGGACAAAGAGTTATAACTATATCCATGCATTTAGGAGAAAGTAGACTATAATTAGGTTTCGTCTTTCAATGCATATTTTTAACGTTTTATGGGCATAGAAGTTCAGCATGCCACCAGTTACGTCACAGAAGCCGCTTCCCACAGAGTTATTAGATGGAAAACTGAATGTGATCTCGTGCAATGCTGTTGTCATGGCAACCTCTAATAGCTCATTCATCATCAATTTAGAAGCGTTGTCATGGTAACCTCTGATGGCTCTTGGCATTTTCTTATAACTAGCAGAGCCCGCGTAGAGTATCTACGCAATAACAGTGCAATGTAAGGAACGGCCTGAGCTATTAGTAACATTACATTTATTTATGAAATAAAACTTCACAAACTTAATATGTTGATACCAGTGCAGGAAGGAAGGATTCAACTGGGCTGTGAAATCATAACTTCACAAAGGACATTTGGGATACAACCAGGACTTCTTTCACAAACAGTAGTTCTCGAGTGAGGTGTACAGAGTTGTATAGGCCTATACGAACCCAAATCACATTTCTTCCAAGATAATGCATTTTATTAAGATATTTTTGAATTTTTCTATGAAAAATTTCTCTAATCACACAGTAGGTTATTTTGTTACTTGGTGACACAACCGATAGCGAGCTAAACGATCTTACCCGTGAAAGGGCTACGTTACGCTGTCCATGATTAAAGACTGGTTTTATCAAGTGAAAGCAGATTTTATCTAAAATCTGACCCTGAGGTTTATTTATTGTCATTTAGAAAGCCAAACTTACTGGGAATTGCCTTCTTTTAAATTGAAAAGGCATGTTCGTATCAGAGGGGATAAGGGTTATCCTAGGTATGAAAACGATTTCTCTCTTATCAGAATCTATAATTGTTGCCCCTATGATATTACGTTGTAACACGTTAACTATTAGCCTCGTCCCATTGCAGACCCCTTTTGAGGGTAGAATATTTCTTAATGACATAATGATAGCACCTTTCTTAAGTCTAAGTTTGTGTGCCAATTGGTATCAGACTGGTCAAAAATTCTTCAGGCTAAGCCAAGTGATCTTGCGCATGCTAACTTACAATTCAGTCTACACTCTCGTAGACTACCTCATCTCCAAGTAAACGCTGAAGTACTCGATTGTTCAGTTCAAACGATGCTTCATTGGCGACCGTAAGAATAGTTCTTCCTTTAAACTCTTGTGGCGTGACAGCAATAAAATCAAAATCACCATATAACTGTTCAATTGGATCTTTTATTTGTGGTTAGCATGTAGATGGTACCGTAACTTCCACTCCAGTCTTGCCTTCTCCTATTTCTAAAAGCCATGTTGAAAATTATCTTTCAAAATTTAAAGCGCGCATGTTCTGGGTACGTTTAAGTACATGGAATTTATTCCAGAGGCTATGCCGCTTCAAACAGCTAGCAACTGTCAGAGAACGTGACCCTCTCATTATAACATGGAGGACGTAGTGAAAATCACCACCCAGTAAGATGACTTTACCACCGAATGTTTCAATACAGTTGGTCTGATATTTGAGAAGTCTGTCCACAGCTAAAAATTCGTAGACAAGCGTCATTGGTGCTTCATCCCATATAATTAATTTTGTACTCAACAGGGCTGTTGCTTCTGGTGTGTTTGGCGTAACGTTGCATATAGAATTGGAATTGAGAATCAGAGGGATTTTGAAGACAGAAGTAGAAGTTTGGTTGCTATTCCTGTGGACGCTGTTGGAGTAGCTTGATCTCCTTTTGCTCTGATTATATGTAACAATGTAGAGTAAACACATATTTTACAGTTCCTGCCGGTCAATCTATAAAGAAACAGTTTTATTTCAATGTTTCTTCTGGATTTCCATATATGATATTAAAGATCGAATCTGCAACCCTTAGTTGCTCCTCATTAAGCTTTTGTCTGTTGCTGATAGCCCTAGCTTGCTCTTCTAAAACATCAAACGAATGCATTCCTGGACTGTTAACGTGTAGTTTTACATCTGGCAACTTAAGTTTCCTAAGATCTAAGCCGTAGGTGTGAAGGAGTCCAATGATTTCAATGAGTGCATACTGTGGGCCACTCTCTTCAGAGTATATGCGTACAAAATCTTCAGACATTGCTTCTTTGTTGTCCCAAAGCTCGGGAATATTTTCTGGTTCTCCGAAAACACAGATGACAAATAACATTCGTACGCGACTTGGCATATGAGAGTGAGTTGCCTCAAGGATTGTATCATGCCAAATTTTATCTCCTTGAAGAAGTCCAAATTTTTTACATGTTTCCTGGCAAGTTTTGAATAGAACTCCATTGGCTGCCCTGATACTATCAAAACCTTTGGCACCCTTACTCTTATTAGCAGCATTCGCAAGAAGTAACTTTCTCTATCGTGCATACTAACTACTGGCATTCTGCCTATTACACCCTGTCCACCACGCTGACGCTTCTTCCATTTTGTTTTACATTTATCGTATACATAGTGATTTGGTATATCTGCGTAAGTATGAATGCGGGTTTGATCATCATTTAGATTAAGTTCAAACCAAGAAGTTAGCATCGATTGTTTTGAAGAAGCCGCTGCTACCACCTGGTGTTCCTGGCCTTCATGAAAACTATCTGTTGCTGTTGAGGTAAATGCACTGGCAACCTAATTACTATATGGGATTTCTATGACATGGTGAACTCACTGATTCTCGACATTGCTTCCGGAGCACTTGCGTATCTGCCATCGAGGAAAGTCAAAATTTCATCATGATTGAGATTCCCGCTTCTGTTTTTTGTTTCCAGCTTAAGGCATGCGGCATCATGCCCCTTATATACGTATTTGTATAGGTATTTCATACTTTTAACAGAGGCGAAAACTTCCACATTGATATGAGCATTGAACTTCATTAATAACGACGGATTGTAACGGATTACCCAGCGTTTGAACGGATTGTAGCCAGGATCAAAGAAATTAAGAACGCTTTTCCAGTTCCACCTGGAACGTCCTACAAATACAATCCACCGGATTGATTAGCTCTATTTTGTTCTGGAAGGAGTTTCGGTGTATTCTCTTGGATGAACAGCTGTAAGTCAATTATGTTGTATGATTGTTCTCTGTCGAATGTTGCATTGATCAATTTGGCGCTGTCATTCCCAATTGCGCCAAAAACTTGCCACAAATTGCAAGACTATGATCCTCAATGAGGATTAGAGCTTCATTGTATATTTATTCTCTTAAATCCATGCCATGAGTTTGTGTTTCTTGACGCCTTCTGCGTAGAATATATTCGACCATGTAGTCCTTGTAATTCTCCCACAACTGTGCTGGTTGTGATGGGGAATACGTAGATAAAATAGTTGCCAACAGCGTACGTATTTAAAAGTCCTCTCGGCACGCCGGAAGGCGGAGGTAGATTTCACCGGACAAACTTGGGGATAGGCGAAAATAGGCAGAATATGCAGGTTTTCGTAGATGGATCACACCTCATTTATTGCGAGAAGGTATTTTATAATTGAAGCTTAATTAACTTTGTTTTTCGTCATTTTATGCTTATTTTAAACATTTTATTGTCTTATGGGAACGGTAACCTTCTTGTCATTTAGGGTCAATTTTTATACTTGTGGTCACACTGTCCTTATGCAAGGTTTCGACACTGATGTGTAACTATGTAACGGTCTGTTACTTCTTCAAGCAAAATTATATCTCCCGCAGAGATTTTGGTTGAATCCTCAGTTTAGGGGCTGCGATAACGCGGTCATGTAACCCCGTGTACTTAGGGATGGCTGTATTAGTCTGTAATTCAGGTAAGGACTGCATACAGTCAATTTCAAGCAGTAGTTCCTAATGTTGCTACCAGGTACTACCGCCAACGACACCTAGCTGTGAACTTGGCTACTAGATGCCACCGCAACCAGCAACTCGCAACGAACGTTGGAACATCCCCTCCAAAGGAAAGCATACTGAGGGATTTTTAGCTGTCTTAGAAAATCCGACGACTTCGGCCGGCTTTGAACTCGCGACCTTGGGCATAGACATTCAGCATGCTACCAGTTACGTCACCGAAGCCGCTTCACATTTAGTCAGATGGAAATCTGAATCTGATCTCGTGCAAGTGCGTTATCTTGGCAACGTCTGATGGCTCATCCCTCATCAATTTAGTAGTGTTGCCATGGCAACCACTGATAGCTCTTGGCATTTTCTTATAATTCCGAAATCTTTTTTCTCATCCCTTGGCATAATGGTGGGTCATATCAAAAATTATTTCAGACGAAAGTTTTAGGTAATTTTTAGGGGAATATTGTCCATTTTGTACGGTTTTGATATTGTGCCTATTAAGAGAGATATGATTAAGCCTCCGTGGCTTAGGCGGCAGCACGCCGGCCTCTCACCACTGGGTCCGTGGTTCAAATCCCGGTCACTCCATGTGAGATCTGTGCTGGACAAAACGGAGGCAGACAGGTTTTTCTCCGGGTACTCCGGTTTTCCCTGTCGAAATTTCATTCCAGCAACACTCTCCACTATCATTTCATTTCATCTGTCATTCATTTAATCATTGCCCCAGAGGAGTGCGTCAGGCCTCGGCAGCCGGCACAGTTCATATCCTCGCCGCTAGATGGGGGCTTCATTCATTCCATTCCTGACCCGGTCGGAGACTGGAAGCAGGCTGTGGATTTTCATTTTCAAGAGAGATATGATTAATGTTTCCCGAAAAACCCACTTTTTCCCACCCCTTTGGTCAATGGTTGGGGCTATAAAAAAACTCTTCAAACATAAATTTTTGGGCTTTATCCGACACATGGTATGAACGTTGAACGGATTCGATATTTCACATATTACGAGAGTTATAGCAATATTTCACTTTTTCGAAATAAGACCCCCATTTTCACCCCCTTGGACCGATTTAGTCCAATAACGAACTCGACCGAGATTTTAAAGGTATACATATTCGGTAAAAAATTCAAAGTGATTGGTGCAAAATTACGGCAGTTATCGTGTCCACAAAAAACTGATAATCATATATATATATACATATGTACATATATATATATATACATACATAAATTATATATAAACTTTTGAACTGACGGTGGTTTTGGGGTCTGGGGGATGTGAAACGCGAAGATATGTCGAAATTTTCCGGAAGTCGAAACATGGTACCCATTGCAATAGTTAGCTTTCTAATGAAATCTACCTCTGGTTGGTTCCTCAGTTTAGGGGCTGCGACAACGCGGTTATCTAACCCCGGGTACTTTGGGTGAGTGTAGAATCTGTCTGATAAACGGTGTGAATTGTAATGGCTGTATTAGTCTTAATTCTGGTAAGGACTGCAGACGGTCAATTTCAAGCAGTAGTTCCTAATGTTCTACCGGAGCGTGATGACGCAGTGGCTTAGCTGCTCGTCTTTCACCTGGACGGCCGGGGTTCGAATCCCGGTGACAGCGGGGTGGAATTTTCACCTGAAAAATCACGTGGCGTCAGGAAAGGCATCCGGCCTTAAATCCCCGGCCAAAACCAAAATGAGCCTGGTTGGCTCCGGCGACCCCAATTAATTGGGAAAAGCCGAAGGAAGGAAGGAAGGAAGGAAGGAAGGAAGGAAGGAAGGAAGGAAGGAAGGAAGGAAGTTACTAATGTTCTATCAGGTACTACCGTCAACGACATCTAGCTGTGAACTTGGCTACTAGATGCCACCCCAACCAACAACTCGCAACGAACGTTGGAACTTCCCATCCAAAGGAAAGCATACTGAGGGATTTTAGCGATCTTAGAAAATCCGACGACTTCGGCCGGCTTTGAAACCGCGACCTTGGGCATAGACATTCAGCATGCTACCAGTTACGTCACCGAAGCCGCTTCCCACTTAGTCAGATGGAAACACTGAATCAGATCTCGTGCAAGTGCGTTGTCATGGCAACGTCTGATGGCTCATCCCTCATCAATTTAGTAGTGTTGCCATGGCAACCTCTGATAGATCTTGGCATTTTCTTATAATTCCGAGGGGCGTGGTGGCTCAGCGGTCAAGCTGTATGCCTCTCACCAAGGCGGTCCGGGTTCGATTCCCGGTCAATGCATGTGAGATTTTCGAAGTGAAATGCCATGTCCTGTGGTTCGTATTCCACGTAAAAAGGAGGTCCCGTGGCTCATAATCACAAGATTCACGGTCACGTAAAACTACAATCTTCCTTCTTTTTTATAATTCCGAAATCATTTTTCTCACCCCTTGGCGTAATGGTGGGTCATATCAAAAATTATTTCAGACAAACGTTTTAGGTAATTATTAGGGGAATATTGCCCATTCTGTACGGTTTTGATATTGTGCCTATTAAGAGAGATATGATTAATGTTTTCCGAAAAAAACACTTTTTCCCACCCCTTTGGTCAATGGTTGGTGCTATCAAAAAACTCTTCAGACATAAATTTTTGGGCTTTATCCGACACATAGTATGAACGTTGAACGGATTCGATATTTCACATATTAAGAGAGTTATATCAATATTTCTCTTTTTCGAAAATAAAAGCCCCCCATTTTCACCCCCTTCGACCGATTCAGCCCAGTAACGAACTCGACCGAGATTTTATAGGTATACATATTCGGTAAAAAATTCAAAGTGATTGGTGCAAAATTACGGCAGTTATCGTGTCCACAAGATACTGATATACATATATACATTATATATAAACTTTTGAACTGACGGTGGTTTTGGGGTCTGGGGGATGTGAAACGTGAAGATATGTCGAAATTTTCCGGAAGTCGAAACGTGGGACCCATTGCAATAGTTAGCTTTCTAATGAAATCTACCTAAAATGGATTAGAAGGGGTCGCTGAATCTACGATGAAGATGTGCACTCTACTTTCTATTCACGGCATTGCCTAGGTCAACCATCTCTAAGATGGGCAATTTTTACTGGACTATCATGATGCAGAGTAAGCCGTTGTCGCCTAGCGACAATCTGACGGTCAATCTGCCCATCAAGTCAGATTCAGTATTGGTGCGGCTTTGACTATCAAGATACCGTACAGAGTTAGTCGTTGTCACCTAGCCACAATCTGTCTGTGAAGTTATTAGATTCAACATTATTTGTTTAAACACACTTTTTAAACAAATAAATATATTTCCGTTGACTTTTCAAGAAAAGCAAGATCATTCCTGTACTATTGAGACGATTTGTAAGATTTTGGTACAAACCGCAACTTCTAACTCCTTCTGGTTTAGGAGCTTGAGTTTTGTGATACATACACCTTAGCTGACCCGGCAGACGTTGACCTGCCAATCAAAGAAAGTGCTGTAACTTTGTTTCTTGAAATGCTTTTGAATACACAGTATTTTTTTCCAATTTCTGTTAACTGCCTCTAAACTATCGTAAAATGAATTAACTAATCTAGAAACATTCGTGAGAGCGTGCACAACACCTCTCCAAAGTTTCATCGCAATCGGATAAATGGCATATAACGCATACGAGATTTTGTTTAAATGATTCGTGCGCAGTCACTCATTTGTTGAATCTACTCGTGCTCTACCAACTGTGAAATGGATTTACTAAGTTAGAAAGCTTCACGTAAGTGTACACAACAACTCATCAAAGTTTCATCGCAATCGATGATTAGTATATGAATGCATACGGGATTTTGTTCGAACGCTTCGCGTGTCGTCACTCATTTGTTACATATACTCATGCGCTACCAATATTGTAAAATGGATATACCAAGTTGAACACCTTCGCTAGCGTGTACACAACAACTCATCAATGTTTCATCGGAATCGGATGAATGACATATGAACGCATACGGGATTTTCTTTAAACGATTCGCATGCCATCACACATTTGTTGAATCTACTCATGCGCTACTTATTAAAAACTGGATTTACTAAGCCAGAAACCTTTCCTGGAGTGTACTCAACAATTCACCAAAGTTTCATCGCAATCGGATAAATGGTATATGAACACCTACAGGACTTTGTTGAAACGATTCTCGCGCCATCGCACATTTGTTGAATCTACTCGTGCAGTACCTATTGTAAAATGAATTTTCTAAGCCAGAAACCTTTACTGAAGTGTACACAACAATTCACCAAAGTTTCATCGCAATCGGATAAATGGTATATGGACGCGTACGGTACTTTGTTGAAATGATTCGCGTGCCGTCACTCATTTGTTGAATCTACTCGTGCGCTACCTATGGTCAAATGGATTTAGTAATCCAGAAGCCTCCCCCTGGAGTGTACACAACATCTCACCCAAGTTTCATCGCGATCGGACGAATGGTATTTGAACGCATACGGGACCTTGTTGAAACGCTTCCCACGTCGTCACTCATTTGTTGAATCTACTCGTGCGCAACCTCCTGTGAAATGGATTTACTAAGTTAGAAACCTTCAGGTAAGTGTACACAACAACTCATCAAAGTTTCATTTCAATTGATGAATGGTAAACAAACTTATACGGGATTTTGTTGAAACGCTTCGCGCGTCGTCGCTCATTTGTTGAATCTATTCGTGCGCTACCTATTATAAAATGAATTTACTGAGCCAGAAGCCTTTCCTGGAGTGTACACAACATCTCACACAAGTTTCATCGCTATCGGACGAATGGTATTTGAACGCATACGGGACCTTCTTGAAACGCTTCGTGCGTCGTCGCTCATTTCTTTGAATCTAGTCGTGCGCTATCTATTGTAAAATAATTTACTAAGCCAAACATCTTCCCTGGAGTACACTCAACATCTCACCCAAGTTTCATCGCAATGGGATGAACGGTATATGAACGCATACGTGACTTTGAAACGCTCCAACGTGCAGAGACAAACAGTAGAATTCGACATCACTGCCAACTTTGGTATAAAACACAACTTTCCGCCACGGGCGGAGTGTATGTTATGGCGGTAGTTGCACAGGTTGCGACCAGGTGGCTCTAACGTGCAGAGACAAACCGTCCAAAGACATCAGCTTTCATGAAGGCCAAGGATAGTGGTTTCCATGACGACTGTTGTTGACTGTATATTGTGGTTCTAAAATTGTGTGAAAATTGTGGTTATAAAATTGTGTTCATTCCACCTACCGGGTCAGATTGTGAATCTAAACCATACATGGACCCACCCTAATGTACATACCAAATTTCATCAAAGTCGGTCCAGTCGTTTAGTAGGAGTTCAGTGACATACACACGTGTCGAAGAATTATATATATAAAGATAGATTCTGAAATCATTTTTCTCATCCCTTGGCGTAAAGTTCCTTCAGACAAAAGTTTTAGGTAATTATTAGGGAAATATTGTCCATTTTGTACGGTTTTGATATTGTGCTTATTAAGAGAGATATGATTGATGTTTCCCGAAAAAAAGCTCTTTTTTCCACCCCTTTGGTCAATGGTAGGTGCTATCAAATACTTTTTAAACATACATTTTTGGCACTTATCCTATACATAGTATGAACTTTAAATGGATTTGATATTTCACGTATTAAGAGAGTAATAGCGATATTTCACCTTAAATAAAATGCACCCCATTTTTACCCCCTTCGACCGATTTTGTCCATTAACGAACTCGAACTAGAATGTAAAGGGTTACACATAATGTAAAAAAAATCAAAGTGATTTGTACTTAATTACGGCAGTTATCGTGTCCACAAGAAACTGATATATATATATATATTCATACATAAATACATAAATTATATATAAACTTTTGAACTGATGGTGGTTTTGGAATCTAAGGGATGTGAAACGCGAAGATATGTCGAAATTTTCCGGAAGTCGAAACATGGTACCCATTGCAATAGTTGGCTTTCTAATGAAATCTACCTAACAGATAACACACTAATACAGTCATCAGAATTAACACCGGTTATCAAACAGATTCTACACACACCTAAAGTACACGGGGCTACATGACCGTGTTGTTGCAGCCCCTAAACTGAGGAACCATCCAACCATCTATCTTACCTTCATATTTTATCATGATGTGCTGGTGTAAATCATAACCCGTGTCATCTATGCCAAATTGTCTCAAGGTAAAGGAAGTAAATACAAATTGGACAACAGTAGTATTACTTGCCTGGATACATTTCATATTTATCTAGGTAAGGGTACACTCTATCGTAAATATTATATGCGGAATAATTCATAATTTAGTTCTAAGTAACATTTGATCTAAATATTTTCTAAATAATTGAGAATTGATTTATTCATGCCAACACATATAAGAAAAGAGGCAATATTGATTAAGGGTTCCTCTTAACCCCTACATGATTTATAAATATAAAAGTAATTTGTGGCCTAATTTTATAGTAGGAATACCTTATACTTAGGAATTTTCACGCTATTCAATCCAGTAGTATTGATGACAACCTATAACAAATGACAAACGGATACGCTTCTTAAAGTTCTACGTTTTATATAGACGAATAGAATAGCAGGTAAAATGGAGAGGTTATATTTCGACATTATACACCTCACCCGGGATAAATAAATAGATTTACAGGCAGTCAGTTAGTTATTTATTGTTGTTTAAAGGGCGGAACTACGAGGTCATCTGCCCCAGATGTACAGGCACAGAGCTTACTTTTAAATAGAGAGAGAGATAATCATGAGAATGCTTGCACCTGCTAGTCCTAACACATCTTGGCTGAGAAACTTGAAGGCCTGGTTTGGTGAAACTACAACGTCCCACACTGTAATCTCTAAAATTACAGTAAGATCGCTATGATAATCATTGTTCACCAACCCACACTAGCAGACGCCACACTAAGCCAGAGGAGACGCGATCAGTCCAACATCACTTCTAAGTAGGGCTATTCAAATGCGATATCTTCGAGCCGTTAGGAATATTCATGAACACCGATGTTTCAACACCCCCAGAAATATAACGAGAATATTAGCATGGACACTCAATCTGATGGTGAACGTTATATCAAATATATGGTCTTTTCAAGGAGAACTATGAAATTAAATGTAAGGTTTCGTTTCGTTATCGTAAAGCCAGAGACGGCTTTATTGCACACAACATGTGACTATGGGTACACAGTAATATGTGTTAGGAAAAGCATTTCCTTTAAAGAAACCACGGATGTGGCCTTTCCCAAATATTCGATTCATTTGAACTTTTCATGTGTGCCCCACCATGTTATTCAATACGTGCTGTGCTCGGTCGTGTGGTCGCCGGATAAAATGTATCGGCTGCCTTGATTTATTACCCGACATTGATTTTTATTGAACTTAACATCAGCATTTGCGTTATGTCGGGGTAATTAGTACATAACTAATCAGAGTAACGTGAATAATTAATATGTCATTATAGAGAGCTTTTGTATTTCAGTTTGGTTAACGGAGAATGATAAAAATGTCACTCGTTCGACACCGGGATAAAATATTAGAGCACATCAAATTTGATACGTGCTCTCCTTTTCCATACAGCACGTTAGTTCACGATGACCGAGATTTAGGTCTCTTCAAATGCAAAGCTTTGGTACCTGTCGTTCAAATATCAGTTGAGGAGATTCATCTCAAAATCTTGTTTTTACTCATTGTTACGATCAAAGTAGACACTCTCGAAAGCCGTTCATTCTCTTTAGGGTCCTAGTGAATGATGCATTCAAGGACTATTACTACTAGTGTCAAGAACGATTCGAGATAAATGCCTTTGACCCTCGAATATTGTCTCGAAACATGGAACTCAATGGGCAACCCGTGAGATAGGAATGTAAAGAAAAGACGGTTGACCCAAAGACACTCGGGAATGAGAAAACTTATCCACCTTGGATTTGCATCAGGTCACCTAATCCAGAACTACCGCCGATGAGCTCCTAAGGATGCTCGTCTTGTCGCTTTCATTTATTTCAGCCGGTCACTATTCTTTAATTCAAAGCCGATACCTAGGGTGACTTTAGGTTCCCAACTCAATTGGCACTTGTCTTTACTTTGCTGGAACCCTTTTTGTTGAGGTATTCTTCTTCCTTATAGGTGTGGTTCATTGAAAACACCAATGGTTTTCCCTTTGCCGTCGTCAGATCCGACTAGGAGGAGATGGATCTACCATATACCCTAGGGGGCATTAGGTGGTGTACATTTTCAGGTGCTCATGGCTGGTGAGCGTGACTATGAGCGATTCCAGAGCTCGGTCCAGTGTGGAGCGGTCCCTTTTCTTCATACATTCCTTGCCCTTACTTTTTTTTACGTCCCACGCTTCTCATTCTTCGCGGTTTGAGAGTTTTTAGGTTATTTCTTCTTTATTTTACTCCTCTTTATTTATTCTTTTGTTGTGTCTTCTGTCGGTAATATCATTTGCAAATGAATATAAAGCATGTAATGTTTCAACCTAATGAACATTGTATGATAGGTAAGATAAAACACAATTAATAGGGCATATTTGGCCACAAAACATAGCCATTGCCAGCCAAAATATACATTGGTTGAAGGTTGAAAACAATAACATTCCAAAAATGACAAACGCGTGATAAATACATACACTTTTGCGTCCTTGTAACGTACACATTAAACCTATTCATCGTCATCAAGACGCAAAGTAATCGTGTTTAAAATCGTGTGGATTATAACGTTTTTGCTAACGAAGACGTGTTTGTAGGAACATGTCCCATTAGCGATCATTATTGACCATTAACCACCTTTCATCTTGCTTAATACACGTTTCTTCGTATAATGTGTGTGTTTAAGTTAGAAGTTATCATTTTAATTGTCAGTCTTATCATTGACCGATAACCTAGATGTTAGGTCATTAAAACCACAACTCTAATATTATCATCATCATGACTTTCCACTGATGATGTTGTCAACTGGCTGACTGCACTGGACAATGTAATTTATATGCCTAAGCTGTTGCCTAAAATCTACTTTTTAAATATTCTACTTATGTTAACCTTCTTCTTGTCTGTTTATTTTCAATTCTTTGCCGCAATGCTTCCTCATTTTGCCATACGGAATAAATAAATCGTCATCATAAGCGCCAACAAAATCCTCATCATCATCACTACTGGAATAGGGAACCAATTAAATCCCATTACACCTATGGCTATCAATGGGATACGAACCCATTTGTCTCCTGGTCTGTGAATGCTTGGTTCCGCTGACCAGATTTTCAACCCATTGAGCTATCATATCCTGTTTCGAAGGAAGTATGCGGTCATTGCGTGTTCCGATGAAAGGAAAAGAACAGCTGACTTTCATATTTCATGAAGTAACGACAAAGAATGTTTTCTGAAATTGAGTTCAGTAAGGGCGAGAGAGCAGAAGGCTAGGGCTTTAAGCGACTCGCAGTTTCCACTCGATAAATTCCCCCATCGCGTCACATATCTTGAGACTCCGCCGAGAGGGGATACAATGATAAGGCAAACGGAGACATCATTGCTTTATAGAACTAGTTAGAGGACAATTCAAGTAAGATTGCCTCGATAGGGATACCAGGACTGTAAGCGGTATAGTGGCTTTTAAAGTAGGAACACGGATGCCGGAAAATCGTCGTGATGAGTACTGTTATATCTACAGTAGGTTACGGACCCAAGCACCAACTCTTCCTCAAATTCAATAGAATACATGATTGCCAAAACTACTTCCAACAACATAAATGCTGTTGAGTATGACCAATGGCATAACCACGAGGAGTGATCAGGGGTATCAATTCTCCCCCCAGAGCCAAAGAATGAAAAATGAAACTTCATGAAGTTTTAATATCGAATAAAACATCCTTGGATTGATGACATGTGATTGGATTGGGTTTGAAAACATTTCTATTCACTCGTGTAACATTTTTAGTGTTTATTTATTTATCGTATGGCTTATACACAGTAAAATACAGGGTCTTTCACTCAAAGTGGGGCGGGAAGCGCGGCGCGCGCGTCGAGTGTCGGACGAGCACGTGGCAACTCCCTGAGCTTGGGGTCGAGAGAGCGCCCGTACGAATCACATGTAAATAACAATCACACATAATAACACATAGTCGAAGTAAAATAATTACTCACCTTGCCACAGAAGATGTTGAAAATGTCCTCCACCTGCATCTACACATTTCTGGCACCGTCTAAGGAAATTCTCATTCACACACTTTATTTCATTTACCGAGATAGCCTCAATTTCTCCATGATATTTTGTGCAAATATATACGCAAGTTGAGGGATTATTGAAACAATAGCCTTTTACAATTAGCAATAACACGTTATAAGATTTAGAAACACAATAACCATTAAACAATAACCACGTATTCGTCGTAAAAATAACCACTAACACGTATGACCTACACACGTTATAAACTTATAACACTTATAACTTAAAATAGGCTATAAACGAAATAACGAAGTGAACTTTACTCGGCAAATACTGCGTCGCAACTGTCTCAGCATCGCGAAGTTCCGCACTGCTCCGCCTTCTTGCAAAGTTTCCAGCACATGTATCGCCGATATCAGCATTGCATAGTTACGGGAGGGGACTATTTTGAAGGACAGTAGGGTCACTGTCGTGCATTGTTCATCTATGTCGTCCTTTGGGAAGGTGTTCAAAAGCCTCGTCACGTTGCGTTCGGTCTGACCGAAAAGTTCGGATTGTTGGCTAACCTGAAACACCAGTTACTGTCCTTCGAAATAATCCCCGTGGATGGTTATGCACTTCTGAGAATGTATGTACAAGTCCTGGAAACTCTTTAGGGATAGCCTTCAGTCGGGTCGTCACATTACGTTGCATGTCCGAAATGTCCGGAAACCTCTGGCCCTTCAGGGCTTTTCGGTGACCCTCGACCTGGACCCCGCCACTCCATACTTTGACGCTTGACTTCGAGGTCGTACCTCAGACCAGGTCTCGTCGCCAGAGACGATGGTTTTGAGAGCCATTCCATTCCACAGAACATTCGCCCTTCTCACTGCAACCCGCCAAACAGGTGTACATGTTAGGTTACATAAATTCATCCTTCTCACTGCTAACCCCCCGAACAGGTGTGCATGGCAGGTTGCATAAATTCATCCTTCTAAACTCACACTGTGTCAAACAGGTCTTACACGTCGCGTTGTGTGTCGCCAATGTTGCCAGGTCGACCGTTCTTACTTTATTCACCGACCGCAACGTGACGAACTTTATTGTCACAGGTTGTATTATAGGCGGAAATAATTCATAATTAAGTTCTAAATAACACTTGATCTAATAATATTTTCTAAATAATTGAGAATTGAGGTTTTGAAACTCCGAGGGATCGTGTATAAGCGATCATTTATTATGTCTCATTATGTCCCCCACTAAGGACAAATGATCTCACTGTTTTTTCCCTTAAAACTCCAATAACTAACCCCCTCCCCTAACTCCTCTCCCCCTAATGTAATTTTGACTCAGCTCATCCTCTCCAGAAGGAAATCCTTTTTACGCCACTGAGTAAGAAGACTTAAAAATGTGACAGTAGTCGGGATTCGAACCTCAGTATTCAGCTCTCCAAGAAGGTTCGTTTTAAAATCTTAGATGGATGGGTGCTGTTGCGATGGTTTCTGCTATGTCGTGGAGATATCATTGATCTTTGAGAAGATACAAACAGAACCATCATTTGTGTCCCAAGAACTTTATGTGGAATTTTTAGCCTACTTTCGATTTTTGCAAAAAATGAAAGTAGACTTATGAGATCACTACAGGGCGAAAAAAAGTGTGTCTGTCTGTGTGTGTGTATGTGTGTGTGTGAGTCTGTGTGTGTGTGTGCACTCTGAATGTCTGTCCCCCCCTATCAATTCGAACACGGTGAGCGCAAATTGAACGAAATTTGGTACAAAGATAGCACTAGCAAAGGACACCTCAGTGTCATGTTTTATATCGCCGCCATCTTGACGGAAACGTAATGGCGGCCACAAAAATGTTCAAAGCTTAAATCAAATTACGACTAACCTAATCATCCGATCTCTACTAAATTTTGCAACAACATACCTTTATGGGGGCAGCATCCTTTGACCAAACTAATAGGTCATCAGCCAAATATTTTGCGGATGGCGGCCATCTTTGTGTGAAAATCAATTCCCCCTATCAATTCAAACACGGTGAAACCGAATGGAACGAAATTTGGTACAGAGGTAGCACTAGCAAAGGGCATCTCAGTGTCATGTTTTATATCGCCGCCATATTGACAGAAACGTAATAGCGGCCACACAAATGTTCAAAGCTTAAATCAAATTACGACTAACCTAATCATCCGATCTCTACCAAATTTTATGGAGGGAGCATCCTTTGACAAATCTAATAGGTCATTAGCCTATTAGTTTGCGGATGGCGGCCATCTTTGTGTCAAAATCGATTACCCCTATTAATTCGAACACGGTGAAACCGAATGGAATGAAATTTGGTACTGAGGTAGCACTAGCAAAGGGCACCCCAGTGTCATGTTTTATATCGCCACCATCTTGACGGAAACGTAATGGCGGCCACACAAATGTTCAAAGCTTAAATCAAATTACGACTAACCTAATCATCCGATCTCTACCAAATTTTGCTTCAACATACCATTATGGAGGGAGCATCCTTCCAAACTAATAGGTCATTAGCCTAATATTTTGCGGATGGCGGCCATCTTTGTGTGAAAATCGATTCCTCCTATTAATTCGAACACGGTGAAACCGAATGGAACGAAATTTGGTACAGAGGTAGCAATAGAAAAGGCCACCTCAGTGTCATGTTTTATATCACCGCCATCTTGACGGAAACGTAATCGCGGCCACCCAAATATTAAAGGCTAAAATGTAATTACGACCAACCTAATAATCTAGTCTATACCAAATTTTGCAACAACAAATCTTTATGTGGGAAGCATATTCTGACCAAACTGCTAGATCATCAGCCCAATAGTTTGCAGATGGTGGCCAAGTATGTGTGTAAATCGATTCCCCCTATCAATTCAAACACGGTGAAACCGAATTGAACGAAATTTGGTACAGAGGTAGCACTAGCAAAAGGCACCTCAGTGTCATGTTTTATATCGCCGCCATCTTGACGGAAACGGAATGACGGCCACCCAAATGTTAAAAGCTTAAATCAAATTTCGACCATCCTAATAATTTGATCTCTACCGGATTTTGCAACAACATGCCTTTTTGTGGAAAGCATCTTATGACTGACTACAAGGTCATCAGCCCAATAGTTTGCAAATAGCGGCCATGTATGTGTGCAAATCCATTCCCCAGATCAATTCAAACACGGTGAAACCGAATTGAATGATTTTTTTTACAGAGGTAGCACTAGCAAAGGGCACCTCATATTCATGTTTAATATCCCTATAGCACGTTGTATTTCAACAAGCTACTACAACCAACATTCAATTATACTCCTTGAAAAGGACAAAGAGTTATAACAATACCCATGAATTTAGGAGAAAGTAGGCTATATGTTCTTTACTGAACATCTTGTTGAAATATGAAAATGGTTTCAGGTCATGGCTTTCATAAAGTGATCACATCTGTTCCATAGCATGAGTGTTATTTTGAAGGCATGGTAACTTAATTTAGCGTATTTATAGAGAAACAATACCCCTGTCTATCATAAGAGCTTGTCTAAAATATCATAAGCTTAAATTTATTTGCGAAGGAAAGTTGTAAGTTGTAAGCTTTCAGTCCTCTGTCATTTATACACCCTGAATGTATTGAAAATCGAATATCCATCGCTCTGAATTGAACTCACCACTTGATTTTTCGTAAGTAGTGTTGCTTGAATGCTATAACATTTGCCATAGATAAGGAAATGCCATGGCCATTAGAAAGTGCATTGTCCACAAGGGCTGGTATGTGCAGCTGGTTTAGTCTGGTTCCGAATAAAGAAGCACCAAGCCTGATTTAACGGAGAACTTGGCTCTTTTTAAAAGAAAAACCTGAACCCCTTTTTCTTTGAATATTTCAAGGCTAAAAATTATTGAACTGTATAAGAAAGGATTTTGAGGGATGGTAAATATAATAACGTATTATCACCTCCGCTTTTCAATTGTGCACTCGAGAAAGTCCAAAACGGGGTTGTAAATGGAGTCAGATTGGGTTACAGAAATCGAACATGACAGTTCATTGCCTAGCCTTTGAAGACTACCTCGCGAATTTTTCAGATTCCCTTGACTTAGCAGCAGTGCAGATCAACCAACTTGAGACTCATGCAGCAAAAGCAGGCCTTAAGATCTCCTTTGAGAAAACAGTGTGTATCACTAACATTAAACAAGCACCCAAAGAGCTAGACGTGGGTGAGAGACAGATTAAACGAACTAAATCGTTTAAATATCTAGGTGAGTGGAGAGAGTCCAACACCAACGAGAAAGCTGCTTTTGAATCACGCATCAGAAAAATGGAAATCGCATAACATCTAACAAAGGGTGCTTACAACAAGAAATCGATATCCCTAAATGCCAAATCACACAGGCATCCGCCCGGAGGCATTATATGCTGCGGAATGCCTTGCAATGTATAGGAAAGGACTTATGGAGAAACTGGAAGAAATAGAAAGAAAGATACTTAAGAAAAATCTTGGTCCCAGTAAAGGAAAATGGTGAATACAGGAACGGCACAACCACGAGCTCTACGCACGTGTGGAAAAAATAACTGATATGATGAGGAAAAGAAGAATTTCATTTTATGGCCACATGACACGAATGAGCTCTGTGAGATTGACAAACAGGATCTTTACCCACTTTCTAGGGAAGAAAACTAAGGGAGCTTAGTTCATGGAGGTAGGCAGAGATTTACAACAAATTGGGATTTCATGTGAGGTTGTGCAGGACCGTGTGACACTTAAGATGAAACTGACAGCTCACCGGGGTTTCCTGGAAAATCCTAAGCTTAAAACAGGCATGAAGTGGACAGAAGAAAGGAAGCAACAACATCAAGAATTCATGCGACAGTACTGGGCGAATATTAAAGCTCGACGCGGAAACCAGTTGAAATGACGTGGTCCTTTGTTGGCCGAAACGCAAGAATAATAATAATATTAATGTTACTGTCATTACGTCCCTTTTTACTACTGTGGATTTTAGAGACGCCGGGGTGACAGAATTTTGCCCTTAGGGGTATCTTTAATGTACCAGTTAATCGACCGACACGGCTCCCTCGCATTTAAACACACTCAAATGCCAGCTGACTGCGCCAGGATTATAATACTATTCTTGCCAAATGGTCCAAACATGACGCAAATGAAAACATGACCTAAGTCAATGGAATCACGTAAAAGTGATACACTATAGTATAGAAGATACACAAATAGAACCGCTGACTCCAAGAATGATTCAAACAACACTTGGCGAACTGTAGAGGAGCGAATGCAAAAATACATGCATTGCCTTGTTGACTAAGTGACCATCAGTAGAAGATAGCATAGATAAACTATAGTCCGTAAACCCGCCAGAGTGTTGTAGATGAGATCATAAGGAACGTCTCTATCACTGAGTAAATTACTCTCCATCGATTTATCTGTTGGAACTTATTTGTTTCAAATTCAACGTTAACGTTGGGTAGGTCCATTAGAGCTAAAGTTTTATTCTCGGCTCAGTTATAAAAAATCGGATTTTTTGGAAAATGTTGCATTACGTCTCGTGTAATAACAGTTTCGGATACGTGGTAGTAAAATTCACATGTTCCCTGGATCGATAATACTCTGGAGAAATTACCGGATAAACGTCATCAAATTAGATATAAAAGAACTAACTGGACAAACAAGCTCATTTTTAAACCGATGCTCACTGACGTCAAGAGGATTGAAATAATAGCTTCGATTCTTTATTCAGAACACGAACAAAGAGGTCACTGTTATGTAACACAGACGTTCTTAGAAACACGAATTGCGCAAATTGGACACCGTGACCTGGAAAATTCCTATTCACCACTCCGTTTTAAACTGGGAAAGAATGGGATACATTATAATTCCATTTTATTACACGAAAGGAAGGCTTAAAAAGAAGAAAGCCTAGACCGTCAATGCCACACTTCACTTTTCACTAATACCCGCAAAAACGAAGAACGCTGCCAGCATTTGGTAGGAGCCAGCTCTCCCTCCATGATGGCCAAGGTTTCATTCCCGGCTCACTTATAAACAAGTAGTTCCGTGAAGAACTATACAGCCTATTTTCATATATCCTACTTATATTAACTGCCACTATCAACATACAAAATTTCAGTATGATTGCTGTAATAGATTCGTAGATATTGAGAACCGTCTAAATATTTCGGATGGTCGGCATGTTGGATTTTATATATGTAGGTCCTAGAGTTATGTACTGTTACATGAAGATTATTGTGTACGTGTAGCATTCAAACTTCAATCGCATGATTAGGACACAAGAAGTAACAAGGAGAATTTAAAATTTCGCACAGCTGCCATCTTGTGGTTATGAAAACAATTGAAATAAATTAGGTGTCAGTGGATTAACATTCGTAAAAGGATTTACTGTACCAAGTTTCACTGCACTCGGATGGTTAAATTGCGAGAAACGTCCATGTGAATATTTATACTTCGCGTCGCCGCCATGTTGGATTTGTGATCACCAGGTTATTTAAAGTCCTATAGGTGAACATAAGTTCATGGCCCCTATGAACATAAGAAAATCAGTTTGATTGCTATAATAGATTCGTAGATATTCAGAGTCGTCTGAATATTTCGGATGGTCGCCATGTTCGATTGTTAAATGTATAGGCCATAGAATCATGCACCATTGAAGGAAAATTATTGCGTAGGTTCATTATTCAAACTTTCACTTCGATCGCTTAATTACGACACAAGAAATAAAAACTTAATTTTAAAATTTGCACAGCCGCCATTTTGAGGTTATGTAAACAATTGAACTAAATTAGATACCAGCGTATTACAATGTGTATAAACATTTCCTGTACCAGATTTCATTGCGTTTGGAACAATAAATCGCGAGAAAGGTCTATTTAAAATTTTCAAATTCGCTTGGCCGCCATGTTCGTTTTGTAATTAACTGGTTTTTGAAAGTCTTATAGGTGAACTTCCAGTAGTGCCCTTTATCTGCGTATAAAATTTCAGGGTGATACAGATAATAGTTTCAGAGATATAGAATGCCGGTGAAATATTTCGCTCATCCGCCATCTTATGGTTATATAAACAATTGAACCAAGTTAGATGTCGGTGCATTACAATGTGTATACACATATACTGTACCAAGTTTTATTGCGGTTGGTTGGTTAAATCGCGAGAAACGTCTATTTAAAAGTCGCGAATTCGCGTGGCCGCCATGTTGGTTTTGTAGTTACCAGTTTTTCAAACGTCACATAGGAAAACTTTTAGTAGTTTCCTTTATCACCGTAATTAATTCCAGGGTTATATCTGTAATAGTTTCGGAGATATTGAATGCTGGTGAAATATTTCGCACAGCCGCCATGTTGGATTGGTGAGACGTAACAAAATTTGAAGGGCACGGTCAAGGTCGCCTGGAATAGTACTATGAACGTACTGAGTTTCATTGAAATCGCTCCAGCCGTTTAAAAGTTGTTAGGGGGGCACACACACACCTCACACACACACACACGCACACACACACGGACAAAAGGTGATCTCATAAGCCTATTTTTTTTCAAAATTGAAAATAGGCTAAAAATACGGGGTTTATGGGTCGGAAAACTATGCATTATCTGTCGTGTGAAACACTGAGGTGGAATATGAATCCAAATTCCTTTTTCTGTTTAGCCAACTCAGAGACGGATTTCCGCGATTCCCTACTGAATATTCTGGAAAATACTATCGAGGTACCTGCCATAACCTATAGATGACGTCATGGCAGCCTCCTTCCCAAAGCACCGAGGCACTGATAGGATCGGAATGGGTGGTTGAGAGGAAACTTGAAAAGGGGGAGACAAGCCCGAATATTTCATTTAGATACTCCATGGCGTTTTTAGTACATTGTGTGTGATTTTATCCTTACTTTTCTTCTAGATAAAAGAGCTTGTTGTTTGATTTATAGAAACCATCACATGTGTCCTGTAATTTTTACCACCAAAGTTTCGTCTTAGTCATTTCAGACATTCTCACGTCAGACAGATGCTGCCTTACGTATTCCGGAGAAGATATTAATTCACCTAGGTCCTCATCCCTGCTAATGTAGAGTAGGGAAAGGACGGGACATACCTAATCGTACAAGTGTTCCAGTGAAAGATGAAAAGGTGAAAGGAGTATGATATCGCGTCCCTTTTAATCAACATATACTAGGTAGTGCATAGTACTTTTAATAATAATATAACTGTAGCAGCATTGTGGTACCGGTCCACCACACAGAGCCGACCGTGGTAACACTAGAATGTAGGTCAGGATTTAGCCGCACATCTGTTACCGTTCCAGCTTTCGGTGTTACTGGAGAAGTACGAATGGCTCAACATCCATTAATAACTTGCCAAATGAAATAGCGAAGGTTATTAAAACTGAAGAGTTGTAATTCTTTACTGTCCATAACTGAACTGTAAATTAAACTGGTTTTTATTTTCAAATCACTGTAAGCGTATCACTAAAGTGCTCCTAGTGTATTATATTTAACAATTTACAACACCCGAATGAGTGATGTATCGGACAGTGGTACTGCCAGTTGCGCTGTATGGAGTTTTGAATGTCGACCATCTGACAAAATTTCAGAACGTCACCTACACGCCATGGAAATGAGAATGCTCCGTTGGACAATGAGCATCTCCCTTATTGACCATGTCAGAAACGACACAATTCGGGAGAAAATGGGTGCTGCCCCAATTGTGGACAAAATGAGAGAGAAACGGCTTCGATGGTATGGCCATGCCCTGCGTGCAGCGCCTGATACTGTTACCAAATCTGTCCTTCATTTTGAGGTTGAAGGCCTCTACGCCCCAGCGGACGACCGGGGCAGCGTTGGCAAGACACAATAAATAGTGACTTAAAAATTACCGGCCTAAATCCAGCTGACGCACGAAACCGGACAAAATGGAGGTCAATGACCAATAAAGCGGACCCTGCACCAGCGGGACAACGCTAGGAAGAAAAACAATAATAATAATAATAAGAACAAGAATGATTTTTGTAAACAACAACAGCAAGTCTTGATGTTTGTTTTACCTTTTCGATATGATGCCATTTCATGCCTTTTGCATTGCACAGCTCACGCTGTCACTTGACAGCGAAACTAGTCATGGAGCTCAACAAACCTGTATAAACAGAAGTATGATGTGGTGTATCGAATTTCCTTTCCTTGTACGGTATTCAGACCCACTATTCTGCAGGAGAGTGAAAACGGGAAGAAGAGACGGGAAAGTGGTAGGAATTATCCGTGGTAGTGATCAACGAAGAGAGGTGGGTACTCATAATGAATAAATATAAAAGAAAGGTAACGATTGAACACGTTGGGTGAGTAAGTGCGTATAATATGACTTGTTGGTAAGGTCATCTTATATGAATGGATTTAGGAAGATTTCATAGTAAGTTGAATATAACGCGCAGTTGCCATTTTGAATGCAGAAACGTATACAAACTTCCAGGATGGCAAATCGATATTGGAACATACATTATCAACTTCATATAGTACATGCAAATTAGGTAGGGTTGAGTCAAGTTACTCCGTGATATCAAGTAACACCGTGATAAAGCGTATTTTCTCTATCACTACGTAGGTTCAATTCCGAAAGTTCTAAGTTTTCACCAACATATGGCAGTAGAAACCAAGAATCCAGGAAACCCTTGCGTTCTATCTTTGACCAACTCATTGAGGTTTAAAAGATAATATTAACAGACAGTTGACATTTCAAAAAGTGATTCACTTCCAGTGAAATCTGTGGTGAAGGTTTTAATTTCTTATAAACAGCTGTTTCATTGTATAAGTTTCATTTTAACACCAGTCAGAGGTAAGATGCAGACCATTCGCATACTAAACTTACATGCATGTAAGCTCACACAAGGTGTGTGAGCTTAGCAATAAGTACGATTTTCTTAGGTTGGAGGCTCAAATGGCGCCAAAACGGAATATAGAAGCTCGCTCCTACACAGTTGAAACACTTAAAGAAGCATTGAGGTCGATGGAGGAAGAAGGATGGTCAGTATAAAAGGCCAATAGACGTTTTAATAACCCGTGGAGTACATTAAGGATTACTGCACAAAATATTCAGCCTATCCAGGACGTGCAACCCTTGTAAAAAATTGGAAAGCCATTCGTTGTGTCACCTGAATTTGAAGTGAAGATAGTGTGTCAAGATAGACACAATCGATCGGTCTTGGCCTACTTCCAGACCCCAGAACAATAACGATGATGGTTGTGGTGCGTGAGGTGGCTCCTCTGGCGGATGACACCAAGAGGAAGAATGGAGCCTAATGGATTGATTATCAGTTTTGTAATGTCTGGTATCTACAATATGATGTCTATTTTATGTGTGATAGGTGTGAGGAATCTGATAGTGACTAAGAAGACTTAAAATATGATTAATGGAATTTTTTATAGAATGTTTTTTTTAGCCTATTTTCAATTTTGAAAAAAAAAATAGGCTTATGATATCACCTTTTGTCCGTGTGTGTGTGCGAGTGTGTGTGTGTGTGAGGTGTGTGTGTCCCTAAAAACTTCTAAACGACTGGAGCGATTTCAATGAAACTCGGTAAGTTCATAGCACTATTCCGGACAACCCTGACCGTGCCCTTCAAATTTTGTTACGTCTCACCAATCCAACATGGCGGCTGTGCGAACTACTTCACCAGCATTCAATATCTCCAAAACTATTCCCGATACCACCCTGGAATTTTTTACGGAGATAAAGGGAACTACTAGAAGTTCACCTATATGACTTTTGAAAAACTGGTAACTACAAAACCAACATGGCGGCCACGCGAATTTGCGACTTTTAAATAGACGTTTCTCACATTTTAACCAACCAAAAGCAATAAAACTTGGTACAGTATATGTTAATACACATTGTAATGCACCGACATCTAACTTCGTTCAATTGTTTACATAACCACAAGATGGCGCATGTGCGAAATATTTCACCGGCATTCTATATCTCTGAAACTATTAGCGGTATCACCCTGAAATTTTGTACGGAGATAAAGGACACTACTGGAAGATCATCTATAAGACTTTCAAAAACCGGTTAACTACAAAACGATCATGGCGGCCAAGCGAATTGGAAAAAATTAATAGACCTTTCTAGAAGCCTCCGTGGCTTAGGCGGCAGCACGCCGGCCTCTCACCGCTGGGTCCGTGGTTCAAATCCCGGTCACTCCATGTGAGATCTGTGCTGGACAAAACGGAGACAGACAGGTTTTTCTCCGGGTACTCCGGTTTTCCCTGTCGAAATTTCATTCCAGCAACTCTCTCCACTATCATTTCATTTCATCTGTCATTCATTTAATCATTGCCCCAGAGAAGTCCGTCAGGCCTCGGCAGCCGGCACAGTTCATATCCTTGCCGCTAGATGGGGGCTTTATTCATTCCATTCCTGACCCGGTCGGAGACTGGAAGCAGGCTGTGGATTTTCATTTTTCAATAGACCTTTCTAGCGATTTAATGTTCCAAACGCAATGAAATCTGGTACAGGAAATGTTTATACACATTGTTGTGAACTGGTATCTAATTTAGTTCAATTGTTTACATAACCTCAATATGGCGGATGTGCGAATTTTAAAATTAAGTTTTTATTTCTTGTGTCGTAATCATGCGATCGAAGTGAAAGTTTGAATAATGAACCTACGCAAAAATTTTCCTTTAATGGTACATGACTCTATGGCCTGTATATTTAACAATCCAACATGGCGACCATCTGAAATATTTGATGGCTCTGAATATCTACGAATCTATTATAGCGATCAAACTGAATTTTTTATGTTCATAGGGGCTATAAACATAGTAGAGTACACCTATAGGAGTTTAAATAACCTGGTGATCACAAATCCAACATGGCGGCGACGCGAAGTATAAATATTCACATGGACGTTTCTCGCAATTTAACCATTCGAGTGCAGTGACACTTGGTACAGTAAATCCTGATACGAATGTTAATCCACTGGCATCTAATTTATTTCAATTGTTTCCAAGAACTCAAGATGGCAGCTGTGCGAAATTTTAAAATCTCCTTGTTACTTCTTGTGTCCTAATCATGCGATTGAAGTTTGAATGCTGCACGTACACAATAATCTTCATGTAACAGTACATAACTCTAGGACCTGCATATATAAAATCCAACATGGCTACCATCCGAAATATTTAGTCGGTTCTCAATATCTACGAATCTATTACAGCAATCAAACTGGAATTTTGTATGTTAATAGTGGCAGTTAACATAAGTAGGATATATGAAAATAGGCTGTATAGTTCTTCACGGAACTACTTGTTTTCTATTAAAAAACTGTGTAGTGAAATGTTTCAATATGGCCACTATGAAGTAATAGAAACTTATAGTCTACATACGATTTGACCACTTTTATTACACTAAACATCAGTTTGCACGATTAAAAAGTAGACTGAATGGTGAACACCATGCTATCACGGAGTAACTTGAACACTATCACTGAGTAACTTGAATATCACGGCGTTACCTACTTCTACTACCGGATTTGGTGGATAATACCTTGAAATAACCTACGAACATTTGGAAGATACAGTATGTGCCAGAAATGTTCCGTAGGTTATTCCTCTTTAACATGAAATCAATCGAAATAACTGAAATCTAAAATTTCAGAAATAGTAACAAAAACAAGATGTTCAGTAAAGAACATATAGCCTACTCTCTCCTAAATGCATGGGTATTGTTATAACTCTTTGTCCTTTTCAAGGAGTATAATTGAATGTTGGTTGAAATACAACGTGCGATAGGGATATTAAACATGAATATGAGGTGCCCTTTGCTAGTGCTACCTCTGTAAAAAAAACCATTCAATTCGGTTTCACCGTGTTTGAATTGATCTGGGGAATGGATTTGCACACATACATGGCCGGTATTTGCAAACTATTTGGCTGATGACCTTGTAGTCAGTCATAAGATGCTTTCCACACGAAGGCATGTTGTTGCAAAATCCGGTAAAGATCAAATTATTAGGATGGTCGAAATTTGATTTAAGCTTTTAACATTTGGGTGGCCGCCATTCCGTTTCCGTCAAGATGGCGGCAATATAAAACATGACACTGAGGTGCCTTTTGCTAGTTCTACCTCTGTACCAAATTTCGTTAGTTTCGGTTTCACCGTGTTTGAATTGATAGGGGGAATCCATTTGCACACATACTTGGCCACCATCTGCAAACTATTGGGCTGATGATCTAGCAGTTTGGTCAGAATATGCTTCCCACATAAAGATTTGTTGTTGCAAAATTTGGTAGGGACTAGATTATTAGGTTAATCGTAATTTGATTCAAGCTTTGAATATTTGTGTGGCCGCCATTACGTTTCCGTCAAGATGGCGGTGATATAAAACATGACACTGAGGTGCCCTTTGCTAGTGCTACCTCTGTACCAAATGTCATTCCATTCGGTTTCACGGTGTTCGAATTAATAGGGGTAATCGATTTTCACACAAAGATGGCCGCCATCCGCACACTATTAGGCTAATGACCTATTAGATTTGTCAAAGGATGCTCTCTTCATACAGGTATGTTGTTGCAAAATTTGGTAGAGATCGGATGATTAGGTTAGTCGTAATTTGATTTAAGCTTTGAACATTTGGGTGGTCGCCATTACGTTTCCGTCAAGATGGCGGCGATATAAAACATGACACTGGGGTGCCCTTTGCTAGTGCTACCTCTGTACCAAATTTCATTCCATTCTGTTTCACCGTGTTCGAATTAATAGGGGTAATCGATTTTGACACAAAGATGGCCGCCATCCGCAAACTATTAGGCTAATGACCTATTAGATTTGTCAAAGGATGCTCCCTTCATAAAGGTATGTTGTTGCAAAATTCGGTAGAGATCGGATGAGTAGGTTAGTCGTAATTTGATTTAAGCTTTGAACATTTGTGTGGCCGCCATTACGTTTCCGTCAAGATGGCGGCGATATAAAACATGCCACTGGGGTGCCCTTTGCTAGTGCTACCTCTGTACCAAATTTCGTTCCATTTGGTTTCACCGTGTTCGAATTAATAGGGGCAATCGATTTTCACACAAAGATGGCCGCCATCCGCAAACTATTAGGCTAATGACCTATTAGATTTGTCAAAGGATGCTTCCTTCATAAAGGTATGTTGTTGCAAAATTCGGTAGAGATCGGATGATTAGGTTAGTCGTAATTTGATTTAAGCTTTGAACATTTGTGTGGCCGCCATTACGTTTCCGTCAAGATGGCGGCGATATAAAACATGACTCTGGGGTGCCCTTTGCAAGTACTACCTCTGTACCAAATTTCGTTCCATTCGGTTTCACCGTGTTCGAATTAATAGGGGCAATCGATTTTCACACAAAGATGGCCGCCATCCGCAAACTATTAGGCTGATGACCTATTAGTTTGAACAAAGGATGCTGCCCCCATAAAGGTATGTTGTTGAAAAATTTGGTAGAGATCGGATGATTAGGTTAGTCGTGATTTGATTTAAGCTTTGCACATTTGTGTGGCCGCCATTACGTTTCCGTCAAGATGGCGGCGATATAAAACATGACACTGAGGTGTCCTTCGCTAGTGCTACCTTTGTACCAAATTTCGTTCAATTTGCGCTCACCGTGTTCGAATTGATAGGGGGGGACAGACATTCAGGGTACACACACTCACACACCCACACACACACACAGACTCACACACACACACATACACACACACAGACAGACACACTTTTTTTTCGCCCTGTAGTGATCTCATAAGTCTACTTTCATTTTTTGCAAAAATCGAAAGTAGGCTAATAGCTTAGTATCAAGGAGTTACTTAACTTTACCCTACTGCCACCATATTGAAATGAACCGAGAACGTTGTGATATTGGTGTCTGACTTCCTTTAATAGACGGTATGTGATACAAGAATTTAGTAGGGATCTAACGATTGGTTCAGCCGGTAGCTGATTTATGCAATGAACATTCCGGTGAACACTATTTCGTTTTAGCTAAAATTGGGGCAATATTAAAACATATGTTTAGGTACACCTTTGCAGCAAGTTTCATTTAATTTGGATCTGACGTTTAGGAATTGATAACGGGGACATACACACACCAGACACACACACTGACCCAGAGTGATGTCATGAAATTATTTCTATTTTTATAAAAAATAGCCTAAAAATGAAAAAAAAAAAAAGGAATCGCCAATGAATGAAGCAAAGGTCCCAGGGTCGGGATCTTCAGTACCTGGTCCAAGCGAAAAAAAATCCTCTCCGCACGCCGGAAGGTGGAGGTAGATTTCACCGGGAAAACTTGGGGATAGGCGAAAATAGGTAGAATATGCAGGTTTTCGTAGAAGGATCAGACCTCATTTATTGCGAGAAAGTATTTTATAATTGGAGCTTAATTAACTTTGTTTTTCGTCTTTTTATGCATATTTTAAACATTTTATTGTCTTATGGGGACGGTAACCTTCTCGTCATTTGGGGTCAATTTTTATACTTGCCTTATGCAAGGTTTCGACAGTGATGTGTAACTATCTAACGGTCTGTTACTTCTTCAAGCAAAATTTTAACTCCCGCAGAGATTTTGGTTGGTTCCTCAGTTCATGGGCTGCGACAACGCGGTCATGTAACCCCGTGTACTTTGGGTGTGTGTAGAATCTGTTTGATAAATGGTGTTAATTGTAATGGCTGTATTAGTCTGTAATTCAGGAAAGGACTGCAGACCGTCAATTTCAAGAAGAAGTTCCTAATTTTGCTACCAATTATTACCGTCAACGACACCTAGCTTGAACTTGGCTACTAGATGCCACCGCAACCAGCTACTCGCAACGAAAGTTGGAAATTCCCCTCCGAAGGAAAGCATACTGAGGGATTTTTAGTGCTCTTAGAAAATCCGACGACTTCGGCCGGCTTTGAACCCGCGACCTTGGGCATAGAAGTTCAGCATGCTACCAGTTACGTCACCGAAGCCGCTTCCCACAGAGTCAGATAGAAAACTGAATGTAATCTCGTGCAATGGCGTTGTCATGGCAACGTCTGATGGCACATCCCTCATCAATTTTGTAGTGTTGTCATGGCAACCTCTGAAGGCTCTTGGTAACTTCTTCTAATTCCGAAATCATTTTGCTCATCCCTTGGCGTAATGGTGGGTCATATCAAAAAATATTTCAGACAAAAGTTTTAGGTAATTATTAGGGGAATATTGTCCATTTTGTACGGTTTTGATATTGTGCCTATTAAGAGAGATATGATTGATGTTTTCCGAAAAACCCACTTTTTCCCACCCCTATGGGCAATGGTTGGTGCTATCAAAAAACTTTTCAAACATAAATTTTTGGATTGGATACTTCACATATTAAGAGAGTTATAGCGATATTTCACTTTTTCGAAAAATGCCCCCCATTTTCACCCCCTTCGACCGATTATGCCCATTAACGAACTCGACCGCTATTTTGTAGGGATACATATTATGTTATACATTCAAAGTGTTTGGAGCATAATTTCGGTAGTTATCGTGTCCCCAAGTAAGTGATATATATATACATAAATTATATATAAACTTTTGAACTGACGGTGGTTTCGAGGTCTAGGGGATGTGAAACGCGAAGATACGTCGAAATTTTCCGGAAGTCGAAACAAGTTACCCATTGCAATAGTTAGCTTTCTAATGAAATTTACCTAAAACAAGATATTCAGTAAAGAACATATAGCCTACTCGTACTTTTTCCTAAATCTTTGGGCATAGTTATAACGCTTTGTCCTTATCAAGCAGTATATTTGAGGCGTCTGGTATCAAAAAACACATCACTTCAACATTTCTTTTCAGGAAACATAAGAAACTGAATGAGTCATTTGTTTACTGACAAATATGCCTCTTTTTTGAAAGTTGTAAGTGATATAGACAAATATTTCCCAAAAGTTTCATAAGTCATGCTTTTTTATTTTCTTTTTTTAAGAATTTTAATATTTGATGTGTCTTATTTTGTTTTAAAACTTACTGACGGATCTTGTTTTGCAACTCAGTAATTGGATGCATCTTATTTTGAAAATAAGGTAATCACTCTTCACAAGTATAAAGTCGATTTAACTCACCTATACGGTGGGTGAGTGGATAGCGTGTCGGTCTACTAACCCCAAGATTGCAGGTTCGCCCCTGACCGTGGTAAGTGATTTTTGAAAGGCGGCAAAAATACGATACGCATGTCATACGATGTTGGCATGTCAAAGGACCCATTTGAATTCAGTAGGCCGAGTTCATAATGGCAAAATTAATCTCGGGAGTTTCCGCCAGCACAAAGTTCCTCATTTCTCTACTAGAAAGCGCTATTGTGTTCAAGGAGATTAGATATCTAACATCTAACCTCCTTGACTTTCATAGTCAAGGAACTACGAAATTCGACATGCAAGCTACCCTCTGGGTGTCAAATAGCAAAGCTTGCACCAGGCACCCGAGGCCATACGATATTATTATTATTATACAATAATGTAAACACACCGGCACTAACAGCGCACGAAACAATTGCACACTGAGAGTGCCCTTTCAACTAATGCGCTGATCGATGCACAATAGACCCTGCCAAGATGTGTCTTGTTTTGATACTCATTCATCTACTTGTGTTAATTTGAAACCAACCGACTACTTCAGCATTTAAAACAGCATGATGTGCCCTGTTTAGAATACCTTTCTCTTCCCACATTTAAAGAGGGCACTTAGGATTTGTTAAACCAGCCATAATCTTAAAATCGCAAAAATAGCGATGATCTTGTTTTGATACCAGTCGACTAATTTGAGTGTAGTTCCACGCCTTAAAACAACAATAACTAACTAACTAATATATTCGTTTTAGTAGATTGTTATACAGCGTAGTGCAATGTACGTTATAGTGTTTTAGATCCCTTATTGGGGGGTAGTTGGATCCAAAACGGAAGTGTTATTGTGTTAATTTATAAGGAAGTGCCTAAAAGGGGGTAGCTTCCCGTAGTCGGGCAAGCTGACCAGTGTAGAATGTTGTTTAATGTTAGGATGCTAGGGGGCGCTCCTATAAAAGACGTAGGTGTATTTCAGGGGATGGAAATTAGTGTACAGGTCAACGTGCTGGTCTTCCAGCTGGCTGGCTGGTTATATAACCGACGTGCACGCGTCAGCTATATAGTGGCACGCTGCCTCTGGTAGTCGGGCCGCTGCGTGAAGTGCAATGGAGCTTGCGCTAGCAACTATTTGGCTACTGTGTGTCACGTCTAATCGTGACGGGAATTAGGAAAGGAGTTAGGGCGTAAAGAGGCGTGTAAACAGTAATACAAGTGTAGTGTACTGACCAAGTATTTATTGGTCAGTAATATGGAATTATGAGTCCCTTTTAGGGGATGTAATAAATGTCACAATGTAAGTGTACAAACTTGTGTGTACAATTTGTGGGTAAAGGTTACAAAGTATAGGACTTCTGAACACTGCTGACTCACCTGATGATAACAGCGATGGCCTCCGGCTGACACACTGTAAGACTGGTAATTGAGAGAGAGACTGCCCTCCTTAAGGCCTCCCTTTATAGTCTTTGGTGCTGCTTCGTCGGCATTCCGATGGCATAGATGCCCCAGTTAATTATGTGTCGCTGTTTGTGGTAGTGATGCAAGTATTGGGCAAGCTTTCCAGACTGGTTAGCTGCCCTTGCGGTGTTAGAGATGTTGTTCTGGACTTACGAGATCTGCCAGTTAGGGGTGGTTTAAATAGATGATGGGGAGGATGGCCTCCAGGGGGTGCAGACCCCTGGGGGACTGTACAAACCTCTTCCCCTATTTAGTTCGCGTCCCCGCGAACGGGAACGGAACTTGAGGTTGGGATGTTGATGTAGTAGATGTAGTTGATGTAGTTGATGTAGTAGTTCTTGGATCTTCCTTGTATCTCCTGTTGGTGTCCTCTTCGTCGTCGTATAGATGTGGTGATGTCGTGTTGATGTGTAGGTGTGAGATCAGCTCGTGTTCAGAGGGGTGGGTTATGGGATATACATATATATATTTGACATTGACACTGACATTGTAAAATAGTGCATGAGAAAAATTGACATTGACATTGACATTGTAAAATTAGTACATGGGAAAAATTGACATTAACATATTGAAAGTTTCAGAAAAAAATACATGGTTCTGCTAATTATGCGGTACATTGTTGTGCAGGGAGGAAAAAACCCAGGGCTGGACGGATGATTGCGTCGTCCGCCCTATCTTAGGGAAAAAGTGCTCCCTGCAATGAGAAAGATAGAAGAAATAGAAAAAATGGGTGTTCCAGGGTATAATTTAAGGGAAATATTTAAAATGTGTTTATTGATTTGGGATAAAACGGAACACCCTTACAAGCGGGGAAGTTAGAAGAAAGAAAATGAAAGAAAAACAAATCATAAACATTGTGCACATGGGATTTTTTTAAAAAAGTATACCGTTTAATGTGTGATTTCTGAGATGTGCATATATTAACATTTAGGAATATCCTTTATCACCTCCGTAGACAATGTGGGGGGCGAAGTATTATTTCTCTATTTATAGTGGAATGATTGCCCGTGGGCGCATTAATGTATGTTAAGGTACCCTTTTACAAATATAACTTACAATTATCTTATATCTAGCTTAAGCGCGCTAATTTCCTATGATTCTAGTTTATGTTACCTCGCGTGCACGCTACTCCTTTGTACGTACGCGCCGTCTCACGGCTAATCCTTCACGGCCACTTCCTGGTATGGTTTAGTGGTCGTACCGCTTGCAATGTATTCCTATTCTGTGAAGCATCCCCTGTGGGTGAATGCTTTCACACTTGACAATGAGAGTCGCCGCCACAAGTCGGTTGCGCCCTCATTGCCGTAATTTGCGCCGCATTTTTGACGCCTTATGTTTCTTGTGTACGTTGATCTGCCAGCGAGCCTGATACCCCACAGGTATCAGCCGTGCTGTGCAGATTTTTAAAGTGTAGCTGTAAAAAATGTGGTGATCATATGAGTGAAGATGATTACAAGTATCAAATATAAATTAGTGCACAAAGGTAGAATATGATAATATGATGGCACTAATAGCATGCTGCTGCTATATGGCAGCGAAATTATAGTCACCAGTGCCATACTCCTGGTGGTGATGCCTGAAAAAATGGAGAGGGTAAGAAAACATGTATATATCGTATATTTTCTATGTTGCTTCCTGTGGCAGTGTGTCCACAGTCTGAAGCTCTTTTTGCCTGAAAAAAAAAATGGCAGGATTAGTGTAATTTGCTGCATGCCCGGGCTTACCCTATACGGTGCCGTAATGTCGTTTCTTATGCTCACGGTGTTCTAGTTAGTTTACTTAACGTATCACCTTAATACCATTCATATTACCCTGCTGTCTTAATCTGTTGTACCTCAAGTATACTTATTTTAATATATTTATAATGTATTATCATGCCTTATAATGTATTATCGGACTTACACTGATGACGGGTTTGTCGGTCATCAGGAGCCGAGCAGCGTTATCTTAACACTACTTATCTTACTTATTAATAAAAAACAAGAAGTTCCGTGAAGAACTATACAGCCTACTTTTCATGCCAATGATTATTCTACAGTATATGAACCTATCTAGAATAATGACGAAATTAAGTTGGTAATATCGAAATATCTAATTAGTTCAAAATATACCTGGTATGATGTAGCCTAATAGAGCACTACAGTTGGCAGCCCTGGTGACTGAATATATTCTTTGTTCCATCTCTTTAGGTACAGAATACAAAATTTTGTTGAAGTCCAATGGACATTACATGCAGTTAGACATTGGATCTATCAGCACGCGTAAAAGCATGTTGCCAACAATACCATACGTGTGCTGGTCAGAAATAATCTGAAATATTATGTTATCTTGTTGTGCCAATTTTGGATGAAATCCATTTGTTAGTATAGTAGTTACATGTATTTTAAAATTGGATATATCAGCAGGCATAGAATCATGTTGGCAGCACTGCCTTGTATTAATTACTCCAAATTAATCTAGAATGTCAGGTACTATACGTGTGCAAAGTATAGAGCTGTTGGCTTGCATACTTTCTGATATATTGATATTAGGGTTAAAAAATATAGACAGCATTTATTAACAGTTGGCAGCCCTGATTGCTGTTAACAATACTTATAGTCATATCTGTTATGGTACACATAGCACATACGAAATTTGGTTGAAATCCAACTGATAGTATAGAAGTTACATGTAATTAAAATTTGGTACTATCAGCAGGCTTATGATCATGTTGGTAGGACTGACGTATATAAGTTACTCCAAATTAATCTAAAATGTCAGAATATACGTGTGCATAGTTTAAAGCTGTTGGCTTGCATACTTTCTGATATATTGGTATTTGGATTTAAAAAAATAGAGAGAGCAATTATTAACAGTTGGCAGCCCTGGTGGCTCGTAAGAATACGCCTAATCATATCTGTTTATGTACAGATATTACATACAAAATTTGGCTGAAATCCAATTGATAGTGTAAAAGTTATATGCATTTAAACATTGTACCTATCAGGAGGCTTAAAATTATTTTGGTAACACTGTCATGCTTGGCCTCCTGGAAATTAAACTGAAATAGTAGTATCTACATGTTTGCCAATTTTGGAATAGCTCCCATGTATACCTTGCAAGATATCCAACATGGAGCTCAAATTTCTAGTGCGTTTTTTCAGCAGTTGGTAGCACTGACATCATTTTCAAATATGGACGTGAGATATTCCGGTGCACATCTTTACTCATACTAAATTTGGTTTTGATTGCTGCAGCCGTTTAGGAGTTGATAGGGGGGGACACACACACAGCCAGACAGACAGAAGGACAGACAGACAGACAGACAGACACACATTTGCCCGATCTCATAAGACTACTTTTTCCTCATTTTTGCAAAATGTGAAAAGTAGGCTAAAAATGGCTGCTATTACTAAGCCGAATGAGTGGCCTTATTCTATTGCCGAAATGTGCTGTGCCATACTTGGCAACAGCGGTTAATGAATTTGCTTAGTCCTAAGTTGCGTACCAAAGTGCAACTGTCTTACTCGCTAAATTTTGACCAGGGCGATCGCCTGAGGCAATTTACTTCCTCAGGGCACCACCCGTACGAATCCTAGAAACACCGGTTGTCTCTAGAATCGCCGGATTCCGCCCCCTTAATTCTAGTTGTCGACGTCTATTCTAGGTCCTACTAACTAGTACAATTATAGTCACAGGCGGCTTACGGTACCACAAAGCAAACCGTTTCGCCTGCTGTATCTTCCTGCTCATTACCGTTGTTTTTCATACGTTGTCGTAGTTGGGTCGCCCACTTTAACCCCTTTGAGTTGCTCGCTGTGCCCCTCATTTAATGCCCTTGGCTGCCCGATGCGTCGCCATTTATGTGGGCATTGGACATTGTCCAATGGCATAGTATTATCTTCGCCTTTATTGGCAACCGTAGTATGCTTTACGCAGTAGTAATAATCTCTTCGCCTTTATTGGCAACCGTAGTATGCTTTACGCAGTAATAACAATCTCTTCGCCTTTATTGGCAACCGTAGTATGCTTTATGCAGTAATAATAATCTCTTCGCCTTTATTGGCAACCGTAGTATTTCACTCCCGCGCCTAGGAGTCTTGCTTCCCGCTGTAGAAGCCTTACTTACTTATATTTAACTAAGAGTCTAGTCCTAGTTTGGTCGTCTCTAGGGTCAACTCCTGGGTCCGGCGTGGAGCTAGCTATTTCTCCCACCATCCCTAGAAAGTCTCCCCTGCAGGTCATGGCTTCGACGACCGTGGCACATAGTGGGTGTAGCATCTCTTCCTCCCAGGAGCAGGCTAGGCATACCTGGGATTCCGAAGCTTGCCCGCGCCAGGCCGTGAGTGCCTCGACCTTACGTGGTTCGTCTGTTTAGTCTAGTCGTTAAGTTAACTAGGGTAGGCTCAACATCGCCTTTGTACTCTCAAAGTGTGGTGCCTTTGGCCTTCGGCTTGTGCCGCTATCACCAATCAGAGTGTTATCAGAGTCCTTTTCATATATGAAATATAGGCGTAACCTGTGTAAATAATTTATTTTGTATAAAATGTAAATTTTTTTTCAAGTGTTGTGGGGTTGTAGAGCTTCTAAGTGCATAGACTACTTTAGGTCTACTGTTGCTATGTCGGCTTTCCAGCAATAATGCTCTGTTAACCTTTATGGAGGTGTTAGTAGGGTCTATGGTGTTAGGTACACTGTTATTAGGATCTGGGGGTAGTTATTCGTAGAGTAGACTGAAAGCATGGTAGGAAGAGGTTGTGCATCTTTGGGCTCCAATAAATGGTGGCCTTGAACCGGTAATGCTGCTAGGATTGCTCTTACAATGAGTGGACTGGGGCAGGTAATTCCCGGGATTGCAAAAATATAAAAATTCCATGCAGGTTTGATAGTAATAACCCTTGGTAAATGGATGGGATACTCCATGCATGTATCTGGATATGAGGCATCCGCACTCATGTAAGGATAGGTGTAGGGTGAGGCGTAATAATAATATATCCCTGTCATGCGGGAGTATTTAATTTAAAAAAATGGTTAATATATGATTGTGGCCTCATCTCTCATTTGGAGATGCGCATTATGCTTAATTGTTGTTTGCCGACCCACCCCGAATACTCAGGTGTTAGCATCGAGATCCAGGGCGTAGGATGCCCTCTTTTTAAACGCATGAAGTCTATCAACCCCGTTGTATACTTTGTAATGTAGTGTAGCTGTTTTCATCGTGTTCATGTGTCTGCGTTGGTCATGTTGGACGTGGGAAGGTCATAGAAGGGGAATGAGGTATTCAAAATGGTAGCCTTTGGGTGGTATGTCGGTAATCCCGCTGGGATTATCCACCTATGCTTCTGTCATTCTCCCTTGGTCCGTGTCTGCTCTCTATCCGCTTCTTGGGATAGTAAAGCGTCGTGACGCTGTGACGTCACGACTTAATCTGGTCTGCCATTTGTAGTGTGAATGTGGCCAGTGGTCGTAGTGCGACTGGCCATGTCCTAATCGCCTGTAATGATTTTTGAGAACTGAAATCGAGAAAGGAAGTTATTAGCGGGGGGGGTCTTGTTTCGTCAGAGCCCCTGTCTGTGTTCGCTCCTGATTAGTGAGCGCGTGTGTGTGTGTGAGTATGTTCCGCTACACCACGCGGACGGTTGGTCTGTTATAGGCTAAGTCCTAATGTGTATCGCGTGTATGGGCAGGAGGTGCCCGTGGCCTGTCAACGTCTTTGAGAACGTGCTCCTATGGGCCCAAGATAAGTTCCGGTCTGTCACGTCTGTCCATTGCTAAATGTCACAATTGTTTTTGCAGTGCTAAAAAAATGTGTGGCATTATGATTGCTTTGCGCTTGTGATTTCACGGTTACTGCCGATATAACAATAGTGCCTGTCGGCAGCAGTGTTGCGATGTGGTGGCCTCTGCAAGTCAGCGGTTTGTATGTGTAATGGTAGGCTCGGACGTTATGTATGTCAGCTGCCGGAACGTGCTTTCTTGCACGTATGTGAGTGTTGTCACTGTTCGGTATTCCTGGCGGACCAATGTAGCAATTTGTCCTATTTAGCTAGTACTGTTGTGTGGCCACTATTCCATAAGACCTTTGTCTTACGAAATTTTCATACCTGTGTCTGGGAAATGTATTTTCTATGTCAGGTGTAATTTGAAATTTTATGCCTAGTTTTTGGCGGGAGGACATGTGGTATTCCCTGTTCATGTACCTGTATGGGCCAATTTTGGTGTGGTTGGAAGCCTGGATAGTTGTTTTCCATGGTGTCCAATTTTTGCTGGGATTCAGACCCGCGATCTCATGTCATTCTCTGTGTTCTATGTCTGCGTTGTGTTTCTGGGATTTAGGTGTCCTCAGTGTGGTTTTTGCTTGTGTCTCTCGTACCAAAAATACCGTTGGTTAGTTAGTTTTTGGCACGAGTGTGGTGTGTGGTTATGAGTTCGGACCCGGCTTGCCGTAAAGACTTGGTATGACGCTATCTGTGCCGTATATATTATGGCACATGTACCGTGTTTTTGAAATGCGCAGATGAGAATACGCATTCCTGTGAAGAGTTTATGTGTTTTTGCATTCTCCCCGTAGTGTAATTTGGGGAGTTGTGGGGTTCTGAACTTGGCGTAAATGAACGTGTATTTCCCAGGTTCGTCTGTAGTGCTCCCAGTCTGTCTGTGCCAGCAAAGGTCGCCCACGATGAGTGCGTTATCGCTGACGCGATAGTCTCTAGTTTCACTCACGTGTGCGTTATCTTGTTACTTGCTTGACAATGCTCCGTGTCTGTATGTTTGTGCCTCTTAGCCTGAGTGCTATCTCTGTAATTGTGAGTGGGGCTTTCCGCCATACAAAAGAACCTCTCACTAACTACATTCGTGTCCCCAAGTTTTGTGTTAACTGTTACGTGGGTCGAATATGTCCCTATCCATTGTACAAAATGTCGTTATACACGAGTGTCTCCGGGCCGCTAGTCGCGTGTTTGGTGACTAGGTGCCGGAGGTGATTTTGTTGTTTTTCATTTATGAGCATCTGTTAGTGGAACTGTCCCAATCTGTTTTAGCTTCCTACTTTCCTATCCTGCAACTGGATAGCTACCCGACCTTATATTCCTGGTATTCAGAAGGTTGCGGGTTTTGAGACCGTCTTTACCCAGAGTAATTGTTTCTGGTGCCATTCTAGGCTGTGTCTCCGGGACAGTTCTGTCGAGTGTTAGGATCGTATCCCGGTGCGGTCAGTGAGGTCCGAAGGCTATTTCTTGGCCTTCTTTCCACGTCTGCCAGTGGGATCATTTCCTTTTCTTTTGGTAGTGTTCCCGCCTGTACGTGTAGGTGTGGGAGCTTTGCGTGTATGATATGCCTTCATACGGCGGGCGTGAATAGTGTCTTTAATGAGTTTTCTCCCGTGGCGCACGCTGACTATATAATTTAGGTCAGATACCTTCCTGCAGACTTTGAAGGGACCTGACCAGCGTGGCAGGAGGAACTCGGACACGTTTTTCTTACGGGCAGAATTGGAAACCATAACCAATTGCCCGGGTGTGTATTCCACGGTCTTCCTATTCCGATCGTACCTCTCTTTTTGTTTCTTCTGCGCCGCGGCTATGTTCTTTATAGCGTTCATTCGCGCTATCTGTAAGTGCTCTAGCCGGGCAGCATTGTCCGTGTAAGTGTCCTGTGGGATACATATATTATCTATGGGACTTCTGGGTGTGTACCCGTGCAGTAGGAAGTGTGGAGAGTGTTTCGTAGCCGTGGATATAGAGGTATTATAACTGAAAGTAATGGATTGCAGGTATTCATCCCAGTCTGTTCCTGCGTCCCCTGTAAATTTAGCCAACGCTATTCCAAGTATTTTATTCATACTCTCCGTGAGTCCGTTGGTTTGCGGGGAAAAACTCGTGGTAGTGTATGCCTTAATCCTGAGTATCTCCAGAAACTGTTGGAGCACTCTCGAGGTGAAAATAGTACCTCTGTCGGATAATAAGGTTTGGAATAGGCCGTATCGTGTAACTATATCAAATAGGAATTCGGCTATGCTGTTCGTGTCTGCTTTGGGAACAGCCTTCGTAATCATGTATCGTGTGAGATACTCAGTGGCCACCAGGATATATTTATTGCCTTTCTGACTTGTCGTGATGGGGCCTTTCACATCTATCCCGACTCTGTGAAATAACTCTCCTACGGGAATTGGGTTGAGTAATCCGTGAGGCTTGCCAGGTCTTGTTTTGAATCGCTGGCAAGTGTGACATGACTTTACAAAGGTGTCTATGTCGGCCTTCATGTTTACCCAATAATACTTGCCACGGATTCTAAAGTATGTCTTATGCGTACCCAAATATGCCCCTGCCATTGGGCTATTGTGGTATCCGATCATTATATCTTCTTTCAATGACTCCGGAACCGCTATGGGTGCGTTATCGTGCATGGCTGTGGGCTTAAATTTCAGTACCCCGTCTTTGTCTAGGAAAAATCGCCTAGACAGCCGTGCTGTCTTGGAGTCCACTTTATCCAAGTTTTCTAGTGCCAATAGAATCTGTTTCAAGTACGGATCACTTTCTTGCTCCTGTTTGATGTTAATCACCGTCAGGGCAAAAGTGGGCATGTCGTCCCAGTCGTGGTCCTTACTGTCATCCGGGGGATCGGCTACTGGCAGCCTAGACAAGCCATCTGCGTCTAGGTGTGTAGCGCCTTTCTTGTGTTTGACCACGAAGTCATATTCATACAGGCGGAATATAAACCTGTTGAGCCGCGAATTTGGGTTTTTAAATTTGTCCCAAAAAAGCAAGCTCGCGTGGTCAGTCACTACCGTGAACTTGATACCATAGAGGTATACCCAGAAATAGTTCACTCCCCACGAAAATGCCAGCATTTCCCGCTCTGTGGCAGAGTATCTAGTCTCAACGGCCGTTAGCTTCCTGCTAGCGAAAGCGACGGGCCGTATGCGCCCTTCTGCGTCTTCCTGCAATAAGGCCGCCCCCAGCCCATACAGGCTGGCATCCACGTGTAAAAATGTGGGCCTATCACTGTGGAAGTGTTGCAGTAATGGTGGTGAGGTCAATAGTTGCTTCAATGTGTTGAAGGCATCTATGTGCTCCTGTTTAATGCTGAAGGGCGTCTTTTCCCGTGTGAGTTCAGTTAGGGGATGGGCGATGTGTGCAAACCTGTAGATATACTTGCGATAATACGAAGCCAGCCCAATAAAACTGCGCAATTGTTTCAAATTTGTGGGCATTGGGATGCCCGTTATTGCGTCAGTTTTTGCTGGGTCCGGAATAATGCCCTCTCTGTTTACAATGTGGCCCAATATGTTAATTTGCTGTCTGGCAAATTGATATTTCGCAGGTTTAAGCCTTAACTTGGTCTCTCTGATCCTTGCGAAAGCCTCCTCCAAATGTACGATATGTTCGTCGAAGGTATTGGAGAAAACTGTTATGTCGTCCACGTACACTAATACGGAACGCCACTTAAGCCCTGAAAATGTCTTATCCACCAGCTTTTGGAAGGTTTGGCTGGCGTTACGGAGGCCCATGGGTAACCTTGTGTAGGTATATAGCCCGTTCTCTGTAACGAACGCCAGCTTGTGCCTATCTGGTTCATAGACGGGGATTGAATAGAATCCACTATAGCAATCCATCGAACTGAACCAGCTAGCTCCGCCAAGGGCGTCCAAATAGGTGTCTGCCCTTGGTAGTGGATAACTATCATTTTCGACTAACTTATTGAGCCTCCGGTAGTCAGTACAAAATCTGTGAGATCCGTCCCGTTTTTTGGTCAGCAGAACTGGCGAGCTGTAGTTTGAAATAACGGGAACAATGACCCCTGCCTCGAGCATCTCTGAGATTTGAGCGTCGATGGCGTGTCTCTCCTTCTGGCTCACTCTGAAGGGAGGCTGGTGTACTGGCCGGTCACTAGTGAGTGTGACATGGTGTTCAATGAGGTCTGTCACAGCGAGATCCTTCATTGAATGGGCAAAAATATCCCTGTTGGTCTCCATGAGCTCCGTGAGCCTTTTATTTTGCTCCGAAGTCAGGTCATGTCTGTGGTTCTTGTTGGCCGCCTTATCTGTTTGTGTGTCTGTGTGCTGGCTGATAGTATGCAGTACAGAGGCCTGGTGCTCGTGATTTTCTCGCTCCGCTCGAATCCCATCTGTGTTCCTGGTGTATATCATGGGATGTGTGGTGAGCCTCTGGTCGTGCTTTAAAAGCATCTGACCGCTAGCGAAATTTATGCTAGCCTCGTATTTAGCGAGGAAATCCATGCCAATTATGGCTGACGCAGAAAGATGTTCTATAACGAACATGGGGTGCGTTGTGGCAAAATGGTCTATCCTAAGATGTATGTTTGCCACCCCCGCGTTTTCTAGCGTCTGAGCATTGGCCGCTACCAGCCGGATGTCACCCGTGACATCGTGTATTTGGGCTTCGGTAACGTGTCTCCTGTTAACACAACTTACGGCTGCCCCGGTGTCAAGTAGGGCCTGCACTCCGTGGCCATTTATGGTGGCGTGTATCGTGAGGGCCGATACCTGAAATCCACTGCCCTGCACCGATGTGTTATGTCGGATGTATGTTGTTGTTGTTGCTACCGGCGTAACCTCTGTAGTGGGAAGGCATGGAGCGGGCCGCTTATCGTACCGGGCACGCTTAGCTTCTCGGCTTGCTTCCTGTCCCGAGTGCTTTGCCTCAGTCAGCAAAGTGCGCTCCCCAAGTACGTTGCCAGCTCTCTTAATCGGCCTTGCTGTTAGAATAGAAGTTTGCTGGCGAACGTTTAATGTATTAATCGTTCCCAGCTTTTGTGTAGTTGTGTTGTTGTTGTTTTCTTCCTCTCGGGAAGGTGTGTCTGCGAACGTGACCCTGAGCTTGCCCTTGTTACCCCGTTTTTTGTTCCAGGCGGTCGCGAGTTCGACTCCTGTGGCTAGCTTCCAAGTGCCGAGCGAGCTCGCGTCCTGCGCCTGTGTGTGGTCATTTCCTACCCTGCGTTGTGATGTAGGGGGTATGGCTTTCTGTTTGGAGGGTGTGGGTGTGTTCTCAGGCTGTTTGCGTGTAATTATGAGGGATGTATAATGTCCCGCCTTAGGGTTCCCTGTAAAAAGTACATGCAGGTCCCTGTCGAATCCCGCAGTGGAAAATAGCGGGGGCGAGTGCACGTCAGTGTATACGTGGATATTGGTTCGAAGCACCTTGCCGAGAGCGGTCACCTCTACGGCACTAGCAAAGGTGCCGTCCCTATCCATGTATTTTCTGTAATCTTCCCCGGTCTGGAATGGGTTTTCCCGCTCGTCCGACACAAAGTCTCGCTACTCTTTCCAGTTGGCCAGGATGTGTTTGACCGTTTCCTGCCTGTATTCCTTCTGATGGTCCTCGCTATGCCGAACCAGGAAGCTAATAGTCCTAAACAGGCAGTTGCCGTCTCCTTGTACGGGGTGTGTCTGGAAACGGCCCGGGGGCGGATCGTCAGCCTTAGCTTTGTCTGGCTGCTTCTTCCCCTTACTCTTGCGAGTTTGCTTGGGGGAAGGGCCTTTCTGTTGTTGTGTTGGGGGAGGAACTTCAGCTGCTTCATCCGCTAGCCGAACCTCCCCGTCTAGGCGTTTTTTTTGGAACGTAGGTGTACGCCTGCCTGTACTGTATGTGCGCCCCCCCCCCTCGGGCTGGCTGCGCCAGCTCCCCGCCTGCGGTGTGTGGCTAGGTGTGGGGAGTATTGCCCCCCTGTCTGTCCGGCGGGGTGTCTCATCCCTGAACTCCCTCGGGTGTTCGTCGGGGAGGGGGTAGTGTTCCGGGCCCTTTGTGTACTTATCTATATTGTCCCGCTCTCTAGTGGGTTTTCTTCCCTGTCGGTTTTTGCCCGGTGGTCTGTTTTCCTGTTTCCGCCAGGGTGGGGTGTATGTCTGATGCTGGGGGAGCGGGTTTTCCCGTCGATTCCCCTTTTCCCTGTACTGGGCAGCTGCATACCCCTGTCTGGTCGGGGGTGGGTTTTCTCGACGGTCCCCATTTCCCCTGTACTGTGGGGGTGCATAGCTTCGCCTGCGTGGGGGCTGGTTCTCCCGATATTCCCCATTTCCCCTGTACTGCGGGGCTGCATAGCCTTGCCTGCGTGGGGGCGAGTTTTCCCGGTACTCCCTGTCTGCCCTGTATTGTGGGGCAGCGTAGGACTGTCTACTTGGTGGCGGGCTGTTTCGTCGGGGGATGTCGTGCTCGTACTCCTCAGGGTAGTACTCCTGTGTGTACGGGGATGGTGAACGCCGCGAGGGGTATGTCGGCTCCGTGTCCGTGTACGATATCGGTGAATACCGAGGAGGGTAGTGTGGCCTATCCTGTGGGTGAGGTGTTGTTGGCCGCTGTGGAGGGTAGTAATTTTCCTCCCTCCCGTAGCGTCTCCTTTCTGTGTACCCCCTGTCCCTCTCAGGATAATAGCGCCCTTGTGTCTCTGCGTGCTCATCCCTTAGCGGTCTCCCGCCTGCTTGGATGGCAGCTATGGTCAGTTTCTCCATTCTGTCCACTAATTCGTCCATTTTATCGTTAGTGTCGTCTTTTTGTGTTTGGAAGTGCAGATCCACGGCTTTTTCCGTAGCCTTTTCCGTGATCCTTCTCCCCTCCTCTATGGTCTTTATGTTGTTTAACATATGTTGGACCGTGGGGTTGTTCATTATACACAGCTTTTCCACTATGGCTGGTCTGAGGCCCTGCATTAACAGCTTGACTTTCTGTTTGTTTGTCATGGCTGCATTGTACTTGTCGCACATTATCAACTTTACATTGATGTATGCCTGGGCGCTTTCTTTGGGTCCCTGTGACCTCTGTCTAATTTGGTCGTAGAGATCATCATCGTCTGGTATGAGCTGGAATTCACTCTTCAACATTAAAGCGGTTTCCTCCCATGTGGCAGCTTCTAGTGTGTCCTCATGGAGCTCATACCATGTCATGGCCGCCTTTGTGAGGTATGCAGGAAGGAGCCGTTTCCTAACTTCCTCGCTCCAACCATTGATCCGGGCCGTTCTATTGAAGGCCTTGAGGTATTCCTCGGGATCCTGGCCTTCCCCCGTGAACTTTGTGGGGTGGATCATGGGATATTCTGTGTGTCTATTCATCTCGTTTTCGGCAGTGTCTCGTTGGCTGTGTAGTGATTCTGGTCTGTCTATGCTGTTCGCACCACTATCGTGTGCCGAGGTGTTTGGGCTATTTAGAGGGGAATTAGCCTCGCTTCCGTGTACGACACCTGTGTTATGTTACCAGGTGGCTCGTCACCTGATATGTCGGTACTGACTGATGGTGTGTTGTCGTACTGTGTGGATTTGACTACTTGTACGGTCCTGTCTAAATCCTGTTTCACAGTTTCCAGAATAGTGTGGATGTCTAGAACTGCCTCCGTCGTGTGACTGTCTGCTTTAACAGTGTCTGTCTCTAGTAACTGTGTAATGCGCTGGAGCAGATTATTAGTTTTCTGCTCTGTGATTTGCAGTTGCTGCAACAATAGGGGGTGGAGTGTTGGCAGGCAATCTACTTCACTAGCGCTGGATATTGGTGACTCTTGTCTGTGTTCACTAGCCTGGGATCGTGTAAAGTGTATAACTTGTGCTGCTGCTGCAGGGTGTTGAACGCGGATCTCTGATGTCTTGAATTCGAGGTCCATAAGAAGTTGTACTGCAGTCTGGTCAGTTATTAAGTCACTGTTCTTAATTTTTAGCTTCGGCAGGAGTGGAGTCGTACTAGCCGACAAATGGTGCGCAAAGTCTCTTAGTGTAGTTCTAAATGTGGATATTTAATTTCCACCGACTTTGCACTATGGGGCGGATGGGGGTGGGTGTAATAATACAAACTCCTATATAAAAAAAAATGTGTGACGTAATATGAGGTCAAAAAAAACATTTCCAGTCTCGCTTGGCTGTATGCGGTACGGGCCGTTTTGACCACGAGAACTCGTTGTATGAGTCCTATTTTACTGTGCGTGGTACCCGGCCTCCACCATCTGTTTTAGATCCCTTATTGGGGGGTAGTTGGATCTAAAACGGAAGTGTTATTGTGTTAATTTATAAGGAAGTGCCTAAAAGGGGGTAGCTTCCCGTAGTCGGGCAAGCTGACGAATGTAGAATGTTGTTTAATGTTAGGATGCTAGGGGGCGCTCCTATAAAAGACGTAGGTGTATTTAAGGGGATGGAAATTAGTGTACATGTCAACGTGCTGGTCTTCCAGCTGGCTGGCTGGTTATATAACCGACGTGCACGCGTCAGCTATATAGTGGCACGCTGCCTCTGGTAGTCGGGCCGCTGCGTGAAGTGCAATGGAGCTTGCGCTAGCAACTATTTGGCTACTGTGTGTCACGTCTAATCGTGACGGGAATTAGGAAAGGAGTTAGGGCGTAAAGAGGCGTGTAAACAGTAATACAAGTGTTGTGTACTGACCAAGTATTTATTGGTCAGTAATATGGAATTATGAGTCCCTTTTAGGGGATGTAATAAATGTCACAATGTAAGTGTACAAACTTGTGTGTACAATTTGTGGGTAAAGGTTACAAAGTATAGGACTTCTGAACACTGCTGACTCACCTGATGATAACAGCGATGGCCTCCGGCTGACACACTGTAAGACTGGTAATTGAGAGAGAGACTGCCCTCCTTAAGGCCTCCCTTTATAGTCTTTGGTGCTGCTTCGTCGGCATTCCGATGGCATAGATGCCCCAGTTAATTATGTGTCGCTGTTTGTGGTAGTAATGCAAGTATTGGGCAAGCTTTCCAGACTGGTTAGCTGCCCTTGCGGTGTTAGAGATGTTGTTCTGGACTTACGAGATCTGCCAGTTAGGGGTGGTTTAAATAGATGATGGGGGGGGGGGGGCCTCCAGGGGGTGCAGACCCCTGGGGGACTGTACAATAGTATGCTAAATATTTTCCTTATTTTCAATCATTAAGGTACTTCCATGACCTATTATCGACAGCGTAACTCTATGTGGTACTTTGATCGATTGGTTTGGATGATGGACTCTCACCCGTGTAGCCGGGGTTCGAATCATGTAGTGGTTTAGTTTATTTGTGTTTTATTATATTTTTTGGATTATATATACTGAATATGACATATACTGTAGAACATGTTTACTAATTGGATATAAATAGCACGATTTTAGTTGCAAGCTGCCACAACGAAGAGACTTGTTCATTGGTTAAGGATTCATACACCCGTCCCTTGGTCAATTTTTATGTTAACGACCAAAAATACATTACTAGTCATATAAAGTATACTATTTGGTTTGCGTATCCCAAGCTATGTTGGCTGTAGTAGACTCTAGCGCGGTTCAAGAGCAGCGAAGGAAATCGCTGTGGTATAGTGTTGAAATGATATGGCGTTATAGGTATATAGAATAATTTCCATTGCAAAATGCACACTATTCTCCTTAATATTATTACGTATGAGTAATTAAGAAGCAATAAATGTACACAACAAGTTAAAAAAAATCTTACCTGGTTTTGAACCCCAGCCGAACGGGTGATAATAGCCCGCAACTCTAACAACGCGGCTAAGTCAACTATTGCTGAGTTATCAACAGCGTTAAATACAAGTTCTTACCAAATAACGCCCTGGAATAAACGGTTTCTTCTGCGTATTATGCCTAATTATAAAACAGTTCATACTAAATTTATATTACTTCTATGAGAATATTACATGCAATATCCCGAACCTACTGAAATGTGGGTGAGGCACCAGGCGTCAGCTTTCATGATGTCGTGTGACCAGCACGGCTCAGACCGAGTGGTACTTAAGTTACTGCTACAGTATAATTATAATACAAGCTTTACTGTTATGCGGGCTTCTATAAATATGTTTATTTGTTTAAACGCACTTTTTAAACAAATTGTTGATATTTATGGAATCAGACTGCGGGTAATTCCGATTGAATATTATTTTCAATGCACAATAGATATGCGCCCCATGTGTACAGACTACCCGCCCGACTCTAATGTTAGGGGCCGATAACCTAGACGTTAGGCCTCTTAGAACACCAATTATGGTCATCATCATCACGACTCTAGTGTTATGCAGGCTGGATGCGACACAGTTCTTCCAGGGGCTATCGTCTTGTTTATTTGTATAAACACTCTTTTCTTTTTTTCAAATAAATATATTTCCGTAGATATTTCAAGAAATGCAAGATTTTCCCTGTACAATAGAGACGATGTGGAAGATGTCACAAAACGCAACTTCTAACTCCTTCTAGTTCAGGAACTTGATTTGTTTGTCGGATAAACTTAGCGTATTATATAATAGACTAGCTGAAGTACCCGTGCTTCGCTACGCGTCATAAATAAATTAAAATGTGAAGGTGACAGTTAAAACAGGGGATAGGCGAGCTGCTGCGCGGAGGGAGAGTAAGGATGGAACATTTTGTCCAACTACACCGCTCGGCGTTGACCGTGTTTTGTAGCACAAATTTAGGTTTTACTCGCTAAACGTTGGGGATACCTTTCGGATAGAAAATGTAATTTTAAACCCCGTACATGCCATCAAAAGTTTGCTATTTCTTAGTGTTATCTTTTTATTTGAAATGGAAATATGAAAGTTTGAAACCAAAGGGTGTAGTGACGTCACTAAAATGGTCGCCATATTTAAATAGTGAAAAGTATTGAAATTAAAAGTAACCTATATGTTAACCAGATAAACCAGCTACTTCCATGTAAAATTCATGTAAATCGGACCAGTGGTACTTGCGTGATTGAGTAATACACATAAACACACCATCTCATTTTAGCCTCCTTCGCTCGCGTCATAGTCGTGTCATATTGTTATTCAATGAAATGCAGGTTTAACCCCGTTAACACCCCTTTAGAACCTGAATATCCAAAAATCCCTCCTTAGAAGACGTTTTTGACACAGAACAAACATATCCCCAAAATATCATTCTTCTAACTTTAGTAGTTTTGGTTGGTCGATGAGAGTGAACATCCAAAAATCCTTCCTTAGTGGACGTTTTTCTTACAGAATTTCACCTCTCCCCATAGGCCCCTTAAATTGCATTTATGGAAAAACGGTCAAACACCTATTTATTTTATTTATTTATTTATTTATTTTTAAGCTGATTGATTTCCTCCTAGTTTCAAACTCCTCGCCTATGTCGTTTAAGAGATACACGCTCCGTTAGGAATCTTTCAACCCTCACCTTTCATCCCTTTTACCTCATAATATACACTACATAGAAAAACCATCACACATGTGTCAGCTTATTTTAATGATTAGTATATATGCCAAGTATCACATCCCCAAATGAAGCCACTCGTGAGATATTGTTATTCAATTAAATGCACGTTTACCCCCTTAACACCTCTTTAGAACCTAAATATCCAAAACTCTTTCCTTAGTGGGCGTTTTCGACATACAACGAACATATCCCCAAAATTTCATGTTTCTAACTTCAATAATTTTGGCTAGGCTATGAATAGTGAGTGAGTCAGTCAGGACATTTTCTTTCATTTATTTTTTGATAATTTCACCCCTCCCCATGAACCCCTTAAATTGGATTTATGAAACAAACGGTCGAACACCTATTTACTGATTTAAAGCTGTTTTCCCCCTGAGTTCGATGAGTGAGTGAGTCAATCAGTTAGGACACTTTCTTTCTTGTTTTTCTTTTTCAGAATTTCACCCCTCTCCAAGGGCCCCTTAAATTGGATTTATGAAAAAACGGTCGAACACATATTTACTTGTATTTTAAGCTTCCTTTCCCGCCGAATTTCAAACTTCTCGCCTATGTCGTTTCAGAGATACACGCTCCGTTAAGAATCCCTCAACCCCCAATTTTTACCCCTTTCACCTCATAATATACACCACATCGATAAACCCTTAGACATATGTCTGATTATTTTTAATGATTAGTTTATATACCGAATATCACATGCCCAAAGAAACAACTCATGAGATATCGTTATTCAATGAAATGCACGTTTACCCCCCTTAACACCTCTTTTAAACCCAAATAAACAAAAATCATTCCTTAGTTGACGTTTTCGACATACGGCGAACATATTCCCAAAATTTCATGTTTCCAACTTTAATAGTTTTCGCTGGGCGTGATGAGTGAGTGAGTCAGACAGGACATTTTCTTTCAATTATTTTACCAGAATTTTACCCCTCCCCATGGGCCCCTTAAATTGGATTGATGAATAAACGCTTGAACACCTATTAACTTATTTTTAAGCTGTCTTTTTCCCCTGAGTTTGATGAGTGAGTGAGTTACTCAGTCAGTTAGGACACTTTCTCTCCTTTATACCCCAGAATTTCACCCCACCCTTAAATTAATTTATGAGAAAACGGTCGAACACCGATTTATTTACTTTTTAAGCTGATTTTTTTCGCTGAGTTTCAAATTTCTCGCCTATGTCGTTTAAGAGATAGGCCTACAACCTCCGTTAGGAATCCTTCAACCCCCACTTTTCACCCCTTTCACCTCATAATAATACACCACATCGAAAAACCCTTAGACACTTGTCTGCTTATTTTCAATGATGAGTTTATATGCCGAGTATCACATCCCCCAATGAAACCCATCGGGAGATATTGCTATTCAATGAAATGCAGGTCTACCCCCTTAACAGCCCTTTAGAACCTGAATATCCAAAAATCCTCTCTTAGTGGGCATTTGCGGCCCTTGAGGAAGCTGCATACCAAATTTTATTCCAATCCGTTTGGTGGTTTCTGAGATTTCGTGATGAATGTGTGAGTGAGTGAGTGGTGGTATTTGACAAATATATAGTAGATAGTGTCAAGTCTTTGTTATGCTAAACTCGATTGACAGTGCTGTGTGTGCAGTTGAGTAACTAACGGGATTTCAAGTAAAGATCCTCATTTTCTATACCGGTAGTGCACAGCGCAACTGGCATACAGTCGGCCGTGTCTCGACTTGAGCTATGTTGCCATGGAAACTATCTGCCTTGCCATTCCTTCATGAGTATATTTTATGATTTGATTAGCCTGTGCTTGAGTGCAAAAGGGCCGAAATCAGAAGAATGGGAAAGACTATCGAAAATTCATGTAGCCAGAGGTTCCTTCTGGGTCCTAAACTATGTGTATGCAAAATTTGGTTGAGATTGGTGGAACGGTGTGGATTTGTATACGGAACAGATCCACATACATACATACAGACTTTCACTTTTATATATAAGATTATAATATCCAAAGGTGAGACATTGATGGCAGTTTAAACCACCATCTATTCGATAAGTGGAGCTGGTGGGTCATAAGTCAGGGATTGTGATACTTGCATGATTCATACGGCCACTATCTTGGAATTGTTCGTCTGATAATCTTGTAGTTTATAGGTAAGACGCGTCCCATATGAGGGTATGGTTTTACCTGACTTGGAACAGATCCGTTGTTTAGTTTAGTCCTAATTTGATTTAAGCATTTAACATTTGGATGGCAGCCATTTTGTTCTGGTTAAGATGGTGGCCATGTAAAACATGTCTCTTAGGTTCCCTTTGCTCGTGCTACCTTTGTACCAAATTTCGTTCAATTTGGTGTCGTCGTGTTGGAACTGATAGCAAAGGCAAAGCCAACTCCGTACAGTCCATGGAGGCCCTAGGAGTAATGGAAGGTAGAGGCTTCCACCCTTTGTGACATCGGCACTCAATGGGATGGAGTTGTCAGCTCCCTGCCCGGCCGCCTTTACTCCCAGGAATTACCCCAGTATTCTTTTCTGGTGTAGGCTGAGTGACCCCCAGGGCTGTTTGCGTTTCCGAAAGTGGTAGTTTTGTTTCTAAAATCTACTAGCTGGATGGGAATCGAGCCCACTCCCTTTCAGTTAGAAGCTCACCGCCTCTACCAACTGCGCCACGCAGCCCCCTTGGAATTGATAGGGGGACAGAAATACACCCACACACACACAGACAGTCACACGAACGTTTGATCCCTGTCATGTCTACTATCATGTCTTTCAAAAATAATAAGTAGGCTAAAACCGATATTTTCCCCTAAATTTGATCTAGCACCACAGAAGGGTACCTTACATGTGTTGTGCTCGGTGATTATTCTTTACAATACTCGACTATCAACCGTTAGGTGTTCACCAAGGAAGGTCATCAGGGAAAATTGAAAAGAGGAATCCTGTACAAGTAATAGGAAGCAATGCCGTGCTAAGTTTGAGTCCAGTAGTTGCTAGTCCACGTTTCTCTAGTTATGTGCTCCTTGGAGTAAAATCTAATTGTATGATAAAAGCGTAAAAATGTAAGTTATGTGTCTTACAAATGTTCATTACATCAAAATAGACAGTTGGAAGATTCTCGAAATTGCACACAAGTAAAGTTACTTCACCAACTAATTTATCCAACACGTATTGACTGAGTTACATTGCAATTACCAGTGAACTCTAACACCTAATGGATATTTTATTAAACAAACAATGCTACATTGGATATTGTGTACTTGACATCAAACTTTACAGATTGTCCTAATCTCTATGTTTGCCATTTAAATTGAGTGATTTCGGAATAAGGGAGTATACCTTACATCCAGACACAAAACACGTGCCTGCGTTTATGTACGATAGGACAAGCGATAGAAAATACATCATGTTTCATGTACCTCCTTGTCAGGACATATCATAAGTGAACGAATCAATCTACTGTACATCTGAAAAAGTACATTCCATAGACTCTTGGTTGCGGAATTACGAGATTACAATCATAATTTCTCATAGGAACTGAATTCTGAACCTTACTGATCCTGGTACAGTACGTACACGTCCTAAGGTGCAAGGCTATTTCCGGACTCGTAGGACTACTGGATTTGAACTCCATCTTGTTCTGTCATTTAACTCCAGCAAATATCTGAACGGTTCGGTTCACATCGTGGCGTAATGATTAGCATTCTTGGCTGTCACTGAGAAGTTCCGGGTTCGTTCCCGACTCTATCAAGAAATTCAATTCTGGTCTAAGAGCTGGAACGAGGTACACTCAGCTTCGGTTGGTGGCTTTGAATCCAGCCTCAACTACCCTAGAAGTGGTGTTTCGTAATTTCCTACTTCTACTCCAGATAAGTGCCAAGATGGTACCCAAACGAAGGCCAAAACCACTTCCTTCCCGAATTCTGGCAAAGACACACACACTAACACAGATTCAGCTCATACCCAAGTACACGGGGCTTCATGACCACGATGTCACGAAGCCTCTAAATGAGTCAACATCAACAATCAAGGCTGCTTCCTTCCAATTCCTGGTCCTATTTCATCCTCACTCTGTCATCTTTCATTAACTTCACTGAAGATGTTGGCGATGTGATTTACTAGGTTACGATGGTAACACTGAAAACAGGCTTCTATCTAAAATGCAAATTACGAGGGGCGATCGGAAACTAAGGTTACAAGGCCAAAATTCCAGGAGTTTCGTTTGTTATAGAGGAATTAGTAGTGTGGGGTAATTCGAATACATGCGGCTGGTAGCTGTGCAGAATTACAGCCACCCGCCATCTACGTAAACAACTTATGATGACTCGTTTGGAAAGCTGGTCTCGCCAAAAGATCCACTCAGTTATTCGATTTTTGTGGGTGAAACAAACAACCGTGGTTAGGACTTCTCACCGAGGTGAGGGCGTCATCCTCCTTCACAACAACGCGCGACCTCATACAGCCAAGAAGACCACCAGCTGTAGAAGCGGTTTTGCTGGGACATCAATGACTTCGCTCCAACCGACTTTCACCCGTTTCCTCACTTGAAGGAGTACCTAGGAGGACGACGATTTCCTTCAGACGAGGAGGTGAAACACTTCGGGACTGAACACGCAAGGACAAGACTTTACCATGAGGGAATATTCAAACACATTCCACGAAGCGACAATTGCCGAAACCCATATGGAGACTATTTCAAAATATAACCAAATGTATGTACTATTACTTCGATGTATTGCTTGTATGAAATAAAATGTACATGGTTAACTGCAGGCTTTATAACCGTAATTTCTGATAATACCTTGTATATAGGAGTAGCCTACTGGAGAATGCACGGAATGCTATATTCTCTACTATGCTGCGCATAGGTCTAAACCGTAAACTGGCGAATGTAGGCTACTGAAACGTTCTTCTTTCCACTTCTATAGAAACATAAACTTCTATATTGATGAAGAAATTCATATAAAGATATTTTGCATGTTTTTAAATTGAGCTAATCTGCATACATAATCTCTGGGTCAATAGAAATGACTTCAATTAGCCCAAGCTTCATGCATGCATTACACTTTATGGGGAGTAATAAGCTTACACATTTTCATTCCTCCAAGAGATTACCATACAGCTGCAGAATCCGGAAGCAGGCACAGTGATAACCATTCTCTTGTATCCCTTGGTTTGCATATTTCCCTGAATAAACTTCAAAATGTCTTGAAAAGGACGACGCTTTACGTACCCTATAAAATCCAGTATGTATTATCATTGTGGAGATAATAACTGCATTAAAGGGCGGAACTTCAAGATTAACAATATTTTATTATTTATCTTATGATGGTAGAAGGAATAGATAAAGCAATTATTATTAACAATATGAAATATGGTAACTGATTCACTAGTGATGACTAGTGAAACTTATTCTGGAGATAGCTGTCCTAATCCCAGCATTATCAACATTCTCATAATGGTTTCCCGTTGTTCCCAGTTTCATCATTCGACAAATGCAATACCACGCTTTTGGAATCAAACGATTCAAATATACTGCGAACTGTGACTACAATGAGTTGACAACACTCTGATTCTTCATGGCAATTAGTGTGAATACAGAGAAGCATTTATCTGTTTCTATTAGCTGGTCTACATATCTTTTAAGCCTTCATAACAATCATGATTGAAAAGCTGGAATAAAGACATAGATTATTGTAACGTCCACACTGAGAATGGTTGTTTTTCAGCTATTTCACACTTACTACAGGAGAATCTTGGAATGATAACACACTTCACGTTTCCCCAAAACTGAGTACATTAAGCCGCACATCTCGTAGAAGACTGGATAGCTGCCGGATCGGATATTAAAGTTTCGAATGCACTGGTAATGACCTTCCTGAATGTTATTCTCTTCGCGTTTTTCTACGCGCGTTCCAGGGAAGTGATGGAACGGTCACGGGGCCGATAGGCCCAGCTCCACACACTACTACAGACAAAACAGCAAATCAGATTATCTGTTAAATACAACACAAAGACCGAATTAAACCAATTACTCCTAACTTCTCACTTTCGACTTGCACATACGTGTGTGTCAACTGCAAAATACTACGTGTAGAGTAATCCCTATATCCCTATATCTTATATATAAAAGTGAAAGTCTGTATGTGGGTATGTATGTATGTATGTATGTGGGTCTGTTCCGTATACAAATCTACACCGTACCACCAATCTCAACCAAATTTTGCATACATATAGTTTAGGATCCAGAAGGAACCGCTGGCTACATGAATTTTCGATAGTCTTTCTCATTCTTCTGATTTCGGCCCTTTTGCACTCAAGCACAGGCTAATCAAATCATAAAATATACTCATGAAGGAATGGCAAGCCAGATAGTTTCCATGGCAACATAGCTCAAGTCGAGACACGGCCGACTGGATGCCAGTTCTGCTCTGCACTACCGGTATAGAAAAAGAGGATCTTTACTTGAAATCCCGTTAGTTACTCACCTACTCACACAGCACTGTCAACCGAGTTTAGCATAACAAAGACTTGACACTATCATCTACTATATATATTTGTGAAATACCACTCACTCATTCATTCATCACGAAATCTCAGAAACCACCGACGGATTGGAATGAAATTTGGTATGCAGCTTCCCAAAGGGCCGCAAATGCCCCCTAAGATAGGATTTTTGGATATTCAGGTTCTAAAGGGGTGTTAAGGGGGTTGACCTGCATTTCATTGAATTTCAATATCTCCCGATTGGTTTCATTGGGGGATGTGATACTCGGCACGTAAACTCATCATTAAAAATAAGAAGACACGAGTCTGAGGGTTTTTCGATGTGGTGTATATTATGAGGTGAAAGGGGTGAAAAGTGGGGATGGAAAGATTCCTAACGGAGCGTGTATCTCTTAAACGACATAGGTGAGGAGTTTGAAACTCAGCGGAAAACAATCAGCATACAAAATACGTAAATATGTGTTTGACCGTTTATTCATAAATCCAATTTAAGGGGCCCATGGGGAGGGGTGAAATTCTGGGGGGGGGGGGGACAGGACGAAAGTGTCCTAACTGATTGACTGACTCACTCACTCATCAAACTCAGGGGGGAAAAACTGCTTTAAAGTAAGTAAATAGCTGTTCGACAGTTTTTTTTATTAAATCAAATTTAAGGGGTTCATGGGGAGGGGTGAAATTCTGAAAAAAGAAAATTGAAAGATAATGTCCTGCCTGACTCACTCACTCACTCACTCACACACTCATCATCGCCCAGCCAAAATTATTGAAGTTAGAAACATGACAGTTTGGGGATATGTTCATTGTATGTCAAAACCGTCTACTAAGGGAGGATTTTCGGATATTCAGGTTCTGAAGGGGTCTTAAGGGGGTTAAACCTGCATTCCATTGAATAACAATATCTCCCGATTGGTTTCATTGGGGGATATGATACACGACATATAAACTCATCATTAAAAAGGAAGAAGACACGTCTCTGAGGGGTTTTCGATGTGGTGTATATTATAAGGTGAAAGGGGTGAAAAGTAAGAATTGAAAGATTCCTAACGGAGCGTGTATCTCTTAAACGACATAGGCGAGGAGTTTGAAACTCAGCGGAAAAAATCAGCAAAAAAAAAAAAGTAAATATGTGTTTGACCGTTTTTTCATAAATCCAATTTAAGGGGCCCATGGGGAGGGGTGAAATTCTGGGGGGAGGGGGGGAAACAGGAAATAAAGTGTCCTAACTGATTGACTGACTGACTCACTCATCAAACTCAGGGGGGAGGGGGAACTGCTTTAAAGTAAGTTAATAGCTGTTCGACAGTTTTTTTGATCAATCATATTGAAGGGGTTCATCGGGAGGGATGAAATTCTGAAGGAAAAAATGAAAGAAAATGTCCTGACTCATTCACTCATGATCGCCCAGTCAAAAATATTGAAGTTGGAACCATGGCATTCTGGGGATATGTTCGTTGTATCTCAAAACCGTACACTAAGGGAGGATTTTTGGATATTCAGGCTCTAAAGGGGTCTTAAGGGGGTTAAACCTGCATTTCATTGAATAACAATATCTCACGAGTGGTTTCATCTGTGGATGTGATACTCGGCATATAAACTAATCATTAAAAATAAGCATACATGTGTCTAAGGGTTTTTCGATGTGGTGTATTATTATGAGGTGAAAGGGGTGAAAATTGGGGGTTGAAGGATTCCTAACGGAGCGTGTAGGCCTATCTCTTAAACGACATAGGCGAGAAATTTGAAACTCAGCGAAAAAAATCAGCTAAAAAATTAAGTAAATCGGTGTTCGACCGTTTTTTCATAAATTAATTTAAAGGTCCAATGGGGTGGGGTGAAATTCTGGGGGGGAAAAGGAGAGAAAGTGTCCTGACTGACTGACTAACTCACTCATCAAACTCAGGGGAAACAGACAGCTAAAAAATAACTTAATAGGTGTTCAAGCGTTTTTTCATCAATCCAATTTAAGGGGCCCATGGGGAGGGGTGTAATTCTGGTAAAAATAATTGAAAGAAAATGTCCTGTCTGACTCACTCACTCATCGCGCCCAGCGAAAACTATTAATGTTGGAAAAATGAAATTTTGGGAATATGTTCGCTGTATGTCAAAACGTCAACTAAAGAATGATTTTTATTTATTCGGGTTTTAAAGAGATGTTAAGGGGGTAAACGTGCATTTCATTGAATAACGATATCTCATGAGTTGTTTCTTTGGGGATGTGATATTCGGTATATAAACTAATCATTAAAAATAATCAGACATATATCTAAAGGTTTATCGATGTCGTGTATATTATGAGGTGAAAGGGGTGAAAATTGGGGATTGAGGGATTCTTAACGGAGCGTGTATCCCTTAAACGACATAGGCGAGAAGTTTGAAATTCGGCGGGATAAAACAGCTTAAAATACAAGTAAATATGTGTTCGACCGTTTTTTCATAAATCCAATTTAAGGGGCCCTTGGAGAGGGGTGAAATTCTGGGGTGATAAAACAGGAAAGAAAGTGTCCTAACTGATTGACTCACTTACTTACTCATCAAACTCAGGGGGAAATCAGCTTTAAATAAGTAAATAGGTGTTCGACCATTTGTTTCATAAATCCAATTTAAGGGGTTCATGTGGAGGGGTGAAATTATCATATATAAATGAAATAAAATGTCCTGACTGACTCACTCACTCATCATCGCCCAGCCAAAATTATTGAAGTTGGAAACATGAAATTTTGGGGATATGTTCGTTTTATGTCGAAAACATCCACTAAGGTAAGAGTTTTGAATATTCAGGTTCTAAATAGGTGTTAAGGGGGTAAACGTGCATTTCATTGAATAACAATATCTCACGAGTGGTTTCATTTGGGGATTGATACTTGGCATATATACTAATCATTAAAAATAAGCTGACACATGTCTAATGGTTTTTCGATATAGTGTATATTATGAGGTGAAAGGTATGAAAGGTGGGGGTTGAAAGATTCTTAATGGAGCGTGTATCTCTTAAACGACATAGGCGAGGAGTTTGAAACTCGGAGGAAATCAATCAGCTTAAAAATAAATAAATAAATAAATAAATAAATAAATAAATAAATAAATAAATAAATAAATAAAATAAATAGGTGTTCGACCGTCTTTTCAAAAATCCAATTTAAGGGGCCTATGGGGAGGGGTGAAATTCTGGAAGAAAAACGTCCACTAAGGAAGGATTTTTGGATGTTCGCTCTCATCGACCAACCAAAACTATTAATGTTAGAAGAGTGATATTTTGAGGATATGTTTGTCGTGTGTCGAAAAGATCTACTAAGGAGGGATTTTTGGATATTCAGGTTCTAAAGGGGTGTTAATGGGGTTAAACCTGCATTTCATTGAATAACAATATGACACGACTATGACGCGAGCGAAGCGAGACTAAAAATGAGATGGTGTGTGTGTGTCTGTGTATTACTCAATCACGCAAGTACCACTGGTCCGATTTACATGAATTTTACATGGAAGTAGCAGATTTACCTGGTTAACATACAGGTTACTTTTGATTTCAATACTTTGCACTTTTAAAGATGGCGACCATTTTAGTGACGTCACTCTACCCTTTGGTTTTAAACTTTCATATTTCCATTTCAAATAAAAAGAGAACGCTAAGAAATAGCAAACTTTTGATGGCATGTACGAGGTTAAAAATTGCATTTTCTATCCGAAATGTATCTCCAACCGTTAGCGAGTAAAACCTAAATGTGTGCTATAAAACACGGTCAAGGCAGAGCGGTGTAGTTGGACAAAATGTTCCATCCTTAATCTCCCTCTGCGCAGCACCTCGCCTATCCCCTGTTTTAACTGTCACCTTCACATTTTGATTTATTTACGACCCGTAGCGAAGCACGGGTACTTCAGCTAGTCTTATATATAAAAGTGAAAGTCTGTATGTGGGTATGTATGTATGTGGGTCTGTTCCGTATACAAATCTACACCGTTCCGCCAATCTCAACCAAATTTTGCATACATATAGTTTAGGATCCAGAAGGAACCGCTGGCTACATGAATTTTCGATAGTCTTTCTCATTCTTCTGATTTCGGCCCTTTTGCACTCAAGCACAGGCTAATCAAATCATAAAATATACTCATGAAGGAATGGCAAGCCAGATAGTTTCCATGGCAACATAGCTAAAGTCGAGACACGGCCGACTGGATGCCATTTGCGCTCTGCACTACCGGTATAGAAAATGAGCATCTTTACTTGAAATCCCGTTAGTTACTCACCTACTCACACAGCACTGTCAACCGAGTTTAGCATAACAAAGACTTGACACTATCTTCTACTATATATTTGTCAAATACCACTCACTCACTCATTCATTCATCACGAAATCTCAGAAACCACCGAACGGATTGGAATGAAATTTGGTATGCACCTTCCCCAAGGACCGCAAATGCCCACTAAGAAAGGATTTTTGTATATTCAGGTTCTAAAGGGGTGTTAAGGGGGTAGACCTGCATTTCATTGACTAGCAATATCTCCCGATTGGTTTCATTGGGGGATGTGATACTCGGCACATAAACTCATCATTAAAAATAAGAAGACCCGAGTCTCAGGGTTTTTCGATGTGGTGTATATTATGAGGTGAAAGGGGTGAAAAGTGGGGATGGAAATATTCCTAAATGAGCGTGTATCTCTTAAACGACAAAGGCGAGGAGTTTGAAACTCAGCGAAAAAAAATCAGCATAAAAAATAAATAAATATTTGTTTGACCGTTTTTTTTTATAAATCCAATTTAAGGGGCCCATGGGGAAGGGTGAAATTCTGGTGGGGAGGACAGGAAAGAAAGTGTCCTAACTGATTGACTGACTGACTCACTCATCAAACTCAGGGGGAAAAACTGCTTTAAAGTAAGTAAATAGCTGTTTGACAGGTTTTTTTTTTCATAAATCAAATTTAAGGGGTTCATGGGGAGAGGTTAAATTCTGAAAAGAGAAAATTGAAAGAAAATGTCCTGACTCACTCACTCACTCACTCACTCATCATCATCGCCCTGCCAAAATTATTGAAGTTAGAAACATGACAGTTTGGGGATATGTTCATTGTATGTCAAAAGAGTCTACTAGGGAGGATTTTCGGATATTCAGGTTCTAAAGGGGTCTTAAGGGGGTTAAACCTGCATTTCATTGAATAACAATATCTCTCGAATGGTTTCATTGGGGGATGTGATTCACGGCATATAAACTCATCATTAAAAAGTAAGAAGACACGTGCATGATGGTTTTTCGATGTGGTGTATATTATGAGGTGAAAGGGGTGAAAAGTAGGGATTGAAAGATTCCTAACGGAGCGTGTATCTCTTAAACGACATAGGCGAGGAGTTTGAAACTCAGCGGAAAGAAATCAGCATACAAAATAAGTAAATATTTGTTTGACCGTTTTTTCATAAATCCAATTTAAGGAGCCCATGGGGAGGGGTGAAATTCAGGGGGAAAAAAACTGGAAAGAAAGTGTCCTAACCGATTGACTGACTGACTCACTCATCAAACTCAGGGGGAAAAACTGATTTAAAGTAAGTAAATAGCTGTTCGACAGTTTTTTTTGGATCAATCAAATTGAAGGGGTTCATCGGGAGGGGTGAAATTCTGAAGAAAAACAAATGAAAGAAAATGTCCTGACTCATTCACTCACTCATCATCGCCCAGCCAAAAATATTGAAGTTGGAAACATGGCATTTCGGAGATATGTTCGTTGTATGTCAAAACCGTACACTAAGGGAGGTTTTTTGGATATTCAGGCTCTAAAGGGGTCTTAAGGGGGTTAAACCTGCATTTCATTGAATAACAATATCTCAAGAGTGGTTTCATTTGTGGATGTGATACTCGGCATATAAACTAATCATTAAAAATAAGCAGACAGGTGTCTAAGGGTTTTTCGATATGGTGTATTATTATGAGGTGCAAGGGGTGAAAAGTGGGGGTTGATGGATTCCTAACGGAGCGTGAAGGCCTATCTCTTAAACGACATAGGTGAGAAATTTGAAACTCAGAGAAAGAAAATCAGCTAAATAAATAAGTAAATCGGTGTTCGACCGGTTTTTTTCATAAATTAATTTAAGGGGCCAATGGGGAGGGGTGAAATTCTGGGGGAAAAAAGGAGAGAAATTGTCCTAACTGACTGACTGACTCACTCACTCATCAAACTCAGGGGAAAAAGACAGCTTAAAAAATAAGTTAATAGGTGTTCAAGAGTTTTTTCATCAATCCAATTTAAGGGGTCCATGGGGAAGGGTGAAATTCCTGTCCTGTCTGACTCACTCACTCATCACGCCCAGCGAAAACTATTAATGTTGGAAACATGAAATTTTGGGAATATGTTCGTTGTATGTCGAAAACGTCAACTAAGGAATGATTTGTGTTTATTCGGGATTTAAAGAGGTGTTAAGGGGGTAAAGATGCATTTCATTGAATAACGATATCACATGATTTGTTTCTTTGGGGATGTGATATTCGGTATAGAAACTAATCATTAAAAATAATCAGACATATGTCTAAGGGTTTGTCGATGTGATGTATATTATGAGGCGAAACGGGTGAAAATTGGGGGTTGAGGGATTCTTAACGGAGCGTGTAGCTCTGAACCGACATAGGCGAAAAAATTTAAATTCGGCGGGAAAAACAGCTTAAAATACAAGTAAATAGGTGATCGACCGTTTTTTTCCTAAATCCAATTTCAGGAGCCCTTGGAGAGGGGAGAAATTCTGGGGGGGGGGGGGGAAACAGGAAAGAAAGTGTCCTAAATGATTGACTCACTTAGTCACTCATCAAACTCAGGGGGAAAACAGCTTTAAATAAGTAAATAGGCGTTCGACAGTTTGTTTCATAAATCCAATTTAAGGGGTTCATGGGGAGGGGTGAAATTATCAAAAATAAATGAAAAAATGTCCTGACTTACTCATTCACTCATCATCGCCCAGCCAAAATTATTATAATTAGTAACATGAAATGTTGGGGATATGTTCATTGTAGGTCGAAAACGTCCACTAAGGAAAGAGTTTTGGATATTCAGGTTCTAAAGAGGAGTTAAGGGGGTAAACGTGCATTTCATTGAATAACAATATCTGACGAGTGGTTTCATTTGGGGATGTGATACTTGGCATATATACTAATCATTAAAAATAAGCTGACACATGTCTAATGGTTTTTCCATGTAGTGTATGTTATGAGGTTAAAGGAATGAAAAGTGGGGGTTGAAAGATTCCTAACGGAGCGTGTATCTCTTAAAATACATAGGCGAGGAGTTTGAAACTCCTCGGAAATCAATCAGCTTAAAAATAAATAAATAAATAAATAAATAAAATAAATAGGTGTTCGACCGTTTTTTCATAAATGCAATTTAAGGGGCCTATGGGGAGGGGTGAAATTTTGGAAGAAAAACGTCCACTAAGGAATGATTTTTGGATGTTCACTCTCATCGACCAACAAAAACTATTAAAGTTAGAAGAATTACATTTTGGAGATATGTTCGTTGTGTGTCGAAAACGTATACTAAGGAGGGATTTTTGGATATTCAGGTTCTAAAGGGGGTGTTAACGGGGTTAAAACTGCATTTCATTATATAACAATATGACACTCATTCGTTCATTCATTTATTTATTTATTTGCAATGGAGGGTGTGGCCCCCGGAGGCAAATTGGATATACATATCAAATAAATAATTACACATAAAAAGTCAATAACAATTATACAACAATTAAACTGGAGTATTTACACAAATAGTCAGTCTTTTCTTAAACACACCTATATGTTTGGGAAAAGGCTCTAAGACTGCGGCAGGTAGAGAGTTCCAGTTATCAATGGCACGGTTTACAAAAGAATATTTACCATAATTTGTTCGCTGTGGTCGACCCTTAACTTTGAAAGGATGATCGCTCCTACCCTTGTAAGTAATGGAAGTAATGACGCGAGCGAAGCAAGGCTAAAAATGAGATGGTGTGTGTCTGTGTATTACTCAATCTGGCAAGTACCACTGGTCCGATATACGTGAATTTTACATGGAAGTAGCTGATTTACCTGGTTAACATATAGGTTACTTTTGATTACAATACTTTGCACTATTTAAATATGGCGACCATTTTAGTGACGTCACTACACCCTTTGGTTTCAAACTCATATTTCCATTTGAAATAAAAAGAGAACGCTAAGAAATAGCAAACTTTTGATGGCATATACGAGGTTTAAAATTACATTTTCTATCCGAAAGGTATCTCCAACGGTTAGCGAGTAAAATCTAAATTTGTGCTATAAAACACGGTCAACGCCGAGCGTTGTAGTTGGACAAAATGTTTCATCCTTAATCTCCCTCTGCGCAGCACCTCGCCTATCCCCTATTTTAACTGTCACCTTCACATTTTAATTTATTTATGACGCGTAGCGAAGCACGGGTACTTCAGCTAGTATATTATAATTGTGAAAGTCTGTGTGTGTGTGTGTTAGTTTGTTACCTCTTGACACTAAAACGGCTGGACGGATTTGGATGAAATTTGAAATGGAGACAGCTTATACCCTGGGATAACATATAGGATGCCTTTCATCCAGAAATAAATCATTGTTCCCGTGGAACGAGCAACATAACAGAAAAGTCACTAAAAATACTCAACTGGGACAAAATATCGAAGTTGTCGCATAAAGAGCGGACACAGCTCATTTTACGCCCCTCGATGCGAGAAACAATACTCGGTAGGTCCCTACGGGACACCGAAATCCACTTTTTAAGGCCCTAAAACCAATATTTTCAAAGATATTCGCAGAAAACTATCTTCGCTCTGATAAACTGAACTAATGGAAAGTCCGTTTCCATGGCAACACTACCTCAAGGTATGACATCCGATTTTATATAAATCCCTATAGGAGGCAATGCCAATCCATTTGTTATCTTTTTCAAGATATATATAAACACAATAAGAACAGGGTAGCGCGACGGCCTCTCAACTGGGGGCCCTGGGTTCGATTCCTGGCTCAGTCAGAGATTTTTGACACTGACGTGAGGTTTGCAACGGTGTGCATTCAGATTCGTGAGGACAATTGAGTAGCTGTCTGATAGTGAGGCAGTGCCCCGGTCACGAAGAACAACATTAACGGCCGAGGGATACGATGCACTGACCACGCGTCACCACAATATCTGCAGGCCAAATGACTGGGAAGCGGTCGCATTATAGGCCTAAGCCCTTCATGGGCTGTAGTGCCAGGGGTAAAAAAATTAGAGGAAGCGTCTTCTAATACCGCCTTTAAGTTTTAAACACTACAGTAGCGGCTACTAAATAAAGGTAGCGATCAAGCTACGTTCAATTTCATAAACACTGGGCTCACAAATCCCGTATAGTTAAGTACAAATATCAGTCTGGTTGTTATGTCAGTAGCAACGAAGCTCTGTGGCGGCTATTGCCGTTTCCGTAACACTAAAGGCATCCCGCCGTCTCATAGTCGGTGGCGTAGTCGGTAGCATGCTGAACTGCTGTGCCCAAGATAGCGGGTTCAAACCCGGCCGAAGTCGTCGGATTTTTTTAAGAGCGTTGAAAATCCTTCAGTATGCCTTCCTTCGGAGGGGAAGTAAAGCCGGCGGTCCCATGTCATAGATTTATGGCATGTAAAAGATCCTTTCACAGACTAAACTTGTGTAAAGCAAAATTGTTAGGTTAGATTTCGTCAGAACGCTCTATCAAAGTTCCAACGTTCACCACTACGTATCATTGATATCTTGTGGCGAAAGTTGGAACTACTTGAAATTGAACGGAACTTGTAGCTCACCCTTTAGGGTGTCCGCCGGAAGCAGCTACAGACTCAGGCGAGCCGAACATGTCTTCGGACACTCCCGGCACTAAAAACCATACGATAAATAAATAGTCAATGTGCACTTATAAAATTGTGAACTACCTTTTGAAAAATTTACACAAGACGTGATTTTGAAAGCACTCTTCTGTATGTTGAGGTACAGATATATACCACATGGATACAATAAAATGTTGGCAAATCTGAGTTTAAGGAACTGCTATTCAGAATAGGCATTGTGTTAAATCTGCAGAAGCTTTCGGTACAGGTTTTGCATCCCATGTTCGTAACATAGAATGTTTTCCTTTGACAATGCATCTACACCATGTGCGAGGGCAACGCATTTCAAAGATCTCTAAAAACACAGTAATCAGGAAATTGGAGAAAATGTATAGTGGGAGAGAAGATTCAAGGAGAAATCACTTCGACTCTGTGATTTGCTGATGACATCGTCATCTTGGCCAATACGCCAAAGAATTTGAATGAGTTTTTGAATGGTATGAAATCCGTCTTGAGGAAAGAATTCATGATGAAAATCAATAATTGTAAAACAAAAAAATTGGAATGCAGCCGAAAAAGATCAAACACCTCTATGGACATCAAATTGGCAGGTGAAACGCTACGGGCAGTAGGAGACGTCTGTTACTTTGGAAGCAAAATGACCAGTGAAGGACGAAGCAAAGAGGATATCAAAAGTAGGTTGGCTCAGGCAAGGACAGCATTTCTACAGAAAAGGAATCGTTTGACATAGAATTGAAGCGATTGAAACGCGGTGTTACAGAAGAATGATGAAGATATATGGGTAGATAGGGTAACAAATGAAGCGGTATTAAGACGAGTGGGAGAGGAGAGATGTTTCTGGCGATTGCTTATGCAGAGAAGAGATAGGTTGGTACGACACATATTAAGACACCCAGGAATAGCAAGCTTAGTTATGGATGGGAGGGTCGAGCCCAAGAACTGTAGGGGTAGACCAAGGTTAAACAGATTGCCTCGGATGTAGGATGAAGTAGCTATGTAGAGATGAAACGATTAGCTCAGGAGAGGGAGGCATGGAGGTCTGTATCAAACCAGTCAAAAGACTGAAGACTCAAACAAACAACAACAACAATCAGGAATTTTAATTACCCACAGAGGCATCTGGAGAATTTCAATCCCAGGGATGTAACACTGGAAGAGACTGCATAATGTGCTCCAGCGGCCAAGGTGAGAGATATTTCACTATGGGTCTATTAATAGCGACATGTTGTCGTTCAAACCATCAATAATTATGGCAAAATTACATTGTGAATAGCTTAAGGAAAAATACTTTTAAATCCCCATATTCCGATAGATTTGCCATTCCAGTGTGCAAGAGTGCAGTTCCCTTTTCCAACAATATTAGCAATTTCCATTAACAAAGCGCAATGACACACTTAACAGCAGCAGGTGTACATTTAGACAAAACCATTTTTTCCCATGAACAACTGTATGTGGCCTGCTCACGAGTATCCGGACAACATAATTGTTATGTCTCAGCAGAAGATGGCAAAACCAAAAAGTAATTTTCAAATGTGTTCACATAAGGTAACATCATACCCTGTGGACTTTCTCAACTATATGAAAGTCCCACTTTGCTGCTCATATCAATACACTGTATGTATTAGAATTTTCAGAATTAGAATGGACCCACCTGTAGCAGCGATTGATGTGATAGAATAGACCAATTTTCAGCAATAATGCATCGTCCCAATTGTCTTTATCGCGAGCGAAGCCGCGGGTACCTGGTAGTATATTATAATTGTGAAAATCTGTGTGTCCGTGTGTGTGTGTGTGTGAGTGTGTGTGTTAGTTTGTTACCTCTTGACACTAAAACGGCTGGACGGATTTGGATGAAATTTGAAATGGAAACAGCTTATACCTTGGGATAACATATAGGCTGCCTTTCGTCCGGAAATAAATCATTGTTCCCGTGGAATGGGCAACATAACTGAAAAGTCACCAAAAATACTCAACCAGGACAAAATATCGAAGTTGTCGCATAAAGACCGGACAAAGCTCATTTCACTCCCCTCGATGCAAGAAACAATACTCGGTAGGTCCCTACGGGACACCGAAAACTACATTTTAAGGCTCTAAAACCAACAGTTTCAAAGATATTCGCAGAAAACTATCTTCGCTCTGATTGATGAACTAATCGTCAGTCCGTTTCCATGGCAACACTACCTCAAGGTATGACATCCGATTTTCTATATATCCCTCTAGGAGGCAATGCCAATTCATTTATTATCTTTTTCAAGATATATATAAACACAATAAGAACAGTGTAGCGCGCCTGCCTCCCGTCGGAGGCCCCGGGTTCGATTCCCGACTCCGTCAGAGATTTTAGACACTGACGTGAGGGCTGCAACGGGCTGAACTCAGATTCGTGAGGAAAATTGAGTAGCTGTGAGGCAGCGCGCCGGTCACGAAGAACAAGATTAACGGCTGAGGGGACACTATGCACTGACCACGCGTCACCACAATATCTACAGGCCAAATGGCTGGGAAGCGGTCGCATGATAGGCCTAGGCCCTTCATGGGCTGTAGTGCCAGGGGTAAAAAATATTAGGGGAAGCGCCTTCTAATACCACCTTTAATTTTTAAACACTACAGTAGCGGCTATTAAATAAAGGTAGCGATATAGCTACGTTCAACTTCATAAACACTGGGCTCACAAATCCCGTATAGTTAAGTACAAATATCGGTCTGGTCATAATTTCAATAGCAACGAAGCTCTGAGGCGGCTATTGCCGTTTCCTTAACACTTAAGGCATCCCGCCGTCATATACCTCAATGTGCACTTACCAAATTGTGAACCAGTCTATTTTACTGAAAAGAATTTCTACTAGCGAGTATCCACTCCGGCAAAAACCACACTCACTACATTTTCCAAAATTTACACAAGACATGATTTTTAAAGCACTCTTCTGTATGTTGAGGAACAGAGACATACCACATGGAAAGATACAATAAAATGTTGGCAAATCTGAGTTCAAGGAACTGCTGTCCAGAATAGGCTTTCGGTACTGGTTATGCGGCCCATGTTCGTAACATGGAATGTTTTCCTTTGACAATGCATCTACACCATGTGCGAGGGCAACGCATTTCAAAGATCTCTAAAAGCACAATAATCAGGAAATTGGAGAACAATGTAAAGTCGGAGTGAAGATTCAAGGAGAAATAATTTCATCTCTGAGATTTGCTGATGACATCGTCATCTTGGCCAATACGCCAGAAGATTTGAACGAGTTTTTGAATGGTATGGACTCCGTCTTGACGAATGAATTCATGATGAAAATCAATAAATGTAAAACAAAATTATTGGAATGCAGCCGAAATAAATCAGAAACCTCTATGGACATCAAATTGGCAGGTGAAACGCTACGGGAAGTAGGAGACTTCTGTTACCGGTACTTAGGAAGCAAAATAACCAGTAATGGACGAAGCAAAGAGGATATAAAAAGCAGGTTGGCTCAGGCAAGGAAAGCATTTCTACACAAAAAGGAATCTCTTGACATCGAATATACATTTAGGTATTAGGATGTCATTTTTGAAAGCTTTTGAGTCACTATAAGGAAGTGAAACTTGGAATAATGGTGCTGCAATAAAGAGGAGAATTGAAGCGTTTGAAATGTAGTGTTACGGGAGAATGATGATCAGATGGTTAGATAGGGTATCAAATGAAGAGCTATTAAGACGAGTGGGAGAGGAGAGATGTTTCTGGCGACTGCTAATGAAGAGAAGAGATAGGTTGGTACGACACATATTAAGATACCCAGGAATAGCAAGCTTAGTTATGGATGGGAGGGTCAAGGACAAGAACTGTAGGGGTAGACCAGGGTTATACAGATTGCCTCGGATGTAGGGTGTGGTAGCTATGTAGTGATGAAACGATTAGCTCAGGAGAGCGAGGCATGGAGGGCTGCATCAAACCAGTCAAAAAACTAATGACTCAAACAACAACAATGGGGAATTTTAATTACTTAGAGAGGCATGTGAGGCAAAAGGGTTGTTGGAGAATTTCAATCCCTGGGATGTAACACTGGAAGTGACTGCATAATGTACATCAGCGACCAAGGTGAGAGATATTTTACTATAGGTCTATTAATAGCGACATATTGACGTTCAAATCATCAATAAGTGTGGCAAAATTATACCCAGAATACCTTAAGGAAAAATACTTCTAATTCCCCATATTCAGATAGATTTGCCATTCCAGGTGTACGTTTAGACAAAACCATTTTTTCCCATGGACAACTGTATGTGGCGTGCTGGCGAGTATCCGGCCGACAAAATCGTTATGTCTCAGCAGAAGATGGCAAAACCAAAACTAAAATTTTCAAATGTGTTCACAACTCTATAAAATTCCCACTTTGCTGCTCATATCTATATACTGTATGTATCAGAATTCTCAGAATTTGAATCTACCCACCTGTAGCCGCGATTGCTGTAATAGAATAAACCAATTATCAGCAATAATGCATCGTCCCCATTGTCCTGATCGCGAGCGAAGCCGCGGGTACCTGCTAGTATTTCATATAATTTCAAATTTGTTACCGTTTGTGTTCCTGCCTTTGATGGGTGCCAGTGGTTAAATTATATCTCCTCACAAATGAAATATTGAGTCCCACCATTAATCACATCGCATCGGTGCATGGCATCAGAATTCGAATATTATTCTCTATTGCACGAAAAAAATATAGAGTATTTTTCGTGAGGCTGTATTGTCTGTCTGATCTGAAATTAGGAAATGTTTCATTTATGAGTTCATTTAGTACCATGTAATCTATATCTCAAGCGGTTCTCTCTTTTTGTGTGGGTGGAAGCTAATCAAAAGATACGGTGTCAATTAAAACACGCTCGGGCAATGGACCCCAGTCACATTGATATTCCAATATGTGGGAGTGCCTTATAACTCGACACACCCTGGGCAGAGCACCAGTGATCAGCAGTATACGTATATTGACTAGAACATAAAAATTGTACGGGTGCATGTACGGCATATGAACTGGCCCTGTTTTCGGATATTATTATTATTACTGCAAAGCCTCCGTGGCTTAGGCGGCAGCACGCCGGCCTCTCACCGCTGGGTCCGTGGTTCAAATCCCGGTCACTCCATGTGAGATCTGTGCTGGACAAAACGGAGGCAGACAGGTTTTTCTCCGGGTACTCCGGTTTTCCCTGTCAAAATTTCATTCCAGCAACACTCTCCACTACCATTTCATTTCATCTGTCATTCATTTAATCATTGCCCCAGAGGAGTGCGTCAGGCCTCGGCAGCCGGCACAGTCCATATCCTCGCCGCTAGATGGGGGCTTCATTCATTCCATTCCTAACCCGGTCGGAGACTGGAAGCAGGCTGTGGATTTTCATTTCATTATTATTACTATTGGTGCCTTTATTGTGGCGAAGTTAGCGCTCTATGCCCACTCTTACACTTAATCCCCCACAATCCAACTTACATGAATACTCATATAAGTTATTATTAACCTACCAAACTTAAATACTAGAAAAAATTAAATACTGGAATTAAAATGGCAACTGTGTGATATTAACTAAGCTATACAAATTTGATACAGTAAATACAATCATGGTGTTTTAACAAAGCTTTACTGTGATCATTCACTCACACATTCAGACACAAATTGTTCTAAAGGAAGGAAGGAAGGAAGATTGTAGTTTTACGTGACCGTGAATCTTGTGATTATGAGCCACGGGACCTTCTTTTTACGTGGAATCCGAACCACAGGACATGGCATTTCACTCCGAAAATCTCACATGCATTGACCGGGAATCGAACCCGGACCGCCTTGGTGAGAGGCATACAGCTAGACCGCTGAGCCACCACGCCCCCCAAATTGTTCTAGTTGGCCTACGAATTCAAGAGGAAATCTGTACATGCACGTTTGAAAGTTGTTAGGGATGTACAATTTCTAACGTCACGAGGTCAATTATTCCAAATTCTAGTTCCCGACAGGAGGCTGTATACACATATATTTAAGGGGAAACTCGACGTTACTTAGGTTCTACCGCTCCAGAGTATCAAACAAGAATTACATTTTTTATCAGAGACAGGAACCACTGTCATGTCTGTACTAGTGTCCCATGGTTACCATCTTGAAGTTATTTTGCTACTGATCTTGTAGTTTGCGGGTCTGATGGTTCCCACATGAAGATTTTGTATTTTCCAACATTTCGTAGAGATTCGATTAAGTTATTAGTTTAGTCGATATTTGATTTGAGAATTGTATACTCAAAGGCTACTCTTTTGTGTTCGTTAAAATGACGGTGATATAAAACATGACGTGGAGGTACACTATACTTGTGCTAGTTCTGTATTACTTTTTGCTCAATTTAGTTTTGTCGTTTGAGTTGTTGTTCATCGTTTTAGGGTTTTTGAGACATGATGTTCATGTAACCAAGTAAAAATGGGTGTTTGTAGAATTTGTCTGATAACCTGTGTCATTGTGATTTCTGTACTAGTGTGTGTATTTGTAATTAAGGTAGGATTTGGGTAGGAAGTGGCCGTGGCTTTAAGTTAGGAACCATCCCGTCATTTTCCTGGAGAAGAGGTTGGAAATCACGGAAAACGACTTCCAGGATTGCCGAGGTTTTTCCACACGAGGTGAATGTACCCAGTTCCAGCCCTCAGAACAGAATTAAAGTATTGGCAGAGCCGATATTCAAACCGGGTGATAGTCGTCGTCTGAGAATTGATAGCTGAAAAGCGAGACACATACAAACATACAAAGGGACATTTGTCCCCTGTACAGACGTGGTTAAATCATAAGAGTGTTGTGATAGTTGCTTAAAGGCACTCCAGATGTGTAAAGTAGTCGGAGTTTCAACATTATTATAAAAAAAATATTTATATGGTTATATGAAAGCTAATATAGGCTAGTCCTTAATGGGCTTGACACAGTACAGTTTACTCCAAAAAATGACAAGAATTTAAACAAAATTGATTTGGATATTAGGAGTTATAACCAAGTAACGACTCTGAATTAATTATATTATTTCATAATAAAGAGATAGGCCTACCGTACGAAAAATTAGGAACATCAATGTTTATTATAATAATTTGCCTTGTCATACATCTTATAAGCCTACTTCCATTTTTTCAAAAAATCCAAAGTAGACGAAAAACAAAATCCCTGTACAGATATATAAATGAAAGTTTGTCTTTTCTGAATTTCCACGCAAATTTGAGTTATTAACGCGTTTCAGACTGTTTTATGCCTTTTTTGTGTGTCTGTCTGTGCACAATTTGGTACGCGCATCACTCGAGAATAGCTGGATGGATCAATGTAACAGTTGGTACAGAATGATATCCATCAGAGGCACGACACCGATCATTGATATATTCCTTCTCATAAAAGGGGGCATATCCCCTTAAGATGCATGCTGAAATGGGACAAGGACAAGACAAAGATCATTTTCAGCCCCTCGGTGTCAGAAAAGAAAACTCGGGGGCCCTGGAGGGTCCCAGAAAACTACATTTCTTGGCGGATTTTAAGAGTTTCGACCCTTGGTGGCCAAAATACATGAATTTTCATGCACCACAATCCTTTATAATTTATTAAAGGGGTCTTCCTGGGAATGGGGACAGTTTTTATGTGACGTGTATTGCGTTTCGTCTACGAGGCTTTCAATTTTATTTTCACGTCAGGAATACACGTTAGGTGAATTTAGTTTGAGGAAGGGTCTGAGGATCGGGTTGAGGATATGGTTGAGGATGGTATTGAGGAGACTATTGAGGATTGGACGAAGGGATATGGTAGGTATGTCCGAGATAGTTGTAAGCTAGCGTTTGAGGAGTGGCCTAGAATTTGTAAAGGTTGAGCTGACGGATAATGGAATTGCGATGATGGAATGCTGTATGGAGATACATGAAAATCCGGTACAGATTGTGAAGGTTCAGAAGTGATTGGTGGAGAGACATGTTGAATTGGAGATTGGTTTGAAAGAGTAGGTTGAGGAGTTGGCCGCTACTGTGGAGTAGAGCACAGTACTTATAGGAGGGGAGGGGTTTGAAAAGACTGTAACCGTACAGGTGAATGGAGGATAGGATGCAGAGAAAGAATCAATGGAGGCAAATCGTCGTCTACTACCTGACGCTGGAATCCGTTGATTGGTTGACGGTAAGTGGATTGGAGATGCTCGTTGGCGGCATCAGCAATCTGCATCCTTCTGGCCATTGTGGAGTGTCTTGGATGGGACTTGACGCAATGGTGACGGTCAGTTTTTATGTGACGTATATTGCGTTTCGTCTACGAGGTTTTCAAATTTATTTTCACGTCAGGAAGGACACGTTAGGTTAATTTAGTTTGAGAGCACGTTTTAACTAATCTTTTCGTTTTAGTCGACAAACAGGTTCATCGTAAGAATGATTTTGTTTGATACTGTGTGTGGTTAATATATTCATATTTGGACATCTGGGTGATATGTTGTAGTCAATAGAGTTAGTTTGCCTCGTGGCCACTAGATGCCTTTGCTCTCACTCATACATATATTACATACACCTATCTAGAAATATATGATTGTTTTTTCATCCAATTTTCAATTTTATTTATTTTACGCGTTTCGAAATGTTCTTTGACTTATACAAGCAAAATGTGGTTTTGTCTCTATTTCTGTGTATCTTTATATAGTAGCCTCACTTTCCTGGTTAACTACCGGCGACTCAAACGTTAAGCATTAGCATGAGCCGACAATAGCCATTATTTATGGCTGACAAATACCTAACAGTTCTTGACCAATCGGATGCTTCATCCATCTGTCCATGAGAAGTGCAGACAAGGTGTTGACGCCAACCTGTCTACCTGCTCACTTTAGAGTTTCCAGTGTTGCACTGTTGCACGCTTCCTTATTACAATCTTCCTTACTATTATTAGTCTATTATTAGTAGTAGTAGTTTACCACTATTCCAACTGTTCTCCAACCTAGAAGCATTTTGCTGCAAATCGCCAATGTTGTTGCTAGCCGTGGAGACTGAGTCAATTGCTGCTACGGTGATTGGTCAGTTGACAACACTGTGCCTTAAGCCGTGAATGCCTCGGCACCCCGCAACTATGGAATGTAAACATATCCGTCCAGCTAGGTTTTAAAGACGAGCGGGTCGTTAACTAGGAAAGTGAGGCTACTATATATGCCTATAACTCGTTTTCGGATACTTGGAGCATCGTAAAATTAGGTATGGTATCCATGATACTCAATACACCAATCATTTATAAAACTCTTCACTATACTTCTCATAGAATAGTGGGTATAGGAAAAACCTTCTCAAAATACATGCTAAAGTAGGAGAAATATAAAAATTATCCTAGGAGGATGACCAAAGCTTATGTTGCACTTCTCAATGTGAGACACAAAATTCAGGAGTCTATAAAAGGTATCCGAATACCATATTTTAAGGCCCATAAATTAACAGTTTTTGTGATATTCCAGGAATAATAACTTCTATATGATTAACGTATGAAGGAATGACCAGCCCCTAACCATTGCAACAGTAGCTCAATTGATAGCGTCTGATTATTAATACCGAAGACCGTTCGTAGAACACGTGTTTCTGTTAGTAAAATACATATGTTGGAGTTTGCGTTTAACAATGTGTTAGTTATAACAACAATAATAATAATAATAATAATCGTATGACCCCAGCTATCGGTGCGTAGAACACTTAGGTTAGAACCATTAAGGAAATCTTCTCTCAAATTTGGTCCTTTTGGCACTGCCATCTGACGGGGAAATCGTAATTCTTTTGAGTGACTATTGGCGGAGATTTTGAGTAATTGTGTCTTGTAATGTGTAATAATATATAGCCTACCTAATACGAGAAATCTTTTACGAACCGACATTTAAAAGTTCAATTTTAATGCATGTTAATGAAGATGGCAGTTATTTGTAAATTGGTCGTAGGTTGTTGCATGAAATGTAGTGTTCAAGATGGTCGTCAGTCTTTGTCTAATCGGCTCCGTACTATGTTAAGGGAAGTCATTTTAGCGCCGTTCCGTATACGACTGGTTGTGTGACTCAGCGGTAACGTTCTCGCCTGCTGTTCCCATGGCTGCAGGATCGAATCCTGGTGCAGTCGGCTGGCATTTGTGGATGTTTAAATGTGAGGGACTAGATTTACTGGCACATTCAAGGTCACCATCAGGGCAAAATTCCGGCACCCCGGCATCTCTAAAAGTCGCTGTAATTAAAAGGGACCTAAAACCAATAACATTATTATTACATTCTTTATACGCACCAACAACAGCCATCAATCATCGTGATTATGCATGAAATATGTCATTACAACATGTCAACATGCCTGTTGTTACAAATATGCATATTGACTGGTCGTTAGTGGTGACTACATTTAGGTCAATTATTTCTTTATAGTTCCACTGATTAAAAGCTGCCAACTTCACAAAGTTACACTTGTAGTTTAAGATATAATGTTGGTATGTATGTTAGCTAGTCAACCCAGAGGCTAATGGGACCGTCATAAGGCGCCACAGTGTATCACGTGAGTAGAATTCAGGAAATTGGGGCGTACTGGGCAAAGTAAGGAGTGAGGTAGTTTAGCATTGCATTCTTCACTGAGTCAGAACAGCACCGCACTTACTTTATCAGCAGAAATTTTCACGCCATCCACAAGTACTCGCTGTGCCCTGAATGATGTTACTCAACACCACTCATACCTCAGTAGCTACCATATAATCACAGTCATGAGTGAGACATCGGAGAAAAGCCACGTTTTGCTCTAGCCTGTGCCGACAGACAGATGCAAAAATACTAAATTCATCAAGAGATGGCAACAAAAATAAATCAACTCTGGAGCACAAAACTAATAAATTAAACAATCTTGTTCAATGCAAATACATAGCGATAATTAAAATCCTCAAAATCTGATTTAAAGATATGATTTGAAAATGGAAATCCACAACCTGCTTCCAGTCTCCGACCGGGTCAGGAATGGAATGAATGAAGCCCCCATCTAGCGGCAAGGATATGAACTGTGCCGGCTGCCGAGGCCTGACGGACTCCTCTGGGGCAATGATTAAATGAATGACAGATGAAATGAAATGATAGTGGAGAGAGTTGCTGGAATGAAATTTTGACAGGGAAAACCGGAGTACCCGGAGAAAAACCTGTCTGTCTCCGTTTTGTCCAGCACAGATCTCACATGGAGTGACCGGGATTTGAACCACGGACCCAGCGGCCATCGTGCTGCCGCCTAAGCCACGGAGGTTCTGATTTTGAGAAGTCAAAACGCTGATAGTAAGTACTTAACAAGGTGTAGGCTACTTTCACATGTCGGTAGCAACAATTCCAACATATTGGCCTACTCTGGAAGTAAGAATAACTACATTACGAGACTTTATTGTCAACTCCTTGGGTACGTTTATCTTCTTTTATTCTATTTAACCACCCTCTGAACGAAGAGAGCTGCAGTGACCTGTACAAGAGCAACCGCAAATATTACTCCCCATCTTACCTCATTATAGGCACCGTGCGCGCTACTCTAGCGGGGCACGGGAGTACGGTATATAGCAGTGCATAAATGCAGGGGAGGATATTCTTCAATTCGGGACTAAATAAAAATGTGAGATTTAACAAGCGTGTCATTTCAAGTTTAAACTTATCACATTCCTCTTTGAAAATTAAGTTCTCAGCAGAATTTACTACAAACAAGTAGTTCCGTGAAAAACTATACAGCGTATTTTCATATACCCTACTCATGTTAATTGTCTCTATCAACAAACTTCAGGTTGATTGTTGTGATAGATTCGTAGATATTGAGAAGTGTCAAAAAATTTCAGATGATCGCCAGGTTGGAGTTTTATTTATGTACTATTACATGAAGATTATTGTATACGTGTGGTATTCAAATTTCAATCGCATGATTAGGACACAAGAAGTAAAACCGAGATTCAAAAATTTGGCATAGGTGCAATCTTGTGGCTATGAAAACAATTGAAATGAATTAGATGCCAGTGGATTAACATTTGTATAAGCATTTAACGTGCAAAGTTTCACTGCACTCAGATGGTTAAATCACGAGAAACGTTCATTTAAATATTTATACTTCGCGTCGCCGCCATGTTTAATTTGTGCTCACCAAGTTACTCAAAGTCCTATAGGTGAACTTATGTTCATAGCCTATATGAACATATAGAATTTCAGTTTGATTGCTGTAAAAGATTCGTAGATATTGAGAACCGTCAAAACATTTCAGATACTCGCCATTTTGGAGTGTTATATGTATAGGCCATAGAGTTATGTACCATTAAAGGAAAATTATTGCGTAGCTTCATTATTCAAACTTTCACTTCGATCACATGATTACGACACAAGAAATAAAAACTTAATTTTAAAATTTCGCACAGCCTCCATCTTGAGGTTATGTAAACAATTGAACTAAATTAGATGTCAGTGCATTACAATATGTATAATCATTTACTGTACCACATTTCACTGCGCTTAGATGGTTAAATCACGAGAAAAGTCTATTAAAATATTTCAAATTCGCTTGGCCGCCATTTTCGTTTTGTACTTTACAGGTTTTTGAAAGTTACATACATAAACTTGTAGCAATGCCCTTTATCCTCGTACAAATTTCCACGGTGATATCTGTAATAGTTTCGGAGATATAGAATGCCAGTGAAATATTTTGCACATCCGCCATTTTGAGGTTATGTAAACACTTGAACAAAATTAGATGCCAGTGCATTGCAATGTGTATAAACATTTTCTGTACCATGTTTCATTATGTTTGGATGGTTAAATCGCGAGAAACGTCTATTTAAAAGTCTCAACTTCTCTTGGCCGCCATGTTGGTTTTGTAATTACCAGGTTTTTGAAAGTCTCATATGTGAACTTTTAGTAGTTTCCTTTATCACCGTACACAATTTCAGGGTGATATCTGTAACAGTTTCGGAGATACTGAATGCTGGTGAAATATTTCGCACAGCCGCCATGTTGGATTTGTGTGACACAATACAATTTGAAGGGCACGGTTGGGGTCGGCCAGAATGGTGCTATTATATTACTGAGTTTCATTGAAATCGTTCCAGCCGTTTAGAGGTTATTAGGGACACACACACACGAATCACACACGCACACACAGACACGGACAAAAGTTGATCTTATAAGCCTATTTTTTTCATAAAATGAAAATAGGCTAAAAATTATAGTTCTTCTGCAAGTGCGCTCGATTTCAGATTTTTTTTTTTCTGCCTGGAACATTCTCGGTAAAGGACAAGATAGTTTTAAAAGATAAACATCAGTCAGATTGAAAGTTGCTACGGAGTTTTGTGGTTTCTCTTCATGGATATAATTCATTAATGCGCTTCCCTCTTGGAATATTTTTCTTTCGCAGCACTTACTGAACTGAGGTTTCCCCAGGCTTGGGGGCACATCAGTTTTAGAAACATAATAATAATAATATTATAATAAATCACCCCAGCAATATGCTCACAAGTATTTCCAAGACCAGCTGGACAAGGGCAAAGAGTGGTGACATTCAGTGTCATATAATACTAAATATAATATGTAAGTAATTTAATAAACAAGTAAGATACGAAATCATTCCACAATGGATGGGAACAGAGCATAATTTAATGATACATGGTAAGACGGAGGTGAAACAGACGTGTGCCTAATCACTTCTGCTTTCAATTCAATTGCTTCAATTCCCTCACTTTATTAGTGCCCACTTATGTAGAGTTTTCTACCTCTTCCAACAGTTGATTCACCAAAATTCGGGTGACTAATTGGTAAAAATCCGCAATTAAATTCACTCTCGCACATGGCTTTTAAATGACTGGCACGGCTCGGCTTCCTCTTGCCCCCTTCCCTTGGTTCGCAACCCAGTGTAGTGCAGTGCCACTAGTACGATTTCAAGGCTCGTGCACGGTGCTATAGTGCTGACTCTCTGGGGTTTCTACTTGTGTCAGTGCTCTTTGAAGATCTGATGAGCCTCTAAGCAGGCAATCGCCAATCATCTCCCAACAATGGTAGTTGTGTAAGGGAGGAGACTCTATCGTCTCCACTCCCTTGCCTTCTACTGTATTGTAATACAGTAGTAAGGTGCATCCCACCCTAGCTCCGTGCATCAGGAATGGGGACACGTTTCAGTTGGACCCATGGTCAAGATATTTCTCTCCGGACTACCGTCAAGTTGGGCCTCTGGCTAGTATGGTAGGTTTCTTCACTTGTTATTGTTCGATCTCTCGTTTGTATTTGAATATCCTTCACGATATTACCAAGTATCAACATTACATTTCAATATTAAGAACAACTATTGAAATAAATTATTACATCCTCATCATTAATGACTACTGTATAATCCCATTTTCAACTCCAGGCAAATAATGAAACGATTTCTAAAATGCCCTCAACTTCTTGCCCAGTTTCATTTAACTTTATTATTACCGGGTGAGTTTGCCGTAGTCGTTACGGCATGACAGCTGGCAGTCGCTCACATCCGGGAGGCGAGGAGGTTCGAATCCCCCCGCCGGCAACCTTGAAGATGGTCTTCTGTGGTTTCCTATCTTCCTTCCAGGCAAATGTCGGGGTTGGTTCCTAACTATAGGCCACCAACCTAGAGGGTAATCGACTAAATAAAATAAATAAATATTTAAAATTTAATACGCTTTAATCCCGTTTCTTTAAATATACATATTAAAACGTATTTAATGTCAAACAGTGTCTTCCTTGGTTTCGTGTTAACGTGAAAAATAACATGATTTCGTGAACAAGTAAAAGCAGCTTGATATGCTATGTCGTATTGAAAAGCTTCATGAAAACTGAAGAATCAATTCATTTGTTTAAATACAGATGCACGTATAAAATTGGATGGCATAGTATAAGCCTACTTAAAACAATATACGTATTGAAGCAAATTACAATGTTGCTAGGGGGCGTGGCACAGTGGTCCTTTTGCACGATCTGGGCGCTCAAAATGTAAAAAATAAATGTCTTTTAATTTCATGTTGTATGACATTTTTAGTATCAGCAATGTCAGAGCACCTCAGAAGTGTACTTATGTCTTATTTGTTCACCCCCCTGGAATGTGAAAGACAGCTGAAGTAGGAAGTTTCTTATCGCATCCACAGCTGGAAGCAAAGCTGATTATTTGTGTTTGAATCTTGTGCTTGTAAAGACTTGTTAGTTCAGCTATCTTCATCGTTTGCCAGTGGATATGACAGACTATGATATGATATTTCTTTATGAAATTTGCAAAATCTTATAAAAGTCGCTGTGTTTATGTGATAAACGTTTGAAAATAGTAAATTTTTGTAAAAAAATAATTCTTCTTGTATGGGTTTTCAGACCAGGAAATTCACAATTGTCAACAATTGGTGAATTTCTTTCCATTAGCCTACAGCCTACACCCTATTATGTTTTCTGTGTAAAAATTATCTGCAACTTTTTGCAACTTTGACTTTTGCTCTCTTTTTAGTGTTGTCGGGAGGATTTTCGCGGAACGATCTTTACGATGCTTGGCGCCATGCAGGTGGAAAAGCGAAAGGATTTGAGCCTATCTAATAGAAAACAGCGATCTGATATCCCTTGGACAGTCTGTTAAAATAATGTTAGAAAAAAAATCTTATTCATTTTTCCGCGCAGTTAAGAAAAGCGTGAGTTGCCAATCGCAGGATCTTAAGAAAGTTTGTCACGAAATAAGAATAGCCTGGAGGGGAATATGGAGAGGGAATACAGGTAATGTGGCTCGTCCTTCTCAATCATTCGTGGAGTGTAGTGATTTTTCGAAACGAAGGATATTGCGACGTTTAATAAAAAAAACTCAGAAGGGAAGAGCTAGCGTTAGCCGGTCAAGTGAGTATACGCTTAGCAGGAAGGAGAGACACCATGTAATGGTTTCTACTACCCTCACTGTTGAGCGTACAAATGTAATGCTTTCTTTAGGGCTCACTGTTGCGTGACAAGTGTAACGGTTTTACTAACCCTGCCTTGCACTTTGAAATATTTACACTGACTAAGATATGTTGTATTAATGGGCGCCAAGACCTCAACGCTATGTTGAAATCTAAATTTATATTTAACAACACCTAGCTCTGGTAGAACACCTTCAAGAATGTTTTCACTCAGATCGTGGTATGATTTGATCATTAACCCAACTAACAATTGTATCAGGAGAAGGAATTTGGTCTATATCTAATGCTACCTACTGAAAGCAAAGATTGCATGGTTAAAAGAAATGAATTTATTATATAAAACAAGTATGGCAAAATCAATAATAATAATAATAATAATATATTTTAAATTTAAATTGGAGCGTTGCGATTTGAATATTACCGCTAGAGAATTACGTGAAAACGGAGTCGGATGAATTACTGATCTTACTCTTATTCCCAAGCTATGAAGTTACTGAAATACTGAATATGAAACAAAGAGACGAGAGATTACGTAGTTCTGAGTCATTCGCGCTTACCATTGGAAATTGCCGTAGCATTTCCCTCGTACTGGATGTTGAAGAGAGCTTCCCACAGCCTCCTGGACGTCGTCATCTTCTTCGATACTTGAAGAGATACTTGTAGATATGTAAATTTATGGTCCGATTACATCGGAACCAACCACATGTGCAACCACAATGGTCAAGTTTTAGAAAGATAATCGCCTTGCCTCCACGGCGCGAAAACCATATATGCACTCGTCGCCTCCCCTCTCTGGAGCCGTCTTCTTCTCGCCCGCTCTCCACTGATTGGCTGAGCCACCACGCGCTACTCCCCACCTCCGGGTCAATGCACTCGGCGCGACGAAGATGACGATTACCGTTCCAGGCCATTTCGCCTTTTCTTGAAGCAGCAACCCCGCTTGCGTCACGCTTCTCGACAAGATAAAGCCAGTAGCCGAATTCCCAGTGACTCATCTCTCTCAATACCCTAACTGACAAAACTCCGTAAAATTCCGTAATCATATAATTTTCCGCGATAATGTTGTTCGTAATAATTCGCTTGATAGTGTTTTCTATCACATTGAAAACCTATCTGTATACTTTATACTCTTATAAAAATGCTCCAAAAAAAAAAGTTAATAATAATAATAATAATTTACATGAAAACTTCTCTTGGCTGAACAATTTGCCGCGTAAATAAATATAGAATGGCTTCCTATTGACTTATGTCAGTGGCGTAAAATGCCCTCGAAAAACACGTTACATATTCGCCTCGGATCATCGGATGATTTACCGTGACGACGGTCCATTATGCGATTATCCCAGACACGTTAATAAAATCCCAATCCAAAATACATATGACATAAATTAAATCACCCTAAATTACATATATATACACTCATAATTTTCTTTACGCACTTTGCGTCAAAGTCTGTTGTCATTTTGGATTGCATTGTGCAACCAGTCCAATGTTTTACATTTAGATCAATGTTCCGCGGATATTTCCGCCTCTCAAATATCTCTATATTGGGAAAGATATGCATAAATAATGTGTGAGCACTGTGTATTTATGATGTCACATCACACGCTTCAAAGGTGTTCTGATATATATATCACCACAGAACTTCCTAGTTTCACTGGATGTCGCTTCGTTCTGGTGAAACTTAATCTCACATTTCTCATTGAGCACACGATCACACTATTGTGGCAGCGCCTCGTGACCATAATACCTAATCTCTCTGTATATAAGACGAAATTAATATTGACTTCTGAAAAAAAAACAGTAAGTGCGCATTACATATAACACCAAATATTTCTGTGCGGTAATCGCCCTGTCTTCTTAAGTTCCCGTAGACCATATTCTACTTAATACTAGTTCTCAACTCAGACCAGTTCTCCTCACTCAAATAATACCTTTGTACTAATTACCTTAAATTACACACTTACAACTCTTACATGGCGAGGCCGTAAACAGAATTCACGTGTGCTGTTATGTATGAGTTTCATGAAGGACTGTCTCGCCTTCAGGTGGCCCATCTTTTGTCTCGTGGACGCCTTAAGCAAAAATACCCTGTTCAAGCGCTCACCCATCTCTAGGAGACAAATGGGAATTCACCAGCGCTACCAAATTCTGGCCTTGGTGTATCGAGACATTTTAGTGCTCAAGAGCATCCGACAATTCCGTCATATTTCCCTGTACATTAAAAACTCTCAATTACTTACATACTACCCCCCTGTGTGACTTCTGATACGCCTGCCTGGAAGACCAGATCTTCCCCGCACCAAATACCACACTTACTCATCTGATAGGCTGGCTCGCCCGCTAAACACACTTATTTTATGACACATACTTTCGTAGACTATGTATATTATACGTCCCATATAATCTGTTTCCCTTACTATCCTCCAGCACATATGCTGTTTTGCCAATACGTTTGGAAACTATAAATGGGCCCTCGTAGAGATAAAAGAACTTGGACATGACTTTCTCTAGCTTATTTGACTGTTTCGGCACTCTAAGTAAGACTATGTCTCCAGGCTCGAATAGGTCAAATTTAGTTTCTTTTTGTTGGCGAATTCTCTTTTGTGCTGACTTAGATAAATTCTGTTTCGCCAACTGGACAATGTAATCCATCCCCGGTTGCTTACCCTCATTTAACCCCAACACCCTCGCTAGTTCATTTTGTGGTCTCTTTCCGAAGTGAACTTCGTATGGCGTCAATTTCGTGCTCTCATGCTGGACAGAATTCAGCCAAGTCTCGACTTTGGGAAGATGTCCAACCCAGGCAATATGCTTGTCATGCACTAGAGTCCGAAAAAGACGAGCCACTTCCCTTAATGGACGCTCTGCAGAATTACCCTGAGGTTACCTTACAGAGGAATGAACGTGTGAAATACCAGCTTCCTGCATACTGGTTCTCCATTTCTTTGCAGTAAACTGTGGTCCACTGTCAGATAGTATCCTGAGAGGAAGACCAAACTCAGGTACATACTTATTAATGATCAGACGGCTACACGCTAGTCCCGTGGCTTTCCTTAGCGGATATAGCTTGACATACTTACTAAAAGCGTCAATAACTATAAAAATGTACTCGTAGCCGTACTGTCCTTTAACGATCGGGCCAAATAAATCCACACACAGTAGTTCGCCGGGACTACTGGTGAGAACTGAAGATCTCTCCCCCACTAAATATTTAACTGGATGTTTGCTCCTTTGACAGGTGTCACACTTAGCTAAAATCCTACTAACATCCCTTCCCATTTTACTCGAAATGAAGTCACGACCAATTTTATAGAAGACCTTGGCAGCACCAAAGTGTCTTAATTCCCTATGAATGAACCAAATTAGCTCCTCCCGCAAAGTGGCAGGAACACATATTGCCCTCCGATTATTCCTACATTTCCGTGCAAGAAGCCCATCCTGCATCTTGTACGTGAACCGTCCTACTTTCACATACTCTTCTTCACTTATTTCCAACCTAGCCAGTGGCTCCCTTAACTTAACGTCATTACGTTGCTCCACTAGCATATTTCTCAGTGCCTGTAACGATGCCCTGTTGCTACTGTCCACACATGCACATAATAAAATACCGTCCTCTGCTTTAACCACAGGATAATCCCTACATAAATTAGTGTCCCTTGATAGCATATCTGCAAGAATGTTATCTTTACCTTTAATATATTTTACTGTGAATTCGTATTCCTGCAGAGCAAGAATCCACCTACTAACTCTGTTAGAACTGAGTTTACAAGTCCTCATATACAGTAATGCATGGTGATCTGTATGGATCTCAAATTTCCCCCCTACTAAATTCATTCTAAATTTCCCCAAAGTGAAAAATATACGTAAAAGCTCTAACTCAGTAATCGTGTATCTTTTCTCTGCTGCTGTCAGTCCTCGCGAGGCTGAAGATACAATGCACAGATTATCCTCATCATCTTTCTGACATAATACTCTAGCAATGCCTATATGTGAAGCATCTGTCATAACCACATATTCCTTATCTTTCAAAGGATATTTCTGCACTACGGCTTTCTCAAAACCTTCCTTCAGCGCTCTAAAAGCCTGATCATGCTTGGACTCCCATCTCCACCGAGTCCCACTTTTAAGCAATTCCCTGAATGGTTCTACCAACCCTGAGTATTTAAGAACGAACCTCCTGAAAAAGTTTCAAATTCCCAGGTATGTTTTTAACTGTTTAACATACTGTGGCACCTCTACGTTAAGTATCTTATTAACCCTACTTTCTTCGGGTGTCACACCTCTACTCGACACTCTATGACCTAAAAATGTCACTTCTGACTGACAGAATGACGACTTAGACAGCTTCAAAGTGAACCCTGCCTGATCTAACTTCTGAAAAACTATATCAAAATGACGTAGATGCTCCCCAAACCTGCGTGAACTAATTACCATATCATCAATGTAAATTGTCACAAACTCTCCTGTGTCGTCCCCTAATGCGATGTTTAAAGCCCTAATTAAAGCTGCTGAACTACTCTTTAACCCATAAGGTACCCTGCAAAACTGATAAAGGTTATATTTATGACTAAAAGCTGTAAATGGTCTATCTTCGTACATAAGTGGCACTTGCCAAAAACTGGAACTCAAATCTACACAAGTGAAATACTTCTTCCCCTCAAATGTTTGCATTAACTCTTCTGTTGACATAGATTTCAGCTGATCTGCACTAATTCTACTGTTAACCAAACGAGCGTCTAAACAAATACGAACTGTGCCGTCGGCCTTGGGTACCGTGATCAAAGAATTAACATATGGACTGTTAGAGTGCTCAATAATCCCATCTTCAAGCATCTGGTTAATTTGTGCCTCAACTGCACTCTGATAAGCGAAAGGTACAGGATATCTATGTCCTGTGAATACTGACCTATCAATAACGTTCAATGAATGTGTATAGCAATTGGCCATACCAATGCGATCCTCAAAAACTCTCCTATTACACAAAACACATCATAGAGCCGAACACACTGTTCCACCTCTATATTTCCCTGAAATGCAGCATCACGTAACGAGTCCTCTAGACTACCGTTCGTAATCACACTGCCCACAAAACATGGAGAACCCCGCTCTACGTCTGGCGATATCTCATTTAAAGTACAAATTACACCTACAACACTACATCTCTGAATATGGTCATTGAACGCTACTTCTACTTCAGAATCACCCCATTTAAATTTCAAACTCCCTACATCATAACATAAGTTACCAGACACTCTACTTAGCCACTCTGAACCCAAGATAACACTGAATACTAAATTTGGAATTACAAGACAAATCTGCTTTTCTACATGATTATTAATTTTAATGTCTACTAAAACTTGCTTAGAAATTACTTTAGACCTCTTCCCAACAGCTGTTATAACTAAAGTGCTTTTAATTGGCATCTCCTCAAAATTTACTCCAGTTCCTTTCATTTTATCATAAAATGCACTACTTATGCAACTCTTCATACAACCACTATCAATTAAAACATCTGTGTACGCCTCGGACACGTTAAATTTAACTATGGGGCTCTTACTAACAACTTCCTGAATAATACCTTCATCATTTAGTTCACGTAATAATTCATTTCTTACATTTAGGTCATAGGGTTCCTGTATAAGTGTATGGACAGGGCATGTTACAGACTGAGATTCTGACCTTACATCGCAGCCTGGTTCGTGTTTAAAGCATTGCTACCACTTGGTGTAGTACTACTCACTACTGCACTGGTCTGGTTGTTCTGGGTTGTGTTAACGGTATCTCTCTGTCCGTTATTACCATTGGGTTGATTCCCTCCTTGACCCCTGTTCTGGTTATAATTATTATTGTTATTATACCTCCCTTGGTTACCCCTAAAATCATTATTTCGGCCTTGATTTCCCCTGAAATCATTATTTCTACTTTGGTAGTTCGTACCATACCCATTTCCTCTGTACTGGTTTTGCTGATTATTATTATTATTTTGGTTCCCCCTATTTTGAACGTTGGCCACTTCGCCACTGTTCCCTTGAACTTCCTGATTCCTATTCTCATTAGGCCTGTTATTATGGTTACCCTGGTTCCTACCAAAATTCTCCTCGTAACCACCTCTTCCCAGAGCATCGAATGTACTTAATAAATTTTCCACTTGTGAAATAGATTTAACATTTTGGATACAGGCAGCTTCCTTGATTCTATATGGAAAATGTCTTAGTAATAGCCTGACTACATCACTTTCTTCCTTCAAACCATCCAGATATTTGCACGTTAATACCTGTCCTAAAAAGTACTCGGTCATAGTGTAGTTTCCTCTCGGGTTATATTTCCCACACACAATTCCCTCACGATGCTGAGACTGAATTACCTCATTCCAAAATTTCTCACAAAATTTAACTTTAAAATCTGAAATATTCTCGAAATTGTCTCTGTAGACAGCAAACCAGTTTCTTGTCTCCCCTACAAACGCTTGCTCTAAAATTTCAACTACCTGGCACCACTCAATACTACCATCTTCCAACCTCTCCCCGAATTTATTTTCTATTGTATTCATGAACTCCATTGGACAACCCTGCCGATTACTAAATTTGCCTAGTTCTATTTCCCTGTGTGTGCTATTCACATAAACTGGCCTACTCTGACTATTTTCCTGCCTAATTCTAGCTTTCAACTTCTGTTCTAATTCAGCAATTTTCTCCTCAGCTTTTCTTTCAATATTAGTTACAGTTAACCTAATGCTCCCTTCCGATGCTTCAACTTTACTACTTAATTTAGCTTGTTTCTCACTAATCTCATTAATGCTTTCCTTATTCCTCTCCCTTAAAGTATTACGGTAACTTCAGTGATTATTTCTGCATGTACTTTATCAATTATTCCCCCCCCCCCCCCCGCTGTTCTTTAACCTCTTTAGTTGCTACCTGAATTTTGTCAATCTCTCCCCCCAATTGCTTCTTGACCTGCTGTGTTTCAAGTTGCACTAGTTATTTTAAATTTTCAGCCTGTGTACTGATTCTAAATTCTAACTCCTCCTGTACTTTTCCTAATTTTCTGTCTACATCTGCAATAATCTCTTTAGCCTTCTCTTCCATCACCCCTCTGATCTCACCTCTAATCAGTTCGAATGTATCACTAATTTTCCTACTGTTTTGTTCAAGCTTAGCATTATTTTGTTCAAGTTTAGCATTTAAACTATCGCTCAATTCCCTATTACTCTCTTTATTTTCCCTACTATTTTGTTCAAGTTTAGCATTATTTTGTTCGAGTTTAGCATTTAAAGTTTCAGTACTCTCTCTATTTTCCCTACTATTTTGTTCGAGTCTAGCGTTTAAAGCATCTGTGCTAATTTTATTTTGTTGCATAAACTGAAGAAGTAAACTTTCTAACCCAGCTTGACTGTTTTGATTACCCTCCTCAGTATCGGGATTTACCTCCGACATCCCTGTACTGCTTTCATTTCCAAGACTAGCCATACTGCTCGTAACTTCACTATCCAACTAGTGACCACTACGCAACCTCATCTCTTCTTCAACACTACCCATGCTGATACACACCGATAAATGAAAAACCCCCAAAATACAGGCACAGAAATATATACCCTTCTCCTTCCACAAATGTTATTAGGTTTTCGGTCTCACGTTGGTAGCGACAAATGTAATGGTTTCTACTACCCTCACTGTTGAGCGTACAAATGTAATGCATTCTTTAGGGCTCACTGTTGCGTGACAAGTGTAACGCTTTTACTAACCATGCCTTGCACTTTGAAATATTTACACTGACTAAGATATGTTGTATTAATGGGCGCCAAGACCTCAACGCTATGTTGAAATCTAAATTTATATTTAACAACACCTAGCTCTGGTAGAACACCTTCAAGAATCTTTTCACTCAGATCGTGGTATGATTTGATCATTAACCCAACTAACAATTGTATCAGGAGAAGGAATTTGGTCTATATCTAATGCTACCTACTGAAAGCAAAGATTGCATGGTTAAAAGAAATGAATTTATTATATAAAACAAGTATGGCAAAATCAATAATAATAATAATAATAATATATTTTAAATTTAAATTGGAGCGTTGCGATTTGAATATTACCGCTAGAGAATTACGTGAAAACGGAGTCGGATGAATTACTGATCTTACTCTTATTCCCAAGCTATGAAGTTACTGTAATACTGAATATGAAACAAAGAGACGAGAGATTACGTAGTTCTGAGTCATTCGCGCTTACCATTGGAAATTGCCGTAGCATTTCCCTCGTACTGGATGTTGAAGAGAGCTTCCCACAGCCTCCTGGAAGTCGTCATCTTCTTCGATACTTGAAGAGATACTTGTAGATATGTAAATTTATGGTCCGATTACATCGGAACCAACCACACGTGCAACCACAATGTTCAAGTTTTAGAATGATAATCGCCTTGCCTCCACGGCGCGAAAACCATATATGCACTCGTCGCCTCCCCTCTCTGGAGCCGTCTTCTTCTCGCCCGCTCTCCACTGATTGGCTGAGCCACCACGCGCTACTCCCCTCCTCCGGGTCAATGCACTCGGCGCGACGAAGATGTCGATTACCGTTCCAGGCCATTTCGCCTTTTCTTGAAGCAGCAACCCCGCTTGCGTCACGCTTCTCGACAAGATAAAGCCTGTAGCCGAATTCCCAGTGACTCATCTCTCTCAATACCCTAACTGACAAAACTCCGTAAAATTCCGTAATCATATAATTTTCCGCGATAATGTTGTTCGTAATAATTCGCTTGATAGTGTTTTCTATCACATTGAAAACATATCTGTATACTTTATACTCTTATAAAAATGCTCCAAAAAATTAATAATAATAATAATAATAAGTTAATAATAATAATAAGTTACATGAAAACTTCTCTTGGCTGAACAATTTGCCGCGTAAATTAATATAGAATGGCTTCCTACTGACTTATGTCAGTGGCGTAAAATACCCTCGAAAAACACGTTACAACCACTGAACTTATTGAAAAAAAAAATTCTGCCAGTTTAGCGGTATTAAGGAATATCCTAATCCAGTTGAAAAATATTATTTTTATTATTATTATTATTAGTATAATAAGAGAAGTTTAACCTCAGTTCTTGTTGTTGATGCTTATTTTAGGGGCTGCGACATCGAGGTCATATAGTCCCATGTATTTTGAGTGAGTCTGTGTAATTTGTGTGATAACGTGTGTTATTGTGATGCCTGTAATACTATTTGTTCATTTCAGATAGGATTGGGAAGATGGTGGCCGTGGCCCTAAGTCAGGAAATCTCAGCATTTGCTCGGAGTAGAAGTGGGGGAATCCACGGAAAACCACTTCCAGAATGGTTGGGGTGGGAATCGAACCCTTTTCTTCTCAGTTTTGCCTCAGGAAGCTTAATTTTACCCCGTCCCAGCCATCACACTAGAAGTAAAATTTCTTGGCAGAACCGGGTATCGAACCCGGACCTCCGGGACCACTTCCAGGATGGTTGAGGTGGAAATCGAACCCTCCTCTTCTCAGTTTTGCCTCAGGAGGCTTAATTTACCCCGTACCAGCCCTCACACCAGAATTAAAATTTCTTGGCAGAGCCGGGAATCGAACCTGGACCTCCGGGGGCGACAGTCAAACTTATATACTTAAAAATGAGAATAAGGAAATCGTTTTACATAATTTTGAACAGTTATTTAAAGGTTTATAGACCATTTTTATATGCAAAGGTATTTTGCGCGGCCAGATACCCTAAAAGGACCACTGTGCGTGGTGGCGCAGCGATCAAGCTGATGGCCTCTCACCAAGGTGAGCCGGGCTTGATTCCCGGTCAATGCATGTGATATTTTCGAAGTGAAATGCCATGTCCATTGGTTCGGATTCCACGTAAGAAGGATGTCCCGTGTCTCATGATCGCATGATTAATGGTCACGTATAACTAAAAGTTTCCTTCTTTATTTTACAATGTTGGTACTTATATATGAAAATTAAAAAAACGTGATTCATTGCGGTACACGCATAAGCTTTAATATGCACATTGTGTGGCTCTGGCACAGAAGGGTTTCAGAAGTGTTGGCGTTAATGGTGATATTGCTTGAATCCTTAATCGTTTCAGCATGATACCACACGTCATAGAGAAACTGGAATGCAACAATTTGACACTAATGTCTACCATTCAGAAAGTGGAAGACCTGAGGAAGGCTGTTAGAGATATTCGTGGGCCCAAAGTGAGAATTGTGTCAGAGAAAAAAGTTGAATCTCTGCTGGATAAAAATAAGTCTTAACAAGGACTGAATGAAATAAGTCAAGTTGTTGAAGGTTTGAGAAACATTATTCCGGCAAACATTGCAGTAAATGATGTAGCATGCTACAAATATGCTCCCATTAAATCATGTGATGTGGAACGAAGCTTCTCTTCACAGAAAATTATATTGACAGATAGACGTTACAGTTTACTTTCTCAAAATTCAGAAATATTGTTAGTTGTATATTGCAACAAATAGAATATTGTAATTTTATGAATGCAAACGTTGTCCTCTTCAAGGTTTTTGGCCGTTGACCAATTCCAAAATTACATATTGAGAGCAAATAGTTATAAATTATTATTTACTTCATTACATTGTGTAAATTACTGTGAGCTGATTAAATAAACACAGTCGTAAAAGAAGATTATTATTTAATAATTTTGAAGTAAAAAATGCAATCTAATAATTTTATTATATTGAATTTTCTCATGAATTCCTACCAATTAACTTTCATCTATCCAAATTGAAACCAGCATGGACAACTTCATATAATTTCATATTTCTTCGCTTTAAATAGCTTGTCATGGTGGGTGAGTGGTCATCGTGTCAGTCTACTTACCCCAAGTCTGTAGGTTCGCTCCTGGCCGTGGTAAGTGATTTTAGAAAGGCGGCAAAAATTACGACACCCATGTCATATGATGTTGGCATGTCAAAGAACCCATTTGAATTCAGTAGGCCGTGTTTATAGTGGCAAAATCAATCTCGGGAGTTTCCGCCAACACAAAGTTCCTCATTTCTCTACTAGAAAGCGCTATAGTGTTCAAGGAGCTTAGATATCTAACATCCTTGACTTTCATAGTGCTTCAAGGAACAACGAAATTCGACATAAAAGCTACCCTTTGGGTGTCAAGTAACAAAGCTTGCACCCGACACCCGAGGCCATACCTTATAATAATAATCACTTTAAATTTCATATTTTGTGCCTATTTTCAATATATGAAAAAAGTAGGCTTATGAGACCACCATTTGTCCGTGTGTGTGTGTGTGTGTGTCCACTCCTAATAACTTCTAATCGGCTGGAGCGATTTCAATGAAACTCGGTAAGTTCATAGCACTATTCCGGACGACCCCGACCGTGCCATTCATTTTTTTACTTCTCACCAATCCAACATGGCGGCTGAGCGAAATATTTGAACAGCATTCAATAACTTCGAAACTATTACCGATATCACCCTGGAATTTTGTAGGGTGATAAAGGAAACTACTAGAAGTTCCCCTATGTGATTTTCGAAAACCTGGCAACAACAAAACTAACATGGCGGCCAAGCGAATTTGCGACTTCTAAATAGACGTTTCTCACGATTTAACCAACCAAACGCAATGACACATGCTACAGTATATGTTAATACACATTGTAATGCACTGACATGTAACTTCGTTCAATTGTTTACATAACCTCAAGATGGCGGCTGTGCGAAATATTTCACCGGCATTCTATATCTCCGAAACTATTACTGACATCACCTTGAACTTTTGTACGGATATAAAGGGCACTACTAGAAGTTCATCTATGAGACTTTCAAAAGCCTGTTAACTACAAAACGAACATGGCGGCCATGCGAAATTGAAAGTTTCAAATAGACTTTTCTCGCGATTTAATGATACAAACGCAATGAACCTTGGTATAGCAATTTTTTTTGGACATTGTAATGCACTGGTATCTAATTTAGTTCATTTGTTTACATAAACTCAAGACGGCAGCTATGGGAAATTTTAAAATCTCGTTTTTATTTTTACTTCTTGTGTCCTAGTCATGCGATTGAAGTTTGAATACTACACGTACACAATAATCTTCATGTAACAATACATATCTCTAAGACCTACATATATAAAAATCCAACATGGTGACCATCCGAAATATTTAGTCGGCTCTCAATATCTAGGAATCTATTACAGCAATCAAACTGAAATTTTGTATGTTGGTAGTGGTAATTAACATAAGTAGGATATATGAGAATAGGCTTTAGTTCTTCACGGAACTACTTGTTCATATTGTCATATATTTTGTATCATATTTTGGAAAAAAATGTTTTCATAGTTTTACTTGCTCTAGTCACCACATAATCACAGGTCATTAGAGAAATTCTACAGACACCCAACTACACGGGGCTGATGACTAAGCTGTATATCACCTGAAATTAATTAACAACAATAAAAGAGGTTCCATACATTTGTAATAGTTATAAAAAAGAGAAGAAAATACTGAAATACTGTATTTAGATGGTAAGAATATTTCCCGTTGATTATATCGGTGGTGCTGCTACAATAAGGCATGCATCATACTGCCCAGCTTCATAGAATATTGCATCTCAGAATTCGTTGGTGGAAGATGTAATTACAGCTCCAGTTTGCTGGTTATGAAAAAAACTTTTTTAACCACTTATATCTGTGGCTTTAATTATCCCTTGGAGTTGATGAAGTCAGACGAGGGGTGAAGTTTAAAGTGGCCCACTCGAGTAGCGAGAGAATATCATGACAGTTGCTGTATTTGAAAACCCATTTATCTTCTTCCTCTCACGTCTGACATTTTTCGAGGCTTTGTTCACTTGATCTACGTTAATTGAAGATGAATTGAAGACTGATATTGCACGGAAATATTCGCGTGAAGTGTGTGGAATTGTAGAATCTCAACTCATACTATTGCGTTGAAAATTGAGGTATAGTGTAAATTTCTTATAACAAAGTCGAGATTGCATTACACAGTTTTCTGAGACCCGCTGTACGAAAGACCTTAGTTGCTGTATCGTTCAGAGAAGTAAAATTGAAATCCTAACGCTAACGGTGGTCATCTCCCCACTCATAACTCATACGAAATATTGTTGTATCCCCTCCTGAAAGCACGGACCTACGCCATAAGCTGATTAGGGTTTCTGCAATATTATGTACTAAGATCGTTATCGTGTCCATACAAATAGCTTCTGATAGGGATTACGGTGCAGTTCCTGCTATACAATGAAATGGGTGTGGGACGTGATTTCAGGATTCAGGATATACTCCCCAATGAAAGACTTGGAAAGTTTGAGTCTTCAATCTTTTGACTGGTTTGGTGCAATTCTCCATGCCTCCCTGCCTTGAGCTAACCGTTTCATCTCCACATAGTTAACACACGTTACATCCCAGGCAATTTGTTTAACATATTCTAACCTTGGCCTACGCTTACAGTTCTTGTCCACAACCCTTCCTTCCATAACTTAATATTTTATTCCTGTGCGTCTTAGTATGTGGCCTAGGCCTACAAGCCTATCTCTTGCCTCCATTAGCAGCCGCCAAAAACATCTCCCCTGGCGCACTCTTTCAAAATTCTTAATTTGCTACTCTATCTAAACATCTGATTTTCATAATTTTCCTGTAGCACCACATTTCATACGTTTCTATTCTCCCCTTTTCTGCTGCGCCAACAGTCCAAGATTCATTTCCATAGAGCGCCACGCTCCAGACAAAGGTTTTCAAAAATGAATTTCTAATACCTAAATCTATATTGATGCCAATCAATTTCTTTTCTGTAGAAATCATTCCCTTGCCTGAGCCAACCTAAACTTCATATCCTCTTTGCTTCGTCCATTACTACAGTACCGTAGTTATTTTACTTCCTAATTAGCAATACTTCCTTTAACTCTTCACCTGCCAGTAGGGGTTTCAGATTTATTTCGGCTGCATTCCATTATTATCCTTTTTTACCATATTTTCGTTTATGAAACAAGATGTTCAGTAAAGAACATATAGCCTACTTTCTCCAAAATGCATGGTTATTGTTATAACTCTTTGTCCTTTTCAAGGAGTATAATTGAATGCTGGTTGTAGTAGCTTGTTGAAATACAACGTGCTATAGGGATATTAAACATGAATATGAGGTGCCCTTTGCTAGTGCTACCTCTGTAAAACATTTCATTCAATTCGGTTTCACCGTGTTTGAATTGATATGGGGAATCGATTGCACACATACATGGCCGCTATCTGCAAACTATTGGGCTGATGACCTTGTAGTTCAGTCAAAAGATGCTTCCCACAAAAAGGTATGTTGTTGCAAAATTTTGTAGAAATCAAATGATTAGGTTGGCCATAATTTTATTTTAGCTTTTAACATTTGGGTGGCTGCAATTCCGTTTCCATCAAGATGGTGGCAATATAAAACGTGACACTGAGGTGCCCTTTGCCCGTGCTACCTCTGTACTAAACTTTGTTCAATTCGGTTTCGCCGTGTTTGAATAGATAGGGGGATTCGATTTGCAGACATACATGGCCGCCATCCGCAAAGTATTGGGTTGATGATCTTGTAGTTTGTTCAAAAGATTCTTCATACATAACGGTATAATGTTGCAAAATTTGGTAGAGATCAGATGAATAGGTTGGTCGTAATTTGATTTAAGCTTTTAACATTTGGGTGGCTGCCATTAGCCTATGATTTCGTCAAGATGGTGGCGATATAAAATATGACACAGAGGTGTCCATTGCTAGTCCTACCTCTCTACCAAATTTTTCTCAATTCGGTTTCACCGTATTTGAATTGATCGGGGGAATCGATTTGCACACATACATGGCCGCCATATGCAAACTATTGGATTGATGGCATTGTAGTTTGGTCGAAGAACGCTTCGCACATAAAGGTATGATGTTGCAAAATTTGGTAGAGATCAGATGATTAGGTAGGTCGTAATTAGATTTAAGCTTATATTTGGGTGGCCACCATTACGTTTTCGTCAAGATGGCGGCGATTTAAAACATGACACTGAGTTGCCTTTTGCTAGTGCTACTCTATACCAAATTTCTTTCAATTCGGTTTCACTGTGTTTGAATTGACCGGGGGAATCAATTTGCACACACACATGGCCGCCATCTGCAAACTATTGGGCTGATGATCTTGTAGCGTGGTCAAAATATGCTTCCCACAAAACGGTATGTTGTTGAAAAATTTAGTAGAGATCGGATTATTAGGTTAGTCGTAATTGGTTTTAAGCTTTTTACATTCGGTTGGCCACCATTACGTTTCCGTACAGATGGCGGCAATATAAAACATGACACTGAGGTGCCCTTTGATAGTGCTACCTCTGTACTAAACTTTGTTCAATTCGGTTTCACCGTATTTGAATAGATAGGGGGAATCGATTTGCACACATGCATGGCCGCCATACGCAAAGTATTTGGTTGATGACTTTGTAGTTCGTTGAAAAGGTTCTTCATTCACAAATGGATAATGTTGCAAAATTTGGTAGAGATCAGATGATTAGGTTGGTTGTAATTTGATGTAAGCTTTTTACATTTGGGTGGCCACCATTACGTTTCCGTCAAGATGGCGGCGATATAAAACATGACAAAGAGGGGCTCTCTGCTAGTGCTACCCCTGTACCAAATTTCGTTCACTTCGGTTTCACTGTGTTCGAATTAATAGGGGGAATAGATTTGCACACATACATGGCCGCCATCTGCAAACTATTAGACTGATGATCTTGTAGTTTGGTCAAAATATGCTTCCCATATAAAGGTATGTTGCTGCAAAAGTTGGTAGAGATCAGATTATTATTTTGGTCGTAATTTGATATAAGTTTTTAACATTTGGGTGGCCGCCATTACGTTTTCGTCAAGATGGCGGCGATACAAAACATGACACTGAGGTGCCCTTTGCTAGTGCTTCTTCTGTACCGCATTTTGTTCAATTCAGTTTCACCGTATTTGAATAGATATGGGGAATATATTTGCACACATACATGGCCGTCATCCGCAAAGTATTGGGCTGATGACCTTGTAGTTTGGTCAAAAGATGTTTCATAATTAAACGTATAATGTTGCAAAATTTGGTAGGGATCAGATGATTATGATGATGATAATTGTTGTTTTAAGGGGCCTAACATCGAGGTTATCGGCCCCGATCAGATGATTAGGTTGGTCGTAATTTGATTTAAGCTTTTATCATTTGGGTGGCTGCCATTACGTTTTCGTCAAGACGGCGGCAATATAAAACATGACAGTGAGGTGCCCTTTGCTAGTGCTTCTTCTGTACCGCATTTTGTTCAATTCAGTTTCACCGTATTTGAATAGATAGGGGGAATATATTTGCACACATACATGGCCGCCATCCGCTAAGTATTGGGCTGATGACCTTGTAGTTTGGTCAAAAGATGTTTCATATTTAAACGTATAATATTGCAAAATTTGGTAGGGATCAGATGATTATGATGATGATAATTGTTGTTTTAAGGGGCCTAACATCGAGGTTATCGGCCCCGATCAGGTGATTAGGTTGGTCGTAATTTGATTTAAGCTTTTATCATTTGGGTGGCCGCCATTACGTTTTCGTCAAGATGGCGGCGATATAAAACATGACACTGAGGTATTCGGTTTCTCCGTGTTTGAATTTATAGGAATAATCGATTTGCACACATACATGGCCGTCATCTGCAAACTATTGGTCCAATGACCTTGTAGTTTAGTCAAAAGACGCTCGCCATATAAATATATGTTGTTGCGAAATTTGGTAGAGCTCGGATGATTAGGTTAGTCGTAATTTGATTTATGCATTGAACATTTGGGTGGGCACCATTACGTTTCCGTCACGATGGCGGCGATATAAAACATGACACTGGGGTGCCTTTTGGTAGTTCTACCTCTGTACCAAATTTCGTTCAATTCGGTTTCACCGTGTTCGAATTGATAGCGGGGACAGATATTCAGAGTACACACACTCACACACACACAGACAGACACACAATTTTTGGCCCTGTGTAGATCTCATAAGTCTACTTTCATTTTTTGCAAAAATCAAAAGTAGGCTAAAACCGGTTCTCACCTGTTACCTCAACTTTGCTAGCTATGGTGTTCCCAATTACCGACTCAGCTCCGTGCTCTTTGGTCGACAAGCGTCCGACAGCCCAAATTGTCTAATCTCCCAATCGGCAGGCAATGGAACTCAGTGATTGTCTGGCTTCTGCCGATGCACTGCCTTACTGACCTCTTATGACTTGAGCCCGCAGCTTTCTACTGTGAGGAAGCAAGGTTCTTGCTTACCAGTTGGAACTTTGGTTGAATGCCCGATACGGGTTCGTCTTGAACCGAGGTCGGACATAACATTATTATGATTATCGTGGGAAGAGTTTGCCCTGCTACGAACCAATGATCTCCTAATTATGAAGAAAATATGAGTATTTTAAGATTATACTAGTTGAAACCCGTCAAAACATGATGGTCCAAGGGAAAATATTTACTGAAGAATCTCCTTATATAGGCCTAATGTACATTCTTTGTACGATTATTTTTTGGCTTTATTGAAACTATAAGGGCGTCAAAAGATTGCACTTTTGACATTGCAAAATACTGCTGGCAATGACTGAAAAATTGATGAGGCAAATTGAGACCTGTACGTTCGAGAGTTTCCCCTTGAGCTTTATTGATTTTGATAGAGTATGCCAAACGAATTGGAAAATATTGCCTCTTAAAAGAAAAATATAGTGTTATATCGGATGGTATTAAATCAAGTCGAAGGATTAGACCTCTCTGCCTAATTTTAACTGCACGTATTATTTCCAAACCCAAGCATTGCATTTAGGAGCCCTTGGGAAACCTTCAGATTTCTAAGCAGCATAACTATGGGTCAAGCGTTTAGAGTATGTGGAGGCAAATCTTATAATTCCAAGGAATTCAATAACTCTGAGGGGTCTAATACAACTGGCCGCAAACCGTCGCTTATAATTTTGGAATATAACGAAGAAATGCGATGATGTGCAAAACATAACGGTCATTGGGAAAATATTTACTGTAGGACTTTCTTATATGCATTCTCTGTATGAACAGAGAAAGATCGACTTTGCAACATATAACTGGCCATTACTGGAAACTTGCGTTACGTTACGTTACGTTTGCGTTAACCTTTTTCTCCTCCAGGGTTGTCTTTTCCCACGGATTAAGCGAGGGGTCCCACCTCTACCGCCACTAAAGGCAGTGTCCTGGAGCTTGTGACCCTGAGTCGGGGATACAACTCGGGTGTGTGACCAGCACTACGCCCAGGCGGCCTCACTTGCAAAGCGATCAGGGACCTGATGAAGGGATGGTAAGAGCGGGAGGGTTAGGCAAGGAAGTGGGAAGGAGGTGGCCGTGGCCTTACGGTAGGTACCATCCCGGCGTTTTCCAGAAGACGAAATGGGAAACCGCGGAAAACCACTTCGAGGATGGCTGAGGTGGGAATTGAACCCCCTCTACTCATTTGGACCGCCTGAGGCAGAGTATACCCCGTTCCAGTCCTCATACCACTTTTCAAAGTTCGTGGCAGAGCCGGGAATTGAACTCAGGACGGGGCGGCAGCTAACCATGCTGACCACTACGCTAAAGAGGCGAGCTACGGAGGCAGCGACTGAAAACTTGATGAGGTAAATAGTGACCTACACGTTCCAGAGTTCCCCCTTCAGCTTTATTGATTGTGATAAGGTATGGCAAGCGATTGCAAATTGGTGCTCTAAACGAAAATGGAAGTGTTTCATCGGATGGTGTTAAATAAAGTCGAAGGATTAGAACTCTCTGCCCAATATTATCTGCACTTATTGTTTCCAAATCCAAGCAATTCTCATGCATAATTCTTACAATTAATCTGCCACCAATTAGGAGCTCTTGAGAAATGTTCAGATTCCTAAGGAGCATAACTGTGGCTCGAACATTAGGAGTATGAATATGTGGAAGCAAAATTCCGAGGAATTCAAGAATTCTGTAAGAAGTATCTGGCTTTCATATTCATTATTTAATCTGCAACAGTGGTGTGTACTTTTGTTACCTTAGTGTTTTAAATATATACTAGATGAAACCCGTCAAAACATGACGGACAATGGAAAAAAAAATACTGAAGAAGCGTCTTATATAAGTTACATTCTTTGTACGATTACTTTTTAGCACTATTGCAACTTTAAGGGCGTCAAAAGATAGCACTCTCAGCATTGCAATATATTGCTGGTCATGACTGAAAACGTGATGAGGTCATCATCATCTTGCACAGTTTCCAGCCACTGGCCGGGTCTGTTTGGAACACAAGCCTCTCCAACGTCTTCTGTCTTCCCACCATCTCTCAGCCTCCACCCTTGTCCAGTCTTCTCTCTTCTTCACGATTTCTTCCTCCCCCTTCAGCCACCTGTCTCTCGGTCTCTTTCCTTCCCACTTCGTCTCGTGTATTCTCCTGGGTATCCTCTTCTCCTCCAATCGTTTTACATGTCCATACCATCTAAGTCTAGATTTCTCTATACCATCCCGTAATGGTTCATCCTTCATTAATTCTCCGGTCCTCTCATTTCTTATTCTGTCCATCTTTGTAGCTCCAATACTGCTTCTCAAGAACCTCATCTCACTGGCCTGTATTTTGCTCTTCTCCCTTCCTTTCATAACCCAGGTCTCCGAGGCATACGTCAGGATAGTGACATAGTACGTCCGATATATGATCTTTTTGGTGTTCTGAGGGACATTCTTGCTCCATAACATGCTTCTCACACTCCTCCGGAATGTTTCTGCCTGTCTCCCCCGCTCATTTATTTCTCTATCGTTTCTTCCATTCTCTTGTATCAGGCTTCCCAGATACTTGAAACTCTCCACTTCCTTCAGCTGTTCCCCACCAATTGTTATTCCTGTTGTGGTTCTTTCCTTCTTCCTTGTTGTGATCACCATCTCACTCTTATTTATGCTAAATTTCATCCCATACCCTTGTATTATTCCTTCCCACACGTCTACTGTTCCTGTACCTCCTCCTCCTTGTTTCCCCAAATCAACAAATCATCTGCAAGCACCATTGCTTTCATCTTTCCTTACCCAATTACTTGTGCCACTCGGGTCATTATGTCATCCATCACCACAATGAAAAGTAACGGTGACAGTGCACTTCCTTGTTTCAGGCCGTTTCTCTGTTCCAACCAGTCCGATCTCTCTCCTCCTACTTTCACACAGCTCACGCTTCCCTTGTACATCTCGTTTATCCTCCTTATAGTCCATTTTTATATTCCTCTATCCTGCAGGGACTTCCATACTTTGTTTCTGCATACACTGTCATATGCTTTCTCAATGTCCAGGAAGGCCATCAGTAGATCTGTTCCATACTCATAGTGCTGTTCTTGTAACTGCCTTACAGCAAAAATCAAATCCACTGTGGACCTTCCTGCTCTGAAGCCATGTTGTTCTTCCCTCATCCCTCCTTCTATCCTTGTCCTAATTCTCCTTTCCAAAACTTTCTCAAACAACTTTGCACAATGACTCATCAGTGTTATTCCCCGATAGTTTCTGCATTCTGTTCTACTACCTTTCTTGAAGATAGGGACAATTATTCCCTTTTCCAGTCCTCTGGGGTCTTCCTTTCCTTCCATGCTGTCTTCATCACTCGGTACATCCATTGTATCCCCACCTCTCCTGCTGCTCTCACCATCTCCACACTCAACTCATCCACACCCGGTGCCTTCCCTCCTTTCTTCTTCCTCGCTGCATCTTCCATTTCTTTCCATGTGAAGTCCTTTTCTGTTTGCAGTTCATCTACTGTACCTCTTCCCCGATTTCTTCCTCCTTTCCGTGGTTTCCATTTGGGTTCAGGAGTTCTTCAAAATATTCTTTCCATATTTTCTTCAGTTCTTCCCTATTTTCTATCCCTTGTCCCCTTTTGTTCACCATTCTAACATAATCCGTAGGATCCTTCCGCCTCTTATTCTTTACCATCCCATACAGGACCTTTTTTGCACCTTCACTATCCTGCTGGTCATGACTGAAAACGTGATGAGGTAAATAGCCCAATACGTTCAAGAGTTTCTCCTTGAGCTTGATTGATTGTGATAAAGTAGGCCGAGCGAATAGGACATTGTTGCCTATTAAAAGAAAATGTACTGTACCTGCAAGTGTTTTATCGGAAGGTGTTAAATCAAGTCGTAGGATTTGAGCTCTCTGCCTAATATTACTGCACCTATTGTATCCGAATCCAAGCGATTTCTTACATATTTCTTACAATTAATATATTACCATATATGAGCCCTTGGGAAACGTTCAGATTTCTAAGGAGCATATCTACGGCTCAAACGTTCGAAGTATGTGGAGGCGAATCACTTAATTCCAAGGAATTGAAAAATTCAATAATAGGGAAATGAAGTAGTTGGCTTTCATCTTCAGTATCCAATCTGCTAACGCTGATGTATGTGTTTGAACTACTGGATATAAGTTCAATGACTTTTAAATTAATATCATTACAATGTTGCAGCTTGGCAAATATTTTATATTCCAGCAGATCAATTTTACCCTCACAACAGTAAAGACCAAAGTAACCACGCATAGATTTTACGCAAGAGAAATACAATGTAGAACAATGTTTACATTTGATCGTCAAAGACCTTACAGTACACTGTACTGCATAATATCTGGAATTGTTTCTGAAATGGCCTATTTATATTGGATTTTAAATGTGGCTTCGTATTATTCGATAACACTTTAGTGTCCTGCAATAACGGAGCCGCTAAATATTAAATGGCAAATAATACTTCCATTGCCGAAATCAACTGCGTAGTTAGACTTAGTACTCTAAACACATAATCATTAAACAATTGTCTTATACAATGAAGTGCAACATGACCGTCCAGAGACTTTCATACTCAAGTTGGTTGGTGAGGAGAATGCGATGAGACTGATCGCTTAAAATAAATTCCTTATAATTGTTCCTGCCAGCGAATTTTTTTGCAATAGCTTGAAAACGCAGCTCAGAATGACGTTCTTCATTTTGTTATAAACAGTACGAAACTGCTCTAAATAAGCAATTTCCATCACCTGTTATAGGTTATGGCAGTACATTTTGCAGGGGAACATAGAATCACTTCGCCAACTACTGGAATGACCATAGGCCGATACTCAATACTCACTTCGACAGTCACCCTAATGGAGGCAGTTTTTGAATTCTATGTCCCGTGCATGTCAAAAATCGTATTAACACATGGAGGCCCACCTATTCTTGTCTATCGCCCCGGAGACCCGGGTTACATTTCCTGCTCTGCCAAGAAATTTAATTCTGGTCTGAGGGCAAAAACGGGGCACATTCAGTCTCTTGAGCTATAACTAAGAAGAGGAAGGTTTCATTCCCACCTCGACAATCTTGGATGTGGTTTTCCGTGGTTTCCCACTTCCACTTAAGGCAAATACCGGGATGGTTCCTAACTTAAGACCTTGGCCGTCTCCTTGCCATTTACCACCTTAATTACAAATACACACAGTAATGCAGCCATCATAATAACACAGGTTATCAGAGAAAATTTCACACATACACACCCAAGTACACGGGGCTGAGTGACCACGATGTCAGAGCCCTTCAAACGAATTATATTTGCCAAGTGTCTCTCATGGCGAAAGCAATTGTGGACACGCGCGAGTGCCTGGAAAACTACTTTTTCTTTAATAATTTAAGAGTATATCGACGATGCATAATTATAACCTTTAGTCTAGGACGCTAATAACTTGACCACCGAAGCATTGGGAAGAAATTGCAATATTAAGTTACATAAACAACCTAGCCTACACATTCAACTATCGGTTAATGTTCCTCAACATTTCCCTTCTTAAATATCCCCTCCATTATAATTTTCTATCACGTGAAAACGTGCCATGTCTTGTGTTTTAAATAATATCGATGCAATGGTGTTGCCATCTGCTGTCAGTTACTGGAACTATATGGGCGATGTACTGCCATCTGTTGTCAGTTATAGGAACTGATTGCAGATATTTAAACGGCGTACTGCGGACAACAGATTGCTCTTTTGATCACATGCTGCAATGCAATGGTAAAACGGAAATAAAACGTATTTAGAGGGAATGTGAAATAAGTATCTTTAACAGACATAAAACCTTACTAATACTCCTTGATTAAACAATATTTCAGTGGTAAAAAAAAAAATATACTGGCGAGGGCTGGGATCGAACCAGCGCTTCTTGGAACAACAGTCAGTTGCCTTAACCACGTGGCTACTCGCGCACTCATGTTAAACAGCAGACGCAGCCATTCATTATATTCAAAAGCCGCTGTCTGAAGGAAATAATCCATTTTATTATCCAAATAAATCAATGTTGTACATTCGTATACGTTCATACTGTTATTATATTTTATTGTCAGAACTTGGTTAATGTATGTTTTCAATTACATGGAAGCTTATTAAATAACTTTCATTTTAATGGACTTCTCACCGCCATTTTGTCATGACCCCAGGCGGATTGTGCGCATGCGTGAGGGCCAAGAATTCTGCTATTTTCTATATTAATTTAAAAATATACCGTAATATATTTGTTTATTTTAGAGACACTCTGCAAATCTAGAGGCCAAGAGCTTTCGTTAGAATGTCTTACGAAGCCAATCGGTTAAGTCGTTTTCACAATCTCGTGTGTACAAAAAACAGCTTAGTGTTTTAAATATATAGACTAGATGAAACCCGTCAAAACATGACGGACAATGGAAAAAAAAATACTGAAGAAGCGTCTTATATAAGTTACATTCTTTGTACGATTACTTTTTAGCACTATTGCAACTTTAAGGGCGTCAAAAGATAGCACTCTCAGCATTGCAATATATTGCTGGTCATGACTGAAAACGTGATGAGGTCATCATCATCTTGCACAGTTTCCAGCCACTGGCCGGGTCTGTTTGGAACACAAGCCTCTCCAACGTCTTCTGTCTTCCCACCATCTCTCAGCCTCCACCCTTGTCCAGTCTTCTCTCTTCTTCACGATTTCTTCCTCCCCCTTCAGCCACCTGTCTCTCGGTCTCTTTCCTTCCCACTTCGTCTCGTGTATTCTCCTGGGTATCCTCTTCTCCTCCAATCGTTTTACATGTCCATACCATCTAAGTCTAGATTTCTCTATACCATCCCGTAATGGTTCATCCTTCATTAATTCTCCGGTCCTCTCATTTCTTATTCTGTCCATCTTTGTAGCTCCAATACTGCTTCTCAAGAACCTCATCTCACTGGCCTGTATTTTGCTCTTCTCCCTTCCTTTCATAACCCAGGTCTCCGAGGCATACGTCAGGATAGTGACATAGTACGTCCGATATATGATCTTTTTGGTGTTCTGAGGGACATTCTTGCTCCATAACATGCTTCTCACACTCCTCCGGAATGTTTCTGCCTGTCTCCCCCGCTCATTTATTTCTCTATCGTTTCTTCCATTCTCTTGTATCAGGCTTCCCAGATACTTGAAACTCTCCACTTCCTTCAGCTGTTCCCCACCAATTGTTATTCCTGTTGTGGTTCTTTCCTTCTTCCTTGTTGTGATCACCATCTCACTCTTATTTATGCTAAATTTCATCCCATACCCTTGTATTATTCCTTCCCACACGTCTACTGTTCCTGTACCTCCTCCTCCTTGTTTCCCCAAATCAACAAATCATCTGCAAGCACCATTGCTTTCATCTTTCCTTACCCAATTACTTGTGCCACTCGGGTCATTATGTCATCCATCACCACAATGAAAAGTAACGGTGACAGTGCACTTCCTTGTTTCAGGCCGTTTCTCTGTTCCAACCAGTCCGATCTCTCTCCTCCTACTTTCACACAGCTCACGCTTCCCTTGTACATCTCCTTTATCCTCCTTATAGTCCATTTTTATATTCCTCTATCCTGCAGGGACTTCCATACTTTGTTTCTGCATACACTGTCATATGCTTTCTCAATGTCCAGGAAGGCCATCAGTAGATCTGTTCCATACTCATAGTGCTGTTCTTGTAACTGCCTTACAGCAAAAATCAAATCCACTGTGGACCTTCCTGCTCTGAAGCCATGTTGTTCTTCCCTCATCCCTCCTTCTATCCTTGTCCTAATTCTCCTTTCCAAAACTTTCTCAAACAACTTTGCACAATGACTCATCAGTGTTATTCCCCGATAGTTTCTGCATTCTGTTCTACTACCTTTCTTGAAGATAGGGACAATTATTCCCTTTTCCAGTCCTCTGGGGTCTTCCTTTCCTTCCATGCTGTCTTCATCACTCGGTACATCCATTGTATCCCCACCTCTCCTGCTGCTCTCACCATCTCCACACTCAACTCATCCACACCCGGTGCCTTCCCTCCTTTCTTCTTCCTCGCTGCATCTTCCATTTCTTTCCATGTGAAGTCCTTTTCTGTTTGCAGTTCATCTACTGTACCTCTTCCCCGATTTCTTCCTCCTTTCCGTGGTTTCCATTTGGGTTCAGGAGTTCTTCAAAATATTCTTTCCATATTTTCTTCAGTTCTTCCCTATTTTCTATCCCTTGTCCCCTTTTGTTCACCATTCTAACATAATCCGTAGGATCCTTCCGCCTCTTATTCTTTACCATCCCATACAGGACCTTTTTTGCACCTTCACTATCCTGCTGGTCATGACTGAAAACGTGATGAGGTAAATAGCCCAATACGTTCAAGAGTTTCTCCTTGAGCTTGATTGATTGTGATAAAGTAGGCCGAGCGAATAGGACATTGTTGCCTATTAAAAGAAAATGTACTGTACCTGCAAGTGTTTTATCGGAAGGTGTTAAATCAAGTCGTAGGATTTGAGCTCTCTGCCTAATATTACTGCACCTATTGTATCCGAATCCAAGCGATTTCTTACATATTTCTTACAATTAATATATTACCATATATGAGCCCTTGGGAAACGTTCAGATTTCTAAGGAGCATATCTACGGCTCAAACGTTCGAAGTATGTGGAGGCGAATCACTTAATTCCAAGGAATTGAAAAATTCAATAATAGGGAAATGAAGTAGTTGGCTTTCATCTTCAGTATCCAATCTGCTAACGCTGATGTATGTGTTTGAACTACTGGATATAAGTTCAATGACTTTTAAATTAATATCATTACAATGTTGCAGCTTGGCAAATATTTTATATTCCAGCAGATCAATTTTACCCTCACAACAGTAAAGACCAAAGTAACCACGCATAGATTTTACGCAAGAGAAATACAATGTAGAACAATGTTTACATTTGATCGTCAAAGACCTTACAGTACACTGTACTGCATAATATCTGGAATTGTTTCTGAAATGGCCTATTTATATTGGATTTTAAATGTGGCTTCGTATTATTCGATAACACTTTAGTGTCCTGCAATAACGGAGCCGCTAAATATTAAATGGCAAATAATACTTCCATTGCCGAAATCAACTGCGTAGTTAGACTTAGTACTCTAAACACATAATCATTAAACAATTGTCTTATACAATGAAGTGCAACATGACCGTCCAGAGACTTTCATACTCAAGTTGGTTGGTGAGGAGAATGCGATGAGACTGATCGCTTAAAATAAATTCCTTATAATTGTTCCTGCCAGCGAATTTTTTTGCAATAGCTTGAAAACGCAGCTCAGAATGACGTTCTTCATTTTGTTATAAACAGTACGAAACTGCTCTAAATAAGCAATTTCCATCACCTGTTATAGGTTATGGCAGTACATTTTGCAGGGGAACATAGAATCACTTCGCCAACTACTGGAATGACCATAGGCCGATACTCAATACTCACTTCGACAGTCACCCTAATGGAGGCAGTTTTTGAATTCTATGTCCCGTGCATGTCAAAAATCGTATTAACACATGGAGGCCCACCTATTCTTGTCTATCGCCCCGGAGACCCGGGTTACATTTCCTGCTCTGCCAAGAAATTTAATTCTGGTCTGAGGGCAAAAACGGGGCACATTCAGTCTCTTGAGCTATAACTAAGAAGAGGAAGGTTTCATTCCCACCTCGACAATCTTGGATGTGGTTTTCCGTGGTTTCCCACTTCCACTTAAGGCAAATACCGGGATGGTTCCTAACTTAAGACCTTGGCCGTCTCCTTGCCATTTACCACCTTAATTACAAATACACACAGTAATGCAGCCATCATAATAACACAGGTTATCAGAGAAAATTTCACACATACACACCCAAGTACACGGGGCTGAGTGACCACGATGTCAGAGCCCTTCAAACGAATTATATTTGCCAAGTGTCTCTCATGGCGAAAGCAATTGTGGACACGCGCGAGTGCCTGGAAAACTACTTTTTCTTTAATAATTTAAGAGTATATCGACGATGCATAATTATAACCTTTAGTCTAGGACGCTAATAACTTGACCACCGAAGCATTGGGAAGAAATTGCAATATTAAGTTACATAAACAACCTAGCCTACACATTCAACTATCGGTTAATGTTCCTCAACATTTCCCTTCTTAAATATCCCCTCCATTATAATTTTCTATCACGTGAAAACGTGCCATGTCTTGTGTTTTAAATAATATCGATGCAATGGTGTTGCCATCTGCTGTCAGTTACTGGAACTATATGGGCGATGTACTGCCATCTGTTGTCAGTTATAGGAACTGATTGCAGATATTTAAACGGCGTACTGCGGACAACAGATTGCTCTTTTGATCACATGCTGCAATGCAATGGTAAAACGGAAATAAAACGTATTTAGAGGGAATGTGAAATAAGTATCTTTAACAGACATAAAACCTTACTAATACTCCTTGATTAAACAATATTTCAGTGGTAAAAAAAAATATATACTGGCGAGGGCTGGGATCGAACCAGCGCTTCTTGGAACAACAGTCAGTTGCCTTAACCACGTGGCTACTCGCGCACTCATGTTAAACAGCAGACGCAGCCATTCATTATATTCAAAAGCCGCTGTCTGAAGGAAATAATCCATTTTATTATCCAAATAAATCAATGTTGTACATTCGTATACGTTCATACTGTTATTATATTTTATTGTCAGAACTTGGTTAATGTATGTTTTCAATTACATGGAAGCTTATTAAATAACTTTCATTTTAATGGACTTCTCACCGCCATTTTGTCATGACCCCAGGCGGATTGTGCGCATGCGTGAGGGCCAAGAATTCTGCTATTTTCTATATTAATTTAAAAATATACCGTAATATATTTGTTTATTTTAGAGACACTCTGCAAATCTAGAGGCCAAGAGCTTTCGTTAGAATGTCTTACGAAGCCAATCGGTTAAGTCGTTTTCACAATCTCGTGTGTACAAAAAACAGCTTAGTGTTTTAAATATATAGACTAGATGAAACCCGTCAAAACATGACGGACAATGGAAAAAAAAATACTGAAGAAGCGTCTTATATAAGTTACATTCTTTGTACGATTACTTTTTAGCACTATTGCAACTTTAAGGGCGTCAAAAGATAGCACTCTCAGCATTGCAATATATTGCTGGTCATGACTGAAAACGTGATGAGGTCATCATCATCTTGCACAGTTTCCAGCCACTGGCCGGGTCTGTTTGGAACACAAGCCTCTCCAACGTCTTCTGTCTTCCCACCATCTCTCAGCCTCCACCCTTGTCCAGTCTTCTCTCTTCTTCACGATTTCTTCCTCCCCCTTCAGCCACCTGTCTCTCGGTCTCTTTCCTTCCCACTTCGTCTCGTGTATTCTCCTGGGTATCCTCTTCTCCTCCAATCGTTTTACATGTCCATACCATCTAAGTCTAGATTTCTCTATACCATCCCGTAATGGTTCATCCTTCATTAATTCTCCGGTCCTCTCATTTCTTATTCTGTCCATCTTTGTAGCTCCAATACTGCTTCTCAAGAACCTCATCTCACTGGCCTGTATTTTGCTCTTCTCCCTTCCTTTCATAACCCAGGTCTCCGAGGCATACGTCAGGATAGTGACATAGTACGTCCGATATATGATCTTTTTGGTGTTCTGAGGGACATTCTTGCTCCATAACATGCTTCTCACACTCCTCCGGAATGTTTCTGCCTGTCTCCCCCGCTCATTTATTTCTCTATCGTTTCTTCCATTCTCTTGTATCAGGCTTCCCAGATACTTGAAACTCTCCACTTCCTTCAGCTGTTCCCCACCAATTGTTATTCCTGTTGTGGTTCTTTCCTTCTTCCTTGTTGTGATCACCATCTCACTCTTATTTATGCTAAATTTCATCCCATACCCTTGTATTATTCCTTCCCACACGTCTACTGTTCCTGTACCTCCTCCTCCTTGTTTCCCCAAATCAACAAATCATCTGCAAGCACCATTGCTTTCATCTTTCCTTACCCAATTACTTGTGCCACTCGGGTCATTATGTCATCCATCACCACAATGAAAAGTAACGGTGACAGTGCACTTCCTTGTTTCAGGCCGTTTCTCTGTTCCAACCAGTCCGATCTCTCTCCTCCTACTTTCACACAGCTCACGCTTCCCTTGTACATCTCCTTTATCCTCCTTATAGTCCATTTTTATATTCCTCTATCCTGCAGGGACTTCCATACTTTGTTTCTGCATACACTGTCATATGCTTTCTCAATGTCCAGGAAGGCCATCAGTAGATCTGTTCCATACTCATAGTGCTGTTCTTGTAACTGCCTTACAGCAAAAATCAAATCCACTGTGGGCCTTCCTGCTCTGAAGCCATGTTGTTCTTCCCTCATCCCTCCTTCTATCCTTGTCCTAATTCTCCTTTCCAAAACTTTCTCAAACAACTTTGCACAATGACTCATCAGTGTTATTCCCCGATAGTTTCTGCATTCTGTTCTACTACCTTTCTTGAAGATAGGGACAATTATTCCCTTTTCCAGTCCTCTGGGGTCTTCCTTTCCTTCCATGCTGTCTTCATCACTCGGTACATCCATTGTATCCCCACCTCTCCTGCTGCTCTCACCATCTCCACACTCAACTCATCCACACCCGGTGCCTTCCCTCCTTTCTTCTTCCTCGCTGCATCTTCCATTTCTTTCCATGTGAAGTCCTTTTCTGTTTGCAGTTCATCTACTGTACCTCTTCCCCGATTTCTTCCTCCTTTCCGTGGTTTCCATTTGGGTTCAGGAGTTCTTCAAAATATTCTTTCCATATTTTCTTCAGTTCTTCCCTATTTTCTATCCCTTGTCCCCTTTTGTTCACCATTCTAACATAATCCGTAGGATCCTTCCGCCTCTTATTCTTTACCATCCCATACAGGACCTTTTTTGCACCTTCACTATCCTGCTGGTCATGACTGAAAACGTGATGAGGTAAATAGCCCAATACGTTCAAGAGTTTCTCCTTGAGCTTGATTGATTGTGATAAAGTAGGCCGAGCGAATAGGACATTGTTGCCTATTAAAAGAAAATGTACTGTACCTGCAAGTGTTTTATCGGAAGGTGTTAAATCAAGTCGTAGGATTTGAGCTCTCTGCCTAATATTACTGCACCTATTGTATCCGAATCCAAGCGATTTCTTACATATTTCTTACAATTAATATATTACCATATATGAGCCCTTGGGAAACGTTCAGATTTCTAAGGAGCATATCTACGGCTCAAACGTTCGAAGTATGTGGAGGCGAATCACTTAATTCCAAGGAATTGAAAAATTCAATAATAGGGAAATGAAGTAGTTGGCTTTCATCTTCAGTATCCAATCTGCTAACGCTGATGTATGTGTTTGAACTACTGGATATAAGTTCAATGACTTTTAAATTAATATCATTACAATGTTGCAGCTTGGCAAATATTTTATATTCCAGCAGATCAATTTTACCCTCACAACAGTAAAGACCAAAGTAACCACGCATAGATTTTACGCAAGAGAAATACAATGTAGAACAATGTTTACATTTGATCGTCAAAGACCTTACAGTACACTGTACTGCATAATATCTGGAATTGTTTCTGAAATGGCCTATTTATATTGGATTTTAAATGTGGCTTCGTATTATTCGATAACACTTTAGTGTCCTGCAATAACGGAGCCGCTAAATATTAAATGGCAAATAATACTTCCATTGCCGAAATCAACTGCGTAGTTAGACTTAGTACTCTAAACACATAATCATTAAACAATTGTCTTATACAATGAAGTGCAACATGACCGTCCAGAGACTTTCATACTCAAGTTGGTTGGTGAGGAGAATGCGATGAGACTGATCGCTTAAAATAAATTCCTTATAATTGTTCCTGCCAGCGAATTTTTTTGCAATAGCTTGAAAACGCAGCTCAGAATGACGTTCTTCATTTTGTTATAAACAGTACGAAACTGCTCTAAATAAGCAATTTCCATCACCTGTTATAGGTTATGGCAGTACATTTTGCAGGGGAACATAGAATCACTTCGCCAACTACTGGAATGACCATAGGCCGATACTCAATACTCACTTCGACAGTCACCCTAATGGAGGCAGTTTTTGAATTCTATGTCCCGTGCATGTCAAAAATCGTATTAACACAGGGAGGCCCACCTATTCTTGTCTATCGCCCCGGAGACCCGGGTTACATTTCCTGCTCTGCCAAGAAATTTAATTCTGGTCTGAGGGTAAAAACGGGGCACATTCAGTCTCTTGAGCTATAACTAAGAAGAGGAAGGTTTCATTCCCACCTCGACAATCTTGGATGTGGTTTTCCGTGGTTTCCCACTTCCACTTAAGGCAAATACCGGGATGGTTCCTAACTTAAGACCTTGGCCGTCTCCTTGCCATTTACCACCTTAATTACAAATACACACAGTAATGCAGCCATCATAATAACACAGGTTATCAGAGAAAATTTCACACATACACACCCAAGTACACGGGGCTGAGTGACCACGATGTCAGAGCCCTTCAAACGAATTATATTTGCCAAGTGTCTCTCATGGCGAAAGCAATTGTGGACACGCGCGAGTGCCTGGAAAACTACTTTTTCTTTAATAATTTAAGAGTATATCGACGATGCATAATTATAACCTTTAGTCTAGGACGCTAATAACTTGACCACCGAAGCATTGGGAAGAAATTGCAATATTAAGTTACATAAACAACCTAGCCTACACATTCAACTATCGGTTAATGTTCCTCAACATTTCCCTTCTTAAATATCCCCTCCATTATAATTTTCTATCACGTGAAAACGTGCCATGTCTTGTGTTTTAAATAATATCGATGCAATGGTGTTGCCATCTGCTGTCAGTTACTGGAACTATATGGGCGATGTACTGCCATCTGTTGTCAGTTATAGGAACTGATTGCAGATATTTAAACGGCGTACTGCGGACAACAGATTGCTCTTTTGATCACATGCTGCAATGCAATGGTAAAACGGAAATAAAACGTATTTAGAGGGAATGTGAAATAAGTATCTTTAACAGACATAAAACCTTACTAATACTCCTTGATTAAACAATATTTCAGTGGTAAAAAAAAATATATACTGGCGAGGGCTGGGATCGAACCAGCGCTTCTTGGAACAACAGTCAGTTGCCTTAACCACGTGGCTACTCGCGCACTCATGTTAAACAGCAGACGCAGCCATTCATTATATTCAAAAGCCGCTGTCTGAAGGAAATAATCCATTTTATTATCCAAATAAATAAATGTTGTACATTCGTATACGTTCATACTGTTATTATATTTTACTGTCAGAACTTGGTTAATGTATGTTTTCAATTACATGGAAGCTTATTAAATAACTTTCATTTTAATGGACTTCTCACCGCCATTTTGTCATGACCCCAGGCGGATTGTGCGCATGCGTGAGGGCCAAGAATTCTGCTATTTTCTATATTAATTTAAAAATATACCGTAATATATTTGTTTATTTTAGAGACACTCTGCAAATCTAGAGGCCAAGAGCTTTCGTTAGAATGTCTTACGAAGCCAATCGGTTAAGTCGTTTTCACAATCTCGTGTGTACAAAAAACAGCTTAGTGTTTTAAATATATAGACTAGATGAAACCCGTCAAAACATGACGGACAATGGAAAAAAAAATACTGAAGAAGCGTCTTATATAAGTTACATTCTTTGTACGATTACTTTTTAGCACTATTGCAACTTTAAGGGCGTCAAAAGATAGCACTCTCAGCATTGCAATATATTGCTGGTCATGACTGAAAACGTGATGAGGTCATCATCATCTTGCACAGTTTCCAGCCACTGGCCGGGTCTGTTTGGAACACAAGCCTCTCCAACGTCTTCTGTCTTCCCACCATCTCTCAGCCTCCACCCTTGTCCAGTCTTCTCTCTTCTTCACGATTTCTTCCTCCCCCTTCAGCCACCTGTCTCTCGGTCTCTTTCCTTCCCACTTCGTCTCGTGTATTCTCCTGGGTATCCTCTTCTCCTCCAATCGTTTTACATGTCCATACCATCTAAGTCTAGATTTCTCTATACCATCCCGTAATGGTTCATCCTTCATTAATTCTCCGGTCCTCTCATTTCTTATTCTGTCCATCTTTGTAGCTCCAATACTGCTTCTCAAGAACCTCATCTCACTGGCCTGTATTTTGCTCTTCTCCCTTCCTTTCATAACCCAGGTCTCCGAGGCATACGTCAGGATAGTGACATAGTACGTCCGATATATGATCTTTTTGGTGTTCTGAGGGACATTCTTGCTCCATAACATGCTTCTCACACTCCTCCGGAATGTTTCTGCCTGTCTCCCCCGCTCATTTATTTCTCTATCGTTTCTTCCATTCTCTTGTATCAGGCTTCCCAGATACTTGAAACTCTCCACTTCCTTCAGCTGTTCCCCACCAATTGTTATTCCTGTTGTGGTTCTTTCCTTCTTCCTTGTTGTGATCACCATCTCACTCTTATTTATGCTAAATTTCATCCCATACCCTTGTATTATTCCTTCCCACACGTCTACTGTTCCTGTACCTCCTCCTCCTTGTTTCCCCAAATCAACAAATCATCTGCAAGCACCATTGCTTTCATCTTTCCTTACCCATTTACTTGTGCCACTCGGGTCATTATGTCATCCATCACCACAATGAAAAGTAACGGTGACAGTGCACTTCCTTGTTTCAGGCCGTTTCTCTGTTCCAACCAGTCCGATCTCTCTCCTCCTACTTTCACACAGCTCACGCTTCCCTTGTACATCTCCTTTATCCTCCTTATAGTCCATTTTTATATTCCTCTATCCTGCAGGGACTTCCATACTTTGTTTCTGCATACACTGTCATATGCTTTCTCAATGTCCAGGAAGGCCATCAGTAGATCTGTTCCATACTCATAGTGCTGTTCTTGTAACTGCCTTACAGCAAAAATCAAATCCACTGTGGACCTTCCTGCTCTGAAGCCATGTTGTTCTTCCCTCATCCCTCCTTCTATCCTTGTCCTAATTCTCCTTTCCAAAACTTTCTCAAACAACATTGCACAATGACTCATCAGTGTTATTCCCCGATAGTTTCTGCATTCTGTTCTACTACCTTTCTTGAAGATAGGGACAATTATTCCCTTTTCCAGTCCTCTGGGGTCTTCCTTTCCTTCCATGCTGTCTTCATCACTCGGTACATCCATTGTATCCCCACCTCTCCTGCTGCTCTCACCATCTCCACACTCAACTCATCCACACCCGGTGCCTTCCCTCCTTTCTTCTTCCTCGCTGCATCTTCCATTTCTTTCCATGTGAAGTCCTTTTCTGTTTGCAGTTCATCTACTGTACCTCTTCCCCGATTTCTTCCTCCTTTCCGTGGTTTCCATTTGGGTTCAGGAGTTCTTCAAAATATTCTTTCCATATTTTCTTCAGTTCTTCCCTATTTTCTATCCCTTGTCCCCTTTTGTTCACCATTCTAACATAATCCGTAGGATCCTTCCGCCTCTTATTCTTTACCATCCCATACAGGACCTTTTTTGCACCTTCACTATCCTGCTGGTCATGACTGAAAACGTGATGAGGTAAATAGCCCAATACGTTCAAGAGTTTCTCCTTGAGCTTGATTGATTGTGATAAAGTAGGCCGAGCGAATAGGACATTGTTGCCTATTAAAAGAAAATGTACTGTACCTGCAAGTGTTTTATCGGAAGGTGTTAAATCAAGTCGTAGGATTTGAGCTCTCTGCCTAATATTACTGCACCTATTGTATCCGAATCCAAGCGATTTCTTACATATTTCTTACAATTAATATATTACCATATATGAGCCCTTGGGAAACGTTCAGATTTCTAAGGAGCATATCTACGGCTCAAACGTTCGAAGTATGTGGAGGCGAATCACTTAATTCCAAGGAATTGAAAAATTCAATAATAGGGAAATGAAGTAGTTGGCTTTCATCTTCAGTATCCAATCTGCTAACGCTGATGTATGTGTTTGAACTACTGGATATAAGTTCAATGACTTTTAAATTAATATCATTACAATGTTGCAGCTTGGCAAATATTTTATATTCCAGCAGATCAATTTTACCCTCACAACAGTAAAGACCAAAGTAACCACGCATAGATTTTACGCAAGAGAAATACAATGTAGAACAATGTTTACATTTGATCGTCAAAGACCTTACAGTACACTGTACTGCATAATATCTGGAATTGTTTCTGAAATGGCCTATTTATATTGGATTTTAAATGTGGCTTCGTATTATTCGATAACACTTTAGTGTCCTGCAATAACGGAGCCGCTAAATATTAAATGGCAAATAATACTTCCATTGCCGAAATCAACTGCGTAGTTAGACTTAGTACTCTAAACACATAATCATTAAACAATTGTCTTATACAATGAAGTGCAACATGACCGTCCAGAGACTTTCATACTCAAGTTGGTTGGTGAGGAGAATGCGATGAGACTGATCGCTTAAAATAAATTCCTTATAATTGTTCCTGCCAGCGAATTTTTTTGCAATAGCTTGAAAACGCAGCTCAGAATGACGTTCTTCATTTTGTTATAAACAGTACGAAACTGCTCTAAATAAGCAATTTCCATCACCTGTTATAGGTTATGGCAGTACATTTTGCAGGGGAACATAGAATCACTTCGCCAACTACTGGAATGACCATAGGCCGATACTCAATACTCACTTCGACAGTCACCCTAATGGAGGCAGTTTTTGAATTCTATGTCCCGTGCATGTCAAAAATCGTATTAACACATGGAGGCCCACCTATTCTTGTCTATCGCCCCGGAGACCCGGGTTACATTTCCTGCTCTGCCAAGAAATTTAATTCTGGTCTGAGGGCAAAAACGGGGCACATTCAGTCTCTTGAGCTATAACTAAGAAGAGGAAGGTTTCATTCCCACCTCGACAATCTTGGATGTGGTTTTCCGTGGTTTCCCACTTCCACTTAAGGCAAATACCGGGATGGTTCCTAACTTAAGACCTTGGCCGTCTCCTTGCCATTTACCACCTTAATTACAAATACACACAGTAATGCAGCCATCATAATAACACAGGTTATCAGAGAAAATTTCACACATACACACCCAAGTACACGGGGCTGAGTGACCACGATGTCAGAGCCCTTCAAACGAATTATATTTGCCAAGTGTCTCTCATGGCGAAAGCAATTGTGGACACGCGCGAGTGCCTGGAAAACTACTTTTTCTTTAATAATTTAAGAGTATATCGACGATGCATAATTATAACCTTTAGTCTAGGACGCTAATAACTTGACCACCGAAGCATTGGGAAGAAATTGCAATATTAAGTTACATAAACAACCTAGCCTACACATTCAACTATCGGTTAATGTTCCTCAACATTTCCCTTCTTAAATATCCCCTCCATTATAATTTTCTATCACGTGAAAACGTGCCATGTCTTGTGTTTTAAATAATATCGATGCAATGGTGTTGCCATCTGCTGTCAGTTACTGGAACTATATGGGCGATGTACTGCCATCTGTTGTCAGTTATAGGAACTGATTGCAGATATTTAAACGGCGTACTGCGGACAACAGATTGCTCTTTTGATCACATGCTGCAATGCAATGGTAAAACGGAAATAAAACGTATTTAGAGGGAATGTGAAATAAGTATCTTTAACAGACATAAAACCTTACTAATACTCCTTGATTAAACAATATTTCAGTGGTAAAAAAAAATATATACTGGCGAGGGCTGGGATCGAACCAGCGCTTCTTCGAACAACAGTCAGTTGCCTTAACCACGTGGCTACTCGCGCACTCATGTTAAACAGCAGACGCAGCCATTCATTATATTCAAAAGCCGCTGTCTGAAGGAAATAATCCATTTTATTATCCAAATAAATCAATGTTGTACATTCGTATACGTTCATACTGTTATTATATTTTATTGTCAGAACTTGGTTAATGTATGTTTTCAATTACATGGAAGCTTATTAAATAACTTTCATTTTAATGGACTTCTCACCGCCATTTTGTCATGACCCCAGGCGGATTGTGCGCATGCGTGAGGGCCAAGAATTCTGCTATTTTCTATATTAATTTAAAAATATACCGTAATATATTTGTTTATTTTAGAGACACTCTGCAAATCTAGAGGCCAAGAGCTTTCGTTAGAATGTCTTACGAAGCCAATCGGTTAAGTCGTTTTCACAATCTCGTGTGTACAAAAAACAGCTTAGTGTTTTAAATATATAGACTAGATGAAACCCGTCAAAACATGACGGACAATGGAAAAAAAATACTGAAGAAGCGTCTTATATAAGTTACATTCTTTGTACGATTACTTTTTAGCACTATTGCAACTTTAAGGGCGTCAAAAGATAGCACTCTCAGCATTGCAATATATTGCTGGTCATGACTGAAAACGTGATGAGGTCATCATCATCTTGCACAGTTTCCAGCCACTGGCCGGGTCTGTTTGGAACACAAGCCTCTCCAACGTCTTCTGTCTTCCCACCATCTCTCAGCCTCCACCCTTGTCCAGTCTTCTCTCTTCTTCACGATTTCTTCCTCCCCCTTCAGCCACCTGTCTCTCGGTCTCTTTCCTTCCCACTTCGTCTCGTGTATTCTCCTGGGTATCCTCTTCTCCTCCAATCGTTTTACATGTCCATACCATCTAAGTCTAGATTTCTCTATACCATCCCGTAATGGTTCATCCTTCATTAATTCTCCGGTCCTCTCATTTCTTATTCTGTCCATCTTTGTAGCTCCAATACTGCTTCTCAAGAACCTCATCTCACTGGCCTGTATTTTGCTCTTCTCCCTTCCTTTCATAACCCAGGTCTCCGAGGCATACGTCAGGATAGTGACATAGTACGTCCGATATATGATCTTTTTGGTGTTCTGAGGGACATTCTTGCTCCATAACATGCTTCTCACACTCCTCCGGAATGTTTCTGCCTGTCTCCCCCGCTCATTTATTTCTCTATCGTTTCTTCCATTCTCTTGTATCAGGCTTCCCAGATACTTGAAACTCTCCACTTCCTTCAGCTGTTCCCCACCAATTGTTATTCCTGTTGTGGTTCTTTCCTTCTTCCTTGTTGTGATCACCATCTCACTCTTATTTATGCTAAATTTCATCCCATACCCTTGTATTATTCCTTCCCACACGTCTACTGTTCCTGTACCTCCTCCTCCTTGTTTCCCCAAATCAACAAATCATCTGCAAGCACCATTGCTTTCATCTTTCCTTACCCAATTACTTGTGCCACTCGGGTCATTATGTCATCCATCACCACAATGAAAAGTAACGGTGACAGTGCACTTCCTTGTTTCAGGCCGTTTCTCTGTTCCAACCAGTCCGATCTCTCTCCTCCTACTTTCACACAGCTCACGCTTCCCTTGTACATCTCGTTTATCCTCCTTATAGTCCATTTTTATATTCCTCTATCCTGCAGGGACTTCCATACTTTGTTTCTGCATACACTGTCATATGCTTTCTCAATGTCCAGGAAGGCCATCAGTAGATCTGTTCCATACTCATAGTGCTGTTCTTGTAACTGCCTTACAGCAAAAATCAAATCCACTGTGGACCTTCCTGCTCTGAAGCCATGTTGTTCTTCCCTCATCCCTCCTTCTATCCTTGTCCTAATTCTCCTTTCCAAAACTTTCTCAAACAACTTTGCACAATGACTCATCAGTGTTATTCCCCGATAGTTTCTGCATTCTGTTCTACTACCTTTCTTGAAGATAGGGACAATTATTCCCTTTTCCAGTCCTCTGGGGTCTTCCTTTCCTTCCATGCTGTCTTCATCACTCGGTACATCCATTGTATCCCCACCTCTCCTGCTGCTCTCACCATCTCCACACTCAACTCATCCACACCCGGTGCCTTCCCTCCTTTCTTCTTCCTCGCTGCATCTTCCATTTCTTTCCATGTGAAGTCCTTTTCTGTTTGCAGTTCATCTACTGTACCTCTTCCCCGATTTCTTCCTCCTTTCCGTGGTTTCCATTTGGGTTCAGGAGTTCTTCAAAATATTCTTTCCATATTTTCTTCAGTTCTTCCCTATTTTCTATCCCTTGTCCCCTTTTGTTCACCATTCTAACATAATCCGTAGGATCCTTCCGCCTCTTATTCTTTACCATCCCATACAGGACCTTTTTTGCACCTTCACTATCCTGCTGGTCATGACTGAAAACGTGATGAGGTAAATAGCCCAATACGTTCAAGAGTTTCTCCTTGAGCTTGATTGATTGTGATAAAGTAGGCCGAGCGAATAGGACATTGTTGCCTATTAAAAGAAAATGTACTGTACCTGCAAGTGTTTTATCGGAAGGTGTTAAATCAAGTCGTAGGATTTGAGCTCTCTGCCTAATATTACTGCACCTATTGTATCCGAATCCAAGCGATTTCTTACATATTTCTTACAATTAATATATTACCATATATGAGCCCTTGGGAAACGTTCAGATTTCTAAGGAGCATATCTACGGCTCAAACGTTCGAAGTATGTGGAGGCGAATCACTTAATTCCAAGGAATTGAAAAATTCAATAATAGGGAAATGAAGTAGTTGGCTTTCATCTTCAGTATCCAATCTGCTAACGCTGATGTATGTGTTTGAACTACTGGATATAAGTTCAATGACTTTTAAATTAATATCATTACAATGTTGCAGCTTGGCAAATATTTTATATTCCAGCAGATCAATTTTACCCTCACAACAGTAAAGACCAAAGTAACCACGCATAGATTTTACCCAAGAGAAATACAATGTAGAACAATGTTTACATTTGATCGTCAAAGACCTTACAGTACACTGTACTGCATAATATCTGGAATTGTTTCTGAAATGGCCTATTTATATTGGATTTTAAATGTGGCTTCGTATTATTCGATAACACTTTAGTGTCCTGCAATAACGGAGCCGCTAAATATTAAATGGCAAATAATACTTCCATTGCCGAAATCAACTGCGTAGTTAGACTTAGTACTCTAAACACATAATCATTAAACAATTGTCTTATACAATGAAGTGCAACATGACCGTCCAGAGACTTTCATACTCAAGTTGGTTGGTGAGGAGAATGCGATGAGACTGATCGCTTAAAATAAATTCCTTATAATTGTTCCTGCCAGCGAATTTTTTTGCAATAGCTTGAAAACGCAGCTCAGAATGACGTTCTTCATTTTGTTATAAACAGTACGAAACTGCTCTAAATAAGCAATTTCCATCACCTGTTATAGGTTATGGCAGTACATTTTGCAGGGGAACATAGAATCACTTCGCCAACTACTGGAATGACCATAGGCCGATACTCAATACTCACTTCGACAGTCACCCTAATGGAGGCAGTTTTTGAATTCTATGTCCCGTGCATGTCAAAAATCGTATTAACACATGGAGGCCCACCTATTCTTGTCTATCGCCCCGGAGACCCGGGTTACATTTCCTGCTCTGCCAAGAAATTTAATTCTGGTCTGAGGGCAAAAACGGGGCACATTCAGTCTCTTGAGCTATAACTAAGAAGAGGAAGGTTTCATTCCCACCTCGACAATCTTGGATGTGGTTTTCCGTGGTTTCCCACTTCCACTTAAGGCAAATACCGGGATGGTTCCTAACTTAAGACCTTGGCCGTCTCCTTGCCATTTACCACCTTAATTACAAATACACACAGTAATGCAGCCATCATAATAACACAGGTTATCAGAGAAAATTTCACACATACACACCCAAGTACACGGGGCTGAGTGACCACGATGTCAGAGCCCTTCAAACGAATTATATTTGCCAAGTGTCTCTCATGGCGAAAGCAATTGTGGACACGCGCGAGTGCCTGGAAAACTACTTTTTCTTTAATAATTTAAGAGTATATCGACGATGCATAATTATAACCTTTAGTCTAGGACGCTAATAACTTGACCACCGAAGCATTGGGAAGAAATTGCAATATTAAGTTACATAAACAACCTAGCCTACACATTCAACTATCGGTTAATGTTCCTCAACATTTCCCTTCTTAAATATCCCCTCCATTATAATTTTCTATCACGTGAAAACGTGCCATGTCTTGTGTTTTAAATAATATCGATGCAATGGTGTTGCCATCTGCTGTCAGTTACTGGAACTATATGGGCGATGTACTGCCATCTGTTGTCAGTTATAGGAACTGATTGCAGATATTTAAACGGCGTACTGCGGACAACAGATTGCTCTTTTGATCACATGCTGCAATGCAATGGTAAAACGGAAATAAAACGTATTTAGAGGGAATGTGAAATAAGTATCTTTAACAGACATAAAACCTTACTAATACTCCTTGATTAAACAATATTTCAGTGGTAAAAAAAAATATATACTGGCGAGGGCTGGGATCGAACCAGCGCTTCTTGGAACAACAGTCAGTTGCCTTAACCACGTGGCTACTCGCGCACTCATGTTAAACAGCAGACGCAGCCATTCATTATATTCAAAAGCCGCTGTCTGAAGGAAATAATCCATTTTATTATCCAAATAAATAAATGTTGTACATTCGTATACGTTCATACTGTTATTATATTTTATTGTCAGAACTTGGTTAATGTATGTTTTCAATTACATGGAAGCTTATTAAATAACTTTCATTTTAATGGACTTCACACCGCCATTTTGTCATGACCCCAGGCGGATTGTGCGCATGCGTGAGGGCCAAGAATTCTGCTATTTTCTATATTAATTTAAAAATATACCGTAATATATTTGTTTATTTTAGAGACACTCTGCAAATCTAGAGGCCAAGAGCTTTCGTTAGAATGTCTTACGAAGCCAATCGGTTAAGTCGTTTTCACAATCTCGTGTGTACAAAAAACAGCTTAGTGTTTTAAATATATAGACTAGATGAAACCCGTCAAAACATGACGGACAATGGAAAAAAAAATACTGAAGAAGCGTCTTATATAAGTTACATTCTTTGTACGATTACTTTTTAGCACTATTGCAACTTTAAGGGCGTCAAAAGATAGCACTCTCAGCATTGCAATATATTGCTGGTCATGACTGAAAACGTGATGAGGTCATCATCATCTTGCACAGTTTCCAGCCACTGGCCGGGTCTGTTTGGAACACAAGCCTCTCCAACGTCTTCTGTCTTCCCACCATCTCTCAGCCTCCACCCTTGTCCAGTCTTCTCTCTTCTTCACGATTTCTTCCTCCCCCTTCAGCCACCTGTCTCTCGGTCTCTTTCCTTCCCACTTCGTCTCGTGTATTCTCCTGGGTATCCTCTTCTCCTCCAATCGTTTTACATGTCCATACCATCTAAGTCTAGATTTCTCTATACCATCCCGTAATGGTTCATCCTTCATTAATTCTCCGGTCCTCTCATTTCTTATTCTGTCCATCTTTGTAGCTCCAATACTGCTTCTCAAGAACCTCATCTCACTGGCCTGTATTTTGCTCTTCTCCCTTCCTTTCATAACCCAGGTCTCCGAGGCATACGTCAGGATAGTGACATAGTACGTCCGATATATGATCTTTTTGGTGTTCTGAGGGACATTCTTGCTCCATAACATGCTTCTCACACTCCTCCGGAATGTTTCTGCCTGTCTCCCCCGCTCATTTATTTCTCTATCGTTTCTTCCATTCTCTTGTATCAGGCTTCCCAGATACTTGAAACTCTCCACTTCCTTCAGCTGTTCCCCACCAATTGTTATTCCTGTTGTGGTTCTTTCCTTCTTCCTTGTTGTGATCACCATCTCACTCTTATTTATGCTAAATTTCATCCCATACCCTTGTATTATTCCTTCCCACACGTCTACTGTTCCTGTACCTCCTCCTCCTTGTTTCCCCAAATCAACAAATCATCTGCAAGCACCATTGCTTTCATCTTTCCTTACCCAATTACTTGTGCCACTCGGGTCATTATGTCATCCATCACCACAATGAAAAGTAACGGTGACAGTGCACTTCCTTGTTTCAGGCCGTTTCTCTGTTCCAACCAGTCCGATCTCTCTCCTCCTACTTTCACACAGCTCACGCTTCCCTTGTACATCTCGTTTATCCTCCTTATAGTCCATTTTTATATTCCTCTATCCTGCAGGGACTTCCATACTTTGTTTCTGCATACACTGTCATATGCTTTCTCAATGTCCAGGAAGGCCATCAGTAGATCTGTTCCATACTCATAGTGCTGTTCTTGTAACTGCCTTACAGCAAAAATCAAATCCACTGTGGACCTTCCTGCTCTGAAGCCATGTTGTTCTTCCCTCATCCCTCCTTCTATCCTTGTCCTAATTCTCCTTTCCAAAACTTTCTCAAACAACTTTGCACAATGACTCATCAGTGTTATTCCCCGATAGTTTCTGCATTCTGTTCTACTACCTTTCTTGAAGATAGGGACAATTATTCCCTTTTCCAGTCCTCTGGGGTCTTCCTTTCCTTCCATGCTGTCTTCATCACTCGGTACATCCATTGTATCCCCACCTCTCCTGCTGCTCTCACCATCTCCACACTCAACTCATCCACACCCGTTGCCTTCCCTCCTTTCTTCTTCCTCGCTGCATCTTCCATTTCTTTCCATGTGAAGTCCTTTTCTGTTTGCAGTTCATCTACTGTACCTCTTCCCCGATTTCTTCCTCCTTTCCGTGGTTTCCATTTGGGTTCAGGAGTTCTTCAAAATATTCTTTCCATATTTTCTTCAGTTCTTCCCTATTTTCTATCCCTTGTCCCCTTTTGTTCACCATTCTAACATAATCCGTAGGATCCTTCCGCCTCTTATTCTTTACCATCCCATACAGGACCTTTTTTGCACCTTCACTATCCTGCTGGTCATGACTGAAAACGTGATGAGGTAAATAGCCCAATACGTTCAAGAGTTTCTCCTTGAGCTTGATTGATTGTGATAAAGTAGGCCGAGCGAATAGGACATTGTTGCCTATTAAAAGAAAATGTACTGTACCTGCAAGTGTTTTATCGGAAGGTGTTAAATCAAGTCGTAGGATTTGAGCTCTCTGCCTAATATTACTGCACCTATTGTATCCGAATCCAAGCGATTTCTTACATATTTCTTACAATTAATATATTACCATATATGAGCCCTTGGGAAACGTTCAGATTTCTAAGGAGCATATCTACGGCTCAAACGTTCGAAGTATGTGGAGGCGAATCACTTAATTCCAAGGAATTGAAAAATTCAATAATAGGGAAATGAAGTAGTTGGCTTTCATCTTCAGTATCCAATCTGCTAACGCTGATGTATGTGTTTGAACTACTGGATATAAGTTCAATGACTTTTAAATTAATATCATTACAATGTTGCAGCTTGGCAAATATTTTATATTCCAGCAGATCAATTTTACCCTCACAACAGTAAAGACCAAAGTAACCACGCATAGATTTTACGCAAGAGAAATACAATGTAGAACAATGTTTACATTTGATCGTCAAAGACCTTACAGTACACTGTACTGCATAATATCTGGAATTGTTTCTGAAATGGCCTATTTATATTGGATTTTAAATGTGGCTTCGTATTATTCGATAACACTTTAGTGTCCTGCAATAACGGAGCCGCTAAATATTAAATGGCAAATAATACTTCCATTGCCGAAATCAACTGCGTAGTTAGACTTAGTACTCTAAACACATAATCATTAAACAATTGTCTTATACAATGAAGTGCAACATGACCGTCCAGAGACTTTCATACTCAAGTTGGTTGGTGAGGAGAATGCGATGAGACTGATCGCTTAAAATAAATTCCTTATAATTGTTCCTGCCAGCGAATTTTTTTGCAATAGCTTGAAAACGCAGCTCAGAATGACGTTCTTCATTTTGTTATAAACAGTACGAAACTGCTCTAAATAAGCAATTTCCATCACCTGTTATAGGTTATGGCAGTACATTTTGCAGGGGAACATAGAATCACTTCGCCAACTACTGGAATGACCATAGGCCGATACTCAATACTCACTTCGACAGTCACCCTAATGGAGGCAGTTTTTGAATTCTATGTCCCGTGCATGTCAAAAATCGTATTAACACATGGAGGCCCACCTATTCTTGTCTATCGCCCCGGAGACCCGGGTTACATTTCCTGCTCTGCCAAGAAATTTAATTCTGGTCTGAGGGCAAAAACGGGGCACATTCAGTCTCTTGAGCTATAACTAAGAAGAGGAAGGTTTCATTCCCACCTCGACAATCTTGGATGTGGTTTTCCGTGGTTTCCCACTTCCACTTAAGGCAAATACCGGGATGGTTCCTAACTTAAGACCTTGGCCGTCTCCTTGCCATTTACCACCTTAATTACAAATACACACAGTAATGCAGCCATCATAATAACACAGGTTATCAGAGAAAATTTCACACATACACACCCAAGTACACGGGGCTGAGTGACCACGATGTCAGAGCCCTTCAAACGAATTATATTTGCCAAGTGTCTCTCATGGCGAAAGCAATTGTGGACACGCGCGAGTGCCTGGAAAACTACTTTTTCTTTAATAATTTAAGAGTATATCGACGATGCATAATTATAACCTTTAGTCTAGGACGCTAATAACTTGACCACCGAAGCATTGGGAAGAAATTGCAATATTAAGTTACATAAACAACCTAGCCTACACATTCAACTATCGGTTAATGTTCCTCAACATTTCCCTTCTTAAATATCCCCTCCATTATAATTTTCTATCACGTGAAAACGTGCCATGTCTTGTGTTTTAAATAATATCGATGCAATGGTGTTGCCATCTGCTGTCAGTTACTGGAACTATATGGGCGATGTACTGCCATCTGTTGTCAGTTATAGGAACTGATTGCAGATATTTAAACGGCGTACTGCGGACAACAGATTGCTCTTTTGATCACATGCTGCAATGCAATGGTAAAACGGAAATAAAACGTATTTAGAGGGAATGTGAAATAAGTATCTTTAACAGACATAAAACCTTACTAATACTCCTTGATTAAACAATATTTCAGTGGTAAAAAAAAATATATACTGGCGAGGGCTGGGATCGAACCAGCGCTTCTTGGAACAACAGTCAGTTGCCTTAACCACGTGGCTACTCGCGCACTCATGTTAAACAGCAGACGCAGCCATTCATTATATTCAAAAGCCGCTGTCTGAAGGAAATAATCCATTTTATTATCCAAATAAATCAATGTTGTACATTCGTATACGTTCATACTGTTATTATATTTTATTGTCAGAACTTGGTTAATGTATGTTTTCAATTACATGGAAGCTTATTAAATAACTTTCATTTTAATGGACTTCTCACCGCCATTTTGTTATGACCCCAGGCGGATTGTGCGCATGCGTGAGGGCCAAGAATTCTGCTATTTTCTATATTAATTTAAAAATATACCGTAATATATTTGTTTATTTTAGAGACACTCTGCAAATCTAGAGGCCAAGAGCTTTCGTTAGAATGTCTTACGAAGCCAATCGGTTAAGTCGTTTTCACAATCTCGTGTGTACAAAAAACAGCTTAGTGTTTTAAATATATAGACTAGTTGAAACCCGTCAATACATGACGGCGTATAAGAAAATATTTACTGAAGAATTTTATTATATACGTTCTTTGTACAATTATTTTTTGGCACTATTGAAACTTTAAGGGCGTCAAAAGATTGCACTCTAGACATTGCAACATACTGCTAGCCATGATTGAAAACTTGATGAGGCAAATTGAGACCTATACGTTCCAGAGTTCCCCCTTGAGCTTTATTGATTGTGATAAAGTATGCCAAGCGAATCGGAAAATGTTGACTCTTAAAAGAAAATGATTGTTTTATCCGGTGGTGTTAAATCAAGTCGAAGGATTAGACCTTTATGCCTAATTTTAACTGCACTTACACGTGGTGGAAATATTTATTGCATCACCATTAATTACTTCGTAATTTTGTCTTTTACAGCTGTTTGCTTCAGGTTATACCAGTCTAATCGTTGTCAAACATTGTAGACACATTGTAGACACATTGTTGCCTTGATAGTTTGACTTCTTCTCACATTTCTTCGAACAATACACAACTCTTTGTTGTTGTCGTTTGTTTTTACAATGATGCCAGTGTTTATACAGTCATTTAGAGTTGAGACTTTGCAGTGAGAAGATGGGCAGGTCAGTTGAATTAACGCCAGAAAAGAAAGCTGCTCCAGTTGCTTATTCGTCTGTTGGTCTCAGCACCAGAGAGATAGCCTCTAACACAGGTTTTAATTTCAAGGTTACCGAAAAAATACAGGGAGGAAGGAAATATTGATCGAGAGAAAGGAAGAGGTCGAAGAAGGGCGTCTACTGCCAAACAGGACAGGATATTGAAAAGGCTTTCGCCCAAAGATCGTCACAAGTCATCAACTGAACTAAAGCGAGACTGGGAAGGAATGTGCGTCATCTCAGTAATCAGTAGAACTGCAAGAAATAGACTACTGAAAGCTGGACTCTCAGCCCGTCGACCTAAAAAGAAGCCTTTATTGCCCAAGAAACTGCGACAACAGCGGCTAAAATGGGCAAAATCACATGTGACATGGACACCAGAGACGTGTAACAGAGTAATCTTTTCAGACCAGTCCAAATTTAATCTGCATGACTCAGATGGAAAAGTGTTTGTGCATCGAAGAAAAGGTGAAGAATTTTTACCATCATGTATAACACATACTGTCAAACACCCACAAGGACAGATGGTCTCGGGGGGGATTTCTAATCACAGAGTAGTTCGTCTGAACTTCATAAGTGGCACTGTCAACGCGGATGTCTACATAAGCATCCTTGAAAGGAAGCTTATGCCCACAATAAGAGACCAGTTTGGAAGTGTTTCCAGATGCATTTTTCAGGATGACTCCGCTCCTTGCTATAGAGCTTTGAAGGTGATTCCTATGATTAATAATTATACCAAGCACGAAGATGATGCCATTCTTGGTTAATTATCACATATTTTTACAATTCAGGTAAAATCCTTCCTTCGACAAAATGGGGTTCAAGTGTTAGAGTGCCCTGGAAACAGCCCAGATCTCAATCCTATTGAGAACTGTTGGAAGGTTATAGGCAATGTTATCACCAAAAAGATGCCACGGAATAAACGGGAACTGTTAGAGGGCCTTGTTCGTGTGTGGTTTCATGAACTGAGTGAGAAGTACTGTAAAAAGTTAATTCTTTCAGTGCCTTCACGATGCCAAGGGGTGATTAAGGCGCGCGGTGGAGCAACAAAGTATTAAATGGCAACAGTGCATTCATATAAGGCAATTGTGTATAAACAAACACTAAAATTGATCATTGTCATGTTACAACATTAATACGCAGGGTTTGTTTCAACATTAGAATTCATATTTCAGAAGGACAAACAGAATAGCTGACATATCCTCCTACACCCATTTTTCAAGAAAGTGTTAAATTATTTAAAAAAAAACTTTTTATACAAACAAAAATAGAGAATAAAATAAAATTGACAAACATTACTGCCTATATTCATTTCTGATAGAAGTAGAGGGATTTCAGGCCAATTTAGGTCAGTTATTCAATTATTATTTTTTTAAATGTCAATTTTAGAAGGTGATGCAATAAATATTTCCACACTGTATTTCCAAGTCCAAGCATTTTCATACATATTTCATATAATTAATATGAAATCAAGTCGAAGGGTTAGATCTCTCCGCCTAATTTTAACTGCACTTATTATTTCCAAATTCAAGCAATTTTCGTACATATTTATTATAATTAATATGTTAGCATTTAGATGCCCTTAGGAAACTTCAGAATTCTCAGGAGCATATCTATGGGTCAATCGTTTGGAGTATGTGGAAGTAAATCACTTAATTCCAAGGAATTCAAGAATTCTGAGGAAATATATACAACTGGCCGCAGGAACCGTCGCTTATAATTTTTAAATATACATTAACGAAGTTCTCTCTTAAATTCCTTGAGATATCATTTCCAGTGATAAATTGTTGCAGTCTGTCAAATATTTTATATTTAGGAAAATTAATTTTGCCATTACAACACCAAAGGTCAAAGTAACCAGGCGTAGATTTCTCGCTACAGAAATACAGTGCAGAACAATGTTTACATTTGTTCGTCAAGGACCATACACCTGACGGCATAATTTCTGGAATTGTTTCTGAAATGGCATTTTTATATTAGATTTTAAAATTGGCTTCGTATTTTCTACGATTTCCCACTTTTTTGTGGCTAATGTTCTTTTTTCGTCAAATGGGTATATTTATTGCAGCAATTCTCTCCAAATTAACGATATATTCAATAACACTATAGTGGCCTGCATCAACGTAGCCGCCAAATATTAAATGGCAAATAATACTTCCATTGCCAAAATCAACAGCGTGGTTAGACTCAATGTTATGTACTCTAAACAAATCATCAATAAACAATAATATTCACGTATACAATGCGTGAGCCTCCGTGGCTTTGGCGGCAGCACGCTGGCCTCTCACCGCTGGATCCGTGGTTCAAATCCCGGTCACTCCATGTGATATTTGTGCTGGACAAAGCGGAGGCAGACAGGTTTTTCTCCGGGTACTCTGGTTTTCCCTGTCACAAATTTCATTCCAGCAACACTCTCCATTGTCATTTCATTTCATCTGTCATTCATTTAATCACTGCCCCAGGGGAGTGCGTCAGGCCTCGGCAGCCGGCACAGTTCATATCCTCGCCGCTAGATGGGGGCTTCATTCATTCCATTCCTGACCCGGTCGGTCGACTGGAAGCAGGCTGTGGATTTTCATTCATTCACGTATACAATGCAGTTCAGATACTTTCATTCTCAAGTTTGTTACTGATGAGAATGCGATGATACTGATCGAATGAAAATGAAGATGATTCACGTATACAATGAAGTTCAGATACTTTCATTCTCAAGTTTGTTACTGATGAGAATGCGATGATACTGATCGCCAATAATAAAATCCTTATAATTATTCATGCCAGCAACAATTTTTGCAATTTGCTTGCAAACGCAGCTCAGGATAACGTCCTGCATTTTGGAATAAACAGTACAAAACTGCTCTAAATAAGTAATTTCCATCACCTGATAGGTATAGGTACAATCCTTTGCATTTCCATGACAGTAAATTAAGCAAGGGAACATACTTCGCCAACTACTGGAATGAGCATAGACTCTCTTCGACAGCCACCGTAATGGAGGGAGTTTAAGAGTTAGACTATATGCTCAGTGCTTGTCAAAAATCGTATTAACACAGGGAAGCCCAATCTTAAGGCTACATTCTGAGCTATCGCCCCGGATTCCAGGTTCGATCCCTGGTTTGCCAAGAAATTTACTTCTGGTCTGAGGCCTGGAACGGGGCGCACTCTTGAGGCAAACCTCAGGAAAGCAAGGTTAGATTCCTATCTCAACAATCTGGGATGTAGTTTTCCGTGGTTTGCCACGTCCACTGCAGGTAAATACCAGGAGAGTTCGTAACTTAAAGCCTCGGTCGTCAATTCCCCATTCCCCACTTGAATTACAAATGCACACATCAGTACAGCCATCACAATAACACAGGTTATCAGAGAAAATTTTACACACACACACACACCAAAGTAGACGGGGCTGAGTGATTACGATGTCTGAGTCCATCAAATGAATTATATTCGTCAATTGTCTCTCATGGCGAAAGCGATTGTGGCCAACTTTTATTTAATAATTTAAAAGTATATGGCAATGTAAATCGTGGAGAATTCCTTACTTTACGGGAATAACGAAAGTAAAATATGTTAAGACAATGAATTACCAATAGCCAGAAAGAATAATTAGGAAATAGAAATACATGTCTGAGGTGAGACTCCTTCGACAATGCAAAATTCATTCCTGGGTCCACAATGTTACCTCTGAGCCACCCAGTCAACAGACTTCTGAACCAATATTAAGTTACTTAAACAACAAACGAACTCAAACGCCTGTTGAAGTTCTTCAGTCCCCTCTTTTTAATTCTCAAAAACAAAGATCACACTACGATACCAGGAGAGTTCGTAACTTAAAGCCTCGGTCGTCAATACGGATACGGTGAATCCTTTATCCGCCATTTCTCTAGAACTGTAATTCTGGTCTGAGGGCTGGAACGGAGCGCACTCTTGAGGCAAAACTAAGAAGGGCAAGGTTCGATTCCCATCTCAACAATCTGGGATGTGGTTTTCCGCGGTTTGCCACTTCCACTGCAGGTAAATACCGGGATAGTTCCTAACTTAAAGCCTCGGTCGCCAATTTCCCATTCCCCACTTTAATTACAAATGCACACATCAGTACTGCCATCACAATAACACAGGTTATCAGAGAAATTTGACACACACACACACCAAAGTAGACGGGGCTGAGTGACCACGATGTCTGAGTCCAACAAATGAATAATGTTCGTCAATTGTCTCTCATGGCGAAAGCGATTGTGGCCATCTTTTATTTAATAATTTAAAAGTGTATGGGAACGTAAATCATGGAGAATTCCTTACTTTACGGGAATAATAAAAGTAAAATATGTTAAGACAATGTATTACCAACAGTCAGAAAGAACAATTGAGAAATAAAAATATATGTCGGAGGTGGGATTCGAACTGCTTCCATTGTGCGATGCATAAATTAGGAACTTTCATCGCTACCGTCTGAGCTACTGAACCACTGGTAGAAAAGTGCAATATTAAGTTACTTAAACAACATTCACTCTCAACAGTCCGTATAAGTTCTTCTACATTTCCCGTTTTTTATAATATTCTATTCCTGTTTATATCGTGGAAACTTCATAATCAATATTCCCCTCCTTTATTATAATTCTTATAACTAACTGTTGCATAAATACGCGGTGGACATCCGCCATGTCTGTCATTAATCAAGATGATTCTGCGCATGCGCTTGAGCCAATAATTTTGCAGTTTTGTTTATAAATTTAAAAATATGTGGTAACATATTTGTTTATTTTAAAGACACTCTGCAAATCTACAGGCCTACAGCTTTCGACAGATTGCTCTACGAAGTGAATCGGTTCTACCGTTCCCTCAATCTCGCGGTAACAAAAATCAGCTTAGTGTTTTAAATAGATAGATAGCTTTTCCTTGTATCTTCCGACGTTTATCTAACAAATGCGGTTGGCATTGTCAAGTAGTAGCCGCAATTTCTAAGATTTGCCGTACCTTTGGTGGATTGTTGGATATCCGTGATGATTCGTGGTTGGCTTTGGGGGTTTTGTTAGTGCTTGTAGAGGTATTGTATCTTGTATATTTTGATGCGGTGATGCTCACTTGACGACCAAAATTAGTCATCCTAATAACCCCCATTTGTTAGAGAATTATGTTAATAAGTGATAATTTATCTCATTCTTTAAAATAGTAGAAAGATAAAATAATTGTTACTTCACACCCAATCTAATAGTGTTGACCGATTGAAAAGCAATTCTGTTAATACGTATAGCAAAATCGTGTAGCTAAGACCACTGTTGACCGGCTACGAATCCTTATAAAGGTGCTGCATCAAAAATTGCCAGTGAACCAAAATGTAATAACAGTTGTTGATGTAATACCTTACATCCCTATAGGCTATATATAAAAATGAAAGTGTGACTGTTTTTTCTGAATTTCCACGGAAATTTGCGTCATATGCGCGTTTCAGACTGTTTTATGACGGATGCGCGCAAAAATAAAATGTTTATCTGTCTGTCTGTATGTAGGCCTTTATGTAGGTCTGTGTACAACTTTGTGTCGTTATATAACTCGAAAATGCTTGGGTATATCTACAAAACATTTGGTACAGATATCCATCAGAGGCGCAACACCAATCATTGATGTAACTCTTCTTCGTGCCACTCATAAAAGGGAGCCGACTCCCTTGAAATACATGCTGAAATAGGCATAGTAGGACGAGACAAAGCTTAATTTCAGCCCCTCAATAATTGCGGGAAGCAAAACTCAGAGGATCCCCGGAAACTACATTTTAAGGCTCTAAAACCAATAGTTTCTGATATATTTCCAGAAAACTTATTTCATGTAATAAACTAACGAAAGAATGCAAGCCCGTTACTATGGCAACAGTATCACAAGTATTTCTGTAAAAGGCAATGCCACTCCATTTATTACATTTCTGTTAAAGTTTAGAAATGGTTATACGATTATCACGGAACCAACTTAGTCTGTAGAATTCATCAATATGTATAATGCGCTTAATAGGTCAAGGGATACCCTAGAATCTTTTCACGAAATTTACACGTGCGATATGTCGTACGGAAGGTCTATTACATCTCCAAACAGCAAATTTATTTTCAAAATTTCCGGAATTAAAATAGTATTTTTGCGGCTTTTAGGAATTGTAGCCAAAAGCTGAAAATCCTGAATTTTCTTGCCCCACAAGCCTTTTAAATTTATTAAAGAGATCTTCGTGGGGATTCGAACTTTACGCAACGGTGAAGTCAGTTTTTATTATATAACGTGTATTGCGTTTGTTCTACGAGTTTTTCAATTTTATTCTTACATTAAAAAGTACATGTTTAGTAAATTTAGGATGAAAATCCTTTTTATTTTTGTCGTCAAACGGTTTCGTCATAAGGAAGTTTTTGGTTGGTTCCTCAGTTTAGGGGCTGCGACAACGCGGTCGTGTAGTCCCGTGTACATTGGGTGTGTGTAGAATCTGTCTGGTGACCGGTATGAAGTAAGATGACTGTATTAGTGTGTGATGGAAGTGGTTATTTGATACTGAGTGGTTAATATATCCATATTTGGCATTCTGGGTGATATGATGTAGTGAATAGAGTTAATTTGCTTCGTGGCCACTAGGTTCTTATCTCTCCTATAAAGGTATACTATACCTATATAGCCATCTAAAATATATGAATGTTTGTTTATTCAATTTTCAATTTTTTTGCGCGTTTTGGACTATTTTTTGTCGGATAAAAGCAGAAGTAGTTTTGTCTGTCTGTTTTACTGTGTATCTATCTGTACATCTATAACTCGTGTTCAGCTGGTTGGGGCATCGTAAAAGTAGGTATGGTAGGCCTATCTATTCAAAGTAATACACCAATCATTTAATAACTCTTCATCGAACGTCTCATCAAAAATTGGTAGCTATAGGGGAAAACGTTTCAAAATACATGCTAAAATATGCGAAATAGTCTATAAGATGTATCCTAGAAAACGACCAAGGCTTAATTTATGTCTCTCAATGTAAGACACAAAGCTCGGGAGCCTATAAAGGGTCTCCGAAAACCTCATTTTTAGTCCCTTAAATTAGCAGTGTCTGTGAAATTCCCAGAGAAATTACTTCGCGGTGATGAACTGATGAAGGAATGAAAAGTCCCAAACCATTGCAACAGTAGCTCATTTGATAACGTCTGGTTATTAATACTGAAGACCGTTCCAAGAACGGGTACTTCTTCTAGTAACCATTTATGATAAATGGAGCGTTCCACCTTTAGGTCGTGTAGTGTCCAAATGAGTATAGAAGAGTGAGCAATTAAGATTGCATAAGGACATATTCAATACCGCAATCAAACAGGTCGTTATAATCCAATTATTGAAATCATATAATGTTCTTGCAATAAAGCAGCCTGCTATTTAAATATTCTATAAATGTTCATTTTAATTATTTTATGATTGGTATTTATTAGAGGCTGAGATTATCCGTATAAATAATCAGTAAACACTTGGATGACAATCAGGCGCGATCTAAAGTTTAACTTTGAGGGGGAGGGGGGGGGGGCGGGTCAGAGAATCGAAATTGTATAAATGGTATCACGAAATCACAAAATAACCAAACGTACAAAACCAGACCAATTTTTTGCAAGCTACGTGGATATAAATTTGATGCGTTTAGCGCACCAAAAATATTCGTACAAATTGCAACGGCGTGTTTTGCGACTTTTACATCGAGCTTCGAGAAAAGTATCAAGGTACGTTACAGTTTCGGCAAGTCGAGTTGGTACCGACAAAGGGAGAAAGTCACAGCTTAAATTACCAACCAAGCTTGCAGTTTAGACGTCGGCAATTTTTTTGGTGCGAAAAAAGCCTCAAATTCCTATCCGTGCATTGCTGCACATTCATCGTGATATCACTTTCGGCTAAACATCGATTCGGAAATCACAAGGTTTGCTAAACAAAATAGACGAGTTGATTTTGTTATATAAATAATCGTTTTTATATAACAGGTATGAAGTTGTAAATATGTACAGGCGTAACAGAACATAATAATTCCAATAGAGACATTTTCAGTATTGAATAAAATGAAAAAAAAAATGTTTTTTCAGTTAAAATTCGTTAAGTTTTATTTGTCTGGTTGTTGTATTTTCGCATCTTGAGTTTTCAAAAAATTTGGTCTCCGTTTGGGGGGGGGGGGGGGTTCATGACCCCCGTGACCCCCCCCCCGTTGAATCCGCGCCTGATGACAATTACAGTTACCCTAAGGGAAATGGTCTTATGTGTAGTGTAATTAACTCATTCCAGCTCCTTATGTTGAACATATTTCACCCTTATTACTTCTCTACTGTTTAAATATCCTTAGGCCTATTGTAGTCAAATCGGTCAATCTGGCAACTTACGTTGTAAATTCCTGTTCTAAAATTTGACAAGGTTTAATCATGTGTGGTATAGGTTAGTTGATTGTTAATTATTCAAGCATAATGTCAAGACCATCTAGTGTGGAATGTCGGCAAAGCATGCTGAGTGATATTGATCTCGACTTCAACTGCGCTATGGTATCTAAAATAAGAAATACCTGTTATTGCTAGTTTGATTTCATGTTATACCCTTTAACGGAACTGTCACTGTGGCATGTATCAGCCCATATACAGGTCAGTCGCAGCATGTGGGGAGCATATAGCTGACAGATGGATGATACATTAACCACTCACGTTATAATTCTATTTCGCACTGTCATGTTTTTCCTGAGACACATGGAGCAATATTTCTTGAGCCCGCAGTCGTTCCGCCTGCTGGACAGTCTCAGAATTTATGAAGAGCAAACTCCTAGCCGCTGGTCAAGGAGATGCAACTATTAAGCTACCATGACCTTATACTATTGAACCTGCCAAGTACTTTATCACTCCCTCTTTTCGGAAGTATGTTGTATTCTCAGGGAAAGAAATACTGGTAATATGCGTTCCTCCATGAGAGAAGTTTTGGCACATGCATACCAAACATTACTGAAATATAATCATCCGAGAATCTTCTTACAAAACATTCCCATTCAGAAAAGTACACAATTATCTGAGAAGGAGGAAACACATATAAGTGTAGGAACATTGATTCATATTTCTGCTACAGGGCGCCAGGAAATGTTCGCCGCAATGGCTACGTGCAGCTGCGAGAGGTAGCGTCATCAGTTTAGTTGGCAGCACGGTGTCCTTGACCGGGTGAAGGCCACATGTGTGGGCTGTAGGCTGTCGAAATCGTCAGTGTGTATTGTTAGGTTATTGGAAGAGTGCAACAGTATGTTATGAATGGCTGTGGCGAGTTGAAAGTTTTCTGTTTGTTTTTATACAAGCGACAACCGTGCTGCCAACGTAACTTGTGACACTATTTCTCTCAGCAACTTGTAGGCACTGCGGAGAACATTACCTGCCGCCCTGTAGAAGAGATTCGTTCCTGTAAATATCGGAGAAAAAATGTAAATACATTACCTTCTGGCATAAGAAATGAAAATCCACAGCCTGCTTCCAGTCGACCGACCGGGTCAGGGAATAGAATGAATGAAGCCCCCATCTAGCGGCGAGGATATGAACTGTGCAGGCTGACGAAGCCTGTCGCACTCCCCTGGGGCAATGATTAAAAAAATGACAGATGAAATAAAATGATAGTGAAGAGTGCTGTTGGAATGAACTTTTGACAGCGAAAACCGGAGTGCCCGGAGAAAAACCTGTCTGCCTCCACTTTGTCCAGCACAAGACTCATATGGAGTGACCGGGATTTGAACCACGGACCCAGCGGTGAGAGGCCGGCGTGCTGCCGCCTAAGCCACGAAGGCTTCACCTTCTGGCATAAAACCCGTTAATTACTTTCCATTGATGATACAAATCGTGCACACTTCATTTGAAATCAAGTTTAAAATGTTAGATTTGGAGACGCTACATGATAATAAATATATAAACATTAAGTGTTCAAATAGGCAAGCATTTATGCCATAGATTCCTAATTACGAGTATTTGATCACTGCTTGTCTAAAAATGCACAGGCAATCAACTCAATGTTGAAAACATCCTTTAGCCCTGTAACAGTACCCTTATTCTTCAGAAACAGTAAAGGTATGTGTGGTTAGTTCCTCAGTTTAGGGGCTGCGACAACGCGGTCATGTAGCCCCGTGTACTCTGGGAGTGTGTAGAACCTGTCTGATAACCGGTATTAATTGTGATCACTGTATTAGTGTGTGTATCTGTTTTAATTCAAGTAAGGACTGCAGACGATCAATTTTCAAGTAGTTCCTACTTTTGCCGCCAAACGCCACCGTTAACAACCAACTAGTTCCGAAATTAGTTACCAGATACCACCGCAGTTGGCTCCTGACGACGAACGTAGGAACCTAAGAACGTTAGTCAAATGTTGAACCTATAATTTAGCTTCACACAGGTGTAATTAGTGGAAGGCTTTTTAACATGCCATAAATCTAGGACATGGGACCGCCGGCTTTACTTCCCCTCCGAAGGAAGACAAACTGAGGGATTTTTAACATTGTTAAAAAATCCGACGACCTCGGCCGCGTTTGAACCCGCGATCTTGGGCATAGAAGCTCAGCATGCTACCAACTACGCCACGGAAGCCGCCACAGTAATGGTATCCTGGGACACTGAGTACCCCAGGACAGAAGCACAACCCTAATACATTAACATAATGTATTACTAGTAACAGCAATTACAAATGAGTGAAATCAACCCTGTAGCACAGAATACTTAAACTATTAAGGCTGTAAAATGAAAATAACTGTGTGAATATAATATAAAACAAAACAAGTAGTTCCGTGAAGAACTATAGGGCCTATATTCATATACCCTACTTATGTTATTTGCCTCTATCAACATACAAAATTTCAGTTTGATTGCTGTAATAGATTCGAAGATATTGAGAACCGACTAAATATTGGGGATGGACACCATTTTGGATTTTTATATATGTTGGTCTTACAGTTATGTACTGTTACTAGAAGATTATTGTGTACGTGAAGTATTCAAACTTCATTCGCATGATTAGAACACAAGAATTAAAAAAGAGATTTTAAAATTTCGCAAAGCTGCCATCTTGTGGTTATGGAAACAATTGAAAACATTAGATGCCAGTAGTTTAACATTTGTATAAGGATTTAATGTACCAAGTGTCACTGCACTCGGATGGTTAAATTGCGAAAAAATTCCTTGTGAATATGTATATTTCGCGTCGCCGCCATGTTGGATTTGTGATAACCAAGGTATTGAAAGTCCTATAGGTGAACTTATGTTCATAGCCCCTACCAACCCTAAAAAATGCAGTTTGATTGCTGTAATAGATTCGTAGATATTGAGATCCATCTACATATTGCGGATGGTCGCCATGTTATATTGTTATATGTTTAAGCCATAGTGTCATGTACCATTAAAATAAAATTATTGCGTAGGTTCATTATTCAACTTTCACTTCGATCGCATGATTACGACACAAGAAATAAAAACTTAATTTTAAAATTCGCACAGCCGCCATCTTGAGGTTATGTAAACAATTGAGCTAAATTGGATATCAGTGCATTACAATGTTTATGAACATTTTCTTTACCATGTTTCATTGCGTTTGGATCATAAAATCGCGAGAAAGGTCTATTTAAAATGTTCAAATTCACTTGGCCGCCATATCCGTTTTTTAGTTAAACGGTTTTTGAAAGTCTTATAGATGAACTTTTAGTAGTGCCTATTATCTCCGTACAAAATTTCAGGCTGATACCGCTAATAGTTTCAGAGATACAGAATGCCAGTGATATATTTCACACAGCCGCCATCTTGAGGTTATGTAAACAATTGAACGAAGTTAGATGTCGGTGCATTACAATGTGTATAAACATAAACTGTACCAAGATTTATTGCGTTTGGTTGGTTAAATCGCGAGAAACGTCTATTTGAAAGTTGCAAATTCCCTTGGCCTCCTTGTTGGTTTTGTAGTTACCAGTTTTTCAATGGTCACATAGGTGAACTTCTAATAGTTCCCTTTATTACCGTACAAATGTTGAACCTATAATTTAGCTTCACACAGGTGTAATTAGTGGAAGGCTTTTTAACATGCCATAAATCTATGACAATTGAAAAAATTAGATGCCAGTGGTTTAACATTTGTATAAGCATTTAATGTACCAAGTGTCACTGCACTCTGATGGTTAAATTGCGAAAAAAGTCCATGTGAATATTTATATATTTATATATTGAATGCTGGTGAAATATTTCGCACAGCCGCCATTTTGGATTGGTGAGACGTAACAAAATATTAAGGAAACGGTCGGGGTCGTCGGAAACAGTGCTATGAACTTCCCGAGTTTCATTGAAATCGCCCCTGCCGTTTAGAAGTTATTAGGTGGTGGGGCACACACCATCACACACACCATCACAAACTCACACACAGACAGACACACGGACAAAAGGTGATGTCATAAGCCTATTTTTTTCATAAATGAAAATAGGCTAAATATTAGGAATAATTCAATGTTATTGTAGATATTCTTTCTTTGGTCGTCATATCATAATCATCATTTTCACTTGATGTATGGCGTGTTAAAGAACCTTCCACTAATTACACCTGTGTGAAGCTAAATTATATATAGGTTAAACATTCGACAAATGCTCTTAGGTTCCGACGTTCGTCGCCAGGAGCCGACTGCGGTGGCATCTGGTAATCAAGTTCTAAACTAGTAGTCGTTGACGGTGGCGTTTAGCGGCAAAAGTAGGAACTACTTGAAAAATTCAAAGTCTGCAGTCTTCACTTGAATTGAAAACAGATAACACACATTAATACAGTCATCACAATTAACACCGGTTATCAGACAGATTCTACACACACACAAAGTTCACGGGGCTACATGGCCGCGTTGTCGCAGTCCCTAAACTGAGGAACCAACCAACACTTAGGTGAAGTGCTTTCTGCCTTCGTAATACAGCTTTCGCTCTCACGGAGGACATATTACAACTCATATTCGAATATTCCACCAGCGCCAAAGCAGTGGGCCATAGCTTTATCAAGCACCCACTAGATGGGGCATATGTTGCGTTACGCTCTCGTAATATCAGTTGAAAGATGGCTGCGAGCACGGAAACACGGCCAAACGTTGTGCGATTTATCAAGCGTAACAGGGGATGAAACGTAGTGGCATCATGCGACTCCAGATAACAGCCATGTCTTGGAAACATCCCTTGTGCCCGCCTCGCAATGAAGTCCGAACAGCTCCAACCCAAATACAGTAGAACCTCGATGCATCGTTCCCGGAACTGTCGTTTTCCCGTATGCATCGTTCAATTAATTTAGTCCCGAAAATTTTCCATATAAACTAATGTTAAATTTCCCCGCATGTATCGTTCCTCGAACTATCGTTTTTTCGCATGGATCGTCAAAAAATCACTAGTCCTTGGCCACCATTTTCCCGCATTGATCGTTTATGAGAAAAATATATGCTAAAGTTATTTTGAATTTGAAGCAGCATAGCGGCAACCTGTTACGCGAGAATGTACGAGGTACGAACGATTAGGAGTTCCTAGGCTTGAGCAAGTTTCTCGGCTGAAGCAAGTTCAAGTAGGCTGGACTGCAGTGCGCAGATTGTTTACGCGCAACCGCACTATATAACCACGCCTACGAGCCTTCAGGCGCCAACGATTCTGCTCGAAGCGCCAAGCCGTCATTGTGCTGTTTCATTTCATTCTGAGTGGTCCCGTGTAGTACCTTGGTCGTGTGCGGCGATTACAATTTTATCTGTAGTTCGTAATGAAAACTTTACTTCACTGACGACGCAATTCTCGTAATCTCAATAATGTTACGCTGCGTTTGGCAATGCTTGGCTAACAAGTTAGATCACACAGAACAGCAATGAAAGCATTTAGACAGTCTTGAGCGGGTGTCGTCATAGCGTGACGTCATTTAGCCTTGAAATAGCTTGCCCGGTCAGAGAGCCGCGAACACTCGGAACTGCTGTATTCTTTCATTCGGAACACCGGTAGTATCTCCCGCGGAGATTGGCGAGCTGTGCGATGATGGCGAGGGGGTGATGAAGGGAAGACGATCGTGAGCCCCAAGTCGTCCCGAGTTTCGCCGAAGCGCATGCCGTCTTAGCGAAGATGAAATCCTTCATGTACTCGCATGTCATCAGTGATCGTGAAGAAGAGAACATTATGCAAGTTGAGAAGGCTTTGTTTCGTCTGAAACGTAAAGCTTTGACGAAACAAAAAACAATTAATGACTTTTTTTACTAAAAAGAGCAAGTGATAAAATGACATATGAAATCATATCGCGTACATCGTGGTTGCAATATTTTGACGTCTCTATAAAGTTTACATGAAGAAATATGTCCAAATACAGTACCCGTACTTTCTTTATTTTTTTACTCAATTTTTTTTATGTTACCCGCATTTATCGTTTCCCGCATCCATCGTCATTTTCCCCCTCCCGCTTGAAAAACGATGCATCGAGGTTCTACTGTAAACCTAAGGCGACGGTCCTTTAAGACCAAAGCGTCCAAAGGGCATGCTTCTGATTGATTTTCTCAGTAGGCGAGTGATAGATAATGCTCCCAGTTACTGGACACACTTACAAGGTGCTTCTTCAAGGTCGCTTTAGGAATACTGTAGGATGCAGATTTCTTCAATCTAGGCATCGATACGTTAAGTTTGGAACACGTGATTAAACAAGAATGGTGATCCAGTTGAATAGAAATAAGCCACGTATCCTTATATCTGCACGTAAAATAAAATTCTCCACGCGAACTCTTATTACCTTTCTTTGGATGGAATTGCAAACTACATAAATCGTTAAAAGACGAATTTTAGTGTATTCCTTTAATAAAATAGGGCCCTTCACGAATTTGTGAAAATCACGTATTTCTGAATTTATAAAGGGCCTACAAAAACTTTAAAATCTTAATTTACTATGGTAGGTACACTAAGAGTTTGCTATTATTTTTCTTACATTTAGCGTTTATCCCACTTGATCGCAGGGTCTGCTGTTCTGCACTTCCCTTTCCACTTGATGCGGTCTTGTGCATTTTCAGGAGAGACATTCCCCACGCAGAGTGTCTTCTTTGGTCGCCCTCGTGTTCTGCGGCTTTCAGGAATAACGTTGAATGCCCTTCTTGCAACTTTAGAACCGTATCTTTGTATCACGTGGCCACACCATCGCAAAATATTCTCTCGCATTTTCTCAGGGAATGGGGCCACACCAAATGCCATCCAAACATCCTTACTTCTGATGTGATCCAGTCTAGTAATAATATCATTGAAAATGGATATTTTAATAGATTCCAATAAACACTTGGGTAGAAGTTACACGTAGACGCAGTGCCCAGTTTCACACGTGCGCAATTCCAATTTGAGGCACATGTTGTTAAAGGTTACTTAAAACAATAAATTTATTAAGCAAGTATTGATAACATCGTGTATACATAGCGCATTATGTAATTCCTTGGCCGAATTTATTTCCAGAATATCTGTGTTGCCAAGCGCCTGAAAACCAAGTCAGCACGCCGCGCCGCTAGACTACCGCATGTCCCATACAAGTCTTTAAGGATGCAGTTCACGAAGTCATTTCCATTTATGGTGTCTCGTTCTTGTGGGACCTTGGGTGTAGTAGAGCTATATTTTGTAATATTTTTAGTATATTTGTTGCCTTGATTACGTGAACTGCGGTGGGCAACGCAATCACCATTGAGCGCAGTGTTGCCATTTGAACTCCTTGTCACGTGCCTCATGCTACTTGCGATAAGCTCCAAGGGTGACCACAATCCCCACGGGAGTGTCAGGTCTAAGTTCATTAATGCGTCTTACGACTTGTGGCTTTACTTGCCCACACCTGCAAACTCTCTCTGAGAAACGAATACAAGATTATAACTTGTCCAGGACACCAACTTGTTGCTGTTTCATTTATATCAGTGAATGTTGAAGTATTTGAGGCCATTTTTCAGTGCCTAATTCTATTAAAGAAAGCTTTCCAGTCGATCTAAAACAAATTGTGCCCAATTACATTAGGCGGTAAAATAAGTATTTATACACCCTAACCTGAAATAAATAGTACATACGGTATTTATCACAACGTAGCCTAACACACTTTTATGTACAACAAGTAGCCTAGTTCCGTGAAGAAATAAAGCCTATTTTCATATATCCTAATTATGTTACTTGCCATCTTGTGATTATGCAAACAATTGAAATAAATTAGATGCCAGTGGATTAACATTTGTATAAGCATTTAACGTGCAACGTTTCACTGCACTCGGCTGGTTTGATGGCTATAATAGATTCGTAGATATTGAGAACCGACTAAATATTGCGGATGGACACCATGTTGGATTTTTATACAGGGTGTATTTGATATGATGGAAGTCCTTTACACTGGTGATAGAAGATGGTATTCTAAGCAAATATCTTCATGAAATTAAGTCGGATCTTAATTAGTGTAGGTGGAATTAAATCACAAAAATCGTCGGTCAATATCTTGGAAACGGGCTTTCACTTCGTTCCCCTCAGCAGCAGAGCTGACTTCTCCCCGTCTCCCTCCCCTCCTACGCTGAGGAATGTTGACCAGAGTCTGCAGTTGAGTGACCTCCTCGCCTTGTCTACCAATGACATTGAAATACACAAACCGAGCCTATGAACAGCTGATTCACACCTTCATGGGGAGTGGCTACATGACTAGTGATGGTGGATCTGTCTAGGATTTTTCCAGCTTCATGAACTATGCATAGAAAATAGAAATCCTAAAGATTTAGTAAATTAATTTAAGGAACTGTTGGTCTATCTTTGTGTGAAGATAGTGCAACAACTGTAATAAACTTATTAATAATACTAATAATAGTAATAGTAGGCTTTTAGACACACTAACTTCTTTTATGTTTCTTTTTGGTATGTCGAGTTGCCAGACTTTAATGTACGTAGGATTTCTTGTATGTGCCATGAAATCCATGGAGATGATCTTATTAGATCCCATTCATTTACTACATGACTGAACGTAGATCGCACCCTCGGGAAGGTTAGCACTCTACCACCAGAACTACACATGCTGACTCTTATTATTATTATTATTAGACTATTATTATTATTATTATAACACTGTATTATAACAATGTATTTGTATTTTATTTTCATTTTCGTGTATTTTCATATGTATTTACATTGTTGATGGAGATGGGATGGGACAATTCACAATATGAACATGTGGTACCATACTAGTATTAAATCTTGGAAGTAGGTTTCCATGGGTTCCCACTTCTACCCCAGGCAAATGTCGGGATTGTTCCTAACTTAAGGCCACGGCCGCCTTCTTCTCAATAATCATAACTGCTGGCAGTGCAGCCCATGAAGGGCCTAGGCCTACCAAGCGACCGCTGTCCAGCCATTTGGCCTGCAGATATTAGGGTGACGCGTGGTCAGTGCATCGGGTCCCCTCGGCCATTAATCTTGATTTTCCTGACTCGGGCACTGCCTCACTGTTAGACAGCTACTTAATTGCCCTCACGAGGCTTAGTGCACTGCGTTACAGCCCTCACGTCAGTTTCTAATATCCCTGATGGAGCCAGGAATCGAACCCAGGGCCTCCAGGTGAGAGACAGTTGCACTGCCCCAACACCACAGGGCCGGCGCCTTCTTCCGAATCCTCACCTGAATTACAAATATCCACATTTCTACAGAAACCACAAAACACAGGTTATCACACAAATTCTACCCACACCCAGCTACATGGGGCTAAATGACCAAAATCGCCAAGCCTCTCAAACAAAACATCAAGTTTTTTACTTCCGTCCTAAATGCCTAGTTCTGAACAGACTGCGGGATGTCGAAATTTTGTCACACTGCATTTCATTAAGAGAATGTTTTTAGTATTTTCAGAAACTAGTCAACAGAAGGTCCGACACGGACGCCAATGATACATCAGGGCTGAGTATCGAAATTATTTTATACATGAACATCAATCAATGAATTCCACACTTACAAAGTAGGCTACACAATACTACCGGTCCTGACGTCCCAAGCCATTGCGTGCGTTGTCAACAACAACAACAAGAACAACGGCAATGCACATTTTCTTACGAGACGGTAGAGCTCAAACAGCTGATAGCCTACCACCCCTCAAGTCAACCGGTAAGGTCAATGCTCCGATTACGTAACAACTTCCCCTTCGCGCGTCGTCACATCGGGCTCCGCCTCGTTTCCCCAGCCTGCCGCACCACTTTCTGCCTGATTAGTTTCTGAAATAACTAAAAACATTGACATTTTAATGATTAATTATCAATTTCAAGATAGGTGACAAATTTTTTACCTAGGAAGCTTAGAATAGTCTCTTCTATCACCAGTGTAACGGACTTCCATCATATCAAATACACCCTGTATATGTAGGTCTCAGTTATGTACTGTTATATGACGATTATTATGTACGCGTAGTATTCAAACTTCAATCGCATGATTAGGATACAAGAAGTAACAAGTAGTTCCGTGAAGAAATATACAGCCTATTTGCATATATCCTACTCACGTTAATTACCTCTATCAACATACAAAATTTCAGTTTGAAGGTTGTGATAGATTCGTAGATATTGAGAACCGTCTAAATATTTCAGATGGTCGCCAGGTAGGATTTTTATTTTTGTACTATTACATTACGATTGTCTACATGTGGTATTCAAACTTCAATCGCATGATTAGAACACAAGAAGTAAAAACGATATTTTAAAATTTCGCACAGCTGTCATCTTGTGATTATGCAAACAATTGAAATAAATTAGATGCCAGTGGATTAACATTTGTATAAGCATTTAACGTGCAACGTTTCACTGCACTCGGCTGGTTAATTCGCGAGAAACGTCTATTTAAATATTTATACTTCGCGTCGTCGCCATGTTGGATTTGTGCTCACCAGGTTACTGAAAGTTCTATAGGTGGACATATGTTCATACCCTCTATGCACATAAAAATTCAGTTTGATTGCTGTAAAAGATTCATAGATATTGAGAACCGTCTAAATATTTCAGATGCTCGCCATTTTGGATTGTTATATGTATAGGCCATAGAGTTATGTACCATTCAGGGACAATTATTGCCTAGGTTCATTATTAAAACTTTCACTTCGATCGCATGGTTACGACACAAGAAATAAAAACTTAATTTTAAAATTTCGCACAGCCGCCATCTTGAGGTAATGTAAACAATTGAACTAAATTAGATCCCAGTGCATTACAACATGTAAAATCATTTACTGTACCACATTTCACTGCGCTCAGAGAGTTAAATCACGAAAAAATATATTCAAATGTTTCAAATTCGCTTGGCCGCCATGTTCGTTTTGTACTTAACAAGTTTATGAAAGTTACATAGATAAACTTGTATCAGTACCCTTTATCACCGTACAAAATTTCAGGTTGATATCTGTAATAGTTTCGGAGATATAGAATGCCAGTGAAATATTTCGCACAGCCGCCATTCTGAGATCATAAACATTTGCTGTACCAAGTTTCATTACGTTTGGATTGTTAAATCGCGGAAAAGTCTATTTAAAAGTCTCAATATCGCTTGGCCGCCATGTTGGTTTTGTAGTCACCAGGTTTTTTGAAAGTCTCATAGGTGAACTTCCTTTATCACCGAACACAATTTCAGGACGATATCGGTAATAGTTTCGGAGATACTGAATGCTGGTGAAATATTTCGCACAGCCGCCATGTTGGATTGGTGAGACACAATAAAATTTGAAGGGCACGGTCAGGGTCGGCCAGAATAGTGCTATGATCTTACTGAGTTTCGTTGTAATCGCTCCTGCCGTTTATAAGTTGTTAGGGACACACACACACACCTCACACACTCACACACACACACACACACACACACGCACACACACACGGACAAAAGGTGATCTCATAAGCCTATTGTTTCATAAAATGAAAATAGGAAAAAACGAGATTTTAAAATTTCGCACAGCTGCCATCTTGTGATTATGGAAACAATTGATATAAATTAGATGCTAGTGGATTAACATTTGTATAAGGATTTACTGTACAAAGTGTCACTGCACTCGGATGGTTAAATTGCGAGAAACGTCCATGAGAATATTTAAACTTCGCGTCGCCACCATGTTGGATTATTGAAAGTCCTATAGGTGAACTTATGATCATAGCCCCTCTGAACATAAAAAATTCAGTTTGATTGCTGAAATAGATTCGTAGATATTGAGATCCGTCTAAATATTTCGGATGGTCACCATGTTGGATTGTCATATGTATAGGCCATAGAGTCATGTAACATTAAAGGAAAATTATTGCGTAGGTTCTTTATTCAAACGTTCACTTCGATCGCATGATTACGACACAAGAAATAAAAACTTAATTTTAAAGTTCGCACAGCCGCCATTTTGAGGTTATGTAAACAATTGAACTGAATTAAAAACCAGTGTTTACAATGTGTATATACATTTGCTGTATCAAGTTTCATTGCGTTTGGATTATAAACCGCGAGAAAGGTCTATTTAAATCTTTCTTCTTCGCTTGGCCACTATGTTGGTTTTGTAGTTAACCAGTTTTTGAAAGTCTATTAGATGAACTTCCAGCAGTACCCTTTATCTCCGTACAAAATTTCAGGGTGATACCGGTAATAGTTTCAGAGATATAGAATGCCGGTGAAATATTTCGCACAGCCGCCATCTTGAGGGTATGTAAACAATTGAATGTAGTTAGATGTCAGTGCATTACAATGTGTATAAACATATACTGTACCAAGTTTCATTGCGTTTGTTTGGTTAAATCGCGAGAAACGTCTATTTATGAGTCGCAAATTTGCTTAGCCACCATGTTGGTTTTGTAGTAACCAGTTTTTCAAAAGTCACATAGGTGAACTTCTAGTAGTAGTGCCCTTCATCACCGTACATAATTCCAGGATGATATCGGTAATAGTTTCGGAGATATTGAATGCAGGTGAAATATTTCGCACAGCCGCCATGTTGGATTGGTGATGCGTAACAAAATTTGAATCGCACGGTCGGGATCGTCCGGAATAGTGATTTGAACTTACCGAGTTTCATTTAAATCGCTTCAGCCGTTTAGACGTTATTGGGGAGGGGAAGGGGGGGGGGGGGACAAACACTCACACACGAATCACACCTACACGCACACACAGACAGACACACGGACAAAAGGTGAACTCATACGGCTATTTTTTTTTTTTCAAAAATGAAATTAGGCTAAAAATGCAGAGGGTTACTTACAGAAGTGAGCATATTATTCGATTCAATGCCAGTTTTCCGAAATTGCATTCATACTTTTCATGATTTAATGTACTAAATATATTTAGTTATTTGAAATATTTAACCATTAGTCTTAATTACATTTTGTTTTATGACATTTATAGTAAAATGTTATTATTGGATTTCCACTAAAAGAGAAGCCTCGTTAAAGCAAAATGCCACTCGTTAATATTTCATTTTTTGTATGAATTTAGAGCTGAGGAATTCAAAGTCATTTAAACTGATCATACGCTCTTGAACTATGCAAATATTCGTGGACCATGGATTGAAATCACCAGATAGAGGGCACATTCTAAAGTCAATGAAACAAGAGAAGACTGACCCAGCTCTGGTATCCCTCTGAATACCCAATTCTGAAAATTTCCAGTCGCAATTCCTTATGGGAAAAGTTATAAGTCTACAGGGGAGAAAACTTTACCAAGTCGGGTGATAAAATACGAAAACTCCACGGGAAAAACGGGATAAGTCACATTCTGTAAATATTTTAGGAGAGCGAATTTAAACTTTCAACACAAAAAATAAATATTTAAAACACCCCAATTGAGGGTAAGCAATATATTTTTTGCCAAATTTGCCAAGGTTAGAATATGTTAAACAAATTGCCTCAGTTGTAGGGTGTGATAGCTATGTAGAGATGATATGATTAGCTCAGGACAGGGAGGAATGGAGCTCTGCATCAAACCAGTCAATACACTGAAGACTCAGACAACAAAAAAGGAAGTACGTGTAAAACAAATAACAACTAAAGTTGAATAATGAAAAAAGTTTAGGGGCCGATAACCTAGATGTTAGCCCCTTAAAACAACAATTATCATCATCATCATCATCATGAAAAAAGTGAGAGGATATGGGATGTTCCTTTCGTTTCCGCTAAAAATAAAAACCTCGGTGATATTATGGCTGGCCACCAGAATGAGCCATAAAATAATTTCTGAAAAAAAGCTAAAAGTGGTCTACTGATGACTTCGCAAATGTTTACTAAATAAACCTGAGTTGAATTATGGAAAAAAAGTGAGAGGATATGAGACCTTATTTCCGTTTCCACTAAAAATAAAAACCTCTGTATCTCGGTGATATTCCGCTTTATTTGGAATTAATGTCGACTGATCTGTAATGACAATGACTGGCCACCAGAATGAGGCATTAACTCACTTCCCTAAAGATGCTAAAAGTGGTCTACTGATGAATTCGAAAATGTTTACTAAATAAACCTGATGTTATGAAAGAGCACACCTTATATGTTTAGCATCGTAGTAGCCTACTCGACGAGATTGCTAATGACGCCTCCTTTGAAGTTCTACGAGTCTACATTCACGAGCTAGATCGAGCTGAAACGCACCCTTCGCACGATTTTAAGGACGACAGTGGTCAGATGACGTCATGCGGCGGGTGTGGTCAGTGACTAACATTTCTTCGTCCTTTAGGCGTTGGGATATATTATTTAGTTTAAGATTTAATACAAAGTTTCTAATGCCAGTTATTATTTTTTATATTGGATCAGCCTAGTTTACACTGCATAACTGTCACGAAGAAAAACATAGTTGTCTTCAGTCACAAGTCTGTTTGAAAGTTTTTTTAGCATACCGATCGTCTCTCTCATAAATTCATTGGATAACAGCAAATCGTTCATTCCATTAACCAAAATAGTAGAGTTGTGAATTTTCTGTGGCGAAGCGATCCTTGTGGATTATCTACGTTGTAGTCTCGTGGTATGGAGACAGTGGCAGTGTTGCTGCAGGTACAAGGTGACAAAGAGGCCTCATTGAGCCAGTACGTGTGTGCGAGAGACCGAGTAATACGTCTAGCCACTCTTTTTGATGTGGGAGTGATTTTGAAAATAGGGGACGGAAATGAATCGGGCGGAAGTGGATCGAACGGAAGTGGATCGGACGGAAGTGAAGACGCACTGCCAGAAAAATGGGACGGATGTGAATCGGGCGGAAGTGGACCGAACGGAATTGGATCGGACGGAAGTGAAGACGCACGGCCAGCTGGATGTACAATTGAAAATGTGTTTATTGGAAACAAGGCAGTGTGTGCTCTGTAGCGCGAGAATGTTATGGCAATACAGTAGGCAGTGCATTTAGCAGGCACTGGTTTGACGAGCACAGTGGCAAATGTTTCACCGACTTTCATTTGTCATTGAGCAGTTTATGAAGTTCACGTTCAAGGTTGAATATCACATGGGGTAGGACAAAGACGACAAATGACATTTAAGTAAGCGGCATTATTGTCAAGCTGTGGGTGAGTAGTCAAATATTAAATGCATAACAGAATGTTGTTATATGAGTGGAATAAAAGCTGTATTTTCATCATTTGTGAGACTAGGTCATTTCATGATTGTAGGAAGCCATGTTTTGATTTTTACGACGAACTGTATGAGAGCCTTGAGAATAATGAATGTTATAGTTACTGAGGAATGTGCTCACATTATTTGAGAGTACTGTCGACGTTGTGTGTCACTTTGTTATTATGAATTATTAATGTAAGGAAGGAAGGAAGGAAGGAAGGAAGGAAGGAAGGAAGGAAGGAAGGAAGGAAGGAAGGAAGGAAGCTTGTAGTTATGCGTGTCCGTTAATCTCACGATCATGATCCACGGTACCTCCCTTTTACGTGGAATGCGAACCACAGGACATGGCATTTCAATTCGAAAATCTCACAATATTGACCGGGAATCAACCCCGGTCTACCTTGGTGAGAGACTAACAACTTGACCGCTGCGCCACAAATGTGACAGCAGCATATCTCCAATTCAATCTATACATTCATCATAGTACCAGTATGAGAATGGAGTGTAAATTAACATTTTAAGAATGTCCAAGCTGTGTAGTATCTAGTATACGAGTAGGATAACATGTCAGATGTTACACATCATATGCGACTACTGTAAGGCTCGTATCTCATTTATTATATTATTCATGCAATTGCTGTGAATATGTTGACAATTTTAGTTTCAATCACAAAACATAGCCTATAGCATGCATTCCAAAGATTTAGCTTCCTAGTTTATCTGAAAGTCGGTGAATACCAGCTGACATACCTTACAAGGAGAAAACAAGAATTTTATATATATACATAAGTAACCTAAAATGTAACAACGTGCTAAATTATGTAACTCAAAACTTTACTATAAGGACCGTTTTGATGTGAATTACAATATTTTTGTTCTTCGTGAAAAGCTGTATGAAGACGGAACGAAGATTACGTGGGAATATGGTCTTTAAATTTGTGTGATTTTATGTCATGGTTTGTTGGTGTTTTTGAGAGTAAATCAGCACAAAATATTACCTCTATGAAGAATGAAATAGAGCACAGTATGATGTATACATCCCCCATGTCAGACCGAACAAGTGTTATCTCCGAGAATGAAGATTGAGTGCAACAGTTGGAGAGGTAAGGAATAACTCATCCGCCCGGCAACCGCAGAACTACTGCACGGAGTCTGCCTTCCTCCATAAGGCAAGTCGGAAGTAAATAGTGTCTAAAATGTTAGTGCACAAGGAGTTTCCTAGTAACCTGAGTAGTCAGCTCGTAACATTGCAAGTATCAATGCTGATACAGTGTATCCTGAGTAACTCATTCACAATTTACGTAAGGTTTTCATGACTATGATTTCCACTACTATGTCTCATTGAAGTGCTTCATGCTATCAGTTGTTGAGCTCAAGGTTTCAAGTTTTTTTTGTAGTAGAATGGTCAAGGCAAAATGCATCCTTTCTTTTCCTTAGAAAACAACCATATATTTTCCAAATGTACGAGTTGAATGTAGACAGCCAACCGCCTGGCCATGTTGAAACACCGGAAGCGCCGAGACTTTAGTGGGTACAGACTCAGATTCACTCAGGTTAAGTGGCTGGTACGAATTCCAAAGGGAATATTATTTTGACTTCGCTGGCAGCAACATCGGGTAATTACAGATGACCCCCAAGCTCATTCCACCAGAAAATATGGTACACTAAGGACCTCATATCTGTGAGCGCGTAATCGCTCTCTTTGAGTAAAAAAATCTAACCACAAGAGGAGCAGGATGACTCTATGGCATCCCACAGAGTACTGCGACGCGTAAAATAAGCTTTTTTTTGTACAAGAAACTCAGCCGACCGGGAACAGGACGATCTCTTATTTGCTGAAGTTTATTCGACCACGCTGCGCAGCTATGCCAGGACGCTCGTTTTCTCAACAACTAGAGGACGGTCTTGAGGTGCCTGAATGAGACAGGGTTACAATCCCGATGAGCGGCTAAGAAACAATAGCTCACTGATGATCGTTTTCCGAGATCACCTGCATGGTAGAAGGTCATTCCTCGACGCAAGCACGTGTTCTTCGGTGACCGGTGTGCCAGTACGCGTGTATCGTTCCGACAAAATTCAGCTAACGTGGCCAAACATCGCCGCTATGACCATGTATCTGTTGGGCGTTTGGGCTGGATGAGATCTCTCGGAACAAAAATGTTGCACAGCATCGCAACGTCCACATGGACACGCGTTACCAACGGAGTGCATATTTTAGAGAATATTATGTTCATTACCGTGTGGGTACTCCATCGCCCAGATGTTTTAACATTTTAAAAGGACCTATCTCCAACTCACACGTCCGGTTTGGTTCAGGAATGGTTCGTAAGGCAAGGTTACGTCGAGCTTAGCGACTAGCCTCCTTGTGGGGCAGATATGAATCCCATCAAGAACGTGTGAGCAGAGACGGAGAGAGAGATGTTGGAAACCTGGCCAGATCCCTGGAATGTTGTCTGGGTAACCTCGGACGAGGAGATGGAAATCGACAACACGTTTTGCTTCTGTCTTAATTGATTCCATGTTCGTTCACCTGACAGAGATCGTGCGAAACGGTGGTACGAGGTCTTCTTATTGGGAGGACCTCCCTACAGTCCTTTTTAGGGCCACAAATAATCACACTTACTGTCAGCAATGCCGTGATGAATCATAGGAAGCTATGTGACTCATCAAATACTCAACTGTAGGAATACAAATGAATGTAAAACTATTTAATCCTACCAAAATTTGAACTCTTGTCACAAGGGTCAAACAGCAGAACTCACTATTTAAAATGTTTACTGCCTTGACTGACAGAGCCTGCATGTTTAGAGGTACTTCAAGAAGCAATAACACGACCGCCAGATAATACTGTATAAGTGCTTAATTACTCTAATGTGTCCCCTGGATGAACATAGTTTGTCGCCGTACAAGGATAACGAAGTAGAACGTAACTCGATAAGGTCATGTTGTATGTCCTATTCTTCCACATGTACATATTTTGGTCATCCATACCTTTCAGGGGACACACCTGGTTTTCATAGGTGACTGTTCCTTTTAGGTGGTGCGAACAGTAGCAGTGGCATGCCACGCTCTCAGTTGCAGCATTTAAAAACGTAAAATTCAAAATTATATTTTGCAGCCGTCGTAAAGGAGCAGTTGTTAGTAGTAAGGTGACTAGCGAGCGTCTCATAAACGCTCGACATTAATGTTGGTGATAGAATTATTATTTCCATATAATTCATGTTTGAATACATCGTGCTATTTTAATACTTTGAAATGGCAAAATGTTGTACAATACAGTTCTATTTTGTTTAAAATCAATGTGAAAAGAGCAGGACCTTACTGGTTGAAGAAATAAAGCAAGGTCCTGCTGGCGCGAGCAGGGCTGGGACCCGGGTGGGATTACGGGCAATGAATGGAGTCAGAACAGAGAGGTGGCAGGCGTGAAGCGCCGGCCCCATCTGTGGGACGCCTCATGACCTATTGCAGCACTTCCGGGCTTCATGACGCAGCTTCTACCCTCCAAAGCTATATCAATCTCAATGGAATGCGTTCAGTTGCGTGCCCCACTGGTTTCGGATGGGATAAACCAGCAGCTAGCGTTCTGAACCTTCTTTTCTCATTTGAAAACAAGGAGATCAATAAAGGAGATATTTGTGTACGTATCTGTCTGTGTGTGTGTTTGTTGTTGTTGTTGATTCTTTTAGAGGCATTTGAAGAAACACTCCTAGCTAAACAGCTAGTTTGTATGGAAATTAAATCAGGAACATATGTGGCATTTTAGTACTCTGCAAAACTAATTACAATCCATTATTCACTGGATTAGTGACTGAGTGTTTGCCCTTTTAATTCTGTATAAAATTGGTTGATACTGTCCTGTATTTTGAAAGTATGAATAGGCATAAAACTACAGTACCAGTACTGGCTGGTAATTTTTCTCAGTACCACACTCCCCTAAATGTCACCTTCACTTCGTGTCATTGATGGAAACATCGTGGATAGTCATTATTATTACCTCGAATCACTTTTAAACGCATGTATAGACGCATATATTCTGATTTATTCAAAAAAGTGAAACCATTGCTTGTATAGAACAATCGACCCTGCTTGAAACTCAGCCCGACAGTAGGTTACAAAACTCGGTAGAGCATTGGTTACTAAGGTTGAAGATAACAGCTTAGATTTCTGGTCACTCCGTGACATTTTAACTACTGTATATTACAGCTATATGGTATTTACTCAGTGTAAACAACACTGCCTGTTTGGTTCATTGATAATTTTCACCGCTGTGGCAGAAACAAAATTATAAATTAAAACACTTTATTCTTCTTCCTGACTTAAGTTATAGTACTTTCTGACCCCGCGGAGTAGCCGTGCTCGTCAAATCTGTACAACAGCCGCAAGGGCAGCTGCAGCAAGTGTGGAGATCACTGTTTCGAATCCTGGCGTTCACAGCGGCTATCCTGAGTGCGGTTTTTCCCCGAGTTTTTACACACTCCCTCCAGGCAAATGCATGGACAGTTTCTTACTTTAAGTCCCGGGGCACACTACTACAGTCACATAATACAGTTTGTCAGACAAGTTCAACACACACACAACTACATAGTGCTGATGACCAAGAGGTCCCAAGCCCATAAAATGAATTAAAACAATACTTTTCGTCGGTGTATGTTATGTGTCGATTGTACAAAAATACCTATTGGTCCACACGCTTATTCCTATAATTACTTGACATAATATGTGTGTGTGTAACTCTTGTGACCCATGTACCTGATGCAAGTCTTCAAAATTGACACAGTACGAGTGACTTGCATGTCAAGATGCGGTTCCAATACGGTACATCAAACCAGAACTAAAATTCTTGGCACAACTAGCAAACAAACTCGGGCCTTACAGGTGGAAGACATTACGCAAACTAGTACATCATGAGTTGTACTGCGTGTGTAAAAAAGGAGACAAGTTTCGGAAATTGAGTTAACACCAATTCCGGGTCAAGTACATCTATATCTGATAAATTAATCGTTCTTTATGTATAAGAGCCTGTTTTTCGTCTAGAGGAATGCTTTTAAAATGTATAACCTACGACATAAAACTTAGAAAATACGCTAAAAACTACAAAAAAACTTGTTTTCATATATTGTCACTTTTCTTCTGATTCGAGTTGGGATTATTTCTGATTCGGAAGAATGCAAATTTGCATGACAAATACATTTAGAGATTAGTCAGCTTCTGGTATAAAGTTTTAGAAACCTGGAAACTGCACACATATGGCATTCTTAAAGCTAACTCCGTCGTTGTGTTCTACAAGGGACTATACACACTATTGTAATTCACACATCCAATTAGAATACTAATGGAGCAACGCATTTCAATTCTGCTATCTAGAGTGAATTAAAAATACATTCTGGCGGCTTCGGTGAAGTAGTTGGTAGCATGCTGAGCTTCTATGCCCAAGATTGTGGGTTCAAACCAGGCCAAAGCCGTCGGATATTTTAAGAGCGTTAAAATCCCTCAGTATGCTTTTCTTCGGAGGGGAAGTAAAGTCGGCGGTCCCATGTCATAGATTTATGGCATGATAAGGACCTTGCACTAACTACGCCTGTGGAATCTAAAATTTGTAGGTTAGTTTGATAACGCTATATTAGTTCCAACGTTTGCCGCCAGGTGCTGACTGCGGTGGCATCTAGTAGCCAAGTCCACAGCTAGGTGTCGCGGACGATAGCATTTGGCAGCAGTGGTAGGAATTATTTAAAAATTGATCGTCTACAGTCCTTACCTGAATTATAGATAACACACACTACTACAGTCATCACAATTAACACCGGTTATCAGACAAATTCTACACATACCCAAAGTACACGGAGCTACATGACCGCGTTGTCGCAGCCCTTAAACTAAGGAACCAACCAACCAACAAATACATTCTCAAGCTAAAGGCAATTTATTAAACGTGCTTCTCCTGCAATGGATGCAGAGTAGGAAGGAATGAATATAATAACAGGAATTCAAATGCATTATCTCTCTAAGGCATGTCATTCAGTTTAATTGGTTGAGGTGTATTTGATGAAAATTCCTCGATATTGACTGAAAATAATTCCGATGTCAGTACTGGATGTTTTAGTGGAACAGAATACTCCAGTTCACTCCACATAAGAACTGTGGACTTCAGGGAATCACATGCGGTAATATCCAGAATCCTCCGTAAGAGGGAGGGGCAATTCAAGCCTATCACTTGTTCTCTGTGCCGAAACACCAATTTACAATAACATGTTTTCTTCCCTCCTGTCCACAACGTGGCATAGTGACTAGCATTCGTAACTCACTGTAGAGGTCCAGGTTCGATTCTGAGCTCAGCCAAGAAACTTAATTCTGGTCTGAGGGTTGGAATGACGTTCACTCAGCCTCGTGGGGAAGAACTGAGAAGAGAAGCACTCGATTTCCACCTCAGACATCCTAAACGTGTGTTTCCGTGGTTTTGAAGTATTAGATGCCAATTTTCAGAGTTGCTTAGTGCTATTATAGAAAGCTCTCCACTCGATCGAAACATGCCAACCAATTTAGTACCCACCCCCTCCCTCTTTTTTTGTACATAAAAGCGTGTCCTTTTTGTGATGAATGTCTAATGTAAACTTTCTTTCAGGTTAGGGTGTTTAAATATTTGGATTTCTGCCTAATGTAATTCGGCACATTTCGTGTTGATCGTCTGAAATGCTTTCTATAATAAATTTACGTGATTTCCCACTTCTAAATCGTAGGAATACCGATACGGTACCTAAGTCAAGGCCACGGCCACTTTCTACCCATTGCTAGGCCCCATACACCCACCAATACAGCCATCAAAATAACCGAGTTTATCGGACAGATTCCACGCATACTTGGGTACTGTACAAGTCTACATTACCACGATGTCGCTAAGTCCCTAAATGCAACAACAAGAACCACATGAATGAAAATTAGACCATTGATATGTTACAGAGAATCCTATTTCATCTGGGTTTCCATTTTTATGACATTCACATTGAGACTTTCAAACTCAGCAATGTAAAACTGTCATCTAATAACTGCATTGGCTAGTTTCGCAGTTTGGTGGTTTGTATGATTGACTTCCATCCAAGTGTCCCAGGTTCGAACACTGGTTCTATCTGCAATGGTGTTGTAAACATGCAATTCCACCAGGTGGTATCCGTTTCGAAATCTTGCACTAAACCAGTGGGCTACACGAATTTAGCAACTTCACCGGAAGGGGGGAGCAACTGCTTCAGATGATTTATTTTACACCTCGTTCTGCTCATTAACAAACCGATGAGTAGTGGCGCATTATAATTAGTTATAAAACTGTAACGATGCGTATAATTTGGTTATGATAACTCAGTTTAAGGAATTAGTTGAAGAATGTATTCATGTTAACAGTTTAGATAGCTTTTCACCAGGGATCTCTACAATAAACTCCGTCAATTCTGCGAGAAACAAAGTTATTTTAGAACACCAGCTGAGGGTAATTTGAACTCTTAAAGTTGGCAAGATTTAAGTAGCTGAGTGACTCCTAACTTACCCCACTCCACCATCTCCGAAAGTTAATCTGGCTCCGTCACCTCGGCCTGCCCCCAATGCAGATCCAATTAACTTAATGTTGAAACAATCGTTGCTGGAACTAATTGCTTGTTCTTCATTCACCAGTCTCATTTACACTCATTTATCTTTAAACGATACTAATAGATTTATTCACCAAGCGACTGAATAAAGGTTTCCCATTGTTATTCTAGGAAGTAATTAGAAACTTATTCAGTGAATAAAAGCCAGCGCTACTTGAAGTTAATCAAGGAAGATGGAAGAAAAGAAGACACGACAGTCTTCAATTGGATATTGATTGTAGTATTGTTTCAACGAGTTGATTTTGTTAATTCTTGTTATGCGCTAGGGATATCTAGGGCATCAGTCCCATAATCTCTTACAGAGATAGATTTAAAGTTAAATGGGCTCCCTTGAGCTAGCGTTGTAATGGTTTCCCATATCAAGTGTGTTATTAAGCAAATATATAAGACATTGTCGGTTCTAGTGCCCTAAATTATATTTTCGGGCCCCCATGTGGGGATATTTATTCCACTTCGAGGTTCTTATAATGATCTTTGTGTCGTCCTTCTGCGACAACTTAGCATATAGTGTATTTGGAGGTGTTTACCCCTTTCAATGATTGGCACGTTAAATGTTATAGAAATTGTTAGTGGCATGCCTGCGATGGGTATTGATATAAACGTTTACTTTGATCCACGTAACCGATCACGAGTTATAAGCTTGCAAACAGACATGAAAGAATTTTCCTTTTGCACACAAAGGTCATGAAACAGTTTGTAACAAATAACGAAAAACTGTGGGAAAATCTACAAATATCAAACTATTTTTGATTATTACATACTGTATCTAGACACACAACCCTTTGGTTTCAATGTACCAAGTTCAACTGGTCATTCCTGAAAGCTGAGTTTCGCTCAACTACTCTATCATGCCTTTCCCAACTTGTTGAATATAGAAAACTCTAAATTCTCAACGCCGTACTTTTGTGCCAATGCAAAGCGTAACACTTGAAAGGCAGCACCTACTGTTAGCAGAGGAATGCTAAGACTGAAGTACTCGGAACATGAATTAACGAAAATATTTCAGTATGTGAAGTAATAATAATAATAATAATACAGAAAGATCTACAGGAGATTTGGATTTCATTGAGAGGTATCCAGGAGGGTGACCAGCTCAAGAAAAAACTCCTAGAACATCAGAGATTCCAACCAAAGCCGACGCTGGAAACTGGAAAGGCATGGATAAAAGAGAGAAAGCAGCATCACCGTCTACGAATGAAGGAATACCGGACCAACAGTAAATCTCAAAATAAATTGCCATACCTCTTGCAAATAAGCCGAGGATATGTTGATTTGTACCCACTGCTATGGTGAAATAAATGTGTCATAATAATAATAATAGTAATAATAATAATAATAATAATAATAATAATAATAATAATAATAATAATAATAATAACTATAATGAAATTTGAGGAGTATGAAAGTTACGTTTCCATTGTATTTACAGAAGGCTCAGCTCGGCAGAATATTCAGCAAACAATGAAGAAAGAAGCGAGCGAGAGGAAGGCTGTTGTTGTGCTGTCGGTTGTCACACAGGATAACGCGAGGTATCAGCAATCTCTTTCACTGTGTGCACACAAAGCGACGGTCCGTCTTGAGGAGCCGGACATCGCATTGTGTGAACAATCGCGAGCTCCAAGTCACTACCTTATCACCGGATAGCGGCACATAATGTCATATCGCCCACTTGTCCACGGATTAACGATCATGCTCTTCAACTAATACAAAAAGGAATAGCAAACACTGTGTTGTTATCAGAGGAATGTCCATCAGTCAGCTCTCAAATGGAGAATTCATCTGTTGTTGGCTCTAAATCGATATAGCATTAGGTCTATACAGTGGTAAGTTGAGTAAATGGTAAATTATATTATAGAGGTAAGCTCACTTGCTTAGTAAATCTATATATATAAAAATCAATGTAACGTGATAGTTTGTCTGTGGGTATGTATGTCTCCTATGCGTTCATATACCATTCGTCCGATTGCGATGAAACTTGGGTGAGATGTTGAGTACACTCCAAGGAAGGTTTATGACTTAGTAAATCCATTTCACAATACGTAGCGCACGCGTAGATTCAACAAATGAGCGACGATGCGCGAAGCATTTCAACAAAGTCCCGTATGTGTTCATATACCATTCGTCCGATAGCGATGAAACTAGGCTGAGATTTTGTGTGCACTCCAGGGAAGGTTTCTAGCTTAGTAAATCCCTTTAAAAATAGGTAGAGCACGAGTAGAATCAACAAATGAGCGACGACGCGCGAAGCGTTTCAACAAAGTCCCATATAATTTCATATACCATTCATCCGATAGCGATGAAACTTGGGCGAGATGTTGTGTACACTCCAGGGAAGGTTTCTGGCTTAGTACATACATGTTACAATAGGTAGCGCACCAGTAGATTCAACAAATGAGCGATGACACGCGAAGCGTTTCAACAAAGTCCCGTATAAAGTCATATACCATTCGTCTGATAGTGATAAATGTTTGGTGAATTGTTGTGTACACTCCAGGAAAGGTTTCTGGCTAAGTAAATCCATTTTACAATACAAAGCGCACGTTCATGTTCAACAAATGAGTGACTACGCGCGAAGCGTTTCGACAACGTCCCGTATACGTTCACATACCATTCATCCGATTGCGATGAAACTTGGGTGAGATGTTGTGTACACTCCAGGGAAGGTTTCTGGCTGAGTACATCCATATTACAATATGTAGCGCAAGAGTAGAATCAACAAATGAGCGACGACACGCGAAGCGTTTCAACCAAGTCCTGTATGCATACATGTACCATTCGTCCGTAGCTATGAAACTTGGGTGAGATGTTGTGTACACGTCATGGAAAATTTCTGGCTTAGTAAATCCCCTATACAATATGCAGCGCACAAGTTGATTCAACAAATGAGGGACGACGCGCGAAGCGTTTCAACAAAGTCCCGTATAAGGTCATATACCATTCTGCCGTTAGCGGTGAAACTTGGGTGAAATATGGTGGACACTCCAAGGAAGGTTTCTGGCTTAGTAAATACATTTCACAGTAGGTAGCACACGAGTAGATTCGACAAATGTACGACGACACGCGGAGCGTTTCAATACAGTCCCCTATGTCTTCATATCCCATTAGTCCGATAGCGATGAAACTTGGGTGAGATGTTGTGGACACTTACGTGACGGTTTCTAACTTAGTAAATACATTTTACAATAGGTAGATCACGAGTAGATTCAACAAATGAGTGACGGAGCGCGAATCGTTTAAACAAAATCAGGTATGCGTTCATATACTATTTATCCGATTGCGATGAAACATCGATCAGTTATTGTGTACCCGCCAGGGAAGGGGACTTAGTAAATCCATTCCACAATAAGTAGCGCAAGAGTAGATGCAACAAATGGGTGACGACGCGCGAAGCGTTTCAACAAAATCCCCTATTGCGTTCATATAACATTCTTCGATTGCGATGAAACCTTGATGAGTTATTGTGTACACGCCAGGGAAGGGCTTCGACTTAGTAATACATTTCTCAATAGGTAGCGCACGAGTAGATTCAACAAATGAGTGACAGCGCACGAATAGTTTAAACAAAAAACCCTATACGTGCATATACCATTCATCCGATTGCGATGAATCATTGATGAGTTATTGTGTACACGCCAGGGAAGGGTTTCGACTTAGTAAATCCATTTCACAATAGGTAGCGTACGAGTAGATTCAACAAATGAGTGACAGCGATGAAACTTTTGAAAGTTGTTGTGCACGCTCCCACGAATGGTTCTAAATTAGAAAATCCATTTTACGATAGCTTAGAGGCAGTTAACATGTTGTGTATCCAAAAGCACTTCAAGAAACAGAATTTCAACGCCAACACTTTCTTTTATTGGCATTGCAACGCATGCCGGGTACAGCTAGTATTAATTAAAACAAGATGTTCAGCAAAGAACATATAGCATAGTTTCTTCTAAATGTATGGGTCTCTAATAACTCTTTGTCCTCACCCCTAAACCAATCACTCTGACTACCATGTTTTCTTTGTTTTTGTTAATATTGTTAATTAGCCAGTACGTGTATGTGTCTAAATCAACATTTTATACTTTATGATGATTGAATAACAAAACTACTAACTTATTGTAGCCTAATGTCTTCACGTCCGTTAATCTCGATATTAAGCCTCCAAACATAAGAATCCTTCGTTTCAGGTACCTTCCCCTTTAAAACCCCATCTTGATCACAGTAGGTTGGTGCTGCAACCTAGCAGTGAACTTTTATATATCTTGTACGCCTCTGAGTGTTGAATGGACAGGCAGTTTAAAGCAACCAGGAGGGAGGCAATCCAGCTGGCAGTGCTTGAAGGTAATCGGAGTGCGAACATGGCTAGAAGTTGAACTAATACAAAATTGCAATACTTCAGGAGGCCAGGGTTTCACAAAGCGGAATGTTTGGAACAATTACCCACGTAACCCGCAAGAGGACAGCACCGTACAGAGGCATTGAGAATGCTATGGTTGATGACAACGTGGATCTTGTTCTTCTATTCTCCTGTTTATAATGTCTTCTTTTTATGTCCGATGCTGGGGCTGTGATTATTAATAAACGTGTGTATACATTAGCCTCTCCTTTGAGCTAAATAGCATTTCATTTAGTATCTGAGGAAAAAACTCGTTCAGATAATTTTTTAAAGAATTCAAATAAAAAATAGCTAACTTTAGTGGGTTCTGAACCCCAGCTGGCTACGTGAGAGACTAATGCGCTAGTATAGAGCCAAACAAGTCCATAACATCTTAGTGTTATTAACCGACTCAGATACAACGTGTTAGAAAATAATATCTTGAATTAGACGATTTCTTCACTGCAGTACATCTTCATTATAAATAATTTCATACAAAGTTTATATTATTTCTATCAGTAGGCTATATTGCTTGAAACATACTCAAACTACTGAAATATTGGACAGGCACAAGAGGTCAGCTACCATCTTGTCATGCGACAGGGACGACTCAGTTCTTTTAAGTCAATGATAAAGTGTAATATTATAATATAAAATTATAATAAATAATGAGACACGTCCTTTCTGATAGCTTAAACCACCCTCGTCTCGATATTCGGAATTGGTGGGTCCTAAGCTATTGGTTATAATGTTTGCATAATTCACATGGCCACCATCTTTACATTGTACGGCTGATGACCTTGTAATTTGAGCACAGGACGCGCCTCATACGAAGACATTCTTTAACCAAATTTCGTAAAGATCCGGTGATTAGTTTGTTCCTAATTTAATTTTTAGTTTTGACCATTTGAGTGGCCGCCATTATGTTTTGGTAAAGGTGATGGCAATATAAAATATGACACTGAAATGCCCTTTGCTAGTGCTACCTTTGTACCAAATTTCGTTCAAGTCATTTTAATCGTGTTTCAATTGATAGGCGGGACAGACATACACACACACATACGTACACACACACTCACACACACACACAGACACACAATTTTTTGGGCCCTGTGTAGATCTCATAAGTCTACTTTCATTTTTTGCAATAATCGAAAGTAGGCTAATAATAATAATGCTGTAATGATAATACCACAAGTCCTCTCTCCAAAAAGGGAGCCAACTGAGAGTGCGATTCAGGTATTGCGATTGGTCGGAGAAGATATGAGAATTCAGTTCGTACAGAAACCAGTAGGCCTAACTTATCTATCTAAGTCTCACGTAAGTACACAAACACGTACAATAACAGCTTTCTACTAAGAGTCCATATGAACATGAGGATGAAAAGCCATCACATTCTGTATGTTTTGCAGGTAACCTGGATAGCATGTAAGCACAGTTTCAGTAAAATTCACAGATAGTAGTCCACAATGTTCCATTGTCAGCCCACTTTCATTAGATGACATTTTGGACTACTTTGATTATTGAGTGTGTTAATGTATGTGCCAAAACACTCAAATTACTATCGGTAGATTAGACCGATTTTAATTAAATTTTGCAGTGAATTACCTCAATCTCCGGCCATCTGAATTGTGCCTTTCAAATTTCTAGTATCATCATCAGCCCAACATGGTTTCCGCGCGAAATAATTCACAAGTTCTCAATATCTCCAAAACTATTGCAGCAATCAACCTTAAAATGTATATCTTGGTAGAAGACTATATGAAAATGTCATATAGTCTGGCTGCGTGGCTCAGCGGTAACGTTCTCGCTTGCTGAGCCAAAGGTTGCAGGTTCGAATCCTGGCGCAGTCAGCTGGCATTTGAGGGTGCGCAAATGCGAGAGAGCCGTTAGTAGATTTACTGGCACATTAAAGATCCCCTTTGGGACAAAATTACGGCACCCCGGCGTCTCTAAAAGCTAGAGTAGTTAAAAGGGACGTTAAACCAATTATTATTATTATAAAATGTCATATACTGTACGTAGCATTGAAAAACTCATAGTTATTAAACAACATGGCGGTCAGGCATTTTTAAACATTTAAATGGTCCTTTCTAGTCATTATTCATTCATGCAGAATTAACTTGGCTTTATAAATATTTGGTCAGAGCTAAATATAGTGGCTTCTTATTTTGTTCAATTGCTTCCAAAAATGTAATATGGCTGCTGCGCTAAATGTTAAAAACCTATTTTATACCATGTATCCTATTCAAGAGTTCGAAGGAAAACGTTTAGAAAAGATCTACCCCTATAATCTTTATCTACTGGTAGATAAGTCTGTGGTTCACATTTAATAATTCATAGATGGCGTGCAAGGCAATTAGTCAGGGCGGAATTTCTCTCTCTGTGAAAGAGTATAGTGGTTCCCTGCCTAGATAAATCTATTGGTTCTTCTTCACAAATCATACATGACGCAAATGCCAATTACAAAGGTATGAATTCTCCTAAGTCACCACGGAATGACGCCATTCCAGTGAACTGTAACCACGGGATAGGCTATTCAAACCTACACCTATACAATATACGAGTATATCTTACATAATTAATAAATGCCACGAATGTCAACTCGTCACACATGAATTAATTCAACTAGCTCGTCTCTAAATTATCCGATGTTTGTGTATTTGGCCTAGTGAACCTATGGTATAATTACAGGAACATAGGTGAATTGTTTCCTTTGCACAAATTATAGATGACATGCATGTCAATTCCTCAGGAAAGAATTTCCTGACTCGTCAGAGAATGTCCAGGTCACAGAAAATGTTAGTATGGAAGATCGAGGCTATGAGTGAAACTATCCAGCATGTATTGGTCTAGAATGGTTCTTCCCAATCAATGATGGCGCACGTGTCAAAATAAATGTCTATTTCTTAGTGTTTATTCAACCTATCGCAGTGAAACTGGATAAATTATACGGCGAACCCTGTATCATTTATGGAAATGAACTGATTGTATACATGCAGGTTTAGACTATCCAATAGTATTGCTCCATTACACCAAATTTCACAGAGAACTCATCATTCTTTGACGATTTAGAGGAATTCACATATTTATGAATAGACACGTACATCATCTAAAAGTTTCAACAAGGAGGCAATATATATATATATATATATATAGGATTCAATTATAGTGGCGATCCACTATGTAATTTTTCACAGTGTAATGATGAACTAGCTAGATTTATGTTAGAGGATGTAAGATGCAAGCTATCTATAATTGTTGAAATAGATTTCTCTACTTGTAGAATTAGACCATAGAAGTGGTTCACTACACAAAGTTTTGCGGAGACCGGATAACTCCATAACGAGCCACACAAATTCATTCCTGAGCACCTTCTGCAAATTACCTTATTCTAAGCCAGACATTTATATACTGTACTAGTAGAGGAAGATTATATCAGTGTCTCAATATACAAAAGTTTTTACAAATCACTTGATTAAAATTGGAGAATTTACAATATGTTTAAGAGTATCGAACGGACAATATTTAAATGTTAAAAAACAATTGAACAATGTTAAACGGAAATATGTTAAACACTGAAGTAAGATTTCTTATACCAATTTTAATTTGAGCTGGGATGCTTGTAAGGAAAGTCAAATTAAATATTCGAAAAGGCCACCATATTCCTCAAGCGTTTCTGAATGTCACATAAACAGTCTAAACTTAATATGTAGCCGTGCATCACATTACAAAATTTCAGGGTGATTGCTACAATGGGTTAGAATAAATCCGGTACTTGTCAAAATACTTCGCGTGGCCGCTATGTTGGATTGGTGAGGATAATGTAAATTTGAAAAAGATGATAGCAGAATTAAGATTTTGGGTATACGAACTTTCAAATACTATTTACACGCTTCCAGTCGATCAAACGTTATTTTAGGGGGACGCAGACACACCAAAGTCTATCACATCAACCTATATTTGAGCCATCCAGTTGCAGAACTTGTTTAATCCACTTGTGAATCTGGATTATTTTCATGAGAAACGTTTGTTATGAAAACGATCCTTATTCACAAGTGGATTGAGTTATGCAACTTGACTACTTATCTCTTGTGGTAAAAATGGGATACATCTAAGGTAAGCTATGTTAGGACTTGAAAATAAGTCATGATCATGGCGTAGACCATGGCAGTGCAGCACGGTAGCTGACCCGATAGCAGGAGATTTGGGTTCGAAATTAAGCAGCGATATAAGTTTCAGCAGCTATTATTTCTGAACGCAGTAATTTCTGAATATACTATGAACTATTCTGGGTAGTGAACTAATAAGTGGTGGTACTTAGTAAATTATATATAAACTATTCGCCCTCGGGGGAGGAACTACTGAGCAATTCACAAAATTAAAATGAGTCTGTCGTCAAGCTCCAAAGCAGGATGTATGTAGCTACCAGTCAGCTGGAAGGAAATCTTACAAACTTAAAGGCAACTGAAAGTACGGAAACATGTCATTTATGAGTACATAACCATGCATTGTATATTGTTTCAAAATCAGTGTATTGAAACAATACAAATCAGAAAACAAAACTCGCGCTGATGTAATGCACACTTCACGTAAAAGCGTTAAAACGTTCGCTGTCAATAGGATGTCATTAATCAAGTGAAACCAATAATGCTTTTGTGATAATTGATTGCTATTAATAAGCCTCATTTGTATCAACAATCAGTTACTAATTTCCCTTTACCGATTAATAAATAGGTGTCTTCCTAACAATCCAATGAATCTTCGGTACAATGGGACATAACAGCTTTGCCGTTTATTTTGTTGACGGATGTAGACCGATAGCGTTGATGTAACACAGAGAAAGTTTAGAACATAGATTGAAAAAGAAATGCCCGTGTGTCTCTTTTCTGCACCATTATAATCTATTCATAATATGAATGATATTCAAAATAGAATTGCTGTAACAACCTGCCATAATGTGTTGAATGAAAATGTACTATAAATAGCCACAATAAGCACCTGTACACAACTCACATCATAAACTCCCACCAGTATATTTCCTACTTTACTACTTGATGTAGTATTCGTTATGATTCCCCTCTCTCACTGTTGCACATTTGCTATGGATACAACTCACGTGACCATCTAAATGAAAGCAACCTGCAGCGACAGGATGTAGGCCTACAGTGGAAAGAGCTAGATAAAACATATATTTTATTATAACATTTTCAGCTGAGCCACGAGTCAGTGTAAATGGGATGTTAATAATGCTCCTTTCCTTCCTTTTCAGGTAAGTGCTGAGAACCTGACAGTTAATCCGGACTGAGCCATTTGGAAATCATGTGAGTAGTCTGTAATGCTCTCTAATGTAATATACGTCTATTATAAAGCTCCTAACAACGTATTGACCTTCTGAAGAGCAATATTAAACGAAGTAATTGCTAGACAATACTCAAAACGTATGTCTACGGCTTAAATGTTGTTTGGTTAGCTCCTTGAATAACAGAATGGTACAAAATAGACATATTCAGTCCGTAAACCAGCAGTAAATGCCAGACCTGATCATAAGGAGCGTTTCTCTCACTGAAGTGTAATTCTCTAACATTATTTCAGTTGGACGGTTCGTAAGGACAGCCTTTTATTTATATTTCCACTTTATAAACCATTTCAAACTACTTCCAAGAATGGTGAATAAAAGAAGACCTATAATCTACCATTACATATGTTAACACTTAAAATGTTATTGAAGCATAAATTAAGTCTATCAAATCAACTCCTCTCCTTAGTTTGAAATGTAATGTATTGCCCCCGTAAATTGAATTATTTAGGGACAAAATGAGAGTATTTTCCGTCCCCATGATAAAATTTAACTAGCAAAAATAATTTCTGGAAGTGTGACACGAGAGTGTTGTGTTACAAGCTCGAGACTGTGGGAGAGCCCTATCACGTGATATATTGCACAATTGACGCTTCTAGAAGGCTATATTTAGCATAGCAACAGCGAGTTTGGAAATTAATATTATAAATATTGTTATAAATTATGCTATGGGATCCCAGCCCAGAGCCAATGAGAACAGGTCTTATTGAAGACGGGATCAACTTTAATTACACATGATGAAATTATGCATTTAGGCCCTTAGAAGAAGATTTTCTTATTTGGTAATGAAGAGAATAATAAGAGAAATTATGTCTGATACTTTAAAAACCACAGATCGGTTAATCTACGCAGTAATAAGCATTGGTAATCTACGCGCTAAAATTATGGTGGGAGATTGATATGGCCGCCAAAAATTCGACTTGGAGAGGGAGATCCAAGGATCGAGCTTCTTATTCCAGCAGACTTTGAAGAGTGAGGAAGTGTTTTTACTGGGTTAACGGAGATCCCAAGGCTTAGTCCGAGTGCGACGACTGTCGACTTGTGGAGACGCGAGGATAGCTAGTTGGAGCGTTAGAGATCACCGCACTTCCATTCTACGTGAAGTTGCGAGGAACATTGTATTGATTATATCTCATATATAATTGAGATTTGAAGTTAAATAAGCGAATATATATTAAGAACAGGTCGCCTATTATATATTCTGAAAAGTCGAGCGCTTTAATATTCACCGGTTCGACAATATAAGCCTGTCAAGTTAGATTTCCAAATGTGTTGGAAACAAAGCTGAATATCATTATAAATTGCAACGTGAAGTTGACGAACGCAATTCAAGTGAACAGTGGCGGAGAACTTTTAATCTTGGCGCAACACATAAACATTAACAGAATGACTATTATAATTCTTCAAACATTATCATTCAGCATAATTAACGTTGTTGATATGATGAACTAGATAGCCATGCGCCAGAGACACATTCGATAACAGGAGTTAAGATACAACGATGGAGCTTCGTTAGACAAGGTATTCTTGAATACAGACGTAGTGTACGGCCCATCTTGTGCATTTTCGTCAGTCTACGAAAACTAATATAACATCAATTAGCAATGGAAACATTTAATTCACCATTTATATGAATATTTCCATAATTATATTCCAATGATGAAGCTGATACATATTTACGACGGAGAATGGAGACTTTACAGAAGAGATTTGTCAAGATGCTAGGGTAGCCCAGCAACACAGAAGAATTTGCCAGAAGGATGTCGTTCGAGCCCAGGCAAATGTTGGTGAATTCCAGAGAGAGACATATCTTATCTCTGAGGTCGCAGATCCGAGGTTCGAATGCAGATCCATCTCAGTGTCTTGTACTGAGGAACTAAAGTATTGTGGGAATACTTACATTGATCTTCAAGTTTTTGTCCAAATAAGGAATTAGTGTATCTCAATTGTTATATAGAGCTTGATTAGTAACATTCTGAGCCAGCGATCTTATTCCATATTTTCAGCCATCTTATTCCATATTTCTATATTTTCACACTTCATGTATTTTACACTTCAGATGTGTGTTGAGATTTTTATATTTCAAGATTATTTAGAAGATGATTGCATTTCATCTATTTTTCAATTTTTTTCAATGGATCAGTTGTGGAACTGACATTAAAAATTTTGTTTGAGGAATCATATTGCCTCATAGGAGACTAGTCGTTTCGACTCTTGAATTTTAATAATTTCGTTTAAACCAAGTATTCTGACATTGTGTCATAGCTTCAAATTAAATTCTTATTAAATTTAATTTGAGCACTTTAATGTAACGACATATAACTTCAAGAGCAGAAGAAACATCGAATGATATTGTCATATCATTATTGTACATAAACTGTCGATGATCTAAGAAATACTAGTCGTTTGATAAGACCGAAGTCTTTAGCCCTATGAACATTCTTTGTGTAGAGTGGAAAAACATTACGAAATTGACAAACCTTTCTTGTTATCTGTAAAGCCAAGACCTTTGTTCATTTAATATGTTAGAGGAAATACCTTTTGATAGAAGATTATTCAAATCTTTGGCTAGGAATTCAAAGCTAGTTTATCCCAGTCAAGATTGAATTCTATCTGACACTATAAATAACATGTGCGTTATTTTATCCAATTTGTGTAACATCACGTCATTTGTGGACATGATATTACAACGATTAACAATTTATAGCTTGACAAGTGAGATGAAACAGGAGTATTATTTTTATTACATGTATTTGCGACAGACGAGTTAACAGTTAATTATCTTCCAGAGTTTAGTGCTTTTCAGTCGGTCAACACGAATGTACCCAAAAGAGATGGGTTATGCCCTAATCCTGAAATAAATTACATGAGATTAATAAAACACTAGGATGACCAGTTTCGATCGTCAAGCGATCATCATCAGATCCAATACACTTAGGCTATAAAATCTATGTTTGAAATACAGGTGAAAATATTTACAATATGTACAATTATTTAGTTGCAGTATTGGTACTGCAACTGTCAGTGTATGCTAAATGCAGTATATATGTTAGGTGAAATGCTAAATGGTGATGGCTATCCGGAGATTGTACTTTAGAGAGATTATATGGTTGTAAACTATGGTTAAACTATACAATTTTAGGCTAACTACTTATCTGATTGTCTTCCGTACTACAGCTATTCGCAGTTTCCGTTCTCACTTGAACTCGCTGTGCGGCCGACTGCGGTGGTTATCTTAACGACTGGTTTTTCCCTGCCTTCCCCCCCTGTCCCTACGTGCTGTGGGGAGTGATCGCGATGTGTTTATGTGAGGTGTTGCCAACCTAGATAAGATGTATGTTATTGAATGAGGTGGATCTACAACTATTAAAGACCGTGGATTAGTCCTCGCCACGCGTGGAGCATAACCCATTCGAACTAAGCGTTGACGGTCTTATGAGGACGTCCCGGCACCTTTAATACTGCCTCTAATATGGGCCTTGGTGTATTGCAGAAGAAAAAGTACATCGTACACCTGATCCAGATAACATTTACCTATTAAAAACCCCCTAATTTCCCCCCTTTTTTTTATCTAGCTTGGCTGTGTCGCTAAATTGAGTTTTGTTTCCGACAGGGTGTGTTTTTTAGTAGCGTGAAGAGGGGTGAGCTCTCCATGAACGTGTGTTCATTTAGATTGTTGGGATTGTTTCGTTTGGCTAGGTGTATCTCGATTGCTTCCTTTATGTCAAGAGCTCTGCCTTTCGATTCGTGATGGATTATTTTAAGGTCCGACTCTATGTTGGTAAAGCTATGCCCTGTGTCACACATATGTTCGCACACGGCTGAATGTGTTCCGTATCTTATCGCATTTCTATGTTCATTATAACGTGTGTCTACTCGCCTTCCACTCTGCCCGATGTAATTAGCTTGACAATCGGTGTCTTGGCACGTTATAGAATATACCCCTGACCTTGAATACGGGTCACGTTTATTTAGATTACTATTTAGGAGGTGCCTAGCGGTTGTGTTTTTCGTTGTGAAAGCTATCTTTATGCCTTGCTTTTTGAATAGGTTAGTGATTTTATATGTATTCGCATTCACATAGTTGAAACGCGCAAATTTTTTCTCATTACTGTCCGGTTTGGGAATCGTTTTATCTTTATTTTTATGTTTGGCTATAATTTGATTTATTTTGCTTGGCGAGAAGTTGTTTTCCCTTGCTATTTGCATAATAGTTCTTATTTCCTTATTATAGTTGTCTTTTGACATGGGTATGTTTAAAGCCCTGTGCACCATTGAATTGAAACCCGCTAGTTTGTGCGTACTGGGGTGATTAGACTGATTGTCGATTGCATGCGAGGTTTGTGTTGCTTTCCGGAATATGGAATATGAAAGGTCGTTGTCTTTACGTTCAATAGTTATATCGAGATAATTTATTTTCCGGTCTATTTCGGATTCCTTAGTGAATTTGATAGAATGGTGAAGGCTATTAATGGATTGGAGAATTGTTTCTTCGCTAGTTAGTTCAGTATCGTAGATGCAAATTACATGATGATGTAATTTGCATCTACGATACTGAACTAACTAGCGAAGAAACAATTCTCCAATCCATTAATAGCCTTCACCATTCTATCAAATTCACTAAGGAATCCGAAATAGACCGGAAAATAAATTATCTCGATATAACTATTGAACGTAAAGACAACGACCTTTCATATTCCATATTCCGGAAAGCAACACAAACCTCGCATGCAATCGACAATCAGTCTAATCACCCCAGTACGCACAAACTAGCGGGTTTCAATTCAATGGTGCACAGGGCTTTAAACATACCCATGTCAAAAGACAACTATAATAAGGAAATAAGAACTATTATGCAAATAGCAAGGGAAAACAACTTCTCGCCAAGCAAAATAAATCAAATTATAGCCAAACATAAAAATAAAGATAAAACGATTCCCAAACCGGACAGTAATGAGAAAAAATTTGCGCGTTTCAACTATGTGAATGCGAATACATATAAAATCACTAACCTATTCAAAAAGCAAGGCATAAAGATAGCTTTCACAACGAAAAACACAACCGCTAGGCACCTCCTAAATAGTAATCTAAATAAACGTGACCCGTATTCAAGGTCAGGGGTATATTCTATAACGTGCCAAGACACCGATTGTCAAGCTAATTACATCGGGCAGAGTGGAAGGCGAGTAGACACACGTTATAATGAACATAGAAATGCGATAAGATACGGAACACATTCAGCCGTGTGCGAACATATGTGTGACACAGGGCATAGCTTTACCAACATAGAGTCGGACCTTAAAATAATCCATCACGAATCGAAAGGCAGAGCTCTTGACATAAAGGAAGCAATCGAGATACACCTAGCCAAACGAAACAATCCCAACAATCTAAATGAACACACGTTCATGGAGAGCTCACCCCTCTTCACGCTACTAAAAAACACACCCTGTCGGAAACAAAACTCAATTTAGCGACACAGCCAAGCTAGATAAAAAAAAAAAAAAAAAAAAAAAAAAAAAAGGGGGGAAATTAGGGGGTTTTTAATAGGTAAATGTTATCTGGATCAGGTGTACGATGTACTTTTTCTTCTGCAATACACCAAGGCCCATATTAGAGGCAGTATTAAAGGTGCCGGGACGTCCTCATAAGACCGTCAACGCTTAGTTCGAATGGGTTATGCTCCACGCGTGGCGAGGACTAATCCACGGTCTTTAATAGTTGTAGATCCACCTCATTCAATAACATACATCTTATCTAGGTTGGCAACACCTCACATAAACACATCGCGATCACTCCCCACAGCACGTAGGGACAGGGGGGGAAGGCAGGGAAAAACCAGTCGTTAAGATAACCACCGCAGTCGGCCGCACAGCGAGTTCAAGTGAGAACGGAAACTGCGAATAGCTGTAGTACGGAAGACAATCAGATAAGTAGTTAGCCTAAAATTGTATAGTTTAACCATAGTTTACAACCATATAATCTCTCTAAAGTACAATCTCCGGATAGCCATCACCATTTAGCATTTCACCTAACATATATACTGCATTTAGCATACACTGACAGTTGCAGTACCAATACTGCAACTAAATAATTGTACATATTGTAAATATTTTCACCTGTATTTCAAACATAGATTTTATAGCCTAAGTGTATTGGATCTGATGATGATCGCTTGACGATCGAAACTGGTCATCCTAGTGTTTTATTAATCTCATGTAATTTATTTCAGGATTAGGGCATAACCCATCTCTTTTGGGTACATTCGTGTTGACCGACTGAAAAGCACTAAACTCTGGTTTACTAAGGCAACACTGAAAATATGGCTTCAAACACCACAGTTAATTATCTTGTTGTGGAGTAAACTTTAGGAGGTTAATCACGACTGTCTAATATCGTTCAATACAATTGGAAGTTTCGTTTGAAGAATTTACGTATATATAATTGTAGTCCAGTAGTCATGTGCAATGATACTGAGTGTCATGCCATTATTTGAGAGAAGTTCCTACATAAGATATTTTAATAACAATTAATCCCTTTTGGTTATTGTTTAACATAGTAGATGATATTTGTTTATGACATATATACTGTTATATGAGGTTTTGTAGCGCTATGGAGTGTTCAGACGAGGGAATTCCACATTTTAAGGAAGTCAAAGTATTGTTGTTCTTTGATAAAAAAAAAAGGCATGTATCATGATAAGAGCCGTTGTATACAAGTAGTTCAGTTCTTGTGAATTAACGATTTAGCTGTGTTAACAGGAGGGTTTCAGCGGAAATACAACTTGAGAAAGATTGTCTACTCACGTCTATAATACAATTATTAAATTTTATTAAACCCGAATTTATGTAATTACGTACAGTTTACCTTAATTAGTCGACTGTATTATACCGATAATGTAATGAAACCTATATAAGACGATGTGTAAGCAGTATAATAAAACTACAGAACGTTAGAGAAGGATGGTTATGTGAAAAACCAGTGTATATATTTAGTTAAGAATTATATTATAACCGAGAAGTTTGAATCTCGAGAGTGTCACGTTAGCAACACTAGATAATGGATATTATTATAAACATATTACATGTAAATAATTTTTGTGGAAATGATTTAATTAGTTAAATAATTTAGTAGGATTTATTAATCAATTGTTTTGGAACAGTGTGTGTTTATGAGCGGATGTTTTTGGTGTGAATGATTAATCATTGTTAAGAGCATATGTGGAACCGAATTGGTCTAGGACAATTACGGAGTGCGAATGAAAGTGTGTATAAAAATTTTTAGAATGATTGTTTAAGAAACAAAGTAGTTATGTGAACTTTTGTAAGATCTAAATGTTAATTTTTACGTATTTTATAAATGCACACACAAGCAGTCTCTCTGTGGACTAGCGAGCATGATTCATCGTTAGCATTGGAGAGCGATGACATAATATAACAGGTGTAGACTCACAGCCTTGTATTTATTGTATAAACGAGTTTCGAGTTCGGCGTGGTGCCGATTTTTCATTGATGAAACCACGTTTCTGCACGTGCGTTCTACAACACAGGCTTGTGAATGAAAACATGTGTCTGGAATGCCATTAAGAGGCTTCATTAAACGTTTTTACTTTTACGCAGTGTAGGCCTAAAACAAGCCAAGATTTATACTCATAATTTTTAATACAGCATTGTAGTAAGATGTAGAATTGAAAGGAGGTGTGAATGATTGCGTGTTTTTAATTTTAATGTCTATTGTTAAATTCGTTTATGGTTATTTGTATATAATAGATTAGTTTACCTTTTTGTTAATAAATTTGTTCAGATTGTTTTCCATTGTTGTTGGAGTGTGATTCATTTTAAATATAAGGAGCAGAGTATTGTGGATGTAGTGTAGGCGAAGCTGAAGTCCCAGTCCCCGAGGTAAAGGTGAGTGCCCCGTGTAGTTGGTTGTTGATCCACAATATTCTAGTAACTGCTGTCTGTAAATCCCTAAAGACCATGTTGGAAGCGATTTCTAATGTAGTATTTGCCGGTGCAGTTAGAAATAGGCAATCCAGCGGGGGCAATGGATATTCCAACAGGATCCTTTCCGGATTATCGGGTACAGTATCATTGAGAAATTGTGTATGCAGCACTTACTTCCAAGTAAAACGTATTCTCGTCATTTGACCTATGAAAATTACTAGCACCATTTGATGATTTGGTAAAGACTAACATTGAAAATGATTAGTCATAAAGGAGCTTACAATAAATCATTTTAAAATTGTTTACGCAATGCAAATAACACGTTTATGTAATTTTGATTTTGAGTGATATACAATACTCTTAATATTGCAGTCTATGTTGGTGTGTGTATAGGTTATATGTCTTTTCCAGAGATTTTAGACGGAAAGGCTTGCTTGATTCTTTCTGGTACATAAGAACAAAAATTAGGATAAGGCCCAAGACACAAACATAAACTATTTTCAAATTTTAAAGCCTTTATTTGTATATCAAGCCAGTTTTATAGCTTTTTTTATTCTTTAAAGAAATATATTTTAAAATAGCTACACATCCTACTCTAAAGTCCATCATCATGGAATCTACCACAAAAACTACGTGGTTTTAAGCATAAACTGTGCACTCAATGCAGTACATGTACTCCCCAAATTATAGGTGATACATTTCAAACAACAGTCCAAGAATTGTACATAATTACGATTTCAAATGGAATCTTAAGCTACATATCACCTTTCAAGGGAACATAGTAATATATCTACCGTGTGAATTGCTACATAAAACAACTAATTCCATGGAATTTATTTCAGAAATGTTATCTCTTTAATAAAACATTAAATTGTACAAATAACGGCAGAGTAGAAAGTAAATGCGGGCAGTGTGAAAGCGTTCCCAACCAGCATGAAATTGCACTGCTGGACTCAGTGTTACTTAGTTATGGTTCTGGTGTATTAACGATTGATGGAAATTACCACTTTAGTTGACAGTGCTTTCGTATAGAGTTGAAAATATGATTTTAGATGTAATTTAAGAAATGCATCCATCGGTCAATATTTCCACAGCGGAGAAATCAGATGCAAACGATGCGTGTGGAGAATATTGGATGATAAATAACCTACTTGTAGGTTATAAACAAAAGGAATGTTAACAGCAATGAATTGAAAACTCAGAGTATTTCACGTGAAAATTTGACTAGACTATGTATACTACTGAAATAAAGGATAGAACGTATTCTGTAAGTAAATTCAATTGCTTACAAAGCATTCACTTTTGCATTGGTGCAATGGGGGAAATCTTCTTTTATTAAACTATTCGTAATGACAGAGAAAATCTTATCTGCTTGAATTCACATTGTTACAATCCTAAACGAATGTCGTATCAAAACTAGGTTATGAAATTTAAAGTATTGCTCTATATTTAAAGTGACAGTTTAAATGTAATTCAATAATGTGATTATATATTTATTATAGCTACCAATACACTATCGTGACAGTTATTGACCCCTTCGGCTTCGTATCCCAAATTATTGTAAACTAATCGTATATGTCACCCACGTATCGTCAACCATTCATCAATATATAAGGCTAAGTTAACACTTATTTCAGGAGTTCTTCCTCTTGCCCGATTTAATTAATTATTGTGTGTAGTTCTACAGTAAAGCTCTAGTTGAGTGTTTAAAGACATTTTCTAATGTAAATAGCTCCTGAAAAATTATGAGAAACCTATAAAACACCTCGTTACACAATGATCAGAATGTTCAGTTTTAACGTAAGCACTACCATGAAGGCCCCTGAAATGATGTATTCTAATTACCTTTTACAGTTAATTATAAGATTTACAATGTCTTCAAATTCTAAATCCTGTGGAATATTAATCATTCATTACTTGGCGTTCGGAACCACTCCCCGTACTGACATTCATAAATACACCTGAATTACTCTATCTGAACGCTGATTTACTTTTCAAGTAAACGACGCCAAGACGTACTTGATCAGTGGCATTATTGACCAGAGTCGTTAATTGTATCATGGCGTGTCAGCATCCATTGGTTCATATTGTTTTCAGCGTTAATTTTAGGGAAATACCCTCGGCCTGACCATCTCAATCCTAGACCAATTACTAAGCAGCACAGGGAAACCTACCACAAAACACAAAGTACTTACGCATCTGGACACAGAACTGATAACCGCTGCCACATGTTTCTACACAAAACAACAAATTGAACGTAATGACGATGAAACTTTAGTCAGCATCTCACATACATTCAATACACCTGCATTAGCTTAGCTGTTATGAGTTGTTAGTGAGCCACGACAGTGGATTTATTACTCGGTTAATGATTCAAAATGTACAGCGAGAAGGGATGTCTACTTTATGTAGATGTTAGCCATTAAGAGCATGTTACGTTGAATATGGAATGTACGGCGTGTAATATATAGCGCAAAATTCACCTGGGTTTTTGCTCAGTAGCCCATGGGTTTGAATGCCACTAGCTCTATCGCAGAACTATAATACAGGTTGTGGTAATTGTTGTCTTAAAGGACGTACCATCTAGAACATCTGCTCCTGAACTCTGAAGAGATGTGTTAATGACCGAATTATGGCTATTAAGGGACAGGCATGCAGATGACGAGGCTACCAAGATAGTGTAACGCTTGCACTCAGCAAAACGAATAATGATTGTGATGATAACTATCATCCTGTAATAGAGGGAAGAGTTCCTTGTTTTAGGACTTAGTAGTTCAGTATTTCCATAATCTATTCAAATCGTATATCCAAAACGTATATTTTCTGTAAAATATGCGTCTACAGCTCTAGTAGGTGCCACTGACCATCATCTACAATCTAACACATAGCTTTATACAAAATAACGCGACCGGCTTATTCTGTTCCACCACCCTATAGTTTAATTCTGATATAAGGGCTGGAACGGGGTACACTCAGCCTCGTGAAGTAAAACTGAGTAGATGATGGTTCGATTCCCATCTCAGCCACCCTGGAAGTGGTTCCGTGGTCCCCTACTTTCACTCCAGGCAAATGCTGGTGCAAGTTAAACGATTCCATACATCGGAAATGATGGATGGGCGTACTTTTCTAATGTTCCAATCAATTTCTCTGTATGCAAAAGCGTTGCAACGAAACTTAGCTAATAGGAAATCAACACTTAACGTGCATCACAAGAAAATTTAATTATACACCTTGATAAAGTCATAGAGTTATAACTATACCCATACATTTAGGAGATATTAGGCTACATGTTCTTTACTGAACATCTTGTTAATACGTAAGTTAATTTATCTTAAATTACAGACATACATAAATCACAAGTTCATACAATAAAACGGCCAGATTGAATGTTTTTTGACAGAGCCGGGGATCAAAACCGGACCTCCGGGGGCCACAGCCAAGAATGCTAATCGCTACGCCACGATGTATTCCTAATCTACATCAAAAATCCGTATTCAATGATACTTTTTCACCGCCGTATTGATGTCCAAGGTTGATTTCAGTTATTAGGCTATACGGTATAATGTAAATTACGAACAAGTTACATGTATGAATGAATGAATAAACTTCTACAAGCACATCGCAACCAAACACAACTGATATTTGATTAATATAATTATCTATTTTCATTTATAAATAACCGCTATTGAAACATAATAGCCTTACTACTAGATTAGTCTGAAATTATGTGTCCATAATTCTGGATTACTTGATAACGATTCGTTGAATTATCTGTATTGAATGTTTTGAACGGCCGAAACTAAATGAGAATAAATTCAGGTATTAATTAAAGATATCACTTTCTATGATATGGATGCGTTTATATAGCTAGAACAATTCTGTATCAGGTGATTATTTATACTAAAATATTGAAAATTGATGCTGTTAGGCATATCATTACCAACCTTTAATCCATTAATGGTTTGATCTAGTACCAGATAATTGCGCGTATTTTTCAATATCACATTTGAATTAACGATAATCTCGCAACATCACTGTCCGTGATAGCAATCTTAGAATAAAATGTATGTACTGCAAGTACAAGGATGATTCTAGTTATAAAGTGTCCCTGCATTGACGTCTTCCTACTATTTACATAATGACTAACACTAGACCGGTATTGTAAAATATTCTAATCCTTGCGATTCAGATTCTAACAGTACAAGACCAGGCAGGGATGTTTCCCATGATGTTGTTAATTCCTTAGGGGCTTTGCGATATCGTGGCCATGTAGCTCCGTGCACTTGGGTGGGTGTTGAATGTGTCTGATCACCTGTGTGACTGTGATGTTTGTACTAGTGTGTGTACTTGTTATTGAAGAAGGATTTGGGTAAAAAGCAGACGTGGACCTAATTAAGGTACAATCCCGACATTTTCTTGGAGTAGAAGTGGGGAACCGCGAAAAACCACTTCCAGGATGTCTCTTCTCATTTTTGTCTCACAAAGCTGAATGTACTCCGTTTCAGCCATCAGACCAGAATTAAATTTCTTGGCAGATCCGAAAATCCAAACCGGCCAAGAATACTAGCCACTTCGCAACGAGGCGGAATCCCAATTTTTAGAAACATGCTATAAAATAATGTAGAACAGACATCTCATTTGTAGATAGTATAAGACACAAACATGGAATAACCGACAATATTAATATTCTAATTTATGTTGATGATACACATGTATATACAGGATGTTCCTGAATTGCTATTACGCACTTCTAGGTGTTGTAGAAAGGACCCACCTGTTAAAGTTTGCTTACGATACTCACACCCAGAAACGCACACTGCTATGCCATATCGATGACAAGGTGGGAGACCGTTCAATGACCGTAAGTGATTGTAGTGATTATGGATTTTTGGGAGAACCACTTGCGGTACGCAGACCCACCCTATGCTACATTCCTCGTTATGTTATGTTGCAAACAGCAAGTTTATAGACCCAACGATTAACCTGCTAGACGTTCTTAAATAAACCACCACCGAACCAAGCACATGTCTCCACAAGCTTTTCACGATTTCGGCACTTCCTTACGGGAAATAGTAGGTCTCTGGCTGCCTAGTGATACCTCGCACACCCTGTGCATACCAGCAGGATAAACATTTTGTACATTACCTATATCTGTTGCACATAATTGTTGAAAACGGAACGAAGTTAACTCCGAATCTTGTTAAATTTACTCACAGATTAATATCAAAGAGACAAACCTTATGAGCCTCGATAACAATTCCCCTTAACTTACCATCAATGACCAAGTCGTACAGAAATGCAACAAGTTGTACAATCTTGGAATCATCTTCACTGAAGATTTATCTACTGACGTAGATACTAAGAGCCGAATCAACAACTTACGTCTTGATATTGAGATGACTACAACTAAATAAAAAAGGAGACTTTTGAGAGGCGTGCAAATCACCCGTATTGTTTAGGTGTGAAAACTAGTCTTCTGATAAAAACACTAAAGTGCTCAGTCATCACCATATAACTATGTTATAAATAGAACGGAGATATACTTGGAGATCAAGCAGCGTAGGTGGCATTAGTTGGGACACACTCCCCTGACATCGCAGATAAACATCGCAAAAGAAGCCTTTCACTGAGACAAGCAAAGAGTGAAGTTAAAGAAAAGCCTGGCGCGGAACCATCATGAAGGATATACTGATAACTCGAAGGTAATTGTTATGATTTGATACAAATTACAGAGAAGAGTCTTAAATGGCGAAGCTTTGTTGTAGCCCTATGCTCCACTCGTGGAGATAAAAGAGTCGTTTCTTCATGTGTGTGATTGATTTGAAAATTTAATTGATTGTTATCATTGCGTTATTAATATTCGTTTCGTCCATAATATTTTGGACAAAATTTAATTATAATTTTATTAGGTTTGCGCATGGACTTGTGAAGAGAATCCATGGAGGAAAGTGTGGTCCTTGTACAGTATTCGCAAACATGACGAGTGAGTCGTGAGAAGAAAAGGAAGGAGCGAAATAGCAGGTCTACTACTGGTAACGATGAGATGCCTTGCTTTCTCTTTCACTGCACTTATTTTAACTCGATCTCTCTCCGATAAACCTTCTCGATCCTCCTTTCTTACATGCGTGTAACTCACTCTAGTGTGAAAAATCGCCAGGGAGACCTGTAACCAGATTTATGAATAAGTAGCTGACTTTCTTAGCAGCCCGCCCTGCAACAAGTTCCACTAATTGGCTGGCAGACGGGAAGAGAGCGCGACACATTTTAATTAAGTTAACTTAATGTAATGACTCGGCGATTGATTCTGATTCACCAGTTCCGGTCCTTAAAGCAGAGTCTCTGACCTCAATTGTATTTAAAGACATAGCCTATAATTGCCACGCTATATCGCAGGCACAGCTCGACGTATATTCAGGTCCTCAGTTGAGTTTGGTATTCTATTGGTATTTCTATGTAAATACCCGAGTAAAGTTTGATTCTTTTCTGAACCGTAATTCCTTGTTAATCAATTGGAATTAGAAATCTGGTACCATACGTAAAGACTTTGATGAGTTAGTCTTTAGCCAAGTACACCGGCTCGATTTGTCTGTTATTGTGTGGTGTGTTCTTTGTGCAAGACGTGTGGACTGCTATTATGGGCGAAGTACACCCAATGTGCAATATAAAACACGAAGTATTGCTATCCATTGCATAACTGAGCGATATTGATCTTCCACATATTAGTGCGTGATATGTCACTGCACTCTCGCAGCATTCACATAAATACACTGATTCTGGCTGGTGGAATTTCTCCTTCGTGTTGATGAAAGTCGTAAACAATCAATGATAGAAAGAACAACATCCTTTATAATTTATGGGTATAGTTGATAGTATCACAGTGCCTTCCTAATCAGGCGGTGGATAGAGTGGCTTGAGTTGGGTTTCCACCTCTATTTTTTAAGATTGTAATGAAAATGTTGGCTTGATTTCCACTGTACAAGTGATTATCCATGGTTCTCTAACTCAACTCCATAGAACGTTTGGAAAGGTACATAACAAATCTCCATGAGACCCTCCCTAGCAGTCACAGTCACTGCAACAACACAGGTTTTGAGTTAAATTCCACACATGTCCTAGCACATATGATTGATGACCATTTAGAATGTATTTTTTGAATTCTAATTCTATGAGACTGATTTCCACGAAGACCCTGACTCCCAAATGTAATAATAGTAAACTAGCCAAGGCAGGATTCGAAATATTTATTCAATTAGGTCTATTGTCCACATACCATTCAGAATGGAACAGCAGTGAAGTAGTTGATATTAGGTAGGCTGAATTGAAATCCATTAGCTGTAATGTCCTTGTGTCATCATCATATCAGTAATGCAGGTGATATTCGGTAGGTTGAATCGAGTTTCAATAGGTCTAGCCTCCACCATTCATCAGAATCCATCGTCAATGATGCAGGTGATATTCGGTAGGTTGAATCGAGTTTCAATAGGTCTAGCCTCCACCATTCATCAGAATCCATCGTCAATGATGCAGGTGATATTCGGTAGGTTGAATCGAGTTTCAATAGGTCTAGCCTCCACCATTCATCAGAATCCATCGTCAATGATGCAGGTGATATTCGGTAGGTTGAATCGAGTTTCAATAGGTCTAGCCTCCACCATTCATCAGAATCCATCGTCAATGATGCAGGTGATATTCGGTAGGTTGAATCGAGTTTCAATAGGTCTAGCCTCCACCATTCATCAGAATCCATCGTCAATGATGCAGGTGATATTCGGTAGGTTGAATCGAGTTTCAATAGGTCTAGCCTCCACCATTCATCAGAATCCATCGTCAATGATGCAGGTGATATTCGGTAGGTTGAATCGAGTTTCAATAGGTCTAGCCTCCACCATTCATCAGAATCCATCGTCAATGTTGCAGGTGGTATTTGGTAAGTTGAATCGAGGTACAATAGGTCTAGTGTCCACATGTCATCAGAATAGATCGTCAGATGATATTCAATAGGTTGAATTGAGACACATGTACCAACTTATGCGTAATATCTCACGAACTACGGGATAAACCGGTAAAACTTGTTACTAATTCCAGTATTGAATTCCCTCAAATCGATCTAAAATAGGGCTCAATTCTATACTTTCACTTAATAAGCTGATAGTAACTACGAGTATACACAGGGCTACATGACCACGATATTGCAAAGCCCCTTAAAGAATTAACAAAAACTACAACAACAACAGCAATACACACAAGTGTACATGATATTGATAAATATGTTAATCCCAGCTTAATGTAAGTTAAATTTTTCTGTGATTAGTCTTTGTAATAAGCATCAATTTAGGAAATTAGCAAATCGAAGTAAGTAAAATATCTTCTCTCGTAATGAAACTGCTTCATTTTCGAAGAAAACTCATTTTTGGTAGATTTACTCGAGCATTAAAGCATCCTATATTTTAGGTAAGGCTCCAAAGTTTCTTATGCGTTGGAAGTGGAAGATCGGAGCGCTGTCTGTTACTGACCCATGACAAATGGCTTGAAATTAAAAACCAATGTTGGTGCTCGAATAAATCAAACCAGTCGTTGCTTGTCTGCTGCACCGCAGAAATGCACACCGGGCAGAAATGGGATTGAGGGAAACTTCTCTCTACTATGCAATAAAGGACAAGGGTGCTAGGAATTGCAAGAACGTCCCAGTCCAGGCTGGCATATGTCCTAACAAAAGATACATACTACATCGAAGATCTCAGATTAAGACTACAACTGCCATCTACTAGAAACTCCTCGAGATAAGACATCAGAAGCAGAACGAAATCCCGCTTGAATTCTACGCAACAGAAGCAATGGTGGACAGAAGATGGACAAACGAGAACCAGGAGATGAGACATGTGGTAACAAGACTCGCCATCCACGGTTTCCACCACAAGATCTGTAAAAATGTTAAATACCATGAACCGAATGAAGAATGCATATGTTCTCTGTGCAATAACCCCTGCGACAAATACCACATCGCATCATGCAGCAAACGGACAAAGAGCATAGTTGAATACAGTAAAGATTAATCTACCTGTAATAATTATTTGTACGCACACCTTATAACTGTCCATTATGGCCACTTGGCTGCAATAAATATTTATTAATAAAGGAGTTTCACGTTTGTCGGTATGTGAAACACGTGTATAGTTAGCCGCTTAAAGCCACAAATTCTGTCATCATCGCCTTTCACATGCTAAATAATAACAATAAGTAGAATAATAATAATAATAATATAAATGATTTTAGATTTTTGCGGTATCGATAGCTTTAAAGAAGGTAGAAATTCTGAAGTGTCGTACGGATCCGCTCGAACGTTAATGATTCCTGTTTTATTGAGGCTATTGACTCGCCTATCTGATACGCCTTAATCAATACTAAAGAATAAAATCATGTCAATTAATATGCATGTTTATCGTACTAGTTTCGGCTCTCAATGGTGCCATCTTCAGAGAACACAGAAAACAAATTAAAATTATCCTAAGGGTTATCCCGCTAAGAGCGCAACATCAAATATCTACGGAATCGTTCAAGATATCGTCATTCTAGTTTCAAATACTTAAATCGTTTAATGGTATCACGTACACGGTCCATTTAGTCCCCAGCACATGAGTATATACCAAGAAACCGGTAGCAATTTTGTTAATAGCACTATACTATTATCTCCCACTAGAACAACTACAGTATAAATGAAGATACAAGTTCAGTGATGAGATCTACACGGGCTAACGTTGTCAATCTGTGTGTGGGTATATCTTCACCCCCCCCCCCTCCTTATCAATTCAAACACGACGAAACCGAATTGAATGAAATTAGGTACCGTACAGAGATAACACTAGCAAAGGTGACCTCAGTGTCAAGTGTTATATCGCCACCATTTTGACGGAAACGTAATGGTTGGCACCCAAATGTTCAAAGCTTAAATCAAATTTCGACTAACCTAATGATCTGATCTTCACCAAATTTTTGAACAATATACCTTCATGTGGGAAGCGTTTTGACCAAACTACAAGGACATCAGTCAAAGAGTTTGATGATAGCGGCCGTGTATGTGTGCAAATCGAACCCCCCTATCAGTTCAAACACAACGGAACCAAATCGGACCTCCTTTGGTACAGGGGTAGCACTGCAAGGGACAACTCAGTGTCATGTTGTATATCGCCACCAACATAACAAAAGAGAAATGGTGCCCACCCAAATGTTATGAGCTTAAATCAAATTACGACTAACCTAATCATTCTATCACTACCATATTTTTCAACAATAGACCTTAATGTTGGAAGCGTATTTTGGCCAAACTAAAAGGTCATCAGCCAAATAGTTTCAAGATGGTGGATGTATGAATCATGCAAGTATTATAGCCTAACCGTAACTTACAATATTTAACAAGGCCTAGCCCCACCAAATCCGCTCATCGTACATAGGAAGGGAGAATTTGAGTAGGAAACTGGTGTTGTTGTTGTTGTTGTTGTTGTTTCATTTGAGATGCATGGACATCATGGTCATGTATCCCCGTGTACTTGGATGAGTGTGGAATTTTGTCTGATAACCTGTGTTATTGTTATGGCTGTATTAGTTTGTGTATATATAATTCAGGTGAGGATTCAATCAATCAACATAGGCTATAATATCCGTATAGCATGATCTATTTCAACCAGCTACTACAACCAACCTTCAATTATACTCCTTGAAAAGGAAGAAGCGTTATAACTATACCCATGCATTTATGAGAAAGTAATCTGTATGTTCTTTAAAGAAAATCTTGCATGTATTGACCGGGTATCGAACCTGGTCTACCTTGCTGAGAGACAAACATTTTGACCGCTGCTCCACTACCCCAGCATCCCCCGCCCTAATGTAAATATTCTACCCTGCAGACACAAGGATTTGAACCCCAACCGTTGAATGAAAGACAACTAACGCTTTAGTACGCCTACACGCTCTCCTTTATAATTATTAATAATAATAATAATCTGCACTGTCATACAACCAGATGCTCTGTATGTAGCGGAATGCCTCTCTGAACAATGAAGGCCTGGTAGAAAAATTGGATATCAAAAAGAGAAAGATCTTGAGGGAAATCCTTGGCCAGATTAAAGACAAAGGCGAATATGGACGACGGCATAATCATGATCTGTACATTCATGTCCAAAAGATATCTGATGTTATGAGGAAAATAAAAATTGCATTTTATGGCCACTTGTTAAGAATGAAACCCACACGATTGACGAACCTATTTTACCTGGTTCGAAGAAGTAGAAAGTGACCTACAGGAGATGGAGATTACATGTGAAGATATTCAAGGACGCAACCCCGTCAGGAAGAAACGACAACCAGGGTTTTCAAGAGAAAACCAAAGTTGAAGACGGGAAAGATGTGGACGGAAGAAAGATAAGAGCAACACCAGCAACGTATGAAGGAGCATTGGGCAAAGACCAAACCTCAGATGAGACAGTTGAAATGATGTGGTCCTTAGTAGGCCGATTAAAGAAGAATAGTAATAATCCTAATATGAGGGTTTGTAGGCATGTGGTAACCCTGCACTTCACTTGGGAGTCGTAGCATATCGCGAGGAACTGGTAACCGCTATTATCGAACTAATAACAATAGTAATAATAATATTATGGAACTGACACAGAGATATGAGAGGCCAAACAGTAGAGTTTCCCACCAGTAGGTACATTAGTCGGCGGCTACTCCCTGAATTAGATCACAAGACCACCGTAATGTATGTAAACAGGGGCACTTAGCTGCGCCTGGAATGTCGACCACCCTTCTCTCTCTTTCTACACTCGCACCGTCTCGTCTACCTGTTGGTAGCCCATGACTTAGCCCAAGCCTTAAAGATAGATAGACTCCTAGCTCCAAAGACAAGGAAGGAAAACCAGCACAAAAGAATTGTTCTTCGCAAGAATACGTCAAATAATGGGAGGAATGTCTACTTGTTGCTAGATTCAATAGGACTAGTTAACAATCTGGCCCAGCTGTAGTTGATGACTTACAAGCTTAAAATAAGAAATAATCCTCGTCGGAATGTCACTCTCTTCCATCCTCTTAATCTCATATAACTACAGATTACTTGCTTTTAAATCCATCAACTGACTTGAATATCTCGGAAAGTACGAGCTATTATCAATTTTCCACAAGACTATCACGCAAAGAAATGACACGATGTAGCATAATCTATATATATAAAAATCAATGTTACGTGATAGTTTGTCTGTCTGTGGGTATGTCTCCTATGCGTTCATATACCACTCATCCGATTGCGCTGAAACTTGGGTGAAATGTTGAGTACACTCCAAGGATGGTTTCTGTTTTAGTAAATCCATTTTACAATAGATAGCGCAGGAGTAGATTCAACAAATGAACGACGACGCGCGAAGCATTTCAACAAAGTCCCGTATGTGTTCATATACCATTCGTCCTATAGCGATAAAACTTGGGTGAGACGTTGTGTACAGTTATGTGAAGCTTTCTAACTTAGTAAATACATTTCACAGTAGATGGCGCACGAGTAGATTCAACAAATGAGTGACGACACGCAAAGCGTTAACAAAGTCCCGTATGCATTCATATACCATTCGTCCGATAGCGATTAAACTTGGGTGAAATGTTGTGTACACTCCATGGATGGTTTCTGGCTTAGTAAATCCATTTTACAATTGATAGCGCGCGAGTAGATTCAACAAATGAGTGACGACGCCCGAAGCGTTTCAACCAAGTCCCGTATGCGTTCATATACAATTCATCCAATTGCGATGAAATTTGGGTGAGTTTTTTGTGCACACAGCAGGGAAGGTTTTTGACTTAGTGAATCCATTTTACAATAGGTAGCTCAGGGTAGATGAAACAAATGTGTGACTGCGCTCAAATCGTGTAAATAAAATCCCTTATGTGTTCATATACCATTCATCCGAATGCGATGAAACTTGAGTAAATTATTGTGTACATTGCAGGGAACGTTTCTAATTTAGTAAGTCCATTGTATAACAGGCAGCACACGAGTAGTTTCAACAAATGAGTGACGGCGCGCGAATCGTATCAACAAAGTTCTATCTGCGTTCATATACAATTCCTCCGATTGTGATGAAACTAGGGTGAGTTGTTGTGCACACTACAGGTGAGGGGGTCTGAATTAGTAAATGCATTGTACAATAGGTAGTGCACGAGTTGATTCAACAAATGAGTGACGGCGCGCGAATCGTTTAAACAAAATCCCGTATGCGTGCATATGCCATTCATCCGATTGCGATGAAACATTGATGATTTGTTGTGTGTACGCCACGGAAGGTTTTCGACTTAGTAAATACATTTTACAATAGGTAGCGCACGAGTAGATGCAACAAATGAGTGACGACGCGCGAAGCGTTTCAACTAAGTTCCTTCTGCGTTCATATACAATTTATCCGATTGCTATGAAACTTTGGTGAGTTGTTGCGTACGCTCCCACAAATATTTCTAAATTAGTAAATCCATTTTACGATAGCTTAGAGGCAGTAAACGGAAATTGAAGAAAATATTGTGTATCCAAAAGCACCTCAAGAAACAAAATTACAATGTCAACACTTCTTTTGATTGGCATTGCAACGCATGCCGGGTACAGCTTGTATAGAATAAGTTAATGTTGAAAACTTTGTGGTGCACAGTCAAAATGATCAAATTTTATAATTGGAAAAGTTATTTATCGTAGCATTTTCAAACCAATGTCCGCTTCTTAGGAAGATTTGCAGCTTTTTCAAAACTTGCATGCGTGTCCCGTTTTCTAAATTTTAAATGACTCCTTTTTCAGGAATTTTATTGTGTGAATGTGTATATAATTTGCTGTTCAAAATAATCTAAAACAGTCTTACTTCAGGAGGGGGGTGGGGGAGTGAGTGGGGTGGGGGTCGGAGCCTATGCTGACTGTGAGTAGAGACAGCCCAAAACAAGGCTGTTTATCAGCTACGTCGTACAACGCCCAGTTCAAACGGAAACCGGATTTTTGTTGCCACTAAAATTGAAATTTTGTTTAATGTTTACTTTATTTGACCAACCGACAGAGCAGACTTAGGTTAGTCCATTGTGATATCAAATCAAGGGTATTTACTGCTGGTGATCAAGCAACAGCTATAACAGCTTTTATTCGCAATAAGTATAGTAAACTCTCTGGGTCTTAATTCACGGCTACCGATGTAGTTGGAACACACTCTTCATTTAGACTGACTACGTACACATTAAAAATCTCAATTGATCATATCTTCATAAAGTTGGAAGAATATTCGGCTGACGATAGAGCAAGTGTTGAATCCATTAGTAAACATTGATAACTTTTGATGCTGTGATGTTTGTAGAAGTGGTTGCAAGTATGGAGCTAGGATTCGAGAAGTGCTTTGCTACTTCAAACAAGAGTGCATTCCCTGCAATTTCCTGTGATGTGAGTATGTGTGGTTGGAATGAGAATGGCTGCTCTCACATCTAAGATGTGCCAGTGATTGTATGCTTAATGGGGGTACAATAGCATACTCCTTATTTGATTACGAGATTGCATGGAAATAAATGAAAAAGACACAATAGAAAAAGATTAACTCTATAGTCAAACGTGTTAGTCCTCAGGATGACAGTGCTTTGTGATTCAATCCAGGATCCTGCCATATCCATTGGACGTCCTGAATACACACATCAAAAAAGTTTTGCATCACCTCGGTTCCAAGAGTTCCGGAACCGTTAAATACAAAGGGAATAGAGATCAACACAAACAACATTTCAGCTCGTTTTATTGCTCATGAGACCCACACATTGCATGTTGTACCATCATACAGCTAGACTTTCAGCATTTGTGGTCCAGATTGCAGTACACACCACTACCTCTAATACCCAGTAGCACGTCCTCTTGCATTGATGCATGCCTGTATTCGCCGTGGCATACTATCCACAAGTTCATCAAGACACTGTTGGTCCAAATTGTCCCACTCCTCAACGACAATTCGGCGTAAATCTCTCAGAGTGGTTGGTGGGTCAAGACGTCCATAAACAGCCCTTTTCAACATATCCCAGGCATGTTCGATAGGGTTCATGTCTGGCGAACATGCTGGCCACTGTAGTCGAGCGATGTCGTTATCTTGAAGGAACGCATTCACAAGATGTGCACGATGAGGTCGAGAATTGTCGTCCATGAAGACAAATGCCTCTCCAATATTCTGCCGATATGGTTGCACTATGGGTCGGAGGATGTCATTCAGGTATCGTAAAGCCGTTTCGGAGCCTTCCATGACCACCAGTGGCGTACGTCGGCCCCACATAATGCCACCCCAAAACATCAGGGAACCACCACCTTGCTGCACTCGCTGGACAGTGTGTCTAAGACGTTCAGCCTGACCAGGGTGCCTCCAAACACGTCTCCGACGATTGTCTGGTTGAAGGCATATGCGACACTCATCGGTGAAGAGAACGTGATGCCAATTCCGTGGGGTCCATTCAGCATGTTGTTGGGCCCATCTGTACCACGCTGCATGGTGTCGGGGTTGCAAAGCTGGACCTCGCCATGGACGTCGGGAGTGAAGTTGCGCATCATGCAGCCTATTGCGCACAGTTTGAGTTGAAACACGACGTCCTGTGGCTGAACGAAACGCATTATTCAACATGGTGGCATTGCTGTCAGGGTTCCTCCGAGCGGCAATCCGTAAGTAGCGGTCATCCACTACAGTAGTAGCCCTTGGGCGGCCTGAGCGAGGCCTGTCATCGACAGTTCCTGTATCTCTGTACCTCCTCCATGTCCGAACAACATCGCTTTGGTTCACTCTGAGACGCCTGGAAACTTCCCTTGTTGAGAGCCCTTCTTGACACAAAGTAACAATGCGGACGCGATCGAACTGCGGTATTGACCTTCTAGGCATGGTAGAACTACAGACAACATGAGCAGCGTACCTTCGTCCTGGTGGAATGACTGGAACTGATCGGCTGTCGTACCCCCTCCGTCTAATAGGCCCTGCTCATGCATGGTTGTTTACATCTTTGAGCAGTTTTAGTGACATCTATGAACAGTCAAAGGAACTGTATCTTGGATACAATATACACAGTCAACGTCTATATGCCGGAGATCTGGGAACCGAGGTGATGCAAAACTTTTTTTGATGTGTGTAGGATTTCTCAATGGTACATTCTACACACTGTTGAGGAGAATGCTTATATCACATACATGGACACTTACTTCAACCTAACCGCCGGTTATTACATACTACCATTCCAATAAAGCTGGTTATAGAATAGATTTCACACATACAAATAAACAATTTGGTTGAGATATGCATAGCAACTTATAGAAGCAACAACGACTTAATGAATCAATATTACTTTCTCCATGATTTAAAAAATGGAAATATTTAAAGTAAATTTAAATGTAATATGTTTGGGCCACGGTTACTATACCACGCTAACACTCAGAGGTAATGTTACATGTTTGCTATTGAAAAAATCGATACGTCTCCGACGTAGCCTCTAATGACAACGGCACTTTTAATGCCAGCTGCTGCGGAAGGTCGTACCTGTGCGGTGTACAGTTCAAGCCATATGGGTTCAGATATGATGAGTAGCCTGGATATTCAAGGTCACGTCCGATTTAAGCAATGATACATCGTTCGGGTTGTTTGAATACAAGGAATTAGAATGTCTGCTCTCGCACCCATCAAACTCTATGGCTCTTTGTACTCCTCTAGTCCGATTATCCGGTATGTGCCACTTCCCAGCGTTGCCAGATGTTCTGAGGTCATGTTTTTCAGTCTGTTATCACCGTAGTTATTTAGGGCTATACGCGTAAAGAAATACCCAGATATCATTGTTAAGGTAAATTTTACCACCTAATTGTACGGCCACACATCTCTTGTACTGAGTCATTAACACAGTTAAACACTGAAAAATTATGACAAAAAATCCTAATTAATATTCCTCCCCTCGGACAATCTTAACTCTTAGTGCTTTACATTTTTTTCTTTTCTTCTTTTTCTTAGTCGTTTACCCTCCAGGTTGGTGGAACCCACGGACTCAGCGAGGGAACTCACCACTACCGCCTCTACGGGCAGTGTCCTAGAGCTGGGAACATCTAAACGGAGTGGATACAACTGGTGAGGTGTGATTGGCACCTTGCCCAGGCGGCCTCACCTGCAAAGCGAACAGGGGCCTCATGAGGGAAGGTAATGGATGGTCAGGATGGATAGGCAAGGAATAGGGAAGGAGGCGGCCGTGGCCTTGAAGAAGGTACTGTACCCGATATCCGGATAGTAGGCTGTCAGATATCCGCCCCCTCAATCGGATTGCCAATAATCAAACGCGCCGGCATAGCTACATCAATGAAAATGGCACTGACAGATACTATCGAGATTAGAGCACAATAGTTAACAAGAAAATTATTGTGGAACACACCAAAATATACGGGGGTTCATACTTACCTTTACTTACCTCTTAAATTTATCTCGGGGACTGGGTTGTCAACTGGATCACTTAAAAGTATGCCCACACAATAACCTCCACCATGATATTTAAAATGAACCAGAACGAAGACGAGAAACTTTAAACTGCACAATAATTTATTTCACATAAAGAATGATTTTAACAAAAATAAACAACAAAATCAACGTGGCAATCAGAAGCCATCGACCACATAACCATGTCCTCCTGTAGGACCTGTATTCTCTACATATAATGTTTCAGCTTTCTCAAGCTCATAGCAACGTAAAATAATAATGCACATGGAATGGAAACGGGATTTGGGATGAGACACATATATCAATTGTTTTGCGTGTTTATATACTTCACATTTTATTTATAGCCACAAGGCTATTATGGAACGTCCTTGGCCTCTGTAACACAGTTGTCCGGGCCAGCTGCAATGCACCTGTATTGTCAAAGCGGACTCCCGTTCGTTCAACCCTAGCATAAGCGTGTTACCACAGAGCTTAGCTCTCCTTTTCAAACACGTAAATGTTCACATCTCAACTGAAACATTATCACGCAAATGTCTTACATGCTTCATTCAAACACCAGTGGATTACTCCAACAATCCCAAATCATGATTAATTGTTCAAACCACTTGCTTAATTAGCGTTGTTTAGAGTATAAAAACAAAACTCTAAATGTTAATAACAAAAGTTCATTAATTATTTATAACAATAATAAATTGTTTATAACAATGTCAAATGACCATTGAAAATTTAATACACGCTTCTATTAATCACTATCTTTTAAATTATTTAACAACGATATTTACAAAATTATTTTACAATATTATATTGTTTATATTATTTATACAAGAAATACATTAAACCACACGTTGATCCGGTTGATAATTACTTAAATCGTGGTGATATAATCGACCAATGAAGGTTAGTTATATTTAACTGTCAAATTCAGGTTTAATAAGGTTTAATAATAATTATTAATATTTGTGACGGTAACTTCCATTCAAAATCTTTATCTCAAATTATTTAACACTCTTGTTAATTTTAACAGTATCTTCATATGAATAATCTTTCAAAGAACAAGAACAAGAACATTCAGCGGGAAAATACTTCGCTTATAACGCACAAAATTGCACAACAATTGGTCCAAAATTCATCATATATCTTCATATATATGGCATAAAAATCTTCCAAACTACACACAAAAATCCTCCACTTATAAATTCATCAACTTCATTAATTATTGTGGGAACCTCCTTCATTATTCAAGGGCATTACTCAACAGCGACTTTTACACGTCCACTGAACTAACGATTATACATCCATTGTTCCTCTTTAAAAATTTTTATATTCATCAATTGTAATAATGACTGTTATTATTTAACCTTCGTGGGTTTCATTCATGAATCGATATGAAGTAAAAATTTGCCAATCACAAATAAATTTAATAGTAAATACGATTAGACACTCCTGCCTGGTCTATCAAAATTGAGATTAACATCTTCAAAGTAACGCAGTATAAAAATACTATCTTCAAACAAAGTTCATCTAAACTGCATGAATAGTCGAATAGAATACAATTAGATTGTGGAATGCAAACACTATTGTTCCAATCTATAATTGAGAAAAACTCCTATCAAATGTTCATTACTATACTGTATTCAATAAATTGTAATCAACGTTCATATTTCATAAAATTGTCTATAATGCAATGATAAATGTCTATGTTGCAATCATGTTCATAAGACGACTAGTATTTCAAAGATCGTCGATATCGTAATAGATTTTAACGCTCTAAAATCATTTAATCATTCTTCTTTCTTGAGGATGACAGAAAATTGGTCAAAGTAATTTACTGAATAGAATTACTTTAATAAAAAGACACGCTGTCTGAATTCAAATCTGCCATAGCAAATCGTTAACTTTACAGTCAAATCGTGACTACAAAAATATGCAAATTACTGAAAGAATCTAAATCATCAGTCTCAACTGATCCAAAATTATTAAGTATGCCAATGACATAACAATGTCTTAACAATCGAAGAAAAAGGCATAAATCATCGAAGTGTACTGAGTACAGAAATATCAATCAAGAAAATGGGGCAAAAGATAGGACAGAAAATATGGGAAAAATGGTTGCTCAGATATCGCTACAAGACTCAAATAATACAAGAAACGTTCACGACTACCTTATCTGTTGATTGAAGATCTAGAGGAAAGTTTTCAAAGAAAACTGCTGTTGGTTCCATTTCACCAGCGTAAAGATGTGCTCCGTCCTCGAACCTGGAATCAGCGTCCTCGGAGAATCGAACTGCTTCCTCCTCCGAAATTGCACTGCTCCGTGGATACGAAAAACATCCTTCTGGCAAAACTCTTCTTTGTGCGCCGGGACAACCCTGGCCTCTCTTGAAAGTTCCCTGAAGTTCTTGCAGGAATTCGCCATGAAGTTTATTGTAGTTATTTCCGCAGAAATATTCATAGTTGTGGAGTATGAAAATATTTCCACTGTTATCTGGTATAATTCAGCGATGGATTCACGATGCATGAGTGTAGTTGGATGTTCACTACATGCTCGCTTTTGTAGAAAGACGATTAACGAAGTTCCATGCTGTTACTTTACTCCAACGATATATGTCCCAATTGCATTAAAGCCTTAGCCTTCCATCTCAACTACTGTTATAATCATTGAAAGCACTGCAAGATTATAATGTTCCATAGTCGAATGTATCGTTGTAATACCAAACGTATTCTCCAATATCACTGTTGCACTCCACGTGTCAGCCGTAGTGTATAATGTGGAATTTTAAAAGTGTTTCTCATGTGGCGAGAAAATCACTTTTGTTGGCAGCTTAAAGGTCCAATATCTTTCGAAGTATAACTGTGAAATTGTTCAAATCTTCTACACACCTCAATGTTATACTGCCCAATAGAATTATAATGCAGGCTGAAGTTAGCGCTTGATATCTTGACTGGTGGAAACGTTAATGTGAGCGTTTCAACTTCACCTAGTTTCGAGCAGCGTAAAATGGAACTGCTCCGAGCTCGTTCGATGCGCCGGGCTTTAACCACGCTAAAGACAACTTGCTGCACTGAATCACTTGAAAATAACTACACACATCAAAAAAAGTTTTGCATCACCTCGGTTCCCAGATCTCCGGCATATAGACGTTGACTGTGTGTATTGTATCAAAGATAGTCCCTTTGACTGTTCATAGATGTCACTAAAACTGCTCAAAGATGTAAACAACCATGCATGAGCAGGGCCTATTAGACGGAGGGGGTACGACAGCCGATCAGTTCCAGTCATTCCACCAGGACGAAGGTACGCTGCTCATGTTGTCTGTAGTTCTACCATGCCTAGAAGGTCAATACCGCAGTTCGATCGCGTCCGCATTGTTACTTTGTGTCAAGAAGGGCTCTCAACAAGGGAAGTTTCCAGGCGTCTCAGAGTGAACCAAAGCGATGTTGTTCGGACATGGAGGAGGTACAGAGATACAGGAACTGTCGATGACAGGCCTCGCTCAGGCCGCCCAAGGGCTACTACTGTAGTGGATGACCGCTACTTACGGATTGCCGCTCGGAGGAACCCTGACAGCAATGCCACCATGTTGAATAATGCGTTTCGTTCAGCCACAGGACGTCGTGTTTCAACTCAAACTGTGCGCAATAGGCTGCATGATGCGCAACTTCACTCCCGACGTCCATGGCGAGGTCCAGCTTTGCAACCCCGACACCATGCAGCGCGGTACAGATGGGCCCAACAACATGCTGAATGGACCCCACAGAATTGGCATCACGTTCTCTTCACCGATGAGTGTCGCATATGCCTTCAACCAGACAATCGTCGGAGACGTGTTTGGAGGCACCCTGTGGTCAGGCTGAACGTCTTAGACACACTGTCCAACGAGTGCAGCAAGGTGGTGGTTCCCTGATGTTTTGGGGTGGCATTATGTGGGGCCGACGTACGCCACTGGTGGTCATGGAAGGCTCCGAAACGGCTTTACGATACCTGAATGACATCCTCCGACCCATAGTGCAACCATATCGGCAGAATATTGGAGAGGCATTTGTCTTCATGGACGACAATTCTCGACCTCATCGTGCACATCGTGTGAATGCGTTCCTTCAAGATAACGACATCGCTCGACTACAGTGGCCAGCATATTCGCCAGACATGAACCCTATCGAACATGCCTGGGATATGTTGAAAAGGGCTGTTTATGGACGTCTTGACCCACCAACCACTCTGAGAGATTTACGCCGAATTGTCGTTGAGGAGTGGGACAATTTGGACCAACAGTGTCTTGATGAACTTGTGGATAGTATGCCACGACGAATACAGGCATGCATCAATGCAAGAGGACGTGCTACTGGGTGTTAGAGGTAGTGGTGTGTACTGCAATCTGGACCACAAATGCTGAAAGTCTAGCTGTATGATGGTACAACATGCAATGTGTGGGTCTCATGAGCAATAAAACGAGCTGAAATGTTGTTTGTGTTGATCTCTATTCCCTTTGTATTTAAAGGTTCCGGAACTCTTGGAACCGAGGTGATGCAAAACTTTTTTTGATGTGTGTATATATCACCAGAAATATATATGCGATCTGACATATGAGATCTGAGTACTGCGTTCTGAGATCTGAGTTCTGAGATTATGAGTTCTGAGTTCTGAGAGCTCCTCTCTCCTGTGCACGACCTTTTATCAACTTCTTAAGGGGCGTATCCATCCCTTCCATAGCCTGTTGCTGCGTCATTGCTGGAAGTTTTAACTTTGGCTATACTTGACGGATTTTCAAATTTCAAAAACTCAAAATTAATTTCTTCAAAATTCCAAATCAATGCCATAACTGAAAATAGATTTCCACAAATCTGCATGCCAAAAGTAATCAAATATCGTAGTTTCAGCAATCTCCGTCTTCCTTCCAAACTATCGTTCATTGGTTCGAGTCTCTCCTCCAATAGCGTAGCTTCTTCCTTAGCACAATACCTTGTTTCCTGCGACTGCGTCGTAAATCTAAGATCTTTCTCGAACAAAATCATGACGTCACCAAGAATCTCAGCTCAATCAGCCTACTTGTATGAAATCTGCGTCATCCGTGCCTGCGTCATGAATATCCACGTCATAACTATGACATTCATAACTTTACTCATATTTGCCAATACAGCCATCGTGGTCTCAATATAATTCAATTTCCGGGGGCAGTACCATCCCAGCATTTGCCCGAAGACGAAGTGGGAAACCTCTGAAAACCACTTAGAGGATGGCTGAGGTGGGAATCGAACCCCTCTACTCATTTGGAACACCCGAGGCCCAGTAGACCCCGTTCCAGTCCTCATACCACTTTTCAAATTTCGTGGCAGAGCCGGGAATCGAACCCAGGACCTCCGGGGTGGCAGCTAACCATGCTGACCGCTACGCTACGGAGGCGACTCCGCTTTACATCATAGAGAATATATTTATGTAGTTTTGTGTTTTAATTACCCTATTTTCCAGTAACAACAGGACTAAGTTATATTTTTTTAATATTTGCCTACGAGCATTGAGCATCATTATGTCATTACTCTTGTGTGTGAGAGAAGTTGTGCGGAAATGAAACCCGTGGCGGCGAGCGCAGGAACAAAGCGTAAGCTGATACCGTAAACTAATCTCGCTGAAACCAAGGGCTGTATTGTTCTTGGTGAAAGAAACAACACCAACAAAGAGCGAGGAACTGTCGCCCACGGAGAGCATCTTGAGAAAACAATGCCCATCTTAAGATTCCACTCCGTACTGTTAACAAAACTTAAGCGACCAACATGCTAAGTTTACAGATGATGGAAGGGTTTTAAAGGTGCTACTTCCTACAAGTAAAAACCGAGATCATGAGATGCATGGATGGAATTGAAAGTTATCTGGGCATTGAACTCCAACAGACGTTGGTGCTAAAGTAGCTCCATGAAGTTTATTTTCATATACTCTATTGGTCCATTCCACTTCAAAACTCTCCCTTTAAATAAAAAAAATTACGAGCCTTACAGTAGTCGCATATGATGTGTAACATCTGACATAGAAGAATCCTCACGTGAAATTGTTGATACACCGGTATTTTATAGTATTATTGGCACAAATATTAATCTTTTGTAAAAGGGAGTGTTTTACAGATATTGCAGTTTATAATACGGAACTCATTTTATTAGATGATTTGTAGCTTCCACCAGCACTAGCCCAAATAAAGAATACGATATGGATCAACTAGATTAATAGACGTGTCACCGCTCATAACCTAAAATTCCTTATAAACAGGTCCTCTTGATTCACAGACCAACATTTAATTTCATATGGATTCTGTTAAAATAAGTCATATTGATATGATAAATATCGTTTAAAATGATAATCTGGTAGCAAAAATATCTACCCCGCCCAGGATTCGAACCCAAGATTTCTAGATTCACAGTCATACGCAATAACCCCACGGCTATTCCGACTACTCAAAAATTGTGCACAAGATGGTGACTTATTTCCACGTTCCAATAATACTGCATTACGGAATTAAGTTTCATTTATATTTTGCTTCTTTCGATAATGTTCCTGAGTGACATTGAGTTTAAAATGCCTTATGCCAATGCAATGCCGACTACTTACAATGTTTGATATTAAGGCATTTTACCATTTAAATACTGATACGAAGACTTCGAACATGTACCATGTCTTTTGTTTAAATCACTTGACACCAGAGTTCGCATGAGCGTTTTCCGTTCAGTATGTCAAATACATTCCATATGGCCGAGAGTTGGTCATGGTATCAATTTTCGACACCGCGCGCTGATTGTTTCTCTTACCAGTGCCATCTGGATCGATCGATCGAGTTGGCAGTGCGTCTTATACTTCCGTTCGATCCACAACTGCCAGCTAGGGCATACTTCCATTCTATCGATCGAGCGGGCAGTGCATACTTCCGTTGTCCACTACTGCCAGCTAGTACACTTCCGGTTGATCGATCGAGCGGGCAGTGCATACTTCCGTTGTCCACCACTGCCAGCTAGTACACTTCCGTTTGATCGATCGAGTGGGCAGTGCATACTTCCGTTTGATCCACCACTGCCAGCTCGATCGTTCCGATTCACTTCCGTCCCCACTTTTCAAAATCACTCCCACAAAACTGTGCAACAACTGAGCGGAAAGATGTTACGCATCAAAATATTTTCCTTGTGATGGACTAAATGGATTATGACCTACAATGTGACAAAATATAAGGTAACATAATAATGTTATTGGTTTTACGTCCCTTTTAACTACACTGGCTTTTAGAGACGCCGGGGTGCCGGAATTTTGCCCCGAAGGGGATCTTAAACGTGCCAGTAAATCTACTGACACGGCTCCCTCGCATTTGCGCACCCTCAAATGCCAGCTGACTGCGCCAGGTTTCGAACCTGCAACCTTGGGCTCAGCAAGCGAGAACGTTACCCCTGAGCCACGCAGCCAGACCTATAAGGTAACAATATCAATGTCCAAACGTAATTACATTAGACAAAACTCACGATAATAAAAATTTTAAGGTAGTAGTCTTATTATGGAGATAAATCTTGTGTAATTGTAATCTACGAGACAAGTCGGCTTACACTCCTCATGATAACACACATTAAGCACAGAGAAACATATGCTTGAAGTCACATGATGAGGCGGTATCTACACATTAAAGAATATAATGTACTGTGCATGGATATGCAGTTCATCGTACTGGTTGACTTAATCAATATCTCAACCTGTTTAGAAAGTGTCCCATATGTTATAAGGTGCCACGAATCTGGCGGAAAACATGCGTTATTGCAGTTATCTCAACAATACGAAGCGTTTCAGGCCAATATCTCTTCTGTGCCACAACTACAAAATCCTGAAGAGAATGATCCTTGGCATTTCTCTTGAAGTTCTTGAGCCACTATTATAACAGTGTGGTTTTAAAACGTAGATTAAAGGTATACAATCTGTTGAATATGATACTGTGAATCTCATATTGTTAATCTGACCAGGATGATAGCTACTCTACTGAAAATTCGCCAGATTTTCTAGGATAACGCAGTTGGTGGAGAACTGTAAAGAATGGTGTGCCCCAAGGGTGTGGGTTGTTCAATGTCAACACCAATGATGAACCACAGCCTCCAAATTCAGTGAAATCATTTCTGTTGATGACCTTGCACTTGCCTTACCGTATGATTAGTTTGAGGGGGTTAAATCTAAGTTTCCAATGCTCTAGGACAACCTGGAAATTATTATGAAAGGAACTAACTTGAACCTAAACCAAGTAAGACTCAAGTATCTGAATGTACCATTTTACATACAAGAAGGCCAATTGGAAATTTTCAGTATTGTGGAATTAAGTTCTATTGGATCACTGCTTCCATCCTAGATATTTGGGTGTTACCCAAGTCCACTCACTCACGTATAAAGAACAGTGTTTATTGGTAACGCACAGGTCTCTTCCAGACGTTTCGCTCTGGAGGTTAGCGGAGCTAGGATACATATTCCCAAACATGAACCTTTGTTCCTCTGCGGGTTAATACGCCAGCTCGGTGTGGCACAAGAGAGCATACGATAACAAACGAGAACTGTATAATTATTACAATCTGCCTGAGACCCACTTCGATTGAGAAAGTTAATTTTCTCCCTGGTATTGCTCCATACAAGTTAACATTGTGAGAGAAATTTTACCAACCAAGGAGAGCCATAAATCGTATAGACTGCATTTACATCCACTCATTGAATCCTAGGAGAGAAAAATGGATGACAGCTTAGTCCTCTAAATCGCTAATAGAGGGGTCTGGTTGTTAGTGGTCACTGTGTCTTTAAGGAGAAAAATATCGAAGTCATCTGCCCAGAACAAAGATGATTGAAGTGTAAAATTTGTCAAGGATATGGAAGGAAGTGATCGTGTTTTATAAGAAGTTTTCCTGTAGTTAAAAATGAAAAAAAAAAAGGAAAACGATTTTATAGATGATCAATGGTAGAGTTTGAACTCTCTCTCTTCCCGAATGCGTAGTTGCCATGCTTGGTGTAAATTGCACTAACTCTACGCTCCGCGATGAATTGAGTACCGTATATTGGAATGTATAGCAAGAAAACAAACCAAAGGAGTTAGTGCCGAACAGAAGAAAATAATTCTAAAAAGAATAGATCATCCCTACTCGTGGCAGGAGACGGAGCGTATGGACTCACTCTGCAGTCCGTGTGCAGCAACTTTCTGATCTCTTTATCAGCAGGCACCATACCAAGCCAACGAGTCCACCCGTATTGTCACTGGATGTCTGGGACCTACTCCAGTGCAGAAGATCTACCCTCTCGCTGGCATTGCACCTCCAGCTTTTCGACGCGAGGTAGCAGAGAAAGAGAGACAAAGGCTTGAGACAGATCCCAGTCATTCTATATTCAACGAAAAGGTGACTACTCCTCGCCTAAAATCCAGGAAGAGTTTTATTAGGAGAAAAGTACGCCTCCATACTGTACCCGTTCGTCCTGGGGATGCGATGACCCATCTGCTATAACATCGCATTCCCGGAGTTCCAGGACAGAGCGGAGTTAACTGAACCTCTAGTCAAATAAGGAATGTGTCGGAAATTCAGCTGAGTTATCGAAAAAGCAGTGGGTATCACGAGACAAAGTATCTCTAGGGTCGTTACGGGCTTAAGTTTAATAGAAATAATGCAAATATAAATGGGCGCCATCAACTGAATTCCTAGCAAACCACTTCCTTTCCGGATAAGCCTTACTCAAGACAAGGAAAGAAAAAGGAACATCACACCATCATCAGATCACAACTAAGATAAAAACAAATTTATTTTACTTTGATAGTCAGACAGACATTTTAAATAACTCCTACCTAAGAGTATGGTCGAATGCCAACGTTAAATTGTCATTGTCCAAAAATCGAACCATCTCTTTTCTAATCCAAAATTATTTCATCCACATAACAAGAAAAATCTCTAAAGTTCTCTTGGGTTCTCAGGATCACTGTAGCACTATGTCTTTCGTCACTGACATTTGTGAAACCTGAGACCTAATTTCTCTTTAATTTAACATCATCAATGTGGATTTAAAAAAAGTTATTAATCTGTCTAAACATACACATATTATAATCACATATATTAAACATCACGTAATTTATGGTTTGCATGGCATAATTTAAATGTTGAACATGTTAGTCAAATGCTCCTAAACATTGAATAATTAATTTACACTATTTACATTGTCATTCATAATCACTTATCTGTGAATTACAGAAAATTCATGGCTCATTGGTCATCGTTATCGTCATCATCAAAATTAAATATTTCTCACATTAATTCTCACTTCAAAATTCTACATATTCCTGTCAGAATCGTTAATTCATCACCATTACATTATTTAAATTCTCAACTCAAGTTGCAATTCCTTCAAATTATTTCTCAAATAAATTTATTTAATTCCATATAAATTCATTAATCATCAACTTCTTTAATTAATTATCACCTTCTAATTCAGTTATTCATCATCATTACAATCGTCTATTAATTTATTTCAATCAGTTTATTTCTCCAATCTTTAATTCATCCATCTATTTAATTCATTGATTTATTCCAAAATTTAATTTATCAAATTATTTAAATTTCAATCTTCTGGTTATTTAGATTTTTATTATTTCATCTAGTCATTCTGATTTTTATTTCATTAGGTCAGATCGTTAATATGCTTAAATCTCAGATTATTATTTCATTAATTATTATTTTCAGAAAATCTTGTATTATCAACTTCATTTATTTGTTTAATTTCCTAACAAATTGTTTAATATGGTTTATAGAACGTTGTCTTACAGTTTTATCACTTCCAAGTTATATCTCGTATTTAATTTTCATGCCAAAAAATATTATTGCCTCCACGACATCACGTTGGATCTAACTATCCACAACGACATTACATTTCCTCAATACTTCAAATATCACATTTGAATACAACAATTATTCCACAAAACTCCATAAATATTCAGCACATACAGCATGAATCTCAATAATTACGCTAGACTGGGTACGACGACCTCATGTCTGCTTAAAAATACATTATCAACGTTGCAACTATCACATGGCAACTTCCACAAAATGCCTATCATAAACTCCACTTAACCATGTTGCATGATCTACAAAAAATATATAACTGGCTTCAAATTATCAACGCACACAATCTCCAATAACTGTAATTACTCTGATCACATCTAGACAACTTCTTAAACAATTGGAAAAATATTACCTCAGTAATTTAAGATCTGCTTTCAAATAGCATAAATTCTCTTACAATTTTCATAATTCACATCACAGAAAAACACCCATGTGCTATAATCTCTCATATCAAAATCTGCAATACTGATCTGCCTTAAAATAAATCTGACCATTAATGATTCATCTTACAAGATTCAATTACTTTAAATCCTTCTCAAAAGGTATCAAACACAATTATAAAACTCATCAAAAGCATCAGCTGTAACAGCTGTTAAACTGAAATTACTCTCAAAAGAGTATAGCAACAAAATATTGGATTGGCAAACAAGAATTACTAAATGCAATCCTGTTGACATTTATCGTTACTTTATTTAACAAAATTTCGACTGATATGTGACTAGTAGTTCCTTGTTTGATTCACTTACAATCTCGTGTACACTCGGATGATAAAAATGAGTCCCTCAATGGCGAGTAAGATGTGTAACCACCGTACAGTCGTATAAATACGAAAGACCTCGCCCCGTCGACTTGGATGATATTGCCCTGAACGATGGGTAAGATGAGTACCACCATACAATCGTATAAATACGAAAGACCCCATCTCGTAGATTATATGAGTGAATGTACCAGATAGGAATCAACAAGTTTCTAGTTGTCATATAAAAGCGATGTTCATTCACTAAAGTGAATAACTCCTTAATATCTCCAAACAATCCAATGGAAAAAATCCCTACTGATGAATAATACACACTCGTTAGTATGCAATGAACTGACGAAGTAATTTTAGATAATCAATTGCAGATCACGAGTTCGAAATACTCGTTACACAAAAAAAACTATTTATGAAAAATATCCTAGCTGGAAAAATGTCTAAAAGACCAAACATCTGCTTAATAAAGCCAACCAATTGTGAGAATTTCGTATAATGATGCCTGCCATATCATATGGACACTCCATATTCTAGCAAATTCGAAGTATATAAAGTCAAATCATGTCTTAATAATCGTATCACTCCTATTAGAAAAATATACATGTGTGCCCAGTATTCATGAAAATAATCGTATCAGGTAGATATAACTCTTACAGTACCTTTCATAATCAGCTGTTATTAAATTTCCAAGATCGTCGATTTTCCCTACATAATGAATTTCTCAAAAGATCGGCGTGAATATCATTCCATCCATGAAATGACGATTGCCTTCGAAATCCCAAGTGAATCAGCTGGTGGACCTCCTCTCGTCAGGAATCGAATCCATCGCTCTGCGGTGCCATCTTGTCTCTATCTGCGTCTACTCTGACATGTTGAACTTCGGATTACCCATAGCGGATATTGTCCAACTCCTCTCGAAAATGTTCATGGAAACAGCGGACCCCCTACTCCTCTTCTAAGTTACGCCACTGTTCCATTAAATGTTCAGTTTGAGTATTGAAAGATTAATCTCTAACAACTGCTAAGTCTCACTTTCGTAAAATAAAATTTTACATGAGAGTGTTCAAGTTTACGAAACACCCTGTAGTTGTCTGTATTTGGTAATTCATGAAACTGCATAAGAAATAAATTTCATTAATGCACGATCTAATGTTCATCAGTGCCTATGCTAACGACATTCCGCTTGCTTGAAATTGTTAAAGTAACTTTGAATGCGTTATGGAAAAGCATAGTCATAAAGTTATTCATAAAAGCTGTGTTCAAACTGCGTTGAAATGTAGCTTGTAATAAAGTCTCCAACTACTTGCAGTGCTGTTCTAACATATCCCGGCCGTCTGTGATTGCTTGCTCGGCAAGTCCCCCTGGATCAACGACCTGCTTGGCGTTCGCTGCTCGGCGATGCTGAAACTGTCGCCTACACTCTGCCGTGACAGTTTCGGTATGCTACGCGACCTTCACCGTGCGTCTGGCTAGCGCTATAGAGCTCGACCCTACTTGCTCGACTGACAGAGCTCCACTGACCGTGCTGGCACTGTCTTCTCTCTTATCTGCCTGGCGCTGACACGTGGTGTAGTCCCCCACCACTGTGCTCTCGCGTCACGATCATAGTCTCGAACCCTCTTCATCTCGGCTATTCCGTTATAAAATAACTTAAGGGTTATCTAACTTCCTTACAATTATTTCCACATATAATGCATGTTATATATCCTCTTCTAAGATGTTTAAATACCATATTTCCATACATATCTCAATAAAGTTTCACATCTCTATCCATAATTCCATCTTCTTACAGATGTCAGTGCCTCCTTGATCCTAGACCTCCTACGTCATCTTGACATTCTTCTTGACTCGATCGGTGCGCTATCTTTTCCTAACTCTTCCCAAAACCTCAACTACGGCTTAATGTCTGCTGGCGTAGCCGATAGCCTAAACTAGGTATCGGGTACAATACCAAACCAGACGTCCGGCGTGTGTCACTCGGGAAACAAATAGTACCACAGGGGTTGTTTACCCCTAAAAAGAACTGAGCAGTGGTAGTCATTTGCCTTATACCACCTGGAAGTCGTTAAACCGGATGAGAACAGGAGTGCCTAAGTGACGTAGCAACCTTGTAAAGTGGGGTTATGCAGAAGATCCAATATGTGACTGTGTAGAAATCCAGACTCCAAACACCTGCTCACGTGCAAAGATCTTAATGACACCTGCAGCCAGGAAGACCTTATGTTGGCCACAGACCGAGGGATAAGAGCTGCAGAGTTCTGGAAAGGAAGAATTTAGTGTGTCTGCCGGACACGGAAATATAAATATAATATATCAGCAGGCATCCAATTAACAAGTAAAGAGTCTGACAGGAACAGAGTACTCATACATCACTTCCATCTCAACTTCATATGTCATCGGTATGCTCACGAATAGGGAGGGATACGAGCCCTTGTCATCATCTCTGAGGAAAGGACGTAAATGCAAATTGTATAAATGACTTTGTCCCTGGACAGATTTTCGCTTTTATCTCAGCAAGGGTGAACTTCACCATAGCTGGAAATGTTCATACTCAAATTCCCATTGACGTTTGTTGAGTACATTTTATTAAGGACTTCCACCTCACCCCTCCATCTGCTAGGACTACGCGAATATTTTGGAGCATAGTTTTATGTAGGGATGGATTCAACTTCATGCCATTCACTCCACTCGTTGTCGCTAATCCATTACAGACAACAAGTATACAAAAATGAACCCACCCCGTGGTGTAATGAGTAGCTCTCTTGGCTTTCGCCCCTGAGGTCTGGGTTTGATTCCGGGCTCTGCGAAGATAGTTAAAACTGGTCTGAGGGTTGGAATGGGGTACCCTCAATCTCGTGAGGCAAAACTGAGAGGAAGTGGTTCGATTTACAACTCAGCCATCTTGGAAGTGGTTTTCCATGGATTCCCACTTCTATCCTAGGGGAATACTGAGATGGTTATTAACTAGGCCAAGGCTGCCTCCTTCCCAATCCTCACATGAATTACAAATACACACACTAATACAGCCATTACAATAACCTAGGTAATCAGACAAAACCTCTACACCCACCTAAGAACATGGGGCTGATGTCTTTGATATCCATGTCCTTCAAATAAGAAAAACACAGCAACAATGTACAAAAACTTAACTAAGGGCAAATTTTGGTCATTACCAGGGCGTGGATTTTGAAGACCTAAAATGGTTCAAAAATGATCTATAAAATGACAGACAAAATCCAAGAAATTGACCCAAAGAAAATGATCTATAAGTTTCAATAAAATTTTACAACCAATGTGTTCATCGAATTTATACAGTTATATTTATGTTGCTGACATAATGTCAAGACACAAAGAAATGCAAACATAAACCTTCGGTTCAAATACCATACAGAAAACAATTTCACCATTGGTAGAAAACATATCCTCGCTGCATTCAGAAATAATTTGTTTAAAATGTACAGCCCTAGATGGCTTAACCTTCAGCATTTTAAATACACTCGAAATAACAATCCCAACGAACAACTCAAATTCAATAAGCACATACAGGGTCATTCATATAAAATAAGAACGCCAAGCGGCTGCTTTGTTCTCCGCTGTTGCGGTGACCTTCACCGAGCATGTGGCGCGCCACGGCCCCCTGCTTTAAGCGTGTGTACCATCCAGATATGCTACAGATGCAGCGGCTTTGCTAGCGTGTGTACAATGCTGAAATCTTACTTCAGTTAATTAGTTAGTTATTGTTGTTTTAAGGGGAGGAACTACGTGGTCATCTGCCCCTCGTAACACAGATTGAAGTATACAAATTTGGAATTAAATTTAAAATTTAGAGGTGGAAAGACCGAAAATTAATGAAACAAAAAAAACTAATAATTATAAAAATAACTAAAATTTACGGAAAAACAAAAATTCATCATTAAAAAACGAACAAGTCGTTGAGTCTTACCTTATAAAAGATGTTGGAAGTGTCGTCCTTCCTGGGTTATACAAGCATTGTATCTGGTAACCACATTCTGGCTGACGCGAGCGAGTTCTGCCACTGTAATGTTCCTGATTGCCAGCGTAATGTTTCCTTTCAGTTCCTCCAATGTGTGAGGATTTGTTCGATACACTTGTTCTTTCAGTTTACCCCACAAGTAAAAATCACACACTGTTAGATCTGGAGAACGAGGGGGAAATAGACCAACACTGATCACTCTGTCTGCAAACACTTTCGAGATTGTAAGAAGGGAATCTTCTGCTGTATGAGCAGGGGCTGAATATTGTTGAAACCACCCTCGCGATTTTTCTTCTTCCGTTAACTGATTGAAGAACGGCTTCAAAATGTTATCTTGGTAACTCTCTGCATTTACTGTTGTCTCGAAAAAAATTGGCCCTATTATTCTTCCGGCACGAACAGCACACCAAACACCGATCTTCCTATCATAATAAGGGACTTCATAAACACCATTAGGGTTTTCTGCACACCAATAGCGAGAGTTATGACTGTTCACACGCCCATTAAGGTGAAACCAGGCCTCATCCGAAAAGAACACAAGCTGTGGGTCAAATAAACGATCATTCAATAATGCAAGATACCACTCACAATATCTCACTCTTGTGGCTGGATCAGCAGGTTTTAAACATTGGGCCCGTGTAAACTTGTACGGTTTGATATGTAACAGTTTTGTAGCTCTGTATGCAGATGAAACCGAAACCCCTACTTGTTGTGCTAATTTTGTGAGTGATTTATTCGGAGACCGTTCAAGATTCTCGCCATCTAACTTATCCTCTGTTAAAACTGTTCGTGTGCGCGTATGTTTTTTATTGAGCACCGAGCCAGTAGTGTCAAACTTATTTGCAATTACGTTAATCTGTGCTAGTGAAGGTGGCACTTCATCAGGGAATTGCTGAACAAATGCTTCACGTACCCGCCGAGCCGACTCGTACTTAAAATACGTTTTACATTAAAAAAAAACGATGTTGCAATGATAACTGTCTCACCATGTTAGCACTTGAGGTTTAGACTGGCGACTGAACACCTGCACGCTTATTGCAAGGTCAAGTTTGGTAATGTCAATCTGTTATTTTTATACAGTCCATCGGAACTTGAAAAAAAAAACAGCCCTCTTATGTACTATGCGCGCGCTTTCAATACTACAGCAGGGGGCCGTGGCGCGCCACCTGCTCGGCGAAGGTCACCGCAACGGCGGAGAACAAAGCCGCCGCTTGGCGTTCTTATTTTATATGAATGACCCTGTATATGGTTCCACTGAGTTATTAATCAAACTATCATTACTGGGCCTACTGTGGTCGGTTCTGTTACCCTTTCTTTCAAGGTCGCTCCCGGATTAGTTGCATGCGCAGGTGTGTCTCCAGGAATGTGGATATTTTCAAGAAGTTAGCACTGAACCAATTACTTTAGTGTGCAGACCGACAATGAATACCATGAAGGGTCTTCTGAGGACCACGAACCAATTTCAATGTTTATTCCTTTGTTGTTCTTTCTTCTTCCTCCAGTGCTCCTTCATCTTTTCGCTGTGTGTCTTCATTCTCTCTTCCGACCATTTTGAGCCTGATTTCTTATATTGCCTTACTTGGAGTCCTTCCATTCCCAATACCTCTTTATTGAAAATGTCTCTCTCTAGTGCATCTTCTTGTCTTACAATTTATAATTTAGTATTAGACATTCACTGGCATATAAGCATTTTTAGCATACTTTTCACATTTTGCAACAAGTAGTTCCGTGAAGAACTATACAGCCTATTTTCATATATCCTACTTATGTTAACTGCCACTATCAACATACAAAATTTCAGTTTGATTGCTGAAATAGATTCGTAGATATTGAAAACCGTCTAAATATTTCGGATGGTCGTCATGTTGGATTTTATATATGTAGGTCCTAGAGTTATGTACTGTTACAAGAAGATTATTGTGTACGTGTAGCATTCAAATTTCAATCGCATGATTAGGACACAAGAAGTTACAAGGAGATTTTAAAATTTCGCACAGCTGCCATATTGTGGTTATGGAAACGATTGAAATAAATTAGATGCCAGAGGATTAACATTCGTAAAAGGATTTACTGTACCAAGTTTCACTGCACTCGAATGGTTAAATTGCGAGAAACGTCCATGTGAATATTTATAATTCGCGTCGCCGCCATGTTGGATTTGTGATCACCAGGTTATTTAAAGTCCTATAGGTGAACGTAAGTTGATAGCCCCTATGAATATAAAAAAAATCCATTTGATTGCTATAATAGATTCGTAGATATTCAGAGTCGTCCAAATATTTCGTATGGTCGCCATGTTGGAATGTTAATTGTATAGGCCATAGAGTCATGTACCATTAAAAGAAAATTATTGCGTAGGTTCATTATTCAAACTTTCACATCGATCGCATGATTACGACACAAGAAATAAAAACTTAATTTTAAAATTCGCAAAGCCGCCATCTTGAGGTTATGTAAACAATTGAACTACATTAGATACCAGTGCATTACAATGTGTATAAACATTTCCTGTACCAGATTTCATTGCGGTTGGAACATTAAATCGCGAGAAAGGTCTATTTAAAATTTTCAAATTTGCTTGGCCGCCATGTTCGTTTTGTACTTAACCGGTTATTGAATGTCTTATGGATGAACTTCCAGTAGTGCCCTCTATCTCCGTACAAAATTTCAGGGTGATACCGCTAATAGTTTCAGAGATATAGAATGCCGGTGAAATATTTCGCACATCTGCCATCTTGTGGTTATGTATACAATTGAACCAAGTTAGATATTGGTGCATTACAATGTGTATAAACTTATACTGTATCACGTTTTATTGCGTTTGGTTGGTTAAATCGCGAGAAACGTCTATTTAAAAGTCGCCAATTCGCGTGGCCGCCATGTTGGTTTCGTAGTTACCAGTTTTGCAAAAGTCGCATAGGTGAACTTATAGTGGTTCCCTTTATCATCGTAAAGAAATCCAGGGTGATATCGGTAATAGTTTCGGAGATATTGAATGCTGGTGAAATATTTCGCACAGCCGCCATGTTGGATTGGTGAGATGTAACAAAATTTGAATGGCACGGTCGGGGTCGTCCGGAATAGTGCAATGAACTTACCGAGTTTCATTGAAATTGCTCCAGCCGTTTAGAATTTATTAGGGACACACACACACACACACTCTCCTCACACACACACACACACACACACACACACACACACACGGACAAAAGGTGATCTCATAATCCTATTTTTTTTTTCAAAATTGAAAATAGGCTAAAAATGAGGAAAAAGTAGACTTATGAGATCGATCCGGGAAAATGTGTGTGTGTGTCTGTCTGTCTGTCTGTCTGTCCTTCTGTCTCTGTGTGTGTGTGTGTGTGTGTGTCCCTATCAACTCCAAAACGGCTGCAGAAATCGAAACCAATTTTAGTATGAGTAAAGATGTATACCGGAATATCTCACGTCCATATTTGAAAATGATGTCAGAGCTACCAACTGCTGAAAAAACGCACTAGAAATTTGAGCTCCATGTTGGATATCTTGGAAGGTATGCATGGGAGCTATTTCAAAATTGGCACACATGTAGCTAACACTATTTCAGTTTTATTTCCAGGAGGCCATACATGCCAGTGTTGCCAATATAATTTTAAGCCTTCTGATAAGTCCACTTTTTAAATGCCTATAACTTCTACACTATCAACTCGATTTCAACCAAATTTCGTATGTAATATGTGTAGATAAACAGATATGACTGAGCGTATTTTAAGAGCCACCAGGGCTGCCAACTGTTAATAATTGCTCTCTCTATTATTTTATCCAAATACCAATATATCAGAAAGTATGCAAGCCGACAGCTTTAAACTATGCACACGTATAGTACCTGACATTTTAGATTAATGTTGGAGTAACTTATAAGTAGGTAATATAAGCCGAAGCTGGCGCAGGGGCTAATGGGCAAGATGGCCGCCGCGCGCAATCACTCTATGTTATTCTTATGGAGGGGTCATTCAGAGCTGGCGCAGTGGCTAATGGGCAAGATGGCCGCTGCGCCCTGAGACCGTGAATGACGTCACAGGGAGAGGTCGGCCGTGTAGTTGCTAAATGGAATATTCATAATTATAATAATAATAATAATAATAATTATTATTATTATTATTTTATTATAAGTTAATTATTGATTTATCTTGTGCTATTCAGACCAGCTTTATATTTTCAACCACTTAGTGTAGTGGCTAGCATTCTTGGCTGTTACTGCCAAGGCCCGGGTTCGATTCCTGGCTCTGCCAAGAAATTTAATTTCTGGTCTCACAAGTGGAACGGGGTACACTCAGTCTTGTAAGGCAAAAGTGAGAAAAGGCGGGTTTTAATTCATACCTCTGCCATTCAGCTTAACCCAACTTCATTTAACCTTACCTAACCTAACCAAACCTAACCTAACTTCACCTAACCTAACTTTACCTAACCTAACCTAACCCAACTTAACCTAACCTAACCTAACATAAAAAATGAGAGAAAAAAAAGTGAGAGCAAAAAGTGTGAGCAAAGAATTGAGAGCAAATGTAAGAGAACAAATAATAAACTTAGTTATAACCTAACCTAACCTAATCTAACCCACATAAACCTCATTTAAAGATTTTAGATTTTAACATTTTACATTTTAACATTTTAGATTTTTGATTTTTTGATTTTCATTTTTTAGATTTTACATTTTACATTTTGGATTTTTTTTTGTATTTTAGATTTTAGTTCTTTTTAGATTTTACATTTTAAATTTAAGATTTTTTGATTTTAGATTTTACATTTTACATTTTCCGAAAAGAGTAAACAACAAGGTCACATACCTAACCTAACCTAACTTCACCTAACCTAACCTAACCTAATTTCAGAGTCAGAGCAAATATGAGAGCAAATGTGAGAGCACACATAATAAACTAAGTTATAACCTAACCTAAACTGACCTAACTTCACCTAACCTAACCTAACCCAACCTACCCTAACCTAACCTAACCCACAGAAACCTCATTTAAAGATTTTAGATTTTACATTTTAACATTTTACATTTTAACATTTTAGATTTTTTATTTTTTCATTTTACATTTTTTAGATTTTACATTTACATTTTTGATTTTTGTATTTAAGATTTTTTTTTTTTTTTTTTAGATTTTACATTTTAAATTTAAGATTTTTTGATTTTAGATTTTACATTTTACATTTTCCGAAAAGAGTAAACTACAAGGTCACATACCGAACCTCACCAAACCTAACTTTACCAAACCTAACTTAAGCTAATCCAAAGGCTAATGCACATACATAAATTATATAAGGACCCATGCAACTATCCTTATACTAGTCTTATAGGCTACTGTACAACATGATCACTACCCCAACCGGTTTTTTTTCATTTTGTTGTTTACACATTTGTCAATTTTCCAATTTCCCATTTTCAGTTTTTTTATGTCAGTTTTAAGTTTTTCAATTTCATAACATGGAAACATGGATTTTGCATTTTGCTGTTTACTCATTTATCAATTACACAATTTCCCTTTTACAGTTTTTAAAATGTCAGTTTAAAGTTTTTCAATTTCATGATATAGAAACATGGATTTCCCAATTTGTTGTTTACACATTTGTCAATTTACCAAATTCCCATTTACAGTTTTTAAAATTTCAGTTTAATGTATTTTCTATTTTGTCAATATGGAAACATGGATTTTCCAATTTGTGTTTTACATGTTCATTTTGCATTAGGAGTGGAGAGAGGTGGTTAGTAATTAAAAAATGTGCAAGCAGTGTCCATACAATATTTTTTATTTTAAATACATGTACACTATTTACACATAATACATTTATATTATATTCCTTTTTAGTTATAAATTGTACAGTTGTTTTATTTTGTTTTCTATTTTATTTATTTTTTGATTATGAATACCAGTTTTTTTAAATTTTTGTAGTGCTATTGTTTTATTTCCTAAATTGTTTTATGTAATTGCTAGTTGCAGGCAGAAGATTTTGATATTCATAACTTAACTCTTTAAGCATAGTCAATGATTGAGTAATGACCATAGGCATGTGTACCTATACCATCAGCATTAATCACTCTTTTATCATCACCAGGACACAAAGCAATTTTGTTTAGTCTTATAGATGATATGTCATGTTGTTTAGAAGCGATAATGTTCATTGGTATTCTTTTCACATTGTTGTTCATGACACAATCCTTATAATCTTGAAAGCTTATACAATTTTTGACAACCCCTTTGCTAATACCTTTAATCTTTTTGATTTCTTTACCATTTATGTCTAAAGCGTACATTTTAGCTCTAAGTCCAACAAATGCTTTTATAATTTGTCCACAAGCCTCGTCTTTAAATTTCCCCAACGTTTTCTTGTTTGATGTAGAGTAACATATGTGATTAGTAGGATAATCTGATGTGTCCAGGTGTTCTAGGAAATCCAACTTGTCTTGAAATACATCTTGGGTGTTAACCAAATAAATGAACGAGTCGGTATCCATATACATGAGTTTAAGATTGTCCATGCCATAATAGGGTAGCAGGACATCATAGTGGTGGGAATACATGAGAGTTTTTGAAATATCCAGTATACACATTCCAATATATATAGGCTTATTGAATACAATGTTACGTTTAGCCATGTGGAAAGCAGCTAGGTTAGGACCATAAATGGTTCTGTCAATAAATGTCGGCTTTGCTATTAGCTTTTCTGCCTTTTTGCTGTCAGTCACAAGACGTATGTCTATTCTTTTACGGATATTTTCCATTGTTTTTCCAAAAATGGCATTGTTGAATAATTTGTACAGATTTTTCTCAAACTCATTTTTGGCTTGTTTTCGAAGGTTGTTATTAAAATCAACGTATGCCTTTAACCAAGGTCTTTGCTTAAACTTTAACACACAATGAATTTTTATCAATTTTATTCCATGATCTAAACCCTGTTTTAATGCCATGTAGTGAACAACATATCGCCTTCGATTTCCAAGATGAGGAATTAGTTTTTTCAGATACGAATCCTTAGGTTGTGTACACTCTGGTAGGAAATGTAAATCGTTGTGTAGATCATGAAGGTCAGATGGGTAATCAACATCAACGTCTAGAATGTATCCCACAGGATCGTCTTTCTTCAGTTTTTCTAGATCAACGGTATCTGGAGAAACCCACTGAAATCCGCCATAAGGAAGAGAGTGACACATAGCCCACCCGTATTGGTTGTTGGCATCATCATAGGTAATAAACTGTGATGGTTTCTCAGAATCATAGGTTTCCATGTATTTATTGTTAGCTTCAGCATACCGATGAGACACCTGGCATATGCCTCCACGTATTCCAGACTCGATTAAAAGAATCTGATCGTAATCCTGTAGCAATTCCAGTGCAATGCCTGTGTAAAGGAGCATTGCCTCAAAACTTAAACCAGGCGAAGTGAAAAAGTGTGCAGCATCCACTCGGTCTGTTTCTAGTGTTTTGTTTCTAAACGTTTCAAAGCTGTCTGCAAGAAGGAGTACATCTGAAGTTAGGTAGAGGTCACTATATTCCCCTAGAGTTTTAATGTTGAACTGATTCCACACATTTTTAGCATGTTCATAGTCTTTTTGACTAACATCTTCTTGACTTAATTTGTTAAAGAATACCTCTTTTGGAGGTAAACACGTTTCACTTAACTTTTCCCATGAGTCAATGTAGTCATAACAAAATACCCCTTTACGAGTCTTGAGCATTGCATTTTCTTTTCCAAAGTACTTGTCTGTTTCAGGGTATAATGTTAAGTTGGAAACTAAGTTTTCCAAACTACTTGGCATTAACCGAAACGTGTCCACAAATCGAAGCTTAACATTTCCAACATATTTGGTGAAAGAGATGTACTTTTCTTTGGAGTTAGGGATAACGTCCACTCTTTCAGTAGTACACCCCAATTGCTTTACAATGAAATTTGCGTCATAGCCACTCATATTATGTAGAAATACAGGAACGGGGTTACGTGTTTTACACTTCAAATTACAGTTATTGTGAGCACTTCCACGGTATTCCCCTGTAATATGACAATGGTCTCGAACTTTCCAGTCCTCTTTGGTAAATGGTTTATGACACAAATAACAGGTTTCAGAAGATTGGAACTCTGCTTCTTGATGCTCAGTTAAAGCTTTTGGAACATTTAAGCTGTAAAGACGATCAATTTCATTAGCTATTGAGATCAAACAGTCCATAAACTTTTCTGCAGCGTCAGGTCCACGATAAATAATAGGTTGGCTCGGAAGGTTTGTCTTTATGTGTTCCACAGCTGGTGAGGGTTTAACATATATACCAAAGCTCATAGGAACATGACTCTGGTATGGCACTGTATAACTTGCCTCAGGATTAGGTAGACATGTTTGATAGGGTAACAGTATACTTTCAAAATCTGCATAGATAACGTAAGGTATTCTAAGCATTTTTTCCACATTTACGAATTTCACAATTGGGTTTTTAATAGGCATTTCAACCCTAGCAATGTCATGCTGGACACACAAAGCTCTATGTTCTTTTAATTTTTCCATTCCTTGTTGCCCATATTGATTATCAAAGTGAGTGAAACACCGTTTACACGTATATATCTTATGTCCATGGCGGGTAATCTGATGTCCTACTAGTTTATCAAAATCTTTGATAAAGACGTAGTGGTTCTGGCCGGATGATGAACTTAGCAGAAGGAGGTCACGATGGTCTTGTAACTCTTGATCCACAACCTTTAGAGGAAACAGTTTGTTGTCTTCTTCCAGTCCAAATACATTGATGGATATGTCGTTGGCTTTCTCGAATTTGGGAATGTCAGCTAGTAATGTTGGAAATGATATCACTGAAAAATCATACTCGTTTTCCAGATCCTTGTATTTACTAATGCGTTGAGCATCCTTTTTAACCAGTTTTGCTAAAATGGCATACATAAAACACTTTTCATCTTTCAAGTTTTCAGGATTAATGCAGGCTTTTCTTGCTTGTATAGCTGCTGGTAATGTAATATATGAGCTTCCACGCAAGGGATTGTACTTATTTATTTTCAATCGTACTCCTTCCACTGCTAACAAAGCCCAATTACTGCCTTTTAGCTCAGATTCCTCCATTTCCGTAGTTAACTTTGTAAATTGTGTTTCCAAGAAACTACTTAAGTCCGTTTCCAAAAATAGGGCCTGATTTCGTGTTTTAAAAGCACGATCTGTAATTTCATTGGTAGATGTATGAATGAATCTACATTCAGCCACAAGATTAACTTTGATCGACTTGTGCATTGCTAGTTCTTTCTCCATAGCTTGAATTATTTGCTGTTTGGACTCTTTAAGGTATGAATTTAAATCCTTGCACGTATCGCAACGAATGAAATAGGATTTAAGTCGACCTTCAAAAGATGTCTCATATTCAATAAGTCCATTTTTGTCAGGGACCAATGACAGTAGGTAATGTTTTGTGGGCTCAGATTTTTGTCTTTTAGCTGCCGACACAACATTACAACATTCTTCATGACGACGTCCGTTGTAGGCATTGTTGAATGTACAGCCACACGTTTTACACTCATGAAATTCCCCACACGAAACTTCATGACGCTTCCTATGATAGTCCCGAAGAAAAGTCTTTCCACACTCTTTACACATATAGCTAGGAATGGGTTCTTCCATCACGAATGTTGATTTCTGCAAACAGCTGCTTACTGCGTATCACAAGACTAGAGGTTGGTCGGTGAGACGGTCTTTCACGATGTGAACACCGTGAGAGGTAGTAGTCAACTGGTGATATTCTTGTGAAGGGTCCTCTAATATACCCCTAGTCTAGACCAACAACTCTTTACAGCGTATGACAAGGCTGTAGACTGGACAGTGAGACGGTCTTTCACGATGTGAACACTGTAACAAGTAGTAGTCAACTGATTATATACTTGCTAAGGGTTCTCTAATATACAATAGTCAAGACCAACAGCTACTTACTGTGTAGTACAAGGCTGTACAATAGTTGTTTTGACAGTCTTTCACGATGTGGTCACTGTGAATGGTGGTAGTCAACTGATGATATTCTTGATAAGGGTCCTCTAATGTACCCCTGGTTAAGGGTAACAGCTGTTCACTGCTTATGACAAGGCTAAAGACTGGTTGCTTCAACGGTCTTTCACAATGTAAACACTGTGACAGGTAGTAGTCAACTGAAAATATTCTTATGGCCTACTCAAGGTTATCAGGTACTTACTGCATATCAAAAGGCTGTACACTCATGTGTGTTAGGCACTCTTTCTTGCTAAGGACCCCAATATTCCCTACACAAGGCTATACATGTTAGTTCTAAACACTTAGTGGTTAATTGTATATTCAATTTTTGTACAAAGCTTACACAAGCACGTTTTTTATGAGGTAAAACTTTGTTAAATAGCTGCATGCGACACGCAAAGTATGTTGCCGCTATCTAGCGGTGACTATGAGAACTACTTGACCGACCAGCATGCTACCTAGCGCTCCATTTCAATACTCGCTCACTGAACGAACAGCATGCTATCTAGCGGTCGATATCAATACTCACTCAACTACCAGCCTACTACCTATCGGTCAATATAACAACTCACTCAACTACCAACATGCTACATGGCTTTTTTGGTCAGTTTTTTGTTGGCTTTTTTTTGTTCAGTTTCTGTTGGCTTATGTTGGCTTTTATTGGCTTTTGTTGGCTTTTTGTTGGCTTTTTGTTGGCTTTTTGTTGGCTTTTGTTGGCTTTTGTATTAGCTCTTTTATATTTGCTCTTGCTTGTGGGGGCTTATTTGGTCTTGGAAAGTATGTCAGTCCTTTTTTTATGGCTGTAAAATGCTTACAGCCATGTTTGTAAGCAGCAACAACAACAACAACACACAAAATTCCAAAAAAAATCGAAAGTACTCTAAGTTTTATCAATGACTCTCAACTCTTACACTTACCTCTATCCCATGCATAGTCAAAAATTAGTGTATTTTTCAAATTTTTCAAAAAATATTTGGAAAGTAGGCTATATCATTAAACTAAAAATCCTGAAAAGACATATGTTAACTCCAACACCTACTTCTATACCACTCTCAGTCCAAAAATAGTGTATTTTTCAAATTTTCCAAAACATATTTCCAAAATGGGTTATATTTCCGAAATTAAAAAGTTAACAAAAATGTTTGTTTGACATAAATGAATGGCCTTTGCCTCCTCTACCACTGTACCAAGTCCCAGGTCTCCAGGACAAAAAATAAAATTTTTAAAAAGCGTTTTATTTCCAAAATTAGGAATTTTACAAACACATTTGTCTGACGTAAATCAATGGTCATTGCCCCCTCTACCCCCCACACTAAGTCACATGTCTCTAGGACAACAAAAATAAAATTTTGAAAATGGGCTTATATTTCCAAAATTAGGAATTTTACAAAAACGTTTGTCTGACGTAAATCAATGGTCTTTACCCCCTATATCCCCATACCAAGTCTCAGGTCTTTAGGTCAACAAAAATAAAATTTGGAAAAAATGGTCACTATTTTGGAAACTAGGAATTCTACAAAAAAGTTTGTTTAACATAAATGAAAGGTCTCTATCCCTTCTACCTGTAAACCAAGTTCCAGGTCCGTATGACAAAAATGAAAAAGTTCAACTGGGAAAGTAGGCGATTTTTCATATAACCAAACATTCTAAAATGTGTTCTATGGGCTTAAAAGAATGGCCTCTATGTCCTTTATTTTTTTAAATAAAACTTTTTTATTTTTTACACTTTTTTGAAAAAAGTTCAATTTTTAAAATTCTATATTTTGGAAACTAGGAATTCTACAAAAAACCTTCTTTGACATAATTTAATGGCCCTGACCCCGTCTACCACCAAATTAAATTTCAAGTCACTAGAACGAAAAATAACAGTAGAGGAGTGGTGGTGCTTCTAACCAGTGTCATGGCCGTCGCGTGGACTCACGCGGCGGCAACATACTTTGCGTGTCGCATGCAGCTATTTAACAAAGTTTTACCTCATAAAAAACGTGCTTGTGTAAGCTTTGTACAAAAATTGAATATACAATTAACCACTAAGTGTTTAGAACTAACATGTATAGCCTTGTGTAGGGAATATTGGGGTCCTTAGCAAGAAAGAGTGCCTAACACACATGAGTGTACAGCCTTTTGATATGCAGTAAGTACCTGATAACCTTGAGTAGGCCATAAGAATATTTTCAGTTGACTACTACCTGTCACAGTGTTTACATTGTGAAAGACCGTTGAAGCAACCAGTCTTTAGCCTTGTCATAAGCAGTGAACAGCTGTTACCCTTAACCAGGGGTACATTAGAGGACCCTTATCAAGAATATCATCAGTTGACTACCACCATTCACAGTGACCACATCGTGAAAGACTGTCAAAACAACTATTGTACAGCCTTGTACTACACAGTAAGTAGCTGTTGGTCTTGACTATTGTATATTAGAGAACCCTTAGCAAGTATATAATCAGTTGACTACTACTTGTTACAGTGTTCACATCGTGAAAGACCGTCTCACTGTCCAGTCTACAGCCTTGTCATACGCTGTAAAGAGTTGTTGGTCTAGACTAGGGGTATATTAGAGGACCCTTCACAAGAATATCACCAGTTGACTACTACCTCTCACGGTGTTCACATCGTGAAAGACCGTCTCACCGACCAACCTCTAGTCTTGTGATACGCAGTAAGCAGCTGTTTGCAGAAATCAACATTCGTGATGGAAGAACCCATTCCTAGCTATATGTGTAAAGAGTGTGGAAAGACTTTTCTTCGGGACTATCATAGGAAGCGTCATGAAGTTTCGTGTGGGGAATTTCATGAGTGTAAAACGTGTGGCTGTACATTCAACAATGCCTACAACGGACGTCGTCATGAAGAATGTTGTAATGTTGTGTCGGCAGCTAAAAGACAAAAATCTGAGCCCACAAAACATTACCTACTGTCATTGGTCCCTGACAAAAATGGACTTATTGAATATGAGACATCTTTTGAAGGTCGACTTAAATCCTATTTCATTCGTTGCGATACGTGCAAGGATTTAAATTCATACCTTAAAGAGTCCAAACAGCAAATAATTCAAGCTATGGAGAAAGAACTAGCAATGCACAAGTCGATCAAAGTTAATCTTGTGGCTGAATGTAGATTCATTCATACATCTACCAATGAAATTACAGATCGTGCTTTTAAAACACGAAATCAGGCCCTATTTTTGGAAACGGACTTAAGTAGTTTCTTGGAAACACAATTTACAAAGTTAACTACGGAAATGGAGGAATCTGAGCTAAAAGGCAGTAATTGGGCTTTGTTAGCAGTGGAAGGAGTACGATTGAAAATAAATAAGTACAATCCCTTGCGTGGAAGCACATATATTACATTACCAGCAGCTATACAAGCAAGAAAAGCCTGCATTAATCCTGAAAACTTGAAAGATGAAAAGTGTTTTATGTATGCCATTTTAGCAAAACTGGTTAAAAAGGATGCTCAACGCATTAGTAAATACAAGGATCTGGAAAACAAGTATGATTTTTCAGTAATATCATTTCCAACATTACTAGCTGACATTCCCGAATTCGAGAAAGCCAACGACATATCCATCAATGTATTTGGACTGGAAGAAGACAACAAACTGTTTCCTCTAAAGGTTGTGGATCAAGAGTTTCAAGACCATCGTGACCTCCTTCTGCTAAGTTCATCATCCGGCCAGAACCACTACGTCTTTATCAAAGATTTTGATAAACTAGTAGGACATCAGATTACCCGCCATGGACATAAGATATATACGTGTAAACGGTGTTTCACTCACTTTGATAATCAATATGGGCAACAAGGAATGGAAAAATTAAAAGAACATAGAGCTTTGTGTGTCCAGCATGACATTGCTAGGGTTGAAATGCCTATTAAAAACCCAATTGTGAAATTCGTAAATGTGGAAAAAATGCTTAGAATACCTTACGTTATCTATGCAGATTTTGAAAGTATACTGTTACCCTATCAAACATGTCTACCTAATCCTGAGGCAAGTTATACAGTGCCATACCAGAGTCATGTTCCTATGAGCTTTGGTATATATGTTAAACCCTCACCAGCTGTGGAACACATAAAGACAAACCTTCCGAGCCAACCTATTATTTATCGTGGACCTGACGCTGCAGAAAAGTTTATGGACTGTTTGATCTCAATAGCTAATGAAATTGATCGTCTTTACAGCTTAAATGTTCCAAAAGCTTTAACTGAGCATCAAGAAGCAGAGTTCCAATCTTCTGAAACCTGTTATTTGTGTCATAAACCATTTACCAAAGAGGACTGGAAAGTTCGAGACCATTGTCATATTACAGGGGAATACCGTGGAAGTGCTCACAATAACTGTAATTTGAAGTGTAAAACACGTAACCCCGTTCCTGTATTTCTACATAATATGAGTGGCTATGACGCAAATTTCATTGTAAAGCAATTGGGGTGTACTACTGAAAGAGTGGACGTTATCCCTAACTCCAAAGAAAAGTACATCTCTTTCACCAAATATGTTGGAAATGTTAAGCTTCGATTTGTGGACACGTTTCGGTTAATGCCAAGTAGTTTGGAAAACTTAGTTTCCAACTTAACATTATACCCTGAAACAGACAAGTACTTTGGAAAAGAAAATGCAATGCTCATGACTCGTAAAGGGGTATTTTGTTATGACTACATTGACTCATGGGAAAAGTTAAGTGAAACGTGTTTACCTCCAAAAGAGGTATTCTTTAACAAATTAAGTCAAGAAGATGTTAGTCAAAAAGACTATGAACATGCTAAAAATGTGTGGAATCAGTTCAACATTAAAACTCTAGGGGAATATAGTGACCTCTACCTAACTTCAGATGTACTCCTTCTTGCAGACAGCTTTGAAACGTTTAGAAACAAAACACTAGAAACACACCGAGTGGATGCTGCACACTTTTTCACTTCGCCTGGTTTAAGTTTTGAGGCAATGCTCCTTTACACAGGCATTGAACTGGAATTGCTACAGGATTACGATCAGATTCTTTTAATCGAGTCTGGAATACGTGGAGGCATATGCCAGGTGTCTCATCGGTATGCTGAAGCTAACAATAAATACATGGAAACCTATGATTCTGAGAAACCATCACAGTTTATTACCTATGATGATGCCAACAACCAATACGGGTGGGCTATGTGTCACTCTCTTCCTTATGGCGGATTTCAGTGGGTTTCTCCAGATACCGTTGATCTAGAAAAACTGAAGAAAGACGATCCTGTGGGATACATTCTAGACGTTGATGTTGATTACCCATCTGACCTTCATGATCTACACAACGATTTACCTTTCCTACCAGAGTGTACACAACCTAAGGATTCGTATCTGAAAAAACTAATTCCTCATCTTGGAAATCGAAGGCGATATGTTGTTCACTACATGGCATTAAAACAGGGTTTAGATCATGGAATAAAATTGATAAAAATTCATTGTGTGTTAAAGTTTAAGCAAAGACCTTGGTTAAAGGCATACGTTGATTTTAATAACAACCTTCGAAAACAAGCCAAAAATGAGTTTGAGAAAAATCTGTACAAATTATTCAACAATGCCATTTTTGGAAAAACAATGGAAAATATCCGTAAAAGAATAGACATACGTCTTGTGACTGACAGCAAAAAGGCAGAAAAGCTAATAGCAAAGCCGACATTTATTGACAGAACCATTTATGGTCCTAACCTAGCTGCTTTCCACATGGCTAAACGTAACATTGTATTCAATAAGCCTATATATATAGGAATGTGTATACTGGATATTTCAAAAACTCTCATGTATTCCCACCACTATGATGTCCTGCTACCCTATTATGGCATGGACAATCTTAAACTCATGTATATGGATACCGACTCGTTCATTTATTTGGTTAACACCCAAGATGTATTTCAAGACAAGTTGGATTTCCTAGAACACCTGGACACATCAGATTATCCTACTAATCACATATGTTACTCTACATCAAACAAGAAAACGTTGGGGAAATTTAAAGACGAGGCTTGTGGACAAATTATAAAAGCATTTGTTGGACTTAGAGCTAAAATGTACGCTTTAGACATAAATGGTAAAGAAATCAAAAAGATTAAAGGTATTAGCAAAGGGGTTGTCAAAAATTGTATAAGCTTTCAAGATTATAAGGATTGTGTCATGAACAACAATGTGAAAAGAATACCAATGAACATTATCGCTTCTAAACAACATGACATATCATCTATAAGACTAAACAAAATTGCTTTGTGTCCTGGTGATGATAAAAGAGTGATTAATGCTGATGGTATAGGTACACATGCCTATGGTCATTACTCAATCATTGACTATGCTTAAAGAGTTAAGTTATGAATATCAAAATCTTCTGCCTGCAACTAGCAATTACATAAAACAAAACAATTTAGGAAATAAAACAATAGCACTACAAAAATTTAAAAAAACTGGTATTCATAATCAAAAAATAAATAAAATAGAAAACAAAATAAAACAACTGTACAATTTATAACTAAAAAGGAATATAATATAAATGTATTATGTGTAAATAGTGTACATGTATTTAAAATAAAAAATATTGTATGGACACTGCTTGTACATTTTTTAATTACTACCCACCTCTCTCCACTCCTAATGCAAAATGAACATGTAAAACACAAATTGGAAAATCCATGTTTCCATATTGACAAAATAGAAAAAACATTAAACTGAAATTTTAAAAACTGTAAATGGGAATTTGGTAAATTGACAAATGTGTAAACAACAAATTGGGAAATCCATGTTTCTATATCATGAAATTGAAAAACTTTAAACTGACATTTTAAAAACTGTAAAAGGGAAATTGTGTAATTGATAAATGAGTAAACAGCAAAATGCAAAATCCATGTTTCCATGTTATGAAATTGAAAAACTTAAAACTGACATAAAAAAACTGAAAATGGGAAATTGGAAAATTGACAAATGTGTAAACAACAAAATGAAAAAAAACCGGTTGGGGTAGTGATCATGTTGTACAGTAGCCTATAAGACTAGTATAAGGATAGTTGCATGGGTCCTTATATACTTTATGTATGTGCATTAGCCTTTGGATTAGCTTAAGTTAGGTTTGGTAAAGTTAGGTTTGGTGAGGTTAGGTATGTGACCTTGTAGTTTACTCTTTTCGGAAAATGTAAAATGTAAAATCTAAAATCAAAAAATCTTAAATTTAAAATGTAAAATCTAAAAAAAAAAATTAAAATCTTAAATACAAAAATCAAAAATGTAAATGTAAAATCTAAAAAATGTAAAATGAAAAAATAAAAAATCTAAAATGTTAAAATGTAAAATGTTAAAATGTAAAATCTAAAATCTTTAAATGAGGTTTCTGTGGGTTAGGTTAGGTTAGGGTAGGTTGGGTTAGGTTAGGTTAGGTGAAGTTAGGTCAGTTTAGGTTAGGTTATAACTTAGTTTATTATGTGTGCTCTCACATTTGCTCTCATATTTGCTCTGACTCTGAAATTAGGTTAGGTTAGGTTAGGTGAAGTTAGGTTAGGTTAGGTATGTGACCTTGTTGTTTACTCTTTTCGGAAAATGTAAAATGTAAAATCTAAAATCAAAAAATCTTAAATTTAAAATGTAAAATCTAAAAAGAACTAAAATCTAAAATACAAAAAAAAATCCAAAATGTAAAATGTAAAATCTAAAAAATGAAAATCAAAAAATCAAAAATCTAAAATGTTAAAATGTAAAATGTTAAAATCTAAAATCTTTAAATGAGGTTTATGTGGGTTAGATTAGGTTAGGTTAGGTTATAACTAAGTTTATTATTTGTTCTCTTACATTTGCTCTCAATTCTTTGCTCACACTTTTTGCTCTCACTTTTTTTTTCTCTCATTTTTTATGTTAGGTTAGGTTAGGTTAAGTTGGGTTAGGTTAGGTTAGGTAAAGTTAGGTGAGGTGAAGTTAGGTTAGGTTTGGTTAGGTTAGGTAAGGTTAAATGAAGTTGGGTTAAGCTGAATGGCAGAGGTATGAATTAAAACCCGCCTTTTCTCACTTTTGCCTTACAAGACTGAGTGTACCCCGTTCCACTTGTGAGACCAGAAATTAAATTTCTTGGCAGAGCCAGGAATCGAACCCGGGCCTTGGCAGTAACAGCCAAGAATGCTAGCCACTACACTAAGTGGTTGAAAATATAAAGCTGGTCTGAATAGCACAAGATAAATCAATAATTAACTTATAATAAAATAATAATAATAATAATAATAATTATTATTATTATTATAATTATGAATATTCCATTTAGCAACTACACGGCCGACCTCTCCCTGTGACGTCATTCACGGTCTCAGGGCGCAGCGGCCATCTTGCCCATTAGCCACTGCGCCAGCTCTGAATGACCCCTCCATAAGAATAACATAGAGTGATTGCGCGCGGCGGCCATCTTGCCCATTAGCCCCTGCGCCAGCTTCGGCTTATATTACCTACTCTTATATACTTCAGATCTACCAAAATGTTTCTAATCCTGCTTATAGGGCCAATTTTTAAATACTATCAGTTGGATTTCAGCCAAATTTCGTATGTGCTATGTGTAACATAACAGATATGACTATAAGTATTCTTAAGAGCATGCAGGGCTGCCAACTGTTAATGAATGTTGTCTATATTTGTTTAACCTATTATCAATATATCAGGAAGTATGCAAGCCAACAGTCCTATACTTTGCACATGTATAGCACCTGACATTCTGGATTAATTTGGAATAATTAGTATAAGTCAGTGCTGCCAACATGATTCTATGCCTGCTGATAGTTCCAATTTTGAAATACATGTAACTTCTATATTAACAAATGGATTTCGTCCAAAATTGGCACAACAAGATATCATAATATTTCAGATTATGCTATTTCTGACCAGCACACGAATGACATTGTTGTCAACATGCTTTTACGCGTGCTGATATATCCAATGTCTAACTGCATGCAACGTCCATTGGACTTCAACCAAATCTTTGTATTCTGTACCTTAAGAGATGGAACTAAGAATATATTCAGTCACCAGGGCTGCCAACTGTAATGACCTATTAGGCTACATTATACCAGATAAATTTCGAACTAATTATACATTTCGATATTACCAACTTAATTTCGTTATTATTCTAGATAGGTTCATATACTGTAGATTAATAATTGGCATGAAACTTAATTTTAAGAAAAGTAGGCTCTTTAGTTCGTCACGGAACTTCTTGTTATTATTAATTTGTCATAAATTTTGTTTTTTCTCAGAAACCTTTAAACCTGTTTTATTGGATATCCCTTCTAATAGATTGATTTGTACTGTTGCATGAGCTACGTTTTCATAAAGTATGGCAAAATCATTAGCAACCTCTTATTATGATGATTATTATTATTATTATTATTATTTATGTACCATAAATCATACTGGAAGTATGGAAGACATAGTGAAAGAGGGCATGCCCCACACATACAGTGTATTTTATGCTTCACTGGCTCAACGTACATCTATATTTTGTTCTTAAAATATTTGCAAAGATATTTACAGTATTTACATATTTACCATAATATAATGAGATAAATAATATAGGAAAATTTATCTTGTTCACTCATTCTCTCACGTACGGATTATTATAACCTCAATCACTCCATACATTCATTTCATTCGTATACTCATTCATTCAACGGGACAATCAATCACTCATACTAACGTTTATTTACACAATTCAGTTTCGTATGAACGACCTGATTTTCCGAAGACGTAAGATCTTGGCATCTCCTGGCAGTGTGTTCCATAACCGCCAGGAGCAGCTGTGGAAACCCGTCAGGTAGGCATTGCTGCGAGCGAAGGGCGGAAAGAGTCCGTACTCATCCCCACTCATATCCAAGACCGTAAGCAAAAAAAGCATTACGACCCTTAAAAATATGAGAATATGACTTAAAAATTCTAAAATACGGTAGTCCAATAAATTCCTTAAACCTACCAAATAATGATACATTTAGAAAATGACATATTAATGAAAACTCAACAAAAATTACCATAAAAACGTAATAAATTAGTATTTCTACAATGTGGGAACTATGATCAGGATTTCTGTATAAGTTAGCAATGTCTGTGGTGAACCAATTAAAAGATGACACGTCATCCAAATACACGTCCTGGTTATTACACATTTCATCCGGTATAAATTCGAACTAATTCTCAATGTACACAGGTGGCCAAATTACAGTATTAAGGTGAGGCTGAATATGATCGGATTCTTTATTGTTAATTGGTTCACAGAATCTTCAACAATAGACTATGTAGATTTCCTCAGCCGTGATGAAGAGAATTTGTTTTTGTGGCATCGTAACCATATCAATCTTGGCCGCCAATTAATGATTTTCAGTCGATGATTTGCAGTGAAATAAGGAACAAGGGAAGCTGTACTAAGTCTTAGGCTGATTTCGGAAGGTAGAATAAGGAAAGATAAGAGAACGTTCATGGCATTTGTAGACTTAGAATAGGCTTTTGATATCGTTGATTGGACTAAATTGTTTGACATTTTGAAATCTATTGGAATAAAGTACAGGGATATGAGGGTGATATACAATCTATACAAAAACCAGACAGCAGTCATTCGAGCTGAAGGATATGAGAGAGAAGCTGGTATTCAGAAAGGTGTAAGGCAAGGCTGCAACTTATCACCCATACTTTTCAATCTTTACATTGAACAAGCAATGAAGAAAATTGGAGAAAAAATTAAAGTGGGAGTGAAGATTCAAGAAGAAATAATTTCAACTCTGAGATTTACTGATGACATCGTCATCTTGGCCGACAAGCCTGAGGATTTGAATGAGTTTTTGAATGGTATGGACTCCGTCTTGAATAAAGAATTCATGATGAAAATTAATAAATGTAAAACAAAAATACTGGAATGCAGCCGAAATAAATCAGAAACCTCTATGGAGATCAAATTGGCAGGTGAAAAGCTGAAGGAAGTAGGAGACTTCTGTTACTTAGGAAGCAGAATAACCAGTGATGGACGAAGCAAAGAGGATATAAAAAGTAGGTTGGCTCAGGCAAGGAAAGCATTTCTACAAAAACGGAATCTGTTGACATCGAATATAGATTTAGGTATTAGGAAGTCATTTTTGAAAGCCTTTGTCTGGAGCGTGGCGCTCTATGGAAGTGAAACTTGGACTATTGGTGCAGCAGAAAGGAGGAGAATTGAAGCATTTGAAATGTGGTGTTACAGGAGAATGATGAAGATCAGATGGGTAGATAGGGTTACAAACGAAGAGGTATTAAGACGAGTAGGGAGGAGAGATTTTTCTGGCGACTGCTAATGAAGAGAAGAGATAGGTTAGTAGGACTAAGACACCTAGGAATAGCAAGCTTATTTATGGAAGGAAGAACTGTAGAGGTAGACCAAGGTTAGAATATGTTAAACAGATTGCCTCGGATGTAGGGTATGGTTGCTATGTAGAGATGAAAGGATTGGCTCAGGACAGGGAGGCATGGAGCGCTGCATCAAACCAGTCAAAAGACTGAAGACTCAAACAACAACAATTCCATCTATTTACGATATTCGTATTCCACACACTACTCATAACAAAAGAAGAAACGGAGCCATATTTCATTTGTCTACAGGCTAAGTTCCGACAGCAGACGTTTTGCTTTCTAAGTGATTGGTCTTTTAATGTCTATCGTCTAATTGAAGATAAAATTAAATTAAAGCGATTTAAATATAAATGCGTACTAAATGCGTAAAAGCATACAATGTTGGCTCGTAAAATATTTACTGTAGCACATTTGGCGAATACATGACAAAATACAACCAATGCAACGGAGAGGCTCAAATAAAATCTTTCGTTTTAATGCATTGTATCTTAACTTGTAATAAAGAATTTGGTTCTATTCCTCTTTGCCATAATAATTCGACCAACTCGGTATAAACAGAAACGGAAGTGAACTCTTCCATCTCTACACCACATACCCTACTAATATTTTGCTCCTTGTGTTACCAAAGTAGAAAGGAATCGTCGCAATACTGAACATGTAAATTGCACAATATAATCACTGCTGTCTGATATTTAAGGTTCAATTTGTGTACATCTGACTGTGGCGAAATTAAATCCAACTTATGTACCGTAAGTAATTCCACAGTAGGAAGAGAGTCTCAGATAAGCTTAATGGATGGCACGAATTAACGTTTTAACATCATTCTCTCTAAATCCCTTGTTCTTTATTTCTCCATAGGATCGTTTCTTTCGTAGCCTTGTCTAATGTCCTTTGTAAAAATCTACTTTCTGAGTCAGCATGTTCTCTACTTTCTTCGTTAGCTCGTGGAGCGAGCTTATCTGGCTTCAATTCTGTATTCAAGTGCTCCCTCTTGGTTTCATCATATCTTCCTGCCACAGTGCAGAGGGTTAGAAAGGAGAGCTCCCTTTGAAATTTAATTCATAAAAACCCCTTGTTTGGGATATGCAAACAGTAATCCGCCGTACCTGTACGTTCATAATATTTGGCAGTAACTGGATGATCCGGACAGTGAGTTAATTTCTTATCTTATGTTTGTGTAAGTCAACATAATAATAATAATAATAATACGTTCGTAGTGTGGATTAGAAATTTCAGGATGACCGACCTAATTCTACTCTAGTAGGAAATTTTTAACCTGCCAGTAAATCGACTTTCTTTCATAATTCGCATAGAAATATCTTGAAATTTCAAGAGACTGTGCGGGAACAGAACCCGCTATAGGATATTTGATTTGTATACAATAATGAATCAGAGATAAAATAGTTCATTGGCTTTCAGTTATGCTAGTGACTTCACCCCTCTGAATAGGAAAAAAGAAAATCATCCCTACACGTAAGGAGTTAGAAACGTTTTACTGCTCATTTAAACGATTGTCTTTCACAGGTCTGAGATCTTCAGCACGTAGTCCGTCACATAAATTCTGAATTCCAATAACCAGGCGATATGCAAATGGAAACAATTGCCTTTCACTTTACGCAATATACAAAATCAATAAATTCGTTTCATGAATTTCTACTTGAAATGCGTGAAAGGAAACGCCTATGCAAAAATTTACTCACATACTCTGAAGATAGGTTTTAAGAAGATGAAGAATGTAAAATTTGAACTGAGAACTGGATAATTAATGTCTTTAGATTTAGCTTCACGAAGCTATTGAAATGCATAGATTAGAATTTTTAAAATATACTGTGACCATCTGTCGGGTTGTGGCTGATAAAATACCTGAGTTAGCTCAACCGCATTCTGAGGGAAGAGAATTGTAAAATAAAATTATAGCGGCATTGGTGGCGTAGTCGGTAGCATGCTGAACTGCTGTGTCCTTGATTGCCGTGCCCAGTCGAAGCCGTTGGATTTTTAAGAAGGTTAAAATACTTCAGTATCCAATTGGCTGTAATTCATAATAACATAAAATTCAACAATTACTCGTATATTCTAAAACATAAACATAAGCACGGCATTCCAACTAAGGGAGTGATGGGTGAAGTTAATTGACAAATCAACTTCAAATGTACGACAGGACCCGAGGTCCAAATGACGAAGTCCATTCATTAAGGTTTAGGAAACAGTGCCATCCTTTATTAGCCTACTTTCGATTTTTGCAAAAAATGAAAGTAGACTTATGAGATCAAAAAGTGTGTCTGTCTGTGTGTGTGTATGTGTGTGTGTGTGTGAGTCTGTGTGTGTGTGTCTGTGTGTCTGTGTGTGTGTGTGTGTGTGTGTGTGAGTGTGTGTACTCTGAATGTCTGTCCCCCCCTATCAATTCGAACACGGTGAATGCGAATTGAACGAAATTTGGTACAAAGGTAGCACTAGCAAAGGACACCTCAGTGTCATGTTTTATATCGCCGCCATCTTGACGGAAACGTAATGGCGGCCACACAAATGTTCAAAGCTTAAATCAAATGACGACTAACCTAATCATCCGATCTCTACCAAATTTTGCAACAACATACCTTTATGGGGGGAGCATCCTTTGACCAAACTAATAAGTCATCAGCATAATAGTTTGCGGATGGCGGCCATCTTTGTGTGAAAATCGATTCCCCCTATTAATTCGAACACGGTGCAACCGAATGGAACGAAATTTGGTACAAAGGTAGTACTAACAAAAGGCACCTCAGTGTCATGTATTATATCGCCTCCATCTTGACGGAAACGTAATGGCGGCCACACAAATGTTCAAAGCTTAAATCAAAATACGATTAACCTAATCATCCGATCTCTACCAAATTTTGCAACTACATACCTTTATAGAGGAAGCATCCAGTGACCAAATAACTAGGTCATTAGCCTAATAGTTTGCGGATGGCGGCCATCTTTGTGTGAAAATCAATTCCCCCTATTAATTCAAACACGGTGAAACCAAATGGAACGAAATTTGGTACAGAGGTAGCACTAGCAAAGGGCACCTCAGTGTCATGTTTTATATCGCCGCCATCTTGACAGAAACGTAATGGCGATCACACGAATGTTCAAAGCTTAAATCAAATTACGATTAACCTAATCATCCGATCTCTACCAAATTTTGCAACTACATACCTTTATGGAGGGAGCATCCTTTGACCAATCTAATAGGTCATTCGCCTAATATTTTGCGGATGGCGGCCATCTTTGTGTGAAAATCGATTCCCCCTATTAATTCGAACACGGTGAAAGCGAATGGAACGAAATATGGTACAGAGGTAGCACTAGAAAAGGCCACCTCAGTGTCAGGTTTTATATCACCGCCATCTTGACGGAAACGTAATCGCGGCCACCCAAATGTTAAAGGCTAAAATGTAATTACGACCAACCTAATAATCTAGTCTCTACCAAATTTTGCAACACCATATCTTTATGTGGGAAACATATTCAGACCAAACTGCAAGAAAATCAGCCCAATAGTTTGCAGATGGTGGCCAAGTATGTGTGCAAATCGATTCCCCCTATCAATTCAAACACGGTGAAACCGAATTGAACGAAATTTGGTACAGAGGTAGCACTAGCAAAGGGCACCTCATATTCATGTTTAATATCCCTATAGCACGTTGTATTTCAACAAGCTACTACAACCAACATTCAATCATACTCCTTGAAAAGGACAAAGAGTTATAACAATACCCATGCATTTAGGAGAAAGTAGGCTATATGTTCTTTACTGAACATCTTGTTTTTTAAATCAAAACACTACGCTATCTTACTCGGGAGAAAATCAAGATAATCTCAAGCTATCTGTTATACCATCCTGAAATAAAAAATATCCTACGAAATGGTTCTAGAATTTATCTACTAGAGTCCTCTCTCACAAACTATGTGCGCAAACCGAGCCACCTTGACACCTGAAAACAAAATCCAAATTTATTACAAGTGCCTTGGATTCTCAAAATAGTATGCACACTATATGCAATAACAATAATCATTTTTTCACACTGTAATAATTCTCACACAAGGCGGCAGCTATTCTTAACGTTCGATTTAACGTAAAATCAGCATATCTACTGCATCTGCCACTGACTAGTCCTTGTGTTCCTGACAACTAAATACTCCTAACAAATTCTTTAGTTGTAAATACAAATATAAAGGCAATTAAACTATCACAAAAGGATACGACAAGTATGAAACTGTGAAATCAATTTAATCCAAGAAGAATATCAACAAACCTACAAAAACATGTCTACAAAAATGCAAGACGACTTTCTACCTTACCACAGCTATCAGTATACTGAACATTGCCATATGGTTTTTGGTTTGAAGCCCTTGATTCTATTCCTAGCTGTGGTTTCCCATGATGCTCTCCGGGATTGGAACTTCAATCCAAGTCCTTTTTAATCGTTCTTCCATGACTAGAGTCATATCATGGTCACCCCTTCTTGGCTAGAAGATTAACGATCTTCAAATTCTAGTATATTTTGTCTGGCGTTTTAATTGCATGTTGCATATGCCTTCCACTGTATCATGAACCATTGAAAATCCCCAACTGAATCCAAATTAAGTCATCATTGTAGTGTTGCAGTGGATCTTGTAAACATTACAAGACCACGCCGTTCGTACATTTCTTGGTAGCTTCACACAAATTCTGTAATTTGAAATGTTGAGTTCGCCGATAATTATGTAATAGAAATTCCGAAGTTCCTCCTTCGCCTCCTTGTGCTTACTATATTGTTGCAATTCACTTCCGTTGCAGATCTAGCATAACTGTGATTTTAATATCGTAAGCTATATTGTCTAAAACACAGGTACTCTTGAGGTTCAAATATGCAGAATGTTCTCCTCTTGAGAAAAATATAATAGTGAGTGTCGCGCATTTTGCGTTAGGACGCAACTGTCCTATTTTCTGACTATAATTCACACTGAAGATTGCAGCCCACTACATTACAAGTCTGAGACCACTCGTGGTATATGAACTTGTAATATCGTGATTCTTAACCTATTGTATTAGGGTGAGTGTAATATTTCTAAACCGTGTGCTGTTGTCCCAACTGTAGACTACTTGTAATTGGAGGACGTGACCGTGGCTGGAAGTTAGGTACCATACTGGAATTTACCCTAGAGTAGTAGTGATACATATTTAGTTATTGTTATTTGAAGGGGCGGAATTGCGATAGTAGTAGTGAAAAAACACGCAATATCTCCTCTACGATGACCGAAGTAGGATTTATTCTCTCTTCCACCCAGTTGTTCTCAAGAGGCTGAGTGTAGGGACCTCTCTCAAAACTTCAAATCAGAATTACATTTTTCAAAGAGGTGGAATGAAACCCAAGGACGTTCAGAACTTGGATTCAATAAACGTCCCACGACATCTAGGGTGTCCGCATTTAACAATATTTGTACTGGGATAACATTACGTCATTTTAATGGGCAATATTTTTGGAAAGGTCATCTAAGTAACATGTGACTCTTATTAGCGTCTTAGCGTATTATCATTAGTGAATGTCACTGAGAGGTATGTAGGAAGAGTAACATAGAACGTGTGCAACGATAGCCAGATGTGCATCTAATCATTTCACTCTTGTGATGGGGGCTTTCCTTTAATTAACACTTTCCAGGCCGCTGGATGTATCGTACTCCTCCAGTATCGCCGGCCCCAATGAAATGCCACCACAAAGCCTTGGTCTTATCATGCCTGGCAACTCTTCATGAGGATAAATTAAAGTATATACAACTAATCTCAGCATTGCTGTTCAGAAAACTCAGAATCATTTGAAACTGTAGGCAGAACCTTCAGGGCTGTTACACCAGAAATTCTCCAAGGATGTCCATGATGGCGTGGAGCGCACAATTGCACGATGATGAGCACATAGATCCTTCAAGATTTCTAACAAAATTAGGGACGTGGAACGTTCTAATCAGCAAGCAATCTATCGTGCTAGGGTATGAGGACTTCTAAGATACCTTGCATATAACCATTGCTGTCCTCTTACTTTAAATTCTTTCTAGGTGAGTCTTCAGTCTTGGGAATACATTTACGTTTACTTCTATTAACTTCAATATCCCCCAAATCAGTACTAGTAATGTAACATTATATTCAATTAATCAGTGAATATATTTTGGCTTAACGTTGAAGCCTTCATCAGCGCAAACATATATCATGATTATATTAATCCCTATAATTTATACGAGTATATAACACGTAGTTCCGTGAAGGACTATACAGCCTATTTTCATATATCCTATTTATGTTAATTGCCACTATCAACATACAAAATTTCAGTTTGATTGCTGTAATAGATTAGTAGATATTGAGAATCGTCCAAATATTTCGGATGGTCGCCATGTTGGATAGTTAATGTATAAGTCATAGAGTCATGTACCATTAAAGGAAAATTATTGCGTAAGTTCATTATTCAAACTATCACTTCGATCACATGATTACGACACAAGAAATAAAAAATTAATTAAAAAATTTGCACAGCCGCCATCTTGATGTTATGTAAACAATTGAACTAAATTACATACCAGTACATTACAATGTGTATATCATTTGCTGTACCAAGTTCCATTGCGGTTGAATCATTAAATCGCGAGAGAAGATTATTTAAAACTTTCAACTTCGCTTGGCCGCCATGTTCGTTTTGTAGTTAACCGATTTTTTTTAAGTCTCATAGATGAACTTTCAGTAGTGCCCTTTATCTCCGTGCAAAATTTCAGGGTGATACCGGTAATAGTTTCAGAGATATAGAATGTCGGGGAAATATTTCGCACAGCCGCCATCTTGAGGTTATGTAAACAATTGAACGAAGTTAGATGTCGGTGCATTACAATGTTTATAAACATATACTGTACCAAGTTTCATTGCGTTTGGTTGGTTAAATCACGAGTAACGTCTATTTAAAAGTCGCAATTTTGCTTGGCCAAGTTTTCAAAGGTCACATAAGTGAACTTCTAGTAGTTTCCTTTATCACCGTAATAAATTCCAGGGTGATATCTGTAATAGTTTCGGAGATATTGAATGCTGGTGAAATATTTCGCACAACCGCCATGTTGGATTGGTTAAACGTCACAAAATTCGAAAGGTACGGTCGGGATCGTCCGGAATAATGCTATGAACTTACCGAGTTTCATTGAAATCACTCCAACCGTTTAGATTTTATTAGGGACACACACACACGCACACACCATCACACACACACACTCACGCACACACAGACAGACACACGGACAAAAGGTGATCTCATAAGCCTATTGTTTCATAAATGAAAATAGGCTAAAAGTGAAAGTTTGTCTGATTTTTCTGATTTTCTATGGAAATTTGCGTTATTAACGCGTTTCAGACTGTTCTATGCCGGAAGCGCGCAAAAATTTTCTTTGTCTGTCTGTCTGTCTGTCTGTCAGTCTATCTATTTATCTGTGGTCAAGTTTGTTCCCTTATAACTCGAGAATGGCTGGGTGGATCAACGTAAAATTTTGTACAGGTATCCATCAGAAGCACGACACCGATCATTGATGTAACTCTTCTCCGTACCTCTCATAAAAGGGGGCCTACGCCCTAGAAATACATGCTGAAATACAGGCAGAAGGCTGAGACAAAGCTCATTTTCAGCCTCCCAATGTGAGAAACAATGCTCGGGAGCCGTAAAGGGTCCCCGAAACCCCTGTATTAATGCACTAAAACCAACAATTTCTGAGATATTTCCCGAACACTAATTTCATTTAATAAACTAATGAATGAATGCAAGCCGGTAACAATGGCAACAGAATCTCTGAGGTCCAACTATATCCTTAAGACGCAATGGAATTCCATTGATTACATTACTGTGAAAGTTTGCAAATGGGTATAAGGTTATCACGAAACCAACATAGACTGTAAAATTCATCAATAGATTAAGGGGTTCAAGGGGTACCCTAGAATGTTTTCACGGGATTTACACTTGCGATATGTCGTACAGAAAGTCTATTAAATATCCAAACAGCCACATTATTTTCAAAAACTCCTGAATTGAAATAGTATTTTTTGCGGCTTTTAGGAATTTGGGCCATTGGAGGCAAACAAAGGTGAATTTTCATGCACCACTAGCCTTTATAATTTATTAAAGGAGTCTTCCTGAGTATGGGGACTTTACACAACAGTTCGGGGCAGTTTTATGTGGCGTGTAATGCGTTCTGTTTACGAGGTTTTCAATTTTATTTCCTCGTCAGGAAGTACAAGTTATGTGAATTTAGTTTGAGAGCACATATTAACTAATCTTTTCGTTTTTGTTGACAAAGAGGTTCATCGTAGAGATGATTTTCTTTCATACTGTGTAGTTGATATATCCACATTTGGACATCTGGGTGATATGTTGTAGTCAATAGTTTGCCTCGTGGCCACTAGGTGTCTTTGCTCTCGTATATACTAAATACACCTATTTATAAATATATGATTGTTTGTTTATTCAATTTTCAATTTTGTTTACTTTACGCGTTTCGGAATGTACCTTGACGGATATAAGCAAAATGTGGAATTGTCTGTCCGTCTTTCTGTGTATCTTCATGTACGCCTATAACTCGTGTTCGGATGTTTGGAGCATCGTAAAATTAGGTATGATATCCATGATAGTCAATACACCAATCATTTATAAAACTCTTCACCATACCTCTCATAAAAGGGTGGTTATAAGGAAGAACGTTTCAAAATACATGCTAAAATAGGTGAAATATAAAAATTATCCTAGAAGGCCGACCAAAGCGCTTCTCAATGTGAGACACAAAATTCGGGAGTCTATAAAGAGTCTCAGAAACCACATTTTAGGGCCCCTTAAATGAACAGTGTCTGTGATATTCCAAGAAAACTAACTTCGCTCTGATAAACTTATGAAGGAATGACAAGCCCCTAACCATTACAACAGTAGCTCAATTGAAAACATCTGTTTATTGATACCGAAGATCATTCGAATAACGAGTAGTTTTGCTAGCTATTAAATAAATTTATTCTCTGAAAATTATCATGTTATAAATAAGAGATGCTATAGTATCTACACCTTAAGTACATGAATAAAATGCAAACTGCATTTGTAAGAATATCCATTTTTTTTCATGCTCTTAAAGTTTTTATTTTGCATTTGCATTTGTAAGGATATCCTCAGATAAGAATTTATGAACCCAGGACTTTCTAAGTGCAGTTACGTACTCCTACAGACATGTACAACAAGCATTTATAGTTGAATGAAAATTAGCTGTTGTGTTCCGGAGATATGCGTATTATCTAGCAATTTCTACGCAGAACTCGCTTTTGTGGTTCAAGTTCCTACCTTTATTTTTTCAGCTTACCCAAATTATTATTGGTTGCTGGATCCAACCAGGCTCACCTTGATTTTGGATGGATTTATAAGGCCGAATACCTTTATTGACGCCTAACGAACTTAATGGTGAAAATTCCATTCTATGTTCACGAGGATTCAAACCTAGACCGTTCGGTTAAAAGACACGCAGATATTCTACTGAGTCATTGTACTCCCAATATATACAAATCTAATATATAAAAGTGAAAGTCTGTATGTATGTATGTATGTATTGAACCCGCTGAGCTATGGTTCATGTGATATTTTTTTTATGACAGAGCATTCATGATGGGATGTTGTACTTTTGAACACACCCAGGAAGCCACGTGAAGCTGAGAGATCACGCGATACTTTGAAGTAGCGGTGAATCGCACTTTTGACTTTGGTGTAAACTGCTAATTATTATCTGAGGTCTTATTAATTATTTTTATCTTTCCTACGAGACTCAGAATATTCCATTTCGTCATGCTGCATTATTAAAACATTTTGGAGAATGTTTATTTTTACTTTAGGTAAGGTAATACCCTTGCAGATACGCAAAAAGGAACGTAAGTAGTCGCTCAACGTTTTCGTTTTGACGACCTACTTTCTAGAGACACCCAGTACCGGAGCACTGCGTCTTGAGAATCCGCCTTGTGTAGGCGTGGAATTACATTTGTCCTACGAGACGTAGAAGAATATCCGCTGTTTAGCGTTAAAAGTGATTATAAGGTGCCATCGAGCAAGCAAATACTAATATTCACTGTCGATGAAGTCCAGTGAATTAAATAAGAAGCTTGGGAAATAATTATTGGCAAGTATAGTGTATTGCACAACATTGCTGTGACATCACATATTACCCACGCGTATGTGGAGGGCAGATGCCTAGTGGAAATATACAGGTAATAGTGTTACAATTATCCTGAATAAGTGTGATTATAATTGTATGAGATATTTAAATTGCCAAAGTGGAAATTTCATCTTTGAAACGTCGTATAATTCACGGATGCTGCGTGATACAAAAGTAGCGTCACTAGCACGTGCAGCATTATAAAATAGTGTTAGCTCACATGCTAATCCACATCTGCAAGATTAAGGCTGTGTCGTATTTTATAATTGAAGCCTAAAATAGTCACGACGGACATTATAATTTTGGAAGTGAGAGGATGAATAATCACGCAACTTATTTCGCTACCCACGTGATTGGACTTTTCTTCACCATGGTTGAAGCAGTCACCATGGGCTAATACCATCCCGGTATGGGGGGGTGACGTTTCTACAGGAACCCGCATGATGGTGGAACTTCCAGAACGATGAACGAGAGGGAAGGAGCCAAAATGCCATTTCCAGGCATATCCACGAAGATGTCGACAGGGACAAATCGAACCCTGGTCTTTGGGGGAGTCCAGATGGGAATCCTGATGAGGAGGATACCGATCCAGAGAGCCAGAGAGGTTTATGTACAACCCTTGTTGTGGAATAGAGAGCTGAGTGAGAGCTCCTCCATTTCGTGAGTTTTTGTCACACCCCTTCTTTGTTCTAGTTTCTGGTGGTATAGTAGTTTTAATGTAGTTTGTGAATCAACCACACTCAGTGTCAGCCATTTTTTCTAGGTAGGGATGTAACTAGATTAGTTAGATGTCATTTATTTCAGTTTAGAGTGAGACACCCTTGGGGTCAGACATTTTGGTCAGCCCTGGTGCAGCTTGGTGAACGTCGTGGAACGTCAATGCCTACCTTTTTGCTGAACCTGATCGTAGTCATTTTCAGGCTATTTTGTTCAACCCTACTTGGGGTAATTTTCAAGTCTTTGCTGACTGTAGATATGGCAATCAGATGCCTTGGTTATTAATTGACTGCATTCTTCGCAGCCATCCTTTGTTACACCCCTGACTGTCGTTAGAACGGTCGTATCATTTAGGTAGTCGACAGTAACTACCAGTTTGTAAATGCATTATATTTCATTTTGAATAAGCTCAGAAGCTATTCTTGGTCATGTTAGAACCTAACAACTAGAAGGAATGTTTCGTTGCCTAGCATCGAACGCGGTTCCCAACGTATCATTAAGCAGATCTAGTGTGTGAATCTGTGCCACATTTATCATATTTTTCTTGTGTCGTGTGAGACACGTTTTTATTTGATGTTCTAGCAACTACTGAGTTGCATTTTTAAAGCAAAGAGCTTCAGTTATTGTAAGTTTACTTTCATTTAGACGTCTTTGGTAGAAAGACGGAAGTGTATTACTATACTCAGATTTATAGCGTGCGTTTGATACACGGACTCTGTAGAGATCCGTAACCTTTGGTAAAGTTTTTTTATGAACCGGCCAAGTGCAGGTTTTGTATTGATTAAATCGCCGGCCTTGAATAAACTGGTTATGTAACCCAGTGACCTAGAGCACGCCTGCTTTATTGTGAGACAAAACTACTATAGACGAGGACAGAGTACAATTTGTATTCGCTTTTCCTTTCATTGCTATTTTGCTTATGGAAATCAGTTTCCACTCTTGTATTTGATCACTTGTTTTATGGATCGGTTTTTGTTAGTTTAACGCTCTGTTGCGTGTATTGTCGTATGACAGGTACAGTTATGTAAGGTTTTCTATAGGATGGTGAAGTCTACCCTGTTATAACAGGATGTTATTGTATGCTTTGTCCGGGGATGATCCCGTTGACCAGACGTTATGTGGAAGGTAACTGTTGTACAGGCCTATCCCAGAGTTATTGAACGCGAGCTTAGCGCCGCTGGTAACCCGTGTTATTGTGTGTCCGAGTTGTTATACTCGTTGATTATATTCCGACTGTTGAGTCGAGGCTTTTTGGTGGAGAATGATCTCAGTTGGAGACACTCCGTGCCCAGGCTATTGTCAATGTTATTCGCCATAGACCTACGATAAACCTATAAACCGACATTCTAATAATAAGACGCATAATTGTTGTAAAACAAGCCTAACTAACGATTCTTTCTATCTAACTTTGTTCTTTGCATTCTGGAACTGTTGACATAGCCGTGCAGTTGAAGATAATTTCCTTGTGAGGAAATGACTAGGACAGTTGACATTTTTGTAGCGACCTGAAGCATGTGCGAACCTAGAGTTCGTAGCTTGTGGAGCTCAGGCCATGCGATGTCAGACGTGGTCTCAACTGCGCATTCGTCACCGTAACTATTCACATTAGATGACTATGGTTTACAAAGAGTAAACCAAGGTGCAGGCAGGAATTTTTAATAAAACCACTGTGTCTATTTCGTTATTAATTTATGATGTCAAGTGTATTAAACCCTACATGTTACTTTATTGTGTGCTGTTAGCACATAGTTATTAAGCATAATTAAATTGTTTGTTTTTCATGGCTGTACACTTAGCTTTTGGATGTAATTGTTTTCTTTTACGGACGTCATCGCCGTAAATTTTGTTAATTGATAGGACTTAGCTAGTTGAATTAATGTTAAATTTAAATGTCGAAATGGTACCATCCTAACCTAGATTTGTTTTGCTACCCTGTTAAATGTAAATTCAGATATTAGCTTGATCTTGTAACTTGAACTAGGGACTTGCGTCGTACCATATTCCTAGCGTTGCTGTTGTTGCTTTATCATTGTGAGTTAGATCTTTCGCGAGGGTTTTCAGTAACTTCTCAGATAGGGGACCTGTTCTTTATCTTTGTTTATTTATTAATTTGCGGACTAGCCGATTATAACCCTCCGAACTAGGCTAGGGGCTTGTGAATTTTAATAAATTTTCACGGTGTTTTACATGAGTCTGGATGTTTATTTTCTCAGTCTAGTTTTAAGGTGAACCTTTCCTTAGGCGGTCTATGACCATCGTCACCATGTACCACGATCCCTGTGGACTACGGACTCTCGTGCCGCTTTAGCCTTTATGGAAGGTCACCTGATTCTCACGGTATTTTTTATTTGATTTATGTGTCGTTAGTTGAGTCATCGTGGTTGTTGACATCAACTAAACGGTCACATTAAAATGGCGCACAACGTTGTGGGCTCGACTTGGACGACATAAAATGGCGCCCAACTCATGTGCCGACGTTAACGTGGTGACCCTCAGTACCATGTTATTTTTTTGAGGATCCTAATGTTGATTAATGGTAAATTGACAGGACTGGGACGAACTTAGAAAGTCGTACTGCAGATCAATTGACCGCATGGCATTCATGTTTGATAGAAGTCCATGGGGTGAGGCTTTAGTGTTGGATAAATGAAGGATAGGATTTTCTTTGATGATGCCTCATCCTAAGTAAATGTAATACTTTGCTTTGCTCACCGTTGTCTTTGTAAATGTAGAAGCACTTAGTTTGCATACTCCAGCTGTACTCGTGATATTTATATAAATGAAGCAAGCTTTATACCACCAAGTAACTAATCATAGCTGTAAGTTGCAGTAGAAATTGATCCCTCACTTTCTCATATATTTCTTATCTATGGATGAGGAAACTATTCGTCGTGTGTTTGGAGAGATGATGGCAGGTGTGAATGCCAATCTTCAACAGATTACTGCTGACTTAGGTCAGAATACTCAGGCTGTAAATACTGTCAGTGGTCATGTGGACCAGGTTAGACAGGAAGTCAACAATGTCAGTGGTCATGTGGACCAGGTTAGACAGGAAGTCAACAATGTCAGTGGTCATGTGGACCAGGTTAGACAAGAAGTCAACAATGTCAGTGGTCATGTGGACCAGGTTAGACAGGAAGTCAACAATGTAAGACAGGACTTAGAAATTAACACCCACTCTGTAAATAATGTTAGGGCTGATTTAACTCAAGTCAGGGCAGACATGGACACATATAGGATCGAAGCGAGAAATGATCTGACGACAGGTTTAGCAGCTGTTAGGGTTGATGTCATACGACACCATCAGGAGGCTAACCAGCGCGTAGATTGCTTAACCGACCAGATGAATAGAGCTAGGGAGGAGGTGCAAAACCGATTGGAGGAGCACACAGCTCAAATTCAGACAACCTTGAATAAAGTCCAGATAGACATGAGAGCAGATCTGGAACATACCAGGGAAGAATTCGGGACTCGACTAGATCACGTCGAGGGATTTATCGGAAATGTGAAGAAGGACATGGCAACCATGAACGTTGGTTTAATCTTGATGAGAGGAGCTGCCAATGCCGTTAATAACAACGTGAAGCCTATCGTTGATGGCATGATGGAGATTAAAGAGGAACTTAACACCAACAGGAGAAACATTTCTGAATTGACGGAAACCGTAGCCAGTCTACGTGAGACAGTTGATGTTCATCATGAGGAACACAAAATTGACCTCATGTTATTGAGAGGTGACCTCAACGAACACGAAGCTACCGTCAAGGTTAAGGTAGCCGAGGTTAGAGACGATGTGGGTAAAATCCAAGAAAATATGTCCAGAGTTGAAGGAGATATCGATTCCTTACAAAAGAGATTTGAGGAAGTCGCGGTGACCGAGAGGTTAGACCTCAGTTATAACCTTAGGACGGCCATACGCGAGGTAGACACAAACCTCAAGGGAAAGGTTGACAGGATCGAGCTGCAATTGAACGACTTAGGCAACAAAGTCGCAGCCAGAACCATCCCAGGTCTTGAAGTAATAGAAAGACGCCTGGACAGACTCGAGACGACTCCAAGAGAGAGACACGTACACCCACAGATGGGAGAATCTCAGGAAACGCCTATATCTCAATCAGGAGGAATGATGCCTACCCATTTCCAACCCAGCGCGCCTATGGAATCGCAACCGTCACAATTCACTAATTTAGCGCAAGGTCAGACCTTGAACTTTGACGCTCACCCGTTTCAACCAGCATCTAATCGAATTAGTCATGAGACTAACACTCCTACGCAGAGTTACATGCAAAATACTTTCAGACCCGCGAATACGCAGGGAAATGTCACCATAATTCGTTCAAGAGAGGAGCAACCAGCTCGCTTCTCGGGAACTGGGAGCGGTGTTACTCCAGTGGAATTCCTAGCAAATGTCGAAAGCTACTTACGTGATACTATGGTAACTCCAGAGAGGGAACTAAGAGTTATAGAGCGACTGCTTGAGGGACAAGCCGGTACCTGGTTCAGAGCATTCCGATACTCATTTACAGGCTACCAAGACTTTAAGGAAGCGTTATTAAGAACATATTGGTCGAGCGACATCCAGCAGAGTATCCGAGCTGAGATGTACACTCGAAGGTACAGTTCCAATACACCTACTCGTTATGCGAATTACTTCGCAATACAGCTCGCGAAGCTCCGTTGTCTTCAGCCTCCGTTGTCCGAACAAGATTTGGTGAACACAATTGTTTGGCAGTACCCTGCGGATGTACAACGTGTGTTAATCGCTGCAGGGGCATCCACTTTCCAGCAGTGTGACCAGATACTGCGAAGGTTGGACGCTAACACAGAACAGTTTCCTACACACCGTCAGCAGAAGGCTGATAGGCGCGAGGATAGACATATGAATCTGACGACTGTTGATAAAGTGAGCCAGACGCCACAACAAACACAAACCACAGAGGATTCTGGGCGACGTGATAACAATTACAGTTATAACAGGAGAGAATGGAACAACACTCCGTATACTCGAAATCAACATGATGACCGGCGAAGTCATTGGGACCGGCGATTCGACCGAAGGACGGACGACAACCGACGTCATGAAAACAACCGCCGAGGGAATGAAGGAAGAAATCAGCAACACGGACGTATCCGTAGAGACTATCGATATAGTGGGGGTTACGACAGAAATCGAGACCCTAGATACCAGCCAGACAGGGATTGGAAAGGAAGAGCACGGGAGAGCCGTGAGTACCTACAACAATTGAGAGAATTGCAGATCCAAGAAGAGGGAGAACGGAACCCTACTTCGAGGGAAAATAGACATTCGGCGCAGGAGACGGAGCAGAACCAGCCCAGTACTTCTCGCCATGACAGAAAAAAAAACTCCGAAAAATCAATAGATTCTTGTTTGGTTGAGCACCGAGTAACTGCCTCTATATTACTCTGGGAGCCAATCCAAGAAGACTTGTTGGACGAACGACGAACGACGAACGACGAACCACAATTATGAATTAACACGTCTACCCAAGATTGTAGCCACCTTGAATGAAGTTAGTGTAGTCATACTCATCGATACTGGAGCGATGATTAGTGTAATTTCCGCCGATTGCCATGCCAGACTTAGAGCAAACTCTGAGGTGACGGAGTTGCCCATTTCAGCTATAAGAGTCAGAGGTGTCATACCTGACCGCGTTGTAACGTGCAAAATCCAGATTTTGTGTACTGTGAAGATTTCGAGCCACGTGTACTTGCACGAATTTCTCGTAATGAAGGGCCTGCATCATGATGCCATTTTAGGCGCAGACTTCATTAGAAAATATGATGGAATCATTGACATGGGACGGAATACGGTAGAGTTCATGCCGAACGAACCCATTCAGATGAGCCTAATTGAAGAAGAACCGGAATTCCTATCCGAAATAGACGTAGTCGAAGCATTAAAGGGCAAGGAAATTGAGGCGACACTAGATGCCGACGAAGAGGCAGAATCGTTATCAGCACCCACACATGAGGATCTTGACGCAATACTGAACGAATACAGAGATATATTCGACACCACACCTGGTGAGATATTAGACTACGAGTATGATCTTGTATTACTGGACGATTCCCCATTCCAGAAAAGGATATATCCGATTGCCGAGAAACATCTCGAAGAAGCTGCTAAGAAGATCCATGAGATGGAAGCAGCAGGTACAATCAAGAAATCACCGACTCCTTTCTTGAATCCCATAATACCTGTGGTTAAGGTAGATGGAAGCTTGAGACTTTGTCTTGATGCCAGAGCCTTGAATGAACGCCTAGCTCCTGAGCACGACAGACCGCCCAAGATTAGGGACATTCTCAGGAAGTTCAAAGGAAAAAGGATATTTTCATCATTAGACTTGGTTCAGTCTTATTACCATATCAGATTATCTGAGCATACTCAGAAATATACTGGATTCTTGTTTGATCAGACTACTTATGTATTCCAAAAACTACCATTTGGATTGAAAAATGCCGGAGCCGCATTAATCAGAGCACTTGATGCCAAGCTGACTCATGAAGTGAAGCAGAAAGTAATATGTTATGTGGATGACATAATCATAGCTTCGGGAACAGAAGAAGAGCATTTAAAGACATTGCGCCTTGTTTTTGAGAATCTCCGACAGGCAAATTTTAAGGTCAAGTTTGACAAGTGTCGATTTTTTCAGGAAGAAGTGAAATTCGTTGGACACATAATCAATGGAGAAGGATATAGACCGAATCCGGCAAAGATTAGAACTGTTGCTGCATTTCCAACACCAACCCGTGTGAAACACGTGAGACAATTCTTAGGAATTCTCCAATTCTTTGCTGCTCATTGTGAGAAGTATTCCGAAACTGTTGCACCACTGCAAGGATTATTGAAAAAGAACTGCAGGTGGAACTGGAATGATGAATGCGAGATAGCTTTCAGGAGAGCTAAACAGATGCTTGTGGACTCAATTCAGTTAGAATATCCAGATTACTCTCGGAACTTTATTCTAGAAACTGATGCATCTGCCATTGGTATAGGAGCCATTTTACTGCAGGAAGATGATGAGAAGAAACGTCATTACATTGCTTTCTTAAGCCGACGTTTAAGAGCACATGAATCTCACTACTTCACGACCGAGATAGAAGCACTTGCAATTGTTTACGCACTTGAATACTGGCAGAAACTTCTGTTAGGTCATAGGATTATTGTGAGAACCGATCATCATGCGTTGACCTTCATCTTGAGAGAACAAGACTGGCAAGCGACAGGATCACACGTTGGACGCTGTTTCTCCAACAGTTCGATTTGGAAATAGTTTATCGACCAGGCAGAGAGAATGTGTTGGCCGACATCCTCAGCCGGAATCCTGAAGCTACTGTTAATGCCATAGACATCGAGGGAGAATGCGAGGAACACCTTCGCCGATTTCGTCATTTACCTGAAGGACAGCGACGTGAGGAGGAACTCAGACATATTATCCGTTTCCTAGAACGAAGAATGGATCCACAGGATGATCATTATGCAAGGATTGCTGCTGTTGCAGATGATTATTTGATTTATCATCGTGTCTTATACAAGTTTGTAGACGAGGACCACACTCAACTGCGTGCAGTTATTCCTAGGAGATACCAAGAATCTGTTATTCTTATGGTACATTTATCCATTGGGCATGGTGGAACAGACAAAACCATTGCAACTATCAAGGAGTCTTTCACATGGAAAGGGTTAGGAGCCACCGTTAGACAGTGTTTACGTGCTTGCGACGCATGCCAGCGGAACAAGTACACGTCACACTTGCTGAAGGAACAACCTAGACCAATACTACCAACTCAACCTAGAGAGTTGTATGCACAGGACCTGTATGGCCCAATACCTAAGGCTCGTCGTGGGAATCGATACATCGTTGTAACGGTGGATGTGTTCACGAAATATACGATGCTTCATCCAATTCAAAAAGCTACTGCACATCAGATTATTCAGAGGATTAGACGTCAAGTGATACCGGAGGCAGGAAAGCCACAATTCTTGTTGACTGATCACGGATCACAGTACACCTCAGCAGAATTTGCCAATGCCATGAATGAGCTTGAAATAGGTCATGTTTTATCATCTATTCGACATCCAGAGAGCAACCCAGCAGAAAGCGTGATGTCTATTATCGCAAAATTCTGTCGATTATATTGTCAAGAAGAACACTGGCGATGGACTGAAGTCCTTGTTATTATGGCAAAATGTATTAATTCAACAGTACATGAAAGCACTGGTCAAATACCTATGGTCTTGCATTTGAACCAGATGCCGCAGAGAATATGGGATCGTGTGATTGTAAATCCACCTTGTTTACAACCATCACATGCCAGCAGACTTTTAGCTGCGAGAGAGACTATGGACAGACAAGCTGCAAAGCGCTTGAGAAGAACTAGACGCCAGAGGTTTAGAGAACCACTAGTAGAAGGAGACCTTATCCTTATAAGGAGACCCGGAATTTCTAGTCCTATAGACCGCATATATGGGAAATTTCTATCCTTGTATTATGGCCCTAGTCGTATCCGACAGCCTTTAAACAATGGAAGTTATGTGATAGAAGACATTAGGACAGGAGAGCGCATTGGAACCTTTAATGCAGCCAATCTAAAAAAATATCACTCTTGAATGAATTTCAAAGCAAATAAAAATGTTATCCCAACATTTTATTTGAAACGACAGAGAGGCAGATGAACCCGCTGAGCTATGGTTCATGTGATATTTTTTTTATGACAGAGCATTCATGATGGGATGTTGTACTTTTGAACACACCCAGGAAGCCACGTGAAGCTGAGAGATCACGCGATACTTTGAAGTAGCGGTGAATCGCACTTTTGACTTTGGTGTAAACTGCTAATTATTATCTGAGGTCTTATTAATTATTTTTATCTTTCCTACGAGACTCAGAATATTCCATTTCGTCATGCTGCATTATTAAAACATTTTGGAGAATGTTTATTTTTACTTTAGGTAAGGTAATACCCTTGCAGATACGCAAAAAGGAACGTAAGTAGTCGCTCAACGTTTTCGTTTTGACGACCTACTTTCTAGAGACACCCAGTACCGGAGCACTGCGTCTTGAGAATCCGCCTTGTGTAGGCGTGGAATTACATTTGTCCTACGAGACGTAGAAGAATATCCGCTGTTTAGCGTTAAAAGTGATTATAAGGTGCCATCGAGCAAGCAAATACTAATATTCACTGTCGATGAAGTCCAGTGAATTAAATAAGAAGCTTGGGAAATAATTATTGGCAAGTATAGTGTATTGCACAACATTGCTGTGACATCACATATTACCCACGCGTATGTGGAGGGCAGATGCCTAGTGGAAATATACAGGTAATAGTGTTACAATTATCCTGAATAAGTGTGATTATAATTGTATGAGATATTTAAATTGCCAAAGTGGAAATTTCATCTTTGAAACGTCGTATAATTCACGGATGCTGCGTGATACAAAAGTAGCGTCACTAGCACGTGCAGCATTATAAAATAGTGTTAGCTCACATGCTAATCCACATCTGCAAGATTAAGGCTGTGTCGTATTTTATAATTGAAGCCTAAAATAGTCACGACGGACATTATAATTTTGGAAGTGAGAGGATGAATAATCACGCAACTTATTTCGCTACCCACGTGATTGGACTTTTCTTCACCATGGTTGAAGCAGTCACCATGGGCTAATACCATCCCGGTATGGGGGGGTGACGTTTCTACAGGAACCCGCATGATGGTGGAACTTCCAGAACGATGAACGAGAGGGAAGGAGCCAAAATGCCATTTCCAGGCATATCCACGAAGATGTCGACAGGGACAAATCGAACCCTGGTCTTTGGGGGAGTCCAGATGGGAATCCTGATGAGGAGGATACCGATCCAGAGAGCCAGAGAGGTTTATGTACAACCCTTGTTGTGGAATAGAGAGCTGAGTGAGAGCTCCTCCATTTCGTGAGTTTTTGTCACACCCCTTCTTTGTTCTAGTTTCTGGTGGTATAGTAGTTTTAATGTAGTTTGTGAATCAACCACACTCAGTGTCAGCCATTTTTTCTAGGTAGGGATGTAACTAGATTAGTTAGATGTCATTTATTTCAGTTTAGAGTGAGACACCCTTGGGGTCAGACATTTTGGTCAGCCCTGGTGCAGCTTGGTGAACGTCGTGGAACGTCAATGCCTACCTTTTTGCTGAACCTGATCGTAGTCATTTTCAGGCTATTTTGTTCAACCCTACTTGGGGTAATTTTCAAGTCTTTGCTGACTGTAGATATGGCAATCAGATGCCTTGGTTATTAATTGACTGCATTCTTCGCAGCCATCCTTTGTTACACCCCTGACTGTCGTTAGAACGGTCGTATCATTTAGGTAGTCGACAGTAACTACCAGTTTGTAAATGCATTATATTTCATTTTGAATAAGCTCAGAAGCTATTCTTGGTCATGTTAGAACCTAACAACTAGAAGGAATGTTTCGTTGCCTAGCATCGAACGCGGTTCCCAACGTATCATTAAGCAGATCTAGTGTGTGAATCTGTGCCACATTTATCATATTTTTCTTGTGTCGTGTGAGACACGTTTTTATTTGATGTTCTAGCAACTACTGAGTTGCATTTTTAAAGCAAAGAGCTTCAGTTATTGTAAGTTTACTTTCATTTAGACGTCTTTGGTAGAAAGACGGAAGTGTATTACTATACTCAGAATTATAGCGTGCGTTTGATACACGGACTCTGTAGAGATCCGTAACCTTTGGTAAAGTTTTTTTATGAACCGGCCAAGTGCAGGTTTTGTATTGATTAAATCGCCGACCTTGAATAAACTGGTTATGTAACCCAGTGACCTAGAGCACGCCTGCTTTATTGTGAGACAAAACTACTATAGACGAGGACAGAGTACAATTTGTATTCGCATTTCCTTTCATTGCTATTTTGCTTATGGAAATCAGTTTCCACTCTTGTATTTGATCACTTGTTTTATGGATCGGTTTTTGTTAGTTTAACGCTCTGTTGCGTGTATTGTCGTATGACAGGTACAGTTATGTAAGGTTTTCTATAGGATGGTGAAGTCTACCCTGTTATAACAGGATGTTATTGTATGCTTTGTCCGGGGATGATCCCGTTGACCAGACGTTATGTGGAAGGTAACTGTTGTACAGGCCTATCCCAGAGTTATTGAACGCGAGCTTAGCGCCGCTGGTAACCCGTGTTATTGTGTGTCCGAGTTGTTATACTCGTTGATTATATTCCGACTGTTGAGTCGAGGCTTTTTGGTGGAGAATGATCTCAGTTGGAGACACTCCGTGCCCAGGCTATTGTCAATGTTATTCGCCATAGACCTACGATAAACCTATAAACCGACATTCTAATAATAAGACGCATAATTGTTGTAAAACAAGCCTAACTAACGATTCTTTCTATCTAACTTTGTTCTTTGCATTCTGGAACTGTTGACATAGCCGTGCAGTTGAAGATAATTTCCTTGTGAGGAAATGACTAGGACAGTTGACATTTTTGTAGCGACCTGAAGCATGTGCGAACCTATAGTTCGTAGCTTGTGGAGCTCAGGCCATGCGATGTCAGACGTGGTCTCAACTGCGCATTCGTCACCGTAACTATTCACATTAGATGACTATGGTTTACAAAGAGTAAACCAAGGTGCAGGCAGGAATTTTTAATGAAACTACTGTGTCTATTTCGTTATTAATTTATGATGTCAAGTGTATTAAACCCTACATGTTACTTTATTGTGTGCTGTTAGCACATAGTTATTAAGCATAATTAAATTGTTTGTTTTTCATGGCTGTACACTTAGCTTTTGGATGTAATTGTTTTCTTTTACGGACGTCATCGCCGTAAATTTTGTTAATTGATAGGACTTAGCTAGTTGAATTAATGTTAAATTTAAATGCCGAAATGGTACCATCCTAACCTAGATTTGTTTTGCTACCCTGTTAAATGTAAATTCAGATATTAGCTTGATCTTGTAACTTGAACTAGGGACTTGCGTCGTACCATATTCCTAGCGTTGCTGTTGTTGCTTTATCATTGTGAGTTAGATCTTTCGCGAGGGTTTTCAGTAACTTCTCAGATAGGGGACCTGTTCTTTATCTTTGTTTATTTATTAATTTGCGGACTAGCCGATTATAACCCTCCGAACTAGGCTAGGGGCTTGTGAATTTTAATAAATTTTCACGGTGTTTTACATGAGTCTGGATGTTTATTTTCTCAGTCTAGTTTTAAGGTGAACCTTTCCTTAGGCGGTCTATGACCATCGTCACCATGTACCACGATCCCTGTGGACTACGGACTCTCGTGCCGCTTTAGCCTTTATGGAAGGTCACCTGATTCTCACGGTATTTTTTATTTGATTTATGTGTCGTTAGTTGAGTCATCGTGGTTGTTGACATCAACTAAACGGTCACAGTATGTATGTATGTTGGTTCCGTATACAAATCTACACCGTTCCACCAATCTCAACCATATTTTGCATACACATAGTTTAGGACACAGAAGGAACCGCTGGCTACATGAATTTTCGATAGTCTTTCTCATCCTTCTGATTTCGGCCCTTTTTCACTCAAAAACAGGCTAATTAAATCATTAAATATACTCATGAAGGAATGGCAAAGCAGATAGTTTCCATGGCAACATAGCTCAAGTCGAGACACGGCCGACTTGATGCCAATTGCGCTCAGCACTACCGGTATAGAAAATGAGGATCTTTACTTGAAATCCCGTTAGTTACTCAATTGCTCACACAGCACTGTCAACCGGGTTTAGCATAACAAAGACTTGACACTATCTTCTTTCTACTATATATTTGTCAAATACCACTCACTCACTCATTCATTTATTCATCACGAAATCTCAGAAACCACCGAACGGATTGGAATGAAATCTGTATGCAGCTTCCTCAAGGGCGGCAAATGCCCCCTAAGAGAGAAATTTTGGCTATCCAGGTTCTAAAGGGGTGTTAAGGGGGTAGACCTGCATTTAATTGAATAGCAATATCTCCCGATTGGTTTCATGGGGGGATGTGATACTCGGCATATAAACTCATCATTAAAAATAAGAAGACATGTGTCTGAGGGTTTTTCGATGTGGTGTATATTATGAGGTGAAAGGGGTGAAAAGTGGGGATTAAAAGATTCTTAACGGAGCGTGTGTCTCTTAAACGACATAGGCGAGGAGTTTGAAACACAGCGGGAAAAAAATCAGCATAAAAATAAGTAAATATGTGTTTGACCGCTTTTCCATAAATCCAATTTAAGGGGCCCATGGGGAGGGGTGAAATTCGGGGGGGGGGGGGAGGCAGGAAATAAAGTGTCCTAACTGATTGACTGACTGACTCACTCATCAAACTCACGGGGAAAAACTGCTTTAAAGTAAGTAAATAGCTTTTCGACAGTTTGTTTTTCAATCAAATTGAAGGGGTTCATCGGGAGGGGTGAAATTCTGAAGAAAAAAAATTGAAAGGAAATGTCCTGACTCATTCACTCACTCATCATCGCCCAGCCAAAAATATTGAAGTTGGAAACTTGACATTTCAGGGTTATGTTCGTTGTATGTCAAAACCGTACACTAAGGGAGGTTTTTTGGATATTCGGGTTCTAAAGGGGTCTTAAGGGGGTTAAGCCTGCATTTCATTGAATATCAATATCTCACGAGTGGTTTCATTTGTGGATGTGATACTCGGCATATAAACTAATCATTAAAAATACGCAGACATGTGTCTAAGCGTTTTTCGATGTGGTGTATTATTATGAGGTGAAAGGGCTGAAAATTGGGGGTTGAAGGATTCCTAATGGAGCGTGTAGGCCTATCTCTTAAACGACATAGGCGAGAAATTTGAAACTCAGCGAAAAAAAATCAGCTTAAAAAGTACGTAAATCGGTTTTCGACTGTTTTTTCATAAATTAATTTAAGGGGCCAATGGGGTGGGGGGAAAATTTGGGGATAAAAAGGAGAGAAAGTGTCCTAACCGACTGACTCAGGGGAAAAAGACAGCTTAAGAAATAAGTTAATAGGTGTTCAAGCGATTTTTAATCAGTCCAATTTAAGGGGCCCATGGGGAGGGGTGAAAGTCTGGTAAAATAAATGAAAGAAAATGTCCTGTCTGACTCACTCACTCATCACGTCCAGCGAAAACTATTACAGTTGGAAACATGAAATTTTGGGAATATGTTCGCTGTATGTCGAAAACGTTAACTAAGGAATGATTTTTGTTGATTCGGGTTTTAGAGACGTGTCAAGGGGGTAAACGTGCATTTCATTGAATAACGATATCTCATGAGTTGTTTGTTTGGGGATGTGATATTCGGTATATAAACTAATCATTAAAAATAATCAGACATATGTCTAAGGGTTTATCGATGTGGTGTATATTATGAGGTGAAAGGGGTGAAAATTGGGGGTTGAGGGATTCTCTGATACGACATAGGCGTGAAGTTTGAAATTCGGTGGGAAAAAACAGCTTAAAATACAAGTAAATAGGTGTTCAAACGTTTTTTCATAAATCCAATTTAAGGGGCCCTTGGAGAGGGGTGAAATTATGGGGAAAAAACAGGAAAGAAAGTGTCCTAACTGATTGACTCACTTACTCACTCATCAAACTCAGGGGGAAAACAGCTTTAAATAAGTAAATAGGTGTTTGACCGTTTGTTTCATAAATCCAATTTAAGGGGTTCATGGGGACGGGTGAAATTATCAAAAATAAATGAAAGAAAATGTCCTGACTGACTCACTCACTCATCATCGCCCAGCCAAAATTATTGAAGGTGGAAACATGAAATTTTGGGGATATGTTCGTTGTATGTCGAAAACGTCCACTAAGGAAAGAGTTTTGGATATTCAGGTTCTAAAGTGGTGTTAAGGGGTTAAACGTGCTTTCCATTGAATAACAATATCTCACGAGTGGTTTCATTTGGGGATGTGATACTTGGCACATATACTAATCATTAAAAATAAACTGACACATGTCTAATGGTTTTTCGATGTAGTGTATATTATGAGGTGAAAGGGATGGAAAGTGGGGGTTGAAAGATTCCTAACTGAGCGTGTATCTCTTAAACGACATAGGGAGGAGTCTGAAACTCGGAGGAAATCTATCAGCTTAAAAATAAATAAATAAATAAATGAATAAATAAATAAAATAAATAGGTGTTGGACCGTGTTTTCATAAATGCAATTTAAGGGGCATATGGGGAGGGGTGAACTTCTGGAAGACAAACGTCCACTAAGGAAGGATTTTTGGATGTTTGCTCTCATCGACCAACCAAAACTATTAAAGTTAGAAGAATGATATTTTGGGGATATGTTTGTCGTGTGTCGAAAACGTCTACTAAGGAGGGATTTTTGGGTATTCAGGTTCTAAAGGGGTGTTAATGGGGTTAAACCTGCATTTCATTGAAAAACAATATGATACGACTATGACGTGAGCGAAGCGTGGCTAAAATTGAGATGGTGTGTGTCTGTGTATTACTCAATCTCGCAAGTACCACTGGTCCGATTTACGTGAATTTTACATGGAAGTAGCTGATTTTCCTGGTTAACATATAGGTTACTTTTGATTTCAATACTTTGCACTATTTAAAATGGCGACCATTTTAGTGACGTCACTATACCCTTTGGTTTCTAACTTTCATATTTCAATTTCAAATAAAAAGAGAACGCTAAAAAATAGCAAACTTTTGATGGCATATGCGAGGTTTGAAACTACATTTCCTATCCGAAAGGTATCTGCAACTGTTAGCGAGTAAAACCTAAATTTGTGCTATAAAACACGGTCAACGCCGAGCGGTGTAGTTGGACAAAATGTTCCATCCTTAATCTCCCTCTGCGCAGCACCTCGCCTATCCCCTGTTTTAACTGTCACCTTCACATTTTAATTTATTTATGACGCGTAGCGAAGCACGGGTACTTCAGCTAGTATCCTATACAACAATCGGAAAATACGATGAAATTAATATATACAGGCTGTTCTGTAACAATATAGGGTAAGCTTCTGGATTCATGTTATTCCTATGTGAAATATTGAGTATGAATTTCTTAAATGCTCGGCTATTGGCCAATTTCAACATGTGTTTAGCTCTCAATCCTAGTGGCATAGCTAACAGAGTTACTGTACAATGTCAGTGATGCTTAATCGTTGATAACTGCGTTTGATGTTCTCAGTCAAAGTAATGGGATGAACGCTAATAAAAGGAACTTCGGTTCATGAACACAACGGAAGCAAGTTACAGTGCCACATTTTGTCCATGTGGTATATCTATACACTAGCTGTAGTTCCCGGCTTCGCCCGGTGGATTTATTAGTTTTATGGATGATAATGAATACTACTACTGAACTGGCACATTATATTTAACTAACAGAAACCAATATTTTAAAAGTATATATTTTTGTGGTGGTGGTGGTGGTGGTGGTGGTGCTGGTGGTGGTGGTGATAATTAGTACAGTATAATGGACGTAACATTCAGGTCAATTTCCCGTAATGATAATTATGAATAGGGAAACAGCTATTTACTAACTACAGCACTGACACATGTAATTTACAAACAAATTTACAAACAAGATGTTCTGTGAAGAACATATAGCCTACTTTCTCCTAAATGTATGAGTATAGTTATAACTCGTTGTTATTATCAAAGAGTATAATAGAATCATTTCTTGGTTGAAGACCTTAGAAACTATTTACCTCTACCAAACGCCACAACCTAGAAAAAAACTACTACCATCATTGAAGAAAGATAGATAAGAAGTATCTCAAGAATGTTATGGATCTGGAGACATAATCGACCGGACTGGCTGCGTGGCTCAGCGGTAACGTTCTCGCTTGCTGGGCCCTAGGTTGCAGGTTCGTATCCTGGCGCAGTCAGCTGGCATTTAGGGGGGCACAAATGCGAGGGAGCCGTGTCAGTAGATTTACTGGCACGTTAAAGATCCCCTTCGGGCCAAAATTCCGGCACCCCGGCGTATCTAATGTGCCCAATCGGACACGGCAGACTGGCATCGAGCTCGGGTCTTATCAGAGAAGACCAGGCCCATGATTATGCCTAGAGTCGAACCATTGATCTCTGAGGGGGAACAGCTAAAGGGAACCAGAAGAGCAATGAGTTATATAATGACATATAATAATGTAGCATGATTTCACGGCTAGAATGTGAATATCATAGCTGTTGAAGATGAACAATTATAAGAAAATGCAAACATGTGTAAGGTTTGGAAGCATAGAAGTATGAAGGCAAGCCAGCTTGACATTTGACTAATCGCAGCCAACAGAGGGGCGTGGATCAGTGACGCCGAAGGGACTCATTTCGTCTGGACCGCTAGGACAGCTCGAAATTAATGACTCTGGGGTTCACCGGCAGACAACGTTTGAGACTGGAGTGGGGGTAATTGTCCACGGAAATTAATTGATTGCAGCCAATTGGAGCATCGAAATGGAGTAAAATGTACACCCAGGTGAATATATTCTAGGAGAGATAATTTAGGAGTGGTTTCACGCCTAAATTAAAGCCTATATCTCTAAATAAGCCTGTGAACACAGAGCCTACGCACAAGAGGATTGGTTTGAAGACACGCACGAGGGGATTTACCATGGTGGCGTCATGACGCTATGGAAGAAGGCAATTAATTGTTATTAATTGACCGAAGCGATCGCTTGCACGCGAGTGATTATGGGACTTCCACACCTAGACAAACGAGGTGTATACGTAATTTTGGCTGGAAATGCATTATTTCAAGAAAGAAGTCGTTCCCGTATCTCCAGTGGACTACATTTTACGAGAAACCTTTATATAGGGGGAGCAGCTAGTTCGTCTTTAGTAGCTCTGCAGTTCTTCTCCAGTTCGTCTTGACTCAACACGTAACTAATACGCTGCCAGAAAGTGCGCGAAATGTTAGAGTATCGACGCTCATGTAAATTTGAAGAACAATGGAATCGCATCATACAGCTTCTTAATAGTAATCATGAATAGCGTAAGATTTAATCTACAGCAGATATTTATCCATTATCATTCGCAAATATAAGTTCGCTACAGCGTAGGAATAAATTAGGATGTTTTTGGACATTGAATATACCAGGAGGTATTGTCATAGTTATAAATGACGCAGTATCGTCAGGATCGCTACAATTATGGGAGCCTGGAAGGCATCACCAATAAACTTGACAGTGAAATGAACAGTATTGAAGGTGACGAGAATCGAACGCACGCACACGCAGATAGACTTTCACGGAGACCAGCGGTTGTCGTAGCTGCATCGCATCTCTGAGGTCAGGCGTTAGTAGGAGTCCAATTAAGGATCAACCTGTGAAATAGTGCGAGGAATGTATATAAGTTTTATTACAGTGATTTCAAAAGTGTTTATGTGTATTGTGAAAAATATGTATTGTGTTAAATTGAGAAAAGCCACTGATAAAAATATGATTATCATGTGTGAAGTATGTGATAGCATGTGTCGTGTGAGATATAGCATGATGGCTTAAACCAAGCATCATGGTAGGTTCGTGGCTGGTGTGCTGGAATAATCCAGCGAAAATGAAAAGTGAGTACAAATTTACAATGTTAATCTAATTAGATAGTTCGCCGTACAACGAAGCATCACTTTAAGACTAAGATGTAACAGTCACTTATGTACGACCTTTCACCACTCGTATTCTGATAGAGTATGGCTTGGAAGGTGATTTGTTTAGGGCCATTCAGGCCTAAGATAGTGATGAATGTAACGGTAACGTTAAATTAATAATAATAATAATAATAATAATCTGGGGTCGGTAACAGTAATAAGTAAAGTAATAGGCATTTCTGGCCTAAAGAACGTTCAAAAATGTGTAATGTCTAATATAAAGATACTGTATTTGGTAAACAGTGAGAAAGTAACGTAAAATCTATCGAGATATGAGAATTTTTCAGTGTCAGTGAATAATTTAATGAATATTTGATATGGTCAATTCTTAGGAGTGTATTTGAGAACCATTAAAGTAATGTAAGCCAGTAATTTTATACTTGTTTTTGGAGCTATTTAAAGCTTTGGCTTAAGAGTAATTGCAGAGAGGACGTGAGTGCTTTAATGATTGAATCATCTATGAGAAGTATTGTTTGAGCCGCATACAGCGGGCAAGTAACGTAGAATCAAGTGATTTACGTCCATAAAGTTGCGGGGACCACTCTAACATAGCTTGCACGTTAGGTGAAAGGTTGGCTAATCTACGAGATAGTATTGCCGTTGGAGCATACTTATATTATTCGCAACGGATTGGAACGGAGCTTGTCTGTATCCATCGCTTGCAGGAATATTGCCACGTGGGATGTTCTTCGAGACCCCGTGAGCTCATGTATTAATTGATCTGCCCTGAGAGGAGAATCATGTTCGTCGTATAGGAAACGCAGATTTCCTTATTATTGTAGGCAGCTGCTGATGAGAAATCTTGTATTCTCAATCGTGATGCGCGCCCGAAGCCACTAGTAATCGCCACAGAACGGCAAGGCTATTACAGGATCCATCCCCAGCCATGAATGTTAAGTAGGAGCCGAGTTGTGCCCATTGCACTAAATATAGGTGGTAAATAATTAGAATGATTCAATTACTAGAGACAACACTCAGGGTAACTCCATTGTATTGCAATTGTAAACAAAGATGACCTTGCTAGCAGCCAAGGGGGGTGGTATGTAGATTACGAGGACGGCGGCCATCTTGCGCGGCCAGCTGGAACTAATTTTATTGCCTGCTTGAAAGGGAGGTCTGGTGACCTGCTCCCTTTATTTTAGAAGCATAGTGGGACACTGAAGAATCTCGATATTTCGAAATGTAATTAAGATATGATTGTTGTGATGATGCCAATTGATTTAAATGATGTGTTTCAACACACATAGCTTGTTGGATCATTGTGATCGGATAATATTTGGCCCAGTTATTCTCTGAGGAGGAACGCTGCACCAAATAATTATAGGCATCTTTTTAAAGTGAATTTTTGCCCAGATCACACTAATTTATGCAAACGGGTAGATGATTTCAATGACATGATACGGTTGTAGCGATAATAATTTCGACCAGACCCAGAAAATCGTTGTATGGTGAAACTATAAACATTTTTATCCCTGTGTATTTTGGAAGGGAAAACGTACTACTTTTAGCGTTTCATATTGATGGGAAAAAGAAGACGATTCACGCGACACAACACTTGTTAAGTAAGGCATAAGATAATGAATTTATGTTAATAAAAGTAAATGCCCGTGAGAAGGGATTAATGTTTAATTATTACAGAATTAATGCCATAAAAAGTGATATTATGACTTTTGTGTTGTGATACTCCAGTTTATGTTAAATTGTGCCACATGAAGAACACTATGGACGCTCGTAGATGTCTGAAAGTATCAATGATAGGATGCTTGAAATATATTTGAGTGCAGTGAAGCACTAATTGATAAGAGACTCACAAATAACTTTGATTTTCATTGTGGGAAGTAAATGTAAATTATCCTTTGCTTGTATTTTTGTTGTATAGCCATGAATTTATATAATTAAATGTTGTATTTAGGAATATGTTGTTTCTTTCATGTAGAGTAGTTACCTGACAGACTCAAATCCTGAGCATGTGGTCGTATGGTGGGCAGGAACGTCCCATACCTCGAAAGACCGTGAGTTAGCTGGGATACGAACACATGCTCCATATGATGACAATTGGGTACACTAAAAGCAACAGTAGTTAAAAGGGTCGTAAAACAAATAACATTATTATTATTGTTATTATTACATAATCGACCTGCCGTGGGCAACATCCAACTTTGAGTTGAGGCATGTCTTTACACGTCTGGTTGTGCATGGCATTCACAACCCTAATTGAATTAACAAATCTTTCCATGTCCCTACAGAGACGTGTGTCAACAAACTATGTGGATATTTTCGATTGCTATTTGCCTGAAATAAAGGTCTTAATAACCTGAACTAGCACCAGCGGCTAGAATTCAGTTACTATGTGAAATCGTTTTGTTCTTTACTTCAAATAACATTTTCAAACTACGCACAATAGGCTGTTACAAACCCTTTAAAATAAGAAGTAAAAATGTATCATAGTATCATCTTGTCATTCTTCTAATTCGATGCGCATAGAATACCAATGGTATACTATCAATGTAGACCAGTCGTGAAATCTAGTGGAGAAATATCGAACAATATAATCCTAACAGGGCGAGTGCATTCTAGCGGCCATAAGAAGAAACTTTTCAATAAAATCTGGAAGTTAATAAGTAGGCCGGCGTGCAGTTACCTTTTTGGTTGTTAGATGTCTCGAGCAAATATGCTGGCGAATTATGTTTTAATTAAATATATGTTTGCACCGTAATATGCACAATATAACGCTTAATTTTAAAACGTCTGAGTCATTACAAAGCAACAAATATGTAAAATGTCAAGCGAAAAACCTAACTCTGATGGGGTTTGAACCATAGGCATATGAATGACAGACTAACGCTTTACCACGGAGCCATTTGTGCCAACGAACATCTCTATATATATAAGAATGAAAGTTTGTCTGTTTTTTCTGAATTTCTACGGAAATTTGCGTTATTTACGCGATTTAGACTGTTTTATGACGGATGCGCGTGAAAATGAAATTTTTGTCTGTCTGTCTGTCTGTCTGTTTGTTTGTCTGTGGACAATTTTTGTGTCCTTATAACTCAAGAACGGCTGAGTGGATCAACGTAAAATTTGGTACAGATATCCTTCAGAGGCAAGACACCAATCATTGATGTAACTCTTCTCTGTACCTCTCATAAAAGGTGGCCTACCCCCTTAAAATACATGCTGAAATAGGCGTAGAAGGGCGAGACAAAGCTCATTTTCAGCCCCTCAATGAGAGAAACGAAACTCGGGGGCCCCAAAGTGACCCCGAAAACCACATTTTAAGGCCCTAAAACCAATAGTTTTTTAGATATTCCCAGAAAATTAATTTCATTTAATACAATAATGAAAGGAAGCTAGCCGGTAACCATGGCAACAGAAATTCACAGGTCCATGTATTGCTGTAATATAAGACGCAATACAATTCCTTTTATTACATTACTGAGATAGTTTGCAAACGGCTAGAAGGTTATAACGGAACCAGACTAAGCTGTAAAATTCATCAATACATATAATGCGCTTAAGGGGGTCAAGGGTACTCTAGACTTTTTTCACGCGATTTACACGTGCTGGTGTGCTACGGAAGGTCTATTATATCCCGATCCCTCTATTGTTATATTATTATTATTATTAATATTATTATTACACTACGGAAAGGAAGACCCCAGAGGTCTGGAAAAAGGGAATAATTGTCCCGATCTTCAAGAAGGGTAGTAGAACAGAATGCAGAAACTATCGGGGAATAAAACTGATGAGTCATTGTGCAAAGATGTTTGAGAAAGTTTTGGAAAGGAGAATTAGGACAAGGATAGAAGGAGGGATGAGAGAAGAACAACATGGCTTCTGAGCAGGAAAGTCCACAGTGGATTTGATTTTTGCTGTAAGGCAGTTACAAGAACAGCACTGTGAGTATGGAACAGATCTACTGAAGGCCTTCCTGGACATTGAGAAAGCATATGACAGTGTATGCAGAAACAAAGTATGGAAGTCCCTGGAGGATAGAGGAGTAGAAAAATGGACTATAAGGAGGATAAAGGAGATGTACAAGGGAAGCATGAGCTGTGTGAAAGTGGGAGGAGAGAGATCGGACTGGGTGGAACAGAGAAACGGCCTGAAACAAGGAAGTGCACTGGCACCGTTACTTTTCATTGTGGTGATGGATGACATAATGACCCGAGTGGCACAAGTAATTGGGGAAGGAAAGATGAAAGCAATGGTGTTAGCAGATGATTTGATGATTTGGGGAAACAAGGAGGAGGAGGAGGTGCAGGAACAGTTGGACGTGTGGGAAGGAATAATACAAGGATATGGGATGAAATTTAGCATAAATAAGAGTGAGATGGTGATCACAACAAGGAAGAAGGAAATAAGCACAACGGGAATAACAATTGGTGGGGAACAGCTGAAGAAAGTGGAGAGTTTCAAGTATCTGGGAAGCCTGATACAAGATAATGGAAGAAACTATAGAGAAACAAATGAGCGGGGGAGACAGGCAGAAGCATTCCGGAGGAGAGTGAGAAGCATGTTATGGAGCAAGGATGTCCCTCAGAACAGCAAAAAGATCATATATCTGATGTACTATGCCCCTATCCTGACGTATGCCTCGGAGACCTGGGCTATGAAAGGAAGGGAGAAGAGCAAAATACAGGCAAGTGAGATGAGGTTCTTGAGAAGCAGTATTGGAGCTACAAAGATGGACAGAATAAGAAATGAGAGGACCAGAGAATTAAAAAGGAGAAACCATTACGGGATGGTATAGAGAAATCTAGACTTAGATGGCGTGGACATGTAAAACGAATGGAGGATAAGAGGTTACTCAGGAGGATACACGAGACGAAGTGGGAAGGAAAGAGACCGAGAGGAAGACCGAGAGGAAGACCGAGAGGAAGACCGAGAGACAGGTGGCTGAAAGGGATGGAAGAAAGCGTGGAGAAGAGAGGAGAAGACTGGACAGGGGAGGAAGCTGAGAGATGGTGGGAAGACAGAAGACGTTGGAGTGGCCTGTGTTCCAAACAGACCCGGCCAACGGCTGGAAACTGTGCAAGAGGATGATGATGATGATGATACTATGGCCTACAACGACGAGACAAAGCTCATTTTCAGCCCCTTGGTGTCAGAAAAAAACCTCTGGCCCCTAAACAGTCGTAAAGGGTCCCCGGAAACTACATTTTAATGCTCTAAAACCAGGAGTTTCTGAGATATTCCCAGAAAACTAATTTCATTTAATAAACTAATGTAGGAATGCAAGCCAGTAACAATGTTAACAGTGTCTCAAAAAGGTACATCCAACTTTCCATCAATTTCTGCAAGAAGTAATGCCACTCCATTTATTAAATTTCTGTGAAAGTTTGCAAATGGCTATAAGGTTATCACGGAACCAACAAAAACTGTAAAATTCATCAATGCGCTTAAGGGGGTCAAGAGGTACCCTGGATTTTTTCACAAGACTTAAACGTGCGATGTGTCGTACAGAAGGTCTATTATATCTTCAAACAGCAACATTATTTTCAAAAATTCCTGAATTGAAATAGTTTACTTTTTATTTTATTTTTTTGCTTTTAGGAATTTGGGCCATTGGAGGCTAAAAAAACTGAATTTTCATGCACCACAAGCCTTTATAATTTATTAACGGGGTCTTCCTCTGGATGCGCACTTGACACAACAGTGTGGGTCAGTTTTTATGTGACGTGATTTGCATTTCGTCTACGAGGTTTCCAATTTTATTTTCACGTCAGGAAGTACACGTTAGGTAAATTAGTTTCAGAGCATATTTCAACTAATCATTTATCTTTGTCGACAAACAGGTTCCAAGCCCCTAACCATTGCAACAGTAGCTCAATTGATTACGTCTGGTTATTAATACCGACGACCGTTCGAAGAATGGGTACTTCTGCTAGTTGATCTATATAAAATGACTTACATAGAACTTGTTAGCAAATAATGATTTAGACCTAACGATTTCATCAGTGGAGTATATTATTTATATATAAAGCATTTCATACAAAGTTTATTTATTTTGTATCAGTACGCTATATTGCATGCAATACTCAAATTAGTGAAATATAAGTCAGGCACAAGATATCGGCTGCCATCTTGTCTTCTTACCGAGACGGCTCAGCTTTTTAAAATCACTTCTGCACTATAGTATTACAAAATAAACTTTTAATTTCGAACGTGCCTCTTCCTTTAGAACAGTTAAATCGATTCTCGGCTCGATAATCGGAACTGGTGAGTCCCATGATATGGATTATAAAGTTTGCATAATTCGCACGGCCGCCATCCTGAAATGGTACGGCGGATGACCTTGTAGTTTGGTCACAAGACGCGTTCTATATGAAGGTATGTCATTACCAAATTTGGTAGAGATCGGATAATTTGGTTAGTCGCTATTTGATTTTACGTTTTGAACGTTTGAGTGGCCGCCATTCCGTTTTGGTAAAGATGGCGGCGATATAAAACATGACACTGAGGTGCCCTTTGCTTATTCTACCTCTGTACCAAATTTCGTTCAATTCGGTTTCACCGTGTTCGAATTGATAGGGGGGGACCGACATTCAGAGTACACACACTCACACACACACACACACAGACTCACACACACACATACACACACACACAGACAGTCACACAATGTTTGGCCCTTTAGTGATCTCATAATTCTACTTTCATATTTTGCAAAAATCGAAAGTAGGCTAAAAAATAGAAAGGACAGTAAGTGAAACAAAAGACACTGCCTAGGGCCTATATCTCATTGGCTGTTAGAAATGTAGAGACCAATAGTGTCGTCTTTTGTCGCATAGCGCCGTAGGAAAATAATCAGAACTCTTTGGCAAACCTCGGCTGTCCCGAGCTCCTGAGGTAGCAATAGTATCATTTATCGCCACAAAGTGCTTAACGATAAGTTTCAGAATAAATGAAGGTAAATTTGAAAGCACCAACGCTTATTGCAGATGGTAACCTCAATATACTGCACCAACACCATTGCACTTATACAGAGGCATAATATTTTCATGATGATAACTGTTTAAAGGGGCGTAAGAAATCTTTTTGCACTAAATACCCCCCGTGACTGCAATTTATAAACAGCGCAAGATAAAACTATTTTCGCATTTCTGCACCAAACACTGGTTGGGGTGACGAGATGCAGCCCGAACTGTCCGTCAACAACAGACTTATTAAAATACTCTTGCAGTTACACTACTACGGACATGAATGGTTCTAGGGCCTTAATACGTGGTTTTCAAGTTCATTTTGTCTGTTATTCTAAATGTAGGGAATGGGGAGCGTTGTCCAGAATATCAAGTGAACAGTGTTACCAGCAGGGTTTCAAAGTGTATGTAAAATTTGGTGCAATTATGAGAAACAGTTTAGATTTGTGCCAAAGGGCCTAAATGCAGGGAATGGAGGGATCTGTCCAAAATTGCATGCAGTCAGTGTTACTCGCAGGGTTCCAAAGGGTAAGTATGCAACTTTTGGTTCAGATTGGTGAAAGGGTGTAGATTTGTGCCAAAGGGCCTAAATGCAGGGAATGGACTGGTCTGTCAGAAGTGTCATGTAGGCAGTGTTACTCGCAGGGTTCCAAAGGGTAAGTATACAAATTTTGGTTCAGATCGGTGAAACGGTGTAGATTTGTGTCAAAGGGCCTAAATGCCGAGAATGGAATGTTCTGTCCGAAATGTCATGCAGACTGTGTTACTCGCAGGGTTTCAAAGGATAAGTATACAAATTTTGGTTCTGATCGGTGAAACGGTGTAGATTTGTGCCAAAGGGCCTAAATGCAAGGAATGGAGTGGTCTGTCATAAATTTCACGTAGACAGTGTTATCATCAGGGCTCCAAAGTGTAAGTATACACATTTTGGTTCAGATAGGTGAAACGGTGTACGTATCACTAACCATAACGCCAGCGCATGCGGATAGAGCTGTTCGGGAGCACTTGTTCTACCGACTTACTGAACAAAAATCAATCTTGAAGGTCACTTGAGAGGTGTAGCCTAATGCTACATAGCCTAAACTATTCCTCTTGAATCAGGCTATCATATAAAAAAAGAATTTTTCGAATCGGACTGGTAGTTCCAGAGATTAGCGCGTTTAAACACATGAACACACAAACACACAAACTCTTCAGCTTTATTATCTTTATATATATAATTCTTCGACACGTGTGTATGTGACTGAACTCCTCCTAAACGACTGAACCGATTTTGATGGAATTTGGTATGTATATTAGGGTGGGTCCATGTATGGTTTAGATTCACAATCTGACCCGGTAGGTGGAATGAACACAATTTTAGAACCACAAATTACACACAATTTTAGAACCACAATATACAGTCAAAAACAGTCGTCATGGAAACCACTAGCCTTGGCCTTCGTAAAAGCTGATGTCTTTGGACGGTTTGTCTCTGCACGTTAGAGCCACCTGGTTGCAACCTGTGCAACTACCGCCATAACATACACTCCGCCCGTGGCGAAAAGTTGTGTTTTATACCAAAGGTGGCAGTGATGTCTAATTCTACTGTTCGTCTCTGCACGTTAGAGCGTTTCAAAGTCCCGTATGCGTTCATATACCATTCATCCGATTGCCATGAAACTTGGGTGATATGTTGAGTGAGCCCCAGGGAAGGTGTTTGGCTTAGTAAATCCATTTTACAATAGATAGCGCACGAATAGATTCAACAAATGAATGACGACACGCGCAGCGTTTCAAAAATGTCCCGTGTGCGTTCAAATACCATTCGTCCGATAGCGATGAAACTTGGGTGAGATGTTGTGTCACTCCAGGGAAGGCTTCTGGCTTAGTAAATCAATTTCACATTAGGTAGCGCACGACTTGATTCAACAAATGAGTGACGACGCGCGAAGCGTTTCAACAAAATCCCGTTTAGTTTATATTCCATTCATTGATTGAGATGAAACTTTGATGAGTTGTTGTGTACACTTAAGTGAAGGCTTCTAACTTGGTAATCCATTTCACAGGAGGTTGCGCACGAGTAGATTCAACAAATGAGTGGCGACGTGCGAAGCGTTTCAACAAAGTCCCGTATGCGTTCAAATACCATTCGTCCGATAGCGATGAAACTTGGGTGAGATGTTGCATACACTTACGTGAGGGTTTCTAACTTAGTAAATCCATTTTACAATGGGTAGCTCACGAGTAGATTCAACAAATGAGCAACGACCCGCAAACTTTTAATCAAAGTCCCGTATACGTTCATATACCATTCATCCGATTGCAATGAAACTTGGGTGAGATGTTGTGTACACTTACGTGAGGGTTTCTAACTTAGTAAATACATTTCACAGGAGGTTTCGCACGAGTAGATTCAACAAATGAGCGACGACGTACGAAGCGTTTCAATAAGGTCCCGTATGCGTTCAAATACCATTCGTCCGATTACGATGAAACTTGGGTGAGATGTTGTGTACACCCTACGGAAGGTTTCTGGCTTAAAAAATCCATTTTACAATAGGTAGCGCACGAGTAGATTCAACAAATGTGTGACGGCACGCGAATCATTTCAACAAAGTACCGTATGCGGCCATATAGGCCTACCATTTATCAGATTGCGATGAAACTTTGGTGAATTGTTGTGTACACTCCAGGAAATGTTTCTGTCTTAGTAAATCCAGTTTTTAATAAGTAGCGTACGAGTAGATTCAACAAATGAGCGACGGCGCGTGAATCGTTTCCACAATGTCCCGTATGCGGTCATATATCATTCATCCGATTGCGATCAAACCTTGGTGAATCATTGAGTACACGCCAGAGAAGGTTTCAGGCTTAGTAAATCTACTTTACAATAGGTTGCGCATGAGTAGATTCAACAAATGAGTGACGGCACGCGAATCGTTTAAAGAAAACCTCTTATGTGTTCATATGTCATTCATCCGATTCCGATGAAACTTTGATGAGTTGTTGTGTACACGCCAGGGAAGGTGTTCAAGTTGGTAACTCCATTTTACAATATTGGTAGCGCACGAGTAGACGTAACAAATGAGTGACGACGCGCGAAGCGTTCCAACAAAATCCTGTATGCGTACATATACTACTCATCGATTGCGATGAAACTTTGATGAGTTGTTGTGTACCCTTACGTGAAGCTTTCTAACTTAGTAAATCCATTTCGCAGTTGGTAGAGCACGAGTAGATTCAACAAATGAGTGACAGCGCACGAATAATTTAAACCAAATCCCGTATGCGTTAAATGCCATTTATCCGTTTGCGATGAAACCTTGGAGAGTTCTTGCGAACGCTCCAACGAATGTTTCTAAATTAGTTTATTCAATTCACGATAGTTTAGAGGCAGTTAACAGAAATTGAAAAAATTATTGTGTATCCAAAAGCACTTCAAGAAACAAAGTTACAACACTTTCTTTGATTGGCAGGACAACGTCTGCCGGGTCAGCTTGTATTAGTATAGATAGGGTGTTCTTCAGACAGTTCAATATTAATATGGGATGAATAGTTTTGCATATCGGTTTCTTGATTCGATGTGGACTTCCCATGTTTGGAAGCCATATTTTTCAGATTCTCCTTGCTTATCTGCTGAACCATAATTAGGCTTTCATTGTTCTGACCATCATGTGTAATACGCAATGTGGCAGAATTAGTTTATTGTTTAACTTGGTAACTTTCAGATAAGATCGCGTATTGCAATATTGCGAGCTTTTAAAACGAGTGGCTGAGTTGAGAACAAACGTTTAAGTGCCTTACAGTACTAAAATAATGAACTATTTGCCACAACATGTTACTTCCTAACTGGTGCAAGAAAGCTTTTTGTCTGATCATTGGAATTTTTGGCAAAAACTTTGTATTTATGCCATATGAGGCGCATAATGACCAAACTTACCCTCAGTTTAATGTTTGTTATGGGGTTGGCGTCAAAACTACAGAAGCGATTGATATGAAATTTCGTATGTAAATAGAAGGCATCCCTAAAATAGAACTAGGTTACAAATTATTTATATAAGGCTGCAGGAGTTAACATGAAGTATTAAATCCCACAGTAGCCCATTGTTCAATCTGTATCCTTCTCTTGACAACGCAATACCATATGTAAGAATTTACTAATCTCAGAATATCGCGAGGTGACATGTCCTGACATGAATGTTGCAAAACAGTTCAAATGCGTTCAAACGGCAATGAAGCCACTGTCTAAGAAGTCGCAAGCTGTCCATCAATCACATCACACCGATCGTGGAGTGACGAAATGTTATGCTGGCGTGGGTCAGTGGTAAATGGTTGGTAGTGAAGCCAAACTCGAGCTCGGCTGCCGGTTTCAATCCGGCCACGGGCATGGATGTGTTTATGTTGTCATTAGTAGGTCCATTCAATTACTATGATATAAAAATACATGACAATCATATCTCCTCATCATACCAGGAGTGGCCGCGTTCTCCTCTTCTGTGACCAATGTTCCTGGATCGTACATTTGAGGGTGAACAAATGTGATGGGACCAAGTCAGTAGATTTACGGGCACGTTAAAGATATCCATTGGGGCAACGGCGTCCTTAAAAGCCTCCGTAGTTAAAAGACACGTAAAAACCAATAACATTATCAACATAGTATATCAAGACACATAATACAACTAAAATCAGAGCTGACTGCATGGCTAAAATGGTCTAAGGCTGAAAATTTTTCTTAAAGACACATATTGTATTAGGTGTTTGCGTGCTGGCTGATAGTTTATATATCTTATCAGTTCACGGGTATTAACTAAACAAGGTCCAACAGTCCAGCCATAACTAACCTAACCCCTCTCACCAGTCCCGTGAATGCTACATTTTGTTACCCTTACAACGGAAACGCGTCAGCGACGGGTACGAATATATGACAAAGATTTTATGTAGGCTACTGTTGTACAGGACTTCCTGTTTTCAACTCAGCCGTTCACAGTCATATCTGCTGAAAGGATGTCATTGTAAAATACACTTTGAAAATAAATTGTCCTTCCCTAAGTGTATTTGGCACATGCTTTGAGATTGTACGCAGCACGCAGATACTAGGGACAGTAGGGTGATTTGGTAAAATATCATGGCGCCTTACGACCATGGTCAGTGTTGCCAGCACGATATATTTCAAGTAGAGACATCGGCGTGGAATAGTGTATTGTCATATTTGATTGAATAGATGTACTCTAATAACAAACCTACGATTGATGCCATCAGACTCGGTTGAAAAGGAATCATCCAAAATTCATTTTCACGAAAATTATAGAAGGGTGAGTTATTATGTAACTAACTAACCCCGTGGCACTACAGCCCTTGCAGGGCCTAGGCCTACCAAGCGACCGCTGCCCAGCCAATTGGCCTGCAGATTTTGGGGTGAGGCGTGGTCAGCGCGTCGGGTCCCCTCGGCCGTTAATCTTGGTTTTCGTGACCGGGGCACTGTCTCACTGTCAGACAGCTACTCAATTGTCCACACGAGGCTGAGTGCACTCCGTTTCAACCCTCACGTCAGTTTTTAAAATCCCTGACGGAGCCGGGGTTCGAATCCGGGGCCTCCGGGTAAGAGGCAGGCGCGCTAGCCCAACACCACGGGGTATTATTAATAATAGTTCATTATGACGCACATAGGTTATAGACATCGAAAAGGAAAGAAATTGCTGATTTTGGTAACCATGTACCAGTTCGTATTATAATGCAACAATATGTTCGCACTCCATTGTCTTTTAAGAGCCTCTTCTTCAGCTGGTGCTTGAGTCTGTTTGCCTAATGTGTACCCTTGTAATGTACAATTACAGTAAGGGTTGTGATGGCGCAGTGGTCAAGCTGCTTATATTTTACACAGGGTCCAATTCTCATTTAATGCATGTGATTGAAACGTCTTGTGGTTCAGATTCCGCATTAAAAGGAGATCCTGTGGTTCATGATTACTTGATTAACGACCACGTAGCTCCCTCCGACCTACAGCTGGAACAATTAGAACTGGCTTGAAGAGAATAGAGGAGAATGCCCCCTCTCTAACTTCAAACCCATTGCGGCCGTATAGCTGGTCGCCTTATGATCGTTTATTTTTGTGCTAAGTCATATACCTTAATCTGCTTCAACGACTGCTTTGTTGCAGATCACCTTAACCCACAAACAGTATCTTCCTATCTTAGACTTACTGCTCATTGGAGTCCATTAATATCCCAGGGAGTATCTTTCCTCCTTTAACAAAATGCTGATGGCCAGTTTCTTCTGCCTTGGTGAAGTCAGAAGCAGTATTTCATTACGCGTATGATGTTTTAACTACTACATGAACCCGGTATGAACTTAATTTTGCAATTCAGACAACACAGCAACTTCCTTAAAATGTGTCATGACACACAAGCAAGAATATACAATGCGCCACTTGGTCACTCGTCTTCTCTTATAAAAGAAAGTCTCTCTCCATTTCTAGGATCAATGTGGCCCTTAAAGAGCTATTTCCTGAGTCGTGCATTACAAACGGCAGTGTCAAGCCTTATACAGCGCGTAAATTGGAGGAATAGGAAGCTGCAGGCCCTTAAATGTGAAGGGACAGAGCGATCTAAAGTGAGAACGGAATTAACTCACTCTGGTGATGGGAAAATTAACACTCGTTACATTTAAGGAAACACTAATGAGGTCAAATAGACTCAGATAGGAGAAAAAAATGAATTTTAGTGGGTAAAGACCACTCTAAAGAATGTAAAGTGTATTGTAGTGACGAAAATGTGGAAGAGGGGACTTTTATGGAAAGGAAGAGTATCTCTGTTTAATGCAAGCAACACTCTGTGGAGCGAAAATCTGAAGTGAACTATTCGACCAATTCGAGCTTCAGTGAAGACGGCACTATAGCAAACTGAGAAGACGTAAAATTAAATTCCAGGCAGAGCAAAGTTATTTCTTCTGATGAGCAAAGAGAACGAAGTGAACTACGACGCGTGATAGGTGGCCCAAAGTGAAAGTCTAGAGAGTTCTGGATCTTGTCATGAGATTAGAATGAGCTCTAGTGAGTACCAACGAATGGTTAAAGCTAAGTGAGCTCTGGTGAATGAAGAACATACAATAGTCTATTTAAAATTATTATAGCTCTGGTTAGTGAGCATGGACCGTCTAGTGAAAGTGTAGACAGGTCTGGTGCGTGGCAACACTTAGCCTACTCTCATGAGATTAGAATGAGCTCTAGTGAGTGACAAGGAATACGCAAGTGAGAGCAAAGTGTGTTCTGGTGAATGGAGAACATGCAGTAGTTTATTGAAAATAGGACGATAACATCATGGCATGTAGAAATCTCTGGAATGCAATCAAACACCGGATTTCTACCACAAGATGATTGAACGCCTTGTTCTTTGATGAGATCAATATATTAACAGTTATGAAGTTAACTCTTACGGTAATAAATTTAAAGTGACACATTTTGGTGCCTGACTCGCTTCATTTGACTGTCATTCATATTTTAAGACATGAATATATCTTGTAACAAGTAGTTCCGTGAAGAACTATACAGCCTATTTTCATATATCCTGCTCATGTTAATTGCCTCTATCAACATACAAAATTTCAGTTTAATTGCTGTAACAGATTCGTAGATATTGAGAACCGTCTAAATATTTCAGATGATCGCCAGGTTGGATTTTTATTTTTGTACTATTACATTAAGATTATTGTGTACGGGTGGTATTCAAACTTAAATCGCATGATTAGAACTCAAGAAGTAAAAACGAGATTTTAAAATTACGCACAGCAGCCATCTTGTGATTATGCAAAAAATTGAAATAAATTAGATGCCAGTGGATCAACATTTGTATAATCATTTAATGTGCAACGTTTCACGGCACTCGGATAGTTAATTCGCGAGAAACGTCCATTTAAATCTTTATACTTCGCGTCGCCGCCATGTTTGATTTGTGCTCACCAGGTTACTGAAAGTCCTATAGGTGAACATATGTTCATAGTCTCTATGAACATTTAAAAAAAATCAGTTTGGTGCTGTAAAAGATTCATAGATATTGAGAACCATCTAAATATTTCGGAAGCTCGCCATTTAGGATTATTATATGTATAGGCCATAGATTTATGTACCATTCAAGGACAATTATTGCCTAGGTTCATTATTCAAACTTTCACTTCGATCGCATGATTACGACATAAGAAATACAAACTTAATTTTAAAATTTCGCACAGCCGCCATCTTGAGGTTATGTAAACAATTGAATTAAATTAGATGGCAGTGCATTACAATCTGCAAAATCATTTACTGTACTACATTTCACTGCGCTCAGAGAGTTAAATCACGAGAAAAGTATATTAAAATATTTCAAATTCGCTTGGCCGCCATGTTCGATTTGTACTTTACAGGTTTATGAAATATACACAGGTAAACTTGTATCAGTACCCTTTATCACCGTACAAAATTGCAGGGTGATATCTGTAATAGTTTCGGAGATACAGAATGTCAGTGAAATATTTCGCACAGCCGCCATTTTGAGGTTATCTAAACAATTGAACTAAATTAGACTCCAGTGCATTACAATGTGTATAACCATTTTCTGTACCAAGTTTCATTACGTTTGGATAGTTAAATCGCGAGAAAAGTCTATTTAAAAGTCTCAACTTCGCTTGACCGCCATGTTGGTTTTGTAGTCACCAGGTTTTTGAAAGTCTCATAGGTGAACTTCTAGTAGTGCCCTTTATCACCGTACACAATTTCAGGGCGATATCGGTAATAGTTTCGGAGATATTGAATGCTAGTGAAATATTTCGCACAGCCGCCATGTTGGATTGGTGAGAAGTAACAAAATTTGAAGGACACGGTCGAGGTCGCCGGGAATAGTGCTATGAACTTACCGAGTTTCATTGAAATCGCTCCAGCCGTTTAGATTTTATTAGGGGGACACACACACACCCCTCACACACACACACACACACCTCACACACACACACACGCACACACACACACGGACAAAAGGTGATCTCATAAGCCTATTTTTTCAAAATTGAAAATAGACTAAAAATGATGATAATTTCAGCCTCCACTAAAATAATTAAGACTCGTAACATGTCATACTAGTAATTTTTAGTGTCTTTCAGTTTATGGTACCATCTCAATAATAATGAGGAGGAAGAATTTTCAATTTTCCCTGGTTTATGATAGACATTTACCCTTTCAAGACAGTGCAGAAAATTAATAAACAGGCGGAGAAGGGAATGAGAAAGACCGAGAGGGAGAGGGGAGATGCTGTGCACTTGTTGGCTGTGATATTTCATACTGTCATGAGGAGGGCGTCTGAGCCAATTCTCATTTATCTAGCAAACATTATCCAACTTGTTGGTAACATTTACCAATTAGTCACCAGCCGCAACAAGCCAAGTAATTGGTACAACCTTCGCACTTGTGGGACGACAATAAGGGGAAATTCTATGCCAAAATAAAAATAAAACGTTGATCATTGCAGAACTACAACATTGATTATTTATCTGTTGTAATTGCACCCCAAGCAGTATAACATAACCATCATAGGTAGTACGTTAAATGTTTCAAGGAATATTGTGTGCCCTGTTTTGATAGCCACTGCATATTAATGATGTGGTTTAGGATTCGTCATATGAGAAGATGGACGCATGGAAATTGTTTAGATTGATAAAATGCTTCTCTCTCTCATCATCGTCCTTCCAGTCTTCTTCTGATACTGTACTATGATCGAATTACCTTCTGTAATTTATCAAGTATCGTTGAATGGGCACCATAAAAATCCATATCTGGTCATTGCTGTGATGGAGTTCTATTCTCAAATCAAAAATCGTTCTTGTCAACAGGAACCCAGCCAACTTACTGTAAGATTACAACTGTTAGTAATCAGTTAAGTAAGTTATTTAAATTAATTTTGTTTTTGTTTATTTTAATAAATGAGCAATCACACATTCGAAACTTTGAAATTGCCTTAGGGTATACTATCCCTAGGAGCCAAACACACCAGTCGAAGACAGCGCAAGGTTCTTGTTAGAATCCCGTTTATGGTCATATTTTTAAGCCTTAACCAACAGATATGGCTCCCAATTGGGAGCTATGCCATAGAGCTATTTCTAAGTTTCCAAACCTCATAAAGCATACGTGTTTTATTTTGATCTCATTTCTCTCGTTTAATGCGTTTTTTTTATTAACGGTACTACCGGTTGAGTTAGCCGTGGTGGTTACGGCATGCCTGATGGCAGTCGCTCACATCCGGGAGGCGAGGAGGTTCGAATCCCCCCGCCGGCAACCTTGAAGATGGTCTTCTGTGGTTTCCCATCTTCCTTCCAGGCAAATGCCGGGGTTGGTCCCTAACTATAGGCCACAGCCGCTACCTTCCAACTCCTGGTCCTTACATTCCAACTTTCCTCCTTCCCTCCCCAAAGGTACTTGTAGCTCACCCATTGGGTGTCCGTCTCGAAGTAGCTACAAAAACTGGCGAGCCGAACATGTCCTCGGACACTCCCGGCGCTAAAAGCCATACGCTAAAAAAAAAAAAAAAATTAACGGTACTGAAGCTATTTTAATTAAGTACCATTTTTTGTATGCCTACCCCTTATTACTCCCGTTTCCAACAAGATCGGGGATGAAAAGCGATGCAATTCTATGTGGCGGATGGTTTTACGGTCGGATGGCCTTCTTGACTCAAGGAGAGGAGTTAATCAGAGATGAAATGAATGAAGATGAATGAACTGGGCAAGGATGTGGAAGGAAGTGGCCATGGCCTAGCAGAAGGTACCGTCCCAGCATTTGCCTGGAGTTGAAAATGGTAAACCACGGAAAACCATTTCAAGGACGGCCGACGGTGGGTCTCAAACCCACGTCTATCAAGTCCGCAGGTAGCTTGGTACCATGGCCTAGCGCTGCGCTTTAGCGGGCGTAGCTACCACTGTCGGTTAAGTAAGTACCTTTAAAAATACTGTATGCAAACGATAATTATACACAGACTGCTTTGGGAGTACACAGTTAACTTACTGTATACTTGGGAGGTACGCTAACAAAACGAAAGTGGATTCTACTGATATACAACGATCAACGTGTACTGGAGCACATTAACATTGTACATCACACTCATTCTCAGGTTTCCTTGAGGATATTAACAAAGATGTGAAAATGAGCAAACGAATTGCCATGGAAATTGTTGAGCTTCAGAGGTTTTCTGCACAGAGGACAAGAGAAAGAAACAAGTAGTTCCGTGAAGAACAATACAGCCTATTTTCATATATCCTACTCATGTTAATTGCCTCTATCAACATACAAAATTTCAGTTTAATTGCTGTAACAGATTCGTAGATATTGAGAACCGTCTAAATATTTCATATGGTCGCCAGGTTGGATTTTTATTTATGTACTATTACATTAAGATTATTGTGTACGTGTGGTATTCAAACTTCAATCGCATGATTAGAACACAAGAAGTAAAAACGAGATTTTAAAATTACGCACAGCAGCCATCTTGTGATTATGCAAACAATTGAAATAAATTAGATGCCAGTGGATCAACATTTGTATAAGCATTTAACGTGCAACGTTTCACGGCACTCGGATAGTTAATTCGCGAAAAACGTCCATTTAAATATTTATAATTCGCGTCGCCGCCATGTTGGATTTGTGCTCACCAGGTTACTGAAAGTCCTATAGGTGAACATATGTTCATAGTCTCTATGAACATACAGAAATTCAGTTTGGTTGCTGTAAAAGATTCATAGATATTGAGAACCGTCTAAATATTTCGGAAGCTCACCATTTAGGATTGTTATATGTATAGGCCATAGAGTTATGTACCATTCAGGGACAATTATTGCCTAGGTTCATTATTCAAACTTTCACTTCGATCGCATGATTACGACACAAGAAATAAAAACTTAATTTTAAAATTTCACACAGCCGCCATCTTGAGGTTATGTAAACAATTGAATTAAATTAGATGGCAGTGCATTAAAATCTGCAAAATCATTTACTGTACCACATTTCACTGCGCTCAGAGAGTTAAATCATGAGAAAAGTCTATTAAAATATTTCAAATTCGCTTGGTCGCCATGTTCGTTTTGTACGTTACAGGTTTATGAAATATACATAGGTAAACTTGTATCAGTACCCTTTATCACCGTACAAAATTGCAGGGTGATATCTGTAATAGTTTCGGAGATATAGAATGTCAGTGAAATATTTCGCACAGCCGCCATTTTGAGGTTATGTTAAAAATTGAACTAAATTAGACTCCAGTGCATTACAATGTGTATAAACAATTGCTGTACCAAGTTTGATTACCTTTGGATAGTTAAATCGCGAGAAAAGTCTATTTAAAAGTCTCAAATTCGCTTGGCCGCCATGTTGGTTTTCTAGTCACCAGGTTTTTGAAAGTCTCATAGGTGAACTTCTAGTAGTGCTCTTTATCACAGTACACAATTTCAGGGCGATATCGGTAATAGTTTTGGAGATATTGAATGCTAGTGAAATATTTCGCACAGCCGCCATGTTGGATTGGTGAGACGTGACAAAATTTGAAGGGCACGGTCGAGGTCACCGGGAATAGCGCTATGAACTTACCGAGATTCATTGAAATCGCTCCAGCCGTTTAGATTTTATTAGGGGGACACACACACACACACCTCACACACACTCACACACACGCACACACACACGGACAAAAGGTGATCTCATAAGCCTATTTTTTCAAAATTGAAAATAGGCCAAAAATATGCATAATGCTTGTACACTTACGCATATATCCAGATCACCCAAATAACGAGTAAATGAAAAAGAGATCGAATCATAATTCAGCGCCGCGTTTCAATCAAAATGCACATTTAAGAAACATAGCTTCACGTGAGAGCTCACCCCTTACCACATTACATACAGTATTATGCCGCAGCACCTGCTCCCTCTTGGATGCTATATTGTATTGAAATACAGGAACTGCAAACTTAACTGTTCTGATAATGTATTCGTCACGATCAAAACTCAGGCAGATAAACTGGTGATATTCCGGCCAGACTTTCATATAGCCTACATGCAGTCCCTTAATCGAGTATTGGTCCCCACCCCAAAATAAAAGTTTATCATCTTAGATCGAAAAGGCAAGACCAGACTCATGAAAACCATCGCACACATGTACAATATTGAAACCGTACCGAATTCAGTCGATATCATGAAGCCCGACGAACCTTGTGACGGATATATATGTGTTGAGGACAAAAATATCATTCGCACTTGAAAGCGAGAACACGACAATTTAAAAGCCCTTGATCTCTGGTATTCAATAAGAGCAACGCGTTCAACAATGCCCTGGTTTCAGTGGGCGAGAATCCACACACGTCTGCACTTTTAAAAAAATCATCCTTGTGTCTGATTAAAAAAATGATGGATCTGAAATATAAGGAGAAGCCTTTCCTTTCACGGAAACGCAAACTAAGGCTCAGCACCTGCTGAAGTGTCTTTTACACGTTTTATTTGCATTTTCAACACGATACCGCTTTCGACCCTACGAAAGCTGACGAACAACTGGTAGGAAACTGGGTGAGACGTCGGAGGCCACACTCTCTTCCACCCTCTCACTTGGTGAGCCAAAATAAAGAATGGAATTCCGCTTTGAACACTTGCCTTTTCTTCAGAGGTCCGGTCTGCAACCACACTCGCACCTCCACTGTTTGAAATAGAAGTTACCTAAGGTAAAACAAGGCAAGGAGAATCCCACCGGTTTTCTATAGCTAATTCCCCGAGCACCCTACGTGCGAAATGGCCAGTAAATTAGCACACGTGTGCTACCTTTGAAGGAAATGACCAATTTAATTTATTAAAAGGACATCCTACAATTAACACTGTTAGAAATAAATAATGATAATACGAGATGCAACTACAAAATCAAAAATTACACGAAACAGCCCTATCTAACCCTAATCTGATAATTACTAATATCACTGATGGACAACAAAATGCAGAAGGCATAAATTTAAATCACATGTAATTTACATGCCAAACAAGAGGGCATGGAAAGTTGTAACATTTATCGTTATCTTGCAATTCATTTTACCAGGCACGGCGCAAAAGTGGATCCACTCACCCAAATCTAGATCGTGATTTTATACCAATATAAAAGATATATCTATGAGACCGCCAAAAATCAGTCGAGCTAGCTGAATTATTATCCGCCCACATTCTGCTCATCCTGCTTGTAAATCTTGGAGCCATTTTACACAGGCATATAATAATATTCCTAGAGGAGGGGCATGCATAATAGCGAACTAATAACTCGCGAGTTTTTTGATACTCTATGCATCTATACAATCCAATTAGGCCTACTCTGCAGTATTTACTTGCAAAAATTCTCTCCCGTAGGACTGCCAACGCTGACAACTAGTCCCAAGTTCGACCAAGGCTATACTAGCACCGCGCTGTGATTCCCGCTTGAACACGATGAGTGACCTCACTATCTCTTCTATTCGCTATGTTAATAACTTAGGTTATCAGTGCTGTTTTTCTATGCACATCATCTTTTGGGGAAGACCTGAAACTGCTCACACCAAATTTGCACTCTATGGCCTGCCCGTTCCATTTGACTCCACTTTCCCTCATACATTCATATAAACTTCCAAGGTCTAATTACGCTGTCCGTGTCTCATCTAGCTCCCCACACTCAATTAGACTCATTAGCGCCACCATTAATAACGAACTGCGGCAAACGATGTATTTTGTATCAATTGATGAGCGATGGTTTTTGATTAAAATATGGATCCTCAGGCGCCCAATCCTCTTGCAGAACTCAGAACAAGCAATATACTGTGCCTCGACGCAGGCATTCTAGAGCAACGTCACATAAAAAACAAGTAGTTCCGTGAAGAACTATACAGCCTATTTTCATATATCCTACTTATGTTAATTGCCACTATCAACTTGCAAAATTTAAGTTTGATTGCTGTAATCGATTCGTAGATATTGAGAACCGACTAAATATTTCGGATGATCGCCATGTTGGATATTATATATGTGGGTCCTAGAGTTATGTACTGTTACATGAAGATTATTGTGTACCTGTAGCATTCAAATTTCAATCGCATGATTAGGACACGAGAAGTAACAACGAGATTAAAAAATTTCGCACAGCTGCCATCTTGTGGTTATGGAAGCAATTGAAATAAATTAGATGCCAGTGGATTAACATTCGTATAAGGATTTACTGTACCAAGTTTCACTGCTCTCGGATGGTTAAATTGCGAGAAACGTCCATGTGAATATGTACACTTCGCGTCACCGCCATGTTGGATTTGTGATCACAAGGTTATTGAAAGTCCTATAGGTGTACTTATGTTCATAGCCCCTAAGAACATTAAAAAATTCAGTTCGATTGTTATAATAGATTCGTCGATATTCAGAGCCGTCTAAATAATTCGGATGGTCGCCATGTTGGATTGTTAAATGTATAGTCCGTAGAGTCATGTACCATTAAAGGAAAATTATTGCGTAGGTTCATTATTCTAACTATCACTTCGTTCGCATGATTACGACACAAGAAATAAAAACTTAATTTTAAAATTCGCACAGCCACCATCTTGAGGTTATGTATCCTCGGAAGCGGTTGTGCATATTCAGTGGTCTCAATGTTCTACTCAGGCTTTAAGAAGAATTCTCACGGACTTACGACCGGTCACGAATGACCAGCCCATCTATAATAACAAGATGTGTGTGTTACCTTGGAAATATTTATAATTACTGCACAAGATTTAAAGCAGGCACAGTTATAATATTAATATGGTTGTTGTTTTGGCTCCTTATGCTGCATGTTCTTCCCTTAACGAAATAAAGAGAATAGAGAGATACGTTGTCACATTGTGAATCTTCCACCTGTAACGTTGAGATTATTTATCATTTTGCGAAATGATGACTGGTTTCTTACAAGATGTTATTTCTTTTACGGGCTTTGCGACATCGTGGTCATATATCCCATGTAGGCCTACTTGGGTGTTTGTAGAGTTTGTCTGATAACCTGTGTCATTGTGATGTCTGTACTAGGGTGTGTATTTGTAATTGAGGTATGATTTGGTTAAGAATGGCCGTGGCCATCCCATCCCGGTATTTACCAGGAGTAGAAGTACGAAACCACGGAAAACCACTTCCAGAATGGCAGAGGTAGGAATCGATTCAGCCTCTTCTTAGTTTTGTCTCACGAGGCTGAGTGTACCCGGTTCCAGCCCTTAGACCAAATTAAATTTCATGGCAGAGCCGGGAATTGTACCCGGACCTCCACAGTGACAGCCAAGAATGCTAGCCACTACGCAACGAGGCGGACTTCTTACATGAAATAAGGACCTATTTCACCTAATGCATAGACTACAACAGACAGTTGTTCCTCTAAACTAAAAATAACAACGAAAGAGATGTATTTCTGGGTTGGAAAAGAGCTATAAATGGTCTTCTTTTACTGCATGTAGCCTACACATAACCGTGCTTAGAATACATAAGTTGTTTCTTGTTAGGCAGGTATTGTGAAAGGGTTGAGTTTATGACAACAACAATACAGGTTAACAGACAAAATTTGGATACACTCACACCGAGGTGCATGGAGCTGATGATCACGAAGTCCAAAGTTCATAAATGTAACAACAACAACAACAACAGTGTATTCTACGTAAGATGAGCTCGACCTCTGATAACTACGAAATAGTACTGGGCTACGAGAGTTGAAGTTCTACAAAGCTAAAAGAAGGCCTATAACAAAGGATCCACGAATCACTTGGGACAATTAAAGGGCACTGCACTGTAAAGCGTAGTAAGGAAACGTCTCCACAATGTATTCAAAAGAGAGATTTGTTTATTCATTGAAGGGCTTTGCGACATCGTTGTCATACAGCCCCATGTACTTTAGTGCGTATGGTACATCTGTCATTGGGATGGCAGTACTAAAGTGTACACTTGTAACTAGTGTTAGGATTTGGGTAGGAGTTGTCCGTGGCCTTAATTTAGGTGGACAACCATCCCGACATTTGCATGGAGTAGAAGTGGGAAACTAAGAACATCTCGTCTAGGACGTCGGAGGTGGTAATCGAGCCTACCTCCTCTAAGCTCTGTCGCACAGGGCACAGTGTATCCCGTTCCAACCCTGACACCTTAATTATACTTCTTGGCAGAGCCGAGAATCGAAACCGGACCTCCACAGTGACATCCAAGAATACTAGTCAGTAGGCTAGGCCTACGCAAGGAAATGAACAAGAGAAAAAAGAGGGAATTTGTAGTTTTCGGTAACATAAGTCTCGTGATCATGAACCATGGGACCTGCGTTGTTACGTGGAATCAAAACCAAAGGACGTGATATTTCACTTCAAATATCCCGCATGCATTGACCGAAAATCAAACCTGGCCCGTCTTGGCAAGAGGCAAGCAGCTTAACCATTGCACCATCACGCGCCCAGTGGACAAGTGAGAGAGAGAGAGAGAGAGAAGAAAAGGAGGTAGGTGTATTCTCCGCTAGTGTCCAACCATGTTGCCAAGTCTAACTTGCAACTCCTTCAACTTTACTTCCCTACGCTACCGATCTAGATCCTTGGTAGCATCCTATTGGATTGATCATACACATTTTATAACATCCTCAATATTTTTCAGATTTCATTATGACACAACAAATTACGCACTAATTCCCAGAAATGCAAAGCTGGCAATGTTTTGTCCCTGGGATACGTTTCTGTCCATTACTACAAAGTGCTATGTTTGACTAGAAATCCATTTAACACTAACAGTTTGATGGAATTGGTTGCGGTGTTGAGGCTATTCCACTCTCAAGCCATTCAGTCGCACCGACATGAAGCAAGGTCTTTAGTAGTGATCGCACCGCCTGCCCAAAATTGCCAGCCGTTTCAGTGGAAGCGCAGTGCGGATGGTAGTGAACTGTTTGGCACATGTTGTTGGCCACGCTAATCGCACTTGGAACCTGTACCAACATTGGCCTTAATGAAGCGCTCTTTAGAACAGACAGTCTATCTGCATACATTGTCTCCAGACTTCACAAGTTTTAATTAAACCTCCTATAACCTGCCAAATAAGGCAATGTTTCAACCTCACATGGGGAGCTCCTTTCCAGAGACAGCGATTCTCATTATTTTTCAAAGAAAGTGAAGAATATTTACCGCCTAATTCTTGTATTTTGATCCTCCATGGGCTCACAACTTTGGGGAGCGTGGGTTGGCAACCATGCCCACCCCCCATCAATAAGTTTAACACTGTCTCCACTAGAGCCTATTTGTGGCCAACTACTTCCTTATTCATTCCTATTGTCCTCAGTTGGTCTTTTATTTTTCCTAGCTTATAACCACGGCTACCGCATTCCCAATCTTCACCTGAATTACACATACACACTACAACAGATACCTCAATAACGCAGGTTATCCGACAAATTCTATACACGGTCAGTACAAAAATGGGGCTAAATGACCACGATGTCTATGCCACTCAAACGAAACAACAACGTAGGCCTACTCTGAAACCACAAAAAGCGACTCTGTCAAGTGACCAGCATTGGTTCCACAAAACAAGAAAAGAAAGGAGTGGCTTTTGAAAATGGTAATCATTTTCAAATACTAATTTAGGAATCAGGTACAGTAGAATGCAGAGTGTAGAATAGATTCAAATACTATTCTTTCCGCTTGTCCACTTTAGTTTTTGGGGATGACTTTCACTAATTCTTCTAGGGTTAATATACCTCTCGTCCTGTAATATATTGTTGTCACATCACATACAATAACATGAGCAAACAGTTGTGAAGCGTCCTCTTCATGCTTCATTTGACACTGAGGAGCAATCCCGCCTTGAAATTTCCTAATTGTCCTGGTTATTTTAATTTCTTGTAGGTAAATATTCCCTGCGTATGTTTCCTTCTTCATTGAACTGGGAAACCCTGATCTCATAGTCGGTGTATTCACGTGAAGGTAGAATTCCGGGATCTTACTCTTAGAATTTGTAGTTTACTTTAAAAAAAAACAGAAATTAGCATTTTAAATATTAAGTTTAGCATTTGTAGCATCAAAAGGTTTTGAAATTTGTTGATTTGTAACAAATTGGTTGGAAGCATAGATTAAGTTAACAGGTAATTAAAGTAATACTGTTGTTATTGTTGTTGTTAATTTATTTAGTGGCTTGGGACGTCTTGGTGACCATCCCCGAGTAGCTGTGTGTGTGTGTTAAACTCGTCTGGTAACCTGTACTTCTGAAATGCCTGTAGTAGTGTGTGTGACTTGATTAGGGACAGGGATGAGGTAGGTACCCCAGGACTTGAAGTAAGGTACTATCTCGTCATTTGCTTGCAGTGGGTGCGTAAAAACCCGAGGGAAGACCTCATTCAGGATAGCTGCTCTCAGCGCCGGGATTCAAAACTCCTAACACTGGACTTTCTGCAGCTGCCCTCCATGCCGTGGTGCACGATTTTACGAGCACGGCTACACCACGGAGCTAAAATAATACGAATACTACTTAGTAACATACAGTAATATTGCTCATCGAACAATTTACAAAATAAACACAAATATACAATTTGATGACGCATTTAAGCATTCAAACATTGAATATAGCAATTAAAAGTCACCATTTGGTCATTATATATGGAAAAACTTCAATGGAAGTCCATCAAAAATAGCCGTATCTTTTACCGAAGGACAAATATTTAAAAACATGTTTAAAAGATAGCCTATATGGTGGAATTTTTTAAATTCACTTTGTGAAATTGTAAGGAAAATATCACGAAAATGATTGTTGTATGGGTACATCATGAGTAGGTTAACTGTTAGTCTGTTCTATTAATAGTGATTTCAGCCTCAAGCCTCATATACATCTTCATTCCCGATGGACTTACCATAATGTGGAATATTCAGATGTTCTGAGAGTGCAGTGAATCTAACTCCTATTACTTAACAACGAATGACCGAACGTGACCAAGTGAGCAAGGCAGAATGGGCTACATTCCACCCCTTCGGAAGGTGTAGAATTCAGGCTTTTGAGAAGAGAAATGGTAATTCAGTTTGATTTATTGAATAGAATAGGATTATTTACTTTTTCTTGTGCTCAGGGAACATTTTAACTCCTTTTGGAGTGCAAATCAAGTCACCCCGGTGAGGCTGCACTCAAAGGCGACCCGAGCCGACAAGTGTGAGAGACACGAGTGGGTGAGTAAATACACTCCTGAGTACACCTTGGCCCGTAAGTTCCTCGCTGCTCCATTCACTGCCCCTCTCGTATTTATTGCATCAAGACTCTATCATCTCCAGCGAGACAGTCAGTTCATGAACGAGGGCTTTGTTTATCTCCAGATCTCTTTTTTTAGCCTATTTTCAATTTTGAAAAAATAGGCTTATGAGATCACCTATTGTCCGTGTGTGTGTGCGTGTGTGTGTGTGTGTGATTCGTGTGTGTGTCCCCCCCTAATAAAATCTAAACGGCAGGAGCGATTTCAATGAAACTCGGAAAGTTCATAGCACTATTCCCGGCGACCTCGACCGTGCCCTTCAAATTTTGTTACGACTCACCAATCCAACATGGCGGCTGTGCGAAGTATTTCACCAGCATTCAATATCTCCGAAACTATTACCGATATTACCCTGACATTTTCTATGGTGATAGAGGGAACTACTATAAGTTCACTTATGTGACTTATGAAAACCTTGTAACTACAAAACCAACATGGCGGCCAAGCGAATTTGCGTCTTTTAAATAGACGTTTCTCGCGATTTGACCAACCAAACGCAATGAAACTTGGTACAGTATATGTTTATATACATTGTAATGCACCGACATCTAACTTCGTTCAATTGTTTACATAATCACAAGATGGCGGATGTGCGAATTATTTCACCGGCATTCTATATCTCTGAAACTATTAGCGGTATCTCTCTAAAATTTTGTACGCAGATAAAGGGCAATACTGGAAGTCCATCTATAAGATTTTCAAAAACCGGTTAACTACAAAACGAACATGGCGGCCAAGCGAATTTGAACATTTTAAATAGACCTTTCTCGCGATTTAATGTTCCAAGCACACTGAAACCTGGTACAGGAAATATTTATACACATTGTAATCCACTGGTATCTAATTTAGTTCAATTGTTTACATACCCTCAAAATGGCGGCAGTGCGAATTTTAAAATTAAGTTTTTATTTCTTGTGATGTAGTCATGCGATCGAAGTGAAAGTTTGAATAATGAACCTACGCAATAATTTTCCTTTAATGGTACATGACTCTATGGCCTATACATTTAACAATCCAACATGGCGACCATCCGAAATATTTAGACAATACTGAATATCTACGAATCTATTTTAGCAATCAAACTGCATTTTTTAATGATCACAGGGGCTATGAACTTAAGTTCACCTATAGGACTTTAAATAACCTGGTGGTCACAAATCCAACATGGCGGTTACGCGAATTATAAATATTCACATGGACGTTTCTCGCAATTTAACCATCCGCGTGCAGTGAAACTTGGTGCAGTAAATCTTTATCCGAATGTTAATCCACTGGCATCTAATTTATTTCTATTGTTTCCATAACCTCAAGATGGCAGCTGTGAAAATTTTTTAAATCTCCTTGTTTTTTCTTGTGTCCTAATTATGCGATTGAAGTTTGAATACTACACGTTCACAATAATCTGCATGTAACAGTACATAACTCTAGGACCTACATATATAAAATCCAACATGGCGACCATCCGAAATATTTAGTCGGTTCTCAATATCTACGAATCTATTGCAGCAATCAAACTGAAATTGTGTATGTTGATAGTGGCAATTAACATAAGTAGGATATATGAAAATAGGCTGTATAGTTCTTCACGGAACTACTTGTTTTAATATAAAATTTCATGTAATAAGGTAGGCAGTTGATATGAAAACTTCAGATATTAAAATATGTTTATGTTCGACCATGGCGAAATGTAAATATTATATGTCAGAAAACTGTATCATAATGAGGGTCATTATAATACTGTTTTTAGCCTACTTTCGATTTTTACAAAAAATGAAAGTAGACATATGAGATCAACACAGGGCGAAAAAAGTGTGTCTGTCTGTGTGTGTGTATGTGTGTGTGTGAGTCTGTGTGTGTGTGTGTGTGTGTATGTGTGTGTGTGAGTCTGTGTGTGTGTGTCTGTGTGTGAGTGTGTGTACTCTGAATGTCTGTCCCCCCCCCCTATCAATTCGAACACGGTGAATGCGAATTGAACGAAATTTGGTACAAAGGTAGCACTAGCAAAGGACACCTCAGTGTCATGTTTTATATCGCCGCCATCTTGACGGAAACGTAATGGCGGCCACACAAATGTTAAAAGCTTAAATCAAATTACGACTAACCTAATCATCCGATCTCTACCAAATTTTGCAACAACATATCTTTATGGGGGGAGCATTCTTTGACCAAACTAATAGGTCATCAGCGTAATAGTTTGCGGATGGCGGCCATCTTTGTGTGAAAATCGATTCCCCCTATTAATTCGAACACGGTGCAACCGAATGGAACGAAATTTGGTACAGAGGTAGCACTAGCAAAGGGCATCTCAGTGTCATGTTTTATATCGCCGCCATTTTGACAGAAACGAAATGGCGGTCACACAAATGTTCAAAGCTTAAAATAAATTACGACTAACATAGCCATCCGATCTCTACCAAACTTTGCAACAACATACCTATATGGAGGGAGCATCCTTTATCCAATCTAATAGGTTATCAGCGTAATAGTTTGCGGATGGCGGCCATCTTTGTGTGAAAATCGATTCCCCCTATTAATTCGAACACGGTGCAACCGAATGGAACGAAATTTGGTACAGAGGTAGCACTAGCAAAGGGCATCTCAGTGTCATGATTTATATCGCCGCCATATTGACAGAAACGTAATGGCGGCCACACAAATGTTCAAAGCTTAAGTTAAATTACGACTATCATAACCATCCGATCTCTACCAAACTTTGCAACAACATACCTTTATGGAGGGAGCATCCTTTGACCAATCTAATAGGTTATTAGCCTAATAGTTTGCGGATGGCGGCCATATTTATGTCAAAATTGATTCCCCCTATTAATTCGAACACGGTGGAACCGAATGGAACGAAATTTGGTACAAAGGTAGCACTAGCAAAGGGCACCTCAGTGTCATGTTTTATATCGCCACCATCTTGACTGAAACGTAATGGCGGCCACACGAATGTTCAAAGCTTAAATCAAATTACGATTAACCTAATCATCCGATCTCTACCAAATTTTGCAACTACATACCTTTATGGAGGGAGCATCCTTTGACCAATCTAAGAGGTCATTCGCCTAATAGTTTGCGGATGGCGGCCATCTTTGTGTCAGAATCGATTCCCCCTATTAATTCAAACACGGTGAAACCGAATGGAACGAAATTTGGTACAGAGATAGCACTAGCAAAGGGCATCTCAGTGTCATGATTTATATCGCCGCCATATTGACGGAAACGTAATGGCGGCCACACAAATGTTCAAAGCTTAAGTTAAATTACGACTATCATAACCATCCGATCTCTACCAAACTTTGCAACAACATACCTTTATGGAGGGAGCATCCTTTGACCAATCTAAAAGGTCATTAGCCTAATAGTTTGCGGATGGCGGCCATATTTATGTCAAAATTGATTCCCCCTATTAATTCGAACACGGTGGAACCGAATGAACGAAATTTGGTACAGAGGTAGCACTAGCAAAGGGCACCTCAGTGTCATGTTTTATATCACCGCTATCTTGACGGAAACGTAATCGCGGCCACCCAAATGTTAAAAGCTAAAATGTAATTACGACCAACCTAATAATCTAGTCTCTACCAAATTTTTCAACACCATATCTTTATGAGGGAAACATATTCTGACCAAACTGCAAGAACAGCAGCCCAATAGTTTGCAGATGGTGGCCAAGTATGTGTGCAAATCGATTCCCCCTATCAATTCAAACACGGTGAAACCGAATTGAACGAAATTTGGTACAGAGGTAGCACTAGCAAAGGGCACCTCATATTCATGTTTAATATCCCTATAGCACGTTGTATTTCAACAAGCTACTACAACCAACATTCAATCATACTCCTTGAAAAGGACAAAGAGTTGTAACAATACCCATGCATTTAGGAGAAAGTAGGCTGTATGTTCTTTACTGAACATCTTGTTTCATTATGAAACAGTTTCACCCACCAATCAGTGCTCAAGAAACAGTTGTGTGACCAATTAGGTGAGGATAGCATCGCACCTGCTCTGACTTCCACGGCCTCCTATTTTAAATTTCACTGCGTGATAGTGTCATAGTGGGGGTATTCGAGGAGGCCATGGTCGATTGCAAGGTATTCTCTGCGTCCTATGCGCTCTGTTCAGTACATAAAACTGGTGAAATATCGACAGATATTTATGAATATTTATGTTCGAACAGAAAATATTTATAATTATCGTCGAACATAAACAGTCGTATGCAACTCGCCTCTAATGGTAATTAAGACACTCGTATGGGAATTATAAAACTCACCTCGCTCGTTTTATAAACATACTCGTGTCTTAATATTTGCTATTAAAGGCTTGTTGCATTATGTAGACTGAGGGACGTGGTGGCTCAGCGGTCTAGCTGTATGCCTTTCACCAAGGCGGTCCGGGTCTATTCCCGTTCAATGCATGTGAGATTTTCGAAGTTAAATGCCATGTCCTGTGGTTCGGATTCCACGTAAAAAGGAGGTCCCGTGGCTCATGATCTAGAGATTTACGGTCACGTTAAACTACAAGCTTCCTTCCTTCTTCCTTCATTATGTAGACTACTAATATTTTATTGATATCAAACTTCTATTTCCTTTCTAATATTTGATAGGGATACAGAATCTACGAGGTTCGTTTTGTATATGGTGTCGAAAGTTTATTTCTAGAAATGAAATTACTGTCGTTCTTCTAATTATTCTTCTAAATTGACCTTTCTAGTGACGCTGGTAATTGTTGTTTTAAGGAACAAAACATCTTGGTCATCTATCCAGTGGAATTCTCTTCATCCATAAATAACAGTGCTCTTCTTACTGGTTTGAAGTCCCCCGACACCTATCAGCAATGAGAGCTTGTGGACAATTGTCTATCAAACAATCATACAATACAAACATCGACCTAAGTACCATGATCTTGACAAGAGATTTTCACGCTAAGCATCTACTTTAATTTTATCGTGAACAAGATGATCATATAGCCTATAAAATGAGGTGTCTTTTTAACTGTCTGTCTATTTGTTGTGGATTCAATTAAACTCGCTGACGTGAATGTTATTAAATTGTTATTTATGCAAAAGGCATTCCTTGAAGAGAACTCTTGATTTTCATCCCTTTAAGACAACAAGTATCACCCCCTATAGAATTAAGATTAGGAGGATAAGAGGAAACGTTGGTCGGTTTGTAGTTTATTTCTTCACTAAATAGCACAAGGTACATTCATTTCATTATCTCGAACACAACAAGTTTTGGAAGACACATGCATAGTAATTGACACGTTGCACTTCCCACTGCTCTTCAGCTCGATAACATGCAAACATCTGGCAGTGACTATTAAAATGAACAGAAACCTTCATCATTCAGTATATTATCCTCCCTAACTAAAGAGGTAAGCGCAGGATGAACCGCAGTTTTTAGCCTACTTTTCACATTTTGCAAAAAATGAGGGAAAAGTAGACTTATGAGATCGATCCGGGAAAATGTGTGTCTGTCTGTCTGTCCTTCTGTCTGTCTGTTCTTCTGTCTGTCTGTCTGTCTGTCTGTGTGTGTGTCACCCCCTATCAACTCCTAAACGGCTGCAGAAATCGAAACCAAATTTAGTATGAGTAAAGATGTATACCGGAATATCTCACGTCCATATTTGAAAATGATGTCAGTGCTACCAACTGCTGAAAAACGCACTAGAATTTTGAGCTCTATGTTGGATATCTTGGAAAGTATGCAAGGGAGCTATTCCAAAATTGGCACACATGTAGATAACACTATTTCAGTTTGATTTCCAGGAGGCCATACATAACAGAGTTGCCAAAACAATTCTGATAGGTCCAATTTTTAAATACCTATAACTTCTACACTATCAATTGGGTTTTAACCAATTTTTGTATGTAATATGTGTAGATAAACAGATATGACTGAGCGTATTCTTAAGAGCCACCAGGGCTGCCAACTGTTAGTAATTGCTCTCTCTATTCTTTTTTCCAAATACCAATATATCAGAAAGTATGCAAGCCGAGAACTTTAAACTATGCACACGTATAGTACCTGACATTTTAGATTAATTTTGGAGTAACTTACATACTTCAGTTCTACCAACAAGATTCTAAGCCTGCTGATAAGGCTAATTTTTAAATACATGTAACTTCTATACTATCAGTTGGATTTCAACTAAATTTCGTATGTGATATGTGAAACATAACAGCTATGACTATAGGTATGCTTAAGAGCAATCAGGGCTGCCAACTGTTAATAAATGCTGTCTATATTTTAACCTAATATCAATATATCAGGAAGTATGCAAGCCAACAGCCCTATACTTTGCACACGTAGAGCACCTGACATTCTAGATTAATTTGGAATAATTAATATAAGTCAGTGCTGCCAACATGATTCAATGCCTGCTGATTAGTCCAATTTTAAAATACATGTAACTTCTATACTAACAAATGGATTTCGTTCAAAATTGGCACAACAAGATATCATAATATTTCAGATTAGGCTACAGTATTTCTGACCAGCACACTCATGACATTGTTGCCAACATGCTTTTACGCGTGCTAATAGATCCAATGTCGAACTGCATGTAACGTCCATTGGACTTCAACCAAATTTTGTATTCTGTACCTTAAGAGATGGAACTAAGAATATATTCAGTCACCAGGGCTGCCAACTGTAGTGCTTAATAGGCTACATTATACCAGGAATATTTCGAACTAATTAGACATTTCGATATTACCAACGTAATTTCGTCATTATTCTAGATAGGTTCATATAGGCCTATTGTAGATTAATCATTGGCATGAAGCTTAATTTTAAGAAAAGTAGGCTCTTTAGTTCGTCACGGAACTTCTTGTTAACTAATGGTATCTTCGGGCTCGAATTTTCTCCTGTCTAGTTTCCGTACTTCTTAACAAGTAGTTCCGTGAAGAACTATACAGCCTATTTTCATATATCCTACTTATGTTAATTACCACTATCAACATACACAATTTCAGTTTGATTGCTGTAATAGATTCGTAGATATTGAGAACCGACTAAATATTTCGGATGGTCGCCATGTTGGATTTTATATATGTAGGTCCTAGAGTTTACTGTTACATGCAGATTATTGTGAACGTGTAGTATTCAAACTTCAATCGCATAATTAGGACACAAGAAAAAACAAGGAGATTTTTTTTTCACAGCTACCATCTTGAGGTTATGGAAACAATTGAAATATATTAGATGCCAGTGGATTAACATTCGGATAAAGATTTACTGTACCAAGTTTCACTGCACGCGGATGGTTAAATTGCGAGAAACGTCCATGTGAATATTTATAATTCGCGTCACCGCCATGTTGGATTTGTGATCACCAGGTTATTTAAAGTCCTATAGGTGAACTTAAGTTCATAGCCCCTATGAACATTAAAAAATGCAGTTTGATTGCTAAAATAGATTCGTAGATATTCAGTATCGTCTAAATATTTCGGATGGTCGCCATGTTGGATTGTTAAATGTATAGGCCATAGAGTCATGTACCATTAAAGGAAAATTATTGCGTAGGTTCATTATTCAAACTTTCGCTTCGATCGCATGACTACATCACAAGAAATAAAAACTTAATTTTAAAATTCGCACTGCCGCCATCTTGAGGTTATGTAAACAATTGAACTAAATTAGATACCAGTGGATTACAATGTGTATAAATATTTTCTGTACCAGGTTTCAGTGCGCTTGGAACATTAAATCGCGAGAAAGGTCTATTTAAAATGTTCAAATTCGCTTGGCCGCCATGTTCGTTTTGTAGTTAACCGGTTTTTGAAAATCTTATAGATGGAATTCCAGTAGTGCCCTTTATCTCCGTACAAAATTTTAGGGAGATACCGCTAATAGTTTCAGAGATATAGAATGCCGGTGAAATATTTCGCACATCCGCCATTTTGTGATTATGTAAATAATTGAATGAAGTTAGAAGTCGGTGCATTACAATGTATATAAACATATACTGTACCAAGTTTCATTGCGTTTGGTTGGTCAAATCGCGAGAAACGTCTATTTAAAAGTCGCAAATTCGCTGGGCCGCCATGTTGGTTTTGTAGTTACCAGATTTTCAAAAGTCACATAAGTGAACTTATAGTAGTTCCCTCTATCACCATAGAAAATGTCAGGGTAATATCGGTAATAGTTTCGGAGATATTGAATGCTGGTGAAATATTTCGCACAGCCGCCATGTTGGATTGGTGAGTTGTAACAAAATTTGAAGGGTACGGTCGAGGTCGCCGGGAATAGTGCCATGAACTTTCCGAGTTTCATTGAAATCGCTCCTGCCGTTTAGATTTTATTAGGGGGGGACACACACACGAATCACACACACACACACACACACACACACACACACACGCACACACACACGGACAAAAGGTGATCTCATAAGCCTATTTTTTCAAAATTGAAAATAGGCTAAAAATGTGTGTGAATGCAGATTTACATACTAAGCCACCTTCTTAATCAACACTTAATCCAAGCCAAACTATGATGATGATGATAATTGTTGTTTTAAGGGGCCTAACATCGAGGTGACAAACTATGGAAAGAGTTAATAATGTTAAATAACACGAGTGTTAACCAAACATGCCAGTATAGCCTATGAGCAATACCCTTCACAACATCCAGACCAGGGCATTTCAAACTCGTGAAATCTTACACGTGCAAACAGAGTTTTGGCTCGGAACGTGTCGGCTAAGTACGGCGCAGCTCGGCTCAGTTGGTGTAGCGTTCAGCAGAGCGACTAAGCGTACGTTGATGGACGGCTTGTATGGGATAGGATAGTTCCTAAGTTAAGGTCACGGTTGCTGCCTTCCCAATCCTCATCAGTAGTACAAATTCACACACTAATACGGCCATCGCAATACCACAGGTTACCAGACAAATTCCACACACACGTATGTACACGGGGCTACATGACTATGATGTCGCAAAGCCCTTAAAAGAATTTACAACAACAACAATTATTTTAACAGGCAACATATACAATTTTCTGTGAGATCAGAATTCGTCCCAGGGCCCTGCGGTTGAAACACAGCCGTAGGGTGCTGGTCCACTCTAATATGTGATCATTGGTGTTCAAGCAACTATTGGTACATTTGTTAAAGATGCAACTTACTTGCTGCCATCATTGTCCAGATGAAGAGTGGGTTCGTCGGTGCGTGCGGAAGCAATGGTTAGCAGGCGTGTTAGAAAGGCAGGCCCCTAACTGGTTGGCTGGGCAGGCATTATTGTTCGGGCCACATCGGTAATCCCAGCTTAGTTCCAGCCTGCAAGGGCGATACTAATTAGGCGGGTCAACTGAGTGGGCACTGAATTATCGCAACAGCCAGCTGCTGCTAGACGCTCAGCCCGGAAAAATTGGAAAAAACGGATTAAAGGCGCGCGCCGGCTAGCATCTCTTTCACGGCGCCCGTGTCCCCTAAGAATCACTAAGCGTCAGTGGACGAGGACAATAACCCGCACCACTATTGAATTCCTACTCATTACTCATTTATCACTATTCATTTAGCAGTACTAATCAGCTTTAACTTTTTATGTTCGATCCTGACTATTATGTGTCAAAAATCAGTATCATATTGAGGCTCATTATAACACTATTCTTCATTATGAAACAGCTTCTCCCACCAATCAGAGCTCAAGAAACAGTTGTGTGACCAATTAGATAAGGATACATTCGCGCATGCGCTCAAAATCCAACATGTCTATATAAAGTACCGAAAGTGCACCGTCCATATGTTCGGGTAAATAAACAGGTGAATATGAGACAAGAAATAGCACTGTACCTTTATATCCCCAAATCCAATTTCTACACAGCGCGGCTTTTTCAAACGACTTCGGTGACAGTTTTACTGAATACTGGTGCACAATCTGAACATATGGTATTGAAGCACACAGATCGCGTGCGTCGGTCGGCCAGAGAGCTTGGAAATCAGAGATATACTACCCAGCGCTTCACCCGATCACAAAATTCTAGTGTCTGACAGATATTTATGAATATTTATGTTAAAACATATAATAAAGTTATAATTATCGTCGAACATAAACAGTCGTATGCAACTCGCCTATAGCCTAATGATAATTAAGACACTCGTATGGAAATTATAAAACTCGCATGCGCTCGTTTTATAAACATACTCGTGTCTTAATTATAGCCATTATAAGCTCGTTGCATAATGTACTATTATAGCACGACGATCATTTAAAATTGCATATTTCTTTATTGGTGCTGAAATAAACTAAGCACCGATATAACAATTCATAATTTAATGGGAAGTGTGTTTTTGGACTTAATTGCTGAAACTTCAAAAGCAGATTCAGTAGTTGATTGATGGATCATCTGCTTGACGGCTCGGAGGACTAGGGAAATGTAGTAGAGCGTGTGATACTTTAATCGAGCCTCGGCCATGGCAAGCCTGGCTGACATAAATGTAGTGGTCCGTCACTATATTCTCCCTCACTATAATACGTTTCCTATTCCTAACACCACAACTGAAAATCAGTTATTGTTGTGCATAGAAAGTTCATGAATCAACTGTTAGGTACGGTACGCTTAGATAAGCAATGTGTTGTTGTCACAGATCGGAGGAGGAAATTCCCATTAATGGCATTATTCGACCTTAAAGACACGAAGAATAGAGTTTTAGCCTTACGTCGTTTACTGTTTGATTTATTATAAAAAAAAACAATTTGTTGGCCAACCCAACAGTGAAGCTACCTGATACATGCGCTAGGTTAAAACTACAGTAATGGAAGAAAAATTCAATTCAGAATTGTTATTGTAACAGGAATAGCCTAACGTACATGTGCGTGTTCGTTTAGCATCACCTAAGGTAGGCCTATAATGTGTGCTGAAAATTTGTGTGAAACTATATATTTATTATTTATTTGTTTATTTATTTATTTATTCATTAATTATATGTGTTTATTTATTTCAATTAAATTTTATTTTATTTTGTTTTATTTTATTTTATTTTATTTTATTTTATTTTATTTTATTTTATTAATTAATTTATTTTATTTTATACTATTTTATGGTATTTTAGTTTTTGTTATATTATTTTTAATTTTAATGTAATTTATTTTAATTTATACTGAAACTTTTCATAACTCAATTTTAAGTAATTTCTTGAATAATACTCCTGAACACATAAAGAAAATAGTCTGGTGATACGGCATATGATGCTATTTGTGAACAAATTATCACCACTTAGCATGATTTTGTCGTTAATAACTAGCTAATATCTCTCGACCATGCAGGAGTATAGACTACTGACACGTTGAGGTCAGGGAAATCCAACCTCTCTTTAGCTGTTCTTTCAGAGTTATGTAAATCTTGTTGCAGCCAACAAACCAGAATTACATTTCTATGCAGGTTCAAAAATCAAAGAGTTATATTGTATGATCAATACATTCGTACACAGCAAAGAATAGGATATGTATTCTAAGGTTATGTACTGCTCGATTTAACGTGAAAATACATTTATTCTCTGGATACCCAACACACGTCTACCTGAGGCACATAAGATACGTAAATTTGGTATTGTAATTTTATTCCAGGTTCTCCCCGGGCTCAATTCAGCGGTAATCTGAGAACGTTGCCTACAACACAAACATGATTTAATCAGCAAGTGAAATGCGGTGTCGTGTTCTGCACGGACAATGAGCGACCGTAGGCACGAGAGAAGAAGAGTGGGTGCAGAACCAAGAACCGAACATGCGGCATGTTCATAACCATGTGACGGGTAACGCATGTCAAATCCACGACACATTCAGTATTGTTCGCATCGAATAATACTTTACATGGTAATTTATCAACGTTTCAATGAAATGCGATAATTTGTACGTCATTTGCAGGCTATTCACGGTGACCAGGCCTCAAAGCTCGGCAGAGGGAGAAAGAATTGCAAACCGGTCGTTGGGAACAACAGGGTGATGATAATGTCCATAATTCAATGTGTTTTGTTTCAATAACTTTTATAGAACAATACCCCTGCTCAGTGTTTTCTTTGTGAAAGATATTAACTGAGAAATACTCATATTGGCAACTATATATTTCATGTTTCACAAAATCAAAAACCTGTCAGTTATGAAATCTACAAGCGTAGCATCACTGGAATATGAGTTGTTCTGTTAACATTACACTACATTTCTTCTTCATTATAATGTGTTTGCAGATCACTTGGTCAATGTGGATTTTCTTTTTGCTGATCAGTAATATATCCAATACGATGTTACAGTACATGCATGTCCAGTACATATCTTTTAGTTACCTATTATTAGGCTACTATTATCATTCTATGATATAAATCACCCATAATGGTTCCGTATTGATGTGCTTATACAGTTAAAAAATAAAGTTTATGTTCTACCATGGCGAAATGTAAATATTATATGTCAGAAAACTGTACTATAATGAGGCTCATTATAGTACAAGTTTTCATTATGTTACAATTTCTCCCACCAATCAGAGCTCACGAAACAGTTGTGTGACCAATTAGGTGAGGATAGCATCGCACCTGCACTCACTTCCATGGTCCCCTATTTTAAATTTCACTTCGTGGCGAGTGTCATAGTGAGGTATTCCAGGAGGCCATGGTCAAATACAAGGTATTCTCTGCGTCCCAAGCGCTCTGTTTAGTACATAAAACTGGTGAAATCTCGACAGATATTTATGAATATTTATGTTCGAACATAAAATAGTTATAATTATCATCGAACATAAACAGTCGTATGCAACTCGCCTATAAAGGTAATTAAGACACTCGTATGGAAATTATAAAACGAGCTACGCTCGTATTATAAACATATTCGTGTCTTATTGCCATTATAGGCTCGTTGCATAATGTACTAGCCTATTATATTTCCGCCTGAATCAATAGTCTACTTTCAATGAAAAAAATATTAACAAAGTTGTTCTTGGAAACGGTACATGTTTCATGGACTAATGAACATTTTTTGTCCCCTTCATCAGCCAAAAGTAAAGCATTCAATGAACTAAATTATTAAGCGTGGCACTAAACTATCAATGGTCACTTAACCTGATATGGTGCATCTTATACTGTATATAGGTTGTTGTACTATTATCATGCAAACTTTAGAGATTTGAAGCCATTCGTTTCAGTGTTTCCTATACAAAATTATAATTTGTAGCTCTTCAGTCGGTCAACGATATTGTGCCCAATGAATGGGATGAACACTCTCTTGCAAAAAACTACATTTATTAATTAAATTATCACAATCATCACAAATTGCCTCATTTAATTGTGATAATTTAATTAATACAAGTATTTTGTTCCCCGCCCATTCATAGGGAACAATCGCGTTGACCCACTAAAGAGCTTCAAATGATAATTGTAACAGTAGCCTCATCCCCCCTTACCCTGTTTATTAGCCAAAATGATAATAATAATAATAATAATATTAGCATATCAAAATAAATGATCACATGACATTACCACACCCAGAATTAATAATAAAAAACACATGAAAGGGCTAATTTAAATACTCGCTAGGTCAGCTGAGTTCACAGCAAAAAAAAACCTAGGAGCGAATGTTCCGATTTGCTTGGTTTTCAAGAACACCGTCATTTGATTTAGGAAAAGGGACCAGGCGGGACGAAACCAATGTCAAGACCAGCTTGTTGAGTGGAACGCTGGATGCCTACCTCAGCAGGCCGTATTAAATTGACCCTGCCAAAGATGAAGAATGAAAAGGGGAATAATCTTCCTAGTGACTTCATGCAATAAATAACATGACAAATCGAAATAAGCTAACATGTATTGAACATTAAGATCAAACAAATTACAAGATAAACCTTCCACCACTTAATTAATTAACTGACAAATATGATCTAATTAAATACAAATGAATGACTTAGTTTAAACAAACCAGACACTTGCCCGCTTGGCAACGTTTCTCAGTTACATTTGAGGTTAAAACATGAATTTCAAAATGGATCCGGAAGAAGAAGAAAAAAAAGGAAAACAACACGAGAGGCAATGCCTTCTCAAAAAACAATGCTGCATCAAACAACCGAAACGCCCCTTAGTGGAACGGAAAGATCTGACAACCTCCACAGTGCAGCATTGACCGTCCCGTCGAGGCTGTCTGACCAAGAATTAAAACCCACGAGGTTCCCATCCAGCTAACGGGAAATAGGGCAATAATAATACACCCTGCAGTAATTACATATAAAGGTACCACCAAAATATTACTAGACCCTCCAAAAGATTACATACTAAAGTGTTAAAATAGACTTTATCTAGTTAAGCTTACGGACCGCCGACACGCGGCCTTAAAATGACGTTACAAAATTTAGCAGTCAAAGTTTGTATAGATCGTCCTTGGTTATGCCCCTTAGTAATTAAATCATGATAGTACCACCTGATGTCTTCGAACCCTCCGGGGAAAACTGCACACACGTTTTCCCCGGAGGCAAATGCTCAAGAGTCTTTCTGTCAGCAAACTTCCTCACACACTGTTCCTCAGTCACAGATTCCACCCTAGTATATCCGTGTATCGCCCTCCACAACCCTCCAGTAGTACCAACTGCGACCAGCCGCTCAACCGGCCAAAACAAAGCCAGAGTTCAAGGTCTTAGGTGGGTACTATAGAATATCTGCCCATACAGGTTACTGCGTAGAAACCTTCTAGGAGTCGAGGTGTTACACAATGTCCTTTGTAAGATCTTTCTCAGAATAAGAGCTTGGCGAACGAAGCTGACAGTAAATGTTCACCTTTCAAAAGTTCACGGATCAAAGCTTGACTTATCCCTCTTTTCCATTTACGATAAATCTTTAGGTGACAGCACACACAAAGGCACAAATCCTGGCAGGATGGTGTGGCGATCCCATTTCAGCAGTAGCCAGGTGCCAACTTGGTGAATGGAATTCTCAGAAGAGCCCAGGTGTATGCTCTCAAGATAATCCGGCCAGGCCGGGACCTCCTGCTGCGTCTCGAAGATAAGATGAACATGTACCGATTTGCAAAATTGGTACATCCTCCTCCTCCAAAGGAAGACGATGGGGGGATGATGAACAGGGTGATGGTGTCCAGCTGGTCTCTTGGCAGCTGAAGAGGCTACTCCAATCCCCGCCAGCGGACCTTGAAGTAGATCTCCTCGGGTAGAAAGATGCCATGGGACCTAGATGGTACCTCCAAACTGGGCCCAGATTGGTAGTACACGTCCCACATAGTGACCACTGAAACACACATCAGAACAGCAGCGTATGGTCCAAATACAGTTCCCTTAGAGGGAACAATCGTTCCAGGCCAGCCAACCAGCCCATAACAGCTGAAGTTATCCCAGGAAGGATAAAAAAAAACATCACACAAAGCATTAGTGTGCCATCGAAGTTCATTTAAGAGTCTTTCAAATCACAAGGGATACTTGATGCTTCAAACAAGGTTCTGCGCAAAGAGATAGTGTCCAGGGCATAATTAAAGGTCCACTGAAGTACGAAAAACACACGAAAGGGGCAACCAACTATACGATATGACTGACGTTAACAAGCTTAATTGAAAGTTCACTACAATACTTAGCAAGAATAACTAAAATTTAACTAAGGTGTACAGAACCCAGAATTTTTCTTTAGGGTATGCAAATCAAAGGCACCTACAAACTTGCCCACCAAAATTTTTAAACAATTTTTCAAAATGAATTTACTTTAACAAAACCGAAGGACCATTTTTCTGCGACTTCACGAAATCAGGACAGTACGTAACTATTTCCAAAATTCACAATGACAATTACATTAACATGCCGCACGGGGCATTCCATCAGAACTACATTTACTATACCGCCCGTGACACCGCTCAAGTTAATACATTACAAATCTCCTACGGCACTGAAGGCATCACACAGGGCTCGTTTTGATATGCACACAAACACAAATTACATGTCTTGCTCAATTTTACATGTTCCTGACCCACACTGCCCTCAGTGGCCTCCAAGGACAGGAGGAACAGAGACCACAACATCCTATCACACAAGCATACTAGCAGCAAAACAAAGAAAATAAGGAAAAACCACGTCACCCACATAATTCACACACACACATTCACACTTTAATAATAAGAATGCCCTTAATTCCATCGGGCTGTCACCCCGATATTTCTCCCACTCCATATCTGCCAACGGGCACTGTTCCCGGTGACAACACAAAACATAAATAACCCTAAATTCCATCGGGCTGTCACCCCGATATTTCTCCCACTCCATAACTGCCAACGGGCACTGTTCCCGGTGACACACAACGTCTCCTACTCCATAACTGCCTACGGGCTCTGTTCCCGGCGACAACACAAAACATAAATAACCCTAAATTCCATAGGACAACTTGCGAACCAGGAAAACAGCACGAGGACTGCAGTTCACAATCTGACGTGAACTATTAAAACAGTATGCACTGTCATTCACACACTACACAAACAAACACCGCCCTGTCCTTCACATGACAGGTCCTCTCCCTTATGACACCGGGAGGAACATCACTCTTGCGCCACCAAACCCTGGCCATCACGACAAAATCAGCTCGGTACCTGAGCTCCCCCTCCGGATCAACACACGACCCCACAGAGGGTAATTAACATCTTCCCCTACAAAGGCATGGCCGTCTCAGAAGATGACAGTACAACACATTACCAAAACATAAATACACATTCGACACAAGGTAGGGCACCCACTAAGCGTCACACACACCCAAGTGCACGTGGTTCACCTTCCAATCACACAACACAGACAATCACAACCCCGAAAATTTCTCTACGTGGCGTTACCACAGACTACAGACGTCTCCAACTAACAACGTGTGTCACCTACCATTAATATTCACCATCCAAATACCGGGTGACACTTTATGACCACACTCAAATCGAACCCATGATGCTTCAACTCACCACTGTCATCAAAACGTTCTTAAAACATTAACTTCACGAAGCTACTTAAAATCTCAAAATTCACAACCTCCTTGACTAACAACACGTGTCTGTATCTCACCAAATGCTAACGCCAATAAAATCTCTCCCAGAATATCAAAACTAATTTATTCAGAATTACAAATCACAGCAGTGACAGATGTTACATCTCAAAAGGCACGAAGCAATTAAAATCTTCAAAATAAGTCCATAAATCCAGCTCTCACCAAACCACATTGGAACCTCGCACTAAAAAAAACTGCCAAACTACCAACACTCTATTACTCAGAGAATTTAAATTTATTTACCACCCAAGATGATTACTCCAGTATCTACCCAGGACACTAACTGTCACTAAGGCTCACAATCGATCAGAACATCCGGTGGCAACAGCCGACCTCTCACACACCCAAGGTGACGGGGCTACACCAAATTCTAACGAACCCAGAACCTTTCAGAGTTGAGACTACAACAGAGACCCTAGCGGTCTAACAGATCAAGGCTGCAAGTTATAAATAACTAACCAACTAATGCACTGAAGCACCCTCAAGTGAAAACTCCAGAATCAAAATATCAAAATATGCATGAACGCCTACAACAGCTGATTGTGAAGTGAACACACCCAAGCTAACGGGAGTCTACATGAAATCTCACGAACCTACAACCCTTCAGAAATGCGACCACAATAGAAAAACCTAGCCGCCTAACAGCAAGAAACTGCAAGTTATGAATAACTAACGAACCAGCCTATTTCAATGCCATCGCAAACGAAGCATTGCAACCTCCCAAAAATCTCAAACTCAGACTAGTGAACACAGCAGCTGACATACAACGACAACTCAGCATGCCACCGCAGGATATCTCCCTAAAGGAAAACTTTCACCAACCGAACTACCAAATATTTTTTTTTAATATATACCAACAATCAACAAGTATTCCCAGAGTTACCAACTTCATCACTGGAACTCGAACACAGGACTCCAGTTCCTAACATTCATCCATCATCCATCACACATCCTTCTCAAACATATCATTATAAGATTTTACCACCCACGACAATAACCCATTACATTCAATTATGCAAATTAGCAGTCGTACAGATATCATGAACCTAAACTAATGGTATTGCGGACTCTTACCAAGAGGGCCTCCGTAGAGGTCTTTTAACCCCGACTCCCCACTGACTGAGCGGTCTCAACTACCCCCCCAAAAAAATCGCCTTTCACCGAGATAACGAAGTCCCATACCTATAGTCACTCGACTCGGGCAAATACTATATACACCCTGCCCGGGCCCAATCAAGATGGTACTCACACCCCAAATTAAATGGACTCCTGACAGTAGATCCCCATACGAAGCACATCTGCATAATAGGTCCATTTTCAAAATGCAACTAATACAACTAATATAAAATTAACAATAATCCATCTTACGTTACTGGCAATTAGGCCTCAATTACTCCCACCCAAATTCAAATTGCAAACCTACATCAATTCATTCACACATGACTTTCATTCAATCAGCAGGATTAAAAAAACTGAAGGATTACAAAAGAAAATAAATACAATTTTGACCACCCAAGAACACCAGTTCGATTCCTAGTCAGGGCAGCAATAAAAATCGCATCACACACACTCTTTCATCCTGAACACAATCAACCACAGAAATACATTCATGCATGCACCAGACATACGTGCTCCCTTCCCTGGACAATCCTAAAATTCCCCATTTACATCAGTATGTTAGTATTCGGATCGTCAAGACACTATAACGCCAACGGAGTATCAACTCACGTGAGGACCTGATAAAACAACCCGTAGTTGTAGCCCTGAAATCACAGTTCTCCTTACATCGTAGAAAAACGTCCTAAAACGAAAGACACGAATCGGGGGAAAATATTTATTTACACCCTAAATGAGATGCGACGTGAAGGTGACTGCCTCCCAGAAACATCCCACTTAGTAAGTCACTCAACGAACACACACTAAGATACTGAATATTAAAGCCATTTAATACTTGACCAATTTAGATGACAATCTAACCTTAAAATCCCCATGTCACAACAAGACTATTTACTCTCCCCCCAATTACTAAGCAAACTTAAACATAAATCATACATACATAAACACTCACCTGATTCATTTATACTGAATTAGCACACACGCAATTCGACATTTAACATCATTCAAAACACAATTACCGAACGTACATATAGACAGCAATTCGACCATTTTCCAGAATTAATTTAACGCAGAACAAGTTGACAATACCAAATTTTAATACTCTCACGGTCCAATTTAATTTGAAAGAACTACCAACAGCGAAATAATTAACCCCCAGCTAAAGAAATGACAACAAACCATGAAATGTTTGGCCTAATGAACAGCTGATCACTACCAATTATACCTCACACGTATTATGCACAGCGAATTGCAGAATTTCAGCCTTACATCACTAACAATTATTGAGAATAATTACAGATTTACCCCAAGGAACCTGCTGATGATAAATCCACACACGCAATTCACATTTTTACCGACATCAGTTGCATAAAATAATAACTTGGTCACAGTCGCCGCCATGATGGTTCAAAATCACTACGCGATTCAACAGGCGTGTACTAAACACACATCAAAACAGACACTAAGTTATTCTTACTGGAAATACAAGTTTATCAATTTCAGCCTATTTTCAAGAGAATTTAAAACGTCACTAATTTAAATTTTACCAAAACTACTTCCAATCAGACAAACATTTTATTATTTCAAACACGTGACACAATTTGTCAAAACAACACTTCCCGAGGTGTAGATTTAACACAGGCGCAGTAAAATTGAGCTGGACTATTTCCTACAAGAACAGAATGAATATACAACCACCCCAAAACCATACAAACAGCATATCTAAACTCACCACGTGTGAAATTCCTTCAGCCGGTCAACTCGTCAATCTGGCAACGCAGCACGGCCATTACTCTCCCGTCAGTCCTGACTTTCGTCCAGCGCACGTGATCGCCACTTTCGGCTATCTGCTCGACTTAACAGCTGACGACAGAATTGTTCATTTGGTCTTCGGTGTACATAGCAGGTTATTTTACATGAAATCAAATCACAACATGTATTAGGTTCTGCTCTAATTACTAGCCTACCTATTGGAGAAAAGATTAGTAGTATGGAGGGCCCAATCTACATTAATTAAGTTACTGAATTTAATTTTAATTAATTACTGCAATCAGTCAATAGGAAGGATTGTTTACTAATGGCAAGATCACAGAGCAAAACCATGCTCATTGCTACCATTGTAACAGTAGCCTCATCCCCCCTTACCCTGTTTATTAGCCAAAATGATAATAATAATAATAATATTAGCATATCAAAATAAATGATCACATGACATTACCACACCCAGAATTAATAATAAAAAACACATGAAAGGGCTAATTTAATTACTCGCTAGGTCAGCTGAGTTCACAGCAAAAAAAAACCTAGGAGCGAATGTTCCGATTTGCTTGGTTTTCAAGAACACCGTCATTTGATTTAGGAAAAGGGACCAGGCGGGACGAAACCAATGTCAAGACCAGCTTGTTGAGTGGAACGCTGGATGCCTACCTCAGCAGGCCGTATTAAATTGACCCTGCCAAAGATGAAGAATGAAAAGGGGAATAATCTTCCTAGTGACTTCATGCAATAAATAACATGACAAATCGAAATAAGCTAACATGTATTGAACATTAAGATCAAACAAATTACAAGATAAACCTTCCACCACTTAATTAATTAACTGACAAATATGATCTAATTAAATACAAATGAATGACTTAGTTTAAACAAACCAGACACTTGCCCGCTTGGCAACGTTTCTCAGTTACATTTGAGGTTAAAACATGAATTTCAAAATGGATCCGGAAGAAGAAGAAAAAAAGGAAAACAACACGAGAGGCAATGCATTCTCAAAAAACAATGCTGCATCAAACAACCGAAACGCCCCTTAGTGGAACGGAAAGATCTGACAACCTCCACAGTGCAGCATTGACCGTCCCGTCGAGGCTGTCTGACCAAGAATTAAAACCCACGAGGTTCCCATCCAGCTAACGGGAAATAGGGCAATAATAATACACCCTGCAGTAATTACATATAAAGGTACCACCAAAATATTACTAGACCCTCCAAAAGATTACATACTAAAGTGTTAAAATAGACTTTATCTAGTTAAGCTTACGGACCGCCGACACGCGGCCTTAAAATGACGTTACAAAATTTAGCAGTCAAAGTTTGTATAGATCGTCCTTGGTTATGCCCCTTAGTAATTAAATCATGATAGTACCACCTGATGTCTTCGAACCCTCCGGGGAAAACTGCACACACGTTTTCCCCGGAGGCAAATGCTCAAGAGTCTTTCTGTCAGCAAACTTCCTCACACACTGTTCCTCAGTCACAGATTCCACCCTAGTATATCCGTGTATCCCCCTCCACAACCCTCCAGTAGTACCAACTGCGACCAGCCGCTCAACCGGCCAAAACAAAGCCAGAGTTCAAGGTCTTGAGTGGGTACTATAGAATATCTGCCCATACAGGTTACTGCGTAGAAACCTTCTAGGACTCGGTGTTACACAATGTCCTTTGTAAGATCTTTCTCAGAATAAGAGCTTGGCGAACGAAGCTGACAGTAAATGTTCACCTTTCAAAAGTTCACGGATCAAAGCTTGACTTATCCCTCTTTTCCATTTACGATAAATCTTTAGGTGACAGCACACACAAAGGCACAAATCCTGGCAGGATGGTGTGGCGATCCCATTTCAGCAGTAGCCAGGTGCCAACTTGGTGAATGGAATTCTCAGAAGAGCCCAGGTGTATGCTCTCAAGATAATCCGGCCAGGCCGGGACCTCCTGCTGCGTCTCGAAGATAAGATGAACATGTACCGATTTGCAAAATTGGTACAATAATCATGTAAACTTTCATAGCAAACTACTCCATAATATTATTTCACACCAGTAGAAAAAAATGCACAGTTCTAGCCTTTCCGACAAGCAACTCAATGTTGAAAACATCCTATTAAATATTCGTTCGATTGCCGACTCGAACCCGGATCATCACTGAATCATACTGTTGGTGTAGTTGTCATTATTTGCCGTTGTTTGCTCCACACTAAACGTATCTTACGAGGTGCCCACATGATGACACGCGGTAGACTAAGGCCCATTGGCAAAAACACTCAAACAGGGGCAACATATTTTTTATGAACAGCAACCCCTCCAAATTTGAACGCTTTTCTTGTAAACCACATGGCAACCTCTCCTAGTAAGTATACATTTAACATTCCAGTTACAAGCGTGGTTTGATATAATGTTGAACTGTTCAAAGTAATGTAGATAAATATTACTAACATAAGCGAATTGATCCTCCGTGGCTTAGGCGGCAGCACGCCGGCCTCTCACCGCTGGGTCCGTGGTTCAAATCCCGGTCACTCCATGTGAGATTTGTGCAGGACAAAGCGGAGGCAGACAGGTTTTTCTCCTGGTACTCTGGTTTTCCCTGTCACAAATTTCATTCCAGCAACACTCTCCACTGTCATTTCATTTCATCTGTCATTCATTTAATCATTGCCCCCAGGGTAGTGCGACAGGCTTCGGCAGCCGGCACAGTTCATATCCTCGCCGCTAGATGAGGGCTTCATTCATTCCATTCCCCGACCAGGTCGGTCGACTGGAAGCAGGCCGTGGATTTTCATTTCATAAGCGAATGCTCAAATATCTCCTATATCCATCCAACCATCGTCCGTCCATCCATCCATCCCTCCGTCCTAATGTGTTTTCTAACTGTTCGCTGACGGAGAATTACGGCACCTTTGTACATAATTACTGGATGATCCAGCTTAACGCTGCGGCTGCTCGCGAGTCACTTATTTATGACCTGCGTTCCACCAAAAGGCTCGCCTGCTTTCAATAGCTCTTTATTCACAAATTGCTATTGTTTATTGAAATACACTAATACTACCTCTTGGCCATCCGATAAATCATGATATTAACTAGCACACTGTTCACAAGTTTCGTGATATATGGCCTATCATCTATAAACACACACAATTATGACCTAAGCAGGTGATATACCGGGAGGAATTAAGGGGCTATTGGCCTACCATAAATAACAGAGTTAAAGGTTTAAAACGACCAAACACTACTTCTTTATTTTCAGTAAAAATAGATCTGTCTTTCCTTTTCTTAAGTTATTATGAATCTGATCAAAATGATCTTCCCTTAGGAAACAGATATGAAATGTAAACAAATATTATAACGACACTTTGGTAAGACGAGGACTGTGAAGGAAGTAGAGGTATCGTTTATGTACAGGGTTTTATTTAATTATCGTATAGCGTTTAGTGCCGGGAGTGTCCGAGTACATGTTCGGCTCGCCAGAGGCTGTAGCTGCTTCAAGCGGACACCCATAGGGTTAGCTACAAATTCCATTCAATTTCAAGTAGTTCCAACTTTCGCTACCAGATGTCACTGAAACACAGTGGTGAACGTTGGAACTTGATAGAGCGTTCCAACGAAATACGAAACGTAATATTGGTTTTGTGTCTAAACATCAACAATTCTGAGAAACGTAAACATGAAACCACGCAACAGACATCACTCAGCCAGCTGGTCTCGAGGTGCAGGTCACTTTGACAGCCTCGTGAGGCAAAACTAGGAAGAGGTGGACTCGATTCCTACTTCAGCCATCCTGGCAGTGATTTTCTGTTGTTTCCAACTTCTACTCGTTGCAAATACCGGGGGTGGTTCTTAACTTAAGGCCACGGCTGCTTCCTTCCCTGAATTACAAATACACACACTACTGCAGACACCACAGGCTGACTTGTTATACGCCAGCCACAAATGCAACCATTAATTCAGGAACTTTCATTCTTCTACAGGCATTGATGTAAACCCATTCAACATGTTGTACCCTATGCATTACCAGATGTGTGAAAGGCGCAAGTTACCAGTATCTGTGCTGGAGCGCCCTACCGCTTGAAGCTTGGAAACATACTCTTTAGAGTGGTTTATTTAGCTTAGAGGAAAGATCCAGATCACAAAGTCCGGTGAATAGAGTGTACGGTATACCCCCAAGACGTCCCAATTCTACTATGCTCAACAATTCCCTCACAGGAAAAGCATTGTGACAGTGGGCATTGGCGTGCAAGACTATGAGCGGATGCATTTGGAATATCACCTTGGTTTGCTCAACAATCAAGACCGAGATGTGACCGTTTTTATCACACTTCAGGAACTCACAAAAAGAGTGTTTCAATCGTTGTGTGTCTTGCCTCAAGAAGGTATAGGTGTCATCCTGTGCAAACAGTAGGCCCATGATATTGTAACTGGCTAAACAGCAGGGACTAGTGAGATGCACTGAACCTGACGCAAAAGTTTGTCCTTTGCGTTCTATCCGAGACGTAAACCACGGTCGACGTTGCCACAGTGACTGTATTTGTCATGTCTTGGACACCTGCTCTTTGGGCACGACTCACAGTCGTAGTCAATGATACTAAGTAAGGAATGTATTCGCGTGTACCTTCAGAAGCAAACTGTGCAATGATTGAGTTCGCGGTTTGCCTATGCCTATGGACAGGCCATGCCATAGGATCGACAGGAGTGTCATTTCCAATAATAATAATAATAATAATAATAATAAATTTCCGTCCCTTTTTACACTACTTAGGCTATTAGAAATGCTGGGGTTGAGGAATTTTGCGCCAAAGAGGATATCTAACGTGCCAGTAAATGTACTGACACAGCCCCGTTACAGTTGCGCACTTCCAAATACCAACACACGGCACCAGGATTCCAACCTGCAAACATGGGCACTGCAGGCAAGCCAGTTCGTGTCATTTCTACCTGGCTTGTTAGTTACCCACAGTCTGTTACCCACCATAGAAACAGAACAGCAATATAACCATCCAGTTGTGGTTAAAAGGAAGGAAGCTTATAGTTTTAAGTGACCGTTAATCTCGCATCATAAGATACAACGATTATTTCTTCAGCCATCAAAGGAGTGGTTTTCTGTGGTATCCGACTTCTACTCAAGGCAAGTGCCACAATGGTACCTAAATTAAGGCCGAAATCCTAGCCCCAGTTACAAATGCACACACTAGTTTAACCAACACAATGAGACGGGTTATCAGATACATTCCACACTCAACCAAGTTCACGAGTGCTAAGTGTCTATACAAGCATAAACCAGCGCTTTGCATTAAAGTGAGGAAAATGGTTATTTTCCTCTGAAGACGAGAATCTCGACTATCTGATAGTCAATGCTGTGTAAGAAGAAGGGAAGTGACGCTTCGAGTCGGCTGTGGTTGTTTCGAGACTCTTTGAAAAGGGAACAATGGAGTGATGGTATTAGAATTTGTTGTTAAATAAATATTAAAATTAGGAAGAGATTGTAATTGATTTATGATTTGACCCACTGACCATAATAACCACACAAATCACTTCCGTAAACAACCTTTTAAATGGAAGGTGGAGTGTTAAATTTTCCGGGACACGAACCCGCCGTGTAGCTAGGAGTAGCAACCCTTGTGTAACATTTGGGCCTACTGTTCCCATAGTCCAGTATGTCAGCCAAGATCAGGCTAACCTGTCACTTTCACTATGAAATCCACATCGGATAATTGTGTTTTCTCATGCATATTTGCTGTCAATTTATATAATACCCTTGAATTTCCAACACTGTAGGATTATTTAAAATGCTCATTCCGTCAATGGCGTCAGATTAAATGAGGTGTCTATTATAAGTGGAAGATATGTGTATTTGTTACAACGTAATGACCGCAGTTATTAACCAATGGCCATTTGATTGCCCAAGTCGTTAAAACCGTTAAAGCTCTTGCGGATTATGACTTGCAATTTACATTATCGCTTGGTAACGTTTGTAGCAGAGTAACCAACTTTTTGACTGTTTCGTATCAAATGAATATGTCGCTATTATTCATCGGAATCTCTCGGTTTTGTTTCATTTAGGGCCATTTAGAGCACGGTGGTAATTAGACCTGTGTACTTCCAGCGTGTGTAATGTCTGCTTGACAACTAGATGTCGTATTGTAGGTAAAAACCTAATCTATTCGTGTAGTCAAATGTTCAAATGAATTTGTATATATACGGTTAAAGTATTATTGTCAGTCATGTAGTCAGCTCAGAGGCTGGTTAGATCCTCAAAAAGTACCACCAGAGGTTGGTTCGGTCGGTAGATAACCACAAAACCTAAAAGCAGCGGTATAATGAGGCATACTAGGCAAGGTGAGGAGTGAGGTAATTCACCATTGCAAACTGACCCTACGAGTAGAACCTTTCACGGTACACACAGGCACACTTGTGCCCTGAAGGCCATTATTTAGCACCAACCATACCCCAATAGCTTCCATATAATCACAGCCATGAATATAATAATGATATCATATGGCCTCGGGTGCCGTGTGCAAGCTTTGAATTTGACACCCATAAGGTAGCTTGCATGTCGAATTTCGTTGTTCCTTGAATCACTATGAAAGTCAAGGAGGTTAGATATCAAAGCTCCTTGAACACTATAGTGCATTCTAGTATAGAAATGAGGAACTTTGTGTTGGCGGAAACTCCCGAGATTAATTTTGCCATTATGAACACGGCCTACTGAATTCAAATGGGTTCTTTAATATGCCAACATCGTATGACATGCGTGTCGTATTTTTGCCGCCTTTCAAAAATCACTTACCACGGCCAGGAGCGAACCTGCAATCTTGGGGTTAGTAGACCGACACGCTATCCACTCACCCACCGTGGCCATGAATGAGGCTGAGATATCGGTAGAGAGTCACATAAAGTATTATTATCGTGTGCATATCAATTCATCAACTGACTCATTGTGGATGACATTTTCAATTTGATTACACACGTTGACGATACAAATTTTCGACACCTAGTTACCATGGCAACAAGTGCAAGCACACTCGTTGATGCCCGCGCGATCACCATACACAAGTACTTAGTTGGTTGGTTGGTATCTTATTTTAGGGGCTGCGACAACGCGGTCATGTAGCCCCGTGTACTTTGCCTGTGTGTAGAATCTGTCTGATAACCGGTGTAAATTGTGATGGCTGTATTAGTGTGTGTTATCTGTTTTAATTCAAGTGAGTACTGCAGACAATAATTTCAAGTACTTCCTACTTTTGCTGCCAAATGCTACCGTCCACGACACCTAGCTTGCAGACTTGACTACCAGATGGCATTGCAGTCAGCACCTGGTGGCGAACGTTGGAACTAATAGAGCGTTATCAACTCTAACCTACACATTTTTGGCTTCACACAAGTGCAGTTAGTGGAAGGTCCTTTTTCATGCCATAAATGTATGACATGGGACCGCCGGCAATACTTCCCCTCCGAAGGAAGGCATACTGAGGGATTTTTAACGCTCTTAAAAAGTCCGACGACTTCGACCGGGTTTGAACTCGCGATCTTGGGCATAGAAGCTCAGCATGCTACCAACTAAATCACCGAAGCCGCTCACAAGTACGAAAATACATCCATGATTGTATGCTTTGCTCTGAAACACCATAACTTAATCATTATTTTATTTAAACAATCAGTAAAAATAAGAGAATATTCAAACAAGATAGTAAATATTTATGTATGCTTACGTCCAAACTTCATGCTTTCTATGAAATAAAATTGCCAATTCGTGTTTAAAGACTTGGCTTGGTTATTTTAGACTGCCGGTGTATGCCATATTAATTTGTTTTGGCGATTTCGTAATTATGATGGAAAAAGTAGGATTTGGGATCACCATGTCTGATCGGTTAGAAATCCTGGTCTTGTCAGTAACGATAGGCCTATCTCAGCACAGTTTGTGGTGCTCATTTTCCAAACTAGATGTAGGTAAGTACTTACTGTTAGAGTAAATTTGAGATTTCTCATCGAGTAAGTTTGCCTATATTTGTTGGCCAATTGTTTGTGCAAGATTTGTGTTACATCGTTGTGTCTAACTAATGTCGAGCACCTTCCCATCACATGGCCAACTGTCTCATTTACGGCCCCATTTCTTCAGCATTTATCATACAGATTGGTCTCATTCAGAATCCATCTCCGGTGGTTCTTTGTAGCGATTATCTTATCTTGAATGTCAATCATAAACCACGTTGTTTCCCCGTGATTCCACGTTGTATTATTATTATTATTTTTATTATTATTGTTATCAGTGTTATGGCTTAACGTCCAATTTAACTGCGGTGGCTGTTGGGACGACAGGGTGCTAGAATGCAACCCTAAAAAGGTATTTTTAACGTTTCATTAAATTTACTTACACGAGATTATTGCATTTAAACCAAGTTCGATTCTTGGTCTAACCATTACATTTAAAACAAGAAGTTCCGTAACGAACTAAAGAGCCTACTTTTCTTAAAATTTAAGATCTATGCCAATGATTAATCTATATGGATCTATCTAGAATAAAACGAAATTAAGTTGGTAATATCGAAATTTCTAATTAGTTCGAATTACTGTATACCTGGCATACTGTAGCCTAATAGAGAACTACAGTTGGCAGCCCTGGTGACTGAATATATTCTTAGTTCCATCTCTTAAGGTACAGAATAAAAAATTTGGTTGAAGTCCAATGGATAGCATGGACGTAACATGCAGTTAAACATTGGATCTAACAACGCGCGTAAAATCATGTTGGCAACAATGACATACATGTATTGGTCAGAAATAATCTGAAATAATATGATCTATTGTTGTGTCAATTTTGAATAAAATCCATTAGTTAGTATAGGAGTTACATGCATTTTAAAATTGGATCTATCAGCAGGCTTAGAATCATGTTGGCAGCACTGACGTATATTAGTTACTCCAAATTAATCTAGAATGCCAGGTACTATACGTGTGCAAAGTTTAGAGCTATTGGCTTGCATACTTTCTGATATATTGATATTAGGGTAACAAAAATAAAGACAGTATTTACTAACAGTTGGCAGCCCTGGTTACTCTTAAGAATCGGCATATACATATCTGTTATGGTACACATAGCACACACGAAATTTGGTTGAAATCCAAATGATAGTATAGAAGTTACATGTATTTAAAGTTGGACCTCTCAGCAGGCTTAGAATCATGTTGGTAGCACTGACGTATATAAGTTTCTCCAAATTAATATAGAATGTCAGGTACTATACGTGTGCATAGTTTAAAGCTGCGGCTGGCATACTTTCTGATATATTGGTATTTGGATAAAATAAATTGAGAGCATTTATTAACAGTTGGCAGCCCTGGTGGATCTTAATAATACGTTCAGTCATGTCTTTTTATGTGCACATAGCACATACGAAATTTGGTTGAAATCCAATTGATAGTGTAGAAGTTATATGCATTTAAAATTTGGACCTATCAGAAGGCGTATATTCATTTTGGCAACACTGCGATGTATGGCCTCCTGGAAATTAAACTGCAATATTATTATCTATACGTGTGCCAATTTTGAAATAGCTCCTATTCATACCTTCCAAGATATCCAACATGGAGCTCAAATTTCAATTGCGATTTTTCAGCAGTTGGTAGCACTGACATCATTTTCAAATATAGACGTGTGATATTCAGGTATAGATCTTTACTCCTACCAAATTTTGTTTCGATTGCTGCAGCCGTTTAGGAGTTGATAGGGGGGGACACACACACAGCCAGACAGACAGAAGGACAGACAGACAGACAGACAGACACACATTTGCCCGATCTCATAAGTCTACTTTTTCCTCATTTTTGCAAAATGTGAAAAGTAGGCTAGAAATGCAATTAATCTCGTACAGTCAAATGAAGGATTTGATGGCTGTTGAATTCTTCTATTGGGAGCAAATTGCTTCTTATACTTGAAGATAATGTAGGGCAAGATGGATAAACATACGCAGTGGCAGTGCAGTGTATCCCGCCCTATTGATGTACTGGACGCCGTTGAACACATCTGCTACCTCTTGATCAGCAGGTTGTGTTCGAAGTGATTAACCACCTACCTTTATGAGCAGCTGTTGATGTTTAGCCGAGGTAAATTGTAATGATAGTCAACATAACGTGACGAAGAACAATGTTATCGGAAAATTGCACAACACCTAGAGAGCTCTATAAATCGATACTTCTGCTCATTTCTCGCTAGCCTGTGTAAGTGAGAAGTGGTCACAGTATAAAAGTTAATCGGACTATTTATTTCGATATTGGATTGTGAAAATACTAGACCTCCTTTACAGTTGGCTATGCCCGTGGTCCCTCAAAGACGTTCGTGCCGTCTATTGCATGTCCTGTTTCTCATGCAAACGCCATAAATCTTGCAAATTATGTACATGGTAAATCACAATTTAGCAACATTTAAATTTTGCTACTGATTTATTATAGAATAATGAAGGAAGGAAGCTTTTAGTTTTACGTGACCGTTAATCATGCGATCATGAGCCACGGGACCTCCGTTTTACGTGGAATCCGAACCAAAGGACATGGCATTTCACTTTGAAAATCTTACATGCATTGACCGGGAATCGAACCCGGTCCACCTTGGTGAGAGGCCAACAGCTTGACCGCTACGCCACCACGCCCCCTTATTATAGAATAGTTAGTCTGTTTCAGTGACAAGTGCACACCGTTTAAATTTTAATCGGTTAAGGTTATCTGTTCATCGGTTCCACTGAAGTTACTCATGGCTCTGGGTCAGATGCGCAGTGATTCGGGTAGTCGCAACAAATCTACACACAGGAGAGACACCTTATAGGTGGCCGTGGGTTCAAATCACACAAGTTACAGGATGTATTATTCCTCAACCTTCCATTTATTTGTACAATATACGAAAATATCGCCAAAAACCTGAATTTGTCATCAACGCGATCGGCAAAATATAATTCTCAACTTATAATAATACGAGTAAAAATAGTCGGTAATAATATTAAATATGAACATAATTATAATATTAATACTAATCATTGTTTATTCCTGCGATACATTTAAATGGCTAGAAATATATCAACTCCAAACGACATGTACCGTAGACTGTATGTTCACAACTGTGTGTTGTTATGAACGATATTAATAGAAATAGTTTAAACTAACTTAAAGAGAGGGGCAGATGACCTCGTAGTTCCACCCCTTAAAGAAACTGTGCCTGTCACAAATCATTTAGGACAACTACCCATATTTCCAAGGAAAGACAATAGGCATATTTGCTACAAGAAAATACTTATACATTATCAAAATTATAAAAACAACTTTTATCCAATTTAGAATATGTGAGTCCTAGTTCGAGCTGTCATTTACCGTTTCCCACATATATCTGTTATTGATAGGAACGTTTTATTTATCGTTCTTAAAGGTGCATAATAATTCTCCAGATGCAAATTTAACCTCGCTCAGACTAGCAGGGATTTAATTAGCATTTCAATACATCAATTTTTTAAGTTGTCTCGAACGAAAACGAGATATTAATGCTTAATTCACCGATGGGTAAATTACTCAGTTTCAAGGGCTTAAAATAATAAAAATCCTATAAATAACAGAAAGAAGACGGAATCGTCAGAGGACAGCTCAATAGACGGACACATTTTCAAAATAGAATAACTAATACTGTAGTCATTTGTTTCTGATAACAAAGGTGTCTGCGCTTTCTTGGAAATGCATATAGGCCTACTCGTAATTTTTGTTAACATTTGTGACCAACCACGGTGGCTGAGAGCGCTAAGGCACTACCTCATGCCTCGCTGCCATCTGAAGAGTGTGGGTTTGAATCCCGTCTCAGCCGTCCTGAAAATGGTTTTTGTGGTGTCCCATTCTCACCACCAGGCAAATGCCAGAACGGTCCCTTCCAACACGTTCACGTCCGAATTCCTTCCAAAATTCGTTCCCTGACCCTTCCTTAATTGGACTCAAGTTAGCGGTCGCCTATGCGATCGACCTGTCACCAACCCCAGTTATATCTGCTGAGAGGGTGTGCTCAACTCCCAGACACCAACCTTACGACGGTAGAGGAATGATCCTTCACAGAGTCCGTGGGTGAAGCTGGGTTGAGAGGATAATCGATTAAAAATTGAAAAAAAACATTTATGACTGACATAGTAATGAAATTAAAATTGTCACTTCTTTTAGTCATTAGGCTAAGCTTGAAACAATGTACGAATGCAGCGGAGGTAGAAATAACTGTCCATTCAACAGTTTGAGAATGAAAATAAAATAGCCTATATTATATTGTGCAGTAATGAAAGTATTCAGCTATTTTGAGACACAACTCAGCATCTGTTGGAGAGTTCCGTAAAGCATAAAAGGCACGTCACGTGTTACCACGCAGAGGATTTATGAGCACGCGAGAACAAATGTGCGGCCTAGACACAGTAGAATCGGGCGCCCATCCATGCCTCTTGCTAATTTATGTCCACACCACGGTATTGACTTCTAGAATTGTAGTAATGGAGTTGTAGGTGTCGCGTGGAGATATGTTGACCAGATTAGCTACAACACCCTTAATCTGCCGTATCCCTCTTTCTCGAAATACAAAATGAATTACCTTTACTGACCCTTATAGAAATAAATGGAATACCTCGGGCAGAGAAATAATAGACTGCCATTGTCACAAACGAGACTCTCACGTATATGGGTCCAATTTTATGAACTATATAACGCCGCCTTAATAATTTTGTTGTTGTTGTTGTTGTTGTTGTTCTTAATGTTAATTCAGTTTAGGGACATCTTGGTCAGCAGCCCCATGTAGTTGAGTGTGTGTTAGGTTTGTCTGATAACCCGTATCTACGTGATGACAGCAATAGTGTGTGTAGCTGTATTAGGGACAGGGATGGGTTAGGCAACCCGGGACTTGAAGTAAGGTACTATCCCGGCATTTGCCTGGAGGGAGTGTGGAAAAAAGGGGCAGTTGTCACTTGAGGGTGTGCAAATGTGAGGGAGCCGTGTCCGTAGATTTACTGGTATATTAAAGATCAACTTCGAGGCAAAATTCCGCCACCCTGGCGTCTCTAAAATCCGCATTATTTAAAAAGGACAAAAAACCAATAACATTAGTATTATATGGTTTCCGGGAACATTCGTGATAGTCTAAGTAACTTACTTCCTGACAAAGTGTCATTCTGAAATGTTTGCTTTCCTTATTGTATTGTTTTTTTTATTATTTGGAATGTTCGGTTCAAACTTTGTATTTATCCCGGATAAGACGTATAAATGAACAAATATACTTTCAGTTTCAATTTTGTCTGTTTGTCTGATAGTTACGGGCTGGCGTCAAAATTACTATCTCAAACATGAAATCCCCAAATTATTCATTGATTCGATCACTATGAAAAAATGTCATTGTTGTCCCTTCTATAATCCAAACCTAGAGGTAAAAGGAACCCATTCCTTTCTCTCCTCAAATTATAGACGGCCCCATTATCGATTCCATAATGTGCGTTCAAAAAGTAACGAGCCGGAGGCTGTAATGCGCAAACCAGTGACGACATCGGCTAATCGTGGCGTGTGTACCGAGGTGTGGTTCCGACCAAAGTTTGGAAGGTCACAGCCCGTCGCTAGAGGGCACGCGTGCACGTCACGTGACGATACAAAGCGAGCAGCAGCATGCATCAATCGTACAACGCTGCCAGTCGCATTGCAAACAGTGACATGGAGGCGTCAAACGAAGAGCAAAGAGGTGTTTTTGGTTTCTGGCATCGAAAGGAGTAGGGGGAACGGACAGTCATCGCCGAATGTCACAAGTGTACGGCGAACACTGCATGTCCCTTGCAAGGGTCAAGGCGTGGCACAAGCGCTTCAGGGAAGGACGGGTTTCGTTAGCCGATGATGCCCGGTCTGGAGCACCCCCCTGCATTACCAATGACAACGTCCAGCTGGTTGATGCACTCATTACCCAGGACCGCAGAGTGACAGTGAACGCCATAGCCACCGTGGTCTGATTGCGCTTCGGAAGTGTGGACACCATCATGAAGGAACGACTGCATTTGCGCAAAGTGTGTGCCAAATGGGTGCCCCACAGTATTCAACCACATCAGGAAGCATGTCGAATGACCTACAGTCTTGGTCTTGGTTGGACGATTGATGCATGCTGCTGCTCGCTTTGTATCGTCACGTGATGTGCACGCGTGTCCTCTAGCGACGGGCTGTGACCTTCCACGCTATGGTCGGAACCACACCCCGTTACAGACGCCACGATTAGGCGATGTCGTCACCGGTTTGTGTATTACAGCCTCCGGCTCGTTACTTTTTGAACGCACCTTATAAATACATAAATTCCCCTTGACTATCACGGAATGATCCAACCACAATGAAACTTGGTACACGGGACCGCAACAAGAGTCCAAGCTTACAGCTGTAAAATCTATTATTACTTTCCATAAAACAAACATGACGTAACACCCACTCCGACAATGACGAATTTACCTAATTCGTCATTGAATAATCCGATCACTGTGAAACTTTCCGTAGTGGACCTTTAATACAATGTAAATCTTCAGGTAAATCTATTCGATAATTATAGATGGCGTGCATGTCAATTATCGCTAACTCATGACGGAATTATCCGATCTCTGTGAAGAGAAAATTGGCCGCGTAAGTGGAGATAGCACGCTTCTACCTTATCTAAAAGGCCTCTGGTTGGGTTCCGCCTCTGTCAGAACTGTAGTGTGCTCTGAAATTGTGTGCACTCGGCCTTATTAGGGCAATTCAGTAACTGTCTGACCTCCTCTGATCAATAAATCCAATGCTAACGGCCAAGGAGTACGTTGATCTGAAGAAGTGTCACACCACAATCTGCAGGTTATGTGGCTAAGACCAAGGTTCTGTATGGGCTGTAGAAACAAGGGCTCAGTTTCCTCTAGTTTACCTTGTCCATTTCCCCCAACTCGTGAATAGAATAGAGTGAACCTCGAGCATGGATGAATGTTGTTATCCAGTCTTAAGTTAACAGATGAGGTGGGTGAGTTTTTCGTTTATGAAAAAAGTGAGGGGTTTAATGCGTAACGTATTGGTTTGGTACTTAAATCAACTAGTGTAGAATACAAGAATTACTGTATAGTTATATCATGTTAAGTTTTAACTACGAACCTTACTTACTTATGATAGTTATTGCATAAATAATATCTGTCACAAGTACGGAGGAAAATGTAAACGTGTGCATATCAAGCACAGACAGAAATGTATACACTGGTATGTTCCTGAGGATAAAACTGTCACTGGAAGGAGAAAGACATACCAAATAGGCTAATATTGTAAGAACACAATGAGCAGTCACAGCTCTTCCTGAAGACCACATTTATGCACATCGACTGTATTTTTAATTGAGGTCAATGTTGACACTTGCGATCTAATGTCAAATGTTCAAATTGAACATTGCATCTGCAAAGTGTATTTAATTCCATGTCTGAATGATATCAATGGTAGAAGAGGTTTGAGTTAAAATTTATCTCTAAAACGTGTGATCATTCGATTATAGTTTCTATCGTATGTTTAACTTTCATACTCACCACGCTAAGACACAATGAAATGGGGCTAGGCTATCGCCAGACTATGTGAACGAGTGGTTCGAACCCCACCGTCAGCAGTCCTTGAAAATTTTCCGTGGTTTCCCATTTTCAGCTGCCTGGACGGTGCCTTTTAATAAGTCACAGCCTCTACTTTTCAACTCCTTGTCTTTTCTAATTCATCTTCATTTCAACCTTCAGTAACTCTTGTAATGACACTGAAGTCATATGGACGAAAAATCATCCGCTACATATAACTCTATCACACATCATATCCAATCCTGTAGAAATGTGAATAATATAGGATTAGTCAGTCTCCCTTTGCTTAAACACAACTTCTACAGTATGACTACTGGCCTCAGCTAGTTTGCAAAAGGCTTCCATAAAAGCGATGAAAATAGGATCACGCGCTGCTATGAAGAATGGACGTGGGATATTCAACTTTATTACTGTACGTCCTCACTTAAGTGGTGTGGCATTCCGATAAATTAAAATTAAATTGGAATACTGCTGGTAATGGAAGCATCCTCTTTAACTTTCGAGCTGCTATCTTCCAAAGATAAAGTGCTCAAAACAGTGTTGCGGCGAGGTATACTTTCATTTACTGTATATTTGCCAGCATATTCATTAGCAAATTCCTAGTATAATAATAATAATAATAATAATAATAATAATAATAATAATAATATAATATCGTATGGCCTTGGGTGCCGAGTGAAAGCTTTGTTATTTGACACCCAGAGGGCAGCTTGCAAGTTGATTTTTTGTTTGTTCCTTGAAGCATTATGAAAGTCAAGGAGGATAGATAACTAAGTTCCTTGACACTATAGCGCTTTCTAGTAGAGAAATGAGGAACTTTGTGTTGACTCAATATCCCGAGATTAATGTTTCCATTATGAACACGGCCAACTGAATTCAAAGGATTCTTTAACATGCCAACATCAGATGACATGCGTATCGTGATTTTCTCCGCCTTTCAAAAATCACTTACCACGGCCAGGAGCGAACCTGCAGGTTTATTTACTGAGTTGTGAATTGAAACGCCGGCCAACGTGACAAAGTATACATGACTCGAGAGATATGCGTATTTGTAATTGAATCGGTATGTTGAAAAGGAAAAAAGAAGAAGAATCAAAATACACCCTGCTTGAGAAAATAGAGGTTGGTTTGTTGGTTCCTCAGTTTAGGGGCTGCGACAACGCGGCCATGTAGCCCCGTGAACTTTGGGTGTGTGTAGAATCTGTCTGAAAACCGCTGTTAATTGTGATGGCTGTCTTTGTGTGTTATCTGTAATTTAGGTAAGGACTGCAGACGATCAATTACAAGTATTTCCTACTTTTGCTACCAAATGCTACTATCAACGACACCTAGCCACGAACTCGCCTACTAGACGCCACCGCAACCGGCGCCTGGCACCGAACGTTGGAACTTATAGTGCGTTAATCAAATCTAACTTACACATTGAGCCTCATATAATTGTAGTTAGTGGAAGGTTCTTTTACATGCCATAAATCTATGACATGGGCCCGCCGGCTTTACTTCCCCACTGAATGAAGGCATACTGGGGTATTTTCAACGCTCTTAAAAATCCGACGACTTCGGCAGGGTTTGGGAAAATAGAGGGAAGAGTTAATTTTATTGAATGTTTTGTAATTTCCACACTACTTATTGTTTCACTTAGGGGCTTTAGACATCACGGCCATAGACTATGAATAATACTAATTCCTTGAGACACAAAATTACACTCGAACTAGAAGCGAAAAAGCTGCTTATCTTTAGGATTACACAAAATTATGCCCACCCAAACAATGGAAACAAAATAAATGTGCATATATGTTGTAATATGTAGCAGAAATTCACGGTAAGATTCCTGAAATTCATAACACACCCAAGTACATGTGGCTCATGCTATGTACAGTATGTCACAAGTATTTACTTGAAACTACAGAGGAAGTCCAACCAAGTAATGAAAATAATATAATATGCATTTAAGTTGTAATATGAAGCAGAATCTCACTGCAAGACTTTTTTATGAACAATGTTTTAAGTGTACAAAGTGACACTATTTTCATCTTTTCAATATTTATATATTTTTTATGTTCGACGATGTCGATATGTAACTATTATATGTCAGAAAATTGTATCATAATGGGTGTCATTAAAGTACTATTTTGCATATAACATTGTTTTTCCAATCAATCAGAGCTCAATATTCTCATTCATTGACCAATTAGGTAAGGATAGCATCTGACATGCACACAAAATGCAACATGTCGGACATGAATTACATGATTTGAAAGTTGACAATGTAGCCTATATTGGATCAACCGTTATTGTTACAATGCAGAAACAAACTGGGCAATATTGCAAAAGAAATAGCACTGTACCTTAATATCCGCAACTCCAGTTTCTACACATTCGTAAGATTTCGCCGACAGTTTTAGTGAATGCAGTTGTTGAGTTAAACACACCATAACGCCATGGAGGAAGCAGGCGTTTGACATAAGTTCCACGGAATTTATAATCCAGCTCTCTGTTCAGTAAATGGATTTTTACGCGAAACATTTCCGCCAGACACCGTTACTGTTCTATTTGCGACTAAATTGATTTGCCTCCCGTTGACATTCCATACGCATGGAATTTGAAGAATAACTAGTTGATAATACGATACATTTTAATTTTGAAGCGTTTGTAACAGCCTATTTTTTGTTATTTGACCAAAATAACAAAATGATCATACATAGTACCTGTGCGCTATCTGTTGGTGCAACTTCAGGATAAACAATGTCTCAAAGCATTGAGGTCCATTATAGTGTAGAGATCAAAAGCTGAACCCACATAATTCCCTAGAAGAAGTCAACCGACAGAATATTGACAGATATTTATGAATATTTATGTTGGAACATATGATAAAGTTATATTTATCGTCGAACAGTCGTGTGAAACTAGTTTATAATGGTAATTGAGACACTCGTATTGAAATTATAGAACTCGCTTCGCTCGTTTTACAAACATACTCGTGTCTTAATTATTGCCATTATAGGCTCGTTGCATAATATACTAATATATTTGGTTGTTGCAATGATATGTGTCCATTATGACAACATGACTGTTTGTTGCTTCAGAAGCAAATTGCACAGCAAGACCATTGAAAATTCATAGCTCCCCAAATACGCTCGGTTACGGCAGTTTACAATAATTTGGGCATTTTAAAACTATTAAATCTGGCTGCTCTGTTATTATGGTGTTGTTCAGTAAGTCTGTCGTTATTGAAATGCATACAATCTCGTATGTTTCGAAACACACACCCTATCTTTGCAGGCCTTCCTGTTCTTCCAGTCATTGTAAGATAGCCTATATACTTTTTAATTGCAATTCACATCACATAAAACACGCCATACGTTTCGATACACACGCCCTCTCTTCACGCCATACTAAAGAATATAGCACCAAACTCATCATGTTTGAATCTTCAGTCTTTTGACTGGTTTGATGCAGCTCTCCATACCTCCCTGTTCTGAGCTAATCGTTTCATCTCTACATAGCTACCACACCCTACATCCGAGGCAATCTGCATAACAGATTCTAACCTTGATCCACCCCTACAGTTCTTGTCCTCGACCCTTCCTTCCATAACTAAGCTTGCTATTCCTGGGTGTCTTAGAAAGTGTCCTGCCAACCTATCTCTTCTCTTCATTAGCAGTCGCCAGAAACATCTCTCCTCTCCCACTAGTTTTAATACCTCTGCGTTTGTAACCCTATCTACCCATCTGATCTTCACCATTCTCCTGTAACACCACATTTCAAACGCTTCTATTCTCTTCTTTTCTGCTGCACCAATAGTCCAAGTTTCACTACCATAGAGTGCCACGCTCCAGACAAAGGCTTTCAAAAATGACTTCCTAATACCCAAACCTATATTCGATGTCAACAGATTCCTTTTCTGGTGAAATACTTTCCTTGCCTGAGCTAACCTACTTTTTAAATCCCCTTTGCTTCGTCCATCACTGGTTATTTTGCTTCCTAATTAACAGAAGTCTCCTACTTCATTTAGTTTTTCACCTGCCAATTTGATGTCCATTGAGGTTTCTGATTTATTTCGGCTGCATTCCAATATTTTTGTTTTACATTTATTAATTTTCATCATGAATTCTTTCCTCAAGACAGAGTCCATACCATTCTAAAACTCATTCAAATCCTCAGGTTTGTCGGCCAAGATGACTATGTCATCGGCAAATCTCAGAGTTGAAATTATTTCTCCTTGAATCTTCACTCCCACTTTAAATTTTTCTGCAATTTCCTCATCATCGTAGGCCGTATTGCTTTACACATGAGTGGAGATCCATACCTAATATACAGTAGCTCGGCAAGACAACAAACTCAACATCATAAGTCGTATTGCTCAACGGCTTACTCGAATAACATAGACCGGAAACACAGAGAAGAAACATTATAGAAATACACCTCTCAAGAAATTGTTACTGGACTCCATGTGCCATGTATGCGTGGTGATGCAGGTAAGCTTGGCCAAAAGTAAGACACCAACGACTGCGCAAATTTCGATTTAGGAGGCCAATCAGAAATATCGTGTGCTGTGTAACGCTGCCACTGCCTTCAAGGAGGTGCATGCATGAGCGCCCGCAGGGGGATGGGGGCAAGGATTGGCCGTCCCCCCCCCCCCCCCCCTTTGGAATCCTGAGAATATTTCGATTGTTCATTATAACACCATTTCATTTCATAAATTGAAGTTACTGATAGTTAACTGATTTATATGTAGGGATAATTATACAGTTTTTTTGTATTCTAAAGAATTTTGGGATTATTTGATAATATCTCCAGTTATTAGAAAATCGGCGAACTGGATTAACATTACCATTTTAATGAATCTCTTGATTTTTATTTTTGTCGATACATGGTGATACAACTACTTTTAATCCGATTTTAAGAAATGAACATTATGACGATGATTCGCAAAGAAAAGCGAACTTCTATGGACAAAAAAAACTGAACTAAAGAAACTATTCCTCCTATTCATGCCATAAAGGCATAATAAGAATATGCCGAAACAAGAAAGAAATGAAACGAAAATTGCAGTGTCGCGGGTACGTCTCATCATCACTTAGTGACAGGTGGGTAATGAAATGAAAAATATTACTTGGCCCCTCTCTGGAAAAAATCCTGCGGGCACCCATGGGTGCATGGGCTTGCATTTGTGTAATCAGATATATTGGTATTGCGTAAGTGTGTTGTAAAAGTAAAACTTGTATGCATTATATTACGATAATGTAATTATATCTCTAAAACATGCACACATCACCCGCCGCTCTCATTAGGCTATATGAGGTGAGATTAGTCGTAACATAGTAGATGTACTGGAAAGTGTATCTATAAGGTGCGTTCAAAAAGTAACGAGCCGGAGGCATAATTACAGAAACCAGTACCTGTATGTTAGAAGTATTGGCCCTGGCTGTTGAGGCACTTGTCCCACTGTGACACGAGGCGGCGAATGGCTGTCTCATAAAATTCCCTGGGCTGCGATGTGAACCAGTTCCGCACGTACAGCTGGACGTCGGCGTCCGAGGTGAATCGTTGGCCCCGCAGAGCCCTTTTCAGAGGACCAAACATGGCGTAATCTCAGGGAGAGAGGTCTAGACTGTATGGAGGGTGGCCGAGAACCTCCCATTTGAATTTCTACAGGAGTGCCACGGCTGTGTTGGTCGTATGAGGTCGTGGATTGTCGTGGAGTGACCACGGTGGCTATGGCGTTCACTGTCACTCGGCGGTCCTGGTAATGAGTGCATCAACCAGCTGGACGTTGTCATCGGTAATGCATGGGGGTGCCCCAGACCGGACATCATCGTCTAACGACACCCGTCATTCCCTGAAGCGCTTGTGCCACGCCTTGACCCTTGCAAGGGACATGCGGTGTTCGCCGTACATTTGTGACATTTGGCGAAGAATGCCCGTTCCCCCTACTCCTTCCGCTGTCAGAAACCGAACAACACCTCCTTGCTCTTCGGTTGACGCCTCCATGTCACTGTTTACAATGCGACTGGCAGCGTTGGACGATTGATGCATGCTGCTGCTCACTTTGTATCGTCGCGCGACGTGCACGCGTGCCCTCCCATGCTCTGGTCGGAACCAGACCTCGTTACACACGCCACGATTAGCCGATGTAGTCACCGCTTGGCGCATTCCAGCCTCCGGCTCGTTGCTTTTTGAACGCACCTTTTTGAATGCCAAAGTGAAGCTTTAAAATAAAACATTTAATTTACATAGAGGAGAATTTCGTGCAATTCGAATTACTTTGATATAAAAATATTAGTAATTATAAGTGTTATATATAACGTGTTCGACCCTTAGGCAGGTCTTCGCATAGCAGCTCTCCATGCAATCCTGTGTTTTGCCGTTCTCCTTGTTTGGTGGTAATTTCCTCCTATCTTGACACTGTCCACCAGCTGGTACCTTCTCCGTCCTCTTCCTCTCTTTCCGTTTACTGTTCCTTCGAGAGCAAACACTCACTTCGCAGCCAGTGCCCAAGCCAGTTCCTCTTCCTTGAATGGCTGGCATGTAACAGCCTCGTATTTTCTCCAACTTGCTCCAATACCTCCTCATTCCGGACCCTTTCCATCCAGGATAGCCTTTCAATCCTCCTCCATAATCACATTTCAAACGCTTCTAGTCTTCTTTCATCATCCTTCCTTAGCGTCCAGGTCTCGGCTCCGTATAGTGCCACATACTGGTGCACCCCTATCGCCTCTATGGCTGACAACCCCTGTTGCTTCTACATGTGGTGCCATTCTGTATGGCGTAATCTTAATGTAATGCTGTTTTAAGTGTAGTGTGTCCTGTCAGGACTAATGTATTTTTAACAGTGTTGGTTATAAAGAAACCAAAAAGAGAACTGCTGCCCTAGTGGGGGGGGGGCTAAAATTTCCCTTATATTCCCAGAGAGGGGGGGAAAATAATGCTTTCTCTCAGAAAAAAAATTCAAATTTCGCTTGGCTGCTTTTGTACCTTGCGCTCTACCACGAGGGCTCGTTGTTTCAGTCCCTTACCCTTAATTTGCGGGGTAGCGGCGCCTCCACCAATCTGTTTTATCCCTCTGTTGGGGGTGGGATAAACAGGGTAGTGTAGATGTATTCATTTAGGGGATGTTTCCGAAAAGGGGTAGTTTCCCGTAATTGGGGGAGACTACTAGTGTAATGTGTTGGTGTGAGGATGTGAGCGGATGGGGTGCGTTCCTACAGGGTGCGTCTACCTGTTAGGGGATAGATGTCTAAGAGTGAGCTATTAACTTAGCCTGCCAATTAAGTATGAGCGAGCGTTTAGCGAGCTCACGTGCAGAGTCGACAACTCGGCGCGCTGCAGTCTGGCTGCTTACTCGAATACAATGGGATTCCTGACGGTGCAGTTCCTGGCCTTCACCGTCAGGGGCAATTAGGACTAAGGTCAGGTTGGGTGTAGGGATGTAAAACTGGGTGAAATGAGTAGTAGATGTATGTGTTTACTGACCAAGTATTTATTGGTCAGTGGTGATGGTGTACTGTCCCTTTAAGTGGTGGACAAGTATAAAACAAAGTACAAAGTGTGTGAAATACAAAAGTGTCCTGGGTTAGGTGTTACAATAATTAAGAAACTGAGCACACGGCTAGTTCTCACCTGGTGACGATGGGCTGATCTGGAACGGACCTTCAGGAGCAGAGCCGCTGGCCACGAATAGATAATGGGGCTCTTCTGGGTCTAGCTTTTAAGGCTTTCCCCCACTGCTTAGTCGGCGTTTCCTCATTGTTGCTGCTCCAGATAGCGTGTTTGTGTATGTGTTGTGTAAGCGTGGCTGTCAGCAATACTGCTGGGCCTGCTCGTGTCAAAGAAGTGTGTAAGGCTTATGGCATGCCTATGAGGGTGGTGAATGGTGAAAGATGAAGGGGTGGGTCCTAGGGGTACTGCCCCTGGGCTGTACAATATACTGAATTCCTACGTTGTTTGGAGTGTTTGTTGATGCGATATAGCACTCGAGGTATCGAGTGCTTACATTAAATAAGAATACAGCATACGTATGAAGATTTAATAAATCGTAATTGTTTTCAGCAAATATGATATAATGAATATTTTCACACCAAAGAACGGCAACTTGAAGATGATTTATTGTAGGAATTTCTTTGATGGACCCTCCAAACCTTGAGGTAAACCGTATGCGATTTACATTCCACATAGTCACATGGCCTACAGTACGTCGTTGTACCGATCTCCACCACCGCGCGCGCTCATTGTTTCCGTCCCATGCACTTCCGTCACATCCTCTTCCGGCCGTTTTACAAAATCACTCCCACAAAAATGTCCAGCTACCGATTGCCACAAATATATCCAGATATCGAGTGGAAAGATGTTACACATCAAAAACACTTTTAAGAAAGAGGCTGTGTTAGAGGCAAGGGCAAAGGGGCTTCAAGGAACAGAAAAATGGATGCTAGTGCTTCAAATGGAAGAGGAGGAATCCTATGGTAATGGCATGTTCTTAAAGCAGGAAAAATATTTGATTCCAATTTTTCTCTAATATGTTTTTCTACGTATAACATTTCCCTTCTTTCCCAACATACAAAGCTGAAAGTTGTAGATATACAAGCCGGACGTTTGTATTAGACGATTGCCCTCGACCTTCAAGCTTGCTGGTGAGCCTGTACACAGTCACTCGGTCTGTACGTCAGCAGTAGCGTAAGATAGTTTTGTCCATCATCTGAGTGCATGATGTAGATGACAACAACACATGTACTGTAGTAACTCGCCTCCAGGCTCGTCTAAAACAAACGTACGGGCTTAGTTCTTCCTTATATGTATTATATTCTAACACGTCCGATCTTCAAAATTAACTTTAGTTTAATTTAGCAAAAATTGAAAGTTCATGAAAGTGCCCTTTAAATTATACAATTTTCAAAAAAAATTAAAAATTCTAAAAAAAGCATTTATTTTCAAAGAGCCTGGGACACAATAAGTAGAGAGTCTTGAAGAACATCCCTAAATTATTTCTTGTTATTAGTTTCTGAGAAAAAAAAAGTAACTAAAAAGTTGGAAATGTGCATGAGTAGTATTGGACATTTCGCAATGCAAGCAGTTACTAGAGAACAATGGTACTGCTTCACGATTGCAAGGACATTTAACATTTAACCTGCTATGTATTTCCTGATGAATATAAACACCCCTGTGCTGGTTTATTTTCACACATCTTAGCCCCATTCTACACCAGGGGCCTCAATCAATTTCCCATATTCTCGCTTCTCCTATTCCATATCTATACTAATATAATAAAGCTGAAGAGTTTGTCTGAGTGTTTGTGTCTTCAAACGCGCTAATCCCTGTAACTACCAGCCGGATTTGAAAAATTATTTTTGTATATGATAGCCAGATTCAAGAGGAATAGTTTAGGCTATGTTAAATATCGCACTGACCACTCCATTCCCTGCATTTAGGCCCTTTTGCACAAATCTACACCGTTTCACCAATCTGAACCAAAATGTGTATACATACCCTTTGGAACACTGCGGGTAACACTGCCAATTTTAATTTCGGACAAACCACTCCATTCCCTGCATTTAGGCCCTTTGACACAAATCTACACCGTTTCACCGATCAGAACCAAAATGTGTATACTTACCGTTTGGAACCCTGCGAGTAACACTGTTTACATGAAATTTCGGACAGACCACTCCATTCCCTACATTTATGCCCTTTGGCACAAATCTGCACCGTTTCACCGATCTGAACCAAAATTTGTATACTTACACTTTGGAACCCTGCGAGTAACACTGTCTGCATGGAATTTCGGACAGACCACTCCATTCCCTGCATTTAGTTCCTTTGGCACAAATCTACACCGTTTCACCGATCGGAACCAAATTTCACATACTTACCCTTTAGAACCCGACGAGTAACACTGTCTGCTTGAAATTTCGGACAGACCACTCCATTCCCTGTATTTAGGTCCTTTGGCACAAATCTACACCGTTTCACCGATCTGAAGTACATTTTGTGCACTTACCCTTTGGAACCCTGTGGGTGACACTGTCCACTTTAATAAACTGAACTTGAAAACCGCGCATTAAGGCCCTAGAACCGTTCATGTCCGTAGAAGTGTAACTGTGAGGGTATTTTCATAAGTCTATTGTTGACTGGCCATTCGGGCTGCATCACGTCGTCCCTCCCAGTGTTCTGGTGCAGAATTGCGAAAATAGTTAAATCTTGCTCTGCTTATAATTTTCAGTCACTGAGAGTAATTAGTGCACAAAAATTTCCTAGGCCCCTTAAAACAGTTATCATCATGAATATATTAAGCCTCTGTATAAGTGCAATGGTGTTGGTGCAATAAATTGAGGTTATCAGCTGCAATAAGCGACGGTGCTTTCAAATTTACAATATTTTATTCCGAAACTTATCGTTGAGCGTTTTGTGGCCATAAATTATACTATTTTTACCTCAGAAGCTCGGAACAGCCGAAGTTTTCCAAAGTGTTCTGATTACTTTCCTACGGCACTATGCGACAAAATACGACAGTAATACACTCCAGTTGAGAAAGTCCATTGCTTAGCTGGTATTGCTCCTCGGAAGATACGCAGGGAGGTAGCAGCGAACAAGGAAAGATTTAAGGCATCGACATCACAAACATTCCCACTATTTGGATATTCCCCCGCCCGAACTCGCCTTAAATCTAGGAAAAGCTTCCTTCGGACAACAGTCAGCCTTGAAGTCAATGCTGACACTGTTAGGGCAAGAATGTGGAAGGAAAGAATTGGTCACCTGTCCGGCTGGATGACCCCAAAAGAAAGCCTTCCTCCGGGCCATATGGAAGGCTGGGCAACATGGAAGGCGCTCAACAGACTACGGACAGGAGTTGGAAGAACCAAGATGATCCTGTAGAAATGGGGTTTTTCGAGTGACTCTCTCCTCTGTGATTGTGGCGAACTACAGATAGTCCAACATCTTTACCAGTGCCCACTGTGTCCAGCAACATGCACAAAAGATTTAACACTTGCCAATCCGAATGCTATTGACGTAGCCCGTTACTGGACAAAGAACATTTAATTTGATTGCGGGTTACCTGGCAGTCAGATGTTTGTGTGTTGATCAACTGACTTGTATTTTGGTGCCCTTGCTTAATATTAGATTTAGAATAGTTTGCCGAGTACTGTGTGCCTTTATTAACCTTACTATTATTATTATTATTTGTATTTGATTCTCACTGTTTACAAAGTATTTTGTGTCTTTATTAACAATCCACTAAACCCTTATCGCTAATATTATTTGTATTTGATTCTCACTGTTTACTATTTGTGACATACGGTATATTTGTGATTGGTGCTCCTGATACGAATAAAGAAAGAAGACCCGGAAAATAATTTCTGGAGAAATTGTGGATATGGATGTAGGTAAAGACTGCCTTATGTAGTGACTGGCTAGGTGAACATTTACTAGGCGTGACAATTCAGACCTTCAAGGGGGATACATCAACGGTACCCCCTCCTTGGTACAGTAGACTTTGAGAATGCGGCTTCGGTGGCGTAGTTGGTAGTATGCTGAGCGTCTATGCCCAAGATCGCGGGTTCAAACCCGCCCAAAGTCGTCGGATTTTTTAAGAGAGTTAAAACTCCCTCACTATGCCTTACTTTGGAGGGGAAGTAAAACCGGCGGTCCCATGTCATAGATTTATGGCATAAAAAAGAACCTTCGACTAATTACACCTGTTTGCAGCTAAATTACAGGTTATAACTGACTAACGCTCTTAGGTTCCAACGTTCGTCACCAGGAGCCGACTGCGGTGGAGTCTAGTAACAAAGTTCAGAAATAGTTGGTCGTTGACGGTGGCGTTTGATAGCAAAATTTGGAACAACTTGAAAAATTGAATGTATGCAGTCCTTACTTGAATTAAAAAACAGATAACACACACTAATACAGCCATCACAATTAACACCGGTTATCAAACAGTTTATTCACATACCCAAAGTATACGGGGCTACATGACCGCGTTGTCGCAGCCTCTAAACTGAGGAACCAACCAACCAGACTTTGAGAATCGGAACCACTCGAACTACTACAAGATCTGTTGTCAGCCATTACAGCGCACGGAAGTCAAACATGAATCTTATTTTGCCATCTCTTTGAACAAATGAATAGCGTAATTCGCATCACAATAGAGATCAGCAAAGTCAATAGTTCTATGGACTAAGACAAAAGAGCAGGTAAGTCCACTTTCTAATATCGCATAAAACAGCTGGAATGTGAAAGTAAAAAGGCGTGCTCGTAGCGCCGAACTGTTTCGTCAATAGTACTCCAAAAGTCAATAAAATTACAACAAAATCTTTCTATTGTAGACTGAGCTGTGAGAGACCAATAATACAGAGTAGAGAAGACCTCTATGAAACGTCACGTTCTGTTGTCATTTCAAGGAAAGAGACACTCGAATTCAAACCCAATTGCCTTCCGAGTTCATAAAATATTTCGTATATGCATCTCAGAGCAACCACAAATGGAAATGGTACCTATGTATGATATAATACTTCATTAATAGCTTTGATGGCATAGCGACAGAGTAATGCAGCAGGTGCATACCAGCGTAAAATGCTTTCAGCGGGAATTATGAGCACTGGTAATTTGCGCCACTTCTCACTGCCGGTAATAAGCACTTCAATACGAGTATACAGCTAATTGAAATAATTTGAAAGTAATATATGGCGTGGCAATATTTATACGATACACAAAAGGTATATAAACTGCTGAAAAGAGATCGGACGTGACTAGCATATTCGAAATGACCCTGGCAGAGATATAAATGAATTCATTGGAACGTCAAAAATGCTGGCTTCAAACGCTCTGTTAATGAACCTATTCTGTTTACGCAGAGTATTTCACCAGTTTTAGGAATAGGCTACAATATGACAAATAATATATTCGGAGCCAAATGAGAAGTGAATATCAATTTCAAATATTCCATGGTATGATTTGCAATTCTGCTAATAGTTCAGCAACAAGTTGTTGTTGTTGTTGTCGTCTCTTTTAGGGGTCATGTATACGTGAGTGTGTGCGGTATTTGTCTGATAACCTGTGTCACTGTGATGTCTGTACAAGTGTATGTAATTGTAATTTAGGTAGAATGTTAATGGGAAGAGTTCGTGGTCTTAAGTTAGGTACCATCCTGGCATTTGCCTGTAGAATAAGTGCAAAACCACGGAAAACCATTTCCAGAATGGCTGGGAAATGGAATCGAACCCGCCTCTTCTCTGATTTGGCTCACGAAGCTGAGTGTACCCCATTCTAGCCCTCAACCCAGATTTAAATTTATTGGCTGAGCCAAGAATCGAACCCGGGACTCCGCAGTGACAATCAAGAATGCTTGTCAGTACGTAACGAAGCGGACTATTGTACAAAGGTTTGCTGTATTTTAATTTGTAAAAATAATATTTTATTTTGGTATGGTGAGCATATCTTATATATTAAAATAGTTTTCAAAAAATTTCACCCTTTACTAAAACTGAAATATCTCGGGAAGTATTTGCGCTACGACGACGTCTGTTGTCTTAAAATATAATGCCCGTCAAGCACCGTCGATTGATTATATCATTCGAGTATTAAAATAATTCCGAATATTACTTCCTTCAAGGTCTCACGAAAATGGAATATCGAATGACTTGACGGACATATTGTCGCTAGGGGACAGCGACTAAAACTGTATCATGATATTCAACGCCGCCCCAATAATAAATCTAACTTGATATTAACAGAGAGTTCCCTAATTACGTAATGATATCGTTAACTTCTACCTGCTCCACTCGGGCGCTAATGTCGCATGTATCCATACATGATATCGTTAACTTTTACCTGTTCCACTCGGGTGCTAATGTCGCATGAATCCATACAATAAGTAGAAGGGGATTCTGTGCACATACTTTTATTAAAACTTCTCAAAGAACGGATTACTTTGAGACTGAAATGCTCATGCACAATCAGCAGTAATTTTGCTAATGACACTCTCATGTCAACATCTGTTTGAATGACAACAAATACTGTATACGAAAGACAACTAATTTCACGAAGATGCCGCTACAGTCGAATGTTGGAAACGCCATTTTGTTTTTTGTATCCGATCTTTCTGCTATATAGTCTTTGGTCTCATCAGCTACAAACTGTCTTCTTTTCGTTTCATCATTCGTCCTTATAGGTTGTGTGCTCAATCAATACAATGAATCATATTATGGTGAATGAGAGGCGACACTCAATTACAAATGTTATAAAGATTAAAGGTGACGGTAATTGTCTGTTCAGGTCATTGGCTTATTGTGAGTACAACAATCAGAGTTTATTTACACAGGTTAGAAAGCGAATTGTAAAACATGTTACAGACAAGTGGAATAATTATTCTTCCTTTATTGTTGGCAACAGCGATATGTACGAAACTGCTATCAATACGAGCGATGATTGCAAAATGTATATGTCTATGAATGGTGTTCATGGAGGTCATGTTGAGTTAGTTGTCGCTGCTCAAGTTTGCAAAATTGATATTTATTCGTGGATTACTACTCTCGTATGGAAGGTGACCGGTTAAAATATATACGTCTTCAACAAACGAAGTTACGAGTTGATACATATGCCGGTTTAGCAGGCACCGTGCATGTACGAGCAGAAAATTAAAATATCAGAGACGGTCGTAATGTAGTTTTGCCATCTTCTTTTACAGGTAGCCCAAGGAATATGATGCAAAATTATCAGGATACGATGGCGATAGTGAGGAAGTTTGGATAGCCAGATTTATTCATTACGTTTGCCTATAATGCGGGCTGGCCAGAAATACTTAACAGCATTCATCTCTGGGAAACGGATAATAATAGGCCTGATATTGAAGTGAGAGTTTTCCATTGCAAAGTAAAGGAATTGCTACGATTGATTAATGTTTTCGATAAAAGCATATCTACAGTATATACAGTGGAATTTCAAAAACGAGGTCTCCCACACATCCATTTACTCTTAAAATTAACGGAAGATTGTAAGTTTCGAGAAATTTCTGACATTGACAGTGTGGTGTCAGCCGAAATACCAGATCTCGAAGATGAAGTGCTATACGAGTTGGTAAGACGTCATATGGTGCATGATCCTCGCGGATCTTTGAATCCTGCTTCGGTCTGTATGAAAGATGGCGTATGTAAGAAAGATTTCCCTAAACAGTTTTAGGAAGAGACCAAAGATAATTCCAATGGTTATCCTTCGTATAGGAGAAGAAATAATGGACGGATTATTATAAAAACAATTCGAGGCATTGACATTAAAGTCGATAGTCAATTCATTGTTCCCTACAATCCATTTCTTTTACTTTACGTGCAAGCTCATATTAATGTTGAAATATGCTCAAGTGTTCCGAGTGTTAAATACATCCACAAATATCTTATATATTAAAATCCACAAGTATGTGTATAAAGGTCATGACTGCTGCATTGTTAAAATATGTCCTGAAGGCGAAACGGTGAACTACGATGAAATTACTTCTTTCCTAAATGCTAGATATGTTGGTCCAACAGAAGCCGCATTCAGGATATTTTCATTTCACATGCATGAACAGTCACATTCTATCGTGCAATTACCAGTTTACTTGCCAAATTTGCAAAATATCTATTTTAAAAATGATAACGCTCCTGATATTTTACTTCAAGCACAGTTGCGCAACGCGGAAATACAAGCATGGTTCAAGTTAAATCAAGATTCGCAAGCCAGATGTCCGTATATATATTCTGAAACACCAGTACATTACGTCTGGAATAAGAGCAACTGCCAGTGGCAAAGAAGAAAAATGTTTCAAAAACTATATTCAGCATGTATAATGTTTCGCCTACAGAAACAGAAAGGTATAATTTACGCCTGTTATTGCTTCATGTCATAGGTGCTACCAGTTCCAGGATCTACGAACATACAAAGCAGTTGTCTATTCTACTTTTAAAGAAACAGCTAAGGAGCGAGGTTTGCTGATTGACGATTCTGAATGGAAGCGTTGTTTGGCAGAAGCGTCACAATTTCAGATGCCTTCTCAGTTACGACAACTGTTTTCTTACATATGTATCTTTCAGACCCCTTCAAATGTAAGTTAGTTATGGGACATTTTCAAGAATTCATTATCAGAAGATTATCTGCAGTTTTACGAACCTAACATTGCATATAAGTTCACTCTTATACATATTTCTAATACATTAATGCTCCATGGTCTTCCCATTACTTCTCTCGAATTGCCAGCTATTATTGTTAATTTCCTTCCGACAAATTTACCAATGAATTATCCAAAACTTATTGAGGATCAATTAAGTCGGATGATAAACCAAGCAAATTGAAACCAAACGGCTATAATAACAGAAATTTTGGGGTTAGTACAAAACAGCAATGAATGGATGAGTAATGCATATTTCATTGACGGTCCAGGGGGCACCGGGAAAACATTTCTTTACCAATGCTTGATTCACCGTTGCGCAAATTTGCGGTTAAATGTAGTTTCTGTTGCATGGACTGGTATTGCAGCAATATTGCTACTGTACATAGCCAGTTCAAGTTACGTCTACATTTACATGAAAGTTTTGAATCAGGAATAAAAGTTAACAGCAAGGAACTTTTTATATTCGTTCAGCAAAACTTATCATCTGGGATGAAGCCCTTATGGCTAATAAGCACGTGTTGATGTGTGTAAATCGGTTGATCAAGGACATCATGAATAACGACGTGCCTTTCGGAGGAAAAATTATCATATTAGGTGGAGATTTTAGGCAGGTATTGCCTGTTGTGCCTCACGCATCTAAAGCAGCATCAGTCCAAATGTCAGTAAGGTTCTCTCCTTTGTGGCCATTATTCAAAATTTTCAAACTCAACAAAAATATGCGAGCGGATACAGATCAACGTGACTTTGCAAACTTCTTCATACAAATTGGTAACGGTGAATACCCTCACGTCGATGGAGAAAATTCCGAATTAGTCACGCGCTGAAAAATATTTCACGCTTTTCAAAAATAGCGATTTTAGCACCTAAAAATGAACATTATAAAGAAATCAATGACAAAGTTTTAGATCTAATCCCAGGATCATCGAGAACTTACATCAGTGTGAATAATTTGATTACTGAAGATGAGAGTGAACTTCTACAATTCCCAATAGAAATTTTAGACAGCATAGGCATAAGTGGATTGCCACCTCATATCCTTCGACTAAAAGAAGGCTCAATTGTGATTTTGTTGAGAAATATTTAAGTTACCCAAGGTCTGTTTTTACGGTACTAGACTGTTGGTTTGGAAGGTGCATGACAATTGCTTACACCTGGAAATTATTACTGGCGTAAATGTTGGAAACAATGTCCTACTCCCTCGCCTTGACCTTACGCCATCAGATACTTCTATGCCATTTCCTTCAAAAGGAGGCAGTTTCCAGTAAGTTTGGCTTTTTGTATAACTATCAATAAAGCTCAAGGTCAAACACTAGATCAAGTAGTTATTTATTTACCTCAACCGGTGTTAAGCCACGGACAACTTTACAGTATGCCGCACTATCGCGAGCAAAATCCTTTCATGACGTCAAAGTTCAAATAGAACCAAAAGGCAAGCGAACAGCAAATGTCGAATGGAAGGAATTATTATTTGAATTTTGAAACGAATGTTGCGGAGGAGACAGACCTCACCAAACGGGGCACAGATTAAATAACAATTATACAAGGACGTCCGCATCCCTAATACGATAACTGCCCTGTGGTAATGGTAAAAAATTACTATTGTCCTACATCGGTGATTACTATCCTACATCCTGTTAGTTCATTCCCTCAGTTCTATAACAAAGATATACTCAATCAAATTTACAGCTTAATAAATATTAATTCTTTCTGTGTGCGTTATCTTTTCATTTCTCATCAATCGCCTTTACTTACTATTCTATCTGTAGGGGTGGAGCCGGTAGATGTCTTTACAGAGATGTGCAAATTATTAGATTCGATGTCAGTTTTCCAAAATTGCATTTTTACTTTTCACGGTTTAATGGACTAAGTATGTTTAAAGGCAATGAAATTATTTCAAATGTTTAACCAAGGCTCCTAATTATATTTTCATTTAAGAAACTCAAATTAAAAAGGTTTTTTAGAATTTCCACTAACAGAGGAGCCTTGCAAATGCAAAATGCCACACATTTCGTTTTTATTACTGCACTCTACTTTACGTGTGAATTTAGAGCGGAGGGATTTTGGGTCTTTTAACGGATGAACGCTATTGAACTATTCAAAGATTCATGAACTATGCATTGAAATCACCTGACTTGAATTCAAAAGTCAATGAAAAATTGAAAATGGACCCAGCTCAGATATCCCTCGGAATCCAATAATCTGAAAGTTTCCAGACGCAATTCCTTATGGGAAAAGGTGTAATTCCACGGGAGAGGAAACACTACTAAGTAGGACAACAAAAGAAGTTGGTCAATAAATTGATTTTGAATAAAAGTAATTACGATTAATTAAAATTATTTATTTAATTCTATTAATTTGCACACCTCTATATGTTAACCAAGAGTTACATCTCTAAATTCAAATATAAGAGACCCATGTTTTATTTTCAATTAATACCATTGTTCATAAGTAGACAAAATACCAAATTGTACCGCTGTAGCCTTAAATTGTGTGGATATCTCTATCTACTTAGTATAAAACAAAGTTCCCAATTCTTGGATGTAACGGGTAATCTCGAGAGCAACTTGATGGATTTTGATGCGGTATTCACCGTTCTGTAAAGAATTTCTCGATGAAGGATTAGGTAGACAAACATTTATTTATGACCGAAAGATGCCGAGCATTTACGATTTCAGTGAATTGAGTTGAAGAAAAACCTAACGTCCATGTATCTTAAAAAAAAAAAACGATATTTTCTGAGAATTGTTCAGCATGAAAAGTTCTGCAAGAGAGTCCGCGACAGCTCCCACATCGACCACTGTAAGTGTTTTTACGTTTTAATTTCTTCCAGCAATCTCCATTCAGTGGAAATTTAAATTACTAGCTTCAGAGTGAGTTTACGAACTTGCGAGCGATCTATCACCCTAGCTTCAGCCAGCATCAAACTGCCGAGTCGTTTCGAGTTAATTTTTCAGAGAAGAGTGTAGCTTATGTGTTTGGAGTTAGCTGTTCACCTCGGCCTGACGTCCGTGCGCCTTTTAAGCTTACGCAGGGTAAATAGTAGGACACACACACAGAGGACAGGCAGACACCCACACATTTGATCTCATAAGTCTACTTCATCATTTACCCAAAAGCGACGGTACAGTAAATGTCTGTTCAGGTCACTAGCATGAAGACATGCAAATGTCATATGGACAGAAGTGCTGTAGGAATGTTGAAGTGAATGCTGCGAAGCAGCACGGGTCTTCTAGTATATTATTAGATTCAACTAATCATAAATCTGGCTGTCCACCTCCTGCTGGACTCGTCAATGGGTTATGATGGGTTATTACAACAATCCTCCCTATATTATTCTGCTAAGGTCCCATTCCGGATTTGTACCGAAAATGTCTGTCTGTTAGGTAGTCAGCCCGAAGGCTGGTTGGATCCTCAAAAAGTACCGCCGTTATCACCCATAAGGTCCTGTTAACACCAACCAACCTACAGATTCCGCATAACACCATGTGTGCCCGAAACGCACTCACTTCCACTTTAAATGCCTCACAATTAAATAAATACCTTAAAAATGTACATTTTCAATGGGAGTACCGTAACCTGGCAAGCCTGCCGCTAGAGCGCAGAGCGGCGCGTTGGCGACAGCCATCTGGTGGGAGTTCGGCGTACTGCTAGGCGAGCCTCCCGCTAGAGCGCATGGCAGCGCGGCGGTGGCAGCCATCTGGCGGGAGCGCGGCGTACTGCTAGCTGAGGAGTTTCTCAGCAGATGGCTCCGGTGTGGTCTCGCCAAGACTTTCTCTAGGGTTCAATCCTTTGCAAATGTAAAAATTGCTGTAGAAGATTCTCCCGAGCAAACAATAACCGATGAATTCGTTGTAACATTGAATATTGTCTACAAAGAGGTGCTGTGACAAGTAGAAAACACTGTTCTACATAATTCATTGTGTTCTTCTCATGTACGTATGCCGTTTAACAACAATAAATACATTTCTTCAATATTTAAAACTTCGTTCGCCCACATTCTTCCCTACTAGACCATAAACCTACATTCACGTTGCGAAAGCTCCCACGGGCCCACTAGTCAATATTTAATGGCAATACATTCTATAGCTTACGATTCGTAAATCATAGAAGCGGTGCATTTGACTTTTGTTAGGGCTAGATGACCTCGCAGTTCCGCCTCTTTAAACAACAATAACTAACATATACAGTAACTGACTTTTCTTAAAATAAACTCCAGTAACTCGCTACAGAAAGATGCTATCTCGTGGGAGGAGGAGTCTTGATCACCGAAACTGAAAGTTACATAATCTAGCATATACTTTCTCAATTTAATGGTATTGGTGGAGATATACAGTGAGTCCGGGAATGTTCTCCGCAGCGCTTGCATGCGTCTGCGAGAGCTAGCTACAGCAGTTATGTTGGTAGCACGGCTGCCGCTTACATCATAAAAATAAACAGTAAACTTCCTACTCACCACCGCCATTCATAACAGACGCTGGAACCATTCACAGTACATCACTCTTTTTCCGTAATCAGTTTGTTTTAATTCATGAACCACGGTAACTTTATAAGGGAACAACTGAAGCCTGTCTCTTACAGCGTTATGTGCCGTCGACGTAGAGATTGCTGTTTGTTGAGCTAATTTTCGTGTTGATTTACTTGGACTACGCAGCATTATATCGGAGATTTCATCAAGTTTTTCGTCCGTTAAAAGCGTAGGCCTGCCTGTTCCCGGTACATCGTGAACTGAGCCATTCACACGAATTTACTTACCAAATCCCGAACGGTATCACGGGTTGGACACTTTGAATTAGGAAACCGCGCCTGAAATCTTAATTTTACATTTTCTGTAAACCGATCACCTTCGCGAAAAACGTATTCCGCCAAGAAAACTCTCTCTTCAGTAGTAAACATTACCGCCTGTATACTGTTGCACTCTTCCAATAATCTATCCGAACGCTCGCTGACTGTAATACACACTGAAGACATGCAGGCTCGCTCGCTTATCGCAATACACACTGACAGCCCACACGGGGGAGTTCCGCTTTCAAGGACACAGTGCAGCCAACTAAAATCAAGACTCAACTACTCACAGCTGCAAGTACCCACTGCAGAGAACATTCTCGGGCGCCCTGTAGATCGTAAACCAAAAGCTATTTATAAGGGGCAGTCAAATTAAAACGAGACAGATGGATAAAATGTAGGTACACTATTTTGTTATTTCAAAAGTACTCGCCATAATTGTTAATACATTTATCCTACTGTGGGACAGGATGGCCAATGCCTTCTTGGAAAAATGTTTGTGGTTGCCTCTGGGACCATGATTGTACCCAGGCGTGCAGCTCTGAATCCGAAGCAAATCGACGGCCATGATTTTTTTTTTTCAGGGCACAGCAGATATTTGGGCATGGATATCATTTCCTTACACTCCTTCCGCAGTCAAAAACCGCACTATACCTCGCTGTTCCTCTTTCTCGGCCTCTATAATGACGTCGGAGTTACACACGACTCACTGACCTCACATCAAGCACGTCTAACGGTGGGTGAATGGATAGCATGTCGGTCTACTAACCCCAAGATTGCAGGTTCTCTCCTGGCCGTGGTAGGTGATTTTTGAAAGGCGGCAAAAGTACGACACGCATGTCATACGATGTTGGCATGTTAAAGAACCCATTTGAATTCAGTAGGCCGTGTTCATAATGGCAAAATTAATCTCGGGAGTTTCCGCCAACACAAAGTTCCTCATTTCTCTACTAGAAAGCTCTATAATGTTCAAGGAGCTTGGATATCTAACCTCCTTGACTTTCATAGTGATTCAAGGAACAACGAAATTCGACATGCAAGCCACCCTCTGGGTGTTAAATTACAAAGCTTGCACCCGGCAACCGAGGCCATACGATATTGTTATTATTATTATTATTATTATTATTATTATTATTATTATTATTATTATTATTATTCAGCACGTCTAACAGACAAATGACACAGCGGTGAACATTCCCACGGTTCCTTCCTGATTCCCAATAGAGGGCACTACTATACACACACCTGCCTGCGTTACAACCATCTGCACCATGCAGGTTATATCGTCTGTCTCGTTTTCATTTGGCTGCCCCTGATAGTACATCAATTGCAAAATCCTATTAATAGAAAGGAGAGTTTTTTATGGAAAATACCAGTAAGATATATAAAAGTATGCCATTTAGTTCTTCACCGAACTATTTGTTGTTACTTTAGCGTGTAACCTGCACGGAGTAACGACGATCATGCTTATCAGAGACTTCATTCGAGTCCCAAGCCTGTTTAGGATTGTCTACTCGATTTATGAAGTCTATGTTTACTACTTCTACCTAGGTAGATGAATGTTCAACGAAAATAAGCGAATGTGTGTTTCGTTTTATTTCGCGGCATATTTTGATAATAGGAAAAACTAGATGTTCAGTAAAGAACATACAGCCTACTTTCTCCTAAATGCGTGGATATTGTTATAACTCTTTGTCCTTTTCAAGGAGTATAATGAATGTTGGTTGTAGTAGCTTGTTGAAATACCAAGTGCTATACGGATATTAAACATGAATATGAGGCGCCCTTTGCTAGTGCCACATCTGTAAAAAAAAACAAAAAACATTCAATTCGGTTTCACCGCGTCTAAATTGATATGGGAAATCGATTTGCACACATACATGGCCGCTATCTGCAAAATATTGAGCTGCTGACCTTCTAGTTCAATCAAAAGATGCTTCCCACAAAAAGATATGTTGTTGCAAAATTTGGTAGAGATCAAATGATTAGGTTGGTCGTAATTAGATTTAAGCTTTTAACATTTGGGAGGCCGCCATTCCGTTTCCGTCAAGATGGCGGTGATATAAAACATAATGCCGAGGTGCCTTTTACTGATGTTACCTCTGTACCAAATTTCGTTCAATTCGGTTTCACCGTGTTTGAATTGATAGGGGGAATCCATTTGCACACATGCATGGCCGCCATATGCAAACTATTAGACTGATGACCTTGTAGCTTGGTGAAAGAACGCTTCTTACACAAAGGTATGTTGTTGCAAAATATGGTGGAAATCAGATGATAAGGTTGATCGTAATTTGATTTAAGCTTTGAACATTTGGGCGGCCACCATTACGTTTCCGTCAAGATGGCGGCAATATAAAACAGGACAATGAGGTGCCCTTTGCTAGTGCTACCTCTGTACCATATTTCGTTCAATTCAGTTTCATCGTGTTTGAAAAGATAGGGGGAATCGGATTTGCTCACATACATGGCCGCCATCCGCAAAGTATTGGGTTGATGACCTTGAAGTTTGGTAAAAAGATTATTAATACATAAATATAAAATATTACAAAATTTGGTAGAGATCAGATGATTAGGTTGGTCGTAATTTGATTCAACCTTTGAACATTTGGGTGGCCGCCATTACGTTTTCGTCAAGATGGCGGCGATATAGAACATGACACTGGAGTGCCCTTTGCTAGTGCTACCTTTGTACAAACTTTCGTTCAATTTGGTTTCACCATGTTTGAATTGATAGGGCGAATCCTTTTGCACACATACATGGCCGCCATCTGCAAACTATTGGATTGATGACCTTGTAGTTTAGCCAAAAGACGCTCGTTATACGTATATATGTTGTTGCAAAATTTGGTAGATATCAGATGATTATTTTAGTCGTAATTTGATAGAAGCTTTGAACATTTGGGTGGCCGCCATTACGTTTCCGTCTAGATGTTGGCGATATAAAACATGACACTGAGGTGCCCTTTGCTAGTTCTTTCTCGATACCAAATTTCGTTCAATTCGGTTTCACATTGTTCGAATTGATAGGGGGGGGGGCAGACATTCAGAGTACACACACTCACACACAGACACACAGACACACAGACAGACCCACAATTTTTGGCCCTGTGTAGATCTCATAAGTCTACTTTCATTTTTTGCAAAAATCGAAAGTAGGCTAATAATATGCAAACCATTAACACCATTAACCGACAGGTCAATATCTTGTGTCCATGGGGATTTAAAGTGAGTCAGTTCTATGTTTATACTGTACTTATCAATCTTAAATTCGTCATTTTATGGCAACCATCCTGGAGCCTAGGCGAACTGGGACATGTGTCCCCTTATTTTTGGCGTACATTCTTCTCTTTGCAATGTGAAGCATTGGTTCTTGTATGGTAGCTGTGAGTCTCCGTCAACGGGCTTAGTTCTCTGAAATGCTCCAATTTGTCAGACCTCATTTTAAGGATGGCTGGTTTGACCGATTCGCTATCACTTCACCAGTAATGATGAGAACTTACATTTGAGCCCCAAGCTAGTCTAGGATCGTCAACTCGATTTATGAAGTCTAAATCGGCGGAAATTCGCATTGTTTAAGCTCCCTGATCTGTGTAATACTGGGGTGTATTCAATCGTGCAATACCAGTACTTGATGATCTTAATGTAGGTACACTGTGCATTACCTGACGCTAACTATGTGGCTGATATGGGATAACTTTCCACTGACTGACTCTCGTACAGTTTCAGTGAGAAGGGAGACTATCCTATTCTAGCAGTCCATATTGTGGCGCGGTGAAGCAGTGGGGAGGACATGCGAGCGACATTCATACGGCCATTGCAAGGCTGATTGCATCAGGCAATCCCAGTGGCTAGAATTGGTATGGGATGCAAGGATTAATGCATTCAGCTCATGGTTCCAATCGCAGGAGCACAATGGTTCTTGTGATAACGGAGTTACCTGCCTGTGCATGACGCCCAGACAGTATCGTACCTTCATCTACATCCGCCAATCATTAACAACGTCACGCCACGGGCTTTCTCTCACTCGTTTTATAAAGTGGCATGCGTTCGCATAATTTAGCCTGTGGAATGTAACGTTGCGAAATAAAATATTACACACATATTTTTCTTTTGATAATTAATTAGATATTTGGATAAATAGAGACATACCACGAAACCATATTTGTTTAGAGCGGTAAATGTAATTCGCCGCAAATGGTTTCATGATGACGCATAATTACATCATATCAAAGGTTTATAAAAAATATCCTGCCCAATAAGCTGTGAAATAGATTAATTTCGTTCAAATGGAAGCTTGCTATTTGTACAGTTAATGCAAACTATTCAAATAATATACACGTATATGTGGGAAGAATTGAAAATCATGTGATGCAAGGATGCAAGGATTAATGATGATGATGATAATTGTTGTTTTAAGGGGCCTAATATCTAGGTTATCGGCCCCAAACGATTAATGCACGAGAGTCCTATCATCGAACACAAAAATGTAACAGACATCTAAAAATCTGCAAATTTCCTAGGTTTTTGCCATGTCTCTCGCGGGTTTTAGCCTAGTTGCACCAAGTTAGGCTCAACAGCGAGTTGTGGTGACCGTGCCCAGACCGCCGCAAGGTTAGTGAACCATGCAGTACATCCCCTCATATGAGGTGCATTTAAGCTTCTTTACTGCAAGAACAGACTGTCCTTATGTCACATTTTTAAATAGGGTTCCAATTGGTTAGGACGTTCAGTAATTAAATCCTTTTGGTAACAATGATGATGATCGTGTGGCCTCCGGAGAGGCCGAGTGCAGGTCTTTCTAGTTGACGCCCGTGGGCGACCTGCGCGTCGTAATGAGGATGAAGTGATGATGAAGACGTCACATACACCCAGTCCCCGAGCCATTGGAATTAACCCCAGGGGATTAAAATCCCTGATGGCTCGGCCGGGAATCGAACCCGGAGCACTTCGGGCCAAAGCCTAGCGCGCTAACCATTTAGCCACGGAGCCGGACTTTGGTAACAATGATTATGGAAGACACTTGCAAGCTTGTTGTGATAGTTGTTGTTAATTCATTTTAGGGGCTTGGGACATTTGTTTATCAGCCACGTGTAGTTGGGTGAGTGTTTGATTTGTCTGATAAACTGTGTTTCTTTGGTGACTGTAGTAGTATGTGTAGATGTAGTTATTAGGGTCGTGAATGAGGTTGGTGCCCCGGAACTACCAGTACCATACTATCCCGGCATGTGCTTGGAAAGTGCGTGGAAGAATCCGGAAAAATCCAAACTCAGGATAGCCTCTGTTGGTGCTGAGTTCGGACCTCCAATCACCGGACTTGCTGCGATTGTGATGCATGATTAAACGTGCATGGCTACACCGCAGGGGTAGGAAAGCAAAGCAGCCGTGGTCTTATGAAGGGACAACCCAAGTTGGCCTCGTGGGATGCCACGGGACATCATCTTGTGGCTGCCGATGGTGGGAAGGAAGGAAGCTTGTAGGTTTACAGGACCGTAAATCTCGCGATCATGAGCTACTGGACCTCCGTTTTATGTGGAATCCGAACCACAGGACATGACATTACACTTCGAAAATCGCACATGCTTTGACCGGTAATCGAACCCGGTCTACCTTGGTGAGAGCCTAACGGCTTCATTGCCGCTCCACCACGCCCCTTGCCGATGATGGGACTTGATGCTAAGAATACAGCTACGAAATGTTTTTAATGCAATGTGGACTTTGACAGGTGTTCTAACACTAGTAAGGTTTCGAAAATCTACATGCATGTTTTAAATATTTATAGTCTATTTAATACAGTCGTTATTACTTGCATATCAGCCGGTAATAGTAAGCTGTATCAACGCTAGCACCACATGTTGATAATAATAATAACAATAATAATGTATCCTAACAAATAATTAACCAAATTATTTGTAAGGATATTCATTTTATTTTATTTCAAATTGATTCCCTTATTTTACATTATACACGAATACTTATCCATTAGATTTGATATGCTCACCGTTTTAGCCTACTTTCGATTTTTGCAAAAAATGAAAGTAGACTTATGAGATCACTACAGGGCGAAAAAAAAGTGTGTATGTCTGTGTGTGTGTATGTGTGTGAGTCTGTGTGTGTGTGTGAGTGTGTGTACTCTGAATGTCTGTCCCCCCCCCCCCTATCAATTCGAACACGGTTAAACCGAATTGAACGAAATTTGGTACAGAGATAGCACTGGCAAAGGGCACCTCAGTGTCATGTTTTATATTGCCGCCATCTTTACCAAAAGGTAATGGCGGCCAATCCAATGGTCAAAACTTAATAATGCATTACGACCAAACTAATCATCGGATCTTTACCAAATTTGGTAACAACCTACCTTCATATGGGACGCATCTTGTGCCCAAACTACAAGGTCATCAAACGTACCATTTCAGGATGGCGGCCGTGTGAATTATGCAAAATTTATAATCCATAACATGGGACCCACCAATTCCGATTATCGAACCAAGAATCGTTTAATCTGTTCTAAGCGACGTGGTTCGTTCGAAATTAAAAGTTTATATTGTAATATTATAATCTAGAATTGACTTTAAAAATCTGAATCGTCTCGGCTATTTGACAAGATGGCAGCTGATCTCTCGTTCTGACCTATATTTTACTAATTTCAGTATGTTGCATGCAATATAACCTACTGATAAAAATTATATGAACTTAATATGAAATGAACTCGGTTTGAAATATACCGTACTCCAGTGAAGAAATCTTCAGTCCAAGTCATTATTTGCTAATACAGTACGTTATATGTATTTAATCGATAACGCGTAAATTATGAGTGTACGATTGGCTGTGTGGTTAGAGCTCCCGTCTCTCATGTGGCTGTCCGGGGTTCAAATCCTATCAGAGTAGAACTTTTTTGCTTGATTTTTTTATATTTATTGTTTCTTGAGTACTGAGACGTTATAAAATAAAGCGATATATGGTGCGTTTTGCAATGGAAATTATATATTAAAAAAAACGACATTTTCCACCGGAGTGACATCTACCATCCTTCAGTTGTACTATGCAGAAACTATAGATTCGAGCAGCGCTCTATACCGGCCAGTTAGTGAACCCAGTCTTAACGACTGCTAGGAGTAATAATATAGTAACATTCGTTTATTCCTTGTGCACATCGAACCAAGAATCGTTTAATCTGTTCTAAGCGACGTGGTTCGTTCGAAATTAAAAGTTTATATTGTAATATTATAATCTAGAAGTGACTTTAAAAATCTGAATCGTCTCGGCTATTTGACAAGATGGCAGCTGATCTCTCGTTCTGACCTACATTTTACTAATTTCAGTATGTTGCATGCAATATAACCTACTGATAAAAATTATATGAACTTAATATGAAATGAACTCGGTTTGAAATACACTCCAGTGAAGAAATCTTCAGTCCAAGTGATTATTTGCTAATACTGTACGTTATATGTATTTGATCGATAACGCGTGAGTTATGAGTGTACGATTGGCTGTGTGGTTAGAGCTCCCATCTCTCATGTGGCTGGCCGGGGTTCAAATCCTATCAGGGTAGAACTTTTTTGCTTGATTTTTTTTATATTCATTGTTTCTTGAGTACTGAGACGTTATAAAATAAAGCTTTATATGGTGCTTTTTGCAATGGAAATTATATATTAAAAAAACGACATTCTCCACCGGAGTGACATCTACCAGCCTTCAGTTGTACTATGCAGAAACTATAGATTCGAGCAGCGCTCTATACCGGCCAGTTAGTGAACCCAGTCTTACCGACTGCTAGGAGTAATAATACAGTAACATTCGTTTATTCCTTGTGCACAGAGGCGTTGTTGATAACCTCAAAACTTGCAATATGGATGATTTGGAGATGGATTATTTTGTTATACCGTGTATTTAAGATTAGCCTATAAATTAACGGGTTGCGAAGTTACTTCACTTAGTCCTATATCATTCGTATACGACACAAAACAACAACGTGACGTCAGTTTCTGATCTGCTCTGATTGGCTATTACATTGCTGCAGTCGGGTAGTTGGCAGTCAAGGATAAAATTCGCGACTGCCAACTGCCAGCTACCAACTGCAACTTCATGTTGTGTATGGTGCCTATAGTATACACGGAGTCGATCGCGACTGCCGACCGAGGACTACCAACTACGGACTGCCGACTGCGTATTGTAGATGGGCCTTATTAGAGCAACGAAGTTTCAATTATTGTAAGTAGTCGGTGTTTGGAGTGTTTGCTGATGAAATTGCAAAATGCTGGGGTAAATTATAAACTATGGTTTGAACGCCACTGTTCAAATCCTGTGTGCCAATTTGCACTTCAAATAGGAAGAAATTAGGAGATGATAAGGACAGAGAGTTATAACTATACCCATACATTTCGGAGAAAGTAGGCTATATGTTCTTTCCCGAACATCTTGTTTATTCATTGTTTTTCTGGCTTCTTCATTTCCTTTTTTTTTATTTAGTCGATTTACCCTCTAGATTGGTGGACTCAGCGAGGGATCTCACCCATACTGCCTTTTTCAGGCAGTGTCCTAGAGCTGGGAACTTCTGGTCGGAGTGGATACATCTGGTGAGGTGTGATCAGCACCTCGCCCAGGCGGCCTCAACTGCAAAGCGAACAGGGGTCTCATGAGGGAAGGGATTGTAAGGTTAGGATAGATAGGCAAGGAAGAGGGAAGGAGGCGAATGTAGCCTCACAGTAGGCACCATCCCGGCATTTGCCCGAAGACGAAGTGGCAAACCACGGAAAACCACTTCGAGGATGGCTGAGGTGGCGATCAAGACAATGGGGACGATGCAGTATTGCTGATAATTGGTCTATTCTATCACAGCAATCGCGGCTATAAGTGGGTCCATTCTAATTCTGAATATTCTGATACATACAGTATTTTGATATGAGCAGCAAAGTGGGAATTTTATGGAGTTGTGAAAGTCTGCAGGGTTCGATGGTACATTATTTTAACACATTTTAATATTACGTTTTTGGTTTTGCCATTTTCTGCTGCGACATAACGATTTTGTTGTCCGGATGCTCGCGAGCACGCCACATACAGTTGCCCATGGGAAAAAAATGGTTTTGTCTAAATGTACACGTGCTACTGTTAAGTGTGTGTCATTGCGCTTTGTTAAAGAAATTGCGAATATTGTTTGAAGAGGGAACTGCACTCTTGCACACTGGAATGGCAAATCTATCGGAATATGGGGAATTAAAAGTATTCTTACTTAAGCTATTCTGTATGTAATTTGGCAATACTTATTGATGATTTGAACGTCAACATATCGCTATTAATAGACCTATAGTTAAACATCTCTCACCTTGGTCGCTGATGTACATTATGCAGTCTCTTCCAGTGTTACATCCCAGGGATTGAAATTCTCCAACCACCCTTTTGCCTCACATGCCTCTCTAAGTAATTAAAATTCCTGATTGTTGTTGTTTGAGTCTTCAGCTTTTTAACTGGTCAGATGCAGATCTCCATGTCTCCCTCTCCTGAGCTAATAGTTTCATCTCTAAATAGCTACCACACCCTACATCCTAGGCTATCTGTTTAACCCTGGTTTACCCCTACAGTTCTTGTCCGCGACCCTCCCATCTATATATTTAAAACAGTAAGGTGATTTTTGTTACCACGAGATTGAGAGAACGACAGAAGCGATTTACTTCGTAGAGCACTCTAACGAAAGCTCTTGGCCTCTAGATTTGCAGAGTGTCTATAAAATAAACAAATATATTACGGTATATTTTTGAATTAATATAGAAAATAGCAGAATTCTTTTCCCTCACGCATGCGCACAATCCGCCCGGGGTCATGACAAAATGGCGGTGAGAAGTCCATTAAAATGTAAGTTATTTAATAAACTTGCATGTAATTGAAAACATACATTAACCAAGTTCTGATAATAAAATATAATAACAGTATGAACGTATACGAATGCGCAACATTGATTTATTTGGATAATGAAATGTATTATTTCCTTCAGACAGCGGCTTTTGATGATAATGAACGGCTGCGTCTGCTGCTAAACAAGAGTGCTCGAGTAGCTATGTGGTTAAGGCGACAGACTGTGGTTCCAAGGTTCACCGGCTCGATCGCACCCCTCGCCGATATTTTTTTTTTTTACTACTGAAATATTGTTTAATCAAGGAGTATTAGTAAGGTTTTATGTCTGTTAAAGATACATATTTCTACATTCCCCCTCGGTATATTTTTGAATTAAATAGAAAATAGCAGAAATCATTCCCCTCACGCATGCACACAATCCGCCTGAGGTCATGACAAAATGGCGGTGGGAAGTCCATTAAAATGTAAGTTATTTAATAAGCTTCCATGTAATTGAAAACATACATTAACCAAGTTCTGACAATAAAATATAATAACAGTATGAACGTATACGAATGTGCGACATTGATTTATTTGGATAATGAAATGGATTATTTCCTTCAGACAGCAGCTTTTGAAGATAATGAATGGCTGCGTCTGCTGCGGAACAGGAGTGCGCGATTAGCCATGTGGTTAAGGCGACTGACTGTGGTTCCAAGGTTCACCGGTTCGATCCCAGCCCTCGCCGATATGTATATTTTTTTACCACTGAAATATTGTTTAATCAAGGAGTATTAGTAAGGTTTTATGTCTGTAAAAGATACATATTTCTACATTCCCTCTCAATGCGTTTTATTTCCGTTTTACCATTGCATTACAGCATGTGATCAAAAGAGCAAGCTGTTGTCCTCAGTACGCCGTTTAAATATCTGCAATCAGTTCATATAACTGACAACAGATGGCAGTACATCGCCCATATAGTTCCAGTAACTGACAGCAGATGGCAGCACCATTGCATCGATATATTTAAAACCCAAGACATGGTACGTTTTCACGTGATGGAGAATTATAAAGGAGGGGAATATTTAAGAAGGGAAATTTTGAGGAACATTAACCGACAGTTGAATGTGTAGGCTATGTTGTTTATGTACGGTACCTTAATATTGCAATTTCTTCCCAATGCTTCGGTGGTCAAGTTATTAGCGTCCTAGACTAAAAGTTATAATTATGCATCGTCGATATACTCTTAAATTATTAAAGAAAAAAGTTGTTTTCCAGGCACTCGCGCGTGTCCACAATTGCTTTCGCCATAAGAGACACTTGGCAAACATAATTCGTTTGAAGGGCTCCGACATCGTGGTCACTCAGCCCCGTGTACATGGGTGTGTATGTGTGAAATTTTCTCTCATAACCTGTGTTATTGTGATGGCTGCATTGCTGTGTGTATTTGTAATTAAGGTGGTAAATGGCAAGGAGACGGCCAAGACCTTAAGTTAGGAACCATCCCGGTATTTGCCTTAAGTGGAAGTGGGAAACCACGGAAAACCACATCCAAGATTGTCGAGGTGGGAATTAAACCTTCCTCTTCTTAGTTATACCTCAAGAGACTGAATGTGCCCCGTTTTTGCCCTCAGACCAGAATTCAATTTCTTGGCAGAGCAGGAAATGTAACCCGGGTCTCCGGGGCGATAGACAAGAATAGGTGGGCCTCCATGTGTTAATACGATTTTTGACATGCACGGGACATATAATTCAAAAACTGCCTCCATTAGGGTGACTGCCGAAGTGAGTATTGAGTATAGGCCTATGGTCGTTCCAGTAGTCGGCGAAGTGATTCTATGTTCCCCTGCAAAATGTACTGTCATAACCTATAACAGGTGATGGAAATTGCTTATTTTGAGCAGTTTCGTACTGTTTATAACAAAATGAAGAACGTCATTCTGAGCTGCGTTTTCAAGCTATCGCAAAAAATTTCGCTGGCAGGAACAATTATAAGGAATTTATTTTAAGCGATCAGTCTCATCGCATTCTCCTCACCAACCAACTTGAGTATGAAAGTCTCTGGACGGTCATGTTGAACTTCATTGTATAAGACAATTGTTTAATGATTATTTGTTTAGAGTACTGAGTCTAACTACGCAGTTGATTTCGGCAATGGAAGTATTATTTGCCATTTAATATTTAGCGGCTCCGTTATTGCAGGACACTATAGTGTTATCGAATAATACGAAGCCACATTTAAAATCCAATATAAATAGGCCATTTCAGAAACAATTCCAGATATTATGCAGTACAGTGTACTGTAAGGTCTTTGACGATCAAATGTAAACATTGTTCTACATTGTATTTCTCTTGCGTAAAATCTATGCGTGGTTACTTTGGTCTTTACTGTTGTGGGGGTAAAATTGATCTGCTGGAATATAAAATATTTGCCAAGCTGCAACAATGTAATGATATTAATTTAAAAGTCATTGAACTTATATCCAGTAGTTCAAACACATACATCAGCGTTAACAGATTGGATACTGAAGATGAAAGCCAGCTACTTCAATTCCCTATTATTGAATATTTAAATTGATTGGAATTAAGTGATTCGCCTCCACATACTCCGAACGTTTGAGCCATAGTTATGCTCCTTAGAAATCTGAACGTTTCCCAAGGACTCATATATGGTAATATATTAATTGTAAGAAATATGTAAGAAATTGCTTGGATTCGGATATAATAGGTGCAGTAATATTAGGCAGAGAGCTCAAATCCTACGATTTGATTTAACACATTCAGATAAAACACTTGCAGGTACAGTACATTTTCTATTAATAGGCAACAATGTCCTATTCGCTCGGCCTACTTTATCACAATCAATCAAGATCAAGGAGAAACTCTTGAACGTATTGGGCTATTTACCTCATCACGTTTTACGTCATGACCAGCAGGATAGTGAAGGTACAAAAAAGGTCCTGTATGGGATGGTAAAGAATAAGAGGCGGAAGGATCCTACGGATTATGTTAGAATGGTGAACAAAAGGGGACAAGGGATAGAAAATAGGGAAGAACTGAAGAAAATGTGGAAAGAATATTTTGAAGAACTCCTGAACCCAAATGGAAACCACGGCGAGGAAGAAGAAATCGGGGAAGAGGTACAGTAGATGAACTGCAAACAGAAAAGGACTTAACATGGAAAGAAGTGGAAGATGCAGTGAGGAAGATGTAAGGAGGGAAGGCACCGGGTGTGGATGTGTTGAGTGTGGAGATGGTGAGAGCAGCAGGAGAGGTGGGGATACAATGGTTGTACCGAGTGATGAGGACAGCATGGAAGGAAAGGAAGACCCCAGAGGACTGGAAAAAAGGAATAATTGTCCCGATCTGCAAGAAAAGTAGTAGAACAGAATGCAGAAACTATCGGGGAATAACACTGATGAGTCATTGTGCAAAGATGTTTGAGAAAGTTTTGGAAAGGAGAATTAGGACAAGGATAGAAGGATGGATGAGGGAAGAACAACATGGCTTCAGAGCAGGAAGGTCCACAGTGGATTTGATTTTTGCTGTAAGTCAGTTACAAGAACAGCACTATGAGTATGGAACAGATCTACTGATGGCCTTCCTGGACATTGAGAAAGCATATGACAGTGTATGCAGAAACAAAGTATGGAAGTCCCTGGAGGATAGAGGAGTAGAAAAATGGACTATAAGGAGGATAAAGGAGATGTACAAGGGAAGCGTGATCTGTGTGGAAGTGGGAGGAGAGAGATCGGACTGGGTGGAACAGAGAAACGGCCTGAAACAAAGAAGTGCACTGTCACCGTTACTTTTCATTGTGGTGATGGATGACGTAATGACCCGAGCGGCACAAGTAATTGGGGAAGAAAAGATGAAAGCAATGGTGTTTGCGGATGATTTGATGATTTGTGGAAACAAGGAGGAGGAGGTACAGGAACAGTTGGACGTGTGGGAAGGAATAATACAAGGATATGGGATGAAATTTAGCATAAATAAGAGTGAGATGGTGATCACAACAAGGAAGAAGGAAAGGACCACAACGGGAATAACAATTGGTGGGGAACAGCTGAAGAAAGTGGAGAGTTTCAAGTATCTGGGAAGCCTGATACAAGAGAATGGAAGAAACGGTAGAGAAATAAATGAGCGGGGGAGACAGGCAGAAGCATTCCGGAGGAGTGTGAGAAGCATGTTATGGAGCAGGGATGTCCCTCAGAACAGCAAGTAGATCATATATCGTACTATGTCCCTATCCTGACGTATGCCTCGGAGACCTGGGTTATGGAAGGAAGGGAGAAGAGCAAAATACAGGCCAGTGAGATGAGGTTCTTGAGAAGCAGTATTGGAGCTACAAAGAGGGACAGAATAAGAAATGAGAGGACCAGAGAATTAATGAAGGAGGAACCATTACAGGATGGTAGAGAGAAATCTAGACTTAGATGGTATGGACATGTAAAACGAATGGAGGAGAAGAGGATACCCAGGAGGATACACGAGACGAAGTGGGAAGGAAAGAGACCAAGAGGGAGACCGAGAGACGGTGGCTGAAGGGGGTGGAAGAAAGCGTGAAGAAGAGAGGAGAAGACTGGACAAGGGTGGAGGCTGAGAGATGGTGGGAAGACAGAAGACGTTGGAGAGGCTTGTGTTCCAAACAGACCCGGCCAGTGGCTGGAAACTGTGCAAGATGATGATGACCTCATCACGTTTTCAGTCATGACCAGCAATATGTTGCAATGCTGCGAGTGCTATCTTTTGACGCCCTTAAAGTTGCAATAGTGGTAAAAAGTAATCGTACAAAGAATGTAACTTATATAAGAAGCTTCTTCAGTAAATTTGTTTTCCATTGTCCGTCATGTGTTGACGGGTTTCATCTAGTCCATAATTAAGTTTGCTATTCCTGGGTGTCTTAATATGTGTCCTACCCTCCTATCTCTTCTCGTCATTAGCAGTCGCCAGAAACATCTCTCCTCTCCCACTCGTCTTAATACCTCTTCATTTGTTACCCTATCTACCCATCTGAGCATCATTCTCCTGTATCACCACATTTCAAAAGCTTCAATTCTCCTCTTTTCTGCTGCACCATTAGTCCATTAGTCCAACTCAGCAACTTTTCTAGGTTTAAGCCGTGCCTTGTGCGGGGCCGTTAAAGACAAAATACAAACTTTATTGAAATAAGTTTGCCCAATTCCTCAGTAAAAGTATTTAAGAAAAAATAATAATTAAAGTGACAGCCGGTAGAATACGACACATTCGACTGTGAATATGGGTTGCTTATCATGGTAAAAAGCGAAAAAGGGCAGATCAAAATTGCCAATCAAAAATATTCAGTTAACAAAAAACAAATTTATAAATCTCAAAGATCGCTTACAACAACCAGTTAAAAGAGTATAAAATTAGACTCAAAATTTCGATCGTATCCGGACACAAAAGCCACCTCTATAAATAAAAGATATCTCATTTTACGCGTATCAATGCGAGGATCAAAGTTCGTGGTTAGAAGTGGGAACCGATCCCCGCGTTTTAAGGCCCTAAAACGAACGGTTTTCGAGATATTGCCAGAAAACTATCCTCGGTCTGCGAAATTTCAGCGGTTGCCATAGTAACGTTGATCTGTTTCTCAGAGGGAACACAGTTATTTGGGAATATCTCCGAAACCGATCATTTTAGGAACTTAAAAAGAGTGTTTCGGGGTTCCTACAGGACCTCCGAGTATTGTTTCTCGTATCTGGCGGCTTAAAATGAGCTAAATCCGAACTTTGTACCGACTGTCCTTCCTCAGTGCCAAAGGGCCGAAAAAAGTCACTTACAAATTGAATTTTCAAAAACAGTTTCTTAATGGGCCTCTACATACTCGGGTCAACCAACATGCAAAATTTTAGCTTTTTAGGTCTAGTGGTTTGAGCCCTGCGTCGATGAGTCAATTTTGGATGGTCAATGCCAAAGGGCCGAAAAAGTCACTTACAAATTGAATTTTCGAAAACCGTTTCTTAGTGAGCCTCTACATACTCGGATCAACCAACATGCAAAATTTCAGCTTTCTAGGTCTAGTGGTTTGAGCCCTGCGGTGATGAGTCAATTTTGGATTATATATAATAGATATATTTGTGTGAGTATTGATTGGCGTATAATTGAAACTTTTAATTAATTTCATTTCTCGCCAGTTCTATTTAATTAGTTTCTTAAGGCTTGGTTCTAAATTGCTGAAGAAGGTCCCAATTTTGGGCTGAAACATGTACTCATTTCAATATAATTTGTATTGATTGGCGGAGCATTTTTATTAATTGGAAATGGGAAGCCACGGGAAACCACTTCCAGGTTGGCTGAGGTGGGAATCGAACACGCCTCTTCTCAGTTTGCCTCACGAGGCTGAGCGTACGTACCCCTTTCATGCCATCTGACCAGAATTAAATTTCTTGACAGAGCTGGGAATCGCTATCGGGTGTCTGTGGTGACAGCAAAGTGTTCTAACCTCCACGCAACGAGGTGGATATGAGCTTCTAGAATCAAACTGTGTTATATTTGAAACAATGCTTAGCTCTTGGGTGAATAGTGTGATGGTTTTTGCCTGCCAGGCAATATCACATGCCAAGGAGATGGTGTGTCTGATGTAAATTGCATTCCGTTAATCCTCGCGATATCTCCTGCGAACAGTTGACAGACGTCTGGAAGATGGCGGCAGGGTGACAGCATCACGTCACGGACTCGTATTGGAGAACATGTCGAACATGTGTATTGGAATATACTAGCGCAGCTGCATGAAGAAAATATGAAATTTCAGTCTTGAAGAGATACAAATTAAAGGCGAAGACTACTGAATAAAGATAAGTAATAATGTAGAGTGCCAGTTTGGTATTACATTGACATGCCGAACTACTGTAGTTGTAGTGAGTTCTCTGTTTATCCTGACTAATAATAATATAAATAAATATCTACAGTTTATACAAAATACATATATACATAATACATAATACTCAAGCTCCTAAACCAGAGGGAGTTAGAAGGTGCGGTTTGTACCAAAATCTTCTAAATCGTCTCAATAGTACAGGAAAAATCTTGCATTTCTTGAAAAGTCAACGGAAATATATGTATTAGTGTATAAGGTGCTTTTTAACAAATAAACAAGATGATAGCCCCTGGAAGAACTGTGTCGCGTACAGCCGCATAGCGCTCGGGCCGTGCGGGTAGCCTGTACACATGGGGCGCACACAACCAGCAGCAGTGATGAATTGCTCTCTGATTTCATAAATATCGACAATTTGTTTAAAAAGTGCGTTTAAACAAATAAACACATTTGTAGAAGCCCGCATAGCAGTGAAGCCATGCGGGTGGTTTATACACAATGCCCGCACAAAATTAAAGCCAGGCGGGTGGCTTATACAAATGCGAGAGTTCTCGGACGGGTCCGCTAGTCATCATCATCATCTTCCTAGCGTTTGTCCCGCTTTGGAGCAGGGTCCGCTACTTTACATGCCAATCTCCATTTCTGCCGGTCAAGGGCATCATGCCGACACAGATTAACTTGTCGTATGTCTCTTCATAGGTCGCCACGAGGACGTTTGCCATCCGGGTTGAGGCACAAGGCAGTTTTAGCCACTGATTGTTCGTGACTGCGTATGATGTGGCCGTACCAGCGTCGACGAGCCTCCCGCATTTTATCCTGTATGGGCGCAACTCCCATCCTCCCTCGGACATCGCAATTCTTGATATAGTCAAGTCGCGTCAGACCAAGCACCGAACGAAGCATGCGCATCTCCATAAATTGCAGGACTTGCTCGTGTTTAACAGAGGCCGGCCAGCATTCAGAACCGTAGAGGGCGACGGGTCCGCTAGTAATAATAATAATAATTCCTACCACCACAGACAATAAATGGCCTTGGCATTGCAACCGACCGCTGCCCAGCTATTTGACCTTCATATTGCGGAGTGATGCGTGATAAGCGCAGTGAGTCCGCTCGGCGGTTAACTTGCTTTTCCTGACCGGGGAGCTGCCGCACTCTCAGACAGCTACTCAATTGTCCTTACTAGGCTTAATGCACTCCGTTTCAGCCCTCACGTCTGTTGCTAAAATTAATATTATTACTACTAATAATGAAAATCCACAGCCTGCTTCCAGTCGACCGACCGGGTCAGGGAGTGGAATGAATGAAGCCCCCATCTAGCGGCGAGGATATGAACTGTGCCGGCTGCCAAAGCCTGTCGCACTCGCCTGGGGCAATGATTAAATGAATGACAGATGAAATGAAATGATAGTGGAGAGTGTTGCTGGAATTAAATTGTAGACAGGGAAAACCGGAGTACCCGGAGAAAAACCTGTCTGCCTCCGTTTAGTTCAGCACAAATCTCACATGGAGTAACCGGGATTTGAACCACGGACCCAGCGATGAGAGGCCGGCGTGCTGCCGCCTAAGACTACTATTAATAATAAATACAATAAATTGCAGCAAAGACCGTGAATGGAAGCAGGGAGGATACGAACTCCGCCACGCAGTAACAAGACTATCCGTACACGGGTTTCATCACAAGCTGTGCAAGAGCCAGAGGTTTCACGAGCCCTGCCTGAACTGTATATGCGCGAGCTGCGGTGACAAGTGTGAGAGATACCATGTATTTAACTGTAGGATGACATCAGAATCGCTGGTGAAATTCTGTAGTGAATAAGACTTGTGGTCCCTGTACTTTAACACTAAATGGTCAGTTTGGCTGCAATAAACATATTAATTAAATACATGAAAAATCTCAAATGTAAGGATCCGCTTGTTACCTAGACGAAAAACCTCTAAAGAAAGATTTCGGTAAAGTTCATCAAGTAAATGAATTCAAGTACTTAGGAGAAAATTGTAATTGTGAAATTCGCCTTGTCAAAACTGTGAAAATGTGTTTAATATTTACTTAAACGTACATTTTTCGGTATGTCATTGGTACCTTCTTCAGCGTAAAAGAATGATTTTAATTCTTAAGCTAGGTTAACAATGCTAATTAGAATTAAATATCATTCAATTATGCTGAAGAAGGAATCAACGGCATACCGAAATATGTAGGCTACGTTTAAATATTTATTAAACATCATTTTCACAATATTGACAAGGTGGAGTTCATATTAACACATCACCATCAGTCAATACGAGCGGCTTCGGTGGCGTAGTTGGTAGCATGCTGAGCTTCTATGCCCAAAATCGCGGGTTCAAACCCGGCCGAAGTCGTCGGATTTTTTAAGAAAGTTAAAAATCCCTCAGTGTGCCTTCCTTCGGAGGGGAAGTAAAGCCGGCGGTCCATTGTCATAGGTTTATGGCATGTTAAAGAACCTTCCACTAATTACACCTGTGTGAAGCTAAATTATATATAGGCTAAACATTTGACTAACGTTCTTAGGTTCCTACGTTCGTCGTCAAGAGCCGACTGCAGTGACGTCTTGTAACTTAGTTCTGAACTCGTTGGTCGTTAACAGAGGCGTTTGGCGGCCAAAGTAGGAACTACTTGAAAAAATTAAATGTCTACAGTCCTTACTTGAATTAAAACAGATACACACACTAATACAGTCATCACAAATAACACCGGTTATCAGACAGATTCTACACACACCCAAAGTACACGGGGCTACATGACTGCGTTGTCGCAACCCCTAAACTGAGGAAGCAACCAATCATCAGTCAATACGGATACCTGTAAATCTGTTACCATTTTAAAATGGTTAACATTTACGCATTTTACTTAGGAAAAGTAATTGAGCCTTCAGGATTGAATCGTGAAGCAAACAATGAGAGGATATCTATGAAGTATTTTAGGTATGATATGATTTTAGCTTGTTTGGTGATTTCATTTAACATAATTTCGTTAAAACCTCAGGATGGAGACCGTCCACCCAAGGAGAGGACGGTGGGTGGTGCCTGAGATTTACAATGGATTGGCGGGTAGAGAGAGTGGAGCTGTGTTGGTTCATTGGTCAAGCTGCTTGCGTCTCGTGAAGGTGGACCTGGTTCAATTCCCGGCTAATGCATGTGTGAGATTTTCGAAGTGAAATACCACGTCCTGTGGTTCGGATTCCACGTAAAAATGGAGGTCCCGTGACTCACGATCGCCAGATTAAGGATCACGTAAAACTAAACATTTCCTTCCTTTGTCCTGTTGTTGCCAATGTACTTCCCCGTAACTAGCGCCCCGGAAGGCAGTTCCCCACTGGTATTACTCCACACTGGCGATAAAGAAGACTTGCCTTCCAGTCCCACGTGAACCAAGGCTAGTACAGTATATTCAAATTGAAGAATTTGTGAAATGAGGTGAACAGTTCAATCCTTCACGAACTGAGGAGAGTGCTATTGAATTAGCCGGACGCATGCTAGGCCTATAGGTGTGCCGTGCTTTTCACTTACCCGACTCCACCCACAATTTACGGGGCCTGGAACGGGCTGCTCGAGCTTCCTTAGAACAGTTTGAGAAGTAGCACCCCATGACCTGCAGATGAGAGTATAATACAGGCTGTTCCAGCCGAGCAGCTCGCTCGTGAGCAGCGGAGTACTCGGCTCCTTGCGTGAGAAAACCTGCAACATGCAATACAGCTCTGATTTGGGGGCTGCCGTCACTGCGCGGTGGATACATCAAGACTGGCTGGAAGCGCATTGACTTGTGCTATGAACTTCGCCCAGTGACGTATTGGCTATCACTCCCAGTCCCTCTCCAACCGTGCTCCGAGCATTACTGTTGAGTATTCGCGTGTACGCATAGGGGAGCGTGATGGCGCAGTGGCTTTGCTGCTCGTCCTTCACCCAGACGGCCGCGGTTCGAATCCCGGCGACAGCGGGGTGGAATTTTCAGATTAAAAATCACGTGGCGTTAGGAAGGGCATCCGGCCTTAAATCCCCGGCCAAAACCAAAATCAGCTTGGTTGGCTCCGGCGACCCCAATTTATTGGAAAAAGCCGAAAAAAGTTTACTCGCGTGTACGCATACTCAAACTCATGGATTTGGAACAGCCTGGTAAAATATATTGGCTGGCCATGCGTCGCTATGCGCCTATTTCGTAGTCTTTGAGGAGGGTGGCAGTTGCCTTAGGGTCTCGTAGCTCTCTGTGAGCCAACATTGGCCTTAGTTTAACATACAGTTGGAGGTGCAGAATGAAATCCATCTCATCATGATGTAACAGTGCAAAGCAAATTACCAATTCAGTGCTTTCAACTAATGATTTCTTGTTATTGTTGCTAATTTTAGGGGCAGCAGCATCGTGGTCATGTAATTTCGTGTGCTTGGGTCTGCGTGGAACACGTGGAACATGTGTTATAATGATGGCTGGACCAGTGTGTGTATTTGTAAATTGGGAAGAGGACTGGGAAGGAGGCGGCCGTGGCAGTGTCCCAGCATTTACCCACAGGAGAAGTGGGAAACCACGAATAACCACTTCCAGGATGGATGAGGTGGGAATCGAACCCTCCTCTCTCAGTTTTGTCTCACGTGGCTGAGGGTACCCCGTTCCAGCCTTCACACCAGATTTAAAATAACTTGGCAGAGCCGGGAATCGAATCTGGACTTCCAGGCTGACAGCCAAGAACGCTAGCCACTACACCACGAGGTGGTCCAACTAATGATTAAAACTAGGTTAAAAGTTTACAAGTCATAAAGACAAATGACGAGAGTATTGAGTAATCTTGGTTATCAGCCACGTGAAATTGGGTGTGTTTAAAATCTATGTGATAACATGTGTTGTGTTGATTGTACCAGTGTCAGTCACTGTATTATTTGAGTCTGGAATTGGTGCAGGTGATCCGGGACTTGCAATATGGTGCTATCCTGACATGTATCTCGTGTGCGTGTGAAGAAAACCCTGGGAAGGAATTACAGTCAGGATGGCCGTTTCTAACTCCTGCAGATTCTGTGTGACTTACAGTGCTTCGTTACACTGATGGAGACCAGAATTTGAGAATTGGATGTTAAAAATATTTTACAAGAAGTAACATTCACCGTGCTAGTAGAATATAATTACCGTATTGAATAATTCTTAAAAAATACTACGCCTAACAATACAAATTAATAAACAGCTATTCAATTAAAACTCAGCAATCTTTCTTGTGCTGCGTTTCACCTAGGAACACCAAGATAGCCTCATCAGCGGGCTCTCGGTGTCCGTGCCCAGATCCTCACAGGCATAGCAAACTGTGCACTACCTGCGTGGACTTGCGCTTCTTTACTGCAAGACCTAAGAGCTCAAGCAGCCTGCACCTCCCAACAAAGGCTTCAAAAAAGAGGGTATATTGGCTTTCCTTGGCCGTGAAAGCCAATAATATACGGTACCATATTTTTTGGAAGCCATCTTTTCACGGCCAAGGAAAGCCAATATACCATCTTATTGGATGCCTTTATAGGGAAGTGAAGGCTGTTTGAGCTTTTAGCTCTCGCAGTAAAGAAGCGCCGGTGTGCTTCATAAGAAGGGAGGTAGCGCACAGTTCGCTACTCCTGTCGAGGTCTGGATACGGACACCAAGAGCCCGCTGATGGACCGATCTAGGTGTTCCTAGGCGAACCCCCGCACAAGTCACGGCATAAACCTAGAAAAATTGCTGAGTTTTAATTCCTTGGCCGTGAAAGTCAATATACCAACTATTCAATTGTTGAACCGGCTTGACAATGAAGCCTTCTACAGCTAAAAGTTCGATTAAGAATATTAATTAAGTCATAGCAAATTACTGATTTCTTTTTTGCGTATGAGCTTTTGGGTGCTGGGTGTGTCCGAGGACATGTTCGGCTCGCCAGAGTTTGTAGCTGCTTTTATGTGGACACCTATGGGGTGAGCTACAAGTACCGCCACGTGTCGAGTGTTGTCTGGGGAGGCAAGTTTGAATGTAAAGACGAGGAATTTGAAGGTACTGTAGTGGCTGTGACCTATAGTTAGGGACCAACCGCAGCATTTGCCTGGAAGGAAGATGGGAAGCCAGAGAAGACCACCTTCAAGGTTGCCGGTGGAAGGATTCTAACCTCCTCGCCTCCCAGAAGTGAACGACTGCTTGCAGCCACACCGTAACGACCACGGCTAACTCACCCGGTAGTAATCCGTAACTGTAGATTTGAACTTAATTGAGTGGCTTCGGTGGCGTAGCTGGTAGCATGCAGAGCTTCTATGTCCAAGATCTCGGGTTTAAACCCGGCCGAAGTCGTCGGATTTTTAAGAGCGTTAAAAATCTCTCAGTAAGCCTTCCATCGGAGGGGAAGTAAAGCCGGCGGTCCCATGTCATAGATTTATGGCTTGAAAAAGAAACTTCCACTAACTACTTATGGATGCTAAAATGTGTAGGTTAGTTTGATAACGCTGTATTAGTTCCAACGTTCGCCGCCAAGTGCTGACTGCGATGGTATTTAGTAGCCACATTCGCAGCTAGGTGTCGTTATCGGTAGCATTTGGTAGCAAAAGTAGGACCTACTTGAAAAATGTAATCGTCTGCAGTCCTTCTACCTGAATCACAGATAACACACACTAATACAGCCATCACAATTAATACCGGTTATCAGACAGATTCTACACGCAGCCAAAGTACACGGGGCTACATGGCCGCGTTGTCAGAGCCCCTAAACTTAAGAACCAACCAACCGAACTTAATTGAAGGCTTCGGTAATAATTGAACAATTGAATAGATGTTTCTAAATGTGTAGTAATCGGCGTAGTGTTTCTAAGAAGTGTTTAAAATATGCGAATTAATTTTGAATTCTCCCATGAACTCGCCATTTTTGTACCTTTTGTGAATCTGACGCAGGAATGATCACTTAACACACTCAATCGTGATCAGTTTGAAAGACAAAGAGTGCAGAGTCGACAGAATACGTAGACCGTCCCCTGACTTAAACAAACAGAAGTGGAAAACACATTTTTGAATTAAGTTATTTTTTAGTCTTGATTCCGGTTCAAATGGACAATGAATCAGATATAAGTGAATACAGCTCACAGTCAGTCACATTATTCAAGCCTCTTCTGAGTCAATTCGTGTAGAGTTCCACAACACTCCGCATACTTTATTGACAAGAAGATTAAATACAGAATGGAATAGGCTAGGCAGTACGATTGAGTACATTTTGATCATCCATCAGTTTGGATTGAAATGTCGATATGAAGCGAACTAGCATCAGCCAGTAAAGAATATATAAGAAGTATTACTTCCGATCGCTTTTATCTAGAGACGTCTCTATAATTATTTTGAAGATAAAGAAAATCATGTCTTAAATAATTCACGGAACTCACCCATTATGCAGTATGTCCAGTGATGGACGAAGCAAAGAGGATATAAAATGTAGGTTGGCTCAGGAAAGGAACGCATTTCTACAGAAAAGGAATCTGTTGACATCGAATATAGATTTATGTATTAGGAAGTCATTTTTGATAGCCTTTGTCTGGAGCGTGGCACTCTATGGAAGTGAAACTTGGACTTTTGGTGCAGCAGAAAAGAGGAGAATTGAATCGTTTGAAATGTAGTGTTACAGGAGAATGATGAAGATCAGATGGGTAGATAGGGTTACAAACGAAGAGGTATTAAGACGAGTGGGAGAGGAGAGATGTTTCTGGCGACTGCTAATGAAGAGAAGAGATTGGTTGGTAGGACACATACTAAGACACGCAGGTATAGCAAGCTTTGTTATGGAAGGAAGGGTCGAGGATAAGAACTTTAGGGGTAGACCAAGGTTAGAATATGTTAAACAGATCGCCTCGGATGAAACGATCAGCTTAAGACAGGGAGGCTTGGAGAGCTGCATCAAACCAGTCAAGAGACTGAAGACTCAAACAACAACAAAAACGATTCTTTAAATGCTTTGCGACATCGTTGTCATGTAGTTCCGTGTACTTGGGTGTTTGATATTGCATAGCACATGCAAATGACTGGTCTTTTGCGTTTATTTGGTACATTATGAAATGAAAGCTTAAGATTGTTCCTTAAACCTTAAATTGTGTGTGAATTGTGGTGGGAGGAAGGGAAGGGGAAAAGAGAGGGGGAGGGGGGTGTGGAGCAAAAACCTTATTTGATATCGACCCTTGGGACGAAAGTGAAAGTCTCAGGATGGATGTTTGCGTTTTTCTTTCATATTAAGGCTTGGTACTGTGCCCGCTGGCTGAAGGTTTCGGGGAACCACCGGTTTCAAATGACCCTTCCGAGACCCTCTTCCAGCTAACACACAAGTATAGGGGACGATACATTCATAGGCTGGTGTAGCACAAAAGTCTGCACTCGGGGGTGTCGGGAATTAGTGAGGTTCGATCTTTAACCAGCTCAGAGGAATGCATCGATAACAAAACTAAACAAGAAAAGAGAGGTCAGTCTTAGGTTAAAATCACAAATAAATTTTATTCAGAATAGATCCCTAACCTAGCATGAGAATTGCAAACGGCTAGTCCGATACTATGCTGCCCTGAAAGAAATATAAAAAATAGCCCTAAACAAGATCTAAATTGCTCTCATGGTCCTAATACAAAATTCGACAAAATGAACAAGCTAAGAGAATGGCACGTAAGATCGGCCCTAAGCAATTACATCGAAATAACTTACGGGTGGATCAAACATCAAAAGAATTTACAGCAAAGTAAGACATTTACTTGTTTACAAATACTAGAACATTTACATTTAGTAGCAAGGGGAAAATTTGTCCTATGCTATGATGGTGCCATCTCTAACATTTATCTTTAGAGTTAAGTGTTTAGCTAGTCCTAAATATCATTAATTAATAAAACGAGATGCGTTTATTACTAAGAAAATCAAGCTATGTGCACAATGTTGCTGAATTTAAAAAAATCTATGCTAATACAACACAAATGCATACAATAATTCAGCACTCCTGTGGTTGTGCAATTGGCACTGCCTACGTACTCGATTTATTACTGTTTGTAACAAATGGTCATAGTGTCAAAGTGTTAAGAAAATAGAAAACATAGGAATGCCTGCAAATGCGATAGTAATTAAACAATTACATCGACTCATATTGCTACTAATCTGATGTGTGTGCTTCAGTTATCACATCACCAATTAGTGGTCGACTTATCATGTGAAAATGTATCTAAATGTATCTACAATAGCTTAACAATATCTAAGTATTAACATATGGTCCAGAAAAATAGTTTATTTTTAATGTTTATAAATTTTATTTAGGTTCAGGGGGAATCTATGTGTACAAAAACACATCCTGACAACGCTTTAAATAAACATAAAGGTTTCTGATACAAGATAACTGTGTGTGTGCATTTATAAAATTGCCTCTTCCCTGAATAAATTGAACCTGCGTTCATTTGGTTACAAAATACACTTGCATTCATTGCCTGTGTGGCTTCTATTAAAGAAATAAACCTGTTTTCAAGTATTGTTCTGGCCAATAAATGTGAGTAACGGAACTCTGCATTCCACTTGTAATAATGTCAAGAATCTCACAGCCTTCTAAAACAAAATGTTAATCCACGGCCTAGAATCGAGTGTGCTGTGTAGTGAACTTGGCTCGTAACCTTGGCCTTGATTTACCATTGTCAAACTAGTTCATTTGTCATCAGCCTGATAAAATAAAAGTTGATACGAATGAGCATTGAAAATCCAGCCTTCCTGGCTTCTATAAATCTATATATATAACAAGAAGTTCCGTGAAGAACTATACAGCCTACTTTTCATGCCAATGATTATTCTACAGTATATGAACCTATCTAGAATAATGACAAAATTAAGTTGGTAATATCGAAATATCTAATTAGTTCAAAATATACCTGGTATGATGTAGCCTAATAGAGCACTACAGTTGGCAGCCCTGGTGACTGAATATATTCTTAGTTCAATCTCTTAAGGTACAGAATACAAAATTTGGTTGAAGTCCAATGGACGTTACATGCAGTTAGACACTGGATCTATCAGCACGCGTAAAAGCATGTTGCCAACAATACCATGCGTGTGCTGGTCAGAAATAATCTGAAATATTATGATATCTTGTTGTGCCAATTCTGGATGAAATCCATTTGTTAGTATAGAAATTACATGTATTTTAAAATTGGACATATCAGCAGGCATAGAATCATGTTGGCAGCACTGCCTTGTATTAATTACTCCAAATTAATCTAGAATGTCAGGTGCTATACGTGTGCAAAGTATAGAGCTGTTGGCTTGCATACTTTCTGGTATATTGATATTAGGGTAAAAACAATATAGGCAGCATTTATTAACAGTTGGCAGCCCTGATTGCTCTCAACAATACTTATAGTCATATCTGTTATGGTACACATAGCACATACGAAATTTGGTTGAAATCCAACTGATAGTATAGAAGTTACATGTATTTAAAAATTGGTACTATCAGCAGGCTTATAATCATGTTGGTAGAACTGACGTATATAAGTTACTCCAAATTAATCTAAAATGTCAGAATATACGTGTGCATAGTGTAAAGCTGTTGGCTTGCATACTTTCTGATATATTGGTATTTGGATAAAATAAATAAATAGAGAGAGCAATTATTAACAGTTGGTAGCCCTGTTGGCTCTTAAGAATATGCTCATTCATATATGTTTATGTACAGATGTTACATACAAAATTTGGTTGAAATCCAATTGATAGTGTAAACGTTATATGCATTTAAACATTGGACCTATCAGAAGGCTTAAAATTATTTTGGCAAAACTGTCATTGTTGGCCTCCTGGAAATTAAACTGAAATAGTATTATCTGCATGTGTGTCAATTTTGGAATAGCTCCCATGCATACCTTGCAAGATATCCAACATGGAGCTCAAATTTCTAGTGCGTTTTTTCAGCAGTTGGTAGCACTGACATCATTTTCAAATATGGACGTGAGCTATTCCGTTGCACATTTTTACTCATACTAAATTTGGTTTTGATTGCTGCAGCCGTTTAGGAGTTGATAGGGGGGGACACACACACAGCCAGCCAGACAGACAGAAGGACAGACAGACAGACAGACTGACAGACGGACAGACAGACAGACAGACAGACAGACACACATTTTCCCGATCTCATAAGTCTACTTTTTCCTCATTTTTGCAAAATGTGAAAAGTAGGCTAAAAATCAATGTTACGTGATAGTTTGCCTGTCTGTGGGTATGTATGTCTCCTATGCGTTCATATACCATTCGTCCGATTGCGATGAAACTTGGGTGAGATGTTGAGTACACTCCCAGGAAGGTTTCTGACTTAGTAAATCCATTTTACAATAGGTAGCGCACGCGTAGATTCAACAAATGAGCGACGATGCGCGAAGAATTTCAACAAAGTCCCGTATGTGTTCATATACCATTCGTCCGATAGCGATGAAACTTGGGTGAGATGTTGTGTACACTTACGTGAAGGTTTCAAAATTAGTGAATACATTTCACAGTAGATAGCGCACAAGTAGATTCAACAAATGAGCGACGACACGCAATGCGTTTCAACAAAGTCCCGTATGCATTCATATACCATTCGTCCGATAGCTATGAAACTTGCGTATAATGTTGTGTACACTGCAGGGAAATTTTCTGGCTTAGTACATCCACTTAACAATAGGCAGCGCACGAGTAGATTCAACAAATGAACTACGACGCGCGAAGCATTTCAACAAAGTCACGTTTGCGTTCATATACCATTCGTCCGATAGCGATGAAACTAGGCCGAGATTTTGTGTGCACTCCAGGGAAGGTTTCTAGCTTATTAAATCCCTTTAAAAATAGGTAGAGCACGAGTAGAATCAACAAATGAGCAACGGCGCGCGAAGCGTTTCAACAAAGTTCCATATAATTTCATATACCATTCATCCGATAGCGATGAAACTTGGGTGAGATGTTGTGTACACTCCAGGGAAGGTTTCTGGCTTAGTAAATAAATTTAAAATAGGTATCGCACCAGTAGATTCAACAAATGAGCGATGACACGCGAAGCGTTTCAACAAAGTCCCGTATAAAGTCATATACCAGTCGTCTGATAGTGATAAATGTTTGGTGAATTGTTGTGTACACTCCAGGAAAGCTTTCTGGCTAAGTAAATCCATTTTACAATACGAAGCGCACGTTTATATTCAACAAATGAGTGACTACGCGCGAAGCGTTTCGACAACGTCCCGTATACGTTCACATACCATTCATCCGATTGCGATGAAACTTGGGTGAGATGTTGTGTACACTCCAGGGAAGGTTTCTGGCTGAGTACATCCATATTACAATATGTAGCGCAAGAGTAGAATCAACAAATGAGCGACGACACGCGAAGCGCTTCGACCAAGTCCCGTATGCATTCATGTACCATTCGTCCGTAGCTATGAAACTTGGGTGAGATGCTGTGTACATGTCATGGAAAATTTCTGGCTTAGTAAATCCACTATACAATATGCAGTGCACAAGTTGATTCAACAAATAAGGGACGACGCGCGAAGCGTTTCAACAAAGTCCCGTATAAGGTCATATACCATTCTGCCGTTAGCGGTGAAACTTGGGTGAAATATGGTGGACACTCCAAGGAAGGTTTCTGGCTTAGTAAATACATTTCACAGTAGGTAGCACACGAGTAGATTCGACAAATGAACGACGACATGCGGAGCGTTTCAATACAGTGCCATATGTCTTCATATCCCATTAGTCCGATTGCGATGAAACTTGGGTGAGATGTTGTGGACACTTACGTGACGGTTTCTAACTTAGTAAATACATTTTACAGTAGGTAGCGCACGAGTAGATTCAACAAATGAGTGAAGGAGCGCGAATCGTTTAAACAAAATCAGGTATGCGTTCATATACTATTCATCCGATTGCGATGAAACATTGATCAGTTATTGTGTACCCGCCAGGGAAGGGGACTTACTAAATCCATTTCACAATAAGTAGCGCAAGAATAGATGCAACAAATGGGTGACGACGCGCGAAGCGTTTCAACAAAATCCCCTATTGCGTTCATATAACATTCTTCGATTGCGATGAAACCTTGATGAGTTATTGTGTACACGCCAGGGAAGGGCTTCGACTTAGTAATACATTTCTCAATAGGTAGCGCACGAGTAGATTCAACAAATGAGTGACAGCGCACGAATTGTTTAAACAAAACCCCGTATACGTGCATATACAATTCATCCGATTGCGATGAATCATTGATGAGTTATTGTGTACACGCCAGGGAAGGGTTTTGACTTAGTAAAACCATTTCACAACAGGTAGCTTACGAGTAGATTCAACAAATGAGTGACAGCGATGAAACTTTTGAAAGTTGTTGTGCACGCTTCCACGAATGGTTCTAAATTAGAAAATCCATTTTACGATAGCTTAGAGGCAGTTAACATGTTGTGTATCCAAAAGCACTTCAAGAAACAGAATTTCAACGCCAACACTTTCTTTGATTGGCATTGCAACGCATGCCGGGTACAGCTTGTGTTTAATAAAACTTACATTTTCCACACGCGTCTTATAATTAACTACCTGCATTGTGCACTAAATAAATGAAACCAAATTAAATTAGTCTACTGTTTTCCAATTCTTACAATACGCTATAAATATTTGATCTGACTTACAGATTCAGCGTCACTTGGTTCGAGTCCCGCCATGAGATGTTGTATGCGGTCTCGTGTATGGCTTTAGGTTACCATTTCATTGTGCCTGGACACCCTCCGTCGCAAATTCCCCACGCATGATTTAGCAATCACATGCCATCGCGCGGTTGGAGTTGTATCTGAAAATCTGCTGGTTTATCATTATTGCGATGTTAACGTTGGTCAAGATGTAGCACATGATTAAATAAGACTGTCGCGCACTGCAGCTAATATGCGGTAAAAAAAATGCCCATTTTCACTCCGCCACTGGCTCTAGCCTCTGTCGCTTGTGCGACACTCACTCGTGACTTGCACTGATATTTACACAAGAAAATATTAACAAAAAATAACTCAAAATACTGTCCATCCGGCAAATAAAGGTTGTACTTGTAGGTTTTGTACAGTTACACAATTACATAGTTAAATACAAAGTTTATAGAACACTGAAACATGTGTGTGTGCGTGAGAATGAGACCATGTGGTCGCAAAGTTTTCTTCGCACAAGCCCTTCATTTCACCTCGGATAATAATAAAAATATTTCGCAGTTCTCGAAGTGGTGAATGTCTTCAATCCTTCAATTATTACACAATGCCATGATGGCTATCCATATGAAAGTTATTCGCAGATTTTTCCTGCCACATGGTTTCCTTTCACTTGTGCTCCATCATGCACATGTTGTCTCTTCCACAGACGAATAGGAACTGGTGTTACCAAATATGGCGTGCTCTCAGTACATGAGCTGGGCGCGTAAATTGATAGTTTCTTCGATTTACGAAGTATGCTGTGCTTCAAATATGCAGAATTACTTAGTTATAATTATAGTAGATTTTTGGAATGTGAAAAATAAGTAAAAATATAATCATAAGCGATATTGCTTCAGCTTCTTCCCGCCGCTCGCAGGGTATGTTCAGTTACATTTCAGCATACGTTTTCGTCTCTGTAGCCTGAGCAAACATGCGTCAACGGGCGCAGAACATTACTAAAACTCCGGAAGTCACCGATTCAAATCCCGCGTTGACCAGGCATTTTAACTCTCCACATTTAAATGACTAGTACTTTCTGTACATTACATGAACCAGCAGCTGAAAACTTTTATTTGTCATCGACAGAGTCGTTGAAATCCAATTCTGGAATACTATTAATGAATTCATGTCGTGACACAGCTCTTACGTAGCATGTAGTCTCCTCTGCATTCCTTTGTAGTGTCCCCAGACATACAGATAAAGCAGGTCTACAGTTTTGTGAAGGGCAACAGGGGAAATGGTAATGGTGTATTTCGTAAAACAAATGGTCTTTCCCAGTGCTGCAAACTGAACTTTCATTTTCGTGTACGACTTCTGAACGGTAATTCCATGTCAGTTCCCTGAAATATAAGATAAGCAATTGCGCTGTGCTAAACTGTACGGGATTTCTGGTAGATTGTTTCCAAGAGGACATGTCATTAACTGATCGTGCAACGTTTTATCGCTAATGGAATTGCTTTCAATTGTATGGATCGAAGTGGAATATTTTTATTAATAATAGTAATACAGGCCACGGTGGCTGAGAGCATTAACGCGCTATCTCGTTCCCCGCTGGCATCGGCATTGCGTGGGTTCGAATCCTACCTCGGCCGTCCTGAATATAGTTTCGTGGTTTTACATTTTCATCACCAGGCAAATACCGGAGCGGTTCCTTTCAACAGTTTTATGGCTGCCTGCTTTCCAAAATAAATCCCTTCCCTGACGCTTCCTTAATTAGACCCAAGTTGGCGGTCGCCTGGACGATCGGCCTGCCTCCATCCCCAGTTGTATTTGCTACAAAGTGTGTTCTGGTCCTAGACACCGTCCTTGCGACGGTAGAGGAATGATCCTGTGCAGATTTCATGGGTGAAGCTGAGCTGGGAGGATAAGTGATAATATTGGTCTAATCATAATAGTAATAATAATAATAATTATTATTATTATTATTATTATTATTAATAATAATGTTATATGACCTCCTGAGAAGTCTGGTGCAGGTCTTCCTAGTTGCCACTAGTGCGTTGTGATACTGACGAATTATGATGACGTCACATACACCCAGTCCGCGAGGAGATTAAAATCCACATCACCCGGCCAAGAATCGAACCCCGGTAACTTCCGAACACTATCTGCTATCATCTTAGCCAGACATGGAACTGGACATAGTAATATAAATACTATGCGGCTTCGGTGGCATAGTCGGTAGCATGCTGAGCTTCTATGCCCAAGATAGTGGGTTCAAACCCGACCGAAGTCGTCAGATTTTTTAAGAGCGTTAAAAATCCTTCAGTATGCCTTCCTTCGGAGGGGAAGTAAAGCCGGCGGTCCCATGTCATAGATTTATGGCATGCAAAAGATCCTTTCACAGACTAAACTTGTGTAAAGCAAAATTTGTTAGGTTAGATTTCGTCAGAACGCTCTATCAAAGTTCCAACGTTCACCACTAGGTATCATTGATATCTGGTGGCGAAAGTTGGAACTACTTGAAATTGAACGGAACTTGTAGCTCACCCTTTACGGTGTCTGCTGGAAGCAGCTACAGACTCAGGCGAGCCGAACATGTCCTCGGACACTCCCGGCACTAAAAGCCGTACGATAAATAAATAATAAATATGTGTTTAACATCTCTATTATCTGCTGTAGGTTAAACAATATCTACTTTATATCAGTTTCCTGGTGTGTAAATCGGCTAACAGTACGTTAAGTCATTTGTTATTTCCCATGCCCAACGTTTTAACCAGATGGAAACCCTTCGAGGAGGGAGGCAACGCCCTGTAATATTATCGACTTCATAATTCTTGAAATCTCGAAAAGCTTTAGCGACAAGGTCAACCCCCACATTTACACGTCATAGTTACGTAAGCCAAGCACGTCGCCTTGCGCCATTTCACTCTAAATGGATCACTTCCATGTGGTTTTCAAGATTCCATTCACGACTCTTAGATCACACTTCACACTTCTGCGAGCGCCACTTTCAAGCTTTGACTGATGGAAACAATTGACTTCTTGGGCCACTTTCCAGATTTATGTCACTATCCTCAAGTGACAAGCGTAAGGCCGACATAAATTCTGTCGCAATGGATAGATATCACGATATCCGGAGCTTAGAGTGTGGCTGGGTAGCAGATAACACGCTCGTATTATTTATTGAAAGTCACGGTGGAATTGAATCTAAATCATTTTCCATTCCCATACGAAAATATATCAGTGATAAAATTCACACAGTGAACAAAAGGAGCGATATAGGCTTCGTTTAATCCTGTAATCGACTGTGTGCTTGTTGTATTATCGACCTGAAGGTCTTCAACTGGCGGGCAGCGTAGCATTTTCGATTGTGCCGTCGCGATATATTGAATTGTCAGTATTATTAACCTACTTTCGATTTTTGTAAAAAAAAAAAAAAAAAAAAATGGAAGTAGACACATGAGATCTACACGGGCCAAATGTCCGTACATGTGTGTATGTGTGCATGTATGCCACCGCCCCCCCTACCCCACCTACTATAGCAGAGTACACCACAGTGTCATGTCATATGTCGCCGCCATCTTAACGATAACAAAATGTGCGGTCATAAAAATGTCCAAAGCTTACATCAAACTACGACTAATCTGATCATTGGATCTCTATCAAATTTTGGTAAAAGATACCACCAATTAGGAAGCGTCTGGCGCCCAAACTACAAGGTCATCAGCCAAAGAATTTTGTGAAGACGAACTTTATACTTGCATCTCAGTTGAAATGTATGGAATTGTTCAAACGTAAGTTTGTAATTTGAGAATTACCTGTTATTGTAGGTATTACAATGTACGGCGTGGTTGTTTTATTTATTTATCGTATGACGTTTAGTGCCGGGAGTGTCCGAGGACATGTTTGGCTCACCAGAGGCTGTAGCTGCTTCCAGCGGACACCTTTAGGGTGAGCTACACGTTCTGTTCAATTTCAAGTAGTTCCAACTTTCGCTACCAGATATCAATGATACCTAGTGGTGAACGTTGGAACTTTGCTAGAGCGATCCGACGAAATCTAACCTAACAATTTAGCTTCACACAAGTTTAGTCTGTGGAAGGATCTTTTACATGCCATAAATCTATGACATGGGACCGCAGGTTTTACTTCCCCTCCGAAAGAAGGCATACTGAAGGAGGCGTGGTTGTGATGCCATATCTATAGAATTATCCTGTTATGTGTACTTACAAATGCCCATGATAGTTGTATCATTTAGATATTTTTTTTCGTGTAGCCTCCTGAGAGGACGAGTGCAGGTCTTTCTAGTCGACGCCCGTGGGCGACCTGCGCGTCGGGATGAGAGATGAGATGAATGGATGAAATTGGGCAAGGATGTGGAAGGAAGCGGCCGTGGCCTGTCAAAAGGTACTGTCCCAGCATTTGCCTGGTGTTGAAAATGGGAAACCACGGAAAACCATTTCAAGGACAGCGGACGTTGGGGCTCGAACCCACGCGTCTACCGAGTCAGCAGAGAGCTTGGCCCCATGACCTAACGCCGCGTTTTAGCCAGCGTAGCCACTACTCTCGGTATCATTTAGATGTAACTGGTAAATTATTGAGTGCTTTAATTATAGAAACCCGTGGCTTATGATCTCGAGATTTACGGTCACAAAAAATTACAATCTTCCTTTTTCCGTTAATTATAGAGATACTCTTAATCCAATACCATTGCTATCTTACAACAGTATAGGGTCCATGCGAGTTGGTTATATTTTATGACAATTGAACATTTAGCTGAAGAGGGCTTCATTGCCAAGCCTAAACATGTACAACAATTGAACAATTGATTAGATGTTCAACAATTGAATAGTTGTTTATTAAATTGTATTGATTAGCCTGTGCATTTTAAGAATATTATTATTTTATAATAGTGGACCCGTGCGCCCCGTGTGTATAGATTACCCGCCTCCTTAGTGCGGGCTGCAGGCGACAGGGTTCTCGAAGGCTCTATCGTCTTGTTTATTTGTTTGAAAGCACTTTAAAAACAAATAAATATATTTCCGTTGACCTTTCAAAAATGCAAGATATTTCCTGTACAGTACTATTGAGACGATTTGGAAGATTGTGGTGCAAACCACATCTTCTGACTCATTCTGGTTTAGGAGATTGAGTTTTGAGAAACATACACCTTAGTCTTCGTGTAAGATAGGCCTACCAGGAGAATCAGCTGCCCCTAACAATTATGCTTTATGCATCCCAACTATCTTTGTGGTCAGGAATGTCGATATTTCTCTGCTTGCTTCCCGTATGCCTACTAATGCACAGCAAGCATATCCTGCAAACGATACTGAACTCTAATATGTTTTGCTCGATGTGACTACAGACTAATACGAGGTAAAATAATAGGTTTCAGTATCCATTGCAGGATATGCTTGCAGTACATTAGTACCACACGCGATACAAGCAGAGAAATATCGACCATCCTGACAACACGCGTTATTTGGGCCTCATACAACAATATTATTTGCGGCAGCTGATTCACCTGGTATAATACTTTTAGAATTTACAAATCAATTCCTATCTTTGGACTCATTTTTCTGAACACTATATTCTGAAGCTCGGATCCCTTGTGTATAACTACGTTCAAATTTGAATAAGTGCCTCCCGAGTAAAGTTTTAAAAGTAAGATAATTTTTGGAACATATTAAGGTGTGTGTATGTGAGGAGTCTTATCATACTATAATAATAACCCCTGACACTACAGTCCGTGAAGGGCCCAAGTCTACCAAGCGACCGCTGCCCAGCCATTTGGCCTGCATATATTGAGGTGACGCGTGATCAGTGCATTGTTTCCCCTCGGCCGTTAATCTTGGGTTTCGTGATCGGGGCGCTGCATCACTGTCAGACAGCTACTCAATTGTCCTCACGAGGCTGAGTGCACCCCGTTCCAGCTCTCACGTCAGTTTCTAAAATATCTGATGGAGCCGAGAATTGAACCCGGAGCCTTCGGGTGAGAGGCAGGCGCGCTACCCTAACACCACGGGTCCAGCTATCATAATAGGAGCCTGATTTAAAATATTACCAACACGGCTTTGATCTCGGCTAAATTACTAGATACTAACTAGTTATTTCCAAAACCGACGAGGCTCAAGATATATCCGCAAATACGTATATATTGCGAATTCACATGCACAGTGGCAACTCATTCTTGGAATGTTCTCACTTTGACTTATATCCAGTCATTATTATGATTTAGGCGGGAAGAAAATCCTTGCATGTAAGAGTGCAGATGGCGTAATCCTTGTTTCCCTCCACACTGTTCAAGTAAAAATCATTTTTAAGGTGCTAAAGCTTGAATGTCTTATTACTCGAATAATGCGTAACGTGGAGGTCAAGAGTACCAATGAAATGCGATTAAAAGGCGATAGCAGGTCAAAATGCAAGTCCGAAAACTTACATGTTCGTAGCTAAAATCTGGTCCATACCTTGACGACCATGGAGGAGTGTACCACAATTGACTCGCTCACGAAGAATAAAATTCAGGTAAGTAAGAATCCATTAAGAATCCATGAATCCATGAACGGGACCTTCAAAGCCACTGTAGTCTGAAAAGTAGCCAAACAGCACCGTTTGATGTAATGTTCGGTGAAGAACGAACGTACTTCAAAGCAAACATAAGATGAAGTAAATTGTATCAAATTCATATACTTACTTACTTACTTACTTAGTTGGCCACACGAACCGAAGTCGGGTCATTGCCTCACTCGTGATCCTCTTCCATTGATTTCTGTCTCCGGCCATATTCTCGTTGGCTCCCAGGGCCTCCAGGTCTTTCCTGACTCCTTCCTGCCATCTCAACTTTGGTCTACGGAGGGTCTTTTTCCTTATAGTTTTCCTTCTAGCACTCTCTTTACCATCCCTTCTTCCCCTCTCAGTACTTGTCCCATCCATTCTATTCTTCTGCTCCTTATTACTGCTATCACACAAATACAAGAATACACAAGTGCACTGGAAGTAATGGAGTTATGCCAGCTTATCTGGTATTTAGAACTGATCCTTGTGGTCCGGTTCCGCTGTGTTCCTCCAGCGGTTAAGCCTTAGTGAACAGGATCTGAGGATGAACGCGTGACGTTCGAAACATGTCATCCAATTAAGTAGGTACAGGGTCTTTCATATAAAGTAAGAACGGTGAGCGGCGGCTTTGTTATCCGCTGCTCTAGTGGCCTCTGCCGGGCTTGTGGCGTGCCAAGGCCCCCTGCTGTAGTATTGAAAGCGCGCGCATAATACTTGCAATAAACGTGCAGGTGTTCAGTCGCCAGTCGGAACCTCAGATGTTAAAATGAGACAGTTATCATTAGTTAATGTTATTTAAGGGGCGGAACTACGAGGTAATCTGCCCCTAAACAGTTATCATTACAACATCGTATTTTTGTATGTAAAACTTATTTTAAGTACGAGTCGGCTCGGCGGGTACGTGATTCAGTTGTTCAGCAGTTTTCTGATGAAGTGCCACCTTCACTAGCACAGATTCACGTAGGCCTAATTGTAAATAAGCATAAAATTAAAAATCAAAAATATTACAGTGGCAGAACTGACTCGCGTCAGCCAGAATGTGGTTACGAGATACAATGCCTGTATAACCCAGGAAGGAGGGCACTTCCAGCATCTTTTATAAGGTAATATTTCATACAGGATTGTACACACGCTTAAAGCAGGGGGCCGTGGCGCGCCACAAGCTCGGCCAGGGCCACCGCAGCACCGAATATCAAAACTGCCGCTCGCCGTTCTTACTTAATATGAAAGACCCTGTATTTGTACATAAAAGCGTGTTAGTTTGTAGGGTATGTAAATGTTTCTTTCCCGCCTAATGTACAATTCGTGTTGACCGACTGAAAAGTTTTATTTATTATTTTTCACAATTGCATCTGAGAATCAAATTTCGTTAGGCGCATGTGAAATTTGTGTTGGACAAAGTAGAGGTGGGGGACATTTCTCCGGGTTCTCCAGTTTCCCTGCCAACGTCATTCAAGTAACACTGTACAATCATTGATTTATCATCGCGATGGGCCTCGGCACCCTGACCCGGCACTTGGCTTATAACGTTATTAATATAATAATTACACTGGAAGTAATAGAACTGCACTACGTATAAAAATCAGCACAAAATAACTGCCTGTTGCTGAGATTCTAAATCAATAATACGGAATGACATTGAATGCATAGGTTTACTGAACGAGTGACGTGAACACACTCGAAAGTCAATCAATGTGGAGTTTCGTACTCGTTGGGAACTAGGATTAAAATACAATGGCACTTGATGAGATCTCTCAGTTAAATACAAATTCAACTTAACGAAGGTTTAGAAAGTTTGTAATATATTTAATCGTTCTCCACTTGTGTTTGTAATTTGCTCAATTGATTTTCCCCTTTAGATACATCAGTTGACTTGCTTCACTCCGGAGTCTAGTGAACATTTTCAAGGTTTGAAATTGTTCATTCACTCACGTTCCACTCTCGGTATCTACCTCTTCCTCTCTCACATACGCCATAGAGTAGACGGTTGCCCATTTCTAACATTGCAATGCATGATTGATTTCATTAATTAATTAACATGTAGCCTAAATGGATTAAGAAGATACTAGGTGAACATAATCCACGGAACCTACATCATCATATAAAGTTAACAAATAAATGTTAATGTTCATTTTCGAAAATCGTGCACGTGTTGACTCTTATTTGAACTACAGTATGCTTCTGGTTAAATTGCTGTCCAGTATTTCGTTTACCTACTGTATAGGCCTATGTTTTATTTATTTATTTATTTATTTATTTATTTATTTATTTATTTTATTTAGCGTATGGCTTTTAGTGCCGGGAGTGTCCGAGGGCATGCTCGGCTCTCTAGAGGCTGTAGCTGCTTCAAGCGGACACCCATGGGGTGCGCTACAAGTTCCGTGAAATTTCAAGTAGTTCCAACTTTCACTATCTGATGTCACTGACACCTAGTGGTGACCTTTGGAACATTGATAGAACGTTTAAAAGAAATCTAACCTAGAAATTTAGCGTCACACAAATTAGTTAGTGGAAGGATCTTTCATATGCCATAAGTTTAAGACATGGGATCGCCGGCTTCACTTCCCCTCCGAAGGAAGGCATATTGAAGGATTATAACGCTCTTAAAAAATCCAAGACTTCGGCCTGGTCTGAATCCGTAATCTTGGGAGCAGCAGTTCAGCATATGGTTGTTGTTTTTTTTTTTTTCGTGTGGTCTTCTCAGAGACCTAGTGCAGGTCTTTCTATTCGACGCCCGTGGGCGACCTGCGCGTCGGGATGAGAGATGGAATTGATTAAGGTGAATGAAATTGGAGAAGGATGTGGAAGGAAGCGGCCGTGGCCTGTCAGAAGGTACCGTCTCAGCATTTGCCTGGTGTTGAAAATGGGAAACCACGGAAAACCATTTCAAGGACGGCCGACGGTGGGACTCGAACCCACTCGTCTACCGAATCAGCAGAGAGCTTGGCCCAATGACCTAACACTGCGCTTTAGCCAGCGTAGCCACTACTGTCGGTAGCATATGGTTGTGATAGCATGTGTGATTTCAAGGCAATCATAATTTCAACCATGTTTAATTCAACGGCAGACTGCTGAATGATTTATTGGTGCAAGGATCAAATTCTCTCAGCCACTATGGCTGCTAAAAAGGTTTAAATGTGATAAAATAATCGTATATACCTAAATATTACAAGGGGGTAGGGGTGTTAAAAATATGACATTCTTCGATCGTCAAGTTAGTTACTTGTTATATTTTAAGGGCGGAACAGTGAGGTCATCTGCCTCTCGTAACCCAGTTTAGATATAGAGGTTTAGATTCTTTCGATCACCAAGTGAACATCATTGAATTAAAATGCAATAACTAGTTGTACGACATTTAGCAACATGTCCAAAGTTATCTACTGTAGTTTATGAGCATTTATTTCTAACCGAACAATAACAGTGCATTTCCTTGGTCTTGCATGTCCCGGGAAACTATTGAAAACTGCGCTGTCAATTATTGAATTATTTCACTGATTCGTTTTAATCACATACTCTGTACAATTACCTATTCTCTAATCCGTATTTAACACTTCAATGGAGCTACTGGTGTGTTAGACCATAAGTGAATTTCATTTTTCTATACTGGCCAACCTGTTGGTCAAGGCCGCTCTCCTGCACAGTAACTTCACCCCTCCTCACCCCCTACCCTAAACGCTCATCTTTGTTTAGTTGAGTTGAAGCGTTCAGCTACAACGTATGGATGGATAAAAACGTACCGGCCTCACGTACCGGGTTGCTCTAGTCACGTGCAGTTAGTGTGTGGTCTCGTATTTCGGGTGGCTCTAATAACATAATAATAATAATGTTATTGGTTATTACGTCCCTATTAACAACTGCGGCTTTGAGAGACATTGGGGTGCTAGAATTCTTCCCCGAAGGGAATCATTAACGTGCCAGTAAATCTACTGAAACGGCTCCCTCACATTTGCGCTCCCTCAAATGCCAACTGGCTGCGCCAGGATTCGATCGTGCAATCTTCGACACAGCAGGCGAGAACGTTACCGCTGAACCAGGCAGCACACATGGCTCCAGTAACGTTTGATGTGTTGTGCAATAGTCTCAAGAAACAATAGATATAGCTTCCACAAGTCGGTTAGTACGCGGAAGTGATATAGACTCTGCAGATCGCGTTCGAAGGATGTTAGACAGTGAAATTTCAGGTGACGAAGATGAACCTGAGGACAGCTATTTCATTGATATCCGCAGGAGAAAGGAAAATCCAGTACAATTGTATAAAATTTGCCAACCTAATTTGCCTTGAATGTAGCCGGAAGGTGTGCACCGAGTGTGCTGCAAAAGGTGTGTACATTTGACAAGTGGACAGCAACTGACTTGAGTAGTGTATTTGTAGGGGTTCCGCAGCCTCCTCCTCCTCCCCTCCTCCAAGATGGCGGCGGTGCGATATCTCCCGAACCCGTGGTCGGATTTTGACGAATGAGGTGTCATTGAACTCGGGCTGACACCCCCTTTCCAATGGATGACATATTTCAACCCCAAAGATAAAACCTACCCCTACTAGGGGGTGAAATTGTAATTTTTTAGAGAATCTCTGTTACCAATTGCAACATGTGAGAGTTTGAATGCCGATATGGATTTAAACGTTGTTCCACATAAAGTGCATATGTTTGGTGGAAAGCCACTATGAATTAGCATGCCCACTCATGGCTTTTGAAGAGGGTGGGGGGAGCGGATCTCTGTGGACGGGTCCTTGTTGACAGGTCCCTGTTGACGGGTCATTGTTGCCGGGTCCTTGTGGGCAAGTCCTTGTGGACAGGTCCTTGTGGACAAGTCCATGTGGACAGGCCCTTGTGGACGAGTCCTTGTGGATGAGTCCTTGTGGATGAGCCCCTTTGGACTGATCCCTTTTGGACCGGTTCCTACGGACTGGCTCATGAATTTATTTAAATTATGTCAAAGGGCCTAACTACATTTCGCGTGTGTTGAACTGACGTTGTTCACTAATTCCCTGTGAGAGTTTGAATGCCGATATGGAATGAAACGTTGTTCCACACAAGAGACATGTTTTCGGTGGATAGCCACTATGAATTAACATGCTTGTTTTTTGTTTTTTGTTTGTTTTTTACGCATGCCCACTCATAGCTTTTGTAAGAGGGCGGGCTTTTTAAAAGAAGGCGGCTGTAGTGTAACCTAACCTAACCCAACCCACGAGTGGTGATCAAAAAGTATTTTAAGTGACGCTTGTCGATTGGCAAACCAATAATCAAAGAGGGATATGTCAGGCCTTGAGGTGATAGCCCCTTTTGATTGATCCCTGTTGATTGATCTCTGTTGATTTGTCCCTTTGGACTGGTCTCTATTGACTAGCCCCTTTTGGACGGGCCCTTTTTGACAGGGGGTCATTTTTGATGGATCCTTTTTGGCAGGTCCTTTTCGACGGGTCCCTGTTGACGAGTCATTGCTGACGGGTCCTTGTTGATGGGTCCCTGTGGACGGGTCATTGTTGACGGGTCCCTATTGACAGGTCATTGTTGACAGGTCATTGTTGGCGGGTCATTGTTGATGGGTCCTTGTTGACAAGTCCCTGTTGATGGGTCCCTGTGGAAGGGTCCCTTTAGACCGACCCCTTTAGACTGGTCCCTATGGACCGGCCCATGAAATTTATCCAAATTATATCAAAGGGCCTAACTACATTTGTGCGTAAAGCAGTGTGTTGAACTGACGTTGTTCACCAGTCCTTACTACTACAATTGGATAACAATATGAAAGGAATTGATTAACCAGACATGAGTTAACTACCAACGAAACACTTTGGCGACTCTGCTTGTTATTGACCAATGAATAGGGTTTTAGAAAAACTGTTTGCTATTTTGGGTTATATACAAAAAATGCTTAGACCTTTTGAGTGACTATGTTTGCTAAACAAGACATTATACCAGACACGAATAGGATTCTTATGTAGCTCAGACAAGGAAAGCATTTCGACAGAATCTGTTGGCATTGAATATAGATTTAGGTATTAGGAAGTCATTTTGAAGGCCTTTGTCTGGAGCGTGGCCCTCTATGAAAGTACAACTTAGACAATTGGTGTAGCAGAAAAGTGGAGAATTGAAGTGTTTGAAATGTGGTGTTACAGGAGAATGATAAAGATTAGATGGGTAAATAGGGTTACTAACAAAGAGGTATTAAGACGAGTGGGGGAGAAGAGATGCATCTGGCGACTGTTAATGAAGTAAAGAGATAGGTTGGTAGGACACGTACTAAGACACCCAAGAATAGCAAACGTAGTTATGGAAGAAAGGTTCGAGGACGAGAACTGTAGGGGTAGACCAAGTTTAGAATATGTTAAACAGATAGCCTTGAATGTAGGGTGTGGTAGCTATATAGAGATGAAACGATTAGCTCGGGACAGATAGGCGCTGAGATCTGCATCAAACCAGTCAAAGGACTAAAGACTCAAACAACAACATGTAAGTTCACTGAAAATAATGTTGTGTAACGGTAAATGTTAGTCAACGAACAGTAATGCATTACTAAAACCCATGACACGATACCTAAGAGCTTTTCTAAAATGATTTTAAAATGCCGTTAACCCTATATTGAACACACAGTTCACAAGACTCATAACTGCAATGTTATGGTAAAACAAAACAAAATCTATATTTCAAAACAAGCAAGTGGTTTAGTCAATGTATACTGGAAAAAGTTTTGTAAACACTGAAGTCCTCAAGACTAATTAAATTAGTAACTGTCAGGTTGACCGAGTGGTTAAGGTGTTTGACTAAGATCAAATTTTCTGTATATATGGAAGCAAGGGTTCGAATCCCTTACCTGACATAACTATTGCCTTAACATGGCTTGGCCACACTGCATTATTATGATACTCGGTACACAAACCATAGATATAGTGTATTGTTTAAGGCCACTCTCTTTCTGAACATAGTCAGAGACTGTTGCTGGTTAACAATTCTAGTAATAGTGGGACATGGGGATAGTAATTAAGAAAAATAGACAATACCCATACAATATTTTTATTAAATTCATTTTATAATAGTTACACACACTGAATTCAACTCTATCTCTTTACCATTGTTCGATATAGATTTTTAAACACAACGCTTGTTGTAGATCCTTTTACAACTTTCTCCAGGTACTCTTGCTCTTAAAAACTGGGGAAGCCGCAATGGTTTTATAAACATAAAACCCTCATCCTCTTCTTTTTCATAATTATCATCATCATCATTATGAATATTATCATCAAAATTATTATAGTCATTGTCACCATCATTATCATCATCATCATCATCATCATTCTCAACATCACTAGAACTATCCAATTCCTCTTGTTTGTTTTCCACAGGGACCTCTTGTAGAGTCTGCGTTGCTTTTGATAGTGTTAAGGGTATTTTGAACGATGGTATTTGTCCTAACATGTCTTTTTGAGGTGATGATGAATGCTTTTTAACAAACAATGCACTATCTTGAGCAGCAATATATTTTTCTTGGACTTGCTTTTTTACCTGGGTTAGAGTATTTTGCGTATTTAAATGTGTATTAATTTGAGATTCACAATGATGTTCTTTTGAAGTAAGTACGTTGGAGTCTTTTGTTTTAATCATTCCTCGACACTTTTTGGATCGTTGTTTTGAACATCGCCAAATAACAGTTCCATCTTTATTGGTTGTTTTTACAATATATGTATACCCTTTATAGAAGACACATGGCTTGCCATGACTGGTTGTTGAGACTTCCATATCAACTAATACATATGAATTAAATTTTAGTAAAGACACATGAACAATCTTTAGATTACAAGTGATTTACACACACACACACTTTCCTAAATGTCAAGATTTATGGATGTTGTTTTCCGCCAACAGCTGCTTACTGCGTATGACAAGGCTGGAGACTGGTAGGTGAGACGGTCTTTCACGATGTGAACACTGTAACAGGCAGTAGTCAACTGACAATATTCTTATACCCTAGTCAAGGTTAACAGGTACTTACTGCGTATGACAAGACCATACACTCGTAAGTTAGACCGTATTTTTTGTTTGTTTGTTGCTAAGGGTCCCATATATACCCTAGACACTTAGTGGTTAATTGTATATATTGAATTTAAATACACAGCTTATACAAGCACGTTTTGCAGATGGGAGGGGTGAGAGGCTGGCAAAAAAGGAAATGTTTTAGTTTAATGAAACGTCATGTCCTAGTAGGCGTGATTTATAGCAGACGCAATTGATAGTAGACGTAATTGATAGTAGATGTAATCGATACTAGACGTGATTAATAGTAGACGCAATTGATACTAGGCGTGATTGATAGTAGGCGTGATTTGTAGTAAGCGCAATTCATAGTAGGCTCAATTGAGAGGCTGACAAAAAGGAAATGTTTTAGTTTAGTTTAGTTTAGTTTTAGTTTAATGAAACGCCATGTCCTAGTAGGCGCGATCTATAGTAGACGCAATTGATAGTAGGTGCGATTAATAGTGGACGCAATTGATAGTAGGCGTGATTGATAGTAGGCGTGATTTGACATGAGCGCGATTTATAGTAGACGTGAAAGATAGTAGGCGCGATTGATAGTAGGCGTAATTAGACATGGGCGCGATTTATAGTAGACGCAATTGATAGTAGGCGCGATTGATAGTAGGTGTAATTGATAGTAGGCGCGATTTGACAGCGCGATTTATAGTAGACGCAAATGATAGTAGGCGCGATTGATAGTAGGCGTGATTGATAGTAGACGCGATTGATAGTAGGCGCATTTTGACATGGGCGCGACTCAGATCATTTTTGATATTATAAAGTTACAGTGTCAATGTTTATACAAAGTACAAGGTAGAGAGGGTGTATTTTAAGACATAATCTCAGCTCACTTACCATAACCTAACTTTACCTAAACTAACTTTGTCACGTGACACGTTCTACAAGTTTAGACTTGCTTTAAGACTGATTATGACGTCATGGATTGATGGGAGGGGTGAGAGGCTGACAAAAAAGGAAATGTTTTAGTTTAATGAAACGCCATGTCCTAGTAGGCGCGATTTATAGTACACGCAATTGATAGTAGGTGCGATTAATAGTGGACGCAATTGATAGTAGGCGTGATTGATAGTAGGCGTGATTTGACATGAGCGCGATTTATAGTAGACGCGAAAGATACTAGGCGCGATTGATAGTAGGCGTAATTAGACATGGGCGCGATTTATAGTAGACGCAATTGATAGTAGGCGCGATTGATAGTAGGTGTAATTGATAGTAGGCGCGATTTGACATGAGCGCGATTTATAGTAGACGGAAATGATAGTAGGCTTGATTGATAGTAGACGCAATTGATACTAGGCGTGATTGATAGTAGGCGTGATTTGTAGTAAGCGCATTTCATAGTAGGCTCAATTGATAGTAGTTGCAATTGATAGTAGACGTGATTGATAGTAGGCGCGATTGATAGTAGACGTGATTTATATGGGCGCGACTTAGATCATTTTTGATATTACAAAGTTACAGTGTCAATGTTTATACAAAGTACAAGGCAGAGAGAGGGTATTTTAAGACTTAACCTCAGCTCACCTAACATAACCTAACTTTACCTAACCTAACTTTGTCACGTGACATGTTCTACAAGTTTAGACTTGCTGTAAGGCTGACTATGACTATGACGTCATAGATTGATGAGAGGGGTGGGAGGCTGACAAAAAAAGGAAATGTTTTGGTTTAATGAAAAGTCATGTCCTAGTAGGCGTGATTGGTAGTAGACGCAATTGATAGTAGACGCGATTAATGGTAGGTGCAATTGATAGTAGGTGTGATCAGGTACTTACTGCATATCAAAAGGCTGTACACTCGTGTGTTAGACACTCTATCTTGTTAAGGACCCCTATATTCCCTATACTAGGCTATACATGTTAGTTCTAAACACTTAGTGGTTATTTGTATATTAAATTTATATACACAGGTTATACAAGCACGTTTTTTCACACAGTAAAACTTTGTCAAATAGCCACATGCGACACGCAAAGTATGTTTCCGCTATCTAGAGGTGACTATGGAAACTACCTGAACATATCCTTATCTAATCCTAGCTAACCTCACCTGCCGTGACCATACCGGTTTGTAAGCAACAACAACAACAACACACTAAGATTCCATGAATTCCAGAGTACTTTTAGATTAATTATCGACTCTCAACTCTTATAACTAAGTCTATCCCACTCTGTCAAAAACACGATATATTTTTTTAAATTTTTTGCTTGATGTCAATACTAAAGTGATAATGGGTTTTCCGATCCTATCACTATAAATTCATGACCCCCCACTCTTATCTCGGTCTCGACAACAACCATGCCTATTTTTATTATGTCAGATGATGTAATGTTCGAGTGCAAAGTGGGTGTAAAAGTGAGTGCAAAGTGAGTGCAAAAGTGAGTGCAAAGTAAGTGTAAAAGTAGTTGTAAAAGTGAGTGCAAAAGTGAGTGCAAAAGTGGGGTGTAAAAGTGGTACCCTATTTGTAATGGCTTATTTGACAAGTTTTTTTTGTGGTACCCTATTCGTAATGGCTTATTTCACAAGTTGTTTTTGTCAATGTATTTAGAGGATATTTCTCTTGTTCATGGAAAGTATCTCAGCCCTTTTTATGATAGCATAATGCTTACCGTCATGTTTGTAAGCAACAACAACACACTAAAATTCCAAGAATCCAAACTACTCTAAGGTTAATGATGGTCTCTCAACTCCATTCCACGCCTAGTCAAAAACATTATACATTTCAATTTTTTCAAAAAAGGTAAATTGAGAAAGTAGGCTATATATTTAAACTAAAAATCATGCTAACTCCATCCCCTACGTCTATCCCATTCTCAGTCAAAAAATATATATTCTTTACATTTTTCCAAAAAATATTTGGAAAGTAGGCTATAATTTGAAAACTAATCATCCTAAAAAGTCATATGTAGACTCAAACCAATGGCTTTTATGTCCTTGATCGTTAGAACAAAACATGGAATTTGACCTTTTACCAAATATTGATCATTTTTAAAAAATGGGCTATATTTTGTAAACTATAAATTACACAAAAAATTTGTTTGACATAAATGACAGGTATTTACCCATTCTACGCACAAACCAAGTCCCAGGTCTCTGGGACAAAATCCAAAAAGGTTCAATTTTGAAAGTAGACGATATTTTTAAAACTAATCATTCTAAAAAGTCATATATAGACTCAAACAAATGTCCTTTAAGTCCTTTAACGTTAAAACAAAACATAACATTTTTTCATTTTTTTTTCAAAAAAAAAGTCCAATTTTCAAAATTGTCTATATTTGGGAAACTACGAATTAGTTCCAAAATGGCGGTCGTAGCTTAACTCAACCTAACCTAACGCTACGTGGTGTGATCAAAATGTTCCAAAATGGCTGCCGTAGCATAACTGATTGATCCCTGTTGATTGACCCCTTTTGATTGATCTCTGTTGATGTATCCCTTTGGACTGGTCCCTGTTGACCAGCCACTTTGGACGGGTCATTTTTGCATTCTTTTACGGGTCCCGGAGGACGGGTCCTTGTTGACGGGTCCCTGTGGGCGGGTCCTTTGGACTGATCCCTATGGACTGGCCCATGCATTTTATCCAAATTATGTCAAAGGGACCCGCCCACAGGGACCCGTCAAGAAGGACCCGTCCTCCGGGACCCGTAAAAAAATGCCAAAAATGACCCGTCCAAAGTGGCTGGTCAACAGGGACCAGTCCAAAGGGATACATCAACAGAGATCAATCAAAAGGGGTCAATCAACAGGGATCAATCAGTTATGCTACGGCAGCCATTTTGGAACATTTTGATCACACCACGTAGCGTTAGGTTAGGTTGAGTTAAGCTACGACCGCCATTTTGGAACTAATTCGTAGTTTCCAAAATATAGACAATTTTGAAAATTGGACTTTTTTTTGAAAAAAAATGAAAAAATGTTATGTTTTGTTCTAACGTTAAAGGACTTAAAGGACATTTGTTTGAGTCTATATATGACTTTTTAGAATGATTAGTTTTAAAAATATCGTCTACTTTCAAAATTGAACCTTTTTGGATTTTGTCCCAGAGACCTGGGACTTGGTTTGTCCGTAGAATGGGTAAATACCTGTCATTTATGTCAAACACATTTTTTTGTGTAATTTATAGTTTACAAAATATAGCCCATTTTTTTAAAATGATCAATATTTGGAAAAAGGTCAAATTCCATGTTTTGTTCTAACGATTAAGGACATAAAAGCCATTGGTTTGAGTCTACATATGACTTTTTAGGATGATTAGTTTTCAAATTATAGCCTACTTTCCAAATATTTTTTGGAAAAATGTAAAGAATATATATATATATTTTGACTGAGAATGGGATAGACGTAGGGTATGGAGTTAGCATGATTTTTAGTTTAAATATATAGCCTACCTTCTCAATTTACCTCTTTTGAAAAAATTGAAATGTATAATGTTTTTGACTAGGCGTGGAATGGAGTTGAGAGACCATCATTAACCTTAGAGTAGTTTGGATTCTTGGAATTTTAGTGTGTTGTTGTTGCTTACAAACATGACGGTAAGCATTATGCTATCATAAAAAGGGCTGAGATACTTTCCATGGACAAGAGAAATATCCTCTAAATACATTGACAAAAACAACTTGTGAAATAAGCCATTACGAATAGGGTACCACAAAAAAAACTTGTCAAATAAGCCATTACAAATAGGGTACCACTTTTACACCCCACTTTTGCACTCACTTTTGCACTCACTTTTACAACTACTTTTACGCTTACTTTGCACTCACTTTTGCACTCACTTTGCACTCACTTTTACACCCACTTTGCACTCGAACATTACATCATCTGACATAATAAAAATAGGCATGGTTGTTGTCGAGACCGAGATAAGAGTAGGGGGTCATGAATTTATAGTGATAGGATCGGAAAACCCATTATCACTTTAGTATTGACATCAAGCAAAAATTTTAAAAAAATATATCGTGTTTTTGACAGAGTGGGATAGACATAGTTATAAGAGTTGAGAGTCGATAATTAATCTAAAAGTACTCTGGAATTCATGGAATCTTAGTGTGTTGTTGTTGTTGCTTACAAACCGGTATGGTCACGGCAGGTGAGGTTAGCTAGGATTAGATTAGGATATGTTCAGGTAGTTTCCATAGTCACCTCTAGATAGCGGAAACATACTTTGCGTGTCGCATGTGGCTATTTGACAAAGTTTTACTGTGTGAAAAAAACGTGCTTGTATAACCTGTGTATATAAATTTAATATACAAATAACCACTAAGTGTTTAGAACTAACATGTATAGCCTAGTATAGGGAATATAGGGGTCCTTAACAAGATAGAGTGTCTAACACACGAGTGTACAGCCTTTTGATATGCAGTAAGTACCTGATCACACCTACTATCAATTGCACCTACCATTAATCGCGTCTACTATCAATTGCGTCTACTACCAATCACGCCTACTAGGACATGACTTTTCATTAAACCAAAACATTTCCTTTTTTTGTCAGCCTCCCACCCCTCTCATCAATCTATGACGTCATAGTCATAGTCAGCCTTACAGCAAGTCTAAACTTGTAGAACATGTCACGTGACAAAGTTAGGTTAGGTAAAGTTAGGTTATGTTAGGTGAGCTGAGGTTAAGTCTTAAAATACCCTCTCTCTGCCTTGTACTTTGTATAAACATTGACACTGTAACTTTGTAATATCAAAAATGATCTAAGTCGCGCCCATATCAATCACGTCTACTATCAATCGCGCCTACTATCAATCACGTCTACTATCAATTGCAACTACTATCAATTGAGCCTACTATGAAATGCGCTTACTACAAATCACGCCTACTATCAATCACGCCTAGTATCAATTGCGTCTACTATTAATCAAGCCTACTATCATTTCCGTCTACTATAAATCGCGCTCATGTCAAATCGCGCCTACTATCAATTACACCTACTATCAATCGCGCCTACTATCAATTGCGTCTACTATAAATCGCGCCCATGTCTAATTACGCCTACTATCAATCGCGCCTACTATCAATCGCGCCTACTATCTTTCGCGTCTACTATAAATCGCGCTCATGTCAAATCACGCCTACTATCAATCACGCCTACTATCAATTGCGTCCACTATTAATCGCACCTACTATCAATTGCGTGTACTATAAATCGCGCCTACTAGGACATGGCGTTTCATTAAACTAAAACATTTCCTTTTTTGTCAGCCTCTCACCCCTCCCATCAATCTATGACGTCATAATCAGTCTTAAAGCTAGTCTAAACTTGTAGAACGTGTCACGTGACAAAGTTAGGTTAGGTAAAGTTAGGTTATGTTAAGTGAGCTGAGATTATGTCTTAAAATACCCCCTCTCTACCTTGTACTTTGTATAAACATTGACACTGTAACTTTATAATATCAAAAATTATCTGAGTCGCGCCCATGTCAAATTGCGCCTACTATCAATCGCGTCTACTATCAATCACGCCTGCTATCAATCGCGGCTACTATCATTTGCGTCTACTATAAATCGCGCTCATGTCAAATCACACCTACTATCAATCACGCCTACTATCAATTGCGTCTACTATTAATCGCGCCTACTATCAATTGCAACTACTATCAATTGAGCCTACTATGAAATGCGCTTACTACAAATCACGCCTACTATCAATCACGCCTAGTATCAATTGCGTCTACTATCAATCAAGCCTACTATCATTTGCGTCTACTATAAATCGCGCTGTCAAATCGCGCCTACTATCAATTACACCTACTATCAATCGCGCCTACTATCAATTGCGTCTACTATAAATCGCGCCCATGTCTAATTACGCCTACTATCAATCGCGCCTAGTATCTTTCGCGTCTACTATAAATCGCGCTCATGTCAAATCACGCCTACTATCAATCACGCCTACCATCAATTGCGTCCACTATTAATCGCATCTACTATCAATTGCGTCTACTATAAATCGCGCCTACTAGGACATGGCGTATTCATTAAACTAAAACTAAACTAAACTAAACTAAAACATTTCCTTTTTGTCAGCCTCTCAAAATGAGACTACTATGAATTGCGCTTACTACAAATCACGCCTACTATCAATCACGCCTAGTATCAATTGCGTCTACTATTAATCACGTCTAGTATCGATTATACCTACTATCAATTACGTCTACTATCAATTGCGTCTACTATAAATCACGCCTACTAGGACATGACGTTTCATTAAACTAAAACATTTCCTTTTTTGCCAGCCTCTCACCCCTCCCATCTGCAAAACGTGCTTGTATAAGCTGTGTATTTAAATTCAATATATACAATTAACCACTAAGTGTCTAGGGTATATATGGGACCCTTAGCAACAAACAAAAAAAAAATACGGTCTAACTTACGAGTGTATGGTCTTGTCATACGCAGTAAGTACCTGTTAACCTTGACTAGGGTATAAGAATATTGTCAGTTGACTACTGCCTGTTACAGTGTTCACATCGTGAAAGACCGTCTCACCTACCAGTCTCCAGCCTTGTCATACGCAGTAAGCAGCTGTTGGCGGAAAACAACATCCATAAATCTTGACATTTAGGAAAGTGTGTGTGTGTAAATCACTTGTAATCTAAAGATTGTTCATGTGTCTTTACTAAAATTTAATTCATATGTATTAGTTGATATGGAAGTCTCAACAACCAGTCATGGCAAGCCATGTGTCTTCTATAAAGGATATACATATATTGTAAAAACAACCAATAAAGATGGAACTGTTATTTGGCGATGTTCAAAACAACGATCCAAAAAGTGTCGAGGAATGATTAAAACAAAAGACTCCAACGTACTTACTTCAAAAGAACATCATTGTGAATCTCAAATTAATACACATTTAAATACGCAAAATACTCTAACCCAGGTAAAAAAGCAAGTCCAAGAAAAATATATTGCTGCTCAAGATAGTGCATTGTTTGTTAAAAAGCATTCATCATCACCTCAAAAAGACATGTTAGGACAAATACCATCGTTCAAAATACCCTTAACACTATCAAAAGCAACGCAGACTCTACAAGAGGTCCCTGTGGAAAACAAACAAGAGGAATTGGATAGTTCTAGTGATGTTGAGAATGATGATGATGATGATGATGATAATGATGGTGACAATGACTATAATAATGTTGATGATAATATTCATAATGATGATGATGATAATTATGAAAAAGAAGAGGATGAGGGTTTTATGTTTATAAAACCATTGCGGCTTCCCCGGTTTTTAAGAGCAAGAGTACCTGGAGAAAGTTGTAAAAGGATCTACAACAAGCGTTGTGTTTAAAAATCTATATCGAACAATGGTAAAGAGATAGAGTTGAATTCAGTGTGTGTAACTATTATAAAATGAATTTAATAAAAATATTGTATGGGTATTGTCTATTTTTCTTAATTACTATCCCCATGTCCCACTATTAATACAATTGTTAACCATCTACAGTCTCTGACTATGTTCAGAAAGAGAGTGACCTTAAACAATACACTATATCTATGGTTTGTGTACCGAGTATCATAATAATGCAGTGTGGGCAAGCCATGTTAAGGCAATAGTTATGTCAGGTAAGGGATTCGAACCCTTGCTTCCATATACATAAAATTTGATCTTAGTCAAACACCTTAACCACTCGGTCAACCTGACAGTTACTAATTTAATTAGTCTTGAGGACTTCAGTGTTTACAAAACTTTTTCCAGTATACATTGACTAAACCACTTGCTTGTTTTGAAATATAGATGTTGTTTTGTTTTACCATAACAATGCAGTTATGAGTCTTGTGAACTGGGTGTTCAATATAGGGTTAAAGGCATTTTAAAATCATTTTAGAAAAGCTCTTAGGTATCGTGTCATGGGTTTTAGTAATGCATTACTGTTCGTTGACTAACATTTACCGTTACACAACATTATTTCAGTGAACTTACATGTTGTTGTTTGAGTCTTTAGTCCTTTGACTGGTTTGATGCAGATCTCAGCGCCTATCTGTCCCGAGCTAATCGTTTCATCTCTATATAGCTACCACACCCTACATTCAAGGCTATCTGTTTAACATATTCTAAACTTGGTCTACCCCTACAGTTCTCGTCCTCGAACCTTTCTTCCATAACTACGTTTGCTATTCTTGGGTGTCTTAGTACGTGTCCTACCAACCTATCTCTTTACTTCATTAACAGTCGCCAGATGCATCTCTTCTCCCCCACTCGTCTTAATACCTCTTTGTTAGTAACCCTATTTACCCATCTAATCTTTATCATTCTCCTGTAACACCACATTTCAAACACTTCAATTCTCCACTTTTCTGCTACACCAATTGTCTAAGTTGTACTTTCATAGAGGGCCAAGCTCCAGACAAAGGCCTTCAAAATGACTTCCTAATACCTAAATCTATATTCAATGTCAACAGATTCTGTAGAAATGCTTTCCTTGTCTGAGCTACATAAGAATCATATTCGTGTCTGGTATAATGTCTTGTTTAGTAAACATAGTCACTCAAAAGGTCTAAGCATTTTTTGTATATAACCCAAAATAGCAAACAGTTTTTCTAAAACCCTATTCATTGGTCAATAACAAGCAGAGTCGCCAAAGTGTTTCGTTGGTAGTTAACTCATGTCTGGTTAATCAATTCCTTTCATATTGTTATCCAATTGTAGTAGTAAGGACTGGTGAACAACGTCAGTTCAACACACTGCTTTACGCACAAATGTAGTTAGGCCCTTTGATATAATTTGGATAAATTTCATGGGCCGGTCCATAGGGACCAGTCTAAAGGGGTCGGTCTAAAGGGACCCTTCCACAGGGACCCATCAACAGGGACTTGTCAACAAGGACCCATCAACAATGACCCGCCAACAATGACCTGTCAACAATGACCTGTCAATAGGGACCCGTCAACAATGACCCGTCCACAGGGACCCATCAACAAGGACCCGTCAGCAATGACTCGTCAACAGGGACCCGTCGAAAAGGACCTGCCAAAAAGGATCCATCAAAAATGACCCCCTGTCAAAAAGGGCCCGTCCAAAAGGGGCTAGTCAATAGAGACCAGTCCAAAGGGACAAATCAACAGAGATCAATCAACAGGGATCAATCAAAAGGGGCTATCACCTCAAGGCCTGACATATCCCTCTTTGATTATTGGTTTGCCAATCGACAAGCGTCACTTAAAATACTTTTTGATCACCACTCGTGGGTTGGGTTAGGTTAGGTTACACTACAGCCGCCTTCTTTTAAAAAGCCCGCCCTCTTACAAAAGCTATGAGTGGGCATGCGTAAAAAACAAACAAAAAACAAAAAACAAGCATGTTAATTCATAGTGGCTATCCACCGAAAACATGTCTCTTGTGTGGAACAACGTTTCATTCCATATCGGCATTCAAACTCTCACAGGGAATTAGTGAACAACGTCAGTTCAACACACGCGAAATGTAGTTAGGCCCTTTGACATAATTTAAATAAATTCATGAGCCAGTCCGTAGGAACCGGTCCAAAAGGGATCAGTCCAAAGGGGCTCATCCACAAGGACTCATCCACAAGGACTCGTCCACAAGGGCCTGTCCACATGGACTTGTCCACAAGGACCTGTCCACAAGGACTTGCCCACAAGGACCCGGCAACAATGACCCGTCAACAGGGACCTGTCAACAAGGACCCGTCCACAGAGATCCGCTCCCCCCACCCTCTTCAAAAGCCATGAGTGGGCATGCTAATTCATAGTGGCTTTCCACCAAACATATGCACTTTATGTGGAACAACGTTTAAATCCATATCGGCATTCAAACTCTCACATGTTGCAATTGGTTACAGAGATTCTCTAAAAAATTACAATTTCACCCCCTAGTAGGGGTAGGTTTTATTTTTGGGGTTGAAATATGTCATCCATTGGAAAGGGGGTGTCAGCCCGAGTTCAATGACACCTCATTCGTCAAAATCCGACCCCGGGTTCGGGAGATATCGCACCGCCGCCATCTTGGAGGAGGGGAGGAGGAGGAGGCTGCGGAACCCCTACAAATACACTACTGACTTGCAAACATTGTAGAATATTGCTGATTATTATGCTTTATTAGTGTTCATTATTTCAACATTTTACAAAAGTGTCTGTCATGGATTGAATAAATGTAAAAACAGTCCTTTACAGGAGCAACACGTGCGTAGCTTTTTTATTTATCATTGTGAGAATTAACAGTAAAATATGCGAGAAACATTAATACGAGACACCTATTACTGTAAAAAAAAGTTATCACGAATAATATTACCGAAAACATAGTTTATGTGGTTATATGTTTTGTGCTCTGTAATGATATTTTAATCAGAAATTTACTTAAGTATTTATAGAATCAAACAAATGACTTTTAAAACAACATATAATTTACATGTCACACAGACCGGGTAGCTCTAATAATGCCTACAAGAGAGATGGATCAATTGCAGTGTTAAGTTACAATTCAATTATATGGTAATTTAAAGCTAATTTTAGTGTAAAATAATAGAAATGAATCCGTCTAATCAATACATTGTTAATATTCGAGCATTTACAGTTTAGTGTTCTAAGAGGAACTTGAATATACCTTTGCTCATCAGCCACCGACATACGTAGATGGTGCGAAGAGCCACAAAAATCTTTATACATGTTGCATTGCGGATTTATGCCGTGTTTTACATCCAACTTTATGTGTCATCGCGTGCCCTGGCTTCTCGCCGGGAATGTTTCTTCTGATTTGATGTAGGAGAAAGATGTCCCCAGTGTGCCTGTGTTTGCTTCTGAAAAGTCATTATCCTCACAAACAATGGCTGCGTTCCGTTTTATTGGAAATACCATTCAAATGTTATCATATCAGCCGATCATTGGAAGGATCCGTTTATTGCCCTATGAGGTATGTGTGTACAGGGTGTTTCAATATAACAGATCTAGTCCTTGTCACTAATCAATTAAAGAAAGTCTGCTCCACTTTATATATGGCGTGATCAAAAGGATTCCGTTTGGGAGCGATGATGCAGCGTAGCCTATATGCAACGAAGCGCGACACCGATGCGGGTATATAAGCACAGACAAACCAGCCGCAGCCAGGACCACCAGGAGCAGCAGTCAGGTAACGTAGGGCCCCACTCAGAACAGCCAATACAGTGTTTCCGCTACCTGAGGTGGGGTCACTCCCAAGGGTCATGTGGCTCCCCAGTCCGCTGTAAACGGTGTCCAGGTGCCCATCACCACACCGGATGCACGGTGCCGAGGGATGCACCGGTGTGCGCCAACTGCCGTCATCCCACCGCAGTTGCCCCGTCTATCAGTCTACGGTAAGAGCAGAGAGGAAGGCGGCTCTGCATGTGAGGCCCCTGCCCCGGCATGTGTGGCCCCCCACCCTCTCTCCAGCCACGGAGACTCGGCACCAGGGACCCCATGGAGACCGGGTTATGGCGCAGGTGCTTGTTGAGGAACTTAGTCCCTGCTCGGTAGCCGGATGGCCCGCGCTAGCCACAGCAGTGCCAAGTTAAACTGATTCCCGGATGATGAACTGGCGAGATGTGTGATGTGAAACTGGTGCATGATACCTTCTCCCACTAACACAACCCAATCAATCCTTCCACATCCTTGTATGTGGCTATCTCCAATACGCTAGGTTTTACGTGTAGGCAAATCTTTTATTTCTGCCTATGCGGTTTTTCCCTGGCCCTACACTTAGACCTAACCCGCTTAAGTTCCTTAATTCCGCTTTATGATACTTGGTAGAGTACGTAGTACTGGGACAGTCAGAGGTTGCCTCGCCAAACGGCTATCATATCCAAACCCCTATGCTTTCTCTTCTACTATCGTAGTTTAATTACATGTCGGAGGCAGCAGTAGTAAAGGTCGGCTGCCACGCGGGGGGTGCGCGTACTCTTTCACCCTCCTCCCCCCCCCCCCCCCGAAAAAAAAGCAAGGGATTAGTGTGCCAGTCGTGTCTTGCCGAGGTGCGCGCGTTAAATGCGGCAGCGGGAACTATGGTGACGTTATTACCAAATGCGCCCAAACAGGGGCAACGTGCTGTTGTCCTTTTCTTGGCTGCCGAAGGACAAATACCGGTGGATATCCTTAGGAGATTGACGGATGTGTATGGGGCAGCAATTGTCGAAAGCCACCATTGTTCTTTGATTACCGGGGCCCATTTCTGATTGATTTCACCATCACTGGGGAACGGTATGCGCAACACTGGAGAAATTAAGGCAAGACGTCCAGGATAATTACAGCAAGGGGTGCTGCTTCTTCATTATTACGCCTTCGATGGCGTAGTTGTAGCATGCTGAACTGCTGTGCCCAAGATAGCGGGCTCAAACCCGGCCAAAGTCGTCGGATTTTTAAAGAGCGTAAAATTCTTCAGTATGCCTTCCTTCGGAGGGGAGGTAAAGCCGCCAGTCCCATGACATAGATTTATGGCATGTAAAAGATCCTTCCACAGACTAAACTTGTGTGAAGCTAAATTTCTATGTTAGATTTCGTTGGAATGCTCTATCAAAGTGCCAACGTTCACCACTAGGTATCATTGATATCTGGTAGCGAAAGTTGAAATTGAACGGAACTTGTAGCTCACCCTATCGGTGTCCGCTTGATTCAGCTAAAGCCTCTGGCGAGCCGAATATGTCATCGGACACTCCCGGCACTAAAAGCCATACGATAAATAAATCAATAAATAAATTATTGCGCTCTTCTCCCCAATGCTCCATAAGAGAAGCTATTAAAGCCTTGATCAAAAAGGAACATAGGGATAGATGGAAAACTAACCCTGGCATTAAGCATGGGAAAATGTTCATCAACGAACCCTGTAAGAAAATAGCTGAAAAATTACTCAAATGTAAAAAGAAAATCACGGAAGATACATAGTGGCTCTTCTCACGGGCCATGCTCCCGTGAAAAAGCACCTAAACAAAATGGGCATAATCAAAGGAAACCGAGACTGCACACTATGCGGGAAGGAAACGGAGACAGCCCATCACAAAATCTGTCCTTGCGAAGCTCTAGATCGCAGAAGATTCAATCTTTTTGGGAGATCGACAATTGAACCAAAAGAAATTAAAACAGAGTCCATCATTGGACTGTATTATCTCATGAAAGATACAGGGATAATGGACTGGGGCTGAGTACACAGGGCAGTACAATAAGCCTCAAGGCTGCAGTACATCCGGAGCATAGCTGACGGGCCCTTTGGTATAAAGAAACAAGTAGTTCCGTGAAGAATTATACAGCCTATTTTCATATATCCCACTCATGTTAATAGCCTCTATCAACATACAAAATTTCAGTATGAAGGTTGTAATAGATTCGTAGATATTGAGAACCGTCTAAATATTTCAGATGGTCGCCAGGTTGGATTTTTATTTTTGTTCTATTACATTAAGATTATTATGTACGTGTGGTATTCAAACTTCAATCGCATGATTAGAACACAAGAAGTAGAAACGAGATTTTAAAATTTCGCACAGCTGCCATCTTGTGATTATGCAAACAATTGAAATAAATTAGATGCCAGTGGATTAACATTTGTACAAGCATTCAACGTGCAACGTTTCACTATACTCGGATAGTTAATTCGCAAGAAACGTCCATTTAAATATTTATGCTTCGCGTCGCCTCCATGTTGGATTTATTCTCACCAGGTTACTGAGAGTCCTATAGGTGAACATATGTTCATAGCCTCTATGAACATTTAAAAAAAAACAGTTTGATTGCTGTTAAAGATTCATAGATATTGAGAACCGTGTAAATATTTCGGATGCTCGCCATATTGGATTGTTATCTGTATAGGCCATAGAGTTATGTACCATTCAAGGACAATTATTGCCTAGGTTCATTATTCAAACTTTCACTTCGATCGCATGATTACGACACAAGAAATAAAAACTTATTTTCAATATCGCTCAGCCGCCATCTTGAGGTTATGTAAACAATTGAACTAAATTAGATACCAGTGCATTACAATATGTACAATCATTTACTGTACCACATTTCACTGCACTCAGAGGGTTAAATCACGAGAAAAGTCTATTAAAATGTTTCAACTTCGCTTGGCCGCCATGTTCGTTTTGTACTTTACAGGTTTATGAAAGTTACATAGCTAAACTTGTATCAGTACCCTTTATCACCGTACAAAATTTCAGGGTAATATATGTAATAGTTTCGGAGATATAGAATGTCAGTGAAATATTTCGCACAGCAGCCATTTTGAGGTTATGTAAACAATTGAACTAAATTAGATTCAGTGCATTACAATGTGTATACAAATTTTCTGTACCAAGTTTCATTACGTTTAGATGGTTAAATCGCGAGAAAAGTCTATTTGAAAGTCTCAAATTCGCTTGGCTGCCATGTTGGTTTTGTAGTCACCAGGTTTTTGAAAGTCTCATAGGTGAACTTCTAGTAGTGCCCTTTATCACCGTACATAATTTCAGAGCGATATCGGTAATAGTTTCGGAGATACTGAATGCTGGTGAAATATTTCGCGCAGCCGCCATGTTGGATTGGTGAGGCGCAATAAAATTTGAAGGGCACGGCCGGGGTCAGCCGAAATAGTGCTATGATCTTACCGAGTTTCATTGTAATCGCTCTAGCCGTTTAGAAGTTATTAGCGGACACACACACACGCGCGCGCACACGCACACGCACACGGACAAAAGGTGATCTCATAAGCCATTGTTTTCATAAAATGAAAATATGCTAAAAATCGCACGTCTCCATACCGCAAAGGTTGTAACGTAGAAGGTACGCCAACACAAGTGGGAGACTCTCGAGTACCCGCCCTACAGTCCTGATCTTTCTCCTTGCGATTATTATGCCTTCGGTCCCTTAAGAAGGCCTTGAAGGGTAGACGGTTCTTGTTGGAGGGGGATGTGCAGGAGGTGGTTACGGACTTCTCCATGCTGCAGCACACGGTGTTTTACCACACGGGGATCTCCAACCTCGTGCGTTGGTGGGATGTGTGGCTCAATATTCACGGTGATTTCGCCTCATTGGCATTCCGATTCTGGACTTGACGGCAGTCAAACGGGAACTTTAAGGTCATGCCTTATATATTAACGTATAATTATTGATTTATGATTGAATGTTGAAATCCCTTTCCATGTTCGTAATAAAATCATGGTAGGGGCAGATTTTTATTTATTTATCGTATGGCTTTTAGTGCCGGGAGTGTACGAGGACATGTTCGGCTCGCCAGAGGCTGTAGCTGCATCAGGCGGACACCCATAGGGTGAGCTACAGGTCCCGTTCAATTTCAAGTAGTTTCAACTTTCGCCACCAGTTGTCAATGATACCTAGTAGTGAACGTTGGAACTTTGATAGAGCGTTCCAACGAAATCTAACCTAGAAATTTAGTTTCACAGAAGTTTAGTCCGTGGAAGAATCTCTTACATGCCATAAATCTATGGCATGAGACCGCCGGCTTTACTTCCCCTCCGAAGGAAGGCATACTGAATGATTTATACGCTCTTAAAAATCCGACGACTTCGGCCGGGTTTGAACCCGCAATCTTGGGCACAGCAGTTCAGCATGCTAACAACTACACCACCTTAACCCATTAACGCCGGAATTAATTAATATTTTTTTTACTTTTTCTTTATTTTATTATATGTCTATTAGACCTAATGGAGTAATGTCGATGTTTTGATACTTTGAATTCCAGTTTTTGAAATATTTGCGACTGCCATATGGCAACCCTAGGCGCTTGTGATATCTGTATTTATAAAACTCCGAAATGACTAGGAAACAAAGCTACTCCATAAATGATCATAGACTCTGCGGTATCATCAGTTCACAAATTTATTAATAGCTAGGTGTACACATGAAATAATGTTCAAATGTATCACAAACACTCAATGTTCCTCCTCTCTCTACTAGAAAGTGCCATAGAGTCGACGAGCTTAGATATATAACCTCGTTGCCTTTCATAGTGTTCCAAGAACAACAAAATGCAACATGCTCGCTTCCCTCTCGGCGTCAAATAACAAAGCTTGCACCTAACACTCGAGGCCATACGATATTATTATCACAAACACTAGCGAGTATGGAAAGGGATGAAACAATCGATACACAATCCGACATTTCATTTGGAACACTGTGTTCTTACAATGGATTTACAATTGTTACAAGCACATTTTCTCCTTTTGTGTCCTTTCGTGTGTTTCTCGAGGTGATCAGTATGGTCAAATCTCATGGATGTCGATAAGCGCCTATCTGAGGACGATGCTGGTGACATTGGAGGTCTTCCTGCTAACTTACGTTGTACCTGGTATCTTTTGATATAAAGAATTGTAACTTCACGCTTTAAATCGCAGCTAGTATGTTTAGCCTATTTTCATTTATGAACAAGAAGTTCCGTGACGAACTAAAGAGCCTACTTTCCTTAAAATTTAAGAATCATGCTAATGATTAATCTATATTATGGATCTATCTAGAATAATGACGAAATTAAGTTGGTAATATCGAAATTTCTAATTAGTTCGAAATACTGTATACCTGGCATAACGTAGCCTAATAGAGAACTACAGTTGGCAGCCCTGGTGACCGAATATATTCTTAGTTCCATCTATTAAGGTACAGAATACAAAATGTGGTTGAAGTCCAATGGATAGCATGGAGGTTACATGCAGTTAAACATTGGATCTAACAGCGCGCGTAAAATCATGTTGGCAACAATGACATACATGTATTGGTCAGAAATAATCTGAAATAATATGATCTATTGTTGAGTCAATTTTGAATGAAATCCATTAGTTAGTATAGAAGTTACATGCATTTTAAAATTGGACATATCAGCAGGCTTAAAATCATGTTGGCAGCACTGGCGTAGGCCTATATTAGTTACTCCAAATTAATCTAGAATGCCAGGTACTATACGTGTGCAATGTTTAGAGCTATTGGCTTGCATACTTTCTGATATATTGATATTAGGGTATCAAAAATAGCGACAGTATTTATTAACAGTTGGCAGCCCTGGTTACTCTTAAGAATCGGCATAGTCATATCTGTTATGGTACACATAGCACACACAAAATTTGGTTGAAATCCAAATGATAGAATAGAAGTTACATGTATTTAAAGTTGGACCCCTCAGTAGGCTTAGAATCATGTTGGTAGCACTGACGTATATAAGTTACTGCAAATTAATATAGAATGTCAGGTACTATTCGTGTGCATAGTTTAAAGCTGTCGGCTTGCATTCTTTCTGATAAATGGGTATTTGGATTTAAAAAATTGAGAGCATTTTTAACAGTTGGCAGCCCTGGTGGATCCTCAGAATACGATCAGTAATATATTTTTATGTACTCATAGCACATACGAAATTTGGTTGAAATCCAATTGATAGTGTAGAAGTTATATGCATTTAAATTTTGGACCTATCAGCAGGCTTATAATCATTTTGGCAACACTGACATGTATGGCCTCCTGGAAATATAACTGCATTACTATTATCTATATGTGTGCTAATTTTGAAATAGCTCCCATTCATACCTTCCAAGATATACAACATGGAGCTCAAATTTCAATTGCGATTTTTCAGCAGTTGGTAGCACTGACATCATTTTCAAATATGGACGTGAGATATTCAGGTATAGATCTTTACTCCTACCAAATTTTGTTTCGATTGCTGCAGCCGTTTAGGAGTTGATAGGGGGACTCCCACACACACACAGCCAGACAGACAGACAGACAGAAGGACAGACAGACAGAAGGACAGACAGACAGACTCACATTTGCCTGATCTCATAAGTCTACTTTTTCCTCATTTTTGCAAAATGTGAAAAGTAGGCTAAAAAATAGGCTTATGGAATCACCTTTTGTCCGTGTGTCTGTGTGTGATGGAATTTTGTGTGCCCACCCCCTAATAACTTCTAAACGGCTAGAGCGATTTCAATGAAACTCGTTAAGTTCATAGTACAATTCCGGGCGACCCCGACCGTGCTCTTCAAATTTTGTTACGTCTCACCAATCCAACATGGCGGCTGTGCGAAATATTTCACCAGCATTCAATATCTCCAAAACTAATACCGATATCACCTTCGAATTGTGCACGGTGATAAAGGGAACTACTGGAAGTTCACCTATGAGACTTTTGAAAACCTGGTAGCTACAAAACCAACATGGTGGCCTAGCGAAGTTGTGACTTTTAAATAGACGCGTCTCATGAGTTAACCAACCAAACGCAAGGAACCTTAGTACAGTATATGTTTATACACATTGTAATGCAGCCACATCTAACTTCGTTCAATTGTTTACATAACCTAAAGATGGCGGCGGTGCGAAAAATTTCACCGGCATTCTATATCTCAGAAACTATTATTGGTATCGCCATGAAATTTTGTATGGAGATAAAGAGCACTACTGGAAGTTGATCTATGAGACTTTCAAAAAACCGGTTAACTACAAAACGAACATGGCGGCCAAGCGAATTTGAATGTTTAAATAGACTTTTCTCACGATTTAATGATCTAAACGCATGAAACTCGGTACAGCAAATGTTGATACACATTGTAATTCACTGGTACCTAATTTAGTTCAATTGTTTATATAACCTCAAGATGGCGGCTGTGTGAATTTCGAAAATTAAGTTTTTATTTCTTGTGTTCTAATCATGCGATCGAAATCAACATTTGCATAATGAACGTACACAATAATCATCATCTAATAGTACATAACTCTATGACCTACTTATATTAAATCCAACATGGCGACCATCCGAAATATTTAGACATCTCAATATCTAGTAATCTACTACAGCAATCAAAACTGAAATTTTGTAAGTGTATGGAGGCCATAAGCATAAGTTCACCTATGGGACGTTCAATAACCTGGCGAGCACAAATCCAACATGGCGGCGACGGGAAACTTAAGTATTCAAATGGACGTTTCTTGCGTTTTAACAATTCGAGCGCAGTGAAACTTGATACGGTATATGCTTATACAAATTTTAATCGACTGGCATCTAATTCTTTTAAATTATTTTCATAACCACAAGATGGCGGCTGAGCGAAATTTTAAAATCCCGCTTTCATTCTTGTGTCCTAATCATGCGATTGACGTCTGAATAAAACACCTACACAATAATCTTCATGTAATAGTACATAAATCTAAGGCCTATAATATAAAAATCCAACATGGTGACCACCCAAAATATTTAGACGGTTCTCAATATCTACGAATCTATTCAAGCCATCAAACTGACAATTTGTATGTTGATAGAGGCGATTGATATTAGTAGGATATGTGAAAATAGGTTATTTAGTTCTTCACGGAACTACTTGTTCTCCATCATGTTGCATCATGTTCTATGCATTAGAGCAGCCTGCCGTTAGCCTTACTGTATGTGGACAGTCCTCAAGTCTTGGTAGAGCCGGGAATCGAGAACTGTTTTAGTCATTGATTTGAGGGGTTTGGGGCATCTTGATCGTCAACCCCGTGTAGTTGGGTGTGTGTTGAATTTTTCTGACAACCTGTACTAATGTGATAACTGTTCGTATGTGTAGCTGTATTGTGGACAAGGATAGGGTAGGTGTTCTAGGACTAGAAATATAGTACTATCTCGGCATTTTATTGGAATGAGTGGATACTGGGGGATGATCCACGCTCAGAATAGCATCTGTCAGGGTCGGGATTTGAGACTACCATTTCCGAACTTGCTGCAGCTGCCTGCACGGTCGTGGTGCACGATTTAAGGAGCACGGCTACGCTGGCAACGCGGGGCACTCACCGCTGGCCCACAACAATCCATGAACTCATAGCCTACGGATTACGGATGAAGACTGGTCAGTGCAACGGTACCCTAAGCTTAAGGCCATGACGAGCTACTTATCAGATCAAGCAGCTACTCACCTAGCGCCCCCAGGCTAAGAGGCAGTGTGCTACTCCAACAAAGAAGGTTTGGCCTACAGCTGAACTAAAGCACGTTTAACTTCCGGTCAATAGGGAGTGAATGTCAGAGCTATTTATGACTTCCTATACATTACCAATTAACATGGGCCTTAGCTTTGTGGGTGCGTTAAATCCAATTAACTTCTGCAATTAAAAAAGTGATTCATTATTGGATCGAACTGTTTTCAAGCCACGACTGTCATACCATGGAATCATTAATGAAAAGAACAGCGATTGTGTTCGTGAATTCCTCTATAATACACTCCAGTACTCATCTCTGTGCAGAGGGGCGGTCGTACACATCTCCTGCAGGACTCTGCGGGCAAGAGAAAAGTTGACAAAAACAAATAGATCAGTGAAGAACTTAGTAGCCTATTTTCATATATCCTACTGGTCTTACATAGAACACTAGGGGTAAAAAAATATTTTTAAAATTTCGCACAGCCACCATCTTGAGGTTATGTAAACAATTGAACTAAATTAGATGGCATTGCATTACAATGTGTATAAACATTTGCTGTACCAAGTTTCACTGCACCCGCGAGAAAAGTCTATTTAAATGTTTTAACTTCGCGTCCGTTTTGTACTTAACAGGTTTATGAGTCACAGATGAACTTCTAGTAGTACCCTTTATCACCGTAAAAGAATTCTGGATGATATATGTTACTGTTGCGGAGATATATAATGCCGCTATGTTGAATTGGTGAAACATATTAAAATTCTAAAGGCACGGTCGAAGTTGGACGAGGTAGTAGTATGCACTTACCGAATTTCATTGAAATCACTTCGAGTTCATTAGGGTTTGGGTGGGACACACACACATACAGTATACTCACACACTGGCAAAAGGTAATCTCATAGGCCTATTCTTTTCATAAATGAAAATAGGCTAAAATGAGTGACTTAAAAAGGATCGGATTGCGGTGTAAAATTCTAATCTGGTTGAAATTCAGTACACAATATTCCCACAAAGTTGTACAATGGCGTAGCGAAATCCGCATGAGCCACTTTCAATTTTGAACGCCAATATTGAACGCCGGAAACCTGCCGGGCGACGGCACGAGCGAGGAGGTGGGAAGAGGTAAAGCTGACCTTGAATCCTAGCAGCACGCGATGGCTCCCGGCCATAGCGATCTCTATCAGCAAAGCAAACTACCACATTCCAAAAATTTCTGACATTTGTAAATATTTTGACTGTAAGCTTAAGTTGTTAACATTAATTGTTGTTTGTGCCAGTAAAATTAAAAACATAAAAAATTACATTCTCACATTTACATGGCTTGGTGACGGAACGATTTGGGACCTGCTCATCCGAAACATCACTCTTTTCTTGCATAGTCCTATCGAATTGATAAGGGAATGTCGGGATGAGGGAAAGGTGGGAGGTGGGGAATGTGACGCAGCATGACAGTTCGCTGTCTGGTGGGCGCGAGTCATCGCTTGCTGCTAGCATTCAAGGTCAGCTTTACCTCTTCCCACCTCCTCGCTCATGCCTTCGCCGGGCACGTTTTTCGCGTTCAATATTGGCGTTCAAAATTGAAAGTGGCCCGAGCGGTTTTCACTACGTCAATGGACAACTTTCTAGGAATATTGTGTACTAAATTTCAACCAGATTAGAATTTTACACCGCAATCCGTTCCCTTGTTAGTGCCACAGGTGCCTAAACAACATTTCGTTTAAAGTTTATTTTCTGTGTTCATGAACATATGGGAAAATCTTTCATTGAATTGTGGGTTTAGTATCTACTGTATGTCATTGAGCCACTCATATTCGGTTAGAAAGTTCAAAGTAAACAGCGGGTTGACTTCAGGACTTGAAATATAATCTCCCGCATTCCAGACATCTACGTTGACCGATCGCACTGTAAAACTCAACGCACAAGTGTAGTTTATGCTGATCATTGTCTAATGATATGGAGGCCCCTGCTACTCTTCTATTAAATTGAACTTTGTACATTAGAATTCCATACTTGTTTTCAAAAGTTCTGGAATAGTTTTTAATAACGAGGGTCATTTCATAGGTTCTGGCAACTAGATCATTGTATATCAGCCAATGAAGCATCAGAAATTGAAATTCACTACGTGTGACAAAAGGTCACTGGAATTTAGTTCGCATTGGCAGCACCAAATTTGGTCCGGGTACCGGATCCAACAGGGGAGGGAAGTTGAAAGATGCGTAGATTACGAGACCTCACGAAAGACACAGCAAAAATCTAGAAATATTGTTGGAGTTTATAGGTGGCCTGATTTACAAAATAACCTCAATATTTATTTTGCAGAAATAATACTAGAAGAGAAAGAAATGGAAATTCATTGATTCTTGTTCTCTTTCAACGACAAATAGTATTAATTCACTCAAGTTCTTTTCTTTACTGAGTGTCTTGTTACCGGTAATACTGTATATGTTTCGTTTGTAAATTACAGTACACTTGGTAGGTAATGCAGTTCATTCCAAGAAAATATAGTGTTACATTTGGTACTGTTTGAATCTAACACAATTATAGTTGTGATGTAGCTTGAATAGGTTAGACGGTTGCTGTTATTTTCTGCCTACTCCCCCACATCACTTCACTGCAACCCCTACTCCATATTTCATTGCTCCATAATCACTTGCTGCAAATGGCTTCAACTCTCTCACAACTTCCATCCACGTCCCATTTTCTGAGAGTCGACAAGCTGAAAACTCTGTGCGCTGAATTTGGATATCAGCGCCCCATCAGAAAGTTGAATGCGATAGACTGAGAGGTACGTTAATCGCTGCTCAAAGTTCTCGCTATTCTCAACGACCAGTAACCATGCAGCTACAGTAAATTATTGGTATTGAACTTGTATTTAGTTCTTAAACTTCTCATCCTTACGGATTACAAGACACAACGATACTAAATTACAATGTAAAACTAGAGAAGATAATAGTATTATATTACTATTATTATACTATTATTATACCGACAGTAGTGGCTACGCGGGCTAAAGCGCAGCGTTAGGTCAAGGGGCCAAGCTCTCTGCTGAATCGGTAGACGCGTGGGTTCGAGCCCCACCGTCGGCTGTCCTTGAAATGGTTTTCCGAGGTTTCCCCATTTTCAACACCAGGCAAATGCTGGGACAGTACCTTCTGACAGGCCACTTCCTTCCACATCCTTGCCCAGTTTCATTCATCTTCATGCATTCCATCTCTCATCCCGACACGCAGGTCGCCCACGGGCGTCGACTAGAAAGACCTGCACTCGGCCTCTCAGGAGGCTACACGAAAAAAACTATTATTATTATCATTATTGTTATTATTATTAGTTTACCCAACCGGGGTTTCAACACACGTTAACTTGCTTGGTGATAGGGCTTCCCAATTCGGGATTAATAAGGGGTAGACATACATAGATGGGGCTGGCAACAGGACGGGCATCCGCTCTAAAAAATCCTATGTCTTATAGACTTATCTCACCTAATCTCAGATCACGTAGGAGCGGAAATAGTAAGGCGAATAAATAATAAGGGTTAAAATACATTTTACATTACATTACATTATGTGAACCGGCCAAAACTAAGGACCACGCAAATATCATTTCATTTCCTTCTCATAGTTCTTTCTTCCTTTCTCTTCCCCCACACTTCCTTCATTCTTTCCGAGTGTTGCGCCTTTCTCTCTGCTGTCCTAGTTTCTCCCCTGCGTTCTCATTTTCACCCACAAGAACCTTTATGTTCGAAAGTATTTCCCTGAATTGTGTTCTGTCTCGACAGTCGTCATCTGTAATTCCTAGCCTCCGGAGTTCTTCCTTCATCTGCTTGGTGTAACCCCCTTGGCTCTTCTAATTATATATTTTATCAAACATTTGTTTATTTATTCTTGTTGGATCCATTCTAACCATATGGCCATAGAAACGTAAACGTCCTTTCCTAAATTGTTGTTTCCAGGTCTTCCACCCTTTCATATATCTCCTTGTTTGATCTTAGTCTGTAGGATTCCTGACCACTTTTGGGCCGTAAATCCTCCTTACAATCTTCAGAAGCTTTCCAGGTTCATCAAATTTGCCGTCTCCACACCATATAAGATCACCGGTATTACCACAGTATTGTAGTGTTGTAGTTTGTCAAGGGAGAGGTTCTTTTTGTTGTATGTATTTTTAGTGGAGAAGTTGAGTTTTTCTAGTTTAAGTCTTCTGTTTTCTATTGACTCTTTGTCCAGTCCATTGTTGCTAATGATCTTTCCAAGGTATTTAAAATGTTTCGTGGCCTTTACATTTTATTATTATTATTGTTATTACTTTTACGACGTTTTGTCCAACTAAGGAGAGTGATTGAACCAATTTCACATATGAATTTGAATTAGCTTTCTTCTCTTCCCAAAATCTCTTCACTCTCTATGATTTTTCTTCCTTTCTTTACTCCACGCAGTGGTGACTCTCATCCGGTGGTTTTCAGCAAAATGATGTTTGTTTAGCAACAATCTGAAACTAGGCCTGTCCCATAAAATATTTGTCTGTTATGTTGACTTCTAGAAGGTCAAGTTCAATTCCTATTAGCCAGTTATTCTTGGCTTTTAATGATGAGGCATGATTAAATAACCTTTTAATTCCTTCTTCGTTATCCCCATTCATAAAGCGCGTTGGAACTTGTTAGTTGGCTTGATGACTTTTACCCAAAATCTCTTCATGACCTCACGGTGTTGCTTCTTGCGTTCTTCTGTCCGTCTTGTTCCAGTTCATTTCACCCTAAATATGTGCTTATTTACAGAGGTTCTGAAGATTTCTTGGGTTTTCATTATGTTTTCTTCGATGCTCATCTCATTTAGGTCCACCCTTGTTTCCTCCAGCCAATGTATCCTTCATTTTTTGTATTAAATATATTGAATAATCTTTTTGTTAGTCTATTGTTGTCCATCCTAAATATGTTGTTGTTGTTGTTGTTGTTGTTAGAGTCTTCAGTCTTCTTACTGGTTTTTATGCAGCTTTCCATGCCTCCCTGTCCTGAGCTAATCGTTTCATCTCTACATAGCTACCACTCCCTACATCCGAGGCAATCTGTTTAACTTATTGTAACCTTGTTCTTGTTCTCGACCCTTCCTTCCATAAATAAGCTTGCTATTCCTGGGTGTCTCAGAATGTGCCCTACCAACATATCTCTTCTCTTCATTAGCAGTCACAAGAAACATCTCTCCTCTCCCACTCGTCTTAATACCTCTTCGTTTGTAACCCTATCTAACCATCGGATCTTCATCATTCTCCTGTAACAACATCCTAAATCTGTGCCCAAAAAATATCAACCGTATCCTGCGTTTAGTGTTTGTGAAATTGTTTGTGAGGCTATAGAGATCTGCAGTTCGTCTCTTGATCCAAATTCCATTTTATTGTGTAGGGCCAAATATTGTTCTAAGAATTTTGCATTCTTGCTTTTCAATGTCTGCAATTTTGGAATGGCCTCCAAAAGTTATGGTTTCTAATGCATATTAAGCTTCTGGGAGAACAACGGTTTTGAAATGCTCCAATTTCGCATTACGTTACATCACTCTTTTATTGTTTTACATAACGGACTAATTAGCTGATACCACCCCTAGCTGACTGACTCACACAGTTCTTGACTGGTCATGGATATTCAGAAAATTCCTCCACAGAATAGGTTGGTTGGTTCTTAAGTTTAGGGGCTGCCACAACGCGGTCATGTAGGCCCGTGTACTTTGGGTGTGTGTAGAATCTGTCTGATAACCGGTGTTAATATTGTGATGACTGTATTAGTGTGTGTTATCTGTTTTTTTAAATTTAAGTACAGCCTGTAACTTAGAATTTTTCAAATAGTTCCAACTTTTGCCGCCAAGCGCCACCGTCAACGACTACTAGGCCAAGTTTAGAACTTAGCTACTAGACGCCACCACGGTCGGCTCTTGGCAACGAACGTAGAAATCTAAGAGCGTTGTTTACATTCTTAACCTATCCAATTTAGCTTCACACAGGTGTAATTAGTGGAAGGTTCTTTAACATGCCATACATCTATGACATGGGACCGCCAGCTTTACTTCCCCTCCGAAGGAAGACATACTGAGGGATTTTTAACGCTCTTAAAAAATCCGACGGCTTCGGCCGGGTTTGAACCCGCTATCTTGGGCATAGAAGCTCAGCATGCTACCGACTACGCCACCGAAGCCGCCCCACAGAATAGAGCGAGCGAGTAGTCTGGTGTGCATCTATTGCATTTTCATTGATGCCACACTCTACACTTTCTTTATTTGTGGTCGTTGGTGGCCACAAAGAAGATTCTTAGAAGCTGAGCAGGGTGAACTGACTCCAAATAAGATCGTGCATGTTATGTTGCAAAGTCAAGAATCCTGGGATCAGGTAGCAGTCCATGTAGAAGGTACTTTGCACCAAAGGAAGAGGGACTTAGATGCGTAATAGCGATAAAGGGGAATGGGAAGCATAAGAAACATCACGCACCACTCCGCCCTGAAGTAATGCGAGAGCGGTGCCGGGGCGGAGAAGGGTGTGTGGTTTGTAGTGGGTAAGAGCCCCACACACTAGTGGAGTGTCGACACCCACAAGCGTCTCAAGCAGGATTTTACAGATTCTCGAGTAAAGAAAAAATACATAATAATAATAATAATAATAATTTCTGTCAGCATCAGAAAGAGGAGGTTGATGTTCTACAGACATATTAAACGATTGGGGACCAAGAGATTGGCTAACACAATTCTCAAACTTCATGAGAAATGGAAGGTGCTACTTCCATGGCTTCAGGAAGTCCATCAGGACTTAAAAAGGGCAAACATTGGACCGACCGAAGTCCGGGACAGTACAGGATTCAGAACCAAAATTGCAGGTGTGAAGGATCCTCCCAAAGAAAGATCCACGCTTTTAACCGAAGAACGATTGATGAGAAGCCAGAGTCTGAAAGATCTTTGTCAGGAAGCTAAACAACAAGGAAGATACACCTTAAAGAAGAAAACCTGAACGGTTGTTGTGTATTTGTAATCCATAGGTGGCTGTATCAAATAATAATAATAATAATAATAATATCGATCGAGAACGACTTCAGAAACTACAATACGCGTGATTTCTATAAAACATTCGCCAACCAAATCAAAGGGTACACACCACAAAACTTATGCTTCAGAAAACAAGACGGAAAACTGGCATTGACAAATCGAGACAATTGCCAAGAGCTAGCTACATACTTCTCACGACTTTTGAATTGCCCAGAACCCACGAAAATATTCCCAATGAAACAATCAGACCACACATCCGAAGAATTACTACCACCAACTCAAGATGAAATCCACTCCCACATCAATAGACTCAAAAACAATAAAGCCTCAGGTGAAGACGGCATCACTGCAGAATTACTTAAAAACCTAGGACCCAATGCACTCAGAGAAATTACACTAATCATTCAAGAAATATGGCAAACAGAAAAAATGCCTGATGACTGGAAAACAGCACTCATCCACCCACTACACAAAAGAGGAGATAAGTCTGACGTGAACAACTACAGAGGGATTTCTCTTCTTCCCGTCGCCTACAAAATTTTCTCAGCTGGTCTATTTACACGAACACAGGAACAGCTCGAACCAAAGTTATCAGAATTTCAAGCAGGATTCAGACCAAACCGATCCTGCCCTGAACAAATCTTCAACCTTAAAACCATTGTCAAAATGCATGCAATTTGAAATAAACCAGTGATGTGTACATTTGTCGATTTCCAAAAAGCAGACGACTCGTTCGATAGAGAATCACTCATCCAGATCCTTGAAGAAAGAGGATTAGATCACAAAACACGGAAACTCATTGAAAAAACGCTGACCAACACAAAATCCAAAGTAAAATTTATGGGGGAAATCTCCGAACCTTTCGAAATTCAGACAGGTGTGCGACAAGGAGATGGTCTTTCCACTCTCTTGTTCAACTTTGTCCTGGATAAAGTCATGGAAGAATGGGAAAAAGAGCTCAAGAAACAAAATGTCTGGAAACCCGTTACACTTGGCTATCGTTAAAACAATCTCTCTATATCATATCTTGCCTTCGCCGATGACTTGGTTATACTAACAGAAAATCAAGAGACCGCAATAAAACAAATAGAAACACTCCAAGAATGCGCCGAAAAAGTGGGACTTCAAATATCCTTCGAGAAAACTCAAGTTATAAGTCACAAAGGCGACAACATGCAAAAAAAATACGGAACTATCAAAAGAGTCCCACATTTCAAATATCTGGGAGAATTTACTGAACCAACTAGATCCGAAAATATCTCACAACAAAACCGTCTCCAGAAAACCAGGAGAGCACTCGGACTTATCCAAAACCTCTATAACAAAAAATGCATGTCAAGACAATCCAAACTTCGACATTACAGCACTGTCATCAAACCGGCAAGTCTCTATGCAAGCGAAACACTTACACTCAATAAGAAATATGAACTTGAAGACATCAAGAAAGAAGAAAGAAAAATCATTCGGAAAATACTGGGAGCAAGACTCACTCCTGACGGGTACCGACTACAGTCAATCAAGACAACTGAAAAATACTCAAACATCGAAGTCGACTTCAGAAAAAGACGATTGAAATTCTTCGGGCACATAAGTAGACTGCCAAATACACGACTAACCAAAAGAATACCAGATTACATATCATCACTCAAAAGTACAACACCATGGATGAATGAAGTACAAAAAGTCATGCGAACTGCTAACATAACCGACACATCAGAGAGAGACTCCTTCCGTAACAAAGTGAACAACTGGGAAGTCCAACCAGAGCAACCAAAACCTACACCTTACACACCTCAATGGTCTGACGAAAGAAAAATTGGCATTCACCAACAGAATGAAACAATATTGGCAAGATAAGAAGAACGTCAAGAATTGAGTCAAATGGCTTAACGCTTTCCAATATTGTGAAAATACGCTGTAAATAAATAAATAATATCGTATGGCCTCGGATGCCGGGTGCAAGCTTTGCTATTTAACACCCAGAGGGTAGCTTGCATGTCGAATTTAGTTGTTCCTTGAAGCACTATGAAAGTCAAGGAGGTTAGATATCTAAGGTCCTTGAACACTATAGCGCTTTCTAGTAGAGAAATGAGGAACTTTGTGTTGGCGGAAACTCCCGAGATTAATTTTGCCATTATGAACATGGCCTACTGAACTCAAATGGTTTCTTTGACATGCCAACATCGTATGATATGCGTGTCGTAAATATTTGCCGCCTTTCAAAAATCACTTACCACGGGCAGGAGCGAACCTGCAAGCTTGGGGTTAGTAGACCGACACGTTAACCACTCCCCCAGCGAGAGGGTCTAACGTTAAAGTGTTTGGCCCCAGTCTAGTGGTAATGGAAATAATCAGCATAGAGGAACGAGATCGATATTTTGGAATGATGGCCATGTGAAGAGTTAAACAGAACATACGGTATACTATGAGTAGCGTCTGAGGTAGGAATTGAGCCCTCACGAGGCTCAGTTCTCCTCGTTTCATCCAGGAGAGTGATGACGGGCCCTATTGCAAGGTCTTCCGGACCACTCTTATGGGGGCTTGTGCTTTTCATACCCGAGTGCTAACCTTGGGGAGTTACTTAGTTATTGTTGCTTTAAAGGGTGGAACAGTGAAGTCATTTGCCCCTAAGGAGGCACTTACCATCTCGAAATTAGGCTGGAGATAAATTGGCATACAATGAATACAATAACTTTTAATTTTAGAGGCTTGCACATCTTTAACACCCACCCCCTCTAAATGAAAGCTCCGTGAAATTTAGCTTGCCCAACTCAAAATTAATTTACTTTGCTTTTAGTTATTCAGTCACTATCCTTCTTATTTTTCTCCCGCTTTCATTGGTTGTTCATTTAATTCAAAATTTTGATTACTGAGCATTAAAATTTCAATTTCAGTTGTATCTCAACGTGTATATCAGGCACCACGATAATAAGCCATACTCCTTTCAGAGATGTATGAAGTAAAGAGGTTTTTTTTTTCTGAGATTCAATTCGAAACGTTACGCTCCACAAAGAGATCTTGTACTCTAGCACGTTGTTAATTAAATGGACAACTTTGGCAACTTTGCCATTTCTCCGGCAGGAAAACTAAAAACCCAATGGCTAGTATTTTTATAAAATTAATTGTTGTTGTTTGAGTCTTCAGTCTTTTGACTGGTTTGATGCCTCCCTGTCCTGAGCTAATAGTTTCATCTCTACATAGCTACCACACCCTACATCCGAGGCAATCTGTTTAACATTTTCTAACCTTGGTCTACCCCTCCAGTCCTTGTCCTCGACCCTTCCTTCCATAACTAAGCTTGCTATTCCTGGTAGGGCTCGGAATATTCGCGTATTCACATATTCGAATAGTATTCGAATAGTATTCGAATACCGAATAGTGCGAATACAGCGAATATTATTCGAATATTCGCAACCTCACGAATATTAAAAAATGAAAAATGAGGATGACGACTTACAGAGCAAGACATTAAAAACTCTAAAATCGACAATTTCTGGGGCTCTTAAAAGACGATTTCACATTAGTGATGAAGAACCGACCTCAGGTGTAAGTTTAACCCAATTAGCGTTTGCTGTGGATTCACGTTACAAAAATCTTTTACACGAAAATGCACAAGACGCGGAAAAGATTTGGGTGGAACTACAAGTGCAGATGCTTTCTTGAGATACCGGAGAAGATTCGGATGCTTCACAACCACTACCTCACGCACTCTCGCCCAGCTTTGAAAGGGACTTCTACTTCATTTTCAAACGTCCATATACGTCCCCGCGCACGAAAACTGTGGCCGAAGAGGTGGAAAACATTCGGAACGCCCATTAAACTGTAGGTGACCCCTGAAATGGTAGAAGGCTAATTGAAAGGTATACCCCAGAATAAGTCAGTTGGCGAGAAAGTACTTATGCATTCCCGGCACCTCCGTTCAATCAGAAATAAATTTTTCCACGGGCGGCAATATTGTTAATGCCAAAAGAACATGCCTCGATCCTGACAATGTTGACAAATTGATTTTTTTTTGGTCAAAATAAGAAATTTTTCGCGCGAAATAATCTTTGAGTTAAAAGCCTGTTGACACTGAAATTTCTTATTTTTGTTTTTCTTTCAAGTACTCGTGTCGATAATGTAGTGCTTATGTTGATGGAAATGTGCATTTGCACTGCGCTAAGAGGAGACACGAAGAGTTTCTTATTTTTAATATTTGGTTTTGTAAAAACGTTAGGCAATATATCGTCGTTTACCCAAACACGGCTTAGCTTGTATTCTGTTTTATTCCCTGAATTAAAGAATTGACATGTGATTGAAGGTTCCGTGGTTTTTCATTTATTAAATACCATGGGTCAAAGAATTCTTTACATGCTACTTTGTCTTATTTGGCCGAACTAACTTTATTTGCTGAGTACAAAAGTTGCACTTCTCTACATATCTCCAAATCATAGTGCGCGTTTCCTCTAAACGGAAACAGTATTGCTTTTCAAGCCTCAATTTAATTTCTTATCATTGTTGAACAAAACTTCTAATTACGAAATTCACTCATATAAAAGCACTGACATACTAAATAATTTGCAAATGCATAATCTGTTCCGCAATAACTTACAGCAAAAAACCATTTAAGACGAGAAAAAGTCGCATAATAACCGGAATAGCGTAGTAACCGGGCACGGCTGAAACGCACGCGTGAAGGTTGAATTCATAGATAGAGGAATGAGACAAATACCTTAATTCGAACGATACGAATAGAATATTCGTACGAAACAGTCAATCTAAATAATGAACAAGAAGTTCCGTGACGAACTAAAGAGCCGTCTTTTCTTAAAATTTAAGATTCATGCCAATGATTAATTTATATGGACCTATCTAGAATAATGACGAAATTAAGTTGGTAATATCGACATTTCTAATTAGTTCGAAATATACCTGGTATAATGTAGCCTAATAGAGCACTACAGTTGGCAGCCCTGGTGACTGAATATTTTTTTTTTGTTTATCTCTTAAGGTACCGGTACAGAATACAACATTTGGTTGAAGTCCAATGGATAGCATGGATGTTACATGCAGTTAGACATTGGATCTATCAGCGCGCGTAAAATCATGTTGGCAACAATGTCATGGATGCGTTGGTCAGAAATAATCTGACACATTATATCTCTTGTTGGGCCAATTTTGGATTAAATCCATTTGTTAATATAGACGTTACATGTATTTAAATATTGGTCATATCAGCAGGCTTAGACTCATGTTGGTAGCACTGACGTATATTAGTTACTCCAAATTAATCTATAATGTCAGGTACTATACGTGTGCACAGTTTAAAGATGTTGGCTTGCATACTTTCTGATATATTGGTATTTAGATACAAAAAAAAATATAGAGAGCATTTATTAACAGCTGGCAACCCTGGCGGCTCTTAAAAATACGCTCACTCATATCTGGTTATATACACATAGTACATACGAAATTTGGTTGAAATTCAATTGATAGTGAAGAAGGTGTATGCATTTAAAAATTGGACCTATCAGCACATGGAGGGAAGAACAGAAGGAGATGCCTTCGCTGCGCTGCCTAGTGCAAGCTGCTGAAGCCAAACGGCACGCCCACTTTGGGTAGCAAGAAAATGGCTGTCCTATGCTTAGAGCCGCAAACCACTCCAACTAGTCTTGTAAGTTAGTGACATAAAACTGCTATGGCAAGTCAAGATTTTTTAGCCTACTTTCGATTTTTGCAAAAAATGAAAGTAGACTTATGAGATCAACACAGGGCGAAAATTTGTGTTTCTGTCTGTGTGTGTGTGTCTGTGAGGCTGTGTGTCTGTGAGTGTGCGTACTCTGAAAGTCTGTCCCCCCACCACCTCCCCCCTATCAATTCGAACACGGTGAAACCAAATTGAACGAAATTTGGTACAGAGGTAGCCCTAGCAAAGGGCACCTCAGTGTCATGTCTTATATCGCCGCCATCTTGACGGAAACGTAATGGTGGCCACCCAAATGTTGAAAGCTTAAATCAAATTACTACTAACCTAATCTTCCGATCTATGCCAAATTTTGCAACAACATACCTTTATGTGGGGAGCATCCCTTGACCAAATTATAAGGTCATCAGCTCAATAGTTTGCGGATGGCGGCCATGTTTGTGTGCAAATCGATTCCCCCTATCAATTCAAACACGGTAAAACCGAATTGAACGAAATTAGGTACTGAGGTAGCACTAGCAAAGGGCGCCTTCAGGGTCATGTTTTATATTGTCGCCATCTTGCTTGGAGAGCTTCAACAACGAAAGATGCTGGTAGACAGCACACCTATGACATGAAATATACACTTCTGCAACCTGTTACAAGCCAAACAACGCACGTAATGCGAAATGAAATGTAGTGTTAGTGAAGTGAACTACAGTGAAGTGTAGCAAGTGGAGTAAAAGCTTGTACACAACTCCTTAGGACTTGCTCGCCTAACGAGTTTAAACCAGAGCACGTCCCTGTTCGCAGGAGGCCTTTGCCCTTATGGGATTATTATTTATTATGTATTTATTTATTTATTTACCTTCCAAGATATCCAACATGGAGCTCAAATTTCAATCTCGGGTTTTAGCAGTTGGTAGTGCCAAATAATTCGATTCATACTCCAAGCCCTAATTCCTGGGTGGCTTAGTTGTCTATGTGTCCTACCAACCTATCTCTTCTCTTCATTAACAGTCGCCAGAAACATCTCTCTTCTCCCACTCGTCTTAATACCCATCTGATCTTCATCATTCTCCTGTAACACCACACTTCAAACGCTTCAATTCTCCTCTTTTCTGCTGCACCAATAGTCCAAGTTACACTTCCATAGAGTGCCACGCTCCAGACAAAGGCTTTCAAATATGACTTCCTAATACCTAAATCTATATCGATGTCAACAGATTCCTTTTGTAGAAATGCTTTCCTAGCCTGAGCCAACCTACTTTTTATATCCTCTTTGCTTCGTCCATCCCTGGTTATTTTGCTTCATAAGTAACAGAAGTCTCCTAATTACATGTTCTCTCTGAAATTTTTGGATACTATTCACTGGCTGTGTTTTCATCGAATAGAGTCTTATCAGAAAATTGCATATTAGTTTTGAGATTAAATTAAATGAAGTTGTCCACTCTTAAGTAGTCATTTTTCCATCTCGGCAAATCCGGGCCGCGGGACCACAGCCCCGCTTGCCCCTCCCTCTCATCGGGACTGGTTCCACCTTCAAACCAGAATTAATTTTTTAGCAGAATGGGGTATCAAACTCGGACCATATCGGTGACAGCCAAGAGTGCTAGCCACTACACCACGAGGTTGTCATTTTATTTATGTTTATCAATGCCATATATGTCGGTTTATAAATGAACGTTAAGTTCAACACATTTTAATATAAAAATGCAGGTATCAAAAACAAGCAGAGAGTACACTCCTGTATAAGTGACATATCCAAATGCACCATAAATTGGATGGCGTGTTATGACATGTGTGCTCTTCATCATGTGGAGTATCTGTACTCTAATGTATTATATATTCGAGGGGACATATTTAACCTGCACATACGATATGGCATAATTACCCTTCACTCTCTAAATTGAATGCATGCAAATGACTGTTGTGCTTGCTATTTCAGATGGCCGTGAACAACAAAGGCCTCCCTCCACTTGGCATTGCGCGTGTGAGCTAGGGCCTGCTAAAAAGAACTCGACGGAACGGACGCTTGAAAAATGCTTTTACTCTGCCCAGACGACAAGACGTTCAAGGCTTGCAACCCCCGCCGTAAGTCACTCGAGAAAGAGACGGCTTCGACAGCGAGGGAAGGATAAGAGCGATTTGATAGGCGCAGCGGAGTACGAGCATTTTTAGATCTGCGCCAGGTTAAAGGCGAGTACAACAAGCGTGGAGAGATAATGCAGAATATTCAGGATATTTATACTCATAATTCCCTTAAGAGTCGTCAGTACGATACGTAATATAACAGGTAGCACAGTGCACCATATGAAGAAGATACGTAAGGACGGAAGCTTTTAGTTTTACGTAACCGTTAATCATGCCATCATGAGCCACAGGACCTCCTTTTTACGTGGAATCCGAATCACAGGACATGACATTTCACTTCGAAAATCTCACATGCATTGACCGAGAATCGAGCCCGGTCCACCTTGGTGAGAGGCCAACAGCTTGATTGATGCGCCACCACGCCCCTTTGAGAAGATACAATCCAGCTGCTCTAGATAGCGAATTAAACTTATGGTTTTCTATATTCTGTGTTGTGGGACATTATGCTTCTTATACCCGAGTGTTAACCTTGGGGAGTTACTTAGTTAGTTACTGTTGTTTAAAAGGGTAGAACAGTGAGGTCATCTGCCCCTAAGGAGACACTTACAATCGCGAAATTTGGCTGAAGTAAAAGTGGCATACGATGAAAAATAACTTAAGTCATTTTAGAGGCAGGTCATCTCGATTTCTTCCCCTTATGTTCAACAACAACGAGTATCATCAATTTACAATGTGTCTCAAGTGGTAATCGAAGCCGCCTTGTTCAAAACCTCACACCAAACTTTAGCATCTTGTGAGAGCCTGGAATCGAAGAAAGGAAGTTAAGAACAGTTCCTTATTGCTGTAATTGTTAATTGATCTAGGGACTTGTGACATCGTGATCTTGTCAGTTCTCTGTGTTATTTATTTGTCAACCTATCTTATTGTAGTTTTTGTACTGCGTGTATTTATATTGGGGCTGGGGTTGGAAGGAGCTAGTCATGATACTGAGTTAGGGGTCAAACTGTCATTTTCATACAGTAGACTTGGAGAATCTACGGAGATGGAAGTAGAATCACCTTTTCTTAGTTAAGCCTCACAAGGTTGAGTAGGCTCTAACCCTTCAAACGATAATTAGATTTCCTACCACATACAGGTATCAAACTGAGAATTTATGGGATAGTAGTCATAATACGTACCACTAATCCGCGTAAAGTGACCTTAAAGATAGGTCGCTCAAATTTAAACCAATAGCCTCTATCAGAAACTTTGAGAGCATTAAATTATAAATTTTGTTTTATTCAGAAAACGACTTATGACGTGATATACATATTAAATGAAATACACTTCGATTGTTGAAACAACCAGAAATACACAGTGGTGTTCAAACATTTATGCTTATTTTTGTACCCATTCTGTATGGCTCACGTAAACCAGATGTAAAACCTGTGCCCTACATGCCTATTATCGATTGCAACATCTTAAACGTTGGAAATAAATTGTATAGTTTTCAAACAATGAAGATTATGTTACTGTATAAATAATGGCATAGCCTATTATTAGCTGGTTAACATGTCAAAGCAGTTCCTTAATAAAGTGACAGTATTATGAGACCCGTTGTAATTCTCATTAGTCTAGTAACCTCTATAGCTAATCCATTATGAGATATCCATTAACAAAAACTTCTAGGTATACATGAAAAAATGTATTGAAGTTCACCAGAACCGTCACTTAGCCATAAAGGTAATCATGAACAGTTTGCTAGAAATGAAGAAAACTAGCTCTCTAGTTGCTTGCAAATTGCACGATTATCGCTAGTATGTCAATAACGCACTGCGCGTAGTGAGTGAAGGAACGAAACCAGTGGAGAGATCTTGTTCAGATGATGTTTGTGGCGATGTTGTTTGCCAAAGATTTAAAATTATCCCATCATAATCTGCTTTTCTGCTTCTCGACACATCTACAGAACAAGAGCTTTAAGTTTAGACCATTCCAAGCAAAATAGGTATAGCCATTCTAGTAGGCAAGAACAATTGCTCTTAATCATTTAAAGGCTTGAGACACCTGCGGAGTGGACTGTGGAAAAGCCGGAGAAATACCACACTCCGGATGGCAACCGCCAGTACCGTGATTCGAACCCTTCAATTCGCGGACTTGGACAGTCTCCTTTGAAGTCATGCTGCGTGACCTATCACGCACTGCTGCGCTTCTAAGTTTATTAACAATAAACGCTGCTATATATAGGACGAATGAAGTACGGTATATAGGCCTACTGTAGTTTACAAGTCCTGGCATTTTGAGGTATAAAACACGCGAGGAAACACGATGAGATCAAAATGTTTCTCAGTGGCTTGGTTTAACTTTAATGTCAATTAAAGCTTGCTTTTCATTTTGCTAATGCTCCTGAATACAGTGTATTTTATTGATGAGCTTTGAATATAATTCTCAATAGCACTCTACCACATTTTAGCTTAACGAGTACAGTACTTTCGATTAATATCCCATCTTTCATAAGTGCACAGAGTACCGTAATCGAAACACTTGCGCTTTACCTCACGAAATTTGGTTGAACTCCAAATGATAGTATAGAAGTTAGATGTATTTAAAGTTGGACCTCTCAGCAGGCTTAGAATCATGTTGGTAGCACTGACGTATATAAGTTACTCCAAATTAATATAGAATGTCAGGTAAGTTACTATACGCGTGCATAGTTTAAAGCTGTCGGCTTGCATACTTTCTGATATATGGGTAATTGGATTATAAAAAAATTGAGAGCATTTATTAACAGTTGGCAGCCCTAGTGGCTCTTATGAATCCGCTCAGTCATATCTGTGTATGTACACATAGCACCTACGAAATTTGGTTGAATTCCAATTGATAGTGTAGAAGTTATATGCATTTAAAAATTGGATTTATCAGCAGGCTTATAATCATTTTGACAACACAGCCATGTATGGCCTCCTGGAAATTAAACTGCAATAATATTATCTATACGTGTGCCAATTTTGAAATAGCTCCCATTTATACCTTCCAAGATATCCAACATGGAGCTCAAATTTCAATTGCGATTTTTCAGCAGTTGGTAACACTGACATCATTTTCAAATATGGACGTGAGATATTCAGGTATAGATCTTTACTCCTACCAAAAAATTTTTCGATTGCTGCAGCCGTTTAGGAGTTGATAGGGGACACACACAGCCAGACAGACAGACAGGAGGACAGACAGACAGACAGAAGGACAGACAGACACACATTTGCCCGATCTCATAAGTCTACTTTTTCCTCATTTTTGCAAAATGTGAAAAGTAGGCTAAAAATAGAGGCAAACGTTCCTACATTCCCCTATCACCGTTTTTGCAGTTGTCATGTGTAGACAGTTGTTATTTCATTTGCGGGGCTTTGACATCGTGGCCATGTAGCCCCGTGTACTTAGGTGTGTGTAGAATATTTCTGATAACCTGTGTCATTGCGATGTCTGAACTAGTAGAAGTAGAAGTGGGAAGCCACGGAACACCACTACAGGATGACTGAGGTGGGAATGGAACCCGTCTCTTCTCAGTTTTGCCTCAAGAAGCTGAATGTACCCCGTTCCAGACCTCAAACCACAATTATTAAATTGTTTTGCATAGGCGGGAATCGACCCCGGGCCTCCGCGGTGTCAGCCAAGAATGCTTACCACTACGCAAAGTGGCGGACACTACAAGCTTGATTTTTGGTTGAGGTGGGGGTGATATTTTATAGGGGAACAACATCGTGATATATGTTCCTATTTGTAATTCCGCTATTAAAGAAAGAAAACAAGTAGTTTCTTGAAGAACTAAATAGCCTATTTTCATATATCCTATTGGTCTTACTTACGACACGAGCAATTTATTTATTTATTTATTCGAGTCCAAACAAACACTAAAATACCATCCTAAAATTACAACCTATCAATAATTAAAAAAACTTCACACTTTGTGAAGTCAATGTTCAGCAGTCAGAACGGCTCGGTCGTTTGCTGCAAACAAGTTAGTATTCTATGTCACAAGGTTCGCTCCGATTACTGCAAACCAACAAGACAGTGTTCCGAATCCTGCCTTGCCTCACATTCACAAATTTCGTCAACACTGATTCCCTGCTTCTTCATATTTATCTTGCACCTTGTCACTCCTGTTCTCAATCTGTTGAGGGACTTCCAAGTCCCGTATTGAAGAGGACTGCCTGTTGGTAACTTTTCTTTTGCTGTCCACAAACCTCCAGGGGACTTTGTTGTCCACAGCTACTGTAAGTTCGGCAGGATTCCGCTGAAATTGTAATTGGTTCTGTTGTAAGGAGGAAGCTTTTCCTGGATTTCAAACGTGATGGAAGAGCATGAGTTCCAAACACTAGATGCCTTGGATCTGTTTCTTACTTCCTCATTTCAATCTCCGTTGATACTAGTCTTCTTACATCTGGAGGTGCTACTCCCATGAGTGAGTAGATCTTACTGACAGGAGTTGGTCTTAGGCACCCTGTGACTATGCGGCCTGTCTTATCAACTTGATTAGCATGTGCAGAGTTCCTCCCGACTGGAGCGGTGGACTCTGCAGCAGAGAAACACAGAGCGAGGGCGGATGTGCGGAGAATGCTGCGCTGCACTCCCCACGTGGTGTTCGTGAAAACGACATTTAAAAAAATTGCACAGCCACCATTTTTAGTTATCATAAACTCTCATAAAATTCTATTAAATTAGACGTCAGTATATTAAGGATTGTATGAAAATATACTGTGCCACGTTTCACAGCTCTCGGAAGAAAAGTGGCGAGAAAAAATCCATATTAATATTTACATTTCACGTCCCCGCCATGTTGGTTTTGTGCTCACCAAGTGGTTTGAATGATTCACACAACATTTCACTTCCATTGCTGTAATGGATTCGTAGCAATTGAGAACCGTCTAAATAATCCGAATGGTCGCCATGTTGGATTGTTATATGTGTAGGCCATAGAGTCATGTACCATTAGATGAAGATTATTACGAAGGTTCATTTTTCAACGTTCACTTCGATCGCATGATTAGGACACAAGAAATAAAATTAATTTGAAATGTTCACACAGCCGCCAACTCAGGGTTATCAAAACAATGGAGTTAAATTGGATGTCAGTAGATTTAACTTTATATGAACATTTGCCGTACCAATTTTCACTGCGCTCGGATGATTAAATCGCGAGTAAATTCAATTTAAATGTTTAAACTTCACTTGGTCGCCATGTTGGTTTTGTGATAACCAGGTTATGAAAGGTCTCATAGAGGAACTTAAGTTAACAGCCTCTATCAACATACAAAATTTCAGTTTGATTGCTCCAACAGATTTGTACATAGATATTGATAGCCGTCTAAATATTTCGAATGGTTGCCATGTTGGATTTTTATCATGTAAGCTATAGAACCATAGCATTATGTACCATTAGATGAAGATTTTCTCGTTGGTTCATTATTCTAACTTTCACTTCGATCGCAAGATTAGGACACAATAAATAAAAACTTCATTTTAAAAGTTCGCACAACCACCATCTTGAGGTAATGTAAATAGTTTAACTAAATTTAGATGTCAGAGCATTACAATGTGTATAAATATTTGCTGTCCCAAGTATTACTGCGCTTGGATGGTTAAATCGCGAGAAAAGTCGATTTAAATTTTTCGTTGTCACTTGGCCGCCATGTTCGTTTTGTACTCAGGCTTATGAATGTCACATAGATGAGCTACTAGAAGTACAGTTTATCATCGTTCAAAATTTCAGGTTGATATCTGTTACTGTTGCGGATACATAGAATGATAGTGAAATATTTCGCGCGGCCGCCATGTTGGATTGGTGAAACGTATTCAAATTTGAAAGGCACGGTCGAGGTAGGACAAGGTGGTAGTATTCACTTACCGGGTTTCAATGAAATCGCATTCCAGTCGTTACATAAGGAATTGCATTAATTTGGGGATAACTCAAGATAAGCGACTTGAAAAGACTTGAAAAAGTCAAGACATTGTTCATGAAACGAGTATTATGAGTTGCAAAATCAGCGCCAACACGGCTAGTTTATGAACTAATGAAGGAGACCTACTTTATAGAGGATGTTAGACTACACCACTGGCTGCCATCTATAGGACCCTACCAGGATCTGGTTAACATTCGGGATAAAAAGAAAATGGAGATAGAAATGGAGTTCTACACCACCTCAGCAATGATAGATGACGGATGGAAGAAGGAATGCCAGTACCAGAGACATGATATCACAAGAACTACAATTCACGGATTCCATCACAAGATATGCAATATCAAAACATACCATCAACCGACTGAAGATTGTCAATGTGTGCTGTGCGGGCAGAACTGTGACAAATATCACTTATTGAGATGCGTTAAGAGGACAAAATCGCTTACAGAATATAGCAAAGAATAATCTGTTATTTTAAATGTGCTTCAATATGTGTAAATTAATGCTCAACTCGAGCGCACGTTTCTTGTTAATAATAATAATAATAATTGAAATCGCATTACGGAGACACGCACCCTACGCACACACACAGAGATAAAAGGTGATCTCATACTGGAAGCCTGGGGAGCTCATCCATGTACTCTGAGAACAAGCGCGCTAGCACTGTGTTACTCCACTGCTGAATATGCATGCTCGGTGTGGCACAAGTCCAGCCATACCAGAAACATAGACGTGGCATTAAATGGCACCTGCCGTATTATCACGGGCTGTTTAAGACCTTCACCCATAGATAAACTTCACTGTCTCGCTGGTATAGCACCACCTGCAATCCGACGTGAAGTTGCTGCTAGATATGAGAAAAGAAATGCTATGACTACGGAAGCTCACCCTTTGTATGCTTGTCAGCCAGCACATCTTAGGCAGAAATCAAGAAAGAGCTTCTTAAAAACCACTGAATATCTTAAAAGGAACATCACAGCAAGCAAGAATCTCGATGTGGCGGGGAAAATGTCAATATTTGAGAGAATAGATGGTCCCAAAGGAAGAGCTTCCCCCTGGACATTCAGAAAAGTGGACAACATGGAAGACTCTTTATCGGCTACGCTCCAGTACCACGAGATGCAATACTAACCAGCAGAAATGGGGCCTTTCTGTGGAATCAGTTTACTGCGAGTGTGGTACTAAGCAGACTAATGATCATCTTCTACTGTGTCCATCTTCTCCAGACCCTTGCACCATTAAAGACATAGGCCTAATGAGAGCAACTTCAAATGAACTTGTGGAAAATTATTGGTCAACCAGTGTCTAATATTTGTATTGTTTAATTTGTCTATGTTTACTTTGTACTTCTGACGCGATAAATAAATAAGCCTATGTTATTCATAAATGAAAATAGGATGGTATCAATAGGAGAGAAGAGTTATGGAAGACAAGATTGTGAAATACTACAGCGATACAGTTATATAATCCCTGGCACTGCTCAGTCCATGAAAGGCCAGGCGACCACTGCCTAGCTATTTGGCCTGCAGACGCGTGGTCACCGCATTGGGTCCTTTCGGTCGTTAATCTTTGTTTTCATAATCGGAACGGCAATACAGCTAGGGTGGAGTATAACCAGGCTAGGCAGACGTTAAAATATCTATAGTAACACGTGCGAGCTTTAGCAAAAAACAGAAGAAAATGTACGTTGCACTACTCTGAGTAAACACAGGTACTGCCACCGTAAATTGAATTATATTGAGACCACGATGGCTGTATTGGCAAATATGAATAAAGTTATGGCTGTCATAGTTGTGACGTGTATATTCATGACGTAGGCACGGATGACGCAGATTTCATGCAAGTAGGCTGGTGGAGCTGAGATTATTGGTGACGTCATGATTTTGTTCGAGAAAGATCTTAGATTTACGACGCAGTCGCAGGAAACAAGGTATTGTGCTAAGGAAGAAGTTACGCTATTGGAGGAGAGACTTGAACCAATGAACGATAGTTTGGAAGGAAGACGGAGATTGCTGAAACTACGATATTTAATTACTTTTGGCATGCAGATTTGTGGAAAACTATTTTCAGTTATGGCATTGATTTGGAATTTTGAAGAAATTAATTTTGAGTTTTTGAAATTTGAGAATCCGTCAAGTATAGCCAAAGTTAAAACTTCTAGCAATGACGGAGCAACGAGTTATGGAAGGGATGGATACGCCCCTTAAGAAGTTGATAAAAGGTCGTGCACAGGATAGAGGAGCTCTTATATCTCTCATACCGCAGATACCGCATATATATTTCAGATGTTATATAGTCATTGTCGAGTGAATAAGTGAAGCAAGTTGTCTTTAGCGTGTGGTTAAAGCCCGGCGCATCGAACGAACACGGAGCAGTTCCATTTTACGCTGTTCGAAACTAGGTGAAGTTAAAACGCTCACATTAACGTTTCTACCAGATAAGATATAAAGAGTTAACTTCTGCCTTTATTATAATTCAATTGGGCAGTACAACATTGAGGTGTGTAGAACATTTGAACAATTTCAAAGTTATACTTTGAAAGATATTGACATTTTAAGACTGCAGACAAAAGTGATTTTCTCGCCACCTGAGAGGCACTTTTAAAATTCCACAGTATACACTACGGCTGACACGTGCATCGCAACCGTGATATTGGAAAATACGTTTGGTAATACAACGATACATTCTACTATGGAACATTATAATCTTGCAGTGCTTTCAATGATTATAACAGAAGTTGAGATGGAAGGCTAAGGCTTTAATGCAATTGGGACATATATCGATGGAGTGAAGTAACAGCATGGAACTTCGTTAATCGTCTTTCTACAAAAGCGAGCATGTAGTGAACATCCAACTACACTCATGCATCGTGAATCCATCGCTGAATTATATCAGATGGCAGTGGAAATATTTTCATACTCCACGATTATGAATATTTCTGCGGAAATAACTGCAATAAACTTCATGGCGAATTACGACTGGAACTTCAGGGAACTTTCAAGAGAGGCCAGGGTGGACCCGGCTCATAAAGAAGAGTTTTGCCAGAAGGATGTCTTTCGTATACATGAAGCAGTGCAATTTCCGGAGGAGGAAGCAGTTCGATTCTCCGAGGACGCTGATTCCAGGTTCGAGGTCGGAGCACATCTTCACGCTGGTGAAATGGAACCAACAGCAGTTTTCTTTGAAAACTTTCCTCTAGAACTTCAATCAACAGATAAGGTAGTCGTGAACGTTTCTTGTATTATTTGAGTCATGTAGCGATATCTGAGCAACATTTTCCCATATTTTTTGTCCTATCTTTTGCCCCATTTTCTTGATTGACATTTCTGTACTCAGTACACTTCGATGATTTATGCCTTTTTCTACGATTTGTTGAGACATTGTTATGTCATTGGCATACTTAAATAATTTTGGATCAGTTGAGACTGATAATTTAGATTCTTTCATTAATTTGCATATTTTTGTAGTCACGATTGGACTGTAAAGTTAACGATTTGCTATGGCAGATTTGAATTCAGACAGCGTGTCATTTTATTAAAGTAATTCTTTTCAGTAAATTACTTTGATCAATTTTCTGTCATCCTCAAGAAAGAAGAATGATTAAATGATTTTAGAGCGTTAAAATCTATTACGCTATCGACGATCTTTGAAATACTAGTCGTCTTATGAACTTTGATTACGATTTATTGAATACACTATTGTAATGAACATTTGATAGGAGTTTTTCTCAATTATAGATTGGAACAATAATGTTTGCATTCCACAGTCTAATTGTATTCTATTCGACTATTTATGCAGTTTAGATGAACTTTGATTGAAGATAGTATTTCTATACTGCGTTACTTTGAAGATATTAATCTCAATTTTGATAGACCAGGGAGGAGTGTCTAATCGTATTTGCTATTAAATTTATTTGTGATTGGCAAATTTTTACTTCATATCGATTCATGAATGAAACCCACGAAGGTTAAATAATAACAGTCATTAATACAATTGATGAATATAAGAATTTTTAAAGTGGAACAATGGATGTATAATCGTTAATTCAGTGGACCTGTAAAAGTCGCTGATGAGTAATGCCCTTGAATAATGAAGGAGGTTCCCACAGTAATAAATGAAGTTGTTGAATTTATGAGTGGAGGTTTTTGTATGTAATTTGGAAGATTTTGATGCCATATATATGAAGATATATGATGAATTCTGGGCCTATTGTTGAGCAATTTTGTGCGTTTTGAGCGAAGTATTTTTCCGCTGAATGTATTGTCCTGGTTCTTTGAAAGTTATTCATGTGAAGATACTGTTAAAATTAACAAGAGTGTCAAATAATTTGAGATGAAGATTTTGAATGGAGGTTACCGTCACAAATATTAATAATAATTATTAAACCTTATTAAACCTGAATTTGACATTTAAATATAACTAACCTTCATTGGTCGATTATATCACCTTGATTTGAGTAATTATCAACCGGATAAACGTGTGGTTTAATGTATTTCTTATATAAATAATATAAACAATATAAATATTGTAAAATAATTTTGTAAATATCTTTGATAACAATTTGAAATGAAAGGGATTAATAGAGGCGTGTATAAAATTTTCAATTGTCGTTTGACATTGTTATAAACAATTTATTATTGTTATAAATAATTAATGAATTTGTTATAAACATTTAGAGTTTTGTTTTTATACTCTAAACAACGCTAATTAAGCAAGTGGATTGAACAATTAAACATGATTTGGGATTGTTGGAGTAATCCACTGGTGTTTGAATGGAGCATTTAAAGCATTTGCGTGATAATATTTCAGTTGAGATGTGGACATTTAACGTGTTTTGAAGGAGAGCTAGGCTCTGACGTAACTCGCATATGCTAGGGTTGAACGGAGGGGTGAGTCCACTTTGACGATGCAGGTGCATTGCAGCTGGCCCGGACAACTGTATGGTAGAGGCCAAGGACGTCTCCATAATAGCCTTGTGGCTATAAATAAAATGTGAAGTATATAAACACGCAAAACAATTGATATATGTGTCTCGTCCCAAATCCCGTTTCCATTCCAAGTACATTATTATGATTACGTTATTTTGATCTTGAGAAAGCTGAAACATTGTATGTAGAGTATACAAGTCCGACAGGAGGACATGGTTATGTGGTCGATGGCTTCTGATTGCCACGTGGATTTTGTTGTTTTATTTTTGTTAAATTCATTCTTTATGTGAAATAAATTATTGTGCAGTTTAAAGTTTCTCGTCTTCGTTATGGTTCATTTTAAATATCATGGTGGAGGTTATTGTGTGGGCACGCTTTAAGTGATCCAGTTGACAACCCAGTCCCCGAGATAAATTTAAGAGGTATGTAAAGGTAAGTATGAACACCCGTATATTTTGGTGTGTTCCACAATAATTTCTTGTTAACTATTGTGCTCTAATCTCGATAGTATCTGTCAGTGCCATTTTCATTGATGTAGCTGTGCCGGTGCGTTTGATTATTGGCAATCCGATTGAGGGGGCGGATATCTGACAGCCTACTATCCTGATAACGGGGACAGTAGGATTGGCGCAATCAACGTGTGGGGCACGATCAGCAAAACATTGGATTACCAAGTTATTGCAGTAGAATTAGCACCGCAATTTTTGTGGAGTGTTCGAATAACATTGGATTACCAAGTTATCGATGTCAAAGGGATTGTGAAGACTCAAATAAAGAGGTTGATTCTTTGTTAGATGTCTTAGCCAATTGTAGAAATTGAGAGTGTGATTATATAGGGATTAAATGTTGTGTTGTATTAGGAAAATTACACTCAGAAAAGATCAGATCTTATACAACTTGAGAGAGGTTAAATAGGCTGGAAACTTAGAAAAATCGCCTATGATCTGGAATCTTATTTTATTTGACCGGCTTATGACATGTGTAGTCATATTAAAGATAAAATTAAACTATTTGGATTGTAAATGTAAATTATTTGTGTTAGGATATTTTAAAATGAACCAAAGAAACTTGAACATGTGTTTGAGTTTATTTCAACATGAAGTGTCTACGAAGGTTAATTATAAGGTAATTATAAGTTAGATTTAAGACAGAAAATTGCTCAAACTTATATATGGTGAAAAATGTTGCTCAGATGTTGTTATTTTGCTCTGTTTGATGTATGTCCCTAAAGCAGTTTATTATTGAAATATTATTGAAATGGCAGATGAAAGTATTAAGAAAATGTTGGAGGAGATGTCCAACAATATGAGGGAGATGAAAGCTAGCATTAATGAAAGTGTGAGGGAGATGGAAGCTAGGAGTGCTGGTAGAATGAAGCAGATGATGGAGGAGAATGCTAGTAATATGTCTGCTAGAATGGAGGAGAATTCTAGTAGTTTGTCGGCTAATTTGTCTATTAGGCTGGATGAAAGTGTGAGGGAGATGGAAGCTAGGAATACTAGTCGAATGGAGGAGAATGCTAGTAGAATGGATGAAAGTTTGAAAGTTCTTCAGACCAGTTCTGCAAACCTAGAAAATAATGTGTCGCGTTTACAGATCAATACCCAGGGAATCGAGAATGCTGTAACTGACATGCGCACAGACGTGTCCAATGTCCATAAAGATTTATCCAATGTGCATAAAGATGTGTCTGATGTTAAAAATGATGTTTCTAAGGTACAGAAAGATCTTACTATGTTGAATCTTGATGTTGCCAATGTCCGGGGTGATATTTCATGTGCTAGAGCTGAAGTAATTGTTGTTAAGAATGATGTTGCTACTGTACAAGACAAAGTAGAGGAAATTCAAAGAGAGGTTAGAAATGCTCGAACTGATGTGTCAAATGTCCAAGTTGACTTCAATAATATTCATTCAGATGTTAATGATATGCAAAGCGATATCAATAAAATACAAGTAGAAGTCAATACTGTTTTTGTAGACATTGCTAAAGTTCAGACTGATGTTAACAAAGTTAGGGAAGAAATTGAAACTTCAAAAACGCTTTGTACTCGTAACATTAGTGCATTAACAACTCGGTTAGTTGACGAGTCTGTTAGGACAACAGCTTCTCTAGCTGGTTTAAAATACGATGTAGAGGTCATGAGAACCCAAGTATTAGATCACAATCGTTTACTTAAGGAAGACATTGAGGTAGATATCGCGGAAATGTTAACTGCAAATGTAACGGTGTGGAAAGATGAATTGAACAGGTCAAGTGGGGAACATGTAGATCAGATTCAGGAGCGAATTGAAAGAAAACTTGCCAGTACACAAGTAGACATTAATAATGAAGTAGTTCAGATCAGGAAAGACTTGAATGTAAGGATGGATTCGCTATCCGAAAAGCAGGTAGAGGATAGAACTCAGATAGGTCAGGACGTGCAAGCATTAAAAACTGCGTTAGAGGAACAAATTCATAAGGTTGTCTCTGATGTTAATGAAACTACGAGCAAACTTCAGAATTTGAAACTAGGAGAAGCTAGCATGATGGAAACCTATAAGGAAGAGTTGATTAGGAAAGTCATCACGGAAATCACGGACAAGGATATTGAAGGATTGACTGGTGAAGAGGATAGAAATTACGTGAGAAGATGTAACCTAGCTACAGAAGAGAGAGATATTAGTCCTGAGGAACGTATATCCAGATTCAGGGAAGAAGAAGAGGATCGGAATATTGAACCTGAATGGAAGTATCGTGATAGTGGGAAACATTATATGGATTCATATCCGAGAAATGTGACAGTCATCCGGAATTTTGAAGACAAACCTCAAAAATTTAGCAACACTGATAGTCTCACACCGATCGAATATATCAGGAATCTTAAAGACTATTTCATAGAATCCCACATTCCTAGAGAGAGAGAGAGATGAGAATCGTAGAAAGATTTCTAGCTGGAGGACCCCTTGAATGGTTTAGAGCATTTCGGTACACTTTCAGCAATTTTGACGAATTTGCAGAGGCACTGATAAAACGATTCTGGTCAATAGAAGCTCAGAATTCATTAAGAGCTGAGGTATACTCGAGGAAGTATTCAGGTACTCTTCCAACACGGTACGCTGATTTCTTCACGAGTCAGCTATCACGCTTGAGATTTTTGCAACCCCCATTGTCAACAGAGCAGTTGATAGATGCGATTTCACGTATGCTGCCTGTGGAAGTAAGAAGACTGATCATATCGTCAAATATCAGAGATTTGACCAGTATGGACGAATTATTGAGAAGGCTTGACTACACGAGTCCAATGCCAAATTTGGTACAAAAAGGTCAGAGGCACGAATTCAAAGACGTTAATACGGTCTACATGGATCAAGTGCAGCAAACTGATAAGCCTGATGAAAAAAAAAACTGAAAATGTAGGTCCTCACAGGAATAATTATTTCCGCAACAACAGATCCCAAGGTTACCGTCCATATCAGCAAAGACGAGGCTGGAATAATAATAGAGGGAATTACAACAACGGAAGAGGTAGATACTATAACAATGGTTATAATAGAAACTACAATCGAAATAACCAGTATCAGAATCAGAATCAGAATTCTCAAGGTCAGGTTATGACACCCGACAAGTATCAAGAGAGAGAGAAAGAAAGTCAGCAGTATCTGAAGGAATTACGAGAGAAGGAAGCTGAAAACCAAAAGAAAAGACAGGATGTAGTGATCGATCCTGGTCCTTCTACAAGTCAGCAGGGGAACTTTGAGATTGGTAACACAAAAAAAAAACGCCGATTTCTCAACGACAGTGAGAAACTATGAATACATTGCCACACCACACATGATTACCATTAATGAAATTTACGAAGTAACTGATGAGGATTTATTAGAAGAGAAAGGGAATCGTCAAAGAGGAAAGACCATGTGCCTTACCTATTATTTCTGTACTGATAGATGGCCAACAGTATAAAGCTCTTATGGATACTGGTGCAATTATTTCGATCATCTCTGATGAATGCTATCAAAGTCTGTTAAAAGGAGAAAACATGACAGTTTTACCAGTTTCTACCGTCAAAGTGAGAGGAATTTTCCAAGACAAGGCAGTGAAATGCAAAATCCAAGTGTTGTTGAACTTTGAAATTAATGGAAGGAATTATGAACAGATCTTTATTGTGGTTAACAAGATCCATTTCGATATTGTGCTAGGAATCGATTTTATATCGAAAGTTGGAGCCATTATTGATATGAAGAATAGGAGTATTAGCTTTAATGATGGGTACATGATCACAGAAGAGATCGAAGAACAGGACGTGAAAAATAGTCTGGAGATAGACCTTAGGGAAGAAATTTTAAATACCATTATTAATGAAGTGGAGAATATAACAGAAATACCCAGTAGAAAAACTGAAGGATTTGAAGAAATTCAGGGGGAATTTGAGGATTTGATAAAGGAATTCCAAGATATTTTTGATGAAAAGCCTGGATTGATTAAAGACTATAAGTATAAGATAAGGCTGACCGATGAAACCCCTTACCAAAAGAGAATATACCCCATACCTGAGAAATACTATCAAGAAGTACGAGGGTTGATCAGAAAAATGGAGGTAGACGGGATTATTAAAAAACAGGCGTCGTCTTACATAAACCCCATCACTGTAGTCAAGAAAAGTAATGGTCAGATACGTCTTTGTCTCGATGCTCGGACCATCAACTTGAAGATTCTTCCAGAAAATGACCGACCACCTAAGATCAGAGATCTGCTTAGAAAGTTCAAAGGGAGAGCATGTTTCAGTGTTCTTGACTTGACATCTTCGTTTTACCAAGTTCAACTGGAGGAAGAAAGTATGCAGTACACTGGATTCCTATTTGACCAGACGTCATGGGTCTTTGTGAGAATGCCTTTTGGAATGGTCAACAGTGGACCAGCACTTATTCGAGCACTTGATAGCAAGCTCACTGACGAAGTAAAGGAGAATGTAATCTGCTACATTGACGATTTAATTGTATCTTCACCCAACGCCGCAGAACATTTAGTGCATTTGAGAAAGTTGTTTGAAAATTTAAGGGAGGCCAATATCAAGGTCAATTTTGGAAAATGTCAATTCTTGAAGAAGGAGATCAATTACTTGGGGCATACCATTGATAAGGATGGATATCATCCAAACATGCAGAAAGTAGACGCGATCACTAGGTTCCCAAAGCCAACTAAGGTGAAACAAGTCAGAGAATTTGTAGGCGCATGCCAATTCATTAGCAGCCACTGTCCGAGATACTCTGAAATTATGGCTCCTCTGTATGATTTACTCAAGAAAAATAATAGATGGAAATGGAGTACCGCAGCAGACGAGGCTTTTGAGAACGCAAAGGAGATGCTCAGAAACAACGTCAAACTGGAGTACCCAGACTTTGAGAAGGTGTTCTATATAGAGTCTGATGCATCAAGAATAGGCATTAGTGCAGTCTTATACCAAAAAGACGAGGCAGGCAACAAGCACTACATTGCGTTCACTAGTCGAAAGTTAAAGAAACACGAGGAAAACTACTTTACGACAGAACTAGAAGCGTTAGCTTTTGTAACAGCTTTGCAAGCTTGGAAAAAAATGTTGCTGGAACATAAGGTTATCATTATTACAGATCACAAAGCACTTCAGTTTATGCTGCAAACTGACATGTCTAGTGATAGATTGACACGTTGGGCTTTGTTCACCCAACAGTTTAACGCCACTATCGTCCATCAGCCTGGGAAAGATAACTTACTGGCCGATGCTTTATCACGTAACCCTATCAAAAATGTGCAGATACACCATGTACAATTGGAGCAGCAAGATCAAGAGACCGTTAGGAGGTTAGCCCGAATCGGTGTGTCACAGAAGAGACACGCTCCAATCAGGAAAATGTACAGGTTCCTTATGGGTTACATGGACAATACTGATGTTGACTATGCAGCTACACAGAGAGATTCACGACACTTTGTCTTGAGTGGAGACATCGTATGTAAGTATGCTGACTCTGCGCATACAAAGCTCCGAATAGTCGTGCCACCTAAACTTGTTGTCAATTTAGTGTGGGTAGCTCATCACGCAACTGGACATGCGGGTTTAGATAAAACTCTTGATACTCTTAAAGAGAGGTTTATTTGGACTAACATGCGTTCCAGCATTGCTAATGTCATTCGTTCATGTGATAAATGTCAAAGAGCAAAGTATGCTTCCGCTCTATTGAAAGGAAAACCTAAGGCTATGATTCCCTCTAAACCAAATGAACTCATGGCGACAGACATATTTGGTCCTTGTCCGAAGGGATATCAGGGTAATCAGTACCTGTTGGTTACCGTGGATGTCTTCGCAAAATTTGTTACAATGAGTCCCATGCAAAAAGCTAACACGAGGAACGTTGTAAGCAGACTGGAACATGCTGTATTTCCAAAAGCTGGTAAACCAGAATATCTACTTTCGGATCATGGAGCTCAGTTTACATCCTTAGAATTTGCTGCAGATATGGAAAGGCTTGGTATTAAGCACATATTTTCAAGCGTGCGATATCCAGAATCGAATTCTTCAGAAAGATATATGGCTGAATTTTCGAAATTCTGTCGAATTTTCTGTCCGAACGATCATTCTGGTTGGGTGAGATTTGTACCCCTTATTGAGGAATGTCTAAATTCTACAGTGCAGGAGAGCACAGGAGAGGTGCCAATGAGACTTCATCTAGGAAGAAACCCAGAAGGGCCGTGGGACAATCTTTTTAACCACGTTCCTAGAGATCCCGACCTAGGAAGGCAGCAGAGAATAGACAGAGCGAAAGAACAACTCCAGAAAGCAGCAGAAAAACGACTGAAGAGAGTAGCTGGAAAACGTTTTGGTGCTCCCTTAGAAATTGGAAATCTGGTATTATTACGCAGACCTGTCAAGGCTGACGTGGGTAAGAAAATCTATCCCAAATTTGGAATAGTGTTCATGGGTCCGTTCAGAATTACGAATGCCTATGGAAACAACTGTTATGAACTATACGATGATGAGAATAATGTCGTTTATGGCAAGTTCAATGCTGGGAACTTGAAGAAATATTATCCAAGAGTAAGCCAATAATAATTCAATTTCGTGTTCAAGTGAATTGAGATATTTATAACACAGAGTTTAAAAACAATTTGCAACTGTTTTTAAAACGTGGTGAAGGGAGAATGCCCCCGTAAATTGAATTATATTGAGACCACGATGGCTGTATTGGCAAATATGAATAAAGTTATGGCTGTCATAGTTGTGACGTGTATATTCATGACGTAGGCACGGATGACGCAGATTTCATGCAAGTAGGCTGGTGGAGCTGAGATTATTGGTGACGTCATGAATTTGTTCGAGAAAGATCTTAGATTTACGACGCAGTCGCAGGAAACAAAGTATTGTGCTAAGGAAGAAGTTACGCTATTGGAGGAGAGGCTTGAACCAATGAACGATAGTTTGGAAGGAAGACGGAGATTGCTGAAACTACGATATTTAATTACTTTTGGCATGCAGATTTGTGGAAAACTATTTTCAGTTATGGCATTGATTTGGAATTTTGAAGAAATTAATTTTGAGTTTTTGAAATTTGAGAATCCGTCAAGTATAGCCAAAGTTAAAACTTCTAGCAATGACGGAGCAACGAGTTATGGAAGGGATGGATACGCCCCTTAAGAAGTTGATAAAAGGTCGTGCACAGGATAGAGGAGCTCTCATATCTCTCATACCGCAGATACCGCATATATATTTCAGATGTTATATAGTCATTGTCGAGTGAATAAGTGAAGCAAGTTGTCTTTAGCGTGTGGTTAAAGCCCGGCGCATCGAACGAACACGGAGCAGTTCCATTTTACGCTGTTCGAAACTAGGTGAAGTTAAAACGCTCACATTAACGTTTCTACCAGATAAGATATAAAGAGTTAACTTCTGCCTTTATTATAATTCAATTGGGCAGTACAACATTGAGGTGTGTAGAACATTTGAACAATTTCAAAGTTATACTTTGAAAGATATTGACATTTTAAGACTGCAGACAAAAGTGATTTTCTCGCCACCTGAGAGGCACTTTTAAAATTCCACAGTATACACTACGGCTGACACGTGAATCGCAACCGTGATATTGGAAAATACGTTTGGTAATACAACGATACATTCTACTATGGAACATTATAATCTTGCAGTGCTTTCAATGATTATAACAGAAGTTGAGATGGAAGGCTAAGGCTTTAATGCAATTGGGACATATATCGATGGAGTGAAGTAACAGCATGGAACTTCGTTAATCGTCTTTCTACAAAAGCGAGCATGTAGTGAACATCCAACTACACTCATGCATCGTGAATCCATCGCTGAATTATATCAGATGGCAGTGGAAATATTTTCATACTCCACGATTATGAATATTTCTGCGGAAATAACTGCAATAAACTTCATGGCGAATTACGACTGGAACTTCAGGGAACTTTCAAGAGAGGCCAGGGTGGACCCGGCTCATAAAGAAGAGTTTTGCCAGAAGGATGTCTTTCGTATACATGGAGCAGTGCAATTTCCGGAGGAGGAAGCAGTTCGATTCTCCGAGGACGCTGATTCCAGGTTCGAGGTCGGAGCACATCTTCACGCTGGTGAAATGGAACCAACAGCAGTTTTCTTTGAAAACTTTCCTCTAGAACTTCAATCAACAGATAAGGTAGTCGTGAACGTTTCTTGTATTATTTGAGTCATGTAGTGATATCTGAGCAACATTTTCCCATATTTTTTGTCCTATCTTTTGCCCCATTTTCTTGATTGACATTTCTGTACTCAGTACACTTCGATGATTTATGCCTTTTTCTACGATTTGTTGAGACATTGTTATGTCATTGGCATACTTAAATAATTTTGGATCAGTTGAGACTGATAATTTAGATTCTTTCATTAATTTGCATATTTTTGTAGTCACGATCGGACTGTAAAGTTAACGATTTGCTATGGCAGATTTGAATTCAGACAGCGTGTCATTTTATTAAAGTAATTCTTTTCAGTAAATTACTTTGATCAATTTTCTGTCATCCTCAAGAAAGAAGAATGATTAAATGATTTTAGAGCGTTAAAATCTATTACGCTATCGACGATCTTTGAAATACTAGTCGTCTTATGAACTTTGATTACGATTTATTGAATACACTATTGCAATGAACATTTGATAGGAGTTTTTCTCAATTATAGATTGGAACAATAATGTTTGCATTCCACAGTCTAATTGTATTCTATTCGACTATTTATGCAGTTTAGATGAACTTTGATTGAAGGTAGTATTTCTATACTGCGTTACTTTGAAGATATTAATCTCAATTTTGATAGACCAGGGAGGAGTGTCTAATCGTATTTGCTATTAAATTTATTTGTGATTGGCAAATTTTTACTTCATATCGATTCATGAATGAAACCCACGAAGGTTAAATAATAACAGTCATTAATACAATTGATGAATATAAGAATTTTTAAAGAGGAACAATGGATATATAATCGTTAGTTCAGTGGACCTGTAAAAGTCGCTGATGAGTAATGCCCTTGAATAATGAAGGAGGTTCCCACAGTAATAAATGAAGTTGTTGAATTTATGAGTGGAGGTTTTTGTATGTAATTTGGAAGATTTTGATGCCATATATATGAAGATATATGATGAATTCTGGGCCTATTGTTGAGCAATTTTGTGCGTTTTGAGCGAAGTATTTTTCCGCTGAATGTATTGTCCTGGTTCTTCGAAAGTTATTCATGTGAAGATACTGTTAAAATTAACAAGAGTGTCAAATAATTTGAGATGAAGATTTTGAATGGAGGTTACCGTCACAAATATTAATAATAATTATTAAACCTTATTAAACCTGAATTTGACATTTAAATATAACTAACCTTCATTGGTCGATTATATCACCTTGATTTGAGTAATTATCAACCGGATAAACGTGTGGTTTAATGTATTTCTTATATAAATAATATAAACAATATAAATATTGTAAAATAATTTTGTAAATATCTTTGATAACAATTTGAAATGAAAGGGATTAATAGAGGCGTGTATAAAATTTTCAATTGTCGTTTGACATTGTTATAAACAATTTATTATTGTTATAAATAATTAATGAATTTGTTATAAACATTTAGAGTTTTGTTTTTATACTCTAAACAACGCTAATTAAGCAAGTGGATTGAACAATTAAACATGATTTGGGATTGTTGGAGTAATCCACTGGTGTTTGAATGGAGCATTTAAAGCATTTGCGTGATAATATTTCAGTTGAGATGTGGACATTTAACGTGTTTTGAAGGAGAGCTAGGCTCTGACGTAACTCGCATATGCTAGGGTTGAACGGAGGGGTGAGTCCACTTTGACGATGCAGGTGCATTGCAGCTGGCCCGGACAACTGTATGGTAGAGGCCAAGGACGTCTCCATAATAGCCTTGTGGCTATAAATAAAATGTGAAGTATATAAACACGCAAAACAATTGATATATGTGTCTCGTCCCAAATCCCGTTTCCATTCCAAGTACATTATTATAATTACGTTATTTTGAGCTTGAGAAAGCTGAAACATTGTATGTAGAGTATACAAGTCCGACAGGAGGACATGGTTATGTGGTCGATGGCTTCTGATTGCCACGTGGATTTTGTTGTTTTATTTTTGTTAAATTCATTCTTTATGTGAAATAAATTATTGTGCAGTTTAAAGTTTCTCGTCTTCGTTATGGTTCATTTTAAATATCATGGTGGAGGTTATTGTGTGGGCACGCTTTAAGTGATCCAGTTGACAACCCAGTCCCCGAGATAAATTTAAGAGGTATGTAAAGGTAAGTATGAACACCCGTATATTTTGGTGTGTTCCACAATAATTTCTTGTTAACTATTGTGCTCTAATCTCGATAGTATCTGTCAGTGCCATTTTCATTGATGTAGCTGTGCCGGTGCGTTTGATTATTGGCAATCCGATTGAGGGGGCGGATATCTGACAGCCTACTATCCTGATAACGGGGACAGTACCAGAAGAAAAGCCATGACAAACTGGTTTTGTGTAAAACATCAACAAAACTCAGAAAACTAAGGAAGATAACACGTAGCTGATATGTAGCCAGCTGATATCCAGATGAAGGTCATGCAATCTGACCATAAGAAGTTCGGTCTCATGGAGTGGGAGGGAATCTCGCCAACTATAGTTCCATCCCTTCCCCTATATGCACAAACGACATTCTTTAGCATCATTGTCACACAAATTTCATATTAGACCACTTACAATGTGATTGCAGCAATATGAATGTTTTGAGAAAACCACTCGACGTACGTGGATCCATCCCGGACATCATTCATTTAGTTTGTTATGGTGGACAGCATAGTGTAAACAACAAGTAAAGATTTACCTGCTAAACATGCCTATAATGTAACCAAACCATATCTTCCTCGCAAACCACACAACTTTTATTATACTACTAGTGGGCCCGTGCGAGCTTTCGCAACGTGAATGTAGGTTTATGGGGTAGTAGGGAAGAATGTAGGAGAACGAAGTTTTAAATATTGAAGAAATGTATTTATTGTTGTTAAACGGCATACGTACATGAGAAGAACACAAGGAATTATGTAGAACAGGGTTTTGTACTTGTCACAGCACCTCTTTGTAGACAATATTCGATGATACAAGGAATTCATCGGTTATTGTTTTCTCGGGAGTTTTTTTCTACAGCAATTTTTACATTTGCAAAGGATTGAACCCTAGAGAAAGTCTTGGCGAGATCACACCGGAGCCATCTGCTGAGAGACTCCTCAGCAAGCAGTACGCCGCGCTCCCGCAGATGACTGCCGCCGCGCTGCCCTGCGCTCTAGCGGCAGGCTCGCCTAGCAGTACGCCGCGCTCCCACCAGATGGTTGCCGCCGGGCTGCCATGCGCTCTAGCGGCAGGCTCTCCAGGTTACGGTGCACCCATTGGGAGGATGGTTGTCATGTGTAAGGGTGCCTCCTGACCTGGCGAACCCTAATTACGTTCTCGGCTGCCAAGTACAGTAATACCACAAACACCGTGTATAGGGGATGTATAACAGAAAAATACACCAGTGTTTAGAAACAAACACAATGTGCTTAATGCACAATCATATGTATAAAACGCTAAGGTGTGCAGTATGTTTCACAAAGTTGCAATATCAATTATCTTTACATAATATTAAACAAAGTCCCCAATTCTCGGATGCAACGGGTAATCTTGAGAACCACTGGATGGATTCTGATGTGCTTTCCACCATTCTGTATTGGATTTCTCGAGGAAGGTTTCTGTAGAAAATCATTCATTTATGACCAAAGGAAGCCAAGCAGTAACGATTTCAGTGAATCGAACCGTAGAAAACCCTGCCGTCCGTGCGCGTTTTAAGCTTACGCTGGATAAACCGTTAAAAATATCCATATACTATGAGTGAAAGAACTGTTTAGCATGCAAAGTACTACAAAAATTCCGCGACAGCATATGTCTATCTTTAATAAAACGCCCACTATAAGTGTTTTAACGTTTTCATTTCTTCCAACAATCCCCATTCAATGGAAATTTAAATGAATAAGCTTCGGAGTGAATGAGCCTATCACCCCAGCTTCGGCCAGCATCAAACTGGCGAGTCGTGTCGAGTTAAGACTTCAGAGAAGAGTATGTTTGTCATTTCGCTGTTCGCTGTTCTGAATTGTGTCTGGGACCTGCTGTCCGTGCGCCTTTTAACCTTACGCTGGGTAAACCGTTCAAGATACCGGGCGAAGCCGGGGCGGGTTGCTAGTAATTGATAATTATAAGGCAACACTGAAAAATGGGTTCAAAGCTATTTTCAGTTTCACAAAACTCAAGCTTTTAAACCAGGGGGAGTTGAATGGTGCGGTTTGTGGCAAAAATCTTCCAAATTGCCTCCATAGTACAGAAAGAACTCTTGCATTTCTTGAAAAGTCAAATTGAACATATTTATTCGTTTATAAAGTGCGCTTAAACAAATAAACAAGACGATAACCCCTGTCAGAGCTGTGTCGCCCCGAGCCCGGGTGGGTGGTCCTTACACATGGAGCTTTACAAGTAACCGTTCATAACAAATGAGCCTTCAAGAGAAAGAGAATTTCCTGTAGCAGTGACAAATTGCAGTCTGATTTCATAAATATTCCCCATATCTTTAAAATATGCGTTTTAACGAATAAATAAGACGATAGCCCCAGCGGGAACAGTGTCGCGTTCAGCGCACATAACTAGGCTTGCCATACGTCGTGGTTTGACCGGGACAGTCCCGGTATTTTTCTCATGTCCCGGTGTCCCGCCCGGTTTTATCAAGGTCCCGGAAAATGGCTGTAAGATGTAAAAAGTAATGAATTTGTGTGTTTAAGAATCGTTTATGAATCGGTTACTTTTCAACAATCAACATCCTTTTTTGTATTTGTGTTTGTAGTTAGACAAAAGGTTGTAGTTTTTCAAAAAAAATAAGACCTAGTATTGTTCAATTAAACAATTTTATGAAGTATTTTAAATTGTATTTTATTAACACTTCTTTCTAGATGGTAGGACAAAAAATATCATTAAAAAGGAAAAATTATATTTTTTTATGTAGCAAAAATTCCTTTCGTATTATTAAAAGGTGTGTAGAACTAACAATTTAGGGTGACAGATTCCCCCTCCCTTCACTAGCAAGGCTTAAAAAATAGTCTCAAAACTCACAATTTTGCTTCTTATTTTTTAAAAAATTTCCCGGACCCCCCGGTCAACAATACCCCCCAGACCCCCCGGTAAGGCCATCCCATATTAATGTGTCCCAGTTTCACTCACCAAAAAATATGGCAAGCCTACACATAACACTTAAGCCGGGTGGATGGTCTAACACATGCACGCACAGGCCCTCTAGTGTACACTTTATCAGATACAGATGACAGTTCCAAGGAACGTAGAGATATTTATCTCCACTTTTCTTGTACTTGTCCCAACTATGAAATAGTTTCTCCATACTTTCCACGCAGAAGAACGCTTTATGAAATGCATTCGCTTGTTTCTATGGACGCCAACTTAATTTCTGCATACCTCAGACATTAAAAGAGCTTAGAAATTTGAATGGGGCCACTCACTCCGGAGAGATGAATCACGATAAGCACTGGATTAATTACGATTGAGTGAACCTTTTTCCGCGCCACGTGATGTCTGGAATGTGGCAGTCAATAAGGTGCTTCTCCTATGGAGGTCTTTCTGAATTAATAATGTACAGTTAAATCTATCACTGGGCTACTTGAAGAACATAAGGGTGGACGCTGACTCACCAAGTCAAGCGAGGACATTGAGAGGGTTTGAGAAGATTTGTGGTATTGTCTTCAAAGACTTTAAGTGGACGTGTTATAGCTCCCTCATATTCCTTTGCTGCTCATCGAAACGTTGTAGATACACTGAAGTTGTCTTGCAGATTATAGCGTGCCTCTTTACCTAACTGCGCACTGTGGGGCGTGATAGTGCAGTGATAAAACTAGGAAATCTAGCAAGCTGTTGGTTTAACGTGACCGTAAATCTCGCGATCATGAGCGACGGGACCTCTATATTTACGCGGAAGTTGGTAAAGTTTATTTTGTTGGTTCGTTATACAAATGTTCACTTCGATGGCATGATTAGGACACAAACATTAATAACTTTATTTTAAAATGTTGCACAGTTGCCATCTTGGGTTAATGAAAACAATTGAACTAAATTATAGGGCCTATGTCAATAGATTAATTCTTGTTTAAAGAATTGACGTAGCAAGTTTCAATGAGCTAAGATAATAATTAAATGGGAAGAAAATTCAATTTACACAGTTTACCTTCGCTTAGATGACATGTTGGTTTTGTACCGAACAGATTTGAATAGGTCACACAGATAAGCGTAACGGTATCTTAGGTTTCTGTATCACCATAAAAAATTTCGAGGTATCTATGTACTGCCGCCATCGTCGGGAAGTAATCTTAATGTATGCGAAGAATACACGTTAATTAAGAAAGTATAATATTTGTATATGACGCAACAAGTAAGTGTACAAAGTTAAAATGGAGACAACGCAATTAGGAAGCCTGGGTTTAATTACAATGACTCCCAGTGCTTGTAATGGCGCGCATAGCGCTCAAGTATGTCTCGCCTATCTCAGCCAAGCACTTAAGTAATTTTCCCCTCCACCCTGCCTCCACGAAAGAAACCATTCACAACCAGAACGGAGAGGAAGACGCAGTATAGTCTGTTTGTAATGAAAATGCAAAAAATATCATTAGCTATTCTATGCTTAGTCTTTCATAGTGTGCTTTGGTATATTTCTCCTCTCACCAAATATCACAATTCCTAGCTCATCGAACAAAGTCTTGCCTACGGATTCATACGTGTGTACAATTTTCCTACCGTAACTCCCACTAGTAGACACTCCACACTATTGAATGCAGGACCAATCATCAATAATTCGTTTTCAGAAATTCCCTGTCCTGCCAGTTGTCACTTTGGTAAGTCCGTTACTTTCACAAGGTTTTGTTGTAGGCTTCAGAGGAAACATCAGGTTCTTCTCCGTGCTTATACAGAGACATTGTTCTTACCATCAACTAATATCCAGGGCAACGGTCGTAAATCAGACAGCAGCATGACGGGTGTGGTTAGTATATGGAGGTCACCTGTTCCGTGAGGTGATCGTACATTGTCACTAGTATCTGCCTCAACATCTGCGTTTTGAAGCGTGGTGGAGGATGCATAGAGTGGACACGATGATCTAAGGTTTCTCACATATGATCAATAGGGGGAAATACGTGGTTATGGAAGAACGTAAAAGGGCAGTATGAATGGCCTATCCCGATAATGTTAAATTTGCTAATTTCATGACCCATTTTCACAAGAATTGCTTCTTGCAAGGTAATGAAACTTCTGCAGATTATTTATACATGTTTTGTATACTTACTCCTCTAGTTTGCTTGAAGTACATGTTCTAGGAATTGGGATTTAAACAAGTAGTTCCGTGGAGAACTATACAGCCTATTTTCATATGTCCTACTTATGTTAATATCCGCTATCAACACACAAAATTTCAGTTTCATTGCTATAATAGATTCGTAGATATTGAGAACCGACTAAATATTTCGGATGGACGCCATTTTTGACTTTATATATGTAGGTCCTAGACATGAAGATTATTGAGGACGTGTAGCATTCAAACTTCAATCGCATGATTAGGACACAAGAAGTAACAACGAGATTTTAAAATTTCGCACAGCTGCCATGTTTTGGTTATGGAAACAATTGAAAAATTAGATGCCAGTGGTTTAACATTCGTATAAGGATTTACTGTACCAAGTTTCACTGCACTCGGATGGTTAAATTGCAAGAGAAACGTCCATGTGAATATTTATACTTCGCGTCGCCGCCATGTTGGATTTGTGATCACCAGGTTATTTAAAGTCCTATAGGTGAACTTAAGTTCATAGCCCCCTATGAACATAAAAATCATTTTGATTGCTATAATAGATTCGTAGATATTCAGAGCCGTCTAAATATTTCAGATGGTCGCCATGTTGGATTGTTAAATGTATAGGCCATAGAGTCATGTACCATTAAAGGAAATTTATTGCGTAGGTTCATTATTCAAACTTTCACTTCGATTGCATGATTACGACTCAAGAAATAAAAACTTAATTTTAAAATTCGCACAGCCGCCATCTTGAGGTTAGGTAAGCAATTAAAATAAAATAGATACCAGTGCATTACAATGTGTATAAACATTTCCTGTACCAAGTTTCATTGCGTTTGGAACATTAAATGGCGAGAAAGGTCTATTTAAAATTTCAAATTCGCTTGGCCGCCATGTTCGTTTTGTAGTTAACCGGTTTTTAGCCTACTTTCGATTTTTGCAAAAAATGAAAGTAGACTTATGAGATCAACACAGGGCGAAAAAAGTGTGTCTGTCTGTGTGTGTGTATGTGTGTGTGTGAGTCTGTGTGTGTGTGTATGTGTGTGTGTGAGTCTGTGTGTGTGTGTGTGTGTGTGTGTGTGTGTGTGTCTGTGTGTGTGTGAGAGTGTGTACTCTGAATGTATGTCCCCCCCTATCAATTCGAACACGGTGAATGCGAATTGAACGAAATTTGGTACAAAGGTAGCACAAGAAAAGGACACCTCAGTGTCATGTTTTATATCGCCGCCATCTTGACGGAAACGTAATGGCGGCCACCCAAATGTTCAAAGCTTAAATCAAATTACGACTAACCTAATCATCCGACCTCTACCAAATTTTGCAACAACATACCTTTGTGGGGGGAGCATCCTTTGACCAAACCAATTGGCCATCAGCGTAATAGTTTGCGGATGGCGGCCATCTTTGTGTGAAAATCGATTCCCCCTATTAATTCGAACACGGTGCAACCGAATGGAACGAAATTTGGTACAGAGGTAGTACTAACAAAAGGCACCTCAGTGTCATGTTTTATATTGCCGCCATCTTGACGGAAACGTAATGGCGGCCACCCAAATGTTCAAAGCTTAAATCAAATTACGACTAACCTAATCATCCGATCTCTACCAAATTTTGCAACAACATACCTTTATGGGGGGGAGCATCCTTTGACCAAACTAATAGGTAATCAGCGTAATAGTTTGCGGATGGCGGCCATCTTTGTGTGAAAATCGATTCCCCCTATTAATTCGAACACGGTGCAACCGAATGGAACGAAATTTGGTACAGAGGTAGTACTAACAAAAGGCACCTCAGTGTCATGTTTTATATCGCCGCCATCTTGACGGAAACGTAATGGCGGCCACCCAAATGTTCAAAGCTTAAATCAAATTACGACTAACCTAATCATCCGACCTCTACCAAATTTTGCAACAACATACCTTTGTGGGGGGAGCATCCTTTGACCAAACCAATAAGCCATCAGCGTAATAGTTTGCGGATGGCGGCCATCTTTGTGTGAAAATCGATTCCCCCTATTAATTCGAACACGGTGAAACCGAATGGAACGAAATTTGGTACAGAGGTAGTACTAACAAAAGGCACCTCAGTGTCATGTTTTATATTGCCGCCATCTTGACGGAAACGTAATGGCGGCCACCCAAATGTTCAAAGCTTAAATCAAATTACGACTAACCTAATCATCCGATCTCTACCAAATTTTGCAACAACATACCTTTATGGGGGGGAGCATCCTTTGACCAAACTAATAGGTAATCAGCGTAATAGTTTGCGGATGGCGGCCATCTTTGTGTGAAAATCGATTCTCCCTATTAATTCGAACACGGTGCAACCGAATGGAACGAAATTTGGTACAGAGGTAGTACTAACAAAAGGCACCTCAGTGTCATGTTTTATATCGCTGCCATCTTGACGGAAACGTAATGGCGGCCACCCAAATGTTCAAAGCTTAAATCAAATTACGACTAACCTAATCATCCGACCTCTACCAAATTTTGCAACAACATACCTTTATGGGGGGGAGCATCCTTTGACCAAACTAATAGGTAATCAGCGTAATAGTTTGCGGATGGCGGCCATCTTTGTGTGAAAATCGATTCCCCCTATTAATTCGAACACGGTGCAACCGAATGGAACGAAATTTGGTACAGAGGTAGTACTAACAAAAGGCACCTCAGTGTCATGTTTTATATCGCCGCCATCTTGACGGAAACGTAATGGCGGCCACCCAAATGTTCAAAGCTTAAATCAAATTACGACTAACCTAATCATCCGACCTGTACCAAATTTTGCAACAACATACCTTTGTGGGGGGAGCATCCTTTGACCAAACCCATAAGCCATCAGCGTAATAGTTTGCGGATGGCGGCCATCTTTGTGTGAAAATCGATTCCCCCTATTAATTCGAACACGGTGAAACCGAATGGAACGAAATTTGGTACAGAGGTAGTACTAACAAAAGGCACCTCAGTGTCATGTTTTATATTGCCGCCATCTTGACGGAAACGTAATGGCGGCCACACAAATGTTCAAAGCTTAAATCAAATTACGACTAACCTAATCATCCGATCTCTACCAAATTTTGCAACAACATACCTTTATGGGGGGAGCATCCTTTGACCAAACTAATAGGTAATCAGCGTAATGGTTTGCGGATGGCGGCCATCTTTGTGTGAAAATCGATTCCCCCTATTAATTCGAACACGGTGCAACCGAATGGAACGAAATTTGGTACAGAGGTAGTACTAACAAAAGGCACCTCAGTGTCATGTTTTATATCGCCGCCATCTTGACGGAAACGTAATGGCGGCCACACAAATGTTCAAAGCTTAAATCAAATTACGATTAACCTAATCATCCGATTTCTACCAAATTTTGCAACAACTTACCTTTATAGAGGAAGCATCCTTTGACCAAATGACTAGGTCATTAGCCTAATAGTTTGCGGATGGCGGCCATCTTTTGTGTGAAAATCAATTCCCCCTATTAATTCAAACACGGTGAAACCGAATGGAACGAAATTTGGTACAGAGGTAGCACTAGCGAAGGGCACCTCAGTGTCATGTTTTATATCGCCGCCATCTTGACAGAAACGTAATGGCGGCCACACAAATGTTCAAAGCTTAAGTTAAATTACGACTAACATAACCATCCGATCTCTACCAAACTTTGCAACAACATTCCTTTATGGAGGGAGCATCCTTTGACCAATCTAATAGGTTATTAGCCTAATATTTTGCGGGTGGTGGCCATCTTTATGTCAAAATTGATTACCCCTATTAATTCGAACACGGTGGAACCGAATGGAACGAAATTTGGTACAGAGGTAGCACTAGCAAAGGGCACCTCAGTGTCATGATTTATATCGCCGCCATCTTGACTGAAACGTAATGGCGGCCACACAAATGTTAAAACTTAAATCAAATTACGACTAACATAACCATCCGATCTCTACCAAACTTTGCAACAACATACCCTTATGGAGGGAGCATCCTTCGACCAATCTAATAGGCCATTAGCCCAATAGTTTGCGGATGGCGGCCATCTTTATGTCAAAATTGATTCCCCCTATTAATTCGAACACGGTGGAACCGAATGAACGAAATTTGGTACAGAGGTAGCACTAGCAAAGGGCACCGCAGTGTCATGCTTTATATCGCCGCCATCTTGATGGAAACGTAATGGCGGTCACACAAATGTTCAAAGCTTAAATCAAATTACGATTAGCCTAATCATCCGATCTCTAGCAAATTTAGCAACAACATACCTTTATGGAGGGAGCATCCTTTGACCAAACTAATAGGTCATCAGCCTAATATTTTGCGGATGGCGGCCATCTTTGTGTGAAAATCGATTCCCCTTATCAATTCGAACACGGTGAAACCGAATGGAACGAAATTTGGTACAGAGGTAGCACTAGCAAAGGGCACCTCAGTGTCATGTTTTATATCACCGCTATGTTGACGGAAACGTAATCGCGGCCACCCAAATGTTAAAAGCTAAAATGTAATTACGACCAACCTAATAATCTAGTCTCTACCAAATTTTGCAACACCATATCTTTATGTGGGAAACATATTCAGACCAAACTGCAAGAACATCAGCCCAATAGTTTGCAGATGGTGGCCAAGTATGTGTGCAAATCGATTCCCCCTATCAATTCAAACACGGTGAAACCGAATTGAACGAAATTTGGTACAGAGGTAGCACTAGCAAAGGGCACCTCATATTCATGTTTAATATCCCTATAGCACGTTGTATTTCAACAAGCTACTACAACCAACATTCAATCATACTCGTTGAAAAGGACAAAGAGTTATAACAATACCCATGCATTTAGGAGAAAGTAGGCTATATGTTCTTTACTGAACATCTTGTTAAAAATCTTATAGATGAACTTCCAGTAGTGCTCTTTATCTCCGTACTTCAGGGTGATACCGCTAATAGTTTCAGAGATCTCTGCCATTCTAGAGGTGTGATTTCCCAAGGGTGTTATAAATGAACAGTGAAAAAATCAAGAGTCTATCTTCTATAGTTCCGGAGATAATGGGTCATTTGTCTAAAACAAAATAGTTTTTCTGAAAATGCAATAAAAATTAATTAGGATTGTAACTAACTTTTCAACATAAACAACAGCGGAAATGCACCATCAGAGTAGTCTTCATCATCTCCTACATTGTCCGAGTGTATCCTCTTCTTCCTCCTCAAAGATCTTGCCTCCTTGGACACTTCTTGGGCCTGTAGCTCTGCCTTGTCGACTCGCTCCTTGTACAGTTCCTTCAGTTTGTCTCGTGTATTCCAACCAGTCTTCACTCCCAGCTCATCCAAGACTTCCAGTCTACCAGTATTGCCATCATTAATGTGATGAAAGCATCATACATACCAAGCTTCAATGTTTGGTACCTCGCAAATACATTTGTAGGTACTCTTGTACAAACTACATTGTTCAATGACTCATTCACGTCTTGTGCTTTCCCTGTCAGACATTTCTTTAGTAGATCTGGTTTTGCCAAATCTCTACAAACTGGCTTTATAGACAACATAACAGCCTTAGGTATAGAGTTCTTGTGGTAAACGTATCTAATGTTCCAGCTGCTGCAGCTTTTTTGTATTTACACCACTCACCGGAACAAAGGTTGTGGATTGACTTGTGATCTGTTGATATTTTATGGGAAAAGGTTGCCCACACAGACATGTTCATACCATCTAGGTCATTTTCATTGCTTTTTAGGGCTTGACCATAGTATTCTGATAGTTGATTGATGGTATTGTCTAGCAGACGACCCCTAAAAGGCTTGCCATCAGATAGCGGTGTCTTCGACTGCTCCTGCTTCCTCCGTGGAAGTCATGAGCCTATTCTTTTCTGTACATGGTTGACACACTCCAACTTTTCTGGTATCTTGTTTCCGTAAGGTCTGCTATCAACCACAGATTTTAACGAGCTAGAGTCACCATCTCCAATGAATTGTACATAGAGAACACCTCCTGTTGGTAGCGAGCGATGAACAATTTGTTCTGCTGAGGGGCTTTCCATTCCTCCACTGGAGCCTTTATAATGTTAGTGTACTTTGGTTCATGCCGTGCCTGTCTGCATTTGACTTAGCAATATTGCATCCATGGCAGTGTTTGCTTAAAATTTCTACATCTATACTCTGTGAGCTGCCAGAATAGGATTGACAGTTCTCGTCTCGCCATGTGGTCTGAAAACGAAGTTGCCAAATTGTACATGCATCAGATACAGCTGACCAGGCACTGCAGCACGTGGGCTGTAATATTGCAACGCAGAGTATTATGACATCAACTACGCGAAGATGGATTGGTCAAGAGGCAGAGGGGTGATGACTGACGTGGAATTTCTGGCATAATGCCAATCCTATTCTGGCAGCTCACAGAGTATAGGACCTTACCTCTATCAATACTTGTGGCCGCTGCGCAGGAGTTCAAAGACTGATGGCCCCTCTTCTGCCAAGCACCATCAAACGCAATTGTAACGACTGTAGGTGTCACACCCACTCTGTTTTCCTCAACTGCTTCCAGTGTTGCAGTATTCATTGATTTTTCTGCTACTTCTTTCCAGTTTGTCTAGTAATATATCCCTGTGTTTTGATATGCTTGTAGTGGGGCGTGGCAGATTCATTATACTACATAAGATTTCACAATGCACTAAGTCCATAAACATACCTTTTGTTTGACTCAAATAATTCATTACCTTTGCACTTTCCTGAAGAATTTTTTTGTGGCTTTTACAATTTCCACGTGAAACTGTCCAGCTGCAAACTAACCCATATTTTTTAGACGCATCTCTAGCGATGTTTATTTTACTTCCACATAAACTCCAACTTGTTAATTCACAGAACACAGAATTGAGAATACTCATATCTATAATTATGTTGATGTCTTTATCATTTTCACATGTCTTATTTGAATACAGTTCATCACATTTCGTAAGTTTCCGTTTTGAAAAGCAACTAGAAGGTGTAGAGCTGAAGTACTGGGTGAACTTTCATGTCTAACCTCACTCACAACCTCGTTTACTGCTGGATAAGTTCTGTAGTACCGATTCTCTTTATTTTTACTTTCTTGAACACTCCTTTTCCTCTTGTCATATCAAATGTACTCAAGATCAATAACACACTAGCACAACAGCATAAAGAATGAAAAAATTGGCACATCATACCAAGAATATCGCACGCACTACATAAACAATAAACACAACGGTTATTCCATTCCCACCAACGTATGCAACAAGGCTTCCACTAGAATTTAAATCAAATCACAGCCTTCTAGACCTTATGGTTTTTGAGGTATGACGTGTTTACTGAAAACTGGTATGTAGTTTCCTGAAAAAGCCCTGTGCAACGAATTAAATTAAATTAAATTAAATATACTTCTAATCAAGCAAATAAATCATACACCAAATTAATCAGCAAATTCCAAATAATGCTTTGGCAAAAAAACGAAAATTACATATTTTTTTTCAACAAAATGGTAATTTTTACTCCCATTACTCTTAGTAATGCTCTCCCAAATATTATTGGATATTTATAGCAGTGTAAAATGTCACATTGTCTTTCTGAAAGGGCCTATCCACCCCCTGGGAAGAGAATGGGTGTACGTGATATGTAACAACAGATTTATAATGTAAGCAGTTCTACATGCACGTGTAAACCCAACAAAATAAACTAAGATGTATCGTATTTCCCAGATCTTCACGCTGTTACCGATGATTCGTGTTCTCCCATAAATGGTAGCAGTGTTTGTTTTCAAATGTTTCTTGCCAGATATGGCATCGTCCATCCGTTTGATGAAGCAGAAACCGTTCAGTGGCATCCAATATCCCCCTGGTTGAATTTGATGGTAAGCCATTCAACTGAATGGTGTTATTCCGCCCTCACGCACCTTCTTAGCCTACGTTTACATCTTAATACGGAAATAGAACAGCATTCAGGACTGCCTATGTTGACAGTTCATCGCATTTTACGGAAGGACCTTCAGATGCAGGAATTTTGGAAAGTGGGTGCAACATCACTTAACTGAGGTATAACAAGAAGTTCCGTGACGAACTAAAGAGCCTACTTTTCATGCCAATGATTATTCTATAGTATATGAACCTATCTAGAATAATGAAGAAATTAGGTTGCTAATATCGAAATTTCTAATTATTTCGAAATACTGTATACCTTGCATAATGTAGCCTAATAGAGCACTACAGTTGGCAGCCCTGATGACTGAATATATTCTTAGTTCCATCTCTTAAGGTACAGAATACAAAATTTGGTTGAAGTCCAATGAATAGCATGGACGTTACATGCAGTTAAACATTGGATCTAACAGCGTGCGTAAAATCATGTTGGCAACAATGTCATGCATGTATTGATCAGAAATAATCTGAAATAATATGATCTATTGTTGTGCCAATTTTGAATGAAATCCATTAGTTAGTATAGAAGTTACATGCATTTTAAAATTGGACCTATCAGCAGGCTTAGAATCATGTTGGCAGCACTGACGTATATTAGTTAGTCCAAATACATCTAGAATGCCAGGTACTATACGTGTGCAAAGTTTAGGGCTATTGGCTTGCATACTTTCTGATATATTGGTATTTGGATAAAATAAATTAGGAGCATTTATTAACAGTTGGCAGCCCTGGTGGGTCTTAAGAATACGCTCAGTCATATCCGGTTATGCATGCATACAACATACGAAATTTGGTTGAATTCCAATTGATAGTGTAGAAGTTATGTGCATTTAAAAATTGGACCAATCAGCAGGCTTATAATCATTTTGGCAACACAGCGATGTATGGCCTCCTGGAAATTAAACTGCAATATTATTATCTATACGTATGCCAATTTTGAAATAGCTCCCATTCATATCTTCCAAGATATCCAAAATGGAGCTCAAATTTCAATTGCGATTTTTTAGCAATTGGTAGCACTGACATCATTTTCAAATATGGCCGTGAGATATTCGGGTGTAGACTTGTACTCCTACCAAATTTTGTTTTGATTGCTCCAGCCGTTTAGGAGTTGATAGGGGGGGGGACACACACACAGCCAGACAGACAGAAGGACAGACAGACAGACAGAAGGACAGACACACATTCGCCCGATCTCATAAGACTACTTTTTCCTCATTTTTGCAAAATGTGAAAAGTAGGCAAAAAATGGACTCGCTATATCGCATAAATCTGGAAAGGTTTCACCGAGAATTATAAGCCATGTTGCATTGCATTATTGAAATCGATGAAACATGGGCACGTGCGTAGGTACCAGAACTCAAGTGACCGACGGCAACGAAAACAGAAGGGTTGGCAAAGTCTGACATCATAAAATATGTGGTTATTTATTTATGGTATGGCTTTTAGTGCCGGGAGTGTCCGAGCACATGTTCGGCTGGCCAAAGTCTGTAGCTGTTTCCAGCGGACACCCTTAAGGTGAGCTACATGTTCCGTTCAATTTCAAGTAGTTCCAACTTTCGCTACCAGATATCAATGATACCTAGTGGTGAACGTTTGAACTTGGATAGAGCGTTCTGACGAAATCTAACCTAACAATTTAGTTTCACACAAGTTTAGTCTGTGTAATGATCTTTGGCATTCCATAAATCTATGACATGGGACCGCCGGCTTTACTTCCCCTCCGATGGAAGGCATACTGAAGGATTTTTAACGCTCTTAAAAAATCCGACGACTTCGGCCGGGTTTGAACCCACTATCTTGTGCACAGCAGTTCAGCATGCTACCAACTACGCCAAATGGAAGGTTTTACTGTATTCTATCCAGTGCGTCAGAGGCATTGAGGTCATTGTTCGTGTTGCAATTGCGCTGTGCGGACCAAATGACCAGGACTTTTAGACAGCGCCATTATCCTAAGGGATAACAAGGCTGCTCACAGAGAGTTGCTTACTGCAGTGGGGATGGAATGCCCTTTTAAACGCCCCCTTATTCATCTGATCTTATATTATGATCTCATCCGCAAACTAAAGATGCCATTATGTGGGAAACAGTTTACTAACATACTCTTAAAACCATCATTCTTGGCTATCGCCCCCGAAGGTCCGGGTTCAATACACGGCTCTGCCAGTATATTTTAATTCTGGTCTGAGCTCTGGAACGTGGAACACTCAGCATCGTGAGGCAAAACTGAGAAACGAAGTGTTCGGTTACCATCTCAGCCTACTTGAAAATGGTTTTCCGTGAATTCCCACTTTTACTCCAGGCAAATGCCGGGATGGTTCCTAACTTAAGACCACGGCTGCCTCCTTCCTAATAGTCGCCTGAATTACACATACTAATATAGCCATCACAATAACACAGGTTATCAGACATCCATATACGCGGGGGCTACATGGCCACGAAGTCGCAAAGCCCCAAAATCAATCAACAAAACATCTACATTACTTGTTAGTGTGAATGAGAATAGGTGTGAGTTGCCATATACCTGTTTCCTCACACAACAGAACAACAATAGGTCGCGTGTGTTACAAACGATGGTCTGTCCCAAGTCGAAGCCTATTATCATCAACTGAGTTCAGGAATATGAAAAATACACATGCTAGGGAATTAAATCTCATGGCTCAAATCAAATGGACTTGGCCAATTGGAATTCCGAGATCATACACCTCTCTCCTTAGCGTATCTATGCCAACTTTGTGGGCTAATGAGAAGCTCTCTCTTCACATGGTGCCATAATAATAATTAATAACGGAAAAATGATTCACCGTTCCAACGTAAGGTTTGAATTACAATTTGATTTGATACGATGGACAATGGACGATTAAATTAAATATACTTCTAAACAAGCAAATTTAATGAATCATACACCAAATTAATCAGCAAATTTCAAATAATATTTTGGCATAAAACTCAAAAATTACAATTATTTCAACAAAATGGTCATTTATACTCCCCTTACTCTTAGTCATGGTCTCCCGCACATTATTGGATATTTATAGCAGTGTAAAATGTTACATTGTATTTCTAAAAGGTCTATCCACCCCAGGGAGGACAATGGGTGTACGTGATATGCAACAACATATTTATAACCTAATCAGTTCTACATGCACGTGTGAACCCAGCAAAATAAACTCATCATCATCATCATCATCATCATCATCATCATCATCATACCGACAGCATTGGCTCAGCTGGCTAAAGCGCAGCATTAGGTCATGGGGCCAAGCTCTCTGCTGACTCAGTAGACGCGTGGGTTCGAGCCCCACCGTCGGCCGTCCTTGAGATGGTTTTCCGTGGTTTCCCCATTTTCGACACCAGGCAAATGCTGGGACGGTACCTTCTGATAGGCCACGGCCGATTCCTTCCACATCCTTGCCCTGTTTCATTCATCCTCATCCATTCCATCTCTCATCCCGACGTGCAGGTCGCCCACGGGCGTCGAATAGAAAGACCTGCACTCGGCCTCTCAGGAGACCACACGACAAAAAAAATAAATCATCATCATCATTTTCTTCGGCTTATCCCAATTAATTGAGGTCGCCGGAGCCAACCTGGCTCATTTTGGTTTTGGCTGGGGATTTAAGGCCGGATGCCCTTCCTGTCGCCACGTGATTTTTCAGGTGAAAATTTCTCCCAGCAGTCACCGGGATTCGACCCCGGCCGTCCGGGTGAAAGACGAGCAGCTAAGCCACTGCGCCATCACGCTCCCCCCAGGGGCTCACATCCAGTGAGACGCGGGTTGGCGACCATGGGACCCCAGCTGAGTCCGGCATTGCTTCCACTTACTTGTGCTGGGCTCCTCTACGCCTTCTTTTCTGTCGACCTCTCTTGGTCAACTCTTGTTCTCTTCCGACTTCGCCTTAATTGGCCCTTGTCTCATCTTTTCTGATACCCTCATTCTTCGAGGGGTCAGCCTTCTTTTTCTTTTCATGTTATCTCCTGCCTTCAGCACAAGGCCCTCAAGAAGTCAGGGTGTATGTAGCCCCACCACTTCTAGTGCACCCAGGATAGTGCTACACCTTCAAGGGCTGGTGAGTTTGGGAGTTGGCGACCACGAGGGATTCCTGAGCTGGGTCCGTTTTGCCCCATATTTCCTCTGACCTCTCCTCTTTCCCTTTCCTATCTGCCTTTCATGGCTCTCCTTCCTTCCAAGTCTCAATCGTCATTCTTGGAGGGTTGAGGGCATTTCTTTTCTTCCTGTCCTTTATTTGCCTTATCCTTTATTTATTTACCATTTCTTCTTCTAGTAAGTAAGTTTGTAGTTAATATCAGTTTTATCTTTCATTCTCATCTCACCTTTCACTATCACCCAAACCATTAGGTGCCGATAACCTAGATGTTAGGTCCCTTAAAGCAACAATTATCATCATCATCATCATCATCCTCTGTTCAAAGTGTCAACTCGAAGATTTGAACGAACAAGTATTGAAATTGATATTCTAAATCTGGAAATACTCTATAAATCACACTTGTCCGTTTCTTTCCCATCGCGGTGATATTTAAATCGTAGCAGCAGTTTCGGGTTTGTAGTAAATATGATATGGACACTAGTGGCGTTTCCATTATCAAAGCTGGGCGTCACATGAAGTGGCGTGCGATAAGAGGGAAGTTAATTTTATTTTCGGTTGTATTTGAAATCGTTTATATGTGAAATGAAGCCCCCAGCTCGGTCGTACATCACAATAATGGCAATACCGACGGTTAATGCCGTTAGAATAAGCCGCTATCGAAATAGTGGGTGGAGTTGCGATAAAAGCGGCCAACACACACTGTGACTAACGGCTTGCTCGCTCGCTAACTCTGTTAAATATATTTGCTTCGCTTAAAGAGAGTTGAAGGATGTATTCAACACATGAATGTTACAAATTGAATACCGTCAATAAATAAGGGTAACTGGGGGTATAATCGGTCAGAATTGGAAGCGACTTGAAGCGTTTGAGATGTAGGTCTGGCGGAGAATATTACGGGTTAAATGGATTGAAAGGAGGACTAACATCAGCATCCTGCAAGAAATTCAATGGAAAAGAGAACTGAGACCAACTATCCATAAAAGAAAAGTTAAATTTTAAGGCCACATCATGCGACATAACGCTTCCCTAACTAATCTCCTAGAAGGAAAGATCACAGGGAAGAAAGGCCGAGGTCGACCGAGAAAATGTTTCCTGCAAGATAGCACACTAACAGGGTGATTCGCTATGTAGTTTACAACTTCAATAATGTGTAATTATTTATTGGAACCACTTACAGACTTGGTTTATATGTCATTACATAGCAAAACACTTCAAGTTATTTTGACAAATCCATTACGGCTCAACGTGTGCACCTTTCGTCATCCTGGACACATCCCAACGGAAGTCGATTTCCCGCCAGGTATGAAGCAGCATTTCCGGGGTAACAGAGGCAGATTTGCAGGTAGGGAAGGGATGTACATCCTATATTCATATTCATTCATTTATTTATTTGCAATGGGGGGTGTGTCCCCCGGTGGCAAATTGTATATACATAACAAATAAATAATTATACATAACAATTCAATAACAATTATACAACAATTAAACTGGAGTATTTACACAAATAGTCAGTCTTTTCTTAAACACACCTATATGTTTGGGAAAAGGCTCTAAGACTGCGGCAGGTAGAGAGTTCCAGTTATCAATGGCACGGTTTACAAAAGAATGGTTGGTTGGTTGGTTCCTTAGTTTAGGGGCTGCGACAACGCGGTCATGTAGCCCCGTGTACTTTGGGTGTGTGTAGAATCTGTCTGATAACCGGTGTTAATTGTGATGACTGTATTAGTGTGTGTATCTGTTTTTTAATTCAAGTAGGGACTGCAACTTTGAATTTTCAAATAGTTCCTACTTTTGCCGCCAAACGCCACCGTCAACGACTACTAGGCCTAGTTCAGAACTAGCTACTAGACGCCACCGCAGTCGGCTCTTGGCATCAAACGTAGCAACCTAAGAGCGTTGTTTACATTCTTAACCTATCCAATTTAGTTTCACACAGGTGTAATTAGTGGAAAGATCTTTAACATGCCATAAATCTATGACATGGGACCGCCGGCTTTACTTCCCCTCCGAAGGAAGGCATACTGAGGGATTTTTAACGCTCTTAAAAAATCCGACGGCTTCGGCCGGGTTTGAACCCGCTATCTTGGGCATAGAAGCTCAGCATGCTACCAACTACGCCACCGAAGCCGCTTACAAAAAGAATATTTACCATAATTTGTTCCCTGTGGTCGGCCCTTAACTTTGAAAGGATGATCGCTCCTACCCATGTAAGTGGGCTTTCCCAATCGTTTGCTAAGCTCACCCCATGCTGGTTGATTTGTATACGTGTTGTACATAGCGCAGAGTCTAGATTTCATCCTCCTAGCCTCCAGTGATTCCCACCCAAGTTTCTTTAACATACGGCTCACACTGCTCCTGGGATTAAAGTCACTGAGCACAAATCTAGCGGCCTTTCTTTGTACCATTTCCAACTCATTGATGAGCCCTACTTGATATGGATCCCAAACCGCCGAGGCATATTCCAGAATAGGTCTTACAAGTGACAAATAGCCTAATTCTTTAGCAGAGATACTACTTCCTTTTAATACCCTCATTACAAAGTGCAGGGATTAGTAAGCTTTTGAAACTACACATCCTACATGACTACTCCATTTCATATCATTCCTTACGTGAACGCCCAAATATTTGCAAGAATCTTCTTCTACAAGTATTTCCGAGCCAATGTTATATTGAAAATCCTGCTTTCGCACTTTCCCTATTTTTAAGAGACTACATTTTCTTGTGTTTATTTTCATTTTATTTACAATCGCCCACTTATAGACCAGGTTCAGGTCCTCTTGAAGCACTGCATTGTCTTGTGAATCATGTATCTTTCGATATATTACACAATCATCCGCAAACAATCGACAGTCACTGCGAATCCCATTTGGTAAGTCATTTATAAACGCCAAAAATAACAAAGTTCCGATTACGCTGCCCTGAGGGATACCCGACGTTACGGTAATTTCATCCGAGAATATGCCTTCGACTTTCACTTTCTGAGAACGACCCGTCAAAAATTCTTGGATCCATAAAATTACTCTTCTATCAATCTTCGTCGAAGCTAATTTATGGAGTAGCATGTCATGCGGAACGACATCAAATGCCTTCGCAAAATCTATAACCACGGCGTCGACTGAAACTCCATGGTCTAACGATTCGCTAATGTCTTGAAAAAGTGATAGCATCTGACTCTCGCATGAGTAACCTTTCCGAAATCCATGTTGCCTATCATTAAACCATGATAATGTTTCCCACTGTTCCCTCAAGTAGTCGCAAATGAGATGCCCCATCTGTTTACAAACGACGGACGTAAGGCTAACCGGCCTGTAGTTGCCCAATTCAAGTCTGCTCCCTCCCTTAAATATTGGGACTACCGTAGCTCTTTTCCAGTCATCTGGGATTTGCGCATTGTTTATGGACACAGTGGTGTGCATTCTGGGGACCATGGCCAGGTAATTGGTCCACCACGACCTATCCACTTACCCGGGAAACGTTGATCAAGGAATTCCCTGACGTCTGGCAGCTAGTACCGCGGGGCATCATCTTGTTACCAACACATGCGCCCATCATGGTCATCTTCATCCAACTGTGGAATAAGGAAGTTCTGTAGCATATCCAGATAAATGATGCTGGCAGAAAACTTTCACTCTGGGGCAGTCACGAACCAACTGCACTCGGTGCCCATGTGGTTTTTCCGAGCCCCAAATACGACAATTGTGTTGACTCGGCCAGAAAGTTTGAACACTGATTCATCGCTGAAGACCACACTGTTCAAGAATGACTCTCATCACGGCTGATGCGATCCAACATGTCAAGTCAACACAGAATTCATGTCGGGTATGTTTATACGCTTCACTTAGTGCTTGAACCAAGGACAATCGTATGCTTTCATGGCCAAATGTCGACACAACATCCGCCAAACAGTGGTCTGAGGGATACCAGTTTCGAGTGGCGGACACCGTGTTGATTTTTCCGGACTGCGGACGAACCTCTCCCGAACTGTTTCCACCACATCGCTAGTCACAGGTGCGCGGCCTGGCGACTTTGTGTGTAGCACGGAACAACCTGTTTCGATAAATGTCGGGTGCCATTTGTACACTGTTGGTCTGCTGGGTGGTTCTTTGCCAAATTCTGTGTGAAACCTCCGCTGTACACTCGTTGCTAACTTGGTTTCTTCAAACCAGAACACGCACTTCACTCTTTCCGCTCCAGTGAAAGACGCCATTTCCAACAAGAGACAGGTGGCGCGCGTGGCGGACAACTGTGCAACTACAAACTATGTGAGTCAAAACTTGAAGTATTTTGTAATATAATAACATATAAACCAAGTCTGTAAGTGGTTCCAATAAATAATTACTCATTATTGAAGTTGTAAACTACATAGAGAATCACCCTATGGTTCCTACTGTGAGATGAAACGATGTGCTGAAGACAGAGAGCAATGGTTGCGGAAACAAGGCATTGCCTTTAGAAGTTGATTGATGGGGGTATAATCAGGCAACCGGGAACATATGGTTCTCCAGGTCAGGAAGGATTGAAATACATGTAAACCGTGTGGTAGAAAGTGAGAATTTGGCAAGAAAAATAGTTTAGTTACGTTAAGGAAGGAAGGAAGCTTGTGGTTTTACGTGACTGATAATCTCTCGTTCATGAGCCACAGGGACGTCTAATTTTACGTGGAATCCAAACCAAAGTAAATCCCGTGACGCTACAGCCTAGGCCTACGAAGCGACCGCTATCCAGCCATTTGTCCTGCGGATTATGGGGTGACGCGTCGTCAGCACGTCGGGTCCTCTCGGCCGTTAATCCTGGTCTCTTTGACCGGGGCACTGCCTTACTGTCAGGCAGCTACTCAATTGTCCTCGCAAGGCTAAGTTCACCCCAAAACACCCCTCACGTCAGTTTCTAAAATCTTTGACGGAGCCGGGAATGTTACCCGGGGCCTCCAAGTGCGAGGCAGGTGCGCTACTCCAACACCTCGGGGCCAGCATTGGAATCCACGTAGTCTACTATTCAGTTCGAAAATCTCACATGAATTGGCCGGGAATGGAACCTGGACCGTCTTGGTGAGAGGCAAGCAGCTTGACCACTGCCTCGCATTGCCCCTTTAAACATGTTTAGCAAACTAAACGTTTGCCCTTTGTGTCTGTGCAGCATAACCAGATAAATACATGATGCTCTGGGTGGATCCACGTACGGTTCTCGCAGGAATCCATGTTACTGCAATTACAGACCAGAGAATAATGTGTGACATAACCTTAAGAGGTCGAAGTGTTACAAATCCCTCCTTCGGAGGGGAAGTAAGCTGGTGGGCACATGTCATACATTTATGGCTTGCAAAAGAACCTTCCACTAACTTCAATTGTGTGAAACAAGATTTTTAGGTTAAATTTGATTGATGCTCTTAAGTTCCTACGTCCGTTGCCATGTGCTGGTTGCGACGGCATCTAGTAGCCAAGTTTGCAGCTAGGTGTTGTGGACGGTAGTATTTGGCAAAAGTAAGAACTACTTGAAATTATCGTCTGCAGTCCTTACTTGAATTAAAGCAGATAACACACACTAATACAGCCATCACAATTAATACCGGTTATCAGACAGATTCTACACAAACACAAAGACACGGGGCTACATGATCGCGTTGTCGCAGCCCCTAAACTAAGGAACCAACCAACCAAGTCTCGTAACAACATTTCAAAGATCAGGTCAAATGTCAACGGAAGACAATCGGTTGTCCAGGTCCCTTCCCACTCCACGGGAATGTCCTTCTCATGATCTTCACCTGGACACCAGCTGGCCACTTGTCTGTTACGTGGTTTCTTTGTTAACATTTCTCAGATTGGTTGACGTTAGGCACAGTGTCGTTATCTGGTTCCCGGGTTTACGCACAGAATACTTGGTGCACCATTACTTTCGACTTGACGTTTAAGTGCTACGCTAGAGCTATCTAGCGGTTAGGAGTGAAATCACTCAAAACAGCAAATATCAGGCTGCCATTGATATGAATAAAGCAACAATGGCAACGAAAATAGATTAGTCGTGACTCATGGATATGTATGGATGCCTGTGATTGGCTCGTTAGAGTAATTTCACTTCTGAAGGCTAGGTTGCTCTAGCGTAGCACTTAATCGTCAAGTAAAAAGTAATGATGCTCCAAGTATAGTAGACTTAACTGCATTGGCCCTCCTGTAACTTGACTATTTCTCTATTATTTTTAATGTATCATTATTAATATTATGTAAATAATAATAACCAGCATTACCCGTCGCGGCTTCGCCTGCGAATATTCTAGTTGTAAAGAGTAACTTAGCAAAATCTCAATCATGAATGCTATGACTGATTTATCCTTGGTATGAATAATCAGACTTGATCAATTCAGCTACTGGTGCAGTGGTTAGGGGTTTGTCATTCCTTCGTAGTTATATTAGAGCGAAGTTAGTTTTCTGGGAATATCACAGACACTGTTAACTTAAGGGCCTTTAAATATGGTTTTCGGAGACCCTTTATAGTCGGGTGAAAGGACCTTTCGTACCACACTCACACGTGAAAATTGCGTGAAAAAATTCTAGTGTGCCCCTTGACCCCCTTAAGCGCATTATACTGTATGTATTGATGGATTTTACAGCTTAATTTGGTTCAGTGATAACCTTATAACCGTTTGAAACTTTCACAGAAATGTAATAATCGGAATTGCATTGCGTCTTACAGTAATAGATGGACCTGTGAGATTCTGTTACCATGGTTATCGTGTTGTATTCTTTCATTATTTCATTGTAAATATACATGTTTTAAGGTATTTATATAATTGTGAGGTATTTAAAGAGTAAGTGAGTGCGTTTCGCTTACGCATTGGGTTATGCTGAACCTGTAGGTACCCCATATGTGTAGGTTGGTGTTAATGGGACCTTATTTTCGGTACAAAACGGGAATGGGACCTTAGCAGAATATTATAGGGAGGGATGGCAATAATAATAATAATAGTCTAATAATTGCGTTTTAGTAAAGTTACTTGCTACTTATTGAATACACCGATAAAAGTTAGACTGGTAGTACATCTGTATCCGTAGATTCATTGAATTGTTCCAAGCGTGAAAGGCCAAAAGCACTACAAAATATTTAATTACCTAACCAGTACAAATTTCTCTTGAACCACGCCATCAAACTTTAATAATTGCTCAGGCTTCCACGTGGAGAGCTCTCAATTCCGAAATGAAATACTCTATCTCCAGTTACGCACTAATTAGAATAGCTTCAAACTTGTAATATATCTCAAGTGTGGAAATTAAAACTACAAGCACTCCTCATGCAAGAAAGGGGGATATGTAAGTGGAACAACTACGGGAGAAGCAATCGTATACAACACGACGCACTTAGAATACTTGAGAAAAACATCTAATTCATATTATTTGCTTATTTTATGTTTTCTCAATTATGCCTTTCTTTTTCAGAAGTTATTTGTTGTGACCATTTTACCGTTTACAGGTTCTGGTTGGTATGTCTGTAGAATGTTCATGGAAAGCCATATCTTCGTCGCTGCCGATCTACCTCCTTGAATATGTAATTGTGGACTCAATTTCCTGGCAAGAATTTGAAATTTGAAAGAGCCAAAAAAACACGGGACACCGAATCTTTTCATATCGATTCGCTAAACAGTGAATTTAAAAAATTGCATTTAGACAATATTATATCTTTATGAGACGTCACCCAACCAAAGTTCCAGATTCTCAGATAGATTGCTGCCCTATGTGTTTGAGATTTTGTGGAGACCGTCTGACGACCTGTACTATTGTTGTGTGTCTCTTATTAAGACTTCAGGCACAGTAGTTTTGAGTTCAGTAAACATTTTGTGTATGCCTATGAATTTCACGAACAACATCCACCAGAACCAGGTTGTATCCAGACTCAGGAGATGAGTGGGTTCTAAAAGATGTTCCGTTGTCTCTCATTTTCAACGTCACACAGACACCCAACCTCTTATAACTCTGTACCCAGGTTGTGATCTCATGTTAGGGACTATCCCAGTATTTGTCTTGAGTAGAAGTGGAGAAACCGTGGAACACCACTTTCAGGATGGATGAACATGGAATCGAGTAAACCTTTTCAAAGTTTTGTTCCATGAAAATGATTATCATCATCATCATCATCATCATCATTTATTGTATTAACAGGCAATGAAGACCCAGGACAATCAGAGCATAAAACAAAAACTAATATATAAAATAACACAGGCATTACAACAGGGGTTGTTTGGTTGGTTCTTAAGTTTAGGGGCTGCGACAACGCGGTCATGTAGCCCCGTGTACTTTGGGTGTGTGTAGAATCTCTCTGATAACCGGTGTTAATTGTGATGACTGTATTAGTGTGTGTTATCTGTTTCTTAATTTAAGTACAGATTGCAACTTAGAATTTTTCAAATAGTTCCTACTTTTGCCGCCAAGCGCCACCGTCAACGACTACTAGGCCAAGTTCAGAACTTAGCTACTAGACGCCACAGCAGTCAGCTCTTGGCAACGAACGTAGAAACTTAAGAGCGTTGTTTACATTCTTAACCTATCCAATTTAGCTTCACACAGGTGTAATTAGTGGAAGGTTCTTTAACATGCCATAAATCTATGACATGGGATCGCCGACTTTACGTCCCCTCCGAAGGAAGGCATACTGAGGGATTTTTAACGCTCTTAAAAAATCCGACGGCTTAGGCCGGGGTTGAACCCGCTATCTTGGGCATAGAAGCTCAGCATGCTACCAACTACGCCACCGAAGCCGCTATACAACAGGGGGGACTGAGACTTTTCACAAGTATCGGTCGCAGATGATCTTCCACCTTTCTCTGTCCCTTGCATCGTCCACAGCTGCTGGTGGTGCCACCTTTACCAGTGACATTATCGCTTGATCTTTCCATCTTGTTCTAGGGCGTCTGCCAGTTGGTGTCGAGCTGAAAACACTATTGGATATGGAATCCTCAGCTCGTATGACATGTTCCAACCATTCCAACCTCCTCCTTTCTAGAATCAGGTTGATGCTCGTCTTCCCAAAAGGTTGATAAAGGTCTCGGTGAGATCTTCTTTCCTACCTTTCTGTTTCTACATTATATAGTGGACCTTCCTTTCAAAAACGCAGGGACGTTCCTCAAGTGTTTGAAGCGTGGCCCAGGTCTCACAGCCATATAGGTCCACAGGTCTCACCAAGGTCATGTAGATATGTACCTTATTTTCCTGTGATTTGAAAAGATTGTTCAAGCTATAGAAAACACGATTCGCTGTAGTTATCCTTTGCTATCTCATTCCTGTTCGAAAAGACAAATCCTAAATATTTGAAATCCTCTACCATCTCAAAATTGTGCTCATCAATATTCATGCTATTAAGATTGTTCGGCCGACGAGACACCCTCAGATATTTTGTTTTTGAGTCGTTGACTACCAGACCCACCTTCCCTGCTTCTCTGAAATCACAGTCCACGATCGAGACGGACAGCTGCACCAAGTCTGGGGATAGGAGGTTCGAATACCGGTGCTGACAGTGACGATCCTTATTACATGTCTTTGGGCACCTACCCCATCCCCGACATAAATATAATTATACCTATAGGGAGGCCACTGCCTTTGGGTCCACCTAAGACTTGTTCTGAAACAAAACTCTCGCTTCTGTGACATTGGCCAAGAGCGAAAGCATTCACGATAATCGCCTTTTAAGTGAAAACAACAGCACTTCAATGCGGTTCTCGTCACGAAAAAAATATAATTTTACTTACACAAAACAAAAATATTGGAATGCAGCCGAAAGAAATTGGAAACCTCTCTGGACATCAAAATGGCAGGTGAAACGCTGAAGGAAGTACGAGACTTCTGTTACCTAGGAAGCAAAATAACCACTGATGGACGAAGCAAAGAGGATATAAAAAGTAGGTTAGCTCAGGCATGGAAGGCATTTCTACAAAAAAGGAATCTGTTGACATAGAATATAGATTTAGGTGTTAGGAAGTCATTTTTGAAAGCCTTTGTCTGGAGCGTGGCACTCTATGGAAGTGAAACTTGGCCTATAGGTGTAGTAGAAAAGAGGAGAATTGAAGCGTTTGAAATGTGGTGTTACAGGAGAATAATGAAGATCGGATGGGTAGATAGGGTTACAAACGAAGAGGTATTAAAACGAGTGGGAGAGGAGAGATGTTTCTGGCGACTGCCAATGAAGGGAAGAGATAGGTTGGTAGGACACATACTAAGACACCTAGGAATAGCAAGCTTAGTTATGGAAGGAAGGGTCGAGGTCAAGAACTGTAGGGGTAGACCAAGGTTAGAATATGTTAAACAGATTGCCTCGGATGTAGGGTGTGGTAGCTATGTAGAGATGAAACGATTATCTCAGGACAGGGAGGCATAGAGCGCTGCATCAAACCACTAAAATGACTGAAGACTCAAACAACAACAACAACAACAATAACAACAGTAGACTACTACAGTTACCACAGAAGTGCAGGTTCAACACACACTTAAGTACGCGTGGCTAATGGTCAAACATATCCCTATTCCCTAATGAAAATCCACAGCCTTCTTCCTCTCGAGCGACCGGGTCAGGGAATGGAAATAATGAAGCTCCCATCTAGCGACGGGGATATGAACTGTGCCGGCTGCTGAAGCCTGTCGCACTCCCCTGAGGCAATGATTAAATGAATGACAGATGAAATGATAGTGGAGAGTGTTGCTGGAATTAAATTGTGACAGGGAAAACTGGAGTACCCTGAGAGAAACCTGTCTGCCTCCACTTTGTCCAGCACAAATCTCACAGGGAGTGACCGGGATTTGAACCACGGCCCCAGCGGTGAGAGGCCGGCGTGCTGCCGCTTAAGCCATGGAGACGCGCCCTATTCCCTAATACGAAATAATAACAACAAATTCTAACCCTGAGCGTTTGAGCACGGAGTTTCAATACGTACACAAGGCCACAGTAGACGGCGGAGCAATAAGAGGCAGATACTGTAAAGTATAGTGTCTCTCACGAAGTGATACGAACCCGTCAAGTACAATACTGCAGCTGCTTTGTGCCTGGTTGGACGCCCCTGGGCGGCACATATAGCAGCCCTTTGTGGTCGCAATCGCACCGTTTCACTGTACGTCACACACAAGGGGCTCTATATCTATGATTACCAAATTAGTACAATTTAGTAATCTTATCCACCACGCGAACTGAATATTAAGCACTCCATTAGCTGACAAGTGGTGGACTGGAAGCGAAGAATGCTGGCACCTGTTGAGTATTGTCGGTGGCACAAACAGCATGTGTTGTTTATCGCTAGCAGAATTTCCAGCACGAGTTTGTTTTGAACAAATATATCGGTTTAATTCTTTTCGCCAGAGTGTAACTAGTGTCACCAACTTACCGACCAGATGCTAAATTCAACGAATTTTGTTGTTGCTGCTGCTGCTGTTGCTGTTACTGTTTGTGAAATAAAGGAACGACACAGTAATGGGTTGGCACCTGATACAAAATTCACGCTCCATATTTCGGAAGAAGATTTGATTTGCTCATTTCAAGCACTGAGTTAAAATATTTGTTGATATTCGGCACTAGTTATTCTAAACTAGCTGAAGTACCCGTGCTTCGCTACGCGTCATAAATAAATTAAAATGTGAAAGTGACAGTAAAAACAGGGGATAGGCGAGGTGCTGCACAGAGGGAGATTAAGGATGGAACATTTTGTCCAACTACACCGTTCGGCGTTGACCGTGTTTTATAGCACAAATTTAGGTTTTACTCGCTAACCGTTGGAGATACCCTTCGGATAGAAAATGTAATTTTAAACCACGTATATGCCATCAAAAGTTTGGTATTTCTTAGCGTTCACTTTTTATTTGAAATGGAAATATGAAAAATTGATACCAAAGGGTATAGTGACGTCACTAAAATGGTCGCCATCTTAAAATAGTGCAAAGTATTGAAATCAAAAGTAGTCTATATGTTAACCAGGTAAATCAACTACTTCCATGTAAAATTCATGAAAGTCGGACCAGTGATTCTTGCGGGATTGAGTAATACACAGACAAACACCATCTCATTTTTAGCCTCGCTTCGCTCGCGTCATAGTCGTGTCATATTGTTATTCAATGACATGCGGGTTTAACCCCCTTAACACCCATTTAGAACCAGAATATCCAAAAATCCCTCCTTAGTAGACTTTTTCGACACACAACAAACATATCCCCTTCTTCTAACTTTAATAGTGTTGATTGGTCGAAGAGAGTGAACATCCAAAAATCCTTCCTTAGTGGACGTTTTCCTTCCAGAATTTCACCCCTCCCCATTGGATTTATAAAAAAACGGTCGAACACCTACTTATTTTAATTATTTATTCATTTATTTATTTTTAAGCTGATTGAAACTCGGAGAAAATCAAACTCCTCGCCTATGTCGTTTAAGAGATACACGCTCCGTTAGGACTCTTTCAACCCCCACTTTTCATCCCTTTCACCTCATAATATACACCACATCGAAAAACCATTAGACATATGTCAGCTTATTTTTAATGATTAGTATATATGCCAAGTATCACATCCCCAAATGAAACCACTCGTGAGATATTGTTATTTAATGAAATGCACGTTTACCCCCTTAACACCTCTTTAGAACCGGAATATCCAAAACTCTTTCCTTAGTGGACGTTTTCCTCATACAAAGAACTTATCCCCAAAATTTCATGTTTCTAACTTCAATAATTTTGGCTGGGCGATGATGAGTGAGTGAGTCAGTCAGGATATTTTCTTTCATTTATTTTTGAGAATTTCACCCCTCCCCATGAACCCCTTAAATTGGATTTATGAAAAAAAAACGGTCGAACACCTATTTACTTATTTAAAGTTGTTTCCCCCCTGAGTTTGATGAGTGAGTAAGTGATTCAATCAGTTAGGACACTTTCTTTCCTGTTTTCCCCCCGAATTTCACTCCTCCCCATGGGCCCCTTATATTGGATTTATGAAGAAATGGTCGAACACCTATTTACTTATTTTTAAGCTGCGTTTTCCGCTGAATTTCAAACTTATCGCCTATGTTGAATAAGAGATACAGTACACGCTCCGTTAAGAATCCTTCAACCCCCAATTTTCTCCCCTTTCACCTCATAATATACACCATATCGATAAACCCTTTGATATATGTCTGCTTATTTTGAATGCTAAGTTTATATGCCGAATATCACATCCCCAAATGAAACAACTCGTGAGATATTGTTATTCAATGAAATGCAAGTTTAACCCCCTTAACACCCCTTCAGAACATGAATATCCAAAAATCCATCCTTAGAGGACTTTTTCGACATACAACGAACATATCCCCAAAATTTCAAGTTTCTAACTGCAATAGGTTTGCTGGGGGATGATGAGTGAATATCCAAAAATCCTTCCTTAGTGGACTTCTTTCCCCAGAATTTCATCTCTCCCCATGAGGCCCTTACATTGGATTTATGAAAAAACGATCGAACACCTATTTACTACTTTTTCAATCTGATTTTTCTCCCTGAGATTCTTATTTTTGCCTCTGTCTTTTAAGAGATACTTGCTCCGTTAAGAATCCTTCAACACTCACTTTTCACACATACACCTCATAATATACACCACACCGAAAAACCCTCAGACATGTGTGTTCTTATTCTTAATGATGAGTTTATATGCCTTGTATCCCATCCCAAAGGAAACCAATCGGTAGATATTGTTATTCAATTAAATGCAAGTCTACCCCCTTAACACCCCTTTAGAACCTGAATATCCAAAATTCCTTCCTTAGTGGACGTTTTCGACATACAACGAACATAGCCCCTTAATGTCATGATTCTAACTTCAATAATTTTGGCTGGGGGATGATGAGTGTGTGAGTAAGTCAGGATATTTTCATTCAATTATTTTTCAGAATTTCACCCCTCTCATGAACACCTTAAATTGGATTTATGAAAAAAAAACGGTCGAACACCTATTTACTTATTTTTGAGCTGTTCTTCTCCCCTGAGTTTGATGAGTGAGTGAGTTAGGACACTTTCTTTCCTGTTTATTCCCCCAGAATTTCACCCCTCTCCAAGGGCCCCTTAAATTGGATTTATGAAAAAACGGTCGAACACCTATTTACTTATATTCTAAGCTGTCTTTTCCCGACGAATTTCAAACTTCTCGCCTATGTCGTTTAAGAGATAAACGCTCTGTTAAGAATCCCTCAACCCCCAATTTTCACCCCTTTCACCTCATAATATACACCACATCGATAAACCTTTAGACATTTGTCTGATTATTTTAATGATTAGTTATATACCGAATATCACATCCCCAAAGAAACAACTCATGAGATATCGTTATTCAATGAAATGCACGTTTACCCCCTTAACGCCTCTTTAAAACCCGAATAACAAAAATCATTCATTAGTTGACGTTTTTGACATACAGCGAACATATTCCCAAAATTTCATGTTTCTAACTTTAATAGTTTTCGCTGGGCGTGATGAGTGAGTGAGTCAGACAGGACATTTTCTTTCAATTATTTTTACCAGAATCTCACCCATCCCCATGGGCCCCTTAAATTGGATTGATGAAAAAACGCTTGAACACCTATTAACTTATTTTTAAGCTGTCTTTTTCCCCTGAGTTTGATGAGTGAGTGAGTTAGTCAGTCAGTTAGGACACTTTCTCTCCTTTCCCTCCCCCAGAATTTCACCCCGCCCCATTGGCTCCTTAAATTAATTTATGAAAAAACGGTGGAACACCGATTTACTTATTTTTTAAGCTGATTTTTTTTCGCTGAGTTTCAAATTTCTCGCCTATGTCGTTTAGGAGATAGGCCTACACGCTTCGTTAGGAATCCTTCAACCCCCAATTTTCACCCCTTTCACCTCATAGTAATACACCACATCGAAAAACCCTTAGACACATGTCTGCTTATTTTTAATGATTAGTTTATATGCCGAGTATCACATCCACACATGAAACCACTCGTGAGATATTTTTATTCAATGAAATGCAGGTTTAACCCCCTTAAGACCCCTTTAGAACCTGAATATTCAAAAATCCTCCCTTAGTGTATGGTTTTGACATACAACGAACATATCCCGAAAATGACATGTTTCCAACTTTAATATTTTTGGCTGGGCGATGATGGGTGAGTGAGTCAGGACATTTTCTTTCATTTTTTTTCTTCAGAATTTCACCCCTCCCGATGAACCCCTTAAATTTGATTTATCAAAAAACTGTCGAACTCACATACTGTATACTTATTTTTAAGCAGTTTTTCCCCCTGAGTTTGAAGAGCGAGTGAGTCAATCGGTTAGGACACTTTCTTTCCTGTTTTTTTTTACCCAGAATTTCACCCCTCCCCATGGGCCCCTTAAATTGGATTTATGAAAAAACGGTCAAACACCTATTTACTTATTTTTTGCTGATTTTTTTCCGCTGAGTTTCAAACTCCTCGCCTATGTCGTTTATGAGATACAGGTTCCGTTAGGAATCTTTCAACCCCCACTTTTCTCCCCTTACACCTCATAATATACACCACATCGAAAAACACTCAGACCCGTGTCTTCTTATTTTTAATGATGAGTTTATATGCCGAGTATCACATCCCCCAATGAAACCAATCGGGAGATATTGCTATTCAATGAAATGCAGGTCTACCCCCTTAACACCCCTTTAGAACCTGAATACCCAAAAATCCTTTCTTAGTGGGCGTTTGCGGTCCTTGAGGAAGCTGCATACCAAATTTCATTCCAATCCGTTGGGTTGTTTCTGAGATTTCGTGATGAATGTGTGAGTGAGTGTGTGAGTGGTATTTGACAAATATCTAGTAGATAGTGTCAAGTCTTTGTTATGCTATACTCGGTGACAGTGCTTTGTGAGCAGTTGAGTAACTAACGGGATTTCAAGTAAAGATCCTCATTTTCTATACCGGTAGTGCAGAGCGCAAATGGCATCCAGTCGGCCGTGTCTCGACTTGAGCTATGTTGCCATGGAAACTATCTGCCTTGCCATTCCTTCATGAGTATATTTTATGATTTGATTAGCCTGTGTTTGAGTGCAAAAGTGCCGAAATCAGAATAATGAGAAAGTCTATCGAAAATTCATGTAGCCAGCGGTTCCTTCTGGATCCTAAAATATGTGTATGCAAAATTTGGTTGAGATTGGTGAAACGGTGTAGATTTGTATACGGAACCAACCCACCCACCCACCCACCCACATACATACATACATACAGACTTTCACTTTTATATATAAGATTAGTTAATTGTCTATATTTTTGAATTTTTAATTTAAAGCCCAATATTCCATTTACACTTACTATTACAAAATTTCTTATTTTTAGCCTATTTTCATTTTATGAAAAAGTAGGCTTATGTGATCACCCTTTGTCCGTGTGTCTGTCTGTGTGTGCGTGTGCGTGTGTGTGTGGTGTCCCCCCCAATAAATTCTAAACGGCTGGAGCGATTTCAATGAAACTCGGTAAGATCATAGCACCATTCTGGCCGACCACGACCGTGCCCTTCAAATTTTATTGTGTCTCACCAATCCAACATGGCGGCTGTGCGAAATATTTCACCAGCGTTCAGTATCTCCGAAACTAGTACCGATATCACCCTGAAATTTTGTACGGTGATAAAGGGAACTACTAGAAGTTCATCTATGAGACTTTCAAAAACATGGTAACTACAAAACCAACATGGTGGCCAAGCGAATTTGAGACTTTAAATAGACTTTTCTCGCGATTTAACCATCCAAACGTAATGAAACATGGTACAGCAAATGTGTATACGCACTGTAATGTACTGGCGTCTAATTTTGTTCAATTGTTTACATAACCTCAAAATGGCGGCTGTGCGAATTATTTCACTGGCATTCAATATCTCCGAAACTATTTATGATATCACCCTGAGATTTTGTACGGTAATAAAGGGCACTGCTAAAGGTTTATCTATGTAACTTTCAAAAACCTGTAAAGTAAAACACTTATATGGCGGCCAAGCGAATTTGAAACATTTTAATAGATTTTTCTCGTGATTTAACCATCTGGGCGCAGTGAAATATGGTACAGTAAATGAGTATACATATTGTAATGCACTGACATCTAATTTAGTTCAATTATTTACATAACCTCAAGATGGCGGCTGTGCGAAATTTTAAAATTAAGTTTTTATTTCTTGTGTCGTGTAATCGAAGTGAAAGTTTGAATAATGAAGCTACGCAATAATTTTCCTTTAATGGTACATAACTCTATGGCCTATACGCAAAACATTCCAAAATGGCGAGCGTCCGAAATATATTAACGATTCTCAATACCTACGAATCTTTTACAGCAATTAAACTGAATTTCTTTATGTTCATAGAGGCTATGAACAGACGTTCACCTATATGACTTTCAGTAACCTGGTGAGCACAAATCCAACATGGCGGCGACGCGAAGTATAAATATTTAAAAAGATGTTTCTCGCGTTTTAACCATCCTAGTGCAGTGAAACTTTGCACGTTAAATGCTTATACAAATGTTAATCCACTGGCATCTAATTTATTTCAATTGTTTTCATAACCACTAGATGGCATCTGTGTGAAATGTTAAAATCACGTTTTTACTTCTTGTGTCCTAATCATGCGACTGAAGTCTGAATACCACACGTACACAATAATCTTCATGTAATAGTACATAAATAATAATTCAACCTGGCAACCATCTGCAATATTTAGACGGTTCTGAATATCTACGAATATCTACAATCAAACTGAAATTTTGTGTGTTGATAGAGGCAATTAACATGAGTAGGATACATGAAAATAGGCTGTATAGTTCATCACGGAACTACTTGTTCTAACTGTATTTTGAAAATTTAATGTGAAGCCCATTATTATATTTTATTTAATTACAATTAATATAACATTGTAAGTATATCCATTTTTAGCCTACTTTCGATTTTTGCAAAAAATGAAAGTAGACTTATGAGATCACTACAGGGCCAAAAATTGTGTGTCTGTCAGTGTGTGTGTGAGTCTGTGTGTGAGTGTGTGTGTACTCTGAATGTCTGTTCCCCCCTATCAATTCGAACACGGTGAAACCGAATTGAACGAAATTTGGTACACAGGTAGCACTAGCAGAGTGCACCTCAGTGTCATGTTTTATATTGCCGCCATCTTGTCGGGAACGTAATGGCGGACACCCAAATGTTCAAAGCTTAAATCAAATTACGACTAACCTAATCATCCGATCTCTACCAAGTTTTGTAACGTTATACCACTCCATATGAAGAATCGTTTGACCAAACTACAAGGTCATCAGCCCAATAATTTGCGGATAGCGGCCATGTATGTGTGCAAATCGATTCCCAGAATCAATTCAAACACGGTGAGACCGAATTGAATGAAATTTTGTACAGAGGTAGCACTAGCAAAGGGTACCTCAGTGTCATGTCTTATATTGCCGCCATCTTGACGAAAACGTAATGGCGGCCACCCAAATATTAAAACCTTAAATAAAATTATGACCTAACTAATCATCTGATCTCTATCAATTTTTTCAACATTATACCCTTATATATGAAGAATCTTTGGCCAAACTACAAGGTCATCAGCCCAATAATTTGTGGATGGCGGCTATGTATGTGTGCAAATCGATTCCCCTTATCAATTCAAACACGGTGAAACCGAATTGAACGAAATTTGGTACTGAGGTAGCACTAGCAAAGGGCACCTCAATGTCATGTCTTATATCACCGCCATCTTGACGAAAACGTAATGGCGGCCATCCAAATATCAAAACCTTAAATCAAATTACGACCAACCTAATCATCTGATCTCTACCAATTTTTGCAACATTATACTTTTGTATATGAAAAAATCTTTTGACCAAACTACAAGGTCATCAGCCCAATAATTTGCGGATGGCGGACATGTAAGTGTGCATATCGATTACCCCTATCTATTCAAACATGGTGAAACCGAATTGAATGAAATTTTGTACAGAGCTAGCAGTAGCAAACACGTTGTATTTCAACAAGCTACAACAACCAACATTCAATTATACTCCTTGAAAAGGACAAAGAGTTATAACCATACCCATGCATTTAGGAGAAAGTATGCTATATGTTCTTTACTGAACATCTTGTTATTATTTTATTTAATGCTTTTAATTACAATTTATCTCATAAACATTTTTCACATAAAACAAACTTAAGTACATCTATAGTATTTTATTATTATTTTTAATTGAGCTGAAGGAGACCTCAATATCAGGTCGAAATATGTACAATATAATAGATATATATGTGTAATTACTGATTGGCGTATAATTTAAACGTTGAATACAGGAACCCCATGATGCCTGTAACAGTTTTTCGTAAACTTTAACATACATAGGCTATTGTATTGATATGAAGATAGCTTGAATGAATGCTTGAACAGCCTCATGGGGGTAATGGTAGGACGGTATTCGTAATCAAGAGGTAAAGGCTACGTTAGGGTCATGTGATGAGAATGAAGCAGGAGAGATTACCCAAGAGGTTAATGAACTCGTCCATAGAGAGTAAGAGAAACAGAGGTAGACCTAGGAAGGGATGGTTAGTTTCAGTGTTAAAAGGTTCAAGGTGAGATGCTTAAAGGCACAGGAGGCCGCAGTGCTAACTGATAATAAGGGTCATGGAGGTTTTGCGACTAGACTGGACTCTGAAAGGCATAACAGTCTCAAATGAATATTTAATTAGTGTACTTTGTTACGTTTAAGTATCTTATAATTTTATCAAGTACAAATGAACCTATAGGAACTTGGTCATCAGCCCCGTGTACCTGTGAGTATGTTAAGGAGTTAAGGTGCCTGTGTAATTCTAGTGCCTGTAGTGGTGTGGGAAACTGTAGTTATTGTATAGATAACCCGGGACTTGACTAAAGGTCTCATTCTGTCATGAGTATAGAGACAGCACCCTCAGGATGTCCGCATTCATCAACGAGATTTGACCTACATATTTCCGAATTTGAAGCTATCCTCGGAAGATGTGGAGCGTGACGTAACATGCCGACTGCGTTGCTGAGTTCTGGCGGATTTTTAAATTCGTCGAGATAAGAAAATTGTTAAAATATTCACATGGTCGTTTCTCGCAATTTAACCATCCGAGTGCAGTGAAACTTGGCACAGTAAATCCTTTTACGAAGTATAAATATTTAAAAAGATGTTTCTCGCGTTTTAACCATCCTAGTGCAGTGAAACTTTGCACGTTAAATGCTTATACAAATGTTAATCCACTGGCATCTAATTTATTTCAATTGTTTCCATAACCACAAGATGGCAGCTGTGCGAAATTTTAAAATCTCCTTGTTATTTCTTGTGTCCTAATCATGCGATTGAAATTTGAATGATACACGTACACAATAATCTTCATGTAACAGTACATAACTCTAGGACCTACATATATAAAATTCAACATGGCGACCATACGAAATATTTAGTCGGTTCTCAATATCTACGAATCTATTACAGCAATCAAACTGAAAATTTGTATGTTGATAGTGGCATTTAACATGAGTAGGATATATGAAAATAGGCTGTATAGTTCTTCACGGAACTACTTGTTTCTTTCTTTCTCTCAGTATCTTCTTCCTTTCCTTTCGTTCTATCTTTCCTTCGTTTCATTCTTTCTTTCTCTGTCGGAATATCCGTCAGAGAAGTATCAGTTGCAGTTGATGCCATAATAAATGTTAGGCTACAAAAAGTACATTCCAAAATTGCCGGGAGAATAACATGTCGAGCTCTAGAAACTCTTGGGATCGTTAACTCCAAAATCTCTATACATAGACTACATACTAGTGGCAGGCTGTAATCATAGGAAAGAAAAATATTACTCATTAGTTGATTAATAGTTGTAACCCGCTTGTCCATAAAAATGTTTATATTGCAAAATGTGACTCATATTCCTGTCCAAACCTCTCAAGATACTTATTACTGAGCTGAATAGTTCTTGCGCGTCAGCCTTGGCCATGAATCTGAATACGTCTACTTTAAAGAGTAGAGTGAATGTCGACCGATGTCGGGCACATCTGTTCTTGGGCTTCATTAGGAGGCCTATATAATAACAGAGTCTTGGTACGCGACCAGAATAACTCCATCTTAGTCTCGATCGATGTTAGTGAAATGGTAGGAAGTTAGGGAGTTGAAATTGACAGCCTAAAGTGTTCCTTGGTCACACCAGTGACTCGCCTTGTGTTCGCTATTAGGGATGAACAAAGTAGCTCGTCTCAGCTAACGCCTATCACGTGCGACCCATCTACGATGACCGGAGTTTGTTGAGAATTAAGCTTAAGAATTCAAGACTTTTGAATAAAATAGTACGGTGTGACAGTTGACTGGAAAATATCACTGGAATGGATAGACGGGATTGAGAGAAGCTTTTATAATCTGGAGGTAGAATATAATTATACAGTTTAAGAAATTGCAGCGTTTTCTTTCCCTTGTAGTGTTAAACCAAAATGTGCCCTACTTACCTCGCGATTAGATCATGCATCTTGTGATTTAATGTACACTACTGCAATCACCACAGAAACATTATTATATTTTAAGGCAAATTCATAATACAACCGAGTACACGGGGCTGTTGGCTTAGATTTCTCGAGCCCGAATTAATGTAAAAGCAATTGATCCTTCCTGTCCCGCCTAGATGCGTATTTTTTCTGAAAATATGACATGAAATTTTGGATTAATAATAATATTAATAGTATTACTTATAACAATTTTTCTTTTAATTGTAATGCTTCAGAAGAACAAACAGAAAATTGCTGTTGTTTTGCACTGATCATCTGTCCACTGAATTATGTTTAAGGGCCATGTACGGTATTTGTTCGGAAGACTAACGAGTTTCCACAATAGGCCTATTATATGTTTATTATTTTCAGTAAACGATTTACATGGGTACTTACAGTAGAACTGGTATTGATCCAGTAGACAACCAGCGAGGTGAGTCAGTTACTACAGGACATCACCTGCGCAACCCTGTTTACCGATATGTCATTAGGCGTACGTCCTTTATGCAGTACATCACGTTGCTCGCTGTGATCAAAATGTCCTTATTTTGAATTCAATGCAAACCATTAAAAACAATTTAATTTTGAATTATTGTTAATTATTATTACATAAAAATATTAAATTTTATATTTTGAGTTATGCCGTTGAATTTCCAATTTTTGTATGAAAGACTAATTAAGATTCCGGTAATGTTTGGAAGTTGGCAGCTATGACTAAAATACTTACATATAACTGTGTAACACACTGTATAATTTAAGAAAGACATGTTTACTATGTTAACAGTTTTCTTTTCTCTTCATTCCTTGTGTTGTACAGTATATCATTCACGTTATCTTTTCTTCAATTCCTCCGTATTTCGATCACATATTTGCTCTCTTTCCAAGTCACTCGCTCTTATCTGAACCAACTCAATTACTTGGACTCATAGTAGCAGTGCAGGGACGATCTCTTGACCCTAATCTTGCTACTGTAAATAAAACTCCGTCGTGCTGCAGCAGTACTGTAATCTGTTCAGTGGAGTCTCTTTGTGCTTCTCGCAGCCAATAAGCTGCCAGTCGACAGCTGCCAACAGCTTCCTGTCGCTGATTGGCACAACCGATCCCAACTTTTCTAATGAGAGCCTACAGCACATACAAACTTTAAGACAGACAGCGAGCTATTCCTCACTTACAGGAACAACTTATGCTCAGATTGTGAATGTTACAGAGAAACTTACCTTTAAACGGGATTTCATTGACAAAATATTCAATTTATGACCCGCGGGCAATAAGTGGTCATCAGAAAAAAAAATGCGGCCAGCAAGTTAAATTTCAAACTAGCATTCATGGCTGCCATCTCGGAGGTCCGGGTTCGATTCTCGGCGCTGCCAAGACACTTAATTCTGGTCTGCGTGCTGGAACGAGGTACACCCAGCCTCGTGAGACAATACTAAGGAGAGGTTGATTCGATTCCCATCTCAGCAATCCTAGAATTGGTTTGCCCTGGTTTCCCACATCTACCCCGAGAAATTGCCGGAATGGTTTCTAACTTAAGGCTACGCCCGCCTCTTACCCAGTCATCACCTGAATTAAAAATACACACACTAGAACAGCCATCCAAATAACACCAAGAAAAATCCTATGCTTACCCAAGTACACGGGGCTAGCCCCTGAAATAACACAAAAACAACAACAACAACATGAAATATATAAATATGAATTAATAATGAGCGAGATATCAGAGACCTTTGAAATCAAGACAGGAGTAAGGCAAGGAGATGGTCTCTTACCATTACTCTTCAACTGTGTCCTCGAGAAGGTTATCTGTGAGTGGCGTAAAGAACGGAATAAACAAGGAGATGCAAGCGGAGTCAGACTGGGATACAGAAGCCGGAACATCACAATTGACCTTTGCCGATGATCTTGCAATCATTTCTGATTCATTAGACACAGCCACGGAACAGATTAATCAGCTTAGTGCACAAGCAGCGAAGGCAGGACTCCAGATCTCCTTTGAGAAGACTGTGTTCATAACTAATATCGTACCGGCGCCCAAACACCTTGCTGTGGAACAAGGAAAAATTAAGCGAGTTGTAAAGTTTACGTACCTGGGAGAAATTATAACACCTAATGTATCAGAGAAAGAAGCATTCACATCGCGCATGAGCAAAATGGAAATGATCTACCATTTAACTAAGGACATCTACAAGAAAAGGTCAATATCCTTCTACGCAAAACTAAAACATTACTGCAGTGTCATCCGTCCGAAGGTCTTGTATGCTTCTGAATGCCTCACGATGAACAAAAAAGGCTTGGTCGAAAAACTGGAGGCCAAAGAAAGGAAAATTTTGAGTAAGATTTTGGGTCCCATCTAAGGCAATGGGGAATACAGAAGACGGCATAAGCATGAACTATATACTCGTGTGGAAAAGATAAGTGACATCATCCGGAAGAGAAGGATTCATTTTGTGGACATGTGAAAAGAATGAGCCCAGCGAGACTGACCAACCGCAACATAACTTACCTTCAGGAGAGGAAAACAAAATGGGCCTGGTACATTGAACTGGATAAAGATCTGAAGGAAGTGTAGATGACACCAACAGACATTCAGGAGCGCGCCCCACTCAAGAGGAAACTCCAAGCTTGGAAAGGTTTCCAAGAAAAACCGAAACTGAAAACGGAAAATATTTGTACCCAGGAACGGAAGGAAGTCCACCGAGAACGAATGCGGGCGTACTGGGCAACCATCAATTCCTGTAGGAGACAGTTCGAATGACGCGGTCCATAGATGTCCTATACTATATGAATGAATGGACAAGAACACTTGGACGCGCTCAGAAATCTTCTAGGAAATTGCACACATTTGTAACAACGCTGCCAACGTTGAGCACAAAAGGGACTTGGCCAAACAAGTGTGCAGAGTAGACGATCGGATAAGTCACGCGGCTTGGTTCATTTACCTTTCATTACCACGAAATGCATGCATCATGGTGTAGTTGTTAGTACAGTTGGATGCGACCCACAGGCAGCCAAGAAAATTAAGCTGGTTTCCAACTATTATTTAGCAGCACAAACTTAACAATAAATAACAGTACATGGACTTATATTTGTACAACGAACAAAATACACACCATTAGCATACTATTTATTTAGTTTTAAGTAGTTAAACTAATAAAATAATAGTATATTATGCAACCAGCCTATAATGGCAATAATTAAGACACGAGTATGTCTATAAAACGAGTGAAACGAGTGCCTCAATTACCATTATAGGCGAGTTGCATACGACTGTTTATGTTCGACGATAATTATAACTATTTTATGTTCGAACATAAATATTCATAGATATCTGTCGAGATTTCACTAGTTTTATGTACTGAACAGGGCGCATGGGACGCAGAGAACACCTTGTATTTGACCATGGCCTCCTGGAATACCTCACTATGACACTCGCCACGCAGTGAAATTTCAAATGGGGGGGGGGGGGGGGGGCATGGAAGTGAGCGCAAGTGCGATGCTATCCTCACCTACTTGGTCACACAACTGTTTCTTGAGCTCTGATCGGTGGGAGAAACTGTATCATAATGAAAACTTGTACTATAATGAGCCTCATTATAGTACAGTTTTCTGACATATAATATTTACATTTCGCCTGGTTCGAACATAATATACAATATGGCATCGACCATACAGTTACCCTTATAAAAGACTGACCGAATTGTTATCTCTAACACACGATTTACTTGGTTTTAGACCATTCCATTATTATCAACAGTAAGCAATAGGACGTATGAACTTAGCACTTGCCTTTCAATAGTTCATAAAAGACTCGCCCAACGTTATGAACGCTTTGAAGGAACGAAACAAACCACTAAATGAATTATAGTTTAGTTGGTTTCACTGCAGCCACCCGTAACTAATGATTGGTTCCAATTTTACGGCAACTCTTGATTAACTCTTTACAGATGTGGAAAGTAATTCTCAACGGAACATCTTGTTTTCTTTTACACTTATTTCGTTCTTTTCGTTGCGTTATTTCCGGCTTTTTGATAAAGACCTTATATACTGTACACCCAGTCCCCTAGCCAAGCGAATTAATATTATAAGATTCAAATTTCCTCGGCCTGACTGGAAATCGGTCCCTTTGGACCAAAGCCCATTCTATCAGTCAGCCATAGGGGCGAAGAGATGTCCAGCGAGTAGATAGCCGTCTCACTGGGTTGTGTCGGACTGGATCAGGGTACGCCAACCTAGTCCCTCTTAACCTCGTATGCGTGTGGTTTCTTCTGCCATCTCTGGTGTAAAAGATAGAAATACATTGTTAGTTTATGTACACTTGTAATCTAAAGACAATCAGAGGGGGCAAATGCATAAAATCCGATAAATAGATTTCAGATTACCTTATATCACATATTTTCGCTAGGCAGCAGTAGCTCGTTACGCAAACAACCAGGTAGCATAAATTTCTAAGTCATCTGGCTGAAATGTAACCTTTGCTAGCTAATTATATAGTCAGACTAATTATTTTCATTACAACGTATATAGCCTTCTTATGAAGCGTAACAGGTAAGCTATCTCAAAACTAACACTAGCACATCTTCTAGTTTTTTGCCGAGTAAGTTGCGGGGTCTCACCCAGGTTTACCAAATTAGGGTCAGCACGAAACGTTTGGTACACCTTACTGGACCACGAAAACGAATATTATACATAAAAATGGTATATTGGCTTTCACGGCCAGTGAATTGCTGAGTTTTAATTCACTGACCGTGAAAGCCAATATACCATCCTTTTGGAAGCTTTCATAGGGAGGTTATGGCTGCTTGAACTTTTAGTTCTCACAGTAAAGAGGCGCAGGTGTGCTTCATAAAAAGGGAGGTAGTGTGCAGTTCGCTACTACTGTGGGGTCCAGGCGGGGACACCAAGAGCCCGCTGATGAGCCAGCTTGATGTACTAAGCGAAACCCCACACAAGACATGGCACAAACCTAGAAAAATTGCTGAGTTATAATATTATACATTTTTGTTGCCTCTACATGGCGACTTATTACTAGGGAAACGTCCATCTTCTTTAGCCCAGAGACCCTACACTGTGCTTCAAACTTACTCAACATTATTTTTGTACTAAGCTATTAGGAAATTACTGTATTAATAATAACATGTATGATGGATGTGATTGTTACAATATACAGGTGTACTTGATATAATGGAAGTCCGTTACACTGGTGATAGAAGAGACTATTCTAACCTTCCTAGGTAAAAAATTTGTCACCTAGCCTATCTTGAAATTGAAAATTAATCATTAAAAATTCAATGTTTTTAGTTTTTCAGAAACTATTCAAGCAGTAGGTGGTGTGACAGGCTGCGGGAAACGAGGCGGAGCGAGGTGTGATGGCGTGCGGAGGGGAAGTTGTTACGTAATCGGAGCATTGACCTTACCGGTTGAGGGGTAGTATCAGCTGTTTTGAGGATAAGCTGTACCCGCCTCGTAAGAAAATGTGTATTGCTGTTGTTGTTGTTGTTGTTGTTGTTGTTGTTGTTGAAATCGCATGCAATGGCTTGTGACGTTAGGGCCGGTAGTATTGTGTAGCCTACTTTGTAAGTGTAGGACTCATTGATTGATGTTCATGTATTAAATAATTTCGATAATCAGCCCTGATGTGTCATGAAATACAGTGTGACAACATTCCGACATCCCGTAGTCTGTTCAGAACAAGCATTTAAGACGGAAGTAAAATACTTGATGTTTTGTTTGAGAGGCTTGGTGATTCTGGTGTGGGTAGATTTGTCTGATAACCTGTGCTATTGTGGTTTCTGTAGTAATGTGGGTATTTGTAATTCAGGTGAGGATTCGGAAGAAGGAGCCGTCTCCGTGGTGTTGGGACAGCGCATCTGCCTCTCACCCGGAGGCCCTGGGTTCGATTCGCGGCGCCATCAGGGATATTAGAAACTGACGTGAGGGCTGGAATGGGGTGCACTAAGCCTCGTGAGGACAATTGAGTAGCTGTCTGACAGTGAGGCTGAGTCCCGGTCACGAAAACCAAGATTAATGGCCGAGGGGACCCGATGCACTGACCACGCGTCACCCCAATACCTGCAGGCCAAATGGCTGGACAGTGGTCGCTTGGTAAGCCTAGACCCTTCATGGGCTGTACTGCCAGGGGTTATGGTTAGTGGCCTTAAGTTTGGAACCATGCCGACATTTGCCTGGGGTAGAAGTGGAAACCCATGGAAAATTACTTCCAAGATTTAATACTAGTACGGTACCACATGTACAAAATAAATAATAATAATAATAACAATAAATCAAATATAGCGAGTTGGTCGGCCCTATCAAAAGGCAATTGCATGTAGAACGGGTAAAGACCATACCTATCATTGTCTCAAGTATTGGCGTGATCCTAAGTACCTTGCTCCAAGGCCTTAAAGAACTGGATCTGGATATTCAACTGTACAAACTAACGCAGAAGGCAGTAGTTCTCTCAACAACCCGATTCGCCCGGAAGTTCATGGGTAGCGATATCGACTTTCCAGCTTAGAAGTGACTGTTTCAGTAACAATACTTTGGTTCCCTGAAGCCCGTATAGTTATGTTGTGATGTACCAGCAATGTGCTATATGTACTGTATAAAATAATACTAATAATTAAATGATAGTGATGCTGTGTAGCTCAGGCAGTAGAGTGTTATCCTTCTCGAGGGTTCGATCTAGGCTCAGTCATGTAATAAATGAAGGTGAACAAATACGACAGCCTTGTGCCGATGGATGTAATGGCACGTACATGAAACTCTGTGAACACAACATTCCGGAAACTCGACATCCCCGAGAAACGTAAAAGTGTGTCTAACAACATATTAGTCTATTATTATTATTATTATTATTATTAGACTATTGATCAAATTATAAAAGATCAAATCTTTACTGAATGTTATTTATTTTTCAGTAGGGTTCCAATTGTTTAGGACGTTCAGTAAATAAATATTTTTGGTAACAATGCTGATGGAAGAGACTGGCAAGCTTGTTGTGATGGTTGTTGTAAATTCATTTTAGGGGCATGGGACATTTGTTTATCAGCCCCGAGTAGTTGGGTGAGTGTTGAATTTATCTGATAAACTGTGTTTCTGTGGTGACTGTAGTAGTATGTGTAGCTGTAGTTATTAGGGTCGTGAATGAGGTTGGTGATCCGGGACACCAAGTAGGCCTACCATACTATCCCGGCATGTGCTTGGAAATCTCGTGGAAGAATCCGGGGAAATCCAAACTCAGAATAGCCACTGTCGGTACTGACTTCGGACCTCCAATCACCGGACTTGCGGCTACGATTAAATGCGCATGCCTACACTGCGGGGAGTGGGAAAGAAAGCAGCCGTGGGACATCCCAACTTTAGCCTCGTGAGATGCCACGGGAAGTCATCTTGTGGCGATGGTGGGAGTAAGGAAGCTTGTGGATTTACATGACCGTAAATATAATGATCATAAGCTACTGGACATCCTTTTTATGTGGAATACGAACCACAGGACATGGAATTTCACTTTGAAGATCTCACAGGCATTGACCGGGAATCAAACCCGGTACGCCATGGTGATAGACCAACAGCTGGACTGCTGCGCCATCACGCCCCGACTTGCACATCGGCCGGTAATGGTGAACTGTCTCAACAGTAGCACCACATGTAGATGATGATACAAATAATAATAATAAGAGCCAGCATGTGTAGCTCTGGTGGTAGAGTGCTAACCTTCCCGAGGGTGCGATCTACGTTCAGTCATGTAGTAAATGAATGTGGTCTAATACGATCATGTCCATGGATTTCATGGCACATGCAAGAAATCCTACGTACATAAAAGTCTGGCAACTCGACATACCAAAAAAAAAAACTTAAAAGAAGTTAGTGTGTCTAAAAGTCTATTATTTCTATTATGAATAGTAGTAGCCTAATGTAATAATAATATTATTAATGTAACGTTTTTAGGGGTTCGTTAAAATACTGGTCAGGCTATAATGCACTAATACTTTATTTACACTAATGTTATTTACACTAATTCAAATTAAGCCTACTTACTTCCACACACACATGCACGGAATCTCACTTTATACAGCTACCAGTCACTATTTATGTACACTGATCTCTACAAGTCAGTTTCTCTTGCAGTCACTATTTATCTTCCACAGTCACTATTTACATTATTTATTTCCACATTTATCTTCACACCCCGTCTTCACTATTTACAGTCCTCCATTATTTATTTCCACTCATCGCGCTAGGCACGGCAAACTGCTTCAACTAACACTGACTCCGATCTCACACTCGCTCGCTCCCACGCAGAACTGCCTCCTCACCTCAGCTTGCTCGTATATATGCAGACAGCCATCTGGTCTCGAAAGTTCTAGTTCTTGCTCCTTCCAGTGGCGTCGAGTATGTCCTCGTGGTTGGTTTCCAGAATTATCCAGCCCCTCCCACCAAGGTTCTGGACCTTCTTGTCACACCCAGTAGTCTCCAGAAGCTGAAGAGCCTGGAAGCCTTGCGTCAATAGTCTACCTGATTTGTAGCGCTATTGTATAGGTGTTGGCCTTGGGGAGGGGCTACCCTAATTAGCCTTGGCCTAATTGGCTGCCCAGCGTTCTCCATACACCCCGCCCGCCAGTCTGGCCCACAGTGACTCGTTACAGTTGGTATTTGTGGCGGCCTTGGGAGTGACTAAGAAGGGTGCGTATCTGAGGACGGTCTCATTCGTTGGTAAATTCGTCGTACGGCCCCTCCCCCGAGAACTGTCTGTCCGGCTTGTGGTGACACGTTTCACTACCCCCGTCTTAAAAACAACTCCCTCGAGTTGTTCATCGTCAGACTGTCCGTTGTCCGAGGAGGTGGCATTGACGGCGCTAACAAGCCCCCGTTTTGGCTGGCTCTCACTCGCTTCTCTAGCCGTGAAGTTGCTGCTTGCCGACAGCTGCTCATTAAATGGCCCCTTTCACACCGTAGCCAACAGGTGACTTTTCTTCTGCAACGGCGTCCCGGTGGTGGTTTAAGCCGCTTTGGTGGAGGGTAGCCAACCTCCACCGCCTCTTCGTCTCCAGCGGCGTCACTCTTCTTCGGTGGCGTCACCCAAACTGTCCTCTTCAACGTCGCCATTCCCAACGCGATGGATTTTGCCTGCCGCGGGTATCGCCTTCCACTGAGCATCGAACGCTGAGGTACCATGGCGTAACGATGCTCATCCGCGAAGATGTATGCCGCCTCTCGTTGTACGTGCTCGGGAGGCAAGCCAGCTAGCGCGAGCTCTTGATGTGACTTACTCGCGCACCTGTCCTTATCTTCTAGCCGTAGCTGGTACATGGGCGGTAGCTGGAGGCCCGCATGATGCTCCTCCTGCGTCGCGACGATCCCGTTGTAGGCGGTCCCCGACTGGATGGTGTAGCACCTCCGCCATCTGTTCCTGAAGTCCCGTGATGAGCTGAACTGTTCCGTCCTCCAGCGTGCACCCGGCATGGTTTGCCACAGTGTCAAACCCGGTCCCGCAGATCTGTCGTGATGTAGCCTCATCGACGTGCGGGGTCCTTCCACTCGTGACACTGTCCCCATCGTCAGAGCTGCTAAGCCTCCGACTGGTTTCCAGGCCTGTGATGCTTCCCAGTGGCTCGTCCCCATCTGGCTCAGCATTCCGAACACCGGACTCCACGATGCGTTCGGCTCGGTCATCAGCACCCTCTGTAGCGCCACTTTCCATACCGCCTCCAAGCTCGTTATACTCCGGTTTTGACTTCAGGACTGGTTTCAGCTCGTCTTGACTAGTTTTATGCGCACAATGCTCCACTTTATTTCCAAAAATTTCCTCAGTTTTCTTTTCGAAATTTTCTGGAGTTGCCGCCATTTTCTTTCCAAAGTTTTCGAAATGTTCTGTCAATTTCTTTCCCAGTGTTTCGAAATGCTCTGACATTTTCTTTTCAACATTTTCCAACACCTCCCACATGCTACAAAGAATCTCGAACAGAAATGTGTCTGGATCCTCACCAGCGTCCAGCAGTAACTGACGTAACCGCACTTGTAGCGTAGACTTGGTTCCTGTTGCATCAGCATCCCTCTCTTCCAGTTCTTCACGCAATTCTGGCACCTTCAGTTCTGAGAGTCTTACTTTCTTCGTCGCCATTTTACAGTCCAAAATGCGAGACATACGGACAGTCAGCACACGATGAACTAGGCCTACAGATGGTGCACACCAGATAGTCACTTAGCAATTAACTATACACTTCCTTAAAGTAGGCCTTTTCAAAAGTACGCACTGTTTCATACAGAAGCACTCACTATAGCCTGACCCTCACATCTGACACCAATTGTAACGTTTTTAGGGGTTCGTTAAAATACTGGTCAGGCTATAATGCACTAATACTTTATTTACACTAAAGTGTGTCTGTCTGTGTGTGTGTATGTGTATGTGTATGTGTGAGTCTGTGTGTGTGCGAGTGTGTGTACTCTGAATGTCGGTCCCACCTATCAATTCGAACACGGTGAACGCGAATTGAACGAAATTTGGTACAAAGGTAGCACTAGCAAAGGACACCTCAGTGTCTTGTTTTATATCGCCGCCATCTTGACGGAAACGTAATGGCGGCCACACAAATGTTCAAATCTTAAATCAAATTACGACTAACCTAATCATCTGATCTCTACCAAATTTTGCAACAACATACCTTTATGGGGGGAGCATCCTTTGACTAAACTAATAGGTCATCAGCCTAATAGTTTGCGGATGGCGGCCATCTTTGTGTGAAAATCGATTCCCCCTATTAATTCGAACACGGTGAAACCTAATGGAACGAAATTTGGTCCAGAGGTAGCACAAGCATAGGGCACCTCAGTGTCATGATTAATATCGCCGCCATCTTGACGGACACGTAATGGCGGCCACACAAATGTTCAAATCTTAAATCAAATTACGACTAACCTAATCATCCGATCTCTACCAAATTTTGCAACAACATACCTTTATGGGGGGAGCATCCTTTGACTAAACTAATAGGTCATCAGCCTAATAGTTTGCGGATGGCGGCCATCTTTGTGTGAAAATCGATTCCCCCTATTAATTCGAACACGGTGAAACCGAATGGAACGAAATTTGGTCCAGAGGTAGTACAAGCATAGGGCACCTCAGTGTCATGATTAATATCGCCGCCATCTTGACGGAAACGTAATGGCGGCCACACAAATGTTCAAAGCTTAAATCAAATTACGACTAACCTAATCATCCGATCTCTACCAAATTTTGCAACAACATACCTTTATTGAGAAAGCATCCTTTGACCAAATTAAAGGTCATTAGCCTAATATTTTGCGGATGGCAGCCATCTTTGTGTCAAAATCGATTCCCCCTATTAATTTAAACTCGGTGAAACCTAATGGAACGAAATTTGGTACAGAGGTAGCACTAGCAAAGGGCACCTCAGTGTCATGTTTTATATCGCCGCCATCTTGACGCAAACGTAATGGCGGCCACACCAATGTTCAAAGCTTAAATCAAATTACGATTAACCTAATCATCCGATCTCTACCAAATTTTGCATCAACACACCTTTATGGAGGGAGCATCCTTTGACCAGACTAATAGGTCATTAGCCTAATATTTTGTGGATGGCGGCCATCTTTGTGTGAAAATCGATTCCCCCTATTAATTCGAACACGGTGAAACCGAATGTAACAAAATTTGGTACAGAGGTAGCACTAGCAGAGGGCACCTCACTGTCATGTTTTATATCACCGCCGTCTTGACGGAAACGTAATCGCGGCCACCCAAATGTTAAAAGCTAAAATGTAATTACGACCAGCCTAATAATCTAGTCTCTACCAAATTTTGCAACTACATATCTTTATGTGGGAAGCATATTCTGACCAAACTGCAAGATCATCAGCCCAATAGTTTGCAGATGGTGGCCAAGTATGTGTGCAAATCGATTCCCCCTATCAATTCAAACACGGTGAAACCGAATTGAACGAAATATGGTACAGAGGTAGCACTAGCAAAGGGCACCTCAGTGTCATGTTTTATATCGCCGCCATCTGGACGGAAACGGAATGACGGCCACCCAAATGTTAAAATCTTTAATCAAATTACGACCATCCTAATAATTTGATCTCTACCAGATTTTGCAACAACATGCCTTTTTGTGGAAGGCATCTTATGACTGACTACAAGGTCATCAGCCCAATAGTTTGCAAATAGCGGCCATGTATGTGTGCAAATCCATTCCCCACATCAATTCAAACACGGTGAAACCGAATTGAAATAATTTTTTTTACAGAGGTAGCATTAGCAAAGGGCACCTCATATTAATGTTTAATATCCCTATAGAACGTTGTATTTCAACAAGCTACTACAACCAACATTCAATTATACTCCTTGAAAAGGACAAAGAGTTATAACAATACCCATGCATTTAGGAGAAAGTAGGTTATATGTTATTTACTGAACATCTTGTTGTGATTTAATTCCACCTACACTAATTTAGATACTTTTAAATTTCATGAAGATATTAGCTTAGAATACCATATTCTACCACCAGTGTAACGAACTTCCATTATATCAATAACATCCTGTATAATACTCTCACCTCAATCGCTGGCAATCAGATGTTTGAAACACAGGATATTCTAACTCTTATATCCAATAAGACTCACGTTAGGATCCCTTGTCATTTTCGACCTGTCACACTGCTACCTTTACTTAGATTATCATCCTCTAGTGTCACTTTTACATCCAAACCACGTACGGTTTATTGCCTCCTGTTAAAATTGAATTTCTGTTAAGATTTAGATGTCACAAATTGTAAAATAACGTCGAAACATCTAAGACGCACCCTCCAAGATTTGTTCATACTGAGAAGTGGTTTCCGAAAGTAATCCTTCTGTTGAAGTTATAAATGAATTACAGTACATACAGACTGATGAATGATGGGTGAGGGGTATTTTAGTGCAGTAATTGATTGTAGAATACATTGGAGTTTAGCATGCATGCCTTCACAAGCATTCTACAATAATACAATATCCATATAAATCCCGTCCAACTTAATCTTGACCCTTTATTATGTCCTCCAATAACAAGGTCTATGTTTTTTTAATGAAATGGTATTCTTTCTAGGAACTAGAAACATTGCTACTGTGGTGTTTGCTTTTGTTGTTAAAAATTAAAGGATTAATGTGAAATGTTGAAGGAAAATTGCCCGAGGCTTTTTGCCTTTTATTGGTCAAATTATTTTTGGCATTTTGAGTAGTGTTTTCTTACTTCTTATGCTTAAATTGCTACACGATTCATTGAAAATAAATCGTGCTTTGGGCCAAATGTTCAGTGTCTGTCACTAATGGTGTGTTCATTATTGAACAGCACTTCCTTCGTGGTGGAGTAACTATCCTCATTAGAGGGTATCATTCCCTCAGAAAATTCTCCAATCAGGCTCTCTGAGTGGAGAAATTCAATATTCTCCTTAGACACAACACAGTTCAGATTATCATAATTGAAGCACTCAGAAACACAAGTTGTTAAGTCAACGTTTTTTAGAAATCCTGAGCACACGATATGCACGCTGAAGGTCAATAATGACCGAGCTCAAAGATTTGTGGATATGAAAACGTAAAGTTGAACGTTCCTTTCTGAATGGACTGAAATGTTAAAAACAGAGCTGTTAAGCCTGTCATTTCGTGTTAAAATTAATTAAGTCAGGCATATATCAAGTCAAGCGTTTGACAACACTGCTGACACTACTTGTGGTCCTGGCTCCTAGCACTATAGATTGAAAAATGGCGGAGGACAGTAGTTATCTGTGAATGAGTGCCTATTTGAAGATATCGGCTATGAATATAATCCTACTAATAACTATTAGTGCAAAGCAGCATGTAGTGAACAAGCTAAAGAATGCATTATCTGAAAGCTGATCACTCGCTGATGGAACATGTTACGTTGCCAGGAGGAGTTAATTATGTATTGTTATTTTAAAGCGCAGAACAGCGAGATCGTCTATCATGTTTCCAGGAGTTACCACATATTATGACACAATGATAAATGGAAGAAATGTGGATGATGATGTGGAATGATATTTTTGGCTGGTAGGCGTAGAATTTTATGGGCTGTTGTGCCATCGATTCATTAGCCTACTTTCGATTTTTGTAAAAAATGAAAGTAGACTTATGAGATCTACACGGGCCAAAAGTTGTGTCTGTCTGTGTGTGTGAATGTGTGTGGGAGTGTGTGAGTGTGTATATGTCTCCATCAATTCAAACACGAAGGAACCGAATCAAACAAAATTTGGTACAGAGGTAGCACTAGCAAAGGTCACCTCCGTGTCATGTTTGATATCACCGCAATCTTGACGGAAACGTAATGGCGGCCACCCAAATGTTCAAAGCTTAAATAAAATTTCGACTAATCTTATCATCTGACCTCGACCAAATTTTGCAACAATATACCTTCATGTGGGAAGCGTCTTTTAACCAAACTACAAGGTCATCAGCCAAATAGATTGAAAATGGTGGCCGTGTATGTGTGCAAATCGTCGCCCCCCCCCCCCCCCCCCCCCCCACCCACCCCCTCCTTTCAATTCAAACACAACGAAACCATATCAAACCACTTTTGGTACAGAGGTAGCACTTGCAAGGTACAACTCAGTGTATGTTGTATATCGCCGTCATCACAACAAAAAAGAAATGGTGCCCACCCAAATGATCTGAGCTTAAATCAAATTACGACTCATCTTATCATCCTACCTGTACCATATCTATACCTTGATGTGGGAAGCGTCTTTTGTCCAACCTACAAGGTCATCAGCCAAATAGTTTCAATATGACAGATATATGAGTCATGCAAGTATCACGGCCTAACCGTAACTTACGATTCAACAAGGCCTGGCCTCAACAAATCTGCTCATCGTACCAAGGGAGGTTTAAACAGTCCTCGAGGAGGTGACCGTCAGGATATTAGCATTTCATAATACAGTAGTAGAATATGTAACCATAGCAGTGAGTAGCAGTTCAGTCTGACCGTGTCATATCGTGCTGGGCCGTGCCGTCCCGTTGGGTCAAAATGGGGGCTATTATTTGCTCGCTAGTCCATACTTCAGTAACTTCGTAAATGTATATCCTTTTAGGAATGTACTGAACAAAATAATACATATTTAGTATCAAAATTGTTTATAAAGACGACAGAAAACGCTAATGAAATCGTTTAATCCAAGACAAAATATGCTAATCAGTTATACTAAACCAGTTGTTAACCTAGTGTAACTGGGCGTGTGTAACGTAGTGTTAGCTTTCTGGATCAAATCCAAGCAGGCTCAATTCTTTACTTGATTTTTTTTTTGGTATTTATTGAATTATAACTACTCACACGTTATAATGTTAAGCATATAACTGTATAGTGTGTATTTGCAATCGAAAATATTATATATTCTTATAACACCATATATTTCAACACAGCGATTAAGATTCATTACTTCGTTCCACGGTAGAGTCTATTGTTGTTGTTGTTGTTGTTCTTGTTTTTGTTGTTGATTCTTTAAGGACTTTGTTGCAGTATAGTCTTGTAGCCCCTTGTATGTCTGATAACCTGTGTCACTGTGATGTCAGTAGGCTTAAGAGTGTGTGTACTTTTATACGACGAAGGATTTGGATAGGATGCTGTTGTTGTTGATTCATTTCAGATGCATGGACTTCGTGGTCATTTAGCCCCATGTACTTGGGTGAGTGTTGAATTTTGTCTGATAGCCTGTGTTATTGTGATGGCTGTATTAATATGTGTGTACTGTATATAATTCAGGTGAGGTGAGGTTTCAATCAATCAACGTATAATATACGTATAGCACGTAGTACATATTTTAACAAGCAACTACCACCAACATTCAATTATACTCCTTAAAAAAACAAAGAGTTATAACTATACCCATGCATTTAGAAGAAAGTAGGCTATACATTCTTTACTGAACATCTTGTTGTCATTAGATTGTATACTTGAAAACAGCCACAGTAGAGTTCGAATAATGAAAATAAAGTCATGTAATGTAGTCTATCTCTGGTAACTTGTTACAATATTTACAGAAAAATCTAAACATTCTGAATCAGAATTTGTTAAAGTAAACAACCATTTTCAGTCAAAAGTTATTAAGCCATAGAAAGCAATCTGCTGTTACACAAGATACACATGTCGATAGTGATATTCACTTCCACGCGATAGTGTGAACCTGCATGCAATCTGACCAGTCAAGGGATCACTAACCAGGCATCCCGAGCCGTAGTTTGTGTGTGGTAGGGTGGCCAGTTCCTTTCCACTCCTCCTCCTACCATAGCATTCGGCAGGTTCCCATTTTGCATCACGAGGCTGAGAGACCCCGTACCAGACAATACCATGACTTTTAAAATCTTGGCAGAGCCGAAGATTGAACTCTGTATCTCGGGGGTGACAGCCAACCATGCTAGCCACTGCACCACGGGTAGCTCTCCTATAAAACCTCGTAAACGTAACTTAGCAACTTCTGATTCAAATGCTTCAAATTCATTAACTTATGGGCAAGGTTACGTAATGTATATGTGCAGTAAATGAGCCTTTACCCTGCTCAGGAGTTGGTTGGTTCAAATGCTTTATTTCTAACATATTCAATGACCACATCGTGGTGCAGTGGATAGCATTGTTGGCTACCACTCCAGAGATTCCGGGTTCAATTCCTGGCTCTGTCAAGAGTTTAACTGTCTTGACCGTCTAGTACGGATGCTAAATGGGAACCTGTCGGATGCTGTCTATAGGAGGAAGGGTGGAAAAGAACTGGTCACCCAACCACACGTAAACTCTGGTAGTGATCCCTTGAGACTAGTAGGGACTCTACTCGGGTCACCTACATCCTGTGTGGATACAACATATTCAATATGAGTATGTAAGGGCATTTTAAGTACTTTTTAAAGATTTTTATATCTTAAATGCATATTTATAGGAATATTCTGGTAATTTACTGCTCATCTACCGTACTCAATGAATGAATTGGATAACAATGATGAAAGGCTTTTCCAGAGAAGGTAATATTGCTACGATCATAACAGTGTTGCGGCAGCTTACTGATCTGTTCATGTCTGCATTGCCATGACGTGCCTAATACTCCGTGATACAAGGGACTGTCTTATCAGCGATGGTGCCCACCCCAAGGGAATACGTGTAATCGGTTATCAGCAGTGATACTCTGACATCGAAATCAATAAGGTAATTACGAGAAGTGAATACGGTAGCCCTTACTTGAAATTCTCTATAGCCGGAGATTGTAAACCTTAGCTAGGGGTAAGTTTGTGTCTGTATGAGGCATGAAGGTGCAATCAGAGATTTACTAGATATGATGTCAGAAGGTGGTTCGATTTCCCAGCCGTGGTATCCAACTTCTACACCACTTTTCCACTTCTACTGACACTTACCCACTCCTATACACTACGCTTTCTCAGGTTATCAGGTATAGTTTACACTCATAGAGAAATATTCAGAGCTGACGGCAAGTATATCCCGAGCTGCTGAGAGGAACAATAACCAACTCAAAATACAAGCTCAGAAATCCAATCGAGTCACCAATTTCCTGAATTACTAGGAGTGAATCTCTGAGGTTGTACTTGCGTGGAATACAATGACGTGCGATGCAGTTATCCTTCTCATTTCGTCACCTCTTACGACAGGATCCAAAGGTCCTGGGTTCGATTCCCGGCTCTTACAAGAAATTCGATTCTGATCTGAGGATGGGAAAGAGATACAATCATCCTCGCGACGCAAAACTAAGAAAAGATGGGTTCAATTCCCACCTCACCTATCCTAGGATTGATTTTCTATACTGTAGTTTCCCACTTCTACTCCAGGTAGATTGGATTGGATTCTACTGCAAATCCCATAAATATTAAAGATATTCAATCAAATGTTAATTCTAATTCACCTCGATGAAACAACAACAACAGATACAATGTTAATGTAATGCTATAACTTAATAGATTCAGTTAACAAACCGGCAGATGAGGGCTTCACTTTTAACCTTCGGTCTTAAGTGTTACAGAGTTTAAAACTCAGCAGTTTTTCTAGGTTTTGTACCGTGTCTTGTGTAGGGTTTCGCCTAGGACACCAAGCTAGCTCATCAGCGGGCTATTGGTGCCCGTGAGCCAGCTTGGTGTCCTAGGCAAAATAAGGAGGTTAAGGCTGCTTGAGATTTTAACTCTCGCAATTAAGAAGCATAGGTGTGCTTCACAAAACGGGAGGTAGCACGCAGTTCGCTACTCCTATGGGGGGGGGGGGGGGGCTTGGTGTACTAGGCGAAACCCAACACAAGACATGGCATAAACCTAAAAAAATTCCTGAGTTTAAATTCACTGGCCGCGAAGGCCAACATACCAGGGAGCCTTGATAGGGAGGTTAAGGCTGCTAGAGCTTTCAGCTCTCGCAGTTAAGAGGCGCAGGGGCGCTTCATAAAAAGGGTGGTAGCGCGCAGTTTGCTACTCCTGTGGGGGTCCGGGCACGGACACTAAGAGTCCGCTGACGAGCCAACTTGGTGTCTAGGTGAAACCCCACACAAGACACGGCACAAACCTAGAAAAATTACTGAGTTTAAATTCATATGTCTACCCCTTATTATTCCCGTTTTCAAAGGGGTCGGGGATGAGATGCAGTGATAGTCTTTATGGCGGATGGTTTTACGGACGGATGCCCTTCCTGACGCCAACCTCATGAGATGTGTTAATGAGAGATGAAATGAATGATGGTGAATGAAAAAACTGGGCAAGGATGCGAAAGGAAGCGACCATCCCAGCATTTGCCTGTAGTTGAAAATGGGGAAACCACAGAAAACCATTTCAAGGACAGCCAACGGTTGGGCTCGAACCCACGTCCACCGAGTCCGCAGAGAGCTTGGCCCCATGGCCTATCACAGCACGTTAGAGAGCGTGTTTTCGGTGTTTTCCGTTATACAGTACAGCATATTAATCCGATATCCTGACCCGATTTATGAGGGAGTAAACAGCACGGGCACCCTCTTGTAGGTTCGCCTCAGGAACCTCTCCAATGAGCTCTGAAGAAGCATTCTGTTTGATAAGTCAGTTTACTCTTCTCAGGCGCGGATTGAACGGGGGGGGGGGGGTGGTTACGGGGGTCATGACCCCCCCACAAACGGAGACCAAATATTTTTGCAAAATCAAACAACGAAAACACAACAACCAGACAAATAAAACTTAACGAATGTTAACTGAAAAACTGTTTTTTTCATGTTATTCAATACTGAAAATATCTTTATTGCAATTATTTATTTATAAATCGATGTTTATAGTGATGTCACGATGAATGTGCAGCAATGCATGGATATGAATTTGGGTTTTTGTTTTGTACCAAAATATTTTGCCGACGTCCAAACTGCAAGCTTGGTTGGCAATTTAAGCTGTGACTTTCTCCCTTTGTCGGCACCAAGTCGACTCGCCGAAACTGTAACGTACCTTGAAACTTTTCTCGAAGCTCGATGTAAGAGTCGCAAAACACGCCGTTGCAATTTGTACGAATATTTTTGGTGCGCTAAACGCATCAAATTTTATCCATGTAGCTTGCAAAAAATTGGTCTGGTTTTGTAGTTTGGTTATTTTGTTATTGCGTTTTAGTGATACCATTTTTCTTAACAATTTCGGTTCTCTGAACCCCCCCACCCCCCAAGCCAAACTCTAGATCCGCGCCTGACTCTCCTCTCAAGTCTTCGCCGAATACAGAAGCCTTGACCATTGAGGCGCCGTCAAATGTCCTAGACTCGGGTGGCTGTCAGCTATTCTTTAAAATATACAATAATTGTATTGGTTTTACGGCGCTTTTAACTACTGTGGCCCTTAGATATGCAGGGTTGCCGAAAATTTGACTCGAAGGGGGTCATTAGCGCCCCCGTCAATCTACTATCATGTTTCCCTTACATTTATGCACGCTCAAATGCCAATTGACTCCGCCAGGATTCGATCTCACAACCTTGGGTATGGCAAATGTGTATTTCAAAGCTGAGAGGCGTTATGGCTCATTGGTCAAATTGCTTATCTCTCACCAAGGTGGGACAGTGGTTGGATTTCATGTTAACGCATGTGAGTTTTTCGAAGTGAAACTCCACGTCCTGTGGGTCGGATCGTCACGTTAAAAAGGAGGTCTCGAGGTCATGATTATCAGATTAGCGGTCACGTAAAATTACAAGCTTGCTTCCTTTACATTTTAATGCAAGTCATCCTTAAAACGGTACTCATTTCCACTCCTCGAAAATATTGATAGAATGGCTCTTTGAAGGCCGATTCCAAATACAATCACCTCTTACTCACTGGTAAATACACAAAAATAACTAAAGTTATTAGAAAGATCTCACAAATACAAGTACACATGACTGATCACCACGATGCCCAAGTCTTTAAATGAAACAGCTTAAGACTACGTGGGTACGTGCTAAATAGGGAGTATAAGATTGATTATAATAATATCTTATAAAGTGCTCAAGCGCACGTTCATGACTGCATACCACACGACATTAATCCTTTTCATAAATATAGACACGAATGCAGAGGTTACACATGTAATTTCAGAATATCACAAATAAGCTATCAAAAGTGAATTACATGGGAGCGGGGCAAATGTTAAACCCCAAGTATAAAAGTCATTATCTGCAAGGGTAATGAGTTATATCGCAGACTAGCCGGATGTCATAACATGTGGAACAGAATACTATTAAAAGCTTCTACTATAAATGTAGATTAACAGCTACGATACCATTAAGGTTTAGAACGCTACTTCGAGTCCATAGCCAACGTATATTACACCCATACTAGTCGCGCCAATTCCATTACAAATAAAACTTTCGTGGAATAAGATATTTGTGAACACACACATATTATAATGATGATAGTAATATTAATAATAATCAAGAAGGCTTATTAAGATAATTGTTTTTAAACAATTGAACAATATTACAAGTCAATATGTTTAGCTCTAAACAAAGATTTGCTGTAGGGAGTTGTGTTGTGTGGGATGATTATATTGCCAGAAAAGTCGATAGGCAATATCTGAGCAATAAAATTATAGTAGTGTCACGCTTTTGTAACGTTGACACAATGTGTTTGTACAGATACATTTCTTACTTCCTCAAACATTCTTGTTCTTGTTCGTGTTGTTAATAATACATTGTAGCGGCTTGGGACATCTTGGTCATCAGTCCCGTGTAGTTGATTATGTGTGTAACTGTATTAGAGTCAGGGCTGGGGCAGGTGCCCTGAGACTTCAAGTAAGGTACGATCTTGGCATTCACCTAGAAGGAGTGTGGAAAACCGGGGGAAAACACTCCGGATAGATGCTGACAGCGCTGGATTCCCATTTAGGTAACTGTTTTAGAGTTATTTGAGGATAAACTCACGAACAATAAACATATAGTTCCGACATTAGTAATACTATGTAGGGCATAATTCTTACCGCACAGAGAGCGACTGATTTCACTCGATGCAAAATTGAGTACTATATAGAAAGATATGACTGGTTTGTACATTAGTGAGCGCGTTCTTGATATTTTAGAAAAAAAGATGGACAATATGTGTTTGTGTTAAGGTTTATTGCGAATATCTACCTGTATTCTAAAAACCATCCGATGTGGACGTCCAACTCTGGGTATCGTCTTCTAGACATAACAAACAAGACCACAGACCGTGAAAAATTCAAATCAATGGAGACAGCTATTATCATTTTATGAGAGGCCAAATGCGCACGCACATAGGCCTACATACATACATATATACATTTTGGTGATTCGTATGGGTCTTTGGTTCTTTTGACTCCAATTCCCTTTTTCTTCATGAGATCCGAAACGACACCGTGAGGCCAAATATGCAGTATTCGTCAAATGTCATGGAAGTAATAATAAAAGTTCATTTATGTAGGACATTGTATTACAATAAACGAATTATGAAAATGCACACCATGAGCAAAATTATTATGCACATAGAATTAAAGTTCCTAAGATATTCTCATCTGCCTATTGTCAGCACAGGCAAGATAGATAACTGCGAACTAGAAACAAAAATACAGCATATCTTATAACTAATTATTTACTGTTCATGAACTCAATGCTTCAATTTTTGACATATCAAAGATAAAGTTTCATGATTTACACACACTCAGTATTTTACTTCACCTCAGATTCTCTTATATTCATTGATCTGGTCATCCTGGGATCAATGATCTCAGGCAACAAGATTTTCTCGTATCAGAATTTCAGTTGCATAAGCCAAAATCCGAAGATGAAGGTGGATTGCAGCAACTTGTAGTCACCGGCTAGAAAAGATACAAAGGAGCAACTGGCATATAAAACAGGAGAGGTATCCTATCTACTATTGTGCAATAGGACTATGGTATACTACTGGGTTTTTGGGTCTCTAGCTACTAACGGAGAATGAGAAGCTTTCGAATCTCGGGCACATCGGGTAGTAGGTGTGGGTATGTGTGTCCTATATTACCTCTATAGCACAATTTTTCTACTTAATTAACTGCAAAGGATAACTCAACTGTTCTATAAAATGTCAGATATACGTAAAAACGTGTCGGCCTATTTTTCCATAAAGGGCATATTTACAGCGAATAAAATAAAATAAGCCCTGTTCAAAAAAGTGAAATAAACTCTCCTAATTGTCTCTAATTAGATACAAATAAATGAATGAACTAAATAATGCTCCTGGCATGAAAACTGCTACACCCTAGTGATAAGGGTAGAAAATAAACATTGTTTAAGTTACCTAAATTGAAAATAATAATACTTGCGATGGTCACCACTAAAACAATATCAAAAAGTTACTCTATACAGGTTTCCCCTTAGTCCTAATCAATATCTAATCTAGCTAATATTTAAAATATTCACGTTCTTATTCTTCACTATTAATTCAGATGTTTATCAATTCACCACTAACTTGTGTCTAAATTCAGTAGATCTATTTCATATCAGGATATATAATCTGATCATTAAAGCCTAGATTATAATTACGTCTTCGTTGGTGCTTCCTCCAAAAATAACAAGTAGTTCCATGAAGAATTATACAGCCTATTTTCCTATATCCTACTCATGTTAATTGCCTCTATCTACATACTAAATATCAGTTTGAAGGTTGTGATAGATTCGTAGATATTGAGAACCGTCTAAATATTTCAGATGGTCGCAGGTTCGATTTTGATTTATGTACTATTACATGAAGATTATTGTGTACGTGTGGTATTCAAACTTCAATCGCATGATTAGAACACAAGAAGTAAAAACAAGATTTTAAAATTTCGCACAGCTGCCATCTTGTGCTATGAAAACAATTGAAATAAATTAAAAGCCAGTGGATTAACATTTATATAAGCATTTAACGTGCAAAGTTTCACTGCACTCGGATGGTTAAATCGCGAGAAACGTCCATTTAAATATTTATACTTCGCGTCGCCGCCATGTTGGATTTGTGATCACCAGGTTACTGAAAGTCCTATAGGTGAACTTATGTTCATGGCTTCTATGAACATATAAAAGTTCAGTTCAATTGCTGTAGCCTAAATGATTCGTAGATATTGAGAGCTGTCTAAACTTTCGGATGCTCGCCATTTTGGATTGTTATATGTATAGGCCATAGAGTTATGTATCATTAAAGGAAAATTATTGCGTAGCTTCATTATTCAAACTTTCACTTCGATCGCATGATTACGACACAAAAACTTAATTTTAAAATTTCGCACAGCCGCCATCTTCAGGTTATGTAAACAATTGAACTAAATTAGATGCCAGTGCATTACAATATGTATAATCATTTACTGTACCAAATTTCACTGCGCTCAGAGAGTTAAATCTCGAGAAAAGTCCATTAAAATATTTCAAATTCTCTTGGCCGCCATGTTCGTTTTGTACTTTACAGATTTATGAAAGTTACATACCTGTAGATTAACTTGTACCAGTACCCTTTATCACAGTACAAAATTTTAGGGTGATATCTGTAAAAGTTTCGGAGATATAGAATGTCAGTGAAATATTTCGCACAGCCGCCATTTTGAGGTTATGTAAACAATTGAACTAACTTAGACGCAAATGCATTACAATGTGCACAAACATTTGCTGTACCAAGTTTCATTACGTTTGGATGGTTAAATCATGAGAAAAGTCTACTTAAAAGTCTCGAATTCGCTTGACCGTCATGTTGGTTTTGTAGTTACCAGGTTTTTGAAAGTCTCATAGGTGAACTTCTAGTAGTGTCCTTTATCACCCTACACAATTTCTGGGTGATATCGGTAATAGTTTCGAAGATACTGAATGCTGGTGAAATACTTTGCACAGCCGCCATGTTGGATTGGTGAGAGACAATAAAATTTGAAGGGCACGGTCGGGGTCGGCCAGAATGGTGCTATGAACTTACCGAGTTTCATTGAAATCTCTCCAGCCGTTTAGAAGTTATTAGGGACACACACACACACCATTACACACACACATGCACACACAGACGCACGCACACACAGACACAGGAACAAAATGTGATCTCATAAGCCTGTTTTTTTCTTTTTCATAAAATGAAAATTGGCTAAAAATAATATTTATTTTTTCTCAAAAGTACCGTACTGTGGAATTCTCAGTTTTGCCTCACAGGGCTGAGTGTACCCTGTTCCAGACCTCAGACCAGAATTAAAATTTCTTGGCAGAGCCGGAAATCGAATCGAATGCCGCCCCGGCAGCCGAGAATGCTAGCTTCTATACCACGAGGGGGTCTGATTTCAATCATAATATTGTTTGTAACTTGGCCAATAAGTTGGGATTGGGGTGCAACCAAGCTTACAATTATTTAATGCTTTTGCCCTATTACTTTTTGTGAAAGGGAGTAGCAGCCTTTCAGAATAAATCAATTCTTTACTTGTCTTATAGACGGTAAAGATATTGATAATATTAGCCAACTAGTGGCTACACTGCGTTCTGCTGCACGTCTGAAAGCAACGGGAAACTACAGCCGTAATGCTCTTCCCGAGGACATGCACCTCTCTTTGCATAATTACATGTGATGTTGGCCTCGTCCCTTGTAAAATTCCAATCCGGAGGTAAACTAGTCCCCCGTTCGGATATCCGGGTGGGGACTACTCGAGAGGGGGTTAACATCACAGAAGTGACAAAGAGGAAATCTGACATTCTACGGATCGGAGCGTGGAATGTTAGAAGTCAGCTGGGAAGTGGAAGGTTAGAAAGAAAACTTAGAAAGGGAAATGGATAGGTTGAGGTTGGATTTGGTTGGGATTAGTGAAATGCGCTGGCAGGAAGAACAGGACTTTTGGTCAGGAGATTGATTATAGGGTCATTAGCACTAAATCAAACAATGGCCAAACAGGGATTGGTCTCATATTGAGTATGAAACTTGGACTGCGGGTGGAATATTATGAGCAATATAGTGAATGGATTATTGTAACAAAAATCAATACAAAACATACGTGCACCACAGTGGTACAAGTCTATATGGCTACCAGTCAAGCTGATGATGAGGATGTTGAAAAGGTCTACGAAGAAATATATGAAATTCTGAGGTATATCAAAGGTGATGAAAATGTTATAGTAATATATTTTTTTTAGCGTATGGCTCTTCGTGCCGGGAGTGTCCGAGGACATGTTCGGCTCGCCAGTTTTTTGTAGCTGCTTCGAGACGGACACCCAATGGGTGAGCTACAAGTGCCGTTAGGGAGGAAAGTTGGAATGTAAGGGCGAGGAGTTGGAAGGTAGCGGCTGTGGCCTATAGTTAGGGACCAACCCCGGCATTTGCCTGGAAGGAAGATGGGAAACCACAGAAGACCATCTTCATGGTTGCCGGCGGGGGGATTCGAACCTCCTCGCCTCCCGGATGTGAGCGACTGCCAGCAGTCATGCCGTAACGACCTCGGCTAACTCTCCCGGTGTTATAGTAATGGGATATTGGAATGCTGTGGTAGGAAAGGGAATAGAAGGGGAAATAGTAGGAGATTTCGGATTAGGTGAAAGGAAAGATTGAGGAAGCAGACTGATAGAATTCTGCACCGAGCATGAGTTGGTCATAGCTAACATCTTATTCAATAACCAAAATAGAAGACCATACACATGGATGACACCAGGAGATACAGGGCGTTACCAAATCGACTTCATTATGGTCAAGCAGAGGTTTCGAAACCAGATTTTGGATTGTAAAACATATCCCGGTGCTGACATAAACTCTGACCACAATCTGGTTGTTATGAAATGCAGATTAAAGTTGAAGAAACTGAAGAAAAGTCAAAAGCCCAAAAAGGTGGGCAATAGACAGACCGAAAGAGAAGGATGTAAATGAAAGATTCAAGAAGTGTATAAAGGAAGGACTAATGAAAAACCCCTAAACAAACTTCAATTGCAGACGAATGGGCACTTTTGAAGAATGAAACAACAAAATACACAGAAGGAAACATTGGCAGGAAAGAAAGAATAGGTAGAACACCGTGGGTCACTCAGGATATACTAGAATTGATGGATGAAAGGCGGAAACACACAAGAATCTAAGAGATGAACAGGGGAAAGCAGAATACAGACGTCTGAGAAATGAGGTTAACAAGAAGTCCAAGGAAGCGAAAGAAGAATGGTTGAAAGAGAAATGTGCAGGTGTAGAAAATTATCTGAAATTAGGAGAAGTAGTAATGGCTTATCGAAGGATTAAGAATACTTTCGTAGAAAGGAAGTCTAAGTACTGGAATATTAAGGACTCAGACGGAAAACCTCTGACAGACAGGGAAGAAAAGGTGGAGAGATGAAAAACTTATAGAGAGTGTTTGTATAAGGGAAAGGTTATTGAGAATCATGTAATGGAAAGGGAAGAGGAAATTGATGAGGATGCAAAATGAGATTTAATATTGAGATCAGAATTTGACAGAGTATTGGAAGACTTAGGCAGGAACAAAGCACCAGGCATAGATGATATACCGATTGAGTTGGTACGCTGCATAGGAGATGAAGGTCTGATCAGGATATATCACTTGGTGTGTAGGCTTTATGAGACAGGTGAGGTACCCTCTGATTTCAAGAAGAATGTTATTATCCCTATACCGAAGAAAGTGGGAGCTAACAGATGTGAAGATTACCGTACAATCAGCTGGATTACTCATGCTTCAAAGATCCTGTCTAGTATAATTTACAAGAGGATGGAAAGGCCGATAGAAACGGAGTTCGGTGAAGACTAGTTTGGTTTCACGAGAAATGTAGGAACAAGGGAAGCGGTACCAACTGTAAGTCATAGGCTGAATTTGGAAAGTAGAATAAGGAAAGATAAGAGAACGTTTATGGCATTTGTAGACTTTGAAAAGGTGTTTGATAACGTTGATTGGACTAAATTATTTGACATTTTGAAAACGATTGGAATAAAATACAGGGATAGGAGGGTGATCTACAATCTATACAGAAACCAGACAGCAGTCATTCGAGCTGAAGTACATGAGAGAGAAGCTGGTATTCAGAAAGGTGTAAGGCTACGCTGCAACTTATCACCCATACTTTTCAATCTTTACATTGAACAAAATTTAAAGTGGGAGTGAAGATTCAAGGAGAAATAATTTTTTGAACGGTATGGACTCCGTCTTGAAGAAAGAATTCATGATTAAAATTAATAAATGTGAAACAAAAATATTGGCATGCAGTCGAAATAAATCAGAAACCTCTATGGACATCAAATTGGCAGGTGAAAAACTAAAGGAAGTAGGAGACATCTGTTACTTAGGAAGCAAAATAACCAGTGATGGACGAAGCAAAGAGGATATAAAAAGGAGTTTAGCTCCGGCAAGGAAAGCATTTCTACAGAAAAGGAATCTGTTGACATCGAATGTAGATTTAGGTATTATTAGGGAGTCATTTCTGAAGTCCTTTTCTGAGGCGTGGCACTCTATGGAAGTGAAACTTGGACTATTGTTGCAGCAGAAAAGAGGAGAATTGAAGCGTCTGAAATGTGGTGTTACAGGAGAATGATGAAGATCGGATGGGTGGATAGGGTTTCAAACGAAGAGGTATTAAGACTAGTGGGAGAGGAGAGATGTTTCTGGCGACTGCTAATGAAGAGAAGAGATAGGTTGGTAGGACAAATACTAAGACACGCAGGAATAGCAAGCTTGGTTATGGAAGGAAGGGTCGAGGACAAGAACTGTAGGGGTAGACCAAGGTTAGAATATGTTAAGCCGATTGCCTCGGATGTAGGGTGTGGTAGCTATGTAGTGATGAAACGATTAACTCAGGACAGGGAGGCATGGAAAGCTGCATCAAACCAGTCAAAAGACTGAAGACTCAAACAATAACAAGCATTTATGTCTCCAGAACTTTTCGTCTCTCTTTATTGTTTCTATGTGAAAGTCCTTCGGCGTCCATACTACAAAATAACATATTTCCCGCTGTGGTATTTACAACTGTCCCAGAATCCGGAAACAAAAATCATGCGAGTGTTTGAGAGATATCATTCTATTATTCTTTTCTAAATTACACTGTTCTTGATATTCTCTAGGCTTTCTCTTTCGCTTACTTTCTGCCAAACAAACCTCTTCAGCTTTTTGCAGGCTTCCAGAATAGTATAGAATTAGTATTATGACCTCACCGAGTTTATTGAAATCGCTTTAGCCGTTTAGATTTTTATGGGGCACACACACATACGCACACACACACACACGGACAAAAGGTGATCTCATAAGCCTATTCTGCCATAAATTAAAATAGGATAATAATTCTATTGCAGGTTAAATAAATTAAACAAAAAGTAATTAAAGAGATCAATGCACTAAATACAGGAAACACAACATAGAAAACTACAATTCCTAACTACGAACTGGTAAAATATCAAAGGATCACTCGTGAATATCCAGACCTGGACAATAATTCAGACCTAGCCAACACAGTCAATCGCAGCATCGGACGAGATGCTCGGGAATCCCATACTGTCAGGTAAGGTTATCGCTCTCTCAATCACTCGAGATGCGCTTCCCTCCCCACCCCCAGCCCGCTCTCGCCGACCTTGTTCTACTACCGCGCATTTTATTGCAAGTACAGTAACACTCTTATTCACAAAATTCCCAAAGTGATCCCGACGATTCTATTCGACCGATTTAAGTTTTCGATACGGCATTGGATCAGTGAACAAAACTCAACTTTGATATTACCCGTTTCTTTCGAATTTTAATCAGATATTTGAAGAAGAAAAACAGTAACCTTTTTGCTTTCAAATTTATAAAGTAAGCAATGAATTAATCTCAATTCTGCAACCAGACAGAGTACATGGCAGTTTTCAGATTGCAGATCAAAGCTGCCCTTCAAGATAAAATTAATAAATAAATTCAGCTTCGTTTGAGCTGCCATCTGTTGAAATATTTTCTTGCTAAAATGTCGGGACATTTAGCCTTAACAGTTTTATGAAGGGCACATAGATGAACTTTTAGGAGTACCCTGTACTAACTGTCATGGTGATAACTGTTACTATTGCGGAGATATAGAATGCCTGTGAAATATTTCGCGTGGCTGCCATGTTGGATTGGTGAAACGTATTAAAATTTGAAAGGTACGAACGAGGTCGGACAAGATAGTAATATGCAATTATTGAGTTTCGTTGAAATTGTTTCGGCCATTTAGATTTCATTAGGGACACACACACATACGAACACACACGCAACACACGGTCAAAAGGTGATCCCATAAAGCTAGTTCTTTTTCATATTAGTAAATGAAAATACGCCAATAATTGGGACAGTTTCGCTGCGGAAGATCCAAAGTCCCACGGGAAATCTCTTATATAAAAACAAGTGTCCTGACTGACTGACTGACTGACTGACTGACTGACTGACTGACTGACTGACTGACTGACTGACTGACTCATCATCGGCCAGCCAAAACTATTAAAGTTAGAAACATGAAATTTTGGGAATATGTTCGTTGTAAGTCGAAAACGCCCACTAAGGAAGGGTTTTTGGATATTCAGTTTCTAAAGGGGTGTTAAGGGGGTATACTTGCATTTCATTGAATAACAATATCTCCAGATTGCTTTCATTGGGGGATTTGATACTCGGCATATAAACTCATTATAAAAAATAAGAAGATACGTGTCTGAGGGTTTTTCGATGTGGTGTATATTTTGAGGTGAAAGGGGTGAAAAGTGGGGGTTGAAGGTTTCCTAACCGAGCGTGTATCTCTTAAACGACATAGGATACCCTTTCTACTCATAGCAAGGCATTCGGTGCCATCTGAAGACTTCGGTCTTATTACTGTGCAGTAATGTCGTACCTTGGCTTTAATGGATATTGATCTCTTCTTTTAGACATTTTTATATAGTTGATATGTCATTTCTATTTATCTAATCCCTGATACAAAGGCTTCATTCTCCCAGGTGTTGGGATCCATCCACTCACCAAGATATTTAAATTTCCCTTGTTAGTTTGGTTCGGTTCCAAGAGTTCCGGAACCGTTAAATACAAAGGGAATAGAGATCAACACAAACAACATTTCAGCTCGTTTTATTGCTCATGAGACCCACACATTGCATGTTGTACCATCATACAGCTAGACTTTCAGCATTTGTGGTCCAGATTGCAGTACACACCACTACCTCTAATATCCAGTAGCACGTCCTCTTGCATTCGCCGTGGCATACTATCCACAAGTTCATCAAGACACTGTTGGTCCAAATTGTCCCACTCCTCAACGACAATTCGGCGTAAATCTCTCAGAGTGGTTGGTGGGTCAAGACGTCCATAAACAGCCCTTTTCAACATATCCCAGGCATGTTCGATAGGGTTCATGTCTGGCGAACATGCTGGCCACTGTAGTCGAGCGATGTCGTTATCTTGAAGGAACGCATTCACAAGATGTGCACGATGAGGTCGAGAATTGTCGTCCATGAAGACAAATGCCTCTCCAATATTCTGCCGATATGGTTGCACTATGGGTCGGAGGATGTCATTCAGGTATCGTAAAGCCGTTTCGGAGCCTTCCATGACCACCAGTGGCGTACGTCGGCCCCACATAATGCCACCCCAAAACATCAGGGAACCACCACCTTGCTGCACTCGCTGGACAGTGTGTCTAAGACGTTCAGCCTGACCAGGGTGCCTCCAAACACGTCTCCGACGATTGTCTGGTTGAAGGCATATGCGACACTCATCGGTGAAGAGAACGTGATGCCAATTCCGTGGGGTCCATTCAGCATGTTGTTGGGCCCATCTGTACCGCGCTGCATGGTGTCGGGGTTGCAAAGCTGGACCTCGCCATGGACGTCGGGAGTGAAGTTGCGCATCATGCAGCCTATTGCGCACAGTTTGAGTTGAAACACGACGTCCTGTGGCTGAACGAAACGCATTATTCAACATGGTGGCATTGCTGTCAGGGTTCCTCCGAGCGGCAATCCGTAAGTAGCGGTCATCCACTACAGTAGTAGCCCTTGGGCGGCCTGAGCGAGGCCTGTCATCGACAGTTCCTGTATCTCTGTACCTCCTCCATGTCCGAACAACATCGCTTTGGTTCACTCTGAGACGCCTGGAAACTTCCCTTGTTGAGAGCCCTTCTTGACACAAAGTAACAATGCGGACGCGATCGAACTGCGGTATTGACCTTCTAGGCATGGTAGAACTACAGACAACATGAGCAGCGTACCTTCGTCCTGGTGAAATGACTGGAACTGATCGACTGTCGTACCCCCTCCGTCTAATAGGCCCTGCTCATGCATGGTTGTTTACATCTTTGAGCAGTTTTAGTGACATCTATGAACAGTCAAAGGGACTGTATCTTGGATACAATATACACAGTCAACGTCTATATGCCGGAGATCTGGGAACCGAGGTGATGCAAAACTTTTTTTGATGTGTGTATAAAAACAAGTGTCCTGACTGACTGACTGACTCACTGACTGACTGACTGACTGACTCATCATCGCCCAGCCAAAACTATTAAAGTTAGAAACATGAAATTTTGAGGATATCTTCGTTGCAAGTCGAAAACGCCCACTAAGGAAGGGTTTTTGGATATTCAAGTTCTAAAGGGGTGTTAAGGGGGTACACCTTCATTTCATTGAATAACAATATCTCCGGCTTGGTTTCATTGAGGGATGTGATACTCGGCATATACACTCACCATTAAAAATAAGAAGACACGTGTCTGAGGGATTTTCGATGTGGTGTATATTATGAGGTGAAAGGGGTGAAAAGTGGGGGTTGAAGGATTCCTAACGGAGCGTGTATCTCTGAAACGACATAAGCGAGGAGTTTGAAACTCAGCGGAAAAAAATCAGCTTTAAAAATAAGCAAATAGTTGTTTGACCGTTTTTTCATAAATCCAATTTAAGGGGCCCATGGGGAGGGGTGAAATTCTGGGGGGGGGGGGGGAAACAGGAAAGAAAGTGTCCTAACTGATTGACTGACAGACTCACTCATCAAACTCAGGGGGAAAAACTGCTTAAATATAAGTAAATAGGTGTTCGACAGTTTTTTTCATAAACCCAATTTAAGGGTTCATGGGGAGGGGTGAAATTCTGAAAAAAGAAAATTGAAAGAAAAAGTCCTGACTCACTCACCATCGCCCAGGCAAAATTATTGAAGTTAGAAACATGAATTTTTGGGGAAATGATCATTGTATGTCAAAGCCGACCACCAAGGGAGGATTTTCGGATATTCAGGTTGTAAAGGGGTGTTAAGGGGGTTAAACCTGCATTTAATTGAATATCAATATCTCCCGATTGGTTTCATTGGGGTATGTGATACTCAACATATAAACTCATCATTAAAAATAAGAAGACATATGTCTGAGGGTTTTTCGATGTGGTGTATATTATGAGGTGAAAGGGATGAAAAATGGGGGTTGAAGGAATCCTAACGGAGCGTGTTTGTCTTAAACGACACAGGCGAGGAGTTTGAAATTCAGCGGAGAAAAAACAGCTTAAAAAAGAGTAAATAGGTGTTCGACCGTTTTTCTTCATAAATCCAATTTAAGGGGCACATGGAGAGGGGTGAAATTCTGAAAAAAATAATTGAAAAAAATGTCCTGACTCACTCACTCATCATCGCCCAGAAAAAATTATTGAAGTTAGAAACTTGAAATTTTGGGGATATGTTCGTTGTTTGTCGAAAACGTCCACTAAGGAAAGGTTTTTGGATATTCAGGTTCTAAAGGGGTGTTAAGGGGGTAAACGTGCATTTCATTTAATAACAATATCTCATGAGAGGTTTCATTTGATGATGTGATACTTGGCACATAAACTAATCATTAAAAATTAGCTGACACATGTCTAATGGTTTTTCCATGTGGTGTATATTATGAGGTGAAAGGGATGAAAAGTGGGGGTTGATAGATTCCTAGCGGAGCGTGTATCTTTTAAACGACATAGGCGAGAAGTTTCAAACTCAGCGGAAAACAATCAGCTTAAAAATAAATGAATAAATAATTAAATAAATAAGATTTTGACTGTTTCTTCGTAAATCCAACTTAAGGGGCCCATGGGGAGGGTGAAATTGTGGAAGGAAAACGTCCACTATGGAAGGATTTTTGGATATTCACTCATTATCGACCAGCCAAAACTATGAAAGTTAGAAACATGACTTTTGGGGATATGTTCGTTGTATGTCGAAAACGTCCACTAAGGAAAGGTTTTTGGATATTCAGGTTCTAAAGGGGTGTTAAGGGGGTAAACGTGCATTTCATTGAATAACAATATCTCACGAGTGGTTTCATTTGATGATGTGATACTTGGCATATATACTAATCATTAAAATAAGCTGACACATGTCTAATGGTTTTTCGATGTGGTATATATTATGAGGTGAAAGGGATGAAAAGTGGGGGTTGAAAGATTCCTAACGGAGCGTGTATCTCTTAAACGACATAGGCGAAACGTTTCAAACTCAGCGGAAAACAATCAGCTTAAAAATAAATGAATAAATAATTAAATAAATAGGTTTTCGACCGTTTCATCATAAATCCAATTTAAGGGGCCCATGGGGAGGGTGAAATTCTGGAAGAAAAACGTCCACTAAGGAAGGATTTTTGGATATTCACTCTCATCGACCAACCAAAACTATTCAAGTTAGAAGAATGCTATTTTGGGGATAGGTTTGTTGTGTGTCGAAAACGTCTACTAAGGAGGGATTTTTGGATATTCGTGTTCTAAAGTGGTGTTAACGGTGTTAAACCTGTATTTCATTGAATAACAATATGACACGACTATGACGCGAGCGAAGCCGCGGGTACCTGCTAGTGACATATAAAATTATAGCATTCCGAATTAATAAAATTCGCCTCCTATTGTTGTTGCTGCGAATACATACCCTCAATGACATGAATTATTAGTAGAGAGAACAGTGGTACTCACATAATATTAAGAGTTCCTTAAAATACTGCACTGGTTATTTTTACTCTACAGTTTTATGGTGACACATAACTATTGTTGTATTACTCGTTTAAATAGTGGAAGATATCACTTTGTAAGGATGCTTGGCATTTTTAAGCGATCATTCTAAAACATGAAGACGATGATATGCCGTGACCTTCGCTCCTTTAATTATTAATATGTATCTTTTGGTCTCTTCGACCATACAACCAATTCCAGTTTGAATTGCATTTGTATGATCAGTATTATGTATTATTGTTTGTTAGTTATTGTTGTTTTAAGGGGTGGAACAACGAGGTCATCTGCCCCATATTATAGTTTGTTACGAATCGTGATTATTGAGAGAAACTTGATGATCTCATAGATATATTTTTTTTTTGGTCGTGTAGCCTCCTCAGAGGCCGAGTGCAGGTCTTCCTATTCGACGCCCATGGGCGACCTGCGCGTCGGGATGAGGGATGGAATGGATGAAGGTGAATGAAACTGGGCAAGGATGTGGAAGGAAGCGGCCGTGGCCTATCAGAAGGTACCGTCCCAGCATTTGCCTGACGTTGAAAATGGGGAAACCACGGAAAACCACTTCAAGGACAGCCGACGGTGGGACTCGAACCCACGCATCTAACGAGTCAACAGAGTGCTTGGCCCCATGTCCTAACGCTGCACTTTAGCCAGCGTAGCCACTGCTGTCGGTAGATATATGCTAATATGGGCCCATACTTTTAAGACAACACCATCAACCATCCTAAGGCCGGACTCGAACCAATCGCAGACACATTGCCGTCATACTCTGCGTGTGTCACCTGTCGGCGGTCCCTTCTCTCCACCTCCGTGAATCTCTCCAAGTCTCAGAGGTCTATGCTTGGGGAACTATGAGTTCAGTGCTGCACATCCTCATATCACTGTTATCAAACATGGCCGTAAGGTGGAAGACACGTGTAAGTGCTGTACAGTATTAATTCTGGCTCGGAGTTGGTTGTGATATTATCTAAGGAGCGGCCAGCACGTGGTGCTAAGTGTTCCGGGCTGGCCGATAAACTTAGGCAACACACAACACAAACCCGCTCTCCCAAACTGTCAGAATAAAAATATGGTCAGCTCTTGTCTCGAAAGTTCTCCGTCCCAGGCCGGCCTCGGCCTCGGTCTCGGCCTTCATCGACCTCATGGCAGACACAAGAACTAACTTCTGCCATCACACACAAAATTTGCACCATGGAATCATTATCCCATTCTTTAAGTTCACGTGGATATATGCCATTTCACACCTGCTTATTTCCAAATATTAGTTGGCATAACCATGACATACTGAACCGATTGCAGAATAAAGTATTACAGTGCACAATTAACGGGGAAAATGTTTAAAACTACTGTAGATATGATGCAGACATATCTTTCACTTATGCTTCTCTTTCAAACCTGTCTCAACTGCCTCAGTCGGAGGTTTCTTTCTTCAAACACAGGCACCAGATCCTATTGCTCAAGATTGTAGAACTCATATGAGCAATGTGGCCATAGAAAACTATTCTTCTCTTACGAATGGTGTCCGTGATCTTTTCTACATGTGAGTAGAGTTCATGATTGTGTTGTCCTCTGAATTCACTATTTTCTTTGATGGACCTAGTTTTTTTTTTTCTCAAGATCTTCCTTTCTCTTATTTCTAACTTCATGATTATACCCTTTCTACTCATAGCAAGGCATTCGGTGCCATCTGAAGACTTCGGTCTTATTACTGTGCAGTAATGTCGTACCTTGGCTTTAATGGATATTGATCTCTTCTTTTAGACATTTTTATATAGTTGATATGTCATTTCTATTTATCTAATCCCTGATACAAAGGCTTCTTTCTCCCAGGTGTTGGGATCCATCCACTCACCAAGATATTTAAATTTCCCTTGTTAGTTTGATTATCCCCTCGCCCACCTTATCACCTTGGGTGCTGACTTAATGTATGTATTATTTTTGTTATTATTAATATTATTTCAAACAATGGCCACCATTTGTGTTAAGTATAAATTATGTGACTCATTAATATATTTCCAAGTGGGGAAAGTGTTGAAGTGAGATTTGACTCAATGATGTGAAATGTACTGTATGCCTAAGTTGCACGTTGTACACTACGTGATCCCTTTCTTGAGATCACGTGATTTGGGTAGAACCTGCGATGTAGCAGGCTGCCTATACAATCTCTCCCTCTCCCTCCTTGCCAAGATCCCATTGAGAGTTGTTGGCAAGTTGTACGTTCCTACTACACAATTCCAATTCACTATTAGAACATTAAGCTAGTCTGCCAACCATCACAAAATTACTTGTAGCTGCTGAGTGCCAGCCATTCAAATCCGGAGAGATGCTCCTCACAAGCTCCGATACAAATGCGCAGAAGTCATCGACAATAATTAAACAAGAACTATTACGTTGTTTCAAGACCACAATGCCAACGTAATTTTACATCCAACTTATAATTGTACCGTTGCCAGTTGCTTTTCAAACCTTTCGGTCGCTGCAGTTTCAGCTCACAAATAAATATTGAAACAGGATCGGCAAATCTAATAACAGCATTGCTTTCCAGTTGGTCAACGCGAGTGTTCTTAACTAGATTGGTAGGTAAGTAACAAAATATATCATCACCCTAAACTGAAAAGAGTATTACATGAATTATGTTTTCACTTAATTAACACACCTTTTAAACAGAAGATGATTGTTGATTATTTTAAGGGGATTTGCGACATCATGGTCATGTATTCCCGTGTACTTGGGTGCGTAGAATCTGTCTGATAACCTGTGTCACTATGACGTCTGTACATGTGTGTGTATTTGTAATGGAGGTAGGATTTGGGTAAGAAGCAGCCGTGGCCTTAAGTTAGGTACCATCCCGGCATTCGCCTGGAGTAGAAGTGGGAAACTATGGAAAACCACTTCCAGGATGGCTGAGGTAGGAAACGAATCTGCCTCTTCTCAGTTTTGCCTCACGAATCAGAGTGTACCTCGTTCCAGCACTCAGACCAGATTTAAATTTCTTGGCAGAGCAGGGAATAGAACCCGGGCCTCCGCGGTGAGAGCCAAGATTGATAGCCACTACACAACGAGATGGACAATTGAACAGAAGAGCCTCTTGGATGACATGTTTCTTTCTTCAAGTAACATCATCAGATCGAATAAATACCAGTTGGTATTTAATAATTTATTTACACTTTAGTCGATAATAATTAAATTGTCTTTCGATTAGCTTGTTGCAGCACTCCATGCTTCCCTGTCCTGATCTAAACGTTTCATCTCTAAATAGCTAAAATACCCTACATCCGAGGCAATCTGTTTAACTCTAACCTTGGTCTACACCTACAGTTCTTATCCCCGACCCTTCCTTCTATAACTAAGTTTGCTAATCCAAGGATAGTGCGTGTCCTACCAACCTACAAATCTCTTCTCTTCATTAGCAGTCGCCAGAAACATCTCTCCTCTCCCAATCAATCGTCTTAATACCTCTTCATTCGTAGCCCTATCTACCCATCTGATGTTCATCATTCTCCTGTAATACCACATTTCAAACGCTTCAATTTTGCTCTTTCCTGCTGCTCCAACAGTCCAAGTCAACACATGTCAACAGATGTCAACAGATTCCTTTTCTGTAGAAATGCTTTCTTTGCCTATGCTAACCTACATTTTATATCCTCTTTGCTTCGTCCGTTGTTTGAGTCTTTAGTCTTTTGACTGGTTTGATGCAGCGCTCCATTCCTCCCTGTCCTGAGCTAAACGTTTCATCTCTACATAGCTACCACACCCTACATCCGAGGCAATCTGTTTAACATATTCTAACCTTGGTCTACCCCTACAGTTCTTGTCCTCGACCCTTCCTTCCATAAATAAGCTTGCTATTCCTGGATGTCTTAGTATGTGTCCTACCAACCTATCTCTTCTCTTCATTAGCAGTCGCCAGAAACATCTCTCCTCTCCCACTCGTCTTAATACCTCTTCGTTTGTAACCCTATCTACCCATCTGATCTTCATCATTCTCCTGTAACACCACATTTCAAATGCTTCAATTCTCCTCTTTTCTGCTGCACCAATAGTCCAAGTTTCACTTCCATAGAGCGCCACACTCCAGACAAAGGCTTTCAAAAATGACTTCCTACTACCTAAATCTATATTCGATGTCAGCAGATTCCTTTTTTGTAGAAATGCTTTCTTTGCCTGAGCCAACCTACTTTTTATATCCTCTTTGCTTCGTCCATCACTGGTTATTCTGCTTCCTAAGTAACAGAAGTCTCCTACTTCCTTCAGCTTTTCACCTGCCAATTTGATCTCCATAGAGGTTTCTGATTTATTTCGGCTGCATTCCAGTATTTTTGTTTTTAGCCTATTTTCAATTTTGAAAAAATAGGCTTATGAGATCACCTTTTGTCCGTGTGTGTGTGCGTGTGTGTGAGTGTGTGTGTGTGTGTGTGATTCGTGTGTGTGTCCCCCCCTAATAAAATCTAAACGGCTGGAGCGATTTCAATGAAACTCGGTATGTTCATAGCACAATTCCCGGCGACCTCGACCGTGCCCTTCAAATTTTGTTACGTCTCACCAATACAAAATGGCGGCTGTGCGAAATATTTCACTAGCATTCAATATCTCCGAAACTATTACCGATATCGCCCTGAAATTGTGTACGGTGATAAAGGGTACTACTAGAAGTTCACCTATGAGACTTTCAAAAACCTGGTGACTACAAAACCAACATGGCGGTCAAGCGAAGTTGAGACATTTAAATAGACTTTTCTCGCGATTTAACTATCCACACGTAATGAAACTTGGTACAGAAAATGTTTATACACATTGTAATGCACTGGAGTCTAATTTAGTTCAATTGTTTACATAACTTCAAAATGGCGGCTGTGCGAAATATTTCACTGACATTCTATATCTCCGAAACTATTACAGATATCACCCTGCAATTTAGTACGGTGATAAAGGGTACTGATACAAGTTTACCTATGTATATTTCGTAAACTTGTAAAGTAGAAAACGAACATGGCGACCAAGCGAAGTTGAGACTTTTAAATAGACTTTTCTCACGATTTAACCATCCAAACGTAATGAAACTAGGTACAGCAAGTGTCTATACACATAGTAATGCACTGGAGTCTAATTTAGTTCAATTGTTTACATAACCTCAAAATGGCGGCTGTGCGAAATATTTCACTGACGTTCTATATCTCCGAAACTATTACAGATATTACCCTGCAATTTTGTACGGTGATAAAGGGTACCGGTACAATTTTATCTATGTATACTTCATAAACTTGTAAAGTAAAAAACGAACATGGCGACCAAGCGAATTTGAAATATTTTAATAGACTTTTCTCGTGATTTAACTCTCTGAGCGCAGTGAAATGTGGTACAGTAAATGATTTTGCAGATTGTAATGCACTGCTATCTAATTTAAATCAATTGTTTACATAACCTCAATATGGCGGCTGTGCGAAATTTTTAAATTAAGTTTTTATTTCTTGTGTCGTAATCATGCGATTGAAGTGAAAGTTTGAATAATGAACCTAGGCAATAATTGTCCTTGAATGGTACATAATTCTATGGCCTATACATATAACAATCCTAAATGGCGAGCTTCCGAAATATTTAGACGGTTCTCAATATCTATGAATCTTTTATACCAACCAAACTGAATTTTTTTATGTTCATAGAGACTATGAACATATGTTCACCTATAGGACTTTCATTAACCTGGTGAGCACAAATCCAACATGGCGGCGACGCGAAATATAAATATTTAAATGGACGATTCTCGCGAATTAACTATCCGAGTGCTGTGAAACGTTGCAAGTTAAATGCTTCTACAAATGTTGATCCACTGGCATCTAATTAATTTCAATTGTTTGCATAATCACAAGATGGCTGCTGTGCGTAATTTTAAAATCTCGTTTTTACTTCTTGTGTTCTAATCATGCGATTGAAGTTTGAATACCACACGTACACAATAATCTTAATGTAATAGTACAAAAATAAAAATCCAACCTGGCGACAATCTGAAATATTTAGACGGTTCTCAATATCTACGAATCTGTTACAGCAATTAAACTGAAATTTTGTATGTTGTTAGAAGAAATTAACATGAGCAGGATATATGAAAATAGGCTGTATAGTTCTTTACGGAACTACTTGTACATTTATTAATTTTCATCATGAATTCTTTCCGTAAGACGGAGTCCATACCATTCAAAAACTCATTCAAATCCTCAGGCTTGTCGGCCAAGATGACGATGTCATCAGCAAATCTCAGAGTTGAAATTATTTCTCCTTGAATCTTCACTCCCATTTTACTTTTTTCTCTAATTTCCTTCATTGCTTGTTCAATGTAAAGATTGAAAAGTATGGGTGATAAGTTGCAGCCTTGCCTTACACCTTTCTGAATACCAGCTTCTCTCTCATGTTCTTCAACTCGAATGACTGCTGTCTGGTTTCTGTATAGATTGTATATCACCCTCCTATCCCTGTACTTTATTCCAATCGATTTCAAAATGTCAAACAATTTAGTCCAATCAACGTTATCAAAAGCCTTTTCTAAGTCTACAAAAGCCACGAACGTTCTCTTATCTTTCCTTATTCTACCTTCCAAAATCAGCCTAAGACTTAGTACAGCTTCCCTTGTTCCTACATTTCTCCAGAAACCAAATTGGTCTTCGCCCAACTCCGTTTCTATCTGGCTTTCAATCCTCTTGTAAATTATTCTAGACAGGATCTTTGAAGCATGAGTAATCAAGCGGATTGTTCGGTAATCTTCACATCTGTCAGCTCCCACTTTCTTTGGTATAGGGATGATTACATTCTTCTTGAAATCAGGGGGTACCTCACCTGTCTCATAAATCCTACACACCAAGTGAAATAACCTGATCAGACCTTCATCTCCTATGCAGCGTACCAACTCAATCGGTATATCATCTATGCCTGGTGCTTTGTTCCTGCTTAAGTCTTCCAAAGCTCTATCAAATTCTGATCTCAATATTAAATCTCCTTTCGCATCCTCATCAATTTCCTCCTCCCTTTCCATTACATGATTCTCAATCTCATTTCCCTTATACAAACTCTCTATGTAAGCTTTCCATCTCTCAACCTTTTCTTCCCTATCTGTTAGAGGCTTTCCATTTTTGTCCTTAATATTACAGCACTTAGTCTTCTTTTCCCCAAAAGTATTCTTAATCCTTCGATAAGCTGTGTCTACTTTTCCTAATTTCAGACAATTTTCTATACTTGCACATTTCTCTTTCAACCATTCTTCTTTCGCTTCCTTGCACTTCTTGTTAACCTCATTTCTCAGACGTCTGTATTCTGCTTTCCCCTTTTCATCTCTTACATTCTTGTGTTTCCGCCTTTCATCCATCAATTCTAGTATATCCTGAGTGATCCACGGTTTTCTACCTATTCTTTCTTTCCTACCAATGTTTTCTTCGGCGGATTTTGTTATTTCATTCTTCAAAAGTGCCCATTCGTCTGCAATTGAAGTTTGTTTAGGGTTTTTCATTAGTCCTTCCTTTATACTCTTCTTGAATCTTTCGTTTACATCCTTCTCTTTCAGTCTGTCTATTGCCCACCTTTTTGGCTTTTGACTTTTCTTCAGTTTCTTCAACTTTAATCTGCATTTCATTACAACCAGATTGTGGTCAGAGTTTATGTAAGCACCAGGATATGTTTTACAATCCAAAATCTGGTTTCGAAACCTCTGCTTGACCATAATGAAGTCGATTTGGTAACGTCCTGTATCTCCTGGTCTCATCCATGTGTATATTCTTCTATTGTGGTTATTGAATAAGGTGTTAGCTATGACCAACTCATGCTCGGTGCAGAATTCTACCAGCCTGCTTCCTCGATCATTCCTTTCACCTAATCCGAAACCGCCTACTATCTTCCCTTCTCTCCCTTTTCCTACCACAGCATTCCAATCTCCCATTACTATAACATTCTCATCACCCTTGATATTCCTCAGAATTTCGTCCATCGCTGGTTATTTTGTTTCCTAAATAACAGAAGTCGCCTAATTCCTTAAGCGTTTCACCTGCCAATTCCACATCCATACGTGTTTCTGTTCGACTGCATTCCAATATTTTTGTTTTACATTTTTTTAATTTCCATCGTGAATTATTTCCTCAGGACAGAATCCATACATATAAAAGCTCATTCAAATCCTCTGGTGTGTCGGCAAAGATGACGATGTCATCAGCAAATCTCAGAGATGAAATTATTTCTTCTTAAATCTTTACTCCTATTTTGAATTTCTCTCCAATTTCCTGCATTGATTGTTCAATGTATAGATTGAAAAGTATTGGTGATAAGTTGCAGCCTTGCCTTACAACGTTCTGAATACCAGCTACTCACTCATGTCCTTCCGCTCGAATAACTGCTGTCTGGTTTCTGTGTAGATTGTAAAGCACCCTCCTATACCTGTACTTTATTCCTATCGTTTTTAAAATGTCAAACAACTTAGTCCATTCAACGTTATCAAAAGCCTTTTCTAAGTCTACAAATGCCATATACGTTCTCGTATCCTTCCTTATTCTAGCTTCCAAAATCCACCCTAGACTTAGTGCAGCTTCCGTTGTTCCTACGTTTCTCCTGAAGCCAAACTGGTGTTCATCCAACTCTCTTTCTATCTGTCTTTCCATCCTCTTGTAAATTATTCTATTCAGAATCTTCGAAACATGAGTGAAGCTAATTGTACGGTAATCTTCACATATTTCAGCTCCTGTTTTCTTCGGTATAGGGATGACAACATTCTTCTAGAAATTAGAGGGTACCTCACCTGTCTCATAAATCCTACACACCAAGTGAAATAACCTAATCAGACCCTGATCACCTATGCTGCGTAGCAACTCACTCGGTATATCATCTATGCCTAGTGCTTTGTTCCTGCTTGTGTCTTCCAATGCTCTGTCAAATTCTGATCTCAATATTCAATCTCCTTTCTCATCATCAATTTCCTCTTCCTATTCCATAACATTATTCTCAATCTCCTTTCCCTGATACAAACACTCTATGAAAGCTTTCCATCTCTCAACCTTTTCTTCCCTATCTGTTAGAGGTTTTCCTTCTGGGTCCTTAATATTACAGCATTTAGTCTTTCTTATCCAAAAGTTCATTTAATCCTTTAGGCGGGCTTCGGTGGCGTAGTTGGTAGCATTCTGAACTGCTGTGCTCAAGATGGCGGGTTCAAACCCGGCCGAAGTCGTCGGATTTTTTAAGAGCGTTAAAAATCCTTCGGAGGGGCAGTGAATCTGGCGGATTTATGCCTTGTAAAAGATCCTTTCACAGACTAAACTTGTGTGGAGCTAAATTTCTAGGTTAGATTTCGTTAGAACGCTCTATCAGGGTTCCAAGGTACACCACTAGGTAACATTGTTATCTGGTAGTGAAAGTTGGAACTACTTGAAATTGAACGGAACGTGTAGCTCACCCTCTGGGTGTCCGCTGGAATCAGCTACTGACTCTGGCGAGCCGAACATGTCATCAGACACTCCCGGCACTAAAAGCCATACGACAAATAATAATAATAATAATAATAATAAATAATCAGACAGATTCTAGACACACCCAAAGTACACGGGGCTGCATGAATGCGCTGTCACTGCCCCTAAACTCAGGAACCAACCTCTGGGTTGCAGTAAACTGTATCTCCCTGTCCTAATTTCAGACAATTTTATATACCTGCACATTTCTCTTTCAACCATTCTTCATTTGCTTCCTTGCACTTCTTGTTAACCTCATTTCTCAGACGTCTGTATTCTGCTTTTCCCCTTTCATCACTTTCATTCTTGTGCTTCCGCTTTTCGTCCATTAATTCTAGTATATCCTGTGTAATCCACGGTTTTCTACCTATTCTTTCTTTCCTACCAATGTTTTCTTCTGCGTATTTTGTTATTTCATTCTTCAAAAGTGCCCATTCGTCTGCAATTCTAGCTTGTTCAGGGTTTCTCATTAGTCCTTCCTTTATACTCGTCTTGAATCTTTTGTTCACGTCCTTCCCTTTCAGTCTGTCTATTGCCCATCTTTTTGGCTTTTGATTTTTCTTCAATTTTTCTACTTAATTCTGTATTTCATAACAACCAGATTGTGGTCAGAGTTTATGTCAGCACTGGGATATGATTTGCAATCCAAAATCTGGTTTCGAAATCTCTGCTTGACCATAATATTAATCAATTAATAAAATGAACCGTATTCTCACCGGTGTTGTTATAAAGAAACTAAAGTAATTACGAGCAAAGCTTTGATAGTTCATTTGTGTTTTCTAAGAAAATCTTATAAAAACCGTTTAAAAACAGATCTGTAATAAATGTGGGCTTTAATTTGATGTCAATAATTTTTTTCCGCAAAATTGACAAAAGTATAAATAGTTGGTATTGTATATATTCCTATAAATTGCCTAATATGTCTTTAAATACGCTGGAATTCATCATGTCAACAATTTTATTTTTACGTATGTCTTCATGCAATACTATCATCAGATCTGTTCACCAAGGTTTGTTCTGTTAATAAATGAATTTAAGGATACTTTTTATAGAAATGTTCTGATATGGTATTTATTACGATCGTTTCAATCTCTAATGTGTTTGCCTTACCTAGGTTTACATTAGATGCATAGCCATGTTACTATGCAATTGTTACGTTCTGCAATATCATACTCCCCGTTGGTTTGGATCGAACAGTCGAAGTGCTGACAATAGTGGCAGTTCTCTCATTCCATTGCTTCGCCAATGCTGGTTAAACTTACTATCTTGGATCAAATGGTGCATTGATCTTCATTAGTAGCAGTCTGTTTGGTGAGCGGCATGATGTTACTTCCTAGATATTTTGTTCTTTAATTCTTCCCTATGCGGGGAATAAGCTCATTCGGCCTGGATACTAACACTAGCTTTCTTTTAATCTCACTCTATTACGTGGATGGTTTACTTTCCTAAATACACTGCACTTTACAATCAGTTTGTTTCCTGTTTATTATCAACTAGCAGAGGTACCCGCTCTTCGAACGGTCTTCGGTATAACCAGACGTTATCAATTGAGCTACTGTTGCAATGGTTAGGGGCTTGTCAATCCTTCATATGTTTATCAGAACGAAGTTAGTTTTCTTGGTATATCATAGACACTGTTAATTTAAGGGCCTTAAAATGCAATTTTCGGAGACCCTTTATAGACTCCCTAGTTTTGTATCACACATTGAGAAGCGCAACATATGCTTTGGTCGTCTTTCTAGGATAATTTTTATTTTTCGTCTATTTTAGCATGTATTTTGAATAGTTTTTCCCTATGCCCACCCTTCTATGAGAAGTACGGTGAAGAGTTTTATAAATGATTGGTGAATTGACTCATGGTTACAATACCTAATTTTACGATGCTCCAAGCACCCGAACACGAGTTATAGGCGTACATAAACATAAAGATATATCAACCACACAGTGTCAAACAAAATCATCTTTAAGATGAGCCCGTTTGTCGACAAAAATATGATTGCTTAAAATGTGCTCTCAAACTAAATTCACCTAACGTGTATTTCCTGACGTGAAAATATTATTGAAAACCTTATTGACGGAACGCAATATATGTCAAATAAAACTGACCCTCACCGTTGTGGAAAGTCCCCATCCCCAGGAAGACCCCTTTGGTTGGTTGGTTCCTTAGTTTAGGGACTGCGACAACGCGGTCATGTAGCCCCGTGTACTTTGGGTGTGTGTAGAATCTGTCTGATAACCGGTGTTAATTGTGATGACTGTATTCGTGTGTGTTATCTGTTTTCAATTCAAGACCCCTTTAATCTATACTAATATAATAAAGCTGAAGAGTTTGTATGTTTGTGTGTTTATGTGTTTAAACACGCTAATCTCTGGAACTACCAGTCGGATTCGAAAAATTATTTTTGTATATGATAGCCTGGTTCAAGAGGAATAGTTTAGGCTATGTTAAATTTCGGACAGACCACTCCATTCCCCGCATTTAGGCACTTTTGCACAAGTCTACACCGTTTCACCGATCTAATAACTTGACGGACATATTGTCGCTAGGCGACAACGACTAACACTGTATCATGATAGTCAACTCCGCACCATTGATGGACAGGATGTCACTAGGCAGCAACGATTTACTCTGTATCATGATAGTCCGGTAAAATTTGCTAAAGGACACATGGGAAAACTGACCGATTGACAATCAAGGATTGTATTGGACTGTAGTATTCTCTATGCTATCGTATGCACAGTTAATATTTCATTTGCGGGGCTTAGATATCGTGATCATGTTGCCCCGTGTACATGGGTGTGTGTATAGAATTTATGTGATAACCTGCGTTATTGTGATTGTTGCACTAGCATGTGTAAATCATACTAATATATAAAAATGAGATGGTGTGTGTCGTCTTTCTGTCTGTCTGTCTGTCTGTCTGTGTGTTACTCAATAACGCAAGAACTACTGGTCCGATTTAAATGAAATTTTGCATGGATGTAGCTGATTTACCAGGATTACATATAGGATACTTTTGATTACGAAATTTTGTACTATTAAAAAATGGCGACCATTTTAGTGACGTCACTACACCCTTTGGTTCCAAAATTTCATATTTCCATGTCAAATAAAAAGAGAACGGTAGGAAATAGCAAAATTTTGATGGCACGTACGAGCTTTGAAATTTAACTTTCTATCCAAAAGGTCCTGATCACTTTTCGTGTATCTCCAACGGTTAGCGAGTAAAACCGACATTTGTGACGTCACTACACCCTTTGGTTTCAAGATTTCATAATTCCGTTTCAAATAAAAAGAGAACGCTAAGAAATAGCAAACTTTTGATGGCATTCATGAGCTTTAACATTTAATTTTCTATCCGAAAGGTCCTTATCACTTTTCGTATATCTCCAACGGTTAGCGAGTGAAACCTACATTTGTGCAATAAAACACGGTCAAAACCGACCGGTGCAGTATATCTCTCTATATATAAAAATGAAATTTTGTCTGTTTTTCTCTGAATTTCTACGGAAAATTGAGTTGTTTACGCGTTTCAGACTGTTTTTGATGGATGCGCGCGAATTTTTTTCGTCTCTCTGTCTATATGCTTGTTTGTTCGTCTGTGGACAACTTTGTTCCCTTATAACTCCAGAACGGCTGGGTGTATCAACGTAAAATTTGGTACAGATATCCATCAGAGGCACGACACTTATCATTGATATAACTCTTCTCCGTACCCCTCATAAAAGGGGGCCTACCCCCTTAAAATACATGCTGAAATAGGCGTAGAAGGACGAGACAAAGCTCATTTTCAGCCCCTCAATGTCAGAGACAAAACTCGGATACCCGAAAACCACATTTTAAGGCCGTAAGACCAACCGTTTTTGAGATATTCCCAGAAAACTAATTTCATTTAATAAACTAATGAACAAATGCAAGTCAGTAACCATGGCAACAGATTCTCAGAGGTCCATCTATTGCTGTAAGACGCAATGCAATTCCATTAATTACATTAGTGTGAAAGTTTGCAAACGGCTGGAAGGTTATCACGGAACCAAATTAAGCCGTAAAATTCATCAATACGTTTAACGCGCTTAAGGGGATCAAGGGGTAGTCTAGAATTTTTTCACGCGAGTTACACCTGCGGGTGTGGTACGGCAGGTCTATTATATTCCTATCCCCATATTATTCATTCATTCATTTCGTATAGGCCATCTATGGACCGCGTCATTCCCACTGTCTCCTACTGGCTTTGATGTTTGCTCAGTACGCCCGCATTCGTTCTCGGTGGACTTCCTTCCGTTCCTGGGTCCAAATCTTTCCCGTTTTCAGCTTCGGTTTTTCTTGGAAACCTTTGCAAGCTTGAAGATTCCATTTGAGTGGGGCGCGCTCCTGAATGTCTATTGGTGTAATCCCCACTTCTTTCAGATCTGTATCCAGTTCAATGAACCAGGTCCATTTTGTTTTCCTGTCCTGAAAGTAAGTTATGTTGCGGTTGGTCAGTCTCGCTGGGCTCATTCGTTTCACATGCCCAAAAAATGGTATCCTTCTCTTCCGGATGACGATACTTATCTTCTCCACATGAGTATATAGGTCATGGTTATGCCGTCTTCTGTATTCCCCATTGTATTTGATGGAACCCAATATATTTCTCAAAATTCTTCTTTCTTTGGCCTCCAGTTTCTCAACCAAGCCTTTTTTGTTCATCGTGAGGCATTCAGAAGCATGCAAGACCTCCGGACGGATGACACTGCAGTAATGTTTTAGTTTTGCGTTGAAGGATATTGACCTTTTCTTATAAATGTCCTTAGTTAAATGGTAGGCCATTTCCATTTTGCTCATGCGTGATTGAATGCTTTTTTCTCTGATAATATCCCTTCCCTGACCCGTCCTGGAAAGAAAAGTACATGGCCTATATTATATTATATTATATTATATTATATTATATTATATTATATTATATTATATTATATTATATTATTATTATATTATTATTAGTATTATATTATGGCGTACAACGACGAGACAAATCCCCTCGGTGCCAGAAACAGAACTCGGGGGCCCTAAAGGGTCCTCGAAAACTACATTATAAGGCTCTAAATCCAACAGTTTCTGAAATATTCCCAGAAAACTAATTTAATTTAATTTAACAAACTAATGAAGGAATGCAAATCGGTAACCATGAGAACATTATATCAAGGGGTGGCTTACAACTTTCCTTCTATTTCTGTAAGATGCAATGTCACTCCATTTATTACATTTCTGTGAAAGTTTGCAAATGGCTATAAGGTTATCACGGAACTAACGTAGACTGTACAATTCATCAATGCAATTAAGGGGGTCAGGGGGTAACCTAGAATTTTTTCATGCAATTTTCACGTTAGACATATGGTACAAACGGTCTATTATATCTCCAAACATCAACATTATTTTCAAAAATTCTTGAATTGAACCAGCATTTTTTTGCGGTTTTTAGGAATTTGGGCAATTTGAGGCTAAAGAACCTGAATTTTCATGCACCACAAGCCTTTATAATTTATGAAAGGGGTCTTCCTGTGTATGGGCACCTAGCACAACGTAGAGGGTCAGTTTTTATGTGACGTGTATTGCGTTTCGTCTACAAGGCTTTCAATTCTATTTCACGTCAGGAAGTACACGTTAGGTGAATTTAGTCTGATAGCATATTTTAACTTTTTTTTTTGTCGACAAACGGGTTCATCGTAAGGATGATTTTGTTTGATACTGTGTGGTAGATATACCCATATTTGGGTATCTCGGTAATATGTTGTAGACAATAGAATTGTCTGTCTGTCTTTCTTTGTATCTTTATGTAGCCTACGCCTATAACTCATGTTCGGATGCTTGGAGCATCGTAAAATTAGGTATGGTAACCATGAGAGTCAATACACCAATCATTTATAGAACTCTTCACCGCACTCTTCATACAGTAGAAGGGTGGATATAGAGAAAAACTTCTCAATACATGCTAAAATAGGCGAAATATAAAAATTATCCTAGAAGGACGACCGAAGCATATGTTGCGCTTCTCAATGTGAGACACAAAATTCGGGAATCTATAAAGGGTCTCCGAAAATTACATTTTAAGGGCCTTAAATTAACCGTGTGTGTGATATTCCCAGAAAAATAACTTCATTCTGATAAAATTGAAGGAATGACTGACCGCTAACCATTGCAACAGTAGCTCAAGTGATAATGTATGGTGTTAACAACGAACACCGTTCGAAGAACGGGTACTTCTACTAATACGGTATAAAGCTCAATGTTGGTTTGTCTGCTATTTACACAAATCTGCACCGTTTCACCGATCTGAACCAGCATTTGTATACTTACCCTTTGGAACCCTGAGAGTAACACTGTTTACATGAAATTTCGGACAGACCACGCCATTTCCTGCATTTAGGCCCCTTGGCACAAATCTACACCGTTTCACAGATCTGAACCAAAATGAGTAGTCCTCCCCTTTGGAAACCTGCGGGTAACACTGTCTACGTGAAATTTCGGATAGATTACTCCATTCCCTGCATTTATGCCATTTGGCACAAGTCTACATCGTTTCACCGATCTTAACCACACTTAATGTACTTACTCTTCGAAACACTGCGGGTAACACTAACCACTTGATATTTTGAACAACTCTCTCCATTCCCTACATTTAGAACAACAGACAAAATGAACTTGAAAACTACGTTTTAAGGTCCTAGAGCCATTCATGTCCGTATAGAGTAACTGTAAGAATGTTTTAATAAGTCAATTGTTAGCTGGCAATGCGAGCTGCATCACGTCGCCCCTACCAGAATTGCGAAAATAGTTACAACTTGCGCTTGTAATATATCAATTCTTGCCACAAGATGGCTTCACCCAGAGAAGCCATTTGTAACTTTAAAGATACAAAAATTAAATAAAAATGAATATTCTGCCTCATGAATGGCTTTTCTTTAAAATTTAAGCAAATGACATAATTAGTACTGTAATTGAACAAATCCACCTTTTTGAAACTCTTCTTATCTCCGGGCGTGTGCAGATATTCTGAAAGGACTGGCTCGTACATAGGCCTTACCAAAACCTCCTATAAATTAATAAAGACGAAGGAAGGTTTACAAGCATCTAACTAAAATGAAACTATCCAATTTAAATTTACTTTATATTCTGAAGCTGCATGCAAGAAATGGATAAATATAATAAAAAGAGTGACACACAAGAAATGCAATTAAAATATATAATACAATAATATAATAATAATAATATTTAGGCCTGTAAAGATTTCTTAGTATGTTTTCACATTACCGGTAATGCCGTCGTCTGCCCAATATGTCCATTTCACCTCTACACCACTTTGAAGCTGGTCAGCCATGCCTTCACATTTGACGGTTCTCTTCAATGTTGCACAATTATTTGCATAGGTTATCAGCCCTACTGTGATTGTGGCATAACAGCCAGAACCCAATCACCCTCCGTCGAAACACGAAGCACTCAGCTCAAGAGAGACATACTATCCAACCAGTAATCTCAATGTCTAGAGAGACTATCCCTTCCGCAGTGCACTCAGGTAGCGTGCTACCGCACGTCTCAAGCCACACCTCATACCAGGAAGTCTTCTCAGAATCGCTATTGTCACATTATTCCCAAGCCACTCCAAGCAGTCCCCTTGCTCGGCTGTCTGACACACCCTGTTCCACGCCTAAGGGCTTCTTCCCTTCTCGTACACATCCAGTAGTTCATACAAGGCCATCTTCTAACAGCACAAGTGAGCTCGTTTGTCATAGTTCTAGCCCTTTGGATAGGTAGCACCACTTGCAAGGGCACCTACTCTTTCTCGTGACCAGCGACAGAATATATCTCACCAGCAAGTGACAGGCAATTACCTCCCCCACCATTCTCCGTACTTAAATATACCAAAACTGTACAAATGAAATATACCATATTCTTTACAACATAGAATCAAAGCAAGCTCCAGAATCTCGTCAAAAGTGACCAAAAATACATTGAATAATTAATAATAAAAAGTATACGTATATGATAATAGTAATAATAATAATAATGACACTGCGTCTACTGCAGACGTGTCCAATGCAATTGAACACGTTGCCAACACGATAACATGATATAAAGAAATAACAAACCTACGAGACTACATTAAAACTGTCATGGGGAACTCATAAAATATAGGTTACAGAACGCCCCCTTGCTTTTAATTCATTTGGTCCTATACCATAGAATAAAAAGCAATCCTTTTCTGCAGGACTTCCCTTCCAAAATACTAACTCCTACCTTCCACAAATATATACACAACAAACAGGGCTACTAGGATATGTACATCCTCAGATTGGAAATATTGTAAATCCCTAGTACCCTTCCGTCCTTTGTAAGGAGCTCGTACGCACAGGCCCCTAATTTCCGTGCAATTTCATACGGTCCTTCATACAAATGAAAGAATTTACTCACCAATTTCTGGTCGGCGGACGAGACATGAGGCACCCTCAAAAGCACAAGGTCACCTACATCTAACCTATCTCCTGCCCGCTTCCCTTGCTGCTTCTGCTGTTTCTTACTAGCCTTACATAAATGTTCCCCAGCTAACCTGATACTTAAATCTCTGGGTACGGCCTCCCCTGTCCTCAAACCCAAAATCATGGCAAGTTCGCTGACAGGCTTCCTGCCCAGCTGGACTTTTATGGGAGTGCGAACCATGATCTCGTGTTTAGTTACATTGAGCCAACGCTCAACGTCCTCAAGCATCGAAAACCAGGCATCATGTCGCTCACTCACATAGGTCCTAAACATGCGCCCTAGTTCTCTCATTACTCTCTCAGACATGTTTCCTTGGGGATACCTAATAGAGGAATACGTACACTGTATTCCCAGTTCACTCAACTTGGTCCTCCATATCTTCGAGGTGAAATGAGAACCGTGGTCTGAGAGTATTCGGACTGGCTTACCAAACTCCGGAACATATTTCCCCAGTATGCAATTCTAAGGTGTTCCATGTGTTCCCCAAATGTACGTGATGCGATGACTAAGTCATCGATGTAACTGGCTGTGAAATCCCCTGTGTCGTGTCCCAGAGCGTTGTTAAGTGCGCGAATGAGCCCAGCTGACGATGTTTTCATACCAAAAGGAATCCGTGTAAATTGTAACAGCTGGTTTTTGTAACAAAAAGCCGTGAATTGCCTATCCTCCTCCCGTAAGGGTACCTGCCAAAAACTAGCACTCAAAAATAATGTGGACAGCCATTCTTTACCCCCAAATCTCTGAACTAAATCCTCAGTAGTTTCCGGTCGCTGATGATCCGGCGCAATGCGTTTATTAGCTTGTCTTGCATCCAAACATAGCCTAACTGACCCATCCTTCTTACTCAGAACCACCAACGGATTGACATACTGGCTCCTACTGAACTCGATCACCTCATCGTCTAGCATCTGCGAAATGACAGCATCTACTGCTTTGACATGGGCGTGTGGTATCGGGTATCTAACACCATTAAAACTAGACCTATCGGTGATCTCGAAACTATGCTCGTGAACATGTGTCCTACCAGGTTTGTCAGAGAACACCTCACTGTGGTCTCTCAAGACCTCTAACAACTGAGCCTTCTGCTCTACCTCCAACATGGTATCTTCCACAACACTTGAAAATTCACCTTCACGCTCCTCTTCCACTACCATACTACAACTTTGAATATCCTCTGATACGATGTCGCTACTAACCTCACTGACTTCTTCCTCTTCATTTAAAACCTGGACACACACTGATATACTCACAAAAGTTCCCGAGTCCACCTGATAACTCAGACTAATCGTATCAAAATTCTCACCCCACTTGAATCTCACCTTAGATTCGCCGTAATCAAGCTTACACATCTGACTGCTTAGCCAATCCGTACCCAATATGACAGGATACACTAAATTCGCGACCACTAGAAAACTCTGACGACCACATTTCTCATCAATGTACATAGGTGCGACAACCTGTCTACGCACTCTCTGTGACTTAGTCCCAACAGCAGACAATATAAATATATTGGACACAGGAATCTCCTCTATGGCTTCTCCTTTACTCTTAACCTCATCATAAAAGCCTGCCTTAATGCAAGAACACATGCTCCCTGAGTCCAATAAGGCATCGACAACTTGACCCCATATCTTCACCTTAATCACAGGACTGATCAACGTAGGCTCACATCTCTCCTGCATAACCTCAACCTGGTCATCTAACAATTCCTTTCTAACATCAAGGTCGTATTCTATCTTCTTCAACACATGAACTGGAATACTGGGATGGGACCCTCTATCTGACCGTCTTAAAGAGCCCTGTTCCCGTTTAAATTGCTTGGCTGAGCTGACTGCCTCTCTTCTTCACGCCCCCTATTATCTAACTGCCTTTGTTCCCCAGGTCCCCAATTTTCTGCCTGCCTCTGTTCTCCGCGCCCCCTATTCCGAAAATTCCCTTGGTCACCCCTATCCCTATTTACAAAATTTCCTCTATCATTCCTCACAAAGTTACCTGGCCTATCAGTATTCCTACGCTCATAATGCCTATTCCCTTCCTCCTGATACCCCTGATCGTAATTTCCTGCCCTTCCCTGATCTTGCCTTTTGCTTCCCATTCTACCCAAAGTATCAAACCTTTCTAACACACGTTCCATGTCCTTAATCGTATTTACATCCTGCATGACTACGGCCATCTTCACCTCATAAGAAAAATGACGGGTCATACGCTTAACAATATCACCTTCAGAAGAACTAGTGTCTAAATTCTGACTGATAAGGACATGTGTGAGGAAATACTCTGTCATGCTCACCCCCTGATTCGACTGATACCTCCCAAACGAAATCTTGTCTCTTTCTCTTCCTTTAGTCTGTTCGTTCCAGAACTTTCCCCCAAATTTCTGCCTAAAATCTTCTAACCCCTGAAAACCTCCCCTAAAACCTTGATACTAAGATTTAGCCTCCCCCACAATAGCTAATGATATGACTTCCTCAACAATATCCCAGTCTAAAGTCCCATCTTCTAACCCTTTCGAAAACCTCTTCTGAAAAACTTTAACAAACTCCATAGGGTTAAACTGCCTTCCACTAAATTTAGGTAAGTCAGATTCCCTATAGAAGTTACTATGTCCTACAGAGTGATTACAATTTTCCTTATTTGACTTGGTCTGATTCAGCTCTCTTCATAATTTCAAATTTTCGCTCTCATTAAAGAATTTCAGTTCACTAATCTCTTTTTTTACACTCTTATCTACCATCGTTACTCTGCTTGAAGACACCGCTAGCTCCTGTTCCAAAAACACCTGCTTATTTCTAACCTCCGTTATATCCTTCATCTCTTCCTCTACAACTATCAACCTCTCACTAACTTCTTTCTTGAAAATAGTTACCTCATTACTCACCTCGCCTATCTGCTTATCAACAGTATCCATAATGTCCTGCCTCTGTAAGCTCATCTTCTCCTCAACTTGCTCGAATCTTTTATCTACCATCTCAATTCTACTAGCAATTTCCTGACGAATTTCCTTATAGCCTTTACTCATACCCTCTACAATCTTATTAATTTTGCTCTCTAAATCCATACTTTGAATGTCTATCTTAGTACTAAATTCACTGCTCTGATTATTAATTTGAGTACTTAAATCGCTACTCTGAGTATCCATTTTAGGTCTTAAATCACTTAGTTTACTACTGAATTTAGACATCAACTGCTCCATTAACTTGATCATCTGTGAGTTTTCCCCCAGCCCTACATTTTCCTCCTCACTATTCTCTCCCATTCCTAACTCCTTGCTAGTTGCAACATAATCTTTCTCGGCCCCCTCACGTCCCTCCAACGTACCAGAAATCACATCCTTATCTGCCATTTTACTAAGAACTACTCTTGAATTTGTGGAATCTGACCGCTTATTGGTCTGCCTGTTTGACTCACTCCTGCCTCTTCTAGAATGACCAAGAGAGCTTCAGTCAACACTTCTAGATCTCAACTTTAATAAATCAGGCTCTATCTTATTACTTAGCATACCCTCCAAAATCACTGAACATATATACCCTTCCTAAAATACCCGATCAGATTTCACAAATTACCTGTGCGTACTGCCATACTATGCACCAGCCAGCCTTATTCACACTCCATAGTTGGGCGCCATTTGTAATCTATCAATTCTTGCCACAAGATGGCTTCACCCAGAGAAGCCATTTGTAACTTTAAAGATACAAAAATTAAATAAAAATGAATATTCTGCCTCATAAATGGCCTTTCTTTAAAATTTAAGCAAATGACATAATTAGTACTGTAATTGAACAAATCCACCTTTTTGAAACTCTTCTTATCTCCGGGCGTGTGCAGATATTCTGAAAGGACTGGCTCGTACATAGGCCTTACCAAAACCTCCTATAAATTAATAAAGACGAAGGAAGGTTTACATGCATCTAACTAAAAAGAAACTATCCAATTTAAATTTACTTTATATTCTGAAGCTGCATGCAAGAAATGGATAAATATAATAAAAAAGAGTGACACACAAGAAATGCAATTAAAATATATAATATAATAATATAATAATAATACTATTTAGGCCTGTAAAGATTTCTTAGTTTGTTTTCACATTACCGGTAATGCCGTCGTCTGCCCAATATGTCCATTTCACCTCTACACCACTTTGAAGCTGGTCAGCCATGCCTTCACATTTGACGGTTCTCTTCTACGTTGCACAATTATTTGCATAGGTTATCAGCCCTACTGTGATTGTGGCATAACAGCCAGAACCCAATCACCCTCCGTCGAAACACGAAGCACTCAGCTCAAGAGAGACACACTATTGGGTAGATTATTGGCTGAGGAATAACCTAACCACCAAGGGAAGATGATAAAGAAAAGGAGGTGGGTTTCGGACTGGAGAAAAAGGATAGAGAAATAGGAGGAGAGTTCCACAAAAGTTAAAAATTTAACTTTAAATGCACTCAGAGGCGGTTGCCACCGCAAATCCGCTCTCTCATACCTTAAGTGGGTAAGGACCTGGTCGAAGCTGACGGGAACCGCAGCTAAGACTTGGGCGGTTTGCCAGAGAAAGGCTTTAGCGTATTCCCTCTCAAGCACGCATATGCCTACTATGGGGAAGGGTGATGGTCTGACAAGACAAATAGTAACAGATTTATTGCGTATTAACGAGGGTATGAACCTAGGAAGAGTTAGGAAAGCCAGGATCTTGCCTAACTGTAGTATTTGCGAAATGATAAATCCAAAAACAAATATTTAATTTATTTAACAAGGCAAAGAAGTCTAATAAATTTGACAAGTATATAGTTTCAATTTTTAGTAACAATTTGGGGTCGCAGACCTCCTAACATTTAAAGTTTGCTCCAGGAAATTAGCAATTTATTAGGTTTCAAACCTTTATAAAATCCTAGCAAGGATTTAAAATAGCGAAGATAAAAATTCAAAATTTTAAGACAATTAAGGTGATTAAAGTTTAACAATAGATAGAGTACCGGGTGTGTACTATAAGAAATTTCTGAGAAAACATTCTAGAGAAAGTAACCACTTCGAAAATAACAATAAGAAAAACATGAAGAATAAGATAGAAGTTCCTATAACTTCTTATAGTTGTGCAGAATTACTTTTATTACAATTATACAAAAGAGGGCAGGTCACTTACTGTGAAACCTGAAGAGAAAGTCAAAAGGAAGGTTCTAGACTTCCTATGTTTAATTAGGAATCACGAGACAAATGGGGCAAGTTTCCCTTTCGTGAACCTAGAAATAACTCACTCCTGAGTTGAAAGAATTGTATTCCCTGATTATAAGGGAGAAACAATGTAAGCTTGAACCGTGTATAAAACACGTGGTTATGCAGAAATTAATTAATGAAATATAAGCAAAGGTGGGAGGACACGTCTTTAGAGTGACACCTCATTGAAAATGATCTAGAGTTACAATTTTATTAATATGGTTTGTTAGTAGAAGGATTAGGAAAGATCAATTGAGATTTAGGATCAATGTTCATGGCCTTATTTAAGGTAAACGGACGATCGCGACGCGGTAGAAAAGTTGAACAAGCACTAGTTATCACTATAGTTTGTTGATTGGATGAAAAGTTCACTGTAGTAACACGATAGTTTATGGGAAAGAAAGTTATTGCAATGATGAAAAATAACTGGTTGCACTAGGTAGGCGAGAGTCTATTGCTTGAGAAAGTTGTGAATTACAATTAAATGCGCCATAGAACATTCCAACGGTGGAAGAAAATTTAGCTATTGCAGTAATTTATAAGGAAGATTCCTCATTTTAAATAGTATGACGGCAAGACTTGTAGATAGAGTACAGAATCTGGAAGATTCCAGAACAATCCTAATAGAAGAATGGAGCCAAAGTTAATCCAGCGGAGGAACTAGCTTGGTATTTTATAGACAGCGGGTATTAGATAATATCCCACGTGGTGAGAAGATTTCTCATTTAAATAGCTTAAGAAAAGCTATTTTCTATTAAGGTTGGCTTAAACAGACAAAAGCCCAACATGGCAAATCCCACGAAGAATGATTACCGCCCCAAATAAGTAATCTCACGCTGTCTATAAAATGATCAATAAAAGCATGTAGATAATAAAACCGATAAAGATGAGGTTAAAACCTTAAGTCTGTACTTATCTTGGTTGCATGTCGAAGGTGAAGTTCCCTTTGACGAATACTTAATGTGCCAACATGGCGTAGAATGTAGAGAGTACCTCTTGGTTTGAGGAGACTGGCTCTAGTTGAGCCTTGACTGACCGAGTCAACTGCCGACTTACAAGTGAGACCCACTCAGCGAAGCGCGGAGGGTCCAAGGAAGGGAAAAGAGTGGGGGTAGGAGACAAAAGGAGAACATATAAGCATGACCAATATTGTAAACTTAAATTCTATTGAGGAAATGGTCTTCAAAGAGTTGATATCAGGCGATACTAGCACAGCATGGTGGGTGAAAAAGTAGACGAAGTTCTCTTGATCAAGGAGATGATAGCTGGCGATGGCAACGAGATCTGGTGGCCAGATGGAAAAGGAAGTCCTCTTGCACCAGGAAGAATTGAGGAGCTTCAGAGATTCGCTGCTAGATGACGCTAGGTGGGTCATGGAAGATATATATCTAGAACAGACTCACAATGACATAAGAGACATGACCATCAAAGAGAAAATAGAAGATCACTGTTGGTGTTTGATAAAGAGGAAGGAATGAACAAGAAAGAGCATTAAACTTTATATTCTCTCGTACAGTGTATTCCAAGAGTACACCAACTATCCAACCAGTAATCTCAATGTCTAGAGAGACAATCCCTTCCGCAGTGCACTCAGGTAGCTTGCTACCGCACGTCTCAAGCCACACCTCATACCAGGAAGTCTTCTCAGAATCGCTATTGTCACATTATTCCCAAGCCACTCCAAGCAGTCCCCTTGCTCGGCTGTCTGACACACCCTGTTCCACGCCTAAGGGCTTCTTCCCTTCTCGTACACATCCAGTAGTTCATACAAGGCCATCTTCTAACAGCACAAGTGAGCTCGTTTGTCATAGTTCTAGCCCTTTGGATAGGTAGCACCACTTGCAAAGGCACCTACTCTTTCTCGTGACCAGCGACAGAATATATCTCACCAACAAGTGACAGGCTATTACCTCCCCACCATTCTCCGTACTTAAATATACCAAAACTGTACAAATGAAATATACCATATTCTTTACAACATAGAATCAAAGCAAGCTCCAGAATCTCGTCAAAAGTGACCTAAAATACATTGAATAATTAATAATAAAAAGTATACGTATATGATAATAGTAATAATAATAATGACACTGCGTCTACTGCAGACGTGTCCAATGCAATTGAACACGTTGCCAACACGATAACATGATATAAAGAAATAACAAACCTACGAGCCTACATTAAAACTGTCATGGGGAACTCATAAAATATAGGTTACACGCTGCTTATAAATTGGAGTCACTGGGAGTAATTATTGCAAGAAGATTTCTTAGGCCCCGTAAAACAGTTATCATCATGAAAATATTATGCCTATGTATAAGTACGATAGTGTTGGTGCAGTACATAGAGGTAATCAGCTGCAATAAGCGTTGGTGCTTTCAAATTTACTTTCATTTATCAGATCCTTATCCTTGAGCGGTATGTGGCGATAAATGACACTATTGCTACTTCAGGAGCTCGGGACAGCCGAAGTTTTCCGAAGTGCTCTGATTATTTTCCTATGGCACTATGTGACAAAAGACGACACTATTGATCTCTACTTTTCTAACAGCCAATGAGATATAGGCCCTAGGCAATGTCTTTTATGTCACATACTCCTCTGTCTAATAATATTTTTCAATTCGTTTGTAAATTACATGTGTCAGTACTGTAGTTAGTAAATAGCCGTTTCCCTATTCATTATTGTCATTATCATTACGGGAAAATGACCTGAATGTTATGTCCATTATACTGTACTACTTATCACCCCCCACCACCACCACAAAAATTTATATTTTTAAAATATTTTTTCTGTTAATTTAAGTATTAAGTGCCAGTTCGGTAGTAGTATTCATTATCATCCATAAAACAAACAAATCCACCGGTCGAAGCCGGGCACTATTGCTAGTAAATTATAAAAGTTTGTGGTGTATGAAAATTAAGGATTTGTGGCCTCCAATGGCCCAAATTCCCAAAAGCTGCAAAAAACACTATTCAATTCAGGAATTTTGGATAATAATGTTGCTGTTTGGAGATATAATAGACCTTCTGCACAACATATCGCACGTGTAAGTCGCGTTTAAACATTATAGGGTACACTTTGACCCCCTTAAGCGCGATGGTGAATTGTACAGTCTATGTTTGTTTCCATGATAACTTATAGCCATTTACAAACTTTCGCAGAAATTTAATATATTGAGTGGCATTGCTTCTTACAGAAATAGATGGAAAGTTGGATGTCACCTCTTGAGTACTGTTGGCATGATTACCGGCTTGCATTACTTCATTAATTTCTTCTTGTACTTCTCCTTTCAGATGGTCCAGCTTAGGACCACGACGTTGAACTTCTCAACTTGGCGAAGGGCTTGATATTTGCCCAATATTCTCTGGCTAAGTTTCTCCTTTCTCTCTTTTGTCCAGATGATGCCGGTTTTCATAAAGGGTGGTCTGTCCTAAGAACTCTTCTGTTTATCTTTCTGAGATGTGATCGGCTTCTAATATAACTTTCCATTATCTTCAGTACATGGATGTCCTTGTTAACTTCTGTTAGCGACGGTGTCACGCTCTTCCTATTGTCGCAGCAGTTGAGAAGGCGGTTGGTTAGTCTCGTAGGGTTCATCTTTGAGACATGTCCGTATAATGCCAGACGTCTCTTCCTGGCCACATCTGTGATTTTCTCAGTATATCTATATAGCTGCTGATTTGGTGTTCTTCTGTACTCGTCATCTATTTATTAGTTTATTAAATGAAATTAGTTTTCTGGGAATATCTCAGAAACGTGGTTTAGAGCCTTAAAACGTAGTAGCCTCCGAGCCACCGAGGGGCTGAAAATGAGTTTTGTCTCGCCCTTGTACGCCATAATATAATAATAATCATAATAATAATAATTTAATAATATAGGGATAGGAATATAATAGACCTTCAGTACCACACCCACCCGTATAAATCACGTGAAAAAATTCAAGAGTATCCCTTGACCCCCTTAAGCGCACTATATACGTATTGATGAATTTTACAGCTTAAGTTAGTTCCGTGATAACCTTATAGCCGTTTGCGAACGTTCACAGTTATGTAATAAATGGAAAGGCATTGCGTCCTACAGAAATAGATGGACTCCTGAGATTGTGTTGCCATGGTTACCGGCTTGCATTCTTTCATTAGTGTTTATTAACTGAAATTAGTTTCCAGGGAATATCTCAAAAACTGTTGGTTTTAGGACCTTAAAGTGTGGTTTTCGGGGCCCGTAGGGCTCCCGAGTTTTGTTTCTCACACTGAGACGCTGAAAATGAGCTTTGTCTCGTTTTCTACGCCCATTTCAGCATTCATTTTAAGGGGGTAGGCCGTCTTTTATGAGAGGTATGGAGAAGATTTACATCAATGATTACTTTCGTGCCTCTGATGGACTTCTGTACCAAATTTTACTTTGATCCACTCAGCCGTTCTCGAGTGATGCCCGTACATAGTTGTACACAGACACACAGACAGACAGACAGACAAAAATTTTGTTTTTGCGTGCAACAGTCTTGAACCAGTCTGAAACGCGTTAATAACTCAAATTTCCGTGGAAATTCAGAAAAAACAGACAAACTTTCATTTTTATATACAGTAGTCTATATAGAGATAGAGATAATGGCTTTCAATTTCACAAATTGAGAAAATGTTACACCCGTAAGATTAAAACACACTTTGCTTAGTATTCACGTATGCATTATATTACAGTAAAACGTATTTTCAGGTATTTCCACTTTTATGACAATTATTATATGGAGTCCATATAATACAGTCTAATCACGTTCTGTATCGATAAGTATTGGTATTTTCTCCTTATGGACTGGTAATTTCGATTTTTTACAGAATTTGTCGGGCTGCATGATTACAGAGCTGATGTTTTGAGGTGTAAAAAGGTATAACAGACTGCGTGCGATGCATTTAAAACTAGTCCAGAACAAGGTCTATAATTGACTACTGCACAAACTGAAATGGATAGCCTATCAGTATACCATACACAAATTGTGTGCTTTGTTTTAATTAAGAATTATATAGAAATGGCTTTAGATTAACTCTCCTTAATGCAGTTACATCTACATCTGACAACCGGTGTTAATTGTGTTGGCTGTATTAGTGTGTGTTATCTGTAATTCAGGTAAGGACTGCAGACGAACAATTGCAGTTGTTCCTACTTTTCTAGCAAATGCTACCGTCAACAATACCTAGCTGCGAACTTGGCTACTAGATGCCAACGCAACTAGTACGTGACGACGAACGTTGGAACTTAATATAGCGTTAATTAAATCTCACCTAGACCGACTGCATTAGCTACGCTCGTGCAGCGCTAGGCCATGGGGTCAAGATATCTGCGGTACACGTGGATTCGAGACCCACCATCGGCCGTCCTTGAAATAGTATTCCGCGGTTCCCCCATTTTCAACACCAGGCAAATGCTGGGACGGTACCTTCTGACAGGTCACGGCCTCTTCCTTCCACATCCTTGAGCAGTTTCATTCATCTTCATTTCATCTCTCATTAACTCCTCTCATGAGGTTGGCGCCAAGAAGGGCATCCGGCCGTAAAAACATCTGCCACATTAGAATGTTATCGCGTCTCATCCCCGACCCCGTTGGAAACGGGAATAAAAGGGGTTGGCATACAATCAAATCTAACCTACAAATTTAGCTTCACACAATTGTAGTTAGTGGAAAGTTCTTTTACATGCCATAAATCTATGACATGGGCCCACCGGATTTACTTCCCCTCCGAAGGAAGGCATACTAAAGGACTTTTAACGTCTTAAAAATTCTAACGATTTTGGTCGGGTTTGAACCCGCGATCTTGGACATAGAATCTCAGCATGCTACCAACGACGCCTGTGAAGCCGCCAAAGTCCTAGATGCAAAGGCGCTGTTGTGGTGGGTTCCGGAATACGGAAGAAATACCTCTATGCTCCTAAACGGCAAGCACAGAGCAATCTCTATACCAAAATGTCAACCTGACTTGGAACATAGTGTAGTAGTATATTTAGGACACAGCTCATCTTGGAGCGATTGTATTTGAAGATCAAGGCTTGATAGTGTGACCGCAGTCAGGGTTCTCCTCTTGTCAGATGATACTCAAATCTAAATTTGAAAATAAATTTGTAATCTGTGATTTTTAAAAACAGCATTGTCACACGACCTTTTGGTCGATGGACATCAGATTGAGCGAGTCAATAGTTTGGTTTATTTAGGACAGAATGTTAATGAGAAATGGGATCCTTCGGTTGAAATAAGATGCCGTATAGAGAAGGCTAGATCCATCTTTATAACAATGAAACAACTACTATGTTGTCGAGATCTCAGTACGACGTTTAAGAAAAGAATTGTGAAGTGTTATGTTGTCTCCACCCTTCTTTATGGTGTTGAAGCTAGGATCTTGTCGGTAGCTACAGAATAGAAGATTCGAGGTTTTGAAATGTGGATATACAGGCGGATTATTAAAATCTCGTGGACAGAACATGTGAGTAATGCCGAGGTTCTTCAGCGTGTGAGCAGTCAGCCTGAGCTGTCAAACACAATTAAGAAGAGGAAATTGGAATATTTGGGACACAGGATGAGGAATCCAAAATACCGTCTGCTCCAAGTTACACTTCAGGGTAAAATTGAAGGTCAGCGTGGGTCGGGAATGAGACGAATAACTTGGATGGATAATTTACGAACGTGGTTTGGGTTGCTTCCACGGAATTCTTCAGGATTGAACAGATTAAAAAGGTGTTAGCCATGGTGGTAGCCAACGTCCGTATCGGATAAGACAGAAGAAGAAGAAGAAGAAGAAGAAGAAGAAGAAGAAAAGAAGTGATTTCAAATACAGGTCTCGTGGCACGTATTACGACTCCAGATCCAAACGTTCAGTGTTCGATTCCCGGCTCTGCCAAGACATTTTATTTTTTATGAGGGTTGTATACTCAGCTTCGTGAAGCAAAATTCAGACAAGGTGGGTTCGATTCCCACCTCATCCATCCTGGGAGTGGTTTTCGTGGTTTCCCACATCTACTCCGGGCAAATGCTGGGATGGTTCCTAACTTAAGGCCACGGCCGCCCACTTCCCAATCCTCACCTGAATTACTAATACACACACTACTACTGACTCCACAATAATACAGATCATCAGTCACATTATACACACACACATGTATACAGAAACATCAACAACAACGAAAATCTTTGAATCAATATAGTACCGGTATGTAAAAGTTGTTTTGCGTAAGATAAATAAAACCTTTCATTCCTAGCACGTAAATAATAAAAACGTAGACGTTTGAAGGGTTTGGACTTCGTGGTATTTTATCCCGAGTCCTTGGGTGAGTATAGAATTTGTCTGATGACCTTTGCTATTGTGTAGTCATAAATTCATAACCTGACCAATTGTATAGGTACAGTAGTACGAAACAATGTCTTGTACCAATAAATCTAGTGTATTATATTAGCGTTTGGACTCCACCATTCCGGTGTGGTAGGTTCATTATGGCATGGTGTAAGTCATGTTATTGTAATGGAGATGATCACCATATTACTTTTATGCACTTGCTTTGCACAACGTACGGAGCTAACTCTATAGTGTCTGTTGGTTCCTAAAGCCCGGATGGTAATAAGAGAACCTTGGTCCTATCTGACTCAAACCCGATATTTATAAAAGTATACCTTGTTCGTAGGCCTGTGAGCCATGTACGGATACACAGAGATCTGCACCTGAATCCCAGCTCCTTTGATTCATACAATTATGTGCATGGAAAATGTGGAAGCAAGATTGCTTTCAGCAACATCTCTGAAAGCTGTGTAATCCAGAGTTCCTAGCATTAGTTTACATAATATGTCTGATACAATCATAACACCCTTATTATCCGTCTGTGCCGGGACTCTTTCCGGAAACTTTGCTGAATCAGGAGAACCGTCAATCTATTCCATAACAGTAAACATTGAAACTTCAACAAGCACTGAACTCGTGTATACGATTCGTCTATAAATTTAGGTATTATGAGCATATTACTCCATTTTATCAGAAACTCAAATAGCTAAAACACGGAAAACGCAGGAACTATCTTATCCTTATTCTAATATACAGGTTACTGATCCAGAAAAACACCACTGTGCATCTCCCATAAATGTATCTGCTCTCATCTTTCCATAGTAATAATACGCATTCTGGAATCTCCCTCGTTATTCCCCTGCACCAAACTTCCTGCTTTAACAAATCGATGGTGGTCACGGGTTCAAGACTGTGTAATTCCCTACCAGGCAATGTCAGGCAGAAATGTCACCCAACTGATAAATTTCAAAACCTGATGAGTACTGCTGACTGATTTGTGAGAATGAATATGTAATTGTGTTTCGATATTGAAATAGTTATTAATGTATTTTTTGTTTTGTTTGTGCAAACTCTAATGTAGTATAATTTACTTGTAAATTGTTTAAGGTTTCTACATGTTAAATTAATATCCACAAACACAGTATGTGGTCAAGTGTAAGAGAGGGCCAACTGCCCTAATTTCACCACTCAAACGACAAAAAAATAATATAATAATAATGTTATTAGCTTTACGTCTCTGTTAACTACTGCGGCTTTTAGAGACATGGGGGTGCCAGAATTTTGCTACGAAGGGGATCTTTAACGTAACAGTAAATCTACTAACAGGGCTCCCTCACATTTGCGCACCGTGAAATGCCAATTGGCTGCGCCAGGGTTCGATTCTGCAACACAATAAATTATAACAATAATAATTACTAGCATTACCCGTCGCGGCTTCGCCCGCGAATATTCTAGTTGTAAAGAGTACACTTAGCAAAATCTCAACCATGAATGCTATGACTGATTTATCCTTGGTATGAATAATCAGACTTTATCAATTCTGCTACTGGTGCAGTGGTTAGGGGTTTGTCATTCCTTCATAGGTAGCCTATATCAGAGCGAAGATAGTTTTCTGGGAATATCACAGACACTGTTAATTTAAGGGCCTTTAAATGTGGTTATCGGAGACCCTTTATAGTTGGGTGAAAAAGACCTTTCGTGCCCCTTGACCCCCTTAAGCGCATTATACTTTATGTATTGATGAATTTTACAGCTTAATTTGGTTCAGTGATAACCTAATAAGCGTCTGAAACTTTCACAGTAATGTAATAATTGGAATTGCATTACGTCTTACAGAAATAGATGGACCTGTGAAATTCTGTTACCATGGTTACCGTGTTGCATTCTTTCATTATTTCATTGTAAATATACATGTTCTAAGGCTTGTATTTAATTGTGAGGCTTTTAAAGAGTAAGTGAGTGCGTTTCGCTTACGCATTGGGTTATGCTGAACCTGTAGGTACCCCATATGTGTAGGTTGGTGTTAATGGGACCTTATTTTCGGTACAAAACTGGAATGGGACATTAGCAGAATAATATAGGGAGGGATAATAAAATAGCACTGCCATTATCTTCATATCACAATTCAAGTATAATTCCATATAATACAGTATATCGTAAGTACTGTATCACAGCAATGAATTGAAATACGCCTACAAGGTCCTGTTGGCTGATATTAGGAATAAGTTATCATTTCCTATTTAATTCTATATTAGTCACATTTAATCCAGTATTTCACAATTGCAAACATTTATTCTAATATTTGTCACTATTATTATCAGCAATGCTGAAAATAATTAGTCCTTGTTGTGTAAAGAAGTGAGATAGCCATCGCATGTCTTGTGTTCTCTCGCCAGCCCCGCTATTCTGCTATTCACGAGTGTATAACGGAGATAACTTAAGGTCGGCGGAGCGCGAAATACAGAGGAGCGACGCATTATCACATTAGGAGGAGCACAGTGGAACATGGCCGACAGACAATACAGCAACAAGTCCGTTCCTCGCGATAAGTCCGACAATTGTCCTCTTGGAAGCTCGGCCTCGATGCTCCATAATACCTTTATTCAAAGAATGAAAACCGGCTGCGCTTTGTACGAAACCTTTATCTTTTGAACGTAAAGTCACTGCCGAAGGTGTACAAAGCATACTTTCAAATTTCATCACTGCGGCTGTTGTATAATGTTAGTGTTTCCTTTCATTCAGCAATGTGAAAAGAAATCAAGTCAATTTGTCGGTTTCTTAAATAATTTCACAAGGCAATCAATATTAATGTTTCAAAGGTTGTGAATGTTAACGTTTTACTATACGAGGTACATCGTATTAAGTTTTCCATCTCTCTCACTCTGATTTATATAAGTTCGTTAACTTTCCAAACACTGCAGCTCAAAAGTCATGTTTGATCCTACTTCTTGGAGCATTATATCTCTCACATCTGATTACTGCATTATGTTACGAGGTTATTTTTATGTAATTAGATTCAATTATAAATGAGGCCAATAGCTGAGAACCTACCATATGAATGCGTAAATATATTGATTGTATAAATTATGTTGTTTGTTCTTCAGCCTGATACTGGGTCTGTATGTACTAGTTTGTGTATATTTTTATATAATTATTATGAATATTGCTGTAAGAAAATCGTTTTAAAAATTATTTGTATAGAGTACACTGCTCTAAGAAAGTAAAAGTTGGCTAAATTGGAAAAGAATCGACTTGAAGCTGCTGAAATGTGGATATGGTGAAAAATGACAAGAACGAGCTGGATGGAAAGGAAAACTAACCTGGAAGTCTTAAGGGAAGTCAAAGAAGAGATAAGATTAATGAAGGAAATGGGAAAGAAAATAATAAAATTTATTTGACATGTCATCAGAAACAACACTTTCATCGTTAACATTCTTGAAGGGAAAATGCTGGGAAAGAGAAGGATAGGACGACTTAAGGACGAAGTATTTGGAATACATCAAGAATAGAATGGGATGTGACAATTAAATGAAACTGAAACGAACCACCAACGACAGAAGAGTGTGGTTGCATCGACAAGGCATTAGCCTTTAGAATAGGATGATAATGATATTATTATTATTTTGTTATTACTATTGTTACTATTATTGTTGTTATTATTATGCATTACAGAAAAATGCCATCCTGAGTCTGGATTTTGCCCAAGTTTTTCCACACTCCCTCCAGGCAAATACTGAGATAATACCATATAAGTCCCAAAGTACCTACACCATAATACTTACAGTGACACAAACTACTACAATCACCACAGAAACACAGATATTCGGAGTAATTGAACACACACCTAAGTACCAATATATCCCAATCATCTATAACGAATTAACAACAACAAATAATATTGCGTCTCATATTCTTACCGAACTCTTATCTTCGTTCATTTGTTCTCTTATTAACTCTTTGGGTGAGATCAATGGGATGGTGACTTATTTCTATACTAAACTGGCCCCAAGTATAATCACAGATAGACACACAAATGCAGACACCGTTTATGGCAAATTATTCACACATTCACGCACACGTGACTGAAGACGAGGTTCGTTCCTATCTCATCGCTGTTCAACAGCAAAAGCAAATAGGCCTAGTAATATTAGAACCTATTACGTAAGTTAAAGTAGTGATTGTTTAAATTTTTTCTTGGTATATGCAGTTCATCAACACCGTGTATTCACAACCTATTGCAGCAATCAGGACGACTGTTGAGCATGGCTTCTAAAGTGTACCATCCCAGCATGTTGCCTGTAATTAAAATGAATAACCCCAGTATGTACGACAGCGGGATATGAACCAACCTGTACAGACACCCACCAAAGTGGCAAACATTTCAACGTGAGAAATTAAAGCAGGCATTTCCTCTTATTCCCTTCGCTGAAATTTTTTGGCTTTTGACCTCGTCATATAGCTACAAAAGGTCATAAAACCAGTCGTTCATATCTGGCTTTATACTGTTAAAATTGAGCTTTCCCGTGTGCTTATCATTGGTCTATGCTTATCGCTAAAACTGTACGCTCTTCTCATCCACTCTACACTGTTCATTTCACTCTCCTCCCCCTCTCACTGCCCCCATCATGCACCGCGCTTTATAATGGCCCTCTTCAAAACTCTGCTGTCATGTTGTGAAGTAACAACTCAACAGAGCTCCCCATCCATCCACAGCCAGGCTCAAAAAATAGAGTGGTGAAGTGGTATTAAACAGTATTTTCCCTCCATCCGTTTCACTTTTATTTATTCATTATCCTTCATTGTTGCGTTTAATGTATCCCATTTTGAGGGAGCGATATATTTTGAATATAAAATTTAGAATATTGTTGTTTTATGTTGCATGATTGATTTGTTCATGGCACAGAATATGTCGAATTATATGTTTGGATATTATAAATTACGTTATTCTCTTTTTTGTGAAAGCGAAGTAGTAACACGTGCACTGACTCAAATACAGAGTTTGCTAATATATATCCATTGCTAGTAAAATTGATATCTAGCATATAAACGAGTAAACTAGATTACAATGTCAAATCCGAGAGGGGAAGCATCATTATATTCAATGCTGTCGTACTGCTCCTAGCAAGCTTAAAATAACCTGTCAAGCCCATTATTCATGGAATCGGAATAGGGAATTGCTCTCCTCGGAGAGGTCGTATCTAATGTGTAACACTTCCGCAGTCGGGATTTAAACTTAAATCTCCTGCTATCCGGGCTTGCGTGTTGGGTGCCTTTTAACTCTCAGACTTGAAAATGAATAATGAACTACGGTGGGGTAAGTGGCTTAGCGTGTATTTGGAGTATTTCCTCATTCGCATTTTGTTAATTTCTGTCAGTTACAAAAATATACTCATAAAGTTCTAGTTACATAAAATCTGACCCATCACACTCAACTACAGTATTATAATGGGAAACTGTTCTTTTGGAAATCCGAGGTTTGCACCTCGGTGCTGACAAAGGTTCATTCAGGTTTCTTTTCTAAATTAGTTTCCATATTCTAATCAGGAAAATGCCAGGATGGTACTGATTTTCAAATTAGGTGGCACCTACCTCAGTCCTAGACCACAAAATGGGATACAATATACGCAACAATGAACGATAATGAATAAATAAAAGAGAAACGGATGGAGGGAAAATACTGTTTAATGCAACTTCACCGCTCCATTCTGTATATTTCTAGAGTTACTACAATAAATCGGGTTGTCAAAAAAACTCAAGTTACAAGTTATAATGGTTGTTGACCAAAGATGTCCCAAAATTGATGCAAAAACAGCAATACCAAACAAATAGAATTACAATCAACGTTACGTTATCAATACGATTCTTCAAATGTCATCCACGTTTTTTCATTTTGCCTTATCCTACATTCCAAAATCGTCGTATGTCATAATACAGCTTCCCTTGTTCCTACGTTTCTCCTGAAACCTAACTGGCCGTCACCCGTCTCGATTTTAATCTGTTTTTCCATCATCTTGTAAATTATTCTTGTCAGGACCTTCGAAGCATGAGTGATCAAGCTGTTTGTAAGACAATCTTCACATCTATAAGCACCTGCTTTTTAAAGAATGGGGATGATAACATTCATTTTAAAATCACAGGACACATTACTTGTCTCATAAATCTCACATAAGTGAAATGACTCGATCAGATTTTCATCTCCTATGCAACGTAGCAACTCACTCGTTATATCACATATTATGCGTGTTGCTTTGTTTTTACTTAGGTATTCAAGTGTCCTATCAATAATCCCTATCACAATATATCCTTTATAATCCTCAAAACGTTCATCTTCCCCTTTAACTACATGGTTCTCAATCTCCTTTCACCTATACAAATTTCCATATAGGCTATTCACTTTTCTTCTTTACCTAATAGGGCATTTCCGTAAGTCCCTAGTATAATAGCCCTAAATATCCCTTTCGCTGAAAGTACTCTTAATCCTTCGATAAGCAGCATCAACTTTTCTAACTATAAAACAATTTTCTACACTCTAGTAATTCTCTTTCCAGCCATTTATCACGCTTCTTGCATCTTTATTTTACCTTATTTTTCAGACGTCCCTATTTCACTTTTCACTTCCATATCTTTCATTCTTGTGCTTCCGCCTTTCATTCGTTATTCCTAGTAATGATAGTTTCTCTATCTATTCTTTCTTTTCTACCGAGGTTATCCTTTGGGGATTTTGTTATTTTATTCTTCGAAAGAGTCCATTCCTCTGTATTAGAAGATCGTTCAGGATTCTTCATTATCCCTTCCCGTATACTTCTCTTGAACCTTTTTTTCATATCCTTCTTTCAGATTGTCTATTGCCCACCTCCTTGGATTCTTATTCACGACCTTCAACCCACAAGAAATGTTCTTCAATCCAAAATCTGTTTTCGGGATTTCTACTAGACCTTAATGAAGTCAATTCGGAATCATCCTATATCTACTGGTCTTATCGATGTGTAGGCTATATTCTTCTTTTGTTTTGGATAATGTGTTAGCTATGACCAACTTGTGCTAGGTGCAGAATTCTATCAGAATTCCTCCCTCAAGGTTGACCCAATCCAAAGTTCTCTACTATATTTCATTTCGGAAAACAGTATTCCAGTCTCCCATTAGTAAAATATTTTCGTCACATACCGTACTTCATAAGTTTCTCTATTTCTTCCCAGACCATCTCAACTTCTTCATCATCTGCCTGACGGGTAGGCATTTAGACTTGCACTGCACTGCACGATTGAAGTTACAACAAGACTTTCAAGATCTGTTACTAGACACACTCACATGGACCCTAAATCCAATGAACCACAACTAAATAAACAATGTAGCCTACTGTAACTGTCACCAGTCTCACCGGCCTGAAACGCAGTGGTTTTTAATACGATTTCTTGTCATTGACGTCATTTGTGATGTAGAAGCCATGTCATACACAATCCAATGGCAACGCACATACAGCTCAAGTTGGAAAGGTAGTCCAATAATGCTCACTGCTACTCTCTCTCTCTCTCTCCCGCCCTTTTTTTGTCTCAACGCTGCTTTTGTATCGGCTTTGCTCAGATGTGTGTATTTTGCTGCCCTATTCTGGTATTATATGGCCTTGCAATGTTAATAATAATAACAACGTACTGTCCTCCCAAACGATAAATTGTTAGGCCTGTTTCACAGCGAAGCGAATCTCCGTCCTCCACGAGCGTAACACGGTGGGCGTTCGACTTAACGGGTCTTTCACAGGAAATCGGATATTAAACCATACCAGTTATTTAAAACGCACGCATAGTAGTGCTTACTATTCATTCCGAAATATCAGGAGGCGGAGGTGGTGGAATTAGCGGAGGAAACGTCTGATGAACGGACTCAGAGCAGCCCATAATTAGGAGTAGTTCTTGTATACTCTCCCTGCATGTACTGTAGTCCGCTTTACCATTGCCAGGCTGCTAAGGGAAATGTTGATATTGTACAGTCCCCCAGGGGTCTGCACCCCCTGGAGGCCATCCCCCCCCCCCCCCATCATCTATTTAAACCACCCCTAACTGGCAGATCTCGTAAGTCCAGAACAACATCTCTAACACCGCAAGGGCAGCTAACCAGTCCGGAAAGCTTGCCCAATCCTTGCATCACTACCACAAACAGCGACACATAATTAACTGGGGCATCTATGCCATCGGAATGCCGACGAAGCAGCACCAAAAACTATAAAGGGAGGCCTTAAGGAGGGCAGTCCCTCTCTCAATTACCAGTCTTACAGTGCGTCGGCCGGAGGCTATAGCTGTTATCATCAGGTGAGTCAGCAGTGTTCAGAAGTCCTATACTTTGTAACCTTTACCCACAAATTGTACACACCAGTTTGTACACTTACATTGTGACATTTATTACATCCCCTAAAAGGGACTCATAATTCCATATTACTGACCAATAAACACTTGGTCAGTACACTACACTTGTATTACTGTTTACACGCCTCTTTACGCCCTAACTCCTTTCCTAATTCCCGTCACGATTAGCCGTGACATACAGTAGCCAAATAGTTGATAGTGCAAGCTTCATTGCACTTCACGCAGCGGTCCGACTACCAGAGGCAGCGTGCCGCTATATAGCTGACGCGTGCACGTCGGTTATATAACCTGCCAGCCAGCTGGAAGACCAGCGCGTTGACCTGTACACTAATTTCCATCCCCCGAAATACACCTACGTCTTTTATCGGAGCGCCCCCTAGCATCCTAACACTAAACAACAATCTACACTGGTCAGCTAACCCGACTACGGGAAGCTACCCCCTTTTAGGCACCTCCTTATAAATTAACACTATAACACTTCCGTTTTAGATCCAACTACCCCCCAATAAGGGATCTAAAACAGATGGTGGAGGCCGGGTACCACGCACAGTAAAATAGGACTCATACAACGAGTTCTCGTGGTCAAAACGGTCCGTACCGCATATAGCCAAGCGAGACTGAAAAAAAAAATTGACCTTATATTACGTCACACATTTTTTTTTCTCTCTAGGAGTTTGTATTATTACACCAACCCCCATTCGCCCCATAGTGCAAAGTCGGTGGAAATTAGATGTCCACATTTAGAACTACACTAAGAGACTTTGCGCACCATTTGTCGGCTAGTACGACTCCACTCCTGCCGAAGCTAAAAATTAAGAACAGTGACTTGATAACTGACCAGACCGCAGTACAACTTCTCAGGGACCTTGAATTCAAAACATCACAGATCCGTGCTCAACACCCTACCGCCGCAGCACAAGTTATACATTTTACACGATCCCAGGCCAGTGAACACAGACAAGAGTCACCAGTATCCAGCGCTAGTGAGGTAGATTGTCTGCCAACACTCCACCCCCTATTGTTGCAGCAACTGCAAATCACAGAGCAGAAAACTAATAATCTGCTCGAGCGCATTACAGAGCTACTAGAGACAGACACTATCAAGTCAAATAATCATACGACAGAAGCAGTTCTTGACATCCACACTATCCTAGAAACAGTGAAACAGGATTTAGACAGGACTGTACACATAGTCAAATCCACACAGTACGACAACACACCATCCATCAGTACAGACATATCAGGTGACGAGCCACCTGGTAACATAACACAGGTGTCGTACACGGGAAGCGAGACTAATTCCCCTCTAAATAACTCAAACACCTCGGCACACGATTGTGGTGCGAACAGCATAGACAGACCAGAATCACTACACAGCCAACGAGACACTACCGAAAACGAAATGAACAGACACACGGAGTACCCCATGATCCACCCCACAAAGTTCACGGGGGAAGGCCAGGATCCCGAGGAATACCTCAAGGCCTTCAATAGAACGGCCCGGATCAATGGTTGGAGCGAGGAAGTTAGGAAACGGCTCCTTCCAGCATACCTCACAAAGGCGGCCATGACATGGTATGAGCTCCATGAGGACACAATAGAAGCTGCCACATGGGAGGAAACCGCTTTACTGTTGAAGAGTGAATTCCAGCTCATACCAGACGATGACGATCTCTACGACCAAATTAGACAGAGGTCACAGGGACCCAAAGAAAGCGCCCAGGCATACATCAATGTAAATTTGATAATGTGCGACAAGTACAATGCAGCCATGACAAACAAACAGAAAGTCAAGCTGTTAATGCAGGGCCTCAGACCAGCCATAGTGGGAAAGCTGTGTATAATGAACAACCCCACGGTCCAACATATGTTAAACAACATAAAGACCATAGAGGAGGGGAGAAAGATCACGGAAAAGGCTACGGAAAAAGCCGTGGATCTGCACTTCCAAACACAAAAAGACGACACTAACGATAAAATGGACGAATTAGTGGACAGAATGGAGAAACTGACCATAGCTGCCATCCAAGCAGGCGGGAGACCGCTAAGGGATGAGCACGCAGACACACAAGGGCGCTATTATCCTGAGAGGGACAGGGGGTACACAGAGAGGAGACGCTACGGGAGGGAGGAAAATTACTACCCTCCACAGCGGCCAACAACACATCACCCTCAGGATAGGCCACACTACCCTCCTCGGTATTCACCGATATCATACACGGACACAGAGCCGACATACCCCTCACGGCGATCACCATCCCCGTACACACAGGAGTACTACCCTGAGGAGTACGACCACGACATCCCCCGACGAAACAGCCCGCCACCAAATAGACAGTCCTACGCACCCCCACAATACAGGGCAGACAGGGAGTACCGGGAAAACTCGCCCCCACGCAGGCAAGGCTATGCAGCCCCGCAGTACAGGGGAAATGGGGAATATCGGGAGAACCCGCCCCCACGCAGGCGAAGCTATGCACCCCCGCAGTACAGGGGAAATGGGGACCGTCGAGAAAACCCACCCCCGACCAGACAGGGGTATGCAGCTGCCCAGTACAGGGAAAAGGGGAATCGACGGGAAAACCCGCTCCCCCAGCATCAGACATACACCCCACCCTGGCGGAAACAGGAAAACAGACCACCGGGCAATAACCGACAGGGAAGAAAACCCACTAGAGAGCGGGACAATATAGATAAGTACACAAAGGGCCCGGAACACTACCCCCTCCCCGACGAACACCCGAGGGAGTTCAGGGATGAGACACCCCGCAGGACAGACAGGGGGGCAATACTCCCCACACCTAGCCACACACCGCAGGCGGGGAGCTGGCGCAGCCACCCCGAGGGGGGGCGCACGTACAGTACAGGCAGGCGTACACCTACGTTCCAAAAAAACGCCTAGACGGGGAGGTTCGGCTAGCGGATGAAGCAGCTGAAGTTCCTCCCCCAACACAACAACAGAAAGGCCCTTCCCCCAAGCAAACTCGCAAGAGTAAGGGGAAGAAGCAGCCAGACAAAGCTAAGGCTGACGATCCGCCCCCGGGCCGTTTCCAAACACACCCCGTACAAGGAGACGGCAACTGCCTGTTTAGGACTATTAGCTTCCTGGTTCGGCATAGCGAGGACCATCATAAGGAATACAGGCAGGAAACGGTCAAACACATCCTGGCCAACTGGAAAGAGTACCGAGACTTTGTGTCGGACGAGCGGGAAAACCCATTCCAGACCGGGGAGGATTACAGAAAATACATGGATAGGGACGGCACCTATGCTAGTGCCGTAGAGGTGACCGCTCTCGACAAGGTGCTTCGAACCAATATCCACGTATACACTGACGTGCACTCGCCCCCGCTATTTTCCACTGCGGGATTCGACAGGGACCTGCATGTACTTTTTACAGGGAACCCTAAGGCGGGACATTATACACCCCTCATAATTACACGCAAACAGCCTGAGAACACACCCACACCCTCCAAACAGAAAGCCATACCCCCTACATCACAACGCAGGGTAGGAAATGACCACACACAGGCGCAGGACGCGAGCTCGCTCGGCACTGGGAAGCTAGCCACAGGAGTCGAACTCGCGACCGCCTGGAACAAAAAACGGGGTAACAAGGGCAATCCCAGGGTCACGTTCGCAGACACACCTTCCCGAGAGGAAGAAAACAACAACAACACAACTACACAAAAGCTGGGAACGATTAATACATTAAACGTTCGCCAGCAAACTTCTATTCTAACAGCAAGGCCGACTAAGAGAGCTGGCAATGTACTGGGTGAGCGCACTTTGCTGACCGAGGCAAAGCACTCAGGACAGGAAGCAAGCCGAGAAGCTAAGCGTGCCCGGTATGATAAGCGGCCCGCTTCATGTCTTCCCAGTACAGATGTCACTCCGGTAACAACAACAACAACATATACCCTACACAATACATCGGTGCAGGGCAGTGGATTTCAGGTATCGGCCCTCACGATACACGCCACCATAAATGGCCACAGAGTGCAGGCCCTACTTGACACCGGGGCAGCCGTAAGTTGTGTTAATAGGAGACACGTTACCGAAGCCCAAATACACGGTGTCACGGGTGACATCCGGCTGGCAGCGGCCAATGCTCAGACGCTAGAAAACGCGGGGGTGGCAAACATACATCTTAGGATAGACCATTTTGCCACAACACACCCCATGTTCGTTATAGAACTCTTTCTGCGTCAGCCATAATTGGCATGGATTTCCTCGCTAAATATGAGGCTAGCATAAATTTCGCTAGCGGTCAGATGCTTTTAAAGCACGACCAGAGGCTCACCACACATCCCATGATATACACCAGGAACACAGATGGGATTCGAGCGGAGCGAGAAAATCACGAGCACCAGGCCTCTGTACTGCATACTATCAGCCAACACACAGACACACACACAGATAAGGCGGCCAACTAGAACCACAGGCAGGACCTGACTCCGGAGCAAAATGAAAGGCTCACGGAGTTCCTGGAGACCAACAGGGATATTTTTGCCCATTCAATGAAGGATCTCGCTGTGACAGACCTCATTGAACACCATGTCACACTCACTAGTGACCGGCCAGTACACCAGCCTCCCTTCAGAGTGAGCCAGAAGGAGAGACACGCCATCGACGCTCAGATCTCAGAGATGCTCGAGGCAGGGGTCATTGTTCCCGTTATTTCAAACTACAGCTCGCCAGTTCTGCTGACCAAAAAACGGGACGGATCTCACAGATTTTGTACTGACTACAGGAGGCTCAATAAGTTAGTCGAAAATGATAGTTATCCACTACCAAGGGCGGACACCTATTTGGACGCCCTTGGCGGAGCTAGCTGGTTCAGTTCGATGGATTGCTATAGTGGATTCTATTCAATCCCCGTCTATGAACCAGATAGGCACAAGCTGGCGTTCGTTACAGAGAACGGGCTATATACCTACACAAGGTTACCCATGGGCCTCCGTAACGCCAGCCAAACCTTCCAAAAGCTGGTGGATAAGACATTTTCAGGGCTTAAGTGGCGTTCCGTATTAGTGTACGTGGACGACATAACAGTTTTCTCCAATACCTTCGACGAACATATCGTACATTTGGAGGAGGCTTTCGCAAGGATCAGAGAGGCCAAGTTAAGGCTTAAACCTGCGAAATATCAATTTGCCAGACAGCAAATTAACATATTGGGCCACATTGTAAACAGAGAGGGCATTATTCCGGACCCAGCAAAAACTGACGCAATAACGGGCATCCCAATGCCCACAAATTTAAAACAATTGCGCAGTTTTATTGGGCTGGCTTCGTATTACCGCAAGTATATCTACAGGTTTGCACACATCGCCCATCCCCTAACCGAGCTCACACGTGAAGAAACGCCCTTCAGCATCAAGCAGGAGCACATAGATGCCTTCAACACATTGAAGCAACTATTGACCTCACCACCATTACTGCAACACTTCCACAGTGATAGGCCCACATTTTTACACGTGGATGCCAGCCTGTATGGGCTGGGGGCGGCCCTATTGCAGGAAGACGCAGAAGGGCGCATACGGCCCGTCGCTTTCGCTAGCAGGAAACTAACGGCCGTTGATACTAGATACTCTGCCACAGAGCGGGAAATGCTGGCATTTTCGTGGGGAGTGAACTATTTTAGGGTATACCTCTATGGTATCAAGTTCACGGTAGTGACTGACCACGCGAGCTTGCTTTTTTGGGACAAATTTAAAAACCCAAATTCGCGGCTCAACAGGTTTATATTCCGCCTGTATGAATATGACTTCGTGGTCAAGCACAAGAAAGGCGCTACACACCTAGACGCAGATGGGTTGTCTAGGCTGCCAGTAGCCGATCCCCCGGATGACAGTATGGACCACGACTGGGACGACATGCCCACTTTTGCCCTGACGGTGATTAACATCAAACAGGAGCAAGAAAGTGATCCGTACTTGAAGCAGATTCTATTGGCACTAGAAAACTTGGATAAAGTGGACTCCAAGACAGCACGGCTGTCTAGGCGATTTTTCCTAGACAAAGACGGGGTACTGAAATGTAAGCCCACAGCCATGCACGATAACGCACCTATAGCGGTTCCGGAATCATTGAAAGAAAATATCATGATCGGACACCACAATAGCCCACTGGCAGGGGCACACTTAGCCTAGGTACGCATAAAACATACCTTAGAATCCGTGACAAGTACTATTGGGTAAACATGAAGGCCGACATAGATACCTTCGTAAGGACATGTCACACTTGCCAGCGATTCAAAACAAGGCCTGGCAAGCCTCACGGATTACTCAACCCAATTCCCGTAGGAGAGTTATTTCACAGAGTCAGGATAGATGTGAAAGGCCCCATCACGACAAGTCAGAAAGGCAATAAATATATCCTGGTGGCCACTGAGTATCTCACACGATACATGATTACGAAGGCTGTTCTCAAAGCAGACACGAACAGCATAGCCGAATTCCTATTTGATATAGTTACACGATACGGCCTATTCCAAACCTTATTATCCGACCGAGGTACTATTTTCACCTCGAGAGTGCTCCAACAGTTTTTGGAGATACTCAGGATTAAGGCATACACTACCACGAGTTTTTCCCCACAACCCAACGGACTCACGGAGAGCATGAATAAAATACTTGGAATAGCGTTGGCTAAATTTACAGGGGACGCAGGAACAGACTGGGATGAATACCTGCAGTCCATTACTTTTAGTTATAATACCTCTATATCCACGGCTACGAAACACTCTCCACACTTCCTACTGCACGGGTACACACCCAGAAGTCCCATAGATAATATATGTATCCCACAGGACACTTACACGGACAATGCTGTCCGGCTAGAGCACTTACAGATAGCGCGAATGAACGCTAGAAAGAACATAGCCGCGGCGCAGAAGAAACAAAAAGAGCGGTACGATCGGAATAGGAAGACCGTGGAATACACACCCGGGCAATTGGTTATGGTTTCCAATTCTGCCCGTAAGAAAAACGTGTCCGAGTTCCTCCTGCCACGCTGGTCAGGTCCCTTCAAAGTCTGCAGGAAGGTATCTGACCTAAATTACATAGTCAGCGTGCGCCATGGGAGAAAAATCATTAAAGACATTATTCACGCCCGCCGTATGAAGGCATATCATACACGCAAAGCTCCCACACCTACACGTACAGGCGGGAACACTATCAAAAGAAAAGGAAATGATCCCACTGGCAGACGTGGAAAAAAGGCCAAGAAATAGCCTTCGGACCTCCCTGACCGCACCGGGATACGATCCTAACACTCGACAGAACTGTCCCGGAGACACAGCTTAGAATGGCACCAGAAACAATTACTCTGGGTAAAGACGGTCTCAAAACCCGCAACCTTCTGAATAACAGGAATATAAGGTCGGGTAGCCATCCAGTTGCAGGATAGGAAAGTGAGGAAGCTAAAACAGATTGGGACAGTTCCACTAACAGATGTTCATAAATGAAAAACAACAAAATCACCTCCGGCACCTAGTCACCAAACACGCGACTAGCGGCCCGGAGACACTCGTGTATAACGACATTTTGTACAATGGATAGGGACATATTCGACCCACGTTATAGTTAACACAAAACTTGGGGACACGAATGTAGTTAGTGAGAGGTTCTTTTGTATGGCGGAAAGCCCCACTCGCAATTACAGAGTTAGCACTCAGGCTAAGAGGCACAAACATACAGACACGGAGCATTGTCAAGCAAGTAACAAGATAACGCACACGTGAGTGAAACTAGAGACTATCGCGTCAGCGATAACGCACTCATCGTGGGCGACCTTTGCTGGCACAGACAGACTGGGAGCACTACAGACGAACCTGGGAAATACACGTTCATTTACGCCAAGTTCAGAACCCCACAGCTCCCCAAATTACACTACGGGGAGAATTCAAAAATACACAAACTCTTCACAGCAATGCGTACTTTCATTTGCGCATTGCAAATACACGGTACATGTGCCATAATATATACGGCACAGATAGCGTCATACCAAGTCTTTACAGCATGCCGGGTCCGAACTCATAACCACACACCACACTCGTACCAAAACTTAACTAACCAACGGTATTTTTGGTACGAGAGACACAAGCAAAAACCACACTGAGGACACCTGAATCCCAGAAACACAACGCAGACATAGAACACAGAGAATGACATGAGATCGCGGGTCTGAATCCCAGCAAAAATTGGACACCATGGAAAACAACTATCCAGGCTTCCAACCACACCGAAATTGGCCCATACAGGTACATGAACAGGGAATACCACATTTCCTCCCGCCAAAAACCAGGCATAAAATTTCAAATTACACCTGACATAGAAAATACATTTCCCAGACACAGGTATGAAAATTTCGTAAGGCAAAAGTCTTACGGAATAGTGGCCACACAACAGTAGTAGCTAAATAGGACGAATTGCTACATTGGTCCGCCCGGAATACCGAACAGTGACAACACTCACATACGTGCAAGAAAGCACGTTCCAGCAGCTGACATACATAACGTCCGAGCCTGCCATTACACATACAAACCGCTGACTTGCAGAGGCCACCACATCGCAACACTGCTGCCGACAGGCACTATTGTTATATCGGCAGTGACCGTGAAATCACAAGCGCAAAGCAATCATAATGCCACACATTTTTTTAGCACTGCAAAAACAATTGTGACATTTAGCAATGGACAGACGTGACAGACCGGAACTTATCTTGGGCCCATAGGAGCACGTTCTCAAAGACGTTGACAGGCCACGGGCACCTCCTGCCCAGACACGCGATACACATTAGGACTTAGCCTATAACAGACCAACCGTCCGCATGGTGTAGCGGAACATAGTCACACACACACGCGCTCACTAATCAGGAGCGAACACAGACAGGGACTCTGAGGAAACAAGACCCCCCCTAATAACTTCCTTTCTCGATTTCAGTTCTCAAAAAAATCATTACAGGCTATCAGGACATGGCCAGTCGCACTACGAACACTGGTCACACTCACACTACAAAAGGGGAGACCACATTAGGCCGTGACGTCACAGCGTCACGACGCTTTACTATCCCAAGAAGCGGATAGGAAGCAAACATGGACCAAGGGAGAATGACAGAAGCATAGGTGGATAATCCCAGCGGGATTACCGACATACCAACCACAGGATACCATTTTTAATACCTAATTCCCCGTCCATAACCTTCCCACGTCCAACATGACCAACACAAACATACAGACACGATGAAAACAGCTACACTACATTACAAAGTACACATCGGGGTTGAAAGAATTCATGCGTTTAAAGAGAGGGCATCCTACGCCCGGGATCTCGATGCTAACACCTGAGTATTAGGGGTGGGTCGGCAAACAACAATTAAGCACAATGCGCATCTCCAAATGAGAGATGAGGCCACAATCATATATTAACCATTTTTTTTAAATTAAATACTCCCGCATGACAGGGACATATTATTATCACGCCTCACCCTACACCTATCCTTACATGAGTGCGGATGCCTTATATCCAGATACATGCATGAGTATCCCATCCATTTACCAAGGGTTATTACTATCAAACCTGCATGGAAATTTTCATATTTTTGCAATCCCGGGAATTACCTGCCCCAGTCCACTCATTGTAAGAGCAATCCTAGCAGCATTACCGGCTCAAGGCCACCAGTTATTGGAGCCCAAAGATGCACAACCTCTTCCTACCATGCTTTCAGCCTACTCTACGAATAACTACCCCCAGATCCTAATAACAGGGTACCTAAAGCTATAGACCCTACTAACACCTCCATAAAGGTTAACAGAGCATTATCCCTGGAAAGCCGACATAGCAACAGTAGACCTAAAGTAGTCTATGCACTTAGAAGTTCTACAACCCCACAACACTTGAAAAATTTTACATTTTATACAAAATAAATTATTTACACAGGTTACGCTTATATTTTTACGTGAAAAGGACTCAGATAACACTCTGATTGGTGATAGCGGCGCAAGCCGAAGGCCAAAGGCACCACACTGGAGCAGAGCGGGGGAAGGGGATGTTGACCCTTACCCCAGTTGGCTCAACAGCTTAGTTACCCTAGTAACTTAACGACTAGACTAAACAGACGAACCACGCAAGGTCGAGGCACTCACGGCCTGGCGCGGGCAAGCTTCGGAATCCCAGGTATGCCTAGCCTGCTCCTGGGAGGAAGAGATGCTACACCCACTATGTGCCACGGTCGTCGAAGCCAAGACCTGCAGGGGAGACTTTCTGGGGATGGTGGAAGAAACAACCAGCTCCACGCCGGACCCACGAGTTGACCCTAGAGACGACCAAACTAGGACTAGACTTCTAGCTAAAATATAAGTAAGTAAGGCTTCTACAGCGGGAAGCAAGACTCCTAGGCGCGGGAGTGAAATACTACGGTTGCCAATAAAGGCGAAGAGATTGTTACTACTGCGTAAAGCATACTACGGTTGCCAGTAAAGGCGAAGAGATTATTACTACTGCGTAAAGCATACTACGGTTGCCAATAAAGGCGAAGATAATACTATGCCATTGGACGATGTCCAATGCCCACATAAATGGCGACGCATCGGGCAGCCTAGGGCATTAAATGAGGGGCACAGCGAGCAACTCAAAGGGGTTAAAGTGGGCGACCCAACTACGACAACGTATGAAAAACAACGGTAATGAGCAGGAAGATACAGCAGGCGAAACGGTTTGCTTGGTGGCACCGTAAGCCGCCTGTGACTAGATTAGTACTAGTTGGTAAGACCTAGAATAGACGTCGACAACTAGAATTAAGGGGGCGGAATCCGGCGATTCTAGAGACAACCGGTGTTTCTAGGATTCGTACGGGTGGTTCCCTGAGGAAGTAAATTGCATCAGGCGATCGCCCTGGTCAAAATTTAGCAAATAAGAAAGTTGCACTTTGGTACGCAACTTAGGACTAAGCAAATTCATTAACCGCTGTTGCCAAGTACGGCACAGCACATTTCGGCAATAGAATAAGGCCACCCATTCGGTTTAGTAATAGCAGCCATTTTTTAAATTAATAAGTAAGATAAGTAGTGTTAAGATAACGCCGCTCGGCTCCTGATGACCGACAAACCCGTCATCAGTGTAAGTCCGATAATACACTATAATACATGATAGTACATTATAATATATTAAAATAGGTATAATTGAGGTAGAATATATCGGCACCCGGTAACTAAAATTCCGCTACCGGGGTAAGGCCGACAGCATATTAAGACAGCATATTAAGATAGCATATTAAGATAACATAGTAATAGGAATGGTATCACGGTAATACGTTAAGTAGATTAACCAGATTAATTAGGTTATCTATAAACACCTGCAGCATAAGAAACGACATTACGGCACCGTATAGGATAAGCCCGGGAATACAGCAAATTACACTAATCCTGCCATTTTTTTTAGGCAAAAAGAGCTTCAGACTGTGGACACACTGCCACAGGAAGCAACATAGAAAATATACGATATTTACATGTTTTCTTAACCTCTCCATTTTTTCAGGCATCACCACCAGGAGTATGGCACTGGTGACTATAATTTCGCTGCCATATAGCAGCAACATGCTATTATTGCCATCATGCTATCATATTCTACCTTTTATGCACTAATTTATATTTGATACTTGTAATCATCTTCACTCATATGATCACCACATTTTTTACAGCTACACTTTAAAAATCTGCACAGCACGGTTGATACCTGTGGGGTATCAGGCTCGCTGGCAGATCAACGTACACAAGAAACATAAGGCGTCAAAAATGCGGCGCAAATTACGGCAATGAGGGCGCAACCGACTTGTGGCGGCGACTCTCATTGTCAAGTGTGAAAGCATTCACCCACAGGGGATGCTTCACAGAATAGGAATACATTGCAAGCGGTACGACCACTAATCCATACCAGGAAGTGGCCGTGAAGGATTAGCCGTGAGACGGCGCGTACGTACAAAGGAGTAGCGTGCACGCGAGGTAATATAAACTAGAATCCTAGGAAATTAGCGCGCTTAAGCTAGATATAAGATAATCGTAAGTCATATTTGTAAAAAGGGTACCTTAACACACATTAATGCGCCCACGGGCAATCATTCCACTATAAATATGGAAATAATACTTCGCATCCCCACATTGTCTACGGAGGTGATAAAGGATATTCCTAAATGTTAATATATGCACACCTCAGAAATCACACATTAAACGGTATACTTTTTATTTTTAAATCCCATGTACACAATGTTTATGATTTGTTTTCCTTTCATTTTTCTTTCTTCTAACTTCCCCATTTGTAAGGGTGTTCCGTTTTATCCCAAATCAATAAACACATTTTAAATATTTCCCTTAAATTATACCCTGGAACACCCATTTTTTCTATTTCTTCTATCTTTCTCATTGCAGGGAGCATTTTTTCCCTAAGATAGGGCGGACGACGCAATCATCCGTCCAGCCCTGGGTTTTTTTCCTCCCTGCACAACAATGTACCGCATAATTAGCAGAACCATGTATTTTTTTTTCTGAAACTTTCCATATGTTTATGTCAATTTTTCTCATGCACTAATTTTACAATGTCAATGTCAATTTTTCTCATGCACTATTTTACAATGTCAATGTCAAATATATATATGTATATCCCATAACCCACCCCTCTGAACACGAGCTGATCTCACACCTACACATCAACACGACATCACCACATCTATACGACGACGAAGAGGACACCAACAGGAGATACGAGGAAGACCCAAGAACTACTACATCAACTACATCAACTACATCTACTACATCAACATCCCAACCTCAAGTTCCGTTCCCGTTCGCGGGGACGCGAACTAAATAGGGGAAGAGGCTTGTACAGTCCCCCAGGGGTCTGCACCCCCTGGAGGCCATCCCCCCCATCATCTATTTAAACCACCCCTAACTGGCAGATCTCGTAAGTCCAGAACAACATCTCTAACACCGCAAGGGCAGCTAACCAGTCCGGAAAGCTTGCCCAATCCTTGCATCACTACCACAAACAGCGACACATAATTAACTGGAGCATCTATGCCATCGGAATGCCGACGAAGCAGCATCAAAGACTATAAAGGGAGGCCTTAAGGAGGGCAGTCCCTCTCTCAATTACCAGTCTTACAGTGCGTCGGCCGGAGGCTATAGCTGTTATCATCAGGTGAGTCAGCAGTGTTCAGAAGTCCTATACTTTGTAACCTTTACCCACAAATTGTACACACCAGTTTGTACACTTACATTGTGACATTTATTACATCCCCTAAAAGGGACTCATAATTCCATATTACTGACCAATAAACACTTGGTCAGTACACTACACTTGTATTACTGTTTACACGCCTCTTTACGCCCTAACTCCTTTCCTAATTCCCGTCACGATTAGCCGTGACATACAGTAGCCAAATAGTTGCTAGTGCAAGCTTCATTGCACTTCACGCAGCGGCCCGACTACCAGAGGCAGCGTGCCGCTATATAGCTGACGCGTGCACGTCGGTTATATAACCAGCCAGCCAGCTGGAAGACCAGCGCGTTGACCTGTACACTAATTTCCATCCCCTGAAATACACCTACGTCTTTTATAGGAGCGCCCCCTAGCATCCTAACACTAAACAACATTCTACACTGGTCAGCTTACCCGACTACGGGAAGCTACCCCCTTTTAGGCACCTCCTTATAAATTAACACTATAACACTTCCGTTTTAGATCCAACTACCCCCCAATAAGGGATCTAAAACAATATTCCACTGTCCCAGATCTCGCATGTTTGTTCATACACGTTCAATTTAGTCTTCTGTAGAGACAGCTCAATGAATTAGGAGATGAAATACCTTTACAAATGCGACCCGACCAACATGTATAGAATGTTTCTACGAAGACAGACTGCCAACTCTTTGCGCGGAACCTGCCTAGCTTTGCATGCTTCAACCTAGTGAAAACATGTTATCCACGGAGGTCGAGTGGAGAGTTCCCATCCACCACCGCGTCTCTGTTCAGCCGTGTGGGCGTAGGTATCGCGGAAGCCAGAGATCCGCTCCGTTGTGTAACGGGCCTGAAGTCTTCATCAGGATGACCCTTCAAAGGCTTCTTCGAACAAATTCCCGCCATATTCATCTTTAAAATATTAAGCAAAAGGAATCTATGTAATAGTGTCAAGGCCTTTGTTCCAGAACGAGTGCGTGTGGCAGTCTGTAGCGTACAGGAACAAGAAACCAGGTGCAATTGTGTCTTCCAACAGCTGATTCACATATACTGGCTAATCGCTGTAAGTTAATTATGTCACCGTTGTCACAATCCGGGGCAAGTCGGTAAGCAGAGGAATGTGAACAGTGGCGTTAAACCACTGAGGAATAACCTTAGTTTACTTGCATTAAACTGAACAAAATCTCCAATCCTTTTGGGTTACAGCAGAACAGTATCGATGTGTGCTCACACTGTATTCCTCTACACTCCATAGTTGTCATTTATGTTTATTTCAAGCTCATGGGTTATCATGTGGTTATCACAATGATGCACCTGAGTATGTGTGGAATCTGTCTGACAACCTGAGATATTGTGGTTTCTTCTCTAGTATGTCTGCTTGGGATAGAGATAGAAAGAAAGCGCCTATGGCTGTACATTAGGCACTACTGTCGACCAACATATTATGTGCACTCGAGTTTGAAGGTTGTTTGTGAAGTAACCAATAGACCCACATAAAATCCAATAACATCATCATTTTCGTCCTTCTATTTTACGTTAATTCATGTAGGTTTGAAATTTTTAATTTATATTTTAATATTTTTATCGCAGTTGGAACTCAAAAAGTGCACGTTTATATGCGTGTTTCAACCATGCGTCACATTTAAGAATAATTAACTCAAAAACCCGTCCTCAGATCGAATCCAAATTTTAGCACAATATACATTGGAATGTTGTATAACTGGTATATTAATTTCAAAATTTTATATATCCGAGAAGCAAAGTTGTTATCATTTTTGTAAGGTAACTTTTTCTCGACTCGGGGTGGTTGGAAAATGTAGTTCTTGGTCGCGTTGTAATCCTTATACATCGAAAAATTATGCTGTATGACTGTGAAATACGTAAATTAATTCACTTATTTTATATCAGTTTGTATTTGTAGAGGGGAAAAAGACATGGTTCACCAGCTAGCCGCTCCGGGGAAAGCTGTACAGCGTTGCCGAAAGGGAGCCCACACGCATCATGGCGCGTCTCGCTCAGAAGTGATGGGCTCCATCTCAGCAACGCTGTACAGCTTTTCCGGGAGTGGCTAGCTGGTGAACCATGTGTTATTCCCCTGTACAAATACAAACCGATATAAAATAAGTGAGTTAATTTACGTATTTCACAGTCATACAAAATAACTTTTCGATGTATAAGGATAACAACGCAACCAAAAACTACATTTTCCAACCACCCCGAGCCGAGAAAAAGTTACCTTACAAAAATGATAACAACTTTGTTTCTTGGACACACAAAATTGTGAAATTAATACACCAGTTATACAACAGTCCAATGTACATTGTGTTAAAATTTGGATTCGATCTGATGACAGGTTTTTGAGATAATAAATCTTAAATGTGACGCATGGTTGAAACACGCTTATAAACGTGCACTTTTTGTGTTCCAACTGCGATAAAAAATATTAAAATATAAATTTAAAAATCCAAACCTACATGAACTAACGTAAAATTGAACGACGAAAATGGATTTTATGTAGATCTATTGGTTACTTCATAAACAACCTTCAAACTCGAGTGCACATAATACTTTGGTCGACAGTAGTCTCTCATTGCCAGAAATACCAGTGGTGTTTGTGGTGATGGTGAAGCTAGTACGATTGCACACCAAGGTCATATGTTTGGGAATCGATGTCGGAGTACAAGGGAACTACTTTTAGGATGAATTAAGTGGGAAAAAAAAGCATTCTCTTCTCAGTTTTTCTCATCGCGCCGAGTGTACTGTATTGAGCTCAGAAGATGTCAGGCATAGGAATGTAGCCGCCGAGTAGATGAGCCAGCGATAACATTGTGATATCTGCCTTCCCTAAAACATTGCACCAGAACTTCTGAACAGCTTCCACTCGTCCTATTGAGTGCGCAATGGGCCGATATATTCTGCCGAGTAGTAAGCAGGTTACCATAGCAACGAATGACGTTTGTGTTTACGGAACCCACCTCCCAGCGTCCTCCACCTCACTGCCCACTCGCATTTTTAACAGCTCCGTACAGTACTTAATTCATATCCACAAACCAGAATTTCATTAGATCCAGAAATCCAGTCGAGAACATATGGCAAAGGTGTATCGAAACATAACCCTAAACCGTGAGGGTCGTTTTCAGGGCACAAGATTTGACCTTTCGCACAGAGTTATAGAGCAGAGTAGCTAAGCCCAGGAGTTCTTCCCATGTGCAATTCACTGCACAGGGTGTCACCCTCGTTCCCCCATTCGCTAGGACAACAGATAATCAATCTGGGTTCTACAATCACTCTGCTCGACTTAGGAATGACCTGGCTCATGCTATAAAAGACCTTCCACGACAATATGAAGTGGAATGTGCACGTTGAGGAATCTAGGTGTGAGGCATTTAGAATTCTGGGATTTGCAAGACGTTATCTCCTGGGATTCAGAAGCCATTCAGATTCCACGGTGTATCTCTCCACGATACGGCCCATTCTTCTATATGGACTTCCTGCCTGGCATCCCACTACCGAGGAAAACATGAGGAAGTTAAGTGCAGTCCAACGTCGAGCAGAGCGACTCATTTACAAACAGGGTAACAAAGTTTTGACAAAACCACTAACATCCATCAATGACATATGTAACCAAATAGATCTCACCTTTCTCCGAAAATCTCTAGCTGGCACCATTGAACTGTCCCCATTTCACCGCCTTCAGCTATCATATCGCTCAGTCCGTAGAGCACAGGGTGTCACCCTCGTTCCCCCATTCGCTAGGACAACAGATTATCAATCTGGGTTATACAATCGCTCTGCTCGACTTTGGAATGGCCTGCCTCATGCTATAAAAGACCTTCCTCCACGACAATTTTTCCGCAAAGTGAAGGCTCTAAACGTCTAAAGGGACTAAACCCCATGTAAATTGAATGCATATATAATGTAAATGTTTGTGTGAGTGGGAGTGTGTGCATGCGTGTATGTATGTATGTATGTATCTACGTGTGTGTGTGTGTGTGTGTGCGTGTGCATGCATGTGTGCATGCGTGAGCGTGAATATGTGTGTGTGCGTGCGTGTATCTTCACTTTTATTTAAGAATTGTATGATATAGACTTCATGCACAGCAGATTATGTGTTTATAGCCATGTAAAGTTGTAAATTGTAACATATCGGATTTGTATAGATTTAATGAACGGAGATGGAGACACTGCTGTGTATGTGGGGCTTGCCCTTTCTCTATCTACCGTCCATAAATTGTAGGCACAATTTTTGGAAAATAAATAATAATAATAACTGAATGTAATATTTACATCCGTCATACTCGTAGAGGACTGAACCTTGGACTGTCCATTGAGAATATCTACTACTGCCAGTGATTTTATATAAAGAGCTATCGGTATACATATTTACATTCAAGCTTCATATTGGAATGCAATAAATAGGTGTATAGAGAACACCGATCAGGACTAATTTGACGCAGGGCTCGAAGCTTTTAGTGTGTGCATTGTACAGATAATACGTAAATCCAGAATAATAAATGTAATTTAGCCATCAGCGGGCAGCAGATAAAACCCTCATCCTATTTGCACGGACCGTTGAGCATGACATGTATTGACGCGATAAAATGTACGATTGTAGTTAAAATTCAATCGGATCTCTCAAACTATTAATTAATACTTACTCTACGAAAAATGAGAATATTTACAATAATGTGAAATTTATATTCCTAATCACGTAGTTATCCAGCATTAAATCAGAAAACAAAGCTATAAATAGTAAATAATTATCTTATTTCTTTCTTTCTTTCTTCTATCTTTCTTTCTTTCTTTCTTTCTTTCTTTCTTTCTTTCCCTCTTTCTTTTTTATATTTCTTTATTTATTTATTTACCTAATCTATCTATTTATCTATGTATTTGTATCTTTATTTATGTAGACTATATGTTTTTGTTTATTCATTTATTTCTTCATTTATGTATTTATGTATGTATTTAATTATGTATTTATTTATTTATGTATTGATTTAATTACAGTATTTATTTAATTATGATATTTATTTATTTATTCATTCATTCATGTATTTATTTATTTATTTATTTATTTATTTATTTATTTATGCAACATTCAATATCAAAACTGAACACCATGCGCATCAAAATTGGCCAACCTTCATTCCAGTCGAAAATGGGTGAACCACAGACAAAATGTTGTAGGAATTAATAAATTCATTTACACATCTCTAGGACCATCCTCAGAAGTATTTTATTCTCCATCACCCGGTGAAGTGCATCATTGCATCTCACAACAACTACAGTATAAAATCATAGATAATGAAAACTTATATAGTCACGATATACAGTTTTTAGAAGAGTAGGATTTCCATTTATTCCATTTATTCTGCAAGGAGTTTGGAGACCACTAACCAACTGTGAAACAAGACGCTTGGCGTAAACGTGCCATTTTGAGCTCAATGACAGGAGTTGAAGTGTATTATATGAAACGTATGTCATCAAAGGAAGTAATTCAGAAAAACATGTAGCGATGATAAGGAAATCTGAGGCTTTTACAATCTAGAGAAGGTAGAAAGATTCAATCAAACTAAGTATATTTCAAGTTTAAACTTTCACACCTCTCGCATAGTGAATGTATATTACACTATATTCTTGCAGTAGGCATACTGGATTTAACTTTTTTTTGTAGGCTGGTTTTGAATATTTTAAATTGTCTATTGAACACTTTGTCCATTGTTGTTAGTCGTACATACGGAAGTTGATGATTCGCAGAAGGAAAATAATATTTCTCTCAAAGGTAATAATATAGTAAATTATTTACACCTTCTTAATAATTAAGCAATTATTGCACACTATATACCAGAGTAACACAGGTTATTTCATGAGGTCAATGTGCCAACTCCAAATGAAATTGTCACTTTAAACTCTTCAGTTGGTCACCACGAATTTGCCCAATGACTGGGCGGGGTACAATGCGTCTAATATGTGGATAATGATAAGTTAAACACTCCTGGAAAAAATGAAAGTATTAGTAATGGTTGCTATTATAATGGAGTAGTTTTAGGATTACACCCCCCAGGGGCTCACATCTAGTGGGACGTGGGATGGCGACCACGGGACCCCAGCCGAGTCTGGCATAGCTTCCACTTACTTGTGTCGGGCTCTTCTCTGTCTTCTCTCCTGTCGACCTCTCTTGGTCAAATCTTGTTCTCTTCCAACCCCGACGGTAATAGGGTATCCGAAGCCTAGGGAGTCTCCTCCTTTCCCGCCTTAATTGGCCCTTGTCTTATATTTCCTGATACCCTCCTGATGTGAGGGGCCAGCCTTCTTTTTCTTTTCATGTTATCTCCTGCCTTCCGCTCAACGCCCTCAAGGAGGCAGAGTGTATGTAGTCCCACAACTTACGGTGCACCCTGGATATTGCTACACCCTCAGGCACTCACGGTTGGTGAGTTCAGGAGTTGGCGATCCCGTGGGATTTCTGAGCTGGTTCCGATGTTTACCCATTTTCCACTGACTTTGGGGCGGGCCCTCTGCTCTTTCCCTTTCCTATCTGCCTTCCTTGGCTCTCCTTCCTTCCAAGTCCCTTAATCCTCATTCTTCCAGGGTTGAGGTCATTTCTTTTCTTCCTGTCCTTTTTTTCCCTTATCCCTTATTTGTTTACCATTTCGTCTTCTAGTATGTAAGTTTGTAGTTAGTATTAGTTATAGTTTTCATTCTCATATCATCTTTCACTATCACCCAAACCATCAGGGGCCGATTACCTAGATGTTAGACCCCTTCAAACAACAATTATCATCTTCATCATATATAGGATTACGCGTTTCGACCTTCAAGCGGTCATCATCAGATTCTGATCACTGTGCAGAGGTTAACATGTATATACACATATTATCTAACTACACTAAGTGTAGTGCGTTAAGTTGGTGTTACTGTGCGTACATAATTGTTTTTGTAGAAGCATTTTCTTCTAACAGCAGGAGATCTGAACGTCATTATGTTGTATCAGAGGTAAGTCGACTGCGTTGCTTTCGAAGTGGACCCGTGTAAAACGTGTGACTCTAAACAAGTATGATCAAATTAACTGGAGCATTTCCCGAACAAATTAACCTACATGTTCCGATCAGATGGGAATTGGCAACAGTTACATCGCCAATTGAGCCCGTGGGGAACTTCGCATTCAAATAGCGCGTGCTGAGAATATCGTGTTTCAGCAGAAAGCAGTTAAGCGAGCCATGGGCAGTTATCTTTTCTTTACCTCACATTAGGTTAGCAATCAACTGTAAAATAATAGCGTTGATATCGATATACAGTACAATGCAAACACTGTATAAGATGGCTAGTGCTTTTGTGGAAATATGAACACTTAACAAATATATATTTATATCTACTATACAAAAACATAATGACTTTCTCACTGGCTACAAAACTGAAACCTAAAGACAAGCTGTGAGTTTGAATAAATGTATCCAGATAATATTGCTGGCATTAATTATTGTGGAAGTCCTATTTAAGTATTTGGCACCGTAGTCCATATACTTCATAATTACATATGGTTTACCTAAAGGTTGTGACGGAAATGTGGTAGGTGCTATTTTCACAGAACTGTATTATTGTCAATGACTCCAAAATTGGAGCCCATACAAATATTTTAATAATTATTGGAATGTGCAATTTTGTGCCATTAGTTACATCTCTTATACTATTTTTTTAATATCGTATGGCCTCGGTGCCGGGTACAAGCTTTGTAATTTGACACCCAGAGGGTAGCTTACATGTTCGAATTTCGTTGTTCCTTGAAGCACTATGAAAGTCAAGGAGGTTAGATATCTAAGCTCCTTGAACAGTATAACGCTTTCTAGTAAAGAAATGAGGAACTTTGTGTTGGCGGAAACTCCCGAGATTAATTTCGCCATTATGAACACGGCCTACTGAATTCAAATGGGTTCTTTGACATGCGTGTCGTATTTTTGCTGCCTTTCAAAAAAATCACTTACCACGGCCAGGAGCGAACCTGCAATCTTGGGGTTAGTAGACCGACACGCTATCCACTCACCCACCATGGCAAGCTATTTCTTATACTGAGCAATACTTATTGGCATCCAGAAATTAAAGGACAGTAGATGGAATTAGAAACATGAATGGTGTTTCTTGCAGGATTCTAGTCCAAATAGTTTGTGAGCTATCGCAAATTGAATGTTTAAAGTTGTATGCAACATATAACTGCTTATTTACTAGGCTACGATGGTGGTACGTTTACTTTTCTGGTGCTGAGTGTGTTTTGGTCATAATTCGAGAGAAAACACATGTAACATTATTTGAACTTAGTGATTTGTGTTGTACCATGTGTGAGAACATTCCTGCACATATTGTATCATTTCAATACGTCGTGTAGACGGTACATCCTTGTAGACAGCATTCCTCACAGAACAAAGCCTAGCATGGTCAAATCGGAAGAATAGATCGACCAATCTACTCTTTGTCCTAACCAACGATTGTGAAGACAATCTGTTGTATGTCTTGTACTACGCTTTGGGCAACCATCATAATTATTGGAATGTGAAATGTTGCGCCTTTAGTTACATTAATGTGTTACTCGTATATACGTTGCCGAAGTCGACGTCACTTCCGCTCCGTTGCTAAGCAACTAGAGCAATACAACATGGCTCCCTTGTAGCTTGCATCCACTTTAAGCCGTCATTATTTCCTATTTGTATCGTGTAAAACTGTACATGCATGGATGTCCAGAGGCAACAAAGCATAGAAAAGTATATATTCCATAGTAATTTAACATATTTGTCCAATAAAGTTGTATAATATTGCGTACGAGATGCACATTACGTCTTAGAGCATATGTAGTAGAGATGTGGCCTACGATATTCAACTTAAATTAACTGAAAACATGAAAATATAACATTTCTGGATCTTGTGAATCACGTCCCGTATGAATGATTAATACTACGGAAAATAAAGTACCGTAGGCCCTACCAATAAGTGACTAATAAAATGAACTTGATGTATATCAATGCATAAGGGAACAGTTTAAAATATTTTGCATGAGAGTTTAGGCCAAATCTCATCAACGGCTTTAGAAGAAACAAAGACTGCATTTCAATACAATTTGTGTGTTTACCACAATGCTGTGTTTGTTTGAAAACTAATCAAATTAACAAAACCTAACCTGCGCGCTCACTAACAGGTTAGAGAAATCTACAATTAAGGTCTATCGTCCTGTAGGGCACTTTTCCTTGGCTATCTCTCTGACAGCCTTACTAATGAAGAGGTAGCCATATTATACCTTAGGTTTGATTTAAAAAATGGATTTAATGAGGTGGCCTACACTAACTAAAACATTATCTAGAAAATATGTATGCTACCCACCCCTTCATGATTAAAATTCATTAGCCTACTTGACCAAAGAAACTAAATAAAATCAACCTACATTCCTGTTAGGGGCTAATGGCCTCAATAACCACCAACACCACCTACCTGCCATTTGGTACCGTATTACATAATTCACCACAACCTGTGATAAAATGACCTGTTACAACTCCAATTAAACTCAGTTGCTCAATAACAAACAGGCCAATTGTGAGGGGCGAAAAACAAATCCACACTTCTGCAGCAGCTTGTAATTTGAATCGCAGGGGAGTAGCCTACTTCCCAATAATATACCGGTACCAGTACTTCCTGATATCCATTAAAGATGTTTGGTATAAACATTGCAGTTAAGTATTAGGCCTCGATATTTTGAATAGCAATATAGTTTTATTATAACTCACAATGAATGTACAATACTGTAGCATTCCATAACATTATTGAACTAGCCTAATTTTACTGTCCAATGTTTGAAAAATTGTCCAGATAATTAATGCACAAGAAAGTGACTAAGTACACACATAGGGTATTATATTTCCACTTTTATTGATAACTTTATAGCACAACTGACTTTCTCACTAATACTTCATGCTGAAACAATTAAAATATTCTCTACCAATCTTGACATAATGCCATGGTAGCCTGGTTCGCCACGATCCTCATCACCTCATTTCTTGACACCACTGACTTTTTCACCGAAACTTCCCTGACAATCACAACAAGACTTGCCACTCCATCACTTCAGAAATAAGCAGAATTTATTGGCTTGAATTTTTTTTAGCGTATGGCTTTTAATGCCGGGAGTGTCCGAGGACATGTTCGGCTCGCCAGTTTTGTAGCTGCTTCGAGGCGGACACCCAATGGGTGAGCTACAAGTACCGCTGGGGAGGAAAGTTGGAAGGGAAGGGCGAGGAGTTGGAAGGTAGTGGCTGTGGCCTATAGGTAGGGACCACCCCGGCATTTTCCTGGAAGGAAGATGGGAAACCACAGAAGACCATCTTCAAAGTTGCCGGCGGGGGGATTTGAACCTCCTCGCCTCCCGGATGTGAGCGACTGCCATTAGTCATGCCGTAACGACCACGGCTAACTCATCCGGTATTGGCTTGAATAATGTCACTGTACGGTACAGTACATACTGTATCTTTGTTGCAGGGTGTAGGCCTAGGCTACTGGTACATGATAACTGTTTTCTGAAAGTGCAAAAAATAAAATATTTAGGCAGAAATTTTCAGTCTGAGATAGGCCTAATTGTTATTTGGAAACACAATTCACTGATTAAATAAATTAAGTGAAAAATCACCACTCAGAAAAGTAGTAGGAGAAAATGTATTGCTGTTGGTGAATCAGCTGTAAGGTTTTGTAGGTTGTCGTTTATAATACTTATAGTAGACTACAAACCATATTTAATTTCAGCTACACTCCCCACATTAACCAAAAACCCCTTTATGTGACACATATGTCCTAAATATCTCTATATATTAGGTATACTGTATCCACTAAATGATGTTATAAATAAATATTTATAATTCGTAGTACTGGCCATGCAATTATTGCCTCAGGAGTAAGTCAACTTTATTCATAAAATCTCGCAAAATTCTCGTACTTTATCCATAAACTTTCACTTCTATTTTGTAGCTCCAACACTGTAGATGACCTTCACGGGAGGCGTTTGCCTTATTTCTCTCATATTACACCTTTTTTCCCACAAAATGCAAGACACTGCGCAGCGTTAATGCAGCTTCCTATGTATAAACAAGATTTTCAGTAAAGAACATATAGCCTACTTTCTCCTAAATGCATGGGTATTGTTATAACTCTTTGTCCTTTTCAAGGAGTATGATTGAATGTTGGTTGTAGTAGCTTGATGAAATACAACGTGCTATAGGGATATTAAACATGACACTGAGAAGCCCTTTGCTAGTGCTACCTCTGTACCAAATTTCGTTCAATTCGGTTTCACCGCGTTTGAATTGATAGAGGGAATCGATTTGCACACATACTTGGCCACGATCTGCAAACTATTGGGCTGATGTTCTTGCAGTTTGGTCAGAATATGTTTCCCACATAAAGATATGGTGTTGAAAAATTTGGTAGAGATTAGATTATTAGGTTGGTCGTAATTACATTTTAGCTTTTAACATTTGGGTGGCCGCGATTACGTTTCCGTCAAGATAGCGGTGATATAAAACATGACAATGAGGTGCCCTTTGCTTGTGCTACCTCTGTACCAAATTTCGTTCATTCGGTTCCACCGTGTTCGAATTAATAGGGGGAATCAATTTTGACATAAAGATGGCCGCCATCCGCAAACTATTAGGCTAATGACCTATTATATTGGTCAAAGGATGCTCCCTCCATAAAGGTATGTTGTTGCAAAGTTTGGTAGAGATCGGATGGTTACGTTAGTCGTAATTTGATTTAAGCTTTAAACATTTGTGTGGCCGACATTACGTTTCTGTCAATATGGCGGCGATATTAATCATGACACTGAGATGCCCTTTGCTAGTGCTATCTCTGTACCAAATTTCGTTCCATTCGGTTCTACCGTGTTTGAATTAATAGGGGGAATCCTTTCTGACACAAAGATGGCCGCCATCCGCAAACTATTAGGCGAATGACCTATTAGAATGGTCAAAGGATGCTCCCTCCATAAAGGTATGTTATTGCAAAATTTGGTAGAGATCGAATGATTAGGTTAATCGTAATTTGATTTAATCTTTGAACATTCGTGTGGCCGCCATTACGTTTCTGTCAAGATGGCGGCGATATAAAACATGACACTGAGGTGCCCTTTACTAGTGCTATCACTGTACCAAATTTCGTTCCATTCGGTTTCACCGTGTTCGAATTAATAGGGGGAATCGATTTTCATACAAAGATGGCCGCCATTCGCAAACTATTGGGCTAATGACCTATTAATTTGCTCAAAGGATGCTTCCTCAATAAAGGTATGTTGTTGCAAAACTTGGTAGAGCTCGGACGATTAGATTAGTCGTAATTTGATTTAAGCTTTGAACATTTGTGTGGCCGTCATTACGTTTCCGTCAAGATGGCGGCGATATAAAACATGACACTGAGGTGCCCTTTGCTAGTGCTACCCCTGTACCAAATTCCGTTCCATTCGGTTTCACCGTGTTCGAATTAATAGGGGGAATCGATTTTCACACAAAAATGGCCGCCATCCGCAAACTATTAGGCTAATGACCTATTAATTTGGTCAAAGGATGCTTCCTTCATAAAGGTATGTTGTTGCAAAACTTGGTAGAGATCGAATGATTAGGTTAATCGTAATTTGATTTAATCTTTGAACATTTGTGTGGCCGCCATTACGTTTCCGTCAAGATGGCGGCGATATAAAACATGACACTGAGATGCCCTTTGCTAGTGCTACCTCTGTACCAAATTTCGTTCCATTCGGTTTCTCCGTGTTTGAATTAATAGGGAGAATTGATTTTCACACAAAGATGGCCACCATCCGCAAACTCTTAGGCGAATGACCTGTTCATTCGGTCAAAGGATGCTTCCTCTATAAGGGTATGTTGTTGCAAAATTTGGTAGAGATCGGATGATTAGGTTAATCGTAATTTGATTTAAGCTTTGAACATTTGTGTGGCCGCCATTACGTTTCCGTCAAGATGGCGGCGATACAAAACATGACACTGAGGTGCCTTTTGTTAGTACTACCTCTGTACCAAATTTCGTTCCATTCGGTTGCACCGTGTTCGAATTAATAGGGGGAATCGATTTTCACACAAAGATGGCCGCCATCCGCAAACTATTACGCTGATGTCCTATTAGATAGGTCAGAGGATGCTCCCCCATAAAGGTATGTTGTTGCAAAATTTGGTAGAGATCGGATGATTAGGTTAGTCGTAATTTGATTTAAGCTTTGAACATTTGTGTGGCCGCCATTACGTTTCCGTCAAGATGGCGGCGATATAAAACATGACACTGAGGTGCCTTTTGTTAGTACTACCTCTGTATCAAATTTCGTTCCATTCGGTTAAACCGTGTTCGAATTAATAGGGGGAATCGATTTTCACACAAAGATGGCCGCCATCCGCAAACTATCACGCTGATGACCTATTGGTTTGGTCAAAGGATGCTCCCCCATAAAGGTATGTTGTTGCAAAATTTGGTAGAGTTCGGATGATTAGGTTAGTCGTAATTTGATTTAAGCTTTGAACATTTGTGTGGCCGCCATTACGTTTCAGTCAAGATGGCGGCGATATAAAACGAGACACTGAGGTGCCTTTTGTTAGTACTACCTTTGTACCAAATTTCGTTCCATTCGGTTAAACCGTGTTCGAATTAATAGGGGGAATCGATTTTCACACAAAGATGGCCGCCATCCGCAAACTATTACGCTGATGACCTATTGGTTTGGTCAAAGGATGCTCCCCCATAAAGGTATGTTGTTGCAAAATTTGGTAGAGATCGGATGATTAGGTTAGTCGTAATTTGATTTAAGCTTTGAACATTTGTGTGGCCGCCATTACGTTTCCGTCAAGATGGTGGCGATATAAAACGAGACACTGAGGTGCCTTTTGTTAGTACTACCCTTGTACCAAATTTCGTTCAATTCGCATTCACCGTGTTCGAATTAATAGGGGGAATCGATTTTCACACAAAGATGGCCGCCATCTGCAAACTATTAGGCTCATGACCTATTAGTTTGGTCAAAGGATGCTCCCCCCATAAAGGTATGTCGTTGCAAAATTTGGTAGAGATCGGATGATAAGGTTAGTCGTAATTTGATTTAAGCTTTGAACATTTGTGTGGCCGCCATTACGTTTTCGTCAAGATGGCGGCGTTATAAAACATGACACTGAGGTGCCTTTTGTTAGTACTACCTCTGTACCAAATTTCGTTCCATTCGGTTGCACCGTGTTCGAATTAATAGGGGGAATCGATTTTCACACAAAGATGGCCGCCATCCGCAAACCATTACGCTGATGACCTATTAGATAGGTCAGAGGATGCTCCCCCATAAAGGTATGTTGTTGCAAAATTTGGTAGAGATCGGATGATTAGGTTAGTCGTAATTTGATTTAAGCTTTGAACATTTGTGTGGCCGCCATTACGTTTCCGTCAAGATGGCGGCGATATAAAACATGTCACTGCGGTGCCTTTTGTTAGTACTACCTCTGTACCAAATTTCGTTCCATTCGGTTGCTCCGTGTTCGAATTAATAGGGGGAATCGATTTTCACACAAAGATGGCCGCCATCCGCAAACTATTTCGCTGATGACCTATTAGATTGATCAAAGGATGCTCCCTCCATAATAGGTATGTAGCTGCAAAATTTAGTAGAGATCGGATGATTAGGTTAATCGTAATTTGATTTAAGCTTTGAACATTCGTGTGGCCGCCATTACGTTTCAGTCAAGATGGCGGCGATATAAAACATGACACTGAGGTGCCCTTTGCTAGTGCTACCTCTGTACCAAATTTCGTTCCATTCGGTTCCCCCGTGTTCGAATTAATAGGGGGAATCAATTTTGACATAAAGATGGCCGCCATCCGCAAACTATTACGCTGATGACCTATTAGTTTTGTCAAAGGATGCTCCCCCCATAAAGGTATGTTGTTGCAAAATTTGGTAGAAATTGGATGATTAGGTTAGTCGTAATTTGATTTAAGCTTTGAACATTTGTGTGGCCGCCATTACGTTTCCGTCAAGATGGCGGCGATATAAAACATGACACAGAGGTGCCTTTTGTTAGTACTACCTCTGTACCAAATTTCGTTCCATTAGGTTGCACCGTGTTCGAATTAATAGGGGGAATCGATTTTCACACAAAGATGGCCGCCATCCGCAAACTATTAAGCTGATGACCTATTGTTTTGGTCAAAGGATGCTCCCCCCATAAAGGTATGTTGTTGCAAAATTTGGTAGAGATCGGATGATTAGGTTAGTCGTAATTTGAGTTAAGCTTTGAACATTTGTGTGGCCGCTATTACGTTTCCGTCAAGATGGCGGCGATATAAAACATGACACTGAGGTGTCCTTTGCTAGTGCTACCTTTGTACCAAATTTCGTTCAATTCGCATTCACCGTGTTCGAATTGATAGGGGGGGACAGACATTCAGAGTACACACACTCACACACACACAGACACACACACACACAGACTCACACACACACATATACACACACACACACACACACAGACTCACACACACACATACACACACACAGACAGACACACTTTTTTCGCCCTGTGTTGATCTCATAAGTCTACTTTCATTTTTTGCAAAAATCGAAAGTAGGCTAAAAACCTAGCAACCAGTTGTTTGGGTCCAATGTGGCTGCGCCCATACGGTTGCTAAGGGCGTCACTTCGGCAGCGTATTGAGCAACACTTATTGATATCAAGTAAATAAAAGTAGATGGAATTAGAATCATGAAATTTTGCACGTTAGAAGGTTGAAGTACTTCGTTCCTTCTACCAAAAAAATGGGCCCACTATATAATGATTCACTGTTCCACTCGCACATGTTTACTCTCCAAGGATGTTGAAGGTCTACGAATAGGGATCGTTTACTGACCAATAGATCATGTTTCTGTGGTTGACGTGGCCATGATTAGAATATGTTACTTCATCAGTACATGATGAATCTGATGAATCATATCTCAATGCCCCTGTACACAAGGTAACACAAGGTGGTTCAAATCCCGGCCACTCCATGTGAGATTTGTGCTGGACAAAACGGAGGCAGACAGGTTTTTCTCCGGGTACTCCGGTTTTCCTGTCACAATTTTATTCCAACAACACTCTCCACTATCATTTAATTTCATCTGTCATTCATTTAATCATTGCCCCAGGGGAGTGCGACAGGCTTCGGCAACCGGCACAGTTCATATCATCGCCGCTAGATGGGGGCTTCATTAATTCATTCCATTCCCTGACCCGGTCGGTCGACTGGACGCAGGCTGTGGATTTTTCATACACACTAAGTAGTGAAAAGAAGAACACAACAGTAGGGTTTTCAATTTCATATTGATAGCTCGTCAAATATTTGAAGTAGAACACTCCAAGAAATGCCACTGCCATTCTAATGTCCTTTGCGTTTATTTTCTTGGTGTCGTTAGGCACTCTTCTATTTGGAGAACGTAACTAATGACAGGAAATAACACATTCTAATAGTTATCAAAATCTATGTCGGCTATGAGTTCCAATTTCCAGCCCTTGACTGCACTTAAAATCTGTGAATTGAGCCCATTGATAGCACTGTCCTGTTCCTAAATATTTGCGGTGCAAGTTTTAGATGAATCTTCCTGTATATATAGTATTAAGTATCAGACACGAACTAGGAAAATACAATAGAAGTAATTGATGCCACATTTAAGCATACTGTAGTTCATCCAGTAGTCATCAGTTGAACGCATAGATGATTTAGGACCGGAGAGCTGAAGGGCATAGCTCAGCGTGATGAAATTAATTCTTGGTATAGGTCCCTCCCTAACTGAAATGTGATGCCAAACACTGAAATCAAACATCGTGGCTTAACTAGATAAGTTATTTAAGAGCAAGACGCCCAAGAGCGTAGCCATGTGGGTTAAATAGCACACCAATAATTCAATGGGGAGTTGCAGCAAGTCCGGATATCAAGGGTTCAAATCCCAGAGCTGTTGGTGGTTATTATCTGGGTGCGTTCTTTTTCAGTTTTGTCCACACTCCCTTCAGAGAAATGCTGGTATGGTTCCTTATTTCTATTCCCAGGGCACGAAACCCAATCTCTGACCGTAATAATTAGAGTCACACTACTCCAGTCACGGCATAAATACCGATTATTAGACAAAACAAAAATCCACGTTTTTTTCTTCCAAGGCATTGTGGAAACTTGAACCCATTTGCATTATAATGCTTTCATTATTTAGAAAAACGAATTGCTTTATCTCCATCATTATACTTTTTTCTCAATAGACCAAGTAAGCAAATTAAACTGCATCACCTCTGCGGTACGCAGTGGTTTGGAGGTTGATCAATTGCATATCATACCTGATCCAGCATTCTTGTTTACAACTGCTATCTTCTTCATCGCTCAATTTTGGAATAGATGGATCTTTCAAAGAGTTTCCTGACAATTAAATATGTTAGAGAAATGTACACATACATACGTACCTAAACATACCAACAGTTATTATCTCCTGGTGTCTCCCTAGGCCGGATACATATATTCATTGTCCGCACCATTCTCACAATTTCACACAGGAAGGTTAATTCCATTAGGTTAAATACTGAAATTTTATTATCAAATTATCATGCGAAAAAGCTAAAATAATTCTCTACGAACAATTTAACGCCATCTGCACACCCACATCATTTTTCGGTTCATTGAGCACGCTACAGTCCCAATAAAACGATGGAACTGCACGTAAACAGTATGCTCGAGCTTAAAGTGGAACACTTGCTTCAGTAGCCCTACATACGCGGGATTGTGACTGAATCATTGGATACTTAATGCATGAAATATGTTTGTATTGTTTGAAACAAAACTAGTAGCACACGTTCAGTTTTGTCATCAAACAAAATTCCAATACAATGTTGAACGAAAAGATACAACACTATTATCCAGGTAATTTTTTCTGATTAACGTTTTCTGCGGTATAGGCTACTGTGGTATCTGATAATGAACATCTCAATAAAATAAGTTTAACTAGGTCGAAAAGCTGTTGTAGTATAAGTTCCGCTAAGGAATGTTGGTACAGCTTCCACAGTCTATGGGGTGGTAATCATTCCCCAAACGTTCTTTGTTTAATTCCGGACTCTACTAAAAATGTTATGTTGGTCTGAAGAAATTTAGAACTATTGCCTACGTTACCCCCCTCGAAATCTACCGATGAGCACTCAGTGTAGTTGAGGTTGCTTAATTCTAATGTTTATACACACATCAAAAAAAGTTTTGCATCACCTCGGTTCCAAGAGTTCCGGAACCGTTAAATACAAAGGGAATAGAGATCAACACAAACAACATTTCAGCTCGTTTTATTGCTCATGAGACCCACACATTGCATGTTGTACCATCATACAGCTAGACTTTCAGCATTTGTGGTCCAGATTGCAGTACACACCACTACCTCTAATACCCAGTAGCACGTCCTCTTGCATTGATGCATGCCTGTATTCGCCGTGGCATACTATCCACAAGTTCATCAAGACACTGTTGGTCCAAATTGTCCCACTCCTCAACGACAATTCGGCGTAAATCTCTCAGAGTGGTTGGTGGGTCAAGACGTCCATAAACAGCCCTTTTCAACATATCCCAGGCATGTTCGATAGGGTTCATGTCTGGCGAACATGCTGGCCACTGTAGTCGAGCGATGTCGTTATCTTGAAGGAACGCATTCACAAGATGTGCACGATGAGGTCGAGAATTGTCGTCCATGAAGACAAATGCCTCTCCAATATTCTGCCGATATGGTTGCACTATGGGTCGGAGGATGTCATTCAGGTATCGTAAAGCCGTTTCGGAGCCTTCCATGACCACCAGTGGCGTACGTCGGCCCCACATAATGCCACCCCAAAACATCAGGGAACCACCACCTTGCTGCACTCGCTGGACAGTGTGTCTAAGACGTTCAGCCTGACCAGGGTGCCTCCAAACACGTCTCCGACGATTGTCTGGTTGAAGGCATATGCGACACTCATCGGTGAAGAGAACGTGATGCCAATTCCGTGGGGTCCATTCAGCATGTTGTTGGGCCCATCTGTACCGCGCTGCATGGTGTCGGGGTTGCAAAGCTGGACCTCGCCATGGACGTCGGGAGTGAAGTTGCGCATCATGCAGCCTATTGCGCACAGTTTGAGTTGAAACACGACGTCCTGTGGCTGAACGAAACGCATTATTCAACATGGTGGCATTGCTGTCAGGGTTCCTCCGAGCGGCAATCCGTAAGTAGCGGTCATCCACTACAGTAGTAGCCCTTGGGCGGCCTGAGCGAGGCCTGTCATCGACAGTTCCTGTATCTCTGTACCTCCTCCATGTCCGAACAACATCGCTTTGGTTCACTCTGAGACGCCTGGAAACTTCCCTTGTTGAGAGCCCTTCTTGACACAAAGTAACAATGCGGACGCGATCGAACTGCGGTATTGACCTTCTAGGCATGGTAGAACTACAGACAACATGAGCAGCGTACCTTCGTCCTGGTGGAATGACTGGAACTGATCGGCTGTCGTACCCCCTCCGTCTAATAGGCCCTGCTCATGCATGGTTGTTTACATCTTTGAGCAGTTTTAGTGACATCTATGAACAGTCAAAGGGACTGTATCTTGGATACAATATACACAGTCAACGTCTATATGCCGGAGATCTGGGAACCGAGGTGATGCAAAACTTTTTTTGATGTGTGTATAAAAAGGTTCTATGTAATATTTTCAACATTTACTGGATGATTTTAACTTCTGGTTACCTTTTCTGCTTTAGAAACGAAACCACCTGTTTCCTTTCGCCCAGTATTTTCGTGAACTCGTACAACTGACACATAACGAAGTCTCCCTCATTCGGTACCTTTGTGTGCAAATAGAGTGCTGGTAATGAATTTATAAGACCATGAATAGACAAGGAAGATTCATGCAGTATACCACAAACAATCCAAATACCCATGCATTTGATTTGTATACGGTAGTGTACTTGTGTTCACCACCGTGTCGACAACACAGCCTTTGCTCAGATGGCATGCTATGTAGAGATAATGGCAAGGAAACCTATTAAAGCAACGCAATATTAGAACCTTCTCTAGTTCATGAAGGCCGAATTCGGAATTCAATATTATGAAATCATCAAAATAAAGTAATATTCAGTTTATTGAAACATTCAGTCTATACACAAACAACAATTGAAAAGTTCTATTAGCGGCTGTTGATATTCGCCTACTTTCGATTTTTGCACCAAAAAAAATGAAAGTAGACATGAGATTTACACGGGCCGAATGTTCTCTGTCTAGTTAGTGAGAAATTGATGTTTTAAGAGGCAGAACAGCGAGTCCATCTGCTCCTAAGTTGTCAGTCTGTCTGTGTGTGAGTGTGTGTATGTGTGTGTAGTGTGTATATCTGACCCGCTTAACCACTCAAACACGATGAAACCGAATTAAACGAAGTTTGGTACAGAGGGAACACTAGCAAATGATACTTCAGTGTCATGTTTTATATCGCCACCATCTTGACGGAAACGTAATGGCGCTCACCAAAATGTTCAAAGCTTAAATCAAATTACGACTAACCTAATCATCTGATCTCTACCAAATTTTGCAACAACATACCATCATGTGGAAAGCGTCTTTTGGCCAAACTACAAGGTCATCAGTCAGATGGTCGCCGTGTATATTTGCAAATCGATCGCCCTATCAATTCTAACACAACGAAACCAATTCAAACCACCTTTGGTACTGAGGTAACGCTAGCAAGGGACATCTCAGTGACATGTTGTATATCGCCGTCATCATAACGAAAAAGAAATGGCGCCTACCCGAGTGTTCTAGGTTTAAATCAAATTAGGACTAACCTTATCATCCAATCTCAATTAAAATTAACAAACATTACCTTAATGTGGGTGGTGTATTTTGCGGAAACTACACAGTCATCAGCCAAATAGTTTCAAAATGGGGGACGTATGAATCATGCAAGCATTATAGCTTAACCGTTACTTACGATTCAACAAGGACGGGCCTCACCAAATCTGTTTATCGTACAGAGGGTGGTTTAAAATGTCCCCAAGCAGGTGTCCCGTAGACTATTGACATCTTAATAATAGACTATTATACCATAAAAGTTACTAACAGTTCAGGCCGACAGTGCCGTATCGTGCTTGGCCGTGCCGTCTCGTTGGGTCACATTAGAGGCTATGGTTTGCTCGCTAGTCCATATTTTAGTAGCTTGTTAGTCTTCCAGGATTGTACTGAAAAACATAATACAAGTTTAAAATCAACTGGTTTATAAAAATAGCACAAAACCCAAACGAAATCATTCATTCCACGACAAAAAAAAATAGTAGGCAGTTATACTAAAGCTGTGATAAACGTTGCTTCGTGTAATGGGCATGTGTAGCAGCGTGGTAGCGGTGCTAAACTCCGAATCTTAAGGCTTGACGTTCAAATGCTAGAGGCTTCAATTTTCTTACTTGATTTTTTTTATATTTATTGATTTATAACTACTCAAACGTTATAATCTTAATCATATAAAATAGTAGGAACAAGGGAAGCTGTACTAAGTCTCAGGCTGATTTTGGAAGGTCCAATAAGGAAAGATAAGAGAACGTTCATGGCATTTGTAGACTTAGAAAAGGCTTTTGATAACGTTGGTTGGACTAAATTGTTTGGCATTTTGAAAACGATTGGAATAAAGTACAGGGATAGGAGGGTGATCTGCAATCTATGCAGGAACCAGACAGCAGTCATTCGAGCTGAAGGACATGAGATAGAAGCTGGTATTCAGAAAGATGTAAGGCAAGGCTGCAACTTATCACGCATACTTTTCAATCTTTACATTGAGCAAGCAATGAAGGAAATTGGAGACAAAAGTATGGTGGGAGTGAAGATTCAAGGAGAAATAATTTCAACTCTGAGATTTGCCGATAACATAGTCATCTTGGCCGACACGCCTGAGGATTTGAATGAGTTTTTGAATGGTATGGACTCCGTCTTGAGGAAAAAATTCATGATGAAAATTAATAAATGTAGAACAGAAATATTGGAATGCAGCCGAAATAAATCAGGAACCTCTATGGACATCAAATTGGCAGGTGAAAAACTAAAGGAAGTAGGAGACTTATGTTACTTAGGAAACAAAATAACCAGTGATGGACGAAGCAAAGAGGACATAAAAAGTAGGTTATTTCAGGGAAGGAAAGCATTTCTACAGAAAAGGAATCTGTTGACATCGAATATAGATTTAGGTATAAGGAAGTCATTTTTGAAGGCCTTTGTCTGGAGCATGGCACTCTATGGAAGTGAAATTTGGACTATTGGTGCAGCAGGAAAGAGGAGAATTGAAGCATTTGAAATGTGGTGTTACAGGAGAATGATGAAGATCAGATGGGTAGTGAACCCGAGGAGGTTATGCTGACTGGAATCGAACGTGGTTCTCAGAGACTGTGATCTCAGTATAAAGGTTCCACCAGGGAACGAACCAGAGATCTGTAGGAGGCAGTTTCATGGTAAAAACCCCTCGAAAGAAGTGTATATTTAATCACTGGTGTGATTTTGGTGCAATGACATTATTTATTAAAATAATGCAGGGAATAATGAGCAGATTACAGCATTATTAGACTACTTGGTGTAGGCTATACGAGGCTTGAAGCACGAAGAGGACAGAGTTGACATTTTACAAATTAGCCCAGAATTGTGGGTGGGGCCCAGTGGAGCCATGTCCATCTCTGTGACCCCATTCTGTCGTCTGGAGCAGGGGGGAGGCCTGAATAATGACCCAGTTATTCCCCGACGGAGAATAGATTTGAGGAGTGGGAGGAGAGATGCCCAGGAAAATCATTGATTACTCGTGATTGGAGCAACGAATTGAGATGAGAGTTGCTCACAGATGAATCTTTTGGCAGGAGGCTAATTTTAGAGCCTTTTACCTGCGAAATTGGGGCATATTTAACGAAGTGCGGAAGGACTGTAAAACGACCATTGTGCGCGGATAGATTTGAGAATGTTGCCGGGGAATACCCGTAAGATAGCGTCCCACGCTATGGAGAAAGGAATTAATATTAATTAATTGGACGAGCGATTCCTTTGCACGCAGATAGTTTTGGAATCTGTGAAGAAAGAGGAACCCAATGATCATGGTTTGGAGACCAGATTCACGCTGTGAGAGGAGCCAAGATTTCGCGGGAAGATTTCGCCCTAATTTCCGTGGGAATTCGATATAAGGGAGTAGACCCTTGGAGGAGCTCTCAGTCTCAACCCAGTCTCTCTCAGTTCAAGCTCAGTCTACGCGCAGTTCACGTGCAGTTTGCACCCAGTTACAGCCCAAGTTGCAGTCTTACGCAGTCTTCACGACGTTAGAAGTTACCCAGTGGTAGCACAGTTGCAGTAAGTTGCAGTCAATATGCAGCAGTACGAGGCAGTATGTAAGCAGTATACAGCAGTCTTCAAGTAAGGTACGAGCAGTCTTCAAGTGAATCTTCAGTCAGGTACAGCCACTTTGAAGCAAGTTCGTCAAGGCAGAACGCATGGCGGTTCTAATCATAATAGACGCCGGACAAAGACTGGTACATGTAAATGAAGCATTTAATAAGCTGGTATGAATAATAGTCGTGCTATAGGCATAATCAGCAGTACGAACTATGCCGTGTTCAGTTACGAAGCACCGTGTAGGCTAATGGCAGAACTATTGTAAATAATTATTTGTGTAAAGTATTGGACTGTGTTAAGCGCAATGTGTATAGTATTGACTGATCGTATATGTGTAAATACGATGGTATGCGCTAAATGAAACTCTATGACGTGTTTGGTAATGTCATGAGAGTACCAGATGATAACACAAGGACGGGAGCTAGCATATTTATGCAGCGCAGGACGCTTACCGTAGGAGTAGATAATAATAAAAACTGTTGGTGAATTCCGAAAGCAGGTAAACCAGACTTTCAATCAGGAGTTGATAGGAGCACGGAAGATGCCGTCGACGCCTGCAATTTCGATCTTTGCTAGGGAATTTAAGCATTGAAAAGTGTATAAAGTGACGTGTGTTAAGTGTACAACATATGTAAAATATCCTTTAAAGTAGTGATTAGATAAGTGTTTCACATGTTTGGGAGCAATAGCTTCCTGAGAGTTATGCAACGTGTCGTGTTGTTGATGAAAATTATGTGTTATAAAATGTGTGCATTCAAGATGAATATGTCGCGTTAAACCTGCTAATGGCAGGCGACATGGAGAAATATGATTGGTCGGAGCCACCATAGACGCCTATAGAAATGTAACTACCCCACAAGTTATGATTATGTAGAAATATGGGCCACTGCATGTTGTGATTCAGTAAAGAGGCCAGTAAAAATCAGTTTAGGAGGCAGATCCTCCATGTTTGATCATTATCGTGTTGAATTTTATAGAGTTGAGATGTTAATTTGCATCATTAAGTGGAGTAATTATTCCCACTATGAATTAAGAATGGCAATCAGTTATGTAAATGTGACGAACGCGATTGTTCGGATTTTAAGACGTTTAGCTATGTCGGATTTTTGGTAATTTATGTGAGAATAATAATAAAGAATGATTTTTTGGTCATTTATGTCAGTGAGATTAATAAGAATAATAAAGAATGATTTTGGTCATTTATGTCAGTGAGATTAATGGTAATAATAATAATGAATATTAAAAGTATGAATGAACACATCAGGAAACAAATAAATGATGTAAGCGAGAGATTTACGCTAATTGCAAGACTTATCAATCTAAGCAGTAAGATGATACAGTAAGATTACATTACAGTAATTAAGGAAAGAAGTTTTATATCAGAATATTGCATATATTCAGTAATGATGCCAGGCATGAAAGAGCTTTTAGTGAATTGAATTTGCAGCCTATAGGAGAAGCTTATAGAGTAAATTGTTAGATTTCTCTTAATAATATAGGTCGGAGGTCGTAGCATTGAGTAGGGGCCAGATGGTCTATTCTACGTATGAAATCTCCTATGTCATGGGCATAAGTGGAGATATAATTTTATGCCAGAGTTGTAGTGTGTACCCTAGCTCTGAGGAAGGATATGAAAGTGTTCCGGGTTGGGATCCTGTGATAGAGACGAGGAGAACGAGGACACCTCGAAACTCTATGGTCTCCCGAGAACTTATTAATGAGTTATTTCCGCTCGTGGTAGCGAAACTCATGGCGACAGCTGCAGTGAGCGCCTATATTTTACTTGAGACATCGGTCACCCGTCAGACTAATGCATTACGAACCCCGAACCTTCATGTTGTATGGACCCGTGTGAGGCCAGTAATTATTATATCCTCTGTGTAGGAGTAATTATAAAAGCTCATTCAATTCCTGTTTGCATAATAGTCAATTAAGATCCTTTGGGATATGTGTGTCGGTCAGACGACAGTATTTGTCTTGTAAATCTTTACTGCTTAGAAAGGAAAGCATTCAAAACCTTTAAGGAGGGTCGAGGTAATTGGTGGAACACCCATCCCACTTTCTATTGTGTGCGGACTCCTCTAGCCGAGGGTCTGCAGTCTAAACTCGAGCCGTCAAGGCAAGTTGAAAGGGACAGATTTTCGACCCTGGTAAATGACATATAATGAAAGATTGTTATGTTGAGTAATATAGCCATGTGGTTTAGGAACACATTGATAATTATAGAATATCCTGATGGTTCATTATTTTAGCTATCTGACGAATAGTTAGATGATGTATTTGTACTGTCACTGAAACCAAGTTTTGAAGTTAGTTACCAGATGCCAATTGCCACGAGAGCAAGGTAATATAATTATACCATCCGACACAAGCTATAACGTAACGTTTTATCTAGGAATCACATACAGCATGCAGTGGAACCATATAAATAGAGGAAGTGGAGGGGTAGCTTACATAATTATGGAGTTGCACGTTGATTGCGGTGCAACGTCCGAATAGGTAAATGCATGCAAGCATTTGTTTGGTGAGAAGAGAAAAATCAAAACACGCACGGCACACATAATTGTTAAAACCAAGAGGTTTAAGGAATAATTAATTTGTGATATTAAAGAAGTCACATTGTATGACTGTTATGTTAATGTACAGTTTGTATTGAAGTCGTAGGTGCATCAGCGCACTAATATATCTTTATGTAGTTCACGTAAGGGTACAGCTTTATGGTTTAATATGACTTTATTATGATTTCATTTTTTTGTTTGTTTGTGGATTGTGGAAGTAAACTTTTGTTTGCATTGTTTTTTATGGTTTTGGGATTGTTTTTGTGTTTGAAGCCATGATTTTTATTTACTGAATTAAAGTTTTAGAATAGAGTTGTGCCTTGTTATTGTAGAGTTGATACCTTATAGCCTCAAATCCAAAATATGCACTGCTCATTTGGGGGAACGGCACGCGCCTGAGACCTGATGCTAGCTGGAGGCAGCTGCATATTTACCTTCGAGATTACTCACATGGGTACATGGGATTTGATGTCCTATACTGTGATTTGAGCTATCGGTACAACTAAAGTCGGTCAGATCTAGTGCACACAACTCTATTAAAGTAAGAATTAACGAAGTAGGGAATGACCGCTCCTATCCTAGCTAAGTTCCGATACGTACATATACATTTTGATAGATGTGTAAGTACAGTTCTACTCCTTTGTAAGTATGACACTCTTATTATCATGGCCCAAGCAACGTGGGGCGGTATTAATTCATTATGGAACCGCCTGCGTCAGTGCAATATGAGCGATCTTGGCATTACACATGCATGGCATGAATGTACTTACTCGCATATTATTTATCATGGCGCCCAACGTGGGGATTATGGGATTTAGGGAAAACCCATAGATTTTTTATGGTATTTCATGGGGAAATTGCCTCAAACTGTGTTTGAGTGATTTTTGAATTCAGTAGGCTTTTTATGTAACGCAGAATCTCTCTATTGAGAAGAGAATTGCCCAAGGGTATGAGCGCTACATACCAGATCCACAATCTACCATAATATTATCAGGTTTTGTACGACTTCACAATATGTGTGCAGTGTTTGATGTTTCTCTTCGAAACGTATCCACATATTTTTCCAGGAAGCCTGCCTGCATATTTAAGTGTGTTATTGTAAAATGTCAGGTACGGAGGAAATCTTGCAGGTTATTGCAGGATTGAAACAGCACTTTGATGCTGCTAACGAGCAGAATAAACTGGAAGCCAAGGCTTTCCAGGATAGCATAAACAATCGGTTAGATGCCAATCAGGAGGCAATTAATGCAACTCAGGTTGAAATAAACAACCGTTTAGATGCAAATAAAGTTGAGATGAATAATAACCAGATTGAATTAAACAATAAGTTAGGGCAAATGCAAGAGGTAATTAAGACCGAAGTAACAGATACTGTTGTAAGCATTGTATCGGAAATGCAGGTTAAAACTGATAAACGTTTCGAGGCTATAGAAGCCAAACTTGAGGGTAATTTACAAGCGTGTAAGCATGCTCAGGAGGAAACCAACAGTAGATTAGATGCGTTGGCTAACGATATTAAGGATATTCAAATCCAAAATGAGGCGAATCTCGAACGCCAAGCGAAACAGTTCGCAGAGTTTACAAAAACGGTAGACCAGAGATTAGAGGAGAACGACTCCAAATGGGACCAGAAATTGAAAAGCTATGCTAGAGCAATTAACGGTGACCTCAAGAAACAGGACCAGAATATATTAGGTCAATGCCAGGAAATAGGCGAAATTAAGGCTATCGCTCATGAAAATAAGGAGCTGGTAAGCAACGTGAAAAGTCAGATGGGCAAAGTTAATCAAGAACTGGACCAAGTTCAAAGTGACATTGTCATAGTTAACAAAAGGCAAGAGGAGAATAGAGGTGAGATCACCAAGGTCCGGAATGAATTGTCTAAAGTCAATGGACACATTCAAGATGAAATTAAAGGGTTGAGAGAAGAACTCGAAATAAGAGAAGGCCAGAAAACAGAGGCAAGCGACAAGACCCTTGCTCAAATTAAAGAAGATGTAGAGGATGAAATATCCCATATCAAACAAAGTCTGAAAGAAGACAAGGTGAAAATATTTCAAGTAGCCGAGGAAAACCGAGATAGGCTTACAAGAATAGAGAAAGAAGTCATTACTCGCCTCGAAAGAGCAGAGATGTGCCACAATCAAATGGAGACTAGGATAATAGCACAGGAGGAAACGCTTCTGAAAGGTCCTAAGTCAAGTGAAGGCAGCATGGAGGATATGAGGAAAACAAGGTGGGCAGACTTGGAAACCCAACCTATAAGCAGGAATGCTACAGGCCCAGGGGAAAGTCCTTATATGACGCCAGGTGTACCAATTGCGGCATCGACGCCACATGAAAATGCTATGCACACCCAGGTGATAAACGTCATTAGGGCAAGGGAAGAAAAACCAAGGAAATTTTCAGGTAGCCACTGTAGTATGACACCAAAATATTGGTTAAAGGAAGTGACTGAATATCTAAATGATGCACGAATACCGCAGGAGCGTAGGCTACGTGCTATAGAGAAATTAACAGAAGTGGAGTGCGCATTATGGTTTCGCAGCTTCCGTTACACTTTTGATACTGTTGAGGAGTTCCGTGAGGCATTCTTGAAGAGATATTGGGACGCCGCGACCCAACAGAATTTACGGTTGGATTTATATGCAAAGAAATACAGTACTAATAATCCAACAAAGTACGCAGAATTTTTCATATCGCAGATGTGTCGCTTTAAAGAGCTGGATCAAAAACCGAGCGAACTGGAGCTATGTATTGCTATCGCCAAACAGCTTCCATACGAGATCCAAAGGCTACTAATCTCGGCTAATGCGAAAACTGCTATGGAAATGGAGACAGTTCTAAGGCAACTGGACCTCACCACAGCAAATACAATGCGTCAGAGTCGAACCGTGGAACAAGTCCACGTGACCAACACACAGACTGACCAACAGCAAGCTCCAAGGAACAACAAAGCTACGAGCACAGAAACATTAGATTCCTATGGACGGCAATGGGAACAGGAACCCAGAAGATGGCAGTCAAAGTTCAAAGGAAATGCTAATAGAGGAGGAAGAGGTCGAAGTTCATGGAATAAGCAGAATACCAGGGGTAAACCGTACCATAACAATGGAGGTAATAATGGCCAAGAAGGCAATAATAGAAATTGGAGACCCCAAGAAAGAAGAAGTAACTTCGATGACGAGGTAGAAGAACGATACCATGCTTCTTTGCGATACCTCGAAGAAAGGGGAGATGAGCCCCAGAAACAACAAGTTCGATGGCAAGAAGTCATGCAGAACAGGACATCGCCAGACAGATATGGAGATGGAGCTAAGAGTTTGGAACTACAGCGCAGCGAACAGGAGAGAAGAAACTCCAAGGGGGCGGGCGCTGAAGAAAAAAAAAACGCCAAAATTAGAAGAGTTTGAGACTGATGGATGGAAGTCTATTAACATCATCAATTGGATAGCCAAACCAGAAGAACTGATTGAGGATACAGGAGGACCACAGGTCATGGTCAAGAGAGAATTGCCTATTATAATTGTAAGAGTGGCAGGATTAAAAGTCAGAAGTCTGCTAGACACAGGGTCAACAGTGAGCCTTATGACACAAGCTCTATATAATGAAATAGCCCGGAGAGAGAACATTTTGAAAATACCGATCTCTAGTGTCAAGATTAAAGGGGTAATTCCAGACCGAACAATGATATGTAAATACCAGGTATTCCTAGATTTACAGATAGGAGGCTCTATTTTCTCACAGAGTTTTCTGTTAGTAAACAAACTGCCTTATAACCTACTTATTGGGGCAGAGTTTATAAGGGAATACAGAGTGATAATCGACCTAGCACAGGACAGGGTTATGTTCCATGTGAATGAAGAAGCTGAAGGCTTAGAGGTCGCACTCAATGAGATTGAACCAGGATCAAGTGAACAAGTATGGCATACATACAGAGATGTGGCTGAGGAGGGAGTGTTAGCTATTGAGCAGTTAGAAGAGGAGCTTAAAACACTAGCCACAGACTTGGAAAAAGATCTGGAACCCAAATTGGAAGAATATATTTCGGAAAAGCTAGAAGAAGCGAAAATTGGGCTAAAAGAGAAGGAAAATTTAAAGCAGTTATTACTGGAACAGAAGGAAGTCTTTGATTCGAGACCTGGTCGGATAAAGAACTTCACTTATGCTTTTCAAGTCAGTGATTGGACACCATTTAGGCAGAAACCCTACCCTATAGCTGAAAAGCATTATGCTAAAGTGAAAGAGGCAATTCAAGAGATGTTGGAGGCCGGTGTTATTGAGAAGACACCTACGCCTTATGTAAGTCCATTGGTAATTGTACCAAAGACAGACGGATCTGTCAGAGTCTGCCTGGACCTGAGACGCTTAAATTTGCGAGTTATTCCGGAATTTGACCAAGTGCCACCTATTAAAGAGATCCTCAGGAAGTTTAAAGGGAAAACCATATTCACAAACTTGGATATCACATCCAGTTTCCACCATCTTGAATTAGAGAAGAAAACTAGTCTGTTGACAGGATTTATGTTTGATCAACATACATTCACATTTTTAAGGCTACCTTTTGGGTTGAAAACAGCTGGTTCAGCCCTGATAAGAGCGTTAGATCGCAATCTATCAGATGAGGTTAAAGAGAGTACCATCAGATATGTAGACGACATTCTACTCACATCAGAATCTCTGGAGGAGCACATGAGAGACCTGAAGAAGTTGCTAGATGACCTTCGAGAAGCTAACTTTAAGGTTAATATCAAGAAATCGCACTTCTGTCAGAGGGAAGTTAAATTCCTAGGGCATGTTATTGATGCAAATGGAGTGAAGCCTAACCCAGATAAATTGGAGGTAATTCGAAATTTCCCTCGACCCACGAAAGTAAAGCACGTCCGACAGTATTTGGGAGTAATTGGATTCTTTTCGAACCACTGCCCAAACTATACTGCGACAGTAGCACCCCTGCAGGACCTATTGAAGAAAGGCGGCAGATGGAATTGGACGGAGCAATGTCAGGAAGCATTCGTGAGGTCAAAACAAATGCTTTTGGAATATGTGAAGCTGGGATACCCGGATTATACCCAGAAGTTCATCATGCAGACGGATGCATCACTTATTGGGATTGGAGCGATGCTATTCCAGGAAAATGTTGACCAGCCTGAGAAGAAAATTTTTATCGCCTTTATAAGCAGGAGACTGAAAGCCCATGAGAAAAACTACACGATCACAGAGATAGAGTTGCTCGCGATTTTGTACGCGTTGCAATCTTGGCACAAACTCGTGTATGGCTTCCGAATAGTCCTCAGAACAGACCATAAAGCTTTAACATTCTTGTTAAAGACAGATTTGTCTAGCCAGAGATTGACAAGATGGTCCCTGTATATCCAGCAATTTAATGTGGAAATTGAATATTGTCCAGGGAAAGAGAATGTAATACCGGACATATTAAGTCGTTACCCTAGAGAAGAGGAAGCGCTAGCGGTCCAGATTGAGAATCGAGATCAGAAGACGTTGGATGACTTAAGGAACCTTACCAACCTACAACGCGAAGACCCATGGTTGAAGATGATGATCGATTACTTTGAGGGACGCTTAGCAAGGGGAACTGCGGTATACAGAGAGGCGGAGGCATTGGCAACAGAGTATGTATGGTATAATCAGATATTACACAAGTGGGACGATGTAGATCATACACGTCAAAGGATTGTAATTCCTGCATCTTTGCAGAGAAGATTGGTATGGCTAGCCCACAGAGCATTTGGACATCCGGGGATAGATAAACTCTGTGCTCTGTTGAAGGAAGCATTTACTTGGCCAAAATTGAGAGAAACGGTGAGAAATACTATTAGGACATGTGATCTATGCCAAAGGGTTAAGCCAAATCCCTTTTTAATGAGGCAACGACCTACCCCGTTGTTACCGGAGAAGCCAAGGCAGCTATTGAGTATAGACAACTTTGGACCATTGCCTAGAGCACGTAGAGGCAATAGACACATTTTTGTAGCCATGGATGTATTTTCGAAAATGGTGGTGTTATGCCCCATACAAAAGACAAGTTCAAAACAGGTCTTGAAGCGCCTGAAAGAGAGAGTTATTCCGATTCTTGGGAAGCCGGATAACATTCTCTCGGACCACGGAAGTTGCTTTACAAGTGCAGAATTTCGTCGAGAACTGGAAACTCTAGGAATTAGGCAGATTTTATCTACCATTCGCCATCCTGAGGCAAGTCCAGTTGAAAGAGTAATGAGAGAGATCCAGAAATACATGAAGATCTACTGCTCGGAGGAGAATTGGCGTTGGATAGAATTTCTAGAAGTAATTGAATACTGTATAAATAATACTGTACATGAGGCGACAGGTCAGGTTCCCGTGACTCTACATCTGGATCAAAGACCGGAGAGACCGTGGACTGGTGTTATTCCATTGCCAGTAGACGCACAGCCCGGTAGAGAATTGAGGATCCAACGAACCTTTGAATATCTCAAAGCACAGGCGGAGAGACGTCAGAGAAGAAATCGTGCGAAGAGGTATCATAGACCGCTCCTCGTGGGAGAGAAAGTTTTAATAAAGAAACCCGCCAGTTCAGATCCGGAGGCACGCAAGTATAAAAAGTTCAATTTTGCTTACCACGGCCCGTTCGAGGTGATAAGAGACCTCCAGAACAATGCATACAGGTTAAGGCATCTAGAAAATGGAAACGAGGTCGTTATGAACGTAGCCAACTTAAAAGTTTATTACTCGCCAGAAGAATTCGACGAACAAGAAGAAGTATTGGTAACGCACACCCAAATCAACGGGGAGAGCGAAGTCAGCCAAGCAGTCAGACCTGAAAGTTGGAACGGCAAGACGGGACGAGAAGCAGACAGTTTACCCAGTGTAAGCGAAGAGAAGAGAGAATGCCAGTGTCTGCGAGAATTCTATGAAGAAATGGTCAGAGTGGCGAGAGAGGTTGAGGCCATAAACGCGACCCTCCGCATGGAGAATGAACAGCTTAGGAACAAGGCCGAGTGTGGAAGGGGGAACAGTACTAACCTACTCGCAGCCAGACGAGGTGAAGGACCCCAGATGTAAACACCGACAGTGGTAGACAGTCAGCTGGTTACTTATAGAAAGCCACTTGCAATTGACTTTTATAAGTTTCGCAAGGGGAATATGAACCCGAGGAGGTTATGCTGACTGGAATCGAACGTGGTTCTCAGAGACTGTGATCTCAGTATAAAGGTTCCACCAGGGAACGAACCAGAGATCTGTAGGAGGCAGTTTCATGGTAAAAACCCCTCGAAAGAAGTGTATATTTAATCACTGGTGTGATTTTGGTGCAATGACATTATTTATTAAAATAATGCAGGGAATAATGAGCAGATTACAGCATTATTAGACTACTTGGTGTAGGCTATACGAGGCTTGAAGCACGAAGAGGACAGAGTTGACATTTTACAAATTAGCCCAGAATTGTGGGTGGGGCCCAGTGGAGCCATGTCCATCTCTGTGACCCCATTCTGTCGTCTGGAGCAGGGGGGAGGCCTGAATAATGACCCAGTTATTCCCCGACGGAGAATAGATTTGAGGAGTGGGAGGAGAGATGCCCAGGAAAATCATTGATTACTCGTGATTGGAGCAACGAATTGAGATGAGAGTTGCACAGATGAATCTTTTGGCAGGAGGCTAATTTTAGAGCCTTTTACCTGCGAAATTGGGGCATATTTAACGAAGTGCGGAAGGACTGTAAAACGACCATTGTGCGCGGATAGATTTGAGAATGTTGCCGGGGAATACCCGTAAGATAGCGTCCCACGCTATGGAGAAAGGAATTAATATTAATTAATTGGACGAGCGATTCCTTTGCACGCAGTTAGTTTTGGAATCTGTGAAGAAAGAGGAACCCAATGATCATGGTTTGGAGACCAGATTCACGCTGTGAGAGGAGCCAAGATTTCGCGGGAAGATTTCGCCCTAATTTCCGTGGGAATTCGATATAAGGGAGTAGACCCTTGGAGGAGCTCTCAGTCTCAACCCAGTCTCTCTCAGTTCAAGCTCAGTCTACGCGCAGTTCACGTGCAGTTTGCACCCAGTTACAGCCCAAGTTGCAGTCTTACGCAGTCTTCACGACGTTAGAAGTTACCCAGTGGTAGCACAGTTGCAGTAAGTTGCAGTCAATATGCAGCAGTACGAGGCAGTATGTAAGCAGTATACAGCAGTCTTCAAGTAAGGTACGAGCAGTCTTCAAGTGAATCTTCAGTCAGGTACAGCCACTTTGAAGCAAGTTCGTCAAGGCAGAACGCATGGCGGTTCTAATCATAATAGACGCCGGACAAAGACTGGTACATGTAAATGAAGCATTTAATAAGCTGGTATGAATAATAGTCGTGCTATAGGCATAATCAGCAGTACGAACTATGCCGTGTTCAGTTACGAAGCACCGTGTAGGCTAATGGCAGAACTATTGTAAATAATTATTTGTGTAAAGTATTGGACTGTGTTAAGCGCAATGTGTATAGTATTGACTGATCGTATATGTGTAAATACGATGGTATGCGCTAAATGAAACTCTATGACGTGTTTGGTAATGTCATGAGAGTACCAGATGATAACACAAGGACGGGAGCTAGCATATTTATGCAGCGCAGGACGCTTACCATAGGAGTAGATAATAATAAAAACTGTTGGTGAATTCCGAAAGCAGGTAAACCAGACTTTCAATCAGGAGTTGATAGGAGCACGGAAGATGCCGTCGACGCCTGCAATTTCGATCTTTGCTAGGGAATTTAAGCATTGAAAAGTGTATAAAGTGACGTGTGTTAAGTGTACAACATATGTAAAATATCCTTTAAAGTAGTGATTAGATAAGTGTTTCACATGTTTGGGAGCAATAGCTTCCTGAGAGTTATGCAACGTGTCGTGTTGTTGATGAAAATTATGTGTTATAAAATGTGTGCATTCAAGATGAATATGTCGCGTTAAACCTGCTAATGGCAGGCGACATGGAGAAATATGATTGGTCGGAGCCACCATAGACGCCTATAGAAATGTAAGTACCCCACAAGTTATGATTATGTAGAAATATGGGCCACTGCATGTTGTGATTCAGTAATAATAATATATTTATTGCAGCTAAATAGCCATACACAAAGAAAAGAAATAATACATTTATATACACTGTACTCGCGCGCTTGGGCCTTGGTTTGCATATTCTTTAATTGTTTTTGTTCTTTTGGTGCAGAGTTCTAGGTGGTAACGTTCACACATGTATCCACATAGTTCGCACTTACATATCTCTGTCGGTTCATGGTATGAGGTGTTGTTACAAATTAGATGGTGGAAACCATGTACTGCCAGTCTTGTGAACACGTGCCTCATCTCGAAGCTGGATGTTGTCCACGTCCGGTCTATCATAGCTCCAGTTCCAAAGAATTCAGGTGGGGTGTCTTCTCTCTTTTTGTTGAGTGTTGCTAGGAGATTTTCTGATGCTCTGGTGTTGGGCAGGTTCAGGTGTGTTCTGAAGTCTTCAATGAGGAAGGATTCTCGTGCTAGAAGGTAGACGAGTCTTGATCTTGTTGTCTTGGATACTCCGATCGCTCTCTTTATGTATAGAGCTTTTATTCTTTCTAGAGAGGATAGGTTCTTCTCTGTGAGGTACGGCCAAATGATTTCCATCCCATATGTTAGAATAGGCATGATTTTTGCTCTAAATAGTGCCATCGCCGTCTCTAGGCTAAGTGATCTAATGTAGTTGATTTCGTGCATCGCCCGTATTGCCTGTGTTGTTTTTTCTATTACATGCTTTGTAAAGCATTTGGCACTTGTTTGCAGAGTAATGCCAAGGTACTTGAAATCGTTTACTATGGCTACTTTCTGCCTCTTTATGAAGATTTCTGTCATTGCTGGGATCTTTCCTCCTTGCCTAAATACCATCATTTTTGTTTTTGATGTATTAATTTCGAATGTGTGTTTGTAGCACCATTCCTCCATTTCCTTTATCACGTTTTGTAGTTTTCTGATGTCCTTTGATCCGATCACTATATCATCAGCATAGGCGTACGATACTACGTCATCCTTATTGGTTATTCGCATTATTTCTTCTGCTGCCAGGATGAAAAGTAATGGGCTCATTGGGTCACCCTGTAATACTCCGTTCGTTTGAAGTATCGGTTCTGAAAGTGATATGTTGTCAGAGATTCTTATTTTGTTCCATTGTAGTATCGTTTTTATGGTTTCAGTCCACACATTGTTCCTGTTTAGGGTTTCTTCCAGCTTCTGTGCCACAAGTTCCCGGTTTATGAGGTCGAATGCTTTTGTGAAGTCTATAGTGATTCAGTAAAGAGGCCAGTAAAAATCAGTTTAGGAGGCAGATCCTCCATGTTTGATCATTATCGTGTTGATTTTTATAGAGTTGAGATGTTAATTTGCATCATTAAGTGGAGTAATTATTCCCACTATGAATTAAGAATGGCAATCAGTTATGTAAATGTGACGAACGCGATTGTTCGGATTTTAAGACGTTTAGCTATGTCGGATTTTTGGTAATTTATGTGAGAATAATAATAAAGAATGATTTTTTGGTCATTTATGTCAGTGAGATTAATAAGAATAATAAAGAATGATTTTGGTCATTTATGTCAGTGAGATTAATGGTAATAATAATAATGAATATTAAAAGTATGAATGAACACATCAGGAAACAAATAAATGTTGTAAGCGAGAGATTTACGCTAATTGCAAGACTTATCAATCTAAGCAGTAAGATGATACAGTAAGATTACATTACAGTAATTAAGGAAAGAAGTTTTATATCAGAATATTGCATATATTCAGTAATGATGCCAGGCATGAAAGAGCTTTTAGTGAATTGAATTTGCAGCTTATAGGAGAAGCTTATAGAGTAAATTGTTAGATTTCTCTTAATAATATAGGTCGGAGGTCGTAGCATTGAGTAGGGGCCAGATGGTCTATTCTACGTATGAAATCTCCTATGTCATGGGCATAAGTGGAGATATAATTTTATGCCAGAGTTGTAGTGTGTACCCTAGCTCTGAGGAAGGATATGAAAGTGTTCCGGGTTGGGATCCTGTGATAGAGACGAGGAGAACGAGGACACCTCGAAACTCTATGGTCTCCCGAGAACTTATTAATGAGTTATTTCCGCTCGTGGTAGCGAAACTCATGGCGACAGCTGCAGTGAGCGTCTATATTTTACTTGAGACATCGGTCACCCGTCAGACTAATGCATTACGAACCCCGAACCTTCATGTTGTATGGACCCGTGTGAGGCCAGTAATTATTATATCCTCTGTGTAGGAGTAATTATAAAAGCTCATTCAATACCTGTTTGCATAATAGTCAATTAAGATCCTTTGGGATATGTGTGTCGGTCAGACGACAGTATTTGTCTTGTAAATCTTTACTGCTTAGAAAGGAAAGCATTCAAAACCTTTAAGGAGGGTCGAGGTAATTGGTGGAACACCCATCCCACTTTCTATTGTGTGCGGACTCCTCTAGCCGAGGGTCTGCAGTCTAAACTCGAGCCGTCAAGGCAAGTTGAAAGGGACAGATTTTCGACCCTGGTAAATGACATATAATGAAAGATTGTTTTGTTGAGTAATATAGCCATGTGGTTTAGGAACACATGGATAATTATAGAATATCCTGATGGTTCATTATTTTAGCTATCTGACGAATAGTTAGATGATGTATTTGTACTGTCACTGAAACCAAGTTTTGAAGTTAGTTACCAGATGCCAATTGCCACGAGAGCAAGGTAATATAATTATACCATCCGACACAAGCTATAACGTAACGTTTTATCTAGGAATCACATACAGCATGCAGTGGAACCATATAAATAGAGGAAGTGGAGGGGTAGCTTACATAATTATGGAGTTGCACGTTGATTGCGGTGCAACGTCCGAATAGGTAAATGCATGCAAGCATTTGTTTGGTGAGAAGAGAAAAATCAAAACACGCACGGCACACATAATTGTTAAAACCAAGAGGTTTAAGGAATAATTAATTTGTGATATTAAAGAAGTCACATTGTATGACTGTTATGTTAATGTACAGTTTGTATTGAAGTCGTAGGTGCATCAGCGCACTAATATATCTTTATGTAGTTCACGTAAGGGTACAGCTTTATGGTTTAATATGACTTTATTATGATTTCATTTTTTTGTTTGTTTGTGGATTGTGGAAGTAAACTTTTGTTTGCATTGTTTTTTATGGTTTTGGGATTGTTTTTGTGTTTGAAGCCATGATTTTTATTTACTGAATTAAAGTTTTAGAATAGAGTTGTGCCTTGTTATTGTAGAGTTGATACCTTATAGCCTCAAATCCAAAATATGCACTGCTCATTTGGGGGAACGGCACGCGCCTGAGACCTCATGCTAGCTGGAGGCAGCTGCATATTTACCTTCGAGATTACTCACATGGGTACAGTAGATAGGGTTACAAACGAAGAGGTATTAAGACTAGTGGGAGAGGAGAGATGTTTCTGTCTACTGCTAATGAAGAGAAGAGATAGGTTGGTAGGACACATACTAAGACACCCAGGAATAGCAAGCTTAGTTATGGAAGGAAGGGTCGAGGGCAAGTACTGTACCCATGTGAGTAATCTCGATGGAAAATATGCTTCTGCCTCCAGCTAGCATCAGGGCTCGGGCGTGTACCGTTCTCCCATGTAGCAGTTGCATATTTTGGATTTGAGGCTAAAAGGTATCAACTCTACAATGATAAGGCACAACTCTATTCTAAAACTTTAATTCTGTAATAAACTTCATGGCTTCACACAAACAAAACAAATCCCACAACCACAAAACAAACAAACAAAAATTATTTCCACAATCCACAAATATGAACATAATATTATCATAATAAAATCATATTATAACACAAACCTTTACCCTTATGTGAACTTTACAAGGTACTCTAGTGCGCTGATGCACATACAACTTCAGAAACAAACTGTACTTTAATTCTTCTGTCATCCAATGTGACTTCATTAACTCTACAAGATTAATTATTCCTTGAACCTTGTCTTAATTTGACAATAATGTGTATCATGTGTGTGTTTTGATCTTTCTCTTCCCACCAAATGCTTTACATGCATTAGCCTATTCTGGTGTTGCACAGCAGTCTACGTACAACTCCATAATTATGTAAGCTACCCCTACACTTCCTCTATTTATATAGTTCCACTGCATGCCGTATGTGATTTCATTTAAAACATTACTTAACGCTGTGTCGGACGGTACTATTAAACTACCTTTGCGCGCGTAGCCTGTGGCATCTGGTAACCCACTTCAGAAACAGATGTCAGTGACAGTACAAATGCAACGTCTAACCATTCGTTAGATAGCTAAAATCATGAACCATCAGGATAATCTATAATTATCAATGTGTTCTTAAACCACATGACTTTATTACTCAATATAACAATATTTCATTTCATGTCATTAACAGGGTCTAAAACCTGTTCCTTTAAAACTTGTTTTCACGGTTCACTTGACCGTCCAGACCCTCTTCCCGAGCGGCCGGTACACAATAGAAGTGGAGTGAGGTCCTACATTACCTCCCCCTCGCTTCCCTGTCTGAAGGCTTTCTCCCCAAGCAGTAAAAGATTTTACAAGACAAACACTGTGGTCCCAGTGACACACATATCTCAATGGATTTAAACTGAATATTATGCAAATAGGTTCTGGATGAGCTTTCACATTTACTCCTGCACTGAGGATAATAATAATTGGCTCCAAAATAGGCCCATTTCAACATGAAGGCACGAGATTCATAACACATTAGTCCATTAGGTAACCGGTATCTTTAATAAATATTGCGGCCAGCCCATGCTGCCGTCTGGGATTCGCTTCAACGAGCCGAATCACTCAACAAATAGTTCTCGGGGAATCAGATAGTGTGCAGAGGTGTCCATTGTTTTCCTCCCACCTATCACGGGATTCGAACCCGGAACATTCCATATCCATCATCAGAGCTAGGGTCCATTTTCACTATATACGCTCTGGCATAAAGTACATCTCTCATTACGCCCACGGCATACGAGATTTCATACGAAGAATAGATACCCTGGTCCCTCCTAATGCTATGATCTGCGTCCTATAATTACCAAGAGAAATCTATCAATTACTCTATAAGCTTTTCACATAAGCTGCAAATTCAATTCACTAAAAGCTCTTCCATTTCCTGGCATAATTATATTCCCATTAATACAGTATTCTGATATCAAGCTCTTTTCTTAATCCCGTAACGTAATCTTACTGTATAATCTTACTGCTTAGATCGATATGTCTTGCCCTTTAGCGTAAATATTTCTTGTTTACAACATTTTGCCTGATGCGTTCATTCATACCTTTATATTCATTATTATTATTATTATTATTCTCACTGACATACATTTACCAAAATCCGACACAACTCCATCTTACAAATCGAACAACCATGTCCATGACATTTACATTAACTGATTTGCCATTTTTAATTAATAGTGGTAACGATTAATCCACTCACTGATGCAAAATAACATCTCAAATCTATTAAAATCAACATACTAATGAGTAAACTTGGAGAGTCTATCTCCTACTCTGATTCATACTGGCATCTTTATAATTCTGAAATCACACTACATGCAGTGGCCTATACCTCTACTTAAACATAATTTGTGGGGTACTCACATATCTCAAGGCTCGTCACGGTGGTTCCAACCACTCATATCCTTCCTGGTCGCCTGCCATATGCAGATTCTAGTGCGACATTTTCATCTTGAATACACACATTTTCTGACACATATTTTTCGTTAACCACACGACACTTTGCATTTCTATAAAGAAGCTATTGCTTCCAAAACACATGACACTTTAGAACATTTATTAAACCATTAATTTAAAAGACATTTCACATATGATTTATACACACGTCACTCCGTACACTTTTCCTTGGTTGAAATTCCCTAGCAAAGATATCCAAAATGCAGGTGTCGACGGCATCTCCCGCGCTCCTACCAACTCCTGATTGAAAGTCTGGTTCGCTTGCCCTCGGAATTCACCAACAGTTTATCCATACTCCTACGGTAAGCTTCCTGATTCGCATAAATATGCTAACTTCCGTCCTGAGCGTTATTATTTGGTATTCAAAGACATTACCAAATGCTTCGTAAGGTTTCTTTTAGCGCATTCCATCGTAATTAGACATGTACGATCCGTCAATATTTTATACATTGCGCTTAACACTGTGCATAACTTTACATAGATTATTATTTACAATAGTTCTGCAACTTATCTCACACGTTGCTTCCTAAGTGAACACACCATTGTTCGTACTACTGACTAAAACTGTGTAGCGACGACTGTTTGCGACACTCTGTGACAAACTGTGTCCAACTGTGTAAACTGCGTTAAGACTGGCTGCAACACTGGCGTGCGACTGGGTTAAGACTGGGCTAAAGACTGAGGCTCTGCCAGGGGTCAACTCCCTTATATTGGATTCCCACGAAAAGTAGAGCTAAATTTTCCCGTGCTATCTCGACTCCTCTCCCAGCACGATTCTGGTCTCGAAACCATGCTCATCGGGTTCCTTTTCCTTCACTGATCCCAGAACTGTCTGCGTGCTGAAGAATCGCTCGGCCAATTAATTAATATTAATTCCTTTCTCCATACCTTGGGGACGCTATCATACTGGGAATCCCTGGCAACCTCGTTAAAACCAAGCCGCGAACAACCATAGTCTCTGTTCTTTCGCACTTCATTAAATATGCGTCAATTTCGCAGATTAAAGGCTCTAAAATTAGCCTCCTGGCTAAAGATTCATCTGTGTGCCACTCTCATATCATTGTGTTACTCCAATCATGAGTAATCAATGATTTTCCTTGGGATCTTCCCACCCCATTCTTACATCCATTCTCAGTCGGGGAAAAACTGGGTCATTATTCAGGCCCCCAACCTCCTCCAGACGACATAACGAGGTCAGCAAGATGGACGTGGCTCCATGCTGCACCTCCCACAATTCTGGGCCAATTAGTTAAACGTCAAACTCTGCACTTTCCGTGCTCCAAGTCCAGTATAGCCTACTTCAAGTAGTCTAATAATGCTGTATTTCGCTCAATTTCCTGCATTATTTTAATAAATAATGTCATTATCAACTGGAATCACACCAGTGATTAAATATACACTTTTCTCTAGGGGTTTTTACACGGAAACTCCCTCCGCAGATCTTGGGTTCGTTCCCTGGTGGAACCTTTATACTGAGATCACAATCTCTGAGATCCACGTTCGATATCAGTCAACATAAGCCCCTCGGGTTCAGATTCCCCTTGCAAAACTTATAGAAATCAATTGCAAGTGATTTTCTGTAAGTAACCAGCTGACTGTCTACCACTGTCTGTGTTTACATCTGGGGTCCTTCACCTTGTCTGGCTGCGAGTAGGTTAGTCAAGTTCCCCCTTCCACACTGCGCTCTCTCTAAGCTGTTTATTCTCTCGACGGAGGGCTGCATTTATGGCCTCGGCCTCCCTCGCCGCTTCAACGATTTCATTGTAGAATTCTCGCAGACATTGGCATTCTTGTTGTTCGTCCCTTACACTGGGCATGCTGTCTGCTTCTCGTTCCGTCTCGCTGCGTGAACGTTCAGGTCTGACTTCGCTATCCACGTCAGTTGGGTGTGCGCTGTTAATATTTCATCTTGTTCGTCGAATCCTTCTGGCGAATAATAAACTTTTAAATTGGCTGCATTCATAATGACCTCGTTTCCAGTTTCTAAATGCTTTATCCTGTATGCATTGTTTTGAAGGTCTCTAATCACCTCGAACGGGCCGTGATATGCAAAATTGAACTTCTTATACTTCCGTGCCTCTGGATCTGAACTGGCGGGTTTCCGTACTAACACTTTCTGTCCGACGAGAAGCGGTCTGTGATACCTCTTCGCACGATTTCTCCTCTGACGTCTCTCCGCCTGTGCTTTGAGACATTCGAAGGTTCGTTGGATCCTCAATTCTCGTCCTGGCTGTGCGTCTACTGGTAATGGAATGACACCAGTCCACGGTCTCTCCGGTCTCTGATCCAAATGTAGAGTCACGGGAACTTGACCTGTCGCCTCGTGAACAGTATTATTTATACAGTATTCAATTACTTCTAGGAATTCAATCCAACGCCAATTATCTTCCGAGCAGTAGATCTTCATGTATTTCTGGATCTCTCTCATTACTCTCTCAACTGGATTTGCCTCAGGATGGCGAATGGTAGATAAAATCTGCCTAATTCCTAGAGTTTCCAGTTCTCGACGAAATTCTGCACTTGTGAAGCAACTTCCGTGGTCCGAGAGGATGTTATCCGGCTTCCCAAGAATCGGAATAACTCTCTTTTTCAGGCGTTTCAATACCTGCTTTGAACTTGTCTTCTGTATGGGGCATAATACCACCATTTTCGAAAATACATCCATGGCCACAAAAATGTGTCTATTGCCTCGACGTGCTCTAGGCAATGGTCCATAGTTATCTATGCTTAATAGCTGCCTTGGCTTCTCCGGTAACAACGGTATATGTCGTTGTCTGATTAAAAAGGGATTTGGCTTTACCCTTTGGCATAGATCACATGTCCTAATAGCATTTCTCACCGTTTCTCTCAACTTTGGCCAAGTAAATGCTTCTTTCAACAGAGCACAAATTTTGTCTATTCCGGGATGTCCAAATGCTCTGTGTGCTAGCCACACCAATCTCCTCTGCAAAGATGCAGGAATCACAATCCTTTGACGTGTATGATCTACATCATCCCACTTGTGTAGTATCTGATTATACCATACATAATCTGTTGCCAATGCCTCTGCCTCTCTGTATATTGCAGTTCCCCTTGCTAAACGTCCCTCGAAGTAATCGATCACCATCTTCAACCACGGGTCTTCGCGTTGTAGGTTGGTAAGATTCCTCAAGTCATCCAACGTCTTCTGATCTCGATTCTCAATCTGGACAGCTAGCGCTTCCTCTTCTCTAGGGTAACGGCTTAATATGTCCGGTATTACATTTTCTTTCCCTGGACAATATTCTATTTCCACATTGAATTGCTGAATATACAGGGACCATCTTGTCAATCTCTGGCTAGACAAGTCTGTCTTTAACAAAAATATTAAAGCTTTATGGCCTGTTCTGAGGACTATTTGAAAGCCGAACACGAGTTTATGCCATGTTTGCAACGCGTACAAAATTGCGAGCAACTCTCTCTCTGTAATCGTGTAGTTTTTCTCATGGGCTTTCAGCCTCCTACTTATAAAGGCAATAAAAACTTTCTTTTCAGGCTGGTCAACATTTTCCTGGAATAGCATCGCTCCTACACCAGCGAGTGATGCATCCGTCTGTATGATGAACTTCTGGGTATAATCCGGGTATCCCAGTTTCACATATTCCAAAAGCATTTGTTTTGACCTCACGAATGCTTCCTGACATTGCTCCGTCCAATTCCATCTGCCGCCTTTCTTCAATAGGTCCTGCAGGGGTGCTACTGTCGTAGTATACTTTGGGCAGTGGTTCGAAAAGAATCCAATTACTCCCAAATACTGTCGGACGTGCTTAACTTTCGTGGGTCGAGGGAAATTTCGAATTACCTCCAATTTATCTGGATTAGGCTTAACTCCATTTGCATCAATAACATGCCCTAGGAATTTAACTTCCCTCTGACAGAAGTGCGATTTCTTGATATTAACCTTGAAGTTAGCTTCTCGAAGGTCATCTAGCAACTTCTTCAGGTCTCTCATGTGCTCCTCCAGAGATTCTGGCGTGAGTAGAATGTCGTCTACATATCTGATGGTTCTCTCTTTCACATCATCGGATAGATTGCGATCTAACGCTCTTATCAGTGCTGAACCAGCTGTTTTCAACCCAAAAGGTAGCCTTAAAAACGTATATGTGTGTTGATCAAACATGAATCCTGTCAACAGACTAGTTTCCTTCTCTAATTCAAGATGGTGGAAACTGGAAGTGATGTCCAAGTTTGTGAATACAGTTTTCCCTTTGAACTTCCTGAGGATCTCCTTAATAGGTGGCACTTGGTCAAACTCCGGAATAACCTTCAAATTTAAATATCTCAGGTCCAGACATACCCTAACAGTCCCGTCTGTCTTCGGTACGATTACCAATGGACTTACATAAGGCGTAGGTGTCTTCTCAATAACACCGGCCTCCAACATCTCCTGAATTGCCTCTTTCACTTTAGCATAATGCTTTTCAGCAATAGGGTAGGGTTTCTGCCTAAATGGTGTCCAATCACTGACTTGGAAAGCATAAGTGAAGTTCTTTATACGACCAGGTCTCGAATCAAAGACTTCCTTCTGTTCCAGTAATAACTGCTTTAAATTTTCCTGCTCTTTTAGCCCAATTTTCGCTTCTTCTAGCTTTTCCGAAATATATTCTTCCAGTTCGGGTTCCGGATCTTTCTCCAAGTCTGTGGCTAGTGTTTTTAGTTCTTCTTCTAACTGTTCAATAGCTAATACTTCTTCTCCAGCCACGTCTCTGTATGTATGCCATACTTGTTCATCTGACCCTGGCTCAATCTCATTGAGTGCGACCTCCAAGCCTTCGGCTTCCTCATTCACATGGAACATAACCCTGTCCTGTGCTAGGTCGATTATCACTCTGTATTCCCTTATAAATTCTGCCCCAATAAGTAGGTTATAAGGTAGTTTGTTTACTAATAGAAAACTCTGTGAGAAAATAGAGCCTCCTATCTGTAAATCTAGGAATACCTGATATTTACATATCATCGTTCTGTCTGGAATTATCCCTTTTATTTTGACACTAGAGATCGGTATTTTAAAAACATTCTCTCTCTGGGCTATTTCATTAAATAAAGCTTGTGTCATAAGGCTCACTGTAGAACCGGTGTCTAACAGACTTCTTATTTTCAATCCTGCCACTCTTACAATGATAATAGGCAATTCCCTCTTGACCATGACCTGTGATCCTCCCGTATCCTCGATTAGCTCTTCTGGTTTGGCTATCCAATTGATGATGTTAATAGCCTTCCATCCATCAGTCTTGAACTCTTCTATTTTTGGCGTTGTTTTTTTATTCTTCAGCGCCCGTCCCCTTGGAGTTTCTTCTCTCCTGTTCGCTGCGTTGTAGCTCCAAACTCTTAGCTCCATCTTCATATCTGTCTGGTGATGTCCTGTTCTGCATAGCCTCTTGCCAGCGGACTTGTTGTTTCTGGGGCTCATCTCCCCTTTCCTCGAGGTATCGCAATGAAGCGTGATATCGTTCTTCTACCTCGTCATCGAAGTTACTTCTTCTTTCTTGGGGTCTCCAATTTCTATTGTTGCCTTCTTGGCCATTGTTACCTCCATTGTTTTGGTACGGTCTACCCCTGGTATCCTGCTTATTCCACGAATTTCGGCCTCTTCCTCCTCTACTAGCATTCCCTTTGTACTTTGGCTGCCATCTTCTGGGTTCCTGTTCCCATTGACGTCCGTTGGAATCTAGTGTTTCAGTGTTCGTAGCTTTATTGTTCCTTGGAGCTTGATGTTGGTCAGTCTGCGTGTTGGTCACGTGTACCTGTTCCACGGTTCGACTCTGACGCATCGTATTTGCTATTGTGAGGTCCAGTTGTCTTAGAACTGCCTCCATTTCTATAGCCGTTTTCCCATTAGCCAAGATTAGCAGTCTTTGGATCTCGTATGGAAGCTGCTTGGCGATAGCAATACATAATTCCAGCTCGCTCGGTTTTTGATCCAGTTCTTTGAAACGACACATCTGAGCTATGAAAAACTCCGCGTACTTCGTTGGGTTGCTGGTACTGTATCTTTTGGAATACAAATCCAGTCTCAAATTTTGCTGTGTGGCTGGATCCCAGAACCGTTTCAAGAATGCCTCTCGAAACTCCTCAACAGTATCGAAAGTATACCGGAAACTGCGAAACCATAATGCGCATTCTCCCTCTGTTAGTTTCTCAATGGCTCGTAGCCTGCGCTCTGGCGGTATCCGCGCATCATTCAGATATTCAGACACTTCCTTCAACCAATATTTTGGTGTCATATTACAGTTGCTACCTGAGAACTTCCTTGGTTTTTCTTCGCTTGCCCTGATTATGTTTATCACCTGGGTGTGCGTAGCATTTTCATGTGGCGTTGATGCTGCAAGTGGTGCACCTGGCGTCATATAAGGACTTTCGCCTGGGCCTGTAACATTCCTGATTATAGGTTGGGTTTCTAAGTCTGCCCACCTTGTTTTCCTCATATCTTCCATGCTGCCTTCACTTGACTTAGGACTTTATATAAGGGTTTCCTCCTGTGCGATTATCCTAGTCTCCATTTGATTGTGGCGCATCTCCGCTCTTTCAAGTCGAGTAATTACCTCCTTCTCGATTCGGGTAAGTCTATCTCGATTTTCCTCAACTACTTGAAATATTTTCTTCTTGTCTTCTTTCAGACTTTGTTTGATATGGGAGATTTCATCCTCTACATCTTCCTTAATTTGAGCAAGGGTCTTGTCGCTTGCCTCTGTCTTCTGGCCTTCTCTTATTTCGAGTTCTTCTCTCAGCCCTTTAATTTCCTCTTGAATGTGTCCATTGACTTTTGACAATTCATTCCGGACCTTGATGATCTCACCTCTATTCTCCTCTTGCCTTTTGTTAACTATAACAGTATCGCTTTGAACTTGGTCCAGTTCTTGATGAACTTTGCCCATCTGACCTTTCACGTTGTTTACTAGCTCTTTACTTTCATTAGCGATAGCCTTAATCTGGCTTATTTCCTGACATTGATCTAATATGTTCTGATCCTGTTTCTTGAGGTCACCGTTAATTGTTCTAGCATAGCTTTTCAATTTCTGGTCCCATTTAGAGTCGTTCTCCTCTAACCTCTGATCTACCGTTCTCGTAAATTCTGAAAATTGTTTCGCTTGGCGTTCGAGATTCGCCTCATTTTGGATTTGAATATCCTTAATGACATTAGACAGCGCATCTAACCTACTGTTGGTTTCATCCTGAGCATGCTTACACACTTGTAAGTTACTTTCGAGCTTGGCTTCTATAGCCTCGAAACGTTTATCTGTTTTAACCTGCATTTCTGATACAATGCTTACAACAGGTTCTGTTACTTCGGTCTTAATTACCTCTTGCATTTGACCTAACTTATTATTTAATTCAACCTTATTTGCATCCAATCGGTTGTTTATTTCAACCTGATTGGCATCCAAACGGTTACTTAATTCAACCTGGTTATGATTCATTGCAAGCTGATTGGCATCTAAACGATTATTCAATTCACTCTGATTATCATTAATTGCCTCCTGATTGGCATCTAAACGAGTGTTTATTTCATTCTGGAAAGCCTTAGCTTCCAGCTTATTTTGTTCATTAACAGCGTCAAAGTGCTGTCTTAAGCCTGCGATCAACTGCACAATCTCCTCTGTACCTGACATTTCTACAATAATATACTGTGAGATGCAGGCAGGCTTCCTGGAAATATGTGTGGATACGTTTTGAAGAGAAACATCAAACACTGTACACATATTGTAAAGTCGTACAAAACCTGTCAATATTATGATAAATTGTGGATCTGGTATGTAGCGCTCGTACCCTTGGGTAATCCTCTTCTCAATAGAGAGATTCTGCGTTACATCAAAAGCCTACTGAACTCAAAAATCACTCAAACACAGTTTGAGGCAAAAAAAAAACAATTACTATGGTTTTCCCCCATGAAATACCATAAAAAATCTATGGGTTTTCCCTAAATCCCATTAGCTCCACGAACTCTGGGCGCCATGATAAATAAAAATGAGATGATGCTCATGCTTTGCCCACACACGGGCGACATGATAAATAAATGCAATGACCGGTTCGTGCAATGCCAAGATCGCTCATATCGCACTAACGCAGGCGGTTCCATAATGAGTTAATACCGCTCCACGTTGCTTGGGCCATGATAAATTAAAGGAGAAGCTATCAAAATTTATATTGTTCGTATCGGAGCTTAGCTTAAGATTAGGTGCGGTCATTCCCTACTTCATGTTAATTGTTACTTTAATAGAGTTGTGTGCATTAGATCTAGACCGACTTCAGTTGTACCTATAGCTCAAATCACTGTACAAGACATCAATTTCCATGTACCCATGTGAGTAATCTCGATGGAAAATATGCTTCTGCCTCCAGCTAGCATCAGGGCTCGGGCGTGTACCGTTCTCCCATGTAGCAGTTGCATATTTTGGATTTGAGGCTAAAAGGTATCAACTCTACAATGATAAGGCACAACTCTATTCTAAAACTTTAATTCTGTAATAAACTTTATGGCTTCACACAAACAAAACAAATCCCACAACCACAAAACAAACAAACAAAAATTATTTCCACAATCCACAAATATGAACATAATATTATCATAATAAAATCATATTATAACACAAACCTTTACCCTTATGTGAACTTTACAAAGTACTCTAGTGCGCTGATGCACATACAACTTCAGAAACAAACTGTACTTTAATTCTTCTGTCATCCAATGTGACTTCATTAACTCTACAAGATTAATTATTCCTTGAACCTTGTCTTAATTTGACAATAATGTGTATCATGTGTGTGTTTTGATCTTTCTCTTCCCACCAAATGCTTTACATGCATTAGCCTATTCTGGTGTTGCACAGCAGTCTACGTACAACTCCATAATTATGTAAGCTACCCCTACACTTCCTCTATTTATATAGTTCCACTGCATGCCGTATGTGATTTCATTTAAAAACATTAGTTAACGCTGTGTCGGACGGTATTATTAAACTACCTTTTCGCGCGTAGCCTGTGGCATCTGGTAACCCACTTCAGAAACAGATGTCAGTGACAGTACAAATGCAACGTCTAACCATTCGTTAGATAGCTAAAATCATGAACCATCAGGATAATCTATAATTATCAATGTGTTCTTAAACCACATGACTTTATTACTCAATATAACAATATTTCATTTCATGTCATTAACAGAGTCTAAAACCTGTTCCTTTAAAACTTGTTTTCACGGTTCGCTTGACCGTCCAGACCCTCTTCCCGAGCGGCCGGTACACAATAGAAGTGGAGTGAGGTCCTACATTACCTCCCCCTCGCTTCCCTGTCTGAAGGCTTTCTCCCCAAGCAGTAAAAGATTTTACAAGACAAACACTGTGGTCCCAGTGACACACATATCTCAATGGATTTAAACTGAATATTATGCAAATAGGTTCTGGATGAGCTTTCACATTTACTCCTGCACTGAGGATAATAATAATTGGCTCCAAAATAGGCCCATTTCAACATGAAGGCACGAGATTCATAACACATTAGTCCATTAGGTAACCGGTATCTTTAATAAATATTGCGGCCAGCCCATGCTGCCGTCTGGGATTCGCTTCAACGAGCCGAATCACTCAACAAATAGTTCTCGGGGAATCAGATAGTGTGCAGAGGTGTCCATTGTTTTCCTCCCACCTATCACGGGATTCGAACCCGGAACATTCCATATCCATCATCAGAGCTAGGGTCCATTTTCACTATATACGCTCTGGCATAAAGTACATCTCTCATTACGCCCACGGCATACGAGATTTCATACGAAGAATAGATACCCTGGTCCCTCCTAATGCTATGATCTGCATCCTATAATTACCAAGAGAAATCTATCAATTACTCTATAAGCTTTTCACATAAGCTGCAAATTCAATTCACTAAAAGCTCTTCCATTTCCTGGCATAATTATATTCCCATTAATACAATATTCTGATATCAAACTCTTTTCTTAATCCCGTAACGTAATCTTACTGTATAATCTTACTGCTTAGATCGATAAGTCTTGCCCTTTAGCGTAAATATTTCTTGTTTACAACATTTTGCCTGATGCGTTCATTCATACCTTTATATTCATTATTATTATTATTATTATTATTCTCACTGACATACATTTACAAAAATCCGACACAACTCCATCTTACAAATCGAACAACCATGTCCGTGACATTTACATTAACTGATTTGCCATTTTTAATTAATAGTGGTAACGATTAATCCACTCACTGATGCAAAATAACATCTCAAATCTATTAAAATCAACATACTAATGAGTAAACTTGGAGAGTCTATCTCCTACTCTGATTCTTACTGGCATCTTTATAATTCTGAAATCACACTACATGCAGTGGCCTATACCTCTACTTAAACATAATTTGTGGGGTACTCACATATCTTAAGGCTCGTCACGGTGGTTCCAACCACTCATATCCTTCCTGGTCGCCTGCCATATGCAGATTCTAGTGCGACATTTTCATCTTGAATACACACATTTTCTGACACATATTTTTCGTTAACCACACGACACTTTGCATTTCTATAAAGAAGCTATTGCTTCCAAAACACATGACACTTTAGAACATTTATTAAACCATTAATTTAAAAGACATTTCACATATGATTTATACACACGTCACTCCGTACACTTTTCCTTGATTGAAATTCCCTAGCAAAGATATCCAAAATGCAGGTGTCGACGGCATCTCCCGCGCTCCTACCAACTCCTGATTGAAAGTCTGGTTCGCTTGCCCTCGGAATTCACCAACAGATTATCCATACTCCTACGGTAAGCTTCCTGATTCGCATAAATATGCTAACTTTCGTCCTGAGCGTTATTATTTGGTATTCAAAGACATTACCAAATGCTTCGTAAGGTTTCTTTTAGCGCATTCCATCGTAATTAGACATGTACGATCCATCAATATTTTATACATTGCGCTTAACACTGTGCATAACTTTACATAGATTATTATTTACAATAGTTCTGCAACTTATCTCACACGTTGCTTCCTAAGTGAACACACCATTGTTCGTACTACTGACTAAAACTGTGTAGCGACGACTGTTTGTGACACTCTGTGACAAACTGTGTCCAACTGTGTAAACTGCGTTAAGACTGGCTGCAACACTGGCGTGCGACTGGGTTAAGACTGGGCTAAAGACTGAGGCTCTGCCAGGGGTCGACTCCCTTATATTGGATTCCCACGAAAAGTAGAGCTAAATTTTCCCGCGCTATCTCAACTCCTCTCACAGCACGATTCTGGTCTCGAAACCATGCTCATCGGGTTCCTTTTCCTTCACTGATCCCAGAACTGTCTGCGTGCTGAAGAATCGCTTGGCCAATTAATTAATATTAATTCCTTTCTCCATAGCGTGGGGACGCTATCTTACTGGGAATCCCTGGCAACCTCGTTAAAACCAAGCCGCGAACAACCATAGTCTCTGTTCTTCCGCACTTCATTAAATATGCGTCAATTTCGCAGATTAAAGGCTCTAAAATTAGCCTCCTGGCTAAAGATTCATCTGTGTGCCACTCTCATATCATTGTGTTACTCCAATCATGAGTAATCAATGATTTTCCTTGGGATCTTCCCACCCCATTCTTACATCCATTCTCAGTCGGGGAAAAACTGGGTCATTATTCAGGCCCCCAACCTCCTCCAGACGACATAACGAGGTCAGCAAGATGGACGTGGCTCCATGCTGCACCTCCCACAATTCTGGGCCAATTAGTTAAACGTCAAACTCTGCACTTTCCGTGCTCCAAGTCCTGTATAGCCTACTTCAAGTAGTCTAATAATGCTGTATTTCGCTCAATTTCCTGCATTATTTTAATAAATAATGTCATTATCAACTGGAATCACACCAGTGATTAAATATACACTTTTCTCTAGGGGTTTTTACACGGAAACTCCCTCCGAAGATCTTGGGTTCGTTCCCTGGTGGAACCTTTATACTGAGATCACAATCTCTGAGATCCACGTTCGATATCAGTCAGCATAAGCCCCTCGGGTTCAGTACTGTAGGGGTAGACCAAGGTTAGAATATGTTAAACAGATTGCCTCAGATGTAGGGTGTGGTAGCTATGTAGAAATTAAACGATTAGCTCAGGACAGGGAGGCATGGAGAGCTGAATCCAGTCAGAAAATTTAAGACTCAAACAACAACAACAACAACAACATCAAATAGTGTGTGTTTGCAATCGAAAATATTATATATACTTATAACTCCACATATACCGATAGCAGTGGCTATGCGCGCTAAAGCGCAGCGTTAGGTCATGGGGCCAAGCTCTCTGCTGACTCGGTAGACGCGTGGGTTCGAGCCCCACCGTCGGCCGTCCTTGAAATGGTTTTCCGTGGTTTCCCATTTTCAACACCAGGCAAATGCTGGGACGGTACCTTCTGACAGGCCACGGCCGCTTCCTTCCACATCCTAGCCCAGTTTCATTCATCTTCATCCATTCCATCTCTCATCCCGGCACGCAGGTCGCCCACGGGCGTCGACTAGAAAGACCTGCACTCGGCCTCCTAGGAGGCCACACGAAAGAAAAAAGAACTCCACATATTTCAACACTGGACTACAGCGATTAAAATTCGTTGTCCTTGATCCGTGGTAGAGTCTGTTGTTGATTCTTTAGGGCTTTGCGGCATCGTGGTAATGTAGCTTCGTGTACTTGGGTGTGTGTAGAAGTTGTCTGATACCCTCTGTCACTGTGATCTATGTACTAGTGTGTGTACTTGTACAGTAAATGAGGAAGGATTTGTGTAGGAAGCTGTCGTTGATCCGCGGTAAATTCTGCTGTTTGTTGTTGTTGATTATTTAGGGGCTTTGCGGCATCGTGATCATGTAGCCCCGTGTACGTGTGTCTATAAGTTGTCTGACAACCTGTGTCACTGTGATGTCTGTGTGTGTATTTTTAAACGAGGAAGGATTTGGGTAGGAAGCTGTTGTTGTTTTGTTTCATTTTGAGAGGCTTCGAATCATGGCCATTTATCGCCATGTGCTTTGGTGAGTAAGTGTAGAATTTTGTCTGTTAACCTGTGTCATTGGCATTGCGACGGCTGTATTAGTGTGTGTATTTATAATTCAGGTGAGAATTCAATCAATCAGTATATAATATAGCACGTTGTTATTCAACAAGCTAGTACAACCAACGTTCAATTATACTCCTTGTAAAGGACAAAGAGTTATAACTATACCCATGCATTTTGGAGAAAGTAGGCTATATGTTATTTAATGAATACCTTGTTTTATTTACGGGTTAGACACAAAAATTAATTTGTATGATAGCTGTCAGATAACTCGTGTTATCATAGTTTCGTTATGCGCTCTATTTTATAAGTCTAAATATGCACAATTACTTGTTTAATGTTTTCATTCCTATATTCCTTCTGTAAGTACATACAATTTTGTTTGTGTTAGTTTGTAGCCACATAGACATCAATTTGGCAGATGAGAAGCTAAAGGCAGTAGGAGACTTCTGCCACTTAGGCAGCAAAGAAACTGTGACGGACGCCGCAAAGAGGAAAGCATTTCTACACAAAAGAAATCTGTTGACATCAAATATAGATTTAAGTATTAGAAAGTCATTTTTGAAACCTTTATCTGGAGTTTAGTGCTTTATGGAAGTGAAACTTTGACTGTTGTCACAGCAGAAAAGAGGGGATTAGAAGCATATGAAATGTGGTGTTACAGGAGAATGAAGAAGATCAGACAGGTAGATAGAGTGATAAATGAAGAGGTATTAAGACGAGTGGGAGAGGAGAGATGTTTCTGGCGACTGTTAATGAAGAGAAGAAATAGGTTGGTAGGACACATACTAAGACACCCAGGAATAGCAAACTTAGCTATGGAAGGAAGGGTCGAGGATGAGAACTGTAGAAGTAGACCAAGTTTATAATATGAAAAACAGATTCTCACGGTTGTAGGGTGTGGTAGCTATGTAGAGAAGAACCGATTATCTCAGGACGAGGAGGCATGGAGCACTGCATCAAACCAATCAAAAGACTGAAGATTCAAACAACAACATCAACAACAACAACAGTTTTGTACATAGTTTCATAGGCGATCCACCATATGAGAAGTGTGTAATACTGGTGTGTGTAGTTGTACGTCTTCCTCGTCTTTTTTTTTTTTTTTTTTTTTTTGTGGTGGCCGTGGATGATTAGAAGGTACCGTCAAGGTATCCTCCTGGAGTTAAAAATAGTAAAAGGACAAACATTTAACGGTGGTTTTAAACCCACTCGTCTCCTGAGTCGTGATATAGCCTGTGCGCTAACGCACTGACCTATCTGTTCGGTAGTAGTGTGCGTAGTGTATTGTCAATAATTACTATCGAAAGATAATTGGAAAATAAGTAGTTCTGGAACTAGAAATAAGCTGCTTCACAAACGTTTTCCTACATAACTCCGAGGGATAACCGTATGCGTTCAATCATTCATCATGACCGCGATGGGGAGGTGCAGCAATTTCAGAAATTGGAGTTTTGAATTGCAGTGCTATCAACGGCCATTCTGAGTGTGGTTTACCCCGGGTTGTCTACACTCCCCCAACGTAAATACTAACACAGTAACGTACTGTATTTCTAGTCTCGGGACTCCTACCCCACTCCTGCCCTAATGCGCATGCTGTTATATTCATCAAAAAATCATAGGTTATCAGACAAGTTGAACACACACCCAAGTGCACGGGGAGGAACAACAAGATGTCCCAAGTCCTTAAAATAAATTAATGACTAGAACAACAACATCAACAACAACAACAACAGTAAGATTTCCTATAGTGAGCGTGGAAGAACTCGTGAAACAATCACGCTCATGACTATCACTGTGTCCTGACTGTAAATCCACCCTGGCATCAGTACAATGAGCATGAGAGGGTACCATATAAACTCCACCACACAGTATTGCCACGTTACTCCATCAATATTTCATAGAATGTTTTTATCGTTTCACTTTCATCCAAGATTGCATGTTACAGGATTATAAGGCTTGCTGTATAATGTTCAGAAAAGTCATCAATAAAAGTTAAAAAAGTTAGAAACTGCACAAAAATTGTGTTATTAAAGAAAGCTTTCCAGTCGGTCCACACAAATTGGGCCCAATTGTATTAGGCGGGGAAACAAGTATTTAAACACCCTAACCTGAAAGAAATATTACATAAGACATTTAGCACAAAATAGCACCCTTTTATGTACAAAAATGGGTAGGCTTAATTGGATGACATGTTTCGATCGTCAAGCGATCATCAACAGATCTTTCTCACTTACGCTTAGTTAATGTACGATGTTTATGAATGACACTTACGCACAAATATATAGGCCTATACAATGTTTAGATTAGGTAAGTTTGTAAAAACATGTTTAACATTGTAACTGTTCAACTATTATTCGGGGGTGGTGGTAATTAATACCATAAGGAAACAAAATCATCTATACCTTTTTTTTATCAAAGCCTCTATTCATTTACTATATTCCAAATATAACATAACCTACTCCAATTAACAAAACATATCACTATCACATCCCAACAAGGAGACATGCATCATCCTTTCCACATCACATAACCCAATCCATCTTAAAACATAACCCCTTCCATTCCTAACAAAAACAATCATAACAACTGACTATATAAAAAGAATGTCTATACAGATATGAAACTCCATAGTGCAAGGCCCCCTACTACCTCACTGCTGGATCACTACAAAGAATCACATAGCTCAAGCGCTAGACTCCTTGCAATGGCCCATCAGCAAGAGGTGGCCATGCTTCGAACTATATATATTCCTTAAATAAAATGAACTGTTTCAACAAATCAATCTTATTCACAAATGTACCTCCCACCCCAATATTTGTACATAAAACGTGTTATATTGTGATAAATATATGATGTAATATTGTAATATTTTTTCAGGTTTCAGGATTCTAATGTAATTGGGCACAATTTGTGTTGACCGACTGGAAAGCTTTCTTTGCTAGAATTAGGCAACGCTGAACAGTGCCTCCTATAACTTCAACTAATTAGGGGCAGATGATCTCGTAGTTCCACCCCTTAAAACAACAATAACTAACTAATTTTTTTTTTAATTTTTTTTAGCTTATGGCTTTTAGTGCCGGGAGTGTCCGAGGACATGTTCGGCTCGCCAGTTTTTGTAGCTGCTTCGAGACGGACACCCAATGGGTGAGCTACAAGTGCCGTTGGGGAGGGAAGGAGGGAAGTTGGAATGTAAGGACGAGGAGTTGGAAGGTAGCGGCTGTGGCCTATAGTTAGGGACCAACCCCGGCATTTGCCTGGAAGGAAGATGGGAAACCACAGAAGACCATCTTCAAGGTTGCCGGCGGGGGGATTAGAACCTCCTCGCCTCCTGGATGTGAGCGACTGCCATCAGTCATGCCGTAACCACCACGGCTAACTCACCCGGTACTAACTAACTAACTAACTTCAACTAAAATTGTATTCCATGCCATAATAATTCCTATTTTTATGAGCTACAAGCTGTACCCGGCATGCGTTGCAATGCCAATCAAAGAAAGTGTTGGCGTTGAAATTCTGTTTCATGAAGTGCTTTTGGATACACAACATGTTAACTGCCTCTAAGCTATCATAAAATGGATTTTCTAATTTAGAACCATTTGTGGGAGCGTGCACAACAACTTTCAAAATGTTTCATCGCTGTCACTCATTTGTTGAATCTAATCGTACGCTACCAATTGGGAAATGGATTTACTAAGTCGAAACCCTTCCCTGGCGTGTACACAATGACTCATCAATGATTCATCGCAATCGGATGAATGGTATATGCACGTATAGGGGTTTTTGTTTAAACGATTCGTGCGCTGTCACTCATTTGTTGAATCTACTCGTGCGCTACCTATTGAGAAATGTATTACTAAGTCGAAGCCCTTCCCTGGCGTGTACACAATAACTCATCAAGGTTTCATCGCAATCGAAGAATGTTATATGAACGCAATAGGGAATTTTGTTGAAACGCTTCGCGCGTCGTCACCCATTTGTTGCATCTACTCTTGCGCTACTTATTGTGAAATGGATTTACTAAGTCCCCTTCCCTGGCGGGTACAAAATAACTGATCAATGTTTCATCGCAATCGGATGAATAGTATATGAACGCATACCTGATTTTGTTTAAACGATTCGCACTCCGTCACTCATTTGTTGAATCTACTCGTGCGCTACCTACTGTACAATGGATTTACTAAGTTAGAAACCGTCACGTAAGTGTCCACAACATCTCACCCAAGTTTCATCGCTATCGTCGTTCATTTGTCGAATCTACTCGTGTGCTACCTACTGTGAAATGTATTTACTAAGCCAGAAACCTTCCTTGGAGTGTCAACCATATTTCACCCAAGTTTCACCGCTAACGGCAGAATGGTATATGACCTTATACGGGACTTTGTTGAAACGCTTCGCGCGTCGTCCCTCATTTGTTGAATCAACTTGTGCGCTGCATATTGTATAGGGGATTTACTAAGCCAGAAATTTTCCATGACGTGTACACAACATCTCACCCAAGTTTCATAGGTACGGACGAATGGTACATGTATGCATACGGGACTTGGTTGAAACGCTTCGCGTGTCGTCGCTCATTTGTTGATTCTACTCTTGCGCTACATATTGTAATATGGATGTACTCGGCCAGAAACCTTCCCTGGAGTGTACACAACATCTCACCCAAGTTTCATCGCAATCGGATGAATGGTATGTGAACGTATACGGGACGTTGTCGAAACGCTTCGCGCGTAGTCACTCATTTGTTGAACATAAACGTGCGCTTCGTATTGTAAAATGGATTTACTTAGCCAGAAACCTTTCCTGGAGTGTACACAACAATTCACCAAACATTTATCACTATCAGACGAATGGTATATGACTTTATACGGGACTTTGTTGAAACGCTTCGCGTGTCATCGCTCATTTGTTGAATCTACTGGTGCGCTACCTATTGTAAAATGTATGTACTAAGCCAGAAACCTTCCCTGGAGTGTAAACAGCATCTCACCCAAGTTTCATCGCTATCGGATGAATGGTATATGAAATTAAATGGGACTTTGTTGAAACGCTTCGCGCGCCGTTGCTCATTTGTTGATTCTACTCGTGCTCTACCTATTTTTAAAGGGATTTACTAAGCTAGAAACCTTCCCTGGAGTGCACACAAAATCTCAGCCTAGTTTCTTCGCTATCGGACGAATGGTATATGAACGCAAACGTGACTTTGTTGAAATGCTTCGCGCGTCGTAGCTCATTTGTTGAATCTAATCGTGCGCTGCCTGTTGTAAAGTGGATGTACTAAGCCAGAAAATTTCCCTGCAGTGTACACAACATTTTACGCAAGTTTCATAGCTATCGGACGAATGGTATATGAATGCATACGGGACTTTGTTGAAATGTTTCGCGCATCGTCGCTCATTTGTTGAATCTACGCGTGCGCTACCTATTGTAAAATGGATTTACTAAGTCAGAAACCTTCCTTGGAGTGTACTCAACATCTCACCCAAGTTTCATCGCAATCGGACGAATGGTATATGAACACATACGGGACTTTGTTGAAATGCTTCGCGCATCGTCGCTCATTTGTTGAATCTACGCGTGCGCTACCTATTGTAAAATGGATTTACTAAGTCAGAAACCTTCCTTGGAGTGTACTCAACATCTCACCCAAGTTTCATCGCAATCGGACGAATGGTATATGAACACATACGGGACTTTGTTGAAATGCTTCGCGCATCGTCGCTCATTTGTTGAATCTACGCGTGCGCTACCTATTGTAAAATGGATTTACTAAGTCAGAAACCTTCCTTGGAGTGTACTCAACATCTCACCCAAGTTTCATCGCTATCGGACGAATAGTATATGAACACATACGGGACTTGTTTGAAACGCTTCGCGCATCGTCTCTCATTTGTTGAATCTACGCGTGCGCTACCTATTGTAAAATGGATTTACTAAGTCAGAAACCTTCCTTGGAGTGTACTCAACATCTCACCCAAGTTTCATCGCAATCGGACGAATGGTATATGAACACATACGGGACTTTGTTGAAATGCTTCGCGCATCGTCGCTCATTTGTTGAATCTACGCGTGCGCTACCTATTGTAAAATGGATTTACTAAGTCAGAAACCTTCCTTGGAGTGTACTCAACATCTCACCCAAGTTTCATCGCTATCGGACGAATGGTATATGAACACATACGGGACTTGTTTGAAACGCTTCGCGCATCGTCACTCATTTGTTGAATCTACGCGTGCGCTACCTATTGTAAAATGGATTTACTAAGTCAGAAACCTTCCTTAGAGTGTACTCAACATCTCACCCAAGTTTCATCGCAATCGGTTGAGTGGTATATGAATGCATAGGAGACATACACACCCACAGACAAACTATCACGTAAGATTAATTTTTATATATATAGATCAAGTGAATAAATCTGTCGTGAGTTGTCACTTCATTCCTTTATCAGCGATGTTGATGTTTTCATAAGTTTGTGCCTTCTCTTGCACAAATGGCGGGTTCAAATCCGGCCAAAGTCGTCGGATTTTTAAGTCGTTAAAAATCCCTCTGTATGCCTTCCTTCGGTAGAGAAGTAAAGCCGGCAGTCCCATGTCATTGATTTATGGCATGTTAAAGAAACTTCCACTAATTACACCTGTGTGACGCTAAATTAGGTTAGGTTAAACATTTGACAAACGCTCTTAGGTTCCGACGTTCGTCGCCAGGAGCCGACCGCGGAGGCATCTGGTAACCAGGTTGGGGGGTTATTGTTTTCAGGGGCGGAACTACGAGGTCATCTGCCCAGGTAACCAGGTTCTGAACTAGTAGTCGCTGATGGTGGCGTTTGGCGGCAAAAGTAGGAACTACTTGAAAAAAAAAACAATATCTGCAGTCCTTACTTGAATTGAAAACAGATAACACACACTAATACAGTCATCACAATTAGCATCGGTTATCAGATTCTACACACACCCAAAGTACACGGGGCTAGATGACCGCGTTGTCGCAGCCCCTAAACTGAGGAACCAACCAACCAACCTCTCTTGGACAAGAGAGTTTCAAGTATTTACTGGATTTCAATGAGCAAAGTTTTAAAAGAACGGGATATATCTAATTCCTCAGTAATGCAACCATCTTACTACCAATAAAACGTCACGGGAACGTTGTTTTCGATGAATCATTTTAGGGGTTTGGGAGTATCTGAAAAATAGACTCGCTTACTTGAATGACAACCGAATGGCATAAACTATTTTACTCTGTAACTGAAGTCGTGTATACCTGTAGTTATGATTGTCGAGTATTGGGTACTGGGGGTGCCTTTAGACGGAAAATAAGGTTCCATCTCAGCATTTGCCTTGATGGAGTGTGTTAAAATCCAGGCCAATACCACTCTTATAATTGCCACTGTTGGTACCTGGATTCAAGCGTCCGATCTCTGAACTCTCAGTTTTCCACTACAGTAATAGAGTGCAACAACGCGAACGACTATGCTGTTCGATTCGAGTGATAGAAAAGGTCTGATAATTAAAAATGTAAATAATATGTACGGAATTGTCAGATAGTCTAATTCATAAACTCATAGCAGCCGTTTGACACCAAGTCAAAACTTCAGAGAAGATGAATGCTTGCAAGAATGCAGTGCTTATAACTATGTAAGCCACCTCTGTGGCCTTAGCCGGGTAGATAGTGTAACCATGCATAAACAGGCAAGCGCCTTGAGTTGGATATGCCGCAACTTATCGTGCTGTACAGTCGAGCGGGTTGCATATCCGTGATTTAGTAGGTGTAGTGGATTAAGGCTGTTTCGCCAGCAGTAAACAGAGACTTCTGCAGCCACTTCAAGTGTTGAGTAATTTGCCCAGTCATAACTAAAATGAGACATTGAAGGTGTCACTTGCTATCTAGTGGTTAATATTAAACGAATTATCTGAGAAATTATGAAAATGTCTCTTTGTGCTACTGCTGTATGCCAATTTAATATTAGCCAAGAATACTGGTCTAAGGACGTCATGCCATATTCTATTGTTTTTTATTCTATTTTAGGGATTGGAACATCGTGGTAATCATTGAATGTAAAACAATGTTATTGTTATTTATGCATTCTAAGCTCAGATTCTTTATTTTGAGTTCGGCCACAATTGGCATTTACTGTAAGTTGTCAAAAATCTTGTCAGGCATCGTGGAGTTGATTGACGTACCTTGTACGGAAGCTATACCATAGATTTCCCTCTTTCTTAATTAAAATTTAATAAAAACTTCAACAATGTGAATTGTGACAGAAACAACTCAAGATAATTTGGCGCTTAGAATTTATAAATAACAATAATATTGTTTTTCTGATACGCGCAGTAAGTTGACTACAGACTGAGAAATATAAAATATGTTCTTTGAATAAAAGAGCTAAGTTATTTTTGCGTAACAGAAAAAAGAACACAGAGTAAATTTTATGTCAGATGTTGGTATATTGGTTGTGACCCTAAGTAGTCATTGTAAATGTACAGCGTATTACGATTCAACACGGAACTGTAAAATGGGTTGCCTACCCACCCATACTTTTTAATCTTTACATTGAGCAAGCAATGAAGGAAATGGGAGAAAAATTTAAAGTGGGAGTGAAGATTCAAGGAGAAATAATTTCAACTCTGAGATTTTCTGATGACATCGTCATCTTGGCCGACACGCCTGAGGATTTGAATGAGTTTTTGAATGGTATGGACTCCGTCTTAAGGAATGAATACATGATGAAAATTAATAAATATAAAACAAAAATACTGGAATGCAGCCGAAATAAATCAGAAACCTCTATGGACATCAAATTGGCAGGTGAAAAGCTGAAGGAAGTAGGAGACTTCTGTTACTTAGGAAGCAAAATAACCAGTGATGGACGAAGCAAAGATGATATAAAAAGTAGGTTGGCTCAGGCTAGGAAAGCCTTTCTACAAAAAAGGAATCTGTTGACATCGAATATAGATTTAGGTATTAGGAAGTCACTTTTGAAAACCTTTGTCTGGAGCGTGGCACTCTATGGAACTGAAACTTGGACTATTGGTGCAGCAGAAAAGAGGAGAATTGAAGCATTTGAAATGTGGTATTACAGGAGAATGATGAAGATCAGATGGGTAGATAGGGTGACAAACGAAGAGGTATTAAGATGAGTGGGAGAGGAGAGATGTTTCTGGCGACTGCTAATGAAGAGAATAGATAGGTTAGTAGGACACATACTAAGACACCCAGGAATAGCAAGCTTAGTTATAGAAGGAAGGGTTGAGGACAAGAACTGTAGGGGTAGACCAAGGTTAGAATATGTTGAACAGATTGCTTCGGATGTAGGGTGTGGTAGCTATGTAGAGATGAAACGATTAGCTCAAGACAGGGAGACATGGAGCGCTGCATCAAACCAGTCAAAAGACTGATGACTCAAACAACAACAACAACAACCCACCCACAATCGGCTTCAAATCCGCTCGCAGATTGTGTCTCGTTTTGTGGTATTGGGTTAAAAAGCAATAAATTGTGTTGTAAATAAAATGCAACACAAAATTACATAGGGTTGTAATAAACTATGTTGTAAAATAAAAGAAATCATGGAAATGCTCTGCAAAAGCCATTAACAGAAGCGTAAAATAACAAGTTCTGAAACAGAAATGATTCAAACATTTTGTGAAGCCAGTGTAAATATATTTTCAAAGAGCAAAATACTTTGCAATGCTGCATAAGAAGGCGGCAATCAGTGAAATCGAACTCAGCCCCGTCGCTAGCGCGCTGCGAGCAGATTTCAAGCCGATTACGGGTAGGTAGGCAACCCATTTTACTGTTCCGTGTTGAATCGGAACACGCTGTACTTACACAACGATGTAACTTAAAAAGTCCTCTCGGCACGCCGGAAGGCGGAGGTAGATTTCACCGGACAAACTTGGGGATAGGCGAAAATAGGCAGAATATGCAGATTTTCGTAGAAGGATCAGACCTCATTTAATGCGAGAAGGTATTTTATAATTGGAGCTTAATTAACTTTGTTTTTCGTCATTTTATGCTTATTTTTAACATTTTATTGTCTTATGGGAACGGTAACCTTCTTGTCATTTGGGGTCCATTTTTATACTTGTGGTCACACTGTCCTTATGCTAGGTTTCGACACTGATGTGCAACTATGTAACGGTCTGTTACTTCTTCACGCAAAATTATATCTACCGCAGAGATTTTGGTTGGTTCCTCAGTTTAGGGGCTGCGACAACGCGGTCATGTAACCCCGTGTACTTTGGGATGGCTGTATTAGTCTGTAATTCAGGTAAGGACTGCAGACGGTCAATTTCAAGCAGTAGTTACTAATGTTGCTACCAGGTACTACCGTCAACGACACCTAGCTGTGAACTTGGCTACTAGATGCCACCGCAACCAGCAACTCGCAACGAACGTTGGAACTTCCCCTCCAAATGAAAGCATACTGAGGGATTTTTGGCGCTCTTAGAAAATCCGACGACTTCGGCCGGCTTTGAACTCGCGACCTTGGGCATAAACATTCAGCATGCTACCAGTTACGTCACCGAAGCCGCTTCACACTTAGATGGAAATCTGAATCTGATCTCGTGCAAGTGCGTTATCTTGGCAACGTCTGATGGCTCATCCCTCATCAATTTAGTAGTGTTGCCATGGCAACCACTGATAGGTCTTGGCATTTTCTTATAATTCCGAAATTATTTTTCTCATCCCTTGGCATAATGGTGGGTTATATCAAAAATTCTTTCAGACAAAAGTTTTAGGTAATTATTATGGGAATATTGTCCATTTTGTACGGTTTTGATATTGTGCCTATTAAGAGAGATATGATTAATGTTTCCCGAAAAACCCACTTTTTCCCACCCCTTTGGTCAATGGTTGGTGCTATAAAAAAACTCTTCAAACATACATTTTTGGGCTTTATCCGACACATAGTATGAATGTTGAACGGATTCGATATTTCACATATTAAGAGAGTTATAGCAATATTTCACTTTTTCGAAAAAAAAAGCCCCCCATTTTGACCCCCCAACGACCGATTTAGCCCAGTAACGAACTCGACCGAGATTTTATAGGTATACGTATTCGGTAAAAAATTCAAAGTGATTGGTACAAAATTACGGCAGTTATCGTGTCCACAATAAACTGATATACATATACATACATAAATTATATATAACTTTTGAACTGACGGTGGTTTTGGGGCCTGGGGATGTGAAACGCGAAGATATGTCGAAATTTTCCGGAAGTCGAAACATGGTACCCATTGCAATAGTTAGCTTTCTAACGAAATCTACCTCTGGTTGGTTCCTCAGTTTAGGGGCTGCAACAACGCGGTCATCTAACCCCGTGTACTTTGGGTGAGTGTAGAATCTGTCTGATACACGGTGTGAATTGTAATGGCTGTATTAGTCTTAATTCATGTAAGTACTGCAGACGGTCAATTTCAAGCAGTAGTTCCTAATGTTGCTACCAGGTACAACCGTCAACGACACCTAGCTGTGAACTTGGCTACTAGATGCCACCCCAACCATCAACTCGCAACGAACGTTGGAACTTCCCCTCCAAAGGAAAGCATACTGAGGGATTCTAGTGCTCTTAGAAAATCCGACGACTTCGGCCGGCTTTGAAACCGCGACATTGGGCATAGACATTCAGCATGCTACCAGTTACGTCACCGAAGCCGCTTCCCACTTTATCAGGCGGCTTTGGTGGCGTAGTCGGTAACATGCTGAGCTTCACCTGTGTGAAGCTAAATTGGATAGGTTAAGAATGTATACAACGCTCTTAGGTTTCTATGTTCGTTGCCAAGAGCCGACTGCGGCGGCGTCTAGTAGCTCAGTTCTGAACTTGGCCTCGTAGTCGTTGACAGTGGCGCTTGGCGGCAAAAGTAGGAACTATCTGAAAAATTGTTAGTTGCAGTACTTAAATTAACAAACAGATAACACACACTAATACAGTCATCACAATTAACACCGGTTATCAGACAGATTCTACACACACCCAAAGTACACGGGGCTACATGACCGCGTTGTCGCAGCCCCTAAACTTAAGAACCAACCAACCAACCACTTAATCAGATGGAAATACTGAATCTGATCTCGTGCAAGTGCGTTGTCATGGCAACTTCTGATGGTCCATGCCTCATCAATTTAGTAGTGTTGCCATGGCAACCACTGATAGCTCTTGGCATTTTCTTATAATTCCGAAATCATTTTTCTCGTCCCTTGGCGTAATGGTGGGTCATATCAAAAATTCTTTCAGACAAAAGTTTTAGGTAATTATTAGGGGAATATTGTCCATTTTGTACGGTTTTGATAGTGTGCCTATTAAGAGAGATATGATTAATGTTTCCCGAAAAACCCACTTTTTTCCACCCCTTTGGTCAATGGTTGGTGCTATCAAAAATCTTATTTGACATAAATTTTTGGCACTTATCCGACACATATTATGAACTTTGAATGGATTCGATATTGCACGTATTAAGAGAGTTATAGCGAAATTTCACTTTTTCGAAAAAAGCCCCCCATTTTCACCCCCTTCGACCGATTTAGCCCAGTAACGAACTCGACCGAGATTTTATAGGTATACATCTTCGGTAAAAAATTCGAAGTAATTGGTGCAAAATTACGGCAGTTATCGTGTCCACAAGAAACTGATATACATATATATATACATATATATATATACATATATATATTGTGACAGACACGTGTGAGCGCACCTGGTGGCAGACTCGTGCGAGCGCGTGGCGCGCTGGCTGCAATTGTGAGTTGGGCCGGCAAGCTGGCAGTGGATGAATCGAGAAGGCGACGATACGAGAGAAGAGATTTAGGATTCGGTGGAAAGGCAGTGTTGAGACTTGGAGTGTAGTAGTTTCAGAAAGACTAGAGCTCGACGTTCCCAGTTTAAATATTAATGAACACTACATTAATATTTAGTAGTGTAAGGTTTGCTAAATAAAGAAGTACGGTAGTGTATTTGTATATGCCTGACCGGTTATTTCAAGAACCGTAAACGTAACAACTGGTGTCAGACGTGTGGGGTCAGGCTATAGAGTAAATACATAGTGAAAGTCTTGAGGTACCGCATTTTAGAGTGTGAAATGACGACCAGGAAAGTTAAACTTTCAGCACTGAAGGTTTCGGAGTTACGTCAGGAACTGGAAGAAAGGGAAGTTGATTCTACGGGAATAAAATCTGTGCTGCAAGCGAGGTTAAGACAGGTACTGGTGGACACAGGTGAGGATCCAGAAACATTTCTTTTCGAGATTACTGGTGGGACTGAGGGTTTGTGTCAGGTATTAGAAAACTTGGAAAAGAAAATAGCGGAAAACTCAGAGAATTTGGAAAGGAAGTTAATGGAAAATACTGCCAACCTCGAGAGGAAACTTCAAGAAGTAACGCTCACTACCGAAACCAAACTGAGGGAAGAATTTCAAGAATCCCTGCGGAAGTTTGAGGACGAGCTTGCGAGCGGTGTGCTTCCAAATAAAGACAAGCAGGAAAACGAAATCATTACCGCTGGTGGACCATCGGAAGGTAAGGAGCGTATACCTGTTTCCGCGTTTGGTCGGACTGACCTGCCGACTTTCGATGGGAAGTCTGCGTGGGAAGAATACCTCACCTTGTTCGAGACCGCTGCCATGATTAATGGATGGTCGGATGCCACGAAGGCTTCATTGATGAGTTTGTCGCTGCGCGGGGAGGCCCTACGAGTCCTGCAGGCTGTTCCCTTGTCGGAAAGGCAGAACTACAACATTCTTGTACAGAAACTTGAAATGCGGTTCGGTCATCGTCACATGGAACAGCTGTATCGCTCCCAGTTGAGAAACCGTTGTCAGAGACCCAACGAGAACCTACAGGAGTTCGAAGCAGACATAGTACGTCTCGTTAGGAGCGCCTATCCAACAGTGCCCAGCGATGTGTATGAGAGTCTTGCTACCGAGAAGTTTCTCGATGGGCTCCGCGAGATTGATACGCAGCGGGCTGTGAAACTGGCGCGTCCGCAAACATTGAATGATGCCTTGACTCTGGCTCTTGAGTTTGAGGCTGTCGAACAATCCGTGCGCGGCCAGGCTCGCATTCGAGCTCTGGAGAGAGACAAGGAGGTCCAGCCAGTGCCTTCCATAGAAGAAATCGTGGAGAAAGTACGTCAAGCCTTGCAGTCCAAGAAGAAACGGACGAGGTGCTGGGGCTGCGGGGAGATGGGGCATCTCAGAGATCGATGCCCTAAGTTTATGAACGGGAAGCACCAGCCACAGGAAAACTAAACAGGGTTGATAGAAAGGGGCGACTGTCAACCAGTGGCAACACCAGAAATGCCCCCACTTCTATCGTCGCGTCTCTGGGTTGTCAAGCCAAATCTATTTTTTATTAGTGGCCATGTGGACGGAGAGCCCAGAGACCTACTGCTGGATACAGGGGCCACAATGACAATAATCAGACCAGGCATCGTGAGACGAACAGTAACAACCACGAGATGGACACTGCGAACGGCTACGGGGGAACCAGCCAACGTTCACGGGGAGGTAGACGTCAACTTCGTCATCGGTGATACCCAGTTTCGCCATCGTGTCTTGGTCGCTGAAGTGGAGGAGGACGTCATTCTCGGGATGGATATCATGACTGAGTATAAATTTAGACTGGACCTGGAGAGTGGGATTTTGAGAGTCGGAAACGAGGAAGTAGTGCTGCAGAGGAGGAACGCCTCATCGGTACGGGTGATCGCAGCGGTAGATGTTGTACTACCTGGGCTTAGTGAAGTGATGGTAGAAGGAAAGCTGGATGGTGGAGTTCCTCATGGCTGTGTCGTCATGGTAGGGCCTAGGTTTGCTGACGATGAACCTGAACGTGGAATACTGGTAGCCAGAGCTTTGGTCCGTGCAGGGGCGAAAATTCCTGTGCGAGTAATGAACCTTAATGATCGCTCGATAATCGTTCGGAAAGGAACCAGTTTGGGAAGCTGTTCGTCTGTGTCCTCCGTCGTACGCCAAGTACAAACAGCTACTTCCTCATCCGATATATCTTCGGTGTGGCTCGACGGTCTTATCGAGGCAGCGTGTCAAGAGCTTAATCCTGGGCAGAGCCGAGAAGTGAGGGAACTTCTTCGACGTCATAAGGATGCCTTCCAGGACGGGACCAGTAACGGAAGAACGAACGTGGTTCAACATCGCATCGATACGGGTGACTCAAGACCAATTCGCCAGACTCCCAGAAGATTACCACTAGCCAAGCGAGAGGAAGCCGAGCAGATAATAAATGATATGGCTCGCGATGGGGTGATTGAACCTTCAAGCAGCCCATGGGCTTCGCCAGTGGTCCTGGTGAAGAAGAAAGATGGATCTACACGGTTTTGTGTAGACTACCGTCAACTGAACAATGTAACGAAAAAGGACAGTTACCCACTACCACGCATCGATGACACCCTAGACACCTTGGGTGGGAGCACGATCTTCTCCACGTTGGATCTCAAGAGTGGATACTGGCAGGTAGGATTGGACCCCAGGGACAAGGAGAAGACCGCTTTTACGATTGGTTCTGGGCTTTGGGACTTCACAGTTATGCCATTCGGACTCTGTAATGCCCCTGCGACCTTTGAACGACTGATGGATCGCGTTTTAAAAGGGCTGTCTTGGGAAACATGCTTGGTCTACCTGGATGACATCATCGTTCTGGGAAGAACTTTTGAAGATCACCTGAGAAATCTCGACCAGGTGTTCTTACGTCTTAAGCAAGCCAACCTTAAGCTTAACTCCAGGAAGTGCTTCCTGTTTCGGAAACAAGTTAACTACCTCGGCCATGTTGTTTCCGGAGAGGGAGTCACCGCGGATCCGGAAAAGATTAACACGGTGAAGGAATGGCCAGTACCGAAAGATAAGCAAGAAGTCAGGAGTTACCTCGGACTGTGCACCTATTACCGTCGATTCGTGCCAGGATATGCTAACATTGCTAAGCCTCTGACCAGACTTACCGAGGAAAGTCGGAGTTTTGTGTGGGACGCGACCTGTCAACAAGCCTTCGAACAACTGAAGGAGGTATTGACCAATGCTCCTATCCTGAGTTACCCACAACCGGAAGGACTATTCGTTTTGGACACCGATGCTAGCAATGTGGGAGTAGGTGGCGTGCTTTCCCAACTGCAAGGTAGGCAAGAAAAGGTGATAGCTTACTTCAGCAAGGTTCTTTCTAAACCGGAGAGGAACTACTGCGTAACTAGAAGGGAATTGCTCGCTGTAGTGAAGTCAGTGGAGCATTTCCACAAATATCTCTATGGGAGGAAGTTCCTTCTACGGACTGATCATGCAGCGCTTACGTGGCTACTGAGCTTCAAGAACCCGGAGGGACAGGTAGCCAGGTGGATTGAAAGGCTCGAGCAGTACGACTTCGACACTGAACACAGGGCTGGCCTTAAGCACCGAAATGCTGATGCTCTGTCAAGGAGACCATGCGCACAAGACTGCAAGCACTGCAATCGGATTGACGAAAAAGTTGCAGCAGTGAGAAGAAGCACTGTGATCGACGACCACTGGAAGGATGAGGAAATCCGTAAGGATCAAGAAAATGACCCGGACTTAAAACACCTACTGCGGTGGAAGACGTCTGAGCAACGACCGACTTGGGAAGAGGTAGCACCCTACACGCGCACTGTGAAAGCCTACTGGGCTCAATGGAATTCCGTGATTTTGGAAAACGGGGTGCTAAAGAGGGTACTGGGGAGAGAGGACGGGGCTCAGGAGAGGCTACAGGGTATTGTTCCACGAAACAGAGTGCCCGAGGTACTACAGTTGCTGCATGATGGAACCTCTGGGGGGCACCTTGGAGTTCGAAAAACCATGGAGAAAGTTCGAGAGCGGTTTTATTGGGCTAATTACTCAGATGACGTACGTGAATGGTGTAGGAAGTGCGTGGTTTGTGCCACTGCGAACGGGCCACAGAAGAAGGGAAGAGCAGCGATGAGACAGTACAACGTTGGTGCCCCGTTTGAACGGATCGCCATCGATGTAGCGGGCCCTTTCCCTACGACTGAGAGTGGGAATAAATACATCTTGGTGGCAATAGATTACTTCAGCAAGTGGGTAGAGGCATATGCGTTGCCCAACCAAGAAGCTGTGGTGGTTGCCGAGACGCTAATAAAGGAGCTGGTGAGCCGATTTGGTGTACCCTTGGAACTGCATTCCGATCAGGGGCGAAATTTCGAGTCGTCGGTGTTCCAGGAGATGTGCCAGATTCTCGGAATCCGGAAAACGAGAACGAATGCCCTGCACCCACAGTCCGATGGAATGGTGGAGCGCATGAACAGGACAGTAGAGAAATACCTGTCGAAAATTGTCTCCGACCACCAGCGGGACTGGGACAAGTTTCTCCACTTGTTTCTACTGGCATATCGCTCTTCTATCCATGAGACCACAGGCCAAACACCAGCTAATGTGCTGTTTGGCCGAGAACTGCGGTTGCCGTGTGACCTGGCGTTCGGTTGCAAACCTGAGGATAATGTCGTTGGGGAGGACTACATCTCCGGCCTTCGTCGAAGGATGGATGACATTCACGACCGCGTTCGCACAAACATTCAGAATGCGAGCGACAGGATGAAGGAGCGATACGACGTAAGAGCCGAATCAGGCGGGTACCAAGCAGGAGATCTAGTCTGGCTTTTCGACCCTAAACGACGGCGAGGGTTCTCTCCAAAGCTGCAACGCTCCTGGGACGGACCATATGAGGTACTGAAGAGGATTAACGACGTCGTCTACCGTATCAGGAGGAGACCGAATGGCAAACCCCGAGTGGTCCACTTCAATCGGCTGGCATCGTTCCTGGGCGACAACCATGACGAGGAGCACGGGCAACTCGCCCGTATATGTCGAGTCCCGGAGTCGGAACGATCGTTCGAAGAATTCATGTCCCAATGTGGTACTGACCGCAATGTTTGTTATGGCGTCAGTACTGAGATTCGGCAGGATTTATTCCAAACCTCCAGTGAGTATGCCTTGGCTCACTCTGTGGCTAAGGACCTGAGGATGAGCCAAGGAATCGCCCAAGTATTCCGGCGGAAGTATGGTGGGATTGAAGAGCTGCAGCGTCAAGAGCCTCGTGTCGGAAACGTGTTGTATTTACCCAGGAACGAGCGATCGCTATTCTATCTAGTGACGAAAGAACTTTCCCATCAGAAACCGACCTATCGTGCCGTCTGGGATAGTCTACTTGCGATGCGAGAGCTCCTACTGCAGCGGAACATATCCAGATTAGCTGTGCCCAAGTTGGGCTGTGGGCAGGATGGATTGGACTGGAGGATCGTAAGAAGCATGCTAGAAGAAGTCTTTCGGCGCACAGGGATTGAAATTCTGGCATGCTGCTGGTCCCAAAGACGAGGTGTCTGCTCCGGGACGGAACAATCTTAAGGAGGGGACAGTGTGACAGACACGTGTGAGCGCACCTGGTGGCAGACTCGTGCGAGCGCGTGGCGCGCTGGCTGCAATTGTGAGTTGGGCCGGCAAGCTGGCAGTGGATGAATCGAGAAGGCGACGATACGAGAGAAGAGATTTAGGATTCGGTGGAAAGGCAGTGTTGAGACTTGGAGTGTAGTAGTTTCAGAAAGACTAGAGCTCGACGTTCCCAGTTTAAATATTAATGAACACTACATTAATATTTAGTAGTGTAAGGTTTGCTAAATAAAGAAGTACGGTAGTGTATTTGTATATGCCTGACCGGTTATTTCAAGAACCGTAAACGTAACAATATATATACATAAATTATATATAAACTTTTGAACTGACGGTGGTTTTGGGGTCTGGGGGATGTGAAACGCGAAGATATGTCGAAATTTTCCGGAAGTCGAAACATGGGACCCATTGCAATAGTTAGCTTTCTAATGAAATCTACCTAATACATTATTAAATCATTGGGCGTCCATCAATGATCCATAAATATACAACATATTTAAATATGTTATCCCCCTATAATTCCGAGCATTGTAAGTGACAATTTTAACATAACAAAGTTAAACATTCAATCATCGACATGCTGACGAAAAATGGATTTGAATGCTACGAGGAAGTGCATGCACTCGATTCGCAAGGGAGGAACCCTTTTTCTGACATAGTTGCATTAAAGAAAGCATCTAATGAAGCCTATAAACTTGATCGAACCATTCGGTTTGAGAAGAATGCACCAGATCAGTTTAAAGAGGTTGACCAAGATAAAAAGGCCATCTATGAAGATTGCGCCCCGTACATTCAGGAAAAATACGAAGATAGATACAGGAATCACACTTTCAATGTGCGAGGAATGTCATTTGGTGCTAGGGGCACTGTCTATCGAGAAGTGGAACTGTTGCAGAAGCTCGGCTTAGAAAAGAATCACCTGATCACTCTTGCCGGAAACATCATTTCTGACTCCATATCTGCAAGAATGCCAACACCTGACATTTCTCATAAGAAAATACCACTAGAATTCAAATTGTTTAAAAAATATTTATTTGTTAATGTAATGTCCTAACAAGGATTGAGGGGGATGCTGTTTCTTATGGCATCTTGGGTGAAACTAAGCAGCTCCAATTTTTTATGACATTGTGAATGGAAATCTGTTAGGTAAGTACAGTACATTGATGAGCTATTTACATTTGCTGGTATAATTATAATTTGCACCACTATTATGAAGAAAGGTAAGCTCATCGTGGTACTCAAAAAACTACGCAATGATCGGTGCTAATAAGTCATATCGAAATGCAGTAATGAATATCAATCTAAACCAGATTAAGATATACCCTAGTCACGTAGCTTGAAGTTTCCTTATTTGCTGCTTTAGTCTGCCCTTAAAAATATAGTGAAATAAGATATAATTTTAGCTGAGAAAATAGATTCTTATGTCAATAAATACAACTAGGGGACCCTACATCTCGCATTTCAACATCGTTGTCTTCGTGCATTAGCCTCCAACAACAGTAAGGCTTGACGCGACACAGTTCTGGAGGGGCTGGATGTATATGGGACCGGTCCTTTTTAGCATGCGGGTTTGACGCGACACAGTTCTGGAGGGGCTGGATGTGTATGGGCCCAGCTTTTCTGGCATGCGGGCTTGACGCGACACAGTTCTGGAGGTGCTGGATGTGTATGGGCCCGGTTTTTTTAGCATGCGGGCTTGACGCGACACAGTTCTGGAGGGGCTGGATGTGTATGGGTCCAGCATTTCTGCCATGCGGGCTTGACGCGACACAATTCTGGAGGGGCTGGATGTGTATGGGCCACACTTTTCTGGCATGCGGGCTTGACGCGACACAGTTCTGGAGGGGCTGGATGTGTATGGGCCCATCTTTTCTGTCATGCGGGCTTGACGCGACACAGTTCTGGAGGGGCTGGATGTGTATGGGCCCGGCTTTTCGGTAATGCGGGCTTGACGCGACACAGTTCTGGAGGGGCTGTATGTGTATGGACCCAGCTTTTCTGTCATGCGGGCTTGACGCGACACAGTTCAGGAGGGGCTGGATGTGTAGGGGCCCGGCTTTTCTGTCATTCGGGCTTGACGCGACACAGTTCTGGAGGGGCTGGATGTGTATGGACCCAGCTTTTCTGTCATGCGGGTTTGACGCTACACAGTTCTGGAGGGGCTGTATGTGTATGGGCCCAGCTTTTCTGTCATGCGGGCTTGACGCGACACAGTTCTGGAGGGGCTGGATGTGTATGGGTCCAGCTTTTCTGCCAAGCGGGCTTGACGCGACACAGTTCTGGAGGGGCTGGATGTGTATGGGTCCAGCTTTTCTGCCATGCGGGCTTGACGCGACACAGTTCTGGAGGGGCTGTATGTGTATGGGCCCGGCTTTTCTGTCATGCGGGCTTGACGCGACACAGTTCTGGTGGGGCTGGATGTGTATGGGTCCAGCTTTTCTGCCAAGCGGGCTTGACGCGACACAGTTCTGGAGGGGCTGAAGCCTAAGTGTATGGGCCCGGCTTTTCTGTCATGCGGGCTTGACGCGACAAAGTTCTGGAGGGGCTGGATGTGTATGGGTCCAGCTTTTCTGCCAAGTGGGCTTGACGCGACACAGTTCTGGAGGGGCTGGATGTGTATGGGCCTGGCTTTTCTAGCATGCGGGCTTGACGCGACACTGTTCTGGAGGGGCTGTATGTGTATGGGCCCGGCTTTTCTGGCATGCGGGCTTGACGCGACACAGTTCTGGAGGGGCTGGATGTGTATGGGCCCGGATTTTCTGGCATGTGGGCTTGACGCGACACAGTTCTGGAGGGGCTGGATGTGTATGGGCCCAGCTTTTCTGGCATGCGGGCTTGACGCGACACAGTTCTGGAGGGGCTGGATGTGTATGGGCCCGGCTTTTCTGTCATGCGGGCTTGACGCGACACAGTTCTGGAGGGGCTGTAGCCTATGTGTATGGGCCCGGCTTTTCGGTCATGCGGGCTTACGCGACACAGTTCTGGCGGGGCTGTATGTGTATGGGCCCGTCTTTTCTGTCATGCGGGCTTGACGCGACACAGTTCTGGAGGGGCTGAAGCCTATGTGTATGGGCCCGGCTTTTCTGCCATGCGGGCTTGACGCGACACAGTTCTGGAGGAGCTGTATGTGTATGGGCCCGGCTTTCCTGTCATGCGGGCTTGACGCGACACAGTTCTGGAGGGGCTGGATGTGTATGGGCCCGGCTTTTCTGCCATGCGGGCTTGACGCGACACAGTTCTGGAGGGGCTGGATGTGTATGGGCCCAGCATTTCTGCCATGCGGGCTTGACGCGACACAATTCTGGAGGGGCTGGATGTGTATGGGCCACACTTTTCTGGCATGCGGGCTTGACGCGACACAGTTCTGGAGGGGCTGGATGTGTATGGGCCCAGCTTTTCTGTCATGCGGGCTTGACGCGACACAGTTCTGGAGGGGCTGGATGTGTATGGGCCCGGCTTTTCGGTCATGCGAGCTTGACGCGACACAGTTCTGGAGGGGCTGTATGTGTATGGACCCAGCTTTTCTGTCATGCGGGCTTGACGCGACACAGTTCTGGAGGGGCTGGATGTGTATGGGCCCGGCTTTTCTGTCATGCGGGCTTGACGCAACACAGTTCTGGAGGGGCTGGATGTGTATGGACCCAGCTTTTCTGTCATGCGGGTTTGACGCTACACAGTTCTGGAGGGGCTGTATGTGTATGGGCCCAGCTTTTCTGTCATGCGGGCTTGACGCGACACAGTTCTGGAGGGGCTGTATGTGTATGGGTCCAGCTTTTCTGCCAAGCGGGCTTGACGCGACACAGTTCTGGAGGGGCTGGATGTGTATGGGTCCAGCTTTTCTGCCATGCGGGCTTGACGCGACACAGTTCTGGAGGGGCTGTATGTGTATGGGCCCGGCTTTTCTGTCATGCGGGCTTGACGCGACACAGTTCTGGTGGGGCTGGATGTGTATGGGTCCAGCTTTTCTGCCAAGCGGGCTTGACGCGACACAGTTCTGGAGGGGCTGAAGCCTAAGTGTATGGGCCCGGCTTTTCTGTCATGCGGGCTTGACGCGACAAAGTTCTGGAGGGGCTGGATGTGTATGGGTCCAGCTTTTCTGCCAAGTGGGCTTGACGCGACACAGTTCTGGAGGGGCTGGATGTGTATGGGCCTGGCTTTTCTAGCATGCGGGCTTGACGCGACACTGTTCTGGAGGGGCTGTATGTGTATGGGCCCGGCTTTTCTGGCATGCGGGCTTGACGCGACACAGTTCTGGAGGAGCCGTATGTGTATGGGCCCGGCTTTCCTGTCATGCGGGCTTGACGCGACACAGTTCTGGAGGGGCTGGATGTGTATGGGCCCGGCTTTTCTGCCATGCGGGCTTGACGCGACACAGTTCTGGAGGGGCTGTATGTGTATGGGCCCGGCTTTTCTGTCATGCGGGCTTGACGCGACACAGTTCTGGAGGAGCTGTATGTGTATGGGCCCGGCTTTTCTGTCATGCGGGCTTGACGCGACACAGTTCTGGAGGGGCTGTAGCCTATGTGTATGGGCCCGGCTTTTCTGTCATGCGGGCTTGACGCGACACAGTTCTGGAGGGGCTGTATGTTTATGGGCTCGGCTTTTCTGTCAAGCGGGCTTGACGCGACACAGTTCTGGAGGGCTGTAGCCTATGTGTATGGGCCCGGCTTTTCTGTCATGCGGGCTTGACGCGACACAGTTCTGGAGGGGCTGGATGTGTATGGGCCCGGCTTTTCTGCCATGCGGGCTTGACGCAACACAGTTCTGGAGGGGCTGAAGCCTATGTGTATGGGCCCGGCTTTTCTGCCATGCGGGCTTGACGCGACACAGTTCTGGAGGGGCTGGATGTGTATGGGTCCAGCTTTTCTGCCAAGCGGGCTTGACGCGACACAGTTCTGGAGGGGCTGAAGCCTATGTGTATGGGCCCGGCTTTTCTGCCATGCGGGCTTGACGCGACACAGTTCTGGAGGGGCTGGATGTGTATGGGTCCAGCTTTTCTGCCAAGCGGGCTTGACGCGACACAGTTCTGGAGGGGCTGTATGTGTATGGGCCCGGCTCTTCTGTCATGCGGGCTTGACGCGACACAGTTCTGGAGGGGCTGTAGCCTATGTGTATGGGCCCGGCTTTTCTGCCATGCGGGATTGACGCGACACAGTTCTGGAGGGGCTGTAGCCTATGTGTATGGGCCCGGCTTTTCTGTCATGCAGGCTTGACGCGACACAGTTCTGGAGGGGCTGTAGCCTATGTGTATGGGCCCGGCTTTTCTGCCATGCGGGCTTGACGCAACACAGTTCTGACAAGGGCCATCGTGTTGCTTATTTGTTTAAACATTTGTTTCAAAACAAATTGTCAATATTTCTGAAATCGGAGTGCAATTTGTGAGCGCTGCAGGTAATTTTCTCTCATTTAGATGCCCATTTGTTACGATCGTTAAATTGTTTTAACTGATTAACATGATGAGGCTGATAGCATGACACTATTGCCTAAAGTTGTGTAACTTAGGGGGGTGATGGCGCTGTGATCAAGCTGCTTGCCTTCCACCAATGTGGACCGGATACGATTCCTGGTTAATGCATGTGAGATTTGGAGGTAAAATGTCACGTTCTACGGTTCGGATTCCACGAAGTTTGAAATCACGAAAATTAACGGCCATGTTATGTCAGTTAAGTTATATCTAACCACCCTCTGAATGATAGAGTTGTATATACGGTAGTTCCTTTCTAGCCTCAGTGGACTGTACAAGAGGAACACTACATTCATCCATTGTCCTCAATGGATCATTGGTAGTTTGCAACTCATCATACCGAAAGCACAGGTTCTATCCCCGATCTAGGAATTCAAATTCTTAAGACAGGAAAAATTCACAGCACTCCAAGTCCTTCGATATTGGCTCGAACAAAACCTCTCATACAACAACTGAAGAGTCCGACGCAAGACAGACAGCACCACTTATTGGTATTTTCTTTTTTTTCTTTTCTTTTTTACCGTGAGCTATCATAACAAAGCTCTGTCAGTGCAAGAACTGTTAGTACTGCTCTACTGATTTCGTGCGTAATAGGAGTGTAAATGGAGCTGTCGAGGTTGTTTTGACTGTTTCTGCTAGCGTTTGAACCCATACAGCTCCTGGAGCAGTCTGGTACTTTAGCGGCTATTGTTCAATGTCCGGCAAGAGATAATATATTTTCCCAAAGATTATCGTGCCCTGGTACAGAATGCGTGTCGCCAGTGCATTGTTCATGATGTAACAAGACAATGATTTAGGACTTTTTTTTAGCGTATGGCTTTTAGTGCCGGGAGTGTCCGAGGACATATTCGGCTCGCCAGCTTTTGTAGCTGTTTCGAGGCGGACACCTAATGGGTGAGCTACAAGAACCGTCGCGTGTGGAGTGTTGTCAGGGGAGGAAAGTTTGAATGTAAGGACGATGAGTTGGAAGGTAGCGGCTGTGGCCTATAGTTATGGACCAACCCCGGCATTTGCCTGGAAGGAAGATGGGAAACCACAGAAGACCATCTTCAAGGTTGCCGGCGGGGGGATTCGAACCTCCTCGCCTCTCGGATGTGAGCGACTGCCAGCAGTCATGCCGTAACGACCACGCCTAACTCACCCGGTTATTTTAGAACTAAACAACTTACTTCAAGAGGTATAACGTAGACAGGGTCAAAGTATAGATGCCTAGAATACAACAGCAGTAGTGGAGTAATAGGAGTTCCAACGCACTCCAGAACCCTCTTTGCTCCACTACTAAGCCTCAGCCATGTTAAATATCTCTCGAACGCATGGTCCGATTTTGACAAATGAGGTGTCGTTGGACTCGGGCTGACGTCCTCTTTGCTATGGACCACTCGTTATATTTTTTTTATTTTTTTATTTTTTTCGTTTTCGAAAGTAGGCGATAGCTTGAACACTAAACATGATAGAACGTTATGCCATGGCTCAAACGAATGGTCTTTATGACCTTTATTTTTTATAATGACTTTCTTTTACTTTTTATGCTTTTTTGAAAACGCTCGAATTTTGAAAATCCTATAATTTGGAAACTAGGAAGTTTACAAAAAAGTTTGTTTCATGTAAATCAATGATCTCCCCCCCCTACCCCCCCCCCCCCCCCAAATAAATGTCAAGTCTCTACGGTGAAAACCTGTAGTAGTGGGGTAACACGGGAGCTGTCCACTAACTTATTGAACCCTCCTCGTATTTGCCCCGAACCTGATATCTCGCTAACCAATCATGGGATTTGAACATACAGGGTGTCCTAGCACTCATAGTGATGCCCCCTACTTTCCTATTGGCTCTTTATTTAATTAAACGACCAAAACTAAAAGGTCATGTGCTTTTAATATCTCGCGAACCAATCATGTTAGAGGTGTGTTCGACAGGTCCAAAGACTCGGGCTGACGTTCTCTTTGCTATAGACCACTCGTTATAATTTTTAATAAAATTGGAAACTCGATTTTGGGGTAAACACGTGTTTTTTGTGATTTTGCCGATATCTCACGAACCAATAACGCTAGAGGCATGTACGACGGGTCCAAGAACTTGGGGTGACGTCCTCTTTGCTATGGACCACTCGTTGTGATTTAAAAAAAATTGGGAAACGCGATTTTGGGGTAAACACGTGTTTTTTGTGATTTTTGCCGATATGTCACGAACCAATAACGCTAGAGACGTGTATGAGGTGTCCTAGGACTCGGGCTAACGCCCCCTTTCAAATGTGGTAGATATTTTTTCCAAAAAATAATTCACAAAGGGCCTAACGCCATACATGTTGAAAAAAATTCTTTACCGTTACCTGTTTATAATGTTTGTGAAGCGTGGTGGTTGAGAGAGACGATACGGCTGGGTGTGTGTGTTTCAACGAACCTGTCGCTGACCACGGTGACTGTGTTCAATAGATTAATCGCTATTTCGACGGGTCGGTGTATGACAGAGCGAGCGTGCGTTTTTTTTTTCACACCTGTTACCTTTAACGTGTAAACGGTGATGAGAACTTGGTTCTATGTTGGTCGAAGCGAGTACAGAAAACAAACTTGCCGAGGAGCAGGAGGTGAATGTCATTTGAGCTTATTGGATGGCGTTGATCTGACTTGACAACAGGTGACGCTTGAAGGTGAAATAATCTGACCATTGTGGTGGCAGGGAAGTGCGAAATGCATGTGAACTTGTGTGAAACCACATGTAGGCTAAACCAGTGACATCCTGTCTTGCTTCCTACGTGACAAAATGCAAGTCCATGTGAAATTTGATCTACCGCAGGTGTTCACCTTGGACGTTAGCTGTCCACGTGCATGATAACTGTTAACAAGTCACATCCTGTTTTGCTTCGTACGTGACAAAATGCAAGTTGACGTGAAATTTGATCTGGCACAGGTGTTCGCCTGGGACGTTAGCTGTCCACGTGCACGATAAGAGAATGTTCAAAGCATGGGAAAAAAAGATTATACATGCAACGTAGCATATATAAAGACATGTCGTTATCATTTCCACGCTCACTTAGGTGACTACCTTTGAACACACTGCGTTGCATGAAACACCTGGTCTTGTTTATCAGTTTTGGTGTTGGTGGAAAATACTTAACCTTGTTGTAGGGTAGGTATATATTTATTTATTTATATATTTATTGATTTTTATATAAATACATGCAATTATTTATTGATTAGGTTATTAATGATTTTATTTATTTATTTGTTTGCAGATAACGTGTATAGCCTACCTGTCGTGTGTCTGTGGGAAATATATTAAAGAAAGAGAATGACAGACCGATAGAAGGGGAAACCATTTCCACACTAGCCCACGAGACGGGAATATAGCAAAGCATTACACGTCAAGGTGAGATTTGTTTTATATATATATATATAACCTGTTTGATTTTGTTTTGTTTATGAAAGGCATAAACTATATGGAATGGATATACTTATGGTGGTTTATTTTATTTCTTTTTAGATATTTGGAAAAAAAAGGGTTCACTGCTATAGCAAATACAGTTGAAAACCAAGTGGCTTTAGAGTGGAACCATTGTCAAGCAGTCTACAGCTGAAAACTCAGGTGAGAGTGTTCTTTCAAAATAATGTCTTTTACTGCTGCGGTTACGTTAACTTGGGAGCCCCTTGAGTCTTGTTTCAAATCGCGTGTGTGCTCTGGTCGTGTGGTAAATATTAGAAAAAGTTTGATTCCCAAAGAATTTTTACAATCTTGTTTTGAAATTTTTAAAATTGAAATTTGTACAGCGCAAAGGTTGCATACGGCTTTAAAGGTGAATACAGAACTGGTGTGCGATTTCATATATAAAAAGAAGGACGTAGAGCATAAAGAGACATTTTATATTTGCAGTAAAATGCAAGAGCTATTCATAGCCCATAATTTGGAACAGTGGTATGAAACCCACGTGGTGAATGCCTTGCTATCATAATTTGATAAACTGCAACAAGGACCGAGTGGTCTAGCCTTAGACAAAATTCATCATTTGCAAATCAACATTTGTCAATTCAACCCGTTGAATGCTGGGTCTAGCTATATTAAAACACCACCAGCAATAGCTTCGAAAAATGCTGTGGTCAGTGTAAAGAATCATGACAATGATTGCTTTCTGTGGTCTGTGGCTGCGTTTTTGCAACCAGCACAACGTGACAGTTGTCGACCAGGAATGTACAAGGCCAAGTTTGTTGAATTGAAACATACTTTAAATTTAACTCGAGTGACGTTCCCTATGGACTTAACCGAGATCCATAGGTTTGAACAAGATAACCAGGACTTTTCGTTCATGGTGTATGGCCTTGATGGTAATGTGATTGTGGGTCCTCTTTATGCCACAAAAGAACCGAAACGACACCACATTCATCTTTTATATCTGTCTTATGGAGAGGTGAATCACTATTGCCTGATTAAAAGCCTGAGTAGATTGCTAAGCAGTCAAGTGTCCAAAGCACATGGTAAAAAACATATTTGTGATCGTTGCTTGCAATATTTTACAACCCCTACGCTCTTAGAACGTCATAGGGTAGATTGTGTTACTCAGGAAGCGGTGAGATTGATATTGCCACAAGGGGGCAAGGCTGTGTTAAAGTTTAAGGACATTCACAAGCATGACACTGTCCCCTATGTGGTGTATGCAGATTTCGAAGCTCTCACCACTCCCATGGTGGGATGTGAACCAGATCCCTCCATGAGCTCAACCACACCCATTCAAAAACATGAACCCTTTGCCATAGGATTTAATGTGGTGTGTGCCTATGACCCCACGCAATCCATTTACAAATACCGTGAGGGGCCAGATTGTGCCAAATGGTTTTTGGATGAACTTGTTAAGTTGGCCGACCATGTACAGAAATTACTGGACCACCCAGTACCCATGAGCCTATCTCCAGAACAGCAGCAGCAGTATGAGCATGCCACGTCATGCCATATTTGCGAAAAGCCTATTTTAAGTGGAGAGGAAAAAGTCAGAGACCACTCGCACTTTACGGGGGAGTTTCGTGGAGCTGCGCATAGTAAATGCAATTTAAACTTTCCAGCTCCTCGTTTCATCGGTGTCTTTTTCCACAATCTGGCGAATTATGACATTCAGTTTTTGATTCGTGAATTGGGCCATGTCAACAAGGGCTCGTTTACCATTATTCCCCAAAACCATGAGCGTTTTACGGCCCTGACATGGTGGTTGGGCGACTTTAGCATTCGATTTTTGGATTCCTTTAAGTTTATGGCATCCTCGCTAGACAGCCTTGTGAATGGCTTGAATGAGGAGGAATTAAAAAATACTAGAATGCATTTTAATGATCCTGAGCAATTTCAGTTGTGCATTCAGAAAGGTATATTCCCGTATGATTTCTGCAACAGCTGGGACGTGTTAAAGCAAAGAAAACTCCCACCACAAGAGAAATTTTACTCCAAACTAACACGCAGTACCGTTTCCGATGAAGACTATGCACATGCATGTCAAGTTTGGCGAGTGTTTGGCATGAACACGCTAAGTGAATATGCTTTGCATTACCTAAAACTGGATGTATTGCTGCTCACTGATGTGTTTGAAAAATTCCGTAACTTGGGTCAACACATTTACGGTCTTGACCCGGCTCACTATTACACAAGTCCTGGACTCTCGTTTGATGCCGCGTTGAAATACACTCAAGTGGAATTGGATTTACTCACTGACGTAGACATGGTTCTATTTTTTGAAAAGGGCATACGTGGCGGCTTTGTGTCGCTTAACCAACGCCATGCTGAAGCGAACAATGTCTACATGCCTGATTATTCACCAGACAAACCAGATTCGTACTTAATGTACTATGACGTGAATAATTTGTACGGTTACGCCATGAGTCAGCCTTTGCCCTATGGGAAGTTTGCTTGGCTGACAGAGAAACAAGTGTCAGAATTTGATGTGAACATGGCTAGCCAAGAAACAGGCCGTGGATATGTGCTAGAAGTGGATATTGAATATCCCTCATCCTTGTATGATGAACATGTCGATTTCCCATTCTGCCTTGAGCAAATGGTTCCCCCTGACAGTAAAGTGAAAATTGAAAAACTCATGGGCACACTTTACAACAAAAATCGGTATGTGCTACATATCCAAATGTTGGTGCAATGCCTCGCCCAAGGCTTGGTGTTGAAGAAAATCCACAGGGGTATTTCTTTTGCTCAAAAAGCATGGCTTGAGCCATACATGCGACTCAACACAGAACACCGACAAATGGCAACACAGCAGTTTGAAATTAATGTTTTTAAATTAATGAACAACTGCATCTATGGCAAGTCCATGGAGAATGTCCGCAAATACCGTGACATTAAATTGGTCAATGTCTGGGAGGGGCGGTGGGGTGCCCGGCGGTAAATTGCCAAGCCAAATTTCAAATCGATCAAAATTATCGATGAGGATTTGGCTACTATTGAAATGAGTAAGACCAGCGTGACCATGGATAAGCCCATTTACTTGTGTCAAGTCATTTTAGACTTTTCTAAATCGGTCATGTATCGATTCCACTATGAGCTTGCCAAACACCATTTTGAGGACGTCTCTCTTTTGTATATGGACACGGACTCATTCATTTACCACATTCGCCACTGCAACCCCTATGACGTTATGAGGCAACATAGTGACTGGTTCGACACCTCTTGCTATAGCACTGACAATGTGTTTCAGCTGCCCATAAAAAACAAGAAGGAAATGGGCGTTTTAAAAGATGAATGCGGTGATTCCATTATGACGGAATTCGTAGGTTTGGCTTCAAAAATGTATGCTTACCGCACACTCAACTGTAAGGAAGCTAAAAGAGCAAAAGGTGTAGGTAGGGCAGTGGTAAAATCGCTACGTGTAGACGATTACTTAGCGGTTTTACGCACTGGCAAAGCTATGTCTCATACACAGTGCAGGATGCAATCCAGCAACCATCATCTGTATCTTGTGGAACAGAGAAAACGCACCCTCGCCTCCATGGATAACAAGCGTGTGTGGGCTGATGACCTGCTCACTAGCCTGCCCTGGGGTTATGATCGCAAGGAGGAGGAGGTGTGATTTCACTGTATAATCGTTTATGGGACATGGCTTTTTGTAACTTGTAGATTTAGAATTTTGTAAATATTGGTTTCTGTCATTGTAAATAGTAGATTTTGTAAATAGTGGCAAACCACTTGGACCTTTTGCTCTTTAAAAAGTTCTATGCAACCTTATTTTTTAAATTTTTTTGATTGGTTAATAGTGTGATTCTTTTAACACTGTACAAAGTTGAGTTTTTTGTAAATATGAAATAAGTAAGATTTTTAGTAACTTTAATAACTAGTATTTAATTATTTTTCGTAATGTAAATGATAAACTAAAAAGTTCTTTTGGGATGAGTGAGCATGTTGAGAATGTGCTTTTGGGAATAAATAAAGTGGTTGTGTTTGTTCCCAAAGACAGGTGTGAATGTATGAGTGGAGAGAGAAAACTGGTGTGTATGATTGACCAGAGCAAACACGATGAGGTAGGGTGGGTGGGTGGGGAGGGGGTAAATGGTCACTTATATACTCATTTTGTTTTAAATAGTTTCGTTTTTTCATTGAAATGTGGCAGACAATAGACATTATTTTTGTAAAAACAGTCTTACCTGCAGTAGTCGTAGACCTCGACGTTTCTCCAAACACGCATCAGCACATTGCAGTATTATCAAGGTCAAGCACTCGCATCAACATGATTGTCAAATCTCAACTTTCGACATACACCAAATGGAAAAATGTGAAAACAGCAAAAAGGAAAATCCATGTTTCCATATCACCAAAAACGCAAAACTTAAAACGGACATTAAAAAAAACTGGAAATGGCCATATGTGGAATTTGAAAATTCAAAAACTTCAAACGGACATTGTTTAAAAAGTGTCATCAGCAAAATGGAAAAATCCATATCATCAAAACGAACGTTTTCAAAAACTGTAAATTGCAAATTGGCAAATGACAGTGTGTGGAATTCATCATGTGTGAAATGTGTAAAATGAAAAAATCAGCCATCAACATCACGATTTCTTAAAATTAAAAATAACAAATCATTGTGCTCTGGTAAACCTTTGTTTTTATTTCATAGTCATAGTGAATTGACAAAAGAAAAATAGAATACAAACACATCCCAATTCCTCACTCCTCAATGTTTATGTCCATGCATCATCAACTTTCCTTTCATAGCACTCATGACAATCAGGGCTGCCATCCTTTCACCCACTGAGGCATCACTGGATGTGAAACGTTGTTTAGCTTTCTTTAATAACAATTTATCTGCCACATGTCTTAAACCAGGATGACTATGGCGATAATAAAGGTCATGTTCCTTGCATGCTTGATCCAAAAGATTAATGGGTACATCACCACGTTGTAAACGTTTTTCGAGACGAGTTCCAGGGCCGCAAAAACGATAACCTGGAAGATGGATTTCGAAAGGTAGGTATTAAATCACTTTGTCAATGACGCCATTGCCAGTACAGGTCTGGCATATCCTTTTCCATCGATGGTAAAAAGGTTTGGTCTTCCTCCTCCTCTGTGGACGATGTTTGTGTTTGTTGTTGTTGTTGTTGCTTTTTCTCGCCATGACACCCGTGGAATGATTCAACAAAGTCTTTACACGGACTTTTATGACCGTGATACAGTTTCACTAGCTGGCAAGTCGCACACTGACGCATAGACGGTATTTTTGCCATGGCCACTTGCTTATGGTGATCGTAATCCGTACAGGGTTGCAATTCACTCAACACAGGGTCTTGAGTCCATGATTTTGGTACATGTTGACAGATTTCTTTGACCGCGTTGGCGGCCACATAATAAATGAACGACTTGGGCAGCGCCAAGAGTTCTTCTTTGGTAAAACTGTCTAGTTTCTTTTTGCACACAAAGAACTTGCCGATGGCTTTGTCCGTAGCATTGCCTTTCTCCATGGTATCACGTGCTGTAGATGTTTACACGTCGCTTGTAGAAATCTCACTGGCGTCATTCACAGGTAAATCATGAGTTATAATTTTGTTCAACAACTCCCAGCAGGCATGGGTGGTTAACCAATGAAAGAGATGCCACGCATGTGATAGGGCTGTATGGGTAATGTTGCCACAGGAACAAGTATCCATGAGCGTTTGCAGGGAGGGGCAGCCTAACTCCATGAGGTCGATACATTGGCAGTAAGACGCCAAAAATGGTTGCAACCATTGACGTTTTTCATTACCTTTCACAAATACCACATTGGCCGAGGACAAGTCTGCTTTCATGACCACGTCCAAATATTTATAGGAAACGGTTCCCTGATTCCAGTCTAGTTGCCTATGATTTTCAATCCACTGGGTTTGTTTACGGTCTTTTTCACATAACAAATCAAAAGCATGGGGTGGTTTAAATAGCAAATGCGTAGCTTGCGATATCCAAAACGTGGTACAATCGATCATGGCCACTTGTTTAAATATAAATTTGTTGTCACCAATTTTAAACCCTTGGCAATCCACAATGAGTGTGCGCAACATGTTGACGCTTGCCTGGACCAAGTTCAACTGACGACTGACTGACGATCAGGTGTGATCATGACATGGACTTACCTGCCATGCTAGTTTCAAATTAAGGTTAGGGTAGGACAGGGTGACATGCAAAAATAAGAATTTAAGAATAACATCATTTTATTATCATAACACGTCTTACAGGCTTTTCTCATTTTAGGATAAGGACGATAGCAACTGATACAACAATATAGTCTCTTGTGTTTGTAACGTCCATAACACCGATGATGTCCCAATGTCTCTAAACTAGGCGTTTTTGATGGTGAGCTGCTCACCGGAGCACCATGGATACCATACGGCCCACATGTATCGTAACTTGTTTTTTTTTTCATCACCCAGAGACACAAGTGAGGGATAGCTTGAATGACAGGGTATATTTCCCACTTTCATTCTACACAGGTAGGGGCAGGTGGGTGACCAGCGCTGATGTTCCTGCATGGGTTCATCGCCCTCCGGCCATTGGTCTATGATGATGGGACAAAAGACACATTTCACTTCATCTCTTGTTTTTAAATAGTAGAATCCAGCGGCCGCCAAGGATTGAGGGTTTATGAAAGGCACTGGCCATGTGGCAAAAGTCTTGAAACGTTGTTCCTCAGAGTTTAAATTCATGGATGTAACGTCTCTTGAGGCTTTAAAGCAAGACATGACTGAGCGGCTTGACGTGGGATGACCTGTTATTTATACACTCGTCACTTGGTTGGATAGTGGATAATAGTTGACTTGTTTGTGATGAATAATCAAACAGTAGGCCGTGGTATTGGCTGGTACATTGTCATGCGTTTCAAAATCTAGTCGAATGTCGATATTGGATGGCTTGACAGACTCTTCCAGGTAAGAACAGTCAAAGACAATCAGTGGTGCTCTTGCCTTAAACGCTTGGGGTAGTAGCATGGGGCCGTTCTCTTTTTGATAATACGACCATCGAAATTTAGAAAACAAGTCGTACAGAGGGCCAAACTTATTTTTTGAAAAATCCAAATCCAGTCCTTCATAGGGAAACACGGCTCCGTTGAGGAAAAGACGTGCATTTCTCAATTGCAGATGATCAAATTGCGTGGCATCTTTGGTTTGTTGATACTTGCGATTCGTTTGAAAACCCACGATCAGGTAGAGAGGTCTCTCTGTATAGCGAGCTGTTTTTACAGACCAACTGTGTGTGTTGGTGGTGGGCAATAGCGGATACTCATGGAGTGCCCAGCTTCTAAATTCCATGGGTAGAGGCATATCTCTCTTTACCATTTTGAGTATGTCCAGTTTTTTGCTATCTTCAAGGGTCACATGGGGGACTTTCCATAGCAAGCGTTGTAGTTGAATTTTTGAATCGATGGGGGCATTGTCGGCTCCCTTGAGTGCATTATTATCACTCCTGTCTCTCACTAGGTAAAGCACTTGCCTTGCGTTGACCACAATGCGTTGGTGATCTTCGGCAAAGCCTAAAATCAGTTTAAGAGGTAAATATCCAGTAAAGGTCCCATCAGTGTGTACCATCCAATCATTGGTCGAGTCAGGACACCAACCTGCCATGCAAAGTGTTTTACCTTCTTCCTCACTATAAGAGGGGTATAGTTTCATGACACTGGAAATGCCCACATTTCGAGTGCTATCCACCACGATATCGTTAATGAAATACCGCACTTCAGAAAATAGAAAGGCCAAACCATGGTTGGCCAACTTGGATGTGGTGGGTGTAGAGCCATCGGCTTTGGTGAGCCGACCTTCAATCTGAATGACACTTTCATGCGGTAGGGTGTAAATATCTTGGTTGTTGATAACAAATTGAATTTCATCATTGTTATTGAGTCCAGGTGTTTGAGCTTGATAGGAATTGAGATCAATTCTTACCACTCCTGGTTGTTCCTCGATGCGGTTCGCTATCTCTAGGATATAATTCATTATGAGGGTTGACGTGGTAACCCAAATGCTGTAAAATCTGTTTGCCTTGAGATGTTAACGTGTATTCACGTGGCAAACAACTAACACTATTCCTAGACGGTGTTGTTGCTTTATACACAAACTTCATAGTGGCTTTAGCACTAACTTGTAAGTCACTGGTGTGGTAGAATCTAGATCAATGAGTTGTTGATCTCTATTGATCAGTCTTAATGTTATATTACTAATACTATCGACAGCCACAGAATGAAAAAGCACCACTGGAGGGCTTTCACGAATAATATAGCCATTAGGCGATGTCACAATAAAGTCATAAAGCGAATGCGATGGTTCTTGATTGGTGTACACTTGGCTAATAATATTACACGTCACCGACTCATGATGGTCCTCAATGAATTTCACTTCATGGTCCGAATCATGTTTTTTGTTGGGCTCCAACACACGTGGTTTAAATCCTAGTAAAGGGCCAATGGAATCGGGGTGTGTTTTAAAGTCAATGTTGAAGGTAGAGAAAATACTGCAGCGATGAGTGTTGGTATTTCCTACAAGTTCAAACTTGCGCGTTCCGTCGAGAAATGACTTTAAACCATATTGATTGATCAACACCACATATATGTGTTCATAAATATCATCGATCGCGTATCCACCAGAGTTCAAGGTGAGCACAGAATCATCATAGTAAAACTTGTTGTTCACATTTTCACGTATGTTGTATATTCGATTGTACGTTTCAAGAGAAACAAGTCCTAAACCATAGGGGTTTTCACTCAATTCGATAGGCGGGTAAAAGTCTAGGCTGACTTCAGGTCCACGTCCATGCAGTGTAAACGTTTTACTTTCTGCCGACATACTGGTGGCGTTTTTGCTTATGCTGCGTCTTATATAAAACAAGATGTTCAGTAAAGAACATATAGCCTACTTTCTCCTAAATGCATGGGTATTGTTATAACTCTTTGTCCTTTTCAAGGAGTATGATCGAATGTTGGTTGTAGTAGCTTGTTGAAATACAACGTGCTATAGGGATATTAAACATGAATATGAGGTGCCCTTTGCTAGTGCTACCTCTGTACCAAATTTCGTTCAATTCGGTTTCACCGTGTTTGAATTGATAGGGGGAATCGATTTGCACACATACTTGGCCACCATCTGCAAACTATTGGGCTGATGTTCTTGCAGTTTGGTCTGAATATGTTTCCCACATAAAGATATGGTGTTGCAAAATTTGGTAGAGACTAGATTATTAGGTTGGTCGTAATTACATTTTAGCTTTTAACATTTGGGTGGCCACGATTACGTTTCCGTCAAGATAGCGGTGATATAAAACATGACACTGAGGTGGCCTCTGCTAGTGCTACCTCTGTACCAAATGTCGTTCCATTCGGTTTCACCGTGTTCGAATTGATAAGGGGAATCGATTTTCACACAAAGATGGCCACCATCCGCAAAATATCAGGCTGATGACCTATTAGTTTGGTCAAAGGATGCTCCCTCCATAAAGGTATGTTGTCGCTAAATTTGCTAGAGATCGGATGATTAGGCTAATCGTAATTTGTTTTAAGCTTTGAACATTTGTGTGGCCGCCATTACGTTTCCGTCAAGATGGCGGCGATATAAAACATGACACTGAGGTGCCCTTTGCTAGTGCTACCTCTGTACCAAATTTCGTTCATTCGGTTCCACAGTGTTCGAATTAATAGGGGGAATCAATTTTGACATAAAGATGGCCGCCATCCGCAAACTATTAGGCTAATGGCCTATTAGATTGGTCAAAGGATGCTCCCTCCATAAAGGTATATTGTTGCAAAGTTTGGTAGAGATCGGATGGTTATGTAAGTCGTAATTTGATTTAAGCTTTAAACATTTGTGTGGCCGCCATTACGTTTCTGTCAATATGGCGGCGATATAAATCATGACACTGAGATGCCCTTTGCTAGTGCTATATCTGTACCAAATTTCGTTCCATTCTGTTTCACCGTGTTTGAATTAATAGGGGGAATCGATTTTGACACAAAGATGGCCGCCATCCGCAAACTATTAGGCGAATGACCCATTAGATTGGTCAAAGGATGCTCCCTCGATAACGGTATGTAGTTGCAAAATTTGGTAGAGATCGGATGATTAGGTTAATCGTTATTTGATTTAAGCTTTGAACATTCGTGTGGCCGCCATTACGTTTCAGTCAAGATGGCGGCGATATAAAACATGACACTGAGGTGCCCTTTGCTAGTGCTACCTCTGTACCAAATTTCGTTCCATTCGGTTCCACCGTGTTCGAATTAATAGGGGGAATCGATTTTCACACAAAGATGGCCGCCATCCGTAAACTCATCATCGGCTTTAACTCGAATCCGAGTATAAATCTTCTTCCTTCAGTCCAGTTTGTGGATGTGTTTACGGTGACTAAAGAGTCCAATCCTGGCATGGAACAAGCGACCACACAAGTCGCATAGTATTGCTGGAGGAGGACGTGGTTGGGCTGCTCGAAGTTTCCTAGCTTGACGCTTGGCCTCTTCATGTATGCGTCGATCCCTTTCAAACGTCTTTACAGAATCCGAGATGGTACGGCGCCAAGTTGAGCGGTTTTCAGCCAGCATGTCCCAGGTTTGTGGATCAAGACCTGTCAATTTCAGGGTCTGCTTAAATTGGTCCTTGTAGCGCCTCTTAGGACCACCATGAGGTCTGGTGCCATAGCATAACTCACCATATAGCATTTGACGAGGTAATCTCACATCATCCATCCGATGGACATGACCAATCCATCTAAATTGGTGACCTATTATGGATGATTCTATGCTGTTGATTTGAGCCTTTTCCAGAACAGCAATATTGGTAATGCGGTCTTCCCATTTAATCCTCAGGATTGATCGAAGTTTTTGTAGGTGAAAACGCTCAAGCTTCCTAAGATCACGTCGGTAAAGGGTCCACGTTTCACAGCCATACAACAATGTAGAAATGACTACTGCTTTGTACACCATAAGCTTTGTACTCATGGATAGATCTTTATTCATGAAGACCCGGTGGGCTAATCGTCCATATGCTGCATGGGCTGCGCCAATTCTCTTATCCACATCCTGCTCACAGGTACAGCTCACAGAAATGGTACTGCCCAGGTACGAGAAGTGGTCAACCTGTTCTAATGGCAAATTTGAAATGGAGATATTGAACTGAGGAAGAGGTGTGCCTGGTGAAGGTTGTGCCAAGACTTTAGTCTTATTGACATTTATGGTAAGACCAAAGCGATCACATGCACTTTTGTAACAGTTAACTGACTCTTGCAGCTCTTCTGGTGTGAGAGTTGGTGACGCAGCATCATCTGCATACAACATGTTAGTAACCTTAGTAACCTGAGTTTTCCTCAAGGAGCGGAGACGAGTTAGGTTGAAAAGCCCTCCATCAAAACGATACTTGACCTCCACACCTGGGATGTTTGTGGGTGAATCATAAAGCATTGCAGCCAAGTACAGTGCAAAAAGCGTTGGAGCCAGTACACATCCTTGTTTCAGTCCATGGGTAATGGGAAATTCATCGGACATCTTATTCTGATGGCAAACCTGACCTGTCATGCCATCATGGAGAGCTTTGATTAGATCTACAAAACGCTGAGGGCAACCAAACCGCTTCAGCACTGCCCACATGGCTGGTCTTGGAACCGAATCAAATGCCTTTTCCAAGTCATAAAAGACTAAGAAGAGTGGATTCTGTTGTTCTCTACATTTTTCTTGTAGCTGTCTCACACAGAAAATCAAGTCAATTGTGCTTCTGGAAGTTCTAAATCCGCATTGTGACTCTGGGAGGATCCTCTCAGAGATAACCTTGAGGCGGTTAAGTAGAATTCTTGCAAGAATCTTCCCCACAATTGATAGCAGTGATATACCACGGTAGTTGCCACAAACACTGCGATCACCCTTTTTAAAGATAGTGACGATAGTGGCATTCTTTAGGTCTCCAGGTACCTTTCTTGATTCCCAAATTCTGAGGATAAGGATGAAAATTCTTGATTTGAGGGAATGACCTCCGGCTTGAATTAGTTCCAGAGGGATGTTATCTGGGCCAGGTGCTTTTCTGGGTTTCAATTGGGTGAGAGCTGCACTGAATTCATGATAAGTAGGAGGTACTGCCAACCACAGTTGTTCAGGTTGTTGCGGCACATCACAGAGGAAGTCTTCAGCAGCTTCTGATGGACGATTTAGGAGATTGGAGAAGTGCTCCTTTCAGCGTTCCAAGATTTCTTGACTATCAGTAAAGGTAGTAGAATTATCAGCGCTTTTCAGTGTACCTGATGATGAGCGAGATGGTCCATATATTTCCTTGAGTACGGCATAGAAGTTCCTCAAGTCTCGAGCATCCGATAGTCTCTGCAGTTCCTGAGCCTTCTGTTGCCACCAAGTATTTTTAATCTGCCTTATCTGCGTCTGGCATTTACCCTTGAGTTCCAGTAGTTTATCTCTCTTTGTGTTGGAAGTTGGGTCTTGAAGATGGGCAAGATAGGCATTCCTTTTGGCATTGATGAGAGACAGAATTTCCTCATTGTTGTCATCAAACCAGTCTTGTCTTTTCCGCACTATAAAACCAATGGTTTCCTCAGCTGACTGTGTGATAATCTTCTGTAATGTGGCCCATTCTTGCTGAATATCATTTGTTACTGGGTTTTCTGATAACTGGGTGACGATCCTGTTTCCAAAATGTTTGTACATGGATTCATCCTGAAGTTTGGATGTATTAAACTTCTTTCTTGGCAAATTTTTGATGTTCCTAGGTGGTTTAGGTCTGATGGATATCCTGAGCTTACATATAAGAAGTTTATGATCTGCCCAACAATCGTCTATATTCCTTGCTGTTCTGGTAATTAGAGTGTCCTTCTTATCACATTGCCGGGTAATGATATAATCAAGAATGTGCCAATGTTTGGAACGAGGATGCATCCACGTGGTTTTGAAGCGGTCAGGTAGCCGGAACTGCGTGTTGGTAATGAAAAGTTCGTGTTCTGCACAAAGACCAAGAAGCAACAGTCCATTGGGATTACATTTTCCAAGTCCCTGTTTGCCCATCACATTATTCCATAGCCTGTGATCTTTCCCAACTCTGGCATTGAAGTCACCGAGGAGCAAGAGTTTATCTGCAGATGGTACCTTGGAGATGATTTCACTTAGCTGATTATAGAACTGAGCCTTTACTTCATCATCAGAATCTAAGGTAGGAGCATAGGCAGAGATGAGTGTCATAAAGGAACCTCCTGAGAGTGGTATGCGGAGAGTCATGAGCCTTTCGCTGATTGCAATGGGCGTAAGTTGGTGATAATTTACCAGTTTGGTCTTCACAGCGAAGCCCACACCATGAATACGACATTCACCCTCATCCTTTCCTTTCCAGAAGATGGTATATCCTGTTCCAGATTCAGTAATCTTGCCTTCAGCAGACAGCCTAGTTTCACTGAGAGCAGCAATGTCAACGTTGCGTCTTGATAACTCATGGGTTACGAGAGCTGACCTTCTCTCAGGTCTAATGTTATTGTCAAAATCAAGCAAGGTTCTGATGTTCCATGATCCAATAATCAAATTGTGATTCTTTACTGTTTTTGAGTTTCGACCGCATGAGGGGTGACCTGCTGAGTGCGGTTGCCCAGCCGGACCAAGATTGTGACTTCCGATGTTTAGCCCACCTTTTCTAGGGCCTTCCCCATGTGGGGTGGGCAGCGGTGATCCTAAATAGGCCTGCCCAAACACAGATGCAGGACCGAATTCCTGAGTAGTCACAGAGTCTCCGGAAGACGACCATCACACATCTGCTGCCAACGTGCAGGTCCGAACTAGGGGCTTCCAGTTACACCCATAACCTGCCCCCACCGTCCATATCCCATCGCCGTTGGACTTTGAAAAGTGACGTTCGGAAGAAGTGCCACTGGCGTGAATTTGTTTAGGGTGGATCTCAGCTTGCCAGGACGAGACCCACACACTATGATCTCTGAGCCTTATCCTGCGGCTCACAAAGAATGAGACATGCAGGACCGAACACAGAGACTGCAACGAACTGCCGCATACTCAAGTACTACTGAGGTGCGCCTTTACAGCCAGTCCGTCTGGCGTGGCCTCTTCCGCCTCTATGACCGTTGGGAGCCATGAGAGTGATTGGCTCCTCATCCTCTCATTTTGCCGTTGGGCCAAAACCTGCCCATCATAACTATGGACAATAGTTTGCCCTATTAAACCTGAGCAATAGGCTGCCCCTTCCGCCAACCACACTGTGCCAGAGTTCACCTCTTTCACTGCAGGTACCGTTGAGGACTTCACCATAACCCTGGCAAGGGACCCTAACAAGGTTCCGTAAACTATTACGCTGATGACCTATTAGTTTGGTCAAAGGATGCTCCCCCTATAAAGGTATGTTGTTGCAAAATTTGGTAGAGATCGGATGATTAGGTTAGTCGTAATTTGATTTAAGCTTTGAACATTTGTGTGGCCGCCATTACGTTTCCGTCAAGATGGCGGCGATATAAAACATGACACTGAGGTGCCTTTTGTTAGTACTACCTCTGTACCAAATTTCGTTCCATTCGCATTCACCGTGTTCGAATTAATAGGGGGAATCGATTTTCACACAAAGATGGCCGCCATCCGCAAACTATTACGCTTATGGCCCATTGGTTTGGTCAAAGGATGCTCCCCCCATAAAGGTATGTTGTTGCAAAATTTATTAGAGATCGGATGATTAGGTTAGTCGTAATTTGATTTAAGCTTTGAACATTTGTGTGGCCGCCATTACGTTTCCGTCAAGATGGCGGCGATATAAAATATGACACTGAGGTGTCCTTTGCTATTGCTACCTTTGTACCAAATTTCGTTTAATTCGCATTCACCGTGTTCGAATTGATAGGGGGGGACAGACATTCAGAGTACACACACTCACACACACACACACACACACAGACACACACACACACAGACTCACACACACACATACACACACACAGACAGACACACTTTTTTCGCCCTGTGTTGATCTCATAAGTCTACTTTCATTTTTTGCAAAAATCGAAAGTAGGTTAAAAATTAAACACAAACGTCCACACTGTTGGCTGTTAAACGTTTGCTCACGTTTCACATTATAATATATCTTGATCCTGTTTCCAAAATAGGTCACTAGTTCCATGGGCGGGGGCAAATTCCCAAAACTGTCAAAGTACCATACAGTGGATCCCTCTTTGACATAAGCTACATAATGCGTTCCTGGTCCTCGGTGATCATTCAAATTGACAACAGCACATTCCTGTTTCCAGGGTCGTGGGGGTAATTGGTTTCGCATAAACACACCTCGAAAATGAGAAAGCTTTAGTTGTTTAGCATAGCTTTCCACTTGTTGATGCGTCAGGGCATGTCTCGCTATGGCTGAGGTTAAATTTTTTTTAATATTTCGAAATGATGAAATCCCAAATCCTTGTTGATAAAAGGCTGGCTTTAAATTGGCATTTCTAGCCCCCATGGCAATCGCTTCCATCGTTTCATTGTGTCGCTGACTTTCTTTGAGTTGTTGCTTGCCCTGCAGCGCGGCTTTAATGGTTTTCGCCACTGCACTGGCACCGCCCAAAAGTGAGCCCAGAGCAGCCAAACCAGCAAATAATGCAGGTAAAAATCCCGCTCGTTTGGGGACGGGAATCACTCGCCCTTGGTTTGAAACCTGTCGCCGACGTTTTGGAATAACATGTCTCTGTGCTGCTCGAAGGGCTTTCCTTATGGTCAATACATTATTTTTTCTTTTTTTCTTTCGCAAGGGCTTGTCCACGAATGTCGTAAGCCCAGGCTTTGCCAAGGACAATGTCCTTTTTTTAGTCTTTCTCACTGCATACCTTTGTTTCACCATGATGATAATGACCAACAACCTTTCACAAGAAAGTTTAAATCACAACTAACGTCAGATGGTTATTTCATGGCTGTATATTCCAATTCCACATAAAGTGGGAAATCGTTTATGGTTTTTCCCGCTTGCTTTTCATCCCATATCAACATGAGATGAAGGGATAATTCGTCACCTGCATTGACCATTTCATGGTTATGGATCAACATCCTATGACCATTTATCTTTATTTGTAAATGGTTCACATCAGGTATGGCATATTTGATGTGAATGGTTCCATTATAGTGTAATCGATAGTGGCTTAAACCCGAAGCAAGCACATTGGTCAAGTGCTGATCATGGACTAGCGGTAAATGGTTTCTGTCATTCACAGGTTTTTCATTTGTCAGATACACTAAAAATAGAGATGGGATAAATTTATAAAGCCTTTTCATTTCATAGGTCATGTAACGCTTGGTACAAACATCGTCTTCGTCTCGTGGGTCTTCCACGTGAATAATCCGATGGTGATTAGCGCTATAGCCATTCACCGTAAGCTGGGGCACTTTGTCATAAAAAATCATACACTTTGTTATCCACATACTTTTTCGTAGTAACGTCTGTAGACACTTGAGGATGTTTTACATGGGTTAACCGCTTTCCCTTAAAGTCATAATCTCCCTGTTTTGTGCGTGGCACTACTGACCTATCCACATAGTGTTTATTAGCAGGATCTGTTTCCTGTTTAGGATCATGTATGGGGGCAGGCCTAGCTTTGGCCATCAACGCACGTCCAAAGACATCCATCGTCAACCTGTAGTACCAGTCTACTGTTTCTATGACAAGGTTCGGTGTCCTGTATATAGACAGCCGGCTAGCCTGTCTAAGCCTTAGTTGACATGAAGATTATTAAGCAGCAAGAGTCATTCCCCGTGGGGGACATGGTTTCCCATCTCTGTCCCACATCACGTGAACAACGCCATGGTTCACTGTTTCCATCTTCCATTCGCTGCATCATTGTGGGGCCTTCCGGCTGTGGAAAGACTAATCTTTTGCTAACGCTCATCACAGCGCCCAATGGTCTGCGTTTTCAAAATATTTATATTTTTGCAAAATCTCTCTACCAACCCCACTACGTGTTTCTGGATCAAGTCATGTCTGGATTACAAAAAGAGAATATGGGTTATTTTACATTTTCCAAGCAAGAAAATGTGATTTCACCGGATGAGGTAAAGCCTGATTCACTCATGATTTTCGATGATGTATCCACTGAACGTCAAGGCATCATTCAAAGCTATTTCAGCATGGGTAGTCACAAACATATCGATTGCTTCTATCTTGGGCAAACGTATTCTAAAATGTCCAAACAGTTGATTCGTGACAATGCCAATGTCATTGTTTTATTTCGTCAGGACGAGAGGAACAGTCGTCACATTTATAATGAACATGTGAATCCGGATATGACCTTTCAAATGTTTACAGAATTGTGTGCCAAGTGCTGGAACACTCAACGTCATGCCTGTTTAGTGATTGACAAACAAAGTGAACTCAACCAAGGACGGTATCGCTTAGGGTTTGATAATTTTATTGCTATTTAAGGCCCTGTCTCATTCCCCGGCAAGTCATTTGTCAAGACACCATGGCGTTAGCAGAGAGTCAATTGAAAAAGCATACTATTAGAGCAAAAAATACTATTCGCCAAAAGTTTCGTCAATTGAAACAATCACGTGCAAATCATTCTTTGTTTATTCAGCAACATGTAGCACCTCCACTAAAAGCCATGTTGAAACCCTCTTTCAAGCCATCTGAAACGCTACCCACTGTTTCACAAGCCACGCAGACGCTGCACGAGGACCCTGAGGAAGAGGAAGGGGAACAGGAAGATTTGACTAGTGTTAGTGAAGTTGAGGATGAGGAGGAACCAGTGTTTACGCCTCAAAAAAGGCCGCACCCCTTGCAGAGTTTTTGAGAAAAAAGAAATCCTTGGCTATGGTCGAAACACCTTGCCCTTCCAGAGCGTCTCCGTTTTCACAACTCTTGGCCACCCCTCAACATAAAGCTCAACTGAAAACCATTTTAATTAAATATTATGGATCAACATTGGAACCCTATTTCACCGATCTATTTATTGGAAACACAGATACCACGTATGGTGTTCGCTATGAGGATGATAGTTTTAAAATTGGAGATTTATCCATTAAATTTGCTCGTACTAAAGCTGTCATTAAAAACATCAACTATAAATTAACGCCAGGACTGTTAAAGCTGCTCTTTTCTCGGACCCCCTCTCCCCATGATTATACGTCAGAGGATCTTGACAAATATAAATCCATTTTATTGGATACCCATGCCCACAAAAGACAGTATGATCCCGCTCAACAAGTGAATGCCAATATATCTCAAAAATATAAAACCATCATTGCAAAAATGTTTCCCACCAGTCAAAGTACTCGTCGTAAAGCGTCCGCTTCGGGAGTGACATTTAAACCATTAAAACCCCTTGTGGATGTTACCTACTGGCACAATCCCAATAAGCTCGTCCAGCGGCTACAGTTGTTGCATGCCTCACGTCAAGCTGGCCATACCGGTCACGATTGGGAAATTCAAGAAATTGAACAAGAACTTCGAAATGCCAAAATTATTGTTTAAGCTCTCACCCATTAAAATGGGTATTGCTCACGAGTTGCATCGCCCAGCTAGGCGTCACTATCCACGACTCAAGGTGATTTCACGAGGTGTGGATGAACTTTGGCAGGCTGACTTGGTTGAAATGATACCCTATGCTAGCGTTAACGACGGTGTACGCTATATGTTGACCGTCATTGATGTCTATTCCAAAATGGCCTTTGTTGAACCTGTGCGTCGCAAGTCTGGTCCACTAGTTACCAAGGCCTTTCAACATATTATTCAACACTCCAAACGTCAACCTCAGCTGCTACAAACCGACCAGGGGAAAGAATTTTTCAACAAGGACTTCTCCAGTTTTCTCAAATCTAAGGATATTCACCATTACACCACGTATAGCAATCTCAAAGCCAGTGTGGTCGAGCGGTTCAACCGAACATTGAAAACCCATATGTGGAAAGCGTTTACCGCTCAGGGCACGTATCGCTGGTTGGACATGTTACCAGAGCTAGTATCACGTTACAATGACACCAACCATAGAACGATTGGGACCAAGCCACGCCTCGTGACTAAAATATTCAGCGATTGGATAAACTGTTTAACCCCATAAAAACAGCCGATCCTAAACGTCACCGACTGAACATTGGGGATTTTGTTCGTGTGAGCAAATTTAAGTCTGCCTTCAATAAGGGCTACACGCCACAGTGGGGGACTGAACTATTTCGAATTCATCAAGTCAACTTGGACACTCCAGTCACCTATTTACTCGAGGACCTCAACCACCAACCCATAAAAGGTAGATTTTATCTCCATGAACTTCAGAAAACAGCATTTCCTCAGCATTATCTTGTGGAAAAAGTGTTGAAACAAAAAGGAAATAAACTCTATGTCAAATGGTTATGGTTTAACTCTACGTATAATTCTTGGATCAATAAATTACATGTCGTGTGAACCTGTGCAAATTTTAATTTATTTATTCACACATGTTGTACACTACCTATAGCTCCATGTGTACAGTCCTCAGCCCCACATATTTCTTTCTCTTTCCACCTGTGTTCTCTCATTCATTACCCCTCCCCCTTTCCCTCCCTTCACCTCCCACCACTGCTGTTCGCAGCTCTTGCCTATCTATTGGTTGTGACATCATTCCGACAAGTTGCATCATACTTTTTACTGATTCAGCGATTCCCACGCTTTGAACATTCTCTTATCGTGCACGTGGACAGCTAACGTCCCAGGCGAACACCTGTGCCAGATCAAATTTCACGTCAACTTGCATTTTGTCACGTACGAAGCAAAACAGGATGTGACTTGTTAACAGTTATCATGCACGTGGACAGCTAACGTCCAAGGTGAACACCTGCGGTAGATCAAATTTCACATGGACTTGCATTTTGTCACGTACGAAGCAAGACAGGATGTCACTGGTTTAGCCTACATGTGGTTTCACACAAGTTCACATGCATTTCGCACTTCCCTGCCACCACAATGGTCAGATTATTTCACCTTCAAGCGTCACCTGTTGTCAAGTCAGATCAACGCCATCCAATAAACTCAAATGACATTCACCTCCTGCTCCTCGACAAGTTTGTTTTCTGTACTCGCTTCGACCAACATAGAACCAAGTTCTCATCACCGTTTACACGTTAAAGGTAAAAGGTGTGAAAAAAAACGCACGCTCGCTCTGTCATACACCGACCCGTCGAAATAGCGATTAATCTATTGAACACAGTCACCGTGGTCAGCGACAGGTTCGTTGAAACACACACACCCAGCCGTATCGTCTCTCTCAACCACCACGCTTCATAAACATTATAAACAGGTAACGGTAAAGAATTTTTTTAACATGTATGGCGTTAGGCCCTTTGTGAATTATTTTTTGGAAAAAATATCTACCACATTTGAAAGGGGGCGTTAGCCCGAGTCCTAGGACACCTCGTACACGTCTCTAGCGTTATTGGTTCGTGACATATCGGCAAAAATCACAAAAAACACGTGTTTACCCCAAAATCGCGTTTCCCAATTTTTTTAAATTACAACGAGTGGTCCATAGCAAAGAGGACGTCACCTCAAGTCCTTGGACCCGTCGTACATGCCTCTAGCGTTATTGGTTCGTGAGATATCGGCAAAATCACAAAAAAACACGTGTTTACCCCAAAATCGAGTTTCCAATTTTATTAAAAATTATAACGAGTGGTATATAGCAAAGAGAACATCAGCCCGAGTCTTTGGACCTGTCGAACACACCTCTAGCATGATTGGTTCGCGAGATATTAAAAGCACATGACCTTTTAATTTTGGTCGTTTAATTAAATAAAGAGCCTATAGGAAAGTAGGGGGCATCACTATGAGTGCTAGGACACCCTGTATGTTCAAATCCCATGATTGGTTAGCGAGATATCAGGTTCGGGGCAAATACGAGGAGGGTTCAATAAGTTAGTGGACAGCTCCCGTGTTACCCCACTACTACAGGATTTCATCCTAGAGACTTGACATTTATTTGGGGGGTAGACGGGGTGGGGATCATTGATTTACATGAAACAAACTTTTTTGTAAACTTCCTAGTTTCCAAATTATAGGATTTTCAAAATTCGAGTGTTTTCAAAAAAGCATAAAAAGTAAACAAAAGTCATTATAAAAATAAAGTTCATAAAGACCATTCGTTTGAGCCATGGCATAACGTTCTATCATGTTTAGTGTTCAAGCTATCGCCTACTTTCGAAAACGAAAAAAATCAAAAAAAATCAAAAATATAACGAGTGGTCCATAGCAAAGAGGACGTCAGCCCGAGTCCAACGACACCTCATTTGTCAAAATCGGACCATGCGTTCGAGAGATATTTAACATGGCTGAGGCTTAGTAGTGGGGCAAGGAGGGTTCTGGAGTGCGTTGGAACTCCTATTACTCCACTACTAACAGCAATGGATTGTCGTGCAGTGGCAATGCGAGTACCATGATAAGAGATTTCTTTGTTTCGGAGAAAACAGGAGCTACTCTTTCCTTACCAGCTGAATAAAGTCGTCTACATCGCAGTATATTGAGTCAATACAAATGAGGCAAAGGATGTTAGATATATAGCTTCGAAGTGTGTTGCACGTGGCTTTCTATGGTTTACCACCAGATAGTTTCAACTGGGAGTGAATATGCTCCCGGTGATGATGTTGGTGCTGAATAGTGATGAAATTCGTTATTAAAAGTTGTTACATTGTAATGATATGTACTGTACTTTCACAGTAAGTCTACTATGCAGTATATGAGGGCTGTTCAAATCAAAAGGTACGAAACGATACTGTGGGTACAATTTATTCGTTATTCAAAAGTAATCACCACAGGCCTGTGCACAGGTGTCCCATTGCTTCACTAGCCGCAGGATTCCCTGTGGTTGTGACAGGAGCCAATGATGTACAGTGTCCTATAGTTCGTCGCCCGATTGGAAACGTTTCTCCTTGAGACGATCCATTAGCAGAAACGTGTATTGTGCGGCACTCCGTAGCCTACGTAAGTCCATCAAGAACAAACGGCCTGGACTGCTCACGAAGAGTGATTCTGCTCTATGATAACGCTCGCCCACATGTCACTAAAGTCACACAAGGTGTATTGACCACGTTCAAGTGGGAGCAACTTGAGCATCCGCCCTACAACCCGGACTTGTCACCCTGCGACTTCCATCTATTTGGTCCGTTAAAAAAATCTCAAGGGAAAACGTTTCCAATCGGACGACGAACTAAAGGACATCGTACAGAATTGGCTCCTGTCAGAACCACAAGACTTCTGGGAACAGGTAATCCTGCGGCTAGTGAAGCAATGGAACACCTGTGCACAGGCCTGTGGTGATAACTTTTGAATAACGAATAAATTGTACCCACAGTATCGTTTGTACCTTTTCGTTTGAATACCCCTCGTAATAAAGTATGTTACAGTGATAAGTCAGGTAAATAGTACTGCTTATTTCATTCTCCGTAGTAAACAAACTTTACCGGGCCAAGAAACAAGACAGCTCCGGCGGTTGTGTGAATAAACTGAGAGGAGTCGAGTAACACAATCCGTATCATTTCCACGTCCATATGTATGTTACTATTGCATCTAGCTATAGTGCGAGACAAACCATTGGAAGCCTGAAGGTCACGCGCAGTCGGTGCGGTGTTGTCATGTATGTTCTCGCATGCAGCACTCGGCTGAAGGTACAATGCAATAACATGGCAACCCCATCAGGTGCGGGGAGGAGAGCGGTGCGGAGGGCCCCTTGACCTTCAGGCTTCCAATGGTTTGTCGCGCACTATAGTGTACGTAGATAGCCCTTAATTTCTCGACATATAGTTATTTTATTCAGTTTTCATTTGTGTCCCGAGAACAATTTTATAGTTTGGAGGTGTCTGGTTTTTGCACCGGGCTCTTCAATTGGTGAATTCAAGATAAATATGATATAAATATTAGACACAGGACCCCCAAAGGTATTCCATTTTCTCGGCAGGATAGGTGTGCAAAGTGCGGTCGAAATTTAAGACCAGATCACCTAGATCTAGATGGAGTGTATCAGGTAGATGAGACCATTTCATTATTATTGATGTGTAACATCTTTCCACTCGGTATCTGGAAATGTTTGTAGCACTCGGTAGCTGGACATTTTTGTGGGAGTGATTTTGGAAAAGGGACGGAAGTGGATGGGATGGAAATGGATGGGACGGAAGTGCATGGGACGGAAACATTGAGCGCGCGTAGTGGCGGAGATCGGTACAACGACGTACTGAAGGCCATGTGGCTATGGGGAATGTATATCGCATACAGTTTAGTTCAAGGTTTGGAGACCCCGCTTAAGTTATTCCTACAATAAATCATCTTCAAGTTGTCGTTCTTTGGTGTGAAAATATTCATTATATCATATTTGCTGAAAACATTTATGATTTATTAAATCTTCATACTTTTGCTGTATTCTTATTTAATGTAAGCACTCCAGGTACTGTCGGCCATGTGGCTATGTGGAATCTATATCGCATCAACAAACACTCCAAACAACGTGGGAATTCAGTATATTAACACCGACTACTAACAATAATTGAAACTTCGTTGGTCTAAACGTATCACTGGGAGAAACACATTTAATATACCTTCTGCACACCTAATTTTTAATCGCGTCTATACGTGGCAGTGCGATCTATCGGCAAAAAGAGGCCATTTTCAACAACATCGCTGGCATGGGTTCACTAACTGCCCGGTATAGAGCGCAGCTCGCATCCAGTCGGCCGTGCTCCCGCCTACCGTAGCTCAACTAATTGAGGGTAGATGTCACTACTGCAGATCCATTGGAGAACTTTGTTTTAATTTAATGTATATTTTCCATTGCAAAATGCACAATATAACGCCCAATTCTATAATTGCTCAGAACTCAATATATATATACAGTATATAGCAATCAGGCAAAAAAATACAACTCTGTTTGGATTAGAACCCCAGCCAGCCGTTTGAGAGACCAACGCTGTAACCACAGACCTAATTATGTGCTCCCAAAATGAATGTTATCAATCGATTAAGATGCAACGTCTTAGCCAATAATGACTTTGACTAAACGATTTCTTCACTGGAGTATATTTCAAACAAAGTTCATTTCATACAAAGTTCCTATTATTAGCCTACTTTTCACATTTTGCAAAAATGAGGAAAAAGTAGACTTATGAGATCGGGCAAATGTGTGTCTGTCTGTCTGTCTGTCTGTCCGTCTGTCTGTCTGTCTGTCTGTCTGTCTGTCTGTCCTTCTGTCTGTCTGTCTGGCTGTGTGTGTGTCCCCCCCTATCAACTCCTAAACGGCTGCAGCAATCAAAACCAAATTTAGTATGAGTAAAGATGTGCACCGGAATAGCTCACGTCCATATTTGAAAATTATGTCAGTGCTACCAACTGCTGAAAAAACGCACTAGAAATTTGAGCTCCATGTTGGATATCTTGCAAGGTATGCATGGGAGCTATTCCAAAATTGGCACACATGTAGATAATACTATTTCAGTTTAATTTCCAGGAGGCCAACCATGACAGTGTTGCCAAAATAATTTTAAGCCTTCTGATAGGTCCAATGTTTAAATGCACATAACTTCTATACTATCAACTGAATTTCAACCAAAGTTTGTATGTAATATCTGTACATAAACAGATATGACTGAGCGTATTATTTAGAGCCACCAGGGCTGCCAACTGTTAATAATTGCTCTCTCTATTTTTTTAAATCCAAATACCAATATATCAGAAAGTGTGCAAGCCAACAGCTTTAAACTATGCACACGTATATTCTGACATTTTAGATTAATTTGGAGTAACTTATATACGTCAGTTCTACCAACATGATTATAAGCCTGCTGATAGTACCAATTTTTAAATACATGTAACTTCTATACTATCAGTTGGATTTCAACCAAATTTCGTATGTGCAATGTGTACCATAACAGATATGACTATAAGTATTGTTAAGAGCAATCAGGGCTGCCAACTGTTAATAAATGCTGTCTATATTCTTTTTACCCTAATATCAATATATCAGAAAGTATGCAAGCCAACAACTCTATACTTTGCACACGTATAGCACCTGACATTCTAGATTAATTTGGAGTAATTAATACAAGGCAGTGCTGCCAACATGATTCTATGCCTGCTGATATGTCCAATTTTAAAATACATGTAACTTCTATACTAACAAATGGATTTCATCCAAAATTGGCACAACAAGATATCATAATATTTCAGATTATTTCTGACCAGCACACGCATGATATTGTTGGCAACATGCTTTTACGCGTGCTGAGAGATCCAGTGTCTAACTGCATGTAACGTCCATTGGACTTCAAACCAAATTTTGTATTCTGTACCTTAAGAGGTGGAACTAAGAATATATTCACTCACCAGGGCTGCCAACTGTAGTGCTCTATTAGGCTTCATTATACCAGGTATATTTTGAACTAATTAGATATTTCGATATTACCAACTTAATTTCGTCATTATTCTAGATAGGTTCATATACTGTAGAATAATCATTGGCATGAAAAGTAGGCTGTATAGTTCTTCACGGAACTTCTTGTTTTTTTTTATATGTGTAGGCTATATTGAATGCAACATACTCAAATTAGTGAAATATAATTCAGAACGAGAGATCAGCTGCCATCTTGTCTGCAACCGAGACGGCTCAGATTTTTAAAGACACTACTCCACTATAATATTACAATATACACTTTTAATTTTCCATTGCAAAATGCACAATATGTTATCAATCGATTAAGATACAACGTCTTAGCAAATAACAATTATGATTTATTACGGTCAGGATTTGGCACTGGAGTTTTACAAGTAGTCTAGTTATTTCAATGACCAACAGAAGTCACTGTTAACAAGGGATTTGCGCTCCCGGGACACACATAGTAGGATAACATGTCACATGTTACACAATCATGTGCGACTACTGTAAGGCTCGTATAATTTTTATTCATTTACTATTATTATCACCATTTTTTCATTAAACACAGTTCATCTGGTCTTCAGAAAATCTTCAGTGGGCTTACACAAGAAACTATTCAATCAGTATTCAAGAATATCCTGACAATATCACAGCTGTCCAGTAGTCTATTGCTGTCTTCTGTATTTTCTGATGGATATTGAATGGTAGATTCAGTTGGTGTAGAGCAGTTTTGAGCTGTTCTGGTATTACTCCTGTGGCTGAGATTACAAAAAAGGAGTTTTCTGTTTTACGTGACCGTTAATGCCGCGATCATGAGCAACAGGACTTCCATTTTTACGTGTAATCCGAACCACAGAGCCTGATATTCCACTTAGAAAATCAAGCATGCTTTGACCGGCAATCGAAATCGGTACGCCTTGGTGAGAGGCAAGCAACTTGACTACTGCACCATCTCTCCCTCCTTTGAGATTACAATTGAGGTGAGTGACAGTTTTTTGTTTGCAAAGGCGTTTGATTTCTGTTACCAAGTCCATACACGAGTATTTGCTGAATGTTTCGTGGGTCTTTGTTCTGATACTATTATTATTATTATTTTATTATTGCTGTATGGTGATCGTTAGTATCGTCATCTGTTTTCCGTAATATTTTGCATTATACTTATTAGATTGTTTTTTTATTACATTTTTGTCTTTTCACAATTAGGGGTACACCTCAAAATTTAACTATATATTTCAAATGTGTATAATTTAATTTGTGTTAAAAAGGGAAGATGACCTCGTAGCTCCTCCTCCCCCCCCCCCTCCCCTTAAAACAACAATAACAAACTAACAAGTATTGTTATCATTAGGGCTCGGATTTTTAGGTACTAAAAATCGGGAAAATATTTATTTTTTATGGGGGCTTCATTCATTCCATTCCTGACCCGGTCGGAGACTGGAAGCAGGCTGTGGATTTTCATTTTCATGTATTAAAAATACCTGAAATATGTGACAAAAAAGTAAAAATATGTAATTATAATTTAGTTTAATAATGTGAATATAAACAATATGCTGTACTCACGAAAGCAATTTATTGTATGTCTCACTAACTGCTGTAGCATTACAATACACAACGAGATACATCTTCAGGTTGTCCATCACAAATGGCCGACGATTATCGCCAAACAGTTCTTCTGAAGGTGCGAAACTGCGGCAATATGTTTGTTGACCTTGAGGTGTTGTGCAACTTGAGATCGTAGTTGAGCCTTCACTGCTTTCCCACATGGTTGGCAGCACAGACCGCCCCCATCAGAAGTAAAATTATATTTTAATTCTGCAACAGACGATAAATTGTAGTTGTTTTTACTTTAGGCATCGTAGAACTGCCTTACACCTCACAGTGCCAGAAATGAACTGCATGTGAGTGACACTGGTTCCAGGTATAGTCCAGGACACCTTAAATAAGTTACTAGAAAACCAACATGGCCGCCACATTTGGTGTTGCCAACTTACATCATTTAACACCAAAATGTCAGCACACACATCCATGTAACACGTATCGCAAATGATCCAAACTAAGTAAAGACTCTTTTACGAAAATACGTTTTACATGAAGTTGTGAAGCAGTCCTTGCTCAAGTTAGGGACATCTTGGTCATCAGTCCTCGACAGTAACTCTTAAGCAGTAGAAGTTAACTTAAATTATCTCTTCTAGATTGATTTTTAAAGCATCATATAAAATGCATAAGAACAGAAACATTAATACTTACTCAATTATTTTCGCCAGGGAGCTAAAGATGAGCATGTTCATTTCTTCTTATAGGCTATATTTTTATAATTAGTCCAAAAATGCAGACCATTCTGTTTTAAGATGAGTGTTCAGAGAAGGATTTAGGAGTAGGAGAGAAATATAATAGTAGGGTACATATTAGCTTATTATTTCTTTATTTTTGATAAGTACCGTACTCATTTCTTGCATGTATTGGCAACTCAAACTAACACTTGGGGCGCTGCGGTCGGTCTGGATAAGTAGGGTAAAAATACTCAATAACACGCGTTTGATATGGAACACTTTTTATTTTTCGGTTATAATCAGTAAATGTGGTCCCTAAAATAATGACAGTGTTATTTTTGATTGTATATATGTATAACTGTGCGATACACGTGATCTAATTTGTGTGTTCCACTGGATTTTATGTGTCAATTGCATATTATCAAGCATCGGTTGTCTGATGGTATCTGTTTTTGAGCAGTTCGAGTCATGGCGCTGTTACTTTAAAAGCTATATTTGAGTTTGCTCACTGTACCATAGACTGTAGAAATTATTTGCTGCTTGGTAGGGCGAAGGGATGAGTTTAACTTGTATTAAAGCTCGGGGGACACAGGAATTGCTTGATTTAGATGGTTAGCTGGTGGGTTTGGTGTAGAATATCGGACTGGTAGCAGGTTCTCGCAGAGTAGAAATTTACCCTGCGAAGTCAAATTAGGCCTATATGACTCGTAGTGGAATGGCTCGGATATCGCAGAGCGAGGTGATGGCGATTGGTAGGGTAATTGGAAATGAACTAGGGAGGGGGAAGGATACCTGACTGATGAAGCTTGGCTGTAGTCGGCTGGTGTAGGCCTAGCTGTCTTGGTACGGCTTGGCTCGGCGTAAACAGTGAACAACCCGTCCTGTCGTCAGTGAGTGTAGTGGTGAGTGGTCCCACCCGCTCCTGTTGCCCGTATTTATTTGGTATCGTCCCCTTTTGGCTATTGCTATTTACATCTTTTGGAAAGTGATGAAAACTTATATCCGCAGCCCTCTTTTATGCATCGACTTACAGCCGTAAACTGAGCAATATACCTTGCTTTTACTCATTTTACACTCCATCAACGAGTAAAACTTATTACTTATGTATAAAGACACGAAGAAATTACCTCGATCTGCTTACGAATACAAGAAACCATATACAACCAGTCACCACGTGACAAATGTACCCTACTTGGTAAGTTTCTAATTTTTACCGCTAGATGCCATATCAGATAGCTGGAGTTGCCAATAGGCCTACATATATGAAGGCAGAATTGAGACAAGTTGTTGAAAGCCTGTTGGCAAATCCCTATTGAGATGCAAGAAGATGGTTGATCCAATGCTTAGGCCAAAAACCATTCGAACTAGTCGTGGATTTTAGGGGCATTAGACTAATGGCAACTCGAAGATTTCGTCTTGGAATGGTAGAAAGCAACAGTCGGTTGATTTTGGGGCTTTGTGACATCATGGTCATGTAGATCTGTGTACTTGGGCATGTGGAATTTGTCTGATAACCTGTGTTATTGTGATGGCTGGATTAGTGTGTGCATTTATTATTCAGATGACGATTGGGAACGAGGTGGCCATGGCCTTAATTTAGGAACCATCCCGGCATTTGCCAGGAGTAGAAGCGTGGAAACCACTTCCAAGATGGCTAAGATAGGAATCGAACCCTCCTTTTCTCAGTTTTGCCTCATGAGGCTGAGTGTGCCTTGTTCCATCCCTCTGACCAAAATTAAAATTTCTTGGCAGAGCTGGAAATTGAACCTGGACCAACTGCCAAAAAATGCTAGCCGCACAACGCGAGATGGTTGGTAGAATAGTCTCCTGACCTCTCATCAACCGGCACAATAAAAGCCACTTATAGAAAATTCAATGAATTCACTGAGAAATTGACGAGTTAAGTACAGGCGTTGAAAGGCAAGCTTTATCGACGGAGTAATATCTTGAAAATTATAATTATGAGATATCAACACAAAACAATTTTCTGTGGACAGCTGAGTTATTTAAATTGCGAGAGCGGAATATATGAGATGGAATTGATCTGAGGCAGCGTTGTCGCGAATGGGTACGTCCTCTACACTTCCACTCATTTCTACATGATCATAATAATAGCATTATCATGACGAATACAATACATAATAGTGTTATCACTGACCGAGTTCAAGTGCGCCCCGCTGTTGGCCAGCGCTAGTGGTGCAGACCCCCAACGCTACAGTCAACCGCAGTCAGCTGTTCAAAAATGGGATACGCGCTGGCCTGCGTAAACCTCTTTACGAAGGCTGCGGTTACGCTGATTAAATCAAATTTTCAGTGCATATTCTAAAATAAAATAATAGCCTGCCTTCAACCAAAAATGTTCAAGGCAAAACGACATACGTAATAGAGGTAACACTTCAGGAGTGATGAACCAAGTAGAATACTTAACTTAGCCTAAATACCTTGTGTAATGTTGAATAATAATTATGGAAGTGATGTCCTAATAGATGCTTTCTCTTTAGCTGTCTGTAACCCATCCGCTATGCCCTTTTATAAAACGACATATACTGTAGTGAAATTTCAGATGAATTCTGTACATGTATCACTCTTTTTTCTTTTTGCTTTCACTTTGATAATATATCATTTTCATACCTTATTTCATCTTCTGGCGGGAGGGGGGGACATTATCAATTGTAACTACTAACCTTGATCACTTCTGCACCGGATATATGTGCTAAATCACTTAAACATGTGTTTTTATTTATTGTATATTTAACAACCGCAACCATGTTCGACAGCATATTTGGTATGTGAAACTGCCGCAGTGAGCGATCACATTGACGTCATTAGTTACCAACATATCCGATACTAAATAGGCCTACATTAGACGACACATGTATGTTGTAATTATGTGAGAAAAAAAAATAAACGATCTCTTCTTGGTTAGACGACTGACTGGACGAAACCATTGGTCGCTACTTGTTTAGTCGACTGTCTGGACGAAAATTACCGATTGCACTACAAGCAAGGAGGTCTGGGCATAAGCCCCAGGTTAGGTTTGTTTTGTATGTAGAACAGTATTACCACTGTAATGAACGCTGATCGCAAGAATTTCATGTTTCGAACTAATCGGGAAAAAACCAGCGCCTCACTGCCTAAAAGTTATTGGTCTAGGCACAAACCATGGGTTTGGATGAAAATTATTGATGCGTGTCTACCCCCACTGTGCGTGACAAAATCCAGGGGTGTTTGTATGGCCTAATGAATTAACAATTATTGGTTTAGACAAAAACAGCTTGCACAATCCATTGCGAACTGGTTCAAACTTGGCGCTATTTTGTTTCATGGTACCGCGCTTATACAAAGTAGTCCCGTAAGTGTGGGATTGGCAATACTGTACTTGTGCATAATTAACAGCGAAAATGGCAGACTCAGCTGGAATTCCATCTATATAAGTCGTGATCCTGTTTGGGACATCCTGAGATCTGAAAAATGCACACTTTGTCACGAACCTGGAAGTAAAATGGATAAGGGGCACCTGCCACATTGCAACAAACTTGATGTGACTGCTAGAACTTCAGGAAACCTCACACAACTCTATTGGAATGCAAGAAAGCTGATGGATTGGAATCTGGGCTAGCCATAAGAAACAACAACGCTTTAATATGAAAAATTGAGGCAACGCGGGCCGCGTTAGCTAATATATAACACCCCCGGTTTTTGTCATGCACAGTGGGGGTAGTCAAGCATCAATAATCTTTATCCAGACCAATGGTTTTGCCTTTTATTTCATTATTCACGACCAATGTCCAAGCTGTGTAGTATAGGCCTACGAGATCTATGAAATTTTTAGTTTTCTATTACCGTATAATGTATAGCCTACAAATATCGTTACCTGTGTGCTACTAATTCAAGCGCAGCCATCACAGCATACAGTCACAATCATGTCCGATGCAGGTGTATAAGCCACTTTCTACTTTCATTCAGAATTAATAATACAAGTAGGCTATAGCTGCGACCAATATTTATAACTTATTGCAACCAGTGGCTTCGCCCAAACCGTGTCATCTAACCAAGTAGCGAACAATGACTTTGTCTCACCCAACATTAGTACATCAGTAATTTTCACCCAGACATTCAGTGGCGCAGTAACTTATGTCGAGAACTAAAAGAGAGCTATGAGATATTGTTGGTTTTCTCTGAAAATTTGCATATGTGACTCTAGCGCAGTGCATATACCATGCACATGTGAGTATATGGCTCTTCAGAATGATGATTGATTCATATTGCACAACCCTTGAAGTTCGTCGAAGGGCATCACACTACTCTGTCGCAACCATGACTGAAACAAATAAAAATAGGCCTAATATAAATATTTTATCTGCCTACTACTAAGTAGGCTATAGGTCAGTAGCCAAGTACATAAGTTATAAGCTTCATAAATAATCACCAATACATTCACTACCACCAACCGAGTGCGAATCATAGACTAGGCCTACTTCCAAGCTTAAGAGTTACCGGTACATGTGCAATGTATTATAATATTATGGCTGACGGCATTTGGAAGTCGAGAATAATATACATTACTATATTAGAAGGCGAATTGAACCTAAGAATACATTCCCGAGAGAGAACTTACATAGGCTATATTTTAGGTTATGTTTGAATTAGGCCTATACGGAAAATGCAGTCAGAAGACTATTTCAAAATTTCCAAAGACCATTAAGGTTTTTTATTACGTTATTTGTGCTCTGACTGAATATAAAAATAAATAAAACAACGATTAAATAACTCTGTACTTTAAATTGTGTAGGTCTAGGCTAGGCCTACTTACTTAAATTGTAGTGATCTTTGTAGAGTTACTCCAATCCATCTCCAATCTTGTTCTCGTATTTTGTAGGCGTCATGATGAAATCTAAATAAGAATTTATCCAAATATTAATTAAATAAAAGCTTCGAAACATCTCAGACAAGTGGATTTGACACACACATATCAAGAGTCTATAATAACTGTATAAACTGTTTTAATCGATGTATATTACTAGTACTTACCTTGTACAACTTGTTACAACTTCATTAGACTTGAATTTCCAAAGAAAACTGTGAAATTATTTAAATAATAAGTCATTAGTTACAGTCGTAATTATAATGTTGGCTGACTTTGTGAAAAATGCATTCTGGGAGTTATTGCCAGAAACATGTCGGCAACTGTGTGGTACGGAATTTTACTGGTATTATGGTCTTTGGAGATGGAGGGATTTTAAGCAGGGTTGGCGACAATGTGCTCGCACCTGAAAACAACTTACCTTCAAGAAATGCAACCATAAACCAACATTTACGTAGGCATAGGGGACGGCTGTTAATGTTGCCTACCCTGTCTTGATCTAATAACTCATTTAAGCTGCCCCAGACTATAGCAGGGGTGAGAGGGAGGTCTAGCACGTGGTGCAATATGGCTATGGGCAAGGAAATCCCCGGCTTCCACAGTGATTGGCACGGGGCTACAAGTTAAGAATAACGCAGTTGCAAGCTGACATACGCTCTGCATGAAGATTAGATAGCTCACAGGTTCTTCCCCCTTGTAGTAACACAGAACAAAAATGCAATAAACCTAAACTGCTTTAAAAAAATGTAAATATTATGTATTTTTATGTGCTAATAAATGAAAAGCAGGAATTTATGTATTTATAGATAAAATGCTTAAAATATATATTTACATAAAAAATATGTATTTACCTAAAAATCCGAGCCCTAGTCATCATCATTACTTTCGCAGTCACAAGATTTAGAAACTGTTGGCATTCTCTGTATTAAATTTACTTATTGTGAAATCTTCAGACAACCTATATTATTGTGATGGATGTACTAGTGTGTGTATATGTAATTGGTAGAAGGATTTGTGTAGGGGCAGGCCGTGGCCTTAATTTAGGTACCATCCCGGCACCCTTCTGGAGTAGCGGTGAGAAACCTCGGAATACCACTTAGGATAGCTGAGGTAGGAATATAACTCACTTCCTCTCAGTTCTACCTCGCGAGGTTGAGTGAATCCGTTCCAGCCCTCAGATCGTAATTAAATTCATTGGTGAAGCCGGGAATCGAAACCGGATCTCCACGGTGACAGTCAATAATGCTATCCACTATGCCATGAGGTGGACAGAGTTACTTATGACACTTCTACCACTGTTGTATTTACGGTACAAAATTGAGTTTAAAAGTGAGCCGACACTACGCCAACTCTAGTCTAATCGAGTATAAATATGGAACTTTTAATCAAGCTCAGAGAGCAACACTATAAAAATTGTTTTAACGAGATTTTTGTTCAGTGAAGGGAAAGAATTAGGGCAGGAGGAAAGAGTGAGTGCATGCAACACGATGCATATTCATGATTCAACGTAGGAGTGAGGGAACTCATGAAGTGTAATTAAAAATGCAGTACGGTCAGTCAGCACCTGAGGGCTTTTCTCACCAGTTCTTAAATTACTCGAGTTGTCAGTGCGTCCTTTAATTGAGTAGCAATCGTTCTGGTACAGGTTAAGTAGATAAAGCGGCTTCGGTGGCGTAGTTGGTAGCATGCTGAACTGCTGTTCCCAAGATCGCGGGTTCAAACCCGGCTGAAGTCGTCGAATTTTTTAAGAGCGTTAAAATCCTTCAGTATGCCTTCCTTCGACGGGGAAGTAAAGCCAGCGGTCCCATGCCATAGATTTATGGAATGTAAATGATCCATCCACAGACTAAACATGTGTGAAGCTAAATTGTTAGGTCAGATTTCGTCGGAACGCTCTATGAAAGTTCCAACGTTCACCACTAGGTATCATTGATATCTGGTGGCGAAAGCTGGAACTACTTGAAATTGAACGGAACTTGTAGCTCACCCTAAGGGTGTCCACTAGAAGCAGCTACAGACTCAGGCGAGCCGAACATGTCCTCGGACACACCCGGCACTAAAAGCCTTACGATAAATAAATAAATAAATAAATAAAAAAGTAGATAAAATAAGTTATTAAATAAGGAAGTAAAGAACGATCGGGTAGTTCATAGTGTAAATACCGAAGGCCATGGGGACAGGCTATCTCCAGACTAGAAATACGAATGGGTTCGAACTCCACCATGAGCCTTAAATTGAACTCGTTTTCCGAGGTTTCTCATTCTCAACTCCAAGGACGTTCTTCCATCTCCACGCCCTCCTTTTTGGTCTACGATCAATTTCTTTGTCGTCAAGAAGGGCATCATCATCATCATCATCATCCACAGTTTCCAGCCACTGGGCGGGTCTGTTTGGAACACAAGCCTCTCCAACGTCTTCTGTCTTCCCACCATCTCGCAGCCTCCACCCTTGTCCAGTATTCTCCTCTCTTCTTCACGCTTTCTTCCACCCCCTTCAGCCACCTGTCGCTCGGTCTTCCTCTCGGTATCTTTCCTCTCCACTTCGTCTCGTGTATCCTCCGGGGCATCCTCTTCTCCTCCATCCGTTTTACATGTCCATACCATCTAAGTCTAGATTTCTCTATACCATCATGTAAAGGTTCATCCTTCATTAATTCTCTGGTCCTCTCATTACTTATTCTGTCCTTCTCTGTAGCTCCAATACTGATTCTCAAGAACCTCATCTCATTGGCCTGTATTTTGCTATTCTTCATTCCTTTTATAGCTCAGGTCTCCGAGGCACACGTCAGGATAGGGACATAGTACGTCCGATATATGACCTTTTTGCTGTTCTGATGGACATCCTTGCTCCATATCATGCTTCTCACACTCCTCGGGAATGCTTCTGCTTGTCTCCCCCGCTAATTTATTTCTCTATCGTTTCTTCCATTATCTTTTATCAGGCTTCCCAGAAGGGCATATGGTCATAAAATCCAATTATCACATAGAGACTCATTCCCGGCTACGCAGAAAAGAAATGTATTCACATTTTTTATCAATTATTGTTGTAGCTGTTGATTTTTACACTAATTGTTCTTAAGCTATAAAATGAAAATCCACAGCCTGCTTCCAGTCTCCGACCGGGTCAGGAATGGAATGAATGAAGCCCCCAACTAGCGGCGAGGATATGAACTGTGCCGGCTGCCGAGGCCTGACGCACTCCTCTGGGGCAATGATTAAATGAATGACAGATGAAATGAAATGATAGTGGAGAGTGTTGCTGGAATGAAATTTTTGACAGGGAAAACCGGAGTACCCGGAGAAAAACCTGTCTGCCTCCGTTTTGTCCAGCACAGATCTCACACGGAGTGACCGGGATTTGAACCACGGGCCCAGCGGTGAGAGGCCGGCGTGCTGCCGCCTAAGCCACGGAGGCTTCTCTTAAGCTATAATTGTTACCTATTGTATTCCATGGGCAACGGATTGAAACTCTGTACCAAAAACCCAGGGTTCAATTCTTGACTATGACAATAAATATAATTTTGGACTCAGGGGTGGAGCTTGGGACTACCACTACTATTGTCTACCCCTTATTATTCCTGTTAGAGTGGAGGCAGGGATGAGATGAGACTAATTCCTATCAGGTGGGTATTTTTACGGCCAGATGCCCTCCTGACGCCAACCTCATTAATGTAGTTGATGAGGGATGACATGAATGTAGATGAATGAAAATGGGCAAGGAATTGTAAGGAAGCGGCCTTGGTCATTAGATGGTATTTACCTTGAGTTGAACATTTTCAGGATGGCCAACGATGGGATAACAGGGAATCAGTAGTTTTCATTCCCAACTCTGCCACCTTGATGATGGTACCAGAAACATGGTTAAGTAAAACTACGGCCGCCTCCTTCTAAACTGTAGCTCCAAATATGTACGAGCGCCACAATAATATAGGTTTTCTTGCAGATTCCACGTACATGGAGCTAATGACTACCACGTAAGAGAAGCATTGACAATAGGTTATTATCTACCGGTACTGTTGAACTGATATATCTTTCATTTGTTTGTGCAGGCCAGATGCCGGCACAGGAGCTGGAGCCCGAGTTCCTAGCGCCGCTCGAGAACATGACGGTAACGCAGGGCCGAGACGTCTCCTTCACGTGCGTCGTAAACCACTTAGGTCAATACAAGGTAAGTGACACTCACTAGTTTATAAAGGGTGAACTTTGAGCAATGTTCAGGAGTGGGTAAGCTTAAGAAACGTTGATTGCATCAATTAATTACTAATAATAATAATATCGTATGGCCTCGGGTGCCAGGTGCAAGCTTTGTTATTTGACACCCAGAAGGTAGCTTGCATGTCGAATTTCGTCGTTCCTTGAAGCACTGTGAAAGTCAAGGAGGTTAGATATCTAAGCTCCTTGAACACTATAGCGCTTTCTAGGAAAGAAATGAGGAACTTTATGTTGGCGGAAACTCCCGAGATTAATTTTTCCACTATGAACACGGCCTACTGAATTCAAATGGGTTCTTTGACATGCGAACATCGTATGACATGCGTGTCGTAATTTTTTCCGCCTTTCAAAAATTACTTACCATGGCCAGGAGCGAACCTGCAAGCTTGAGGTTAGTAGACCGACACGATAACCACTCACTCAAAGCTAATTAATTACTTCATTAATTAAGTAATTAATAAATTAAGCCTTGGTGAAGGATCAGTGGTTGACTGTCCATTTCAGGATCCCAAGATCATGGATTCGATGCTCAGCCAAACAAATGGCATTCTTGAATGGTGGTAAAAGACCACTGCAGTTCCAGTCTCAGATTAGAATTTAAGTTCTTGATAGAGTCAGGAATCGAACTCGGGGCCTCAGAGATGGCAGCCAATGGCACTACGAGGCAATGTATTATATTTTAAATAAATACATTAGTGACTGAATGGTACGTTTTATGAGTAACAAAGGGCTGAGCATGGTGATGTTCCTTACCTCTAACATAAACCAAACACAATTATCGTCCTCCATGCTGACTGGCTTAGAATATGATACTAAATTTAACAAATGATTGATCTCTCAATAACGTCAGGAGAATCACGCACTTTCAGTAACGACTGCAACCCAGCTCGCACTCTGTGGATTGTGGTATCGCACGGTCCGTGTGACGACACCCTCTCTCGCATTAAGTTGGATTTATGCCATATCGATCAGCTACTCAATTGACCTCATGAGGAAAAATGCTCCCGTTCCAGCCCTTACGTTAGATTTCGCATTTTTTGTGGAGTAGGGAATAAAACCATGTGCCTTCCACATAATAGACAAGCTTTGTTTTCCTACGTCACGAGACTGACCTTATAATACGATGGATCTCGAAATCAAAGAGCATATTTTAATTTCAACAACTACATAGATTTTGTAGTCGATAAAAGTACTTGACGTGAATGTTTAACACATTGTCATATTGTACTCTACACCAAAAACTATATTCATATTATTCTGCTCGAAAAGGTGATGATAAAAACCTCAGTAATGGGAACAAATTGTACTCATGAATCACTGATTTGCAGTATTTCATGTGGCATTGGATTGGCAGTTATTTTACTAAATGCCAATAAAATGCGGACAAGCACGCTACAGAGGAGAATGTTTAAACTACACAAACAAACACCAGTGTCGGTGAAATAAATATCAGGTGCGCAAAAATATATACAAATATGATATTCGGCCATAAAGTAAAATAATGAAAACTGTTATGTACGTGAATGAGGCCAGCATAAATATCAGTCCATGGAAATTAATGTGTATTTCAAATACAGTCAATAATACTAATACTAATAACAATAATAATAGCAATAATTGCCCTTGTATTCAAAGGTTGCAATCAAGGATCTTAAATATTTTTAAGAAGATGCCAACTTGAACCAGAAACAATTCCATAAATCACAGGAGGCCGCCAAACCATCTCCTCTACTGATTACATGGATAGACAACCAAAATACTGTAATTCACTTGCATAAAAATAATTGTTACCCGATAATAAGAAGGCCCAAGAAAGAATAACCGCGAATGCTCCTCAGGACTTGCTCACCTGATGAGTTAAAACTGAGCAATTCCCTGCAAAGCAGGAGGCCATAGCCCTTGTGGGATTTGTAAGGCTATTTATTATTATATTATTATTAATAAGTTATGTCCCTGTCGCCGTTTTGGAAACTTTTACTCACACGTTGTTAAGGGACTGATAAAACCATACCAGCAAACCGTTCATGTGGAGAAAGAGTGCAAGAGAGCCTTTCTCATTGATATCGCAGTGCTTAATCCCCATAATCTTCACCAAATCTGCTTTGAGAAGATAACCATGCCTTGGATGAGGAAATGTGGAGACAGGATAGTGTATAGGTGCTTCCCATAGTGCTGCCCATCTCTTTAACCGGTGCCATCTCTAAATAATTATTGTCCAGCAATCTTTAAACATTGGGAATATACCCTGGTCTACATACTGTACTATCACGCAGAAAGCAGTAGCCTGGAGATCTGTTCCATAATTCACTTATTTCTCAATGCGGCACCCTAAAAAAGTTACCATTCTGTCTTGTTAACAAGACGATTTGTTGATTTGTGCCCACTGTTGATGGTGAAATAAACATATAATAATGATGATGATAATAATATTAATAATAATAATAATTATAATAACACTTTAATACGGAGAATTTCAGAATCTATAATGGCAAACCTGCCATAAAATTTAGAGGCAAACTACCACTCCTGGGAACCCGTTTCGCCATACACAATTCCGTACTCGACTCATTCATCGATTTCTCTTCTCCCAACGAAAGAGTATCTCTGCCCTCAGTAAAGTCAGCCAATAAAGCTTACACACTGATCAACGTCCACGCTCCCATAAATCAACTCAACAAATCCTACCCTGAAACTACGGACAATTTCTGGGAAACTCTCGAAGAAACAAGCAACAAAATACCAAGGCACCATGTGAAGATCTTATTGGGCGATTTTTATGCCCAGTTAGGTAAGGAAAGAAAATTTAGTGATACCACAGGCCCCCATACTAAGCACGAACGTACCAACGGGAATGGTGAAAGAATAATTGTCTTCTGCAGAAACTTTTAACTTAAGATCATGAGCACACAATTTCAAAAACCTCCACACAAGTTAACCACATGGAGATCACCCAATATTAGACAGGGTGAATACCAAATTAACCATATCGCAATTTCCAAGAAAAACACAAAATAAATTTTAAACGTCCGAGCTCACAAAGGCGCCTTTGAATCAGGCCATCATCTTCTCCAAATTAAGATGAAATTCCAACCCAACAGAAAGCAAAAAGGCCCACCCAAAATTATCAAACCAGATCCAGAGTACTTGAAACTCCACAAAGAAGAAATCATAATGCAAATTAATCAGGAGACATCAACAGACTGGCAGAAAATAACGAAGAAAATTCAGGAAGTCATGAAACTAGGACAACCTCCTCGCACAAGAAAACATCGCTGGTGGAATGCAATTTGCGATCGGGCAGTTGATAACCGAATGACTGCTTGGAAAAAGTTTAACAGTCACAAAACTGAGGAAAACTGGGAGAACATTCTTAAAACCCAAAAATATGCCTCCAAAACTATTAGGAAAGAAAAACGAGGATATGACAACAACAGACTCCATGACATCCAGCAGGATTTCACCCAACATAATACTAGAAACTTCTACAAGACGTTTAGAGAAAACTTAAAGGGATATGAGGCGCCCAGCCTGTGCTTTAAAAAAACCGATGACACGTTGGAAACTAACGCGAAAGAAAACTGTAAAATATTAGCCCAATACTTCAACTCCCTTCTTAACTGCGAACCACCCCAAGAAAAACTTGCCTTCACTCCTCCGGTTTCCACTCACCCGGACTCACAACCCCCTGACCTAGAAGAAATTCAGGAAATCATCCAAAAGCTCAAAAATAACAAAGCACCAGGAGAAGATGGGATCATTGCTGAATTCTGGAAACTGAACGATCCTACACTTACGCAGAAACTTCATCACGTCATTTCAGACATATGGATGATGGAGCGAATACCAGAAGACTGGAAATGTGCTCTAATTCATCCGTTACACAAAAAGGGTGATAAAACAGACATCAGTAATTACAGAGGAATCTCCCTGCTCCGTATTGCTTATAAAATCCTCTCCAAGGTACTTTTAAACAGGCTAGAACCCCAGGTGGATCCACTAATTGGTGAATACCAAGCCGGATTCAGAAAAAGGCGATCAGGTGCTGAACAGGTGTGGAGCTTAAAAACAATATTACAAATGAGAAAATGTGGAAATACAGCAATAACATTCGTCGACTTCAGAAAAGCGTATGACTCTGTAGACCGTGAAACCCTTTTTATGATCATGGAAGAATTTGGGATAGACAGAAAGACCCGAAAAATCATTGAACAGACGCTTAGAGAAACAATGTCCAAATTGAAATTCATGGGTGAAATATCGGAGCCCTTTCTCATCAAAACTGGAGTTCGACAGGGGCATGGATTATCCCCAATGCTCTTTAATATTGTTCAAGAAAAGATCATTAGGGAATGGGAACCTCATGTGAAAGGCATTCAAATTGGAATGAAACAAGATGTTCAGTAAAGAACATATAGCCTACTTTATCCTAAATGCATGGGTATTGTTATAACTCTTTATCCTTTTCAAGGAGTATAATTGAATGTTGGTTGTAGTAGCTTGTTTAAATGCAACGTGCTATAGGGATATTAAACACGAATATGAGGTGCCCTTCGCTAGTGCTACCTCTGTAAAAAAATTCATTCAATTCGGTTTCACCGTGTTTGAATTGATATGGGGAATGGATTTGCACACATAGGCTACATGGCGGCTATTTGCAAACTACTGGGCTGATGACCCTGTAGTCAGTCATAAGATGCTTTCCACAAAAAGACATGTTGTTGCAAAATCTGGTAGAGATCAAATTATTAGGATGGTCGTAATTTGATTTAATCTTTTAACATTTGGGTGTCCATCATTCCGTTTCCGTCAAGATGGCGGCGATATAAAACATGACACTGAGGTGTCCTTTGCTAGTGCTACCTCTGTACCAAATTTCGTTCAATTCGGTTTCACCGTGTTTGAATTGATAGGGGGAATCGATTTGCACACATACTTGGCCACCATCTGCAAACTATTGGGCTGATGATCTTGCAGTTTGGTCAGAATAGACTTCCCACATCAAGATATGTTGTTGCAAAATTTGATAGAGACTAGATTATTAGGTTGGTCGTAATTACATTTTAGCTTTTAACATTTGGGTGGCCGCGATTACGTTTCCGTCAAGATGGCGGTGATATAAAACATGACACTGAGGTGCCCTTTGCTAGTGCTACCTCTGTACCAAATTTCGTTCCATTCGGTTTCACCGCGTTCGAATTGATAGGGGGAATCCATTTTCACGCAAAGATGGCCGCCATCCGCAACATAATAGGCTAATGACCTATTAGTTTGGTCAAAGGATGCTCCCTCCATAAAGGTATGTTGTTGCAAAATTGGGTAGGGATCGGATGATTAGGTTAATCGTAATTTGATTTAAGCTATGAACATTTGTGTGGCCGCCATTACGTTTCTGTCAAGGTGGCGGCAATATAAAACATGACACTGAGAAGCCCTTTGCTAGTGCTACCTCTGTACCAAATTTCGTTCCATTTGGTTTCACCGTGTTTGAATTAATAGGGGGAATCGATTTTGACACAAAGATGGCCGCCATCCGCAAACTAACAGGCTAATGACCTATTAATTTGGTCAAAGGATGCTTCCTCCATAAAGGTATGTCTTTGAAAAACTTGGTAGAGATCGGATGATTAGGTTAGTCGTAATGTGATTCAAGCTTTGAACATTTGTGTGGCCGCCATTACGTTTCCGTCAAGATGGTGGCGATATAAAACATGACACTGAGGTGCTCTTTACTAGTGCTACCTCTGTACCAAATTTCGTTCCATTCGGTTTCACCGTGTTCGAATTAATAGGGGAATCGATTTTCATACAAAGATGGCCGCCATCCGCAAACTATTGGGCTAATGACCTATTAATTTGGTCAAAGGATGCTTCCTCAATAAAGGTATGTTGTTGCAAAACTTGGTAGAGCTCGGACGATTAGATTAGTCGTAATTTGATTTAAGCTTTGAACATTTGTGTGGCCGTCATTACGTTTCCGTCAAGATGGCGGCAATATAAAACATGACACTGAGGTGCCCTTTGCTAGTGCTACCCCTGTACCAAATTTCGTTCCATTCGGTTTCACCGTGTTCGAATTGATAGGGGGAATCGATTTTCACACAAAGATGGCCGCCATCCGCAAACTATTAGGCTAATGACCTATTAATTTGGTCAAAGGATGCTTCCTTCATAAAGGTATGTTGTTGCAAAACTTGGTAGAGATCGGATGATTAGATTAGTCGTAATTTGATTTAAGCTTTGAACATTCGTGTGGCCACCATTACGTTTCCGTCAAGATGGCGGCGATATAAAACATGACACTGAGGTGCCCTTTGCTAGTGCTACCTCTGTACCAAATGTCGTTCCATTCGGTTTCACCGTGTTCGAATTAATAGGGGGAATCGATTTTCACACAAAGATGACCGCCATCCGCAAACTATTAGGCTAATGACCTACTAATTTGGTCAAAGGATGCTTCCTCCATAAAGGTAAGTTGTTGCAAAACTTGGTAGAGATCGGATGATTAGATTAGTCGTAATTTGATTTAAGCTTTGAACATTCGTGTGACCGCCATTACGTTTCCGTCAAGATGGCGGCGATATAAAACATGACACTGAGGTGTCTTTTGCTAGTGCTACCTTTGTACCAAATTTTGTTCAATTCGCGTTCACCGTGTTCGAATTGATAGGGGGGGACAGACATTCAGAGTACACACACTCACACACACACACACACAGATTCACACACACACACACACAGACAGACACACTTTTTTTTCGCCCTGTGTTGATCTCATAAGTCTACTTTCATTTCTTGCAAAAATCGAAAGTAGGCTAAAAAAGAGAACCGTCTTACAGTCAAATGCCTCGCTTTTGCGGACGATATTGCCATTATCAGTAACACCAGACATGAAGCCATACACACAGTGGAAAAATTACATGAAATTGCGGAAAGAACCGGACTGCAAATTTCTTATGAAAAAAAAAACATTATATGGAGAGACGGCCAGAAAATAACTCATCGTTAATCACACAATACGGTAAAATAACACAAGGCCCCCATTTAAAATACCTTGGTGAAATCATACAGTGCTCGGGACTAAACCGAATCGCCAATGAACAAAGAATCACCAAACTACAGAAGGCCTACAAGCTAACGTGGGCTCACTACAACAAGAAGTGCATCTCGTTAGACGCAAAATTAAGGCACTATACAACGGTGATTCTTCCGGAAGCAACTTACGCAGCCGAAACAATGGTGATCGACGGTCATTCCAAAATTAAGGATATAGAAAAACAGGGAAGGAAAATTCTCAGAAAGATTTACGGGCCAGTTAATAATAATGGTATTTGGATGAAGAGACCTCAAAGCGAACTCTACAAGGATTCACACGATAACGGAAGTAATCAGAAAGCGCCGAGTACAGTTTTATACACACATTTACAGGATGGAAAATTTCAGAACGGCGAAGAAATTGCTCAACGTTATAATACGGAGTAAGGGTGGCACGGAGTGGCTGACAGAGGTTCAGAGGGACCTACAACAGGTCAAAATTGAAAATCTTGAGGACCGCACCGAGTGCAGGAATAAAATCAAAAATGTTAAGTTTGAGCATAGACCATCACGACAGCCTGGAAGAAAATGGACAGCTGAGCGGAAGAAGGAGCATTCTGAGAGGATGAAGAGGTTTTGGGAAGAGAAGCGGGAAAACGCCAGGAGATGAAATCATGTATTCAAGTTCAATCGCTCTCCTAAAGGGGAACAATCGATTAAATAAATAAATAAATAATAATAATAATAATAATAATAATAATAATAAACAAGATGCCTAATTAAAGGAATAACATTTCACAAAGCGAGATCGACAGGAAACGTAAAAGACAGGAGCAAGTGGAAACAACACCGATCTCAGTTAAGGTCACTTGGTCACAATCCACGTTCCATTTGTTGTTAGGCCCCTCGCAGGGGTGGGATGGCTTGAAACAATCACCCAGGAGTCACCCGACTGCCCGCTTGGCTCACTCTTAGAGTCCAAGATGCTGTTTCAGACAATTATATACATTAGCAATTAACATATTGATACACGTCTCGTTTAAAGTACTGTAGTTTCCAGTGAATTCAAATCGGTCGTGAATGATGCGATTAGCCTATTTGCGTTGATACATCTAATGGTGTAGCGTCTAACGTTATTCTATCGCTTAGGTATCCAGTTCGAATTCTGGCTCTGTCCGATATTTGCATTCTTTTCTAACTACAATAACAGAGTTCTCTAAGCCAAGTGAGGCAAAACTGAGAGTAGGTGGGTTCGATTCTAAACCCACACATTCTGGAAGTGGTTTCCCGTGGTTTATAAATTGTATTCCTGGAAAGTGCCAGGATGGTATCAAACTTGAGGCCACGACCGTCCCCTTCCATACGCTACCATAAATTACAATCACACACATTTGTACAGAAACCACAAAAACACTGATTTCCGTGACACATAGCCAAGTATATGGCACGGATGACCACGGTATCACAGGGTCCTAATTTAAATAAACCGACACATATTGAGTTTATGACGTGCAAATGTACATTGCACGTCATTTGCAAGAGCTGTAAAGTCTATGAGTTGGATTTCAACACTCGGTATAACACAATAGCACAGAGATGCACAAAATGAAAAGGGGTTGAGAGCCTATATTTTTATGAATGACTGTATTTGATAAGAGTCATGAATCTAAAGCCAAATAACACGCTCGGCTTCCGATAATACTGTTATCAGCAGGTTGCAGTAGGGGATCGGAGCCAAGCACAGGGTCAATTCAGCTGATCCTCGTGGAAAGCCATCAGATTATACTTTTCATCTAGAAATATGCAGCCACGTGCTCCTTTTCTTTTGCGAATGAAACAAATTGAGTTCGTGTTCTTATTTTTCATCTTTAAGTCATCATATCACTGCAAAGATTTTCTTCTTCTAGTCTTCAATTATCGAATGACATGCTTTCTCTTATTAATAATAATGTTATTGGTTTTACGTTCCTTTCAACTACGCTAGGTTTTAAAGACGCCTGGATGCCGGAATTTCGTCCAGAAGGGGATATTTAATGTGCCAGTAAATCTACTGACACGGCTCCCTCGCATTTGCGCACCCTAAATTACTAGCTGACTGCGCCAGGATACGATCCTGCAACCTTGGACCCAGCAAGCGAGAACGATATCGCTGAGGAACGCAACCAGTCATTCCTCTAATTAAGGTTATGAAATCTGAAAAATAAAAAATGTTGTGTAGCCTCCTGTGAGGCCTGGTGCTGGTCATTTTAATTGACGGCCGTAGGCGACCTATACAGTACAGTGTGACAAGGATAGAATGAATGTTAAAGACGTCACAAACGCCCAGTCTCCAAGCTAGGGGAATTAAAATCAGGAGAAGAAAATATATATGATCCGGGATTGAATCGAATCCGAATCTTTATGACCAATGATTAGTATGCTAACCATTTTACCACGTATCCGGACATTAAAGCTATTATTCAAAAGTCCATATCTGAAACCGACCTTCGTAGCCAGGAAATATGAGACACAATCTGTGAAAGAACTTAGTAACTGTGTGAACTAAGATCCAACGTTCACCCGATCGCTGCATCTTTAGTGTACTTTATTCATGAGCTTTACAACACTCCTTCCTTGAAAATGCTGGAATAGTACCTGTTTTCAACTCTTGGGGCTTATCCACGTTCAAGAAACCATAAAATAATGGAATGCAACTGAATGAAATCAGAAACCCCTATTGATATCGAATTGGCAGGTGAAAAGATGAAGGAAGTAGAAGACTTTTGCTACTTTGGAAGCAAAATAACCAGTTATGGACGAAGCAAATAGGATACAAAAAGTAGGTTGGTTCAGGCAAGGAAAGCATTTCTACAGAAAATGAATCGGTTGACATCGAATATAGATTTAGGTATTAAGAAGTAATTTTTGAAAGCCTTCGTCTGGAGCGTAGCACTCTATGGAAGTGAAAATTTGACTGTTGGAGCAGCAGTAAAGAGAAGAATTGAAGCGTTTGAAATATGGTGTTACAGGAGAATGATGAAGAGCATATGGGTAGATTAGGTTACAAATGAAGAGGTATTAAGACTATTGGAAGAGGAGTGATGTTCGTGACGACTGTTAATGAAGAGAAGAGATAGGTTGATAGGACACATACTAAGACACTCAGAAATGGCAAACTTAGTTATGGAAGGAAGGGTTGAGGACAAGAACTGTAGGGGTAGACCAAGGTTAGAATATGTTAAACGGATTGCCTCGGATATATGATGTGGTAGTTATGTAGATATGAAACGATCAGCTCAGAACAGGGAGGTATGGAGGCTGCATCAAACTACTCTAAAGACTGAAGACTCAAACAACAACACCCTACCTATCTCTTCTCTATATATACTGTATATAAATGAAAGTTTGTCTGTTTTTTCCGAATTTCTACGGAAATTTGCGTTATTTACGCGTTTTAGACTGTTTTATGACGGATGCGCGCGAAAATAAAATGTTTGTCTGTCTGTCGGTATGTCTGTCTGTCTGTCTGTCTGTTTGTTTGTTTGTCTGTCTGTGGACAAAGTTGTTCCCTTATAACTCGAGAACGGCTGGGTGGATCAACGTAAAATTTGGTACAGATATCCTCCAGAGGCACAACACTAATCATTGGTGTAACTCTTCTCTGTACCTCTCATAAAAGGGGGCCAACCCCCTTAAAATACTTGCTGAAATAGGCGTGGAAGGGCGAGACAAAGCTCATTTTCAGCCCCTCAATGTGAGAAACGAAATTCGGGGGCCCTTAAAACCAACATTTTTTTTAGATATTTGCAGAAAACTAATTTCATTTAATACAATAACGAAAGAATGCAAGCCAGTAACCATGGCAACGGAATCTCACAGGTCCACCTATTGCTGTAAGACGCAATACAACTCCATTTATTACATTACTGAGATAGTTTGCAAACGGCTATGAGGTTATAACGGAACCAAATTAAGCTGTACAATTCATCAATGTCATATAATGCGCTTAAGGGGGTCAAGGGGTACTCGAGATTTTTTCACGCGATTTCCACGTGCGGGTGTGGTACGGAAGGTCTATTATATCACTATCTCTATATTGTTATATTATTATTATAATTATTATTATTATACTACGGCCTACAACGACGAGACAACGCTTATTTTTAGCCCCTTGGTGTCAGAAACAAAACTCGGTGCCCTTAAATAGCCGTAAAGGGTCCCCGAAAACTACATTTTAAGGCTCTAAAACCAACAGTTTCTGAGATATTCCCAGGAAACTAATTTCGTTTAATAAACTAATGAAGGACTGCAAGCCAGTAACCATGACAACAGTATCTCAAAAGGTGACTTCCAACTTTCCATCTATTTATGCAAGAAGTAAAGCCACTCCATTTATTACATTTCTGTGAATGTTTGCAAATGGCTATAAGGTTATTACGGAATCAACTAAAACTGTAAAATTCATCAATGCACTTAAGGGGGTCAAGGAGTATCCTAGTTTTTTCACACGACTTAAATGTGCGATATGTCGTACAGAAGGTCTATTATATCTACAAACAGAATCATTATTTTCAAAAATTCCTGAAGTGAAATATTGTTTTTTTCTTTTAGGAATTTGGGCCACTGGATGCTAAAACCCTGAATTTTCATGCACGACAAGCATTTATAATATATTAAAGGGGTCTTCCTCTGGATGGGGACTTGACACAACAGTGAAGGTCAGTTTTATTTGACGTGTATTGCGTTTGGTCTACGAGGTTTTCAATTTTATTTTCACTTCAGGAAGTACACGTTAGGTAAATTTAGTTTCAGAGCATATTTTAACTAATCATTTTTCTTTGTCAACAAACAGGTTCCAAGCCTCTAACCATTGCAACAGTAGCTCAATTGATTACGTCTGATTATTAATACCGAAGACCGTTCGAAGAATGGGTACTTCTGCTAGTAATACTATAGTAACCATAATAACACATGCTTTTAGACGAATTCCATACCCATGATAGTATTTGATACTGAAGTGATGTCTTTAAACCGTAAATTAAACAACCACAGCAACAAGAACAGTGTCTTTAAAGACAGTTAAGTAAATTAATGAGTTTTCAAATGATCTAGCAATTAATGAAATTGTAAACTCATGTAGGCCACTTGGCTAGTGCAATTCACCGGAATTAACATAGCTTGGGCGACTCAAATGTCAATGATACAGTTCTAGTTAATCAAACAAGAATGTAACTCCTTGGAAGAGCTAGAAAAAGAACCGGGTGTCTCGAGTGGTAGTTCAGTACGCTAACCATTACAACACTCTGGTGTCTTGAATGGCAAAGATATCGTTATAGTACCTCCAATAAGGATTCAACTCCTAGCAAGAGTCGGGGAAGAAACCCCAGGATCTGGTATACCAGTCCAATACGTTAACAATTACGCCACGAGGTATACAATTGTTTAAATAATGGATCTGGCATTGGTATATTGTAGTCACCATCAGTAGCTTAAACATGCAAGTAGGCCTATATCGTATAATACAACTTCATGGTACGTTGGTTAGCACTGACGTCCCAGCTCTACTAAGAAATGTAATTCTGGTCGAACTGCTGGATCGGAATACGCTCAGCCTCGTGAGGCACAACTAAGAATAGGAGGGTTTTAGTCCCACCTCAGCCAACCTGGAGGTTGTTTGTCGTGTGGTTTCCCATTCTTAATTCAGTCGAATGCCGAGATGGTTCCATATTTCACGCCACGGCTGCCTCAATTTCAAATTCACACACTGATACAATAACATAGTTTATCTTACAAATTCTTCACACGCTTAAATACACGGTGCTGAAGACTTTGATGTCCAAACACCTAAATGAAGTCCCGCGGCGTATCCATACTTGTTAAATCGTGCACTACGTCCACGAGGACAGCTTCAGCAAGTCAGGAGATCGTATGTTGGAATCCCGGCAATGACAGTGGCTATCCTGAGTGTGAATTTTCCCGAGATATTCCACACTCCCTCTAGGCCAGGTGGGCACAACCTTTTTATAAGTGGGGTCCAAGTGTATTTTTACACAATACGTGGCGGGCCGCAAGTTACCTTTCTGCGTAGGCACTTGTCAAACCTTACAGCTAAAGAGAATTTTACTATTATCTGAATAACCTATTTTACCAGCAGACAAAGAATGTGTTTCATTACCATTTTTGTGTCCTCTAAATGGTTTAAATCCATTTTTGAAGTTTTTCAGCAAATTGCGTTTTTAAGTTATCAAATTACTGATTTACTCCTAATTTGAAAAGGTTTAGGGGTATATAAAATAAAATAATACTATCACAAAGTTGTAAATTTTTTATTTTTACAAAAAACAGAATTCTTAACATCAAAGTATATAAAAAATGAAAATCAATATGTGGTCAAACTGGTTATGCAAAACTGAAAATCTGTCCAATAATTGTTTGCTTTTTAATTCTAACGAAACATTTTTATAATTTTCTTATTTCAACTAGGATCTACAATAATGGGAAAAATCGCATCATTCACAATATTCACCTTTTCGATAGTATAAAATATGTATCCTCGGGCCGCATAAACTGACTTTGAGGGCGAAGCGAGTTTTAAAATTTCCATACGAGTGTCTTAATACCATTATAGGCGAGTTGCATACGACTGTTTATGCTCGACGATAATTATAAATTTATTATATGTTTTATCATAAATATTCATAAATATCTGTGGGAACCTTCAGTTAGTGAACAGAGCGCGCTGGGTGGTTTGCTGACTGAACAGAGCGCATGCGTGGGTCAAATAATTTCGAATGCAGAGACCATTTACTTTGCTTGGCAATGCTATTGTTTATAGCCTGCATGATGTCTAGTGCCGATCAGAACTAGCATTCACTAATATTGTCACTGAAGTAGTTTGGAAGCAATGCGCTGTGTAGAAATTGGAGTTCGGGATATTAAGGTACAGTGCTATTTCTTGTCTCATATTCGCCAGTTTATTTACGCGAACATATGGGACGGTGCACTTACCATGTCGGTAATTTATATAGAAGGATGCTGTGTTGCTAACTTCTGGACGTAGATTGATAAATTTCTTGCATATGTCATAGTATTTTCTTGTTACCGTAAAGGTTCGTGCTGATTTTGTCTTTGTGTTTGGGATTGTAACTAAAGATATCCAATTTGAACTTTCAAATCATGTAATTCATGTCCGACATGTTGGATTTTGAACGCAAGCGCGAAGCTATCCTTACCTAATTGGTCAATAAATGAGTTCTGATTGGCTGGAGAAACTGTTTCATAATGAAGAATAGTACTATAATGACCCTCATTATGATACAGTTTTCTGACATATAATATTTACATTTCGACATCGTCGAACATGAAATAAATTAAATTAATGACGCTAACATATATCGCTTCAGTTTGCAATATCTACAAATTTCCCCTTATGCATGTTGATATATGCGAATGAGATTGCAATTGCCTTAGGAGGAATAAAAAGAAAGCGTGCGTCTTTCTCCGATAAAACCTATGGTTATGATTGCCTCTGCTACTTAAGCCGGCTTCATATAAGCCGAGCATTGGCACTAGTCTTAGCCAAGAATTGCTGCTATCAGCTGCGCTAGAGGGAGGGGCTCTAAATCCGAGATAAACATTCAAATGTGCTGCCATTGCCATCCCATCAGCCGGAGTGCGCAAGAACTCGTGAAGGTTCTCCAGCAGCTCGCCGTCAGGTATGCACATCAATCCGTTAGCACAGACACTGGATGAAATGAGGATTGTCTTAATTTGTGCTTGTTTAATTAATACAAAGTCATATTATCTCCTTTTGAGTGTGCTTTTTCTCCACATATTGATGACTTTTAATAATCCAGGGTCGTTAATTAAGATGTAGTCTGTATCTACTGTTGTGCTGTTTTTAGCCTACTTTCGATTTTTGCAAAAAATGAAAGTAGACTTATGAGATCACTACAGGGCCGAAAATTGTGTGTCTGTCTGTGTGTGTGTATGTGTGTGTAAGTGTGTGTACTCTGAATGTCTGCCCCCCCCCCCCTATCAATTCGAATACGGTGAAACCGAATTGAAAGAAATTTGGTACAGAGGTAGAACAAGCAAAGGGCACCTCAGTGTCCTGTTTTATATCGCCGCCATCTTTACCAAAACTGAATGGCGGCCACTCAAACGTTCAAAACGTAAAATCAAATAGCGACTAACCAAATTATCCGATCTCTACCAAATTTGGTAATAACATACCTTCATATAGGACGCGTCTTGCGACCAAACTACAAGGTCATCCGCCGTACCATTTCAGGATGGCGGCCGTGTGAATTATGCAAACTTTATAATCCATATCATGGGACCCACCAGTTCCGATTATCGAGCCGAGAATCGATTTAACTGTTCTAAAGGAAGAGGCACGTTCGAAATTAAAAGTTTATTTTGTAATACTATAGTGCAGAAGTGATTTTAAAAAGCTGAGCCGTCTCGGTAAGAAGACAAGATGGCAGCGGATATCTTGTGCCTGACTTATATTTCACTAATTTGAGTATTGCATGCAATATAGCGTACTGATACAAAATAAATAAACTTTGTATGTAATGCTTTATATATAAATAATATACTCCACTGATGAAATCGTTAGGTCTAAATCATTATTTGCTAACAAGTTCTATGTAAGTCATTTTATATAGAAATATGTTCGTTGGCACAAATGGCTCCGTGGTAAAGCGTTGGTCTATCAATCATATGCCTATGGTTCAAGCCCCATCAGTGTTAGTTCTTTTGCTTGAAATTTTACATATTTGTTGCTTTGTAATGACTCAGACGTTTTAAAATTAAGCGTTATATTGTGCATATTACGGTTCAAAACATATATTTAATTAAAACATAATTCGCCAGCAGATTTGCTCGAGACATCTAGCAGCCAAAAAGGTAACTGCACGCCGGCCTACTTATTAACTTCCAGATTTTATTGAAAAGTTTCTTCTTATGGCCGCTAGAATGCACTCGCCCTGTTAGGATTATATTGTTCGATACTTCTCCACTAGATTTCACGACTGGTCTACATGGGACTCCATTGATAGTATACCATTGGCATTCTATGCGCATCGAATTTGAAGAATAACAAGACGATAGGCTACTATGATACATTTTTACTTATTTTAAAGGGTTTGTAACAGCCTATTGTGCGTTATTTGAAAATGTTATTTGAAGTAAAGAACAAAACGATTTCACATAGTAACTGAATTCTAGCCGCTGGTGCTAGTTCAGGTTATTAATAATTTTATTTCAGGCAAATAGCAATCGAAAATATCCACATAGTTTGTATACACACGTCTCTGTAGGGTCATGGAAAGATTTGTTAATTCAATTAGGGTTGTGAAAGCCATGCACAACCAGACGTGTAAAGACATGCCTCAACTCAAAGTTGGATGTTGCCCACGGCAGGTCGATTATGTAATAATAACAATAATAATAATGTTATTTGTTTTACGTCCCTTTTAACTACTGCTGCTTTTAGTTACGTCGGGGTGCCGGAATTTTGGCCCGAAGGGGATCTTTAACGTGCCAGTAAATCTACTGACACGGCTCCCTCGCATTTGTGCACCCTCAAATGCCAGCTGACTGCGCCAGGATACGAACCTGCAACCTAGGGCCCAGCAAGCGAGAACGTTACCGCTGAGCCACGCAGCCAGTCCGGTCGATTATGTCTCCAGATCCATAACATTCTTGAGATACTTCTTATCTATCTTTCTTCAATGATGGTAGTAGTTTTTGTCTAGGTTGTGGCGTTTGGTAGAGGTAAATAGTTTCTAAGGTCTTCAACCAAGAAATGATTCTATTATACTCTTTGATAATAACAACGAGTTATAACTTTACTCATACATTTAGGAGAAAGTAGGCTATATGTTCTTTACTGAACATCTTGTTTTTTAATAAGTACAGTATATTTTAATAAGTTACAACTTCGTACATATTGTCGGTAAAGACTTGTGGTTTATTTTCCTTTCTGGCCTAATATTATGTCAAAAATAAAGACGACTGCTAGGCCAACGGCTAATAAGCCCATAACTATGCAATGACTTTGGGTTTCTGTGACATCGTAACAATATAGCCTCGTGTACTTGCGTGTGTGTGGATTTTATATGATAATCTGTGTTATTTCCATCGAAGTAGTAGATCAAGGTTATTGCAGCAACTATTATGGCAAGCACGGCACCAACTATCAGGAACACCATCGACGTGAATTGGCTATTGTTATCAAGGAATATAATAAAGATGATGCAAGCTGTAATACGAGGTACGTGATGAAACAGAGGTGGAATAGGAATTCTGTTGTGCATGTGCATAAGAGCCGTGACTGTAATCTCTCATTCCATCAAATATCAGAACCAACACACAAATAATCAGTTCAACAACCTTTAAGATGTTGGTAGTTTTCTTCCAAAAGGCACTTCAACTTGTTGTCATTTTCTTCGAGTTAGCATAACTTTGATCGTCTGATGAACACGTTTTGATCTGTTTAAAAACAGTATGACTTAGGGTTTCTGTGACATCGTGACAATATAGCCTCGTGTACTTGCGTGTGTGTGGATTTCATCTGATAATCTGTGTTATTGTGATGGCTGTATTAATTTAAATTAATTGTGTCAGAGAACATATTGAACAATGAAGACAATTTCATGGTACTATAAGTAACTGACATTTATATAAACACTAGATGTGAGCTGTGCTCCGGCCTTGCCATTCCCTCCCAGTTAGAACCCATGCATAATGTGTATTTGAAAAATGTCCTCTAGTTGCCGATAGAACGCACTCCCACCCAAGAATAGGAGCGATTAGTAAACAGCTGTTCAATAGGTTTACTTTAAATGTGTTTCTCACAGTGATACGTTTAGAACAACGAAGTTTCGTTTCAGTTTCAATTACTGTAAGTAGTCGGTATTAACATACTGAATTCCTACGTTTTTTGGAGTGTTTTCTGATGAAATTGTAAAATGCTGGGAAAAATTATAAACTATGGTTAGAACGCCGCTGCTCAAATCCAGTATGTCATACTGTTGTTTGTCATTTTACACTTTAAATAGGAGGAGCATAGGAGGTGTGCTTTCCTTTCCCGAGTTCACGTGAGACAGAGATAGGCGTGATGATTGTCTTAACGTGATTTCCCGCGATAACTTTGTATCGGACAAAAACTCTCCTTCGTCTGTTTAACCCAGCACCGATAAACTATCCTGAGTGTGGTTATTCTACACTCTGTCCAGGCAAATGCCGGGATAGTACTTGACCACTGCTAGTAACGCACATGATACGGACATCTTTGCCTCTGAGACGTACGATGATATCCAATTAACTAGGGAATCAACCGTCCAGTGCATACCCGTAAGTTATCTTCTGAAAAATGGGTATCATAATGTTTTCTTGCGATTCTGTTGAACCATTCTTCAGTACATCCCCCAAGGGCTCACGACTAATGGGATGTGGGTTTGGTGACCATGGGACCCCAGCTGAGTGCGGTATTGCTTCCACTTACTTGTACCGGGCTCCCTTCTTTCATCTTTCCTGTCGACCACCCTTGGTCACCTCTCGTTCACTTACGACATTACGATACTCCCCCTCCTTCAGGGGCTTACAACTTGTGGGACGATGGTTAGCAATGAGGGGACCTCAGTTGAATTCGCGATTGCTTCCACTTAATTGTGCCGGGGTCCTCTCTGGCATATTTACCGTCGGCCTCCCTTGATCAACTCCAGTTCTCTTGCGACCCTGAAGGTATTAGGATCTCCGAGGTCTAAGGTGTCTTTCAAATTCCAGCCCAAATTTGACCTTGTTTCCTCTTTCCTGATACCCTCATTCTTCAAAGGGCCAGATCTCTTGTTTGTCTTTTCACCATATCTCCTGCCTTCTGCACAAGATCATAAAGGAGACAGGGTGTGTGTCGTCCCACCACTGCAGGTGCTACACCCTCAAGGGCTCACTGCTGTTGATTTTGGGAGTATACCTGAGCTGGATCTGTTTTTTCCCTTTTTCCAGTGATTCTGGGGTGGACTCTCTTCTATCTCCCTTCTTATCTGCCTTTCATGACACACCTTTCCAAATCCGTCAATTATCATTATATGGGGGTTGAGAGCATTTCTTTTACCTGCATTTTATTTCCCGTATTCCATCCTTTTTGTCCTTTTGTTCTCCTAATCCGTAATTTGGTTGTAAGTTGTAGTTATTTTTAGTTCTAGTGTTCATTTTATCATAATTTTTCATTTTCACCCCAAAGAATTAGAGGCCTATGACCTCCATGTTAGGCACTTTAACATCAACTATCATCATCAAATTACAATTTCAGCAATATCTTTTCCGACAACGAATGAATGAATGAATGAAATGTTTATTGCAGCAAAATACCCAGAGAAAATACACAATACACCTGAAAATAATATTATTTGCCTATATCTAATCACTGCACAGTTTCGTTATTGATATTAGTCTTTTTTTTGCACATATTCGCATGATATCGGGAACATTATGACATAATTCACTCACACAGTCCTCATTTGGGTAATGAAATCTTTTGTTGGTGCATGGCTTGTGCTGAAACCCGGGTACTATAAATCGTGTGATGGCGTGTCTCAGTTTATAGTTGGATTGTCTCCAGTTTTGTGTCAGTATGACGTCTGTCCAAATGTTGTTCCCTTTTCCAAGCAATATTTGAAAGGTTTTCTCATATGCCTTTCTGTTTGGAAGATGCAACTGCAACCTCGTATCTTCTATGAAGAAGTTCTCACTAATCATAATATGAGTCAGTCTTGATGGTGCTGTTATTCCTATTCCCAGCACTCTTTTCATGTAGCGGGCCTTGATTTTTTCTAGTGTTTTCTGTGACAGTAAGAGTATTGCATATAATGTTGAGTTCGTAGGTAGCTATTGGCATTATTACAGTAGGAAGAGAATCATTCCAGCAATACCATCGCAATATTGCACCAATCACTTTTCCGACAATGAAAACTGAAAGTCTGGTTTAAGTTGTATTCACAGAGGAAAGAATTTCTTGTATGAAATGTTTGGATTGCATTTCTCAGAACTGTAATCCCCTCTACTCATGAACCTCACCGCAGCAGCGGTCTTGCCAGCATCATTGCAGAGAAATTGGTATCACCGATTGCGAATATTATTGTGGAAGCCGAAATACCGATTGCTGCCAAATAACTTCTGTACTAACCACTCACCAGGAAAGTACATGAAGTTTTATAAAAATCAAGTGTACCTAATGGAATTCTCTTTTAATAAGGTGCAAAGAGGCCTGTTTGCCATCTCTTGATGAATGCAGTACATTTGCATTTGTCTGTTGGCACAGGCTATAGTAAAATGTGGCTTTTCATCGCTGTCTCAGTCTTACTAATAGCTGTGATTATATTGAAGCTTCTGAGGTATGGGTGGTGCATAGTAATGGAATTCAGGGCACAGTCAGTGCTGTGGATGCTGTGAAGGGTTCTACTGGTAGGGTTAGAACTGCTGTTCTGACTCAGTGAGGAAATCAATGGCAAACTACCTCACTCCTCATCTTGCCTAGTACGCCTCACTATAGTGCTGCCACATAACCTAACGGCGATACTTTTTGAGGATCCAACCAGCCTTCGGGCTGACTACCTAACAGAAGGTGCAAAGGTATGTTTAGTTTCTGTCATTTAATATCACGCTATTGTATTTTGTGATATAATTTGCGTTTTGATATTGCGGAAATTATATTGACAAATAGTATCTAGTCTTTGTTATGCTATCCTGGGTTGACAGTGTGATGTGAGCAGTTGAGTAACTAACGGGATTTCAATTAAAGAACCTCATTTTCTATACCGGTTGTGGCAAGCGCAACTCGCATCCAGTCGGCCGTGTCTCGACTTGAGCTATGTTGCCATGGAAACGTCCTGCCTTGCCATTTCTTCATGAGTTAATTTTATGATTTGATTAGCCTGTGCTTGAGTGCAAAAGGGCCGAAACCAGAAGAATGAGAAAGACTATCGAAAATTCATGTAGCCAGCGGTTCCTTCTGGGTCCTAAACTATGTGTATGCAAATTCTGGTTGAGATTTGTGGAACAGTGTAGATTGGATACGGAACCAATATACATACCCACACACCCACATACATACATACATACAGACTTTCACTTTTATATATAAGATTGCATGGTTATTTGAATAATATACACACACACGCATGCAGTACGTATAGTCAATTTAAATGCAGTGAGACCAGTATTTTGCTTATTTGCAAGCTTCGGGTGTTCCGTCCGCCAGGTTCAGTGGAGAACATGTAATTGGACACAACTTGCAAACGAGGTGGTGGTTCATGGCTTGTTCCTCACCGCATTCTCAGAAAGACGAGCACAGGCAAATCCCTATTTTCCAAGTTGGTTTTAGACGTCCCTCCTCCAGCGCGTAGCCTTTTCAAGCTCTTCCACGTTGACCTAGTTTCTTCGTGTCCAGCGGGCAAGTGTTCAAATGGCTGTATTAGTGTGTGTATTTGAAATTAAGCTAGGATTTGGGCTGGAGGCAGCTGTAGGTACCATCCCGGCATTCACCTGGAATAGAAATAGAGGAAAAAAACACTTGCAGAATGGGTGAAGTAGAAATCAAACACTGCTCATTAACTTCTGTCTAAAGAGGCAGAGTGAGCCCCGTTCAAATTTCTTGGCAGTGTCTGGTCTTCCGCGGTGATAGCCAATAATGCTATTTACGACGCCAAGAAGTACGCATGTACGTATGCATACATGTAAGACTGCATGAATGACTGCATACATGCCATTTTGAAATGCGTGGTTCATGTGGGAATATATATATATGCATATCTGAGGTCGCGGTTTCAATGGATCACTCCATGTTACGGAGTAACGAGGCTTGAACAACAATTTCACTCGATGGAAATGGAATAAAGATAATTTTACTGTGTATTGCATGGAAATATTTTCTCGCAATTTAGGCCAATAGTAATAATCATCACTCACTGTTATGGGCTTACATATTAATTTATTTATTTATTATTTTAATATTTTTATTTATTTATTTATTTACAGTATTTATTTAATTCTACTGGAGAGTCAAACCTACAAGCCACTGAATGCGCATTCTAATATGCCTCTACTCCGAAGACCCTTATTACCATTCATCAAAATGAAAGCAAAATATAGATATTTTCAAGTTTCAGTTTCACCTTCCTCGGTGGATGCGTGATCGAGTGTTCGGCTCTTGATCCCAAGAACGCAGGTTCCATTCTATGCGGAGGAAGTCAAATTTTTTAAGGGGTGGGTAACATCCAGGGCACTCAGAGTCGTACGATGTGGGCTAGTAAAAGTTTATCCGTGACACATTTGATGAATACAACACATAATTAATTAGATATAGGCCACAGATCACCAAACAAAGTTCGTGTTTCCCATCTAGATGGGAGTGAAATTGGAACCCCCAAATTCGTGAAGTAGCTGAGGTCATACAAGCATTATTATTATTATTATTATTATTATTATTATTATTATTATTATTATTATTATTATTATTATGCCCATCTGTTGAGCGCGATAGAAAGTATTTAGCTCATGTTTGTTTCTTCTCCCAAAATACCTTAATCTTCCTTCGTTCTTCAGTCCATGATTTCTTGGTCCTGGTATTTTTATTCTCAGCAAAATGATGGTTCTTGATTACAGTTTTGGATTGCGGTCGATCTTGTTTAGTTTCCTTTGTGATGCCAATTTCTTGAAGGTCTTTTTCTATTTCACTAAGCCAGTTGTTCTTGACTTTCGTTGAGAGAGCGAGGTTGATAATCCTTTTGGTGGGCCTATCATTGATCATTCTGAGAATGTGGCCATAGAACTTAAATCGTATTTTCCTAAACGTGTCTGTGATATTTTCAGCATGCTGGTAAATCTCCCAAGAGTTCCGTTTTATTCAGATTCTTCTGAGCAGGCTGACCAAGGATTTTCCTCAATATTTTCCCTTCCACTGCGTCTTTAACACGAGATCTACCAACAATGATCAAGGTTTCCGAGGCGTATAATCCTCTATGTTTGATAACCGTAGTATAGAGTCTTAATTTTGTGTTCTTCGATATTATGATTATTATTATTACTAGTCTATTATATTGTTCCAAAGAACCATCAGATATATTTAGGCTGGATAATTTTGGCAACTAGCCAAATGTTAGTTGCGCTCGTTACCACAGTTTCTCCAGGAATATAGGTTATCAGATAAATTAAACACACAACCAAATACACGAGGCTGACGACCAAAGTTGTTCTAGCCCCTAATACGAATTGCCAACAACTACAACAACAACAAGGTAAATAACAAGTTTATAGGCTCCTGATAGCAACCTGTAAAGTGCCTGTCCTCGGAGTTCCGATTGTTTGGTGAAGTTAGATGTAGAGCATACCCAACTTGTCCCGTGGTGTGTGTTGCACACCCTGGAAGGGGAGCTGGGGGTGAGAGAGGAAGTGGTAGGACTCCCTGTTCCGTTGGAGAATAAACCAAGTTACCTAGTAACTAAATCATAACCGCGAAGTATCCTGGTTGGGTACGGAAGTGGGGCTAATAAACTCGATAGAAGGAAGACTCCAATGCTTGATTGGAAGGAATCCCCACAGGGGGTGTTGGGTGGCATTTCTATAGGGAAGTCACAAAAAGCATTCAATCAGCAATAGTGAACTGTGAAAGGTCTCCTCAGGCTTCTACTGTATATCCTATGTATAATATATTTCATCCTCAGCGATTCTTTTCGTAGGTTGGTATATTTCATTAATCTAAGAAGGCGAGGGTGCATTACCACCCGTATTGAAATACAGTCAATTAGTCGCACACCACATCTCTGTGGGTCTTTCTGCTTCACGTTTATTGTAATTCATGGAATAAAGGCACCAATTATTTTGCTGTAGCGGTGAATGCAAGATCATTAGAATACAATCCAAATGTCGCGTGAAGCTACAATATGTCTGTGATAAGAACATTGTTACCAACTTTTATGACCAATCATTAGATTTGGCGATTTTTACCTGTATTTTGGCGACAAAATATTATAAGTTTTGCACTCTTTATATACCGGTAGGGATTTAGTGACTTTTTTCTCCCGATGGTAACAGAAATTATTCTTCATTGTTGTTTCCATACAAATGTTGTGTCTTTGTATGTGTCTTTGTATATGAAGCTACAGTATGTCTTTGATTAGGAGCAGTGTTAACCTACGTCTACCACAAGTCACTAAATCCGGTGATTTTTACCTATATTTTGGCGACAATACGAGTATATTATGAATTTAGCACTATATAGGGATTGAGCTGCTATTTGTTCCATGGACAACAGAAATCCTATTGTTACCATGTATAGTTAGTTATTGTTGTTTTAAGGGGCGTAACTACGAGGTCATCTGCCCCATAGCCTATGTATGTATGTATGTATGTATGTATGTATGTATATAAGTATGTATGTATGTATGGGGTGAAGCTGATTCCTGCTCGTGGTGCCCCTGCATAGGTACTAGGATTCGATTTTCCAGTACTGAACTGAGCGTCAGCATTCGGTGGCCAGACTATCACTAGTGATCTCCTGGCCAATGATACACAAAACTAAAGATACTAGCTCTTTTCAGAGCCAATCTGCAAAGCCCTTGGGTATTGTTCTAAGAGTCCTTCAAATCAACATCGAAGGAATCAGTAGATCTAAAAGTGACTATCTTTCCAAGTTGGCATTGGAAAATAATGTTGATGTAATCTGTATTCAAGAAACGCATGCCTCTGATCAATCTCAGCTTCGTTCAAGAGGAAATATCCCTGGATACAAGTTAGTGGGTGCTACTTATCACCAATCTTATGGAACTGCTACCTTTGTTCAAAATTCCATCGCCTGCTCTCAGTTAATCTCGGCTAATTCTGATGCAGACATTTTCAACATAACAACAAAAGTTAATGAGGTGACTATCATAAACATCTATAAACCTCCAGGAACTAAATGGCCTGACAGTGTTTTTCCAAGTGTTTTTCCAGCAATCTCTCTTCCGTCCATCTACTCGTATGTGGGTGATTTCAATAGTCATCATACTCAGTGGGGCTATAGGAACAACGATCAGTGTGGAGAGAAACTTATAGAGTGGGCAGAGCTTTGTAACATGCAACTGATCTTCAATCCAAAAGACAGATGCACATTTAAGTCAGGAAGATGGGGATCAGAAACCAATCCTGACTTGTGCTTTGTATCAAATGATCAACAGGGTTCCAATGTACCTGTGTTTCGTAAAGTTCTTATGAACTTCCCACATAGTCAACATCGGCCTGTCTTCCTGGAAATTGGAATGCATATTCCCATTATAAGATCGTCCCCACTTCCTCGATGGAACTTTAGTAAAGCTAATTGGGAGAGTTTCTCATCCGATCTCGACAGAACCATTAGATGGATTCCTCCAGAGGTAGATAACTACTCTAGGTTTATGAAAGCTGTTCTGGCAAGTGCTAAAAGACATATTCCTCGTGGAATGAGAAAGGAATTTATCCCAGGTTGGGATGATGCTTGTGAAGCACTATATGAAGATTACCAGAGAAATGGAGAAAAGGATGTAGCTAATGATCTCCTTCATAACCTAGATGATGCTAGACGAAACCGATGGACGGAAACCGTGGAAACATTAGACTTCAGACACTCGAGTAGAAAAGCTTGGAGCCTCCTAAGTAAGCTAGGAAGAATACCACATAGTCCCCAGCTGAAGCCAGAGATTTCACCCAATCATGTTGCCAGTCGCATTGCCAGCTTGTCTAAAGTCAAGCCTGAAAAGTGTCATAAAAGGTTTATAAAAGATGAACTGTCTCAGTTGAGAAAGCTTTATACTACTTCCTCCAACATTTCTGATCCTTTTACTGAACAAGAGCTACTGCTTGCCCTAAAAGTATTGAGAAATGGAAAAGCCCCGGGTTTTGACGGTATACACCCAGAATTTCTGAAGCACTTTGGAAAGAATGTAAGGAATTGGTTAGTGCAGTTCTTTTCAAACATCCTTCAAACAAGTAAACTTCCTTCCGAGTTCAAACGAACTAAGATTCTAGCTATCGTAAAATCTGGTAAACCTCCGAATTCTGTTGAAAGCTACAGACCAATCGCCTTAATGAGCGTTTGTTTTAAGCTCCTGGAACGACTTATTTTTAATAGAATAAGCCCCCTAATTTGTAAAAGCATTCCCATCGAGCAGGCTGGTTTCAGACCACAACGTAATTGTGAAGATCAGGTGCTTGCCTTGACAACACATATTGAGACAGGTTTTGAAAAGCGATTGAAGAGTGGGTCAGTGTTTATTGATCTAACAGCTGCCTACGACACAGTGTGGAGAGAAGGTATTGTGTACAAGTTCTTTAAACTGACAAAGTGCAGTCAAATGTCACGTTTGATCAACAATATGCTATCAAATAGAATAATCCAGGTAGTTATGCATAAAAACCACAGCAAAATAAGGGTACTCAATAATGGTCTTCCACAAGGATCTGTTCTTTCTCCGTTATTGTTTAATCTGTATATTGCAGACATACCTACTACCAGCTCTCGTCAGTTTGCTTATGCTGATGATCTAGCAATAGTTACTCAACATGTTGATGCTAATGTGATAGAGAGAACTTTAAATGCAGACCTGGATGTCCTATGCAAATACTTCGAAAAGTGGTGCTTGAAGCCCAGCTCTAGTAAAACGGAGACCTGCTTCTTCCATTTAAACAATCGGCAAGTGAACTCTACCCTGAAAGTGTCTCTTAATGGAGGCCCTCTCCCTCATAATGCCAACCCCAAATATCTTGGAGTTACTCTTGACCGAACGTTATCGTACAGGAAGCATCTCACCAACCTAGCAGTCAAATTAAGGACACGTAACAATATCATCCACAAACTTGCTGGCTCCACTTGGGGAGCGTTTGCAACTACATTGCGTACTTCGGCGATGGCACTGGTAATTTCAACAGCTGAGTACTGTACCTCAGTTTGGGTCAACAGCTCTCATGTTAAAAAGGTGGACACAGTCCTGAATGAGACGATGCGAATTATTAGTGGCACAATAAAATCTACCCCTCTTTTCTGGTTGCCTGTGCTTAGTCACATAGAACCGCCTAGAATTAGAAGACTGAACAACTTGGTCAGGGAATACAACAAGATATTGTCCAATCCTGAACTCCCCATTCATGAAGATGCTAGCACCAGATATAGCCGTCTCAGGTCAAGATCTCCACCTATTCAAACAGCACAAGAACTGGTTAGGCAGGTTTATGATCCAAAAGCTGATTGGCAAAAAGAGTGGAACAGCATAGCTCCAATGCAATGGCAGGCATTGTTCAACATTCAAAATCTGCCAGCTGGATTTGATTTACCCCGCAAGACATGGGTAACTCTCAACAGAGTCCGCACTAACCACGGGAGATGCGGATCAATGATGTTTAAATGGGGTATGCGATCTTCCCCAACCTGTGATTGTGGTGCAGTTAGACAGACTATGAACCATATTGTCATTGAGTGTATTAGTAGAGCATTCACTGGATCAACTCAGGACTTTGTAATAGCCTCTACTGAAGCCATAAGATGGCTAGAAAATTTAGACATTAATCTTTGAACACCCTTTCCCTTGCATGATTGTTACAGTTGTAATGTGTTACCTATTGTTTGTATGTATATTGTTTATGTTGTTTGTTTTGTGTTGTACCATACGCTAATAATAATAATAGTATGTATGTATGCATGTATGTATGTACCGGCACTTATACAATGTAAGTGCACGTCCTTGGCAACGGCACAACTTATTTCTTTCCTTCGTTCGTTCTTCCTGCACTCCTTATCATCTTTCTCTCTTTTTCTTTCATTCTTTCTTTTTTTCTTCACAAAACTCCAAGAAATGAGTAGAGTAGTGCTATCTTGCAGGTTCCAGTCGGCTATAAAATCACTAGACCAGTACAATTGGTCATTCCATCGGATGTCGTCACACCAGAAAATAAATAGGGGTTTTGGCGCGGGGTTGGTGAGGTATGAGCCACATATGTTTTTTTTGTTTTTCTATAGCAACTTTAAAACAACCATATAATTGTAAAAATTCAGCGTCTATAGTGTGTGCAAGATGCCTATAAAGTTACTGCTTCCCCTGTGTTTACGATGCATATCACCCCAGACGTGCATATAAAATCAGAAAACTTGTAAAATTATAAATGTATCTAATATTATATAAGACACTCTCGTGTATCGCTCAATTGCAATCCATTCCTGGAAATAGGCTTTATTGATAATCCCAAATTTTCCTTAAAAGATATATCTTTTGCATAGATTAATAAATACAATATTTTGAGCATTATTTAGGTTTATTTGCAGTCAAAACAAAAGTTTGATGCTTTTCGGTCGGTGAACACGATTGCACCCAAATAAAATGGGTTATTTCCTAATCCTGAAAAAAATTACATGAGATTAATAAACGCCTTTTTTCCTAAGGTTTAGGGAATAACCCATCTCATTTGGGTACAATTGCGTTGACCGAATGAAAAGCATCAAACTTTTGTTTACTAAGGAAACACTGAAAAATGGCTTCAAACACCATAATGTTTATTTCCAGTGTAAGTAACGTACAAATTCCACATAGAGGCTTGACCCTGCGATCCTAGAATTACCGTTCAGTACTCTTTCCACTACGCCAACCACTGCCTGGAAACTATGCTATCATACGCCTACGTGGCTCAAGACTCGCCCGACCCGCGCAAAAATGCAATTTCTTTTCTAAACTCTTGGCCATTTGGAGCTCCTACTTTTGTCACTTTCGTTTCTGGCCAAACTCTGCATTTACCATAAATTTGAACGAAATCGGCCTCCTTGTAAAATAACTTACGTACTTCCATTTTCCAAAGGATGAACTGAGGATTTATTACGTTTTTTAAATTATCCCTGCATTTTAACTTATACACCGATTTATCGTCAGTGAGAAACATTCATACTACATTAAATGTATCCAACTTATAACTTGTCTACAAAATTTGTTTCGCTAAATTAAATTCACTTCATTTCCTAATACGTTCCTTGTGATTCCATTGCTTGGAAGACTTCATTGTCTGAAATATCGGAGTTCTTCCGTATCTTGAAGAAGGGTATTAGTCTCCATCAGGCAGATTCCTTCAAGGACATTGAAATTTGGTCTCCTTTTCCGGAAGTGACTGGCGGTCTGATAAATGGCGATATCCCACAGCACTTCCGTCTCTTCTGCAACACTTCCACCCGGGGTGAATAGAGTGGAGAGGGAAGTAGAAAGAGGGCAAACGCCTTGCCTTGTCTTTCCTGGTTTCTCTACTTCCATTTGTCTTGCTGCTTCTCGGCTACAAGAACTTCATTTTCTAACCCATTTAACAATGCTAGAAAGTGAGTAAACGGTTTAATTTACAGATTCATTTAAAAGTAATCTCTGTGGTGTTATTAAAGCAAAAGGCACTTTCTGTTCCCAGTGGAATGAAGAGGCCAGGTCAGTCCTTGTGTTGTGTGCAGTCTTTATAACTTTTCATTGTGACGCATAATCGACTTGAAAGTTAAAGCAGCCGTTCTGAGAAGACATACCCAAATGGGCAATTAATTGTTAGTAACGTTCTAATTTCCTACAAATTAACAGACATTTTCATTCGGAAAACTGCCTTCCGAGTCTAATCATAAGCTATTGTTCTCCATCCTATACAATGCTGTTATTACTACTACTATTGTATGTCCACCCCTTATTATTTCCGTTTTCAACGGTGTCGGGGATGATATGCGATGAAAGTCAATGTGGCGGTTTTTTACGCCCGGATGCCCTTCCTGATACCAATCTCATGAGAGGAGTTAATTAGATATGAAGGGAATGAACCTGGGCAAGGATATAGAAGGAAGCGTGACCTATCCGAAGGTGCCGTCCCAGCATTTTCCTGGAGTTGAAAATGGAGAAACCACGGAAGACCATTTCAAGGATGACCGACGGTGGGGTTCGAATCCACGTCTACCGAGTCCGCAGATAGCTTGGCCCAATGGCTTAGCCCTGCACGTTGGCGAGCGTAGCTACTGCTCTCGGTATTACTACTATTATTATACTATTACTATTACCGTACTATTATTATTATTATTATTATTATTATTATTATTATTATTATTATTATTATTATTATCTCTTAAATGATACAAAACGTGGTTGAAATCCATTTGTTATTTTGAAGTTTCATGCCGCTAAACATTTAACATATCAGTAGGTGTAGATTTATGTTGACAACACCGACAATATATGGATTGATCAAATTGAATCTGATATATTGTGGCCTATATCGTATACGTCTAAGCCCCTTCATGGTGTGGCGGTTAGCATTCTTGGTTGCCACCCTGAAGGTCCGGGTTCAATTCCCAGCTCATATTACATATTATCTAGAATGTGACTACGGTAATATCTTGTACTTTACTAAAGGGCGTTGTTCGAGCCGTGGGAGGTATTCTAGCATTTCTATTCTCTTACATCCCACTGGAGACAGCTTATATTGTATATATGAAGAAGCATAATGTTCCTGAACTTTTCAACTCAATTGGTTAAACGATTTGTCATCTTTTCCAAATGAGTGAAACATTCAAAAATTTAGTAAATTCTTCTCGCAAGCTGTACCATTTTTAATTCCTTCAAAGAGGTTTCAATTCATATCATCTTGAATTTATGATTTGACTTAGCACTAGCACAATTTTCACAATTTATCGGAAAGACCAATTAACATATTTGCAACACTGGTTATCAGACGGATTTTATACACACCTAAGTAGATTGTGCCAATGACCACAATATCTCAAACCACTGCATGAAATAACGTACAGTATTTCTTGGTCTAAGGTGAAGCCTCCGTGGCTTAGGCGGCAGCACGACGGCCTCTCACCGCTGGGTCCGTGGTTCAAATCCCGGTCACTCCATGTGAGATCTGTGCTGGACAAAACGGAGGCAGACAGGTTTTTCTCCGGGTACTCCGGTTTTCCCTGTCAAAATTTCATTCCAGCAACACTCTTCACTATCATTTCATTTCATGTGTCATTTATTTAATCATTGCCCCAGAGGAGTGCGTCAGGCCTCGGCAGCCGGCACAGTTCATATCCTCGCCGCTCGATGGGGGCTTCCTTCATTCCATTCCTGACCCGGTCGGAGACTGGAAACAGGCTGTGGATTTTCATTTTTCATTTCTTGGTCTAAGGTATGACGTGCTATTATATGTTGTTTCAAATGTTAACTAGAATACTATGTTGTCTTCTTAAGGTTTGTGTTTATCCTGTTGATTATGAATAGGGAGTCTGTTGTTTCCACCTTCTCATCTAAGTACATGAATATATTGTTGCAGGTAGCCTGGATTAAGTCGGACTCCAAGGCCATCCTCGCCATCCATACGCACTTAGTAGCTCACAACTCGCGGCTGTCCGTCACTCATAACGGACACAACACGTGGAAACTGCATGTCTCCAACGTTCAAAAGAACGACTCGGGCACCTACATGTGTCAGATCAACACGGACCCTATGAGAAGCCAGGTGAGTCCACTAAACATCAACATACATTGAGGAAGAAGTGTTCAGTCATGTTACAAATGATTAAAAAACTATCATTTCAACTCAACATGTTGTTAAACGCACAGCCCACGACACTACCAACAGGAGTGTTTCCCAACGGATGTGATGCAGTATACTATTGTCGACCAAAATATTATGTGCACTCAAGTTTGAAGGCTGTTTGTGAAGTAACCAATAGACCTACATAAAATCCAATAACATCGTCATTTTTGTTGTTCTATTTTACGTTACTTCATGTAGGTTTGGAATTTTTAATTTATATTTTAATATTTTTTATCGCAGCTGGAACACAAAAAGTGCCCATTTCTACGCGTGTTTCAACCATGCGTCACATTTAAGAATTATTTTCTAACAAGCCCGTCATCAGACTGAATCCAACTTTTAACACAATATACATTGGAATGTTGTATAACTGGTTTATTCATTTCAAAATTTTGTATATCCAAAAAACAAAGTTGTTATCATTTTTGAAAGGTAACTTTTTCTCGGCTCGGGATGGTTGGAAAATGTAGTTCACGGTCCCGTTGTAATCCTTATACATCAAAAAGGTATGCTGTATGACTGTGAAAACGTAAATTAATTCACTTATTTTATATCGGTTTGTATTTGTACGGGGAAATAAAACATGGTTCACCAGCTAGCCGCTCAGGCGAATGCTGTACAGGGTTGCTGAGATGGATCCCATCACTTCCGAGCTAGGCACGCCATGACGCGGGCAGAGAGGCAAATTGTACAATTACAGAAAATTATCTATAATAATATCAATCACAATATACACAAGTCGCGATTTGGGAACTGTAGTAATTACATCGTACTACTCGTATTTACATAAAATGTCAGTCTTCTCTTAAACACATCAATATGTTTGGGGAAAGGCGCTAAGGTTGTGGCAGGTAATGAGTTCCAATTATCAATACCACAATTAATGATATAATATTTCCCATAATTTGTACGCTGTGGTCGGACCTTGACTTTATGTGGATGATCTGCCCTGCTCAGGTAGGTGGGATTTCCCAGACGTTTGCTAATTCTCCCCATGATGGCCGATTAGTGTAAGTGTTAAACATAGGTATAGTCTGGATTTCGTCCTTCTATCTTCCAGTGATTCCCAACCTAGTTTTCCTATCATTCGAGTTACACTTCTTCTAGGATTCAATTCGTTGAGCACAAACTCATTGATGAGCCCAATTCTTGATATGGGTCCCAAACCGCTGAGCCGTATTCCAATATTGGCCTCAGCAGGGTCAAATAACCTAATTCTTTTGCAGTGGAACTACCGCTTTTTAATACCCTCATTACAAAATGAAGTGATTTGTGCGCTTTGGAGACGACACAACACACACCATTTCATTTCAATCCTTACATGGATATCCAAGTAATTGCACGAGCCTTTATCAAGTATTTCCGAGACGATATTATATTGAAAATCATTCCCTTGACTCTCCCTATTCTCTTGACACTACATTAACTCGTATTTAACCTCATTTTGTTGTCTACAGCCCATTTATGAACCAGATTGAGGTCAGTTTGTAACTGAGGGTTGTCTTGAGAGCTATGAATTTTTCGGTATATTACACAATCATACGCAAACAATTGGCAGTCACTTCGAATCCCATTCGGTAAGTCGTTAATAAGTGCCAGAAATAACAGGGGTCCAATCACACTAACCTGAGGGACACCTGACGTCATCAAAATGTCCTCCGAGAAAACATTATCTATTTTAACCTTTTGCGAGCGACCAGTCAAGAACTCTTGAATCCATAAAATTACCCTTTTATCAATGTTATTGGTGTTAAGACCATTCGAACTACTGTGGCTTTTAGAGACGCGGAGTGCTGTAATTTTCTCCCGTAGGGGATCTTTAACGTGCCAGTAAATCTACTGACACGACTCCCTCACGCTTGCCCACTCTCAAATTCCAACTGACTTCGCCGGGATTGTATCCTGCAACTATGGGATCAGCAGGCGAGAACGTTACCGCTCAGCCAGACAGCCAATCGTATTCAAATGATGCTAATTGTCGAGTGCACCAATGAGACGTTTACCCGCAGTGTGAGGAGAGTGCACAGTAGTTCAGGTCGAAGGTGGTTTAGTAATTCATTTTCGTGCCATGACTTGGACCCACTCATTCAGGTCCCCGTGAACATTAACCAGTTAGCAACTTCAACACTCTTGGTGACCAAATTTAGCTTTTCACAACATCTTCATGCTGAGTATGCTCTGAACAATTCCATTTTCCAAGACGACACAAGCCATGCTTACGGGGCTCCAAGCATACGTGTCTGATTTAACTACTGGCCTCTACTGGCTCACTAAATCACCCGATCTTAATCCCGTAGAATATGTATGTGAAACGCAGAGATCAGCATCCCCAGAAATTCGGTGGCTCTATGGGATCTGATCACCAGTGAGTCGCTTAGCGTACCTGAAATATCTTCCTCACCGACTCAAGGTGGTATTTTAGCCTAGAGGCGGTGATTCATACTACTACTACTACTACTTGGCGCTACAGTCCATTTAGGACCTTGGCCTCTCCAACAATCGTTGCCCAATTTTGACGATCTCCTGTACGTTTCCTCCATCTTCTTACTCCCATCTTGCGTAAGTCGTCCTCCGCGTCATCCAACCATCGTTTCCTAGGTCTTCCTTTGCATCTTCTTCCACCTGGATTACCTCTATACGTCTTTTTAACCACTCTATTACCTGCCATTCTCTGCACATGTCCCAGCCATCTTAGCCTATTACTCTTTACTTCCGAAGCTATATCAGGATAACCATATAGTTCCTCCAATTCTTTGTTTTCCCGTATTCTCCATCTTCCTGCCTCATTCACTGCTCCATAAATCTTCCTCAGTATTTTCCTTTCCCATCTTCTCAAAAGCTCCTCTTCTGTCACGGTCATAGTCCAAGTTTCCAAGCCGTACATTACAACTGCTCTTATAACTGTTCGATACACTGTCACCTTTGATCTTCTACTGAGGATGCGAGCTTTGATGATTTTTATCAGTGCCCAATAAGCTCTATTACCGGCTGCAATTCTTGCTTTTATTTCTTCTCTTGTGCTATTATCTTCAGCAACCAGTACTCCAAAACACTTGAAACTTTCACACCTCTCAAAATTCACCCCATTTAGGTTTATAAATAAATGTATATATTTATCTTTCTCTGCAGTATTTCTCCTAGATAATAATAAATATTAAGTTTTGTTGTAGTTCACTCGTAATCCTACTTTTTCTGATTCTTTTTCTAGCCGGCCCATCCCTTCTTTAGGATCCTTCAGTCTTCGTGACAGCATACCTACATCATCAGCATACGCTAGATTTTGGCTCATACGGTTTAACAGCGTGCCTCCTGGATTCCTGATATCTACCTTCCTCATTACTCTCTCTAGTACTATATTGAACAGGGTGATTGATACACAATATAGAATTATGTCCCCAGGAGGGAACAAACTTGTTGTCCGCTGAGCTTATACAACTGAGTTGGCGGATACAGTTAATATAGTCAAATCTATGCTGTTTCGAACTTTTCTTGAGGTGTGTGAATCCTCCTATGTGTTGCCACAAGTCACAGCTCTGTTGAGACTGTGCCGCAAGCTTGGAAAGGTTTGAACCATTGGCATGCCGTGACGGAGTGACGAGAAGCTTCCTGTGAGCAGGAAGGACGGAGCAGAGACGAGACGAGAATTACTGTAGCAACGAGATCACAAATATCAGTCGTAAAAGGGCACCTTGTGATGTGAGAAACAGCTATGAGTTGACAACTACTGTCTTGCAGTCACGTGAGATGAACAGTAGCAGGCAAGGGTTAACACGAGTACAGGTGCTCTTTAAGACTAGGTGACCAGAAATCCACGGAAATTCTCGTCGTCTGCTAATTGTACTGTAACCATAAAATATAATAATATACATATGTATTTTCCGGGAGTTATAAATGGAAAATTACCACCAAAAAATCATTGAAAGAACAGTCTGTGTTGGAGGTCGAAACTACTCGTCTTACATTCGATTGTCTTGCAGCTTAACAGGCGTTGTTTTCTCAGCCGTTAGTAATAACATAAACAAACCAAACCATTCACAGCCTACAAAATGTCTTGGCCGCTCAAGCGACCGCTGCCCTGTCATTTGGGCCTTACAATTGCGGGGTGAGGCGTGGCCAGCGCATCGGGTACCCTTGGTCGTTAATCTTGGCCTCATTGTCACACACTTACTCAGTTGTCCTTACGAGGCTGAGTCCACCCCGTTTCAGCCCTCACGTCAGTTTAAAAATCCCTGAAGGAGCCGAAAATGGAACTCCTGACCTCCAGGTGAGAAGCAGGTGCGCTACTCCAACACCTCAAGGCCCACAGAAATAATAATAATAATAATAATAATAATAATAATAATAATAATAATAAAATTATAATATTTTATTTTCGTATGGCAGTATTAGGCCTATACAAATTATGAGAAAATGTCCTTACTTTCAACATATAACCTCTGTATTCAGATAACAACATTGGGAGAAAGATTGTAAATGACGTTACGGCTCCCAGAATAATAATATAGGAGGCAGGATTGAACAATATGCTCAATGGTCTAGTCTTCTCCACCCCAGTCGCACGCGGAATAGACCCTCCATATAACTTACAAGGAAGGCGGTTAATAATAACAATAACAATAGGCTATATTGTAATCGGTGAGTGACAACAAAATTAATTATTCAGAGATGTGTGCAACTGTGCATTCTATTCATTAAGCACAAGGTTTGGTTTCATAAAATGACCTGGTTCACTGAAGTTCTATAATAAATGGTATCGTCATCCAAATGGACTACAAGGGTGCTAAATATATTTCACCTTGCCATTGTCAGTAAAGCAACTAACTGTGTGACAGTCAAACACGAAGTGTAGGTTGGCATCACTGCGTGATAAATGTGGAGCAATAAACCATGGTACCGGTATGACATATTTATAACAGTTGATACTAGCGCAATGTCAAAATGACTCAATTACGCCCTAACTGAGGCCTCACACACACACATACACACAGTATATAAAACTAACGTTAGCTCTCAAAGAGTGAATATGGCCATACAACACACCACGCACCATAATGCTGTCATGAACATTTGAAGAGACATACACACATACACACACACATGATATTTATGACATAAGAAGTGGCCGTGGTGATTTCAGTTCTCCCGGGACGTTGTACGTAGTCGAGTGGGCTGCCTGTAAACAACAGCTGTTGGTTGTTTATGACATACTTGATTCTGATTGGTGCTTGTCCTGGATTGCGCATTATTTTTCAACTTTCCTTTTTTCTTGTTTTTTATTCCTTTTTCACTGAAAGCAGATTGTCCATGCGCAGTAGCGCAGGCTTGCATGATATGTAGTGTAATATTATTCTATCTCGTAAAGAAGAGAACGGAATGGGAATGGATAAGCTACATTGTGTATAGCCTATATATGAAATGTACAAACACCATCTGCCATTTTTTGAAAAGCGAATTGTGTGGAGATGCAGCTGTTGCATACACGATCGAATGGAATGTTACGAGTTCTGACTATACTGTAGTTGTCACCAACTCATGACAGCTCCTGTCAGCTGACGGGGACCAGGTGCATGCACCAACCTTCTTTCTGTACAACGAATGAAACACTCGCTTCTCTTTATATAAAAAAAAGAAAAATCATGTATCGGAGTAGTTAAACATCATTTTCTGTGAAATATTACTGTTCTTTCCTGCAAACGTCAACACATTCAATGCTTAATATTTCTGATACATTTTTAGCCTACTTTTCACATTTTGCAAAAATGAGGAAAAAGTAGACTTATGAGATCGGGCAAATGTGTGTCTGTCTGTCTGTCTGTCTGTCTGTCTGTCTGTCCTTCTGTCTGTCTGGCTGTGTGTGTGTCCCCCCCTATCAACTCCTAAACGGCTGCAACAATCGAAACAAAATTTGGTAGGAGTAAAGATCTATACCTGAATATCTCACGGCCATATTTGAAAATGATGTCAGTGCTACCAACTGCTAAAAAATCGCAATTGAAATTTGAGCTCCATGTTGGATATCTTGGAAAGTATGAATGGGAGCGATTTGAAAATTGGCACACGTACAGATCATAATATTTCAGTTTAATTTCCAGGAGGCTAAACATGGCAGTGTTGCCAAAATGATTATAAGCCTCCTGATAGGTCCAATTTTTAAATGCATATAACTTCTATACTATCAATTGGAATTCAACCAAATTTCGTATGTTGTATGTGTACATAACCAGATATGACTGAGCGTATTCTTAAGACCTACCAGGGCTGCCAACTGTTAATAAAAGCTCCTAATTTTTTTTCCAAATACCAATATATCAGAAAGTATGCAAGCCGACAGCTTTAAACTATGCACACGTATAGTACCTGACATTCTATATTAATTTGGAGTAACTTATATACGTCAGTGCTACCAACATGATTCTAAGCCTGCTGACAGGTCCAAATTTAAATACATGTAACTTCCATACTATCATTTGGATTTCAACCAAATTTCGTATGTGCTATGTGTACCATAACAGATATGACTATTCGTATTCTAAGGAGCAACCAGTGCTGCCAACTGTTAATATGTACTGTCCCTATTTTTGTTACCCTAATATCAATATATCAGAAAGTATGCAAGCCAATAGCTCTAAACATTGCACACGTATAGTACCTGGCATTCTAGACGAATTTGGAGTAACTAATATACGTCAGTGCTGCCAACATGATTCTAAGCCTGCTGATAGGTCCAATTTTAAAATGCATGTAACTTGTATACTAACTAATGGATTTCATTCAAAATTGGCACAACAATAGATCATATTATTTCAGATTATTTCTGACCAATACATGCATGACATTGTTGCCAACATGATTTTACGCGCGCTGTTAGATCCAATGTTTAACTGCATGTAACGTCCATGCTATTCATTGGACTTCAACCAAATTTAGTATTTTGTACCTTAAGAGACGGAACTAAGAATATATTCAGTCATCAGGGCTGCCAACTGTAGTGCTCTATTAGGATACATTATGCCAGGTATACAGTATTTCGAACTAATTGGAAATTTCGATATTAGCAACTTAATTTCGTCATTATTCTAGATAGGTTCATATTCTGTAGAATAATCATTGGCATGAAAAGTAGGCTGTATAGTTCTTCACGGAACTTCTTGTTTCTTGTTCTTTTAGACAACTACACAATGTTATTCCAATAAATACATTCCTCTTAAGCCAATAGAGAAACCTTTCCGGTCGGTTGCCTATTGTAATGTGGTTATCTTGTGAAATGAAAATCCACAGCCCGCTTCCAGTCGACCGACTGGGTCAATAATAATAATAATAATAATAATAATAATAATAATAATAATAATACCGTATGGCCTCGAGTGCCGGGTGCGTGCTTTGTTATTTGACACCCAAACGGTAGCTTGCATGTCGAATTTCGTTGTTCCATGAAGCACTATGAAAGTCAAGGAGTTTAGATATCTAAGCTCCTTTTCCACTATAGCGCTTTCTAGTAGAGAAATGAGGAACTTCGTGTTGGCGGAAACTCCCGAGATTAATTTTGCCATTATGAACACAGCCTACTGAATTCAAATGGGTGCTTTGACATGCTAACATCGTATAACATGGTGTCGTAATTTTTGCTGCCTTTCAAAAATCACTTACCACGGCCAGGAGCGAACCTGCAAGCTTGGGATTAATAGACCGACACGTTGACCACTCCCCCACCGTGGAAAGCTACCGGACCTGTGAATGGAATGAATGAAGCCCCCATCTAGCGGCGAGTATATGAACTGTGCAGGCTGCCAAAGCCTGTCGCACGCCCCTGGGGCAATGATTAAATGAATGACAGATGAAATGAAATGACAGGGGGAGGGGGGAGGAGGAATGTTGCTGGAATTAAATTTGTGACAGGGAAAACTGGAGTACCCGGAGAAAAAGCAGCCTGCCTCCAGTTTGTCCAGCACAAATCTCACATGGAGTGACCGGGATTTTAACCAGGGATCCTGCGGTGAGAGGCCGGCATGCTGCCGCCTAAGCCACGGAGGCTCCTGGTTATCTTACAAATGTGGCAAATATACTAATTATGTAATACACTACAGTGGAATAAGGTTATGTTAGCAATTTATTGGCCACCAGCTTAGGAACAGTTGAATTACAACCATAATAGTACATTATGCAACGAGCCTATAATGGCAATAATTAAGACACGAGTGTGTTTATAAAACGAGCGTACGTGAGTTTTATAATTTCCATACGAGTGTCTTCATTACCATTATAGGCGAGTTTCATAGGACTGTTTATGTTCGACGATAATTATAACTTTATTATATGTTTTAACATAATTATTCATAAATAACTGTTGAGATTCAGTCACTTGAATGTTGTGATTGGAGTGCAAGCGCTGGGTTTGATATCTCTGTTTTCCAAGTTCTCTGACCGACCGACGCATGCGCTCTGTGTGCTTCGCAATGCCATACATATTCTTTGACGCCATATGTTTACAGCCTACCGATTTGCACCAGCATTCAGTCAAACTGTCACCGAAGTCGTTTGAAAGCAATGCACTGTGTAGAAATTGGAGTTGGGGATATTAAGGTACAGTGCTATTTCTTGTCTCATATTCGCCAGTTTATTTACGCGAACATATGGACGGTGCACTTTCCATGTCGGTAATTTATATAGACATGTTGGATTTTGAGCGCATGCGCGAAGGTATCCCTACTTAATTGGTCAATCAATGAGCTCTGATTGGCTGGAGAAACTGTATCATAATGAAAACGTGTACTATAATGAGCCTCATTATGATACAGTTTTCTGACACATAATGTTGACATTTCGACAACGTCGAACATAGCCTAAATAACAAATTAGTGTAGACTACATCATTCCTGAAGTGCGTTACAATAACAATTCAATACATCACAGGTTAACATAATTAAACTACATTAATATAACGTTACAACTATAGAAGTGCCTTAAACCGAATGAACAACCAATAATATAAATAAGATTGACACGTTACACAAGTTTTTACAAACATTTGCAATCTAAATACAGTAGAGTCCCGCCAATCCGAACCCCGCGAATCCGAAAATCCGACTAATCCGAACGGGGCTAGGAAAGAATATCTATCAAATCATATATATTATTTCAGTGGTATAGATCCCTCCTGCGGCGCTCACAAGCGACCAATCGTGACAAATGAGCATTTAAATGAAAGAGAATTGATATTAGCAGTGACGAATTGCACTCTAATTTCATATACTGTATATCCATAATTTCTTTAAAAAATGACTTTAAAAAAATGTACGAAGTGTGCGATTTGCAGATACTGTTGCTGTAGGTAAATAAGCTCCATTGCTGTGCACTTCACATTTTGGCCACTTTGACGCCTGTTTCATGTCATTTTAGCATTCTGAGGTAATTCCTTTATCATTTTGCATGGATTTCAGAAACAGTAAATCAAAGGATTGAATACTTAAATCGTATACTTTCATAAATATCGAATAGCCGGTGAGTTTTATGATGATCCAATTTTCAGTGATTGCCTTCTGAAGTTAGGGTACGTAGAACTTGGAATTCTAACTGAACTGTAAATAATGTTCTATAATCATTTGGTTCAAATAAAAACATAACAACCTTTCTCCTTAAGTCTCCCATTATAAACCTATTGGGGAAAGTGTGGTTTATGAACATGCGAGATTTCTCGCACGGGTACGCTAGTTTGTTTTGAATTTTAAAACAAGAAAAAATAAAGAGTAAGATTAATCTAGTTTTTCCAAGAAAAAACGTAAAATTATTAACATACACAAAAACTAAAATACGGAGGCCTAAACCTACTAGCAATGTGCATGACAAAGTTTGAATTCAATTTACTTTACTTTAACGACAAAACAAACAGAAAAGCAAATCAACACTTAAGAAGGGAAGTCAGTGATTTTTGTAAGAAAAAAGGGGTGAGTCAATGTTCATGTTTTTGAAACACCGTGGGTTTGCCGATTACAATTTTATGTCGCAGAGGCAATGCTGCAAGCTAGGTATACGGCAATAAAATTATTATAGTACAGTATTGGTTTTCGAGCCTTAAAGTCAATATATTGTCGTATTTGATGAAAATCCAGCTAATCCGATTTTCCCTAATCCGAACAGGGTTCGGTCCAAATTAGTTCGGATTAGCGGGACTCTACTGTATTGTATATTGTATATATTTGTGCATAAGTGTAATACATAAACATCGTACATTAACTAAGCCTAAGTGAGCATGATCGGAGGATGAGCTCTTGACGATCGAAACATGTCATCCAATTAAGTCCCCCCTCCCACTTGTGTACATTAAAGCGTATTATTTTCTAATAAGGAGCCTCCGTGGCTTAGGCAGCAGCACGCCAGCCTCTCACCGCTGGGTCCGTGGTTCAAATCCCGGCCACTCCAAGTGAGATCTGTGCTGGACAAAACGGAGGCAGACAGGTTTTTCTCCGCGTACTCCGGTTTTCCCTGTCAAAATTTCATTCCAGCAACACTCTCCACTGAAAATCCACTGTCTGCTTCCAGTCTCCGACCGGGTCAGGAATGGAATGAATGAAGCCCCCCATCTAGCGGCGAGGATATGAACTGTGCCGGCTGCCGAGGCCTGACGCACTCCTCTGGGGCAATGATTAAATGAATGACAGATGAAATGAAATGATAGTGGAGAGTGTTGCTGGAATGAAATTTTGACAGGAAAAACCGGAGTACCCGGAGAAAAACCTGTCTGCCTCCGTTTTGTCCAGCACAGATCTCACATGGAGTGACCGGGATTTGAACCACGGACCCAGCGGTGAGAGGCCGGCGTGCTGCCGCCTAAGCCACGGAGGCTTTTAGCAACACTCTCCACTATCATTTCATTTCATCTGTCATTCATTTAATCATTTCCCCAGAGGAGTGCGCCAGGCCTCGGCAGCCGGCACAATTCATATCCTCGCCGCTAGATGGGGGTTTCATTCATTCCATTCCTGACCCGGTCGGAGACTGGAAGCAGGTTGTGGATTTTCATTTCATTTTCTAATAAATATCTTATGTACTATTTATCATGTTAGGGTATATAAACACTTGTTTTCCCGCCTAATGTAATTGGGCCCAATTTGTGTTGACCGCCTGGAAAGCTTTCTTTAATAGAACTAGGCAACACTGAACAATGGCTCTAATACGTCAATCTTAGTTCAATAGGAAGATGTCAAGAAAACAAAATATTACTATCAACATACTTTTCTTGTTGGTTTGTTTCCTATATGTTCATGGTATTGAGACAACGGGATCATCAGCCCCGTATACTTAGGTGTTTGTGTTTTAATTTGTCTGATAAGCTGTTTGCTTGGTTGATTGGTTGGTTGGTTGGTTGGTTGGTTCTTAACTTTAGGGGCTGCGACAACGCAGTCATGTAGCCCCGTGTACTTTGGGTGAGTGTAGACACTGTCTGATAACCGGTGTTAATTGTGATGACTGTATTAGTGTGTGTATCTGTTTTAATTCAAGTAAGGGCTGCAGACGGTCAATTTTCAAGTAGTTCCTACTTTTGCCGCCAAACGTCACGGTCAACGACTCCTAGTTCCGAATTTAGGTACCAGACGTCACCGCAGTCGGCTCTTGGCAACGAACGTAGGAACCTAAGAGCGTTGTTTACATTCTTAACCTATACAATTTAGCTTCACACAGGTGTAATTAGTGGAAGGTTCTTTAACATGCCATAAATCTATGACATGGGACCGCCGGCTTTACTTCCCCTCCGAAGGAAGGCATACTGAGGGATTTTTAACGCTCTTAAAAATCCGACGACTTCGGCCGGATGAAAAGCTGTTTCTCTCTGCTGATTTTAGTAAAGTGTGTAACAAGAGTTTAGTGCTTTTCAGTCGGTCAACACGAATGTACCCAAAAGAGATGGGTTATGCCCTAATCCTGAAATAAATTACATGAGATTAATAAAACACTAGGATGACCAGTTTCGATCGTCAAGCGATCATCATCAGATCCATTACACTTGGGCTACAAAATCTATGTTTGAAATACAGGTGAAAATATTTACAATATGTACAATTATTTAGTTGCAGTATTGGTACTGCAACTGTCAGTGTATGCTAAATGCAGTATATATGTTAGGTGAAATGCTAAATGGTGATAGCTATCCGGAGATTGTACTTTAGAGAGATTATATGTTGTAAACTATGGTTAAACTATAAAATTTTAGGCTAACTACTTATCTGATTGTCTTCCGTACTACAGCTACTCGCAGTTTTCGTGCTCACTGGAACTCACTGTGCGGTCGACTGCGGTGGTTATCTTAACGACTGGTTTTACCCTGCCTTCTCCCCCCTGTCCCTAGATGCTGTGGGGAGTGATATCGATGTGTTTATGTGAGGTGTTGCCAACCTAGATAAGATGTATGTTATTGAATGAGGTGGGTCTACAACTATTAAAGACCGTGGATTAGCCCTCGCCACGCGTGGAGCATAACCCATTCGAACTAAGCGTTGACGGTCTTATGAGGACGTCCCGGCACCTTTAATACTGCCGCGAATATGGGCCTTGGTTTATTGCAGAAGAAAAGTACATCGTACACCTGATCCAGATAACATTTACCTATTAAAAACCCCCTAATTTCCCCCCTTTTTTATCTAGCTTGGCTGTGTCGCTAAATTGTGTTTTGTTTCCGACAGGGTGTGTTTTTAGCCTACTTTTCACATGTTGCAAAAATGAGGAAAAAGTAGACTTATGAGATCGGGCAAATGTGTGTCTGTCTGTCTGTCTGTCTGTATGTCTGTCTGTCTGTCTGTCTGTCCTTCTGTCTGTCTGGCTGTGTGTGTGTCCCCCCCTATCAACTCCTAAACGGCTGCAGCAATCGAAACAAAATTTGGTAGGAGTAAAGATCTATACCTGAATATCTCACGGCCATATTTGAAAATGATGTCAGTGCTACCAACTGCTAAAAAATCGCAATTGAAATTTGAGCTCCATGTTGGATATCTTGGAAAGTATGAATGGGAGCGATTTCAAAATTGGCACACGTACAGATCATAATATTTCAGTTTAATTTCCAGGAGGCTAAACATGGCAGTGTTGCCAAAATGATTATAAGCCTCCTGATAGGTCCAATTTTTAAATGCATATAACTTCTATACTATCAATTGGAATTCAACCAAATTTCGTATGTTGTATGTGTACATAACCAGATATGACTGAGCGTATTCTTAAGACCTACCAGGGCTGCCAACTGTTAATAAAAGCTCCTAATTTTTTTTCCAAATACCAATATATCAGAAAGTATGCAAGCCGACAGCTTTAAACTATGCACACGTATAGTACCTGACATTCTATATTAATTTGGAGTAACTTATATACGTCAGTGCTACCAACATGATTCTAAGCCTGCTGACAGGTCCAAATTTAAATACATGTAACTTCCATACTATCATTTGGATTTCAACCAAATTTCGTATGTGCTATGTGTACCATAACAGATATGACTATTCGTATTCTAAGGAGCAACCAGTGTTGCCAACTGTTAATATGTGCTGTCCCTCTTTTGTTACCCTAATATCAATATATCAGAAAGTATGCAAGCCAATAGCTCTAAACATTGCACACGTATAGTACCTGGCATTCTAGACGAATTTGGAGTAACTAATATACGTCAGTGCTGCCAACATGATTCTAAGCCTGCTGATAGGTCCAATTTTAAAATGCATGTAACTTGTATACTAACTAATGGATTTCATTCAAAATTGGCACAACAATAGATCATATTATTTCAGATTATTTCTGACCAATACATGCATGACATTGTTGCCAACATGATTTTACGCGCGCTGTTAGATCCAATGTTTAACTGCATGTAACGTCCATGCTATTCATTGGACTTCAACCAAATTTAGTATTTTGTACCTTAAGAGACGGAACTAAGAATATATTCAGTCATCAGGGCTGCCAACTGTAGTGCTCTATTAGGATACATTATGCCAGGTATACAGTATTTCGAACTAATTGGAAATTTCGATATTAGCAACTTAATTTCGTCATTATTCTAGATAGGTTCATATTCTGTAGAGTAATCATTGGCATGAAAAGTAGGCTGTATAGTTCTTCACGGAACTTCTTGTTTAGTAGCGTGAAGAGGGGTGAGCTCTCCATGAACGTGTGTTCATTTAGATTGTTGGGATTGTTTCGTTTGGCTAGGTGTATCTCGATTGCTTCCTTTATGTCAAGAGCTCTGCCTTTCGATTCGTGATGGATTATTTTAAGGTCCGACTCTATGTTGGTAAAGCTGTGCCCTGCGTCACACATATGTTCGCACACGGCTGAATGTGTTCCGTATCTTATCGCATTCCTATGTTCATTATAACGTGTGTCTACTCGCCTTCCACTCTGCCCGATGTAATTAGCTTGACAATCGGTGTCTTGGCACGTTATAGAATATACCCCTGACCTTGAATACGGGTCACGACTGAAAAGCACTAAACTCTTGTTTACTAAGGCAACACTGAAAATATGGCTTCAAACACCACAAAGTGTGTAACTGTAAATATTAGAGTTGGGAAAATGTTAAGAGCCCTGAGGCTCTGGAGGGAATATAAAAGAAACAAGATAAACCACATTCTGAATAGCAGAGACTCGATCCCCCGGTCTCCAGACTAGCTGCAGCTCCCTATCACGGCCGTGGCCTTATTTTAGGAACCATCCCAGCATTCGCCTGAAGTAGAAGTGGGGGAAACTGCAGAAAACCACTTCCAGGATGACTGAGGTAGGAATCGAAGCTGCCTCTTCAGAGTTTTGCCTCATGAGGCTAAGAGTACCCCGTTCCAGCCCCGCATACCAGAATTATATTTCTTAGCAGAGCCGAGAATCCAACCCGGGTATTCGAGGTGACAACCAAGAGTGCTAGCCACTACATGGCTCATGATCACAAAATTAACGGTCACGTGAAACTACAAGCTTCCTTTCTTCCTTTACTACGCAACGAGGCGGACTGTTATACTTGTGTATTAGTGAGAATGTTTAAATTTGTTTCATTGCGAAGATTTAGATAGGCTATAGGGACAGACTAGTGCTCAAAGGTTCAACGAGCCCGATTATTTTGGTAGAATTTAAAAGTATTTCGGACACAACTTGTACAGTGAAATAACTAGGCTACACTGGGCAACGTTTTGTTTGTGACACGGTTCTGTATATGTGTAACTTGGTCCCTTTTTCCCTAAACTGAATATTCAATGATTTAATGGTCCTGATCTGCTTTAATTTACTACGCTTCTTTTTTTCAGTATGTTTCACACAAAGTTTGCTCTGGACGACCAATATTCTATTTCCTGCCTAGGAGGCCCGATAGGTTTCCCTTTTACTAGATCAGGCTTGCAGACCAGAAGAATTAATTACATCAAATTCTTCTAGGTGTTATACCATGTCTATACGGAGTACATCTGGGAGAAACCCTTCACAGACACAGCATAATACCTGGCAGAATTTGCTATATTTAAACATATAAGAATTCAAAAAATCAATCAATGTTCTGATCGCAAAATCAAATCAGGACCTCTATACTATTGATATTGGGAAAAAGGAACCAAGCACACATAAGGATAACCGAGTAACAAAATCCATGTTGGCCGATGTTATTTAGGGCCGGAGATACACGCCGACATGGCATGATTTAATTTAGTCTGTGCAGACCTGCCTGAAACTTAATTGAATACGGAATTTAGTTTAGTTGTAAACATAATGACGTGACTTCGTATTATTAACCGAGTGTCACGAGACGATGTGGCCTCTAAAAATAATTCTAAGTATATCCAAGAAGCTACAGTAGACAAATGAAGACAAATGAGGATCGTAGTCGTCGGATCTTTTAGGAACGTTAAAACCCTTCAGTGGGCCTTCCTTCGGAGGGGAAGTGAAACCGACGGGCCCATGTCATAGATTTATGACACACATAAAAACCTACCACTGCAATGGGTGGTGTGTAGCAAAATTAATAGGTTATATTTGGCTAGTACACAACGCTCTATCAAGTTCCAACATTCGCCGCTAGTGTTAGTGACAATAGCATCTGATAGCCAAAGTTGGAACTACTTGAAATTGAAATTGAACTTGTTGGGAGCCCTCGGGCGTTCAATCAAAAATGCCCAGTTTATGGCCATTGCCCGTGGTATCTTTAAAATACTAGTATTTTAATTAGATATTTAATGATTTTTAAACTCCTCTTAACGACATAAATAAGTAGTGCTTTTTTTTCAGGGGGAACGCCGGGGTACGCGTACCCCTTAAACATTTGAAAACTGTTTAAGGAAACATATTGGTACATTTGTATATAGTCCGGCAAATATAACTTCCGACTTGAAAGTTCATCGATCAGCTGGCGTCAACGCGCTATTCACAACAGCTGGAGGAGATTACGAGTAATCCTCGATTTAAATCGATCTATCGAATGAGTTTCTTATCGTCGGCAACTCGGCATTCCGTTCTTATAGTGTTTGGAGGCGGGGTAGGTTGTTATTTTGTGCGTGTGGTTAGTTTTGATGAAGAAAATAACGAACTATTTAACATCCACCCAGGCGTCGAAAAAGCTGAAAGTTAATGATTCGAACAGAAACAATGACCGGACTTTGCAAATTGCCGAAAATTGCAAGATCGTGATGTTTTATCGACTACAACTGAGAGTACCCCTTAATTTTTAAAGCACTGTAAATAACATTAAATATATTAACAAGAAGTTCCATGACGAACTAAAGAGCCTACCTTTCTTAAAAAGTAAGATTCATGCCAATGATTAATCTATATAGATCTATCTAGAATAATGACGAAATTAAGTTGGTAATATCGACATTTCTAATTAGTTCGAAATACTGTATACCTGGCTTAATGTAGCCTAATAGAGAACTACAGTTGGCAGCCCTGGTGACTGAATATATTCTTAGTTCCATCTCTTAAGGTACCGGTACAGAATACAAAATTTGGTTGAAGTCCAATGGATAGCATGGAAGTTACATGCAGTTAAACATTGGATCTAACAGCGAGCGTAAAATCATGTTGGCAACAATGACATACATGTATTGGTCAGATATAATCTGAAATAATATGATCTATTGTGTCAATTTTGAATGAAATCCATTAGTTAGTATAGAAGTTACATGTATTTTAAAATTGGACCTATCAGCAGGCTTAGAAACATGTTGGCAGCACTGACGTATATTAGTTACTCCAAATTAATCTAGAATGCCAGGTACTATACGTGTGCAAAGTTTAGAGCTATTGGCTTGCATACTTTCTGATATATTGATATTAGGGTAACAAAAATAGAGACTGTATTTATTAACAGTTGGCAGCCCTGGTTACTCTTAAGTATCGGCATAATCATATCCGTTATGGTACACATAGCACGCACGAAATTTGGTTGAAATCCAAATGATAGTATAGAAGTTACATGTATTAAAATTTGGACCTCTCAGCAGGCATAAAATCATGTTGGTAGCACTGTCGTATATAAGTTACTCCAAATTAATATGGATTGTCAGTTACTATACGTGTGCATAGTTTAAAGCTGTCAGCTTGCATACTTTCTGATATATGGGTATTTGGATAAAAACATTGAGAGCATTTATATAACAGTTGCCAGCCCTGGTGGATCTTAAGAATACGCTCAGTCATATCTGTTTATGTACACATACAACATACGAATTTTGGTTGAAATCCAATTGATAGTGTAGAAGTTATATGCATTTAAAATTTGGACCTATCAGCAGCCTTATAAACATTTTGGCAACACTGCCATGTATGGCCTCCTCGAAATCAAACTGCAATATTATTATCTATACGTGTGCCAATTTTGAAATAGCTCCCATTCATACCTTCCAAGATATCCAACATGGAGCTCAAATTTCAATTGCGATTTTTCAGCAGTTGGTAGCACTGACATAATTTTCAAATATGGCCGTGAGATATTCAGGTATAGATCTTTACTCCTACCAAATTCTGTTTCGATTGCTGCAGCCGTTTAGGAGTTGATGGGGGGGACACACACACACACACACACACAGCCAGACAGACAGACAGACAGACAGACAGACAGACAGACAGAAGGACAGACAGACAGACAGACACACATTTGCCCGATCTCATAAGTCTACTTTTCCTCATTTTTGCAAAATGTGAAAAGTAGGCTAAAATGACATAAAAATTACCATGATAGCCCGATTCCTTATTGACGTATTAGTTATAATAAACTATGTATTACCTTAAGTAATTATTTAGTACATTGAAACCGTACCGGTTTTGGTCACATTGCGACCTTCTTCAGCGTGGTATAGGATGAGTAACTTTACAGTAACGTACAACTTAATAAAAATTTGTCACAATAGCGGATACTATAAATATGTTTGTTCCCAAAGCTCACAGAGTGAAATTTCAAAAACCAGATCTGTTACAAAAATTGTGTAAATAAATCATAAAAAAGTGTTGATAAAACGGCGTTGAATTGAAGAGATTTAAAAATAAGAAATTAAACTGAGAAACACAAACATGAAAACAGAACAGAAAAAGATATAAAAATATTATAACACTTACGTGTATGTGAAAATATACATGCTGAATAAGTTGGGTTATAAATGATGGTTGATGTAAATGATGTTTGATGTGCATTTGCCATGTATATAGATCTGTGTAGATCTGTCCATATTATCCTTTCCATCCAGGCAATCCATTTCGGCCACGTTATTTAGTTTCTTGGCAACTACACAACCAATACATTTCTTAACATTTCATAATTACTTCGTCACACCTATTCCCAAAGTTCACTCTACAATGTAAGTAAAAGAAGTTCTTGCTCTCAAGATTGAATAATTTAACACATTGCTTTCATTATACAAGACTATTTATATTGTTTGTTTTACTCTCTACACAGATCTCTCTACCTGGCAAATACACATCAAACATAATTTATAACCTAACTTATTCAGCATATATATTTTCACAATGTAAGTAAAAGAAGTTCTTGCTCTCAAGATTGAATAATTGAATAATTATTGAATAATTGAATAATTTCAACTCTGAGATTTGCTGATGACATCGTCATCTTGGCCGACAAGCCTGAGGATTTGAATGAGTTTTTGAATGGTATGGACTCCGTCTTACGGAAAGAATTCATGATGAAAATTAATAAATGTAAAACAAAAATACTGGAATGCAGCCGAAATAAATCAGAAACCTCTATGGAGATAAAATTGGCAGGTGAAAAGCTAAAGGAAGTAGGAGACTTCTGTTACTTAGGAAGCAGAATAACCAGTGATGGACGAAGCAAAGAGGATATAAAAAGTAGGTTGGCTCAGGCAAAGAAAGCATTTCCACAAAAAAGGAATCTGCTGACATCGAATATAGATTTAGGTATTAGGAAGTCATTTTTGAAAGCCTTTGTCTGGAGCGTGGCGCTCTATGGAAGTGAAACTTGGACTATTGGTGCAGCAGAAAAGAGGAGAATTGAGGCATTTGAAATGTGGTGTTACAGGAGAATGATGAAGATCAGATGGGTAGATAGGGTTACAAACGAAGAGGTATTAAGACGAGTGGGAGAGGAGAGATGTTTCTGGCGACTGCTAATGAAGAGAAGAGATAGGTTGGTAGGACACATACTAAGACACCCAGGAATAGCAAGCTTAGTTATGGAAGGAAGGGTCGAGGACAAGAACTGTAGGGGTAGACCAAGGTTAGAATATGTTAAACAGATTGCCTCGGATGTAGGGTGTCGGAGCTATGTAGAGATGAATTGATTAGCTCAGGACAGGGAGGCATGGAGATCTGCATCAAACCAGTCAAAAGACTGAAGACTCAAACAACATTTTCACAAACACGTAAGTGTTCTAATTTTCTGTATCTTTTTCTGTTCTGTTTTCATATTTTTGTTTCAAAGTTTAATTTCTTCTTTTTAGATCTCTTCAATTCAACGCTGTTTTATCAAGACCTTTTTATGCTTTAATAACAAAATGTTTGTAACAGATCTGCTTTTTGAAATTTTTCTCTGTGAGCCTTTACAACAATAATATTTATAGTATCCTCTATGACAAAAATGTTATTAAGTTGTGTGTTACTGCACAGTTACCACGTTGAGTGGCCGACACCGGTACGGTTTCACTGTACTAAATATTGACTTAAGGTAATAAATAATTAATTATAATTAAATATATTGATTAGATAAGAGAGCCTCCGTGGCTTAGGCGGCAGCCCGCCGGCCTCTCACCGCTGGATCCGTGGTTCAAATCCCGGTCACTCCATGTGAGATCTGTGCTGGACAAAACGGAGGCAGACAGGTTTTTCTCCGGGTACTCCGGTTTTCCCTGTCACAATTTCATTCCAGCAACACTCTCCACTATCATTTCATTTCATCTGTCATTCATTTAATCATTGCCCCAGAGGAGTGCGACAGGCTTCGGCAGCCGGCACACTTCGTATCCTCGCCGCTAAATGGGGGCTTCATTCATTCCATTCCTGACCCGGTCGGAGACTGGAAGCAGGCAGTGGATTTTCATTTTTCATATTGATTAGATAAGAATGCAGTAATTTTTGCTTGCCTATTACCCATATTTTTGATGTGTAACATCTTTCCACTCGGTTGCTGGATATTTTTGTGGGAGTGATCTTGAAAAATGGGGCGGAAGTGGATCGGACGGAAGTGTGTAAGACGCACTGCCAGTTGGATCGCATCCCTGCTGGCTGCTTTAGCAGAAGGGATGTTATCCAGCTGGCAGTGGTACCATGTGGAATGTTTATCAAACACGGATTACTTTGTAACAGCAGAGTATCAAGAAGGCAGTGCGAGAGTAGAAATATCAAGTAGGCAGTGAAGAAAAAAATCAGTCACTGTTAATGTAACTTAGTTACTAGCAGGAGAGTGATTTAACTGCAGAGTATCAAGAAGACAGTGCGAGAGTAGAAATATCAAGTAGGCAGTGAAGAAAAACCTGAGAGTCTTGGAATTGTTATGTATTATGAGAGTGTAAAAAATAAAAAGATTTTTTTGTGTTGATGGATGTCAAGGATAATAAAAACGGTAACAACTTCAAGGTAGGATAACATGTCAGATGTTACACATCATACTTCTTGAATTTTGGTCTTGTATAGTTATGCAACCAGCTCTAATTCTAACTTAGAACTAAGGAGCCATGCCCAAGACCGAAGCAGCAGTCGCATCAATCATTTCCAGAGCCTCACACGCTTGTTCTTAGCCACGCCAGCCGGCAAATCCAGTAATTGTGTGAAATTCAATGGTTGTGAGTGATGTTCTCTAGAAATCTGGTTACGTTATGAAAATGTTTTCAAGCTATATCTGGTAAGGAGTAATACAAAATGTCATTTTCTTAATTTCAGATGGGCCACTTAGGGGTAGTGGTTCCACCCGATATCCTGAATGACGATGCGGACGATGGCAATACGGCTCCTGAGGGTGGTTCAGTTCATCTACGGTGCAAGGCGACCGGCGTCCCAGATCCCTCCGTCATGTGGCGTCGGGAAGATGGACGGAACATCGTGGTGCGTCATGAAGGCGGCCGGGAGAAGCAGTGTGAGTCTATCACTGTTGTTATAACTCACTAGTCCCAGGCGCAGAGCAGCACAATCACGATGTAGATGGTGAAGTTTTCTTCATGGACCACACAGGTTGTCAAATTATTGTAGCAAAGCTGAATAGAACCAAATTCTTTATTGTTAATAGGTTCACAGATTCTTCAACAATGCAGACATTTCCTGATGAAGAGAATGTGTGTTTGAGGCATCCTAACTAGATCAATCTTGCTGCCATTGAGGTATTATAATAATAATAGCCTAATAACGTATGGCCTCGGGTGACGGGTGCAGGCTTTGTAATTTGACACCCAGAGGGTAGCTTTCATGTCGAATTTGGTTGTTCCTTGAAGCACTATGAAAGTCAAGGAGGTTCTGTATCTAAGCTCCTTGACACTATAGCGCTTTCTAGTAGAGAAATGAGGAATGAGATTAATTTTGCCATTATGAGCATGGCCTACTGAATTCAAATGGGTTATTTAACATGCCTACATCGTATTACATGCGTGTCGCCATTGAGGTGCCTCGGCTGGAAATGAATAAAATTAATGATTTCCAGTAGATGGTTGGTTGGTTGGTTCCTTAGTTTAGGGGCTGCGACAACGCGGTCATGTAGCCCCGTGTACTTTGGGTGTGTGTAGAATCTGTCTGATAACCGGTGTTAATTGTGATGACTGTATTAGTGTGTGTATCTGTTTTTTAATTCAAGTAGAGACTGCAACTTTGAATTTTCAAATAGTTCCTACTTTTGCCGCCAAACGCCACCGTCAACGACTACTAGGCCTAGTTCAGAACTAGCTACTAGACGCCACCGCAGTCGGCTCTTGGCAACGAACGTAGCAACCTAAGAGCGTTGTTTACATTCTTAACCTATCCAATTTAGTTTCACACAGGTGTAATTAGTGGAAAGATCTTTAACATGCCATAAATCTATGACATGGGACCGCCGGCTTTACTTCCCCTCCGAAGGAAGGCATACTGAGGGATTTTAACGCTCTTAAAAAATCCGACGGCTTCTGCCGGGTTTGAACCCGCTATCTTGGGCATAGAAGCTCAGCATGCTACCAACTACGCCACCGAAGCCGCCTTCCAGTAGATGATTTGCTGTGAAATAATTCCTTCTATTTAAGATATTCGTGTGTCATTCACTATTTGTAACAATAGATCAAACGGTGACATATGTAATTTTAGGACAGGGTATGTTACGACAGCAGACGTTTTGCTGTCTTAGAGATTGGTCTTTTGATATCTATTGTATAATAGAAAATAAGATACAAGGGCTTTAAATTTAAATCCGCAAAGAATGAGTAAATGCGTAGGATTTTGGTTCGTAAAATATGTATTGTAGCACATTTGGCGAATATATGACCAATACAACCAAGATAGATCTTGTAACAGAGACTCGGACTCAAATAAAACCTTCCATTTTAATGCATTGAGTCTTAATTTGTACAAAATAATTTGGCTCTATTCAGCTTTGCCATAATACCTTGGCCACCTCTGTATATAGTCACCGAAAAGAAAGCATATGGTATTTCATAAGATCGTTGTTGTTTCTTTTAAGGGCTTGCAGCATCCTGGTTATTTAGTTTCGCGTACAAGGTGTAGGAGGGCTATGTCTGATAACCTGTGTTATTGTGGTGTCTGTAGTTGTTGTTGTTGTAGGTTTTTTTTGCGTATGGTTTTTAGTGCCGGGAGTGCCCGAGTACACGGCTCACCAGTTTTATAGCTGCTTCGAGGCGGACACCTAATGGGTGAGCTGCAAGTACCGTCGCGTGTGGAGTGTTGTCTGGGGAGGAAAGTTTGAATGTAAGGACAAGGAGTTCGAAGGTAGCGGCTGTGGCCTATAGTTAGGGACCAACGCCGGCATTTGCCTGGAAGGAAGATGGGAAACACAGAAGACCATCTTCAAGGTTGCCGGCGGGGGGATTTGAACCTTCTCGCCTCCCGGATGTGAACGACTGCCAACAGTCATGCCGTAACGACCACGGCTAACTCACCCGGTGTTGTTGTAATAGTAGTGTATGTATAATTATCTGAAAGTATGATTGGGAAGGACGCAGCCAATACCCTAAACTAGGAACCATCGCGGCATATTCCTGGAGTAGAAGTGGGGAAACCCCCGAAAACCACTTGTAGAATGACTGAGGTGGAAATCGAACCTATCGCTTCTCAATTGTTGTTGTTGTTGTTGCAGTTGTTGTTGTTTCATTTAATAGGCCTGAACATCGAGGTAATTTAGCTTGTGTACTTGGGTGTTTGTATATGTGCGTATGTATATATACAAATAATTTTTATGATAAACTGTGTTATTTTGGTGTCTGTACTAATAAGTGTATTTGAAATTCAGGTGAAGATTGGGAAGAAGGCGTCCGTAACCTTATGTTAAGAGCCATCCCGACATTTGCCTGGAGTAGAATAGAGGAAACCACGGAAAAACACTTCAAGGATGGCTGAGGTGGGATTTGAGCCCACCCTTTCTCAGTTTCACCTCATGAGACTGTGTGTACCCCGTGTTGCCCTCAGACCAGAATTGAATTTGTTGGCATAGCCGGGAATCGAACCCAGACCTCCGGGATGACAGTCAAGAATGCTTGCCGCTAAACCAGACAGTGTCCTCGTCTCAATTCTACCTACCAAGGCTGAGTTTACCCCGGTCCAGCCCTCAGACTAGAATTGTACTGTATTTCTTGGCAGAGCCAGGAATCGAACCACGAACAGCCAAGACTGCGAGTCACTTCAACATGAGATCATCCCTCAAGCACTTCTGCGCATGCTGGAGTCCATGGAGTGCGCTTTACGCGATCCTGAATACGGTTCTGATAACACCATTAGTTTACTTTGGGCATTATTTTTTTTAGCGTATAGGCTTTTAGTGCCGGGAGTGTCCGACGACATGTTTGGCTCGCCGGAGTTTGTAGCTGCTTCTATACGGACACGCATGGGGTGAGCTACAAAAACCGTCGCGTGTGGAGTATTGTCTGGGGAGGAAAGTTTGAATGTAAGGACGAGGAGTTGGAAGGTAGCGGCTGTGGCCAATAGCAAGGGACCAGTCCCGTTATTTGCCTTGAAGGAAGATGGGAAACCACAGAAGACCATCTTCAAGGTTGCCGACGAGGGGATTCGAACCTCCTCACCTCCCGGATTTGAGCAACTGCCTGCAGCCACGCCGTAACGACCACGGCTAACTCACCCGGCAATGAAATGACGGAATTCAATGAATTCAAGTTCTCAATACCTCTGTTTAATCCGTTACATTAAGTAATATATACTGTAGTTACCGACAATGCGATCACACTTCGTATTAACGACTGTACAAGTTATGTAACGTACCACTTGCTGGCACAAAGACCAATGGGGATTGTGAATTTAATCTGTGGTGCAGAAGAACACTTCAACTGGCGTTTACGTCCTCCGCTACAGCTAAATGAGTTGACAAACGCTTCTAGGAAGTTTGCTTTGTTAATTCATTTAGGGGCTACAACATCGTGGTCACTCAGCCTCGTGTACTTGGGTGTGTGAAGATTTGTCTGATGACCTGTGTTATTGTTATGTCTGTGGTCGTTCGTTTATTTGCAATTCCGGGCCAGGATTGGGCCATAAGTTAGGAACCATCTCGGCATTTTCCCGGAATAGAAGTAGAAAACCACAGAAAACAAATCTTGCGATGGTTGAGATGAGAATTACACCCACCTCTTCTCAGATCTGCCTCACTTGACGACCTTCAGACTAGAATTAAATTTCTTGTCACAGCCGGGAATCAACCTTGGACCTCAGGGGTGACAGCCAACAATTGCAATCACTGCACCATCAGGTGGCCCCTTGAAGTTGTTCAATAATTCTACCTGGTCCTTACAGTAGGGAAGCTAACAGCTTCCTCGTTCCTTATTGTATATGTCCAAAGTTGCTCCAGCTTTCCAATGATATACGTGGTGTTTCAGAATGGTTGTACAGCCTATTAAGAATATGTTGTATCAGAACATTTGCTTCTATATCTGTAATCACATCCCATGCAAGTACACTCCTTGACACACAAAGTGAGTGGACTGAAATATCCAACTGTCCAGTAATGAGCATCCCATACAACCATGATGTTGTGGTTTCTAGTTCGATTCGTCAAGGCAATGAAACATTACGCATGTAAAAGTTACCAACAAATCTGGAGTATCTACGAGTGTGGGAAGCAATTTGATAGTAGCGTATCCTGTAAATGGTCTGAAATACGAAGTGAGGTAGAAAGTACAGGCAGACTTATATGAGAGCCCGTTCGTGAAGCACCGCAGCCCATTTGGCATGCACTCAAGTTCACATGGGAAGGAGGCTGGCTGAAATCCACTTCAGATTTATATTTTCACTCCGCCGACAGCAACACCGGGCAAACCAATAAGAGTGCAAGTTGTCTCCAGCACGCTTATTACACACAGGTAGCTCTTTCTGCCAGCAATGATCTCAGAATCATGGGAGAGTTGTTGTTCTCTTTGAGCTGTCTCTAACCGCAACTGAAGCTGGAGGACATTTCGTCATCACGCAGTGCATGGTTACGCGCTTGATAAGACGTTTTCGAGAATTAGGACGATCGCTTGATCACTAAGGCCTATTTGACCTATGTATCTCATGAACGCTGTACAGCTACACAAAACCACGCGTTTACCCGGCAACTTAAGGTTGATCTTGCGAAGTCTGCATGAAGCGAGGTTATAATCCCGACGAGCGACTCAGAAACTATACTAAACGTCCAGAGGGTGTACTGTCGAATTTCATTATGTCCGACTAACGCACGTTTGTCTCGGCGAACGATGAGCCGATATGCGTGTTTCGTCCTTATGGCATCCGACACAAACCAGTATACGAGGCCGAAGTAAGGATCGGCACTCTGGTCATGTATATGTTACGTGTTGGCATTGGATGATCTCTCGATGCACAGAATCGAGCAACGTTCATATTGATACACTCTTACCGACGAGCAATGTTTGCACAATTTAGAGAATACTGCGTTTTGTGGTCTCTTCTGTGTGGGTGCATCATCCCATCATTAATTAATTTAGCAGAACCTATCTCGAAGCCCAAAATCCCGATTAGTTCAGGTATGGTTCGCAAGGCAAGGTCAGGTCAAACTCATCGACTGGCCTCCTTGTAGGTCGGACATGAATCTTCTCAAGCATGTGTGGACCGAAAAGAGAGCAATGATGGACACCTTGTCCAATCTCGTACCAAATAAGAACGACGATCTCTAAAATAATGTCAGTCAGCCTGTGACGAGGTGGCGACAATATAAATCATAACAAAACGATATTTAATTGCAGAGCTACAATCAACAATAATCACATCGAAATGTAAACACTTTAATAAACACCCGTGAGGAATATCCTTTACAAAACATGTATATCAAATACTTAAGAACATCGTGCCCAAATAAATTCCTTTCTACGATGTATTACGTAATGTACAGAAGAGCAACCAATTCATCTTGGAACTTATTCGCATTCAAATAAAATATTTAGTGCAATATTCTCACATACATTCGAGTTTGAGTTGAGTATAATGTCTACAGATTACGTGAACGCCGCCAGATCATTTGCGCAAGTCATGAAATTAGGGGAAATTATTGAGGATTTGATACCGGCGTCACTTCCAGCTTGGCAGAATGGACGCATTTCCAACATCTTCAAAGTCTCGAGGGGGAGGAGGGGCATGACGAAGAACAGCCACAAAAATGTATACCACTCTACTAGCACATACACACGATCACTCAAAAGGACATTTCTCAGGGTCACCAACGTATTAATTAATATCAATTCACAGATCCAAAAACTAAACCCATCCAGGCTAGAGGCCACCATTATTAAAATCGCACGTTGAAAACCTGACCGAAAAGACGAAAAAACCATGGTAAAAAATATAAAATTTAGGAAACAATTTACATGAACTGAATTACAAGACATCGACGTGACATTTTGAAATTAAAAGACTTAAAAATATATTGGGCTGGAATGCCTCTCAGCGCTTCTGAGGCAATAGCTGGTCATATTTCATTCGACGCTATCAAGACCACCTTACAAAGACCAAGAATTACAAAATTACGATACAGTTCATGCTGTAAAGACCAATACTCCAGTTTCTATCACCACAAGACTCTTCAAAGCTAGGTCCATGTTGATTACCCAAACAATTAGGCCACCCCCACATTTTAGTAGTACCTAACATAGTCGGACTGTACATTGTAGAACTAAATCAGCATAATCAGCATAGTACGTGATACATCACATCTGAATCCGCCAGGTAAAATATGTATTTGCGTTAATTTTCTGATGGAAATCATAAAATATGAATCGTATTGGTGTGCACCTCAATTCGAAGCCCTCTTTAATAATACCCATGGAGGAGCAGAAGGAAGTCTGTGAAAATCAGATTGAAACTAAAAGTGAGAGGTATGGTATATTTAGCACTCCGCAGTTGGTACCATCTGCCTGTCGTCCAGCTCAGAGACAGTCACTTGTCTCAGGAACGCTGTACGCGGCTCCTGAATATTAATGGCATATAAGACGTAAAGACGCTGCAAGGCAAGGAAATTGAAAAGCGACCATAAAGTTTGTGAGCGGTTGTGTTCTTGGAATGAGAGGAGCTCAACGGAAGAAAATGAGGCAAAGAAGGTGGGAGAGGAAACTGAGTGGGATGAAGTTTTCCCCCCTCCCAACAATCTCTCTTCACTTTCACCCTACTTTTACTTAACTCTTTCCACACCATGCGCATAGTAGACCTAAGTTTTGGAAATCCGGCAGAATAACCTTTCTCCTGTTCTGTTCTTTGGCATGCCTTGCCGCGAGGTTTGGAACAAATGAATTTTATTATTAACTTGAGAAACATTGACCTCGACTTACTACTCTTCTTCATCAACTCAAAAGGCCAACTTTTTCTTAACCAAGCAAGGAATTTGCATTCAAGTTTACAAACAATGTCTAGTGTAGTATGAAGTAGCCGCCTTCTTTTCAAGACGGATTTTAACTCGCTCAATCCATTCCGCTCCTGTTGCTTCAAAATGCCATACCGATAATTAACAAGTACAGTAATTCCGCAAGAAGCTAATTCACCTGATGATGTAGTGTCTGTCTCTGTTCTATGTTCTATGAACACGTTCACGCAGTGCATTAATAATGTAAGTTAATGTAGACTCATTTATGATATAATAAAACGTTCATTCTGAGGAAATGCACCTTTGACTTTCTTAGATTGAATTTCCTAAGTACAGTGACACACGTACTTGTATACATTCCAGTGGCGTCACATACCATTTCCAATTAGATAATCTCTGAAATGACCTTGCAATGGTATTCTTCACACTCAGAAGCAATTTAGTTACGAAAATATTATGAATCATCTTGTTTGAAATAGTAACTACAGGGTGTCTAAAGAAAATGTACTAACACTTTGAATTACTACGAAAATGAAATACATTCAAACATTCCATAATCATTCACAGGGTGGTTTGAAAGTTACAATATAATCAATTACAGAAGAGAGTTGAATCATTCACAGAGTAAGGTTAGGCCATACTTACATACACAGGTTATACACTGAACTACAATTACGTTTCTCAACAAGCGCTGGATTCTAAATCTAGGTAATGCTCCCTCAAAATATAAACTAAAGGGTAATTTCCCAACCTCGGTAATATTACTGAAGGGGTCAAGGATGTTGTTGTTTGAGTCTTCAGTCTTTTGACTGGTTTGATGCAGCGCTCCATGCCTCCCTGTCCTGAGCTAATCAATTCATCTCTACATAGCTACCACACCCTACATTCGAGGCAATCTGTTTAACATATTCTAACCTTGGTCTACCCTACAGTTCTTGTCCTCAACCCTTCCTTCCATAACTAAGCTTGCTATTCCTGGGTGTCTTAGTATGTGTCCTACTAACCTATCTCTTCTCTTCATTAGCAGTCGCCAGAAACATCTCTCCCCTCCCACTCGTCGTAATACCTCTTCGTTTGTAACCCTATCCATCCATCTGATCTTCATCATTCTCCTGTAACACCACATTTCAAATGCTTCAATTCTCCTCTTTTCTGCTGCACCAATAGTCCAAGTTTCACTTCCATAGAGAGCCACGCTCCAGACAAAGGCTTTCAAAATCGACTTCCTAATACCTGAATCTATATTCGATGTCAACAGATTCCTTTTTTGTAGAAATGCTTTCCTTGCCTGAGCCAACCTACTTTTTATATCCTCTTTGCTTCGTCCATCACTGGTTATTTTCCTTCCTAAGTAACAGAAGTCCCCTACTTCCTTCAGCTTTTCACCTGCCAATTTGATGTCCATAGAGGTTTCTGATTTATTTCGGCTGCATTCCAGTATTTTTGTTTTACATTTATTAATTTTCATCATGTATTCTTTCCGTAAGACGGAGTCCATACCATTCAAATACTCATTCAAATCCTCAGGCTTGTCGGCCAAGATGACGATGTCATCAGCAAATCTCAGAGTTGAAATTATTTCTCCTCGAATCTTCACTCCCACTTTAAATGTTTCTCCAATTTCCTTCATTGTTGTTCAATGTAAAGATTGAAAAGTATGGGTGATAAGTTGCAACCTTGCCTTACACCTTTCTGAATACCAGCTTCTCTCTCATGTCCTTCAGCTCGAATGACTGCTGTATGGTTTCTGTATAGATTGTATATCACCCTCCTATCCCTGTACTTTATTCCAATAGATTTCAAAATGTCAAACAATTTAGTCCAATCAACGTTATCAAAAGCCTTTTCTAAGTCTACAAATGCCATGAACGTTCTCTTATCTTTTCTTATTCTACCTTCCAAAATCAGCCTAAGACTTAGTACAGCTTCCCTTGTTCCTACATTTCTCCTGAATCCAAACAGGTCTTCACCCAACTCCGTTTCTATCTGGCTTTCCATCCTCTTGTAAATTATTCTAGACAGGATCTTCCATGCAAGAGTAATCAAGCTGATTGTACGGTAATCTTCACATGTGTCAGCTCCCACTTTCTTTGGTATAGGGAGGATAGCATTCTTCTTGAAATCGGGGGGTACCTCGCATTTCTCATAAATCCTACAGACCAAGTGAAATAACCTGATCAGACCTTCATCTCCTATGCAGCGTAGCAACTCAATCAGTATATCATCTATGGCTGGTGCTTTGTTCCTGCTTAAGTCCTCCAATGCTCTGTCAAATTCTGATCTCAATATTAAATCTCCCTTTGCCTCCTCATCAATTTCCTCCTCTCTTTCCATTACACGATTCTCTATCTCCTTTCCCTTATACAAACACTCTATGTAAGCTTTCCATCTCTCAACCTTTTCTTCCCTATCTGTTAGAGGCTTTCCATTTGTGTCCTTAATATTACAGCACTTAGTCTTCTTTTCCCCATAAGTATTCTTAATCCTTCGATAAGCTGTGTCTACGTTTCCTAATTTCAGACAATTTTCTATACCTGCACATTTCTCTTTCAACCATTCCTCTTTCGCTTCCTTGCACTTCTTGTTAACCTCATTTCTCAGACGTCTATATTCTGCTTTCCTCTTTTCATCTCTTACATTCTTGTGTTTCCGCCCTTCATCCATCAATTCTAGTATATCCTGAGTGATCCACGGTTTTCTACCTATTCTTTCTTTTCTACCAATGATTTCTTCTGCGTATTTTGTTATTTCATTCTTCAAAAGTGCCCATTCGTCTGCAATTGAAGTTTGTTTAGGGTTTTTCATTAGTCCTTCCTTTATACTCTTCTTGAATCTTTCGTTTACAACCTTCACTTTCAGGCTTTTGACTTTTCTTCAGTTTCTTCAACTTTAATCTGCATTTCATAACAACCAGATTGTGGTCAGAGTTTATATCAGCACCAGGATATGTTTTACAATCCAAAATCTGGTTTCGAAACCTCTGCTTGACCATAATGAAATCGATTTGGTAACGACCTGTATCTCCTGGTCTCATCCATGTGTATATTCTTCTATTGTGGTTATTGAATAAGGTGTTAGCTATGACCAACTCATGCTCGGTGCAAAATTCCATCAGCCTGCTTCCTCGATCATTCCTTTCACCTAATCCGAAATCTCCTACTATCTTCCCTTCTCTCCCTTTTCCTACCTCAGCATTCCAATCTCCCATTACTATAACATTTTCATCGCCCTTGATATACCTCAAAAATTCATCTATTTCTTCGTAGACTTTTTCAACATCTTCATCATCAGCTTGGCTGGTAGGCATATAGACTTGTACCACTGTGGTGCACGTAGGTTTAGTATAGATTTTTGCTACAATAATCCGTTCACTATATTGCTCATAATATTCCACCCGCTGTCCAAGTTTCCTACTCAATATGAGACCAACCCATGCTTGTCCATTGTTTGATTTAGTGCTAATGACCCTATAGTCACCTGACCAAAAGTCCTGTTCTTCCTGCCAGCGCATTTCACTAATCCCAACCAAATCCAACCTCAACCTATCCATTTCCCTTTCTAAGTTTTCTAACCTTCCATTTCCTAGCAGACTTCTAACATTCCACGCTCCGATCCGTAGAATGTCAGATTTCCTCTTTGTCACTTCTGTGATGTTAACCCCCTCTCGAGTAGTCCCCACCCGGAGATCCGAATGGATAAGTTTCTCATTTGTAAATACCACCAATTTGTTAGAAATATTATTTAGGTCAAGGGACTGTTACTTAGCCTTTAGTAGTAATGAGCTGAGGTGCAACAGTTCTGCCGAAGAACGATTAGGCACTGTAGACCTACTGTGAATGTTCCCTAGAATGATAAAATAAAAAGCGAGACGTTCAGTAAATGAACAAATAGTCTTCTCTCTCCTAAATGTGTGGGTCTAGTTATAACTCTTTGTCCTTAACAAGCAGTATAATTGAATGTTCTTGTGAGGCACGTTAAACGTTGTACCTTATATAATTGAAGAGCTCGTTTACAAAACTCACTAAATCAGTTTTGGACGAAATGCTACTAATATTTTATTCCAGAACTCACTATGTCATCATAAATTGTAACGTAGGATATTGCATTTTTTTCCAAAACTGTACTAAGTCAGGCCGTGATGTCTTCCAAACTCTGCTAAGTCTAATGCGCATGCGAACGAGTAAGTTCCTGTTTCCCGCCAGGCCGTGATGTCTTCCAAACTCTGCTAAGTCTAACGCGCCTGTTTCCTGTCAGTAACCTCTTGGCTGTTTCATGTGTCGTATGTTGATGAATTGTGTTTAAGAGAAAGTTTCTACATTTTAAGAAAGTGTACAAGATGAGTGACTTTGATTTAGAAGGATTAAAGAGTCCTCTAGAAGATTCCGGTCGAAGCAGGAAGAGAAAAAAAGATGTAAACACCTGGGATAAAACAAAACGCAAGCATGCAAGAAACAGTTCAAGTGCTCATCCTGCATCTTGTATCGCTTGTAATCATGCTGGAAGACCGAACTATACATGCAAGGTAGGATTGTTGAGTCGAGAAGACATCACTCATTTCCGTGACAAACTGTATGACAACAAATCAAAAGTAGAGCAAGATAACTTCCTTTTAAAATATATTGTAACAAAAGAACCAAAATCACATCGACCAAGAAATGTAGGCAATCCCCGGCTAGGTTATTAACACAATATTTTATACGGAGGAAAGCCGGCCAGATTATACGAGTTTGTGCTCAATCTTTCTGTTCGGTAACAGGAATGAGTAGATTCAGATTGAATCGTTTATCTAAGAACTTCAATGCTACAGGTGAACAATGTAAAGAGAACAGGGGCGGTGGTCGTATTAAAGCCAAAGACATGGAAACTGAGGTTTCAATTGTTAATTTCATTAAGACATTGAAGTGCAGAGAAAGCCATTATGGGAGGGCAAAGAGCGTACGAGTTTACATGGACCCAACACTTTCCGTCAAGAAGATTTGGCGATTGTGGAGAGAGGCCAGGGTAAGTGCTTCAAAATCAGTCGCATCTTATAGCAAATTTCATAGAATTTTCCAAACACGATTCAATATCGGGTTTGGGTACCCGAAAACCGACACATGTTCATACTGTGAAGAATTACAAATCAAGATACAAAATAATTCTACATCACCAGCCGAAAGGGCAGACCTGATGGGATGTTACAGATTGCACAAATTACGAGCCAAAACATTTTATGAAATTTTGAAGCGAGAGGAAAATAATGTTCTGAAAGTAGCATTTGACATGCAACAGAACCAGCCCCTTCCCATGATTAGAATTTCCGAGACTTTTTATGCTCGACAGCTTTGGTGGTACAACCTAACTTTTATAATTCATGAAAACGTCCAAAATGTGGAAAACACATTCATATATTCTTGGACAGAAGATCAGTATGGAAGAGGATCGAACGAAGTTGCATCAGCCTTGCATAACTTCCTACACTGTCTTGAAGAGAGGGTTCGTCAAGAAGCAAAATCAGAAGGCATTAAATCTCAGAAAACATTGAGACTGTTCTCAGACTCTGCCACAAGTCAAAACAAGAACTCGACCATCATGGGCTTCTTGCTAGATTATGTAAACAAAAGTGACATTTTTAATAAAGTGGAACACATATTTCCTATCAGAGGACACAGTTTTTTGCCTCCGGACCGAGTGTTTGGAAGAATCGAAAAAGTGTACAGAACTCGTGAAAAACTATTAGAGCCACAAGATTATCATGCTATTCTGGAAAAACATGGAGCTGTTAAACTTTTAAAGAGAGATTGGCGGCTACTTGATTTTAAAAGGAGTGCCAATAATATAATGAAAACTAAGCTCCCATTCTTGATGAGGGAGCAGCTTGTTCTTCTGTACAAAAAAGGAAAGAAAGAAGTGTTTGCCAAGAATACCTACAATGGAGACTTCAATGAATACGAAGTGTTAAAGAAGAAATCAGTCCATTCTTGGAGGAACTCATACAGATTGGTCCATGTAGTAGAGGAATCCAATAAAATATCTTCAGAGAAGAAGAAAGATGTTGCAGCACTTCAGAAGTTTGTTTCTCTGACCGAACAAGATCAGTTGTACTACAATAAAGCTCTGAAGAACTTCGGTGATGATGCAGATCTGGTTGATCACACAGAAATACACTATGCTGAAGAAGAGCCATTTGTGTAGTACAAAGTTAAGGCTGTGCAAGTGCGTTTGTTCTTGGAATTTATTTGTTATATATTTGTATTTTTCTATTTTTAATGGTAGGTATTGGACAATTTAATAACTTTTTTCTGTTCCTCATTGATTTTCAAGGGAAGTTTGAGCAATCTAGAATAAATCATTAAAATCCCATTGCTTTACGTGCTTGCTTCCGATCTACCAAATGTGTAACTTAGCATGTGCAAGTAGATGTTTTATTCCAGAACTCACTATGTCTGTAGTTCTTTTGCAGAATTGACCTAAGTCAAGTGACCTAGTTTACTTTTGGAAAAAATTGGCATTTTAACGTTAATAACTTCAAAATAGGGTTTTGGTTCGTTATCACTGTTCTGCATATTAATTTGAAAAACGTCTCTTTACTTCATAATGAAGTAATATTGCCAAAGTAGGCTCAGGTTCAAAAAATGTCTCTCCTGAAAAATCATCAGTTTTGACTTAGTGAGTTTTGGAAACGAGGTCTTCAATTCCGTTCTTGCATCCAGAAGAATTATTTCTAAGATTAGAAAAGTTCTCCCATCCACCATCTTGAACGTATGGATTCGTTGATGTTGTGTCTTCTGCGGAGAAAGCCTCTGATGTGAGACTACATACTTGCTGCGTTTCATCGTTGTATCTGTAATAAATACTGGATTGTCGACTCTATTTTAACACTAATTTGAGATATTGTATCTCTAAAATACATATAAATTTAAATTTTTACTTTGTACAATTTCAAGATGGCCACTGTGCGTTAGATTCAGTGTGACATTCGTGTGAGTAATGCTAGCGAGGACTTTTATATGGTACTCTTGTCACCAAATTTTGCGTTCATTGTGATGTTATATCGTAAGTTAATAACATTCAAATTTTAAGAATAGACCCTACCGATATAATCAATATAACGAGTAACCGTTCTTTTAACTTGATCATAGGAATCCACTTAGAAGGCTCTATTTAAAAGTAGAATTAACTTTCGTTTTTGTAGCGTCAAAATACATTGAGTTATACATTATCATATTCTATATTTTCAAGATTGCCACCGTGCGTTGCATTCAGAATGTTGATTTGTATTGCATATTTCAGCAAGGTACCATATATGGTACATTACTCGTACTAACTTTTACATTTACATTCTGTGCAATTGTAATACATTCTGAACGATTTATTTTTACGTTATATTTCACCCAGCCACTATCTAGAAAATTTGGGGTCGCTGCTAGTTTGCATTGGGCATACGATACTCCATGTAACTTTATACCTTATCAGTAATTTATAATAATTGTTATTTATTTTTCAATTAAGAAATCACGATGGCCGCTGCGCGCAATATCAGGGTAATAAAATTATCAACGATGCCTCATATGTAATACTCGACTCTAACCAATCTATATATTTAAAACACTAAGCTGTTTTTTGTACACACGAGATTGTGAAAACGACTTAACCGATTGGCTTCGTAAATCATTCTAACGAAAGCTCTTGGCATGCAGATTTGCAGGGTGTCTTTCAAATAAACAAATATGTTATCATATATTTTTAAATTTATAAACAAAACTGCAAAATTATTGGCTCAAGCGCATGCGCAGAATCACCTTGGTTAATGACAGACATGGCGGATGTCCACCGCGTTTTAATGTAATAGTTATTTATAAGAATCATAATAAAGGAGGGGAATATCGAATATGAAGTTTCCACGATATAAACAGGAATAGAATATTATAAAGGACGGGAAATGTATAAGAACTTATACTGACTGTTGAGTGTGAATGTTGCTTAAGTACCTTAATATTGCGCTACAACTCCAGTGATTCGGTAGCTCAGATGGCAGCGCTGAAGTCTTAGTTTGTGCATCGCCCAATGGGAGCAGTTCGAATCCCACCTCCGCCACATATTTTTATTTCCCAATTATTCTTTCTGGCTATTGGTAATACATTGTCTTAACATATTTTACTTTTATTATTCCCGTAAAGTAAGGAATTCTCCACGATTTACGTTCCAATACACTTTTAAATGATTAAATAAAATATGGCCATAATCGCTTTCGCCATGAGAGACAATTGACGAACATAATTCATTTGATGGACTCAGACATCGTGGTCACTCATCCCCGTCTACTTTAGTGTGTGTGTGTGTGTGTGTGTGTGTCAAATTTTCTCTGATAACCTGTGTTATTGTGATGGCTGTACTGATGTGTGCATTTGTAATTAAAGTGGGGAATGGGAAATTGACGACCGAGGCTTTAAGTTAGGAACTATCCCGGTATTTACCTGCAGTGGAAGTGGCAAACCACGGAAAAGCACATCCTAGATTGTTGAGATGGGAATCGAACCTTGCCCTTCTTAGTTTTGCCTCAAGAGTGCGCCCCGTTCCAGCCCTCAGACCAGAATTACATTTCTAGAGAAATGGCGGATAAAGGATCCTCCGTATCGTAGTGTGATCTTTGTTTTTTAGAATTAAAAAGAGGGGATTGAAGAACTTCAACAGGCGTTTGAGTTCGTTTGTTGTTTAAGTAACTTAATATTGCTTTCGAAGTCTGTTGACTGGGTGGCTCAGGGGTAACATTGCGGACCCAGGAATGAATTTAGCATAGTCGAAGGAGTTCACATCTCACCTCAGACATGTATTTCTATTTCCTAATTATTCTTTCTGGCTATTGGTAATTCATTGTCTTAACATATTTTACTTTTATTATACCCGTACAGTAAGGAATTATCCTCGATTTGCATTGCCATATACTTTTAAATTATTAAATAAAAGATGGCCACAATCGCTTTCGCCATGAGACACAATTGACGAATATAATTCATTTGATGGACTCAGACATCGTGGTCACTCAGGCCCGTCTACTTTGGTGTGTGTGTAAATTTTTCTATGATAACCTGTGTTATTGTGATGCCTTTACTGATGTGTGCATTTGTAATTCATGTGGGGAATGGAGAATTGACGACCGAGGCTTTAAGTTAGGAACTATCCCGGTATTTACCTTCAGTGGACGTGGCAAACCACGGAAAACCACATGCCAGATTGTTGAAATAGGAATCTAACCTTGCTCTCCTTAGTTTTGCCTCAAGAGTGCACCCCGTACCAGTCCTCAGACCAGAATTAAATTTCTTGGCAAACCAGGGTTCGAACCCGGAATCCGGGGCGATAGCTCAGAATTTAGCCTTAAGATTTGGCTTCCCTGTGTTTATACGATTTTTGACAAGCACTGAACATATAGTCTAACCCTTAAACTCTCCATTACGGTGGCTGTCGAAGTGAGTCTATGCTCATTCCAGTAGTTGGCGAAGTATGCTCCCTTGCTTAATTTACTGTCATGGAAATGCAAAGGATTGTACCTACAACAGGTGATGGAAATTGCTTATTTAAAGCAGTTTCGTACTGTTTATTCCAAAATGCAGAACGTCATCCTGAGCTGCGTCTGCAAGCAAATTGCAAAAATTGGTGTTGGCATGAATAATTATAAGGATTTTATTATTGGCGATCAGTATCATCGCATTCTCATCAGCAACAAACTTGAGAATGAAAGTATCTGAACTTCACTGTATAAATGAATATTATTGTTTAATGATTATTTGTTTAGAGTACATAACAATGACTCTAACCACGCTGTTGATTTTGGCAATGGAAGTATTATGTGCCATTTAATATTTGGCGGCTGCGTTGATGCAGGCCACTATAGTGTTATTGAATATGACGCTAATTTGGAGAAAAATGCTACAATAAATATATCCATTTGACGAAAAAGAACATTAGCCACAAAAAAGTGGGAAATCGAAGAAAAATACGAAGCCACTTTTAAAATCTAATATAAATATGCCATTTCAGAAACAATTCCAGATATTATGCCGTACAGTGTAGGATCCTTGACGAACAAATGTAAACATTGTTCTGCACTGTATTTCTGTAGCGAGAAATCTACGCTTGGTTACTTTGACCTTTGGTGTTGTAATGGCAAAATTGATCTTACTAAATATAAAATATTTGACAGACTGCAACAATTTTTCACTGGAAATGATACCTCAAGGAATTTAGGAGAGAATAATCGGCAGTACAACAAATGCTATGTCCTTGGTTTCATTTGGTGCCAATGTCACTGTGCCACATGCATACGGTCCATATTGTTTTAAAATGTATGGAATTGCACATCATCGCATTTCTTCGTTAATGTATATTCCAAAATTATAAGCGACGGTTCTTGCGGCCAGTTGTATATATTAGACTCCTCAGAATTCTTGAATTCCTTGGAATTAAGTGATTTGCTTCCACATACTCCAAACGATTGACCCATAGTGATGCTCCTTAGAAAACTGAAGTTTCCTAAGGGCTCATAAATACTACCATATTAATTATAAGAAATGTGTACGAAAATTGCTTGAATTTGGAAATAATAAGTGCAGTTAAAATCAGGCGGATGATCTAACCCTTCGATTTGATTCCATATTAATTATAAGAAATATGCATGAAAATGCTTGGATTTGGAAATAAGTGCAGTTAAAATTAGGCAGAGAGGTCTAATCCTTCGACTTGATTTAACACCATAGGATAAACCAATCAATTTCTTTTAAGAGGCAACATTTTCCGATTCGCTTGGCATACTTTATCACAATCAATAAAGCTCAATGGGGAACTCTGGAATCTTTTGACGCTCTTAAAGTATCAATAGCGCCAAAAAATAATTGTACAAAGAACGTACAATGAAGAAAATGGAAATTGCAACATCCAGAAGGAGTGGTGCTACATTGCTGCAATTGAACATACAGGACGAGTGTTCGGTTGTGATTCCATGATTACACTTTCAGGGCAATCTGACCGCAAGTTTAGACAACAATCAATACTGGATGTGCCCACCACGAGCTGCAATACATTGATGAATTCGGCGAGGCATGGAGTCAATAAGGCCCTGGATCGCTTCCTGAGGAATTGTGGCCCATGCTTGCTGCACTGCACGGGTCAGTTATTCCAGAGTTATGGGTGGCTGAGGACGGTTGGCCAGTTGTCGACCCATCATGTCCCACACATGCTCAATAGGGCTGAGGTCCGGGGATCTGGAGGGCCATTCTAAGGTTGTGATGTCTGGAGATGCGTGCAGTGTGAACCCGGGCATTGTCCTGCTGAAACATCCCATTACCAATGTTCGCCATCGTAGGGACAACCACTGGATTGAGTACCCTATCAACATACTGTCGAGCAGTCATAGTGCCCTCAACAGGCACTAATTGTGATTTCACATTAACGCCAAGAGCTCCCCAGACCATAATGCTTGGTGTTGGCCCCGTGTGCCTCTCGACAATAAGGTCTGGGCGGCTTCTCTTCCCGGTATGTCGGTGCACACGATTCTGCCGATCACTGCGGGCAAGACAGAAGCGCGATTCATCACTAAAGACGACCCTATGCCATTCGTCGACCCACGTCGATCGTTCTCGACACCAGGCCAGCCTTACACGTCGCTGTTGTGGGGTCAATGGAACACCTTCTGCAGGGACACGGGATCGTAAGCCAGCTGCACGCAGGCGATTACCAACTGTTAGTTGTGTAACGTGGGGTGCCACAGCTGCTCGAATTTGCGCTGTTGTTGCATGGGGTTCCATCCGGGCCATCCGCATGATGCGGCGATCCTCTCTCACAGTTGTCTGTCGCTGTGGGCCTGTGCCAGGTCTACGAGTGTGGGTACCTTTATTTGACCACTGCTGCCATACACGTTGTACCGTAGATGCCTGTCGGCCAACACGTGCAGCGCCAGTGCTTAGCGATAATCCAGCCTCACACAGCCCAATTATCCGACCCTTCTCAAACGGCGACAGTTGTTGATAGCGTGCTCTTCTCTGTCGTCGAGGCATGTTTGACGGGGAACACTTCACTGCACAGACCGCAAGTCAACTACGCTACACCGGTGTCCGTATACTGGAGTTGAATCCTCCGCGACCAATCACGTGGGGAGACCTGTAGCAACAATCCAATGGGTCTGAAACTTTGATCGTTTACATACCTACAAGGCATCGTTCCATATCTTGAAAATCAACACAAACGACCAATGCCTTCATGGTGTTGCAATTTCCATTTTCTTCAGAGTATATAAGAAAATTCTTCAGTAAATATTTTCTTATTGACCGTCTTTTACTTTACGTGAGAGGCGACACTCAATTACAATTGTTATAAAGATTAAAGGTGACGGTAATTGTCTGTTCAGGTCATTGGCATATTGTGAGTACAACAATCAGAGTTTATTTTCACAGTTTAGAAAGCGAATTGTAAAACAAGTTACAGACAAGTGGAATAATTATTATTCCTTTATTGTTGGCAACAGCGATATGTACGAAACTGCTCCCACGTCAGGTCAAGACCTGAGGAAAATATCCCTCCGCGCATCTTCTCTCTCTGTCCCTCCGCGCATCTTCTCTCTCTGTCCCGTCTTGTGTTTCCAACATGGCGCGCATCTGATCGAGTGTTTGAATCTACCTTAACCACAAAGACTTTATTACGTTCGGACCTTTGATTCACTTCAATTACGAATTTATCTACGGCATATTCACTCAACCAAATATGTTTTCCTATCGTGTCGAAACCCGAGGCTCTGTGTTAATAAAAAAAAAGGATGCTTGTAGTTTTATGTTATCGTGCGATTTTTTAAAACATTATAACATTGTGTTAGGCGAGGAATGACACATGAACGATGAGTGATTTAAGGAGACGAAATGACGTGTGTCCTTGAACCCCATGAACCAACTAATTGCTTATTTGTCATCCGTCACCATCTTATCTTGCAAAAGATCGAAAGTTGACGGGGAGAAACAGCTGCTTCCTTGAAGGGTTACGACACGTACTCTTGAGAATCAGAAGGCAGAATGATCTACTCTTAGTACAAAGACTTAACTGTAACGTGAAGCGGAGGGTAATTATAAAACAAAATAATAATTATAGCGCAGTAGTGGGATGATGACAGAGCTGTCTCACTTAGCAAGTTGTGAGCCCCTGCGACCTTGGAATGGAAGGAGCCATGCTAGGAGGGCGTGCTTGGATTCGTTTTTTTCGTCTCGTTGTGCTCTTTACGGGAATGTAGGTGTCGAAAAGGTGAACTTAGGGTTTTGGGTCAAAACGTGCGTTTTTCACATTTTTGCCGATTTTTGGAAAACGGGCCATGCTAGGAGGGCGTGCTTGGATTCGTTTTTTTCGTCTCGTCATGCTCTTTACGGGAATGTAGGTATCGAAAAGGTGAAGTTAGGGTTTTGGGTAAAAAAATGCGTTTTTCACATTTTTGTCGATTTTCGGAAAACGGGCCATGCTAGGAGGGCGTGCTTGGATTCGTTTTTTTCGTCTCATGGTGCTATTTACGCGAATGTAGGTATCGAAAAGGTGAACTTAGGGTTTTGGGTCAAAAAATGCGTTTTTCACATTTTTGTCGATTTTCGGAAAACGGGCCATGCTAGGAGGGCGTGCTTGGATTCCTTTTTTTCGTCTCATGGTGCTATTTACGCGAATGTAGGTGTCGAAAAGGTGAACTTAGGGTTTTGGGTCAAAAAATGCGTTTTTCACATTTTTGTCGATTTTCGGAAAACGAGCCATGCTAGGAGGGCGTGCTTGGATTCCTTTTTTTCGTCTCGTCGTGCTCTTTACGGGAATGTAGGTGTCGAAAAGGTGAACTTAGGGTTTTGGGTCGAAAAATGCGTTTTTCACATTTTTGCCGATTTTTGGAAAACGGGCCATGCTAGGAGGGCGTGCTTGGATTCGTTTTTTTCGTCTCGTTGTGCTCTTTACGGGGATATAGATATGGAATAGGTTAAAAGCTGGAAACATGGTTTTTTATATAATTAAATAGGGTTTTATTACAAAAAATTATGTTTATTGACCCATGAATTATACGTGGAAGGAAAACCTAACCACTTTACAAAATATTTTGCACCTTTGACTTTAATTACTCGTTCAATGAGATAATCGTTGGGATATAATGTTTTTTGCACTTCTTCATAATAGAATCGTCCCTGAATGGGTTGACCGCTCTGATCTTCTAAGAGATACGTCACTGGTTGACCTAGCTTGACTTGGCGAATTTTAAAAATTTCTGTCGACCATTGTGGAGTATACGATTTTGAAAACACACTTCTATGTTTACTAATGCGAACAAAATCTCCAATTTTAAGGCGATGTCGCCTTGGATCTACCCTTTTTATAGGGTTAAACAGTCTATTGAGTCTGGGTAGGTTCTTGGTGACGAGGCGAGGTTTCATGCCGATGGTGGAATGAATGGTGTTGTTGTAGCGAGACACAAGTTGAGGTAACCAGTCTATCCATCGATAGGAACCATGTATTGTAAACTCTTTCCACATATAACTTTTTAATGTTCGATTGAACCGCTCGACCACACTGGCTTTGAGATTGCTATAGGTGGCATAATGGTGAATATCCTTAGATTTGAGAAAACTGGAGAAATCCTTGTTGAAAAATTCTTTCCCCTGGTCGGTTTGTAACAAGTGAGGTTGACGTTTTGATTGTTCAATAATATGTTGAAAGGCCTTTGTGACTAAGATACCAGTTTTATTTTTTACTGGTTGAACAAAAGCCATTTTGGAATAGACATCAATGACAGTCAACATATAGCGTACACCGTCGTTAACGTTAGAATAAGGTATCATTTCAACCAGGTCTGCCTGCCAAAGGTCATCGATTCCTTTGGAAATGACACGACGACGTTCATAAATGCGTCGGGCTGGTTTATGCAATTCATGAGCAATGCCCACTTTGATGGGGGATGGCTTATAAGATAATTTTAGCATTTCGGAGTTGTTGTTCAACGTCGGCGATTTCCGCCTCATGTCCAGTGTGACCAGCTTGTTTTGATGCATGAAGCAAGTATAAGCGCTCTACTAACTGATTGGGATTATTCCAAAAGGTTATATCTAGGTAGGGTTTTAATTTCTTAAACCTTACACCAGAGGCAGAGTGATGTTTTTGCTTACCAAAGATGTTTGCAATGATGGTTTTATATTTTTGGGATATATTGGCATTGACCTGCTGAGAGGATTTATAGTTTCTTTTGTGAGCGTTGGTGTCTAATAAAATGGATTTATATTTAGCAAGGTCCTCGGACGTAAAATCTTGTGTCGAGGGGGTGCGAGAAAATAGCAGCTTTAACAGACCTGGTGTTAATTTATAGTTGATCTTTTTAATGACAGCTTTCGTACGAGCAAATTTAATGGATGAATCCCCAATTTTAAAACTATCATTCTCATAGCGAACACCATACGTGGTATCTGTCTTTCCAATAAATAGAAGGGTCAAATACGGTTCCAGGGTTGCCCCATAATGTTTGATTAAAATGTTTTTGAGTTGAGCTTTATTTTGAGGGGTTGCCAAGACTTGTGAAAACGGAGACGATGTGGAGGAAGACGGTGTTGCCGCTATGACGGAAGATTTTTGTTTTGTTTTTAGAAACTGTTGAAGGGGTGACGATTTCTTTTTTCTTTCAGGACTAAATACGCTTTCGCTGTCACTTTCACTTTGTTCATGCTCTTCTTCTTCTTCTTTCTTTTCATGTTCTTGATGTTCTTGTTCACTAACATTAGAGGAGGAGGAAGAGGAGGATTTTACCTGTCGTGTGGATTCTGTTTGAGTAAATTTTGAACTTGTTATGGGTTTGGTTTGAGAGGTAGCAGCAGCAGCAGCAGTAGCAGTAGAAGCATTAGGTTTAAATCTCATGGGATCAACCGATGATGGAGCATGTTTTATCATGGGTAAAGGATTGACGTTTTTTAAACGTTGCAATTCACGAAATTTATGTCGAATCGTATTTCGTGCCTCAATAATACGCTGCATGATTTGAACATGTTTCTTGTACCCTATGGCGTTCGCCATGGTAAAGGTAAAGACACACTAACAGGAAATGTCCAACCCTAGGTCTTTTTAAACAGAAATAAAATGATCAAAACCCAAGCGATAACGTCCCTCACATCGTTCACTCTGTTTATTTATGACCAAACAGGCATGGGGATGATGGTTCCAACACGAAGCACACAATTGCGTGAAAGCTGTAAAGGACATATCTGGATTCACATGATCTTGAAAAATATGATAGAGATTTCTAGAGTCTTGGCGGAAGAGAACGATGAGATTGGCATTGTCACGAATCAACTGTTTGGGGATTTTGGAATAGGTCTGAGCTAGATAAAAACAATCCACTTGTTTATGGCGTCCCATACTAAAATACTCTTGAATAATGGCCTGTCGTTGAGTGGCAATATCATCAAAAATTATAATGGAATCTGGTTGAATGCGGTCTGGTTGAATGACATCTTGAGGTGAGGTGAATGTAAAATAGCCCATGGCTTCTTTATTTAACGAAGACATAATTTGTTCCAGATACACGTACAGAGGCTGGTACAAGGATTTGGCAAAAATATAAATATTTTGAAATCGTAGGCCATGAGGTGCGGTAATAATGTTCAGCAAAACATTGGTCTTTCCACAACCCGAAGGCCCTACCATAATACATCGAACGGTAGATGGGAATAGGGTGCCATGACGTTTAGGTTCGCACACGGACAGTGATAGCTCTGAAACCAAATCAGAGACGGGCAAAGCATGGGGTTGTTTCATTAATTCCATTGTGTCGATGACTGAGTTTTTTTCATGTGTGTATAAGGTTTATATATATAGGCAAACGGTGAGTAAGAAAGGTTAGTTAACGTCTATCACCATGGACGTGTTTGGGAGAGCTCGTGTAACCATGGCCACGGCCGCCTCTTTGTCAAAACAGTCACGAGAGGTGGCAACAAAAAGCTATGTCGATCGCAAAGTGCAAAGTGTCTATCACATGGCCCCGAGACTAACCGCTGAGGGCTATTCAGCCAATCATCATCGTATTATTGATGTGCAAGAGCCTCGAGACGAAAATGATGTCTGCACGAAACGTTATGTGACCTATCAAATGAAAAGGCTTTATAAATTTGTCCCATCTGTATTTTTAGTGTACCTGTCAAATCAAAAACTGGACAATGACGAAAACCATTCCCCACCACCACTACCACTGGTGAATGATGATCTTACCTATATGCTTGCTTCCGGTTTAAGTCGTTATCGACTGCATTATGATGGTGTCATTCATATTAAATATGCCATGCCTGATGAGAAACATTTAAAAATACAACTAAACGGTGATAGAGTGTTGGCCCACAACCATCAAAGAGTAAATGTGGGAGATGAATTATCCTTTCATCTTATGCTTACGTTTGAGGAAAAGGAAGCTGGGAAAACGGTGAATGATTTCCCGCTTTATATAGAATTGGAATATAGTGCTATGAAATAAGGTTCTCTACGTTAGTTGTTATCGAATGTTTGCTGTGAAAGGTTCACCAAGTAGCAGCATGGTGAAAAAAAGATATGCTATGAACATGAAAAAATCAAATCTCAAAAAGAGAAAAAAGCCAGGTCGGGAACCAAGTCGATCTGCCTCACACCCAGTGTTAAAACGTAAAAAAACTAAAAAAAATCTAAAAAGAGTGGCTATCGAAAAAGCTTTACAAGCGGTGCGATTGTCTACAGCTCCGAAATCGCAGCATTATGTATCGATAAAAAGAAAAGAAAGAAAGCAAAAACGTGGGCGAGTCATTCCTGTTGCTAAGCGTGGGGGTTTTTTGCCGGCTTTATTTGCAGGGTTGGCAGCTTTGGGGTCCCTTTTGGGTGGTGCCAGCGCTGTAGCGAAAACCATAAAAGCCGTCGAGCAAGGCAAGCAACAACTCAAAGAAAGCGAGCGACACAATAAAACGTTAGAAGCCATTGCGATGGGAGCTAGAAATGGCAACCCTTTAAAGCCAGTCTTTTATCCACAAGGTAATGGCCTACCGTCTAAGGAAAAAAAAAAATGTCCATCTTCATCGATAAGCGCTTAAGCCAACTGCCTCGTCATGCCATGACCCATGAAAAAGTGGAAAGCTATGCCAAACAACTAAAGATTTCTCATTTTCGAGGTGTATTTATGCGAAATGAATTACCTAAAGCACCGTGGAAAGAAGAACGAGCCATGATGAATTTAGATGATGATGCAGGCCCAGGAACCCATTTTGTAGCCTATGTGAAACAAGGTTCCACAGTATGGTACTTTGACAGTTATGGAAATTTACCACCCCCGATCGAGTTGATACGTTATTTGGGAAACCGGGTAAAGATATTCTATAATGTGAATCGTCAACAAACCTTTGACAGTCAAGAGTGTGGCCGTTTGAGTTTACATTTTTTATATAAGAGGTCGCGTTAAGCCATCAGTTTCATCATTATGAATGTCAACGCCAAGACCTTTACCGTGCACAGTCGCGGGCCTGAAGTGTCCCTGGATTTTTTCCCTCCCATTGAATTGCATCCCGAACAATCCTATGTGCTAGGATTAATTTCTTTGGAAAGTTACAACAGAATTTACAATATTCAAGTGGATATTAATGACAAATTTTATTATAATGATTATATGTTGACACTACCCCCTGGAGGTTATACTATAGACGATGTGCATGAGGCCATTAGCGTGTCGATGATAAAACAATTTGGTGTCAAACCATTTGCGGATGGGACACACAAATTTGAACTTACAGCCAATACAATAACTCATCGCTGTCGCATTTTCTCTACGTTTAACATTGACTTTGAAACACGAGTTCATTCTATTGGTCCTTTATTAGGATTTAAACCAAGAGTGTTGGCAGCTCAGCAACCCCATGAATCAGATTATCCAGTGAAATTCATCGAGGACCATCACATTTCTGTAACTTGCAATATTATTAGAGACGTATTTACGAATCAAGAACAAAGCCATTCCCTGTATGATTTTATTGTCACCTCTCCTTGCGGCTATATTATTCGTGAAAACCCTTCAGTGGTTCTCTATCATCCTGTGTGTGTCAGTGATATTAGTAATATTACCTTACGCTTAGTGAATAGAAACCAACAACTGATTGCTTTGGACGCCAACACCCCTGTGACCTACAAGTTGGTTTTAAAGACGCTATGAAATTTATCTATAAAGCAACAACAACGTCTACGAGCTCGGTTAGTTGCCCGCCGTGTATGAAACGGTTGACACGGGTAAACCGACAACGCTTACAACGCCTTGGTTATACGCTACACCCCAATCATGAACAAAGAGCTGTTGCAAGTGTTAAATCCCATACAAGTGGAAGATGGCGTCGTGCGCATTGATATGCATTCCTATCAACCTCAAGCAACAGGTCTGAATAACAATGACGAGATTCAATTCATCATTAACAATCAAGATATTTTTACTCTACCTCATGAAAGTGTCCTTCAAATTGAGGGTAAATTAATGAAAGCAGATGGCAGTACGCCCACAACGTCTGCGTTGGCGAATCATGGTTTGGCTTTTCTGTTTTCTGAAGTACGTTATGTGATAAATGATATTGTCATAGATATGACTCGAAATGTGGGCATGACTAGTCTTATGAAATTATATCCATCCTATAGCGAGGAGGAAAGTAAAACGCTTTCTATGGCAGGATGGTGTCCCAACAGTAGCAATAACTGGCTAGTTCATACCGATGGCACTTTTACAGGCTTCCTACCCTTAAAATTACTCCTTGGCTTTGCCGAAGATCACAAGCGTATTATTTTAAACGCAAGACAAAGTTTGTATCTGGTGAGAGACCGCAGTGATTATAATGCACTGAAAGGAGCCTCTGACCAAGTGATAGACTCAAAAATTCAACTGCTTCGATTACTATGGAAAGTGCCCCATGTGACGCTATCGGATCGTAAAAAGCTAAGCATGTTAAATTTGGTGCAAAAAGATAAAGCCTTGCCTATCGCCTTTCGAAGTTGGTGTCTGCATGAATACCCCTTGCTACCTACCACTGACACTCATAGTTGGAGTGTCAAATCGGCTCGCTCTACCGAGAGACCCCTCTATGTTATTATTGGTTTTCAAACCAATAGAAAATACCAACAAAGCAAAGATGTCACCTTGTTTGATCACATTCACTTGAGAAATATACGACTATTTTTAAATAATGTTTGCTTTCCCTATGAGGGGTTGGAACTCAATTTTTCAAAAAATAAGTTTGGTCCCCTTTATGACATGTTCGCTAAATTTCAATCGTCTTATTATGAAAAACAGGATTGTCCTATGTTGTCGCCACAAGGGTTTAAAGCAAAAGCACCACTGATTGTTTTCGACTGTTCGTATCTAGAAGAATCTATGAAAATCACCACCATTGATTTAAGGGTAGATTTTGAAACACAAGAAAATGTCCCAGACCATACCAGTGCCTACTGTTTGATTATTCATGCTAGACAAGTGAAATATCATCCTTTGTCCAATTATGTCACCAGCATGTAAGCCATCTGTGGTCGAATGAAAACAAAAAAAGATCATCATTCATAGGATTGATGATAAGCGTCTGCATGCACAGTATCTGTTGCGCTCTGGCACTGTGCGCACATACGACAACAACAAACATCATGTGTCCCTCAATAAGCAACAGCAACAACAACGTGACAGACAAACCATGGAATTTAAAATGTGAATTTAATCGTTTGAAAACTTTTGAAGCATGGACAGTTCCCTTTATGGATTGTGGAGAATTGGCTGCGAGCGGATTTTATTACTTAAAACGTGGGGATGTGGTCAAGTGTATTTTTTGCAACATTGAAATTGGAAACTGGGAAATAGGGGATCGAGCCTTTAGCGATCATCAGCGATGGAGTCCATCCTGTCCTTACCTCAATCGCTATGATGTGGGCAATATTCCATGGAGTTTGAATTATCCGGTTATTGTACCAGACCCTACAAAACTAGGAGATACCTGTGGACCGTATGTGCAAACTATTCATTTGAATGCTGTTCCAAATTAAGCCAACACACTTGTTTGTAATAAAAGTGTAAGTTTTTTTTTTGTTATGAATAAAACCTCAACAAATATTTCGCTGTTGTTCAATTCATTTTTTCCTTTTTTTCCCCTAAAGTCCTTTGATTTTGCCATGTTAAACCATGGCATGGGTTAGTTGTTGATTAGACGTCAATGAGGTAACAAGTAAAAATAAAAAAGCATGATGCGTACACTCATCGTGGATTGTCAGGGGTTTAAAATTGCAGACAACAAATTTATATTTAAGGAAGTTGCTTTTATCGATTGTAGTACGTTTTGGGTGTCTAACCCTATTCATTTGGTGTTTAAACCTCCCTATGCTTTCGAGTTGCTTAGTGAAAAAGATAAAAAACAGAGCCAATGGATTGAAAATCATTTGCAGTTAGCATGGAACAAGGGTGATATTTCTTACAAGTATCTTGACATTGTCATGAAAGCCCATTTGTCCTCGGCCAATGTCTTATTTGTTAAAGGGAGTGAAAAACGCCAGTGGCTTCAACCATTTCTACCCTCTCACTGTCAATGTATTGACCTTTTAGATCTGGGTTGTCCATCCCTGCAAACGCTTATGGACACTTGTCCTTGCGACAATATTCAGAATAAAGCCTTAGCGCATGCATGGCAATTGTTTCATTGGCTCACCACGAGTGCATGTTGGGAGTTGTTCAATAAAATGAAAACTGAAAGTGTATCGTCCAATGATAGCAGTGAGACGTGTACACGTGAGGTGATAACATCAACGTTATAGACATGGACGCCACTACAATCGACAAGGTTATTGGAAAGTTCTTTGTGTGCAAGAAAAAACTGATTAGCTTTACACAACATGAATTATTAGCACTACCTAAATCATTTCTTTTTTATGTTGCTGCCAACGCTGTCAAAGAAATTTGGGAAAAGGCGCCTGCCGAGTGGACTAACGACTCTGTATTGAGTGAACTACAACCATGCAGTCATTTTTCCCATCACAAGCAATTAACCATGGCAAAAATACCTTCCATTCGACAGTGTGCCACATGCCAATTAATGAAATTATATCATGGTCATAAAACTCAGTGTAAAGACATTGTTTCATCATTCCATGGCTGTCATGCGGAAAACAACCACCACCTACCATGCTCGTCAGGAGCTGCCGACAAACAACAACAGCAAGAACAAGAACAAGAAGAAGAAGAACAACAAAAAAAGTGTTTTTCACCGATTGAAACCTCTATGTCCCAGGTGTACTGGCCGTGGAATTATTGATAACATTATTAAAAACTTACCATTCGAAGCTCACTTACCTGCTTACAGCTTTTGCGGCCCTGGTACTCGTCTTCAAGATCGTTTGAGGAGAGGGAATATGGGAATCAATGCTTTGGATCATGCATGTCTTAATCACGATAAAGCCTATGAAAACAGTGATCCCACACTAAGACGCATTGCCGACAAAGTCTTGTTAAGCATTGCCAAGCAACGATTAACAGCTTCAGATGCCAGTCTAGCAGAACGAATGGCAGCATTTATAGTGATTGGTGCTATGAAGAGCAAATTACTTTTATCTAGATATGGACTTTAACGTAATGAATTTATTTAAAAAAATGTATAGTATCACTGTTATCATGACAAAAAAATAAATAAAAAGACAAGAGTCCATGTTGTGTTTTTTTCCATTATTATTATTCACTCATAGTTTCATTATTATAATTATAAATGACAAACAATAAAAAAGGGACAGCAGTGCATCGTTAAAAATTATTACTAATTGTAGTAAATCTATTTTTTCAATCACAAACAATAAAAAAGGACAAAAGTCCATTATTTTGACTAATAGTTTCATTATTATTATTATAAAAAATTATATATACATGGTAATTGTACTAAACCTATTTTTTTTAAATCACAAACAATCAAAAGAAAGGACAAAAGTCCATCATTATTCATCAGCTTCAAATAGCAGTCTAGCAGAACGAATGTCAGCATGAAATCTTTATCTACTCTAGAACCAGTTTTTTTTGTTAAACGCTTATTATTGAATAAAATAACATGTTACTAGAATTTGATCATTATAAATTATAATAAAAATTGCATAAAAATTGCTATAAATGCTATTTTAAATCACAAACAATAAAAAAGGACAAAAGTCCATTATTTTAACTAATAGTTTCATCATTATTATTATAAAAAATTATATATACATGGTAATTGTACTAAACCTATAAACAAACAAAAAAATCTACCATTAAGCATAAGTTTTGAAAATTTATTTTTATTATTATTTATCATGGTAAACGTTGAGCAACAATTAATAAACGTCAAACTGTTGAACCCAAAAAATAATTTTATTTTATTATAGTCATTAAAGAGTAGGGCATGAATAAACAAAAAAGTTACGGCTAGCGTACAATGATTATTCGTTTTCAATTTTTACAAAACGAACCATGCATCGATTATTTTTTTCACCCTCATAAATTAAATAGACAGGGTGAATACTGGAATTGACATCTTCCATAACATTATCAGGTAGGTTATTAAATCGTGTGGGAAGAAATGTCTCAAAGTCTTGACAAATGCAAAGAGCTCGTTCACCAAATTTGGTTTTCAGTTTTTGAATTTTATGTATGCGAAAGGGTGTTTGCGTAGGCAATTCACTCATTTTCTTGCGTGCAAAGCCACAATCCTGACCAATGGCGTTCAAGGCGTCCATGGTTGTCTATAACCAAAGAAAAGAGTGTTACATTCTAACACTCTCGTTCTTATATTACAACAACAATAACTTTTGTACATCAAAGTGTGTTGTTTTTTTAAATCCTGAGTGTTTATGACCTGTAGTTGTAGATAGATAGTATTGGATAAAAATATAATAATAATGTTTGTATCATTTTTTTCAGTCAAAACATACATTTGGAAATTATTTAATAGGAAATGTTTTATCAAAATTAAGTGTGTGAATTATTTTCAAGATTTCTCTCTTGGAGGTAAATGCATGTCTCTGTTGTAAATGGGAATTAGCCTATCATTCCCTTGTCAAATGACTTGTATTCGTTTGCTCTGTTGTTGTGCAAATTCACACAGCATTCTGTTAAATAAATAGTATCAACAGATACTAAGAGCAAACATGTGAATGCTTTTGGTAACCTATAAAAGGCAAAGTTAACACGCTATGCATTTAATAACCATGTCTACATCCAACAAAACAAAATTCAAAACTACAAATTTAAACCAGTGTGTATGTGTTCATCAACGTGAATACACGATAAACTAAAACAAACAAACAAAATAGCCAAATGTATTCTAAACGTCAAGTATGCACCTGAAAGCCGAATGCAAACAAAAAAGAAAGCCATAATCATGACATCATGTTGTTAATTTCTAACAAATCTCATTCTATGAGGCGAATATTGATTCATAGGTAAGCTAAGACAAAGTTGGTGAAATGCTTGTTGTCGATACGAAGTGATTGGTTCCTCAGCAGGAAATTTATAAAAATGAAAACAAAACATTTGAGAGGTTATTGGAAAATAAACATTAAACAGGGGTTTTGTACATATTGTACACCAGAAATCTGGAAAGTGATCCTCGTCAGCTAATTTAACAATCACTTGATTCATGGTTAAACCGTACCATGCTTTATGAATCACTTGCGTGGATACATTATTTTCAAAGCCAAAATTTAGCATACAGGATTTACAAAAGTGATGCCCTGGATCATAAACTATGTCATCATCCATAATGATGTCATAAAACATGGTATCAATGCGTACTTTCGTGTTTCTATATTCTGAAGGATAGGCCACACGTTGAGGATTATGAGACATCATCGTGGCATATTCATTGAACGTGGTGTGTTTTGTGACGATAAAACGATCTTCATCATGGCTCATGATTGAATCTGAAAAGTAGTCGTTGCCGTTTACTAAGTGAATAAATAAAAATATTATGTACTATATACACTGTCTGTCCCCTAAGTCAATGGCAAAAATAAAATAAAAAATAAGCAAAACACAAATAAATAACCATCTGTCTGTTGACTTCTTTAGGTTAGGTTAGGAAAAAAACATGTAACAGGTTAAAGAAACAATTTCTGTTCAGATATTTCAAATATATCACCACTCATAACTCTAGCCATAAAGTGAGAGTTTTGTCCTCCGTAAAAGCAGCAGATTATTATTCTTTTGTTCTTGCATGAGACCTACTAAGCCACACCCTAGTGTGGCCTATTAAGCCGCATGCCTACTGAGGGTGAATGGTCACCTTGCCGAAACATGAGGCCTACTAAGCGACAACAATAGTGAGGGTGGCTACTTGTTTGTTTTTTTCCTAACCTAACCTAAAGAAGTCAACATGTTTTTAATCTAGCCTGTGCACAGTGAACCATGGAAACGTTGATGCATGGCTCTCTTTATGCGTTGACAGGCAAATAGCACAAGACATACAGTTTATGTACAACTATTTACAGGCATTCACACATCCATGCATACACCCATGCACGCAGGTTAAAAAACAAAAATTATATGATACACTACAATTTTTTATTTTTATTCCGAGGCTCAAGATGGCATCTCGCATTTGATAGCAACCAAACCAAACACTTGCCGTGTTGTACAACAACAATAGCTACAACCACTACTGGTTGTAACCAAATGGGACGCTTGTCATCATATCCTGACACCACTGTCTCTTGTCGTCCAACAAAGCGAGTGTTTGTTTTCGCTGCTTCATTAAAAATAAATCATGATTTTTTGAGAGAATCCTAAACTGACTATGTGCCATGGCTGTGTGGGTCTTAAGGACATGTAAATAATCATCCACACAGAGACGTTTAACCACATGCTGGCTAATCCCTTTGGCTCGCATAGATTCGCATCGATCCACCTGTCGAAAACTATACATTTTCGGAGCGAGACCTACAAACTCAGTCATCATGGTGTCTGAACACTCATCTTTCATTAAACCAATTTCTTTTTTGTTCAGACGGGGGATATCGAACACGTTCTTCTCACTAAACGAGAACGTGTCAAACCATTTTGGGTTTTGTTTCATAATGACATACGGATCACAGTCACGGATATGGTAAATAAAACTATCCGTGTCTGTATATAACAAGGAAATGGTACCAAATCGCTGTATTGCAAAACCATAATGGAATTTATACATGTGCAATTTTGAAAAATCTAATATGACTTGGCCTAAATAGATAGGCTTATTCATGACCACTTTAGTTTTGGCAAGTTCAATAGTCAGTAGATCATGATCAATAATGTTTAAAGATTTGAAATTTGGTTTTGCAATATATTTTTGAGCCCCCCATCTGCCATGCCATGTATTGACCAACTTAATGTCCCTATACTGCCGTACATTTTCCAAACTCTTGCCATAGATACAATTATTCATCAGTTTAAAAAAATTGATTTGAAATGGCTGAGTGGCACTTTGTCTGTGACTGGTATTTAAATCCATGTATGGTTTCAACCACGGTTTCTGACAAAAAGAAATACCTCTATGGATTTTTTTCAGGGTTAAGCCCTGAGCTAAACATTCTACCAGCATGTCAATATGCAACACATAGTGATTTTTATCATACAAGGTACCCATCAATTTCTTATGATTGCCCTTACTCTCGGGCGGCACCATTTTCTCTATGCAAAAGGGGAAATCACCATGACGCTGTCTGAGATGGGGGGGATAAGCTAAGTCGACATCAAGAACATACCCTACGTCCTGTTGCTTGCTAGCGCTATGCACATTAAAATCTTTAATTTCATCCTCAGACAGCCAGACAAAGTTTCTGTACGGCAGTGGTCGACTCATAGCGTGACCGTATAAATTGTTTACGTCGAAATACATTAGATAGGATTCTGGTTCTTCGGGACAATAATCAGGCATGTAATGATTATTTGCCTTGGCATGTCGCTGATTGAGCGATACGAATCCCCCACGAATCCCTTTTTCCATCATGAGTACCATATCGGGATCCGTCAGTAAATCAAGCTCAATGTGGGTAAATTTGAGGGCGGCGTCCCAACTTAACCCTGGACTGGTATAGTAGTGAGCGGGGTCAAGGCCATAAATCCTGTGACATAGCTGACGAAACGTTTCAAAAACGTCGGTCAACAACAACACGTCTAATTTTAAGTAGTGCATAGCATACTGGCCCATGGTTTCTATGCCAAACACTCGCCAAACATGCTGTGCATGGGCATAGTCTTCTTCACTGATGGTGCTTTGAGTCAATTGAGAAAAGAATTTTTCTCTTGGCGGCAAAGTCGTTTCTTCAAGCACCTCGTAACTTTCCACATAATCGTATGGAAAATGGCCTTTACGAACACACAATTTAAATTGATTTGTATCCGTAAAGTGGGAATGGGTATGTTTCAACTCATCTTGGCTTAAGCCTTTCACAAGACTATCCAGCGAACTAGACATAAACTTGAATGAGTCGAGAAAGCGAATGCTCATGCTTCCTTTTCTCCATGAAAGTGAGGTAAAGCTCTCATGGTTCTTAGCCAAAATGTTGAATTTGCTCTTATCTACATGAGCAAATTGTTTTACAATGAAGTGAAGGTCATACCGGGAGAAATTGTGTAAGAAGACAGGGAGGAAGCGAGGTGTAGAGTACTTCAAATTGCATTCGTTATGGGCAGCACCTCTAAAATGACCTGTCCTGTGGCAGTGGTCTCTTACTTTTTTTTCTCCGCCTAAGATTGGCTTTTCACATATGTGGCAGGTGGTGGCTTGATCATATTCTCTTTGCTGTACGTCATTCATCTGAATTGGTACAGGGTTGTTCAAAATAGTTTCTACTTTGCCTGCTAAAGCCGCCATTTGATCAACAAACCACCGCGCACAATCCTGACCTTTATGACTTACATACTCACATTGGGAATTATCATAGTGACAGACAACATAATAGGCTACAGCAAAAGGCTCATGTTTCTGCACTGGATAGGTTGAGCTTGTATGGGGGCTTGGTTCACATCCCTGAATGGGAACAGTAAGGGCCTCAAAATCAGCGTAAACAGTAAATGGTACCATCTCTTGTTTATTAGTGGCCTTAAATTTTAAGACTGCGTCATTCCCTTCGGGCAAGACTAGCTTTACTGCCGTCTGCCCTTCACAGTCTTCTGTATGTCGTTTCAAAAGTTCATCAGTTGTAAAATACTGAAGGCAGCGCTCGCAAATATGTTTCTTACCATCATGATTTGACATTTGGCTGCTCACCAATTTACTTAAATTCTTTATCCAACAGTAATGGCTTTTATCCCCATCAGACAGGAAAAGCAGGTGAATGTGATGTTGCTTTACCTGTTTGGTGGCATACAAGGGGCCCACAATATTGGATCCTTCGATGCCATACACCATGAAAGAGAAATTTGGATTATCTTTCTCAAATAAATGAATTTTATCTAGAGGCATGGGAAATGAAACACGCTCGAGATTGAGAGTTTGTTTCATGCGGTTAAACAATTCTTTGTACTTCCCTGGTCTATCACAATTACTGCCCTGACAGGGTTGCAGGCAGCTCACTATACTCCACAAAAAGCAGTAATCGTCTTTGTTGCGTATGTTGATCACTGCCTTTCTCGAAGCGATAAAGCTCGGCGTGGCAATATAGCTACTTCCTGCATTCAATGGATTGTATTTACAAATATTGATTTGCAAATAGGCAATGCTATTGAGGGCCAAGCCACTGGGACCCTCTTGCAACTTATCAAATTTAGTGATAAGCGCTTGAATAGCTTTCTCCTGATACCACGTTTCCAAATTATCGGCTATCAGTACTTTCTCCATTTTTGTACAAAGGTTGAAGGTGTGTTTCTCTTTAACATTATTTTTTATCAACGTAAATTCACATAGTAGTTCGAAGTTTATTTTTAAAGCCTGATGCAATCTTAAGCCTTGTTCACATTCACTCAAAAAAATGGGAAAACATAATTCCACAAAATCTTTAGGCGACAGACAGTGATTCGCATTGTAAATTCGGCCTGAGCATACTCGCGTTTTGAAACATTTGGCCAAAGGCTGCCACACTAACACTTCACTCTCCGATATAGACATGATTATAAAATGGACAAATAAACGTGCAACCCTTACCTTAAAATAGGTTAATCCAAAATCTGCAATTCCAAACGACCACACTAATCGATTTTTTTACTGACTGGCACACAATCTCGTTCACAGGTACACAATGGTTGTAGCAATTTGGGCCCCCAGCAGGAAATGATCACCAACAAGGTTGATATAGTTTTAATATCAACGACAAGGTTTATCTTGTTTTTTTTGTTTCCAATGATTTATCTGAAAAACAAACCAATACAATCCGTTATTAGTCATGGTTATATACATTAAACATGTGCATTCATTCATTCATGCATTCATTCATTCATTCATTCATTCATTCATTCATTCATTCATTCATTCATAAGACTTACTAAAAACAAAAGGTTTCAAGTGTGCACACATAAATAAGACACTCACTCGAAAATAACAAAGTCATTTACAAAGACTCACCTCTTTTTTTTAATATCGAAAGCGTCAAAGTAGTTAAAACCTATTCACTCCATATATATCTTCATTCTGAAACAATAATAAATACACGCCATAAGTATATAAATTTCCGTGAAATAAATAACATACATTTAACAACAACAACAACAATAAAAGTAATGGAACAACATGTACTCACCATATAATGAATTATAATACTTTCAGCAAATGTGCTCTTTGCCGCCACTGTCACTGTCACTGTCTCTCTCTGTCTGCTTTCCCAGACTTAATAATGTTGTTTTTAAAAATCTGCAACAAACGAAATCCCCCAAAAATACCATCAGTCACTAACTTACTTTTCATGCATACACAAAATAACAATAAAACCAATCATGTCATAATTAACAATAATGAACCTACCTTAGTACAAGTATGGTCGCAGTTCACGTAATATTTCACAAAGAGCATAAGGCACTTGCATCCGTCACCTTCAAAGATGAACACGAGAATGATGAGTCTCTCTTACCCTCAGAACATATATGTCTCCTCAACAAGATGCAAAGTTAACACTTTACTTTTTTTTTGTTCCTACGAGTAGGATGTCATGGAGCGCACAAGTCAGAGCGATTCTCACAAGCTTTTGCAATCTCTGCATGAGTATGCGTGGGAATGCAATGATCAGCTTTTCGACAGAGCTGTATGTCCTTCATCGAGATATCGAGTAACACGTCTGGGTCAGATAACAGCCACCTGCATACGAACAACAGGCTGTTATCTCTCTCTGCTGCGAGGCACGTACGATGATAAGACCTGTGTCTGTCTGGATCGCCGTGGGTCAGTCTCAATGCTTTCAATTCTCATTGCATTAAACATGTTCTCTCTCTGCGTGTGAGCCCTGACCAGTCAAGACAAATAATAATAATAATAATGCATAAATGTTTTACTAACATCATAGCGCATAACCTAACGTGACTTCAAATCTGGTTTCTTACATTTTTCCCCGTTTTCCTCAACGATCTCGAAAAAAATAACGGAAACCATCATTTTAGGTTTTCCATACCTACATTCCCGTAAACAGAACGACATAAATACATCGACATGACCATCATAAAAATCGCCTCATTCGTTTTCCAAATAACGCGAAAATGAACAAAAAACACCTTTTCCATAAGAAAACCATGTTTCCAGCTTTTTGCCTTTTTCATATCTATATCCCCGTAAAGAGGACAATGAAACGAAATAAATACTATCACACACGTCATTCTCACGTTTTCGGTTTTCACAATATAAGGGAAAATCACAAAACCCATTTGTGACTAAAAAAAACATGTTTCCAGCTTTTAACCTATTCCATATCTATATCCCCGTAAAGAGCACAACGAGACGAAAACATACTATCACGCACGTCATCATCACGTTATCCGTTTTCCAAAAATCGGCAAAAATGTGAAAAACGCATTTTTCGACCCAAAACCCTAAGTTCACCTTTTCGACACCTACATTCCCGTAAAGAGCACAACGAGACGAAAAAAACGAATCCAAGCACGCTCTCCCAGCATGGCCCGTTTTCCAAAAATCGGCAAAAATGTGAAAAACGCATTTTTCGACCCAAAACCCTAAGTTCACCTTTTCGACACCTACATTCCCGTAAAGAGCACGACGAGACGAAAAAAAGGAATCCAAGCACGCCCTCCTAGCATGGCTCGTTTTCCGAAAATCGACAAAAATGTGAAAAACGCATTTTTTGACCCAAAACCCTAAGTTCACCTTTTCGACACCTACATTCGCGTAAATAGCACCATGAGACGAAAAAAAGGAATCCAAGCACGCCCTCCTAGCATGGCCCGTTTTCCGAAAATCGACAAAAATGTGAAAAACGCATTTTTTGACCCAAAACCCTAAGTTCACCTTTTCGATACCTACATTCCCGTAAAGAGCATGACGAGACGAAAAAAACTAATCCAAGCACGCCCTCCTAGCATGGCCCGTTTTCCGAAAATCGACAAAAATGTGAAAAACGCATTTTTTGACCCAAAACCCTAAGTTCACCTTTTCGATACCTACATTCGCGTAAATAGCACCATGAGACGAAAAAAAGGAATCCAAGCACGCCCTCCTAGCATGGCCCGTTTTCCGAAAATCGACAAAAATGTGAAAAACGCATTTTTTGACCCAAAACCCTAAGTTCACCTTTTCGATACCTACATTCCCGTAAATAGCATGACGAGACGAAAAAAACTAATCCAAGCACGCCCTCCTAGCATGGCCCGTTTTCCGAAAATCGACAAAAATGTGAAAAACGCATTTTTTGACCCAAAACCCTAAGTTCACCTTTTCGACACCTACATTCGCGTAAATAGCACCATGAGACGAAAAAAAGGAATCCAAGCACGCCCTCCTAGCATGGCCCGTTTTCCGAAAATCGACAAAAATGTGAAAAACGCATTTTTTGACCCAAAACCCTAAGTTCACCTTTTCGATACCTACATTCGCGTAAATAGCACCATGAGACGAAAAAAACGAATCCAAGCACGCCCTCCTAGCATGGCCCGTTTTCCGAAAATCGACAAAAATGTGAAAAACGCATTTTTTTACCCAAAACCCTAACTTCACCTTTTCGATACCTACATTCCCGTAAAGAGCATGACGAGACGAAAAAAACGAATCCAAGCACGCCCTCCTAGCATGGCCCGTTTTCCAAAAATCGGCAAAAATGTGAAAAACGCACGTTTTGACCCAAAACCCTAAGTTCACCTTTTCGACACCTACATTCCCGTAAAGAGCACAACGAGACGAAAAAAACGAATCCAAGCACGCCCTCCTAGCATGGCTCCTTCCATTCCAAGGTCGCAGGGGCTCACAACTTGCTAAGTGAGACAGCTCTGTCATCATCCCACTACTTAGCGCGCATAGGAAAATAATACTGTCAGGTGTAGGCCTATATGCGTATTAGCCATCATCAAAATGTCATTACAAAACATGGCGAGTAGGCTATATATTTTCGGTTGAGCTGACATAGGCTACTAAGAAGTAAACAATCTCCTATAAATAAGATTAATTAGAATACAACATGTGTATATAACTTACAGATGTTGTCGCTAATCTTCCTCCATTGCTTCTATTCCACTGAGACCGCCGTCAGATGATTCACTACTATTACTATCACCATTAACTTTCACTGTCACTTTCGTCACAGTTGGAATTTCATTCTTGAGAAAAAGAAGAAAGCACTTTCCTATGAATTCCACACAGAACAAAATTCTAAATACTGTGACACATGAACCCCCTTTCCTTGTGACGCCGGCCGACTTCTCGCCGGAGACTCACCATGAGCTTTGAATTCAGCGCGCACAGAGTCAACACTGTATGTCGAAACGCCAGTCAAGTACGCAGTCTTCTTCACCAACTCTTCCACTGTCCACTCTGGATTGTCATCCCTCAACCTACTGCAGTATATACATTTAAAATCATTTGTTTGCACCTTTTACTGAACTTCTCCCCACTTTTATTATTTTTGAAGTATTTTGTTGGTGATTCAAGCTTTACAGCTGCAGTTTGAACACGTTGTCTACTTGAAGGAGCCATCTTGAAGACCGTGCAATCATAACAGTATTGCCAACGTTTGAACCTGATTTGCCACAACATTGAATGAGTCGGTTACTCTTTTGCAGCTCAAACAAGGTTTATACAGAACGAAATATAATATAACATCAAATTCGTACTGAATTACTCTGCCTATCGTATAAAATACCACTACAAGCAATATTCGCGCACACAGTTAATCACATGAAAAGCAAGGTTGGTGCAGCTCCCAGTTAACGAGAAAATGATTAATTTATTCATAGATTTATACCAAGGAATTTCTTAAAAGTAATCTAGCCAGTTTATCGAAACATAGCAACATGCGCTGAAACATCTTGTACTGCAAACACAAGCAGAAAAATTGGGAAATATTTCCTTGCGCGTTAGCCTTTTCACAGACCAGAACATCAAAGGGACCGCTTAGGTTTTGACCTGACGTTCGGTATATCAATACGAGCGATGATTACAAAATGTATATGTCTATGAATGGTGTTCATGGAGGTCATGTTGAGTTAGTTGTCACTGCTCAAGTTTACAATATGGATATTTATTCGTGGATTACTATGGCCAGAAATACTTAACAGCATTCATCTCTGGGAAACGGCTAATAATAGGCCTGATATTGAAGTGAGAGTTTTCCATTGCAAAGTAAAGGAATTGCTACGATTAATTAATGATCAGGAAATTTTCGGTAAAAGCATATCTATATACAGTAGAATTTCAAGAACGAGGTCTCCCGCACATCCATTTACTCTTAACATTAACGGAAGATTGTAAGTTTCGAGAAATTTCTGACACTGACAGTGTGGTGTCAGCCGAAATACCAGATCTCGAGGATGAAGCGCTATACGAGTTGGTAAGGCGTCATATGGTACATGGACCTCGCGGATCTTTGAATCCTGCTTCAGTCTGTATGAAAGATGGCGTATGTAAGAAAGATGTCCCTAAACAGTTTCAGGAAGAGACCAAAGATAATGCCAATGGTTATCCTTCGTATAGGAGAAGAAAGAATGGACGCATTATTATAAAAACAATTAGAGGCATTGACATTAAAATCGATAGTCGATTCATTTTTCCCTACAATCCATTTCTTTTACTTTACGTGCAAGCTCATATTAATGTTGAAATATGCTCAAGTGTTCGGAGTGTTAAATACATCCAAAAATATCTTATATATTAAAATCCACAAGTATGTGTATAAAGGTCATGTCTGCTGCATTGTTAAAATGTCCTGAAGGCGAAACGGTGAACTACGATGAAATTACTTCTTTCCTAAATGCTAGATATGTTGGTCCAACAGAAGCCGCATTCAGGATATTTTCATTTTACATGCATGAACAGTCACATTCTATCGTGCGATTACCAGTTCACTTGCCAAACTAGCAAAATATCTATTTCAAAAATGTTAACGCTCCTGATATTTTACTTCAAGCACAGTTGCGCAACATGGAATTACAAGCGTGGTTCAAGTTAAATCAAGATTCGCAAGCCAGAAGTCCGTATATATATTCTGTAACTCCAGTACATTACGTCTGGAATAAGAGCAACTGCCAGTGGCAAAAGAGAAAAAATGTTTCAAAAACTATAGGCAGAATGTATAATATTTCGCCTACAGAAACAGAAAGGTACTATTTACGCCTGTTATTGCTTCACGTCATAGGTGCTACCAGCTTCCAGGATCTACGAATATACAAATCAGTTGTCTATTGTACTTTTAAAGAAACAGCTAAGGAGCGAGGTTTGCTGATTGACGATTCTGAAAGGCAGCGTTGTTTGGCAGAAGCGTCACAATTTCAGATGCCTTCTCATTTACGACAACTGTTTTCTTACATATGTATCTTTCAGACCCCTTCAAATGTAAGACAGCTATGGGACATTTTCAAGAATTCCTTACCAGAAGATTATCTGCAGTTTCACGAACCTAACATTGCATATAAGTTCACTCTTATTCATATTTCTAATACATTAAAGCTTCATGGTCTTCCCGTTACTTCACTCGAATTGCCAGCTATTATTGATAATTTCCCTCAGACAAATTTACCAATGAATTATCCAAAACTTAATGAGGATCAATTAAGTCGGATGATAAACCAAGCAAATGGAAAACATAGGGCTATAGTTACAGAAATTTTGGGGTAGTACAAAACAGCAATAAAAGGATGAGTAATGCATATTTCATTGACGGTCCAGGGGGCAACGGGAAAAGATTTATTTACCAATGCTTGATTCACAGTTGCACAAATTTGGGGTTAAATGTATTTTCTGTTGCATAGACTGGTATTGCAGCAATGTTATTACCTCAGGGGCGCACTGTACACAGCCAGTTCAACTTTTACATGAAAGTTCTGTATCAGGAATAACAGTTAACAGCAAGGAAGCTTTTTATATTCGTTCAGCAAAACTTATCATCTGGGATAAAGCCTCTATGGCTAATAAGCACGCGTTGATATGCGTAAATCGGTCGCTCAAGGACATCATGAATAATGACGTGCCTTCCGGAGGAAAAATTATTATATTAGGTGGAGATTTTAGGCAGGAATTGCCTGTTGTGCCTCACGCATCTAAAGCAGCATCAGTCCAAATGTCAGTAAGGTTCTCTCCTTCGTGGCCATTATTCAAAATTTTTAAACTCAACAAAAATATGCGAGCGGATACAGATCTACGTGACTTTGCAAAATTCTTGATACAAATTGGTAACGGTGAATACCCTCACGTCGATGGAGAAAATTCAGAATTAGTCCCACGCTGAAAAATATTTCACGCTTTTCAAAAATAGCGATTTTAGCACATAAAAATGAACATTGTAAAGAAATCAATGACAAAGTTTTAGACCTAATCCCAGGATCATCGAGAACTGACATCAGTGTGAATAATTTGATTACTGAAGATGACGGTGAACTTCTACAATTCCCAATAGAATTTTTAGACAGCATAGGCATAAGTGGATTGCCACCTCATATCCTTCGACTAAAAGAAGGCTCAATTGTGATTTTTTGAGAAATATTAATGCTACCCAAGGTCTGTTGAACGGTACTAGATTGTTGGTTTGGAAGATGCATGACAATTGCTTACACCTGGAAATTATTACTGGCGTAAATGTTGGAAACAATGTCCTACTCCCTCGCCTTGACCTTACCCCATCAGATACTTCTATGCCATTTTCCTTCAAAAGGAGGCAGTTTCCAGTACGTTTGGCTTTTTGTATAACTATCAATAAATCTCAAGGTCAAACACTAGACCAAGTAGGCATTTATTTACCTCAACCGGTGTTTAGCCACGGACAACTTTACTGTATGCCGCACTATCGCGAGCAAAATCCTTTCATGACGTCAAAGTTCAAATAGAAACAAACGGCAAGCAAACAGCAAATGTCGAATGGAAGGAAGTACTATTAGAATTTTGAAACGAAGGTTGCGGAGGAGCACAGACCTCAGCAAACGGGGCACAGATTAAATAACAATTATACAAGGACGTCCGCATCCCTAATACGATAACTGTCCTGAGGTATTGGTAAAAAAATTACTATTGTCCTACATCGGTGATTACTATCCATCATCCTGTTATTTCATTCCCTCAGTTCTATAACAAAGATATACTCAATCAAATTTACAGCTTAATGAATATTAATTCCTTATGTGTGAGTTATCTTTTCATTTCTCATCAATCGCCTTTACTTACTATTCTATCTGTAGGGGTGGCAGCGATAGCTGTCTTTACAGAGATGTGCAAATTATTAGATTCGATGTCAGTTTTCCAAAATTGTATTTCCACTGTTCACGGTTTAATGCACTAAGTTTGTTTACAAGGCGATGAAATTATTTCAAATGTTTAACCAAGACTCCTAATTATATTTTCATTCAAGAAACTCAAATTAAAATTATTTTTTAGGATTTCCACTAACAGAGGAGCCTTGCAAATGCAAAATGCCACACGTTTCGTTTCTATTACTTCACTCTACTTTACGTGTGAATTCAGAGCGAAGGGATTTGGGGTTTTTAACTGATGAACGCTATTGAACTATTCAATGATTCGTGAACTATGCATTGAAATCACCTGACTTGAATTCTAAAGTCAATGAAAAATTGAAAATGGACCCAGCTCAGATATCCCTCGGAATCCAATAATCTGAACGTTTCCAGACGCAATCCCTTATGGGAAAAGGTGTAATTCCACGGGAGAGGAAACACTACTAAGTAGGACAACTAAAGATGTTGGTCAATAAAATGACTTTGAATAAAAATAATTACGACTAATTAAAATTATTTATTTAATTCTATTAATTTGCACACCTCTATATGTTAACCAAGAGTTACATCTCTAAATTCAAATATAAGAGACCCATCTTTTATTTTAAATCTATAGCCTACCATTGTTCATAAGTAGGAAAAACACCTAATTGTACCGCTGTAGCCTTAAATTGTGTGGATATCTCTATATACTTAATGTATAACAAAGTTCCCAATTCTTGGATGTAACGGGTAATCTCGAGAGCAACTTGATGGATTTTGATGCGGTTTTCACCATTCTGTAAAGGATTTCTCGATGAACGATTAGGTAGAAAAGCATTTATTTATGACCAAAAGATGCCGAGCATTTACGATTTCAGTGAATTGAGTTGAAGAAAAACCTAACGTCCATGTGTCTTAAAAAATATATATATTCTCTCAGAATTGTTCAGCATGTAAAGTTCTGCAAGAAAGTCCGCGACAGCTCCCACATCGACCACTGTAAGTGTTTTTACGTTTTCATTTCTTCTAGCAATCTCCATTCAGTGGAAATTTAAATTACTAGCTTCAGAGTGAGTTTACGAGCTTGCGAGCGACCTATCACCCTAGCTTCAGCCAGCATCAAACTGCCGAGTCGTGTCGAGTTAATTCTTCAGAGAAGTGTATAGCTTATGTGTTTGGAGTTAGCTGTTCACCTCGGCCTGACATCCGTGCGCCTTTTAAGCTTACGCAGGGTAAATAGTGGGACACACACTCAGAGGACAGGCAGACACCCACACATTTGATCTCAAAAGTCTACTTCATCATTTACCCAAAAGCGACGGTACCGTAAATGTCTGTTCAGGTCACAAGCATGAAGACATGCAAATGTCATATGGACAGAAGTGCTGTAGGATTGTTGAAGTGAATGCTGCGGAGCAGCACGGGTCTTCTAGTATTCGTCTTAATTGTGCAAGTATTTCCTGAACTAATTTGTGTAGTGTAGTCATACGCCTAGCCACCATCATTAAAATATGGAGTTAATGGTTTTTTTGCTTTGGGCATACGTAGTTACATATAAGGTTCAACCTTATTACTAAATTTCGTTGTTATAGCTCTAAGGTTCTGAATTTATTTTAAAATTTCACCATGCCCGCTGTTCATATATTGTGTGATAATCTTTTGGCCAACATAAGTCAAGATTCGTCTTAATTACGCAGTTATATTCGAAATTGCTGATTTTAATGTTCTACTATTTTGCGCAGCCGCCATCTTGAATGCGTGGAGAGTCTGCTTTTGTTGGTTATACAATGTCACGTACATGGTCCTACCTTGTCACTAATTTTCGTCATTGTACCTGTTAAGTGTTGAGAGATATTTATTTCTATACTTTATATTTTCAAGATGGCTGCTGCACGCAATATTGGGTCTCCAATTGATATGCCACATACTGTGAGCATTGACTTATTGGATCATAAGTCATGGATTATAATACTTGCATGATTCACACGGCCGCCATCAGGAAATTATTTGACCGTTGGCATTGTAGTTTGGCTTCTGTTACTTCCTCTTTTATGTTTTGTTTTTCCAAAGTTTGGTAGGTATCTAATGTTTAATTTAGTCGTAGTTCGATTTAAGATGGCGGTGATATACAACATGACACCATATTTGATTCAATTAGTTTTTGTCGACTGGGAATTTATGGGGGTCACAGACTACCTACATACTTAGATACATACACGCGGACATTTGGCCGATGTATATCTCATAAGTCTACTTTCATTTTTACAAAATTTGAAAATAGGCTAAAAATATTACAATAATGACTAGTAATTAGCAGTTAACTAACATAATTACTATTTTTTCATGTGTATCTTAACCTCGCAATCGTAAGTCCTGGCTCCTCTTTTGATTTGGAATCTGAACCTTTCGACGTAACATTTCACCTATAATATCTGACATGTGCCAATCAGAAATCGAACCCTGTTCGCGTCAGTGGAAGGCCATCTGCTTGGCCGCTGCGCTGCACTTCTCTAACATCCATAAACAATGTCCTGTTTCAACAAAATAAATTACTCATTTCTGATATATCTGGAAGTAGTCGTTGCCTTTACTTCTAACTTTGCTTTAGTTTTGTATACCCCTGGAACACAGGGAGAGATAAATCCACAAGACAAACAGTAGCAATAGAAGAATGTTTGGACGAATAAAAGGACGAGTTTAACGTTCAGAGCTGATGTGAGTTCTGCTCACTTTTACAACTCAGCTGCCAGCCAGCTTAACGTGCAAGGACAACTGTTCAAGTGCCCATGTTTGTATTGTACATCCAGCCAGGTAACATTCACATTCAAGTGTCTCCTTTCATCTCCATTCTGAGGGAAATGGACTTGATAACAAAGAAAATAACTTGAGCTATGTACAATAGAAGGAATGAGAATGATGAACGTTATGCATGAATGTAAAAAGGTGCTTAAAATCTCAGCAGTTCCACAGTAAATGCATTCTCGCATGTTCGCTCACTCCAGCAGTAATTACAGCATCCGTATATTTTGTTTTATTGTATGTTAAACACATACGTTGGTGGAACTGACTTACGACGCAAGACTACCAACGCTCTGGCGATTGACAAAACAATAGCAATAGCCCTATACAGGGGAAGAATTACCGGGAGGAAATAGAGAACGTTTGTGTACCACTTATTGGGCTCAATATATAATCCCTGCGTGCTGAACACCTTGATGTAGCGTACTTCTCGTTTCTTGCACTGATAAATTGATTGATAACTGATAATGTTATCCCAATTATTGGGACTGGCGAAAAATAATCTGAAAATTTTTATTCGTCGTATGGCTTTTAGTGCCGGGAGTGTCCGAGGACCTGTTCGGCTCGCCTGAGTCTGTAGTTGATTCCAGCGGACACCTTTAGGGTGAGCTACAAGTTCCGTTCAATTTCAAGTAATTCCAACTTTTACTACCAGAAATCAATGAAACCTAGTGGTGAACGTTGGAACTTTGATAGAGCGTTCCGACGAAATCTAACCTAACAATTTAGCTTCACAGAAGTTTAGTCTGTGGAAGGATCTTTTACGTGCCATAAATCTATGACATGGGACCGCCGGTTTTACTTCCCCTCCGAAGTAAGGCATACTGAAGGATTTTAACGCTCTTAAAAATCCGACGACTTCGGCCGGGTTTGAACCCGCAATCTTGGACACAGCAGTTCAGCATGCTACCAACTACGCGACCTAAGTCGCCACCTGAAAAATAATACATGTGTTTAAAATATATGGCAGGTGAATCAGCTGCCCTTAATAATATCATTTTATTCTGCCCAAAAAACGAGTGTTGTCAAGTAGGTCGATATTTCTCTGCTTGCATCCCGCATGGTACTAATGCACTGCAAGCATATCCTGCAAACGATAATGAACCCTATTACTTTCCCCTCGTATTAGTCTGTAGTCACGTCGAGGGAAAAGTAATAGTGTTCAGTATCGTTTGCAGAATATGCTTGCAGTGCATTAGTATCAGACAGGATGCAGGGACAGAAATACCGACCTTCCTGATAGCAACGATAATTGGGTTGCATAAAACAATATTATTAGGGGTAGCTGATTCACCTAGTAGGCCAATTTACTGGGAAAACATGTAATTTTTCAGGTCATTTTTCGCAAATCCCAGTGATTAAAATTAAATTGTGCTGACTGTCTGAAAGGTTGGTTGGTTGGTTGGTTGGTTGGTTGGTTGGTTGGTTGGTTTAGAGGCTGCGACAACGCAGTCATGTAGCCCCGTGTATTTTGGGTGTGTGTAGGGTCTGTCTGATAATCGGTGTTAATTGTGATGACTGTATTAGTGTGTATCTGTTTTAATTCAAGTATGGACTGCTGACATTCAATTTTTCCAAGTAGTTCCTACTTTTGCCGCCAAATGCCACCGTCAACGACAAACTAGTGCAGAAGTTAGTTACCAGATGTCACCGCAGTCGGCTCTTGACGACGAACGCAGGACCCTAAGAACGTTAGTCAAATGTTTAACCTATATATAATTTAGCTTCACACAGGTGTAATTAGTGGAAGGTTCTTTTAACATGCCATAAATCTATGACATGGGACCACCAGCTTTACTTCCCCTCCGAAGGAAGGCATCCTGAGGGATTTTTAGCATTCTTAATGTCTGAAAGGTTGTAATAGTAATTATCAATTAGGCAACACTGACAAAATGGCTGCAAAGCTACTTATACTGAAACTAGCAATCCGCCCCAGCTTCACCCGGGAACAGTTATGAATGCATTACGTAATAAGCGCTTTTTATATTCGATGTCAATGAACTACAACCTATATCCGTTTTACGTCTCGGCATGATGGGTTAAAATCAATGACTGGACTATTAATTATATTATCATGGAGATGCATGTGCAACGAATTCTTGTGTGACGTAATATCAGAATGGCGACGTGCATGAAACACAAATCCCCCTTCCGTCCAATCTTAACTTGACTGTGAATTTTGCGGAACGAAAAGTTCACAGGCGAAATTAAGAAAAGCCGAGATGCACTTCCAGGGAAACTCCAATCACAACCACTTTGCTCTGGAGTCTTAACTCAACACGATTCGACAGTTTTCTGCTGGTTGTATCTGGGGTAATAGGCTCGCCCGCTAGCTAACCTGTAACTGGGGTGATAGGCTCTCCCCTACTGTCACCTCAGTAATTAAATGTAGGTTGTTGGAAGAAATGAAGACGTAAAACACTTAAAGTGGGCGATGTATTGAAGATAGATATATGCTCTCCGGGATTCAGTTGTAGAACTTTTCATGCTGAACAATTCTTACACTCACAGTATATGATATTTTTAACGGTTTGCCTAGCGTAAGCTTAAAAAGCGCACGGACGCCAGGTTTTTTCTACTTTTTCACTGAAATAGTTACTTCTTGGCTTTCTTCGATCATAAATAAATTATTTTCTACAGAAAACTTCCTCGAGATATCCTTTACAGAATGTCGAAAACCGCATCAAAATCCATCCAGTGGTTCTCGAGATTACCCGTAACATCCAAGAATCGAGGACTTTGTTTTATACTAAGTAGAGATGTAGTGCAATAAAATTTTTATTTTAATTTTGAAATCACTTCTTACTTCTTTTTTTTTAGGAAGAGAGGAAAGGAAACGAGTAGAGATCAGTTGCATTTCTCACCAAACCTTGGTCCTATCAAAATAACACAGAACTTTGACTAGCTTCAGACAACTGAAACCACTCACACCAAGCACATCAGAAACAGAGCATTGGCAGTGACATTGGCCATCAACAATATTCTTCTCCTTCGTGGACTACCCGTATCGTTTGCAATGAAGATCTTCACCACCAATATAATGTCTATATTAACCAATGGAATAGACCTAATATGGCAGCATCACACTAAATCAAACTTCAAAGATATCGAAAAAATCAAAGCGACATTCCTAAAGACTCCTTTAAGACTCCAAATGCACCCCCTCTAGACTAGCTTACGAGTTCACAGGGGAACCCTTCTTTATAGAGCAACTTCGGATACAGATGCTTCTGCCAACTACAAGGGTATACAATGAACTGTTCGCAGAACTACAATACGACAGAAAAAAAAACGATATATTTAAAGATTTCTATTCGACCGAGGCATGACATTCTCCGTATGGAAAGGTGCCAATTATGATCTACGTCACACGCTAATGCGTTTTGCGGTTCATGGTCTTCATACATTGCCTGTGCAAGAGGAAGACTTTTTATATCCCAAACAGAACCCCATGCGAATGTGAATTGCGCGGGAGGCTTTGTGAATGGTATCATGCTCTCTGGTGTTAAAAGAGACTTGTAACTCTGACACAACTCTGTAGTGTACTGACAAGTATGAACATTGTGCGCTTTCGTCTTATTAATTTTGGTTTGTTGTTGGTTCCTCAGTTTAGGGGCTGCGACAACGCGGTCATGTAGCCCCGTGTCCTTTGGGTGTGTGTAGAATCTGTCTGATAACTGGTGTTAATTGTGATGACTGTATTAGTGTGTGTTATGTGTTTTAAATTCAAGTGAGGACTGCAGACATTGAATTTTTTAAAGTAGTTCCTACTTTTGCCAGTACGCCACCGTCAACGACTACTAGTTCAGAACTTGATTACCAGATGCTACCTCAGTCGGCTCCTGGCGACGAACGTCGGAACTGAAGAGCGTTTGTCAATGTTGAACCTATATAATAATTTAGCTTCACAAAGGTGTAATTAGTGGAAGTTCTTTAACATGCCATAAATCTATGACATGGGACCGCCGGCTTTACTTCCCCTCCGAAGGAAGGCATACAGAGGGATTTTTGATGCTCTTAAAAAATCCGACGACTTCAGCTGGGTTTGAACCCATGATCTTGGGCATAGAAGCTCAGCATGCCACCAACTACGCCACCGAAGCCGCTCTTATTAATTTTACTAATCCATTTCTTAGCAAAAACGTTAAATTAAGCAATTTCCTCAATTATTGTGCCTAACGTTGAAGGGCCAAAGGGCTCAGAAAGCTTTCAAATTGTTGAGTCATGGAGAGCTCTTTCGAACTAAAAAAATCAAATTTCGAAAGTCACTTCCAGCTAAATGCAGTTCCGAGAAAAACAGCCTAAAATCACTTCATTCTTTACTCATTTTCTTTATCATTCACATCCTAGCCAAATTAACTTTCTTTAATGTGTCCCTTGGTTCAATACCCTCAGGCGTCTTGTGATTTCTCCGAATCTCTTCACACCGGAAGTAGTTAAAAGGGCTTAAGTGAAACTCTGCATTGACTCACTCTTGCGCTTGTAGTGGTAGGAAAGGTGAACTGCTAATCTAATCGACCGGATATGGTCATCAGTCTACCAGGTGTCACCATGCCGGCACCTCGTAAACATTTAGTGTGTCCTTTATTTTTGGAAAAGGGGAGAAAACAACGAAAATTAATTTCTAATGCACCAAAAAAAAATGAAAATGAGAGTGATATGGAAATTGCTCTGAATCACATAAATGAATTATTGCAAAAGAAGTGTGGTATGAGGATAAATAAAAAGAAATCCAAAGTAATGGCATGCACTAGGGATGGCGACCAAATAGTCAATGTGCTAATGGATGGTGAAAAACTAGCCCTAGTAAAGGATTTCAAATATCTGGGGAGCTTGATCACATCAAATGGAAAGTGTACGAGAGAACTAAATGCTCGAATCACACAGGCAAAAGAAGCCTTCACAAAAAAGAAGTCTTTACTAGCATCCAGGACTGTTAAATTAGAGGTGCGAAAAGACTTCGTGAAAAGTTTTGTATGGAGTATTGCAGGACATGGACTCTGCGACAAGCAGATGTATCAGAACTTAGGGCATTCGAGATGTGGTGCTGGCGACGACTACTAAAGATACCTTGGATTGATAAAGTCACGAATGAGAATGTTCTCAAAAGAGCAAAGGAGACACGTACTTTGGTTGAATCCTTAAACAGAAGAAGGAATAGTTTTGTTAGCCATTTGATTCGTCATTCTGACTGGTGCACTACACTCTTCGAAGGGAAGCTAGAAGGAAAGAGGAGTCGAGGAAGACCAAGGACCGGAGATCAAAGGTTCGCAAACCAACACTCGCTGAAGTCATCGTTAATAACGTTTCCACCAGTCCTTTTTAACACTTTCAAGGTAAATGCTAGTAGTATTCTTTATTTAAAGTCTCAGGGCACCTACCCCAATCACAATCAGGCAGGTGTCATTTAGGTCCGAATTGTTGTATAGCCGTAAAGTTATTCGTTTGGCTTATTTTTAGCCTACTTTGATTTTTGGAAAAAAAAATGGAAGCAGACTTATAAGATCTCAAAGTCAACAAAGTAACCCCTGGTACAGCCCATGATGGGCTAAGGCCGACCAAGCGACCGCTGCCCAGCCATTTGGCCTGCAGATATTGGGGTGACGCGTGATCAGCGCGTCGGGTCCCCTCGGCCGTTAATCTTGGTATTCGTGATCGGGGCGCTGTCTCACTGTCAGACAGCTACTCAATTGTCCTCACGAGGCTGAGTACACCCCGTTTCAAACCTCACGTCAGTTTTAAAATCCTTGACGGATCCGGGGATCGAACCCGGGGCCTCCGGGTGAGAGGCAGGCCGCTACCCCAACACCACGGGATTTCTTCGGATTTCTTCCCCTCACCCCAAATCCATGTCTATAAGATCTACATGGGCAAAATTGTCGAGTGTCTGTCCCCTGCCCCCTATCAATTCAATCTCGACAAACTGGATTGAACCAAATTTGGGTACAGAGGTAGCTCTAAAATAGGACACCTCAGTGTCGTGCTATATATCGCCGGCATTCTAACGAAAACGAAATTGCGGCAACCCAAACGTTCAAAACTTAAATCAAATTACGACTTAACTAATCATGATTATCTCTACCAAATTTGAAATTATATACCTTTATGAACAAAGCTTCTGGTTCCCAAACTAAAAGGTCATCCGTCGAACGATGTCAAGATGGCAGCCGAGCGAATCATGCAAGCATTAAAATCCATACCATATAACAATCAAACAATGTTCACAGCATTTGGCAGACTAATAGTTTTATACAAGGACCCTCTGTTTTGAATGTGATAACTAACCTACATCAATGAGACTGTATGTTGCGTGAAGCCACCATCCTGAAATTATTAAATATAGAAATAAATAACGCTCAACACATAAGAGCAACAGCAAAGAATCTTAGTGACAATCTAGGACCGTACATATAGCCTTGTTTGGACGAGGCAAAAGATCCCCTCTATGGATACCACCCAGCCACCCGGAGGCTGAAATCCAGAAAATGTTTTCTCCGCACATCACTTAACCTTGAGGGGAAAGCGGAGAATGCTAGGATCAAGATGTGGAAAGAAAGAACCAGCCATCTCTCCAACTGGATGGAGCCGAAGGAAAGTCTTCCATGTGGACACCAGGAGAAGTGGACAACCTGGAAATCCCTTAACAGACTCCGTACAGAAGTCGGCAGAACAAAAGTAAATCTTCGGAAGTGGGGTTTCTCAAGCGACTCATCACTCTGTGATTGTGGAAAGCAGCAAACGATCCAACATTTATGTCAGTGTGTCTTATGTCCCTCAAAGTGCACTATGATAGACTTGGTTGCAGCTTCCTCTAATGCTATTGACGTCGCCCAATACTGGGCAAGAATTATCTAGCTTCCGATTTTGTTGCTCAGTAGGATTGTTTATATGTGTATATCTGTTTATTTGTATAGTAGCAATGTATATATCGTGTATTTTAAAATATCTATGTGTAAAGTCGATACTTCTGACACGAATAAAGAAAGAAAGAAAGAAAGAAAGAAAGAAGAAACTTATTATTATTATTAATAATAATTAATTAATTAATTAATTAATTAATTCGTTGCAAATATACACATTTTACAAAATTCAGAAAGTCTGTACACATTTTATGAATTTTCTTAGAATTCCTACTCATTGGTTTAACCTGTAAATTTACAATTATTAAATTATATTAAATTATTCTTGAAGGTTCTGACTATCAGCTTGTGCCGGCTCCAGTTTTTTAGGGAAACTGTTCTGGGTATCTCCATTCATGCCTTCCTTCTCACGCCGTACCTTTTCTAGAATGGTGTTCATTCTGGCTTCAGAGATAAGATTATTCCTGAGAATAGTCCTGTATTTGAACCCCCGCAACGAATAAGGGACTCCGCGCCACCTCGATCTGTTTTGAGATTATGAGGGAAAAGAGGTACCTGGTCGCATGTAGCATGAAATTACATGTTAAGCGTGCATACAACTGCCTCCTATGAGTAGATATTTGCAATTGAAATTCCATGTGCGCGGTAAAAGTAACCCGGTATTTCAAGATGGCGGGTATCGGGAAGGTGGAGTTCTATCCGTCAGCTAGCAAATGTGATAATATTGGTCGCAAAGGTAAACGTGACATGCAAGATTGGAAGTGAAAGATGTTTAAATATGCTGGGGAAGCGTATTAACATCAACGGAGACGTCAAATACCAGGAAAATCACAACCAAATGAGGTGAGTGGGAAAAGGACCTCCGGAACTTCACCTATGAGAATGCTTGTATCACAGAACTTCCTATTAATAAGCGTCAATTTGAATATGACCATATTAATAATGTAGAGAGTAAGTTGGTTAATTTAAAAACTGGGGACATTGTATCATCAGCCCCGTGTACTTGTGTAGTCTATGTGTGGAAATACTCTAATACCATGCTTTATTTTGTTGTTGAGAGCGAGTGTGTCCACATGGAATTGGGGCTAGGATTAGGAAGAATGCGAAGAAGAATGTTAGATACCACCCCGAAAGTTATTTGTCACAATATATCTTATCAGTGATCACTGAAGCTCCACACGAGTAAAGCACAATGTTCACATGATAGTAGGGACCACTTATATAAAATTTGGACGAAATTCCCGCAATAGCGCGCTTTTAAACCACAAAAACGTGTTTTAAACAAAACTACAAAAATGGCGTGGAATCCCTTATTCGTTGCATGGGTTCATTTATCAAAAAGTGAGAAAAATATATAAAATATGTAATATTTTCCCTTTAGAAACTATCTTTTTCCACTGAAAATGAGCTGGCCGTTGTGCTACGCTAACCCTTATCACTACACTGCACTGGGTTAAAATCAAATCAATGGTGTTCGTGAAGGTTACTTGGTTAACGTTACAACTACTCGAGTCCACTCTTTATCCTTATCATAGATATTAATATTCTTACTTCCTTGTGTCATCGTATCCTTGTAGCCCATATTTTATGTCCGGAAACGGAGCACTGCCTTCATTCGCGTCAATCACCCTATCGTTTAAGCAACGGACGTTTTTATTGCCTTCTTCACCTTACTCCTTTGAAGCCCCTTTCTTCTTTCCTTATTACATATAATGAATGGCTATATAGTCCTTTGTATTCTGGTGAAGACGTGTATAGTCGAGATATTCAATAAAGTTACGTCAGATACGAAGATCAATGGCACTCCCATAGCTTCCTTGTCGCAGTTCCTTCCCCCCGTGCTCAAACTGCAGCCGGTTGAATATTTATTCTATCATAAACGATAACGTATTTCTTTTCGCAATATTGAATTGACAATGCAAATTGTGGGATATTATTATCATATCTGCGGGGAGAACGTTTGCATACAAACTAAGTTGTCTGTAAATAGCAACTTACGAGACGGGTTGTTGTTGATGATTCATTGAGGGGCTTATAAACTCATGGTAATTATTCACGTGTGCTTGGATATTAATAAAAGCTGTCTGCTTGTCTGGTGTGGATACTTATGATTGGGGATAGGATTGGCAAGGAGAAATTCGCATCGATCAAATGTTGTAAATGACATAGAATCAAGGTACCTCTCTTCTCATATTCATATTCATTCATTTATTTGCAATTGGGGGGTGTGTCCCCCGGTGGCAAATTGTATATACATAACAAATAAATAATTATACATAACAATGAAATAACAATTATACAACAATTAAACTGGAGTATTTACACAAATAGTCAGTCTTTTCTTAAACACACCTATATGTTTGGGAAAAGGCTCTAAGACTGCGTCAGGTAGAGAGTTCCAGTTATCAATGGTACGGTTTACAAAAGAATACTGTATTTACCATAATTTGTTCGCTGTGGTCGGCCCTTAACTTTGAAAGGATGATCGCTCCTACCCATGTAAGTGGGCTTTCCCAATCGTTTGCTAAGCTCACCCCATGCTGGTTGATTTGTATACGTGTTGTACATAGCGCAGAGTCTAGATTTCATCCTCCTAGCCTCCAGTGATTCCCACCCAAGTTTCTTTAACATACGGCTCACACTGCTCCTGGGATTAAAGTCACTGAGCACAAATCTAGCGGCCTTTCTTTGTACCATTTCCAACTCATTGATGAGCCCTACTTGATATGGATCCCAAACCGCCGAGGCATATTCCAGAATAGGTCTTACAAGTGACAAATAGCCTAATTCTTTAGCAGAGGTACTACTTCCTTTTAATACCCTCATTACGAAGTGCAGGGATTTGTAAGCTTTTGAAACTACACATCCTACATGACTACTCCATTTCATATCATTCCTTACGTGAACGCCCAAATATTTGCAAGAATCTTCTTCTACAAGTATTTCCGAGCCAATGTTATATTGAAAATCCTGCTTTCGCCCTTTCCCTATTTTTAAGAGACTACATTTTCTTGTGTTTATTTTCATTTTATTTACAATCGCCCACTTATAGACCAGGTTCAGGTCCTCTTGAAGCACTGCATTGTCTTGTGAGTCCTGTATCTTTCGATATATTACACAATCATCCGCAAACAATCGACAGTCACTGCGAATCCCATTTGGTAAGTCATTTATAAACGCCATAAATAACAAAGTTCCGATTACGCTGCCCTGAGGGATACCCGACGTTACGGTAATTTCATCCGAGAATATGCCTTCGACTTTCACTTTCTGAGAACGACCCGTCAAAAATTCTTGGATCCATAAAATTACTCTTCTATCAATCTTCGTCGAAGCTAATTTATGGAGTAGCATGTCATGCGGAACGACATCAAATGCCTTCGCAAAATCTATAACCACGGCGTCGACTGAAACTCCATGGTCTAACGATTCGCTAATGTCTTGAAAAAGTGATAGCATCTGACTCTCGCATGAGTAACCTTTCCGAAATCCATGTTGCCTATCATTAAACCATGATAATGTTTCCCACTGTTCCCTCAAGTAGTCGCAAATGAGATGCTCCATCTGTTTACAAACGACGGACGTAAGGCTAACCGAACTGTAGTTGCCCAATTCAAGTCTGCTCCCTCCCTTAAATATTGGGACTACCGTAGCTCTTTTCCAGTCATCTGGGATTTGCGCATTGTTTATGGACACATTAAACATCACCTCCAAGTATCGTGCCACGGCCCTACCTCCTAGTTTAAGTACTTCACCAGCAATATTATCAGGACCCTTTGATACATTGAAACGTAGTTTTTGTATTAGCTTTACAATTGCTGACTGGTTTATTTGGAACAGGGGAGCTCCTAATTCGTCGTTAAGGTCCAACACACAGCTATTGGATTTATTGAACACACTACCGTAAAAGACATTTAATTCATTAGCAATGGCCTGCTTCTCAGTAATTAATTTACCGTCACCGGACATTATCATCGACAAATTATTTGAATTTCCCTTCCTTCTCCTAACATAACTGTAAATTTTTTTCCACCCATCACCTCCCGAACCAAGTAAACCTTGCATATAACTGTCATGAGCAGCCCTCTTTTTTAAGACGAGCTCTCTTGATAAGGACTTAAATTTCAACATATACTTGTCACTATCATGTCTTTTATTGTATAATTTCCTAATTTTCCGTTTTAGACTCCTAATTTCTCGTGTGTAATACTCAGGATCTGGGTTTTGTTTCAGCAATTTAAATGGGACAAATTTATCAACAGCGCTATTTAAAATTTTCAAAAAGTTAGTCCACAGGATATTAATGTGATTTCCTTCCGATGCCCATCCTACAAATAGCTCATTCAAATACCCCTGAAACTTGCCCTGATCCGCCCTGCGATACTGGAATATGATCTTTTTTGCTACATCAGAGTCTAATTTTGTAATGTCACCATATCTAATATTTAATTCAACCCCAGAATGGTCACTAATTCCTGGTACTTTCAGACAGTTAATATACAACTCTACAGGCCTCACGAGATAAACATCCAAGGTATTATTGTCTCTAGTTGGGAAGTCAACCACTTGGGAAAATCCCCCCTCAAGAATTTATTTGCAGCGCTCTGAGCCTGACCACAGCTAGTTGACTCACCAGACCAGTCTACTTTGGGGAGGTTTAAATCTCCAGCAATTATTATGCTCTTTTTCATAGCATTACCCGTACAAGTTTTATCATACAGTGTTTCGAGGAGAGAAAGGGTATCTTTCGGTGCTCTATACGCCCCTATCACCTGAAGAGGGAATTTATTTTCTTTATCCGAAATTTGTACACATAACATTTCATGATCCATATCAGCCCACTTTAAGAAACACAAATAAATAGCCCACCACCTCGCTTCCCCCGATCCCTTCTGTACATCTCGTAGGTCCCTTGAATTATTTCGCTACTATTTATGCCCTCATATAACCAAGATTCAGTTGCAATGACAATGTCCGGAGAATACGTCTCTACAAGATTCCAAAATTCAATTAATTTATTTCCTAAACTCTGACAATTAACCTGCAGTAATCTTAGAGTCATACCTCCGCAGCAAATATCTCGAAATAGCTCCTTCTGTTCCCATCGGCTGGCAACCTCTGGACCTGCTCCTCCTCACAAAAGCCGGCACGAACCGATGACCCTGTCATGTAGGCTCCCTAGATTGAAAGCGCCCCGTCGATTTAGATGCATCCCGTCTCAGGCGAAGTCACGGCCACCAATCCAGCAGTCAGCTTCTACGTACACTAATCCCAGTTGTGCACATACCCAGTCCATGCGGTCATTTACAGTCTTAACTCGCCTCAACGGAACATCTCCCCGCCGAACAATGCCACTCATTATAATTTTTGCATTTCTAAACTTGCTTTTAGCTTTTCTGCCTAGTTCGTAGAGCTCCCCCATGATGTAATCAGCTGTAGCCCTCTTCTTCAAATCGTTCGTCCCAACATGGAGCAACAACACCTTAACTTTGTCACAGTCCTCTACATTTGCTTCTTCCACTTGTTGGGCAAGCTGGTCAATCTTAATCCCAGGGTAACACCGCACTTTCGCACCTGATTTCCTCGAGATATTCACACTCCATCGTATCATAGAATCACCCATTATGATAACGTCATCCTCAGTTTGCTCCTGCACGCCCTCTTCCACACTGATCCCAGTAGAAAGCCGTTCAGTCACATCCTTCACCGTTTCTTCTGATTCACGAAGCTTTGCTCTAAGTTCCTGTATTATTTGATCCCTTGCTTTGATTTGCCCCCTCAAACTGTCCGGCGTATCACATACTTTACAAAACCAATTTCCGACATCACAATCCTCCTTCTTGACCTTAATACAGCCGAAGTGAAACCATTTCACACATAGTCCACACTCAACACCATTCTTCAATGTTTTACTGCACGTCGAACACTTTAAAGATGCCACTGGATCATTTGCCTGATTCACATTTGGAGTAACAGGCCCTGGATTCACTTCCACTCCACCAATAACTAACAACGCCGCTATCACTAGGGCTATAAACCACAAGTTACTAGGTCCCGTACGCACACACAAACAACGGAAATCCCGACTACCCTTCGCATACCACTGCCCGATCCTCACCCGATAACACTCCAGAGAACACCCCATTTCAGCACACCTGAGAGCTCGGGAAAAACACGACCTTTCACTTTGACTGCCAACTGATAACTCGGCTGTCCTCACATAACTGAATGGGTCTCAGTACAATATTTATAGTAGGATGTAATGATACCTTGACAGAACCGTCTGGATGATGAGATACTACACTAACTTGTATACTACACACTTCGATTTAACAACACCGATTTAGCAAGAGTTATTGTTGTTGCTGTTATTATCATTAATATTCGGAGCTTTCGGCTCTGTGGACATCAGTTTTTACTGCATGTAAGAAGTTCATCCTAAAACGTATATTTCTTATTCAAGCTTGGATTCGTTAGCAAGTGACCACGGCCTTGGGGAAGATAACATTTGTGTAGAGTTGAAATGGGACACCCCATACGAGCATTTAAGGTTTGCCTAACGGTATATTTCGAACCCTCCTGTCTTAGAGGTGGTTGCCACTGAAAATCCGTTCTCTGATACCTAAAATGGGTAAGGGCTTGGTCTAAGCTGACGGGAAATACAGCTAGGACTTGGGCGGTTTGCAAGAGAGTGGTTTTAGTATATTCCCTCTCAAGCAGGCATAAGACTGCTATGGGGAAGGGTGTTGGTCTGGCAAGACTGAGAGTAACAGATTTATTGTATGTCTGTTCAAAGAAATTCGTTTTTGCAAAGTAATTCGAAGGATGCCAATAATGTGAATCAGGTTTGGTATTTCCAGTTTTCGAAGTTATAGAGTTCCTGAAAAAGCGACCAAGTGATTCCAAGAAGGATAATGATAAAAGATTATACCTTGGGGAGTAATTTTGGTAAGTGGACCAATGGTTGCATTTGGAAATGGCTAAGCTTTTACTCAGCAAGGAGCCGGCTAAAAGTTTAGACAAAAAGAAACACTTATCTTTTGGAAAACTAACCATAAGTTTTCGGAGAGGATCTCCACAAGCAGGTAGCTGGCGTAGCGAGCTTTACTTGCCTTACTGGCCAGTTAGAATTAGCTTTTAAAGCTAAGAGAAACTTTGACGAGATTACCACTAAGAGTTCTTGCTCAAATGCAACGAGTGGTGAAAGCCCTATCAATAGATTTAATGGCATTGAGTAGAGAGAGCCAAGGAAGACAGGATCTTGCCTAACCGTTGTATTTGCGAAATGATAAATCCAAAAACAAATATTTAATTTATTTAACAAGGCAAAAAAGTTGATAACTTTAACAAATATATTTTCAATTTGGTTAACAATTTTGGGGTCACAGACCTCAGAAAGCATTAAGCGTTTGCGCCAGGCAATTAACAATTTATGAGGTTTCGAACCTTATATATTTTCTAAAATCTTTGTAAGAAAAAAAACAAATGAAGTAATTAAAATTTAACAATAAATAGAGTACAAGGTGTGTACTTTAAGAAACTCCTGAGAGAATATTCTAGAAAGAGTGACAACTTCGAAAATAACAATAAGAAAAACATGAAGAATAAGATAGAACTTCCTACAACTTCTTATATTTAAGCTGAATTACTTTTGTTTATTATACAAATAAGGGCAGGTCATTTACTGTGAAACCTGAAGAGAAAATCAAAAGGAAGGTTCTCGACCTCCTATGTTTAAATAGGAATCACGAGCCAAATGGGGCAGTTTCCATTTCGTGAGACCTAGAAATAACTCACTCAAGAGTTGAAAGAATTGTTTTCCCTGATTATAAGGTAGAAACAATGTAAGTTTGAACCGTGTATAAAACACGTAGTTATGCAGAAATTAATTAATGCTAAACAAGCAAGATGGAAGGGCACTTCGTTAGAGTGACACCTTATTGGAATGATCCAGATTTACAATTTTATTAATATGGTTTGTTAGTAGAAGGTTTAGGAAAGATCAATTGGGATTGAGGATAAATGTTCATGGCTTTATTTAATGTAAACGGACGATCGCGACGCGGTAGAAAAGTTGGCCAAGCACTAGTTTTCACTATAGTCTGTTAAATAGATGAAAAGTTCACTGTAGAAACACGAAAGATTATGGGAAAGAAAGTTATTGCAATGATGAAAATAACTGGTTGCACTAGGTAGGCGAGAGTCTATTTCTTGAGAAGTTTATGAATTACAATTAAATGCGCCATAGAACATTCCAGCGGTGGAAGAAAATTCGCTATTGCAGTAATTTATAATGAAGATTCCTCATTTTAAATAGTATTCCCACAAGTGAGTGAAAAATACATGACGGCAAGACTTGTAGATAGAGTACAGAATCTGGAAGGTTCCAGAACAGTCCTAATAGAAGAATGGGGCCAAAGTTAATCCAGCGGAGGAACTAGCTTGGTGATTTATAGACAGCGGGTATTAGATAATATCCCACGTGGTGAGAAGATTTCTCATTTAATTAGCTTAAGAAAAGCTACTTTCTATTAAGGTTGGCTTAGACAGACAAAAGCTCAACATGGCAAATCCCGCGAAGAATGATTTTTGCCCCAAATAAGTAATCTCACGCTGTCTATAAAATATCGTTAAAAGCATGTAGAAGTTAAAACCGATGAAGATGAAGTTAAAACTTGAAGTAGGTACTTATCTTTGTTGCATGGCGAAGGTGAAGTTCCCTTTCACAGATACTTAATGTGCCAACATGGCGTAGAATGTAGAGAGTGTCTCTTGGTTTGAGGAGACTGGCTCTAGTTGAGCCTTAACTGACCGCGTCAACTGCTGACTTACAAGTGAGATCTGCTCAACGAAGCGCGGAGGGTCCAAGGAAGGGAAAGAGTGGGGGTAGGAGACAAAAGGAATACATATCAGAATAGACAACTTATCAAAAATAAATGTTCTTCTTGATGAATGGTCTTCAAAGAGTTGATAGCAGGCGATACTAGCACAGCATGGTGAGTGAAAAAGTAAACGAAGTTCTCTTGCTCATGGAGATAATAGTTGGCGATGGTAACGAGATCTGGTGGCCAGATGGAAAAGGAAGTCCTCTTGCACCAGGAAGAATTGAGGAGCTTCAGAGATTCGCTGCTAGATGACGCTAGGTGCGTCATGGAAGATATATATCTAGAACAGACTCACAAAAGATATAAGCGACATGACCATCAAAGAGAAAATAGAAGATCACTGTTGGTGTTTGATAAAGAGGAAGGAATGAACAAGCAAAGAGCATTAAACTTTATATTCTCTCGTACCGTGTATTCCAAGAATACACCATACTGGGAGGTGCAAACACCAACAGAGAACAAATAAGCAGTTAAACATTGAAAGGTAATGGAGCGATCAAAGAAAGTGGTCTTGTGATCGGACCATTAGTGGTCAAGACCCTGACCACCCTGACTCTCCCATCTCTTCCAGGATAACACTCGGTCACTCTACCAGAAGTCCAGACTAGGGGGGGTGAAACATCCCAAACCAAGACCAAGTCCCCCACTTTAATGTCGGGACTGGAAAGAAACCACTTCTGTCTCCGTTGCAAGGAAGTTAAATATTCCAAGTTCCACCTCTTCCAAGAAGAATTACGGAGGGCTTCAAGTTTACGCCAAACGATAGGTAGATTAGAATCCCTGTAAGAATTGGGAAGAGGAGGAGGGGCAGAAAGAGAAGTGCCGATAAGGAAATGACCAGGTGTAAGTGGAAGCAGGTCATCAGGGTCATTGGAAAGCGGAGTTAAAGGGCGAGAATTAACAACACCTTCAATCAGAACGGATAGTGAATTGAGTTCCTCGTAAGTCAAAATGCGATTACCTAAGACTTTTCATAAATGACGTTTAGTGAGCTTTACGCAAGATTCCCACCTACCACCGTGATGAGGAGCGTAGGGAGGTATAAAGCGCCATTTGAAACCCTTTGAGTAGGAAAAATTAGAAATTTGTTCCATGGCAGGAGAAGATGTGAGAGCTTTCATCCACAGAGAAGCTGCGCCCTGAAAGGTGGAAGCGTTATCAGAGAACATCTCTGAAGGAACACCACGCCTAGTGGTGAAGCGAGAGACAGCTGATAAAAAGTAAGAAGTAGAAGCATTCGTTACTAGTTCCAAGTGGATTGCGCCAGTAACCATGCAAACAAAGAGAGAAACATAAAGCTTACCAAACAATTTGCGTTTAGCTTCAGGAGATTTCGTTGATATTGGAACGGACCCATATAGTCCACACCAGTTAAAGCAAATGGGCGTATAGGAGAAGAGCGAAAAGAGGGCAGATCGCTCATTAATTGAGTATTGATTTTAGGTTTCGCTTTGAAGCAAGGAATGCACTTGTGAATTACAGAAGAAACTTCATGAATTCCATTAATTATCCAGTACTTTTCCCTTAAGAGGCAAAGCAGAGTGCATGTACCAACATGCAGATTGCGATAATGAAAGTCACGTTTAATTAAGGAAGTTACGTGATGTTTGGAAGGCAAAATAACGGGATGCTTTTTGTCCTCAGAGAGCAAAGATTGCGAGAGCCTTCCACCGACCCTGAGTAACCCATGGTCATCAAGGAACGGGGCCAAAGCACGAAGACGACTGGATTTGGGAAGATCCCTTTTAGAAGAAAGTAAAGACAATTCAGAAGAAAAGGCTTCTTGCTGTGTCAGTTGTAAAACCTTAATGGTAGCGAGATTCAATTCATGATTGGTAAGGTGTGGTTTGGGGAGAAGAGGTTGGTCAACCACAAAATATTTCCATCTAAGGAGATAGGCGACAATTCGTATTAATTTATGAAAAGAATAATAGCGGGACAACAAGGGATGAGAAGCGTTGGAAACAAGACACGAAGCAATGGATAGAGGTACTTTAGCGTCAGGCAAGTTGGAGTTTGTAGCTGGAGGTTTAGAAGGCCATGAAGAAGAGTCTTCGAGTAACCACGAGGGCCCATGCCAGTACAACTGGGAAGCTGCCAATTGAGAAGGTAAACAACCACGAGAGATAATATCGGCTGGGTTATCAGCACTGGGCACATGCCTCCATTGACATCCAGAAGAAAGAGTTTGAATTTTGGAAACCCTGTTTGCAACAAAAGTTTGCCAGTGAGAGGGGTTCTTGGCGATCCAAGAAAGGGTGATCATGGAATCGCTCCAGAGATAGATTTGCGAGAATTCGACTTTTAATACCTCCCGTAATTTCTTAACAAGTTCTGCAGCCATGAGTGCAGCACACAATTCAAGCCTAGGCAAAGTGATAGTTTTAAGAGGAGCGACCTTCGATTTGGCACAAACAAGGTTGGAAACTGGAGATCCATAGAATGAACCGTGATAAACTAAATATGCGCAGCAACCGTAAGTTTTTTCGGAACTGTCCGCGAACACATGAAGGAAAAAGGATGCATTAGAATGAGCGTTAATTAAATTCCTGGGAATTTCAATAAGGGAAAGTTCCAGCAAATTGCTGCGAAACGAGAGCCAACGATTAAGAAAAGAAATAGGGACAGTGTCATCCCATTCACATTTGAGCGACCACAGCTCTTGCATGAAGAGTTTGGCTATAACGATAACTGGGGCATGGAATTGAAGCGGATCAAAAATTTTTGCAATTTCAGAGAGAATTTGTCTTTTTGTGTTAGGAAGCTCTTCTGCGAGCGAAACTTTATAGATGAGAGTGTCAGTGCTAGTGCACCAATGAACTCCTAGAGTTTTTATAGATTCGGAGTTTCCACAAATTTCGACAGAAGAAGGATCTACGTCTTCGATGGGAAACTGGGCTAGAAACTCAGGGGAGTTGGAATTCCACTTATGAAGTGGGAAACCTCCATTCCTTAGCAATGCCTGAAGTTCTAAAGACACAACAGAATCTTCCTCCAAAGTGGGGAAGGACTGCAAATAATCGTCAACATAGAATGACGTAGTTAGTGCTTCAGAGGCTTTGGAATTAAATAAATGACCATCTTGTGAGGCTAGCAAGTGTAGGGATCGGATAGCAAGGAAAGCAGAGGGTTTTAAGCCATAAGTAACCGTTTTTAAGCGAAATACCTTAATGGGCTTACTGATTTCATCACGCCACAAGATTCTTTGGAGATCTCGTTGTTCCGGTTGAATTAAAACTTGACGGTACATCTGTTTTATATCAGCTATGACAGCTATGGGAAATAATCGAAAGTTTAAGAGTATAGCAGATAGATCTGACTGAATAACAGGACCAGAGTAAAGAGTGTCGTTAAGGCTGTTGCCATTAACGTCGGGTGATGAACCATTGAAAACAACTCGGATTTTATCTTTTACAAGAGGGTCTTCCCACACGGGATGATGATTTAAATAAACCGTTTCAATTGGGGGGTGCAATTCATCATCAGATTTGTTAACAACTTCCATATGATCTAAGCTTTCATACTCATCCATGAAATCAGTGTACTGCTGTTTAACAAGGGGTTCTTTCTTGAATTTGCTCTCGATAGCAAAGAGAGCTTTTCGAGCTTTGGGCTGAGAGTTAATAAGTTTGGGAGGATTATGTAATCTTGGCATTTGAACAACGAACCGGCCATCAGAAGAACGAGTGGTGGTGTTCAAAAATGTTGCTCACAGAATTCATTTTCTGAAGAGGTTACATTAGGAGGATCAACGCTTTCAGGCCTCCAAAACTGTTCCAGGTCAGTATTGGAGAAGTAACATTGCGATGCAGGTTGGGGAGAATAATGGGGAAGTTGACCTGTGACGATCCATCCAATATTAGTGTCTCTGGCGACCACGTTTGAGGATAACTTGCGAACCTGTTTACGAAGGCAATTCCAGAAAACATTGGCACTAAAGAGTATGTCAATAGGGTTTTGCATGTTGAACAAAGGATCGGCTAGCCTTAAATGCGAGGGAATGTTTAACCCTGAAATATCCACAGAGTGACTTGGAGTGTCTTCTCCAATGCTATTGAGAATTAGACAATTAAATTTAAAAAAGTTGTTTCTATGACAAATATCTCTTATGGTTAGCTTCGAGAATTGTAAAGCTTGCGATTTTGAGCTGTTGATGCCCGACACGTTGATAGAAGTGGGGTTTACAGGTAGGCCTAGTTTTCTAATCAAGGAATTAGACACAAAATCATGAGTTGCCGCTGAATCTAGAAGACCGCGTACACGGACCCAGTTGCCAAAGTTATCCTGTACTTCGATTTGGACAGTAGACAACAATACTTGAGCACTGCGAATGGACTTGGCATTTTGAATTTACGATGAAGCATTAGAACTGTTAGCACTATCATTTTTCGGAGAAGTAGATGCTGTCGATGACCTTGCCTGATCATGACGATGTAGCAAAGTGTGATGAGCCTTTTCACAATGGTAGCAAAGTCTTGTAGACTTGCAATTAGAAGCAGAATGAGTAGGCGCTAGGCAATTGAAGCAATGTTTGTTCTGGGAAACTAATTTTCTTCTGTCGTCGACTGACATTTCTTTAAAGGATTTACAGAGGTATAGGGCTTGGGTATCTTTACAAAGTATGCACTTTAAAGGTTCGTTTAAACTCTTACGGGGTTCGCTTTTAGTGTTTAAAACCATAGAGCTAGCAACACGACGTTCACTAGACCTAGTTGGGTAACCAGTAGAGTTTGATTTAAATTTAGATGAGCTGGACCCGGGTTTTTGGGTATTAGACACTAAGCGTTCGCATTTAGGTTTGATAGACATTAATTCAAATTTGGAACTCGGGGAAGAGGGTTCACTTTGATTAGCTAGAGCGGTTAAGAGTTGGCATCTAGCGTTTATGAAAGTGACTAAATGCTCGTAAGAGTAGTCGTCTTCTTTAGAAAGTTCAATTTCCCAAGCTTTGAGGGTAGCAGCATCAACTTTAGAAACCACTAAATGTATTAGGAAAGTATCCCAATGTTCAGTAGGTTGATCTAATTGGGACAAAGCCTTAACGTGAAGTTGTGTAGTATCAACTAGAGTACGCAAACTAGTGACGTCATTGTGCTGTGACGCAGGTAGGTTGAATAGAGCCTTCATATAGCGTTGAATACGTAACCGTAAATTTCCATATCTTTCTTTTAATAAGTTAAAGGCAATGGGGTAATTTTCGGCACGTAGAGGAAGTGCTTCGACTAACTGCAAAGCTTGACCTCGGAGGATAGATCTCAAGTAATGAAACTTGTAAATGACTTGAATGTCTTCATTGTCATGAACAAGGGAGCAAAATAATTCATAGAAAGAATCCCAAGTAGATTCATCTCCAGAGAAATGGGGTAAATCAATTGTAGGTAAAATTGGTTTGGGCTTGTGAGCACCATCACGGAAAGAAGTTTGTGGTTCGTGAAGGGAACCAAGAACAGAAGCGTCCTTTTTCTGCTCCTCTTCGAGTTGGCGTATTATTTTGAAAGCAGAACCTATGCCTTCGTAATATTGGTTTTCTACTTCGACTCGATCTTCGGTTTGATTGAGCATACAAGTTTCTATTTAAGTTTGAATGTTACAATAATTTCCATAAGAACGTTCAAAATCCCTTACACGATGTTTCAACAAGTCTAATTGAGCTTCTGAGGGATCTAACTCTTTTATGTACTTTCTGAATAGGGTAATTTGCCCTTTATAGGATGCTCGTTTAGAAGTAAGTTTTTCATCCTTATCCTTTTCAGTAGGACCCATGTTAAAGAAAATAGATTGAAATGTAACTCACGAAACTGTGGAACCTTGGAAATGCTGTCAAGCTGGCAGCAGCAAATAAGTAGAAAGAACGGGACACACCAAAGGAGACAGGAGCGGCCCCTTTCCCCTTCACAGGCTTTGCACGATGTGGTTATAGCTGAAAGATTCAAAGCAGATATTAATAATTCGCAAGGTATTGTCAAATGACACTTTTAAAAAGAATAAGAATAGAAAATGGACTCTCCCGGGTTTCGGCACCAAATTTTGGGTAGATTATTGGCTGAGGAATAACCTAACCACCAAGGGAAGATGATAAATAAAGGGAGGTGGGTTTCGGACTGGAGAAAAAGGATAGAAAAATCGGATGAGAGTCCCACAAAAGTTATAAATTTAACCTTTAATGCACTTAGAGGCGGTTGTCACTGAAAATCCGTTCTCGGATACCTAAAATGGGTAAGGGCTTGGTCTAAGCTGACGGGAAATACAGCAAGGACTTGGGCGGTTTGCAAGAGAGTGGTTTTAGTATATTCCCTTTCAAGCAGGCATAAGACTACTATGGGGAAGGGTGTTGGTCTGGCAAGACTGAGAGTAACAGATTTATTGTATGTCTGTTCAAAGAAATTCGTTTTTGCAAAGTAATTCGAAGGAAGCCAATAATTTGAATCAGGTTTGGTATTTCCAGTTTTCGAAGTTATAGAGTTCCTGAAAAAGCGACCAAGTGCTTCCAAGAAGGATAATGGTAAAAGATTATACCTTGGGGAGTAATTTTGGTAAGTGGACCAATGGTTGCATTTGGAAATGGCTAAGCTTTTACTCAGCAAGGAGCCGGCTAAAAGTTTAGACAAAAAGAAACACTTATCTTTTGGAAAACTAACCATAAGATTTCGGAGAGGATCTCCACAAGCAGGTAGCTGGCGTAGCGAGCTTTACTTGCCTTACTGGCCAGTTAGGATTAGCTTTTAAAGCTAAGAGAAACTTTGACGAGATTACCACTAAGAGTTCTTGCTCAAATGCAACGAGTGGTGAAAGCCCTATCAATAGATTTAATGGCATTGAGTAGAGAGAGCCAAGGAAGACAGGATCTTGCCTAACCGTTGTATTTGCGAAATGATAAATCCAAAAACAAATATTTAATTTATTTAACAAGGCAAAAAAAGTTGATAACTTTAACAAATATATTTTCAATTTGGATAACAATTTTGGGGTCACAGACCTCAGAAAGCATTAAGCGTTTGCGCCAGGCAATTAACAATTTATGAGGTTTCGAACCTTATATATTTTCTAAAATCTCTGTAAGAAAAAAAACAAATGAAGTAATTAAAATTTAACAATAAATAGAGTACAAGGTGTGTACTTTAAGAAACTCCTGAGAGAATATTCTAGAAAGAGTGACAACTTCGAAAATAACAATAAGAAAAACATGAAGAATAAGATAGAAGTTCCTACAACTTCTTACATTTAAGCTGAATTACTTTTGTTTATTATACAAATAAGGGCAGGTCACTTACTGTGAAACCTGAAGAGAAAATCAAAAGGAAGGTTCTCGACCTCCTATGTTTAAATAGGAATCACGAGCCAAATGGGGCAGTTTCCATTTCGTGAGACCTAGAAATAACTCACTCAAGAGTTGAAAGAATTGTTTTCCCTGATTACAAGGTAGAAACAATGTAAGTTTGAACCGTGTATAAAACACGTAGTTATGCAGAAATTAATTAATGCTAAACAAGCAAGATGGAAGGGCACTTCGTTAGAGTGACACATTATTGGAAATTATCCTGATTTACAATTTTATTAATATGGTTTGTTAGTAGAAGGTTTAGGAAAGATCAATTGGGATTGAGGATAAATGCTCATGGCCTTATTTAATGTAAACGGACGATCGCGACGCGGTAGAAAAGTTGGCCAAGCACTAGTTTTCACTATAGTCTGTTAAATAGATGAAAAGTTCACTGTAGAAACACGAAAGTTTATGGGAAAGAAAGTTATTGCAATGATGAAAATAACTGGTTGCACTAGGTAGGCGAGAGTCTATTTCTTGAGAAGTTTATGAATTACAATTAAATGCGCCATAGAACATTCCAGCGGTGGAAGAAAATTCGCTATTGCAGTAATTTATAATGAAGATTCCTCATTTTAAATAGTATTCCCACAAGTGAGTGAAAAATACATGACGGCAAGACTTGTAGATAGAGTACAGAATCTGGAAGGTTCCAGAACAGTCCTAATAGAAGAATGGGGCCAAAGTTAATCCAGCGGAGGAACTAGCTTGGTGATTTATAGACAGCGGGTATTAGATAATATCCCACGAGGTGAGAAGATTTCTCATTTAATTAGCTTAAGAAAAGCTACTTTCTATTAAGGATGGCTTAGACAGACAAAAGCTCAACATGGCAAATCCCGCGAAGAATGATTTTTGCCCCAAATAAGTAATCTCACGCTGTCTATAAAATATCGTTAAAAGCATGTAGAAGTTAAAACCGATGAAGATGAAGTTAAAACTTGAAGTAGGTACTTGTCTTTGTTGCATGGCGAAGGTGAAGTTCCCTTTCACAGATACTTAATGTGCCAACATGGCGTAGAATGTAGAGAGTGTCTCTTGGTTTGAGGAGACTGGCTCTAGTTGAGCCTTAACTGACCGAGTCAACTGCCGACTTACAAGTGAGACCTGCTCAACGAAGCGCGGAGGGTCCAAGGAAGGGAAAGAGTGGGGGTAGGAGACAAAAGGAATACATATCAGAATAGACAACTTATCAAAAATAAATGTTCTTCTTGATGAATGGTCTTCAAAGAGTTGATAGCAGGCGATACTAGCACAGCATGGTGAGTGAAAAAGTAAACGAAGTTCTCTTGCTCATGGAGATAATAGCTGGCGATGGTAACGAGATCTGGTGGCCAGATGGAAAAGGAAGTCCTCTTGCACCAGGAAGAATTGAGGAGCTTCAGAGATTCGCTGCTAGATGACGCTAGGTGGGTCATGGAAGATATATATCTAGAACAGACTCACAAAAGATATAAGCGACATGACCATCAAAAAAATGTAGAAGATCACTGTTGGTGTTTGATAAAGAGGATGGAATGAACAAGCAAAGAGCATTAAACTTTATATTCTCTCGTACCGTGTATTCCAAGAATACACCACTGGTACTATGGTGAATGTATAGATTGAATTGGAGATATGCTACTGTCACACTTGTTTGAACAAACATCACGTATTATATTGTAAATTAAGAGGTGGAAAGAAACCATAGTCTCTAGCCTATCTATAGACTACTGGAAATGATGTTCAATACAATCAATTTCCTAACTCCTGCTTGGTGCAAACTATTGTAACTAAAATTAGATAAATCCTAATTTCATGTAGATTCTGTTAAAATGACGCATAATGTTATGATAGATATCGTTTAAATCGATAATCTGGTAGCCAAAACATTTGCTGGGACTGGGGTTCGAACCCGAGACCTCATGATTCGCAGACCCGGGGGCTGGCCACACAGATATTACAACCACAGATATTCAGAGTACAAGACAGTTACATATTTTCACGTGCCGGTAATAATATGGAAGTAATTTTTTTCTGCTCCATTAATATTTTGCTTTTTTCTACAATGTTCCTGCGTGGAATTGAGTTTTAAAATTAGTTATGAATACGCCTACTTGACAGTAAAGGGAATTCCTATGAAAGTCTAGCCCAGTTCCCGTATAAAAATCGATATATATTATATTGATCACTGCATTACCGCAATGTGGGTTAATATCTGAATAGCTATTGTGCCGATTAGTTACACTGTTTCATTATTAAAGCATATCATTTAAATACTGATACGAAGATTCTGAACATGTGGTTTGCGTTTCAATCAGTTGACACCAGAGTTCGCATGGGCGTTTACCGTTCAGTATGAAAGTGTTGATCCAAAGTTACTCGGGGAGTAACCATCGCTTTTAACCAGAGATTGGAAAAGAGACTCTTAATAAATCATAATTGTTTTCAGGAAATATGATATAATGAATATTTTACACCAAAGAACGACAACTTGAAGATGATTTACTGTAGGAATATTCTTAATGGCGCCTTCAAACCTTGAAGTAATCCATATGGGATATACATTCCACATGGCCGGCAATGCGTCATGTTACCAATCTCCAACACTGCGCGCTCAGTGTTTCCTCTTACCACTGCTAGCTAGATCGCATCCACCTAGCATTGCGTCTTACACACTTCCGTCCGATCCACTTCCGTCCCATTTTTCAAAATCACTCCCACAAACATATCCAGCAACCGAATGGAAAGATGTTACACATCAAAAAGCAGGCAGTAAGGTTCAAAGGAGTTGCTATAGCTACTGATTATTGGTTACTAATGTCCCATTCAACATTACGCACAACGTTGCCCGTCCTTCCGTCAGCTCACTACCTCCGCTACCGCAACATTTTCCTCGCTTGCAGCCATGCCTCGACCCATAACTCCACACACACCCCCGATTCACTAAAACAGGCCGTGGCACTAGCGAGGCAGACGACTGCCACCTTGACATTTTCCTTGGACAGGTCTGATCTTAATACAAACAACCATTCTTTCTATCCCAGCTGGTTATGATTTATTGCCCTTATCCGTAGGTCATTTCTATCATTTCCGAGCAAAATAATGTCGAATGAAATGGTACAAAACGTGTGTATCCATGACACACCGATGATGGCTATTGGATCTCATAAACTAAAGTGAAAGAAAATATATAAAGCACAAAATTCGCATGTCTTGTAGTTTGAAAGTTTTGTCCGTTAGTTATCAACATTCAAAAATTCCTCTCGGAACGCCGGAAGGCGGAGGTAGATTTCACCGGGCAAACTAGGGGATAGGCTATAATAGGCAAAATATGCAGTTTTTTTAGCCCGGTTCCCAGATTGATTATTGATCAGTAAGTTGGTTTTTTTTTCACAATTTTTGTCCTTTTTTAAGGTAACTTGTTTATTGTCTTGATATATTTAAGGTACACAGGTGATTGTTAGGTGGTAGATGAATAACAATCGAGGATATTGAACCCTTGCAGAGAAGCTTATGAGACTCAGTTTCGGGGGGTGTAACAGTCCATATCGTAAGTTGTTGTCAAAGCGCTTCATTAACGTGCAGGGTAACATATAACAAAATAACATGCAGGAAAAAGTGAAGCCAGGGTTAAAAGAAATGAATTTAATAACAAATCACCTAACTATACAAAAAAATAACAAAACAAACTCCCAATAATTACTCCCACTGAATAATAAAAACATGCCAAAACTAGGCCAAAATCTCTGGAGAGATTAAATACACGGACCAAGTGTCCCAAGGAAAATCAACAAAAGTGACAATGTATGCGCGTGTGCCGTTCTGCATGCTTCACGATGTGTACAATCGAATGCATGATTCGTCATCATCCAGAATAAACATTCAGACAACGAATCCACATTGCTTAGAGCTAGACAGACGCGGGGAACAACTATACAACACTTAAAACTAAACCGACACTCCCTATACTTAAAATATACAACACAATAATTTCCGCGTGAAATTGGAATCAAACTGCCGTAGCAAAAACATTACTGCCTAAAAACTTAGGACTTCTCACTCAAATCAAAACAAGTAAGTTAACACGTGACCACTAAAAATACACATATGACCGCCGTCAAATTTACAAGTACACTACCACCACACCACACAGGTGTGACATACTAAAATATTACATGAATTGAGTCATAAACACAACCCTAGGCTCAAAGCCAACATTTACATTATTAACACAATATCCTATCCATACAACATGCAACAATCCGTCACACACATGGCGAACTCCCCAATTAATTATGGTTCAAAAATAACCATCACAATGAACAGGTTTGCTACATGAAAGCTTAAAGGGGCCAGTCAGAACAACAAGACTGCCTATCAAAAATAAGTCACCAGGCGAGACGGGCGATTTGTGGAAATCTGCATATCTGTCAACCCACATGTGTCTCGAAGAAGCGTGCCCCAAAGCACAATAATATGTGTGTGTGTGTCAGAACAAAATATCCCGGCATTTCCACTAGGAAATCCAAGAATCAGCATAATGGACAAGGAACAGCGGTCTCCCTAGAGCACCCTGCCTTTCCATCAAAAATACAACAACAACAAAATATGAGGGCGGTAGGACCTCTACCCCTCTTCACGTAGAATCAACACACACACCTGACACAGTAACACACCCAGAATCACACGTATGGGTTTGACAGACCCTGAAATAAAAAGACATAAATATTTTCCACTTGCTGGCGCCACCGTTCCACGCCGTGACTAATTAACCTGATAAGGACTCAAAAAAAACTATCAAATTAGAACTAAGGTGTTCTACAATTACATCTTAAATCGTTGCGCTCGGCAACCCTAATATGAATAATAACCTGTTCAGCAAACATCTTACAATAATTACCTCCCTATCCTATCACAAATATGAACTTTAATAAAGCACCACTTATCGAATGTAACGGGCTTCGCATTTGCATGGATAAACATCACGTACACGCGCCGTGCACATTAAATATGACTCCAAAGAAAAATAAATATACAACAAACACTTTGGCCACGCGCTAAAGGACATTTAAAAACAATTAGTGCCGGTACCAGGAAAACACTCTAAAACAAGAAAAGACAAATGAACTATTTACAAAATTTCCCCCGCCAATCTAACTACATAATTGAATAATCAATTGTTGTACATCACCGTCTCAGCTTGCAGAACATTATGACATCCATCTCAGCCCATTTCCCTATGGAAAAGTTAGCACTCCATAGTCGTCTTCGTTGAAGCGTCGGACATCATCCCAACTCCTGACCACACGTTGAACATCTTGATGTAGTCTCCTTGGAAGAATAGTTCAATGTTATTATAATTTGACCTGGCTATAATCGCTTGTGGGTTACTAAATTCGCCCACAAATAGTCCTATGCGATTAATTACGAAGACTTTCCCTAAATATCGCTCACACACGCGCAATACACACATGAAAAATACACTTAAAAATATACATGAAATACACACTTCGAGTCCAACGTCACTGGCTCGACAATACGAGTTTTAAAGCCTGACTGACTCACAGTCGCTATCTCGCTCGGTAATCCCTACTGCTTGACCTTCGCTCGGGTGAGCGCTAATTAGAACGTTTACAAGTCCTGCCCCTAAGAGCTGAAATAGTTGTCTTTCAGATAATATTACAAGTTTCCAATCACCACGGACGCTGGCATGAATTTAGCTCACAAAGATCACAAAGTATTATGCTTCAAAAATAATTAAGAGCGTTAAAAATTGCTACACAACTGACGTGAATTTAGCTCATCAGAGCTCACAAATAAAATAACTTCAAATTATATCAGAGCGTTAAAATCGATACTCAAACGGGCGTGAAGTTAGCTCACAGAGCTCACGAGCAGAAAGACATCGAACAGCGGCTCGTCGAACAATTTATTAGAAACTGACAGGGTACGGAAGAGTGGGGCGGATTTAGAAACATTTTCCAGAGTTTTCATCTCACACAGATGGGACTAGTGTCAATCTTCTTCAAATAATTCAAACGTCTCATCGCACTCGTGCGGAGATAATTCCGATCGGCGGTTCTTTAGATAATCAATTCCGCGCGCTTTTTACCGCTGACGCCATCCATCGCGTGATATTGGCGTGGTCTCTCCTGATTGGGTGATTCAATCGTAGGTCGGTTGTAAGTAACTCGTGACCATCCCTTTATGATTCCAATTCTGGTGCAAGTTGTTACACAATTTGGCCTTGAACTCAGCTTACCAGGCCGTTCTTCAAGAATAGCTACAAGCTCACCTTCTGTGGCAATCATTGCGACACGCTACCTTGCCTTTATCCCCGTCAACTTCCACAAGTACTGCCTGGGCTGCAGTAATAATAATAATAAATTATGAATACTTATTTATCGAAGATCAATAAGGGTTCATTTATCCTCAGCAAGGTTTTGAAATTCGAAGCAAGTAATTGATTTGGATTTCAAAAACAATATCCACAGTAGTAACAACAACATCTCTTTAGTACCTCGCTCAGCAGCTCGAGTGTACACTTCAATGACCCAATTAGTGTGCGCGCTCCCTCGCCGGAATGTCATTCATACTTCTTCGCTAGACCTCCCCCTTCTCCTTACGTGATTGCCACTCCTGTCGTCTCAGCTGCTTGTTGTTTACAAAACCAAGCGCTCTCTCTCCGGCGCTCCACATCCACGTACATTTGAGTGTTGGCTCTCAAAAAAAATTTGCAATACTGATTCTGCACACATCATCTTTCTTAATCATCAAATGGTTCCCTTCTGTAATATGGTTTTAAGTTGGCGCTATTAAAAACAGATTTAGCACCAGTGCTCACTTCTTCATGCCTGTAAGCATTGTTACCCAGATTCTTAATGACACGGAACGGGCCAATAAATTTTGGACAGAATTTTGCAAAGACTTTGTTCTTGGGGTCAGATATCGGTGGTCTGCGAACCAGCACTAACTCTTGTTCTTGTAATTCCCGGTGAAACTTCTTTCCTCTGTATCTTCTGAGTCTTCGGTCCGCTTGGTTCCTCATGTGCTCTCTAGTTCGCTGGATTCGCAACTCATGCCCTAATAGTGGATCCCTTGGACATGGAATAATCTTGTCCCAAGACCTCTCTGGCAACCTGTTGTGGTGTACAATTAGTGGGACTTGACCCGTCGACTCGTGCTTAGTGGTGTTCATGCACATCTCAATCTCTCCCACTTTGTCAACCCATTTATTATGATCGTTAGGAATCATTACTCTGTAGTATTTGGCAACACAGCGAATCGTTCTCTCGCTCGGATTCCCACAAGGATGACGAATGCTTGAAAATATGTGTTTTATTCCTAGGCTCTCCAGACCTTGCCTTAAAACATTGCTCGTGAAATAAGTACCATGGTCTGATGAAATGTATTCCGGCTTCCCAAGCATCGGAATAACTTTGTTCTGAATTCTACTGAGGACTTGTTTTGATGTCGTCTTCTGGATTGGACATAACACTACCATCCTTCAAAATACATCGACACACACCAAAAGGTGTCGGCATCCACGCTTTCCTTTGACTAGAGGGCCAAAACAGTCAATAGCGAGCATCTCGCATGCTTTTTGAGGTAATAGTGGTCTTGGAGGTTGTTTCATAATGAAGTTGTTCGGTTTAGTGCGCTGGCATGCGTCACAAGTTCTTATCACTTCCACGATGGTGAATCGCATCTTAGGCCAAGTAAAAGTCTCCCCTATCGTAGCTTCAGTCTTGTCCGTGCCGAAATGTGCTAGGCTCTCGTGGACATGCCACGTCAATCCTCTCTGTAGTGATGCTGGAACTAGGATTCGCAGTTTGGTATGATGCTCATCCACGTACTTATGCAACAAGTTATTTAAGTAGTGAAATCTCGCTTCTTTAGCACGGGCTTCTCGGTATTCAGGTGAATCTGGTTGTAATTCCTTCCTGTAGAACTTGATCATCATCATCATCCATGGGTCTGCTTCTTGCTCCTTCCGTATTTCTTTTAATTTCTCCAAAAACGCACGAGCCTTAGGTGTTAATGTTATGTTGTGAACTTCCGCTGTTACTTCGTTCTCGTCTTCAGGATTCCTGCTCAAGGCATCTGGTATGACGTTCATCCTTCCAGGGCAATGCTCTATTGTAATGTCAAACTGCTGTATGTAGATGGACCAGCGCGTAACTCTCTCACTTGCCATCGTCGTCTTGAATAAAAATGTCAGTGCATGGTGGTCGGTTCTGACAATAATGGAATAGCCAAAGATCATCTTACGCCACTGTTGAAGAGAATATAAAATTGCTAGCAGCTCAAGCTCCGTCACGGTGTAGTTCCTCTCGTGCTTCCTCAATTTACGACTCGTAAATGCCAAATACGATCTCTTCTTGGGTTCTTCAGCGTCCTCTTGGTACAGCATAGCACCGATTCCAATCAACGAAGCATCTGCTTGAATAATAAATCTCTTCCTAAAGTCCGGATATCCAAGCTTTACACAGTTTTCCAATAAATCTTTCGTAGCTCTAAAAGACCTGTCGCACTCCTCATTCCATGACCATCGATTTGCCTTCTTTAACATCTCTTGCATAGGTGCTACTGTTTCTGTGTATCCAGGGCAATTTTCTTTGAAGAAGCCTGTCACTCCCAAAAATGCTCTCACATGCTTGACTTTAGTTGGTGTTGGAAATTTCTTGATAGCATCAATCTTGGCCGTATTAGGTCTCACGCCCTCAACATCAATTATATGCCCCAAATACAGAATCTCGCTCTGGCAAAAGTGTGATTTCTTTAGATTAATTTTGAAGTTCATGGTTCTCAAGTTATCCAGAAGTTTATTTAAGTTTATCAGGTGTTCCTCCATTGTTTCAGATGCAATTAATATGTCGTCAACATATCTCGTAGTGAAGCTCTTGACCTCCTCAGTCAGATTCCTATCTAGTGCTCTTATCAGTGCACATCCAGCAGTTTTCACGCCAAAGGGCATTCGAGACCAGATATAACTTTGGTTATCGAATAAAAATCCCGTCAACAGTTGAGATTTTTCTTCAAGTTCAAGATGGTGGAAACTATTTGTCAAATCGACACTCGAATATATCTTCTTCCCACGGAAGCCTTTCAAAACATCTTTGATCCTAGGTGCTTGGTCATGCTCAACTAGCAGTTTACTGTTCAAAACTCGCGCGTCCAGGCATAACCTAATTGATCCATTTGGCTTGGCCACAGCCAATATTGCGTTCAGGTACGGGGTTGCTGCTTTCCTTATCATGCCAGATTCTAATAAATTAGTAATGATGTCCTTCACCTGAGCAAAATGTTCCTCTGGGATCGGGTACAATTTACTTTTAAATGGGGTCCAGTCTGTAACTTGCATGGCATATTGAAAATTTAAAACTTTTCCAGGTACGGTGTCAAAAGCTCCTTTATGTAATCTCAAAATTTCTTCCAGTTATCTTCTATCAGGTTCCCCTACTATGGCCTCCTTAAGTCGCTCCTGAAGTAGAATTTCAAATTTAGTTCCGCTAATTTCTTCTTCCGCCAAATGTACCCAAAGTTCCTGCGAAATATCTCGGCTGTCAATTTCCACCACTGCTGTCTGGCTTACTTGCTCCTCCGTCAACTTTTTATCTCTGATCACCTCATTAGTGCATTCTTCAACGACCCAAGTATTCGCCTCTCTCTCTAGTGGACTCTCTTCCATGTTTAAACCCTCGTGATTCAACCCCTCAACTTGTTTGAAACTTACAGTGTTGTTATGTAAGTCAATTACAGCATGAAAATCACAGATGAAGTTGGCTCCCAAAATAATGTTATAGTTCATCTTCGGTATGACAATGAATGTTTGCGAAAAGGTGTGGTTCAATATTTCCAGGTCTAAATATGCTTGCTGTTTACAATTGATGGTCTTGTCAAGAATTACTCCTCTGACTTTCATTAGCGGTACTGGCATAATTGGAACAGTTTGTTTTCTTCCGATTTCTTTTACCAAAACTTCAGTGACTAAGCTCACCTGGCTACCTGTGTCAATTAAACATCTCACCCTCATACCTCCAATATGTGCGTAAATAATTGGCAGTTGTCTGATGACATTTTCTCGGTCTTTCACCACTTCCTCCAGGCAATCGTCCGGGAATGCTACCCACTCTTCTATATTAGCCACAATCATCTCTTCTCGCTCCCTGGCGTCCTCCGTTTTCAGACTATCATTTTTTAGTTCATTTGAAGTTTTTTTTTATCCCGGGACCCATTTGTTGTGTTCCGCCGGTTGTCATCGCGCCTCTCCTGTTGCCTCAATAAACTTTCTGCCCCCTCTCCTTGATGATTGTCTGGGCTCTGTCTGTTTGCCATTGCACGCCCCCACTTCTCTTTTTCCGTCTCTTCGGCATTTAATTGATCTAAGTATTTTTGTGACTCGACATACCGCTCATCCCAATTGTTGCGATAGTCTCCCCTATTTTCTTGGCGATAGTTCCTCGCGTTGTTCCACCTGCCATCTCCATTTCTTTGGTAAGGTCGACCCTGCCTTTGGTTTCCCCTCCAATTGGTGTATTCCCGCTGGTAAGTCCATTGATTGTGCTGGTTTTGGTTGTTGTGGTTATATCTATCGCGGTTATTCTGAAAATTTCGATTGTTTTGGTTGAACTGGTTCCGGCCATCAAAATCTGGCCTTCTCGGTGTAAACTGTGTTCCTGTGGACTGAGTTTTCGTTTGGTTCCCCTGGCTGTGACTAGTTTGGAGTCCCTGAACCACTTCTGCCGTGTTGACACATTCCATATTTCTCCTTCCCGTCTGTGGACTGACCATACTCGTCTCGTCTAAGTGTCGGAGTAATTCTTCGGCCAGCACTGCAGTCTGAATATTTCCGGCTACTAACAGCTGTTGAATGTGCATGGGAAGTTGTTTCCCGATGGTTAGAACCATATTTTGCTCGCTAGGGGGGTCATCAAAATCGCGGAATTTTACCAGCTGTTGGCTAAAGAATTCCGAAAATCTGGTCGGATGCGTACTGTGGTATTTTCGTGTATACAGGTCCATTCTTAATCCCTGCTGTAAAGAAAGGCTCCAGAACTTCTTTAAAAACGCTTCACGGAATTGAGCCATGTCGGTGAAAGTATATTTAAAGCTTAAAAACCAGGTTAAGCTTGGTCCCTCTAAAAATTTCTCCACGAGTCTCAACTGTTTTTCGGGGCCGATATGTTGATCATTAAAATAATCAGTTAACTGTCGTAAAAAGGCTTTGGGAGTGGTTCCTGAGTGCTCCTTGAATTTATCGGGTTTGAAATCATTTCCCCTAATAATAATAATAATAATATCGTATGGCCTCGGGTGCCTGGTGCAAGCTTTGTTAATTGACACCCAGAGGGTAGCTTGCATGTCGAATTTCGTCGTTCTTTGAACGCTATGAAAGTCAAGGAGGTTAGTTATCTAAACTCCTTGACACTACAGCGCCCCTAATGACTTGGATTACTTGGGCGGGTGCCAAGTTTGGTTGTGGTGTGGAAGTCTCTCCTCTGTACTCTTGGAATGCGTTGCTCGTTAATTTGGGACTTTGACATCGGCTGTTATCCTCAGCCAACTTCAAGCCTACCGGACTCCCAATGCTTGCCTGCTTTTCTGGTATATTTTCAGCCGAAAATAATGTAGCATTCTCTAATGATCTAATTTCGTTTTTAATTATTAAATCTGAGTGCTCTTGTAATTTAGATTTTACGCCTTCCTCCAAAGCCTGCATTCTTGAATTGTATTCGCCCAAGCGCCTTAAAATTGTCAGCCTGTCTTCTTTATTTGCATTTGCCTGCTGTTCCCAATCTCTTCGGATCCTACTTTTCAAACTGTTAATTTTTTCTTCGTTCCTTTCCTGACTCTTCTCTAGCTGTTCCCCTATTTCTTGTATCTGCTGGTGTGTTTTGCCTAATTGTTCTTCCAGATTATCCCGATTTTTAATGAGCTGTTCTCCTACCTCTTCTCTTATGATCTCTTGTGTTTTAACCAATTGTTCTCCGACTTCTTCTCTTATGACCTGCTGGGTCTTAATTAATTGGTCTTCCAGATTATCCCGATTTTTAATTAGCTGTTCTCCTACCTCTTGTCTTATGATCTCTTGTGTTTTACTTAATTGGTCCTCTAAGTTTTCACGCAAGTGCATACGCTCTGTTTCGGCCTTGACCTCAAGTTTATCCATTTCTTTGATTAATTCAAGTACGTTGCTGTCGACTGAATTAATTTGTTGCTGCAATTTATCTTGTGTGTTCTTTATTCCCGCGGTGTTATTGACACATGCTGCCTCTATCTGCTTTAATTTATCGGCCACCATTTCGTCAAATTGTACGAGTTTGTTGTCAAATTTCGCCTCCAACTTTTTAATTTCACCTAATTGTTTGACGTTATTCTCTGCGACCTCACCTGCCAGTTTCTCTACCTCCCTAACACTTTGATTGATGTCGTTAGTGATCTTCTCTAATTGCTCTGTTTGTGTTACCGCCTGTTCTGATAATTTGTGATTTAATTCGTGAAATTGTTTATCCGTTTCCGATAGTTTGTGACTTAATTCGTGAAATTGTTTATCAGTGTCCAATTTCTGGACCTCTAATTGGACCGAAATATTACCGCTCATGTCGTGTAACTGTTTTTCACAATTCTCGCTCTGAATTTTTAATTGTTCTTTTAATTGTGCTTCCGTTTTCGCGGACATCTGCTCTAATTGTTTATCGTTATGCTTACGCTGACATTCTAATTGTTTTTCCGTTTTCGCGGAAATCTGCTCTAATTGTTTATCACTATGCTCGCTCTGAATTTTCAACTGTTCTTCCGTTTTCGCGGACATTTGGATCGACATCTGTTCCAATAATCCCTTAATTTCTTCAACACTCGCCATTGCACAATACAAAAAAATATAATCAGAGAAAACAGGGTCATGCACCAAGATTTCAGTCATACACACGCATACATGTCATAACATTTAAATATTACAGATTCTAATTTAATAAAAATTTCAGTAACAAAATTTACTGAATAAAATTACTCTTATTCCCAAACAACAAAATAACCCCTAGTGATCTGCTTTTAAATTCCTAACCAACAGAATTTACGGAAAACACCAATTAACCGAAGTTAATTAAATGTCAAATATAAGGCAACACCTTCCTGCTTTGACTGAGTTCAATAATATGCAAAATTTTCTAATTTTAATGCCGGGCGCCAGAACAGGTTTATAACAAACACAATATCAAATTCTAACCTTGTTCAATATCTCTAACTTTAGGAACTCAGTGATTTTACTAATGCACATGGCGGTACAACATCGCCTCAATTTACAGAATTTACTTTGCCCGCTTGACCTGGCATTATTTCTCAACGAAATAAATATGAGATCAGCGAAGCAACAACAACAACAGTCCCACTTGGGCAGCCATTTTTGTTTTATGAACCCTTGCAAAGAAGCTTATGAGACTCAGTTTCGGGGGGTGTAACAGTCCATATCGTAAGTTGTTGTCAAAGCGCTTCATTAACGTGCAGGGTAACATATAACAAAATAACATGCAGGAAAAAGTGAAGCCAGGGTTAAAACAAATGAATTTAATAACAAATCACCTAACTATACAAAAAAATTAACAAAACAAACAATGTATGCGCGTGTGCCGTTCTGCATGCTTCACGATGTGTACAATCGAATGCATGATTCGTCATCATCCAGAATAAACATTCAGACAACGAATCCACATTGCTTAGAGCTAGACAGACGCGGGGAACAACTATACAACACTTAAAACTAAACCGACACTTCCTATACTTAAAATATACAACACAATAATTTCCGCGTGAAATTGGAATCAAACTGCCGTAGCAAAAACATTACTGCCTAAAAACTTAGGACTTCTCACACAAATCAAAACAAGTAAGTTAACACGTGACCACTAAAAATACACATATGACCGCCGTCAAATTTACAAGTACACTACCACTACACCACACAGCTGTGACATACTAAAATATTACATGAATTGAGTCATAAACACAACCCTAGGCTCAAAGCCAACATTTACATTATTAACACAATATCCTATCCATACAACATGCAACAATCCGTCACACACATGGCGAACTCCCCAATTAATTATGGTTCAAAAATAACCATCACAATGAACAGGTTTGCTACATGAAAGCTTAAAGGGGCCAGTCGGAACAACAAGACTGCCTATCAAAAATAAGTCACCAGGCGAGACGGGCGATTTGTGGAAATCTGCATATCTGTCAACCCACGTGTGTCTCGAAGAAGCGTGCCCCAAAGCACAATAATATGTGTGTGTGTGTGTCAGAACAAAATATCCCGGCATTTCCACTAGGAAATCCAAGAATCAGCATAATGGACAAGGAACAGCGTTCTCCCTAGAGCACCCTGCCTTTCCATCAAAAATACAACAACAACAAAATATGAGGGCGGTAGGACCTCTACCCCTCTTCACGTAGAATCAACACACACACCTGACACAGTAACACACCCAGAATCACACGTATGGGTTTGACAGACCCTGAAATAAAAAGACATAAATATTTTCCACTTGCTGGCGCCACCGTTCCACGCCGTGACTAATTAACCTGAAAAGGACTCAAAAAAATCTATCAAATTAGAACTAAGGTGTTCTACAATTACATCTTAAATCGTTGCGCTCGGCAACCCTAATATGAATAATAACCTGTTCAGCAAACATCTTACAATAATTACCTCCCTATCCTATCACAAATATGAACTTTAATAAAGCACCTCTTATCGAATGTAACGGGTTTCGCATTTGCATGGATAAACATCACGTACACGCGCCGTGCACATTAAATATGACTCCAAAGAAAAATAAATATACAACAAACACTTTGGCCACGCGCTAACGTACATTTAAAAACAATTATTGCCGGTACCAGGAAAACACTCTAAAACAAGAAAAGACAAATGAACTATTTACAAAAGTTCCCCCGCCAATCTAACTACATAATTGAATAATCAATTGTTGTACATCACCGTCTCAGCTTGCAGAACATTATGACATCCATCTCAGCCCATTTCCCTATGTTAAAGTTAGCACTCCATAGTCGTCTTCGTAGAAGCGTCGGACATCATCCCAACTCCTGACCACACGTTGAACATCTTGATGTAGTCTCCTTGGAAGAAAAGTTCAATGTTATTATAATTTGACCTGGCTATAATCGCTTGTGGGTTACTAAATTCGCCCACAAATAGTCCTATGCGATTAATTACGAAGACTTTCCCTAAATATCGCTCACACACGCGCAATACACACATGAAAAATACACTTAAAAATATACATGAAATACACACTTCGAGTCCAACGTCACTGGCTCGACAATACAAGTTTTAAAGCCTGACTGACTCACAGTCGCTATCTCGCTCGGTAATCCCTACTGCTTGACCTTCGCTCGGGTGAGCGCTAATTAGAACGTTTACAAGTCTTGCCCCTAAGAGCTGAAATAGTTGTCTTTCAGATAATATTACAAGTTTCCAATCACCACGCACGCTGGCGTGAATTTAGCTCACAAAGTTCACAAAGTATTATGCTTCAAAAATAATTAAGAGCGTTAAAAATTGCTACACAACTGACGTGAATTTAGCTCATCAGAGCTCACAAATAAAATAACTTCAGATTATATCAGAGCGTTAAAATCGTTACTCAAACGGGCGTGAAGTTAGCTCACAGAGCTCACGAGCAGAAAGACATCGAACAGCGGCTCGTCGAACAATTTATTAGAAACTGACAGGGTACGGAAGAGTGGGGCGGATTTAGAAAAATTTTCCGGAGTTTTCATCTCACACAGATGGGACTAGTGTCAATCTTCTTCAAATAATTCAAACGTCTCATCGCACTCGTGCGGAGATAATTCCGATCGGCGGTTCTTTAGATAATCAATTCCGCGCACTTTTTACCACTGACGCCATCCATCGCGTGATATTGGCGTGGTCTCTCCTGATTGGGTGATTCAATCGTAGGTCGGTTGTAAGTAACTCGTGACCATCCCTTTATGATTCCAATTCTGGTGCAAGTTGTTACACAATTTGGCCTTGAACTCAGCTTACCAGGCCGTTCTTCAAGAATAGCTACAAGCTCACCTTCTGTGGCAATCATTGCGACACGCTACCTTGCCTTTATCCTCGTCAACTTCCACAAGTACTGCCTGGGCTGCAGTAATAATAATAATAAATTATGACTACTTATTTATCGAAGATCAATAGTTATACTAGTCTACTTAATGTTCAATGTTCAATCACTATCACAAAACACAAACACTCACATGATGCGGGAGAGCTGCTGGGCATAGTCCCCCAGCCGGCGAGTTCTTGTAGTACAGCGAAGGCTCGTGAGGACACACTCACTTACCTCGGACAGCATTTCGAGTTCTGTATATGGCCCCGTAGTTTTCAGCACACAGTGCGCATAGCAACCGAGGAGTAACACTATCGCACCGTTCAGTTGGAGCGGTTGAAGGCGGATATCATTACTTATCAGAGTTCAAAGGAATGCAATAATCTAAACGAGGTTAATTTTGAAACGAATGAATTGTTAGATTTATTATCAGATTATTTAAATAATAATAAAAAACGCAAACCACCTCCTCAACCCCCACCGCAATAGTTTAATTCCAACATACATTCCTGACTCGATTTATTTTCATGACGCCACACCCAATTACCTTCCTGGGTGCTGGTTAGTTGTTTTCTCCGCTTTTGGCAAGGTTATACGACACTTGTGTGCATTTCAGCAACCCACGTTGAAACTAGCAATGAGTAAATGTGTCAATGTGTCAATATTCATTACTTCAACTAAAAGTGTTTATTCCGTGAGTGACATTGATGTGTCGAATGACACAGGCCTAACAAAGGAAGAACAAGAACAAGAGAAGAAATGTGAACTGTGTTTTTGTTATTTAGTGAGGTTATCGATGTTTAACACCAATAAGTGGGCTGAGGAAGAAAACATTGTGTGTTTTCGAAACATGTACCTATAGAATTTTTAAGTAAGTAAAAAGTATTGATTTGGCGAGAAATTTATGTTATACTTCATGTTAACATGGTCAATACGGAACCTGGAATGAGTGAAATTGTTCGTTGGTGTAAGAGGAAGGAGCGGTACCGCACTTGTTGCAAGGCACCACGCACAGAATGTAGGGCAACGTCCCAGTTTTTTTAATCATTTGGTGTACACTGTTCAAGAAAGATATGCCCAATAATTTGAGTTCTGAGGCGATCGTTACCCACGCCGGGAGAACCCCTTGGACTCGGTCCAATTTCCCAATCCACATCACCTTTGTTTTTCATCGGTTCAGCCGCGCACCAGAATATCTCCCGTACTCACCAAGGTCCGTGAACAATTGCTGCATGTCAACGGTTCGATCCACCACAAGAGTGACATCATCCGCATATGCAAATATACTGATCTCCGTACCATTGAAAGATGTATGGAGATTACAAAGAAGGGGTTCCAGGGATAGAACAAAAAGAAGCATGGACATCGGACACCCTTGCCTGACTCCACGATGGATGAGGAGAGGTCGTGTGAAATACCCATTTACATTCACTTTTGAAGATCCACCATGAAGAATTTTGATCACGAGGGCAATAAACCGCATATCGAAGCCAATAGCTTGAAGGGTCACAAGGATGTATTTATGGTTTACCCTATCAAAGGCATGGTCAAAATCCAGTGATAATAACAGTTTCTTCTTATTGCCGACCAGCGACTCACTAATGACATCGCGAATAGCACATGTAGTGTTGACAATGCACCTGCCTGGTACCCCACCCGATTGGTGGCGAGATTAGCTTCCTCCATAAAGGCCTGAAGTCTCGTTTTCATACATTTCGTGAAGATCTTGTAGTCAAAGTTTAAAAGCGTCAGTGGGCGAAAGTCCCTGAGCTGTGTTGGTTGTGTAATTTTTGGGACTAATACCACCAGGCCATCTTTCAGGGTGTCGATATTTCGTCCAGGACGACAAGCATCATTCACTACGGCTGTAAGTTCATCGCGAATGGTGGTCCAAAACGTCATGTAGAATGCTCTCCCCAGGCCATCAGGACCAGGACTCTTGTTCGGCGCACTGTGGAGTATGGAGGTATATATTTCTTCGGCGGTGATGTCCTGGGTCAAGCACTCTTGTCCTCTGTGCAAAAGTCTTCCTCGTACACCATCGAAGAACGGATGCTGGCAGTGAAGTGGGACTGGGGCGTCGTCTGTGTACAAGGACTGAAAGAAGTTCTCTACCGTTTCTGTGATTAAGGTATGACTAGTCACCATATGTCCCTCAGGTGTCGCAATGCGGTTGATGTACTTCTGACGGCCTTTGCGGCACGCCCGTATAAAATGATAAACGGAGGGTGCCTCTGATGCCAGATGTGGATGATCTTGGGCTTGAAGTTTGAGTCCTTCCAATTCTTTTCGCTGCAGCGTGAGGAGCTACGCTCGGATTTTCTTTATTCTGCGATATGTATTAGGGTTGGTAGGGTCTTCATTGTATAACTGTCGTAAACATTTATAGTAGAAATTTGTCGTCTGATGGAAGTGGCGTCTTCTCTCGGCACTGTAGGCCTTCAATAACCTAACAGCTCTGGGTTTCGCATACTTCAACCACCACTCAAGAGTATCTTGAAACCGGGGAATGTGGCGTTTCCAGTTATGCCATTCAGTGGCAAAGCTATCTTTCATGCCCAAGTGTGTCAGAATAGAATCATTTAACCTCCATGATCCTCTCCCACGGCGAGGTCCCAATTCTGGTTGGCGAATCTTGCACAGATACGCACAATGGTTTGAAAACTCTACCGGGCATACATCTGTTTCCCTCACGTGTTCTTTCAATTCCCCGCTGACATATATTCTATCCAGTCGAGAGGCACCATTATAGTACGTGTAACTGGCTGACCCCGACGGCTTCAGTTCCCATGTGTCTTTTAAGCGTAGCCCTTGTATTAACGCAGATAGCGCAGGGCAGCCCTGAAATTGGCCACTTTGGTCTTTGGGTGATAGCACTGCGTTAAAATCCCCACCGAGGATTATATTGCCGGTATGATTATGGAGAAGTGGGAGAATATCTATGGTATAAAAGAGCCGGCGTTGTATCCTGGCCTGCGAACCAGAGGGAGCATATACATTGACAATCAGAAGATCTCGAATACGGATACTGAGTCCCCGTGAGTTGACTAACTGGACTGGATCCGCATATGGTATATGGTCCTTAATGTAGATGGCTGTACCACGTTTGTTCTCATTGACATTAACTACACACATCAAAAAAAGTTTTGCATCACCTCGGTTCCAAGAGTTCCGGAACCGTTAAATACAAAGGGAATAGAGATCAACACAAACAACATTTTAGCTCGTTTTATTGCTCATGAGACCCACACATTGCATGTTGTACCATCATACAGCTAGACTTTCAGCATTTGTGGTCCAGATTGCAGTACACACCACTACCTCTAATACCCAGTAGCACGTCCTCTTGCATTGATGCATGCCTGTATTCGCCGTGGCATACTATCCACAAGTTCATCAAGACACTGTTGGTCCAAATTGTCCCACTCCTCAACGACAATTCGGCGTAAATCTCTCAGAGTGGTTGGTGGGTCAAGACGTCCATAAACAGCCCTTTTCAACATATCCCAGGCATGTTCGATAGGGTTCATGTCTGGCGAACATGCTGGCCACTGTAGTCGAGCGTTGTCGTTATCTTGAAGGAACGCATTCACAAGATGTGCACGATGAGGTCGAGAATTGTCGTCCATGAAGACAAATGCCTCTCCAATATTCTGCCGATATGGTTGCACTATGGGTCGGAGGATGTCATTCAGGTATCGTAAAGCCGTTTCGGAGCCTTCCATGACCACCAGTGGCGTACGTCGGCCCCACATAATGCCACCCCAAAACATCAGGGAACCACCACCTTGCTGCACTCGCTGGACAGTGTGTCTAAGACGTTCAGCCTGACCAGGGTGCCTCCAAACACGTCTCCGACGATTGTCTGGTTGAAGGCATATGCGACACTCATCGGTGAAGTGAACGTGATGCCAATTCCGTGGGGTCCATTCAGCATGTTGTTGGGCCCATCTGTACCGCGCTGCATGGTGTCGGGGTTGCAAAGCTGGACCTCGCCATGGACGTCGGGAGTGAAGTTGCGCATCATGCAGCCTATTGCGCACAGTTTGAGTTGAAACACGACGTCCTGTGGCTGAACGAAACGCATTATTCAACATGGTGGCATTGCTGTCAGGGTTCCTGCGAGCGGCAATCCGTAAGTAGCGGTCATCCACTACAGTAGTAGCCCTTGGGCGGCCTGAGCGAGGCCTGTCATCGACAGTTCCTGTATCTCTGTACCTCCTCCATGTCCGAACAACATCGCTTTGGTTCACTCTGAGACGCCTGGAAACTTCCCTTGTTGAGAGCCCTTCTTGACACAAAGTAACAATGCGGACGCGATCGAACTGCGGTATTGACCTTCTAGGCATGGTAGAACTACAGACAACATGAGCAGCGTACCTTCGTCCTGGTGGAATGACTGGAACTGATCGGCTGTCGTACCCCCTCCGTCTAATAGGCCCTGCTCATGCATGGTTGTTTACATCTTTGAGCAGTTTTAGTGACATCTATGAACAGTCAAAGGGACTGTATCTTGGATACAATATACACAGTCAACGTCTATATGCCGGAGATCTGGGAACCGAGGTGATGCAAAACTTTTTTTGATGTGTGTATTTTATCGTAGCCAGAGATGGTAAGGAGGTCTTCAGTAGCCACTTCTTGCAACAGAACAATATCCACATCTTGGTCTCGAATGAGGTTGCGTAAGAGCGACTGTTTACTAGCAGTTTGAATGCAATTTACATTGAGTGTCATTAGAGTGTATGTCAACAACGTCGTCAGATAGATAGACATGTTTTTTACCAAAATAAACAAGATGGAGATGGGGTGGTCTTTAACGCTTGTCGCTCGACTTCCCGCCTTGTAGTCGGGGGTCCCTGACACCCACATAAGGCTTGTGCGTTCCCTCTTTTGACGCCCGGATTGTTTTAGCTTTGAAGGAGGTTTTCAAAGGTGCCTGTTCTTTAGGAGTTAGTTCCTTGTTGTCCATGATCCCCTGGTCCCGTGACCCCGTCTCTTCTGTATCCATGTGGCTGGTGTGGTCGTCTTCTATTTCATCCGACCATTTTATACCAGCGGTCGGTGGTTCACAACTAAATAGGGACAGGTTTGAGGCTTCCAGACTGGTAGCACTTTCTCCTGAGGTCACGCCTTCTGTTACCGCTTCAGGGCTGGCAGTGCTGGTGTCAGGTTTCTGGTCAGTTTTAGGAACTAGAGACGTGCCCGTCCTACCTAGACTGCCATTGGTGTATTGGCTAGTATCAGTATCAAAATGGCTGCCCGTGGAGTTCCTGTTGTAATGTGGGAGTATGTTGTTTACTAGTGGCGGGCAATGGCCCAGCTGGTTGCGGCGATAAGGCGGTGGAGTGAGGAGTCAACACGTCCATCGTGTCTTGTGCTACAGCTGACGTATCAAGTGGGGCAGGTAGTTCTGGAGAAATACTGACGTTAGATGAACAAGGTGCCGATAAGGCAGACGAGACAATGTCACTGTCCTTGTTGGCTACAATTTCACTGAGAAGCTTAGGGGCCGGTTTTGTTTTCAGTTTCACCGCGCCTCACTGGGCATTCCTGTCTAAAGTGATCAGTGGCATTACAATAAAAGCATGATCGAGGTTGTCCATCATACACCACCTGTGCTTTGTAGCCATCGATAGAAATAATGGGTGGAATTGCAGTTTTTAGTTCAATCCGCATAGCCCGAATACCACTCAAAATATTGAAAAGGTAGGTAGCTGACCATCGTTCGTTTCTAATTTCACGAACCTTCCCGTACTTACTAAAGTACGACATTATCCCGTCATTCGGTAGTTCAATGGGAAGGTTCATAATACGGATTAGTTTGCTGTCCACATCCGCACAAGTTATATTTACCTCAGATATAGAGCCATTAAATTTCCGTACCTGAGATTTGCCGTTGGTACTGTTGAGGACCTTCTCCATCAGTAGTTTGCTGGTGAACTTGATGAAAACAGCAGTTTCCAGATTGTCGAGTTGAATGGCTTCTAATTGATGATGATGATAATTGTTGTTTTAAGGGGCCTAACATCTAGGCTATCGGCCCCTGTGGCTTCTAATTGGTCCACGTTGAGTTTTAGGGTGTACTGAAACCACTCATGTATTTCTGCAGGGCCTGGTTTATTGGCCTTGTCGGGGAAAGCACATTTTATCGTGTTTTTCCTAATGCTGTTGGTTGCCATTTAACTGTACTTGAAAAGACTTGAAAGTTAGAGACTCGAATACGTCACTCTCAACGAAGCAAAGCGCAGCGAACCGGTCGCTGCCAAGGTTCAGACCGGACTGAGTTTTCGTAGAAGGATCAGACCTCATTTATTGCGAGAAAGTACTTTACAATGTAATTGAGCTCAATTAACTTTTCTTTCGTCTTACTATGCAATTTTTATCACTTTATTGTCTTAGGGGGACGATAACCTTCTTGTCATTTGGGGTCCATTTTTATACTTGTGGTCACACCGTCCTTATGCAAGGTTTGGAATTGAAGTGTAACTATCTAACAGTCTGTTACATCTTCACGTCAAATTTTGTCTCCCGCAGAGATGTTGGTTGATTCCTCAGTTTAAGGCTTCGACAACGCGGTCATGTAACCCCGTGTACTTTGGGTGTGTGTAGAATCTGTATGATAAACGGTGATAATTGCGATGGCTGTATTAGTCTGTAATTCAGGTAAGGACTGCAGACGGTCAATTTCAAGTAGTAGTTCCTAATGTCGGTACTGCGCCAGAATTTATTGGTCATTACTCAAGAACTGATCGGGAGATGAACCAAGACCCCAGAAAATAAATGAATGGATAAAAAAAATTATTTATTAAAAATTTGAGTAATATGAGAAAAAACTGTATGGAAATGAGTGAAATACTATAGATCTTATGCATTTATAAAAAGCAAGGAAGTAGGAATGATTTAAAGATGGACATATATTCCATTATACGAAAGTGGGAGGTTCACTTTACGAGAAAGATCACGCCACTTGAAGCGAGAGTTACGTCATGAGAGAGGGGAAGAGGCGAAGGTCGAACTGCGGACGGAAGTCAGGAGAGGTGGTAGGAGTTACGTCACACCATGGGAGGAGAGGAAGTGAGACGAGAACTTGAGGAATGCGGAGAGCAGGACGAGAGAGTTTTTTCCAATTGAGATTTGAACGAGACAAGACCTCGAGCATAAACGAGTATCTTTATAATAGTGCTACGGTTCACAAAGGTTGGAAGTAAGGAAGAGTGTAATTTCAGTAACTTGGGAGCAAGCTACAACTATATATTGCAGTGCTTATGCAAAGAGTTCCATATAGCTAGAAACGTTTTCGACAAGAAGCTACTCATTATTTCTACGTGTAAAAACTTATTCGAACATTGTATTGAAAATGCAAGTTATAAGGCAGCAACGGGGAGGTCTCAATTATATTGTCAAGAAGATGAATATTAACATGTGCTAAGTTAAGCATGGGGAAGTTGAAGACTACAAGGATGTCAGTTGAATTCCAGATTCACTAGCATGAAAGACGCTACAAATATCTACGCATAGCGCAACATCACCGAGCAAAACTCATACTTTTCTACGAGAGTTTTAACACATCTTGAGATACGAAACGCTTGCATAAACGACAGTATTACACCGTGATGTCTATTCTGAAGAAAACCGATGTCTATTCTGAAGAAAACCGATGTCTATTCTGAAGAAACCATGATGTCTATTCTGAAGAGATGGAGAATCGAAGCCGGCCTACTTGGAGCGGAGGAGAGACGGGGAGTTGTCAGAGCTGTACACGGCGAGGTCATTCACCGAGAGCCCAGCTGCTGCTATCACAAAACCGGTCTTCATAGCTGTGGACATTGCTATGAACACGACAAGTTTGGTTTGGAAGGAGCGATGCAAGTATTTTCAGCAGTACAGAAGTCAACACAAGGTAGTGAGAAAATTGTCTTTTATCATGTAGAATTGTAGTTTAGTTGTGTGATTATCCAATTGACCAACCGCATATTTTCAACCGCATATTTTCAACAGCATTTTTCTTAACTGCATTATTTAAAACGTGTAATTTTGTCAAAGTAATTAAATTTGTGTAGATCTTGTTATTGTGATTTTCATATTTTTCTACGGAGTTATTTGCCGTATTTTTTGGAAAATTTCAGTCACTTGGACGAAATTTTGGCATGATGATGATGCTATTAACACTAAGGTTATATTAAAGTAAAATCGTGTAAATATTTTCACACTTGCGTTAGATTTAATTTAATTAAATCTGTTTTATCGCAGCGATGGAATATAAAGGAATTGAGAGGAATATAAAGGAATTGTTCAGAGTAACTTAGAACCAATTGTATTAAAAGAATTCAGAGCGTTAAAAAAGGAATATAAAGGAATTGTTTAGAGGAAAGCAAATTATTGAAAGGAATTGTATTAAAGAAATTTAGAGCGTTAAAATGGAATGTAGAGTGAACTATTTAAAAGGAATAGAACGTTGAACGAAGTAAAGCAGGAGTAAGATTGTAAATGAAGTAAAATGAAATTTATTGGAGCAAATTTAAGTACAGTATATTTAAGAAGTAACGTCACGAAGTGTAAAGAATATTTCGACAACTCATGATGTTGATTCGAGTGTCAGAAATTTATTATGAACGAAAGTATTACGAAAAGCTTAAACACATATGTCTAATGAGATTTAGAGCGTTAAAAAAAACATAAATGAATTTGTTAAACAAATATTAATGGAATGAAGTCAAACTTATATCTTTTGTTAAGAATATGAATATTTACTGATATTTCTTGAAAAGTTGTAATAAAATGTAAAGCTGAATTAAAACACGTGAAGAGGAAAGTTAACGAAATTAAATCACAGGGTGATTAGAAAGGTGAAAGTACAGAGATTTATTACAGAAATGAAATTACGAGCACGAGGCGATGTTGTATCAATTATAGAGGAGAAATGTTAAGTAAAGGAAGTATATGTATTGAAGTAGAAGTTTATAGTTGAATTACCGTGCAGATTAAGGAGTTATGAACGTAAACGAGTTACGTAAGTTTACGAAGGGACGCAGGGGAGTCTCTTAAATTTTTCTAGTATTGAATGTAATAATTGTGAAGTTATGAGAGTGAAGTAAAGGAAGATTCTATACAGGGTGTTTAAGAGAGAAAGTAATTGTTGTATAATTATGGAGGAGAAGTGTGGAAACGAAGGTTAATGCCGTGCACTTACAGTATTCACGTTTATCAGAAGATTGTTAACTCAGTAAAGAATTTCAGCACTTATTTCAGAATTTCATGATATATAGATAAAGGTAAAAAGGAACAGTGCTTAGCTTAAATGTTTGTCACTTATGTTCTATTGATTATGACGAGTATTTATTACTTTCAACACGATAGTTGCGGTGTTTGTTTGAATTTGAATTTGATGTTTAAGAGAAATGGAGTAGATGAAAGACTTATTGGAGAAAGAAAATTTAATCTTCGACGTTATGGAGTGTAAAATTTGAAATTCATAAAAGGATGTATATATGCACATAGTTCATGAATCATTTGATTAGATATGGAACTACGGTTCATAGTTGAAGCGGACCTGTATAAAATAGGGCAATACTTAATGTCACGCCGTTTCACATTTTCTTACGATAGTAATGCCACGTGCAAATTTATCTTTGCAGTTATTTTTGTTGAAGTGTCAGGGAGACACAATACTAAGGGAGGAAGCCAATTGTTATACATGTTTTATTAGCTTAATAAACGGCTAGTGCTGTTTAGCAACTTAGTCAACTTTTATCTAAACTGATTCCGTTTTCATTGTCGTCATCGTCGAAAATAGTACTACGAGGTATAGATACAGGCGCTCACTATAGATTAGACCTTATCACCCCTCGAGATTGGAGTTTTCTCGGTTGTTCTAAATGTAAATAATAGTAGAAATTTGTACCTTGTCTAGTAGTACTATTTTCTTTACGAATAATATCTATCCTGTATGTTCCTGGAATTCCCAATTTTACTTAGTAGGCATGATAAGCTTGTGAGCTGGGTAACTTACATGTCTGCAATCCTTTTTCGGGCTTTGGATATAAGTACTGATGGGTTTCTTCGGGCGCAGTACCAAATATACCGTCAACGACACCTAGCTGTGAACTTGGCTACTAGATACTACCGAAACCAGTAACTTGCAACGAACGTTGCACTTCCCCTCTGAAGGAAAGCATAGTCGGGGATTTTCAGCGCTCTTTGAAAATCCGACGACTTCGGCCGGCTTTGAACCCGCGACCTTGGGAATAGAAGTTCAGCATGCTACCAGCTAGGCTACGTCACCGAAGCCGCTTCCCACATAGTCAGATGGAAAACTGAATGTGATCTCGTTGTCATGGCAACCTCTGTTAGCTCATCCCTCATCAATTTAAAAGCGTTGTCATGGTAACCTCTGATGGCTCTTGGCATTTTCTTCTAATTCCGAAATAATTTTTCTCATCCCTTGGCGTAATGGTGGGTTGTATCAAAAATTATTTCAGACAAAAGTTTTAGGTAATTATTAGGGGAATATCGTCCATTCTGTACGGTTTTGATATAGTGCCTATTAAGAGAGATATGATTAATGTTTCCCGAAAAACCGACTTCCCCCCCCCCCCCCCCCATTGGTCAATGGTTGGTGCTATCAAAAAACGTTTTAAACATAAATTTTTGGCACTTATCCGACACATAATATGAACTTTGAAGGGATTCGATATTTCACATATTAAGAGAGTTATAGTAATATTTCGCTTTTTCAAAGAAAAGAAAGCCCCCCATTTTTACCCCCTTCGACCGATTTTGCCCATTAACGACCTCGACCGAGATTTTATAGGAATACATATTATGTAAAAGATTCAAAGTGATTGGTGCAAAATTACGGCAGTTATCATGTCCATAAAGAACTGATATAATTATATAGATACATATATACCGGTACATAAATTATATATAACTTTTGAACTGACGGTGGTTTTGGGGTCTGGGGGATGTGAAACGCGAAGATATGTCGAAATATTCCGGAAGTCAAAATATGGTACCCATTGTAATAGTTAGCTTTCTAATGAAATCTACCTAAAACAGGGAACCAATCTTTTGTATATATTTTTGTATGCAGCTGTAGTCTGTTCGGGTGAGAGTAAAATCATTGCCGTTGTAAATATTGAATTGATATTCGGATGTCTTCCCCTCACCCCAAATCCATGTCTATTGGTGTAACAGGTACTAGGAATTGTGAAGTTAGCTTCCTGAGAATAACAGTGTATGTATGAGGAGAAGAAGAAGAAATCGAGGAGACATTTGATCCAGAAAATCAGATTGTGAAGGCGAACGAACATCCTTGCACATAAGAATTGATATCTAAAACACTGGAAGACGTCAGGGGGGAGTTTAAAACAGAGGGAGTCTGGGAGGTCGGCCGCGTGTATGCGATGGTAGGAGAACCACTTTAACCGGCAGGAATATCCAATGCCGAGTGACTATTGGAAGATAGAGACCGTAAATCGATACGAGACGGAGGAAAAAATAAAGACTTTATTTACACAGCAGGATTTATTTCTTCTTGTAGTTCGCGTGGGACAGAGAAGAAAAGAAAGTGAGAGAAGGAGGAGGATGAAGAAGAAGTCGTGTCTCGTATATGAAGTTCTCCTTTCTTTTTAACCATTTCATTTACCTACGTAATCCAGCTGTCTCGGTGATAGATTTCTCTGCACCCAGAAGCAATTCTTAACTCGTATTTAAATAATGTCCTCAAGGGAGACGGATATGATATAATATGTTTATCTATGACAAAGAAATGTACACGGCACACCAAAAATATCGTATACATTCTCTAGCTAAATTATTCACTGAATTATCGAGTTAAGATAATTTTCTTATTATTGAGTTTAAAGCCATTTTCATTGTTGCCTTAGTAAACGTAGTTTAATGTTTTTCAGTCGGTCAACACGACTGTACCCAATTGAGATGGGTTATTCCCTAGTCCTGATTTTTTTACACTAGAATAATATGTATTATTCTCATGTAAGTATGTTTCTGGTTTAGGGAATAACCCATCAAAATTGGGTACAATCGTGTTGACCGACTTATAAATATTAAATTTCGTTTACTTTTCTCATATCAAATGTAGCTTATTCGTTTATTTAAAGGAGTATAAGATCAAACTACAATGGGTAGGTACAGTTATTTATTTATTATTATTATTATTATTATGTGCGTATGGACCCTATTGGATCACGCATTACATTTATGATTCGCCTTTCTAACAGACCATATTGCTTTCATTCTTTCACTGTGCGCTTGTTTCCTTTCTTCTGACCACTTAATCCCCGATCTTCTGGGGACTTCATTCTCTGGCTGTACCACCCATTTATTTATCTTCTGACGGTAGACATTTCTGTCTAGTATTTCTGACGTTTCTATCCGGGCCTTTTCCAGGTCATTTTTAACATCTTGTATCCAAGATACGTTCTTCAGTTTTCCAGAGTATGTCAAAATCTTGTGAGTTAACCTTGAAGATGAGAGTCTGTGAACGTGTCCATAGAATTTCAGTCTTCGTTTCCTGATGTCTGCGGCGAGGTTGGATAGTTTTTCCGTGGCTTTGCGTGATTTGAGCTTATACCCTTCTTCACTTTCCTCTGGGCCCAGAATTTTCCTCAAGATCTTTCTTTCCTCCTTCAAGATATTTTCCAGATCACCTTTCTTATTAAGTACCAGGGTTTCACTTGCATACAGCACTTCAGGTTTAATCACCGTATTATAGTGTTTGATTTTTGTATGTATGGACATGCGTTTCTTGTTATAGATGTCACGGGTTCTCCAATACGCTCTTTTGAGGTTTTGTAATCGAACTTTCTGAGCTTCCTTTTCCAATCCTGTTGGTTCTAGGATCTCACCGAGATATTTAAAGTGTGGAACCCGTTTGATGTGCCCGTATTTTGTTTGTAGTTCCTGGATGTCGAACCTAGTGCAAATAAACTTGGTCTTCTCGAATGAGATTTGCTACCCAGTTTTCTCAGCGCATTCCTTGAGGACTTCAATCTGTTTGATCGCTAAAATATCGCTGTCTGCTAGTATCGCTAGGTCGTCTGCGAAAGCTAAACAACTGACCTTGATGTCATCATTCTTTCGTCCAAGTTGAATGGGTTTCCAGAGCTTCTGGGCATTCAAGTCTTTCTCCCATTCTCGAATGACTTTATCTAGAACAAGGTTGAAGAGCAGTGGTGACAATCCGTCACCCTGTCGCACGCCGGTCTTAATCGCAAAGGGCTCTGATAATTCACCCAGAAATTTTACTTTTGACTTCGTGTCCGTGAGTGTTTCCTTGATGAGTCTTAATGTCTTTGGATCAAGTCCTAGTTCTTCTAAGATGTTAAAGAGAGACTGTCGATCGACCGAATCGTACGCCTTCTTAAAGTCGACGAAACTACAAATGATCGGAGAGCTTCGGGTCGCTTTAAATTTCAATATCGTCTTCAAGTTAAAAATGTGTTTAACACAAGAACGCTCAGGTCGGAAACCAGCTTGATATTCACCAATTTTGTGTTCAAGCTGTTCTTGTACTCTTTGAAGAAGACACGCGGAGAGAATCTTGTAGGTGACTTGAAGGAGAGAAATCCCTCTGTAGTTATTCACATCCGTTCTGTCACCTTTCTTGTATAACGGATGGATGAGTGCGCATTTCCATTCTTCAGGTAGCTTTTCTGTTTTCCAGATATCCATGATGATTAGTGTGAGCTCCTCAAGTGTATTTGGGCCTATGTTCTTTAATAGTTCTGCAACTATGCCATCTTCTCCAGACGCCCTGTTACTTCTGAGTCTGAAAATGTGTCTCTGGATTTCTTCTTTAGTAGGTGGTGGAGATTCAGGGTTTACATGTACGGGAGTCTCTTTGGGCCATCGTGATGTTGGCTCCTCGCAATTGAGTAACTCAGAGAAATACCGAGCCAGTTCACTACAATTATCCCGGTTGGACAACGCGAGGTTTCCGTCTTGTTTTCGGAAACACAAGTTCTGTGGGGTGTATCCTCGGATTCTTCCTGCGAACGTCCTGTAGAAATCTCGCGTTTTGTGATCTCGGAAGTCTTGATCTATAGATTCCAATTGGTCCTTCATGTGTTTCCTCTTAGTTTGTCTGATTACTTTTGACACTTCCTTCCTGGTCTGAAGATAGTGTTGTTGAGTCTCGAGTGACTTCTTACTGTTGTATTTCTGAAAAGCTCTCTTTCTCATTTCCAGTGCTTCTTCACATGCAGAATCCCACCACGGGTGTTTCGGGTTCTTCTTCAATGGAATAGTCTCTTTAGCTCTCGTAATGATCTTGTCATGGAACTGCTTCCAGGTGCTTGCCTTTTCCTTTTCCCATTCCTCTGTTATGTTACTTTCCTTTATCTTTTTTGTGTAAAATTTCTGAAGATGAGATTTCTTGGGGTGGATTCTTTTCGGGGTAAATTTCACTTTGATTCGCACTAGATAATGGTTGGAGTCAATATTGGCTCCTCTTCGAACTTGCACATCATGAATTTCTTTCTGTAAAGGATGTGTGATGGCCACATGGTCGATCTGATATTCTCCAAAAGATTGCACAGGTGATCGCCAAGTCTTCTGTTTTCGAAGGTGCTTCCTCAGAGAGGTGGACATTATCTTCAAGTTGTTCTGTTGGCACAATTCAATGAGTCTCATGCCATTCTTGTTGGTGAATTTATGAGCTGGGTATTTGCCTACAGTCTTTTGGTATTCTTTTTCTTTGCCAATCTGTGAATTGAAATCACCTAGTAATATCCTTGTGTCTTCTCTAGGAACCGTTGCCACGATCTTTTCGAGTTTAGACCAGAACTTTTCTAACTTCTGCAAGTCCCTTTTATTTTCAATGTTCGTGGAGGCATGTGCGTTAATTAATGTGTATTTTTTGTTCGCACATTGTATGCGCATAGTCATTACTCTATTATTTATGGGAGTGACTTCTTTTATCGAATCAACTATGCTCTTGTGAACTACAAATGCCATACCCAAGAGGGGGGTGCCACCTCTTCCTATTCGTTTGTCCGTTTTACTTTTGAAAATACGGTAGTTACCATAGTCTAGTGTGCTCTCATCTGTAAAGCGTGTTTCCTGAAGAGCTAGTATCTGTATCCTTTGTCGATCTAGTTCTGATGTTAAGGTGTGTAGTTTGCCTGGTTTTAGTAATGTGTTGATGTTGAAGGTCCCGATGTATGTGGGTGTCTTTGATGGTAGTTTGCCAGAGAACTCCGACTTTCTCTGTGATCGTGGTTGCCCAGGTCCCCCAGAGTACGAAAACCTGGTTGCCGTCCATGGACGGGTGGATTGGTTACCACCTGGGGTAATTCTGTAGTTACTCGCACGAATCATAACTGCTTGTAATCAAGGATTAATCCAGTGTTTCCACTGGGAGTTTAGGACCAGGGATTGCTATTTCCTGGAACATAAGCTATGCAGCCGTACCTACTAGGTAAACAGACGCTGACCACTTTGCCGCTCTATCCAAGTCAGACGCGAAGTGGATTTCAATTTTGGTTCTTCCGCCCTCGCTGCCATTGAGACATAGGTCCTCCTCTGCCATCGAAGCCGTTGACCATTGTTTTATTCACCTCAGTTGATCCGCGGGTGCTTAGTTGACTAGGTCTTATTCGCACCTTTCCTGTATATCTACAGGAAATTCCCCATCAGCCATCGGGACGTGCCATGTCGGGGTTGAGGGCCCCCTTCCCAGTGTCTCACGCAGGGTTATGCTTAGCTCGTACTCAGTTCGGAACTAAACACCCACGTGAGCTGACTAGGTAATAATGTAGTATGCTGTCTAGTACAAAAGCGTCTCATTGCCGGTTGTAAAGATGGCTGACAATAGTGGCCGGTTGTGTGACCTAGGTAACACCGAGACTATACAGGATAGTGCGTATCCTATTCATGGCCTCCATGGGATCAATGACAAAAGAAAACAAAATGGAGACAGTTAGGTCAAAGGTGTTAGTCAGATATACGGAGTGACCTCTAAATAGTGTTATCTATGGAATAATATTGTCGCAATTACCAAGATGGCGGACATTTATAGCACAAAATTCATATTAAATATTACTTTAAAACACTATTACAGAGGAACACATACACTAGATAACACTAACACACATTCAGCACTAAAAGTAAAGCCACTATTATTCCCTGGAAGCCACAAACGAAGCACAGTTCTCCGTATTGGCCGATATAAGACGCAGCATCATTACCCATGATCTTACCACTGGGCACGGTTATTTATTTATTTATTTATTTATTTTTCTTCTCGCGGATGGGTCACTTAGGACCTCGCGAAATCAACGTATGTTGAGCCTTCCTCCTTGCCCGATAGCTCTTCATATGCATCGATTGTTGTAGTTTCTGTTCCTCCGACCATGCACATCGTGTTGGTTTCTTCTGATCTTCCTCAAATCCCCTTGTGTCAACAATATCCCTGATTACTATTATATTCATCAGATCTGGCGATCCCATCTCCACTAGGTCCCTCTCCACCTGTTTGTACCTCTTTGGTCTTATACGTTTGTTCTGCAGAAATTTGTGGATTCGGTAAGTAATTTATTTATTTAATTATATATTTATTTATTTATTAATTATTTATAATATTTAACTTAAAACAATAGAAAAATATTAATACAAGAGGAGCAGATTACCTCGGAATCCACATTCACTACCTCCAGTGTAACAAATTGCGTCTACCAGTCTTTATATCACAAATCCTTATTTATGGCGGAATGGATTAGGCATCAAAGGAAGTGCAATGCTATTAACGCGGATATACATACAGTACGGTATATCGTAGGATTAATAATGAGTCTACTGTTATTAACTCGGTATCTCTCTGGTACAATAAATATAGCAAATCTCAGCTTGAGCAGCGATAAAGGTAAAAAAGTATTCCGTTTGAAATAAACGCCCTCTTTAATATGCGCATCCTTCGACACACTCCACTTTGTCCGGATACAATATTCCTTTTCTCTATTCCAAGGCGCTGCAGTGAAATATAGCGCTTTATATCTTGCTTTCACATTTATTTAAAATACGTTACAATTCCTCTCGAGTTTAAAATGTTAACTGAGAGATGTTGCGATGTCTATCTAGAAACGCTTTTGGGAGGTAGGCCATGATGGACTTGCGACTGGGGGCTGTTTAGTGAGGCAAGCAGATAAGGGAACACTCTACCACAGGGCAACTGTTTTTTCTTCGACCAGCTATTGTTGTGCTGTGTGGGTGTTTTAAAAGGCTCGTCAAGTAAGCTTCCACCCAGCATCACTCCAGGATTTCTTATGAGAGCGAAAAAGTGAAAAGAACGTCAGTGTTATAAATCTCATAAATTCATTTTATGTTCGACGATGTCGAAATGTAAATATTATATGTGAGAAAACTGTATCAAAATGAGGGTCATTATAACACTATTTTTAGCCTATTTTCAATTTTGAAAAAATAGGCTTATGAGATCACCTTTTGTCCGTGTGTGTGTGGTGTGTGAGGTGTGTGTGTGTGTCCCCCCCCCAATAAAATCTAAACGGCTGGAGCGATTTCAATGAAACTCGGTAAGTTCATAGCACTATTCCCGGCGACCTCGACCGTGCCCTTCAAATTTTGTTACGTCTCACCAATCCAACATGGCGGCTGTGCGAAATATTTCACTAGCATTCAATATCTCCGAAGCTATTACCGATATCGCCCTGAAATTGTGCACGGTGATAAAGGGCACTACTAGAAGTTCACCTATGAGACTTTCAAAAACCTGGTGACTACAATACCAACATGGCGGCCAAGCGAAGTTGAGACTTTTAAATGGACTTTTCTCGCGATTTAACTATCCAAACGTAATGAAACTAAGTACAGCAAATGTTTATACACATTGTAATGCACTGAAGTCTAATTTAGTTCAATTATTTACATAACCTCAAAATGGCAGCTGTGCGAAATATTTCACTGACATTCTATATCTCCAAAACTATTACAGATATCACCCTGCAATTTTGTACGTTGACAAAGGGTACTGATACAAGTTTACCTATGTATATTTCATAAACCTGTAAAGTACAAAACGAACATGGCGACCAAGCGAATTTGAAATATTTTAATAGACTTTTCTCGTGATTTAACTCTCTGAGCGCAGTGAAATGTGGTACAGTAAATGATTTTGCAGATTGTAATGCACTGCCATCTAATTTAATACAATTGTTTACATAACCTCAAGATGGCGGCTGTGCGAAATTTTAAAATTAAGTTTTTATTTCTTGTGTCGTAATCATGCGATCGAAGTGAAAGTTTGAATAATGAACCTAGACAATAATTGTCCTTGAATGGTACATAACTCTATGGCATATACACATAACAATCCTAAATGGAGAGCTTCCGAAATATTTAGACGGTTCTCAATATCTATGAATGTTTTACATAAAACAAACTGTTTTTTTTAATGTTCATAGAGACTATGAACATATGTTTACCTATAGGACTTTCAGTAACCTGGTGAGCACAAATCCAACATGGCGGCGACGAGAATTATAAATATTTAAATGGACGTTTCTCGCGAATTAACTATCCGAGTGCCATGAAACGTTGCACGTTAAATGCTTATACAAATGTTGATCCACTGGCATGTAATTTATTTCAATTGTTTGCATAATCACAAGATGGCTGCTGTGCGTAATTTTAAAATCTCGTTTTTACTTCTTGTGTTCTAATCATGCGATTGCAGTTTGAATACCACACGTACACAATAATCTTAATGTAATAGTACAAAAATAAAAATCCAACCTGACGACCATCTGAAATATTTAGACGGTTCTCAATATCCACGAATCTGTTACAGCAATTAATCTGAAATTTTGTATGTTGATAGAGGCAATTAACATGAGCAGGATATATGAAAATAGGCTGTATAGTTCTTCACGGAACTACTTGTTAATTATGAAACAGTGTATCCAGCCAATCAGAGCTCATTCATTGACCAATTAGGTAAGGATAGCTTCGCGCATGCGCTCAAAATCCAACATGTTGGACATCAATTACATGATTTGAAAGTTAAAATTGGATATCGGATCAACCATTGTAGTTACAATCCCAAACACAAAGATAAAATCAGCACGAACCTTTACGGTAACAAGAAAATACTATGACATATGCAAGAAATGTATGAATCTACGACAAGAAATAGCACTGTACCTTAATAACCCCAACCCCAATTTCTACACAGCGCATTGATTTCAAACCACTTTGGTGACAATATTAGTGAATGCTAGTGCTGATCGGCACTAGACATCATGCAGGCTGTAAACAATGGCATTGCCAAGCAAAGTAAATGGTCTCTGCTTTCGAAGTTCTTTGACCCACGCATGTGCTCTGTTCAGTCAGCAAACCCAGCGCGTTCTGCTCACTAACTGAAGTGACTGAATCCCACAGATATTAATGAATTACGGTATGTTCAAACATATAATAAAGTTATAATTATCGTCGAACATAAACAGTCGTCTGCAACTCGCCTATAATGGTAATTATTGCCATTATAAGCTCGTTGCACAATTTGCTATTAAAGTGTTATCAGTTTTGTTGCTGTTGCTATAATTATTCTCACCCCGCGGCATAGCCGTGCGTGTTAAATCGCGCACCGCGATCGCGATGGACAGCTGCAGCAAATGCGGAGATTGGAGGTTCAAATCCCAGAGCTGACAGAAACTATCCTGAATGTAGTTTTCCCCCTGGCTTTTGCACATTCCATCCAAGTAAATGGCAGAATAGAACCTTGTTTAATTTTGAACAGTGAAGTAAAGAAGATTGTAGTTTTACGAGACCGTTAATCTCGCGATCATGACCCACGGGACCTCCAGTTTTACGTGCAATACAGACCTGAGAACGCGATATATCACTTCGAAAATCTCACATGCATTGACCGGTAATTGAACCCTTGTTGAACCATGGTGAGAGGTAAGCAGCTTGACTACTGCACCACTACGCCCCGAACTTTTGAACAGTGAGTACACGATATAAAGTAGAGAATTAAAATGTCATGACACTTGCGGGAATAAAACCTCTAAACCTCGGCACTAGTCGCCGATCCTATACCATTGGTCTAATCCGACAGTAATTATTTAACCCTTATAGTGCCTGGGGTCCGATATATCGGCCGCGTATTTATGATATTTTGATTTCCAGCCACACAGTGCTATCACTCATTTAATCAAGACAACGTGGGAGTCATTCTCTCTCCGGATATATTAATGTGTATAATACAGTGAATATTGCCAGCGTTTGGTCATGGGGCCCAGCTTTCCGCTGACTATGTAGACGCGTGTGTACGAGCCCCACCGTCAGCCGTACTTGAAATGGTCTTCCGTGGTTTCCCCATTTTCAACCTTCTGACAGGCCATGGCCGCTTCCTTCCACATCCTTGCCCAGTTTCAATCGTCTTCATACATTTCATCTCTCATCACGGCAGCAGGTCGCCCATGGGCGTCGACTAGAAAGACCTGCACTTGGCCTTTCAGGAGGCCGGCCACAAATAGAAATGAAATACCGTGAATAACTGGATTCATTGAATTCGTATTAAGAGTTAGGCCTATTTGAACATGCTGAAGTCACATGACTTCCCGCAAGTGTTATCTTTTATAACGTTACTGGATTTATGTCCCTATTAACAACTGCGGCTTTTAGAAACGCGTGTGTGTTATCTTTTGAAGCCGTGTTTGTTTGCTTGTTTGTTTGTCTGTATAACTTGATCGTACAGGAAACCTATTTGATGGATAACTCTAAACTGGGGACACATTAATAACGAATTCAAAAGTATTAACATGAAAATCACAAGAGTTATTATTTAGAGCGCGTAGGCAGTTAAAAGGGGACTATATTAAAATTTCTGAATTAAATTGAAAACAAAAGTATTATTAATGAAATAAAGTATTAATTATTCAATACTAGCAGAAGTACCCTTTCTTCGAACGGTGTTACATATTAACACCAGACATTATCAATTGAGCTACTGTTGCAATGATTAGCGGTTTGTCATTCCTTCATAAGTTTATCAGAACGAAGTTAGTTTTCTGGGAATATCACACACACTGTTAATTTAAGGGCCTTAAAATGTGATTTTCGGAGACCCCTTATAGACTCGCGAATTTTGTGTCTCACAATGAGAAGCGCAACATATGCTTTGATCGTCCTTCTAGGATAATTTTTAAAAATTCGCCTATTTCAGCATGGATTTTGAGAAGTTTTTCTCTATATCCACCCTTCTATTGTATGAAAAGTACGGTGAGGAGTTTTATAAATGATTGATGTATTGACTCATGTTTACCATACCTAATTTTACGATGCACCAAGCATCCGAACACGATTTATAGGCGTACATAAAGATACACAGAAAGGCAGACAGACAATTCTATTTTCTACAACATATCACCCAGATATCCAAATATGGGTATATCTACCATACAGTATCAAACAGAATCATCCTTACGATGAACCCGTATGTCGACAAAAAAAAGATTAGTTAAAATGTGCTCTCAAACTAAATTCACCTAACGTGTACTTCCTGACCCCCTTAATTGCATTGACGAATTATACAGTCTACGTTGGTTCCGTGATAACCTTATAGCCATTTGCAAACTTTCACAGAAATGTAATAAATGGAGTAGCCTAATAATAATATCGTATTGTGCCCGTTTAGACCGGAGTCCGCACGACCACATATGCATTTTACCAATAATCAGTCAGCACGAGAATCAAAATATCCCGGAGCGCCAGATGGGTTAAAGCAAATCGCAAAAACGACATCAAATTTATAAAAATGCTTTGCTGATTTTTGGCTCAATGCAACAATAAGGATAGAAGGAGATTTAATTGGGTGAAACACATCTGGTAAAATTATCTCAGTTTATTTAAAGTTAAAATCTGACTGCAAGAATAATGCTCAAAGCAGCATCATCCACGTGTGGCGATCCACACTCTTATTTACACACAATATACAGAAATCTTCCAAACACATTTGACAATCTTTTTGAAAACACAAGTCCGATTGTTAGTCCTGTGGACTGTGTTCCAAAATTATTAACATTTTAACTCCAGTGCAAAATGAATTGTCCATACTGGAAATAACGTAGATCACTGTTTGACTATTTACATGATATTAACACTCGTAGAATAAATGTTTATAGAATTTCTTAAACTTTCATTTGTTTTCCAGTTTTCCAAAATATATCGTTGAAACTATTATTATCATCGTAGCAACACAAATTATTAACACATATTAACAACATCTGAAAAGTATTTGACCATTGAGCATAGCATCGAAGAACTGTGCGAAGCACAACAACAATTAATTGTTCTTCTGACATTAAACATTCGAGAAGTGACTCGATTATGAACTTCAAGTTCCAAACAAAACATATGATTTCTGAATCATCAACTTGATCAATAAATGGTTGAACCATTCAACTATTAGATTTTCCACTTGGAATTATTATGAAAAAAATATTTATATTTATGGCCATTTCTAGCAACTTTCACAACTTGCAATTCTTCGACAGAATGCGGAAATTAGAATTGTAGTCTTATAATGAATTCATTTAGTTCATGGCACTAGGATTGAAAATATCCTTCAAATTATTCGTGGTTAAAGAATTATTTTAAATTGGCAGTGGCCCATTCTACTATTTGTGTAAGGACACAATATTATAACAACAACAATAACGGCAAAGGTCTTCCTCTGAAGAAGAATAAACTACTATCATGACAAATCCGGGTTCTAGCAAAATCAAATTCTAAATGGAATTCGTAAACAAGGTTGAAATAAGAACTGATGGTTTCTAAGAAATAACCTTCGGGTTATTCATACGACGAAATGTGTGGCTCCAATACTCCTACTATAAACCTGAGCCATCGAACCTGCTATTTAATTGATGCTCGAAAAAACCTTCATTCCTGCGACTTAACATGCGCACCTGGGAATGGCATTTCAACTACTCCACACACATAAATTATCTTCCCAAAATTTATACAATAAATCAAGCCTCTGCTTGTTATCAACACTGGAAGATTAATAAACTTACAAGTTTATTTTATTTTACCATTCAGTTCAACCCGTGAATTTACCATACTTATGAAAAGTTTCATTTCACTTTCGAGTGTATTTACGTCATGATTTTATATAAATACAAAAATATCCTATTTGATACAAATATCAATTGCTTCCCGTTTCATGCCTCTCCGTGTTATATGAAACATATACTTTGCTCATAGCAAATATCAACTGTTCAACCAGAACTGAAATGTAGGTTGAATGCGGGCTTGCGCTAACCACTCTCCTTCGTAAAATCTCCTGTTCCAAACTAGAAATGTTTCAACTACTTCATAGGCTCTTTCTCAATACATATGATTATTATAAAATATAATATCCAAGAATTATTTAGAAAAATTATGAAAATTATTATTATTATTATTAGTGGATTATTATTATTATTATTATTTCAAATATGTTGAATTATCATCTCATTATGTGAGAATCCACATGTTCGAACCTTCGAATATGGAAAAAATATCCATTCCTCAACAAAAATAAATTTAACTTTTACAGTTACATCGGCTGATTACCGTGATTTCCCAAAAATATGAAAAATTCAAATAAATGCTCAAAATGCTCGGTCATCGATCCTAAACTGTTCTGAGTGCTGAAAATGCTCAGAATAAATCTAACAAGTCTTGCGTAAATCATTACAAGCTTTAAATACGACGAAAAAAATGTGTTGGTCATCTGCAGAAAAATAGTTTGTTCCAATTAGCTAAGCATAATATAATTCAAATGTGGCTTACATTTCTTGATGTTCTTGAAGTGTAGTAAACCTGGTCTATACCAGATTTATCCGTAGACATGCCCTATCGGACAAGCACGTATAATCCTTGTATCGGCCGCCATTGTAGACCCACAAATCGTCTAGTCAGACATAGTGGTAGTATCTTTCGACGTTTTAAATGACTGTGGTTCCATTTTAATATGGGCTTCTAACAAAGCCATAACAGTTTGTTTGAAAAGGGTCAGATCTAAGTGATCTCTTCTTAAATGTGTCAGTTGTAACCTAACTCACTGTAATCTCGTCAGTACAAGAAAAACGTTGACAGTCTAAGCAGTTAACGGCTGTTCTGAAGATCGTTCCCTGGGCATGGTTTATTAAAATCACCATCTGCCATGCGCTAGACAACCTGCAGTTTCCCTTGCGTAGACTAATGAACGCCACCGTTATAGACTATTCTTCAATGTACTGACGGATTGAAGTGGTTAAATAGTTACAAAATATGAAAACTGACTTTAAATGGATTTAAACATCCAAGTATTAATTTACTATTGGACTGTGACAAATACTAATTTTCTAGACCAAGTCTAGCATATGTCCTTTAAGAAATATAAATATTTCCACCAATGTCTGTAGAAAAACAATCACCTCAGTGATTCTCCTCACCAGAAACTTACTAAGTTCCAACTCGTTTGCGCAGCACTTCTCGTGACTATCACGATTTGAAAAGTACTTCTTCGTAGAGGCGGCAACCATGTGCCTTGGCTCAGCGTAGACGCAACTTGTTCGCCAAGTGCTTGTGATGAATTGAGATAACTAAGCCTGCTCCAGCTTGCTTTTATACAAAAACGGTCAGGGTCACGCGTCATCGCCTGACATCTAAAAATCCTCATATCTCTTGAATCCCTGGTCCGATTTACTTGATACTAATTGCATTCTCTTTCATTTGGCCGTGCCAGTAATCTGATCCCAGTCTCAAGTCTCTGCTCCATAGTTAACTATTTAATCAATAAATAGTCTCCACCTCTGCTGTTACTCGCTACGTCATTTACCATCCAACTATCGGTAATTTCCTTCGAAAGGCTTCGAGAAGCAATGTAGCGCGATATTCAAATATCCGAACTTTCAAAAGCTGCTACAGCCTTTCCCTTGATATCTAGGTGTCTGAAACTTGGAATACCCATTCCTAGATTTGGGCACATCCACCCCACACCTAGCAAAAAATAAAAATTGAAAAATTTTTATTTTTCCTATCTACACATTAAATTATCTGGTTCTTGAATAATAGATCTTCAGATTCGATGCATTGTAAGTTCCCACGATGTTACCAGTTCGTGTATTAGCTACTTCATAGCTTCCATTATTGTTTACTTCCACAATATTCAAAATCTTCAATTTCACCAGGTTTAATGTCAAAAATATCTTGATACTCTTCCAAAATTTTCCCTAGCTCTGGGGACTCCTTCTCAGTGTAGACTTCTCTTCCTTCAGCTTCATGAAAAATCAGAGACCATTGAGCATCTCCCTCGATGTCTTCCTCTTCTTTTCCCTCGAAGTTTATCTCTTCGGTATTCTTGAATTTAATCGTCTCTGTCTTCATATCTATCACTGCTTGATATTTCTGAATGAAATCTGCTCCCAATATCATGTCAAAAGCCATGTCCTTCATTACAACAAATACATGTCGGAAATCATGTCCTCCAATCGTAATACATAAGTATAATTGTGTTTTACACAGAGATATTTTATTGGGTATTATTCCTTGGATCTTAATTCCTGATACTGGAATTTCCTCTAAATTCTCTTTGAGCTTCCACAGAATATAAAGCTTCTCACTCACCAGACAAAGCATAGCCCCAGTATCGATCAAAGTATCGACAGGCATACCAAATACTTCGCATGAAATGATTGGCATTCTAATTCTGGTACCCATTTCTTTTCGTTCGTCATTCTGTTGAATTAAGTCATCATCCTCTGCTTGCCATTTAATTATTCTGGAAGTGAAAGTATTCAAAATTCTATCTTCTACTGTGAATTCGAATTTTTTTTTTTTTTTTATTACCATTCCCCCGGGATTGTTGTGTTCCCGATGGACCTGGATCATTGGGCCTCTGCTCCACAAATTGTAAGTTATCTTGGTGTCTTGCTTCCAAGTTTTTCCTCGTGTCCTTGTTAAACTCTTCATTGGACTGACGAGTCTCTACATTCCCTCTGTTATTATAGTTATTACCATAGGATCTTCTTTCCTGGTACCTTCCTTGAGTATCTCGTGGTCTTCTCCATCGAGTGTTGTATCGATTCCCACCATCCGGTCTTGCATATGGTTTGTAACTGTATCTGTTACGGTATTGGTTCCATCCTCTCGTATTGGAATCTTCCCTCGGCGATTTCTCTTCTCGCTCCTCTCGAATCTCTCGAGGTGTCTGAGAATAACTGTCAGCCATAACAGCATACACAGCGTTATTACTCTTTACTCCCTTCTGATGGAAGAATTGAGCGTTTGTATGATCCAGCTTCTGCAATACTTCATCAAACTGTTCCATATTGTAGATGTCAGCGGCGATCAAAGTCCTCTGGACGTCTGCTGGAAATTGTCGTATCAAAGCAGTAATCAACTCGTTATCTGGCATTGGCGGATCTAAATGTTGGAGTTTAGACAGCTGTCCAGAAAAGTATGTAGAGTATCGAGTAGGTTGTGACGTAGAGAATCTCTTCGAATACAACTCTGCTCTAACTTGCTGTTGGGTTTCAGGGGACCAAAACTTCTTCAATAACCCACGAGAAAACTCTTCAAAAGTATTTAGAGTGGATCTAAATGCTCTAAACCACAAAAGTGCGGGACCTTCCAAGAACTTCCCTATTACCCTGATCTGTCTTTCTTTAGGGATCTTAGAATCTTTCAGATAATCACCTGCTTCTCTCAGAAATTCCACGGGTGTTACAGAATCTCGCCCTGAAAATTTAGAAGGCTTATCTTCTATATTCTTAAACACAGTTATGGGGTTGGATTGAAATACTGTCCTGACCTCATCCTGTCTATCAGTCTCTCTAGCTCCTCCTAGATTTATCTGTATCTGTTCCTTTCCCCTTACATTCGGCATTTTCAAAAGATGATCAGACTGTTTCTCATCCTGTATTTGAGTTTTCATAGCCTCAAGTTCCTTCTGGTTTTCTTCTGCCATCTTCTTGATTGCTTCAGTCTCCTTACAATTGTCTTTAACATCAATGGATATCTGGTTCATAACAGCCTCATGACTTTTCAATGACCCTGTCATATCTGATATGTCCTTCTGAGTTGCTTGAATATCCTTGGCAATTACTTCAATGTGGGATGACAAAGATTCCCTAATCTCCTTGATTCCCTCTTGATTCTCCAGCTTGAGTGTGTCTTTTATTTCATTGACAACTGTGGTTTTAATCTCAGTTTGCAATTCATGAATCACTCCTTCTCTTATTTCTCCCATGACAAGTTCCTTGAATTGTTCCGTTAAACGTTGAACAACTAGAATTCCCATCTCGTTACTCTCCTTCTTCACTCTGACTTCCAGGTTGACCATGTCTTCACCAACTTTCCTAAGACCATGTTCTATCCTATCAGCTAAGCTTTGGGATCGAAGATCGGCATCGCGAAATTTATCGTCCATTAAACTTGCGTTAGTAGCTAATGAAGTTTCGAGCTCATGTGTTTTATCGCATAATTTATTCATTTTACTTTCAAGTGTCATTTTCAAAATTTCAGAATTCTCTTTAAATTTACTTTCCATTGAATTAAATTTACTGTTTAAATTTTCTTTCAAATTACCTTTTAACCTGTTTTCCAAAGAATCAGAATTTTCTTTAAGTTTACTTTCCAAAGAATCAGAATTTTCTTTAAGTTTATCCTCCAAACTTTCTTTAAGTTTATTTTCTAAAGACTCAGAATTTTCTTTAAGTTTATTTTCTAAAGAATCAGAATTTTCTTTAAGTTTATTTTCTAAAGAATCAGAATTTTCCTTCAAGTTATCTTTTAACCTGCTTTCTAAAGAATCAGAATTTTCTTTAAGTTTATCATCTAAACTTTCTTTCAAACTATCAGAATTTTCTTTAAGTTTCTTTTCTAAAGCCTCTGTATTTTCTTTCATAATAGCGGCTACACGCCGTCCAGCTTCCTTTGAACTCTCCTCCAAACTCCTCATCATCCTCATCATTTCTTCCATAATTTCAATTATTCAAAACTTAGGGGTATACAACAGTGGCAAACACAAGCTTATAACTAGAACAAGAAATATGAATAGCTAATTGGAACACTATAATAAAATGAGATTTGTCCTAATATCGACGTGATGGAAAAACAAAATTCTCTACTTTTACGAATTACATTTACCATAATATCACAAGAAAAATATGCAAGTTCTCAAATATCCTCCACCTGGATTCTAATAATGTGTATCTCCAGTCATCGAACGTTTACTACTGAATTTACTTGACGCCCTAATGGTTAAGCCATTATCAAAAATAATCAAACCCATTCTAATTATTAACCAGTTAAATTTTTAATTTTCCCACTAATTGGGTTTCCTACTAATTTATTCATCCAAACCAGACATCTCTCAACTCCCAAAATATTTCTATAAAAATTATCACAATTTCAAATCGGCATGCGATTGACCATGTCTAAATCGGGACCCACGTTCGAAGCCATTTCTCTCTCTATCTTATTTTATGTGCCCGTTTAGACCGGAGTCCGCACGACCACATATGCATTTTACCAATAATCAGTCAGCACGAGAATCAAAATATCCCGGAGCGCCAGATGGGTTAAAGCAAATCGCAAAAACGACATCAAATTTATAAAAATGCTTTGCTGATTTTTGGCTCAATGCAACAATAAGGATAGAAGGAGATTTAATTGGGTGAAACACATCTGGTAAAATTATCTCAGTTTATTTAAAGTTAAAATCTGACTGCAAGAATAATGCTCAAAGCAGCATCATCCACGTGTGGCGATCCACACTCTTATTTACACACAATATACAGAAATCTTCCAAACACATTTGACAATCTTTTTGAAAACACAAGTCCGATTGTTAGTCCTGTGGACTGTGTTCCAAAATTATTAACATTTTAACTCCAGTGCAAAATGAATTGTCCATACTGGAAATAACGTAGATCACTGTTTGACTATTTACATGATATTAACACTCGTAGAATAAATGTTTATAGAATTTCTTAAACTTTCATTTGTTTTCCAGTTTTCCAAAATATATCGTTGAAACTATTATTATCATCGTAGCAACACAAATTATTAACACATATTAACAACATCTGAAAAGTATTTGACCATTGAGCATAGCATCGAAGAACTGTGCGAAGCACAACAACAATTAATTGTTCTTCTGACATTAAACATTCGAGAAGTGACTCGATTATGAACTTCAAGTTCCAAACAAAACATATGATTTCTGAATCATCAACTTGATCAATAAATGGTTGAACCATTCAACTATTAGATTTTCCACTTGGAATTATTATGAAAAAAATATTTATATTTATGGCCATTTCTAGCAACTTTCACAACTTGCAATTCTTCGACAGAATGCGGAAATTAGAATTGTAGTCTTATAATGAATTCATTTAGTTCATGGCACTAGGATTGAAAATATCCTTCAAATTATTCGTGGTTAAAGAATTATTTTAAATTGGCAGTGGCCCATTCTACTATTTGTGTAAGGACACAATATTATAACAACAACAATAACGGCAAAGGTCTTCCTCTGAAGAAGAATAAACTACTATCGTGACAAATCCGGGTTCTAGCAAAATCAAATTCTAAATGGAATTCGTAAACAAGGTTGAAATAAGAACTGATGGTTTCTAATAAATAACCTTCGGGTTATTCATACGACGAAATGTGTGGCTCCAATACTCCTACTATAAACCTGAGCCATCGAACCTGCTATTTGATTGATGCTCGAAAAAACCTTCATTCCTGCGACTTAACATGCGCACCTGGGAATGGCATTTCAACTACTCCACACACATAAATTATCTTCCCAAAATTTATACAATAAATCAAGCCTCTGCTTGTTATCAACACTGGAAGATTAATAAACTTACAAGTTTATTTTATTTTACCATTCAGTTCAACCCGTGAATTTACCATACTTATGAAAAGCTTCATTTCACTTTCGAGTGTATTTACGTCATGATTTTATATAAATACAAAAATATCCTATTTGATACAAATATCAATTGCTTCCCGTTTCATGCCTCTCCGTGTTATATGAAACATATACTTTGCTCATAGCAAATATCAACTGTTCAACCAGAACTGAAATGTAGGTTGAATGCGGGCTTGCGCTAACCACTCTCCTTCGTAAAATCTCCTGTTCCAAACTAGAAATGTTTCAACTACTTCATAGGCTCTTTCTCAATACATATGATTATTATAAAATATAATATCCAAGAATTATTTAGAAAAATTATGAAAATTATTATTATTATTATTAGTGGATTATTATTATTATTATTATTTCAAATATGTTGAATTATCATCTCATTATGTGAGAATCCACATGTTCGAACCTTCGAATATGGAAAAAATATCCATTCCTCAACAAAAATAAATTTAACTTTTACAGTTACATCGGCTGATTACCGTGATTTCCCAAAAATATGAAAAATTCAAATAAATGCTCAAAATGCTCGGTCATCGATCCTAAACTGTTCTGAGTGCTGAAAATGCTCAGAATAAATCTAACAAGTCTTGCGTAAATCATTACAAGCTTTAAATACGACGAAAAAAATGTGTTGGTCATCTGCAGAAAAATAGTTTGTTCCAATTAGCTAAGCATAATATAATTCAAATGTGGCTTACATTTCTTGATGTTCTTGAAGTGTAGTAAACCTGGTCTATACCAGATTTATCCGTAGACATGCCCTATCGGACAAGCACGTATAATCCTTGTATCGGCCGCCATTGTAGACCCACAAATCGTCTAGTCAGACATAGTGGTAGTATCTTTCGACGTTTTAAATGACTGTGGTTCCATTTTAATATGGGCTTCTAACAAAGCCATAACAGTTTGTTTGAAAAGGGTCAGATCTAAGTGATCTCTTCTTAAATGTGTCAGTTGTAACCTAACTCACTGTAATCTCGTCAGTACAAGAAAAACGTTGACAGTCTAAGCAGTTAACGGCTGTTCTGAAGATCGTTCCCTGGGCATGGTTTATTAAAATCACCATCTGCCATGCGCTAGACAACCTGCAGTTTCCCTTGCGTAGACTAATGAACGCCACCGTTATAGACTATTCTTCAATGTACTGACGGATTGAAGTGGTTAAATAGTTACAAAATATGAAAACTGACTTTAAATGGATTTAAACATCCAAGTATTAATTTACTATTGGACTGTGACAAATACTAATTTTCTAGACCAAGTCTAGCATATGTCCTTTAAGAAATATAAATATTTCCACCAATGTCTGTAGAAAAACAATCACCTCAGTGATTCTCCTCACCAGAAACTTACTAAGTTCCAACTCGTTTGCGCAGCACTTCTCGTGACTATCACGATTTGAAAAGTACTTCTTCGTAGAGGCGGCAACCATGTGCCTTGGCTCAGCGTAGACGCAACTTGTTCGCCAAGTGCTTGTGATGAATTGAGCTAACTAAGCCTGCTCCAGCTTGCTTTTATACAAAAACGGTCAGGGTCACGCGTCATCGCCTGATATCTAAAAATCCTCATATCTCTTGAATCCCTGGTCCGATTTACTTGATACTAATTGCATTCTCTTTCATTTGGCCGTGCCAGTAATCTGATCCCAGTCTCAAGTCTCTGCTCCATAGTTAACTATTTAATCAATAAATAGTCTCCACCTCTGCTGTTACTCGCTACGTCATTTACCATCCAACTATCGGTAATTTCCTTCGAAAGGCTTCGAGAAGCAATGTAGCGCGATATTCAAATATCCGAACTTTCAAAAGCTGCTACAGCCTTTCCCTTGATATCTAGGTGTCTGAAACTTGGAATACCCATTCCTAGATTTGGGCACAGTATGGCCTCGGGTGCCGGGTGCAAGCTTCGTAAAGTGACATCCAGAGGGTAGCTTGCATTTCGAAATTTCGTTGTTCCCTGAATCACTATGAAAGTCAAGGAGGGTAGATATATAAGCTCCTTGAACACAATAGCACTTTCTAGTAGAGAAACGAGGAACTTCGTGTTGGCGGAAACTGCTGAGATTAATTTTGCCATTATGAACACGGCCTACTGAATTCAAATGGGTTCTTTGACATGCCAACATCGTATGACATGCGAGTCGTATTTTTGCCGCCTTTCAAAAATCACTTACCACGGCCAGGAGTGAACCTGCAACCTTGGGGTTAGTAGACCGCCACGCTATCCACTCACCCACCGTGGCAAGGTATAAATTGAGTGACATTGCTTCTTACAGAAATAGATGGAAAGTTGGATGCCACCCCTTGAGATAATGTTATCATGGTTACCGATTTCCATTCCTTCATTTGTTTGTTAAATTAAATTAAATTAGTTTTCTGGGAATATTTCAGATACTGTTGGTTTTAGAGCCTTATAATGTAGTTTTCGAGGGCCCCAAGTTTTGTTTCTGGCACCGAGGGGCTTTGTCTCCTCGTTGTACGCCATAATATAATACTACTAATAATAATAATAATATAATATAGGGATAGGAATATAATAGACCTGCCGTACCACACCCGCAGGTGTAAATCGCGTGAAAAAATTCCAGTGTACCCCTTGACCCCCTTAAGCGCAGTATACGTATTGATGAATTTTACAGCTTAATTTCTTTCCGTGATAACCTTCTAGCCGTTTGCAAACTTTCACACCAATGTAATTAATGGAATTGCATTGCGTCTTACAGCAATAGATGGATATCTGAGAACCTCTTGCCATGGTTACCGGCTTGAATTCGTTCATTAGTTTATTAAATGAAATTAGTTTTCTGGGAATATCTCAAAAACGGTTGGTTTTCGGGCCTTAAAATGTGGATTTCGGGGACCCGTTAGGGCCCCCGAGTTTTGTCTCTCACATTGAGGGGCTGAAAATGATCTTTGTCTCGTCCTTCTACTCCTATTTCAGCATGTATTTTAAGGGGGTAGGCCCTCTCTTATGAGAGGTACGGAGAAGGGTTACATCAATGATTAGTGTCGTGCCTCGGATGGATATCTGTACCAAATTTTACGTTGATACACCCAGCCGTTCTCGAGTTATAAGGGAACAAAGTTGTCCACAGACAAACAAACAGACAGACCAAAAAATTAGTTTCGCGCGCATCCATAATAAAACAGTCTGAAACACGTAAATAACTCAAATTTCCGTAGAAATTGCGAAAAAACATACAAACTTTAATTCTTATGTATGTAGAGATATACTGCACCGCTCGGTGTTGACCGTGTTTTATTGCACAAATTTAGGTTTTACTCGCTAACCGTTAGAGATACACGAAAAGTGAAACGGACCTTTTGGATAGCAAATTAAATGTTAAATCTTGTCTATGCATCAAAAGTTTGATATTTCTTAGCGTTCTCTTTTTATTTGAAATGGAAATATGCAATTTTGAAACCAAAGGGTGTAGTGACGTCACTAAAATGGTCGCCATTTTTTAATATTGCAAAATATCGAAATTAAAAGTATCCTATATGTAAACATGGTAAATCAGCTACATCCATGCAAAATTTCATTTAAATCGGACCAGTGGTTCTTGCATTATTGAGTAACACACAGACAGACAGACAGACATTTTTGTATATTAGTATGATTTAATACATTCGCGTGCTTTGGTAAAATGGATCAACACTCTATCTTAAAAACAAGATGTTCAGTAAAGAACATATAGCCTACTTTCTCCTAAATGCATGGGTATTGTTATAACTCTTTGTCCTTTTCAAGGAGTATGATCGAATGTTGGTTGTAGTAGCTTGTTGAAATACAACGTGCTATAGGGATATTAAACATGAATATGAGGTGCCCTTTGCTAGTGCTACCTCTGTACCAAATTTCGTTCAATTCGGTTTCACCGTGTTTGAATTGATAGGGGGAATCGATTTGCACACATACTTGGCCACCATCTGCAAACTATTGGGCTGATGTTCTTGCAGTTTGGTCTGAATATGTTTCCCACATAAAGATATGGTGTTGCAAAATTTGGTAGAGACTAGATTATTAGGTTGGTCGTAATTACATTTTAGCTTTTAACATTTGGGTGGCCACGATTACGTTTCCGTCAAGATAGCGGTGATATAAAACATGACACTGAGGTGCCCTTTGCTAGTGCTACCTCTGTACCAAATGCCGTTCCATTCGATTTCACCGTGTTCGAATTGATAAGGGGAATCGATTTTCACACAAAGATGGCCGCCATCCGCAAAATATCACGCTGATGACCTATTAGTTTGGTCAAAGGATGCTCCCTCCATAAAGGTATGTTGTTGCTAAATTTGCTAGAGATCGGATGATTAGGCTAATCGTAATTTGATTTAAGCTTTGAACATTTGTGTGGTCGCCATTACGTTTCCGTCAAGATGGCGGCGATATAAAACATGACACTGAGGTGCCCTTTTCTAGTGCAACCTCTGTACCAAATTTCGTTCATTCGATTCCACCGCGTTCGAATTAATAGGGGGAATCGATTTTGACACAAAGATGGCCTCCATCCGCAAACTATTAGGCGAATGACCTATTAGATTGGTCAAAGGATGCTCCCTCCATAAAGGTATGTAGTTGCAAAATTTGGTAGAGATCGGATGATTAGGTTAACCGTAATTTGATTTAAGCTTTGAACATTCGTGTGGCCGCCATTACGTTTCAGTCAAGATGGCGGTGATATAATACATGACACTGAGGTGCCCTTTGCTAGTGCTACCTCTGTACCAAATTTCGTTCAATTCGGTTCCACCGTGTTCGAATTAATAGGGGGAATCAATTTTGACATAAAGATGGCCGCCAGCCGCAAACTATTAGGCTAATAACCTATTAGATTGGTCAAAGCATGCTCCCTCCAAAAAGGAATGTTGTTGCAAAGTTTGGTAGAGATCGGATGGTTATGTTAGTCGTAATTTAACTTAAACTTTGAACATTTGTGTGGCCCCCATTACGTTTCTGTCAATATGGCGGTGATATGAAACATGACACTGAGATGCCCTTTGCTAGTGCTACCTCTGTACCAAATTTCGTTCCATTCGGTTTCACCGTGTTTGAATTAATAGGGGGAATTGATTTTCACACAAAGATGGCCGCCATCCGCAAACTATTAGGCTAATGACCTAGTCATTTGGTCAAAGGATGCTTCCTCTATAAAGGTATGTTTTTGCAAAATTTGGTAGAGATCGGATGATTAGGTTAATCGTAATTTGATTTAAGCTTTGATCATTTATGTGGCCGCCATTACGTTTCCGTCAAGATGGCGGCGATATAAAACATGACACTGAGGTGCCTTTTGTTAGTACTACCTCTGTACCAAATTTCGTTCCATTCGGTTGCACCATGTTCGAATTAATCGGGGGAATCGATTTTCACACAAAGATGGCCGCCACCCGCAAACTATTACGCTGATGACCTATTAGTTTGGTCAAAGGATGCTCCCCCTATAAAGGTATGTTGTTGCAAAATTTGGTAGAGATCGGATGATTAGGTTAGTCGTAATTTTGATTTAAGCTTTGAACATTTGTGTGGCCGCCATTACGTTTCCGTCAAGATGGCGGCGATATAAAACATGACACTGTAGTGCCTTTTGTTAGTACTACCTCTGTACCAAATTTCGTTCCATTCGGTTGCACCGTGTTCGAATTAATAGGTGTAATCGATTTTCACACAAAGATGGCCGCCATCCGCAAACTATTACGCTTATGGCCTATTGGTTTGGTCAAAGGATGCTCCCCCCATAAAGGTATGTTGTTGCAAAATTTGGTAGAGATCGGATGATTAGGTTAGTCGTAATTTGATTTAAGCTTTGAACATTTGTGTGGCCGCCATTACGTTTCCGTCAAGATGGCGGCGATATAAAATATGACACTGAGGTGTCCTTTGCTAGTGCTACCTTTGTACCAAATTTCGTTCAATTCGCATTCACCGTGTTCGAATTGATAGGGGGGGACAGACATTCAGAGTACACACACTCACACACACACAGACACACACACACACAGACACACACACAGACTCACACACACACATACACACACACAGACAGACACACTTTTTTCGCCCTGTGTTGATCTCATAAGTCTACTTTCATTTTTTGCAAAAATCGAAAGTAGGCTAATATAGGTAGGGGATAATTTTTATAAAGAACTATATATATAAGGTGCGTTCAAAAAGTAACGAGCCGGAGGCATAATTACAGAAACCAGTACCTGTATGTTAGAAATATTGGCCCTGGCTGTTCAGGCACTTGTCCCACTGTGACACGAGGCGGCGAATGGCTCTCTCATAAAATTCCCTGGGATACGATGTGAACCAGTTCCACGCGTACAGCTGGACGTCGGCGTCCGAGGTGAATCGTTGGCCCCGCAGAGCCCTTTTCAGGGGACCAAACATGGCGTAATCACAGGGAGAGAGGTCTGGACTGTATGGAGGGTGGCCGAGAACCTCCCATTTGAATTTCTGCAGGAGTGCCGCGACTGTGTTGGCCGTATGAGGTCGTGCATTGTCGTGGAGCGACCACGGTGGCTATGGCGTTCACTATCACTCGGCGGTCCTGGGTAATGAGTGCATCAACCAGCTGGACGTTGTCATCGGTATTGCTGGGGGGTTCTCCAGACCGGGCATCATCGGCTAACGACACCCGTCCTTCCCTGAAGCGCTTTTATCACGCCTTGACCCATGCAATGGACATGCAGTGTTCGCCGTACACTTGTGACATTCGGCGATGAATGTCCGTTCCCTCTACTCCTTCCGCTGTCAGAAACCGAACAACACCTCTTTGCTCATCGATTGACGCCTCCATGTCACTGTTTGCAATGCGACTAGGAGCTTTGGACGATTGATGCATGCTGCTGCTCGCTTTGTATCGTCACGTGACGTGCACGCGTGCCCTCTAGCGACGGGCTGTGACCTTCCACGCTCTGGTCAGAACCACACCTCGTTACACACGCCACGATTAGCCGAAGTCTTCACCGGTTTGCGCATTCCAGTCTCCGGCTCGTTACTTTTTGAACGCACCTTATAGATGTAATTTCACTAAGCTTGGCTTGTTTTTTTATGTAACCATTCATAATAGCTTGGCATCAAAAGGGATAGATACTATTGACTAGTAGACATCAGTATGTCTAGCACGGACACTTGATATTGCAGTTGGTTATAGCCTATACCAAATCATCAACGTTTACAAACCTACGCGCCTTACGGGCAGTCACTAACACAAGATCAATGAACACTCATGCATAGTAAACACTTCTGTACTGGAGATGTTATTTTTGTTAGGCTACTTCATTTAGGGGCTAGACGCACCTTAATCATTAACTTCGTGTTCTTGGTGTGTGTTAACTTTGTCTGATAACCTGTATTTCTGTCGTGACTGTTATACTGTATGTAAGTCGTAATTATTAAGGTCAAGGTATGGGATACATACTCGAGGCTTGACGGTCTACCTCTCGTGGGTGTACGAAACCACCAATAAAGCACACTCTCAAGATGGGCACTGCCAACACTGGGAATAGACCCTCGGATCTCCAAACTTGTAGTCCTCCACTACAGGCGTATAGTGTCACTTATCGCGCACAGCTGCAATGCCTTGACCGGAAGGAGGAACCAAATAGCTTATAAAGATAATAGCGGAAACTCCTCGCCAAAACAGGAGACAGCGCTTCCCAGCACCGCCTAGCGGTCCGAGTTGGCAACGTAAGACCAGCTGATTTACAACCGTGAGATCCAACCACACAATAAAGAAATTATTGACCTGTGGATGATCTAATTATCCAATTATAATGGTTGGTACGGGGAGTATTTGTGCCATATATGGCTGTAATAATTATAATCAACAAAGTGACCCAAAATCTTTCTTCAGGTTCCCAAGAAATAAGGAAATGTAAGTATGAATTTATTGTGAACAAGTAGCCTACCATTACACTGATAGTTCGGTTTTCTTTTAATACAGAATGCTTTTACAATATTTAAAAAAGTCAACAAAAGTCAACCCCTGGCACTATACAGCCCATGACGGGCTAAGGCCGACCAAGCGACCGCTGCCCGGCCATTTGGCCTGCAGATATTGGGGTGACGCGTGATCAGCGCGTCGGGTCCCCTCGGCCGTTAATCTTGGTATTCGTGATTGGGGCGCTGTCTCACTGTCAGACAGCTACTCAATTGTCCTCACGAGGTTGAGTGCACCCCGTTCCAAACCTCACGTCTGTTTTAAAATCCCTGAGCCGGGGATCGAACCCGGGGCCTCCGGGTGAGAGGCAGGCGCGCTACCCCCAACACCACGGGGCCGGCTTTTACAATATAATTAAGCATATTTTAGCCTGTTCTTTATTTATTTATTTATAGATGCACACAGTGGGTTATTCGAAGCCGAAGGGCTGACTTAGATGGCGTATTGAAAAGGAATGGCCCAGAACATTTAAAGAGAACTCTTGTTGTATGTTCAGACCACTTTGTGGAGAAAGATTTCAGGAATAAAAACTTGTCAAGTCAAGAATAAGATCTTTATAGGTTGTTGATAGTAGGCCTAATGTTAATATTGAAATAACTGCATAATTATAGAACGAGGTGACTACGGTACAGTAGGCCTAACATTTAACAACATGCTTCAATATTTCCGATTGAAAGTGTACGTAGTTATTTGTTTTTATAAGGTACGGAACAGCGAGGTCATCTGCCTCTTAAGTGTACGTATTGCACTATTAAAGCTAAAGGAGGTTGGTGCAATCTAACAAGTTCAGAAACACAAATGTTAATTTTACTGACTTTATTGGGAAATATATAAGAAGGTAACTTTTTTTTATGTAATTAAGCGTGTTCAACTCGTTTTTAAATACCAGTATGTCAAAAAGGATAGATTAAAACCAATGTCCTAATATTTCCTTGCAATTTCGGTCGGTGCACACTCAAAAATGCTAGCTGTGGGTGGCAAGGAGAGAAATGCTGTCAACTCGCACCAAGAGATGGCACTGTGATCGCTGTCTCCAGGCGAGCGCATGCTTTAACGGCCGAGTTTCCGCTATTATCTTTATAAGCTATTTGGAGGAACTACACTGGATGAACGTTTGTTGCGGCCAAACCTCTTCCTGGCTGAGCAGTTCAAGTTGGGGAAGTATGATTGTTCATTGTCATGCAGGAATATTTCTGGTGGAAGATGTATCTCCTTGAAAACACTGTATCGACAGCTCTCTGAGTTCCATATTGCGATCATTTGTTATGCTAACGTAAGGTTTCACAAGAATCCTGAAAAATACACTCTGATATGTAACAATGACTTGAATTTCACGAGTGAACAGAGCCACACGTGAAACATTTGATATTATGCATTTCAAAACCTGAGGAGATTGAACAGAATTGGCAACTTGTTGGCGAACACAATTAGCCTACTCCTACCTAATATTGTACTTAATATCAGTACACTTTCTGCATATCATACCTTCAATGAGATGATATAGCTGTCAATTTTTCAATAAGGTGACTGAATAATCTATTCTAATATACATAATATTGTAATATATATTTTAATACTAGATGACCCGACGGACGTCGTTCTGTGAAAATAAATGACAATATGTAGAACTCCAATTCAGTCTGTACTACATGCAAAAATCAAAATAATGCAAATCACTTCATCAACATGAATTGAGTTAATTTTCTACTGCTACCAAAGGTTACTAAGAAACTCTGTATTTTCAGTAGCTGCATTGTTAATATCCTCATAGTGACTAAGGAAATGCTCGAAAAGATATCGGCATATCACTACCCAGGAATAACCCTGACTGACTGTTGCGGAGATGGAAACTGTTTGGCAGGTCATCAAATCCCTCACTGAGCCATAATGTTTCCTCGTTGCAAATCGAGTAATTTTATAAGTTCATGCTGTGATGATAATGTGCCGAAACGTAATCTTCTTTCTTCGGGGCAAATAAGTATCATAAAAAACTCTGATTCCAATCAACACTATGAAGATATAATTCCGTCAAAAAATACTGTTGTTTCCACTGGCGTAAGGGTGTTTCTAACATAATCACAATTCTTGGGTGTGGCTAGTAATTTACTGCCACTTAATGAAATACTTCTTGCACATGTAATAATACTGACCAGTCCCAAAGAAAATTCTTCTGTTAAATGATATTTTCATTGTAATGCTTTATGGTAAACGATATTTTTTGCTTATCTGGCGCGTAAACAAACAAAGTTGATGGTTTTCCAACACGGGAAGGCAAAATACAATTGGCCATGTGAGAAACATTAATTCAAGATTAATGCCGCAAACACACAATGACTGCCCTGGGATTTATGTATGGTCACAGCGAACGCAAGCCGCACTGAAAACTGCAGTCTTTTAAATTCAAATGGTATGCCAGTGGGAACCATTGGGATGTGTGGTATCAAAACGTCTTTCCCTGTGTACTTTCCCTTTAGAATGGTTCCTTCGATCACGTTGTTCATTAATTTTCCACCACTAGCCGTGTGCCGTTACAAAGACGCGGTTGGTTGATATTTCTCAACATTATGATACCGATCCGACCTGTAATTGAAGATCGTGAGCGGCAATAATGTCAAATCCAGCGAGTTCAAAAATTCGGGTGTATAGTTGATGACATCATCTTGGTTGGTAGCGTAATCAACTGATTTGTATGTCCTCAAATCATCGACAATTTCATTTTGCATTTTGAAATTTAATTCATTTACATCCAAGTATTTGGCAGCCAAAATAGCTCGTTCGCTCAACCAAATACGATCTATGTCATTTTGAACAACGTTTGGGAACACCAATCGAATGAGTTTGTTTTCTGAATTAGTAAACTGACGAACATTGGCAGGAAATGAAATGTAGCCAGTCAAAACGTCTGCTTAAATTTGGTATCTTGATCTGTTTCCAACAAATGGAGGACTTTAAACATGCATTGAGTTCATCTGGCGTTGACAGAGGAATCACTAGCAATGTTTGACGAAAATCTCTTGCTAATAAAATCATCGCACCACCAAATCGGTTTTGATTGTTCCGCATATCTTCCATGGTTCGGTCTAATGCCTCCAAAGACTTATTATGTGCCATCATGCATTCATCCCACACTATCAATGTGCATTGCTGCAAAACCTTTGCCATTGTGGAGTTCTTCGAAATGTTGCAGGTCGGAGTTTCGTTGCTTTGCATATTCAACGGCAATGTTAGCGCTGAATGGGCTGTTCGACCGCAATGTAGCTGCAATGCCTGATGAAGCAAGTGCGTGTACAGTTTCATTGTGTGAGTGAATGTTTGCTAAAAGCAATGCAATTAAAAAGTCTTTCCTGTACTCCCGGTAGCGTCCAAGAAGTAAATCATTGTGCATCTGGCGATTGGGTGTGGCCATGCTTAATTGAGATAATACTTCGTTTGACATCATCAAGCATATGTTCTCAATTGATATCAACGCCGCGTTGTACATTTCTTCACTGATTTGTAAATGTGGACTTCCTGTTGTAATGCGCATTTGATGCAAGATATTTTCACACATAACATCTTTGTATTTTATCCATTAATCAATTGGTTTTGATGGGAAGCATGTTGATATAATTATCGAAAACAATGTTCGCATTTGATGAGGTTGTGGGGAAATTACAGCATCATTGAGAGTTTGAGCCCAATGAGCGTCATTTTCTAACAGTTGCAAACGTAGACAGGCTTCTTTGTAAGAGTCACACAATTCACATTAACAGTTCGTAAATGTTGGAATGATGTTGGTCCTCGAAAATTCACTAATACCATTTCGAGTTCCTCGAACAAAATTGCTTCGCCCGCGTCTTATAGGCGGCATGAGTTTTGAAATTAGTATAGGCTAGGCTATATGGAAACATACACAAAATAAAACAACCAAAGACAATGTTGTTGTTTTTAAGGGGCCTAACATCTAGGTTATCGGCCAACCAAAGACAAATAGACGAAGTTGTTCGTCGGTTGAGAAGTGAAACAAAAACTGTCGTCATGGAGACAGCTAGCCTTAGTGAAAACTCAAGTCTTTGGATTATCTCTGCGTTGACGGCATCTGGTGGCAAACTGTGTTACTGCCGCCACATTTAGACTCTGCCCATGGTGGTACCTGTTGGAATACGGTGTTACTATCGCCACACCAGTAACAATAGCAACGCATTGTTAGGCACTGAAGACTGGGATTTTTAGTTTTACCGGACATTTTTTCCAATTTCTCTCTTCATAAAAACCTTCTTCGGACTTGAACGAATATTTGAAAAAGAATTAGCCCAATTGGTCCAGCCGCTCTCGAGTTTTGCGCTGAGCAACACATTTAGCTATTCATTTTGATTATATAGAAGATACAGAAATCTAGTGGCGACTCCATGTTTCTCTCTGGTACTCTCTCACTAAACAACCACTAAACTGATTAAGCTGAAAATTCCATAATCATAGTTTTTATACAAAGTAAGAACATAGGAAGACTGCCGTTTCGAAATACAAAATAATCTTCTGATTTCAGCACATTGTCAGTCGGACAAAGGCTAAGATAGCCCTAATATAGAAGTTATCAAAGACCAATAATTGTAGAAGAGACAGACACGTCTTATTTTATACTCCCCCTCTTCCTCATTCTGAAAAACAGTACTCGGGAAGCCCCATGGGGCATCTTCATTTCTCATCACTGAGATCTCAATTCTAATCTCAGCCATCCTAAAAGTGTTTTCTATGGTTTCCAACTTTTGGCCACGACCGCCTCCATCCCAATCTTCGCCTCAATTTTATATACACACACTAACACAGACATCACAATTGTATGACTACCCCTTATTATTCCCGTTTTCCAAAGGGGTCGGGGGTGAGATGCGATGGAAGTCTTTGTGGCAGATGGATTTTATGGCCAGATTGCTTTCCCGATTCCAACCTCGTGAGAGGAGCTAATGAGAGATGAAATGAATGATGGTAAATGGAACTTGGCAAGTATGTGGAAGGAAGCAGCCGTGGCTGATCAGAAGGTACCGTCCCTGCATTTGCCTGGAGTTGAAAATGGGGAAACCACGGAAAACCATTTCAAGGACGGCCGACGGTGGGGCTTGAACCCACGCGTCTACCGAGTCAGCAGAGAGCTTGGCCTCATGACCTGCCGCTGCGCTTTAGCAAGCCTAGCCATCACTGTTGGTAATACAGACATCACAATAACAGAGGTTATTCGTCAAATTCTAACTCCTTACCTACATAAATACGTACAGACGTGGTGATATTATACTAGTAGAATAATGTGTTCTATTAGTTCTCCAAACAGAGAAATGAATTATGTACTAGATGTCTGGTAACGATTCGTTTTCATCCTTTTATAGGTTATCTTAAATTAAATGGTTTCTTTGGTTTTTTAATCTAAATATTTGAGGTACACTTAAACCACAAATGTTGGATATGAATCAAAACAATGAATTAGGAAGTAAGGTGGCCCTGCCACATAATCGCTCACAATCATTGAGGTTATTGGATTATAAGTGATATCACTGTGTTACATATAATAGCTTAGTTATTGAAATATAGGCTATATGTTTGCTTCTTTCTGGACAGTGACTTGTGTGGGTGTTTTCTGAATACTTTTAGATTATGAACGAAGAAATATGATAGAATTTCTCAAAAAATGGCGTAGAACGAAACCCTTTGGCTTAAAATAATTCCAGAAGTTTTAAACAGTCATCCTTCAGAAATTTCGTCCACATATTGATAATATCAAGTTTATGGAAACAAAGCTTCCATTCTTAATTAGGGTTACAAATAGTTAATAAATGTGGGGAATTGTATTTTAATTCTAATAATTTAGCCACATCTGTACATATTTCCAAGAACACGGGTGGTGAAATCACCTCGATATCCAAGCGTCTAAACGTAAAACAACAACAACGTAACATCTGTTCCAGTTTGAAACACAGGAGTTTAATAAGAACGTTTTCATATTCCAGATGAAAGAAATTTAACGATGCTTTGACAGTCACTTTAATGAGTCGTTTGTTACTGGAATGTCCTGGCTTAAGCCCTCAATAGAATTTTATGGCAAGTGGTTATAGCAGCTTTAAGATATTTCTTGGCTGGTAGACACTGTTTTACGACGTTTGTGTGCTCTACTCTTCAACCAATATTGCGAGGTATAGTTTAGAAAGTACAACAGGGCTTATTGTCTGTTATTGGATGCAACGGTAGATAACCATTCATACATAGATATCTGTAATCTGTATGACAATTCAAGTCGTAGCAACCTGCTGTGGTCGTGGGATTGTATTAAAACTGGTCCCAAACGTCTTGGGTTGCATTTCCGTCTCTGCCAAGAAATATGACTCTGGTCAGAGGCAGACTGAACCTTGTGAGGCACAACTTTAATAGCAAAGGGTGGGTTCTATTCTACACTCAGCCAATCAAGAAGTGCTTTTCCGTAGTTTCCCTCTTCTATTGCCGGCAAATGTATCGATGATTCCGAGGCAACGATCGCCTCCTCTCCCAATGCTATCCATAATTACAAATACACATACTACTAAAGAACCTACGATAACTCAGGACAGATAAATTCTATACTAGCCAAAGTAATCGGGACTGATGACCACAATATAATAGCCTCTAAATGATACAACGTGATTTCCCATTTTCAACTCCAGGCAAATGCTGGGACGGTACCTTCTGACAGGCCATAGCTGCATCCTTCCACATCCTTGCCCAGTTTAATTCATCTTCATCCATTCCATCTCTCCCGACGCGCAGGTCGCCCACGGGCGTCGACTAGAAAAACCTGCACTCGGCCTCTCAGGAGGTCACACGAAATGAAATTTTACAACAACAAGCCTAACTGTAACGCTCATGAATTAAATCCACCAGAGCAAGAAAGAAACAATTCCATTCCTGGCGACTCTAGAAATTGATCAAGGTGCAGACAATCTTTTTCATTTGTTTAACGTCTGCTGGGGAACTAATATCATGTGATTTAAACAAGTAGTTCCACGTAAAATAAAATAGCCTGTTTTCATATGTAGGCTATATATACTGGTCTTTTCTCTATCGGAAATCTCCCGTCAATTAAATAGATTTTCAATGTGAAGAGCTAAGTACTGTAGTTAGAAGTGAAATTCCCCTCGCAGCTTTAGGCATGACCCGTCCATTAAAAATGAGCTCATTTAATTAAGCTGGTGACAAGGTCCACTTCAAATCGATTGACTCTCTTTCTTGAATAAGGTGACTGAACACATGAAGTCCATTTAATTTGTCCCTAATTGACTCAGTTCCAACATTAAGTCGTTTTACGTGTTCTTCTACCTGTAATGGATACGGCCTTTCACAGTTCCATACTAGAAAGTTTCATTCTATTTATGTGAAACCAGATAACATTAAACACCAAAAGTTTTTTTACTTATGTTGCGTTTCCTTGGCTACTGTTAATGCAAATGACTAGCCACGTTGGAAAACTACTAAATCCACCTCTACCAAAATTCACTTTTATCCCTTTTAATAAACACCTCAGACCATAACTTGCTTTTTGGCCTCCAATCTTAAGCACCCATAAGGGAAATTTTTGGGCTATTTTCATCATGAAATATGGGCTGATGAGATAAATTTGTATCCGTATATGTGTGTTTACGTCTCCCAACTTTCTATTTTCTTGAGCGATTCGAATGTAACTTGGTTAGGAGTTGCAACTATCCCATCCAATCCTGAGCGCACATTTAGAATTTTTGTCACTCATTCAACATAGCAACTGTACGAAATATTTTACCACTGTTCAATATCTCTGACCATAAGAGAGATACACGCTTCAAATTTTGTACCATGATAGAGGAGTTAAAACAAGTTCATGGGGTATGACTCCCTTAAACCGTGAAAAGTAGTAAACTAAGGTGGTGGCCGAACGAATTTTCAAAATTCAATTACCATTTCCAGGGACGTGTTAAAACTGGTCCCAAACGTCTTGGGTTGCATTTCCGTCTTTGCCAAGAAATATTACTCTGGTCTGAGGCAGATTGAACCTTGTGAGGCACAACTTTAATAGCAAGACGTATTGCAGGATTTTAAGGATATCATGGACAGCTAAAGTCACAAATGTGGAAGTACTGCGGCGTATGAACAAAGACTTGGAAATTCTCAGTATCATCAAAAGGAGAAACTAGAATACTTTGGTCATTTTATGCGCAACAACAAATACCACCTCTTGCAATTAATTATCCAAGGGAAGATTGATGGCATTAGGGGTCCAGGACGAAGACGAATATCCTGGCTAAAGAACTTAAGCCAGTGGTTTGGACTTCAGTGTCACTGTTTAGAACAGCAATGGACAAACAGCAGATCATGCTACTGATCGCCAATGTTCTTGGAGGACGAGGCACTTGAAGAAGAAGAAGGGACGTATTACAGCTAGGCCTATTAACCTGAAATATTGACAATTATGAAATATACATTTTTTAAATGTTTTTCATAGCAGGGACAGGCATGAAACCAATATGTTTGCCGTGCGATTTATCAAAATCCAGTTACTTTAACTCGGGACTTCTTACAGCAATAAACCTCAACATTTGTATCATGATAGAGGTTGTTATTGCTGATTCATTTAGAGGCTTTGCGACTTAATGGTTATGTAGCCCCTGGTATGGAATCTGTCTGATAACCTGCTTCATTGTGATGTAATGGCTGCACTATGGCAATTGCAATTTGGGGTAGTATTTATTAGGTAGGAGGCGGCCGAGACCTTTTAGAGATCATCCCGGCATTTGCCTACTTGGGGTAAAAGTGGGAAAACTCATAAACCACTTCTAGAATTGCTGAGAGAGAATCGTACCCACTACTTCTCAGTGTTGCCTCACGATGTTGAGTGAACCCCGTTCCAAACCTCAGACTGGAATAAATTTCTTGTCAGAGCCAGGAATTGAACCCGGACCTACGCGGTGACAGCCAGGAACACTAGACACTTCGCCACGAGGTGGACCCATAATAGAAGACTATGAAACAAGTTCACATATTTGGCTGTAGAAATAGTGGCAAGTAACGAATCTGCATGGTAGCCCTTCAAATTTCAAAATATAACTGCTAATTTCCGAAACATATTAGCTTATATAATTACAATAGCCTAAACAAAGAAGTTTAGCTAAATGTCCTTCGAAATCATAATAAGTAACAAATCAAATTGATGGCGAAGCGAATTTTTAAAATATAATTGCCCCGTTTTGGTGACCTATTCATCTTAGTGCAACCCAAATAAACATTTTGAACTAAACTTACTGTAATTCAATTGTTGAAAAAAATTAAGAAAGTGGTCGTCTGAATTCGATAAAATATATAGTATTTTATTTCCCACGTGTCATTGTGTCGGATTGTTATGTGGTAGACCACCACATGGATAGTTGATGTAACTGACATAGAAGTTGTTTGTCTCTTAGGTAGTCAGCCGCCCTGCGCGGAGGCGGGCCGCGGATATCCACAAAAATTTTCGCCATGCGGATATACAGTAGTTTCCATGGCTTGGCGGATAGCGGAAAGTTGCGGATAATGTTTGGAGTAAATTTCCGTATAGTTTTTAGAATACAATCTGACCTTGTTGAATATCATTACTAGGACCCAGATGTTTATGATGTCATATGTTTTCCGTTAAGTTTTTACCATGACAAATGTAGGATGATTTAAGCTCATCTCATTCAAATTATGTCATTAAGCATAATTAACACTCCGAACTGAAAAGGGTTGCAATTCTAGCTGCTGTATAACAATCATTTTAAACATAGTAGGCTACATGAAATCCTCAGCCTAGGGTAACGACTTTCTCCTGGAATGTCTAAATGTGTTGCTTAAACACTTTGGGCTTTCTTCTTCTTCTTTTTCTTCTTCTTATTATTATTCGCCTTTTGAGACCACATAGGATCACTTTAACCAACCATTAGTTCGTCTACTTGTAGGAACTGTACGAGCATCGCGGCCCTCCCAGTACTTCTTCATGCGTATTGAGCGTTTTGCCCTTTCTTGGGTGGAAAATATTCTTGCTGGAATTTTACGCTTTATATAATAAATTCAAAATATTATTGTAATGTCAGCGGATTCGGATAACAAACGTGCGGATGCGGGGCGGATGCGGGGCGGATGCGGATAACGTTTTATTTATCCGCGCAGGGCTCTCTACCCATAGACTGGTTGGATCCTCAAAAAGCACTACTATACGTTATGTAGATTTAAAAAAACACAGAAACACAAGATATCGCTACATTGAGGCGTGCTAATCAAGGCGAGGAGTGAGGTAGTTTGCCACTGATTTCCTCACTGAGCTATTACAGCAGCACTTACCCTATGAGTAGAATCTTTCCCACCATCCACAAGCACTCGCTGTGCTCTGAATGCCGTTAATTAGCACCACACATACCTCAGTAGCGTCCGTAGGCTACAATCGCAGCCATGAATAAGACTGAGACATCGGTGAAAAGCCACCTTTGCTACATCCTGTGCCAACAGACCAACCAGTATAATACTAGTAAGTAGAATTTGATGATATACTTTACTTCAAAGAACTATCTAATTAAAACAGAATCTTTTCAAGAATCAACTTCTTGGTAGTTTCGCTGAGGATAGAGAAAAAATAAATAAAGTGGGAGTGAAGATTCAAGGAGAAAAAAATTCAAATCTGAGATTTGCTGATGACATCGTCATCTTGGCCAACACGTCAGAGGATTTGAATGAGTTTTTGAATGGTATGGCCTCCGTCTTGAGGAAAGAATTCATGATGAAAATCAATAAATCTAAAACAAAAATATTTGAATGCAGCCGAAATAAATCAGGAACCTCTATGGACATCAAATTGGCAGGTAAAAAGCTAAAGGAAGTAGGAGACTTCTGTTACTTAGGAAACAAAATAACCAGTGATGGACGAAGTAAAGAGGATATAAAAATTAGATTAGCGCAAGCAAGGAAAGCATTTATACAGAAAAGAAATCTGTTGACATCGAATATAGATTTAGGTGTTAGGAAGTCATTTTTAAAGGCCTTTGTCTTGAGCGTGGCACTGTATGGAAGTGAAACCTGGACTATTGGTGCAGCAGAAAAGAGGAGAATTGAAGCGTTTGAAATGCGGTGTTACAGGAGAATGATGAAGATCATATGGGTAGATAGGTTCACAAATGAAGATGTATTAAGACGAGTGGCAGATGACCTCGTAGTTCCGCCCCTTAAAACAACAATAACTAACTAATAACTAAGACGAGTGGGAGAGGAGATATGTTTCTGGCGACGCCTAATGAAGAGAAGAGATAGGTTGGTAGAACACATATTGACACCCAGGAATAGCAAGCTTAGTTATGGAAGGAAGGGTCGAGGACAAGAACTGTAGGGGTAGACCAAGGTTAGAATATATTCAACAGATTGCCTCGAACGTTGGGTGTGGTAGCTATGTAGATATGAAACGATTAGCTCAGGACAGTGAGGCATGCAGTGCTGCATCAAACCAGTCAAAAGACTGAAGACTTAAACAACAACGACAGTGTGGTATCGTATAAGAAGACTCTGGGTTCACATGTGAGGGAACCTCCAAGAGCCTTATCACAATACCTACCATTGTTAGCAGTCTTCACGGAAATTTCGAATCTCTTTGAAAGGCAGGCAGGTCACCTGGTATACAGTGAGCTATTGTGGAAACAAAACAATGCTCGCTAGCATTGCTGACACAGTTGAAATATGCACCGCTCCAGTTGCTACTGTGTGGACCTCGGCAACATTACTGCTCTGGAACCAGCGGCTTGGAAGGAACCAAGACAAATGTTGCGGCCGCACTTTGATTGGGTCTCGCCTGGACCAAGACTGATGGTGTGGGACTGCTATTGGCAGACGTAGGCTATCTACGACTTCCCCACACTGGACCTCTCCCTTTAGACTTACAGCATCTTCCGCTTCACTTCTGGCCAACGTATTTCGTACACAGTTTATTCTCAAGTCATTTTTGATAGATACTGATGTCTCCCAGTACATCGACCGGGGTGGATTCACGCGTTGAGGCTCAAGAACGTGGACATGGTAGACGAGTGATTTTGAACCCCACAGTCGGCCATCCTTGAAATAGTTTTAAATTCAGTTAAATGCCGGGACGGTACATTCTAATGCGCCACGGCAGCTTCCTTTCATCTGATTGCTCGGTTTCATTCATTATCAATAATTTCACCTCTTGTGAGGTTAACATCAGGTAGGCCATCTGACCTTAAAATTAACCGCCACCTAAAAACTATTCTTAGGGATAGTCAAGTTAGGAGGCATGTGTGCATTGCCTTAGAAAAATATGGGAACCTGGTGCTATCAATGAGCTCCTTACGACCCTTAATTTAAAGATTTTTTTTGTTTTTGAATGAATTTTTAGGTAACATTTGTTTTAATATGATTTTTCACCGTAACGATTGGTATGTCGGCAGTAGGTGCAATGTTTGTTTTGATATATTTGTTTTATACATTGTATATATAATTTATTAATCTCTACTTAGTATAAAACAAAGTCCCCGATTCATGGATGTTCCGGGTAAACTCGAGAACCACAGGATGGATTTTCATGCGGTATTCACCATTCTGTAAAGGATACCTCGAGGATGATTTCTGTAGAAAATAATTTATTTATGATCAAAGGAAGCCGAGCGGTAACGATTTAAGTGGAAAAGTAAAAAAAAAACTGTCGTCCGAGCGCTTTGTAAGCTTACGCTGGACAAACTGTTAAAAATATCTAAATACTATGAGTGTAAGAATTGTTCAGCATGAAAAGTTCTACAAAAAAAAGTCCGCGAGAGCATATGTCTATCTTCAATACATCGCCCACGATGAGTGTTTTTACGTTTTAATTTCTTCCAACCATATCCATTCAAATACTGAGACAACAGTTTACGAGCTATCTAAGGGCGAATCTATCATCCGTGTTAAAGCCTAGCTAGCGGGCGAAACTATTGCCCCAGATACAGTCAGCAGCAAACCGTTGAGTCGTGTTCCGTTAAGACTTCTGAGAAGGGTGGTTGTGTTTGGAGTTTCCCTGGAAGTGCAACTCGGGTTTTCTTCATTTCGCCTGTGAACTTTTCGTTCCGCAAAATTCACAGTCAAGTTAAGATTGGACGGAAGAGGGATTTGTGTTTCATGCCCGTCTCCATTCTTAAATTACGTCTGACAAGAATTTGTTGCACATGCATCTCCATGATAATATAACTAATAGTCCAGTCAGTGATTTTAACCCATCATGCCGAGACGTAAAACGGATATTGGTCGTTGTTCACTGACACTGGAGAAAAAAAAGCGCTTATCACGTAATGCATTCTCCCGGGCGAAGCCGGGTCGGGTTGCTAGTTATATATATATATACTATACAAGCTGTACCCGGCATGCGTTGCAATGCCAATCAAAGAAAGTGTTGGCGTTGAAATTCTGTTTCTTGAAGTGCATTTGGATACACAACATGGTTTTCAATTTCCGTTAACTGCCTCTAAGTTATCGTAAAATGGATTTTCTAATTTAGAATCATTCGTGGGAGCGTGCACAACAACTTTCAAAATTTCATCGAAATCGGATGAATGGCATATGAACGTATACGGGATTTTGTTTGAACGATTCGTGCGCTGTCACTCATTTGTTGATTCTACTCGTATTGAGAAATGTATTACTAAGTGGAAGCCCTTCCCTGGCGTGTACACTATAACTCATAAAGGTTTAATCGCAATCGAAGAAGGTTATATGAACGCAATAGGGGATTTTCTTGAAAAGCTTCGCGCGTCGTCACACATTTGTTGCATCTACTCTTGCGCTACTTATTGTGAAACGGATTTACTAAGTCGAAACCCTTCCCTGGCGTGTACACAATAACTGATCAATGTTTCATCGCAATCGGATTAATAGTATATGAACGCAAACAGGATTTTATTTAAACGATTCGCGCCCCGTCACTCATTTGTTGAATCTACTCGTGCGCTACCTACTGTAAAATGTATTTACTAATTTAGAAACCGTCACGTAAGTGTCCACAACATCTCACCCAAGTTTCATCGCTATCGGACAAATGGCATATGAAGACATAGGGGACTGTATTGAAACGCACCGCGTGTCGTCGTTCATTTGTCGAATCTAATCGTGTTTTACCTACTGTGAAATGTATTTACTAAGCCAGAAACCTTCTTTGGAGTGTCCAACATATTTCATCCAAGTTTCACCGCTAACGGCAGAATGGTATATGACCTTATACGGGACTTTGTTGAAACGCTTCGCGCGTCGTCCCCCATTTGTTGAATCTACTTGTGCGCTGCCTATTGTGTAGTGGATTTACTAAGCTAGAAACCTTCCATGAATTGTACACAACATCTCACCAAAGTTTCATAATCTATCGGACGAATGGCATATGAATGCATACAGGACTTGTTTGAAACGCTTTGCGTGACGTCGCTCATTTGTTGATTCTACTCTTGCGCTACGTATTGTAATATGGATGTACTCAGCCAGAAACCGTCCCTGGAGTGTACACAACATCTCACCCAAGTTTCATAGCAATCGGATGAATGGTATGTGAACGTATACGGGACGTTTTCGAAACGCTTCGCGCGTAGACACACATTTGTTGAATCTAAACGTGCGCTTCGTATTGTAAAATGGATTTACTAAGCCAGAAACCTTTCCTGGAGTGTACACAACAATTCACCAAACATTCATCACTATCAGACGAATGGTATATGACCTTATACGGGACTTGGTTGAAACGCTTCGCGTGTCATCGCTCATTTGTTGTATCTACTGGTACGCTACCTATTGTAAAATGGATGTACTAAGCCAGAAACCTTCCCCGGAGTGTACACAACATCTCACCCAAGTTTCATGGCTATCGGATGAATGGTATATAACCTTATATGGGACTTTGTTGAAACGCTTCACGCGTCGTCGCTCATTTGTTGATTCTACTCGTGCTCTACCTATTTTTAAAGGGATTTACTAAGCTAGAAACCTTCCCTGGAGTGCACACAAAATCTCAACCTAGTTTCATCGCTATCTGACGAATGGTATATGAACGCAAACGTGACTTTGTTGAAATGCTTCGCGCATCGTCGCTCATTTGTTAGCCTAATTTCGATTTTTGCAAAAAATGAAAGTAGACTTATGAGATCAACACAGGGCGAAAAAAGTGTGTCTGTCTGTGTGTGTGTATGTGTGTGTGTGAGTCTATGTGTGTGTGTGTGTATGTGTGTGTGTGAGTCTGTGTGTGTGTGTGTGTGTGTCTGTGTGTGAGTGTGTGTACTCTGAATGTCTGTCCCCCCCTATCAATTCGAACACGGTGAATGCGAATTGAACGAAATTTGGTACAAAAGTAGCACTAGCAAAGGACACCTCAGTGTCATGTGTTATATCGCCGCCATCTTGACGGAAACGTAATGGCGGCCACCCAAATGTTCAAAGCTTAAATCAAATTACGACTAACCTAATCATCCGATCTCTACCAAATTTTGCAACAACATACCTTTATGGGGGGAGCATCCTTTGACCAAACCAATAGGTCACCAGCGTAATAGTTTGCGGATGGCGGCCATCTTTGTGTGAATATTTATTCCCCCTATTATTTCGAACACGGTGCAACCGAATGGAACGAAATTTGGTACAGAGGTAGTACTAACAAAAGGCACCTCAGTGTCATGTTTTATATCGCCGCCATCTTGACGGAAACGTAATGGCGGCTACACAAATGTTCAAAGCTTAAATCAAATTACGATTAACCTAATCATCCGATCTCTACCAAATTTTGCAACAACATACCCTTATAGAGGAAGCATACTTTGACCAAATGAATTGGTCATTAGCCTAATAGTTTGCGGATGGCGGCCATCTTTGTGTGAAAATCAATTCCCCCTATTAATTCAAACACGGTGAAACCGAATGGAACGAAATTTTGTACAGAGGTAGCACTAGCAAAGGGCATCTCAGTGTCATGTTTTATATCGGCGCCATATTAACAGTAACGTAATGGCGGCCACACAAATGTTCAAAGCTCAAGTTAAATTACGACTAACATAACCATCCGATCTCTACCAAACTTTGCAACAACATACGTTTATGGAGGGCTCCTTTGACCAATCTAATAGGTTATTAGCCTAATAGTTTGCGGATGGCGGCCATCTTTATGTCAAAATTGATTCCCCCTATTAATTCGAACACGGTGGAACCGAATGGAACGAAATTTGGTACAGAGGTAGTACTAGCAAAGGGCACCTCAGTGTCATGTTTTATATCGCCGCCATCTTGACTGAAACGTAATCGCGGCCCCACGAATGTTCAAAGCTTATATCAAATTAAGATTAACCTAATCATCCGATCTCTACCAAATCATGCAACTACATACCTTTATGGAGGGGGCATCCTTTGACCAATCTAATAGGTCATTCACCTAATAGTTTGCGGATGGAGCCATCTTTATGTCAAAATTGATTCCCCCTATTAATTCGAACACGGTGAAACCGAATGGAACGAAATTTGGTACAGAGGTAGCACTAGCAAAGGGCACCTCAGTCTCATGTTTTATATTGCCGCCATCTTGACTGAAACGTAATGGCGGCCACACGAATGTTCAAAGCTTAAATCAAATTACGATTAACCTAATCATCCGATCTCTACCAAATCATGCAACTACATACCTTTATGGAGGGAGCATCCTTTGACCAATCTAATAGGTCATTCGCCTAATAGTTTGCGGATGGCGGCCATCTTTGTGTCAGAATCGATTCCCCCTATTAATTCAAACACGGTACAACCGAATGGAACGAAATTTGGTACAGAGGTAGCACTAGCAAAGGGCACCTCAGTGTCATGTTTTATATTGCCGCCATCTTGACTGAAACGTAATGGCGGCCACACAAATGTTCATAGCTTAAATCAAATTACGATTAACGTAATCATCCGATCTCTACCAAATTTTGCAACAACATACCCTTATAGAGGAAGCATCCTTTGACCAAATGAATAGGTCATTAGTCTAATAGTTAGCGGATGGCGGCCATCTTTGTGTGAAAATCAATTCCGCCTATTAATTTAAACACGGTGAAACCGAATGGAACGAAATTTGGTACAGAGGTAGCACTAGCAAAGGGCATCTCAGTGTCATGTTTTATATCGCCGCCATATTGACAGAAACGTAATGGCGGCCACACAAATGTTCAAAGCTTAAGTTAAATTACGACTAACATAACCATCCGATCTCTACCAAACTTTGCAACAACATACCTTTATAGAGGGAGCATCCTTTGACCAATCTAATAGGTCATTAGCCTAATAGTTTGCGGATGGCGGCCATCTTTATGTCAAAATTGATTCCCCCTATTAATTCGAACACGGTGGAACCGAATGGAACGAAATTTGGTACAGAGGTAGCACTAGCAAAGGGCACCTCAGTGTCATGTTTTATATCGCCGCCATCTTGACTGAAACGTAATGGCGGCCACACGAATGTTCAAAGCTTAAATCAAATTACGATTAACCTAATCATCCGATCTCTACCAAATTTTGCAACTACACGCCTAATAGTTTGCGGTTGGCGGCCATCTTTGTGTCAGAATCGATTCCCCCTATTAATTCAAACACGGTGAAACCGAATGGAACGAAATTAGGTACAGAGATAGCACTAGCAATGGGCATCTCAGTGTCATGATTAATATCGCCGCCATATTGACAGAAACGTAATGGCGGCCACACAAATGTTTAAAGTTTAAATCAAATTACGACTAACATAACCATCCGATCTCTATCAAATTTTGCAACTACATACCTTTATGGAGGGAGCATCCTTTGACCAATCTAATAGGTCATTCGCCTAATAGTTTGCGGATGGCGGCCATCTTTGTGTCAGAATCGGTTCCCCCTATTAATTCAAACACGGTGAAACCGAATGGAACGAAATTTGGTACAGAGGTAGCACTAGCAAAGGGCACCTCAGTGTCATGTTTCATATCACCGCTATCATGACGGAAACGTAATCGCGGCCACCCAAATGTTAAAAGCTAAAATGTAATTACGACCAACCTAATAATCTAGTCTCTACCAAATTTTACAACACCATATCTTGATGTGGGAAACATATTCTGACCAATCGCAATAACATCAGCCCAATAGTTTGCGGATGGCGGCCATCTTTATGTCAAAATTGATTCCTCCTATTAATTCGAACACGGTGAAACCGAATTGAACGAAATTTGGTACAGAGGTAGCACTAGCAAAGGGCACCTCATATTCATGTTTAATATCCCTATAGCACGTTGTATTTCAACAAGCTACTACAACCAACATTCAATCATACTCCTTGAAAAGGACAAAGAGTTATAACAATAACCATGCATTTTGGAGAAAATAGGCTTTATGTTCTTTACTGAACATCTTGTTTAGCCTACTTTCGATTTTTGCAAGAGTAGACTTATGAGATCAACACAGGGCCAAAAAATGTATGTCTGTCTGTGTGTGTGTCTGTGTGTGTGTGAGTCTGTGTGTGTGTGTGTGAGTGTGTGTACTCTGAATGTCTGTCACCCCCCCCCCCCTATCAATTCGAACACGGCGAAACCGAATTGAACGAAATTTGGTACTGAGGTAGAAAAAGCAAAGGGCACCTCAGTGTCATGTTTTATATCTCCGCCATTTTGACGGAAACGTAATGGTGGCCACCCAAATATTAAAAGCTTAAATCAAATTACGACCAACCTAATCATTTGATCTCTACTAAATTTTGCAACAACATACCTTTTTGTGGGAAGAATCTTTTGACTGAACTACAAGGTCATTAGCCCAATAGTTTGCAGATAGCGGCCATGTATGTGTGCAAATCGATTCCCCATATCAATTCTAACACGGTGAAACCGAATGGAATGATTTTTTTTTACAGAGGTAGCACTAGCAAAGGACAACACATATTCATGTTTAATATCTGTATAGCCCATTGTATTTCAACAAGCTACTACTACCAACATTCAATTATACTCCTTGAAAAGGACAAAGAGTTATAACAATACCCATGCATTTAGGAGAAAGTAGGCTATATGTTCTTTACTGAACATCTTGTTGAATCTACGCGTGCCCTACCTATTGTAAAATGGATTTACTTAGTCAGAAACCTTCCTTGGAGTGTACTCAACATCTCACCCAAGTTTCATCGCAATCGGACGAATGGTATATGAACGGATAGGAGACATACCCACAGACATACAGACAAACTATCACGTAACATTGATTTTTAGCCTATTTTCAATTTTGAAAAAATAGGCTTATGAGATCACCTTTTGTCCGTGTGTGTGTGTGTGTGTGTGTGCGTGTGTGTGTGTGTGTGTGTGTGTGAGGTGTGTGTGTGTGTCCCCTAATAAAATCTAAACGGCTGGAGCGATTTCAATGAAACTCAGTGAGTTCATAGCGCTATTCCCGGCGACCTCGACCGTGCCCTTCAAATTTTGTTACGTCTCATTAATCCAACGTGGCGGCTGTGCGAAATATTTCACTAGCATTCAATATCTCCGAAACTATTACCGATATCGCCCTGAAATTGTGCACGGTGATAAAGGGCACTACTAGAAGTTCACCTATGAGACTTTCAAAAACCTGGTGACTACAAAACCAACATGGCGGCCAAGTGAAGTTGAGACTTTTAAATAGACTTTTCTCACGATTTAACTATCCAAACGTAATGAAATTTGGTACAGCAATTGTTTATACACATTGTAATGCACTGGAGTCTAATTTAGTTCAATTGTTTACATAACCTCAAAATGACGGCTGTGCGAAATATTTCACTGACATTCTATATCTCCGAAACTATTACAGATATCACCCTGCAATTTTGTACGGTGATAAAGGGTACTGATACATGTTTACCTATGTATATTTCATAAACCTGTAGAGTACAAAACGAACATGGCGACCAAGCGAATTTGAAATATTTTAATAGTCTTTTCTCGTGATTTAACTCTCTGAGCGCAGTGAAATGTGGTACAGTAAATGATTTTGCAGATTGTAATGCACTGCCATCTAATTCAATTCAATTGTTTACATAACCTCAAGATGGCGGCTGTGCGAAATTTAAAAATTAAGTTTTTATTTCTTGTGTTGTAATCCTGCGATCGAAGTGAAAGTTTGAATAATGAACCTAGGCAATAATTGTCCTTGAATGGTACATAACTCTATGGCCTATACAAATAACAATCCTAAATGGCGAGCTTCCGAAATATTTAGACGGTTCGCAATATCTATGAATCTTTTACAGCAACCAAACTGAACTTTTTAATGTTCATAGAGACTATGAACATATGTTCACCTATAGGACTTTCAGTAACCTGGTAAGCACAAATCCAACATGGCGGCGACGCAAAATATAAATATTTAAATGGACGTTTCTTGCGAATTAACTATCCGAGTGCCGTGAAACGTTGCACGTTAAATGGTTATACAAATATTGATCCACTGGCATCTAATTTATTTCAATTGTTTGCATAATCAGAAGATGGCTGCTGTGCGTAATTTTAAAACCTCGTTTTTACTTCTTGTGTTCTAATCATGCGATTGAAGTTTGAATACCACACGTACACAATAATCTTAATGTAATAGTACAAAAATAAAAATCCAATCTGGCGACCATCTGAAATATTTGGACGGTTCTCAATATCTACGAATCTGTTACAGCAATTTAACTGAAATTTTGTATGTTGATAGAGGCAATTAACATGAGCAGGATATATGAAAATAGGCTGTATAGTTCTTCATGGAACTACTTGTTATATATTTAGATGAATTAGATTATCTCTCTATGCGTATTTCGCCATGACTTTACCCCTCAGTTCCTGGACATACGAGTCAATATAGACCGTCCTTTCACTGAAGGATAAGATGTTGATTTATTATTGTTGTTGTAGCAGCAGAAGCTTCAGAATTTAATAGTTTAATAATAATAATAATAATAATAATAATAATAAAAGAGGTTGAAATTTTTGAAGTTAGTTAGTTATTGAAGTAAGTAAGACCTCGTAGTAGGTTGGTTTCGGTAGTATGAAATGTTAAAAGACTTGTAGTAGGTTATTGATCAGAAAATAATAATAATAATAATAATAATAATAATAATAATAATAATAATAATAATAATAATAATAATAATAAGCCTCAGATGTGTAATTTGGGTTGAAGTGTGGGTATATTTAATGTGTTAGTATATTGTATATTTGAAGTGTGGGCTGTGTTTGATCGAACTCACGACCCACAGGGCACCATCCCGAATAAGTTGGCCGTGGCCGACCCTGCGGGCAGGACCCGGTAAGGCCGCGGGACGTGTAATGTATGTGTTTGTAATTTAATTTTAAAGTTATTTGTAGCGGGAGTTTGAATTTGATTTCGCTCAGCTGTGATTGGCCCCTCGAGTCTTGGAGCAGCCAATCGGAGCCTGAGTAGTCTACCACGAGGTATGCATGTACATTGTGATAAATACATAGGGGAGACTCGGGTAAATCCGTAACATTAAGGGGTTGATGGTAATAATAAATAATATCGTGTGGGCTTGGGTGCCGGGTGCAAGCTTTGTTATTTGACACCCAGAGGGCAGCTTGCATGATTAATTTTGTTGTTCCTTGGAGCACTATTAAAGTCAAGGAGGTTAGATATCTAAGGTCCTTGACACTATAGCGCTATCTAGTAGAGAAAGGAGGAACATTTGTGTTGGCGGAAAATCCTGAGATTAATTTTGCCATTTTCAACACGGCCTACTGAATTCAAATGGGTTCTTTGACATGCCAACAACGCATGACATGCGTATCGTGATTCTTGTCGCCTTTCAAAAATCACTTACCATGGCTAGGAGCGAACCTGCAAGCTTGGGGATGGTAGACCGATTCGATAAGGAAAAGTGTTTTAAGAAATATAAGTATACTTATATGTGACAAATTCAGTTCATAAAATTTCATCCGGCTAGGTTTGTCTAATTCAATTGATAACACTTTCAAAGAATTTCGAATTTAGTAACTTTCTAGTTGTTTTTATTTAATACTAGTGGTGCTTGGGCTAAGTCCGCGATACCTTGTCTAAATCTGCAATAAGTATGATAAGTTTCACTAATACCACTACCACATAAATAAATCACCAAAATAAATGTGAATTTATAAAGTTTGTAAACAAAATATGTAGTCCTACAACACAGGTTTTCACGTTTTTACCACCAGGTGGTAGTATGTGTCGTTTCGAAATCCATAGCCAAGAGAAATTTAATAATTGACTCAACACAACTGGTTAGATGATCCCGTCTCTTGCACTGGGGTATCAACGACTCCATTAAATTGGGAATAATAAAGGGCATACATATGTCGATCAATATACCGACCAGTTAGCTCAGCGCCTTAAAGCATGGGACCATTCCACTCTATGGAGAGGAGTAGGCTCACACCCAACCGCCAGCTCCGCTGAGAGATGAGTCTGTGGAGCTGAGAGATACGGCCTGCTGTCGTTTCGAGTCCAGCATCTATCATGGGTGTTCAGATGAGTAACTTATTCATTTTATTAGTAATAATGTGATCCTGTTGATTTCAATAATTTACTGCTTACATTGGAGTCGATTAGACTGCCAAAATAATATTTAAATAGAAGCACTTATTTCTGGGAATCTAGGGAACAAACCACCTTCTAAGCCACTGACTAAAATGTGGAATGATGAAAACCCTCATTTAACAACATTTTGAATATGCCCTACAAATCTGCCAGGGAATTTCTTCTGTAATAGAATCATATAAAGGAATGTTTCATAAAATAACGCATGAACTGCACACGAACTATGATGAAATGTTTATATCAAACAAAACAGGTCAATTATTCTACAGAGTAAACTACCGTATTCCTGAATATTTCCTGATTATATAGGACATTTTATGGTGTATATAAGCAATAGCTCAAATTAAACAAAGCTTCGAGAATGAATCTCCCATTTTACAGGAATCAATATTGAGTTACAATTCACAATTCATTAGCCTATTTTCATTTATAAACAAGTAGTTCTGTGAAGAACTATACAGCCTTTTTTCAAATATCCTACTCAAGTTAATTGCCTCTATTAACATACAAAATTTCAATTTGATTGTTGTAATAGATTCGTAGATATTGAGAACCGTCAATATATTTCAGATGGTCGCTATGTTGGATTTTTATTTATCTACTATTACATGAAGATTATTGTGTAGGTGTGGTATTCAAACATCAATCGTCTGATTAGGACACAAGAAGTAAAAACGAGATTTTAAAATTTCGCACAGCTGCCATCTTGTGGTTATGAAAACAATTGAAATAAATTAGATTCTAGTGGATTAACATTTGTAAAAGCATTTAAAGTACAAAGTTTCACTGCACTCGGATGGTTAAATCGCGAGAAACGTCCATTCAAATATTTATACTTCGCGTCGCCGCCATGTTGGATTTGTGCTCACCAGGTTACTGAAAGTCATATTTTTCAGTTTGATTGCAGTAAAATTTTCGTATATATTGAGAACCGTCTAAATATTTCGGATGGTCGCCATCTTAGATTGTTATAAGTATAGGCCATAGAGTTATGTATTAATGAAAAATTATTGCATAGCTTCATTATGCAAATTTTCACTTTGATCGCATGATTACGACACAATATATAAAATTTAATTTTAAATTTTCGCACAGCCGCCATCTTTAGGTTACGTTAACAATTGAACTAAATTAGATGTCAGTGCATTACAATATGTATAATCATTTACTGTACCACATTTCACTGCGCTCAGATGGTTAAATCGCGAGAAAAGTCTATTAAAAAGTTTCAAATTCGCTTAGCCGCCATGTTCGTTCTGTAGTTTACAGGTTTTTGAAAGTTGCACAGTTAACTTGTAGCAGTGCCTTTCATAGCCGTACAAAATTTCAGGGTGATATCAGTAATAGTTTCGTAGATATAGAATGCCAGTGAAATATTTCGCACAGCCGCCATTTTGAGGTTATGTAAACAATTGAACTAAATTAGACGCTCGTGCATTACAATGTGTATAAACATTTGCTGTACCATGTAGCATTACGTTTGGATGGTTAAATCGCGAGAAAAGTATATTTTAAAGAATAAATTTCGCTTGGCCGCCGTGTTGGTTTTGTAGTTACCAGGTTTTTGAAAGTCTCATAGGTGAACTTTTAGTAGTTCCCTTTATCACCGTAAAGAATGTCAGTGTGATATCAGTAATAGTTTCGGAGATATTGAATGCTGGTGAAATATTTCACACAGCCGCCATGTTGGGTTGGTGGGACTTCATAAAATTTGAAGGGCACGGTCGGGGTCGGCCGACATGTTGCTATAATCTTACCGAGTTTCATTGAAATCGCTCCAGCCGATTAGAATTTATTAGGGACACACACACACACACACACATACGCACACACATACTCACGGACAAAAGGTGATCTCATAAGCCTATTTTTTCATAAAACGGAAATAGGCTAAAAATAGGCTTATGAGATCACCTTTTTTCCGTGTGTGTGTGCTCCCTCACCCCTAATAATTTCAAAACGGCTGGAGCGATTTCAATGCAACTCGAAATGGTCATAGTACTGATTTGGCCGACCCCGACCATGTCCTTCAAATTGTATTACATCTCACAATCTGGCATGGCGACTGTGCGAAATATTTCACCGGCATTCTATATCTTCGAAACTATTACTCATATCACCCTGATATTTTGTATGGTAATAAAGGGCACTACTAGACGTTCACCTATGTCACTTTCAAAAACCTGTCAACTACAAAACGAACATGGCGCCCAAGCGAATTTAAAACATTTAAATAGACTTTTCTCGCGATTTAACCGTCCGAACGCAGTGCAACTTGGTACAGCAAATGACTACAAATTGCAATGAACTGACATCTAATTTAGTTCAATTGTTTACATAACCTAAAAATCACGTGGCGTCAGGAAGGGCATCCAGTCTTAAATCCCCGGCCAAAACCAAAATGAGCCGGGTTGGCTCCGGCGACCCCAATTAATTGGGATAAGCCGTAGAGGATGATGATGATGATGATGATGATGATGATGATGATGATGATGTTTACATAACCTCTAGATGACGGCTGTGGGAACTTTTTAAATGAAGTTTTCATTTCTTGTGTTCTAATCATGCGATCGAAATCAACGTTTGAATAATGAACGTACACTATAACCCTAATCAATCTAATAGTACATAACTCTATGGCCTACATATATCAAAATCCAACGTGATGACCATCCAAAATATTTTGACGGTTCTCAATATCTATTAATCTATGACAGCAATCAAACTAAAATGTTGCATGTGTATATAGGCTATAAACATAATTTCAGCAATGGGACGTTCAATAACCTGGTCATCAAAAATCCAACATGGCGGTGACGCAAAATGAAAACACTCAAATGAACGTTTCTCGCGATTTAACAATAATAATGTTATTAGTTTTACGTCCCTTTGAACTACCCTGGCTTTTAGAGACGCCGGGGTGCCGGAATTTTGCCCCGAAGGGGATCTTTAACGTGCCAGTAAATGTACTGACACGGCTCCCTCGCATTTGCGCACCCTCAAATGCCAGCTGACTGCGCCAGGTTTCGAACCTGCAACCTTGGGCTCAGCAAGCGAGAACGTTACCCCGGAGCCACGCAGCCAGACTCGCGATTTAACCATCCGAGCGCAGTGAAACTTAGTACGGTATATGCTTATATACATTTTAATCCACTGTTTGTTTTCATAACCACAATATGGCGACTAAGCGAAATTTTAACATCTCGTTTTTATTTCTTGTTGTTTCTTGTGTCCTAATCATGCGATTGAAGTATGAATAAAACACATGCACAATAATCTCCATATAATAGTACATAACTCAAAGGCCTATATATAAAATCCAACATGGTGACCATCCGAAATATTTGGACGGTCTTCAATATCTACGAATCTGTTACAGCAATCAAACTGAAAATTTGTATGTTGATAGAGGCAATTAATATAAGTAGGATATACGAAAATAGGCTATTTAGTTCTTCACGGAACCACTTGTTTTTTCAGTGAGGTTCGTTTCGCAATATAAAATGATCTGAAACATATTTCTTTATCATAATTTACATGCATGCCTCGCAGTGTACATTTGTAACTGCCTGAAGACCTGAGTTTGATTCTCAGCTCTGCCAGTAAATTAATTCTGGTTTGAGATACTGGAATGGTATCATGGACATGAAAGTCACAAAACCTGATGCAACCCAGAAGGATTGTACCGATTTGGTGGACTATATTAGTTATCTCCTTCGTCTTCATATCTATTCTTCCATCACTATATCGTGTTTATTCAAATATTTGTCGTAGTGTAAGACTTGCTTATATACAAATTTCTCACAAAATCTTACTACCTGCATGGAAAGACATTTCCCAACTACCGTTCAAGAATACGAATATTCCAATGGCAGCATGCAACTGTGAGTCACCTTTCTACAACACGCAGCAAATCGTCGCTGGTTACAAATGACCGCTCTGGTTGTAGATCATCATTCACGTTTTCCTTTTCATCATTGTACAATCTTACCCATTCAAGCACTTTGCTATCTCTCAATGCTGGACTCCCTACTGAAGGCCATAAAATGCTTAGAGAAGTACCAACAACGTTGTCTGAGGAGGGTCCTTAAAATCAGCTGGCAAGATCGACGAACAAACATCAGTGTCCTGGAAGACCCTAACCTAGCACTACCAGCGTGTAGGCTATGATCTTGAAACGTCAACTGAGGTGGACTGGTCATGTCCTTCTCATGCCAGATACTCGCCTTCCTAAACAAATTAGCTATGCTCAACTAACAAGTCGCAAGCGGAATCAGGAAGGACAGAGGAAGAGATTCAAGGATGCTTTAAAGTGAAATATGAAGAAATGCTCGATTAACATCCCAAATTGGGAGACTACAGCTGCTAACCGTCTGGCATGGCGTTGACTCGTCCACAATGGCCCTCTACGTTTCGAGCAGAACCGCCGGAGTTCTGAAGCTCTGAAACGAATCGCTCGTTAAGAACGGGAGTCTATGAGAAGATACAACCCTCAGCGCCTAGGTGATGATAAAACTTGCCACCAGCGTGGGGGTGTTAGCAATACGTTTGCTTTATGGGTAAAACCCTGCACGGATGCGGATATCCGCAAAATTTTTCACCATGCGGATATAGTTTGCATGGCTGTGCGGAAAACGGATAAGCTGCGGATAATGTTTGGAGAAAATTTGCGGATAGTTTTTAGAATACAATCCAAACTTGTTTAATATCTTTATTAGGACCCTGATGAGTATGTTTCTTTTTCATGACGTATGTAAGATGATGATTTAAGCTGATTTCATTCAAATTATGTCATTAAGCATAATTAACACTCCGAAGAGTAAAAGGTTGCAATTCTGGCTGTATAACATTCTTCTTAAACATAGCACATGACAAACATAGCCTAAAGGAACGATTTTGTCCTCAATGTCAAAACATGTTGCTTTAGTAATATTTATGCTTTATCTAACTAAAAAAAATATTGGAATGCCAGTAGATTCGGATAACAAACGTGCGAATGCGGAAAAAAGTCGTGCGCATATGAGGCGGATGCGGGGCGGATGCGAGGCGGATGCGGATAACGTTTTGTTTATCCGCGCAGGGCTCTTTTTATAGGCCCACAGGCGTCATGATACTTTTCGTTGTGTTGCACCTGATCCTCAGTGGTGTGTCCAAGCAATCCATTAGCACATTACCTTCATTACAAACATCCGCAAAATTAGTCGTTTCCGATATGTTACAACTTTTCACCCGGTACTTATGATCACCTAAGTGTATCCATTATCCTTGCTGATCGGTTTAGTCTCCAGCACAACGCTCGCTTATTCACACCCCAAGAAAAGCCTGCCACGTAGCATCTGTTGCCCTTATTAGGGATTACTTCATCTCAAACCAAGAATAGTAATGACATTGTGAAGATTTTGGAGATTGTTATTCATAATTTTATGTTGTTGTTGTTGTTGTTGTTGTTGTTGTTCTCCTTCTTCTTCTTCTTCTTCTTCTTCTTCTTCTTCTTCTTCCTCTGCTTCTTGATGAAGATGATGATGATGACTGATTGCAGAGGACTGGAACATCATGGTCATCAGATTCATGTACTTGGGTGTGTGTTAAATTTGTTCAGTAACCTATGTTTTGGAGGTGCCTATAATAGTGCGCGTAGTTACTTTCTGAAGATGAAGTTGAACATTATCGATTATCGATAATTATCCTCAAAGGTCAATAGTGCCTACACCGACAGCGGTGGCTACGCTTGCTAAAGTGCAGCGTTAGGTCATGGGGCCAATCTCTCCGCTGATTCGGTAGACACGTTGGTTCGAGCCCCACCGTCGGCCATTCTTTAAATGGTTTTCCGTGGTTTCCCATTTTCAACACCAGAAAAATGCTGGGACGGTACCTTTTGACTGGCCACGGCCGCTTCCGTCCACATCCTTGCCCAGTTCCATTCATCTTCATCCATTTCATCTCTCATCCAGGTGCGCAGGTCGCACACGGGCGTCGACTAGAAAGACCTGCACTCTGCATGACAAAATAGAGAAAAATAGTGCACATTATTAAATTTTATATGCTACATTAATGGTTCGAACGTACGTATTAAGCTTACTGTCTCAATGGTCCTAGGTACTGTACGATTCCTGACTTGGTCAAGAAATCAACTATCTTTATAGGGGCTAGAACGGGAAATACTCGGTCACCTACAGACAACTGTTAAACAGGATTTCATTATTAGTATTATTAGTAGTAGTATAGTTACTATTATTATTATCATTATTATTATTATTATTATTATATAAAACTCTAAGGTGTATCTTTCACAAAACACAAACTCCTAAACCAAACGATGTTAACACATGCGGTTTGTGCAGAAATCTTTTAAATTGTCTGTATAATTCAGAAAAGAATATTGCTTAGATGTGGGAGATCTGGGGACACAGGGGGTCCTTCAATGTGGAATAAAGGCTTGCCAGAACAGTGTCGTGTCAGGCCCACGTAACATCAAAGTCAAGCAGCCCGGCGTGAAACAAATGGAAATCTGAACATTTTTCAATAATATTATAAAGCCTTGGCACGAAGTAGCTTCTATTTTAATACTCAAAAATCCAGTCGGGCCAGGGGAGATGTGTTTAAGGGTTCAAATGGCTCAAACGGGGATACAAGCGGGTATTCCTTAAATAGTGAAAATTTGGGAATGGTTCGATTATTTTTCATGTTACAGGGAAGGCTATATTTAGCGGAAAATATTGGGGCAGGGAATTGCAGCACCAATGCTGTTAATTAACTTAAACAATAAACTATTTACGTATAACGAGCATTATTTGTCGTTTGAAGGGTGTAAACGAGTTTTATACGGAAAAATAGATTTTCAATTTTTGTCGTTGTTTTGTGCGATTACATCTATTTAATCCTCCAATGAATTATGTGTCCTCTAAAACGTTTAACAATATGATTCTTTGTTATGTTAAATCAATGTGTTCCCCGGAAAGAAAGAAGGCTCCTATTGTGAAGTAAGGTTGCTGATATGAAGTGGCTATCCACATTGTTTGCTCCCTGGCTAAACTAGGGAAGATTTAATGTTTAGTTGGCATCACAGCGTGTCCAATGTTAACATAAATATTTACCCTAGAACAGCTATTATCGTAAGTTATAGTTTCGTAAAACACTGGGATTGCTAGTGCTTGTCATAAAGAATTATGGGAGAAATTGCTTGGTGCAATGTGCCCCTCGAAAATCTACATTTCGCAAATTAGGGATGAAATTAGACTACAGGAATCGCTTTATGTAATAGGAGCGTGATGGTAGAATTTGAATGTGGGAATGGGGGTTTAGTGAGGTCCACAATAATCACGTTGCAACCTATCATAACTCTCCAAGATACATGTTATCAATTTTCATAGTACGCCTATGCTATTCAGAGTGTGCGAGCGAGGCAGAAAATAATATAACGGTTTGAGCGATCGACAGTCACAGGGAGCTTCAGAATGTGTCTTCAATGGATTGATTGGTTGGTTCCTCAGTTTAGGGGCTGCGACAACGCGGTCATGTAGCCTCGTGTACTTTGGGTGTGTGTAGAATCTGTCTGGCAACCGGTGTTAATTGTGATGACTGTATTAGTGTATGTTTTCTGATTTTTAATTCAAGTAAGGACTGCAGACTTTGAATTTTTCAAATAGTTCCTACTTTTGCCGCCAAACGCCACCGTCAACGACTATTAGTTCAGAAATTAGCTACTAGACGCCACCGCAGTCGGCTCCTGGCAATGAACGTAGGAACCTAAGAGCGTTGTTTATATTCTTAACCTATACAATTTTGCTTCACACAGTCGAAGGTTCTTTTCTATGACATCGAACCGCCGGCTTTTCTTCCCCTCCGAAGGAAGGCATACTGATGGATTTTTAACACTCTTAAAAAATCTGACGACTTCGGCCGGGTTTGAACCCGCGATCTTGGGAATAGAAGCTCAGCATGCTACCAACCATGCCATCGAAGCCGCCCTTCAATGGATTATATTGGGCAGCAACACTAGTAATTCGGTTTCTCTTCCTATTCACATTCCTAACCCGGTAAACACCGTGACAAAATATTAGTGTTGTTTTAAGACTTGAAACATTTAAGTCATTTTCTCCTAATGAAAATGACAACGAATTTGAAAATGGAAACTACTGACTTGCAACTAACATATTATTAGTTTACTATTATTGTTGTTGTTTCGTTTGGGCCAACTACAGACCAGCTCATTTCTTTCCTATTAGCTTTAAAATTAGTCCAGTATTCCTTCATTCTTAGACGGTGTTGTTCCTTTCTCTCTTTTGTACACATTTTTTCAGTTTTCAGCGTCGGCTTAGGTCCGATTTTCGAAGAGTTTTCTTTTAAGCTGGTCACGCTCTTGCATATCTTCACATGAGATCCCAATCAATTATTATTATTATTATTATCATTATTAAACTTACTAGTATTATTACTACTAAAATTGTATTCATTATTATCAATGAATAAATAATGCTAACATGAAAGCAGTCTTTCAACGATCATGTAGTGGAATCTCAATATGGTAGGCCTACTTGTTTTGGCTTGTACTCTATGATATCTGCCTATACTCATACACGTGAGAAACCCATATTTTTCTATTACCAATATGTACTTTGTGTTTGCAGCTATGAAGAGCTACGATGGAGAGACGTTACTCTTGAGCAGCATCCAGCGGACGGACATGGGAGCATATTTGTGTATCGCCACTAACGGTGTGCCACCCTCCGTCAGCAAAAGGTTCATCGTCCAGGTGCATTGTGAGTAACCCAAACAAGCTAACAATCCAAACTCCTCGCAAGTTCAAAATCCGTCTTAAACAATAATGGATGGAAAGTCGTATTGTACGGTGAAGTACACCGCATAAAACCACTAACCTTTTGTTGGTGTTCTTTCCAGGGGCGGCTGCACCTTATGTGCTGAAGTGCTGCAGCACATTGTTTTATTTGAAAATTAATTTCTTTAATAATATTATCTACAATCAAATAGACCGCATTAAAGAGATGTCAGTTAAATGATTGGAAATATATCAACACCCCTCAGAACGAGATATCTGGTCGTGCGCAATCCACTCCTCGTTCGGGACTGGCTGTGTAGATCGCAGCTCAGCGCGAATGTCTACCTTCATTGCCAGCAAACATGAACTCTGCCTTTTGCGCATGCGTGCCCACCTTGTCCGTTGTGCTGTTGGGACAACAGCCAAGACCACAGGCCAAGACATGCCAGCAATTCTTCGTTCGAGCTCACAGCGGCAGCACTGGTCACACGAAATGAGAACGTAGCAGCTGGCTCCTTCTAGACTCTGTGGTAGCATTTTAGAGGGAATCGCTCAAAGCAAACGGTGGAAAAAAATAGAGGAAGCCATCAGCTGTTCTCGCCAGAAGGTCTTTTAATGCTCCCAAATTGCCTATCACATAGCCACATTTTGTAAATCGACCAACTATAGTTTGTTCAGTATGGAATACTCAGTGAGGAGCCTCTTGAGGGTTACTGAGGGAGTGTTTCTATACAGTAAATTGTGTTTCAAAACACAGTATATTTATTTTTTGGAGGGGAAATGGGTTACATACAGCACATAACTTATATTCTGCACCGGCCGCCACTGGTTCTTTCTAAACATAAGAAAGACGGAAAGCGTTGGAATCAGTAAAATAGAATTGTGATGAGAGCTTGGATATAGCAAGTATGATGCTTTCTTTTAGAAATAGAAACATCTATAATTGGCTAGTTTTAATAAAATTCTTACAGTTATTCGTTCAAATCGAGAGAAAGGTATGATTGGAATAGGCTATTCATTGTAAACGTTGCCATTTCACATGAGAAACTTGAGGTTTTCTACATGAGCTATCAACCAGGCGTTGTACATTAAAGTACTTTTATTGGCATGATGCAACGCGGATTTCTTTATCTGAGAACATTCCTTGTGATCTTCAGAAGGTTTTCTCAGGACTTTCTGGGTTATTGGAACATCAGAACCCTAAAATTCTTTATACATTCATCAATCAAAACTTGAGGTTTGCGGGTTTTGTATAAAAAATCCCTGAAATCTCATGTATTCCCCAATTTGCGGACTAAGGTCCTTCAGAAGACTGACATCTCAAAATTCCCAATGGTAGGCACAAGCAATCTCACTGTTTTCCGAAACTATAACTTACATAAACTGTCAGATTTTGGGTAAATGTACGTATACTCTAAATGCCGTCGTTGGACACGCTGTGATGCCAATTAAACATTACACCTCTCTTAGCTTAGCGTGCGAGCAAGTAATCTTATAGCATTCCCCGTCACTTCATACCACCAACCCTCGGCGAGGGAGTGAACGATTACTCATAACCAGCTCAACAAATAATTCGCAGGGGTATTTTAATCTATATATATAAAAGAAAGTCGTGTTAGTGACACTATTTATAACTGAAGAACGGCTGAACCGATTTGGCTGAAAATTGGTGTGGAGGTAGTTTAGAACCAGGAGACGGACATAGGATACTTTTTATCCCGTGACGTGACATAAAACGTCAAAGAGAATACAAGTCACTATAAAACGTAACGCAAATGGACAGCTAATGCAAGTCGTTTCCAGGCAACAGTAGCTCTTGACGAGACACGGCCGACTGGATGCGAGTAGCACTGTCCACTACCGGTTAGAAAATGAGGCTTTTAACATGAAATCCCGTTAGTCACTCAACGTAATTTGTATAGGGGTAGTAAATCCAATTTACAATAGATGGCGCGAGTAGCTTCAACAAAATGGCGTGCGTTTGTTTCAAGAAAGTCCCACATGAGTTCATATACCATTCATCCCATTGCGATGAAACTTGGGTGGGATGTTCTGTACACTTAAGGTAAGGTTTCTGGCTGAGTAAATCCACTTAACAATTGGTAGCGAACGAGTAGATTCAACAAATGAGCGACGACGGGCGAAGCGTTTCAACAAAGTCCTGTATGCGTTCACATACCATTCGTCCGATAGCGATGAAACTTGGGCGAGATGTTGTGTAAACTTCAGGGAATGTTTCTGGCTTAGTACAGGCCGGACGTTTGTTTTAGACGATTGCCCTTGACCATGAAGCCTGCGGGTGAGCCTACACACACTCACTCTCTCACCCTATCGCTTTACACTTGTCACCACCGATCTGATTTAATGGAATTCCAGACTTGAGCAGACAGTACAGTCCACGTCGAAGTATTGTGTGACACGGAAGTACACGTTACGTAGTTGCGAACAGAACGTCATTATATTTGCCAATGACTGTACTTGACTGGTAGTGTGAAACAGCGTTGTCAGTCATCGGACCGCTTGGGGCAGCTGATAACAACACAGGTACTGTAGTAACTCGCCTCCAGGCTTCCATTAAGATTTTTCACTCGTCTAAAACAAACGTCCGGCCTGTAAATCCACTTAACAATAGGTAGCACACGAGTAGATTCAACAAATGAGCGACGACGGGCGAAGCTTTTCAACAAAGTCCTGTATGCGTTCACATAGGCTACCATTCTTCCGATAGCGATGAAACTTGGGTGAGAGGTTGTGCTCACTACAGGCAAGGTTTCTGGCTTAGTAAATCCATGGTATAATAGGTTGCGCATGAGTAGATTCAACAAATGAGCGACGATGCGCGAAGCGTTTCTACAAATTCCCGTATGCGTTCATATACTATTCGTCTGATAGCGATGAAACTTGGGTGAGATGTTGTGTACACTGCAGGGAATGTTTCTGGCTTAGTAACTCCACCTAAAAATAGGTAGCGGACGAGCAGATCCAACAAATGAGCGACGACGGGCGAAGCGTTTCAACAAAGTCCTGTATGCGTTCACATACCATTCGTCCGATAGCGATGAATCTTGGGTGAGAGGTTGTGCACACTACAGGCAAGGTTTCTGGCTTAGTAATGCATGTTATAATAGGTAGCGCACGGGTAGATTCAACAAATGATCGACGACGCGCGAAGCGTTTCAACAAAATCCCGTATGCGTTCATATACTATTCGTCTGATAGCGATGAAACTTGGGTGAAATGTTGTGTACACTTCAGCGAAGGTTTCTGGCTTACTAAATCCACTTTACAATAGGTATCGCACAAGTAGATTAAACAAATGAGCGACGACGCGCGAATTGTTTCAACATAGTCCCGTATGCGTTCATATACCATTCGTCCGATAGCGACTAAACTTAGGTGAGTTGATGTGTACACTTCAGGGAAGGTTTCTGGCTTAGTAAATCCACGTTACAATAGGTATCGCACAAGTAGATTCAACAAATGAGCCACGGCACGCGAATCGTTTATACAAAGTCCCGTATGCGTTCATATACCATTCATCCGATTGCTATGAAACTTAGATGAATTGATATACACCCTCCAGGAAAGGTTTCTGACTTAGTAAATCCTTTTTACAATAGGTAGCGCACGAGTAGATTCAACAAATGAGTAACGGTGCGCGTATAGTTTAAAAAATGTTCCGTATGCGTTCATATAGCCTACCATTCATGCGATTGCAATGAAATTATGGTGAAATGTTGTTTCCACTCCCGCGAAGATTTCTGATTTTGTAAATCCATTTTTCAATATGGTAGCGCACGAGTAGATTCAACTAATGAGCGACAACGCGTGAATCGTTTCAACCAAGTCCTGTATGCGTTCATATACCATTCATCCGATTGTGATAAAACTTTGGTGAGTTGAGTACAGTCCTGCGAAGGTGTATGAATTAGTAAATCCGTTTTTTCCATGGGTGGCGCACAAGTAGATTCAACAAATGGGTAACGGTGCGTGAATCGTTTATACAGAATCCCGTATGCGTTCATATGCCATTCATTCGATTGTAATGAAACTTTGAGGAGTTGTTGTGCACACGCCAGGGAAGGTTTTTGAATTAGTAAATCCATTTTACAATAGGTAAGCCTCCGTGGCTTAGGCGGCAGCACGCCGGCCTCTCACCGCTGGGTCCGTGGTTCAAATCCCGGTCACTCCATGTGAGATCTGTGCTGGACAAAACGGAGGCAGACAGGTTTTTCTCCGGGTACTCCGGTTTTCCCTGTCAAAATTTCATTCCAGCAACACTCTCCACTATCATTTCATTCCATCTGTCATTCATTTAATCATTGCCCCAGAGGAGTGCGTCAGGCCTCGGCAGCCGGCACAGCTCATATCCTCGCCGCTAGATGGGGGCTTCATTCATTCCATTCCTGACCCGGTCGGAGACTGGAAGCAGGCTGTGGATTTTCATTTTCATTTTACAATAGGTAGCGTACGAGTATATTCAATAAATGGGTGACGGCGCCCGAATCGTTTCATTCAAGTCCCGTATGCGTTCATATGACATTCATTTCATTGCGATGAAACTTTGGTGAGTTGTTGAGCACGCCCCCAGGATTTTTTTGGAGATAGTAAATCAATTTTACAATAGTTTAGAAGTGGTTAACGGAAAAAGAAAAAAATATTGGGAATCCAAAAGCACTTCAACAAACAAAGTTACAACGCCAACACTTTCTTTGATTGGCATTGCAACGCATGCCAGGTACAGCTAGTTGTCTATATATGCAAAGCTTCTTGTCAGTACATTTTGAAATTTCGGCTGAAAATTGGTATTTTTTTCCGCACGAGGTCTTTAATTCCGGGCGTGGACATCTGCTAGCTTTGAGATGAGGCACATGTTCACACGCCTGGCAGTTCATGGTTTTCACCATTTGATTTGTACAAACAAAGCATACCATGATCCGGATGACACATGTGTATGTCAACTATGCGGACACACATGTGAACGCTACCATATTGAAAAATGCAGCAAAAGAATAAAGTCCATAAAAGACTATGCTACCCAAGGCGCAGGTGCGCAAACATAGTGTATTTAAATGTATTTAATGGCTGTTTAGCTGCAATAAAAGTATTATTATTATTATTAATTCCATTAACTTATGTTTGCCTGTCTGCAATGGGTTAACGTCAAAAATACTGAAGTGAATTAGTATTTAAGTAGAAGGTATCCCTGGAAGAAAACGAAGCAAAATATCATGTGAGGTGTTTAAGAGGAAGCCTTAAATTAGTTTTACTCAATTCTTTGAAACCGTTGGATTAATTTACAATACCGATAGGCTAAAACGAAAGTCGTTAGAAATGCAGTTATGACCATTTTAACAGGTAATATTTATGATGGAATGAACTCGTGCTGAGATAAATGGGAAAATCTGTCCAAGGAATGAAGACAATTGTGCAACGTGGTAAGCTCTAGCACTCTAATAATACAGTAAAGTGTTGCTACCTTAACATTTGAAATGTGTATATTATCTACATTTGATTGTTTTTTTAGTTTGAAATTGTTACTCTATATTTTACAACAATGTAGGTGATATGAAAAGCTATTTAGTCCATCGCGTGGAATCTTATGTTTTGTTGAACCTTTGTCTGTTTGAATTACTGGAAGGAACTGTACTTCACTCATCGGCACGTCAAGCACGTAGTCCTGCTTTATTTTCTGTGCTTGGTGGTGCTAGTCTGGCGATTAGTTTTCAAAGTCCTGACTGTGTAGAGAGTGCTTCACGGTATAGTGCAAATGTTTCACAAGGATCTCGTATTCGACACCATATCTACTGTAGTTATAGCTTATTGTTCAGATCTCTATCTATTGTAAATCCTTCTTAATCAATATCAGTGTCAGTTTCTTTCTAATCTCTTTCAACTTGAACCCATCGTATCGTAGCATGGCAATACTTTGTCCTGGGTGATTTCTACCTGGCTTCTAAGATATCTGTGTGGTTTAGAATTTAGATTCAGAAATATCGATTGCTTTATTTCGATCTGTAACAACGAATGTTTTTCAAAGGTAGAGAAGCCGTAACGACTGTAGTGCTGAAACAACATCTCTAACTCATCTTAATCCAATGTATATGGTGCATAAGCAACAGGGAGCACTCTAATGAAAATCCACAGCCTGCTTCCAGTCTCCGACCGGGTCAGGAATGGAATGAATGAAGCCCCTATCTAGCGGCGAGGATATGAACGTGCCGGCTGCCGAGGCCTGACGCACTCCTCTGGGGCAATGATTAAATGAATGACAGATGAAATGAAATGGTGGTGGAGAGTGTTGCTGGAATGAAATTGTGACAGGGAAAACCGGAGTACCCGGAGAAAAACCTGTCTGCCTCCGCTTTGTCCAGCACAGATCTCACATGGAGTGACCGGGATTTGAACCACGGACCCAGCGGTGAGAGGCCGGCGTGCTGCCGCCTGAGCCACGGAGGCTCTAGGGAGCACTCTAATACTGATCAGAATTATTATGCCAATTGTGCAGGTAAGACTCTATTCCGCCGCCGAACGTGCTTTGTTGTTTGTTGTTGGAGCTTCCGACATCGTGCTCATGTACTGTAGCCCCATGTACTTGGGTGGTGTGGAATTTGTCTGATGACCTGTGGTAATGTGATGCCTATATTAGTGTGTGTACTTGTAATTCAGATGAGGATTGGGAAGGAGGTGGCCGTGGACTTAATTTAGGAACCATCCCGGCATCCACCTCCAGTAGAAGTGGGAAATCACGGGAAAACACTTCCAGGGTACCTGAAATGGGATTCGAACCTACCTCTTCTCAGCTTTGCCTTACGAGGCTGAGTGTACCCCGTTCCAGCCCTCTGACCAGAATTAAATATCTTGGCAGAGGCGGAAATTGAACCCGGGCCTATTCACTATGCAACGAGAAGGACGCTGAACGTGCTATACCGCGTGTGTGACAATTCTCATCCTTGTGATTAGTCCGCCCTCCCCCCTCCCCCCAGGCTAATTGTACAATGATATCGCTTTTCACGGAGAACTCATCACGTGAGGCAGAAATCAACGCCAGGATCCAAGCAGTAAACCGAACTCTCTATAGCTTAACACAGCTTCTTCGGTCCAGATGTCTCTCCAGACTGTTCAAAATTCGTCTGTATAAAACTCTGATCCAACCCGTTGTACTATATGGATGTGAGACATGGAGTATCCGAAAACAGGACGTTCATATACTACTCGTTTTTGAGAGAAAAGTTCTTCGGAAGATCTTAGGACCGGTGAGGGAGGTACACATGGGTCAATGTAGGATTAGACACAATCATGAAGTAGAAGACCTGTACCATGATGCCAACATAGCTGGGACCATCAAAACGAGAAGACTGCAGTGGGCTGAACATGTAGCCCGGATGGAAGACCATCGATGGCCACGGATGCTACTGGATTTCATCCCCACAGGAAGAAGACCACCAGGGAGACGAAGGAATCGGTGGAGTGATGGACTCCATGAAGATCTGCAACCGGCAGCGATACGTGTGGACAGTTGGCGGATGGTAGCCATGGATAGGAGACGATGGAGAAGGAAACTTGTAGCAGCGCGCGGTCCACTGGGCCTGATCGCGTAGAAGAAGAAGATTACGTAAACGTAATTGAGGAATTGGGATTACATATCAGCTGAGTGTAACTTGAAATTCCTTAAAAGGGAGACCAGGGTGATATTCCCATTACCATCCCGTGATAGTCAAGAAACAATAGAAATAGTTAAACAAGATTATAACTTCAACAGAGATAGCAGAATCTTAGTTCAATTAATCATGGCAAGTATCTACTATGTGTTCACTCTCAGAGACGTTATACACCATACCCCTATTCCCGTCTAAACCTGATGTTTGGGACGTCACATACTGGAATATTGAATGCCTCGTCTTCCTTTCCATCCTACATCCTATATATTGTGACGCCATGTAACTTACTGTGCAATAATTCTAAGAACAGAATAGTAAAATCGGCTTTCCTAAGCAAAGTCTCATCATGATCGTTGTTTAACAATGGCTATTAGAACCAAACAGATGCATGGAAGATTTTAGCTGCTATCTCTACTGACGTTATCATCGTGTTAACCTACTTAATGTTTAGCCTAATTGTTGTTCTACAACTAGGAAAATCACTGTTAGAACACATCATTGCAAGGGTAAAATTACTGTTAGTAACAATGTATCCTGTAAGCCACAAAATCATACCTCCTGTACTTGTAGGTTGCTACTAGCCTATAGAAAAGGTAAATCATTCAAGTAGAGAATGAAAATTATAATTTTGTGCTATCTTACTGCAAAAAGTGCGAACTATCTATAAATTATAAACAAAGGCTATCATATAATCAATATAAATAAATTGGTAAGACTCTCCTAAACATTTTTGAACAATAACGTAACACGAAGGTCTACCTATATTTATTATCCCTTTAACCTATCTATTGTACTATGCTTGAACACCATACACTGAGTGTTACTTCGTTAGTTATTTATTTAGTTATTAGAGTTTCAAGGGGCGGAACAGTTAGGTCATCTGGCCTGAGTGTGATTTCGAAGGATAAATAAAGAACCTCTGGTAAGTGCGATTGATGACTAGCTTTATGATATTGTATTTCACAGGGAGGCCGCAGTTATGCCATGTTTTTGTAAAATGGCGAGTGATGGAAGCACGTGCTCCTTACATCACACGAATAATTTCTATACCTCTGTAGGTTCATTGATTTTCATCTTCTCATTATAAACTTTTTATGTCAGGCCACTGTGGTTTCGAAACTGATCGTGGGATCGAGGATGTAGCTCCTCATGCTGTCTTCCTTGAATGCTATTGATATACTACGACAGCTTTCTCATTAAATTCTTTAGATGCCTAAACCTTTACGCGAATCACATCAAAATATTAAATTAGAATATTTGGTAGCCGATTGGGTGCACTATATGCTTGCGTGGCTTGGGACACTGGGTTCGAGCCGCAGATACAGTTGATATCAAGCAAGGCGGATTTGCAACAAGTTGAGCGTGTGAGAGTCTATAATGTAGGGTTATCTATAGAAGCCAGGCGTCAGATTAATGCGAGCTAAGGCCTTGCAGCTATTATGTCACTGCTTTCGACCCATTAACTGAATAGCGTGTACTCTCGCGGCGCATAGAAACCAACAATAAGCTCCATGTCAATATGCATAGCTGACTGCCACCTGGAACAGAGCGCCATTTTTCTAGCGGATAATGCGCATTCAAGAGGCTTAACACAGCCAGTTCACGTAATGCCTCTAATTCGATTGAAACTCTCCTTGTTGTATTATGATTATCTCTAGTAGACGTGCGGGCCAACTCACGCACAATGAGAAAACTCGCAAGCAAAAGATGAGCGGTTCGGTAGTCTAAGCCTTGGTTTTCAAGAAACACGCCGCTTTGTTGCGTAGTTGCTAGCACTCTTGGCTGTCACCGCGGAGGCCTGGTTCGAATACCGGCTCTGCCAAGACAATTTAATTCTGTTCTGAGAGCTGGAACGGGGTAAACTCATCCTCGTGAGCCAAAACTGAGAAGAGGCGGGTTCGATTCCCATCTCAGCCTTCCTTGAAGTGGTTTTACGTGGTTTCCTCCCACTTCTACTCCAAGCGAATGCTGGGATGGTTCCTAAATGAAGAGCACGGCCGCCTACTTCCAAATACTCGTCTGAATTACAACTACACACACACTAATAAAGCCATTACAATAACACAGGTTATCCGACAAATTCCACACACACACACACAAGTACACGCAACTACATGACCACGATGTCACAATTCCCCTAAATGAATAAACAACAATACAATGTGTGATGTTATTTTCTCGTCACAGTACAGCGCCGACAGCCAAGAACGCTAGCCGCTACACCACGTGGTACTCCTACTAGATGCGTATAATTCACAGATTTGGTGTAACTGCCCCCCTCCCCGTCCCTCTTTCAAAGTCAGTGATTGTTGTTATTGTTCTTGTTGTTGATTCAGTCAGGGTCTTGTGACCATGATAGTCATGAAGTGCCAGAGTGTGTATTTGAAATTGGGGCTATGATTGGGTAGGAGGCGACCATGCCATCCCGACATTTGCCTGGAGTAGAAGACGGAATCAATCGATAAATTTTCAATCAGTGGCCATGTGTTTATACCCAATTATGTAAGACTAATTTATTATTCATTTTAACCTATGAAGTTACGGTAATAATGAATCACTTGTAAATTTATAAGATAGAGTTTTATATTATCCGCTTATACAATTCAGATTATATACGTGTTGACCGATTGGAAAGCAACCACTTCAACACAATCGGTGGCCGAGCGTGCTAACGAAATAACTCGTGCCTCGCTGGTATCGGGAGAGCGTGGGTTCGAATCCCACCTCAGACGTCCTGTGAATGGTTTTGTGGTTTCCCATTTTCACCACCAGCCAAATACCTTGCTTTATTTGTTGTTGCTGTTGTTTTTTTTTCCACCGTCCCTACTCCCTGACTTTTTATCACAGCAAGGTAGCAGTGAGACTTGCTATGTGCAGTAAGTTTGGAATCGGTATGTTAAGAATGTTGAGAATATTCTCAAAACATTTCAAGAGATAACTGCCTTTAAATTATTATATTTCTTATAAGAGTTTAGTGCTTTTCAGTCGGTCAACACGAATGTACCCAAAAGAGATGGGTTATGCCCTAATCCTGAAATAAATTACATGAGATTAATAAAACACTAGGATGACCAGTTTCGATCGTCAAGCGATCATCATCAGATCCATTACACTTAGGCTACAAAATCTATGTTTGAAATACAGGTGAAAATATTTACAATATGTACAATTATTTAGTTGCAGTATTGGTACTGCAACTGTCAGTGTATGCTAAATGCACCTATATATGTTAGGTGAAATGCTAAATGGTGATAGCTATCCGGAGATTGTACTTTAGAGAGATTATATGGTTGTAAACTATGGTTAAACTATACAATTTTTGGCTAACTACTTATCTGATTGTCTTCCGTATTACAGCTACTCGCAGTTTTCGTGCTCACTGGAACTCGCTGTGCGGTTGACTGCGGTGGTTATCTTAACGACTGGTTTTTCCCCTGCCTCCTCCCCCCTGTCCCTACGTGCTGTGGGGAGTGATAGCGATGTGTTTATGTGAGGTGTTGCCAACCTAGATAAGATGTATGTTATTGAATGAGGTGGGTCCACAACTATTAAAGACCGTGGATTGGCCCTCGCCACGCGTGGAGCATAACCCATTCGAACTAAGCGTTGACGGTCTTATGAGGACGTCCCGGCACCTTTAAAACTGCCGCGAATATGGGCCTTGGTTTATTGCAGAAGCAAAGTACATCGTACACCTGATCCAGATAACATTTACCTATTAAAAAACCCCTAATTTCCCCCCCTTTTTTATCTAGCTTGGCTGTGTCGCTAAATTGTGTTTTGTTTCCGACAGGGTGTGTTTTTTAGTAGCGTGAAGAGGGGTGAGCTCTCCATGAACGTGTGTTCATTTAGATTGTTGGGATTGTTTCGTTTGGCTAGGTGTATCTCGATTGCTTCCTTTATGTCAAGAGCTCTGCCTTTCGATTCGTGATGGATTATTTTAAGGTCCGACTCTATGTTGGTAAAGCTGTGCCCTGCGTCACACATATGTTCGCACACGGCTGAATGTGTTCCGTATCTTATCGCATTCCTATGTTCATTATAACGTGTGTCTACTCGCCTTCCACTCTGCCCGATGTAATTAGCTTGACAATCGGTGTCTTGGCACGTTATAGAATATACCCCTGACCTTGAATACGGGTCACGTTTATTTAGATTACTATTTAGGAGGTGCCTAGCGGTTGTGTTTTTCGTCGTGAAAGCTATCTTTATGCCTTGTTTTTTGAATAGGTTAGTGATTTTATATGTATTCGCATTCACATAGTTGAAACGCGCAAATTTTTTCTCATTACTGTCCGGTTTGGGAATCGTTTTATCTTTATTTTTATGTTTGGCTATAATTTGATTTATTTTGCTTGGCGAGAAGTTGTTTTCCTTTGCTATTTGCATAATAGTTCTTATTTCCTTATTATAGTTGTCTTTTGACATGGGTATGTTTAAAGCTCTGTGCACCATTGAATTGAAACCCGCTAGTTTGTGCGTACTGGGGTGATTAGACTGATTGTCGATTGCATGCGAGGTTTGTGTTGCTTTCCGGAATATGGAATATGAAAGGTCGTTGTCTTTACCACACCATAATATTTCTTATATTTTTTTTATTTTCTTGTCAATTTTACCCTTTAGGTTGGTGGTTCCCACGGACTCAGCGAGGGAACTCACCACTACCGTCTTTCCAGGCAGTGTCCTAGAGCTGGGAACACGTGGTCTGATTGGATACAACTGGGGAGGTGTGATCAGCACTTCGCCCAGGCGGCCTCACCTGCAAAGCGAACAGGGGCCTCATGAGGGTTGGGTAGGGAAGAGAAGATTGGGATGGATAGGCAAGGAAGAGGGAAGGAGGTGGCCGTGGCCATACAGTAGGTGGGCCTATTATCTCGGCATTTGCCCGAAGACGAAGTGGGAAATCACTTCGAGGATGGCTGAGGTGGGAATTGCACCCCCATCTACTCAGTTGGACCACCCAAGGCTGAGTAGACCCCGTTCCAGTCCTCACACCACTTTTCAAATTTCGTGGCAGAGCCTGGAATCGAACCAAGGACCTCCGTGGCGGCAGCTAATCACGCTGACCGATAAGCTACGGAGGCGATGCACTGCCTTTCAATAGCTACTCAAATTCAAAGCATTAATCTTCAGTGTAATAGTTCGGACAGATTTTGTTTACATCAAGCAGCCTGTAGACACTCAGGGGGCGTGGTGGCGCAGTGGTTAAGCTATATGCCTCTCACCAAGGTGGACTGGGTTCGATTCCCGGTCAATGCATGTGAGATATTCGAAGTGAAATGCCATGTCCTGTGGTTCGGATTCCACGTGAAAAGGAGGTCCGTGGGTCATGATCTCGCGATTAACGGTCACGTTAAACTACAAGCTTGCTTGCTGTAGACACTCTACAAATTTAGATACGTGTTCACATCAGATCGGGAGCGTGGTGGCTCAGCGGTCTAGCTGTATGCCTCTCACCAAGGCGGTCCGGGTTCGATTCCCGGTCAATGCATGTGAGATTTTCGAAGTGAAATGCCATGTCCTGTGGTTCGGATTCCACGTAAAAAGGAGGTCCCGTGGCTCATGATCTCAAGATTAACGGTCACGTTAAACTACAAGCTTCCTTCCTTTTTTCACATCAGATCTTTTAACACATTAATAGTAGACAATCACTATTTCGTATGTTGTAGTTACCACCATCACAACAGAGCACTTGCAGGTCATTTCCTCATATTAGTTTACAATTCTACAGTATTATTAATTTATCGCATGGCTTTTAGTGCCGGGAGTGTCCGAGGACATGTTCGGATCGCCAGAGTCTGTAGCTGCTTCTAGCAGACACCCTTATGGTGAGCTACAATTTCCGTTCAATTTCAAGTAGTTCCAACTTTCTCTACCAGATATCAATGATACCTAGTGGTGAACGTTGGAACTTTGATAGAGCGTTCCGACGAAATCTAACCTAACAATTTTGTTTCACACAAGTTTAGTCTGTGGAAGGTTCTTTTACATGCTATAAATCTATGACATGGAACCGTAGGCTTTACTTCCCCTCCGAAGGAAGGCATACTGAAGGATTTTAACGCTCTTAAAAAATCCGATGACTTCGGCCGGTTTTGAACCCACTATCTTGGGCACAGCAGATCAGCATGCTACCAACTACGCCACCGAAGCCGCTGTTCTACCGTACTTTAGGGCTTATTGCTTTAGGGTATCACAGCAATACTAGCTACACCTTCATAAATTAGTTCGAGGAGAAAGACTGATTTGTCGCTGGGATCATCATTTTAAAGTTCTGCAACATTAAAATAAATAGCAATTTCTTCGGGTGCTTAATGCCTTTACATTTATCAAAAATAGTTACCACACTTACTTCATTTTCTGATGGGATTTATTTATATATTTATTTGTTTATTTATTTATATTTGGGCAGAGACTCTCGTGGGTGTCGCTGTAGGTTTGTTGTGTTTTGAAGAGCTATTTGTCTTGTAGATTTGGATCTGATGATGCTCGTTTGACGAGTGAAACTTATCATCCCTTAGTCTTCTCCTTTTTCAATAGTCCATAATCTTAATAATAATGTTATTATTGCACCCAATGGCCATGTACTATTCTTTTCAGGACGGGTCAGGGAAGGGATATTGGATATCGGCCGTGGACCTACTGAAAGGAACAGTCCCGGCATTTGCCTGGTGGTGAAAATGGGAAACCACGAAAACCATTTTCAGGACGGCCGAGGAGGGATTCCAACCCACGCTCTCCCGATGCCAGCGAGGCACGATGTAGCGCGTTAGCCCTCTCGGCTACCACACATGTAATTTATTTCAGGTTATTTGTTCACATATTCCAGTAATTGAAATTATATTGTGTTGACCGACTGAAAGTTACAATATCAATTGTTAAGAATGAACCGTTTTACAAAAACAAATCGAGCAAGCAACAAAATCAAAGGCTCTGTCTCTACTAAATGTCCGCCTCCTGGTGCAAAACTAAAATGAGAAAGTTACAACAGAATTCGATGATATTGCGAACTTCTAACTGTAATCTGACTGGTCTGATAGTATCAAGGATTGCGTCAAGTAATATACAGAGTACCAACTCATGGTATAACTGCTAGCATGTTTGGCTGTCACCCTGGAGGTCCAGGTTCAATTCCCGACTCTGGCAAGATGTGTAATTCTGGTCTGAGGGTTGGAACGGGACACTTTCATCCTCGCGAGGCAAAACTGAGGTGGGTTCGATTCCCACATTAGCCATCTTGGAAGTGGTTTTCCATGGTTTCCCACTTCTACTCCAGGCAAATGCCGGTATGGTTCCTAACTTAAGGCCTCGGCCGTCTCCTTCCGAATTCCCTTATGAATTACAGATATACACTCACGAATACAGACATCACCAAAAGACGGGTTATCAGACAAATTCCACACACCCCCCAAGTCCACGGGGCTACATGACCACGACGTCACAAAGCTCCTAAGTAAATCAACGACAAGATACGGAATTTGAGAGAAGGTTGTAGTTGAATCATTGAAGGGCTTGCGACATCGTGGTCATGTACTAGGGTGTGTGTAGGATTCTGTCTGATAACTTATGTTATTGTGATCGCTGTACTAGTGTGTGTCTTTATATTTGAGGCTAGGATTGGGAAGGAGGCAGCCATGGCCTTAATTTAGGAACCATCCAGCATTTACCTGGGGTAGAAGTGGGGAAACATAGGAAAACCACTTTAAGGATGGCTGAGGTTAGAATCGAACCCATCTCTTCCCAGTTTTGCCTCACGATGTTCTGTATAAACCATTCAAACCCTCAGGCCACAACTATATTTTTTGACAGAGCTGAATAGAACCCAGGAATTTTTGGGACCCGAGTCTCAAAACGTACCCCCAGACCATAGAAGACGGATTGAGAAAATGAGATTGGAATCAGTATAATAATGAAGGTGAATAAATTACCAAAGAGTCTTTAAATCATGGAATTTCATAACCTATTTCTACATTTATTCCTTGGCAGCTGATCCTTCAAATATACCTAACAGGCTGCAAAATCTTGCCGCTTTAACTCAATATGGGAACCAAATAACGTCATATTGATGTGGGGGTTAAATTGCCTAATTTTGCAGTAAATTTGTCTTGACAAGCAAGGTCAAAAGTTCTTGGTACTGAAATTCTTCGTCAGATAGCACCATCAAACACCGACGTTATAATAGCAGAGATGCTACCATCTGTTGTAAGATGGTTGAACTGCTTGATATTACTGTTCCCAACTTTACACATTGTTGCGAAATTAGGGATAGTGCGAAATAAGGAAAGTCTCCCTTACATGCTTATACATCGCTTATTAGGCACATGCTCATGTGTATTCATGAAATTTATGTGACAACTTCACATTACTGACATGCATGTAAGTGTGTGTAACTGCAATTACTGTATTAAGGTTTACATTTGGAGTAGATGTCCCGAGACTTCAAATAAGGCATTTTCAGCATTTTTTCAGAAAGATGACTGGAATCCTACTTTGAAAAAACAATACTCTGGATTATCACTGTTAACGCCGGCATTTGAACCTCAGATCTCCAAACATGTGATAGAGCTGGCCTTACACTAACAATGGCACGTGTAAAAATATGCATGAGCTTCCACATTCCACATTAATGATGTTTGGTCTCATAATTTGACACGTAATAAGCACAGGAATAAATACGGTATAATTTATGTATCAAAGCTAATAGCTCTTTGATACCTTACTTGGCTTAAAAGTCCATTTATAACACTCACACAGGTGACTAATTATCGGATATAAATTTGTGTTATTATAACAAGCGAATCAATACAATGTAATTATTCAGCGTTATGTGCCTGATCCTACTGTATGTGAGCACGTTAAATGAGCTTCATAGGGGATGTACATTGACATGTGAGATCTCATGTTTAATGTAGAGAACCGCATACCCCGTGGAGATCGAGATTTAAATACAAATGACAGTAAATAAAATCACACAGACGGAGTAATTAATCACTTCTCTGAGAATAAAGGGTTCAACATTAAAATAAATGCATGGTATCTTGGGTGATGTTAGTCGTCGACGAAAATATATCACCTTCAAAATACTACGAGTGTCTGCGGAGTAGGAGATACCTATTCTACCAAATTAGCCCTATACGATAATAGTTTATTTTTGTTGTGAAGACTGAATAATTGTCAGTTACGTCTATGTAGCGTGTGCCCTTCTCTACAAAAAATGTTGTTACAGAAGTCATCTTTACCACTGTGGTGGCACTTGCATAGAATGCCATTTGTGTTCTGATATTTTAACCATAACTCTAGTACGGTAAGCCAACGTCATGCGCATTCATCAGATATGAACATCACCCGTTATTCCCCATCTCTTCGCTGTGCTTAGTAACATATAGCCTACATGCGTCACGAACAAAATGTGTGTTTCGGTGTTTCTGGACGTTCTACGATAATTCTCGAGGCTTCTTAATTAACATCATTAAAAGTAAGTTCTGTGGAAAACTAATATCGTATTTTTATACGACCTTAAATAAAACTATTCCCATCATTGAAGTGGACTTTTCATATGATGGACTAAGTAGCTTAATTTGGTGGACACCAATTACTTTTTAGATGGGTCTTCTAAGGTTTTGTGGAGGGAGGCCTAAATTTTAGATCGGTGAGGTGGTTCGACCTTGGTCAAGATTCCCATGATGAAAAGATGTGCCTTGCGTTTCATTTTGACCGTTTTAAAGCCGTAATCCCAAAAATTAGTGTATTTACACTCGCCTATACACGCGAAGAAAGCGTATAGTAATATTATTGCAAAGTTGACATCCATTCTGGAAACAAAATAATAATGGAATGTATTGTGCATTTTAACGAGAGAAATTCGTCAGATGCGATTCGTTAATCGATGTAACTTTTGAAATAAAATTAATTGAATTGCGGCGTGGGGCGTGGTTGTTGTATTTATAACTAATTTCCCATTTTGATCTTGACTCCAGTACTACACAATAAATTGAGTTATTATTTGGTAACGAGGCTTGGTTTAACGAAGTTAATTGGCCACTCAGCAATATGGGACCTTGTTATGTTTTAATAAGATTACATATGCCCTCACTACTTTAATTGCTGGCTTGTTGGGGGCTCTTCCCTCTCATTTGGCCGACGGAAGCTGTGGTCGTCACTTTCTGTCTCTGGACAAAGAGGCTTACACGTACTTTAGTCTTCCCCCTACGGGCAGATTTCAAACCACCTCCATAATTATCATGTTCCATAAATTGTAGCAGGATGTGCTGCAGATATCTATGAAAACCCTCTCCTGTTGTTCGAAATGCATTTAAACTCCATAACTCCTGCATCAAAAACATGGTATACCATAATTACAGGATATTTTGAGTGTTGATGCTGCATTTCTAATAATTATTAGTCACATTAATGAATGCATCGCGAATGGAAGTGTGGTTTCTAGGGTTACCACATCGTTTAATTTAAATTACAAGATTTAGGGGCAGATGACCTCGTAGTTTCGCCCCTTAAAACCTCAATAACTAACTAACTAACTAACTAAAGTCCAAGACAATTTTCAACAGGGCATAAGAATCGATTAGTAAACGTTACTTGATTGAGGTATAGGTTAAAGTTGTTTATCTTCAAGGTCATAAATCTATTATCAGTGACTTTTTCAGCACAAATCAAGGTCACACACCCATTAATAATTTTGAGCACAAATCTAAAACATAGACGTTATAAAAAATATGATAAGGAAAGGAGTTCTCCAAGACTAGGCTCTCACACCTTTGCCATTTAACATTTATCCTGAAAATAATTTTTGGGACACTTTTCATGAAAGTACTCAAGGAATAATAAAAATAATAATATATAACTTTATATACTTCTGAAACAATTATAATTGGTGGCAAATCTCGAACAAAATTATTGAAAAACAAGAAAGGAAAATCCTCAAGAAAATCTTGGCCAAAGTGTGAAAATGGATTTTGGATGAAAAAGAAATCACATGGCATTTATCAAGTTCTTAAAAGATCACAAATACCATAAGGAAATGGCGGTTACAGTTTTACGGACACCTACGTAGAATGGACAATAACAGGCTCACAAAGAAAATTCTCAACTTAGCCTTATCAATGAAAAATCAAAACAACTAGCTAAAGAAATCAGTGAAGACAAAAATGAATTGGCTGTCATGAAGAAATCAGTTAAGACAGAACAACATTCAGAACATTAATTCACAAACACAAATTTTATGAGAAATAATAATAATATCGTATGGCCTCGGGTGCCTGGTGCAAGCTTTTGCTATTTGACACCCAGAGGGTAGCTTGCATGTCGAATTTCGTAGTTCATTGACTATGAAATTCAAGGAGGTTAGATGTTAGATATCTAATCACCTTGAACACAATAGCGCTTTCTAGTAGAGAAATGAGGAACTTTGTGCTGGCGGAAACTCCCGAGATTAATTTTGCCATTATGAACTCGGCCTACTGAATTCAAATGGGTTCTTTGACATGCCAACATCGTATGACATGCGTATCGTATTTTTACCGCCTTTCAAAAATCACTTACCACGGTCAGGGGCGAACCTGCAATCTTGGGGTTAGTAGACCGACACGCTATCCACTCACCCACCGTGAGAAGACCATCCGACAAAATACAGGATGGACAGAACAGCGTAAAGGGAACACAGCGAGAGGATGAAGATATATTGGGAATGGAAGAAGAACAAGCGCTAATAAGTTCAAACGCTCATTAGTTGGTCACAATGAATCTAAAATAATAATAATAATAATAATAATAATAATAATAATAATCTATCCATATCTACCCCCTATTAAACCCGTTTCTGATGATTTCTACGACTGGATGCCCATCTTGACGCCAACCTCACGAGAGGAGTTAAATAATACAAATACGAATAATAATAACTGCAGGCCAAATGGCTGGGCAGCGGTTGCTTGGTAGGCCTAGGCCCTTGAAGGGCTGTAGTGTCACGGGTTATTTAATAATAAACGGAGTCATTATCAATACCAATAGGTATACTGATGGGACTGTAGTGCTGAAAATCAGGCTGAAAGATTTACAAATACTACTACTACGTACTGTCTCTGAGCAGAATAATGCTATCAGGATCTTCAAAAGTTATTCTGGCCCAACGAAAATACATATATCATTGAACAGAAAAAAGTGGTAATCGGTGAGATGTTACACCAATGAGGGAGCTTTCTAAAGTATCACATGCGGAGAAAAAGTACCTCATAAGTTTCAAAAATAAATGTTATTGCCTCTAGTTACTTCACTAACACCATGTCCACATAACTTGAATCTGAATTGAAATGCAGCCACCTACTGTTTACAATAGACGTTACAATCTATCCTATAATATTTGCTTCAGTCCACGGTCTACGTAAAAAATAAAGAAAATTTAATTTACATTTTCAACTTTTCGACTAAAATGCATAACGCAAATTTTCATCAGCGAAGGCTGTTATTGCTTCCAACTACTTATACTAGGCTCCTGTCTTTCATATTCCGTATCGATATCCTGTGTCAATTCCTGTTTCTTCAGACCCCAATTTGTTAGGACACTTGACGCCTATAGAAGTCTTCGTTCGCATTTAAATACCTTTCTTCACTTATTGTTTATTCCGAGATTTGATCATCTCACTTTTATGTGACCTAACAGTTTCCCACGCGCTTCTGAACTCGATTAATTCTATGTGTCTCTTTGAAACAATGATTGGGAACCACTGTCCTAATGTAATCAACAAAGTACTAGATGAAACCCGTCAAAACATGACGGACAATGGAAAACAAAATTACTGAAGAAGCATCTTATATAAGTTACATTCTTTGTACGATTACTTTTTAGCACTATTGCAACTTTAAGGGCGTCAAAAGATAGCACTCTCAGCATTGCAATATATTGCTGGTCATGACTGAAAACGTGATGAGGTCATCATCATCTTGCACAGTTACCAGCCACTGGCCGGGTCTGTTTGGAACACAAGTCTCTCCAACGCCTTCTGTCTTCCCACCATCTCTCAGCCTCCACCCTTGTCCAGTCTTCTCCTCTCTTCTTCACGATTTCTTCCTCCCCCTTCAGCCACCTGTCTCTCGGTCTCCCTCTTGGTCTCTTTCCTTCCCTCTTCGTCTCGTGTATCCTCCTGGGTATCCTCTTCTCCTCCATTCGTTTTACATGTCCATACCATCTAAGTCTAGATTTCTCTATACCAGTCTGTAATGGTTCATCCTTCATTAATTCTCCGGTCCTCTCATTTCTTATTCTGTCCATCTTTGTAGCTCCAATACTGCTTCTCAAGAACCTCATCTCACTGGCCTGTATTTTGCTCTTCTTCCTTCCTTTCATAACCCAGGTCTCCGTGGCATACGTCAGGATAGGGACATAGTACGTCCGATATATGATCTTTTTGCTGTTCTGAGGGACATTCTTGCTCCATAACATGCTTCTTACACTCCTCCGGAATGCTTCTGCCTGTCTCCCCCGCTCATTTATTTCTCTATCGTTTCTTCCATTCTCTTGTATCAGGCTTCCCAGATACTTGAAACTCTCCACTTCCTTCAGCTGTTCCCCACCAATTGTTATTCCTGTTGTGGTTCTTTCCTTCTTCCTTGTTGTGATCACCATCTCACTCTTATTTATGCTAAATTTCATCCCATAACCTTGTATTATTCCTTCCCACACGTCCAACTGTTCCTGTACCTCCTCCTCCTTGTTTCCCCAAATCATCAAATCATCTGCAAGCACCATTGCTTTCATCTTTCCTTCCGCAATTACTTGTGCCACTCGGGTCATTATGTCATCCATCACCACAATGAAAAGTAACGGTGACAGTGCACTTCCTTGTTTCAGGCCGTTTCTCTGTTCCAACCAGTCCGATCTCTCTCCTCCCACTTTCACACAGCTCACGCTTCCCTTGTACATCTCCTTTATCTTCCTTATAGTCCATTTTTATATTCCTCTATCCTCCAGGGACTTCCATACTTTGTTTCTGCATACACTGTCATATGCTTTCTCAATGTCCAGGAAGGCCATCAGTAGATCTGTTCCATACTCATAGTGCTGTTCTTGTAACTGCCTTACAGCAAAAATCAAATCCACTGTGGACCTTCCTGATCTGAAGCCATGTTGTTCTTCCCTCATCCCTCCTTCTATCCTTGTCCTAATTCTCCTTTCCAAAACTTTCTCAAACAACTTTGCACAATGACTCATCAGTGTTATTCCCCGATAGTTTCTGCATTCTGTTCTACTACCTTTCTTGAAGATCGGGACAATTATTCCCTTTTTCCAGTCCTCTGGGGTCTTCCTTTCCTTCCATGCTGTCTTCATCACTCGGTACAACCATTGTATCCCCACCTCTCCTGCTGCTCTCACCATCTCCACACTCAACTCATCCACACCCGGTGCCTTCCCTCCTTTCATCTCACTGCATCTTCCACTTCTTTCCATGTTAAGTCCTTTTCTGTTTGCAGTTCATCTACTGTACCTCTTCCCCGATTTCTTCCTCCTCGCCGTGGTTTCCATTTGGGTTCAGGAGTTCTTCAAAATATTCTTTCCACATTTTCTTCAGTTCTTCCCTATTTTCTATCTCTTGTCCCCTTTTGTTCACCATTCTAACATAATCCGTAGGATCCTTCCGCCTCTTATTCTTTACCATCCCAAACAGGACCTTTTTTGCACCTTCACTATCCAGCTGGTCATGACTGAAAACGTGATGAGGTAAATAGCCCAATACGTTCAAGAGTTTCTCCTTGAGCTTGATTGATTTTGATAAAGTAGGCCGAGCGAATAGGACATTGTTGCCTATTAAAAGAAAATGTACTGTACCTGTAAGTGTTTTATCGGAAGGTGTTAAATCAAGTCGTAGGATTTGAGCTCTCTGCCTAATATTACTGCACCTATTATATCCGAATCCAAGCTATTTCTTACAATTAATATATTACCATATATGAGTCCTTGGGAAACGTTCAGATTACTAAGAAGCATATCTACGGCTCAAACGTTCGAAGTATGTGGAGGCGAATCTCTTAATTCCAAGGAATTTGAAAATTCAATAATAGGGAAATGAAGTAGCTGGCTTTCATCTTCAGTATCCAATCTGTTAACGCTGATGTATGTGTTTGAACTACTGGATATAAGTTCAATGACTTTTAAATTAATATCATTACATTGTTGCAGCTTGGCAAATATTTTATATTCCAGCAGATCAATTTTACCCTCACAACAGTAAAGACCAAAGTAACCACGCATAGATTTTACGCAAGAGAAATACAATGTAGAACAATGTTTACATTTGATCGTCAAGGACCTTACAGTACACTGTACTGCATAATATCTGGAATTGTTTCTGAAATGGCCTATTTATATTGGATTTTAAATGTGGCTTCGTATTATTCGATAACACTATAGTGTCCTGCAATAACGGAGCCGCTAAATATTAAATGGCAAATAATACTTCCATTGCCGAAATCAACTCCGTAGTTAGACTCAGTACTCTAAACAAATAATCATTAAACAATTGTCTTATACAATGAAGTTCAACATGACCGTCCAGAGACTTTCATACTCAAGTTGGTTGGTGAGGAGAATGCGATGAGACTGATCGCTTAAAATAAATTCCTTATAATTTTTCCTGCCAGCGATTTTTTTTTTGCAATAGCTTGAAAACGCAGCTCAGAATGACGTTCTTCATTTTGTTATAAACAGTACGAAACTGCTCTAAATAAGCAATTTCCATCACCTGTTATAGGTTATGGCAGTACATTTTGCAGGGGAACATAGAATCACTTCGCCAACTACTGGAATGACCATAGGCCTATACTCAATACTCACTTCGACAGTCACCCTAATGGAGGCAGTTTTTGAATTCTATGTCCCGTGCATGTCAAAAATCGTATTAACACATGGAGGCCCAACTATTCTTGTCTATCGCCCCGGAGACCCGGGTTACATTTCCTGCTCTGCCAAGAAATGTAATTCTGGTCTCAGGGCAAAATCGGGGTACATTCAGTCTCTTGAGGTATAACTAAGAAGAGGACGGTTTAATTCCCACCTCGACAATCTTGGATGTGGTTTTCCGTGGTTTCCCACTTCCACTTAAGGCAAATACCGGGATGGTTCCTAACTTAAGGCCTTGGCCGTCTCCTTGCCATTTACCACCTTAATTACAAATACACACAGTAATGCAGCCATCACAATAACACAGGTTATCAGAGAAAATTTCACACATACACACCCAAGTATACGGGGCTGAGTGACCAAGATGTCGGAGCCCTTCAAACTAATTATATTTGCCAAGTGTCTCTCATGGCGAAAGCAATTGTGGACACGCGCGAGTGCCTAGAAAACTACTTTTTTCTTTAATAATTTAAGAGTATATCGACGATGCATAATTATAACTTTTAGTCTAGGACGCTAATAACTTGACCACCGAAGCATTGGGAAGAAATTGCAATATTAAGGTACATAAACAACCTAGCCTACACATTCAACTGTCGGTTAATGTTCCTCAACATTTCCCTTCTTAAATATTCCCCTCCTTTATAATTTTCCATCACGTGAAAACATGCCATGTCTTGTGTTTTAAATATATCGATGCAATGGTGTTGCCATCTGCTGTCAGTTAATGGAACTATATGGGCGATGTACTGCCATCTGTTGTCAGTTATAGGAACTGATTGCAGATATTTAAACGGCGTACTGCGGACAACAGTTTGCTCTTTTGATCACATGCTGCAATGCAATGGTAAAACGAAAATAAAACGTATTTAGAGGGAATGTAGAAATAAGTATCTTTAACAGACATAAAACCTTACTAATACTCCTTGATTAATCAATATTTCAGTGGTAAAAAAAAATACTGGCGAGGGCTAGGATCGAACCGGCGCTTGTTGGAACCAAAGTTGGTCGCCTTAACCACATGGCTACTCTCGCACTCATGTTTAGCAGCAGACGCAGCCATTCATTATATTCAAAAGCCGCTGTTTGAAGGAAATAATCAATTTCATTATCCAAATAAATCAATGTTGCACATTCGTATATGTTCATACTGTTATTATATTTTATTGTCAGAACTTGGTTAATGTATGTTTTCAATTACATGGAAGCTTATTAAATAACTTACATTTTAATGGACTTCTCACCGCCATTTTGTCATGACCCCAGGCGGATTGTGCGCATGCGTGAGGGCCAAGAATTCTGCTATTTTCTATATTAATTTAAAAATATACCGTAATATATTTGTTTATTTTAGAGACACTCTGCAAATCTAGAGGCCAAGAGATTTCGTTAGAGTGCTCTACGAAGTAAATCGGTTCTGTCGTTTTCTCAATCTCGTGGTAACAAAAATCACCTTACTGTTTTAAATATATAGATATCCGTTTGCTACATGACAGCTATGGTGGTCTTGTAACTAAGGTGACAGCCTCATAAATGTCCAAACAGGTTGGCTAGTATTAACTTCGTTTGAAAATGTTATGAACTAACAATGGGAAGCGTTTGAAAAGTTTGATAAATGAAATTGGTTAACATTATACATATAGGTAAATATTGCCCTATTGAATTATCTTTTTAAATCATCAAAAAGTGTCAAAGCAATCAGAGTAAAACCTCTGTCAGCTAAACGCTAGATCCTCCCTGGTCCCATATCCTCACGTCCAATCAAGCTGCTGTTGTGATAATATTGACCGCAAGCAGCGCTGCGATCGCCACTTGCTGATCTGGTGACAGCCTCAGCTGTAGGACGGTGTATTTAGACAATATATTGACGCCTGATGGCCCAGGACTTCCTAATTGGTTCGTGTGAGAGAGTAAACAGCTAGCTAAGGCTGATTGTACGCATGTCTACATTTCTCGTTCCCGTGATTGATTACCATGTCACTACCTACAGATTTGATTCCGATTTATGACCTCGGTTAGATAATCTTGTAGACAAGCCGTCGGGCAAATCCTTTATCACAAAGAATTACGTCACTCTCATCTCAACGCCACACTACTGAAAGATTGACTTGCTGCCTAGTACTGGAACTCTATGCATGGCCTACTAAATTTGAGACTTACAGGCCGGACGTTTGTTTTAGACGAGTGAAAAATCTTAATGGAAGCCTGGAGGCGAGTTACTACAGTACCTGTGTTGTTGTCACCTGTCCCAAGCGGTCAGATGATTGACAATGCTATCTCACACTACTGTTGAAGTACAGTCATTGGCAAATATAATGGCGTTCTGTTCATAACTATGTAACGTGTACTTCCGCGTCACTCAATACTTCGACGTTGACTGGAATGTCTGCACGATGGTGTCATCACGTGCTCAAGTCTGGAATTCCATTTCATCAAACCGGGGTGACAAATGTGAAGCGAGAGGGCTAGAGAGTGACTGTGTACAGGCTCACCCGCAAGCTTCAAGGTCAAGGGCAATCGTCTAAAACAAACGTCCGGCTTGTACACACAGTTAGACAGTAGTCGCTATAAGAGCAAAATGCTCACGGTAGTTGAAAATTAGTTTGCGTTTTCAACAGTAGGATATGTGATTTTCACCTTGAGTGTCAGTATACCATCATACAGTAGCTCTAAGGGGAGCATGGATGCATTTTCACTTCCATGACCTTGTGAAGATACAGAGAGGGAGAAATTATTACCTTCCCTCAGCAGTGAGCATTTTGCTTCTCGCGCGACCACTCGCGTAACTCTCGTTCTAAAGACCACTGGTAGATTAAGGGAGTCGTACACCGAAGTTACAAAATACTCGGCTAATTAATTTCAATGTGTTGGTTGTGTGTAATTCTCAAGTATTATAATCAAAAACATACGCTTCAATAGATCAATGCTCACCAAAATCTACATTCAGGAAGTTTCATAATATTTATTACGTTGTGATTGGGCATATGTACTATTATAGCATTAAGATCAATAAGTAGGTTTATGATTGAGCAATCATCACAAAAAGTGCTGAAAGGGGTGTTTAGTATAAGATACCTTAGATGTAAAAGTAACAAGGCTATTACACTGAAATATTTCACAAAAACACCACCTTGGATTTATTAAAGCTTATAGTCGATAACTCATTATCTAATAAACATAGAAATCTACACTCTTGATGGTGCGGCAAACATGAACGGCAGGTTAAGCCATGTTGAATGATAGTAGTTGAAAATATCCAAGACCCATTAGCATATACTCATTTCATTTCACTTCATTTCATAGCACACTCAGGTAATTAGCCACACATGTTCGCCGTAGATTCCAAGAAGCAACAACACATGGCCCAGTAGTGTCACTTGACCTGACCATAGTAAGCAAGCCTCAGTCTATCCCGGATGGTATTGAACAGCGGAGCTGTCGGAGGGTGTCGGCAGCATTCAGATTAGTGGTTGACTTCAGTATCAAAGCATTTGGAGGTCATAACCAAAATAACTAATAATAATAACGAAAACGTTATAATTACAGGACTGCCATAAACCAATGGAAATCATGTGGAAACAATTTGACATCAGGCAAAAACCTTATTGGATAATTCGTTAATTCTACGTATTAACTTCGTTACCTAATGAAATTGCTTTAATAATAATATCGTATGTCCTCGGGTGCCTGGTGCAAGCTTTGTTAATTGACACCCAGAGGGTAGCTTGCATGTCGAATTTCGTCGTTCCTTTGAACGCTATGAAAGTCAAGGAGGTTAGATATCTAAACTCCTTGACACTACAGCGCTTTCAAGTAGAGAATGGAGGAACTTTGTGTTGGCGGAAAATCCCGAGATTAATTTTGCCATTGAACACGGCCTACTGAATTCAAATGGGTTCTTTAACCTGCCAACAACGTATGACATGAGTGTCGTAATTTTTGTCGCCTTCAAAAATCACTTACCACGACCAGGGGCGAACCTGCAATCTTGGGGTTGGTAGTCCGACACTATAACCACTCACCCACCGTGGCAAAGCATGAAATTGCTTTGACACCTGTTAATACTATAAATGTTATCTTCTTTATTGTTGTAACATGTTTCCGGCCCTTCAGTGAGGTCTTCATCAGCTTTGTTTGCTTAGCATAACACTACATAAGGTATTTGATGAACAAATGACAACATAACGTAAAATTATTTTGAGAAGGACGTCCTTACAATCTTAATTAGGAAATATACTTCAGGTATTCAATTCCTGAAAACAAATTGTAAAATCACGACCTATATTGAGAACAAACGACATTATCAACACAAGGTGTTATCAACTTAAGGTGAGTTCCAAAGGCCTATCTTCTTAATGTTAACATTTAATAAATTCATGTTCCTATTTCGTAGAAACTACTGGGTAGATTTGAATGAAATTTTATTGCCGTAATTAGTGATCAATTCTTAGTACTCTAACACGGTCTTTTGGTGTTTCTACTATTGTGACCATAATATTTTTTTCTTTAATCTAAAATTTTTGTTTAAAAAATCTGATGATGATTGAGTCTTCAGTCTTATGACTGGTTTGATGCAGCTCTCCATGCCTCCCTGTCCTGAGCTAATCGCTTCATCTCTACATAGCTACCACACCCTACATCCGAGGCAATCTGTTTAACATATTCTAACCTTGGTCTACCCCTACAGTTCTTGCCCTCGACCCTTCCTTCCATTACTAAGCTTGCTATTCCTGGGTGTCTTAGTATGTGTCCTACTAACCTATCTCTTCTCTTCATTAGTAGTCGCCAGAAACATCTCTCCTCTCCCACTCGTCTTAATACCTCTTCGTTTGTAACCCTATCTACCCATCTGATCTTCATCATTCTCCTGTAACACCACATTTCAAAAGCTTCAATTCTCCTCTTTTCTGCTGCACCAATAGTCCAAGTTTCACGTCCATAGAGCGCCACGCTCCAGACAAAGGCTTTCAGAAATGACTTCCTAATACCTAAATCTATATTCCATGTCAACAGATTCCTTTTTTGTAGAAATGCTTTCCTTGCCTGGGCCAACCTACTTTTTATATCCTCTTTGCTTCGTCCATCACTGGTTATTCTGCTTCCTAAGTAACAGAAGTCTCCTACTTCCTTCAGCTTTTCACCTGCCAATTTGATCTCCATAGAGGTTTCTGATTTATTTCGGCTGCATTCCAGTATTTTTGTTTTACATTTATTAATTTTCATCATGAATTCTTTCCGTATGACGGAGTCCATACCAGTCAAAAACTCATTCAAATCCTCAGGCTTGTCGGCCAAGATGACGATGTCATCAGCAAATCTCAGAGTTGAAATTATTTCTCCTTGAATCTTCACTCCCACTTTAAATTTTTCTCCAATTTCCTTCTAGGTATAACAATTTTTTTTTCATAATGTGTTTGAGCTAGAGCAAAATTCCTGTGTTAAAATCTCATATACAAGCCAAGCTACAGGTGGTAAAAAATTGAGAATTCTGTTATAAGTAACAACTGAAAAATATGGAACATTTATGTGCAAAAAGTAAGTTCTGAGAAAATGCCTTTGTATGTTCTAATTATCAATGTTTTCTAACACGCACTGCATTATTTAAATAAATATTAGACATGTTTTGCAAATAACAAATATCAAGTGTTATAGCCTACATCATTTTACACCGTATACAAATTTGAAAATTGATATTTTTTCATATTTTATCCATTGGAACTCCCCTTAAAGATAATTTCAAATTATTTCATCAACTAATTTAAGAATAACGTTTACAGAAGACGACCCATACTATAAGGAATTCACAACAAAACTAAATTAAATTTAACACATCATGAATCCAGAAATATTCTGAATAAATGAAATAATTCAATAACTTCAAATCGAATATAAGACTGCTATGTTAACAGTTCCCAAAGACTTTGAACAGGACATTTAAACGATCCAATTCGTTAGTGATTACTTGCAAATCAAGTACTAAATTTATTGAGTAGCACCTTTATACAATTTGCTTTCTGGATTTGAATACCTGAAATATCTTTCCTATTTAAAATTGCAATGACGTCCTTTTCAAAATAATTTTAAGTTATATGGCCATTTTTTTTTCATCAAAAACCATATGTAATGTTAAGCTAAGCAACCAAAGCTGACGAACGCCCCACTGAAGGACCAAAACATGTTACATCAATAAAGACGATAACATTTGAAGTTCTAACAGATTAGATAGTCATTGTTGTTTTAAGGGGCGGAACTACGATGTCATCTGCCCCTCTAACCACAGATTAAAGAATACAAATTTGGAATTTAATTTAAAATTTAGAGGTGGACACCCTAAATTTAAAAAGACCTACAATCAACAAAACAAAAAAATAAATAAAAATAATAATTATAAAAATAAACAAAAATTTCGTAAAAACAAAAAGTTATCATTCAAAAATGAGCAATTCGTTGAGTCAATGTTCTCTGGAAAATTTAGATTGCTGGACCTAACCCACTCTCACTTATAAAACGGATAATGCGATCAGCAGCCACCGCGTCATCGGCTAATATAAGTTTGAGTGTCATCTGCAAACCAAGGTTTCTTCGTAAGTCAGCAAGATCCACACACTCGGTTAATATGTGGGCCACGGTGAAAACAGCTCCACAGGTACAAAGTGGGGGGTCTCGTCTTCCCTTCTCATTAGGTACGAGTGTGTGGATCTTGTATGACCTATCCTTAGCCTACACAAAATGACGGACTCCCTCCGTGACCAGAAAGAGCTCCGCCACACGCGAGTAGTTCCCTTGATCGCTCTCAATTTACTGTGCAGTGGGTCAGCTAGCCACTGACTCTCCCAAAATGCCAGAACTTGTAGGCGTAACTGAGGGCGAATATCTCTAGCGGGTACCTCCATTCGTCGAGGTGGTAGTGATACCGCCTCTTTTTCAGCTTGATCCGCTAACTCGTTTCCCGCAATTCCAATGTGGCTTGGTAGATTTCAAAGCAATTTAATTAGTCAACAATTTGACAGACAAGATGTTTATAACAAAATAATTGTATATATTGTGGTACATAATATGTGTTATAAAAGAGTTCAAGTGAACAAGATCTCATGATGTTTGCCTGACAAACGAAATATATAATTCAATTAAATCCTTCTTATTTCGAGGGAAGAGCATAAAATTAATTATTAATAATTAATCCATGTATTTTCTCCATGTTAGTAAATGAGGTTAAATATCTATATTTCCCTCCTAGTTTAATTGGGCACATTATTGTGTTGATCGACTGAAAAGTGATTATTTTACCACACCAGACACTTGAAAATGTTCAATAGATATTTATTATTGATCGACTCTTCCACCCAGACACTGAAGTTACAGTGTTGCTTGGCAGTAGAGATTCGGCTTGGTAGGGGTGGTGAGAAGAACCATAGTAAAGCCATTTTCACAATATTGACGGTAACTTGCTGTACCAGGGGTTGCAACCTCACTAGTCTCCTCATAGTGCGTGCCTTAGAGGACAAGATTGTATAGGTAGAACGCACTAAAAATAGTACAAATATTACTGTCACAGTAAGTGTTTATCAAAAATGTCCCTTCTTGTCCTTATCGATATGGAGTCGATAATTGGCTTGGTTAAAGCTAGAATCGCCTCAGAATAATCAACATACGATATAGGTAAAAGCATGCTACAAATTATGTAAAATATAGTATCAAGAATCAGTTGTTCCCATGTGAAAATTACAAGTGTTTGACGCAGGTGAGAAAATCACCAATATTAGAGCGGAGGAAAGAAGAAAACTTGCTCATTTTTTAAATGAACGAACTAATAACTAATTAAGATATTATTTAGAAAGATATATGATAATTCATCATTGCTATCTACAACCTTCCTCCAGGCTGCGTTTATGAGTATGTAGTCCATTGAATTGAGAGTCACTATTTTTGCCGGAATATTACTAATAACCATTCTAATTATACGATAAAGATGTTACTCAAGTAATATCATTAACATAAAGACACGTCACTATTGGTTTTATTATATAAAGACACAACACTTTACATCCACTTCATGGGAAAGCATTCTAAAATAATATATTCGCTGTATTCAACAATTAACCTTAACGTAACTTAAATTTCAAAAAAAGTGATATAATCAGTGTTGAAGTGGTGGTACGCCCATGTTGAAGCAATGCCAAATAGGACACTAGATTCAAAATAAGTTTATCTTTTCTTGTCGAACGAGTAGGCATAACGGTAACCCTACATTCCTCCTGAGGGATTAATATCTCAGCTGATTGGGGAAGCCATCAACCTTTTGGTAGGGAGAAATTCTCCACTCATTCCCCTAGCAATTAGTGCCCTGAGAGGATTGTTATTTCAAGATATAGCTTTACAAATGTGAGATTGTTGAAACATGACTGAAGTGCTTTATATTGGGATCTTACCAGATCAAGTCAAGTCATTACTACCATACACCGTCGGGAACTGACCAAGGCAGATATGCAGCCAGGCTATCTACGAACTCAGAAGACGAGTGGGTTCTAGCCTCACCGTAGACCGACCTTTGTATAGTTTTCTCGGTTTCCCATTTTCAACTCCAGGAAAATACCGGGACAGTACCTTCTAATACGCTATCTGCGTTCATTTCATCTATCCTTAACTCATCTGATGATGTTGACGTCAGGAAGAGCATCCGATTGTAAAAATTACCCGCCTCATAGGGAACTCATCTCTCCTTATTCCGCAACCCGTAGAATTGGGAATTATACAGTTGAGAAGTTAGCGCGGGTGAGGTTGATGCATACAGTAATTTACACAACACCAATATGCAAAGCTTCGTTAAGGATGAAATGGACACCACACCAGTCAAAGTGTCTCAGGCAGAACTGTAGACCTTCTGCTTTTCAGCGCAGAACTTGCAGCAGGAAGAACTTCAATCAACGAGAGGATTTCTCTACAGAAATTACAACCCAACATATTCACCACTGCAACCTTCTCCAGTTTTAACGCAATTTACTGCTTCCGGAGAGTGTAATACGGAGGCCAGAGAAAATGAACATAGTAATGTCACAATATTTTATAAGTGAAAAGAAATACTGAACCAGAAATTATTAATTGTGGCACGAATGAAAAACAGTTCGTGAAAGTGAGACAAGGGGCAGTGAAGTTAGAAAGTTTCTTGATGAATTTCTCCACTTGTATTAATTTTGTAAGATCTTCTATGATACAAATATTTGCCGACCTCGGGGTGTAGGTATATCACACCTACCTCTTACCGAGGAGGTCCTGGGTCAATTCCCGTTGGGGATTTTAGAACTCGTGTGAGAACTAGCACACTCCGCTTTGTAAGGACAAATGAGTAACTGTATGGTCCGAGAGGCATTTATCCTGATCAAGAAAGCCAAGATCAACGGACAATGGGACACGTGGCGCTGACCACTCACTACTCCGTGATCTGCAGGCCCTATGACTGAGCAACGTTTGCTTGGTAGGTTCCAAGTTCATCAAAGTGTTGCAGAACCAAATGTTATTTTACTAAGTCGACAATAAGGTTCACTGTCAGAACAAAGACGACGGTTGAAGGAAGTAGTGAACTTCAACTGTTAATACTCCCTTCCATTCCTCAAAATCTACAGTTAATATTTATTTCCTTTGCTCAGGTTTTAAGTTGATCTAGGGGAGATCATAATTCTCCAATGTTTTGAATGTTTCAGTCCATCCACTGATTAAGGTGTCGAACCAGCTGGTGGCGGCCCCAGTTGGCAGCGATGTGGTCATCCAGTGCTACGTGGAGGCTTCCCCAAAGGCGATGAACAGCTGGCTGAAAGATACGGGTAAGTCCACAATAATGACTTGGATCAACAGTAGCCTATTTCTTTTGACAACAGAAGAAATGGAGAGTGTAAATACTGTAGTTCTACTGAGGCACAATTAATTGAGAATTTTCTAGTTTATAAAATCCTTGCTTTATGTCACAGATCTCTTCCCGAAAATGTTCCGTCCCATATGTCTAGCCCACGGGCTGTACAGAATCACTCAAGACGTTTGTATCCTCACGTAGATAAGTTGGTTTCGAACAACAAAAGGGTCTCGGTAAAAATCACCCTATCAAATACGGGTTTTTAAGGACGTGGCACCGGAGACCACTTTACAACCACAGCCAGTTCTCACCAGATAGAGAACCTGGATCTTTGGAACCATGTATTACAGCCACAATGTGGACAAGATACGTAAGGTACTTAATGCTGTATCAGAAGACGAAGCTGCTTCAGTTCACGAGTTGTTGTACCATGAAGAACTCAGACATAATCTGGCAGTTATAGCAACATATTATAGTTCGCTACTGAAAGCGATATTGAAGTTGGAGGAAATGACATCATAACTGGTGTAATCCATGGCGACCTTAGAAGATGCAGTTAATCAACTGCTGCAAGCACCATAAATGAAAAGGAAAACGTTTTACTGAAAAGTGTAGGTCTAAACGTGCTATGAATTATTAATGTGTACCTATAAAAGCTTAAGAACATGTGTGATGTTCTGAAAGGTGAAAGTTTGCTTGTAACTGATAGGCTATAAGACCTTCCGAAATACAGTAGCTTGTTTAAATATAGCTACAATCACGTCAGTAGCAGTAGATCGTTCTTTTTCAATAGTGAAAAAATCCACAATGCCCAGTCGGTAATTGGCAGTCGGCAGTCACCAAATTTATCTTTCATGCTAACTACCAACTACTGACTTCCAACTGAAACACAACATTTCACTTCGAAAATCTCACATGCACTGACCAGGAATCGAACCCGGTCTGCCTTGATAATAGGCAAACAAATTGACCGCTGCGCCACCACGCCCCCTAAACGGAAGAGAGAATACATTAATTACAGTACGCGATAAAGGAACTTTCATAAATGTATATTTTCATTAACAATTAGTGAGATTACCGTACTCTCTGTTTTCACTGGCCTTCTTTAATTATACCACTGTTCATTTTCAATATGTAAGTACAGTTTTGCCTGCCTGTACTAATGGACACAAATGATTATCATATACCACGCTGAGAATTACTGATTACTGAGGATTCCTGTTACAATGCCAGAAGATGTCCTATTTTCAGCGCTTATGCTTCAAACACACAGAGTGGTTAACTATAATATACTTAACAGAGAGTCCCGAGAGGTGAAGTAGCCTCATCATCGCAAGCACACTTATTTACATCTATGTTTTGAATCAAATCATCACAGTCTTATTAACGTAGGCCTATGTACTTTTTTCTGCTTCAAATACGCTTTGGATATTTTTTTCATCTGCCCAGTGTTTCTTAGTGAGTAAGGGAAATGTCTGATGATCTCTGCTGTTGTGATGACTGAAGAAGTAATTATTGAGGTCTTGCATTGGGGCAGGCTAACCGTCGCTGGAAATGAGGCACCATATCGGACTGAGTTTGGAAAATCCAGAAAACCCACATTCAGGATGAACGCTGACGGTGCTGGGAGTCAAACTTTGGATATGTGAACGCCAGCTACCTTAGATCAATTATGCTGGTGAATAATCAAATTCTTACTACTTAATGTACATCCGAAGTTAAAGAAAATACATACTCAATAGCAATATTTTATCTATACTGTACCCGATACCTATTTGAGGCTATCGGCTACGCCAGTTGTGATCGAGCCATAGTTGAGATTTGTGGGCAAGGAGAAAAGATAGCGCTCAGATCGAGTCAGAAGAATGGTAGGAAATGACGTAGAAGGCCGAGGGAGAAGGAGGCACTATCCCTCAAGCATATGGAATTATGGGTGAAATACTGGATAATTATAAAGATTAATATGGAATAAAACCTTATCTAACCTTAGAAGGGAAGGAAATATCAAGAAATCTTATTGGTAATAACTTGAAGAAAGGCAGACAACTCCTTAAGTTATGTTCTAACTTTATAGCCGAAATAGTGTGGTCGAGGTTAGATCTGTGACGTCAGACAGTGGAAGGAAGGGGGATGTCACGTGGTAGAGCAGGGCGAGACGGCCGAACGCAGTGACACCAGCAAAAAGAATTACTCCAGCGGCAAGCTGAGCGGATCACATCGTGCGATAAGAAAACAGTTAATAAGGCAGTGCAATACAGAAAGTTACGAGCGGGAGAGAGTCGCTAGGCGAGGCCTGCAACGCAGTATTCGGAGTTCGTTGTTGGAGCACACGCTATCCATAAGGGCAGGTTATACAGGCCGTGAACTTGAGCGAGGAAGCCGGTGTTCAGACACATGTTATTTCAACATTGCAGTATTATTCACGTGAAACAGCAATGCTTTTCCACGCTTACAATTTACCGAAGCAATACGCAGTATTACGATAGAATCGAGAAACATTATTTGAGCTACATTCTCAATGTATAACAGCACAGCGAAGCAGTATAATGAGGCCAGTATTCAACCTCATATTATACAAGGACAGTGAGGCGGAACGTGTCGTGCTGTGGGCGACATTTTATAATCATGCGATGGTCAAGGAGTTGAACATTACTCTGACATTTTGTCAAGCTTGAGATGTTTGGACTTGTGTTTCGACAGTCCAATTGTGCAGTCCAATTACAATTATACACTTCTATTATGGACATTTAGATGGACTTGAACTTATTTCAGCGGTATTACGGCATATTTCATGATGCATTTGGACCGAAATATTTAAGGCGACCATTACTGCTTTTGGCAAGTGAAAATTTATAAGCGTATGCCCTTTGTGAATAGAGGCACGTGCAGCATAATAGTTACATATCATGAACAGTTATGAAATATCTTAGTTACGAACACAGATACAGGGTGTCTGACAAATCAGTACACTTTTCAAGATACTTTATTTTTCTACTAGTGAAATTCAGCCGCTGTGGAGACTAACATTATTATCGAATGCCAACCGAATAGTTTATGTAACAGTGGCGTGACATATTCGAAGAGTATGGGGTACTCTGTATTTTTGAACATTTGTGGAAGAGTTTGGACAATATCCATGATGGATAATCTTCAGTTCATCATGTCGGGCTAGGCGGATACAGAGGCGTGATGGCACCTCTGAGCGATGGATTCGGTTCCTGACGAAGAGGATAAATATGACATCAAATTCACTTGGATGGAGTCAAGCGTTAGTTCAGTGGGTGATACAGCGTTTTCGTCGATCTAGCGAGAAATCTGTGACAAACACTTGGTTTACCGGCGATTTTTGAATTATATTAACATCTGGAATATGAAGGTATTGTAAGAGTTATGGCATTACTGATATGATTTTTCATGAACACTGGGCATACTTGTATATATTTGTAGTAGAAGTGCTACTATTATTTTTCGACATGGCTTAAATATTTTATTGCTCCATTTGCTAAAATATGGTGTTACCATATGATATGGCAGGCACATTTATACGACGTTCTCACCATTGGTTGACTTTATTAGACAGGATTTTGGTCTTTATATTTTTCTGTGAGGATAGTATTTCTTGATTATGGATATTTTTAGCGAGTGTTTCGAACTCGTGATCTGCAATTGGATAATTTGAATTATTTCGTCAGTTCATTGCATACTAGCGAGTATGTATAATTCATCAGTAGGGATTTTTTTTTATTGGATTGTTTGGTGATATTAAAATTTTATTCACTCAAGTGAATGCATATCGCTTTTATGTGACAAATAGAGTCTTGTTGATTCCAATCATGTACACTCACTCATTAGTCCACGAGATGGGGCCTGTTGTTTAAGCAATTGTGTGGTGGCACTCACCTTACCTATCGTTTTTAGGGCATTATCATCATAGTCTACGAGGTGGGGCCTGTTGCTCTAAGCAATTGCGTGGTGGCACTCACCTTACCTGCCAGTCGAGGATCTCATTTTATCATCCGAGTGAACTTATGATCGTAAGAGGATTAAACAATAAACTACCAATCACACATTAGTCGAATTTTGTTAAATAAATTAAAAATAAATGTCAGCAGGGTCACATTTTGTAATTCTTGTTTTGCCAATCCAATATTTTGTTGCAATACTCTTTTGAGAGTATAATCATTTAACAGCTGATACTTTTGATACTCTTTGTGAGTGATTTGATACCTTTGAGAAGGATTTCAAGTAATTGAATCTTGTAAGATGAATCATTTATGGTCAGAATTTATTTTGAGGCAGATCATTATTAGATATTTCTGATGTGACGTAATATAACACATTGGTATTTTTCTTTGAAGTAAATCTTGAGGATCTTAAGAGAATTTATGCTCTAATTTAAACCAGATCTTGAATTGGATTATGATTACTAAGGTAATTTTCATATTATTTAAGAAGTTGTCTAGATATGACCAGATTAATTACAGTTCTTGTAGATTGTGTGCGTTATTCATTTGAAGCCAGTTATATATTTTTGTGGATCATGCAACGTGATTATGTGAAGTATTTTTGAAAGGTATTTTTGGAGGTTGCCAAGTGGAAGTTTGCAATGTTGCCAATGTTAATTTTGAGGCAGACATGAGGTTGTTGAACCCACTCTAGCATATTTTTGGAGATTCATGCTGTGCGCTGAATAATTATGGTGTTATATGGAATAATTATGGTGTTATATGGAATAATTATGGTATTCAAATATTGTATTTGACTAAGTGAGATTAAATGGTGAAGTTTTGGATAGTGAGATCCAACGTGATTTTGTGAAGGCAACGTATTATTTGGGCATGATAATTAAATATGAGGTATAACTTGGAACTGATAAAACTGTAAGACAACGTTCTATAACCTATATTAAACAATTTTTTAGGAAATTAAATAAATAAATGATTTTGATAATCCAAGATTTTCTGATAATAATAATTTATGAAATAATAATCTGAAGTTTAAACATATTAATGATCTGACCCGATGAATTAAAATTTGAATAAATTGATAAATTAAAATTTGAATAAATCGAGGAATTAAATAAATTGATGAATTAAAGGTTGAATAAGTTAATTGAATTAAATAAATTAACAGGTGATTAAACAGCTGATGAATAACTGAATTAAAGGGTGATAATTAATTAAAGGAGCTGGTGACTAATAAAATTTAAATAAATTTAAATAAATTTTAATAAGAGATATGATTTAAGTAAATTGATGAATTGCAACTTGAATTAATGAATTAAACAATTTAAATGGATGAATTGAGATAATTTAATTTGAATGAGATAATGAAATGAGAGTGTGCGGACGATTGAATAATCTAATGAATTGATGAATATAATATTCATTTAAATGATTTGATGGTAATAAATTAATTATTCTGACTTGAATATAACGAATATTGGGATGAGAACTAATGTGAGAAATATTTAATTTTGATATGATAATTATGGTGATAACCAATGAATAGTGAAGTTTTCTTTGATTCACAACCAAGCAATGATGATCAGTGATAGCGTAAATATGGTGTATAAATTAATTGTTAGATTTTTAGGAGCAATTGTTGGGATTTCCAGCATTGATTAGTGCCATTTAAGCCACAGAAATGAGTGAATATTTGAATTTATGTGTTTTTAGGATATTTTGTGTTAGACAGATTCATATTTCTTGACATCCACATTACTGATGTTAAATTAAAGAAAGGTTAGGTCTCAGGGATCACGAAATGTCAGTGACGCAAAGACATAGTGCTACGGTGGCCCTGAGAACTCAAGCGAACTTTAGTAAATTTTTATATTTTATTTGGATGAAAAATACTTTGAAATAGCACAGAGATGGTTCGATTTTGAGGACTATAACAACCTAACGTTTACATTCGACCATACTCTTAGGCAGGGTTTGTGTTTATTTTTCTGTCTGACTATTTAAGTTTAAATAAATTTGGTTTTATCTTAGTTGTGATCTGATGATGGTGTTGTTTTCCCAATCCTTTCCTTTGTCTTAATTAAGGCTTAACCAGAAAGGATGTGGTTTGCTAGGGGTTCAGTTGATGGCGCCCATTTCTATTTTTTATTTTGATTAAATTTAAGCCCGTAACGACCCTGGAGATACTTTATCTCGTGTTACCCTCTGCTTTTGTGATATTTCAACTGAATTTCCGACACATTACTTATTTGATTTCATGTTCATTTAACTCCACTCTGGCCTGGGAAGCCAGGTATGCGATGTAATGGCAGATGGATCATCGCATACCTCGGATGAACGGGTGCAATACTACAATCGATATAATATCCTTATATTTGTATACATTCGATACCAACAATACACTTAAACAATCCAACAGCTGTCTCAATAAATCATGGATCATCTCGTGGTCTAGCAGCTATCATTCTTACCTAACACCTCAGAGCCTCGGGTTCGATTCCCGGTTTTGCAAAGGAATAACATTCTGGCCTGAGGACTAGAACGGGGTCCACTCAGCCTCGTGAGGCAAAACTGAGAAGAGACGGGCTCGATACCCACCCCAACCATCCTCTATGTTACTTTTCATGGTTTCCCATTTCTACTCCAGGCAAATGCCGGGATGTTTCCTACGTACTGCCTCGGCTGCCACTACCCCAATTGCAAATACACACACTAGTACATGACCACAATTACACAGGTTATCAGACATCCTACACACACCCAACTATGTGGGGCTACGTGACTACGTTGTCGCAAAGCCCTTAAATGAATTAATAACAACCCCTTGCATCACGATCCTGGGCAATAAACAAAGAAAGTGTGTAGAAAGCACCCATTCCTTTCTTTTATCATGTATATTAAGCTGGACAATATAATGGCAGCCTGCTTTGCTCGCTTTCTCCTTGATTAAATTGCATGGTACATGGTGTGTGTGTTGGCTTCTGCGGTTTACCATTCCGTTTCAAATTAGCTTGATTGAGCTCTGATTGTCCATGTATTGGTTGACCCCAATCTTCTTGCCAATTATCCCCTCGATAAGTCGCTTGAGATACATTAATTCTTGATAGCAATCAGCCACTGCGATATATTTAGCTCTGCTACCACAGCTTGCTTCCTAGAATTCGACTAATTGGACTGCAACTGAAAAGAGGACCATTGACTAATCAATAAATCCGTTGTAGCCTTCTGAACACATATACTGTATTCAGTTTCTAGTGCCATTCATTATCACCTGATAAGAGAATACGTACCAAAGTTGGGCTTCACTGTTAATTCATCTTTGGTGAGAATGAAGCGTGAGAATGGGCGTATCTCTAGAGGGGCTAATTATGCTCCGTCTCCCCTCCAAAAAGCTCCCAAAGTTCATAGATAAATGAGACTTTATAATCAGCGGTAATTTTACCGTAATATAAGCCATAATATTATTTCAAGCTTGTTTGTATCGTAACAAATATTAGTAGACCCACGACCGTAGCTGCGAGGGAGAGTAATGTTCCACGGAGAACTGGATAGATGAGCGCACCTCCATGCAAGTTTCCAATCCTGACGTTAACAGCAACCATCCTGAGATATTTATACTCCATGGACCCTGTTTTACGTAGTTCCGGGGCATCCACCCCAATCCTAGACCAAAATGCAGTTACACAGACCAATTCAATCTCCTTCTATTATTTATAATTTTATACTCTGACTTAATTAAAACACTATTCAGGTTTAAGCAAATACAAATTCATATAATTTTGTTTCATTTTATGTCCCATATCATATTATACTCGCTGTCATGCTGTGAGTAATATTGGTTTAATTAAAATATGAATTTATCATTTTACTGTGAGATTTCAAAGTTTATCTTCGGTTGTGACTTTGTGAATTCATCAATGCAGCTTGATTTGTATTTATGGATTCAGCCTCCTTCAAAACAAATTTCTGGATACGCAACTACACTGCCTAATCACTCATGCGAATTGTGGTTCACTTACATCCATCAGGGTAACAACAGTGCGTCAATAAAGGTTTGCATTTTAAGGTAACTTATTAGGGCCTACGTGGGTTATGTTTCGGAGCGTTTTTGCTAGCCTCTCTTTATTTCAATGCATTTTATTAGAATTTTAAAGGTACACATATGAAGTTCATAGAAGCATCACTTTTGCTGGTATTCTCTTATCAGGTACGAATGAATGGCTCTAGAAACTGTATACAAAATACTACTCTGCTAGGGAATTGTTACCACTAGACGTGGAGCGGGGCTGTTGTGTATACATTACGTCAGCTCGCCACGCTATGGCTGCCGCGGGCGGGTACGGAGCAAGAGGGGGAACGCATGTACAGTCATACAATGAGAACAGTACTACAAACCAGCTTGACGTTACATCGTACTAGACGATGAAGTTCCTGCACATAAGGGTGAGATACAGCACAGCGCACGACCCAGCACGAACCATGCACACACACGACATGCGATGAGGTTTCGCTAGCGTATGGCCGGGCGAAGCACATTCGTTCCGATTTCCGCCACCGGCAACAATTCGTTGGCTGTGTAATATGCGTTGAGAAGGCTACAACGGATTTATTGATTGCTCAGAGATTCTCTTTTCAATCACAGTCCATTTAGTCGAAGTCTAGGAGGCAAGGTGTGGTTTCTCAGCTAAATAAATCGTAGTAGTTAAAGGGGACGTAAAACTATTATTATTATCTACTTTAATCACAAATAATAATGGTTTTACGTCCCCTTTAACTACTACGGCCTTTAGAGACGCCGGACTGACGGAATTTCGCCCCGAAGGGAATCTTTAACCTGCCACTAAATCTACTGACATGGATCTCCCGCATTTGCGCACCCTCAAATGTCAACTGACTGCGCCTGGATTGGATCCTGTAACCTTTATGATTAAAGTAGAGATTGAGGTGCCGTTGCCTAACGTTTAGTACCATTCCAACATTTACTTAGAATAAAGAAATATCTAAAATGACTGAGGTGGAAATCAAGCCCACCTCGTCTCATTTATCCTCACAAGGGTGAGTAGGCCACTGTTCCATTACTCATACTAAAAGTACGGTAAGTTTCTTGCAGCGTTGGAAAACAAACCAAGAACCTTTGAGACAAGAGTATTAGTATGAACCCCCTAGACCACTGAAAACACGGAGCTATCGTTCTCGGTGTAAACTGTCTCACTAACAGCGAATGTGATTTGAATGTTTTTCAAGACGAGACGTTCTTCTTTAACACAGGCGGCCGTTCATTCAACTACGATTTGCTGGAGAGTAGTCGTATCGAGAAATCTGCAGCACGTCTTTGTGACCTTTAAATACACAATGGAACTTTATCTTCTTTCTACAGAGCTCCTTTAACAGAGAGAGCGAGTAGTTGCATGTATTTTACTGACATCAAATAACAGTGTTAAAGGGCGCTGAATTGTTAACGGAGCCAATCCCCCCTCTTTCCCTTTTGTTACCATTCGACTTCACCCCCGGAGTCTTTTGGGCATCATTCATCTTACTAGCCTAACTGTCAGTGTCTTGTAGTTAGCTTGTGATTCTAGATCAGGGATGAACTGGGAAGAAGCATGAGACAATGTCTGACCGGATCACATTACAATTGGTAGGTTTCATTCTTTCATTTCCTTATTTCTCCATGGTAATATGTTAATATACATATGGGAGTCGTCAAATCATGAAATACATAATTATACATAAAATACATAATTATACAGAATATACATAAAATACATAATTACAAGGGTACAGGTAAACACAATAATCAATATACAAAAACAAACACTCATATCTCTGTGCACATTTCCACGAACTCTTCTTCGGAATATATTGCCTTGTCTGTGAGCCATTTTTTAAATGTTAATTAAAATGTGGAAATGGTGCTGACATTTTTTAGAGTTAGGGGCATCAAGTTAAAATATTTGGAGGCATTATACAAGGGATCTTTTTTTCTGAAAGCTCCTCGATAATATTGACAGTGAACATCCATTCTGCTTCTAGTGTTGTACGAATGTAGATCAGAATTTTTTTACAATATTAGCATTTCCAGGCAGAATTTGTCTCCTAATATACATAGAACAATTGAGTAAATACAACGATGGTAATATCATTATTCGGATTTTTTTAAATAGTCCCTACAAGATGTTAGAGGGTGTAAACCAAATATAACACGGATTGCTCTCGTCTGCAGGGTAAAAAAAATTGCTTAAAACTTCTTTTGTTGCACTGACATATAGATTTATACCATAAACCAGGTGGGAGTGAAACAGAGCATAATAACTTGATAACAAGATATTAATGTTAACTTCCAGTCTTAGCTGTTTTAATATAAATATTGCAGTGTTTAATTTAGATTGTAGTTTAATTATGTGTTTTTTCCAACTAAGATCTGATTCCATTGTGATACCAAGAAAGGATATGGGAAGGAAGCGACCGTGGTCTTTGAGAATGGCACCATCATAACATTCTTCTTAAGCTGGAATGGCGGCGTTCACGGTGAGCTGACGGTGTAATTCGAACCCACCTGCTCCGCTAATTAGCCTATATGGTGTCTAATGAGCTTCAGCGCTTTCAATTACAGTTCGAGACACAGCCTATGAACTAACTCGCTATTTGCTCCACCTTTTATACACAAATACAGTTCGTTACTTACATACCAATTCCAAGCGTACGGTGTACATTGCACTTCGTATTGCACAGATTGAAATACTGGCTCACTCGCGTTTACAGATTGCGTGCCCCTCGCAAGCACAAATAAGGCGTGGGATCTGCAGTGATGTGCAAGAGCAGAGATGGATTTAAAATCATTATAAATTTTCACAATCAACAACTACCCTGAAATTGGTAAATTGGCGTTAGTGAAATATGTTAAGTGTAATAAACTGTCAATTCATTGCACGTCACCTACTCACGTGCAATCTTGTGCATTAATGCTCGATCAATCAAAGCTGTTAATACCGACAGCGGTAGCTACGCCTGCTAACGAACAGCGCTAGGCCATGGGGACAAGCTCTCTGCGGACTCAGTAGAAGTGGATTCAAGCCCCACCATCGGTTGTCCTTGAAATAGTTTTCCGTGGTTTCCAATTTTCAACTCTAGGCAAATACTGGAACGGTACCTTCTGACAGGCCATGGCCGCTTCCTTCCACAGCCTTGACCGGTTTCATTCATCTTCATTCTTTTCATCTGTAACTCCTCTCATGAGGTTGGCGTCAGGTAGGGCATCCAACCGTAAAAAACATCCGCCACATAGACTTGCATCGCATCTCATCCCCCGACCCCATTAGAGAAGGGATTAATAAGAGGTACATACACTCATTCAGGGCTGTTACTAAATCTCGACCGGCAATTTACCCTACCGGATGAATCGGGTGAAATTGATCTTGAAGTTGATTCATACTAATTGCACACTCTCCCCGGTCATCGTTATTGTTTGGAAAGTTTTTAATTCGATAGTCGGAGTATGAACGGATTCTGCAATATGGTTTATATAGTTAGTGTTAGCTATTGTTGCTTTAGGTGGAGGAACAGCGAGGTCATCTGATACAATAGCATTGAAAACAAGTATCCTCTTATATTATTAACTAGCGTACCCGCGCGAGAACTCTCGCATAATGGGTTGTGTCTGCCCCATGTGTACAGACTACCCGCCCGGCTGTAGAGCTATGCGGGCTGTACGCGACACAGTTCTGATAGGGGCTATCGTCTTGTATATTTGTTTAAAAGACCTTTATAAAATAAATATATTTCCGTTGACTTTTCAAAAATTCAAGATTTTTCCTGTACTATTGAGACCATTTGGAAGATTTTGGTACAAACCACACCTTCTAACTCCCTCTGGTTTAGGAGCTTGAGTTTTGTGAAACATACACCTTAGCGTATTTACGTTATACAGCAAGGCTGCCAATTGTGTGTATGATTTCTTTATGAATTAATTAATTATCCCATAAATATCTACGCGTAATATACGTGAGATGAGACGCTGCACTCGTAGTAAATACTTTGGATATTACGGCAAAAAGTTCGCTTACTGGTCTTTTCGTATGACTAATTACGGCTAGGCTCTTCGATACAACCAGATTATCTTATATGCAGCATATAACCGCTGGGACAATTTTTCGAAGTAGAATTCGAAATATCGAGATTTTTTAATTTATTTATTTACATAGTTTAAGCCCATATTGGAGCATTTAAATCAAACCAAATACATTTAAGTCCTCTAAGGACTGACAGGGAATTCAGCAGTCATCTTCCTTCTCTCCCAAAACCTCATAATTCTAGCTGACCTGGCCGCCCTTTCCTCATCGGATATGACTTATTGTTTTCGTTGATTAATTTTTAATGTAAGCCTTATATGTTTGTTCTTCAAAATCCTTTCTATCATTTTAAATGATCTTGTCGACTTCGTCGTTACGCTGGGGTCTGGCGTTACGTTACGGTGACGGGACGAAATTTACCCAGATGCACTGAGGTGTGTGACGTCATAGTACCGATTGGTGCATGTGTTCCCCGACAATCTATATTTCGTTAGTATAAGACAAAAATCCCCGATTCTTGGATGTCACGAGTAATCTCGAGAACCACTGGATGGATTTTGAGCGGTTTTCACCATTCTGTAAAGGATATCTCGAGGAAAGATTCTGTAGAAAATAATTTATGTATGACCAAAGGGAGCCAAGCAGTAACGATTTCAGTGAAAAAGTCGAAAACAAACTTGGCGTCCGGGCTCTTCCTAAGCTTACTCTGAGCAAACCGTTAAAAATATCAATATACTATGAGCGTAAGAATTGATCAGCGTCTGGCTGCGTGGCTCAGGGGTAACGTTCTCGCTTGCTGAGCCCAAGGTTGCAGGTTCGAAACCTGGCGCAGTAAGCTGGCATTTGAGGGTGCGCAAATGCGAGGGAGCCGTGTCAGTACATTTACTGGCACGTTAAAGATCCCTTCGGGGAAAAATTCCGGCACCCCGGCGTCTCTAAAAGCCAGTGTAGTTAAAAGGGACGTAAAACCAATAACATTATTTTAATTGATCAGCATGAAAAGTTCTACAAAAAAATCCGCGAGAGCATATCTCTATCTTCAATACAACGCCCACTATAAGTGTTTTTAGACTGGATGGAAGGGGCACGTCCCCGCGCGCTCTGGTGAGCGTCACGGCATCCCCCGCGCTTGACCTTGGTTTGCACTTGCCGTTCGCGAGTAATTTGAAACAAGGTAAAGTATTATAAAGCAAGATAAGTAGTATACAGATAATTTTCTAACATGTCAAGAGTCTTTGGCTTTGAGCGAAGCGAGAAGCCTCCAGCCTTTCTAGCATTTTTCAGCATTTGTAGCATTTAAAATGATACAAAGTCTAGTCTTTCAGACTGACTGTCACTTTTTACTTCTCTATTTTCAATTTGTTACAATGTAATATTCAACTCTAGATCATTTATGAACTTCTTTGAACCAATAATTTTTTGTTTTATTTTTCCAAAAGAAGTTAAATAGTTGATTAGCAGTCTATAATCATACAATCTCGATAAATGACAGAAAAAGGCGATTCTCCTCTTTCTCATCGTGTCTATTATTGAATCACTTTCCCGGTAGACTACTGCATTAGGCAACAACCTCCATTTTCCATCCACCTGGTGTTTTTAGTGATGATTGTTCTCATTATCCTTCCGTCAACCTTCTGCAGTTGATCTGTCGTTGATTTGGTGTTTAATTTGGATAGTGTTTCACATGCGTAAGTCGCTTCAGGTTTAACGACGGAGATTTCTTTTTTAATATTGAATTATTAAATTGGTTTTTCCGTGGTAAAACTACTACGGGCACAGCACGTGTAATCCCAACATTTTGCAAACTTAAAAAAAATTATATGTGTTTTGTTTAAGGAAACCGTGTGCTGAAACAATTCATATAATATTAATGTGCAAAGATCTTCTCTTCTTTTTACTCGTGGAAATTTTACTAACTCCGAACAATAAAAATGGTAGATAAATGATTTATTCAAAAAACATTATGTTTAGGAATTGAATATTTTGGAAGTAAACACACTCAAATGTGTGATTTGTTTATCGCTAATATTTGTATTGGTGTGTCTATTTTATTTTATTCATACATTCGTAATTTTTACTTACTATACAATCTATACAGAAACCAGACAGCAGTCATTCGAGCTGAAGGACATGAGAGAGAAGCTGGTATTCAGAGAGGTGTAAGGCAAGGCTGCAACTTATCACCCATACTTTTCAATCTTTACTTTGAACAAGCAATGAAGGGAATTGGAGAAAAATTTGAAGTGGGAGTGAAGATTCAAGAAGAAATAATTTCAACTCTGAGATTTTCTGATGACATCGTCATCTTGGCCGACAAGCCTGAGGATTTGAATGAGTTTTTGAATGGTATAGACTCCGTCTTACGGAAAGAATACGTGATGAAATTTAATAAAAATGTAAAACAAAGATACTGGAATGCAGGCGAAATAAATCAGAAACCTCTATGGAGATCAAATTGGCAGGTGAAAAGCTGAAGGAAGTAGGAAACTTCTGTTACTTAGGAAGCAAAATAACCAGTGATGGACGAAGCAAAGAGGATATAAAAAGTTGGTTGGCTCAGGCAAGGAAAGCATTTCTACAAAAAGGAATCTGTTGACATCGAATATAGATTTAGGTATTAGGAAGTCATTTTTGAAAGCCTTTGTCTGGAGCGTGGCACTCTATGGAAGTGAAACTTGGACTATTGGTGCAGCAGAAAAAAGGAGAATTGAAGCATTTGAACTATGGTGTTACAGGAGAATGATGAAGATCAGATGGGTAGAAAGGGTTACAAACGAAGAGGTATTAAGACGAGTGGGAGAGGAGAGATGTTTCTGGCGACAGCTAATGAAGAGAAGAGATAGGTTGGTAGGACACATACTAAGACGCCCAGGAATAGCAAGCTTAGTTATGGAAGGAAGGGTTGAGGACAAGAACTGTAGGGGTAGACCAAGGTTAGAATATGTTAAACAAATTGCCTCGGTTGTAGGGTGTGGTAGGTACGTAGAGATGAAACGATTAGCTCAGGATTGGGAGGCATGGAGGGCTGCATCAAACCAGTCAAAAGACTGAAGACTCAAAAAACAATAACATCATGATGTTCAGGCACTTGACCAAGATATGAAATTTTCATTGGTGGTGAACCTGTTATAAAGAAGTGGTATTTGGAGAAGTTCGTGTGCTCACAGTTGCTTCATACCACTTGCAAATTTCCCTAACGCCTGACTTTGTAGATGTGATGTGATTTGATGGGATGTGATGTGATATTATCAATGTGATCAATTTTGTTTGGAGCCATTATTTCCAATTAGACTATGTTCACCTCACGAAGGTCAGCTAATAACTGCACAGATGACCACTTGATCAAGGTTTTAGAAAATACAACAGTCGTACAAAAGAGTTATTTTGGTTGGAAACAATAATCAGACTACAATGCTGCACAAAGATGCAATAATTGTATTAGATGAACGATATCTCTTAAGGGGCAACGTGCAGCTTAAGGAGACAAATCAATAACGATTTTAATATTATTAATATCACAAATCCTGTACAAATATATACATTTCCATGGAAACACACACAACTGTATATTAGAAGCAGGGTTGTAAATGTTCAAAATTCAAATCGTAACTATTTTTACCCACTTTTCAAAATTTGGTTCTTGCTTTGTGCTGATGTTCAACGTTTCCCCCATATCTCCCAAGTTTATACGATTTTTTGACTTTTTTAAACTGTATGTTAACCCTTACTTTTACAAAAAGAATCGCTTAAATTTACACATTGTTAATCATGTGTTATTATTACATTTTTTCTGAGCAAGCTGAAAGAAAATATTTTTAACATTTTATAGAAAGAAACCCGGTAATTAAAGCCACAAAGGTTTGAGTAAGTTTCATTTTGTAGCTAAAGGATTAACAGCCTCTTTAAAAAAAAGTCAAAAAATTCCTTTAAACATGGGGGATATGAGGGGAACGGTGAAGGACAGCACACAGTAAAAACCAAAGTTTGAGAAGTATATAAAAATAGTCACAACTTGAATTTTGAAAATTAAAAGAATTGCATCTAATATGTGTGTTTCCTCGGAAATATATATAATTGTTGTATAAGAGCTATGATAGGCACGGTAATAATATTAAAATCGTTAATGTTTTGTCTCCTTCAGCTGTATGTTACCCCTTAACTTGTTTAATACTTGTATACAGAATGTTCCACTTTTCTGTAAGGTAATAAAGTTGATGTAAAAAATAACACACAAAATAAAAACGTCGTAGTTGATTTAGCAATGCATTGGGCATCAACCTTCGTATATCTTGTACGATTTTTAAAATATTGCTATTTTACTAGAAGTCTCCAGAATTAATGCAAGAAATAAATTCATTTAATGCTAATTTTGACCAAACTACTGTACTGTATTCCTGTTTTGTTGGCCTATTCGTGTGAATCATATGGTTCATTCGAAAAACAGATTTCCTGTGATGGGTAACATTGGGTTAGCAGACATGCGGTAGGTTAACGACTTTCAGTGATTTACACTACAACTGGGTAGGGTGAAAACGACCACAGATTAGGCTACAGATTCACAACGAAGATCAGGGCACCAAAAAATCTTTTGGCTTCAATGTTTACTTATTTTATTCTGAAACAGACCTGTTCTCCTTCTAAAAAGAAAAAGTGGTTATTTGTGAGGAAACAAGCAGGCCTACGTTCTTTCTCACTTTCAGACCTAACATGAACAATGCTCTGTTTTCATTGTCCACTACGTAATGTTCTAGGCTCCAGATACCACCCGCGCTAGAGATCGTCATCCCTCCAATCATAATTATGCCGGTATGTGAACACAGTATTCCACACGATGTCGGAACAGTGAACATGAGGACGGTTCCGCAGTTTGCTGTGATAGAAAGTTGGGGAGTGGGGACGGCTGACTCGCTCCTTGTCCTCAACAATGATTATTATTATTAACCATCCTCCTCATAGATATAAGTTGTTGATTCATTTAGGGGCTTTGCTACTTCGTGGTCATGTACCCCCGTGTACTTGGGCGAATGCGGAATCTGTCTGATAACCTGTATAATTGTGATGTCTGTTCTACTGTGTGTATTTGTAGTTAAGGCTAGTATTTGAGACGGAGTGGCAGTGGTCTTGAGTTATGTACCATTGCAGCATTAGCCTGGAGGAGGAACCACTGAAGACCACTCCTAGTGTCACTACGCCACGTGGTGGACGATGGCTCTACAGACAGGAGATACGTCTGCGGATATTTAAATTATATTGATAAATAAGAATTCGTTCTGGTATTATACGGTAAATCTCTGCAAATTGTTGAGGTGAAGAGACCTTACGTTCCTCCACACTTCCATTACGATATAAATTGTCGCCTCATAGAACTGCAGACATTTGACAAAAGCAAAGCAAACTGCAGTAATTCTATGAGAAACGTTCACGGAGTTTCAGCAACTGCATTTTCACATTGTGAGGTGTAGGCCTAATGTGTGCAGTATATCACACCTCACGTCCAAAATATTGTAACGAACTCTCTGTAATTTTATATGATGTGTTTCTGATAAGTCATTAAACTCTATTGATGATAGAGAATATCAAAGTTTGGATTAAAGGTTTGGGCATTTCCGACGGCATGTAAGGGATATTCCTCTTTTTTAAGTATTCATATACGTTTGAAATGGCGTATTTGGATGGAATTTTCACACTTTTTACTATAAGCTTTATTCTTCTACGTTAAGAAAATGTATGGTTATTACATGTTTCATGCATAAATATGCTCATAAATTTGATTCAAATGGACCCTGGCGCGCGTGTCTGATCACAATGCTAAACTTAAAACTAATTTACTCAATGACTAAGAATTGTGGTTTCTTACAGCTTCAAGCATCAATAACTCAAGTTGTAATTTAACCATTAACCTTAACAAGGGACAGCACTCATTCCAGGTTCCGTATTGACCATGTTTACCTGAAGTATAACATAATTTTCTCGCCAAATCAATACTTTACTTACATAAAAATTCTACAGGTACATGTTTCGGAAACCTATTTTGTTTCCTTCCTCAGCCCACTTTTTTGTGTAAAACATCATACAACATCGAAATCCTCACCAAATAACAAAAAACACAGTTCACACTTTGTTGAACAAAGGAAGAACGAGAGAATAAGTGTGAACTGTGTTTTTTGTTATTTGGTGAGGATTTCGATGTTGTATGATGTTTTACATCAAAAAGTGGGCTGAGGAAGGAAACAAAATAGGTTTCCGAAACATGTACCTGTAGAATTTTTATGTAAATAAAGTATTGATTTGGCGAGAAAATTATGTTATACTTCTTGTAACCTTAACAAGGTCTCAAATTAATGATCATTAAGTTATAAATGTCCTGCACTAAAGCTGAGAAAAAATATGTCCCCACTCCAAAACTGAATATGAAAAAAGGGAAAGATTTTTTTTTTGAAATTTTGCATTTTTGAAGGAATGTGTTATAATTGTTGGTATAATAGTGTAATACATTTAGAAGGGGACATCTAAAACACTATTGTTAATACAGGAAAATTAACACCGGTTATTAGGCAGATTCTACACACACCCAAAGTACACGGGGCTAAATGACCGCGTTGTCACAGCCCCTAAACTGAGGAACCAACCAACGAGTTATGTGGAAGAAAAGGTGAAATAAACATTGTGGTAGTTGCTAGGTGATCACAGAAAATGCCAATTTTTATTTCACAAAAATAATTCTTTAACGCCCCCTAAATAGTAAATTAACTAATCTAATGGCATAACTGCCTTTATTTACATTCTGGTTAACCACTAAAATAGTTTTGAAAAGTTTTACAATTATTGAAATTTTCTTAAAACGTAGGCTATATGAATGCCTAAAATATGCACTGATGATATACCGTAGCCTTCATTATTATAATTGCGATATGTTCTGTCCAACGGATAAGGTTCTATCAAAAATTACCACTAAGTTGTTAGATACCATCTGGTCAATTTCCTGAAGTGAGAAAACACCGGTGTAAATTCACCTTTAGGTTGGCTGATAAGTTCTCCAGAATCAAATTTCTTGTCACAGTCAGGAATCGAACCAAAGATATTTGGGATAGGAGTCTCAATATTAACCCCTAGACCAGGGAAGGCTGAGTTTATTATTTATTTAATGTTTTCACGAGCGAAGAAGAGACTAAACCTGAAAGTAAGTTAACTTGTGTGAAGCGTCACAAGCGTGGGTGTTCTTCTTGCTGTTGGGGAGCGAGTATGTTCGTTATTTATCGCTTGCCGCTTTTCTTCGGCCCCGGATTACCTTGGGCCTGCTCTCTCGGGAGCCACAAGGATTTGTACTGCATGCAGCATGGCTGGCCCTTTCTTCCAGCAGACATACGAACATTTCATTACAGTATATATCATACTCTTCCTTGACCAACACACTCATCTTTGACTTCCAGGTTGCAAATTTAAGAGCCATTCCGTGTTTTTAAATTCCAAACAATATGAAAATAAACACTTCGAAAGATGAAAGGAGGGTATTGCTGAGTGGAATACACGATGTTATAACTTGCATTAATTAGAGAAATAGGCCTACATTGAGGTGAATAATTATTTCCTCACAATGAAAGTAAAATCTTGTAGTTTTAAGTGACTCTTAACGTCTCCATTATAATCCATGGGACCTCTTTCTACGTGGAATCTGAACCACCAGACGTGACATTTCACCACGAAATACGCACATTCATAGACCAGGAAAAGAACCCGGTCCTTGTTGGTGAGACTCAAGCAGCTTGATATCCGTGCTATCACGCCTCTCTTCCTGAAAATAACAACTTACCCCTTATTTAGTTTATTTCACTTTCTGTTTGCTAGTATGTGAACTATTATTTTGAAGCGGTAATTATAACGCTGTAATTAAGCGTGCCAAGGCGCACGGTCAGAGACTCAGGCTGCTTCAGACTCGAGAGACGACGGGTTCGATCCCCACCGTTAACCGTCCTTGAAACGGGTGTCCAAGGATTCCCATCTTCAACTTCAGCACATGCCAGGATGGTACCTTCTAGTAGACCTCGGGCACTTACTTGCCCATGTTCATTCATATCATCTATCATTTACTCCTCTAATGAGGTTGTCATCTGGAAGGGCATAGACCGTTAAGACCTTCTTCCTCTTCCTGGCGTTAGTCCCATCAAGATGCTCTCCACTTTGTCTGCTCGGCAACATCAATGGAGCATACGCCGACAACTTGCATTTCTTCTCGTAAGCAGTCCATCCATCACCTCCTTGGACGACCAGGGGTCTCCGTCCAAATATGCTACAGCATATAATATCATCGTTTGTTCTGACCCTACCAGCGCAACCTTGTTTCTTCTTAGGAATAGAAGCTATTCTGAAGATGTTTCGCACAGTCTCGCTTATGATAATTTATGCTCAAGTCGTGTCATTCCCTTGGAGCATCTCAGTATACATTAGGCTATGTATCTGCTTATGTCTTTTGTACCTGGTCAGCATTCAGTCCCATAGAGTGCCACTGGATGGATTATCGTGCGTTTGATCTTAGATTTGGGAAACACAGGGATCTTCCAATCGCAGAGAACACCCGTGACTTGACACCACTTATTCACTGTGACATTGATGCAAGCTCGATCATCTAGGAGAGCATCACCATCAGATATTATTTGGGAGCCGAGATAGCGAAAGTTTGATGTCTTGATCTGAGGGGTACCATCCACTGTAAGAGTACCATCCGTTTGCACACCACACTCCAGGTATCACCTCTTATTCAGACTGAGCCGCAGTCCTAAGTCATCAAGTCCTGTTTCCCATTGGCAGACCAGTCTCGAGTCTCACTGGCCAGCATGACGTCGCGTCGTCAGCATAGAGCAGAGCCCATGTACTAGTCGCTTGTAGGTCTGCTGAAATTGCGCCCTTGAACAAGATGAACCATCTGCCAAAGAAATTCATCGCATCTCATACACGAAACTGCAGAAACGGGAATAAGAAGATACAGAAAAACATGAATCGTTAATAATAATAATAATAATAATAATAATAATATGCACGTAACGCCAATGTTAACTAATAATATTAATAATAAGTCAGGGTGCCGGATATTATTGTCCTGTAGACCAGGATTCGTCAAACACACGTATTTAAATGCGTACCAACTTGGTTGGCACACGCTGAGCCAGTCGGTGCCATCAGCTTAAGGTCCTTCGGGCATCTTTGAGCACTTAGTAACAGTGCAACCGCTCCATATATGCTATAATCTCTCTCCAAATGCAGTGGGGGAAGCGGGGACGAATGATGAATCTTTAGAAGTTTACACGCAGAAGCGCAGGGACTGCACATACATGTGCATCTACAGACAAGATCTGATCACATTTAAATGCCAGCATATTTATTGAAGTTACCTCTACAGAGAGGGAAATAAAATGTGTGAGAATACATACACTGTATGAGCCCTAGATCAGCCCAAGTCGATCCATGCACGCACCAAGTTCTCACTTTCCCCAGCATGTTGACAGACTGCTCTCAAAGAGTTAAAAAAGAAAAAAAATGTGGAATAATAGTAATTAGTTTCAGTTACAGATCTGTGTCTAGTTTGCGGTATGGAATTCCGATTCATTCGGTGTTTGAATGCGCCAGATCGAATGCCAGTAGACTTAATATCTCGTCAAAATTGTTAATGTTTTTGGCACTCCGATGTCTCTAAATCAACAGCAGTAAAAAGGGATCTTTAACCCGTAGTAGTAGTAGTAGTAGTAGCCTTCAGTAATGGTCGTCCTTAAAAAGGTTAACCTGGGTTTCCGATGTTCACCTCAAGACAAATGGTGGGATGGCATCTACCACAGCCCATTCCCTACAACTCTTTGCCCAATTACAATCATATTTATTCCTCTGACGAGTTTAGAGTCACCCAGGATATCCAATCGTCCCCTACTCTCACAAGCATGAATAATAGGGTTGTTGTTGTTGTTGTTCATTTGAGAGGCTTTGCCATCGTGGTCACTTAGCTTGGGTATGTGTAGAAGAGGTTTCAGTGGCGTAGTCGGTAGCATGCTGTCCTGCTATGCCCAAGATAGTGGGTTAAAACCCGGCCGAAGTCATCGGATTTTTAAGAGTGTTACAATCCTTCAGAATGACTTCCTTTGGAGGGGAAGTAAAGCCGGCGGGCCCATGTCATAGATTTTTGGCATGAGAGAACCTACCACTACAATTGGTAGTGCGTAGTTAGTTTGTAGGTTATTTGGTGAGAAACGCTCAATCAAGTTCAAACGTTCGCCGCTGGGTGACTGTGACAGTGGCGTCTGGTAGGCAACGTTGGAACTACTTGAAATTGAACTTTCATTCAACTTACTTCAGTTCATCTCTCATTAACTACTCTCGTGAGGTTGGCGTCAGGAAGGGCATCCGGCCGTAAAAACAATCAGCCACGTGAAACTTCATCGCATCTCATCCCCGAACACGTTGGAAACGGGATTAATAAAGAGTAGACATAAATAGATAGATAGATAGATCGATAGATAGATAGATAGATAGATAGATAGATAGATAGAGACTTGGGTGCGCAGATGACCTCGTAGTTTCGACCCTTAAAACAACAATAACAATAACAAGACTTGGGTTTGTGTAGAATTTGTCTGATTGACTGTATTATTGTGGTGTCTGTAGTAGTGTGTGAACGAACATTTGTAATTCAGGCGAGGATTGGGAAGAAGGCGGCCGTGGCAACAAATCTAGAACCAACCTTTGCATTTACCTGGAGTACAAGTGGGTAACCAGTAAAAGTCACTTCTAGGATAGCTGAGATGGGAATCGAACCCACCTCCTGTCAGTTTTACCTCACGAGGCTTAGTGCATCCCGTTTCAGCCCTCAGACTAGAATTAAATTTCTTTGTAGTGCTGGGTATTGATCCCCGAGAGCCAAGAACGCTAGTTGCTACTCCAGGAAGGAGGTGGACTGAATAATAAGGGGTAATAATTTATTCATTCATTAATATACTGTACATAGAAAATAGTACATTCGCAACAGTTGTGGAGCCCTCATGTGTGTTTGTTGGTTGGCTCCTTAGTTTAGGGGCTGCGACAACGCGGTCATGTAGCCCCTTGTACTCTGGGTGTGTGCAGAATCTGTCTGATAACCGGTGTTAATTGTGATGGATGTATTAGTGTGTTATCTGTTTTAATTCAAGTAAGGGCTGCAGACAATAATCTCAAATAGTTCCCACTTTTGCTACCAAATGCTACCGTCCACGACACCTAGCTTGTGGACTTGGTAACTAGATGGCATCGCAGTCAGCACTTGGCGGCGAACGTTGGAACTAATAGAGCGTTATCAATTCTAACCTACAAATTTTGGCTTCAAACAAGTGTAGTTAGTGGAAGGTTCTTCTTCATGCCATAATATAGGACATGGGACCGCCGGCTTTACTTTACCTCCGAAGGAAGGCCTACTAAGGGACTTTTAATGCTCTTAAAAAAACCAACGACTTCGGCGGGGTTTGAAACCGCGATCTTGAGCACAGAAGCTCAGCATGCTACCAACTACGCCACCGAGGCCACTTGAACGTGTGTGCTTGCCAGCTTTGACCCTAGAAGTATGATATCGAACCTCAGTTCCGCCTCCCTAGAGAGCAACCTCTCCAGGCACTTTAGTGAGAGTAGTCCGAGCATGTGGTCATTTTGGGGCGCACCTAATAACATCACGATGATATAGCTTCTGGAGAAAACAATCCTGTGAAAATCCTCCTGGCTGGATACCTTGGAAATCCCACGGTGATACACGAGATGGTGCAACTATTCATACACTTACGAGCACAGCGCTTAAACTCTGGCCTACCCGCAGCTTAGCGCCGCTCCCAACACGCAGACCTCTTATACAGGGTGATTCAAAAGTTTGCACAGAATCAGAAGAAACCCATAGAAATATCAAAGTATGACGACTTTCTAACAGGAATGTACAGTCTATGGCAAAAACCTTCGTCAGAGCAAGTCTGGAAACGTCAGAAACTGAACAATGGACAAATTATTTCTTTCTTTTCCGAAATACTCAACTTTCCTAAACAATAATGTGCTAGGCTTTGTTGTTATTGTTGCTTATTTTAGAGGCTACTACAGTACATCGTGGTCATATAGCCCCGTGTATTTGGGGTGTGGAATTTGTGGATAACCTGTGTTATTGTGATGGCTGTACTAGTGCGTGTATTTGTAATTTGGGGATAGGATTGGGAATAAGGTGGCCGTGTCCTTACGTTAGGAATCATCCCAGCATTCGTCTGAATTCTAAATGGGGGTAAACCACGAAAAACCACTTCCAGGATGGCTGAAGTGCGGTAGCGTAGCCAGGATCGACCAATGGGAGGGGTTATAGGTACTCAAGTCAAATTCTACAAGCATTTCGTCCCGCGGCGTAGCCGCGTTCGCCAAACGTTCACCATGGTCGTAAGGGCAGCTGTGATAAGTACGGATATCGTAGGTTCGAATCCCGGTGCTGACAGCGGTTATCCTGAGTGTGTTTTACCCCCGGGTTTTGCCACACCCCCTACAGGAAATTGCCGGGATTTTGCCTTGCTCAAGTCCCCGAGCGTCTACTCCATCCCTGTCCCAGATACATTTACACACACAACTACAATCATCACAGCAATACAGGTTGCCGGACAGCTTCAACACACTCCCAACTACACGGGGCTAATGACCAAGGTGTCTCAAGCCCCTCAAATGAATTAACAACAACTCGACAAGTATTTCCATTTCTCTATGAGATATTATTACACAAGAAAAGTTTCATGTATTTTGATCCCGAATTTGCTCAAAAGACAAGAACAAATCAGCTCTTAAAAAACAAGTTAATTTTTGACTAAAATGTCTCACCTCAATGGTAAATCTAGAACATTCCTGTTCCCCTGACAGGAACAAAATAAACTCAATATCTGTGCTACCAACATGAAAACTGCAAATCTCTCCACAAGAGAAATTATTTACAGAGGTCTCAGCAAAAGTGGGCATGTCCTCTCACGATGTATCATGTTGATTTATGAGTAATTCAATACCGGTACTCATTTTTATGTTTATTCAGTTTTTCCAACAAGATCCTGTGCTTTATATTGCAATTAGCCCTGAATGCCTAAAGTATCATTTTCGAAGATTTTTGTCTCCTACCCAGGTCCTTCTTACCTTACAAATGCTACCTGCAGCCGGAAAAAGGTTTAATTGCGTACACTACTCAGGCGACAAATTTCACTCATTCGTAACTGGGAGATAACCGTAATTCGGGGAATTGCTGGACATATAGCCTATTTACGTAATATGAATCAACTCGGCTGACGGTTATCCTCATGTTCAAGATGTTAATAATTATTCCAAAATTAGTGTTAATGTACCTATAGAATTTTCTAAGTCTTTATTAAAGCGCGTTATTTTTAATAAAAACTAGATTAATTTACATATAACTTCTTTCCCGCCAAGAAAAGAAAAAAGCTAATATTAGCCCGCTGTGTGGGATTCAAAATTATTTGGTGCTAGCCTCAGTTTGAAATAAGCTATAAGTTATTTCGCGGGGAAAAAGTTAGATTGGCAACTCTGGGAGGGCGGAATTATGTCACCACAGTCTAAAATACACAGTCGTGAAGCTTGCTGCGTTACGAAATTGCATCTTCATTGTAGGTGAAGCGACACTAGCGCTCGCGGCGGCCAGCAAGCTGGCAACTGCCTTGAGCACGATATTCGCGGAACAGATGATTCACTTTTGCAAGGGTTTCTTGAATTTTAACTCACCTGAGTGATTATTTTCATTGTAAACATAAGTCACGTTAAATCACCAACTAATACAGAAAAAAAGCCACAATGTTGATATACTGTACACTTTTAATTCATGGAAACATAAAAAGAATGCTGTGATTTTATTAGTTCAGTCCTCTATAAGTATCCCTAGGTACAGTTGTATGACATATTTAATGAGTCTTACGTAAAATTCATAGTCCATACTAGTTATGAATTCATGTATTTGTTTTAATGATAGTCGCTGACATCTCTACATTAAACCGAGTCAACGATTCCTGGATGTAACGGGTAATCTTTAAATCCACTGAATGGATTTTGATGCGGTTTTCACCATTCAGTAAAGAATTTCTCGAGGAAGGTTTCTGTAGGAAAACATTCATTTATGACCAAAGGAAGCCGAGCAGTAACGATTTCAGTGAATCGTGTCGAAGGAAAACCTGCCGTCCGTGCGCTTTTTAAGCTTACGCTGGGTAAACCATTAAAAATATCCATATACTATGAGTGTAAGACTTGGTCAGCATGAAAAGTTCTACAAAGAAGTCCGCGACAGCATATCTTTATCTTTAATACATCGCCAACTATAAGTGATTTTACGTTTTAATTTCTTCCAACAATCTCCATTCAGTGGAAATTTAAATTACTACTGTAGCTTCGGAGCGAGTTTACGAGCTAGCGAGCGAGCCCATCACCCCAGCTTCGGCCAGCATTAACTGTCGAGTCGTGTCGAGTTAAGACTTCAGAGAAGAGTAGACTATAAATGTTTGGTGTTTCGCTGTTCATCTCGGCTTTTCTGAATTGCGTCTGAGACCTACTGTCCGTGCGCCTTTTAAGCTTACGCTGAGTAACCCCTTTAAGATACCAGGCGAAGCCAGGGCGGGTTGATAGTATGGGTATAATATAATATCAAATTCCTAACCATATCAAAAGCTAGTTATTCCGTAAAATTGAGTAACATTATAGTTAATTAGTAAAAATACCAGTGCGATATGTCAAAGGAAAAGTATAAAAAGATCTTAAGGTCTTAAATGGCTCAGTTGTTGGTACTGTGTATCTTTTCTGTGAGTTTGAAACCTTCCATTCCTGAACTTGACAAAATAATACAAGGCCAATTTTACAAAATATCGGCAATAACAATTGTGTACCGTACCTTCACAGCAGCCATGTGGGAGACCAGGTATTTCAAAAGAGAATTAACAAACAGTGTACCACATCTAAGTTAGTGAGCATTATCCTGACGACATAAATTGGCTTGCTTCCAAAGGATTCGAGAATAAGTTTATATTATTGTACAAAATCTTTATTCATTAAATCAGGTCTCTGACTATTAAAAAGCCATTTTCTACATCTGAAAATTAAAATGTCGGCACGCGTTTGAGATGACATCTTTTACGTTTACTTAGCCTACCGTATGTCTTAATTTTCAAAATGCATAGATATTTATACTGTATTTGATTTGCAGCCAATGGCCAATGGCCAATGGCAGGGCATTTCACATGAACGCCCGTAGGTTCCCCAATTACAATGTCGAGTAGTTCCAACTTAAGCTACCAGACTCCAATGCCACTGAAACCCAACGGCGAACGTTTGAACTTGATAGAGCGTGTCTAACCCAATAGCCTACAAATTTTGGCTACACACTACCAATTGTAGTTGTAAGTTATTTTACGTATCATGACATGGGTCCGACGACTTCGACTGGGTTTGAACCCGCAAACTTGGGCATAGCAGTTCAGCATGCTACCGACTACGCCACCAAAGCCATGCATAGATATCCTACCAAGACTTGCTTCTGATTTATAACCGACTGGCTCCGTGGCTCAGCGGTAACGTTCTCGCCTGCTGTTCCCAAGGTTGCAGGATCTTATCCTAGCGCAGTCAGCTGGCATTTAAGGGTGCAGAATGCGAGGGAACCGAGTCTGTAGATTTACTGGCATGTTAAAGATTCCCTTCAGGGCAAAATTTCGGCACCCCGGTGTCTCTAAAAGCCACAGTAGTTAAAAGGGACCTAAAACCAATAACATTATTATTGATTTATAACCAGTTAAAGACCTAGTGCCGTTGTTTGATTGAAAAGCTTTATAATACTTTCTACTACGTATCCCAATTAATTGGGGTCGCCGGAGCCAATCAGGCTCATTTTAGTTTTGGCCGGGGATTTAAGGCCGGATGTCCTTCCTGACGCCACGTAATTTTTCAGGTGAAAACTCCACCCCACTGTCACCGGGATTGGAACTCCGACCGTCCGGGTGATTGACGAGCAGCTGAGCCACTGCACCATCACGCTTCCCTTGAAAAGCTTTATAATACTAGCCTAAAATCCATAGCTCAAATCTTACATTTTAGGGCCCTTTGGAGACTCGGGTGTCGTCATGCTATTTGAACAGTCTGACTTCCCAGTCGGTCAACACGAATACACCCAACTAGATTGGTCGAGGAGTAACAATTAATTTCCCTGTGTAATTCATAATACAATAATTATGTATACATCTAATAAAACGCTGCCTATAAGATCCCCCTCCTCAATGTGAGAAGTGTTTTATTAAGTGTATAAACGATTCATGTATTTTTATTTCAGGCATTAGGAAATAAATTGTCACTGCCCACCAAATCTAATTGGATACCGTACACTTGTGTTGACCGACTGAAAAGCGATCATATGGGTTACTTATCAACACTGAAATATTGCGTCTAATATTAGATCTGTTTATTGAACTGCACATCTCCTCTTGTAAAGCACATGTTAAATTAAAGATATAACCTTTTAGTGTAAGAAGAATAGGGTAAAGAGAGGAAAATTCGTTTATCAAGCTAAAAATTGGTGGAGAGGTTCCTTGAATATTCTGGATCAAAATACTAAAAGTCCCAAAAAATCCCTCTTGGGGAACATGCCGCCATCTTGGGAAAATGGTCGGCATCTTGGATTTCGTATCTAGCATCGCATTGAACGTCATAACTCGGTACCTAAGGGTGATAGGGACATGTGGTTTGGTCAGGATAACTTACCAAAATGCAGGCTATCATTTTGACACTACTTAACCTAGATAACAATCGAAATAGTTATTATAAATCACTTAAACAAACCCTCATAGGGTAGCGTTAAAATCCATCTTGATGTTCAATGTAGATTTTTCACCTTTTACTGTGCTTGCCACGGTGGGTGAGTGGTTATAGTGTCGGACTACCAACCCCAAGATTGCTGGTTCGCTCCTGGCCATGGTAAGTGATTTTTGAAGGCGACAAAAATCACGACACTCATGTCATACGTTGTTGCCATGTTAAAGAACCCATTTGAATTCAGTAGGCCGTGTTCAATGGCAAAATTAATCTCGGGATTTTCCGCCAACACAAAGTTCCTCCATTCTCTACTTGAAAGCGCTGTAGTGTCAAAGAGTTTAGATATCTAACCTCCTTGGCTTTCATAGCGTTCAAAGGAACGACGAAATTCGACATGCAAGCTACCCTCTGGGTGTCAATTAACAAAGCTTGCACCAGGCACCCGAGGCCATACGATATTATTATTATTATTATTATTACCTTTTACTGTCATGGGATTGAAAAAAGTACTGAAATAAATGTTGTTAATCACATCAAAACGCACAAAAATATGTGATGAGCACTTTCGTAAACCAAACATTACGGTTGTGAGAAGTTGTCAAACAAGCGCATGCAACTCAAGGAGCGGCGCGCCGAGGAGGGGGGGGGGGCTTCTCAAAGCCGGTGTAACTGGTGATGTAAACATATTCTGTAGGCGCAACTAACAAGGGAACGGATCGCGGTGTAAAATTCTGATCTGTTTGAAATTTAGTACATAATAATCCTACAGAGTTGTACAATGACGTAGTGAAAACCGCAAGGGCCGATTTCAATTTTGAACGCCAATATTGAACGCCGAAAATCTGCCGGACGACGGCATGAGCGAGGAGGTGAGAAGAGGTAAAGCTGACCTTCAAGCCTTGCAGCACGCGCCGGCTCCCGGCCACTAGGCAGCAACCTGCCGTGCTGCGATGCATTCCACACATTAAACGTTCCCCTCACACATCTACCCTCTCAAGGCGGACCGGGTTCGATTCCCGGTCAATGCATGTGAGATTTTCGATAAACATCTCGATTAAAACCTTCCTTAGGGGTGAATCGAGAGGGGGTGGTTTGGTCCCATGCCAGTTGAGGGTGTTAGGGGGTGTGGACATTGCCGGAGGCCTTAAGAACTTACTGCAATCAGCAACTGAGGACGGTGTGCAGGTTTTCAGATGGTTAAACACACCCGGTACCTTCTCAGACGCCCCCAATGGTAGTCCATGTTTAGGGGATGATGTAGGGGGTTGAAAATGCCCAAACGTCAAATGTAACGATTTCTACGTGTTTGTGGAACCTTTAAGAGCAAGACTCATTCATTTTCGACTGCTTTGGCAACCTGCGACAAGTCCTGCAGCGTTTTTCGCAAACTTCAATTTGCGGTTTTCGAAAATGGGCTGGTTTTCGGAGTGCTACCCCGAAACTACTCAAGTTGGGGAGTTGTGCTGAAGCATATGCTTGGTAGGCGTCAGGACAAACGTCATACTGAGATTTCGAGCTTGTAGGTCAACTTTTCAAAATTTGGTGGCCTTTGAAAAAAGTGGTGCTTTAATTTTTTTGAGCAGTATATTTATATAGAAAAGGAATGATGAACGTTACTATTAGAAAATAAAGCAGCTATTTGCGTATTTGCTATCTTATACCACACCTTCAACACTAACGTTGAAGCACATTACAGTTTCTTTTGTACCAACACGAAAAGCACGGAAAAGAGGATATTCTACTGCCACGGGACGCTGTAGTGCGGTGTGCCTGTAAAGGAATAAAGCCAAATATTAATTATATCGTACGCGTTTAATATTGCTCATGTGTTGGTAAAAAAAACGTGACACTTGCCTTAATCTTGACGCTTATTCTTTGGTAAGGTTGGATTTTCGAAGTGAAATGCCATGTCCTGTGGTTCGGATTCCACGTGAAAAGGAGGTCCCGGGGCTCATAATCACAAGACTCACGGTCACATAAAACTACAATCTTCCTTCCTTCCTTTGGTAAGGTTGAACTTTCAGAAGAGTCTACTCTGCGGCGAAGAGGTGGCGAGGATCTGCATGGCAATTCTTCGGGGTTGTCCTCCTGTTCCTCACTCACCATATCGTCAAGAGTATCTGGCTCTGGCATGTTAGAACAACCATCACCAGCGCAATTGCTGCACATTGCTAAACAGGAGTGACCTTGTCTTCGGCAACCGCAAGAACTGCTGCCGCATCCTGTCTTGCACTCTCAGCAGATGAGGTTTAGGAGGAAGTCTGGTGCGGGAGGAGATTCTGTTGGAATCGGTAAAACTTTGCCGATTCTGTTCTTCCTCCATCCCTACTCTGTAGGTGGAAGAGAGATTCCGCGCCATTCCTGCACTTGGTGGTAAACTCTTAGGCTCTGCATGGAGACGTTGTTTGGCAATGGTCTTAAGGTACTGACCATATCTTGTCTTGTTTAGGCTATCTGTATTTCTACCTCCGTATAACGCTGCGAAGAATTCTTCCCCTGCCTTCACGATCTCTTCCACTGCAGCGTCTGCGCTGTTAAAAACAGCAATTCTTTGGCGAAGGCCTGGGTTATTGTTTAAAGTCTTGAACGCGTGTACCCCGTTCCTGTAGGGAGCCGAAGTTGTGTCGCAACCGGAGATGGCATGGAGGAAGAGAAGATTGTCTGTCATGTCCCCAAGAGCCTTCTGCAATTCCGTAGAGCCAAGAGTTTCTTCGGATGGGCTTTTGATGGTGGCACCAGCATATAGACGTTTCTATCGCGTTCTGCAAGGCTCGAAAGAAATACCAACAAATCGGTATCCTCTCCAACAATTGCCACATGACCTCCCTTCTCTGCTTCCTTGATCGCTGTTGTCACGATGAGACGATCAGCATCAGACTTGGCATGAATAGCTGGAATCCCCTTTTCTTCGAAACAACGACCTAAAATGGCGACGAATCTTGATTTGATTGAAGTATTGGCTAGGAACTGATTCTGCGACGAGACCACTTGCTTTCAATAGCTTCAATAGCTTTCCCTTGATAGTTCGCATTGATGTACGAAATGTAGTTCTTACACACATCATTGAAGGTTCCCGATTTCGGCAATACCACCCGGTGCAGGAGATCTCCACCGTCAAACACGTAGGTAAGGTCTTCGGGAAGACACCTTTTCTGATAGTTGAAGCATCGAACAGCACTGGCGGCGATAAAGCCAACTCGTATTCAAAGAAAGATTGAAGGTCCTCTTCATTGCGAGCGACACCCGTAATCCGATGAAACTGCTGGTTCGGATTTACAGGCACGGTCTCACCTCGGACAACAAGAGCTGCAAGAGTGACAACTTGATCCTTTCGTTGGAGTTTAACTTCGGCGAACGATTTCCCTTCCAGTTTCTTCAAAGTCGCGGTTCCTATCTCCCAAGCTGAGTCGCAGGTCACCGTTTCATCACCTATAACACCGGTTGATTAGGACACCAAAATATCCTGAGGTTTGTCGAAAGGAGAATGTATACGTAGCCATTCTGTGAATTTTTCGAGATGCTTGAACTCTCGCCTTTGGCAAGCTTGCCCAAGTTCCACGTGTTGCATAGAATTCAATGGTAAAATCGTTTTTGATGTAGAACATTTATAAAGTACAGGAAACGGCATTAACTTTTAAACCGGATGGTAAACATCGGCAAAATAAGCATAAAGGGACAGTTCAAACTGAAACACACATTTTTCGCTTTTATGATTATTTTCTGTGGCGTACCGTTTAAGATAAATTTTATGATAAACGTTACCGTAAAGACGTTCAAGCGGCTTAGGTGGCGTAGTCGGTAGCATGCTGAGCTTCTATGCCCAAGATAGCGGGTTCAAACCCGGCCGAAGCCGTCGGATTTTTAAGAGCGTTAAAAATCCCTCAGTATGCCTTCCATCGGAGGGGAAGTAAAGCCGAAGGTTCCATGTCATAGATTTATGGCATGTTAAAGAACCTTCCACTAATTGCACCTGTGTGAAGCTAAATTGGATAGGTTAAGAATGTAAACAACGCTCTTGGTTTCTACGTTCGTTGCCAAGAGCCAACTGCAGTGGCGTCTAGTAGCTATGTTCTGAACTTGGCCTAGTAGTCGTTGACGGTGTCGCTTGGCGGCAAAAGTAGGAACTATTTGAAAAATTCTAAGTTGCAGTACTTAAATAAAAAAAATAAAAAAAAAACAGATAACACACACTAATACAGTCATCACAATTAACACCGGTTATCAGACAGATTCTACACACACCCAAAGTACACGGGACTACATGACCGCGTTGTCGCAGCCCCTAAATTTGAGAACCAGCCAAAGACGTTCATTTCGGCCGGCCGGCCGGCCGGCGCCACTGCTAAGCAGCACAGGAAAGGTGGAGTGGGGGAACGAGAGCGCTCTGACGGCGCAGCGGCAACGCGTGGACGGACAGTCCATTCTTAGTTTAATTACATACGAGCGTAGCACAAAAAATACTTACTTATTAAAAGGAAATATTCCTTTCTCTTTATACATACAATATAAGTAGCTAAGAAAGAGAGTTTTAGAACGAAAAGTTACTGTATTAACAAATTAATTATTATTTTTATTATTTATTCAGGGGCGGTTCGAGTGGGGGGGTTGGGGGGGTGTCTCACCCCCCTCAGGTATTTTCTCAGTCGGCAAATACGACATCAGTCGGCAGTCGGCAAATCCTGAAGAAGTCGTAACATTTCCCAAAACAGGATTGAAAAAAGCAAAACGGGGCATGGCCAAATACGATTTGGTCCGATTTCTTAAAAAAAAATATATATATTATACTGACAGTCGGCAATTTTACCGAGAGTCAACACAATCGGACGCAGCAATAATTTCGTGCAGCCAGGCAATAGCCCAGTGCGGCAAGAGGAAGAGTCGGCAAAGTAACTATTTTAAAAGTTTCACTTCCAGTCCTCTGTGCACCGGCTGCCACTTGCCATTTCGTTTCTGTGTATGGAAACTGAAGAAAGGATGACAGATGAGCAATATGGGACCAAGGACAAGGAATGAACTCATCGGCACGATCCTGGGTGGGAGTAATATCCCGCGTTCATTATGCAGAGCGACTCAGCTTCACAGCGAAGCGAGCCCAGCATCTGTGCCATATGGGTAGACAAAAGGTGTTGGTGAGCGCATTGATAACTTCAGGTCAAGCCAACTCAATGTGATGTTGTCGGAGGAATGCTATGATCTGCTACCGCTTGTCTCGGCGCGTCCTCACATATCCACGCTATTGTGACAAAATTGACAGGTTTATGGTTCCTAGGATCCTCAAGGGGTGGTGTGCTCACTATGATCAGTGTAGTGGTCACTGAGAATGAGCGAAAGCAGTCGTTCCTGAACCAGCAACTTTTACAGTGATAACTAGTTGTAAATGCAGTGGCAGTGGGGACGTGAGTTTTCGCCGGCACGGAACATTTTCACGGAGCATCGCGTACCCATGAAACGTACGTAATAATACAATAAATACATGCATATTTTCAGCCATGTTTATGTTTAATGGTGTTATCAATAAAAAAAATGCCCGATAAATCCATAAAAGTCTACCTTTGTGGGGGGGGGGGGAGGGAGGTTGTTCTCTCTTAAACCATCTTTTTTTATTTAAATAAAACCTACAGAGTGTTTTAAAACCCAGTGACAAGAAAACCGGGGCGGGGTGGAGGAGACAAGTCTAAGTAACTTTGTCGATGGAACGAATATCCGGAAAAGCTCCCCTGCGACGTCTTCAAAGGGTTGAACGTAATGCCCATCGGGTAGCTAAGGTACAATTAAAATCAAAATCTACCGTTGAGCCATCGTCTACCGTTGAGCCATCGTCCATCGTTGAGCCATCGTCCACCGTTCCGCCATTTACCACCGTTGAGCCATCGCCCATTGTTAGCCATCATCTACCGTTGAGCCATTGACCACCGTTGCTCATCGCGAACCGTTGAACCATCACTATCTCCCAACACATCTGACGTTTGCAAGTTACGAGCAGCTGGAACTTCATCGGTTGTAGTGGTGACGATCCTACACCGCGTAGTAGCGAATTTTCGTGGATTGATTTTTCTGGCCAAGTTAGTGAGTTTATAACGCATTTCAAAAGAGTTGAAGGTATTTTGAAAACAATAAAAGAAGACGCTATTCCGAACACAAAACTTTTTATGGTAGAAATGATAAGACTGCTTATCCAGAATCCACGATGAAAGCGCTCAGTTGCTTCAACGAGCAAGAGAGTAGGAAGATAACATGCGTGCAAACGCAGTACTCATTCAAGCGGGCGATTTACCTGTTAATCGCGATCCTGCAAAACGGAGAAGAATTATCACGGCAAACGAACGACTGTACCTGACTTCACTTGGGGCCTTCGAGCCAAAACTTAGTGTATTTCCAGCAAATCCAGACATACCAGAAAATAAGCAGCATCGATTTAATCCGGCCTGGTATACGGACTTTCCCATGTTGAAGTACAGCTTTGAAAAAGACGCGGTGTTTTGTCTTGCCTGTGGCTTATTTCCAAACGGACGAGGAAGGGCGTCCGCAAGTGAAGAATGGTCACACGCTGGAGTACGTCAGTGGCACAAATTGAAAAGTCGCGGAAAGAAGATAAAGGGTAAATTACAAGAACACTTCACTTCAGAAGCTCATCAAGCAGCTATGACAGATTTGTGCCACTTTGTCAATGCAAAAGGCCACGTAGACGTTCTCCTTGATAAACATTTACGGACGATCAGAATTGAGGAAGAACAAGAAAAGGAGTTCCACAAAAAAGTTATCCAGATACTTATTGGCACAGCAAGAACCCTTTGTCGGCAAGGTTTGGCTTTCCGAGGTCACGAGGATGGAATCACTCAAGATAATGGAAACTTCACGCGAATTGTGAAGTTACTTTCACGGCATAGTCCGGTGATGAATAGGTGGTTGGAAGAAGTGAATACGCGAAAGCACAACGTTAGCCTACGTATATGAGCAAGGACTCTCAAAATGAATTCATCCGTCTACTTGGAGGGAAAACTCGTGAAATAATTGCAGAAGAGATCAAGAACACCGGTATGTTCTCCGTTATAGCGGATACTACTCCCGATATGTCACATAATGACCTCTTCGCGTTGAATATCCGATACGTCGTCGAAAAAGATGAAGAGCTCGTTCCTGTGGAGCAGCTTTTAAAAATAGACGCTGTTTTAACAAAAATGACTGGAGAGGAGTTGGCTGAAAAAAAAATATTTTTAATTTTAAATTCAGAAGAACTTTTACTTCCACTCGATAAACTAGCGTTTCAATCGTACGACTTTGCAAGTAACATGTCTGGCATATACAATGGCACTCAGAAAAAGCTATCAGAGAAGTGCAAAATATATATTCCGTACGTTCCATGCCAAACTCACAGGTTAAACATTTTCGTAGAGCCAGCTTGTAATGCTAGCGCACTTATCAGAGAGATTTTTGACACTCTTGAAGCATTGTAGGTTTTTTACGGGTAGCACGAAACGACATTTAAGCTTGCAGAAAGAGCTGGAAAAAATTGAACATTCACTTCAACAAAAGAATTTATCAAAAACAAGGTGGACTTAGCGCGCCGAATCGATGAGAGCTGTTACTACGTCTTATGAAGAGATAGTCACAGCATTGGAAACCATGAAAACCTAATTCGTTTCTGAATTTGACAGTAAAACACGAAATTTTGCGTCAGGCTTGCACTAAAAGCTTCTACTTTGATTTTATCTGAGGCATGTACTTTACCAAAAACATCATGTTTAAAATTAAGAACGTAATCGAGCTTTTAGAAGTGGAGGAGCTGAATGTAGTAGACGCGATGCAGCTGATTTAGAGCGCTTTGAAGTATTTTGAAGATATCAGCGACGACGGCTAGATGAACGCATCGTTATTTGCGAAAAGTATGCAAGTAAATGCGGAGGAAGACTTCTTAAAGCACCACAGGACCCGGCGATTTACAAAGAAGAATGACGCGCATGCTGAAACGACAGCAGAGATTTCTTTCCTTACATTCTACAGAAAGGAGTTCCGAATACTTGTGGATGTATTTACTACAAGCGTGCAAGACAATCTCGCAAAACTAATTTCTTTGCTAGAGCCATTCCACATAATTTTCAAGATACCCGCTGAGAGAAAAAAAAACTGCACCATCAAGCGCGTCCGATCTATAAAGCAATCACACTCGAAAATCATCCTTCAAGATGAAGAGCTTGTGCTGGCTGAGCTTGAAATCCTGCTCGATGCCAGTAAACAGTGCTCATCTTTTAAAGAAATCGCAAAAGTTGCTGTTAAGTTAAAGAGGATTATCCCGTGTGGTTAACAAGTAGTTCGGCTGATTTTAACATCCCCAGTGTCTTCTGCTTCTTTCGAACGGTCCTTCAGCAAGTGAAGCTCATTTACAATCATTTGCGGACATCGATGGGTGACGACCGCTTAGACTTCCTCATGATGTTGTTTTCAACGAAAGATAAGGTCGACGACATTGAAATTACGGAGATAGTGGAGAAGAAGTCCTTGTTAAAACATCGTAGAGTAGTGTTTTAGAAAGAATAACCAGATTTTCTTTAATTCTTGTAATATTTAAACACTTATTTTGTTCATTTATAAAATTTTCCTGCGATTCAAAATTCTGGAACTAATAAAATACATTTTAAATGAAAGCCTTTAATTAAGTATATTTGTCTTTTGTATCGTTTGCCGCCACTGTCACCCCCCCCCCCCCCCACCTACCCACCCCCTCCCTCCCTTTCCCTCCCGTTGCTCAGTTTTTAAGCGTATAGTCGGCAATGTTCAACAGCCAGTCGGCATTTTTTAAATTCTCACCCCCCTAGATGAACAAGGTCGAACCGCCCCTGTATTTATTAGGTTATAAGATAATATCCTTCTATATAAAAGTGTCAAATTTTTACTTATCACTAAAAAAGGGGCTTAGTTGCGCCTACAGAATATGTTTACTTCACCAGTTGCTCCGGCTTTGAGAAGGCCCCCTCCTCGGCGCGCCGCTCCTTGAGTTGCATGCGCATGTTTGACAACTTCTCACACCCGTAATTTTTGGTTTACGGAAGTGCTGATTACATATTGATGTGCATTTTGATGTGCTTAACAACATTTATTTCAGTACTTTTTTCAATCCCATGACTGTAAAAGGTAAAAAATCGACATTGAACATCAAGATGGCTTTTAACGCTACCCTATGAGAGTTTGTTTAAGTGATTTATAATAACTATTTCGATTCTTATCTAGGTTAAGTAGTGTCAAAATGATAGCCTGCATTCTGGTAAGTTATCCTGACCAAACCACATGTCCCTATCACCCTTAGGTACCGAGTTATGACGTTCAATGCGATGCTGGATACGAAATCCAAGATGCCGGCCATTTTCCCAAGATGGCGGCATGTTCCCCAAGAGGGATTTTTTGGTACTTTTAGTATTTTGATCCAGGCTATTCAAGGAACCTCTCCACCAATTTTTAGCTTGATAAACTAATTTTCCTCACTTTGACCATATTCTGTATAATATTCCTGCACTATTTACACAATGCTCACATACAGTAAATCCAGCAACAATAACATACACCAACATAGCGCATTTGGCACATTCTTGCTGACTGCATGAGAGCATTATTGTCTCGCGATAGAAAAATATGAACCAAGCTTCGCGATCTGTAGGTAGACTGTGGTTGTCATGAAGACGTGTGTAGCCACAATTGGGGACCCGGGCCGAAAGGCGACAAGAGTACATCACCACAGACACAAATCACAACCTGCCGATTTTCCAATGGGAGAGGTTCTAACCCCCCCCCCCGTTGGCTACGCCACTGCTGAAGTGGGAATGAAACCCTCATATTCTCAGTTTTGACTCACGAGGATGAGTGTACTCCATTCCAGGCCTCGCACCAGTTTTGAAATTTCTTGGCAGAGCCGGGATTCGAATCCGGACTAGCCGCTACACAACGAAGGTTTGATAAGCTTTCATACACGCAGCGAAGTTGCAGTTAGGCCCTAGACACTGAATGCGATGTGACGTGATGTGACGTGATGGCTAATGTAGTTGGCAACAGTTCGAATAATTTTGGTAGGCAACATTCAGTGTGTGCTCAACCGATAATCACTCATAATAATAGTAATAATAATAATAATAAAATTTACTCCTCTCCTTTTTAACCTACTAAACCCCAGTTAGTGGAGCATGTAGCACAGCGGTCAACCTGACCACGGCTGACCGGGTATCAATTCCCGGTCAATGCATGTGAGATTTTCAAAGTGAAATGCCATGTCCTGTGGTTCGGATTCCACGTAAAAAGGAGGTCCCGTGATTCATGATTGCGAGAATAACGGTCACGTAAATCTACAAACTTCCTTAAACCCCAATTAGTTATGACCCTACTAACAAAGTGCCATCTTCATTCTTCGGTGTTACAGTACATTCGTGTACTAGTTCCCGTACTATAGGAACCACAGATTTTCGCATAGTAGATCTCGCCAAATGTCCGTTGTGAAAGGTTGAAGAGCATCTATTAACCAACATTAAAGTTTCAGAGGGAAGGTGCTTTCATCCAATCCAATCCTAACAAACAAACATAAAAGCACTATAGCATCAACATTTGCTCCTGATATACGCGAAGGCAATCAATTTAATGTTGATCTTACTATCTAACCCAGTCTCATGAATGAGATTGTGAACATTTTCCACTGTATATCAATGCCAGAGTATTAGGCTCATCATTATGTGTGGTAGTTAGCTACACCGTGGACTGATCCCCAACAGGGCTGTGTGGCAAAGTAGTATAGTTCACGTTAGTTCAATCATATTCGTAAGCCTACGTCACTCCTCGTACATTGTAGACCACAGTGCACAATGCTGCGAAACATTTCAGAAAACACCTCTTGTCTTACCAGCTGTCGGTTGAGTCATTCCTTCAGGCCAACTGTTACAGGAATGGTTACCTCATATTAGTGTTTACGAAACCTTGTTTGTCATCTTTTATTATATTACATCGCAGAACAAGCTGATTAGTAGCCCTCGACGAACGAGAAGTCAATATTTTGAAGAGAATATGAGCATCATAATAGACTGTTTACGTTGTAACATAAAGATGTAGAAATAATTTTCCATCTTTTGAAAGCGGAGATTCATCTTGTTAGACAGGTTCATCTCCAACTGCACATGGTACGCATATTGAGAGGGCTGCGAGCAATTTATCAATTCGTTTCCATTGCGAGGTATTGCATTATTTGAAGAGGATCACAGACTTCGCATTCTCTAGGATGTATTGGTAAAATATTGGCTCAAGTAGAGGATATCCCAAGCTCTTACTCCGTACATTGGGATAACGGAACTTATCCCACTTACAGAATTCGCAAAATATGGCTTATCGTTAGCGTTAGGATAGGATAATAAGCTGTGCTCTACACGAGACCATTAAAACAACTTATGTTACTTTATCATTTGCAGATGACACAATTTTTAGCAACATCCATTTCTGCTGAATCGCCTTTCCCCATTAGCTCGAGGTATTTTTCAAAAAATACTCACATTGCACTTGGGATTCACTTTCATAATTGCTGAATTTATTAAGCTGATATTTTAATGACTTTGTTTGGCCTCTTAGGAATTTAGAAGAAACTGATATCACATTTATTGGGGTTTTAAGGAAAAACTATTAACTGTTGTATATTATCCTTGATACATTGTATTTTCATTTAAAATCCATGAGAGAGTTCCATCTCAACACTCTGAAATACTCCTACTGAATAACCTCAATAACCCTTTAGTTTTACAACCATTGTAGATGTTATAAGTCACTTTATGGTTGTTACTGGATGTCATGAACATGTATGTTTGCGAAGAAGTTATTTCACTCACTTCTTAACAATAAAGTTAAATCAACACTGCATGAAAATAAATTCAAAATAATGCAATATTTTATCAAGTCGGATTCAGCAAGGTAAAATTTAATAAATGCGCAGGTGCGGTAAAACACTGATTGTGGTGTGCTCTTATGTTCTTAAGGCATACAAGAATAACGTCAAGGAATTAGAATGGAGAAGATTTCTGCGTTTTGTAACATTTAGAGACAAGGGTATAGGAAAAATCACCAGGTGACAGGTCAAGTGTGATTAGTGAACTAAGGAAGTACTACGGCCGGTATTCCAGCCAAAACCTATTAGGCCCGTGTTATAATGAATTCGTGAATAAAGTACTAGTGTCATTATTGAATTCTTGGCGTAAAGGTTTACACATATTAAAACTTGCTCAACCATCCTCGAAGCCTTCATGAATACAATATGGTCTACTGAAGCATCTTGCGTAGAATGATACCCGTGACGAGAAACTTAGTCTGAGAAAGCTTCAGACAAAGGTTGTATTTGATTTCAGCCATGCAACTGATAGACTCCACAAACTTTTATCAACTTCATGTGGAAGTATTTTATCGCTGAACCTGATTCATTTCATGAAAGTATAATGACTGTTACTCATCACTTGAATGTGGGCTGTTCTGTTTCTGATTTATTTTCTTTGTTTTATTGATCGATTCATTTGTGTATGCTTTCATGAATCTAGAGTGTTTCATGTTAAATATTCCAGGAGAAAAGCTGCTGGAGGGAACCAAGTATGTGATGGAAGAAACTATGCTCTCGGACTACGCACTCCTCATGAATCTTACCATTCGCAACCTGGAGAAGCGAGACTTTGGCGGCTATGTATGCGCCTCGGTGAACGCGCTGGGCAAGGTAGAAGGTGGAGTACGTCTACAAGGTGAGATGTTGATAAATACCATTATATGTGCATATTGATATAATTCCAAAACTTATCTGCGCTCCACTAGCTATATACAAATACCTTTATTGTTTACAAAACACGCATCTAGGGAAAATCATGAATTACATTGGATTATTATTTCCTGGAAGAAACACTTGTGGTAAGGAAATGGGATTTGTAATGAATGTTAGGAATTTCGTGATGATTGTTCAGGAACATATTTTAAGAAATAGTTCTAAATATTATACAGGTTGTGACAGTCACAAGAGGTTATGTACTTACATGATTGTGACTGATATTTTACAATGTAATAAGACGCAATTTTAAGTTCCTTGCTATAATTAACTACGCACTATAACCTAGTTTACTTATTGCTCTCTAATTTATGAAGTTATCAGCCTAGTTAGTGTACTTTAGTCTACATATCTCCAAAGTCAAAATAATTTTAAATGTTAGCAACAATACAGAAACACAAGATATATTCATTTTGACAGCATAACTTGACCCTAAAAACATCTAAAACAGTAGTCGCATGTGTTATTTCATACGTACTTCCACCCCGTATGATTCCGTTCTACCTATCGGCAACGAAATGCGGGCGCCCTACTTTGGTTGCCTGATTTAATCCCCCCTTTTTTAGGTAAGGCCGTGGCTCTGGTGGCCCTACCTGTGCGCACGCGATGGTTTGCGGTTATGATCTTACATTGAGATCCACTGTATGCCTATACATAGAGCCCTGCGCGGGTAAACAAAACGTTATCCGCATCCACCCCACATCCACACGACTGTTATCCGCATCTGCCTCGCATCCGCACGACTGTTGTCCGCATCCGCCCCGCACCCGCACATTTGTTATCCGAATCTCCTGGAATTACAATAGCTTAATACTTTTAATTAGATAAAGCATGGAGTATTAAAGCAACACTTTTTTGTCATTTGAGGAGAAAGTCGTTCCCGTAGGCTTTGTATGTCATGTGCTCTTTTTAAAATGAATGTTATACAGCCAGAATTGCAACCCTTTACAGTTCGGAGTGTTAATTATGCTTCATGACATAATTTGAATGTCTGTCTGTTAGGTAGTCAGCCCGAAGGCTGGTTGGATCCTCAAAAAGCACTGCCGTTACGTTATGTGAGTAGATACCCACAAAAACCCAAGGCAGCGCTATATTGAGGCGTTAGATTGGCCTAAATCATCATCTTACTTTTGTCATGAAGGAAATTATATGTCATAAACATCTGAGTCCTAGTAATGATATTCAATAAGTTCGGATTGTATTCTAAAAACTATCCGCAAATTTACTCCAAACATTATCCGCAGCTTATCCACTATCCGCACAGCCATATAAACTATATCCGCATGGTGAAACATTTTGCGGATATCCGAGGGTTTATCCGCGGATATCCACATCCGCGCAGGCTTTACCTATACACTGTGAATTACAAGATTTTCTGATATTGTGGTCTGAAATGTGGTCTTGTAGGAACTGTAGGTAAGTACAACTTGGGATTTTCTTTACGACTGTAATTAACAGAGTAATTGTTTGTCCACGGTTAGCTTAATACGGTAAATATTATTTAAGTTACAATGATTTAATGGAGCGATTGTATTGTGTTGTTTATATTAAAGCTAAAAAAATACGCGGAGGAAACTAAACTTAAAGTTTAATAGCGGGATTCAATTTTTAAAAAGAAACAATTTTGTGTCTTTATATAATAACGTTTTATTGCGCACATGTCTTTATATTAGCATGCATTTGTCTGGGCATACTTTGTCAATTTTGGGTCATATTCAGGTACTAAAGATCATATTCGCTTGATAGGAAAAACAATGATAGGAAAATCAAGAAAGGATCAAGTGAGAAAATAATGGTCATTGTGAGTAGAATAGTTGAATGACGAAATCGGGGAGAAGCAGATTAAAATGGTTTGGATATGCCAAACGAATGAAAGATGGAAGAATCCGGAACACATGTTGGAAGATACGTGGGAAGGAAAGAGAGCAAGAGGAAGACCCCGAGTACGATGGTTTGACTTGACTAAGACTAGTACGAGGTCAATCCAATAAATAAGTTTCCCTATTTCTTTCTCTGCAAACCACATGTTTTAAAATTAAGTTGGTACTGTAGGAAGTTTCATTGGGATATGTTGGCTGCGCCTGACATTCAACAGAACGTGCTTGCTCCGCGTTCGCCAATACGGTGCCAGCTGCCATGAAGCTACCACTTGTGAACTCCATTCCGTTATTTGCTTTTTCACTGCGAAAAATGAACGGTTATCAATATTCATCGCCATTTAGTGTGTGTTTATGGTGAAAGATATATGAGCATCCAATTGGTTCGCCACTGGCGTTCATGGTTCCTGTAAGGACGGCAAACTGTACATGACGACAAGCGCAGTGGCAGGCCCATTACTGCTACAGGCAATGCAGCCACCTTATTCTCCAGATCTTGCCTCGAGTGACTTCCATCTCTTTCCACAACTCAAGTTGCACCATGGAAGCAAGCGGTTTGCGACTGATGGAGAGGTGGAAGAGGAGGGGAGACGCTGGCTACGGAGACAGGACCTGACCTGGTATGACGATGGTATCAAAAAACTGCTGCCAAGATACCAAGCGCGTTTGGACATAAATGGTGACTATGTGGAGAAGTAGTGTACGACTTGTAGAATGAAAATAGGTGTAAATAACCCGCATGTACTTTTGTTAAATAGGGAAGCTTAGCCTATTTCTTGGATCGTACTCGTATAAGTAGGCGGAATATGGAATAGACTTCTGGAAGATGGAGAGTGGAGGGACAAGAGAAGGTGGAAGAGTGCCATAAACCCGGTCTTAAACTGGATGAGGAAAGATGATGATGATAATGATGATTATGATGTTGATGATGATTTTCTTGCAGATATGTAACTTATATAACTTATTTTAGGTCCTTAACAACCGAGCACTTACAATTACCACTTTCAATTCTTGGCGAAAGAGTCCTTATAAATGACATCCGATAGTCTGAGTTAAATCAGATTCGTATACAACCTCACCATTCGCATTCGGTTACTTATTGGTAAACTCATAAATGACTAGCACCATGTATCAAATGAATCAATGACCAATCTGGTATAATAATGTCAGGAATTCAAACGAATCACAGCTGCTTATCGCAACAATGTTTTCTTTCTTGTTTTATCAACTTCATTGTAGCTCACCTACGTGCACTTGTTTTCATTTGAATTCTTCAGAACAATGCACTCAAACATCATTATGGAAGTTCAATGATGCATTTGATACGAAAATGGTTCAATATTAAAAATAAAGCAGTAACCTACCAATATATTTCTGTGCTCAAAGCTCTGTTCACTGAACAGGCTACAAGTAGACGTAGCAGGTGCGCATCAATAGGGGGGCTAAAGAGACTGCAGCGCTCTCCAAATGGCTAGAAAAATGAGATTTTAAAATAACGTTTATTTCTGGCGTCATTTAACCATAATTTTGCTTCAACCTTTGATTGTGTCATAGTAAACACATTAACGGACTGGACTGGACTGGATATATGAGCGTATGGAGATCCACAACAGCCCAAGGCAGACCAATATTGAGGCATACTAGGCAAAATGAGGATTGAGGTAGTTTGCCATTGCTTTCATCACTGAGTCAGAACAGCAGTACTAACCCTATGAGTAGAACCTTTCACAGCATCCACAAGCACTGACTGTGCCCTGAATGTCATTACTAAGCACCACCCATACCTCAGTAGCTTCCATATAATCACAGCCATGAGTGAGCCTGAGTCATCGGTGAAAAGCCATATTTTACTCTTGCCTGTGCCAACGGACAAACGCAAAAATGTACTGCATTCATCAAGAGATGGCAAACAGGCCAAAAGATGACTCAAAACCATAGAATCTGATGGTCTCTACTTTGAAGCATAGTTTAATTTATTGTCAGAAAACTTTCCAAATGAAATTTTCTTTAAACAACGACATTACTTATGAGGCATCCCCCGTATGTTCCATATTATGTAGCATTTTGTACTGCTGTAAACATCCTCGGTTATGATGACTTTGTAAATTCACCTATGCTGCATGTTTTATTTTTATGGATTCAACTCCCTCCAAGAAGAAAACATGAAAATGGGCCTGAGACACAACTTAAAAGTATTTGATTCGGTTTACAGTATATTCAATGCTATTAACTTTAGTTTTGAAGTTGTTCACTGCAGTAAATAGTGAAAACAAATACAACTCGAGTTTTAGATTCTCCCGCGTTATATTACTGGAGAGAATATCTCGCTCAGGTATCGAATAACAGTACACACGGTGCAGGTGAAGAGAGCACAAGCAGGATCTATTGCTAGAGCATGTGATTTATCTAGTTTGTAAGAGAACACTTTATAATAGATTAGAGCACGACCCCTGCCCTAGGGAATGATGTCGGACGGGGAAGTGCTGGCACAGTCGTTTAAAACTTTAAATGTCCTTCCTTGTCTTTGAATAGCTTCCAATATAAATCGTGTGGTGTAAATTGAGTTTGCGAGGGAGACCATACCGTACGGTTCCCTTTAAGAAATGAAATCAAAAGAGAAGTGTGCTAAAATTAAGTTGAAAGTAACCCGACAGAATTATCGACGACCTAGACCATGTAAAGATCGATCACGAGATGAAATACAAACATTGCCCTTCACAGAGAGCTAATAACTGGAAGTGGAAATTGAAAGTACTCTGCTGAACCACGGAATGAACAAACTACTTTCCATGCGGCAAACTATGTACACTTTGTTACAAAAAGAATTGATCAAGCATTTCAGTGAGACATCCTACAAAACATATAGGGCCTAATTCATTTGTACGAATGTTGACATAACTCAAAATTTGTCATTGTTTAGATTTTACTAATATAGGATGCTGGAAAAATATATATTGATCAGTTAAATCAGCACAGTTCTTTATTTGCTCTTCGTCACGTGGGACTACACTCAGTTTGTTTCGTGTTCCACACCTGACTAATATCTTTTGAGGCAGGATGGTCATTTACTATATATTATAGAGGTAAGGGTGAAATTCATCGGTGATATTGTCAATTTCTTCTGGATTTGTTTCAACAAAACACCACACAACCTATTACAGTGTATTCTTGTTTTATTTCACATTAGGCTACATTCTCCAATTTGTCGACATTTCTCCCTTAGCAGCACTAATTTTAATTTCGGCTTCTTACACTACAGATACGCCAAGTTGTAATTTTCAGAGTAGAATTCTGACAGATGACTGTGAATTGCTGACTTACTGAACGATATTGCCGTACACTATACACACATGCTCCTGAGATCTCGCCAGAAGCCCTGTTTCCAGTACAGGTAACAATAAGCGCATATACATCATCGGGTTCATGCCCAAATCATCTGAATGACACAATGTTACGCTATGGACGCTAAAATCAGATTACAGATTCAATAAAGCCAGCCTGAGAAGTACGTGTTGAGAAGAGAAAAATCTACGAAGCGGCATCAGAGCATTTTAAACATAAGTACCATCCTTAGTCAATTACAATAATGATAGGAGCGAGAGAGACCATCCCGAAATTTTCTGTTGACTTCTGCAAAAGGTTCGGTCTCTCAAAAACCTTAATTGAAACAACTGCCATTGCTGCGTTGAAGGGATTAATTTCAATCTACAGGTGCCAAAGCATACGGTATGGTTGTGTTTGCACCAAACAAGCCACGTATTACATGTAAAATATCTAACTTTCAGTTCAGATGAACATTTTAAAATACTTACCGGCACGCAGTAAGACTTTTGTATGCTGCTCTCTTTGTCCTTGTGGCAGCCTACAACTTCTATAAAAATATTTCAGAACAATAACAAGTAGTTCCGTGAAGATCTACATCCTAATGGTTATTTCCATTAAAAACTCTTCTCTTTGTATGTGATGTACTTAATAGCCATTGATGCACGACATACAGTATGTCCGTTGGAGGAACGCAGTGGAACCGGACGCCATAAGGATCAGTTCTAAAAAAAACAGATAAGTTGACATAACTCCATTACATTCAGTCCATTTGTGTATTTTTGTATTTGTGTATTCATCACGCGAGATATTACAATGCAATTAGTCCAATAGTTTAAATAGGAAAGGTTGAATTAGAACAATAACAACAAAATTGTGCAGACAACTTCACTGCTGAAATTATTCATAATAACAATTCAATAGACAACAGGATACATACTTAATCCACATTAATAATAATAATAATAATAATGCATCAACCATAGAAGTGTATTATACTGTCTGTAAATAGTTGATAGGTTACACAAGTTTTTACAAACTTATGTAATATAAATATTGTATATATATTTGTGTTTAAGTGTAATTCATAAACATCGTGTAATAGTTAAGCCTAAGTGAACAGGATCTGAGGATGAACTCGTGACGTTCGAAACATGTCATGCAATTATGTAGGTATTTCTACATAGAAACTTGTTAATTAGAACGGTATGTAAATACTCGTTTCCCCCCTAATGTAATTGGGCACTATTTGTGTTGACCGACTAAAAAGCTTTCTTTACTAGAATTAGGCAACACTGAAAAATGGCTTCTATACCTACATGCACTAACGTAAAATAGAACGACGAAAATGACGATGTTATCGGATTTAATGTACGTCTATTGGTTACTTCGCAAACAACCTTCAAACTCGAGTGCACATAATACTTTGGTCGACAGTAGATATGTACTTTTTAGTACCAACCCATATGTGTATTGCCAAGAAATGTGTAGATTCATCCCCTTTTAGTAATAGGCCTAAGCAATTCAATTGCCGTGACTGACAGTATAATTATTCCGATTACATGATAATGATAACGACAGTCGTGGAAGTGATCATTTTGTCGAGAGGGATCTGCTTTAATGATTATAATAATAACCCCTGGCACTACAGCACATAAAGGGCCTAGGCCTACCAAGCGACCGCTGCCCAGCCATTTGGCCTTCAGATATTGGGGTGACGCGTGATCAGCGCATCGGTCCCCTCATCCGTTAATCTTGGTTTTCGTGATCAAGCCGCTGCCTGACTGTCAGCTACTCAATTGTCCTCATGAGGCTGAGTGCACCCCGTTCCAGCCCTCACATCAGTTTCTAAAACCCCTGACGGAGTCGGGAATCGAACCCGAGGCCTCCAGTGAAAGGCAGGTGCGCTACCCCAACACCACGGGGCCGGACTGCTTTCATGATTATAGACCCATATTTTGTTTAAATTCAGTCCATTTAAAAGTCTCTTTAATGATCTGAAAATAATTCTGATTTTACTAACATTATCTATTCTACAATATTAGGCTACCGAGAACGAAGGAAGATTATAGTTTCACGTGACCATTAATCTCTCGATCATGAGTCACGGGAGCTTATTTTGACTTGAAAACCGAACTCATAAACCGGGAATCGAACACAGTCTGCACTGGTGAAGGGCAAGCACCTCGGCCTCTGCACCTGCATGGCCCCCATATTTCCGCGAACGTTTTAATGAAATCTAATTGTGTATTTTCAATGGGATCACAATGAGGTGGGACGATTCTAAGTGACGAATGGTTTCCACAGGTGCATACTTTGTTTTGACGCCAAGCCTATTAGAGAGTTAATAAGAGAATTAATTAATCAATATTAAATGGAACGGTCCCAGCATTTCCTGGATTTGAAAATGGGGAAACAACGCAAACTAATTTCATGGACAGGGTTCTACCCCACTCAACTCCTGAGTTCAATAATGAACTAAACTTGTTGATTCCCTTATCAAGTAATTTTGAAACGAAATATAATCAACCTAAGTACGGTATTGTGATTCTTGTTTCAGAGCTGCATCTGGCTCCAAAGACAACAATAGTGCCGATCCCAGCACGTCGTGACAACAAATCGCGCAAGAAGGAGACGGCGCATGGAAAGGAGAGGAAGAAGAACAAAAGACCAAAAAGTGAACGGCGTAATAACGAAGACGAAGAAAGTCTGGAAGAGGACGAGGGCGTGGAGACGGTGACCACGGGCTCATGGCTCGAACCACGAACCGTACAGACAATAATTCCAAGCGCCAGCCGGCCTCCGCCATGGATTCTACGTCAGAATGATGTCACCAACGCCTCCGCAACCCGCTACAACTGCATTTGTCTTCCATTGCGGGTTGCTTTGGTTTTGGTGGCTGTGGCAACCACAAGCTTGCTCCGCCGCTAGATAGGGAAATGGGAGGAATATGAAAAAAAGACTTACATAAATCCCATCAAGATTCAGACATAATAATCATGGTGACATGCCAAACATTTTTCGTTCACCAACCAATCGGGGTACAGGACTGAATTACTTTTCCAGAAAGACCACAAGCAACAGAAAATGTGTCTTCTGCGATGGAGACTACTCTTACAATACTTGGACACTTTGATATCCAAATGAGAGCCTCATTGATGTTATATGTAATTATCCCTTCAGTGGCCAGTGCAGTGTATCGTAGGTACCATAAGTGTTAATATACAAATTAATTGATTATAATAATATCGTTAGCTTAAAAGTAAACAGACACCAACTGAAGCATATAAATATCTTACATTCTTTTTCATTAGATTCTCCAAAAATAAAACAAGAAACATAATATTATTTTGCATCCACTTTCGATCGACTGTAGAACGTTTATCTTCCAAAACTCTATCGGTGACAATAAACAGATAAATATTCATTAAATATGAACACCACGACTAAAATGAGTCTTATATGTTTCTAACGTCTTTCTATTGACAGAGATATTTTCTCACAAGGGAAGCAAAACAACGAAATGACTACAGTAAGAATCCAGAAAGAAATTATCTTTGTTCATAAGAAAAGAGCATGTTTAAGGTTACAAAGAATAGATGAATATTCAATTAATTGAAATACTATCTTTACGTTACAAAAAGACGTAACAGAGCGGAGTATTGACTCATACATTTACATTTAAAAGAGCATTTTTAGGATTACTAAGAATAGATGTATATTCAATTAATTGAAATACTATCTTTACGTTACAAAAAAGACGTAACAGAGCGAGTATTGACTCATATATTTACCACTCAGTTTCTTCCCAGATGATAAACAAACTTAAACATTCCAATTTTCAGGTCAAAAACAAAGGAACTGTTTGAAGAAAAAAAACTTGTATCCCAATCTCATGACGAAGTGTCATAAAAACACATAGTTATATCGTATATTGAGCTTAGTATTGCTTATTACTTTGTTAACACTTTTGTTTACCCCGTAGTAAAGGCTATAAGGCTATTTTATACAATACGACAATAATACATTTTGTGAAACTGTACGTTTTATCATTCATTGCTTAAGGCCTCATGCAGAATTGTTTGTTGTAAGTGATATTGGTGTAAATATTTTTTGATGCAAGAATGAATGAGGCATGTTTATGTGAACAAGGTTCTCTTCTGTGAAACTGTAGTTTGAAAGCAGTAATCTTAATGTCCAGGTATTGTTACATTTGGTCTTATTAATGTATGTAGCCTAAATGCGATGTATTAAGTGTCAGAGGTAATGATGTGAAATTCATGCCAGAGGGTGTCACTGCACGATAGCTACCTTGGACTCGGACGGGCTTAAATTAATTGTGTTCAATTCTAAAGACAAATCGTGGTTACTGTAAATACTGAAAAAAGTAGAGAATATTTCCTTTTGTAAATTTTGAATCAGAATGTGAATGTATATGAAAATAAAGGAATGAAAAAATAATATATCATTTGTAGCCAGCGACATACTGTATGTATAGGAGGAGACTCGACACTTGGTCTCTTGTACGGAAGCCCATCTTCCAAGGATGTAATATAATTTTCAATGAAAAAAATAAAATACTCAAATGTCAAAATCAATACCGGTTGTTTTACAGGGAAATTCATATAATATATCCTTCTTACTGCATTATAAAATAAGTTTTCAAATTCAACCCAAATAAAGGAATGTATACAAAACCCCTTGGCGCGACAGCCCATGAAGGGCCTAGGTGACCGCTGTCACCTGCGGATTATGGTGTGACGCGTGGTCAGCGCGTCGGGTCCCCTCGGCCGTTAATCTCGCTCTCCATGTCCGGGGAGCTGACTCACTGTCAGACAGCTACTCAGTTGCCCTCAAGAGGCTTAGTGCACCCTGTACCAGCCCTCATGTCAGTTTCTAAAATCCCTGATGGAGTCGGGAATCGAACCCGGGGCCTCCGGGCGTGCTATCCCAACACCACGGAGCCGGCTAAGGAATGTATATTGAAAATATTATCTATACTCTGTAAGTACATGTTTAAACATTCCAATATCTACAAGTTCACATCTCTATCTTGTGGTTTCCAACAGTGACTTCTTAAGCTTTGAGCAATGACACAGGTGTTATATTTTGTCTTTAAATTTCGCATTAAAGAACAAAATTACAGATTCAAAAAGTAAAAAGATCAAAGGTGGTTATATTTTGAAATATTTGGGTCTGTTATAAAATTAATTCTTTGTATCAAAGGAATTAAATGAAAACTCTCTTATTTTTTCCATAGATTACATTACAGAGAACGTGTTATTCACCATGGTAGTATCTCACTGGTTTGTAGAAAGTATTCAGTGGTATGTCTCAGGATGTAAAATGCCAAACCAAAAGAAACACATCAAAATTATTCTCGCACGGTACTTTAGTGATTCTTCGACCATGAAGTAATTTTCTTTGCTTAAAATGTGTTTATACTGTATCTATATCGTAAATGAATTTCTTCGTGTAATGTAAGGAAATTTTGTCGAATGTTTCAGTTATTTTTCTTTATTATCCTGCGTAGAAAAATGTCTGAATATTATTAGGAATATTTTCAATGACTAAAAGATTCTGATCTCATGGACGTTAAGCTAGATCAACCAGTACGGTACTGAGAGCCCAATGCTGATAATCTGCTAGGATTAAACACATGTCTGCACATCCTGAGATATTAACAGTGAACGTTTCACAAAAATTGCAGATAATGATGATGAGAATATGATTTGTGTTGTTTTAACTGAACAAACCGATCCGGGTTATTGACCCTTATCAAGGTTAGAAATTATACAAATTTGTCCTCATTTTATGAAAGTAAGAACGCTAAAGAAAATTATCTCCAGTTCCTTAGTCCTTGGTTAGAAAATACACTATTTTTAATCAACAAAAATAATGCTTGACAGCACCGTATTACCAAGCTATCACACCACATTTGCATTGCACATATTAATAAATAGATTCATTTAGCTGTGTACAAGTTATTGATAACGCCAATGCGTATGGTTATAAATTCAAAGTTGATCTTAACTTGCAGAGGCTCTCTGAACGCTATATTGCATCATGAAATTTCAAAAGTTGGCATTTTTCGCTAAATTATCTCTGAAATGGGAAGTTATGAACAAAATAATAAAGCTCTACTCTAATAATGATTACTACGTTCTCTGTAAAATACAATCTCTGTGCTTTATTTTCGTTTATTAATGATATATTTGAAATTTTTCAGACAATACTACTGTAATACAACTTTCGAGTTTGGGAATTAAATATAAGTTGCTGTATGTCCAGATATTATGAAAGTCCAGTAACCCTCATGGATTGATAATTAAGTTTCTATCCTCTTTCTATGTGAATTAATCCAAGTCATGTTTCACCCTAACGTGGTAATATTACAAAATTTCTTACAGTAAACAGTAGAACAATATTGTGCTTTGCAATAAAGTTACTCAAATATGTGTGAATAGATATTGTATTGAAAATTTCAAGAATCCCACAATTTCATTGTTGTATTGTACTGCACCAAGAAATTAAAATTTATTAATTTCTCTGAGAAGAACAAATACTAGCTAATCCTCCGAAGATGGTACCGTACTTCCTTACTGCAGGCTGCTTAGTAACTGGATGTCAAGAGGTAGCTGCAGTGATTCAGGTACGGGGCAGGACATGTAATTGATGCTACCTAATGACCAAAATAATGTTTTAAAAATATTTCTAAAGTTGAATTAAGGGGGGCAAGTAGGAACGAAATAACGATACAATAAAACACAATAATTCATATCGATTTTTTCATACCGGTAAAATTATATATAAATAAATATTAACTAATAATAGTAAACGACTTAATGTGTCATAATTGTCATGTTAGATCAAGTTTATATTTTGGAGGAGAGTGAGGTGTTGTCCGTCTTCTTTGTTGTCTTCTACTATAAGGTATATATTCAATTATTTGTGAAATATATCGATCTTACTCATGTAAGGGAAGTGATTTTAAAAGGCAATCCAATGTATAGAAATATAATATAGTTTATACATTTATTTTAACTCAAATTAAGGAGAAGTTATGATCATATCAGCATATTTACAAAAGAAATACTCCATATATATTTGGTATATGTGTTCACGATATAGTTTTTCCCTCTTATTAAAAAAAACTTGTATGATAAATCATATTTTTACACCACGAGGAGTTTAACACCAGAGACTCAACTTCATCAAAATAGTGATGATTGTTGTATTAATGAGGGGACCTTTCAGTTCATCTGCCCATTTACTCAAATTTTAGCACTAAAATAGAAATTATACAATCATCTCATAAATTTTCCCTCAATGCCTGTATAAATGATACTAAATTATCTTTCTGTTATTCATTTTGTATTTTGTATTAATGTGTGTCAATATGTATTTAGGAAAAACATCTCTCAAGAACTGGCTCCTCTTTGGAGACTATTTGACCCACCCCCTACCACTCCGGTAGGAGGCCCTTGCCCATCAGGGATCTACGGACTTATCTTATCTTATCTTATTCATTGAACTCGTAACCTAGAACCAGAAAATTGTCGCACGTGTGTGCGCAGGGAAACAGGTGTATATGACGTCTTCCCACTCTACTACACGAGCATGTAATATTCGTTGCCGGCCCTACTCAAGGCATATTATGCCTACAAAATCTTCAGATATTCCTGATTCTTGTGTGAGATTTGACATATCAAGGAAAATCCACAGCCTGTTTCCAGTCTCCGACCGGGTCAGGAATGGAATGAATGAAGCCCCCATCTAGCGGCGAGGATATGAACTGTGCCGGCTGCCGAGGCCTGACGCACTCCTCTGGGGCAATGATTAAATGAATGACAGATTAAATGAAATGATAGTGGAGAGTGTTGCTGGAATGAAATTTTGACAGGAAAAACCGGAGTACCCGGAGAAAAACCTGTCTGCCTCCGTTTTGTCCAGCACAGATCTCACATGGAGTGACCGGGATTTGAACCACGGACCCAGCGGTGAGAGGCTGGCGTGCTGCCGCCTAAGCCACGGAGGCTTCCATTTGACATATCAAGGAGGCAACCAAATTAATATGTCAAGCTTCCCGTTAAATCTTAAATGTTCTGATGGTCTCTGGCTGCCATGCACAAAATTACCATTCTTGGTTTATCTATTCAGTATTGAATAACCTGGTTTACATTCCGAATTCAATACCTACCACATATTCTGGAATGGGGTACACTCATCCTCGTGATGCAAAACTGAGAAGAGGCGGGTTCAGTTTCTACCTCAGCCATTCTGGAAGTGGGTTTCCGTGGTTTCCCACTTCTACTCCATGTAAATACCGGGATGGCATCTAACGCAAGGCCATGGCTATTTCCTACTCATGTCCTCACCTGAATTACAAATACACACGTACAGACATCACAATGACACAGGTTAGCAGACAAATTCTACACATACCCAAGTAAACGGAGCTACATGATAACGATATGGCAAAGTCCCTCAAAAATCAACAACAATAGTCCTGAGTGCCTCCGGTTCCTTGGATTTGATCTTTGTTGTTGATTCATTTAGGGGCCTTGCAATATCGCAGTCATGTAGTTCCGTATACATGGGTATACGTGTGCAAACTGTCTGAAAACCTGTGACATTGTGGTGACTCTGCTAATGTATAATAACCCCTGGCACTACAGCCCATGAAGGGCCTAGGCCTACCAAGCGACCGCTGCTCAGCCATTTTGCCTGCAGGTATTGGGGTGACGCGTGATCAGCGCATCGGGTCCCCTCGGCCGTTAATCTTGGTGTTCGTGATCGGGGCGCTGCCTCACTGTCAGACAGCTACTCAATTGTCCTCACGAGGCTGAGTGCACCCCGTTCCAGCCCTCGCTTTAGTTTCTAAAATCCCTGACGGAGCCGGAAATCGAGCCCGGGGCCTCCGGGCGAGAGGCAGGCGCGCTAACCCAACACCACGGGGCCGGCCGGCGACTCTGCTAATATGTCTCTTTGTAATTGTGGCTAGGATTTGGAGGGCAGCCATGGCCTTAAGTTGGGAGTCATCCCAACATTGGCCTGGAGTAGATGGCGGAAACTACGGAAAAACACTCCTAGGATGGCTTAGGTGGGAATTTAACACATCTCCTATCAATTTTGCCTCACGAGGCTGAGTGTAAACCATTCGAGCCCTCAGACAAGTATTACATTTCTTGGCAGATCCGGGTATCGAACCAAGGACGTATGAATCCAGAGTCTCACTACGTACCCCGAGACCAAACAAGGTGGCTGAATATTTCAACAATTAATCACGAACTTCCTACAGTACTCAGGGGATAAACGTAGTATGAAGTGACGGTTAAATAAAACAAAGCCTTTCGTGCAGAAACTACTGTTCAGCTATTTTAGAATATCAAGTCATTAACATGCAACTAAATTACTTGCTCTTATTTGAAATATAGATCGTATATCATAAGTTTAATAACAGTTACAGAAAGGTTTTATAGGACCACTACCGGTTGGTTGGTTCTTAACTTTAGGGGTTGCGACAACGCGGTCATGTAGCCTCGTGTACTTTGGGTGTGTGAAGAATCTGTCTGATAACCGGTGTTAATTGTGATGACTGTATCAGTGTGTGTTATCTGTTTTTTTTAATTTAAGTACAGACTGCAATTTAGAATGTTTCAAATAGTTCCTACTTTTGCCGCCAAGCACCACCGCCAACGACTACTAGGCCAAGTTCAGAACTTAGCTACCAACCCGGGAATTACTATTCGTTACACGGGGTGTTGCAGAATTATATTTGAAAAACAAACTGGGTTATAAAATACACATTAGAAGTATATAGCATACTTAGCTGTTTACATCGAAGAGGAAAACCTCATTATAGTATTTTCCAAAATGCTATTTTCTTCCTCCCACCCCAGTACCAGCAAAATCTACAGATATTGGAGTTTTGTCTCTCAGGTTCTGCATACAGTTGGTACCGTATATTATAAAGAACTTCTTTTTCATCTCCGTTCAGAAGTCCTATTTCACAACAATTTTTTAACGCCTTAAATTCTGCTTGTAATATTGGATTATAGTTTTGAATTTCTTCGAACATGTTACGTGGTCCATGCTTAATGCACAGGCTGCCAACAATAGTGTACCTTCTGTCCCTTTTACCTTGTATCAACCACCCAGGAAAATGAGAGGGTATAATTATGTATTTCTGCCCCTTATTAGTCCCGTTTTTATGGCTTGGTTCCCTCCAAGGCACCAACCTCATCAAAGAGTTAATGGAAGATTCAAAGGAATTCAATTAAGCAAAAAGTTGGAATGAGCCGAACATTGCCTATTAGAAGGCACCGTCCAGAGATATGTTTGGAGATAAAATTGGGAAATCGCGGAAAACTTTGCAAGGACAACCGAGTGATGTCTTGAGTCCGGATATACATTAGTTGTGTCCCATAACTGTGAACGGTAATACACTGAGCTACCCCGGTTGGTCAATGACTATCATGGTCTCTTGAGAGAAATAGAGCTACAGTTATGACATGTAGTTCACTCATACGTAATGAAATTCAGACTATAGTACATGTGTTCGTTTTAATGTTCCTCGTCAATTATTAATTACATTTTATGGCTCGTAAAATTCTACAAGTATAAATTGCAAACTAAAACTATAGAAGTTAAATTATAAGGGCTGCATTGTTAAGCAAACTCAGGTGGGGCGAAACCTTAAATCATTCCTGCAATTTGACTGGTCGCTGTTGATCCAAATACAGTATGTCGCAATCAGATGCTTAATGATAGCTCGTAGCTGGGCTAATGTGCTAGCTATAACGTGTCCAGCTGGATGTAGTCACCGCCACTTCACCTGATGCCCATTAACCTCAGATCTGTCTGCTACTTCGCAGTTGGTACAGTATATTCTCCTTCAATTTTCACTAAACTTTACCAAGCATTCAGTGGTTCCAGTGGTAAAAGATCAAGTAGGATTTTTTTTTCTGTTATGGTACCGGTATAAGTTTCTCTATGTGCCCGTGTATTTTTTTCCAATTACGTTGTCCTTGTATATTAGATTAGCGTAATGTATAAACTCGAGATGATAATAATAATAATAATAATAATAATAATAATAATAATAATACCGGGTGAGTTAGCCGTGGTCGTTACGGCATGACTGCTGGCAGTCGCTCACATCCGGGAGGCGAGGAGGTTCTAATCCCCCTGACGGCAACCTTGAAGATGGTCTTCTGTGGTTTCCCATCTTCCTTCCAGGAAAATGTCGGGGTTGGTCCATAACTATAGGCCACAGCCGCTACCTTCCAACTCCTCGTCCTTACATTCAAACTTTCCTCCCCAGACAACACTCCACACTTGACGGTACTTGTAGCTCACCCATTGGGTGTCCGCCTCGAAGCAGCTACAAAAAATGGCGAGCCGAACATGTCCTCGGACACTCCCGGCACTAAAAGCCATACGCTAAAATAAAATAATAATAATAATAATAATAATAATAATAATAATAATAATAATAATAATAATAATGTTTGGGTTTAACGTCCCTTTTAACTGCTGTGGTTTGAGAGACATTCGGGTGTCAGGGGTTTTTACTGTGTGAGAGTTGTCCTCAGTATGTTGTTTTTGTTTCATAGATTGGCTTGAGACACTGTGATCATTAGCCCAGCGTACAGTCTGATAGCCTGTATTATTTTGTTGGCTGTACTAGTATCGATGAGTTTCTGGCGTAGTAGCTGAATTAGGCCTACTTGGATGAATGAAGACCATGGTTCAAATCTGGGGAATAATGGATTAAACACGATAGGCATGCCCATGGTGGGTGTTAAATGAATGCTCTTCCACCCATGTTTCCCGAATACAGTATAAGCTAAATTTCTCGGAGACAGAGTGAATATTAATGAACCACCTATGATACTCCCTTCCTTCCAAGTGCTTCATTAAATCTCCAGCTCAATTCATTGTATTCATCCTATCACAGTCCATGCCAGTGTCCAACTGTGAATCACACCACGGCACTAATCCATATCATAAGCATTCAATTCTCCCTTGAACAATAATGTGATCGGTACACAATCTATAATGATCTATTGTAATCGAGTCCCTTTCGCTGACTCCTACAGACACAGCTCCCTCTCTAAACCAGCGATGGTCAATTCGATTCTATTCGAGAGCTATATTTAGTTAATAGAAATCCATTGCGAGTCAAAACACACTATAGAAGAGTACTTTTTAATGTTTGAAGAAACACAAGTTGTACACAATTCAGTTAATTTTCCATCGCTCACCACTGCTGTTCATCAGCAGTTGTCCTACCAATCTCGTTATCAGCAGCGCATCCTAGTTCACGCTACATGGCTGCAATAGGGAGTTCAAATTGCAGTGATGAGCGTGGCCATCCTAAATGTGATTTTATCCTAGATTTTTTGGAGCATACTCCAACAAATCCTAGGATGAAACTTAATGTCATTCCTCAGGGCTCCTACAGCAATCATAGGCCCAAATTACAGTAATTATAACTATATACACTGCTACGGTTACCACAAAAACACAAGTTATCGAACTATTTCCATACACAGGTACACTGGTCTGATGACCAAGATTTCCATCACCTTTAAATAAAGTAGCTACAACAAATATTATACATTTATTCCTGCGCTGTGACAGTTCCGATGTCTGTTACTTGATTTTATCACACAATTATTCCTACGTGAATACACCATTCTTGGCGCACTTCCTCTTTAATTGGTCTTCTAGTGTTAAATTTGGTATAGTCACTTAATTTACGAATGGTTAGAGCATCAAAGCTAAATCCAGGTGATCCAAGTATAAATCACCACCACCTGATAGATTACTGCATGGTAAAAGTGAGCTCCAAAAACCAAAAAGAACAATCACCACTAAAATCACGCAGTAATACAAGCATATGATAAAAATGCTACGAATAATAAACAGTTACATCTATGTCATGTTTCACTGAAATGTTTGAAAAATAATTTGCCTGAGTGTGCGTCATGCTGATACGTCATTTCTTCGTTGTATTCACTGTTTGAAGGTTGGAGATGGACTGCCTTCTACTTACACCTGCACACAGCAGATAAAAGCAACCAATGACAGGGTGACATTTGTTTATATAACTTTGAGTGGCAGCCACATAATTAATCATCAATATATGTGCTAATATTTCGGAAAGCATAATTTAAATTTTAAAAAACGGAAGATAAAACAAACGAGGAGGGCTGTATTTGAAATTTTGTTTATGAAAAATTACGAATGTAAAATATTAACTCACTCACATGGCCTGCCGAGTAGACAAGGGTGCCTTCGGATTAGATCTGGCGATTAAAGTCGAGAATAAGTGAAGTAGAGAAATAGCCATCCTACCTACTACGGTAGTCTGCTAGACAGTGTGCCAACTGTCTTTGGTTTGAATTCTAGATTACACGTTTTCATGATTACCATTCTCTGATATTACCATTATCTGAGTTCAGGTTTCTCTATCTTTTCTATTTAAAGTTTTTGTCATAACCTTAAAATGTTTGAATCATACTTGAGTTAGTGCTGTATAAAGTTAATTCTAGCATTTCCAGCAACGACGCATATCTCTTTCTTCTTCTTCTTTCGATTCGGCCATCTAAGGACCACGTCATTTCAACTGTTTCTTGTTGCATCGAGCTTTAACGTCCTCCCAGTACTTTCGCATTAGTTCTCGATGCTGTTGTTTCCTTTCTGCAGTCCACTTCTTGCCAGTTGGAAGCTTTGGCTTTTCTTGAAAACATCGGTGTGCTGTTAGTTTTTGTTTAAGTGTGGCACGTTCCCAAATATCGTTGCCTGTTATTCCCACTTCTTGCAAATCTTTGTCCACCTCAATGAACCAAGCTCCCTTGGTTTTCTTTTTGAGGAAGTAGGTGAAAATTCTATTTGTCAATCGTGCTTGGTTCATTCTTGTTATATGACAGTAAAAGGTAATTCTCCGTTTCCTCATGGCATCAGTTATTTTTTCCACGCATATCTCTATTATATATTAAATTCTGCTTATGTTTAATATTATCCGCAAAATTATCATTAAATATATTTTTACTTTTCTACATATCTTTATTTGCTTAAAAGGCTGCATATCTATATTTCACCTAGCGCGATTATCAATATGGCCAAACAGACCAATACTTATATTAAATAGCATTCACTAAGTAGAAATGCAAGCTACCCTCTGGGTGTCAACTAACAAAGCTTGCACCCTGCACCCGAGGCCATACGATATTATTATTATTACCGTACTAAGATGAAGACCCAAAATACTGACTCTCACATTACATTAATCTTAGTTGGTGCATCCAGTAAAATCTGTGATCTGCACTAAGAAAGGGTCCTTCATGTGATCAGAAGAGGTCATATTAGATTTTGTAAATAATAGTTGAGACATGAATGCCTGCCCACAAGGAATCTTTCTTGCACACAAATGTTCTGATGAATGTTTGTTTTCAAGTTTGCAATGTAGATAATTTATGCCATGCTTGTGCTCACGACAAAGCCCTCGGCGTCCAGACTAAGACATTTAGTGGCTCAGTGGCCTGCCTATATTCTCCCACCTTCAATCTGTTATCATCACCTTACACGCCGCATTCTTTGAAATGATAATTCCTGGCATATTCTCTCCCTTCCTTTATTATGCACATCCTTGCATGGTGAAACCTACGTCGACAGTACTCGAGTAAATATTAATCTGGAATAACTTGGTACAAATAGTTCTATATAATGTGTTTCCTTATAGTTTGCAGTGGTTCTGAACCCGTAGAAGTCTGCGGACCACTCAGCCTGAAATTGAATCATGTACGGACCATCCCTCCTCCCAATACACCTTATCAGTTGCAACCCTTCCCCAATAACACATATTTTAAAGATAGTTTAATTCAAAACCTGATAGCCTTCACCGCGAATACATTCGGGCGATTCTCGTTCAACGCACTTCGTTTTCGAAATCCCCATTTATTGGCCACTTTTTTATACGTGCTGGTGGACCCTTTTCTCCCGCGGACCACTCCCGATGCACTCGCGGACCACCGGTTAAGAACCACTTGTTTAAAGAGTATTTGTTTTAATCCCGTCTACCAGTTCTTGTGCGTTCTATATAGCAGTCCAACAATTAAGTTCCTGCACTGAATTGATACTATTGCCTGTGACCTAAAAGGCGTGATGTTTGATTGCTCCACCCTATAAACAAAGCTACATACGGAAGCAATTTGTTTCGTCGCAATATTGATACATGGACCCAAATGAAAAATCCACAGCCTGCTTCCAGTCTCCGACCGGGTCAGGAATGGAATGAATGAAGCCCCTATCTAGCGGCGAGAATATGAACTGTGCCGGCTGCCGAGGCCTGACGCACTCTTCTGGGGCAATGATTAAATGAATGACAGATGAAATGAAATGATAGTGGAGAGTGTTGCTGGAATGAAATTTTGACAGGGAAAACCGGAGTACCCGGGGAAAAACCTGTCTGCCTCCGTTTTGTCCAGCACAGATCTCACATGGAGTGACCGGGATTTGAACCACGGACCCAGCGGTGAGAGGCCGGCGTGCTGCCGCCTAAGCCACGGAGGCTTTTTTATGGACCCAAATACGTTGGATAAATTAGACGTATCCAGTTTCATGCTGGAAATGATCATACTTTCTCCTTGCAATTCAATTGCCCAGGGCTGTTATTTTCTAATCATGTAGAGTATATTTAATTTAGAATATTGTTCCTTTTTCTTATTATATGGTGAATATATTTTGTTTGATACAATCATTTGCTAAGTTACCAGATTTGATTTCTTGCTATCGTTACAAGTTAATCGCTTCATTATCAGTAAATCTCCTTATGCTATCATTATTTGTGATCATGCAAGTGTTATTTTAATATAAATATATGTATACCCTCTGTTGTTTAAATAGAATAGAAGATAATTCCATTTCTAGTCTAATGATTCTAGTGACTTGAAATCGTGACAATATTTTTAAAGAAATGAAAATGTGTTTGATAAAGTTTTTATTTCCCAGTTTGCTAGCAATTTTAAATATTTTATTAAAAGTTCCTTTATTTTAAAAGTATTTCCATATATTTTAATAATATTTGTTTGTACAGAGTAAATCCCCTCTTGTCGTAAATAAAAGTATCTGATAAAGAAAAAAACCGACATCCAGGGCGTGTGTTTCGCTGTTAATAATGGAATGTAATGAACACTTCATTGTGTACAGATAATAAAGACTATTTTATCCTCATCAGTTTTGTGTCTATCTAAATTAATCAGGTTGGTAGAATAAAGAATGCCTGTGTTCATTATGCCTTTAAAGTGTGAATGTACAGTAGCCTATCATATGGCAGCTGTATTACAATTCAACTTAAGCTTCATTTTTTTAGTAATGAAATTGGGGGTTTGAATGGCTATCTAAATGTGATCTGATTCACACCGTCAGTACAACGTATTCAAATCAACCATCAGATATACAAACCAAAATGAACTCCATTAAAAATTGAAACTATATTCTCTATAGAGAATAAAACTGTTGTCTTTTCCAGATATTTCATGACTTAATTATCCTATATTACTTTGATGGGCACGCCAGTATCAATGAACAAACAAATTATCCAAATAATCTTACCAGAAAAGCTCATTTATTTCGTGCTGAAGAGCGATGAGATTGAGAAGTAGCCTATAACACGCAATTTATTAGTATATGCCATCTACTTCAGCCCTGTGTATGAATACGAAGCTACCAAAACATTACTAAGGTTTTTAAGTAAGCTTTGTGGATTTTAAAATCACAAATCCAAAAATTTGCATTATGAATTCGGAATTTAGCTTTTCTGTAGCATCTATGTTCTTCAGAGTTAGATTTTATATCAATTTTTTACAAATGAGGACTTTGTGCATTATTACATGTAGCAATAATACTAAATAATGCAGTTCAATAGTGTAAAATTGCTCGTCTATTATTTACCAAACTAAGTCAGAAAAACCTAGCATACAAATATGCAAATTTACATCATAATTGTCCATATAAACATCCAAAGTAGTAAACATTTTGATTTTGGTCGTTAACCGTGAAAGAAATCCATTCGGTTAAAGAATTCCAAACAGAGTCCTCCCAAAATATAGCTAGTGACTAAATGTACCTGGAGTTTGCACTGCTCTTGCGACGGTATACACCACTATGTTATTTTAAAATTATTTATTCAACAGATAATCAAGAATACCGCATTCATTCCCCAATAGAACACTCCTTCAGCCGACATATTATGGGCCATATCCTGTTATGTCTCGCAGTGACGAACACTTCGAAGTGGAGATGTCAGCAGACAAACAAACAATTAGCATTGACAGATTAAAACCTGCCTTCATTCTGCCAGACTGTTCCTCTCCCAACATCGATACATCACAAGGAAACACTTTTAATACTCCGTCGTTTCAAGCACTATCAGTTTTAAGAAGACGACAGCTGACCACCAAGCTTGTACATCTTCACCACAGAATGCCAGGTCAGGTCGACAGGTCACCTCACTCGAAATTACATGAACAGTGTCATTGCGGAGGGAGTGTGGGGTGGACTCCAGTGTACGACCTCAAATACCTTAGTATATAAACGTATGTTCTTTAAGAACTTCCTCTTTGTAATTGTGTATTCTTCGTTTGTTCTCTTTGCTTTTGGATTTTATCAACAAAGCTGTGCACATGGCCTGGCAATGCGCGTTATGAAGCGTAGCTACCGTTGTTAGTAAACATGCCATGAAGTTATATTAATGTATATTTTTGTAACTTTAGTAACTTTTCCAACGCGTTGCATGGCATTTTTAAACGTCCACACGGTTCTAACCCCATGAAAAACAAGCAAACCCTCTGGCACTTAGGTGTCGAAGAGCCTTGGCCTACCAAGCGGCTGCTGGCCTACAGGCTGTGGGGTGGCTTGTGGTCAACACGTCGTGTTCCTCCGGCCGTTAATTTGGTTGAATTTACCTATGAGCTGCCTCTCTGATCAGACACCTACCCAATCGTTGAGTGCTGCCCGTTCCAGTCCTCGCCGCAGTTTCTAAAATCCCTGACGGAGCAGGGATTCAAACCCGGGGCCTCCAGACGAGAGGCAGGCACACAACCCCTTAAAACTACTCCAAACAATCAAACGTTGTTTGGGGTGCACATACACGAACGGCCGGAGAGATACGAAAAACAAACTGATCTCAAATGCCTTGTATATTTGATAAACAGGATTTTCCGTGATTTCTCACTTCCATCCCAGGTAAGTGTTGGGATTTTACCTAAGATACTGATACCTTGACCAGCAAGTTCCAATTCTAACTCCAAATGCAAGTGCACACTGTAGCATCAACATCACAATAGCAAAGCTATCAGACAAGTCACACACACTCACAAATATACGAGACTGGTAGCGATGATGCCACAAGTCAATAAATCAAACAAAATACATCGAATGTCAGTTGCACGGTATTGTTTCTAAAGGGACGGTATAGGCTAACTAAATACACTACAATCCCATTTCCCCTCCCTCAATTCCCTTTTATAATAAGATATTCAGACAAAATGTTGGCTACATTTTATGTTGCTGTTGTTTCTTTTAGGATCGTGAACACGTGGTCATTTTAGCCCTTCCCAGAAGTCCGGATTCGATTCCCGGCTCTGCCAAGGAATGTCATTCTGGTCTGAGGGTTGTAACAGGGTACACTCAGCTTCAGGAGGCAAAACTGATAAGACGTGGGTTCGATTCCCACCTCGGACATCCTGGAAGTGGTTTTCCGTGGTTTCCCCACATCTATTCCACGCAAATGCTGCGATGGTTTCTAACTTAAGGCCACGGCCGCCTCCTTCGCAATCTCCACCTTAATTACAACTACGCACGCTACTTCAGACACCGCGATAACCCATGTTATCAGATAAATTCTGCACACGCCTAAATCCACGGGGCTAAATGAACACGATGCCCAAGCCCTCGATTGAATCAAAAACAAAATATTAGGAAGGAAGCAGCCATTGCTTTGAGTTAGGTATTATTCCGGCATTTTCCAGGAGTGGAAGTGCGGAACCACGGAAAACCACTTCCAGGATGTCTGAGTTAGGAATTCTCAATTTTGCCTCAGAAGGCTGACTAGATTTTATGTTAGACTGACAGAAGCACATAGCGAAATTTCATGCAACAAAGCAGATTTCTTTCCCTTGATGACGTAGCAGAAGACAGACAGACTAAGAATCAAACAAACAAAAATGTATACATTCCATTCATCACAAATTATGGCAAAAAAGCCAAAATAAATCTAATTTACTATGAAATAGCATTTGGACAGACTCTATAATTTTGTATGTGCCCTATTGATCGGCAATACACTTAGTGTACCTGTTACAAGCTCCACTAATCACCGTGCAGCAACACCAATCTTGTGTTGAACACAACCACGCTGATTAGTATGGCTCTGTTATTTATAACAGTGTTGTGGCTTCGCCACCCTAGATATATGAGCCCATTAGCGTGTCCAGCATCGGTACGGCAAAAACAGTTCTGTAATTATTTAATGTTTTTGTAATGATGTCTTTTACACACTGTGAGCTGTCATGTTATTAAGGCTCCAGTGACAGTTTCACTTTTTTTTTCTGTTGTTGATTCGTTTAGGTGCTTGATACAGTACATTGTGATCATCAGCTACTACACTAACTACGCACGTGCCTAGTACTAACATATCTCCATAGCAAAAATAAATACATTAATTAGACAGGTGCTTGTTTTTGCAATTACAAATTTAGTGGTTTATAGAGGCGTTTCAAAGTATGTAGAATGTATACAGTACGTTCTAACATTTATGCTTCGCCCGGGAGAATGCATTACGTGGTGAGCGCTCCAGTGTCAATGAACAACGACCAATATCCGTTTTACGTCTCGGCTTGATGGGTTAAGATCACTGACTGGACTATTAGTTATATTATCATGGAGATGCATGTGCAACAAATTCTTGTCAGACGTAATTTAAGAATGGCGACGTGCATGAAACACAAATCCCCCTTCCGTCCAATCTTAACTTGACTGTGAATTTTGCGGAACAAAAAGTTCACAGGCGAAATGAAGAAAACCCGAGTTGCACTTCCAGGGAAACTCCAAACACAACCACCCTTCTCAGAAGTCTTAACTCAACACGACTCAACAGTTTGCTGCTGGCTTCTATCTGGGGTAATAGGTTCGCCCGCTAGCTAGGCTGTAACAGAGATGATAGACTCGCCCTTAGCTAGCTCGTACTCTGTCGCCTCAGTAGTTGAATGGACATGTTTGGAAGAAATTAAAACATAAAAACACTTATAGTGGGCGATGTATTGAAGATAGACATACGCTCTCACGGACTTTTTTTGTAGAACTTTTCATGCTGAACAATTCTTACAATCATAGTATTGAGATATGTTTAACGGTTTGCCCAGCGTAAGCTTACAAAGCGCTCAGACGCCAGGTTCTTTTTCGACTTTTCCACTGAAATCGTTACTGCTCGGCTTCCTTTGATCATAAATAAATTATTTTCTACAGAAATAATCCTCGAGATATCCTTTACAGAATGGTGGAAACCGCATCAAAATCCATCCAGTGGTTCTCGAGTTTACCCGTAACAAACACAAATCGGGGAATTTGTTTTATAATAAGTAGAGATTTATTTATTTATTTATTTATTTATCTTTTTATTTATTTACTTATTTCCAGTCTGTTTCACTCTCTTTAAAAATATCTACAAGCCGCCACCTTCTGTGGCCTGTGGTCTTTGGATCCAAAAGTCCTGTTTTCGATTCCCGACTCTGCCAATAAATTTAATTCTAGTCTGAGTTTTAGAATGAGGTACACTCAGCCTCGTTAAGTAAAGCTGAAAACAGATAGTTTCGATTCCTACCTCAGCTGTCTTAGAAGTGTCTTTCCGTGGTTTCCCCCAGTTCTACTCCAGGAAAATGCTGGGATGGTTCCTAACTTAAGGTCATGGCTGCCTCCTTCCTAATGCTATCCCGTATTTACAAATACACACACTAGTGCAGCCATCATAATAATACAGCTCATCACACAAATTCCACACACACCCAAATACACGGGGCTATATTACCACGATGACGCAGCCCCTAATATAAGCAACAACAACAAATTATAAATATAATGTAAATAGAACTTCGATCTCGTTGTTGGTTGTTGACACTGAAAGTTAATTTACATTGGCCCATTTTCCTTGTTGGTACTGTAACCCTGTTCAGATATTGGTAATATCTCAATGTCCGACATCTTCAATCTTATGAAAATCAGGTTTTCCTATTCTTCACGGAACTTCTAGATTCCAATTTAATTTACCACTTTCTCTAAAGCTTATAAGAATATCAGTAGGTTAGCGCGAGGCAATAACAAATGAAACTGACGCTACCCTTGATCATTCCTCACTTCATCCGAAATGTGACGAAATGTGAGAACAAAATTCAACACGTATAGCTGGAAGTATTGTTTAATTTAGGGACTAGGGGTTAACAGTAAACAGCATTGTACTCGATATTCGTTATTGTGTTTTTTTCTGCTATCGGAAAGGAAAAATACAGTACCGGTATATTGACTCATATGACTTCCATAAATCACGGAGATCGGTGGGGTCATTGGTGCAGGTCAAGCCCTGACAATGGTTGCAGGTTTCTGGAACTTCCCGGTAGTTGTAATGGACAATGAGATCTGACTCCGACGAGGGAGTGGCTAGGTGATTAGTATCGGCAGCAGCTTGTCTAGTCTATGGGCGGAACTCATTAACCTGCAGGCGCATTATTCCATCATCAATACTAGCATCATCTAGAACGATTAAATCTGTGCATATCTCGGGTCCAAAATCTAAACATGCCAATTCCCAGGTACTTCTAATTTAATGCATATCCTAATACAATCTGCTTTATGCTGTAACCCCATTTAATAGCTTTCTTTAACCAGATGGAATGTAGCCTACGCCTCTTATATCACTTTTATTCGAGGTTTATTTATTTATTTATTTATTTACTTGCTACGCGTAATCGTGTGCCTATTATAAATGCTGAATGGCTAGGCTAATTTTAACAAGAAGTTCCGTGACGAACTAAAGAGCCTACTTTTCTCGAAATGTAAGATTCATTCCATTGATTAATCTATATGGACCTAATTAGAATAATGACGAAATTGAGTTGGTAATATCGAAATTTCTAATTAGTTCGAAATATAACTGTCATAATGTAGCCTAATAGAGCACTACAGTTGGCAGCCCTGGTGACTGAATATATTCTTACAGTAGTTCCATCTCTTAAGGTACAGAATACAAAATTTGGTTGAAGTCCAATGGATAGCATGGACGTTACATGCAGTTCGACATTGGATCTAACAGCGCGCGTAAAATGATGTTGGCAACAATGTGTTGGTCAGGAATGATCTGAAATAATATGATCTATTGTTGTGCCAATTTTGAATTAAATCCATTAGTACAGAAGTTACATGCATTTTAAAATTGGACCTATCAGCAGGCTTAGAATCATGTTGGCAGCACTGGCGTAGGCCTATAATAGTTACTCCAAATTAATCTAGAATGCCAGTTACTATATGTGTGCAAAGCTTAGAGCCATTGGCTTACATACTTTTTGATATATTGATATTAGGGTAACACAAATAGAGACAGCATTTATTAACAGTTGGCAGCCCTGGTTGCTCTTAAAAATACGCATAGTCATATTTGTTATAGTACACATAGCACATACGAAATTTGGTTGAAATCTAATTGATAGTATAGAAGTTACATGTATTTATAATTGGTCCTATCAGCAGGCTTAGAATCATGTTGGTAGTACTGAGGTCATTTGTTACTCCAAATTAATCTAGAATGTCAGGTACTATACGTGTGCATAGTTTAAAGCTGTCGGCTTGCATATATTGGTATTTGGATAAAAACAATAGAGAGTGCATTTATTAAAAGTTGGCAGCCCTGGTGGATCTTAAGAATACGCTCTGTCATATCTGTCTATCTACACATAGTACATACGAACTTTGGTTGAAATCCAATTGATAGTGTAGAAGTTATATGCATTTAAAAATTGAACCTATCAGCAGGTTTAAAATCATTTTGGCAACACTGGCATGTATGGTCTCCTGGAAATTAAACTGAAATATTATTATCTATGTGTGTGCCAATTTTGGTATAGCTCCCATGCATACCTTCCACTGTATACCACATGGAGCTGAAATTTCAATTGCGATTTTTCAGCAGTTGGTAGCACTGATATCATTTTCAAATACGGCATTGAGATATTCAGATAGAGATCTTTCCTCATATCATATTTGGGTTCGATTGCTACAGCCGTTTAGGAGTTGATAGGGGGGGGGACACATACACAGCCAGACAGACAGACAGACAGGACAGACAGACACCTATTTTCCCGGATCGATCTCATAAGTCTGCTTTTATGTTCGACCCTCACTATTATGTGTCAGAAAACTGTATCATAATGATGGTCATTATAACACTGTTTTTCATTACGATACAGTTTCTCCAGCCAATCAGAGCTCGTTCATTGACCAATTAGGTAACGATACCTTCGCGCATGCGCTCAAAATCCAACATGTCGGACATAAACACAACATCGAACTATAATAAATTACCGACATGGAATACGCACCGTCCATATGTTCGCGTAAATAAACTGGCGAATATGGGACAAGAAATAGCACTGTACCTTAATATCACCAACTCGAATTTCTACACAGCGCATTGCCTTCAAACGACTCCGGTGACAATATTACTGAGGGACGGCAGATGTAAACATATGGCCTGCATAATATGGCATTGCAAGCACACAGAGCGCATGCGTCGGTCGTTCAGAGATCATGAAAGACAGAGATATCCTACCCAGCACTCGCTCTCCGATCACAAAATTCAAGTGGCTGACTCTCAACAGATGAATGAAAATCCACAGCCTGCTTCCAGTCTCCGACCGGGTCAGAAATGGAATGAATGAAGCCTCCATCTAGCGGCGAGGATATGGACTGTGCCGGCTGCAGAGGCCTGACGCACTCCTCTGGGGCAATGATTAAATGAATGACAGATGAAATTAAATGATAGTGGAGAGTGATGCTGGAATGAAATTTTGACAGGGAAAACCGGAGTACCCGGAGAAAAACCTGTCTGCCTCCGTTTTGTCCAGCACAGATCTCACATGGAGTGACCGTGATTTGAACCACGGACCCAGCGGTGAGAGGCCGGCGTGCTCCCGCCTAAGCCACGGAGGCTTCCACTCTCAACAGATATTTATGAATATGTATGTTAAAACATATAGTAAAGTTATAATTATCGTCGAACATAAACAGTCGTATGCAACTCGCCTATAATGGTAATTAAGACACTCGTATGGAAATTATAAAACTCGCATACGCTCGTTTTATAAAAATACTCGTGTCTTAATTATAGCCATTATAGGCTCGTTGCATAATGTACTATTTCCTCATTTTTACAAAATGCGAAAAGTAGGCTAAAAATCTTGAGTGTTAGCCTAGAGATAAGTGGGACGCAAGCCGTATATTTTAGAATTTGAAATCTGTACCAAATAGACATGGCGTTCTCGTGAACTGTTTCAGCTGCTATAAAAGGGATTAGTTAAAGTTAACAGCATGTTGGAGAATTATAAAGTAATGCCATTGATGTCTATGCCGTACTGTTGAGAATCATTTGCTGAAATATAACATACTATGCGAGCAAATTTAAAAAAAAAATGTTTTGCTTTGACTTGCGTTCTGTAGGGTCGAGCTTAGGACTGCACTGGGTTTGGAAGAGAGTCAATCACATAGCATTAAGTTAGTTACCATCCCTACATTTGCCCAGAATAGACGTAGGAAACCACACAAAACCACTTCTAGAATGGCTTTTCCTTTCTCTCAGTTGCCCTCTCGAGGCCGACTGAACCCCTTCCCAACCCTCAGAATCAATTCACAATAACATTTATTGGCAGATGAGCGAATTGAACCCAGGATATTTGGGTCAGATGTCTCAATACGTACCCATAGACCGTCTATGTCTGAGGAGGTACACTAATTGCTTTGAAGACGTAGCTAAATGTCAGAGTGTGTTTATGATGTATTATTTAGTAACTTTATGTAAAGTTTATCCATTGTAAACTGGGCCTATATCAAATGTAAGAAAAATAAATTTAAAAAAATAAAATGATCAATATTATTTAAGAATTCACAACAAAATGGCCAAGATGTCAAAAGTCAAAAATAAAAAAGACATTATTAATGTGTAAACATAACCCTCTTAGGTATTCAGTGGCCTGGGATTGGGAGGATATTTGTTATTAAGTCATTCTGGGGATTTAGACATATTTGTCATCAGCCTCGTTAGGAGAACTGCGCTATCACACTACGCAATTTTTCACTAATATGGTAAAACACCGTAGGCTCACTTCTGAACACACTGTAGTTTCCCCATTGAGACATTGAACACACCTGATGTCTATATTATTCAGATGTACGGTATATGATAACATTCATGCAGTAAGAATGGCACTTTCACTGTTGTCAATATTGGTATTATAGTGCGAACTATTATCACCAGACTTCAGATGTTCATGCTCTTAGGAATGACAAAATATGTATGCATTCATGCACTTAAAATACATTAAAATTGCACTACTCTTAAAAAATATGTAGGTCTGAATCTTTGGGAATTACTAATTTTGCTCTGATTACACAAACAGGAATAACTATAGTTGAACCTCGAATCTCCATTACTCGACTTTTCGATTACTCGTAGTAATTATTATTTCCGGAACAAGCTTTCTATAATTTGCATGTATATTTTCCGGCACTTAAACTTGTTCTTTATCTCGAACATTTACGTATTTTTACAGTGAAACTTGTGTCATTCGAAGGTTCTAATTCGGATTTCTTACCGATTACTGTAGTTGAGTCAACCGTATGTTACTTCGTTCAAACTATGATCTCGATAGAATCTCACATCGGCTCAAACCGCTGGAGGCACTGGTAATCTCCATGTGAAACCTACCGGCTTTCTTAAGTACTGTGCCTAATTTTATTTCTCTTTTAATTAAAGAATTGATTTTCTTTTTTTAGTATTTTATAAATAGTTTCTATTTTACTTTTGACAAATGGCAGAAATGTGTGTTATGTACCCCTATGTTCAGCGCTGAGCATCCGCTATTTTTAGCTGATAAAGTATTGGCATCACTTCAAAACAGGAAGTTACATATGATTGAGTTGAGTTCACAGCACTTTCTTTCAATTGTTGCCGCTTTCGGCCGTAACCACCAGTTTCATAACAGAGCACACTCGTTGTGTCAGTGACAGCACATTGTCGAGTTTAAACGTCGCGCCAGTTTAGTTACAGACAGCACATTTTAGCGTTTATACGTCGCGTCAGATTAGGTACAGACAGCACATTGTCGCTATTCAACGTCACGTCAGTTCAGTTACAGACATTGTCGCGTTTAAACGTCGCGCCAGATTAGTTACAGACAGCACATTGTCGCTCTTAAACGTCGCGTCAGTTCAGTTACAGACAGCACATTGTCGCGTTTCAACGTCGCGTCAGATTAGTTACAGACAGCACATTGTCGCGTTTAAACGTCGCGTCAGTTTAGTTACAGACAGCACATTGTCGCGTTTAAACGTCGCGTCAGTTTAGGTACAGACAGCACATTGTCGCTTTTAAACGTCGCGTCAGATTAGGTACAGACAGCACATTGTCACGTTTCAACGTCGCACCAGTTTAGTTACAGACAGCACATTGTCGTGTTTAAACGTCGCGTCAGTTTAGGTACTGACAGCACATTGTCGCTTTTAAACGTCACGTCAGTTCAGTTACAGACATTGTTGCGTTTAAACGTCGCGCCAGTTTAGTTACAGACAGCACATTGTCACGTTTAAACGTCGCGCCAGTTTAGTTACAGACATTGTCGCGTTTAAACGTCGCGTCAGTTTAGTTCCAGACAGCACATTTTCGCGTTTAAACGTCGCGTCAGTTTAGGTACACACAGCACATTGTCGCTATTCAACGTCACGTCAGTTCTGTTACAGACATTGTCGTGTTTAAACGTCGCGCCAGATTAGTTACAGACAGCACATTGTCGCTCTTAAACGTCGCGTCAGTTCAGTTACAGACAGCACATTGTCGCGTTTCAACGTCGCGTCAGTTTAGTTACAGACAGCACATTGTCGCGTTTAAACGTCGCGTCAGTTTAGTTACAGACAGCACATTGTCGCGTTTAAACGTCGCGTCAGTTTAGTTACAGACAGCACATTGTCGCGTTTAAACGTCGCGTCAGTTTAGTTACAGACAGCACATTGTCGCTCTTAAACGTCACGTCAGTTCAGTTACAGACAGCACATTGTCGCGTTTCAACGTCGCGCCAGTTTAGTTACAGACAGCACATTGTAGCGTTTAAACGTCGCGTCAGTTTAGGTATAGACAGCACATTGTCGCTTTTAAACGTCACGTCAGTTCAGTTACAGACATTGTCGCGTTTAAACGTCGCGCCAGTATAGTTACAGACAGCACATTGTCGCGTTTAAACGTCGCGTCAGTTTAGTTACAGACAGCACATTGTCGAGTTTAAACGTCGCACCAGTTTAGTTACAGACAGCACATTGTCGAGTTTAAACGTCGCACCAGTTTAGTTATAGACAGCACATTGTCGCTTTTAAACGTCACGTCAGTTCAGTTACAGACATCGTCGCGTTTAAACGTCGCGTCAGTTTAGTTACAGACAGCGCATTGTCGCGTTTATACGTCGCGTCAGTTTAGTTATAGACAGCACATTGTCGCTCTTAAACGTCGCACCAGTTCAGTTACAGACAGCACATTGTCGCGTTTAAACGTCGCGCCAGTTTAGTTACAGACAGCACATTGTCGCGTTTAAACGTCGCGTCAGTTTAGTTACAGACAGCACATTGTCGCGTTTAAACGTCGCGCCAGTTTAGTTACAGACAGCACATTGTCGCGTTTAAACGTCACGTCAGCTCAGTTACAGACAGCACATTGTCACGTTTAAACGTTGCGCCAGTTTAGTTACAGACAGCACATTGTCGCTTTTAAACGTCACGCCAGTTTAGTTACAGACAGCACATTGCCGCGTTTAAACGTCGCGTCAGTTTAGTTACTAACAGCACATCGTCGCGTTTAAACGTCGAGCCAGTTTAGTTACAGACAGCACATTGTCGAGTTTAAACGTCGCGTCAGTTCAGTTATAGACAGCACATTGTCGCGTTTAATCGTTGCGTCAGTTAAGTTACAGACAGCACATTGTCGCGTTTAAACGTCACGTCAGTTCAGTTACAGACAGCACATTGTCGCGTTGTGTCGTGTCAGTTTACTTGCAGACAGTTGCGTAGTCTAGATCGATCAATTGGAGGGGCTATAATAACTGCGGGATAACCGTATTTCGGAGAACTGCTGGATATCTGTCATATCAAGCATCTCGACTTTCTCATATTCAAGAAGTTAACAACGATCTCCAAATTAGCAGGGACTGATGACCTCGCTGTTCCACCCCTTATAACAACAACAATCATCCAAATTAGTGTTAATGACTCATAGAATTTTCTAGGTATTTATTGAAACATTTTATTTTTAACTAAGACTAGATTAATGTTAACAATTTCCCTCCCGCTAGGCGAGATTTAAAATTATTTGGCGCTAGTATCAGTTTGAAATACGCTATATTTAGTGGGGAAAAAGCGAGATTGGCAACCTTGGGAAGACGAAGTTATACGTTGTCATGCAAGACGTGTGTAGCCTAGCCGAAAGTCGACAACAGTATATCGTAAGAGTTATAGACTCATCAGCAAGTATCATATACTTATTTAATTTAAGTTTATTATCAGTTCCTGTTTTATATTTTGTAAAAATTCCAAAGGAGTGGTGGAGAGGTGGGGGAGGTTTCTAACCCCCAGTTACACTACCCTGGCTACCCCACTGCTTACAGACACCACATTGTATTTTGCGACCAGTAAATCACAAATTTAACATTTTTCCTGCGTATCTTCGTAACTCGATTTTTCGATAACTCGAATTTGTTTATTTTTACATCCCGTAACGATTCGAGATAAATAACGATGTTCGACAGTATTTAAATTAAATCAAACGAACAGAAATTGCTTTAATTCATGATAGTGTTATGCGATTGATTATCTCTGAGACATTTTGAAATCATCACATATTGAATGGGGCGAGCCCCTTTCCAACCCCCTTAATTAACGGTGCTTGTACAACAATCATGGACGTTCGTTATTCCTGATATAATCACAATAGGCTATACATTGGACGTATAAAGGCCCAACATATTAATTTTGGGGCTATGATTACAAAATAGTATGATTACCATTGACATCTTCAATGACCATTAGCCAACTATGTCATAAAACGTGGCATATTTTATGACGAAGAAGGCGAGGACTGCGTAGTGTTGGAGTCTGGAAGCTGCAACCAGGGGCCATAAGGAGTAAAGCTCGGGTGGAGAGGAGGCTAATGGAGCTGAAACATCGAGCGAGCGCTCAGCTTATCTGGCCAATGGAGCGGCGCGCAACGGGACGGCGTGCCTGCTTTTATTATCAGAGCTCACTTGAATATCCCTTCCTTCCTTGATATCACTACCAAGACGTCTAGACAGATTGTATTCGTGTTATAATAATTATCCTCTCAGGGTCTATAACCATCATCAATTTTATTCTCTCCCTAGTAAGTTACGTGAGGTTCCAAGATATCATTCTTATCTTTTCACGAGTTCTGTCTAGACAACTAAAGAGATGGGAAAAATTTAGAGATTGACGAGTGATAAAATCAATCAGGGGCATATCTTGGGGAAGATATTATTATTGAATTGAATACGTGTAAGTATGGCGGAAGGGCGGAATCTACGACAATCATACACAAATGTTTTAGTTACAGTAGAGCGTCGTTTGTCCGGACTAATTGGGACCAAAAGTGGTCCAGATAACGATTTTTCCAGATAATCAAACATGCGTTTATTACATAGGAAAGGCGGCTTCAGTGGCGTAGTTGGTAGCATGCTGAGCTTCTATGCCCAAGATCGTGGGTTCAAATCCCGCCGAAGTCATCGGATTTTTAAGAGAGTTAAAAATCCCTCAGTATGCCTTCCTTCGGTGGGGAAGTAAATCCGGTGGTCTCATGTCAGAGATTTATGGCATGTTAAAGAACCTTCCACTAATTACACCTGTGTGAAGCTAAATTGTATAGGTTAAGAATGTAAACAATGCTTTTAGGTTCCTACGTTCGTTGCCAAGAGCCGACTACGGTGGCGTCTGGTAGCTAAGTTCTGAACTAGTAGTCGTTGACTGTGGCGTTTGGCGGCAAAAGTAGGAACTATTTGAAAAATTCAAAATTCTGCAGTCCTTACTTAAAATCACCTAGTAATATCTTGATGTTCATGTTAGGTATGTTCTCCATTTGTTCTTCAAGAAGGTCCCAAACAGGTCTACTTTCTCAGGATTGCGCCTATTATCCTCATTGATAGGTGCATGGACATTGATCAGAGTGTACCCTTTGTTTCCACAGCGAAGAGTCTGAAGATACAATCTCTCTGAAGGACTATAGAAATTCACTACGGTACTTACAGCAAAAGCCGTTCCAAACATCGGCAAATTCTTGCCTATCTTAACTGCTCTCATAACTTTATAGATCCGATATCCTTCTATATCCATTATATCTTCGTCTTGGTATCGTGTTTCTTGCAAAGCCGAGATCGATATTTTGAGGTCATCATCATCTTTGTCAGTTCTTTGTGCTTACCAACCTTGAGCAACGAGTTGACGTTCAGCGTCCCAAAGTAGTATTTGTGTTTGGTTTTGAGTTTTCTGTGTCAATTGTTAGGCTCCTTTCCTAAGCATATAGGGCAGGCTCCCCAGAATCCGAAGGCCAGCTTGCGCTCCTAGGAGCGGTGGATTCCTGCGAACAGTTACCACCTGTGGTAGTGTCCTCATTCTGACGACTTTCCATGATGTTTGGTTGTTAATTAAAAAGTGGGTCGGATCACTCCTTCCCGGTAATAGAACCGAGGTTCTAAGCCTCGGAGCTTGGTAATAGGCCGCTCCTCTGGAATACAGACGCCTTTTGCAGCCGCTTCACTGATGAACACACGCTGCGCTCTGAAGATGGTTCCTCCGCTTTATCCACCGTTGGGACATAAATGTCCTCATCCGCTTTCAGAAACCGTTAACCATCTTCACCGTAACCCTGGTTGGGTCCCTTCGAGGTACTTCCAGCCAGCTGGACCAAGGTTTTTTAAAGAGGTGTTACTCCTCTATCACTCACCCTTAGTCCTGACTTGTGATAGGCAGAGAGTGGCTTCCCAAACACTGGGCCCAGGTTGGTTGGTTTGGTTTGTTTGTATATTACCTAACTAGGTTTCTTTTTTTATTCCTCTGTTATCATGTAGTTTATAGAGGTACTTGGAATACAACTTGAAACTAGAATATTAACTGGTAAGTAGCTAATAAATGGCGGGAGAAATTGATGTTGACAGCAGGGGCAGTGCATCGTTAAGGGCCGAAAGGGCCCCGCCCACCCAGGGCTGTTAGACCATATTGCACAAAATTGGTTTAGTTAATATCTTTAAAATTTACCTTTAATTACAGATATTATATTTCCCTTCCGGAAACTTTAAAAGGAATCCCTAGCTTAAGTTCCTGACAGTCTCGTGGGTAGATTATTAGCTTGGGAATAACCTAACCCCCCAAGGGAAGATGATGAAGAAAAAGAAGTGGGTTTCGGACTGCAGAAAATGGATGGAGAAATAGGAAGAGAGTTTGACATAAGTTATAACTAAGGGTTCTTGCTCAAATGCAACAAAAAGTGGACCCATTGTTAATTTTATTAGTGAGGTTTTTAAAGTTAAGCCCATAGGAAGAGTAAGGGAAGACAGGATCTTGCCTAATAGTTCTTTTAGAGAAATGATAAATCAAAAGAACAAATCTTAATTTATTTAAAAATGTAAAAAGAAGTAGTTTATGTAACAAATATATAATGTTTATTTTGTAAACAATTGGGGTCGCAGACCTCCGAAAACATCTAAAGCTTGCGCCAGGCAATTGACAATTCTTTTGATTTTAAACCTTTTACATGCTTTAAAATCTTCGTAAGATTTGGAAATGTTGCTAAGATGAATAAGTGGAAAATTTTAAGATAATTAAAGTAAAACAATAAATCAAGTACAAGGTGTGTACTTTAAGGATTTCTAGATAGTTATCTTAGAAATATGAACAAATAACAACTTCGAAAGTAACAACAAAAAAACAGGAAGAATGAAATAGAAGTTTCTATAACTTTTTGTATTGACACAGAAATACTTGGGTAGATTATACAAATAGGGCAGGTCACTTATTGTGAAACCTGAAGATAAAAACTGAAAGGAAGTTTCGAGAACTCCTTTGTTTAAGTAGGGATCACGAGAAAATGGGGCAAATTTCCCTTTCGTGAAACCTCGAGATAACTCATTTTGAGCAGAAAGAATTGGATTCCCTCATTAGAAGGGAGAAACAATATAATTTAAGGCGTGTACTAGACACGAAGTTTTACAGACATTAATTCGTTATACGTGGAACAAGTAAGGGAGGGCACTTATTGAGAGTGACACCTCATTGAAAAAAGACCTAAAGTAACAATTGTATTATTCTAGTTTGTTAGTAAAGGGTTTGGGAAAGATCAAATGGGATTGTGGAAGAGTGTTCATGGCCGTATTTATTGTACTCGGACGAGCGCAACGCGGATGAAAAGTTGAACAGGCAATGTTTTCACTATAGTCTGTTGATATAGTTGAAAAGTTCACTGTAGTAGCACAAAAAGTTGATGGCAAAGAAAGTTATTGCAATGGTGGAAAATAACTATTTACACTAGATTTGCGAAAGTCTATTGCTTGAAAAACTTGTAGGTTATAGTTGAATGCACCAGAAAAATCCCAACGGAGGAAGAAAAATTAGATATTGATTAGCAATTCATAAGGAAGATTCCTTAGTTTGAAAAAGTATTCGCATATGAAGTGGAAAATACATGACAGTATAACTGGTAGATAGAGTGTAGGTTATGGAAGGTTCCAGAGCAATGATGAGTTGTTTGAATTGGGTAGAGTATCCCTCGGCGGAAAACTAGATTATATAGACAGTGGGTATTTTAGAAATATCCCTCGATGTGAGATAGCATCTCAGAAAATCTTTCATTTTGAAAGTTAGACTTGATAGTTTGAGTTAGATCAAGAAGATCTCTTGAAAGCAGTTATTTTATCACATAGCAACTTTCACTGTCTATAAAATCCAAATAAAGCATTGAGCCTTTTAAAAGCGATGAGAATGTGGGTAAAACATGAAGTCGGTACTTATCTTTGCTTCATGAAGAAGGTGATGTTGCTGGTGACGGTTGATTCTAAAACTCGAACATGGCGTCGAATTTAAAAGATTGCCTCTAGAGTTGAGGAGGCGAGCTTTAGTTAAGCTCCAACTGACTGGTTTGACTTCCGACGTACAAGTGAGGGCTGCTAGACGCAGCGAAAGTACACTAGCCTAGACGTCATATCCAACAAGAAGTTGAGTGAACTTGAGAGGGTGAGCGGTTGCTCACGGCACGGAGACAAGTCGAGAAGAAGTGAACGAGCGAGCGAGCAGCGCGCGCGGAGAAGAGAGCAGTAGGAGGAGGCACGAAGAGGGGGAAGCAGGCGAGTAAGGGGAGGAAACAAAGAGGTTATACATAAACATGAAAAAACTTTACAAAAACAAACTTCTTCTTGGAGCGGTGTCTTCACGGAGTAGTTGGTTGGTGAAGAACACGACGCCCTGCGCATTAATGTACAAGTCTTCATGGCTTGAAGCAATGGAAGTTCGGAAGGCAGCGATGGGACGCTGTCAGGCTGGTTCAACGGAATATGCGTTTCTGTAAAAAACTGACAGAAAAAATGAACAAATGCACGGGGCAAACAGGAGGTAACAGTTCGATGTTGGTGTGTGCGGGAAAGAAATGTAAATAAATGGACTGATATAAAGTAATGAAGAACAGCAAAAGCTAATTCTTTCTTTCCGTGTATTTCCAAAAATACACCATCTCGTACGGTGTATTGTAATGACGGGGGCTACTCCACAGAACCTTTCATGTAAACTATGTGGAGTGAAAGGCCGGGTTATAAAACAGTGGACATAGGACGATCTTTCACGCGAATACCTCTGTTCTATCCAAGGATTTTCCTTTCTCAAGGACCTGGGTGGTGTATTCCTTTGAATACACGTTCAGTCAGAGTTAGCTCTTGCTGCCCTTTTTTAGTTTATTTATTTTCTTCCCTTCTTCACAGACTCCAACAGTGATCCCTTTGTATTTCTTCTTTCCTTTATGCAGGAATTTATTGTGTGTTTGAGTATGTTCTAGATATGTATCTTCTATTGATAACCTAGAGGCATCTTGCGGAAGTTCTTCAATTTTCTGAGCTCAAGAGGACTTCCTCACCAATCCTCCAGGCATCGCCCTTGTCGCCAGCTAACATCTCCTTGAAGACACCGCTCCATGAAGAATTCCATTTTCTGAACAAGAATTTCATTTTTCTCATGTTGCACATTCTGTTATAAACTCTTTTGTTCCCCTCTCCTTTCCCGTGCCTACCTCCCTCTGTCGTGCGAGAAATTTCTCTCTCACTCCTAGTCCAGTCGTCAAGTGAACAGTTCGGTGCCCTCTCCTATCTTCATGAAACATTTTTAAAATAGACGCCATGTCTATGTTTTAAAGCTAACGGTCACAAGGAATCATCGCCTGATCATAATGAAAAAGCTAAGTACAAAACTTCAATGGTTTTAGACATATTTTAATGGTTTTAAAATGCTAAACGCTTTTAATACAATTTTATAGACAGTGTGGGGAGTTGCTCACTATTGTGCAATAACCGTCTTCGTGGGATTTTCTTTGTCAGGCTTCAGCTAACTAGGCTGGCTTTATAACATGAAATCCGGTACTTCTTGTACGAAATATCACAAAGAGGGATTTAATTCAAATTGACCGCTGTCTATAAACTTAGCTTTTTCCACCGTGGGAACTCTCTTGTCCTATTTAACTGTCATCATAACTCTGGAACTTTCCACGTGAACCAATCTTTCTACTAGTCAAGCAATCTATTATTTTCCACACCAAATAAGGGAATACTTTTCCACACCGAGGGATTCATGTTAAATTAACCGCTGTCTATAAACTTAGCTTTTTCCACCGTGGGAACTCTATATCTCTGTCTAACTATCATCACCGCTCTAGAATTTTTCATTCCTAATATACATCAAACTACAATGCCATCAAATTGCTGGAAATTTCCGTTAAATGGAACTACTAACTGCAAACCATAAACTTTCAAACGCAATAAACTTAGTGTTCTCCATAACTGCAGTAACTTTCTCTTGTTCTACGAACTTACATACTTTACGTACATTACGTACATTACAATAGTGAAATTTTTCAACCTATCAACAAAATATCAGTGCTTCGAATTGTGTGTGCTAATTTCAACCGCGCCGCGTTTGACTGACAGCAATAAAACTGGCCAGAACTTTAAACTCCAATTCCTTTTTCCCAAATACCTTCTACTAACACCATATAGGTTAATATCTTAATTTAGTTAAAACACAAAGAGGCCTCGCTTATAATTAAGCACCCTCCCAAATTTGTTCTACTTCTCATATAGTCATTCTGCTTAAACCTATGTGGCTAGCCCACATTTTAATATGTATTGTTCTTCCCTTCTAAAACTAGGGAGTTCTGCTTTTTCTAATTATAAAATGATTATCTAATTTGTATAATCCAGGCTTCGTTAATACGACCTGTACATTTTTGTATTTCGCATCTAGTAATCTCTGTTTAAAAATAGCGGTAACCTCCGCTTGTAACTCTACCTTTTCCTTCTGCTACGAACAGGAATTTAGTCTATTTGTTCATAGCCTCTTCGATTGCCAGAAAGGCAGTCCAATAGTGCGTGTATCCTACCTAATTGTTAAAAGTTATAATTACTGTGCAATTTATTGTTCTTAAAAGCTTTAAATTTCCCAATGTTAAGCACATTTTAAAAGCTTTGTACAGGTTTAGTGCTTGTAACAAGTTTGAAACTTGTAACTACTTTAACATTGTTCATTGTGAATTTACGCTTTATTAGGTCTGAGACCTGCAAATGTTTGTAGAACTAACCAAAGGAAAAGTTCTTCTTAACTCCAAAAATACGATTCTAAATCTAACAATTTGTTACTTATCTAAAATTTACATTTATTGTTAAATAAATTTGTCATTATCTTTTGTTTTATCTCTCTCGAATTACCGTTAGGCAGGACCTTCTCTTCCCTGATTCATCCCCTAATCTTAAGTTCTATTCACAAGAAAAAGTAATTTCTGCGTCAATAAACCCTTTACCACTTGTTGCATTGGAAACAAAATTTCAAATAACAACATTTCAAAGTTTCTTTTAGCTGTCACAGCTAATTCTAGGAAATCATTAAGGCAAATACAGCTTGCTCCGCCAGCTACCTATTTGTAGAGATTTTCCCTCTGACTTATGTTTTGCTTTCAAAATCTCAGTTTTGTTTAAGTTAGGTCTGAGGTTTTCCTCGGTTCTAAACTTTTAGTCGGCATTCTGCTGGGTAAAAGCTTAGCCTACCTTCATTGCAACATTCTTATAGGATTTGCACAAAACCCAATAAAAATATTGCTAAAAGCACAAAATTTCCTTTATCCCTTCCCAGTCTGGAAGCATTCGATTGTTTTGCCAGAGATCCGACAGTGCCCAGAAATAAAAATATTACTGCATATTCAAATCTGTCCAGCATTTTCGTATGCGAAATAAAAAAGTCCTCTCGGCACGCCGGAAGGCGGAGGTAGATTTCACCGGACAAACTTGGGGATAGGCGAAAATAGGCAGAATATGCAGGTTTTCGTAGAAGGATCAGACCTCCTTTATTGCGAGAAAGTATTTTATAATTGGAGCTTAATTTACTTTGTTTTTCGTCATTTTATGCATATTTTAAACATTTTATTGTCTTATGGGGACGGTAACCTTCTTGTCATTTGGGGTCCATTTTTAGCCTACTTTTCACATTTTGCAAAAATGAGGAAAAAGTAGACTTATGAGATCGGGCACATGTGTGTCTGTCTGTCTGTCCTTCTGTCTGTCTGTCTGGCTGTGTGTGTGTGTCCCCCCTATCAACTCCTAAACGGCTGCAGCAATCGAAACAAAATTTGGTAGGAGTAAAGATCTGTACCTGAATATCTCACGGCCATATTTGAAAATGATGTCAGTGCTACCAACTGCTGAAAAATCGCAATTGAAATTTGAGCTCCATGTTGGATATCTTGGAAGGTATGAATGGGAGCTATTTCAAAATTGGCACACGTATAGACAATAATATGGCAGTTTAATTTCCAGGAGGCCATACATCGCAGTGTTGCCAAAATGATTATAAGCCTGCTGAGAGGTTCAAATTGTAAATGCATATAACTTCTACACTATCAATTGGATTTCAACCAAATTTCGTATGTGCTATGTGTACATAAACAGGTATGACTGAGCGCATTCTTAAGATCCACCAGGGCTGCCAACTGTTAATAAATGCTCTCAATTTATTTTATCCAAATACCAATATATGAGAAAGTATGCAAGCCGGCAGCTTTAAACTATGCACACGTATAGTACCTGACATTCTATACGATTCTACCAACATGATTCTAAGCCTGCTGAGAGGTACGACTTTATATACATGTAACTTCTATACTATCATTTGGATTTCAACCAAATTTCGTGTGTGCTATGTGTACCATAACAGATATGTCTATGCCGATTCTTAAGAGCAACGAGAGCTGCCAACTGTTAATAAATACTGTCTCTATTTTTGTTACCCTAATATCAATATATCAGAAAGTATACAAGCCAATTGCTCTAAACTTTGCACACGTATAGTACCTGGCATTCTAGATTAATTTGGAGTAACTAATATACGTCAGTGCTGCCAACATGATTCTAAGCCTGCTGATAGGTCCAATTTTAAAATGCATGCAACTTCTATACTATCCAATGGATTTCATTCAAAATTGACACAACAATAGATCATATTATTTTAGATTATTTCTGACCAATACATGTATGTCATTGTTGCCAACATGATTTTACGCGCGCTCTTAGATCCAATGTTTTACTGCATGTAACGTTCATGCTATCCATTGGACTTCAACCAAATTTTGTATTCTGTACCTTAGGAGATGGAACTAAGAATATATTCAGTCACCAGGGCTGCCAACTGTAGTTCTCTATTAGGCTACATTATGCCAGGTATACAGTATTTCGAACTAAGTGGAAATTTCGATATTACCAACATAATTTCGTCATTATTCTAGATAGGTACATATAGATTAATCATTGGCATGAATCTTAAATTTTAAGAAAAGTAGGCTCTTTAGTTCGTCACGGAACTTCTTGTTATACTTGTGGTCACACTGTCCGTATGCAAGGTTTCGACACTGATGTGTAACTATGTAACGGTCTGTTACTTCTTCACGCAAAATTATATCTCCCGCAGAGATTTAGGTTGGTTCCTCAGTTTAGGGGCTGCGACAACGCGGTCATGTAACCTCGTGTACTTTGGGTGAGTGTAGAACCTGTCTGATAAACGGTGTGAATTGTGATGGCTCTATTAGGCTGTAATTCAGGTAAGGACTGCAGACGGTCAATTTCAAGCAGTAGTTCCTAATGTTTCTACCAGATACTACCGTCAACGACACCTAGCTGTGAACTTGGCTACTAGATGCCACCGCAACCAGCAACTCGCAACGAACGTTGGAACTTCCCCTCCAAAGGAAAGCATACTGAGGGATTTTTAGCGCTCTTAGAAAATCCGACGACTTCGGCCGGCTTTGAATCCGCGACCTTGGGCATAGAAGTTCAGCATGCTACCAGTTACGTCACCGAAGCCGCTTCACACTTAGTCTGATGGAAATCTGAATCTGATCTCGTGCAAGTGAGTTGTCATGGCAACGTCTGATGGCTCATCCCTCATCAATTTAGTAGTGTTGCTATGGCAACCTCTGATAGCTCTTGGCATTTTCTTATAATTCCGAAATCATTTGTCTCATCCCTTGGAATAATGGTGGGTCATATCAAAAATTCTTTCAGACAAACGTTTTAGGTAATTATTAGGGGAATATTGTCCATTTTGTACGGTTTTGATATTGTGCCTATTAAGGGAGATATGATTAATGTTTCCCGAAAAACCCACTTTTTCCCACCCCTTTGGTCAATGGTTGTTGCTATAAAAAACTCTTCAAACATAAATTTTTGGGCTTTATCCGACACATAGTATGAACTTTGAACGGATTCGATATTTCACATATTAAGAGAGTTATAGCAATATTTCACTTTTTCGAAAAAAAAAGCCCCCATTGTTACCCCCTTCGACCGATTTAGCCCAGTAACGAACTCGACTGAGATTTTATAGGTGTACATATTCGGTAAAAAATTCAAAGTGATTGGTGCAAAATTACGGCAGTTATCGTGTCCACAAGAAACTGATATATATATACAAACCGGTGAATTAAATATAAACTTTTGAACTGACGGTGGTTTTGGGGTCTGGGGGATGTGAAACGCGAAGATATGTCGAAATTTTCCGGAAGTCGAAACATGGTACCCATTGCAATAGTTAGCTTTCTAATGAAATCTACCTAAATCTAACCCTTCTGAAGGGAAAGTTAGTAAATCCTTTATTTTTGGCTTACTTTGTCTTGCCAGAGTATCACCCTTCCCTATAATACCCAAATCTCAGCTTGGGAGAAAGAGCGCTTACAGCTTGCTCGCAGGCAACCCCAGCTCCCGCTGCATTTCCCGTTAGCCGTGGTCAGGTCTCTATACATTTTAGGAAACTCATGGGCTTTGTGCAGTGGAACCTTTCTCTAAATACTTACTTCTATTGGTTTTTAGGCTTTTGTGTTGGATTCTCGTCCTTTCCACCTAAAAATTGTTTCCGCTCCTAAACCCACCTCCTTTTTCTCTCATCATCTTCTCTTGGGTAGTGTTAGTAGTCATTAATAACCTACCACTGAGGAATTGGACCATACTGTTGCGTTGGAGTGAAATTTAAGATCTCTCCATTTCACTTCCTGCGTCTGTCTCTGTTTAAAGGTCAACCATGATTACGGTACTTAGCTAATGTTCACAGCTTGCTGAAGTCAAAATTTTACACATATATTTATACATTTTCAGTTGTCTGGTGTTCCAAGTAGACTACAGATCAAGTGGGTTAGTGAGTTCTGTGAATGAGTTAATTTCTACTGTATAAAGAATGTGTTTTTAACTTTTGTGGTACCTATAGTGTATGTAGTTATTTAATATGCAAATTGTGCGCGGCATAGGAAAATGGATGAAGTGGAATTTTTATTAACAAATCCATTTGCTTCTATACCTCTGAACACAAGGTTATAAATTTAAACATTAGAACCACATCAACCAAACAGATAGATAAATTTGCTTCATCCAGGCACAAGAGTGGAGAATATATTTGCAAATAAGGAGCCATGTGAGTACAGTATTTAATGCATGAACTATGTCTTAAAATTTGATTCATATGTTGTATCGAATGATGATAATAGCAATATTGGCAACAATAAATGTCAAGCCAGCCGAAGTCATCGGATTTTTAAGAGCGTTAAAATCCCTCAGTATGCCTTCCTTCGGAGGGGAAGTATAGCTGGTGGGCCCATGCCATACATTTATGGCATCTAAAAGAACCTTCCACTAACTTCAATTGTGTGAAGCAAAATTCGTAGGTTAGATTTGATTAATGCTATTAAGTTCCAACGTTCGTCGCCAGGTGCTGGTTACGACGGCATCTAATAGCCAAGTTTGCAGATAGGTGTTGAGGACGGTAACATTTGGCAGCAAAAGATGGAACTACTTGAAATTATCGTCCGCAGTCCTTACGTGAATTAAAACAGATACCGCACACTAATACAGCCATCACAATTAACACCGGTTATCAGACAGATTCTACACACACCCAAAGTAGACGGGGTACATGACCGCGTTGTCGCAGCCCCTACACTAAGGAACCAACCAACCAACCAATAAATGTCAAATACCGTACTGTATACAACAATCTCTACTAAGTACTGTGTTTTATACTAAGTCTTATTATAGTATAAAACAAAGTCCCCGATTCTTGGATGTTACGGATAATCTCGAGAACCACTGGATGGATTTTGATGCAGTTTCCACCATTCTGTAAAGGATATTTCGAGGAAGGTTTCTGTAGATAATATTTATTTATGATCCAAGGAAGCAGTAACGATTTCAGTGAAAAGGTCGAAAAGAAACCTGCCTTCCGTGCACCTTTTAAACTTACGCTGGGCAAACCGTTAAAAATATCATATATACTATGAGTGTAAGAATTAAGTAAAAATGTAGACTTTCACGACCGGCGTTGAAATAGGAATCTCTGTTTCGCGGGCTTATAGGTCGTGTTCCAAGGACATTTTGTCGTCCTGACGTGTAAGAATTGTTCACCATGAAAAGTTCTACAGAATATCTCTACCTTCAATACATTCCCCACTATAAGTGTTTTTCCTTTTTCATTTCTTCCAACAATCTCCAGTAAATTACTACGGTACCTCCGGTGACAGTTTACGAGCTAGCTAGGGGCGAGTCTATTAGTTATCACCCCAGATACAGCCAGAAGCAAACTGTCGAGTCGTGTTGAGTTAAGACTTCAGAGTAAAGTGTCTGTGTTTGGAGTTTCCCTGGAATTGCAACTTGGCTTTTCTTCATTTCGCCTGTGTACTCTTCGTTCTGAAGAATACACTGTCAAGTTTAGATTGGCCAGAAGGGGGAATTGTGATTCGTGCACCTCGCCATTCTTAAATTACGTCTGATAAGAATTCGTTGCACTTGCTATCCCCATGGTAATATAATTAATAGTACAGTCAGTGATTTTAACTCATCATGCCAAGACAGAAAAAGCATATAGTTCGTAGTTCATTGAAATCGAAAAAAAAAACCGCTTGTCACATATCAATGAAACTGAGCAAAAAATAATTTCTCGATTGTCACAAGAGAGAGAAAGAAAGAATTCACAAAGACAAAGGGAGTCATCCCCAAAGTTCCTATGACATAGTGAAGAAACGTTCATGGTGTGAGGTCCGATAAGGAGAATTCCGCCATGAATTTTGATTCCTCAATAAATTATACTAGAAGACCCGTGCTGCTCCGCAGCATTCACTTCTATTCTACAGCACTTCTGTCCATATGACATTTGCATGTGTTCATGCTAGTGACCTGAACACACATTTAACGTACCGTCGCTTTTGGGTAAATGATGAAGTAGACTTATGAGATCAAATGTCCTCTGTGTGTGTGTGGCACTATTTACCCAGCGTAAGCTTAAAAGGCGCACGGACGTCAGGTTCCAGACGCAATTCTGAAAAGCCGAGGCGAACAGCTAACTCCAAACACATAAGCTATACTCTTCTCTGATGCACGTGGGTTGGCGACCACGGGACCCCAGCTGAGTCCGGCATTGCTTCCACTTATTTGTGCCGGGCTCCTCTCCGTCTTTTTCCTGTCGACATCCCTTGGTCAACTCTTGTTCTTTTCCGACCCCGACGGTATTAGGGTATCCGAGGCCTAGGGGGTCTTTCACTTTCCTGCCTTAATTGGCCCTTGTCTCATCTTTCCTGATCCCTCCTTCTTCGAGGGGTCAGACCTCTTGTTTTCTTTTCATTATATTTCCTTTACTCTTTAAGATCCCGCACTGTTTTTGTTAATTGGCTCCCGTGTATCTAAATTCCATTGAGCGATTTCTTTTGCATGTACACTCCATTTTGTAGGTGTTTTCAGACTACATTGCATTTTTTAAGTCTTTTCGATCTACAGTAAATTGCATTTTGCTAGTGTTTTCAACCTCGATTGCATTTTGTAAGGATCGACAATCTAAATTGTCTTTTAGTAAGCCTTTCAATATAGGGGATGGGACTTTTGTAAGTATTTTGAATCTAAATTGCATTTTGTATGGTGGTCATTTTGCAGGTATTTTGATACTCAATTGCATTTTGTGGGTATTTTGAATCTAAATTACATTTTGTAAGTATTTTAAATCTAAATTGCATTCTGTAAGTATTGTCCATCCAATTGAGTAGTTTGAATCTACCATGCGTTTTGTAAGCATTTTCAATTTCAATTGCATTTTGTAAGTATTTTGAATTTCAATTCCTCTGCGTGTTTTTTTTTTTTTTTTTTTTTTTTTTTTGGAATCTGAAATGCGCATTTCTCAATCTAAATTGCATTGTGTATTTTCAATTTCAATTGCAATTTGTAAGTATTTTGAACCTTAATTGCATTTTGTACGTATTTTCAACCTCATTTGCATTTTGTAAGTATTTTTCAATCTATTCCTTTTGTGAGTATTTTCGTTCTAAATTCCCTTTTGTAAGTATTACCGCTCTCCATTTTGTGAGTAGTTTCAATCTGAGTTCCTTTTTGTAAGTATTTTCCTTCTCACTTAATTTTCGTTCGGGTTTCCACTTCATTGTCATTTTCGCTATCACCCAGACCATTAGGGGCCGATAACCTAAATGTTAGGCCCCTTAAATCAACAATTATCATCATCATCTCTGAAGTATTAACTCGACACGACGCGACAGTTTGATGCTGGCTGAAGGTAGGGTGATAGGTCGCTGGTAAGCTCGTAAACTCACTCTGAAGCCAGTAATTTAAATTTCCACTGAATGGAGATTGCTTGAAGAAATGAAAACGTAAAAACACTTACAGTGGTCGATGTGGGAGCTGTCGCGACCTTTCCTGCAGAACTTTTCGTGCTGAACAATTCTCAGAGTTACGATTATATTTGATTAATGTGTCGAAGACACGTTGTAGCTGAGAATTCACTCTGATACTCTTAAGACATCTATATTTTTAACGGTTTACCCATAAAATGTCATACATATTTTTTCTACCTAATCCTTCACTCTAAATCGAGAAATCCTTCACAGAATGATTAAAACCGCATCAAAATCCACCAAGTTGCTCTCGAGATTACCCGTTACATCCAAGAATTGGGAACTTTTGCTTTATACTAAGTAGATAGAGATATCCACACAATTTAATGCTACAGCAGTACAATTTGGTGATCTGTCTACTTATGATACCAATGGTATACATTTAAAATAAAAGATGGGTCTCTTATTTTTGAATTTAGAGATGCACCGTAACTCTTGGGTAACATAATTATAAAAGTGTGCAAATTAATAGAATTAAATAAAATAATTTTAATAAGTCATAATTTATTTTATTCAAAATAATTTTTTTGACCAACTTCTTTTGTTATCCTACTTAGTAGTTTCCTTTCCCGTGGAATTACACCTTTTCCCATAAGGAATTGCGTCTGGAAACTTTCAGATTATTGGATTCCGAGGGATATGTGAGCTGGGTCCGCTTTCAATTTTTCATTGACTTTAGAATTTAAGCCAGGTGATTTCAATGAATAGTTCATGAATCTTTGAATAGTTCAATAGCATTCATCAGTTAAAAGACCCCAAATCCCTCTGCTCTAAATTCACACGTAAAGTAGAGTGAAGTAATAAAAGCGAAACGTGTGGCATCTTGCATTTGCAAGGCTCTTCTGTTAGAGGAAATTCTAAAAAATCATTTTAATTTGAGTTTCTTAAATTAAAATATAATTTGGAGTCTTGGTTAAACATTTGAAGTAATTTCATCGCCTTGTAAACATAGGCCTACTTAGTGCATTAAACCGTGTAAAGTAAAAATGCAATTTTGGAAAACTGACATCGAATCTAATAATTCGCACACCTCTGTAAAGACAGCTATCGCCTCCACCACTACGGATAGAATAGTGAGTCAAGGAGATTGATGAGAAATGAAAAGATAACTCACACAGAAGGAATTAATATTTATTAAGCTGTAAATTTGATTGAGTATATGTTAGTTATAGAACTGAGGGAATGAAAGAACAGGATGTAGGATAGTAATCACCGATGTAGGACAATAGCACTATTTTACCATTACCACAGGACAGTTATCGTATTTGGGATTCGGACGTCCTTGTATAATTGTTATTTAATCTGTGCCCTGTTTGCTGAGGTCTGTGCTCCTCCGCAACATTCGTTTCAACATTCTAATAGTACTTCCTTCCATACGACATTTGCTGTTCGCTTGCCTTTTGGTTCTGTTTGAACTTTGACGTCACGAAAGGATTTTGCTCGCGATAGTGCGACATACAATTGTCCGTGGCTAAACACCGGTTGAGGTAGATAAATGCCTACTTGATCTAGTGTTTGACCTTGAGCTTTATTGATAGTTATACAAAAAGCCAAACGTACTGGAAACTGCCTCCTTTTGAAGGAAAATGGCATAGAAGCATCTGATGGCGTAAGGTCAAGGCGAGGAAGTAGAACATTGTTTCCAACATTTACGCCAGTAATCATTTCCAGGTTTAAGCAATTGTCATGCATCTTCCGAACCAACAGTCTAGTACCGTTAAACAGACCTTGGGTAACATTAATATTTCTCAACAAAATCACAATAGAGCCTTCTTTTAGTCGAAGGATATGAGGTGGCAATCCACTTATATCTAAGCTGTCTAAAAATTCTGTTGGGAATTGTAGAAGTTCACTCTCATCTTCAGTAATTAAATTATTCACACTGATGTAAGTTCTCGATGATCCTGGGATTAGTTTTAAAACTTTGTCATTGATTTCTTTACAGTGTTCATTTTTAGGTGCTAAAATGGCAATTTTTGAAAAGCGTGAAATATCTTTCAGTGTGGAAACTTCGTTTTCATATATTTCAGTGATGATATCAGTTTTAGCAATGATGGAGGGTGGTAACTTAAGTCGACTAATTCTGAATTTTCTCCATCGACGTGAGGGTATTCACCGTTACCAATTTGTATCAAGAAGTTTGCAAAGTCACGTTGATCTATATCCGCTCGCATATTTTTGTTGAGTTTAAAAATTTTGAATAATGGCCACAAAGGAGAGAACCTTACTGGCATTTGGACTGAAGCTGCTCTAGATGCGTGAGGCACAACAGGCAATACCTGCCTGAAATCTCCACCTAAGATGATAATTTTTCCTCCGAAAGGCACGTCGTTATTCATGATGTCCTTGAGCAGCCGATTTACACACATCAATGCGTGCTTATTAGCCATAGGGGCTTCATCCCAAATGATAAGTTTTGCTGAACGAATATAAAAAGCTTCCTTGCTGTTATCTTTTATTCCTGATACTGAACTTTCATGTAAATGTAGAGGTAACTTGAATTGGCTGTGTACAGTGCGCCCCTGAGGTAGTAACATTGCTGCAATACCAGTCCATGCCACAGAAACTACATTTAACCCCAAATTTGTGCAACTGTGAATCAAGCATTGGTAAAGAAATGTTTTCCCGGTGCCCCCTGGACAGTCAATGAAATATGCATTACTCATCCTTTCATTGCCGTTTTGTACTAACCCCAAAATTTCTGTAATTATAGCCGTTTTGTTTTCATTTGCTTGGTTTATCATCCGACTTAATTGATCCTCATTAAGTTTTGGATAATTCATTGGTAAATTTGTCCGAGGGAAATTATCAATAATAGCTGGCAATTCGAGAGAAGTAATGGGAAGACCATGGAGCTTTAATGTATTAGAAATATGTATAAGAGTGAACTTATATGCAATGTTAGGTTCGTGAAACTGCAGATAATCTTCTGATAATGAATTCTTGAAAATGTCCCATAACTGTCTTACATTTGAAGGGGTCTGAAAGATACATATGTAAGAAAACAGTTGTCGTAACTGAGAAGGCATCTGAAATTGTGACGCTTCTGCCAAACAACGCTGCCATTCAGAATCATCAATCAGCAAACCTCGCTCCTTAGCTGTTTCTTTAAAAGTAGAATAGACAACGGTTTTGTATGTTCGTAGATCCGGGAAGCTGGTAGCACCAATGACGTGAAGCAATAACAGGCGTAAATAATACCTTTCTGTTTCTGTAGGCGAAACATTATACATTCTGCCTATAGTGTTTGAAACATTTTTTCTTTTCTGCCACTAGCAGTTGCTCTTATTCGAGACGTAATGTACTGGTGTTTCAGGATATATATACGGACTTCTGGCTTGCGAATCTTGATTTAACTTGAACCACGCTTGTAATTCCGTGTTGCGCAACTGTGATTGAGGTAAAATATCAGGAGCGTTATCATTTTTAAAATAGATATTTTGCAAGTTTGGCAAGTGAACTGGTAATCGCACGATAGAATGTGACTGTTCATGCATGTGAAATGAAAATATCCTGTATGCTGCTTCTGTTGGACTAACATATCTAGCATTTAGAAAAGAAGTAATTTCATCGTAGTTCACCGTTTCGCCTTCAGGACATATTTTAACTTTGCAGCAGTCCATGACCTTTATACACATACTTGTGGATGTATTTAACACTCCGAACACTCGAGCATATTTCAACATTAATATGAGCTTGAAAGTAAGGTAAAAGAAATGGATTGTAGGGTACAATGAATCGACTATCGATTTCAATGTCAATACCTGAAATTGTTTTTACAATAATCCGTCCATTATTTCTTCTCCTATACGAAGGATAACCATTGGCGTTATCTTTGGTCTCTTCCTGAAACTGTTTAGGGAAATCTTTCTTGCATACGCCATCTTTCATACAGACTGAAGAAGGATTCAAAGATCCGCAAGGACCATGTACCATATGACGCCTTACCAACTCGTATAGCGCTTCATCCTTGAGATCTGGTATTTCGGCTGACACCACACTGTCAATGTCAGAAATTTCTCGAAACTTACTATCTTCCGTTAACGTTAATAGTAAATGGATGTGCGGGAGACCTCGTTTTTGAAATTCCACTGTATATAGATATGCTTTTACTTTACCGAAAATTTCCTTAACATTAATCAATCGTAGCAATTCCTTTACTTTGCAATGGAAAACTCTCACTACAATATCAGGCCTATTATTAGCCGTTTCTGAAGGATGAATGCTGTTAAGTATTTCTGGCCAGCCCGCATTACAGGTGAACGTAATGAATAAATCTGGCTTTCCAAACTTCCTCACTATCGCCATCGCATCCTGATAATTTTGCATCATATTTCTTGGGCTACCTGTAAAAGAAGATGGCAAAACTGCAATACGACAGACTCTGAGATTTTAATTTTCTGCTCGTACATGCAAGGCGTCTGCTAAACCGGCATATATGTATCAACTCGCAACTTAGTTTGTTGATGACGTATAAATTTTAACCGGTCACCTTCCATACGACAGTAGTAACCCACGAATAGTTGTTAAGTCAATTTACCAGCGTTAATAAGGGGATTGAAATCGAACTCAGCTCCTAGACCTCGAATGGCAATTCTGTACAGAATATACTCACGCATTGTGACAGTATGACGTATTTTAGTTTGTCTCACTTCAGCAGTTGGCATTGAAATGTGCCAACCAGACTCTCCGCAAGGCCAAATCAAGGTATAACACATAGGATCACAGTGCATACTATCATAATCAACATTCCTCAAGCCACCTTCTCTCTCATATACTGCAATGTGTCGATGAGATGGTGGAGCTCCATCAACAGTTCCAAATACAGCAGCAATTTCTGAACATGTGGGGTCATTATAACGTCTTGGATCTGAGGAAGGTTCGTGATAGAAACGCATTACCAATTCCATTTGACGACGATTTTCTTTTAGAGCTGATTTTTTCTCTTCACTTACTTTCTCGTGCATTGTTTTATAAGAGCGCACGTAAGGATTGTGCTGATCTAGTAAACGATTTTAAAGACTGAGGGTATCTTCTCTCAGTTCGTGATTAGCATCATTCAGTAGCCTTAAATCATTTGCCTCTGAAAATTCTAATATGTATAATTGGCCATATGAACTGTTTTCCTGTTTTCTGGCATATAAAGGGGAAATTCTATGATGAATGACACCATTGATTTTGAAACAGTAAGGCCCATGGCTCGGTAGTAGCTCAGCAGTAGCACCAAAGGATACAAACGACATAGCATTATTATACTGACGAACATTTTTCCTAAAATTTTTACTGATTTCGTCACAATTCGTAAACAACTGCTTAATTTCTGGAAGTATTGTGTATGGTGGAAGTTTCACTTTGCCATCGCTACAACAAAAAGAAAACCGACCACTTGTATATTTCTCTTTTGAAAAGTATACAGCTGAGCAGTAGTGACAAATGTTACACAGACTTCCAATTGAGAATGGTTCTATGTAGGGAATAGTATCAAAAATAGCACATCGATAAGTGGCTGAGAACGGTTTTGTGACAATCTGTTTCTGATATCGATTTGAGTCGCGTAGTGCTCGTTTCTGTTTCTTGGTATTGACGTTTTCGACCATACTTGACTCTGAGTTAGCACTGATATCTAGGACGTCATAGTGACCGTTCCGGCCATCTCCAGAATACAGTAAGGAAATTATTCTATTTGGTGGCGTATTTTCGGCGTTTACAGTATGCGTTTTATTATTAGTAACTATGTTAATATTAATTTTGTAAACTTGAGCAGCGGCAACTAACTCAACATGACCTCCATGAATACCATTCATAGACATATGCATTTTGTAATCATCGCTCGTATTGATAGCAGTTTCGTACATATCGCTGTTGTCAACAATAAAGGAAGAATACTTATTCCAATTGCCTGTAACATGTTGAAAAATTCGTTTTCTAACCTTTGTAAATAAACTCTGACTGTTGTACACACAATATGCCAATGCCCTGAACAGACAATTTCCGTCACCTTTAATTCTTATCACATTTTGTCTCTGGCTAACTGGTTCTGAGGTTCGCTTCCGACACGATCCTTGGGTTTTACTGCACGCAAACCCACTCTTAGTTTGAAACTGTAAATCAGCCACTGAATCGAGTGACTTGGCATCCACGTTCTCAACTGAGTTAGCACTGATACCGGTATTTAAGACGTCATAATGACCGTTCCACCCATCCCCAGAGTATAGCAAAGAAATTATTCTATTTGATGGCGTATTTTCTGCTTTTACACTATGAGTTTTATTATTAGTGATTATGTCAATATCCATTTTGTAAACTTGAGCAGCGGCATCTAACTCAACATGACCTCCATGAATACCATTCATAGACATATACATTTTGTAATCATCGCTCGTATTGATAACAGTTACGTACATATCGCTGTTGCCAACAATAAAGGAAGAATAATTATTCCAATTGTCAGTAATGTGTTTTACAATTCGCTTTCTAACCTGTGTAAATAAACTCTGATTGTTGTACTCACAATATGCCAATGACCTGAACAGACAATTACCGTCACCTTTAATCTTTATAACATTTGTAATTGAGTGTCGCCTCACATTCATCATAATATGATTCATTGTTTTGATTGAGCACACAACCTATAAGGACGAATGATGAAACGAAAAGAAGACAGTTTGTAGCTGGTGAGACCAAAGACTATATAATTGAAAGATCGGATACACAATACAAAATGGCGGTTCCAACATTCGACTGTAGCGGCATCTTCGTGTAATTAGTTGTCTTTCGTATACAGTAAATGTTGGCATTCAAAGAGATGTTGATATGCCAGTGTCATTAGCAAAATGGTTGCTGATTGTGCATGAGCATTTCAGTCTCAAAGTAATCCATTCTTTGAGAAGTTTTAATTAAATTATGTGCACAGAATCCCCTTCTGCTTATTGTATGGACACATGCGACATTAGCGCCCGAGTGGAACAGGTAGAAGTTAACGATATCATGACGTAATTAGGGAACTCTCGGTTAATATCAAGTTCGATTTATTATTGGGGCGGCGTTGAATCAAGATCAACTACAATACTCAGACCTTAATGCAGGTCTCGAAAGTGTGAAAATGGCGTATGTTGTAGTTGGTCTTGGCTGAAGCCCCTGCATATTGTTTGTTTACATTCGTTGCTGGGATACACTATTTAGATTTGATTAGCTTCGTTTGATGAAAGTTGCGATAAACTGTCACTCATCTGTAATTTTTAGTGTCTTCTGTATGTCTGTAAAGTCCAGTTCGCGTTAATATACTGCAATCGTATGTAAATATGTGATAATACGCTTAATATGGACTGGTTCGTTTGTGTGATGATTGTCCAGTCAACCGATGGCATTGTGTCATTTACTTCGGATGTTGAAGTACCTAAGACTAAAGCATAATAGAAGTGACTCAAGAATATACACCGCAATGATTTGCTAGCTAGTGGCAATATAATAATAGCTTCGTACACTTCATTAGTGCCGAACTTAAGTACGTAAAGGGAAAACGCAATGAGCATCTACGGCTAGGCAAAACCATTGACCTGATCTTGAACGCTCAGCAATATGTGCCTCCGTAAATCCGTACCAGTCTGGCAGATGTTCTACACTGCCTTGTATACACGCCAAATAATACAGTGAACTTTTTATTGGTTAAGGAAGATGTTCCCCCCCCCCCCCCCTGTGCCAAACAGTGAACTCATTGTGTTCCGTCATTATTCATACTTTTGTGATTCTTACAGCTTGCAAGTTATTTTTATTATGATGTGTGTAATAAAGTGTTGTGAGTACCTTGCCAATTATGTTCTTATATTGCGAGATGGTGTGCCGCGATAATTCCGTAAGAGGGAGATGATGCTTTCCAACCTATAGTACTATTAGGCTATTGAATGCTGATTAAGGTGTTATTTACCGATATTTGATCCATATGGACTTTGCCTTTTTCTGTATAAATATACGCAGGGAACGGAAAACTGATGATTGAAGTTTATATTATCGTTTCATTACGGTTGGAATACCCTACGAGTAAAATAATAGAAGTTCTCAGATATAATAGCACGCGTGGGAGGAAAACGAATCATTCATAATCATTTACCATTCCTTTTTACGGCTGCAGACTTGATTTTATAAGTATTTTATGAACATTCTAGTAATTTCAATGTTGCAAGCGCTTCGTTTTCACCAAGTAATATTACTGGAGCAAGTATGGTTATTAAAAGGACAGATGGTGAGTAGGCCTCTCTTGCCTGGGCAGTTGTTATATTTCTATTGTTTATGGGCTTCTGGTTCAGTTCCATTCCTTGAGTCATAAAGATTTCATAATTTATGGTATGCATCATGGATAACATCAGATATTGCTTTTGTGGAAAATTGGGCTCAAATGAAGACCCCATGATTCAATGTGATGGTTGTCAAAAATGGTTTCATGCCCCTTGTGTCCACCTCTCCAGTCTGCAAATCGAAATCTTAGGCTCAAATAATGACTCTTGGCATTGCTGTGACTGCATCCTTCAAGGGTCAACGCAACAAAATCAGCCCAACACTCTATCATCGACTAATTGGATTTCCTGCCCGAGATGTACCAATCAGAACCCCGAAAAACTATACAAAGGCATTAGTGGGCTTAAAATTCATTACTCTCGAAAGCATAAAGAATATATCTCCGAAGTTCATCCCCCAACAACAGCTGTCGATAATGTGAAGGAATTTTCGCAGCAATTAGCAAGGATGAAAAGGGACATAAGGGTTTTGAAACGCATTCCAAAAGCAGCTCGTATGGTGGTAGCATTCCGTCTTTCCCACCTTATGGACGAATGCCAAAGGAAGAATTCATTTGATTCTTGGAAGGATCTACTGACATTTTGCTACGTAGCTTTACAAGTCCCTGAAAAGAAATCAAAGAATCTAGTCCAATTTATCAAGAAAAATGTTTCTCATCCTCCGATCGACTTTTCTCAGCGAGGTCCTAAAAGAAAAACTCAAAAGCCTCAAACTTCTTTATCACGGAGAGTGGAATCTAAAATGGCAGAAGGTGACATACGTGGAGCCGTGAAACTCCTTTCATCCTCAGATAAGCTTGCACCTGAAAACGAGGATACGTTTTTACATCTAAAGGATAAACATCCTGAACCAAGTAGAGCACTTATTTTTCCCGATCCGCCTAATGAAGAGAACAAGTTCACAGTATCAGAAGAAGATGTGGTGGTAATTCTCAGCAAATTCCGAAATGGGTCTGCCGGTGGTATTGATGGTTTACACCCACAACACCTCAAAGACCTAACTGCAAAGGGTAATGGTGTGGCCGGAAAAAAATTACTAACTTCTTTAACATCCCTCTGCAATGTTATGCTATCGGGTCAGGTGAATTCGAATATCCTTCCAATCCTATATGGGGCGAGTCTGTGTGGACTGAACAAGGAGGGTGGCGGGCTCCGCCCTATTGCAATTGGTTGCACTCTAAGAAGGTTAACAGCAAGTCTAGCATGTAATTATGTTCGTGAAGAATTGGCAGAATACTTCAACCCTATCCAACTTGGCTTTGGCACGAAGGGTTCCTGTGAAGCTGCAATCCATTCTGCTCGAGCTTTTGTGAACAAAAATGTCGGAACCAACAAGATTGTACTTAAGATTGACTTCAGAAATGCGTTTAATAGTGTTGATCGAGATGTTCTGCTGACACGTTTCAAAGATAAAGCCCCTTCACTTTACAACTTCTTCTGGCAATGCTATCGAGAACCATCTTATCTAGTTTTTGGAGACAAGATTATCCTTTCTCAATCTGGTCTCCAACAAGGTGACCCTGGAGGGCCCTTAGGCTTTTGCCTGGTCATTCAGCCAATTTTGGAGAAGCTTTCATCTGAACTGAACATTTGGTATTTGGATGATGGCTCGCTGCTAGGGGATCCGACTGTCGTTCTAGATAATTTTTCCTCGATTATTGAGGAATGTAAATCGCTTGGTCTTGACATCAACCCCAGCAAATGTGAGTTGTTCTTCTGCGGTGACAATAAAGATGAGATTTTTTCTCGATTCAACGAGTTATCTCCAGGCATTGAAGTGGTTCCGTCTCTAACTTTGCTGAAGGCTCCAGTCACTGAAGGCACCATTGAACCCTCCTTATCCAGAAAATTTGACGAGTTAACTCTTCTGCTTGGGCGTCTGAAGGATTTGAAGTTTCACATTGCTTACTTTCTCCTAAAAAACTGTTTCCTTGTTCCTAAGCTCATATATTTGCTTAGAAGTACTCCTCTATGGAAGATTAGACCATCGATACAGAGAATGGATGATTTTGTGAAATGCACACTAGAGTCAACTCTTAATACTAATTTAAATGATAGATCTTGGACAATAGCCTCACTCCCTGTTCGTTACGGTGGAATCGGAATAAGGAAAATTGAAGATTTAATGCTTCCAGCTTTCATGTCATCGGCGAATAGTGTTTTCTCTCTCGTCCAGTCAATGTTTCCAGTTATTTCGGACATTGAGGAAATCACTTTTTACGCTGAGGCCTTGGAGTTATGGAACTACCAATTTAACGATCCATCTATCCCTTCAGCTCCTGCGTTCCAACGTAATTGGGACGGTCTCGTTTGCAAAAAGATAATGGACAACCTGGAATTTCACTCAGATGAGGAAAAGGCTATTCATTTGGCTACTTTGAAGAAAGAATCGAATTCATGGTTGTATGCCATCCCATCGAGAACAATAGGGACATTACTGGACAACAATAGTTTTAGGATTTCGATGTGTCTCCGCCTTGGATCAACGCTTTGTAAACCTCATACTTGTGTATGTGGCGACGTCGTTTCCGCACGTGGTACACACGGTCTCTCTTGTAAAAGGAGTGCTGGTCGACATTCTCGTCATTTCTCTATAAATGAAACGCTTCGGAGGGCTTTCGCTACTGCAAAATTCCCGTCAATTCTTGAACCATCTGGAATTTGCAGAGACGACGGTCGTCGCCCTGATGGGATGACCATAATTCCGTGGTCGAATGGCAAATGCCTAGTCTGGGATGCAACGTGCTCAGATACGTTGGCTCCTTCCTATATTTCATCATCGTCAAAGGAATCAGGATCTGTAGCTGAGATCGCCGTCACTCGGAAGAAAAACAAATATAGGAAGATCATGGAGGACTACATTTTCGTTGCCTTTGCCGTGGAGACAATGGGTCCTTGGAGTTAGGACGCAATAAATCTAGTACACAAGCTAGGAAGAATAATAGGTGGAGTCTCTGGTGATCCTCGTTCCAAGACCTATTTAATGCAGAGAATTGGCATAGCGATTCAAAAGGGAAACGCAGCCTGTGTAATGGGGACTATTCCACATAACACTAGTATGGACGAAATATTTTATTTGTTATAGGGTAGTTAATTTAATACAGATGTTGTATTTCAAGATTGTATTGAACTGGCAGATTTATGTAAAATGTGCCTATTTGTGTAGCTGTTGTAATAAAAATAATACTCCCCCTTCACTAAATCAACTATTTCCAGTGTGCAACTGTTCCAAACGGTAACAGCGAATGTTTAATAGGTAGGCTAGATGGTAACATATTATCGTGTCCCTTGTGTGTAGTATTCTCCATAATTATGTTCTGATATCCACACGACGACTTCTTTGCATATTTTAATCAACTAATTCGGTGTGATGTTTTACCCGAGATTTTAGACAATTCCACGAGAGGTCTTAATTGAATTGTATCTCTATGGCGTTGGTTCGATTATTTCAGGCAACTATTGTCATTCCGATTGTGTACACAAATACTCTGCATGTGCTGGGACAGCACTTCAGTAACCGGGTACTTTCTTCTCTCCTACTTCAGAATCTGTTAGATTTTTTGCTAATAATATTAATCTATAATTACTGAACTTAAATACAAATCGCGATAACTCGCCAAAAAGCGTCTTAATCAACCACAGAAACAGTGAGACTATTGTAGCTGCCCCTTGAGTGAAGACGAAGAAACCTATAATTCTAGGTCAGCACTATATAGATAAATTAATTCAGGTAAGACTAAATTTGTTGATGCATATTTCTTCGGAACCTAGTCTCGTCTTGTGATATCTTTTATGATATTAGGTGAGTGAAAATCCACAGCCTGCTTCCAGTCTCCGACCGGGTCAGGAATGGAATGAATGAAGCCCCCATCTAGCGGCGAGGATATGGACTGTGCCGGCTGCCGAGGCCTGACGCACTCCTCTGGGGCAATGATTAAATGAATGACAGATGAAATGAAATGATAGTGGAGAGTGTTGCTGGAATGAAATTTTGACAGGGAAAACCGGAGTACCCGGAGAAAAACCTGTCTGCCTCCGTTTTGTCCAGCACAGATCTCACATGGAGTGACCGGGATTTGAACCACAGACCCAGCGGTGAGAGGCTGGCGTGCTGCCGCCTAAGCCACGGAGGCTTATATTAGGTGAGTAAAAATAATAATTTACACGAACTGTGACAAGCCCGATGACATGATCTTAGCTATTGGTAGGGCAACCGTCGCCGCCATGTTTTTTCTACATTAAGGTCTGAAGATTGTAGTTGGTCTTGGTTGAATATCATGATACGGTGTTAGTCGTGCCGCCTAGCGACAATATGTCCGTCAAGTCGTTCGAATATTCCATTTTCGTGAGACCTTGAAGGAAGTAATATTCGCTATTATTTTAATACTCGAATGATATAATCAAGTAAGGTCGGTATCAATCGACGGTGCTTGTTGGGCGTTACATTTTAAGACAACAAACGTCGTCGTAGCGCAAATACTTCCCGAGATATTTCAGTTTTAGTAAAGGGTGAAATTTTTTGAAAACAAACAATAGACCTAGCAGATGTCGTTGTTCGCGTTTTTTCATGTGAAAGGATGGGAAATCTTTCATTTAATTCATAAACAAAAGCTAATTTTTTGGGAGGTTTGGTACATTATGCAACGAGCCTATAATGGCAATAAGACACGGGTATGTTTATAAAACGAGCGTAAGCGAGTTTTATATTTTCCATACGAGTGTCTTAATTACCATTATAGGCGAGTTGCATACGACTGTTTATGTTCGACGATAATTATAACTTTATTATATGTTTTAACATAAATATTCATAAATATCTGTGGGATTCAGTTAGTGAATAGGGCTGGCTTTGCTGACTGAACAGAGCGCATGCGTGGTCAAGGCACTCCAAAAGCAGAGACCATTCACTTTGATTGCCAACACAGAAATATGTTGGATTTTGAACGCATGCGCGAAGGTATCCTTACCTAATTGGTCACACAACAGTTTCTTGAGCTCTGATTGGTGGGAGAAACTGTTTCATAATGAAAAATAGTGTTATAATGAGCCTCATTATGATAGAGTTTTCTGATACATAATGTGTACAATTCGACATCGTCGAACATAAACATTTTTATAGGTGGTTGGTAGCATGCCCAAGATCGTGGGTTAAAACCCGGCCGAAGTCGTCAGATTTTTTAAGAGCGTTAATAAAGACCTGTGATATGTTAGATCATTTCATAACTATTACTGTTACTGATTCCTTCAACTGGTTGTATTCTCTTTTAACTTACAACCTTCTTATATGTATACAGTATGTCATGTTATGTTCTTTTTACACTATATTCTGATTAACATGGAGTATCCATATTCTATTGTTTAGATCCATGGAAACATGGAACTCCTATATTCAAAGGTCATTCTCCACACTCCCCACCTTGAGCCGCACTACTGCAGCTCAACTCCAACGGATGTACAAGCTGAATGGATCGTCGAAATATTCTTATTTCCTTGTCGGTTAGTTTACACGACCTAGTCTTTCCATCTCATCCTACGATGAGTTTGGAGACTTGCGAGTTTCCAAATCTGTCTCAGTACCTTATCTAGCAGTGCTAGATCTCCTAGTTGCAGTGGCAGACAATTTCGTTTTCGCTATTGGAATGTATGGACTGTATGGAAACGATTTAGTTCTAGCAGGTACTCGATTCTCCATTGTTGCCAGAGTGTGTTCAGTGTAGACTGTTTTTCTATCCACATGCGGTTCATGTCTTCTTTTGTTTTGTTGCTATCTCCAATGATGGTATTCATATTTAGGAGTCTTGTTGTATTGCCACTAGTAAGGAAATGTGTGGTGTCAATGCTCGGTACTGAGGATCGTTTTCTATGTATGTTAAGGGTCTACTGTTGATGGTGGCTTCTATCCTAACGAGCACAGTGTTAATTTCTTCGTCGTCGAGTCGTCTGTTCCCCAATGAATTTTAAACATCGTTTCACTGTCTGGACCATCCTCTCCCAAAATCTTCCCGACCAAGTGGCTCGTTCGACGATGTGTTACCAATGAATATCGTTTCCATTCAAAAACTCAACAATCTCTTCTGTGTCCAAGTTGTTCCATAATTCCTGAAGTTCTTTCTTTGCTCTCTGAAATGTTTGTGCATTGCCGGACCAAATTGTTCGATATAGGCTTCTTCGTCCAACAAATCGCTGTAAGGCGTAAATGAATTTATCTGTGGTCATGTCTGTTACAAGCTCCAAGTGTACAGCGCGTGTGACAGCACAAGTGAATAACGCAATGTATCTTTTCTGTAATACTCCTCCATTCTTAGAATATAACGGACCTGCAAAGTCTACATCTGAGGTCTTGACTGGTCTGCTGGGAGTTATGCTTTCCGTAGGAAGAGGGGCTTCGATCTCCGAAGCTGATTTTGCTTTCAGCCTTTCGCACGGCATGCATTGCCTAATGATTTTCTTGATGACCTGTCGTCCTCGAAGTATCCAAAAGTCTGTTCTGAGAATAGTCAACAATATTCGAGTTCCAGCGTGAAATTGTTTTTATGTTCTTCCTCTACTAACATATTTGTAAAATGGTGGTCACCATGTAGAATAATGGGATGCTTCTCATTTTCGTCCAAACTTGCGAGCTGTAAACGTCCACCCACTCGTAGAATTCCATCTTGAGAGAATGGAAAAATCTGTCTGATTTTTGAGTGCTCGGGTAGTTCATATCTTTTCTGTAGTGCTTCTATTTCTTCTGAAAATAATTCTCTTTGGGAATATTTAACCCAAAGAAGTTTCGCAGTTTGGATTTCTTCCAATTGTAGGAAGCCTGATGTCTTGTCTTGACTGCGGGTGTTTTTTACGAATCGGTAAATCCATGCTGTGATTCTTAGTACTCTTTTGATTTTACTTAACTTGTGATGTGGATAATTGCCTCTGATTGTTTCACTGTAGTAACAAGGGAAACTGTTTTCTTCTGCTCTGTTTTTATTGTTGCAAGTTCTGTTTGTGATATTTCAATTGATTTCGGCCAATATTCTTCTGCTTTAACAAGCCAGTGTGGACCATGTCACTACAGATTGCACTGTTTTGCTGTTAGTCCTCGTGTTATATGGTCTGCAGGGTTTTCCTTGCCGGGGCCATGTCGCCACAGTAATGTGTGTGATTTTCGATGAGTTTCATGTATTCTGTTCGAGACAAAGGCTTTCCATTCTGACGTATTGTCTTTGATCCAGTGTAACACAATGGTTGAGTCGATCCAGAATCGAATGCCATGTATTTCTAAGTGTAGTTCTCGTTTTACATACTCAAAAAACGAACTGCGACGATGGCTCTTTTGAGTTCCAGTCGCGGTAGGGATATTGTCTTGACCGGTGCAAGTCGACTTTTAACTGTAATTAATTCGGTCCTAATATGTTCGTTTATGGTTGTCTTGAGGTACACTGCTGCGCCATAGAGTCGTTCACTAGCATCACTGAATATGTGCAATTCTCTGGTTTGCTCCTGGTTGTCAATGATACTATCCATCGTGGGATTTTAATAGTGTGTAGGCTTTTCAAATTTCTTAGACTGTGAGATCTTGCGGTGAAACCTCATCCCAATCGAGGTCTTTTAACCAAGTTTCTTGGAATATGATTTTTCCTGTCACTTTTGCGGGTGAAAGGAGTCCTAACGGATCGTAGATTTGTGATGTAGTCATCAGCGCAGTACGTTTGGTGCATGGTACCCGTCGGGTTTCGTTGTGAACCTGGCAATTCTTGTTTCATCCGAAACGCACGTAGAATGTCTGTTGATACAAAGGGACCAAGCCTGGAATCATCAAACCGAAGTCCCTTAAGAGCCGAAAAATGCATTTCGCAACGATTGAATACCAGTAGCGTAGCCAGGATCGACCAATGGGGGAGTTATACAGTAGTTTCTCAAGCCAAATTCTACAAGCATTTCGTCCCGTGGCGTAGCCGCACTCGTCAAACGTGCACCATGGTCGCTAGGGCAGCTGCAGTAAGTACGGATATCGTAGGTTTGAATCCTGGTGCTGACAGCGGTTATCCTGAGTGTGTTTTTTCCCCGGGTTTAGCCACACTCCCTACAGGAAATTTCCGGGACAGTGCCTTACTTCAAGTCCCGAAGCGTCTACCCCATCCCTGTCTCAGATTCATTTATACACACAACTACGAATACAATCATCACAGCAATACAGATTGCCACACAGCTTCAACACACTCCCAACTACACGGGGCTGATGACCATGATGTCTCAAGTCCCTCAAATGAATTAACAACAACTCTACAAGTATTTCCATTTCTCAGTGAGATATTATTACACAAGAAAGATTCATGTATTTTGATGCCGAAGTGTTCGAGTAGACCGTAATGCAATATGCACAAAAGACAAAATAAATATATAAAGAATCAGTTCTTTAAAAATTTAAGTTAATTATTGACTAAAATTTCTCACCCCAATGGTAAATCTAGAACATTATTGTTACCCTGACAGGAACAAAATAAACTCAAATCTATCTGTGCTACCAATATGAAGACTGCGTATCTCTCAAAGAGAGAAAACATTTACAGAGAGGTCTCAGCAAAAGTGGGCATGTCCTCTCACGATGTATCATGTTGATATATGAGTTATTCAATACTCATATTTATTTTTATTCAGTTTTTTCAACAAGATCCTGTGATTTATATTGCAATTAGACCTCAACGCCTGAAACATCATTTTCGAAGATTTTTGTCACCTACCAAGGTCCTTCTTTCCTTACAAATACTACATGCAGCCGGAAAAAGGTTTATTGATGTGTAACATCTTTCCACTCGGTTGCTGGATATTATTTGTGGGAGTTGGTTGGTTGGTTCTTAAGCTTAGGGGCTGCGACAACGCGGTCATGTAGCCCCGTGTACTTTGGGTGTGTGTAGAATCTGTCTGGTAGCCAGTGTTAATTGTGATGACTGTATTAGTGTGTGTATCAGTTTATTAATTTTAAGTACTGCAACTTAAAATTTTTCAAATAGTTCCTACTTTTGCCACCAAGCGCCACCGTCAACGACTACTAGGCCAAGTTCAGAACTTAACTACTAGACGCCACCGCAGTCGGCTCTTGACAACGATTTGTGGGATTGATTTTGGAAAAGGGACGGAAATGGGACGGAAATGTGTAAGAGGGAACAATGTGGAATGTATATCACATACGGTTTACTTCAAGGTCTAGAGGCTCCATTAAAGATATTCCTACAATAAATCATCTTCAAGTTGTCATTCTTTGGTGTGAAAATATTCATTATATCATATTTGCTGAAAACAATTATGATTTATTAAATCTTCATACTTTTCTCCTTCTTCTTATGACGCCGTCTCCCTCCGAAGGTTGGCGATCCAATTGATTATGATTACACGCGAAACGGCAGCATGGAAGATTTCTATCATACTTTTGCTGTATTCTTATTTAATGTACCGTAAGCATTCGAGGTACAGTCGGCCAACATACAGCCCTATGTGGAATGTATATCGCATACGGTTCACTTCAAGGTTTGGAGGCCCCATTAAAGATATTCCTACAATAAATCTTCAAGTTGTCGTTCTTTGGTGTGAAAATATTCATATCATATTTGCTGAAAACAATTATGATTTATTAAATCTTCATACTTTTGCTGTGAATGTATATCGCATATTTACTTCAAGGTTTGGAGGCTCCATTGAAGATATTCCTACAGTAAATCATTGGTACCAGGACGTACCTCGCGCATGCGCACCGGTCAGGATTTGGCACTGGAGTTTTACAAGTAGTTATTCCAATGACCAACAGAGTTAACTGTTAACAAGGGATTTGCGCTCCCGGCAGACCCAAAACTAATACGTCGTCGGCTTTTTAATATCTCGCGAACCAATAATGCTAGGAACTTGTATGAGGCGTCCTAGGAGTCAGAGTAACCCCCTCCCCCATTTTCTATACCCCTCATAATTTAACCAAAGGACCCAAAACTAAAGGATCATCGGCTTTTTAATATTTTGCGAACCAATAATGCTAGGGACTTGTATGAGGTGTCCTAGGAGTCAGAGTGACCCCCTCCCCCATTTTCTATCAGCCTCATAATTTAACCAAAGGACCCAAAACTAAAGAATCATCGGCTTTTTAATATTTTGCGAACCAATAATGCTAGGGACTTGTATGAGGTGTTGTAGGACTCGGGGTGACCCCCCCATTTTTTTAATGATTTTGTGATTTGCAGAGATGGGTAAATCCGGAGCAGAATATATCCGAAATTATCGACAAAAGAAACGTGAGAAAAAATTAAAAACTGCAGGAGTACAGCCGAAAAATTTGACTTCAGATATATTTCATCTCAATTTCATAGTAGGATAACATGTCAGATGTAACACATCATATCCGACTACTGTAAGGCTCGTATCTTTATTTGCTTACACTACACACTACTTCACTCATTCGTAACTGGGAGATAATCGTAATTCGGGGAATTGCTGGACATATTATATTTACCAGGGCTGGATAACTTAACATAATGGCCTTGAATAACGAATTGTTTGGCGTTACGGTATACATCGCGTAACATATAACAGAAAGTTTGTTGTAACGTTATTCATACGAAGAACGAATAAACGGATACTGTATATATACCGTTATTTTAAATATTTTATTATCATACCGGATAGCATTTTAGTTATCGCAGGAGACACAAGTCGAATAACGTTATTGGCGTTGTAACACAATCAAATGTACCCCATTCACTCAGATGTTTTAAATAACGTTATTGACAAGACCGGATAGCATTGTGTTATGCTGCATGCCTCGCAGGTCGAATAACGTTATTCGTGCTGTAACACGTCGCGAACAACTACCACTCAATCCGAACATCAAATAACGTTATTCACAAGACCGGATAGCATTGTGTTATGCTGCATGCTTCGCAGGTCGAATAACGTTATTAACTTCGTGTTCTGTTGTATGGGTCCCGGGTTGAATAACGTTATTAGCCTCGTACTAGGATCCAAATTTCAATAACGGTATTCTCCTTCTAGTGTACGAATAGAAAGTTAACTATAAATGAATTCGGATTCGTAGTGCTGCCAGGTGACAAGCAAGTAGCTCCGTGACCGAATAAAAAGCCTACTTTTCCATAAAATTTAAGATTCAAGCTAATGATTAAGTTAATCTATATACGATGGGCCTATCGAGAATAATGACGAACTTAGGTTGGTAATAGTAAACATTTCTATTTCGATTGAAATATGTCTGAAGTAATGTATTCCAATACAGCTCTACAGTTGGCAGCCTTGGTGACTCTGAATATATTCTTAGTTCCATATCTTAAGATACAGAATGCACATACAAAATTTGGTTAAGTCCAATGGATAGTAGGACTTTGCATGCTGTGAAATATTGGATGTATCAGTGCGAGTAAAATCATATTGGCAACAACGCCAAGAATGCGTGCTAAGAATTAATCTGAATTATTACTATATTTTATAGTGCCAATTTTGGATCAAATCCATGTATTAGTATAGAAACTACATGAATTATAAAATTGGCCCTATCATAGGCTTAGAATTATTTTGGCAGCACTGACGTACATTAGTTACTCCAAATTGATCTAAAATTTCAGCAAATATACATGCGCAAAATTTGGAGATGTTGGCTTGCAAACTTTCTGATATATTGGTATTAAGATAAGGAGAATGTGCATTTATTAAGAGTTGGCAGCCCTAATGGATCTGAAGTATAAGCATAGTCATATCTGTTATAGTACACAAAGCACGTACGAAATTTGGTTAAAATCCAATTGATAGTATAGATGTTAGATGTACTTAAACATGGGACTTATCAGCAGGCATAGAATCATCTTGGCAACACTGTCATATATGGGCTCCTTAAAATGTATCTGGAATGTTATTATCTCTGTGTGTGCTAATTTTGGAAAAGTTCGCATGCATAACGTCTGAGATATCCAACGTAGAGCTTAAAAGTGAACTGTGATTTTTAGCAGTTGGTAGCTCTGAAATCATTTTCAATTATGGCCGTGAGATATTTAGATATAGATATTTCCTTATACCAAATTTGGTTTTGATAACTGCAGCCTTTTAGGAGTTGATAGGGGGAGACTCACAAAGAAAGACAGACAGACAGACATTTGCCTGGATCGATGCCATAAGTCTATCTCATCCTCATTTTTAAAAAAAGTGAAAAGTAAGCTAAAAATAGAACGTAGAATATACGATAGCTAATGTATAACATCCAACCTTAGGTGCTTCTATACTGTGCTGATCAGTACCCGCTACTTATGGACATATCACATGTGTTGTACCGCAATCATTGGCCATCAGCATACAGATGTTACAGATCGTAACGTTAAAGCTTGTATACAAGCACAATTCCGGTATAGGCTTGAATAACGTTATTCGTACCTGCATTACGAGTTCTTATTGGCTCAGCTGAAAGAAATCAAAGATGGAGGAAAGTTGTGGATGGAGAGTAATATTAGCAGTTCATTGGCATTATTAATGCAAATCAGTCATTTAGTTGCGTTACGTTGAATACAGGAAAAGGCACTGACTTATTAAACGCATTTCTTTCCGTATTTAAGGTTTAACTGAAATCATTCGATATTTAGCCACATGGATGAAGCTGTGAACCTTCTTAATACGTGAACAGTGTACGAGTGCAGTGCAAGTTAACTGGACTAAGGTCATTGCCAAAGTTAGGGGAGTCCTGATCCAATTTGGTCAAAGAAACCTCAATATAGTGCAACGGGTCATGGTCCTCAACGTGTTTGCGCTCTCTAAAATATGGTATGTCGCACAACTTTTCCCACTTCCCAAAATGTTTGAGAGCCAATTGGCAAAATATACAGGTTGGTTTATATGGCAAGGATTTTTGTTCCGAGTACAACGGGAACAGTTGTATCTCCCATCCCGGCAAGGCGGGCTAGGGCTAACAGCTCATGGCATGAAATGCCGTGCACTCCTCTGCAAGAACGATATCACCATTCTTTCCCAACATGACACTTTTACGAAAGCGCTATACAAAGATATTCGAAACACAGCCCGTGGTTGTGATAGAGCTTTGCCGAAGATATTTAGGGACCATCAACAGCACCTTCTGGAAACTGTTCGCCAAATGCCATCAGGGATGTTCCAACGACGAAAAGTATCTATAACATGTTGCGGCAAGTGGTACACTCCAAACCGCGAATAGAGGCCAAAACCCTCTATGTCCATTGGCCCACTGTTTGGAAAAATTTTGGGGCTATGTCCATTTCTTCTGCTGTACACTCCCAAGTTTTTATCTTCCTCAACGATCTCATCCCAACCGCTCTACGGCGATATACCATCCATCTTGAAGCTTATCCATGGTGTACTATATGTGGTCAAACTGATACGGCGATACACCGCTTCACATCATGCACGCGAGTTGCCTCCACGTGGCTGTGGTGTAAGGGAAAAGTATGTCAACTATTAAATGTGCCCTCGGATGACCTTGATGACAGGAAGTTGGTTCGTTTGTCGGTGACCGCCTTCCCCCAAATTAAACAGACTGCCATTGTGTGGATAATGGGCCAATATGTACACTTCGTGATGGACAATGATCAACATTTCTCTTTCCTGGATCTCAGGTATCACCTGCAAAAAGAGCGTTGGAAGCTTAGTGAAAGTGGACAATTGTACGATAAATATGGACACTATCTGGATTTCTTGTGATGTATTAGTCTGGTATTTATCATATCTGAAAATTCTGTAATTCTGTAAAGAGCTAATAAAAAAAAAAGTGCTAAAGCTTTAACGTGGTATGTAATGGGTCCAGGGTTCGAGACGCTGTATGGCCAGAATTTTTATTCTTTTTGAATTATTTCGTTGTGTCAACACTACTGTGTGATGTAACTTTTCAACTTCGATTTACTCGCATGATCTAGAGGGGCGATGTTAATAATGGATATTGGTAGGGAAAAATCATTCTATTTTATCATTCGTATTTGTACTTTCCAAATCAAAACCATGAATATTTGTACTATTCGTGAAATTAATATAATTTTCACAGCACTGTTTGTTCCACAGTAAAATAATAATAATAATAATAATAATAATATTAACAATAAAATCAAGTAGTTCCGTGACGATCTAAAGAGCCTAATTTCTTTAAAGATTCATACCACTGATTAATCTACATAGACCTATCTAGAATTATGACGAGATTAAGTTGGTAATACAAACTTTTCTATTTAGAAAGGAATATATCTGAAATAATGTATTCCAATACAGCTGTACAGTTGGCAGCCTTGGTGACTCTGAATATAATCTTAGTTCCATATCTTAAGGTACAGAATGCACATAAAAAATTTGGTTGAAGTCCAATGGATAGTATGGACGTTGCTTGCTGTGAAATATTAGATGTATCAGTGCGAGTAAAATCATATTGGTAACAACGTCAAGAATGCGTGCTCAGAATTAATCTGAATTATTCCTATATTTTATAGCGCCAATTTTGGATAAAATCCATTTATTATTATAGAAGTAATATACATTTAAAAATTGGCCCTATCAACAGGCTTAGATTTATATTGGCAGCACTGATGTGCATTAGTTACTCCAAAATAATCTAAAATTTCAGCAACTATACGTGCGCAAAATTTAGAGCTGTTGGCTTGCATACTTTCTGATATATTGGTATTAGGATAAAGAGAGTGAGCATTTATTAACAGTTGGCAGCCCTAATGGCTCTCAAGTATAAGAATAGTCATATCTGTTATAGTACACAAAGCACGTACGAAATTTGGTTAAAATCCAATTGATAGTATAGATGTTAGATGTACTTAAACATTGGACTTATCAGCAGGCTTAGAATCATCTTGGCAACACTGTCATATATGGGCTTCTTAAAATGTACCTGGAATGTTATTATCCCTGTGTGTGCTTATTTTGGAAAAGTTCGCATGCATGTCTGAGATATCCAACGTAGAGCTTAAAAGTGAATTGTGATTTTTAGCGGTTGGTAGCTCTGAAATCATTTTCAATTATGTCCTTGAGATATTCAGATTTAGATATTTCCTTATACCAAACTTGGTTTCGATAACTGCAGCCTTTTAGGAGTTGATAGGGGGAGACTCACAAAGAGAGACAGACAGACAGACATTGGCCTGGATCGATGCCATAAGTCTATCTCATCCTCATTTTTTAGCCTATTTTCAATTTTGAAACAATAGGCTTATGAGATCACCTTTTGTCCGTGTGTGTGTGCGTGTGTGTGTGTGTGTGTGTGAGGTGTGTGTGTGTGTCCCCCTAATAAAATCTAAACGGTTGGAGCGATTTCAATGAAACTTGTTAAGTTCATAGCACTGTTCCCGGCGACCTCGACCGTGCCCTTCAAATTCTGTTACGTCTCACCAATCCAACATGGCGGCTGTGCGAAATATTTCACTAGCATTCAATATCTCCGAAACTATTACCGATATTGCCCTGAAATTGTGTACGGTGATAAAGGGCGTTACTAGAAGTTCACTTATGAGACTTTCAAAAACCTGATGACTACGAAACCAACATGGCGGTCAAGCGAAGTTGAGACTTTTAAATAGACTTGTCTTGCGATTTAACTATCCAAACGTAATGAAACTTGGTACAGCAAATGTTTATACACATTGTAATGCACTGGAGTCTAATTTAGTTCAATTGTTTACATAACCTCAAAATGGCGACTGCGCGAAATATTTCACTGACATTCTATATCTCCGAAACTGATACAGATATCACCCTGCAATTTTGTACGGTGATAAAAGGTACTGATACTGTAAAGTACAAAACGAACATGGCGACCAAGCGAATTTGAAATATTTTAATATACTTTCCTCGTGATTTAACTCTCTGAGCGCAGTGAAATGTGGTACAGTAAATGATTTTGCAGATTGTAATGCACTGCCATCTAATTTAATTCAATTGTTTACATAACCTCAAGATGGCGGCTGTGCGAAATTTTAAAATTATTTTTTTATTTCTTGTGTCGTAATCATCCGATCGATGTAAAAAATTGTATAATGAACCTAGGCAATAATTGTCCTTGAATGGTACATACCTCTATGGCCTATACATATAACAATCCTAAATGGCGAGCATCCGAAATATTTAGACGGTTCTCAATATCTATGAATCTTTTACAGCAACCAAACTGAATTTTTAGATGGACGTTTCTCGCGAATTGACTATCCGAGTGCCGTTAAACGTTGCACATTAAATGCTTTTACAAATGTTGATCCACTGGCCTCTAATTTATTTCAATTGTTAGCATAATCACAAGATGGCTGCTGTGCGTAATTTAAAAATCTCGTTTTTACTTCTTGTGTTCTAATCATGCGATTGAAGTTTGAATACCACACGTACACAATAATCTTAATGTAATAGTACAAAAATAAAAATCCAACCTAGCGACCATCTGAAATATTTAGACGGTTCTCAATATCTACGAATCTGTTACAGCAATTAAACTGAAATTTTGTATGTTGATAGAGGCAATTAACATGAGCAGGATATATGAAAATAGGCTGTATAGTTCTTCACGGAACTACTTGTTTAAAGTGAAAAGTAAGCTAAAAATAGCACGTAGAATATAGGATAGCTACTGCATAACATCCAACCTTAGGTGCTTCTATACTGTGCTGATCAGTACCCGCTGCTTATGGACATAACACATGTGTTGTACCGCAATCATTGGCCATCAGCGTACAAATGGTACAGATCGTAACGTTAAAGCTTGTATACAAGCACAATTCCGGTATAGGCTTGAATAACGTTATTCGTACCTGCATTACGAGTTCTTATTGGCTCAGCTGAAAGAAATCAAAGATGGAGGAAAGTTGTGGATGGAGAGTAATATTAGCAGTTCATTGGCATTATTAATGCAAATCAGTCATTTACTTCCGTTACGTTGAACACAGGAAAAGGCACTGACTGATTAAACGCATTTCTGTCAGTATTTAAGATTTAACTGAAATCATTCGAAATTTAGCCATATCGATGAAGCTGTGAACCTGCAGAGTACGTGAGAAGTGCACGAGTGCTAGAGCGCTAACTTGGTATCTAATGGCTCCTGGGTTCGAGACGGTCTATGGTCGCAATTTTTATTCTTTTTGAATTATTTTGTTGTGTCAACACTACTGTGTGATGCAACTTTTCAACTTCGATTTACTCGCATGATCTAGGGGGGCCATGTTAATAATGGATATTGGTAGGGGAAAATCATTCTATTTTATCATTCGAATTTTTCACTTTCCCAATCAAAACCATGAATATTTGTACTATTCGTGAAACTAATATAATTTTCACAGCACTGTTTACTCCACAGTTTTTTTTTTTGTCGTTTACCCTCCAGGTTGGTGGAACCCACGGACTCAGCGAGGGAACTCACCACTACCGCCTCTACGGGCAGTGTCCTAGAGCTGGGAACATCGAATCGGAAGGGATACAACTGGTGAGGTGGGATTGGCACCTCGCCCAGGTGGCCTCAATTGCAAAGCGAACAGGGGCCTCATGAGGGAAGGGAAGGCATGGTTAGGATGGATAGGCAAGGAAGAGGGAAGGAGACGGCCGTGGCCTTGAATAAGGTAATGCCCCCGTAATTGAATTATATAGAGACCACGGTGGCTATATTTGAAATTATAAGGAGAGTTATGGCTGTCATAGTTATGACGTGGGTAGTCATGACGTAAGCACGGATGACGTAAATGTTATGCCAGCAGGCTACTTGAGCTGAGATTCTCAGTGACGTCAGCATTTAGTCGAGAATGTTCCAAGATTTATGACGCAGTCGCGGGAAACGAGGAATTCGGCTGAGGAAGAAACTATGCTATTGGAGGAGAGGCATGAACCAATCAACGATAGTTTAAAGGAAGACGGAGATTGCTGAAACTATGGTATTTTTATTACTTTTGGAATGCAGAATTGTGGAAATCCTTTTGCAGTAAAAGCATTGATTTGGAATTTTGGTGAAATTTATTTTCAGTTTTTGAATTTTGAAAATCCGTCATGTATTAACGAAGTTGGAACTTCTAGCGATGACGCAGTATCACGCTTTGGAAGGGATGGAAACGCCCCTCGAGAAGTTAATAAAAGGGCTTGCGCAGAAGAGAGGAGCCTCCTTTCGTTCTCTGATTATTCTGAGATCTTATTCTCAGAGCATCGAAGTATATTTGTGAAAGTTCTTTTCTTATACATTCATTATAGTGAGACGTCGAAGTGAACAGCAGTGAAAAGAATCGTCTTTATAACGCGTGGCGAGGCCACTATATTAACGAGATCCAAGTCAAACTAGGTGAAGTTGAAACGGACCTTGGAAAGCTTCTACAAGTTTAGCTTCGAACAGTTAGCGGTCTCCGATAAGCTAATTGTATTGTGCAGTGCTACATGCAGTTATAGAGAAAAGCTGAACAATTTCGACCGATTAGTTCGAAAGATATTAGCAGTTTTATACGACTGAGAAAAGTGATTATCTCGCCACAAGAGAAGCACTTTTGTATAGGCAGAATCAACGCAACGGCTGACGCTGCGAGTGGAATAGAAAGACTTCAGAGTGCTTTGTTACAGAACGATACAGTATAATGGAGCAATTGAATACGGCAGTTTGTTCTTCTGACACTACAACCGAAGAGCAGATGGAAGGCTAAGGGCTTATTGCAATTGGGACATACTTCAACGGAGTAAGATAGCGACATGGAACTTCGCTAATTGCTATTCCACACAAGCGAACATGCGGTGAATACCATCTACACCCATGTTTCGTAATTAAAGGCTGAATACCATCGAACAGCCATAAAAACAATTTCATACTCTGAATATGAATAATTTCTTCGGAAATCTCTACAAAACTTCATGACGATTGTCTACTGGAACTTCAGGGAATTTTTCAAGAGAGGTCAGGGGTGTCCCGACTCACAAAGAAGATTATTGCCGGAAGGATGTCTATTCGTCTTCAAGGAGCAGAGCGATTCACGGAGAAGGAAGCAGTTCGATTCTCCGAGGGTGCTATTTCCTATTTCGAGGATGGAGCTCAGCTTTAACGTGGTGAAATGGATTCATCAGCAGTCTTCTTTGGGGAATTTTCCTCTGGAACGTCAATCGGCAGATAAGGTAGTCGTGAACGTTTATTGTATTTGAGTATATTAATGATGTTTGAGCAACCATTTTTCCCATATTTTTATCCTCATGTGTTTTTGCCCTATTTTCTTGTTGAGATTCTTATTCTCAGTACACCTTGATGAGTTTTGCATTTTTCGACGATTTATTAAGACATTGTTATGTCATGGGCATAGTTAACGATTTTGAATCAGTTGAGACTGATATTTAGAATTTTCAGTAATTAATATTTTTATAGTCACGATTTGACTGTAAGTTAATGATTTTTATGGCAGATTTAAATTCAGACAGCGTGTCATTTTATTAAAGTAATTCTACCCCCAGTTTAATTACTTTGAACAATTTTCTGTCATCATCAAGAAGGAAGAACATTTAAATGATTTTAGAGCGTTAAAATCTCTTACGTTGTCGACGATCTTGGAAATACTAGTCGTTATTTGAATTGATTGCAACACAAACATTTATCGTCAGTTTTGAATGAACATTGCATTATAGACACTTTTGTGAAAGAGTAACTTTAATAATGAATTATTGAATGCATTAAAGCCAAGAACTTGTGTTAGGAGTTTTCCTCAATTAGAGATTTATAGAACGATGTTTGCATTCCCCAGTCTTATTGGATTCTATTCGACTACTTTGCGTTTTAGTCGCACTTTATTTGAAGATAGTATTTTTATACTACACATTTCTTTTAGGATGTTAATCTTAAATTTTGATAGACCAGACAGGCGTATATAAGCGTATTCACTATTAAATTTGTTTGTGATTGGCAAGTTTTGACTTCATTTCGGTTCATGAATGAAATCCACGAAGGTTAAAAAAGAAAAACAGTTTTGAAACAATTTATGATTATAAAAATTTTTAAGTGGAACTATGAATGTATAATCGCTAGTGCAGCGCGTGTTGAAAGTCGCTGATGTAAAATGCCCTTGAATATGAAGGAGGTTCCCACAGGAATAAATGTTAAAGAATTATTTGTGGAAGTTTTGTAAGTTATGTGGAAGTTTAATACCATATAGATTAATATATGATGATTTTGGGCATATTTTTAATGCAGTTTGTGCATTGACTTGTTAGCGAAGGATTTTCCGCTGGAGTAAGATTGTCATAGTTCGTTGAAAATAGATCAAGTGAATTACTGTTAGAATTAACACGAGTTTTGAAAGAATTTGAGATAAGATTTTGAATGAAGGTTGCCGTCACAAATCATTATTAAAAACTTTATTAAACCAGATTGTGACATTAACATGTATAACTAACCTTCATTGGTCGATTATATTAAACACGATTATGAAAATTACAAACCGAATGAACATGTGGTTAATGTATTTATTAAATTAATAATTTAAACAATTTAAAATGTTAATACTGTAAATAATTGCTGTAAATATTTTTTTGAAAATAATGTGAAACGAGAGTGATGTTAAAGGCGTGCTTATAATATTTTTATTGTCTTTGACAAATATTATAAACAATTTCTAATTGTTATAAATAATTTATGTGATTTTGTTATAAACATTTAAGAGCTAATTAAACATTTGGATTGAACTTAACAAATTTAAGGAATTAACATAATGATTCAATAGGATGTGAGCAAAGTACTTGAAAGATTTGCGTAAATATAATGTGAGTTGTCTTGTCGACATTTAAAAGCTTGAGAGAGCAAGCTGTAATCTTACGTAACTCAGCACGTGAGAAGGGAATGCATTTGACCAGTATGCAACAGGTTCGAGGGTAGCTCGCAGCTGGGCCAACATCTGGTTCACAGAGAGTGAGGTCGTCCGCACTCCGGCCTTGCGACTATAAATACCATTCTCATGTTTATTAAAAGGAAACCAAATGCTCTATATATGTCACACCCTGACGTCCTTTTCCAATCCAATAGTGTTATGAATATTACGTTATTTGGAGCTCTTGGGAGCTAAAATGTTTTATATCATGTTGTATGATAATTTTTGCAAGTCCTACTGAGGACGTAGTCAGATTGACTTGGGCTACTGATAGCCACGTTGATTTTGTTGTGTTAGTAAAATCATTCCCTTTATTAGAAATAAAGCTTTTGTACAGTTCAAAGTTATCGTCTTCGTCCTGGTTCATTTTTTTAAATGTCATGGTGGAGGTTATTGTGTGAACAGACTTTTAGTGATCCTGTTGTCAACTCAAACCCCGAGATAATTAAGAGGTAAGTAACGGTAAGTATGAACCCCCGTCTATTTTGGTGTGTTCCACAATGATTTCCTGTGAACTTCTGTGCTCTTATCTCGATAGTATCTGTCAGTGCCATTTTCATTGATGTAACTGTGCCGGTGCGATCGATAATTGGCAATCCGATTGAGGGGGCGGATATCTGACAGCCTACTATCCAGGTAAACGGGGACAGAAAGATTGGCGACCCAAGAGCGTGGGGCTGAGTCAACAGAAAGAGTGGCAAACCTAAAACGTGAGGTTCCATTAGACTCAAATAAAGAGGTTGATTCTTTATTAGATGTTTAGGCCAATTGTAGTATTTAAGAGTGTGATTATATAGGAATTAAATGTTGTATTGTGTTAGGAAAATTACACTCAGAAAAGATCAGATCTTATACAACTTGAGAAAGGTTAAATAGGCTGGAAACTTAGAAAAATCGCCTATGATCTGGAATCTTATTTTATTTGACCGGCTTATGACATTTCAGTCATATTAAAGATAAAATTAAATTATTTGGATTGTAAATGTAAATTATTTGTGTTAGGATATTTTAAAATGAGCCAAGGAAATTTGAACATGTGCTTGAGTTTGTTTCAACATGAAGTATCTTCGAAGATTAATTATAAGGTAGTTATAAGTTAGATATAAGACAGCAAATTGATCAAAATTATATATGGTGAAAAGTGTTGCTCAAATGTTGTTATTTTGCTCTTTTGATGTATGTCCCTACAGCAATCCATTTTTGAATAATATTGTAATGGCAGATGAAAGTTTGAAGATGATGTTAGCGGAGATGTCTGCTAATATGAAGCAGATGAGTGAGAGTATGAAAGAGATGGAAGCTAGGAATACTAGTCGAATGGAGGAGAATGCTAGTAATTTGTCTGCTAATTTGAATAGTAGTATGAAGGAGAATAATAGTCGAATGGAGGAGAATATGAAGGTTCTTCATACTAGTGCTGCCAATTTAGAGGAGAATATGTCGCGTTTGCAGATTAATACCCTAGGAATTGAGAATACTGTAAGTGACATGCGCACAGAGGTGTCTAATGTCCATAAAGATGTGTCTATTGTGCATAAAAGTGTTGATGATGTTAAATTTGATGTGTCTAAGGTACAGAAAGACCTTACAATGTTAAATTTAGATGTAGCTAATGTCCGAGGGGATATTTCTTGTGCTAGAGCCGAAGTAGTTGTTGTCAAAAACGATGTAGCGACTGTCCAAGACAAGGTCGAGGAAGTCCAAAAAGAAATTCAAAAAGCTAGAACTGATGTATCCAATGTTCAGGTAGACATTAATAACATTCATGCGGATATAACTGAGGTGCAAAGTGACATAACTAAGATTCAGGTAGAGGTCAACACAGTTTTCGTAGATATTACTAAAGTCCAAACTGATGTAAATAAAGTCAGGGAAGAAATCGAAAACTCAAAAACTCTTTGTACGCGTAATATAACTGCATTAGCGACTAGACTAGTTGATGAATCAGTTAGAACAACAACGTCTTTAGCAGAGTTGAAGTATGATGTAGAGGTCATGAGAACCCAGGTATTAGACCACAATAGAGTATTAAAAGAGGATATCGAAGTAGACATAGCCGAAATGTTAACAGCAAACGTAGCGGTATGGAAAGACGAGTGGAATAAGTCAAGTGGGGAACATGTAACCCAAATTCAGGAAAGGATTGAAAGAAAACTTGCCAGTACGCAGATAGAAATTAACAATGAAGTAGTACAGATTAGGAAAGATTTAAGCGTCAGGATAAATTCGTTATCCGAAAAACAAGTTGACGATAGAACACAACTAGATCAGGATATGCAAACTTTAAAATCTACATTAGAGGAACAGATGCATAAAGTTGTCTCGGATGTAAATGAAACGACGAGTAAATTGAAAAATTTGAAGTTAGGAGAGGCTAGTTTAATGCAGGACTACAAAGAAGAGATTATCAAGAAAGTCTTAACAGAAATCACCGACAAGGATACAGAAGGCTTAGCTTGCGAATTGAATAGGAATTATGCTAGAAGACATAACTTAGAGCCAGAAGAAAGAGACGTGACTCCTGAAGAACGTGTATCCAGATTCAGAGAGGAGGATGACGAGAGGAATATGGAACATGAGTGGAACTATCGAGATAGTGGGAAAAACTATCCGGATTCATATCCGAGGAACGTGACGGTCATTAGGAATTTCGAAGACAAACCACAAAAATTCAGTAACACTGATAGTTTGACACCTATAGAGTATGTAAGGAATCTCAAAGATTATTTCATCGAAGCTCACATTCCCAGAGAGAGAGAGATGAAGATAGTAGAGAGATATCTGATTGGAGGACCCCTTGAATGGTTTCGCGCATTTAGATACACATTCAGTAACTTTGACGAGTTCGCAGAGGCATTAATCAAACGATTTTGGTCTATAGAAGCGCAGAATTCGTTAAGAGCGGAGGTGTATTCAAGAAAATACTCAGGTACTCTTCCAACGAGGTACGCGGATTTCTTTACGAGTCAGTTGTCCCGCTTGAGATTTTTGCAACCCCCATTGTCCACGGAACAACTAATAGATGCGATTTCTCGTATGCTGCCAGTTGAGGTGAGGAGACTTATAATTTCGTCCAACATCAGGGATTTATCCAGCATGGATGAATTACTGAGAAGGTTAGACTACACAAGTCCAATGCCTAACGTAGTCCAGAAAGGTCAAAGGCAGGAGTTTAAGGAAATCAATACGGTATACATGGACCAAGTCCAACAAACTGACAAGCCCGAGCAGGAGAAAACTGACAATGTAGGTCCTCACAGGAATAATCAGTTTAGAAATTACAGATCACAAGGTTACCGACCGTATCAACAGAGAAGAGGTTGGAACTACAACCGAGGAAACTACAATGGAAGAGGCAGATATTACAACAATAATGGGTATAACCGTAACTATAATAGGAATAACCAAAACCAAAATAGAAACCAGAATACTCAAAGTCAGGTTATGACACTTGATCAGTATCAGCAAAGAGAAAAGGAAAGCCAGCAATACTTAAAAGAATTAAGGGATAAAGAAGCTGACAATCAAAAGAAAAGGCAGGATGTTGTAATCGATCCTGGACCTTCTACGAGCCAGCAGAACTTTGAAAATAGAAATAGTGGTCAGAAGAGAAAGTAGAGAGGAAGGAATACATTAACCACACATAAACCCAGAGTAGAAGAAATATATGATTAAGGAACATAGAGGAAATATCATGCTAGAATAAGCCAGTAATAATTCAATTTCGTGTTCAAGAGAATTGAGATACTTGTAACATTGAGTTTAAAAACAATTTGCAACTGTTTTTAAAACGTGGTGGGAGGAGAATGCCCCCGTAATTGAATTATATAGAGACCACGGTGGCTATATTTGAAATTATAAGGAGAGTTATGGCTGTCATAGTTATGACGTGGGTAGTCATGACGTAAGCACGGATGACGTAAATGTTATGCCAGCAGGCTACTTGAGCTGAGATTCTCAGTGACGTCAGCATTTAGTCGAGAATGTTCCCAGATTTATGACGCAGTCGCGGGAAACGAGGAATTCGGCTGAGGAAGAAACTATGCTATTGGAGGAGAGGCATGAACCAATCAACGATAGTTTAAAGGAAGACGGAGATTGCTGAAACTATGGTATTTTTATTACTTTTGGAATGCAGAATTGTGGAAATCCTTTTGCAGTAAAAGCATTGATTTGGAATTTTGGTGAAATTTATTTTCAGTTTTTGAATTTTGAAAATCCGTCATGTATTAACGAAGTTGGAACTTCTAGCGATGACGCAGTATCACGCTTTGGAAGGGAAGGAAACGCCCCTCGAGAAGTTAATAAAAGGGCTTGCGCAGAAGAGAGGAGCCTCCTTTCGTTCTCTGATTATTCTGAGATCTTATTCTCAGAGCATCGAAGTATATTTGTGAAAGTTCTTTTCTTATACATTCATTATAGTGAGACGTCGAAGTGAACAGCAGTGAAAAGAATCGTCTTTATAACGCGTGGCGAGGCCACTATATTAACGAGATCCAAGTCAAACTAGGTGAAGTCGAAACGGACCTTGGAAAGCTTCTACAAGTTTAGCTTCGAACAGTTAGCGGTCTCCGATAAGCTAATTGTATTGTGCAGTGCTACATGCAGTTATAGAGAAAAGCTGAACAATTTCGACCGATTAGTTCGAAAGATATTAGCAGTTTTATACGACTGAGAAAAGTGATTATCTCGCCACAAGAGAAGCACTTTTGTATAGGCAGAATCAACGCAACGGCTGACGCTGCGAGTGGAATAGAAGGACTTCAGAGTGCTTTGTTACAGAACGATACAGTATAATGGAGCAATTGAATACGGCAGTTTGTTCTTCTGACACTACAACCGAAGAGCAGATGGAAGGCTAAGGGCTTATTGCAATTGGGACATACTTCAACGGAGTAAGATAGCGACATGGAACTTCGCTAATTGCTATTCCACACAAGCGAACATGCGGTGAATACCATCTACACCCATGTTTCGTAATTAAAGGCTGAATACCATCGAACAGCCATAAAAACAATTTCATACTCTGAATATGAATAATTTCTTCGGAAATCTCTACAAAACTTCATGACGATTGTCTACTGGAACTTCAGGGAATTTTTCAAGAGAGGTCAGGGGTGTCCCGACTCACAAAGAAGATTATTGCCGGAAGGATGTCTATTCGTCTTCAAGGAGCAGAGCGATTCACGGAGAAGGAAGCAGTTCGATTCTCCGAGGGTGCTATTTCCTATTTCGAGGATGGAGCTCAGCTTTAACGTGGTGAAATGGATTCATCAGCAGTCTTCTTTGGGGAATTTTCCTCTGGAACGTCAATCGGCAGATAAGGTAGTCGTGAACGTTTATTGTATTTGAGTATATTAATGATGTTTGAGCAACCATTTTTCCCATATTTTTATCCTCATGTGTTTTTGCCCTATTTTCTTGTTGAGATTCTTATTCTCAGTACACCTTGATGAGTTTTGCATTTTTCGACGATTTATTAAGACATTGTTATGTCATGGGCATAGTTAACGATTTTGAATCAGTTGAGACTGATATTTAGAATTTTCAGTAATTAATATTTTTATAGTCACGATTTGACTGTAAGTTAATGATTTTTATGGCAGATTTAAATTCAGACAGCGTGTCATTTTATTAAAGTAATTCTACCCCAGTTTAATTACTTTGAACAATTTTCTGTCATCATCAAGAAGGAAGAACATTTAAATGATTTTAGAGCGTTAAAATCTCTTACGTTGTCGACGATCTTGGAAATACTAGTCGTTATTTGAATTGATTGCAACACAAACATTTATCGTCAGTTTTGAATGAACATTGCATTATAGACACTTTTGTGAAAGAGTAACTTTAATAATGAATTATTGAATGCATTAAAGCCAAGAACTTGTGTTAGGAGTTTTCCTCAATTAGAGATTTATAGAACGATGTTTGCATTCCCCAGTCTAATTGGATTCTATTCGACTACTTTGCGTTTTAGTCGCACTTTATTTGAAGATAGTATTTTTATACTACACATTTCTTTTAGGATGTTAATCTTAAATTTTGATAGACCAGACAGGCGTATATAAGCGTATTCACTATTAAATTTGTTTGTGATTGGCAAGTTTTGACTTCATTTCGGTTCATGAATGAAATCCACGAAGGTTAAAAAAGAAAAACAGTTTTGAAACAATTTATGATTATAAAAATTTTTAAGTGGAACTATGAATGTATAATCGCTAGTGCAGCGCGTGTTGAAAGTCGCTGATGTAAAATGCCCTTGAATATGAAGGAGGTTCCCACAGGAATAAATGTTAAAGAATTATTTGTGGAAGTTTTGTAAGTTATGTGGAAGTTTAATACCATATAGATTAATATATGATGATTTTGGGCATATTTTTAATGCAGTTTGTGCATTGACTTGTTAGCGAAGGATTTTCCGCTGGAGTAAGATTGTCATAGTTCGTTGAAAATAGATCAAGTGAATTACTGTTAGAATTAACACGAGTTTTGAAAGAATTTGAGATAAGATTTTGAATGAAGGTTGCCGTCACAAATCATTATTAAAAACTTTATTAAACCAGATTGTGACATTAACATGTATAACTAACCTTCATTGGTCGATTATATTAAACACGATTATGAAAATTACAAACCGAATGAATATGTGGTTAATGTATTTATTAAATTAATAATTTAAACAATTTAAAATGTTAATACTGTAAATAATTGCTGTAAATATTTTTTTGAAAATAATGTGAAACGAGAGTGATGTTAAAGGCGTGCTTATAATATTTTTATTGTCTTTGACAAATATTATAAACAATTTCTAATTGTTATAAATAATTTATGTGATTTTGTTATAAACATTTAAGAGCTAATTAAACATTTGGATTGAACTTAACAAATTTAAGGAATTAACATAATGATTCAATAGGATGTGAGCAAAGTACTTGAAAGATTTGCGTAAATATAATGTGAGTTGTCTTGTCGACATTTAAAAGCTTGAGAGAGCAAGCTGTAATCTTACGTAACTCAGCACGTGAGAAGGGAATGCATTTGACCAGTATGCAACAGGTTCGAGGGTAGCTCGCAGCTGGGCCAACATCTGGTTCACAGAGAGTGAGGTCGTCCGCACTCCGGCCTTGCGACTATAAATACCATTCTCATGTTTATTAAAAGGAAACCAAATGCTCTATATATGTCACACCCTGACGTCCTTTTCCAATCCAATAGTGTTATGAATATTACGTTATTTGGAGCTCTTGGGAGCTAAAATGTTTTATATCATGTTGTATGATAATTTTTGCAAGTCCTACTGAGGACGTAGTCAGATTGACTTGGGCTACTGATAGCCACGTTGATTTTGTTGTGTTAGTAAAATCATTCCCTTTATTAGAAATAAAGCTTTTGTACAGTTCAAAGTTCTCGTCTTCGTCCTGGTTCATTTTTTTAAATGTCATGGTGGAGGTTATTGTGTGAACAGACTTTTAGTGATCCTGTTGTCAACTCAAACCCCGAGATAATTAAGAGGTAAGTAACGGTAAGTATGAACCCCCGTCTATTTTGGTGTGTTCCACAATGATTTCCTGTGAACTTCTGTGCTCTTATCTCGATAGTATCTGTCAGTGCCATTTTCATTGATGTAACTGTGCCGGTGCGATCGATAATGGGCAATCCGATTGAGGGGGCGGATATCTGACAGCCTACTATCCAGGTAAACGGGGACAGTACCATCCCGGCATTTGCCCGAAGACGTAGTGGGAAACCACGGAAAACCACTTTGAGGATGGCTGAGGTGGGAATCGAACACCCTCTACTCATTTGTAACACCCGAGGCTGAGTAGACCCCGTTCCAGTCCTCACACCACTTTTCAAATATCGTGGCAGAGCCGGGAATCGAACCCAGGACCTCCAGGGCGGCAGATAACCATGCTGTCCGCTACGCTAAGGAGGTGACTTCAAGAACTATACGTGCGCAAAATTTAGAACTGTTGGCTTGCATACTTTCTGATATATTGGTATTAGGATAAAGAGAGTGAGCATTTATTAACAGTTGGCAGCCCTAATGGATCTCAAGTATAAGCATAGTCATATCTGTTATAGTACAGAAAGCACGTACGAAATTTGGTTAAAATCCAATTGATAGTATAGATGTTAGATGTACTTAATCATTGGACTTATCAGCAGGCTTAGAATCATCTTGGCAAAACTGTCATATATGGGCTTCTTAAAATGTATCTGGAATGTTATTATCCCTGTGTGTGCTTATTTTGGAAAAGTTCGCGTACATAACGTCCGAGATATCCAACGTAGAGCTTAAAATGAATTGTGATTTTTAGCGGTTGGTAGCTCTAAAATCATTTTCTATTATGTCCTTGAGATATTCAGATTTAGATATTTCCTTATACCAAACTTGGTTTCGATAACTGCAGCCTTTTAGGAGATGATAGGGGGAGACACACAAAGAGAGACAGACAGACAGACAGACAGACATTTGCCTGGATCGATGCCATAAGTCTATCTCATCCTCATTTTTTTAAGTGAAAAATAAGCTAAAAATAGCACGTAGAATATACGATAGCTACTGTATAACATCCAACCTTAGGTGCTTCTATACTGTGCTGATCAGTACCCGCTACTTATGGACATATCACATGTGTTGTACCGCAATCATTGGCCATCAGCGTACAAATGGTACAGATCGTAACGTTAAAGCTTGTATACAAGCAAAATTCCGGTATGGGCTTGAATAACGTTATTCGTGGCCGCATTAGTTGTTCCGATTGGCTCTGCTGCAAGAAATCAAAGATGGAGGAAACTTGTGGATTGAGAGTTATATTTGCAGTTCATTGGCATTATTAATGGAAATCAGTAATTTAGTTCCGTTACGTTGAATACAGGAAAAGGCACTGACTGATTAAACGCATTGCTGTCAGTATTTAAGATTTAACTGAAATCATTCGACATTTAGCCATATGGATGAAGCTGTGAACCTGCAGAATACGTGAGAAGTGTACGAGTGACAAGTTGGTCACTAGTCGTGGCCGAGTGAGGTACGTGTGTGCGCGCTGTGTGACCGCATTGGAAGAGTGAACGGTTCCTAATACCGGTGCTTCCTTAGTTCCAGCTGTGTACTGACCTTCCGTGTGTCATTCGGACAATACTTTTTCAAGTAGTGTTCCAGATAGGACAACAAAACCAGAAACGCAGAAAACCCCGCTGAAAATCATGTCCGGATACCAGAGGAAAAACACCGTACGCTGCCTATGGGACAGGCAGAGTTCTCGCCCCTCACCAGGAGAAATTCACCGCTGGATTGGCGATACCCTCCGGTTGACTGTCGACCAAGTAGAAGCCATCCAGTTAAATGCGCACGAAAAAACCATGTACATCAAGGTAATCAGCATATCTACTTATCAGAAATTGTTAAATACTTTTGCAGATCCTATTAAATTTCAGTATGACTCAGGCGAAATGACAAATGTTAAGCTCTCCACAGCGGATTCCAATTTTACCACAGTGCGTATATTTAATGTCCCACTCGAAGTTCCCCCTGAAATTTTCAAATCCGTCCTGTCGAAATATGGCACTGTGAGTGACGTCAGGAAAGAACAATGGTCTTCTGCTTATCAGTTCCCGGTGTATAATGGAATACGTGCCGTCACTATGGAAATCAAACAAGATATCCCCTCCACTGAGACTTTTGGTGGCCATTCTGGCTATATAACCTATAATGGACAGAAACAGACCTGTTTAATTTGCAATGCTACCACACATCTACGTATCAACTGCCCAAAGAAAATGATTCCCCTCGGTATAACTCCTACACAACAACGACGTGTCCAATACTCGGAAGTTGTGACGCAGCAAACGTCATATGAAAACATGCTTATTGATCAGTCAGCTGGGACAACACCAGAAGTGGCCTCGAATACATATGACGCAGAACTGGTACCTTGCCCTGACCAGAGCAGCGAGCCACAGAGTGCCCCTGTGCTATCGGCAACCTGTATCGCAGCCTTAGAACCAACTATGCCGTCACTACAGGCTGCCACAGAAATTTTGTCTTCACTGCCCCCACCTTCGCTGGTCCCTACCGACTCACTTAAGCAGGTTGATCGGGGATCCGAGAACGTCTCTAAGAAGATTAAAACAAATGCCTCGATTGCCGTACCAGCCCCGAAGAATCAAACTGGCTCTACAAACGTTCCCGCAGCTGTGAAAAAGAAACAAAATTTTCATTCTACGTCATCTAGGGACCCACGAACGCTCTCAACCGCTGACAGCCGGCCTATGAATGGCAGTCATAAGGAACTATCTCAACCTAATTTGACATAGTGCACCAGTATATTTCTCACCTGTGTCTTTTTTTCTTTTTTCTCGAGTCCACCTACCAGTATGTCTAGCACAACTTTATACTTCTCTTAACGGCGCAATTTCTCACTGTGGCCACTGTGAATATCAATGTAATAGAATGCCCTCTGAAATTTCAACTGTTGGAGAGATTCCTTCGAGATGCAGACATTGACATTGCCTTCATTCAAGAAGTTGCTCTACCCTGTTTGCCCATATCTGCCTTCTACAAACAATACATCAATACCGGTAATATGAATAGAGGGACCGGATTCCTCATAAGACATGATATCCCACTCGAAGGTGTGCTATGTCATCCATCAGGACGCATAATATCTGGACACATAAACAATACCACCCTGATAAATGTATATGCCCCATCCGGGTCCAATAAACGTGTGGAACGGAAAATGTTCTTTCAACAGAGTATACTGCCTAATCTGCACGACGTTAAGGAAAAACTTATTCTTGCAGGGGATTTCAATTGTATTCAACGCCAGGAAGATTCCACTAGCTCATACCAAGGTGTCAACCCGGCTGTCAGGACCCTTCTTACCTCCCTACACCTCATTGATGCTGTGGATAGTTTAAGGGTGCCCCTGCCCCATTACACCTGTATAAGTCACAACTCCTCATCACGACTTGACCGCATCTACTTTTCACAGGAACTTATCCAGCCTAGACGATATGAAGTGATACCTGCCAGTTTCACTAACCATCATGCTGTCGTATGTACAATCTCTTACCCCCATCCCATATTTCACATAGGAAGAGGTTATTGGAAGCTGAATTGCTCGCTGTAACTGGAGGAGGAATGCCAAGATATTTTCAGACAACACTGGACTCGATGGGTCCAACAAAAATGCAAATTTCGCGACTGCGCAGACTGGTGGGATATTTTAGTTAAACCAGGGATCCGCCGCGTCTTTAAGAACATATCTTACCAACGAGGTCGGGAAAGACGGGATACAGTTGAATTTTACTATCGAGTTCTTCGCCAGCACCAGCAAAGATCTGATGCTGGGGAGCGTATATATGACCAGATCCGGGAAGTTAAAACCAAGCTCCTGTCCCTACAGCAACGAACGCTCGCTCATATAAACGTGGCTTTAAAGATCGTACAGTGCTCCCGGTCGAAAGTGCAAGTGTATACCATATCGCCAAAGGACAACGTGAGCGGCAACGTATATATATCCACCGCCTCCGCACCAGTACTGGAAGTGTCGTCACCTCCCCTGACGCTATACGTCGTGAAATATCATTATTTTATCAACGGTTCTACGCTAAGGCTCCCATTGATCCACAGCAGGTGACCCAATTGCTGTCATCTTGCAGTACCCAACTATCTCCGGACTACAAAACTCTGCTCAGCGCGGAATTTACGGATGAAGAGATTCACTCTGTGGTTATACAACTCCCAAACAACCACTCACCTGGCATTGATGGACTGCCATATGAAATGTATAAACACTTCTGGCCTCTCATTGGCAAAGAATTTTGTCATGTCCTGCGTACCATTCTCCAACGTCGTGCTCTTTGTCAATCACATCACGAGGGTACCATAGTCCTCATACCAAAAACATCCTCTCCCATGGCAGTTGATGACTTCCGACCAGTTACTCTGCTCTGCAGTGACTATAAAGTCCTTACCAAAGTACTTGCATGCCGTTTGAAGACTGTTCTACCTGATATCATTGGTGATGAACAATGTTGCAGTATTCCTGGAAGAACTCTGTTAACAAACTTAGCGATACTACGGGACCTACACCTAAAAGCCGAAATGCTCCCCACTGAGCCAATGAGTTTTCTCACCTTAGATCTTGATAAAGCTTTCGACCGAATCAGTCATGAATACTTGTACATGGTCTTGCAACACTTCGAATTTCCTGAAATCCTTATTGACTACATTCGTATGATAAATTGTAATGCTACGTCTCGAGTGCTCGTCAACGGTTTTCTTTCCCCTCTGATCCCCATACAACGATCAGTTAGGCAAGGATGTCCCCTTTCTATTCTACTTTTTGTCATTGGCCTTGAACCGTTCATTCGGACTACCCAGGTGAAGCTACAGGGTTACAAACTGTCCACACATGTTTTTGGAATGTGCGCCTATGCTGATGACGTATCAATATTGATCCGCAATAATGAAGACATCTCCCACATCGATAGCGTCCTTCAGCGCTACCATATCGCCTCTGGAGCACAATCGAACCCCCAGAAAACTGCTTTGCTTCCGCTCAATACTAACTCAGTGATTACCCAACAGCCCTGGTTCCGGATAGTAATTGAGGTGAAAATTCTTGGCATTACCTGGAAGCAATCCCTTCTGGACACAGTGCAAGCAAACTTGACTAAGGTCATTGCCAAAGTTAGGGGAGTGCTGATCCAATTTGGTCAAAGAAACCTCAATATAGTGCAACGGGTAATGGTCCTCAACGTGTTTGCGCTCTCTAAAATATGGTATGTCGCACAACTTTTCCCACTTCCCAAAATGTTTGAGAGCCAATTGGCAAAATATACAGGTTGGTTTATATGGCAAGGATTTTTGTTCCGAGTACAACGGGAACAGTTGTATCTCCCATCCCGGCAAGGCGGGCTAGGGCTAACAGCTCATGGCATGAAATGCCGTGCACTCCTCTGCAAGAACGATATCACCATTCTTTCCCAACATGACACTTACGAAAGCGCTATACAAAGATATTCGAAACACAGCCCGTGGTTGTGATAGAGCTTTGCCGAAGATATTTAGGGACCATCAACAGCACCTTCTGGAAACTGTTCGCCAAATGCCTTCAGGGACTGTTCCAACGACGAAAAGTATTTATAACATGTTGCGGCAAGTGGTACACTCCAAACCGCGAATAGAGGCCACCACCCTCTACGTCCATTGGCCCACTGTTTGGAAAAATTTTGGGGCTATGACCATTTCTTCTGCTGTACACTCCCAGGTTTTTATCTTCCTCAACGATCTCATCCCAACCGCTCTACGGCGATATACCATCCGTCTTGAAGCTTACCCATGGTGTACTATATGTGGTCAAACTGATACGGCGATACACCGCTTCACATCATGCACGCGAGTTGCCTCCACGTGGCTGTGGTGTAAGGGAAAAGTATGTCAACTATTAAATGTGCCCACGGATGACCTTGATGACAGGAAGTTGGTTCGTTTGTCGGTGACCGCCTTCCCCCAAATTAAACAGACTGCCGTTGTGTGGATAATGGGCCAATATGTACACTTCGTGATGGACAATGTTCAACATTTCTCGTTCCTGGATCTCAGGTATCACCTGAAAAAAGAGCGTTGGAAGCTTAGTGAAAGTGGACAATTGTACGATAAATATGGACACTATCTGGATTTCTTGTGATGTATTAGTATGGTATTTATCATATCTGAAAATTCTGTAATTCTGTAAAGAGCTAATAAAAAAAAGTGCTAGATCGCTAACTTGGTATCTAATGGCTCCTGGGTTCGAGACGGTCTATGGTCGGAATTTTTATTCTTTTTGAATTATTTTGTTGTGTCAACACTACTGTGTGATGCAACTTTTCAACTTCGATTTACTCACATAATCTAGGGGGGCCATGTTAATAATGGATATTGGTAGGGAAAAATCATTCTATTTTATCATTCGAATTTTCACTTTCCCAATCAAAACCATGAATATTTGCACTATTCGTGAAACTAATATAATTTTCACAGCACTGTTTCCTCCACATTTTTTTCTTTTAGTCGTTTACCCTCCAGGTTGGTGGAACCCACGGACTCAGCGAGGGAACTCACCACTACCGCCTCTACGGGCAGTGTCCTAGAGCTTGGAACATCGAATCGGAAGGGATACAACTGGTGAGGTGAGATTGGCACCTCGCCCAGGCGGCCTCACCTGCAAATCGAACAGGGGCCTCATGAGGGAAGGTAAGGGATGGTTAGGATGGATAGGCAAGGAAGAAGGAAGGTGGCGGCCGTGGCCTTGAAGAAGGTACCATCCCAGTATTTGCCCGAAGACGAAGAGGGAAACCACGAAAAACCACTTCGAGGATGGCTGAGGGGGAATCGAACCTCCTCTACTTATTTGGGCCACCCGAGGCTGAGTAGATCCCGTTCCAGTCCTCGTACCACAAATTTCGCGGCAGAGCTGGGAATCGAACCCAGGATCTCCGGGGCGGCAGCTAACCATGCTGACCAATACGCTAAAATAATATTAATAATAATAATATTTTTCTTTTTTTCTTTTTCTTAGTCGTTTATCCTCCTGGTTGGTGGAACCCACGGACTCAGCGAGGGAACTCACCACTACCGTCTCTACGGGCAGTGTCCCAGAGCTGGGAACATCTAATCGGAGTGCATACAACTGGCGAGGTGGGATTGGCAACTCGCCAAGACGGCCTCACCTGCATAGCGAACAGGGGGCCTCATGAGGGAAGGTAATGGATGGTTAGGATGGATAGGCAAGGAAGAGGGAAGGAGGCGGCCGTGGCCTTGAAGAAGGTACTGTACCCGATCTCCGGATAGTGGGCTGTCAGATATCCGCCCCCTCAATCGGATTGCCAATAATCAAACGCGCCGGCATAGCTACATCAATGAAAATGGCACTGACAGATACTATCGAGATTAGAGCACAATAGTTAACAAGAAAATTATTGTGGAACACACCAAAATATACGGGGGTTCATACTTACCTTGACTTACCTCTTAAATATATCTCGGGGACTGGGTTGTCAACTGGATCACTTAAAAGTATGTCCTCACAATAACCTCCACCATGATATTTAAAATGAACCAAGAACGAAGACGAGAAACTTTAAACTGCACAATAATTTATTCCACATAAAGAATGATTTTTAACAAACTGAAACAACAAAATATACGTGGCAATCAGAAGCCGTTGACCACATAACCATGTCCTCCTGTAGGACCTGTATTCTCTACATATAATGTTTTAGCTTTCTCAAGCTCCTAGCAACGAAAATATCACAATGCAATGGGAATGGAAACGGGATTTGGGATGAGACACAAATATCAATTGCTTTGCGTGTTTATATCCTGCACATTTTATTTATAGCCACAAGGCTATTATGAAACGCCCTTGGTCTCAGTAACACAGTTGTCCGGACCAGCTGCAAGGCACCTGTGTCGTCAAAGCGGACACCCGTTCGTTCAACCCTACCATCAGCGTGCTACCTCAGAGCTCGGCTCTCTCTTTTAAACACGTAAATGTTCACATCTCAACTGAAATATTATCACGCAAATGTCTTACATGCTTCCTTCAAACACCAGTGGATTCCTCCAACAATCCCAAATCATGATTATTTGTTTAAACCACTTGCTTAACTTGCATTGTTTAGAGTATTAAAAAAACTCTAAATGTTAATGACAAAAGTTCATTAATTATTTATAACAATAACAAATTGTTTATAACAATGTCAAATGACCATTGAAAATTTAATACACGCTTCTATTAATCACTATCATTTCAAATTATTTAACAAGATATTTACAAAATTATTTTACAATATTAAATTGTTTATATTATTTATACAAGGAATACATTGAACCACACGTCTATCCGGTTGATAATTACTCAAATCGTGTTGATATAATCGACCAATGAAGGTTAGTTATATTAAACTGTCAAATTCAGGTTTAATAATGTTTAATAATAATTATTAATATTTGTGACTGTAACCTCCATTCAAAATCTTTATCTCAAATTATTTAACACTCTTGTTAATTTTAACAGTATCTTCATATGAATAATATTTCAAAGAACAAGAACAACATTCAGCGGGAAAATACTTCGCTCATAACGCACAAAAATGTCACAACAATTGGCCCAAAATTCATCATATATCTACATATATATGGCATAAAAATCTTCCAAACTACACACAAAAACCTCCACTATTAATTCATCAACTTCATTAATTATTGTGGGAACCTCCTTCATTATTCAAGGGCATTACTCAACAGCGACTTTTACACGTCCACTGAACTATCGATTATACATCCATTGTTCCTCTTTAAAAATTCTTATATTCATCAATTGTAATAATGACTGTTATCATTTAACCTTCGTGGGTTTCATTCATGAATCGATATGAAGTAAAAATTTGCCAATCACAAATAAATTTAATAGCAAATACGATTAGACACTCCTGCCTGGTCTATCAAAATTGAGATTAACATCTTCAAAGTGACGCAATATAAAAATACTATCTTCAAACAAAGTTCAACTAAACTGCAAAATAGTCGAATAGAATACAATTAGATTGTGGAATGCAAACATTATTGTTCCAATCTAGAATTGAGAAAAACTCCTATCTTCATTATTCATTACTATAATGTATTCAATAAATTGTAATTAACGTTCGTATTTCATAAAATTGTCTATAATGCAATGATAAATGTCTATGTTGCAATCATGTTCATAAGACGACTAGTATTTCAAAGATCGTCGATATCGTAAAAGATTTTAACGCTCTAAAATCTTTTAAATTATTCTTCTTTCTTGAGGATGACAGAAAATTGGTCAAAGTAATTAACTGATTAGAATTACTTTAATAAAAAGACACGCTGTCTGAATTCAAATCTGCCATAGCAAATCGTTAACTTTACAGTCAAATCGTGACTACAAAAATATGCAAATTACTGAAAGAATCTAAATCATCAGTCTCAACTGATCCAAAATTATTTAAGTATGCCAATGACATAGCAATGTCTCAAAAATCGAAGAAAAAGGCTTAAATCATCGAAGTGTACTGAGTACAAAATATTAAACAAGAAAATGGGGCAAAAGGTAGGACAGAAAATATGGGAAGAATGGTTGCTCAAATATCGCTACAAAACTGAAATAATACAAGAAACGTTCACAACTACCTTATCTGCCGATTGAAGTTCCAGAGAAAAATTCCCCAAAGAAGACTGCCGATGGATCCATTTTACCAACTTAAAGATGAGCTCCAGGAATCAGCGTCCTCGGAGAATCGAACTGCTTCCTCCTCCGAAATGGCACTGCTCCGTGGATACGAGAAACATCCTTCCGGCAAAATTCTTCATTGTGCGCCGGGATAACCCTGGCCTCTCTTGAAAGTTCTCTGAAGTTCTTGCAGGAATTCGTCATGAAGTTTAATGTAGCTATTTCCGCAGAAATATTCATAGTTGTGGAGTATGAAAATATTTCCACTGTTATCTGGTATAATTCAGCGATGGATTAACGATGCATGAGTGTAGTTGGATGTTCACTACATGCTCGCTTTTGTAGAAAGACGATTAACGAAGTTCCATGCTGTTACTTTACTCCAATGACATATGTCCCAATTGCATCAACGCCTTAGCCTTTCATCTCAACTGCAGTTATAATGATCAAAAGCACTGCAATATTATAGTGTTCCATAGTCGAATGTATCGTTGTAATACCAAACTGTTGCACTCCACGTGTCAGCCGTAGTGTATAATATGGAATATAAAAGTGTTTCTCCTGTGGCGAGAAAATCACTTTTGTTGGCAGCCTAAAAGTTCCAGTATCTTTCGAAGTATCACTGTGAAATCGTTGAAATCTTGTATACACCTTAATGTTATACTGCCTAATAGAATTATCAAACAGGCTGAAGTTAGCGCTTGATATCTTGACTGGTGGAAACGTTAATGTGCGCGTTTCAACTTCACCTAGTTTTGAGCAGCGTGAAATGGAACTGCTCCGAGTTCGTTCGATGCGGCAAGGCTTTCACCTCACGCTAAAGACACCTTACTTCACTGAATCACTTGAAAATAACTCTATATCACCAGAAATATATATGCGATCACAAGTATGAGATCTGAGCGTATCAGTATCAGTATGCGTATGAGTATGAGAGCTCCTCTCTCCTGTGCATGACCTTTTATCAACTTCTTAAGGGGCGTAACCATCCCTTCCATAGCCTGTTGCTGCGTCATTGCTGGAAGTTTTAACTTTGGCTATACTTGACGGATTTTCAAAATTCAAAAACTCAAAATTAATTTCTTCAAAATTCCAAATCAATGCCATAACTGAAAATAGATTTCCACAAATCTGCATGCCAAAAGTAATCGAATATCGTAGTTTCAGCAATCTCCGTCTTCCTTCCAAACTATCGTTCATTGGTTCGCGTCTCTCCTCCAATAGCGTAGCTTCTTCCTTAGCACAATACCTTGTTTCCTGCGACTGCGTCGTAAATCTCGGATCTTTCTCGAATAAAATCATGACGTCACCAAGAATCTCAGCTCAATCAGCCTACTGGCATGAATCCTACGTCATCCGTGCCTACGTCATGAATATCCACGTCATAACTATGACATCCATAACTTTACCGATATTTTCCAATACAGCCATCGTGGTCTCGATATAATTCAATTTCCGGGGGCAGTACCATCCCGGCATTTGCCCGAAGACGAAGTGGGAAACCACGGATAACCACTTTGAGGATGGCTGATGTGGGAATCGAACTCCCTCTACCCATTTTTAACACCCGAGGCTGAGTAGACCCCGTTACAGTCCTCACACCACTTTTCAAATATCGTGGCAGAGCCAGGAATCGAACCCAGGACCTCCAGGGCGGCAGCTAACCATGCTGTCCGCTACGCTACGGAGGCGACTTCAAGAACTATACGTGCGCAAAATTTAGAACTGTTGGCTTGCATACTTTCTGATATATTGGTATTAGGATAAAGCGAGTGAGCATTTATTAACAGTTGGCAGCCCTAATGGCTCTCAAGTATAAGCATAGTCATATCTGTTATAGTACAGAAAGCACGTACGAAATTTGGTTAAAATCCAATTGATAGTATAGATGTTAGATGTACTTAATCATTAGACTTATCAGCAGGCTTAGAATCATCATTGCAAAACTGTCATATATGGGCTTCTTAAAATGTATCTGGAATGTTATTATCCCTGTGTGTTATTATTTTGGAAAAGTTCGCATGCATAACGTCTGAGATATCCAACGTAGAGCTTAAAAGTGAAGTGTGATTTTTAGCGGTTGGTAGCTCTAAAATCATTTTCAATTATGTCCTTGAGATATTCAGATTTAGATATTTCCTTATACCAAACTTGGTTTCGATAACTGCAGCCTTATAGGAGTTGATAGGGGGAGACACACAAAGAGAGACAGACAGACAGACATTTGCCTGGATCAATGCCATAAGTCTATCTCATCCTCATTTTTAAGTGAAAAATAAGCTAAAAATTGCCCGTAGAATATACGATAGCTACTGTATAACATCCAACCTTAGGTGCTTCTATACTGTGCTGATCAGTACCCGCTGCTTATGGACATATCACATGTGTTGTACCGCAATCATTGGCCATCAGCGTACAAATGGTACAGATCGTAACGTTAAAGCTTGTATACAAGTACAATTCCGGTATAGGCTTGAATAACGTTATTCGTGGCCGCATTAGTTGTTCCGATTGGCTCTGCTGCAAGAAATCAAAGATGGAGGAAACTTGTGGATTGAGAGTAATATTTGCAGTTCATTGGCATTATTAATGGAAATCAGTAATTTAGTTCCGTTACGTTGAATACAGGAAAAGGCACTGACTGATTAAACGCATTGCTGTCAGTATTTAAGATTTAACTGAAATCATTCGACATTTAGCCATATGGATGAAGCTGTGAACCTGCAGAGTTGGTGAGAAGTGCACGAGTGCTAGAGCGCTAACTTGGTATCTAATGGCTCCTGGGTTCGAGACGGTCTCTGGTCGGAATTTTTATTCTTTTTGAATTACTTTGTTGTGTCAACACTACTGTGTGATGCAACTTTTCAACTTCTATTTACTCGCATGATCTAGGGGGGCCATGTTAATAATGGATATTGGTAGGGAAAAAACATTCTATTTTATCATTCGAATTTGTACTTTCCCAATCAAAACCATGAATATTTGTACTATTCGTGAAACTAATATAATTTTCACAGCACTGTTTACTCCACATTTTTTTTTTCTTTTAGTCGTTTACCCTCCAGGTTGGTGAACCCACGGACTCAGCGATGAAACTCACCACTACCGCCTCTACGGGCAGTGTCCTAGAGCTTGGAACATCGAATCGGAAGGGATACAACTGGTGAGGTGAGATTGGCACCTCGCCCAGGCGGCCTCACCTGCAAAGCGAACAGGGGCCTCAAGCCGGAAGGTAAGGGATGGTTAGGATGGATAGACAAGGAAAAAGGAAGGAGGCGGCCGTGGCCTTGAAGAAGGTACCATCCCGGTATTTGCCAGAAGACGAAGTGGGAAACCATGAAAAACCACTTGGAGGATGGCTGATGGGTAATCGAACCCCCTCTACTTATTTGGGCCACCCGAGGCCGAGTAGACCCCGTTCCAGTCCTCGTACCACAAATTTCGCGGCAGAGCCGGGAATCGAACCCAGGACCTCCGGGGCGGCAGCTAACCATGCTGTCCGCTACGCTACGGAGGCGACTTCAGGAACTACACGTGCGCAAATTTAGAACTGTTGGCTTGCATGCTTTCTGATATATTGGTATTAGGATAAAGAGAGTGAGCATTTATTAACAGTTGGCAGCCCTAATGGATCTCAAGTATAAGCATAGTCATATCTGTTATAGTACGAAATTTGGTTAAAATCCAATTGATAGTATAGATTTTAGATGTACTTAAACATTGGACTTATCAGCAGGCTTAGAATCATCTTGGCAACACTGTCATATATGGGCCTCTTAAAATGTATATGGAATGTTATTATCCCTGTGTGTGCTTGTTCGCATGCATAACGTCTGAGATATCCAACGTAGAGCTTAAAAGTAAATTGTGATTTTTAGCGGTTGGTAGCTCTGAAATCATTTTCAATTATGTCCTTGAGATATTCAGATTTAGATATTTCCTTATATCAAACTTGGTTTCGATAACTGCAGCCTTTTAGGAGTTGATAGGGGGAGACACACAAAGAGAGACAGACATTTGCCTGGATCGAAGCCATAAGTCTATCTCATCCTCATTTTTAGCCTACTTTCGATTTTTGCAAAAAATGAAAGTAGACTTATGAGATCAACACAGGGCGAAAAAAGTGTGTTTGTCTGTGTGTGTGTATGTGTGTGTGTGAGTCTGAGTGTGTGTGTGTGTGTGTGTGTGTGTGAGTCTCTCTCTGTGTGTGTGTGTGTGTGTGTGTGTGTGTGTGTGTGTGTGTGTGAGTGTGTGTACTCTGAATGTCTGTCCCCCCCCTATCAATTCGAACACGGTGAATGCGAATTGAACGAAATTTGGTACAAAGGTAGCGCTAGCAAAGGACACCTCAGTGTCATGTTTTATATCGCCGCCATCTTGACGGAAACGTAATGGCGGCCACACAAATTTTCAAAGCTTAAATCAAATTACGACTAACCTAATCATCCGATCTCTACCAAATTTTGCAACAACATACCTTTATGGGGTGAGCATCCTTTGACCAAACCAATAGGTCATCAGCGTGCTAGTTTGCGGATGGCGGCCATCTTTGTGTGAAAATCGATTCCCCCTATTAATTCGAACACGGTGCAACCGAATGGAACGAAATTTGGTACAGAGGTAGTACTAACAAAAGGCACCTCAGTGTCATGTTTTATATCGCCGCCATCTTGACGGAAACGTAATGGCGGCCACACAAATGTTCAAAGCTTAAATCAAATTACGACTAACCTAATCATCCGATCTCTACCAAATTTTGCAACAACATTCCTTTATAGAGGGAGCATCCTTTGACCAAACTAATAGGTCATCAGCCTAATATTTTGCGGATGGCGGCCATCTTTGTGTGAAAATCGATTCCCCCTATTAATTCGAACACGGTGCAACCGAATGGAGCGAGATTTGGTACAGAGGTAGTACTAACAAAAGGCACCTCAGTGTCATGTTTTTTTTATCGCCGCTATCTTGACTGAAACGTAATGGCGGCCACATAAATATTCAAAGCTTAAATCAAATTACGATTAACCTAATCATCCGATCTCTACCAAGTTTTGCAACAACATACCCTTGTAGAGGAAGCATCCTTTGACCAAATGAATAGGTCATTAGCCTAATAGTTTGTGGATGGCGGCCATCTTTGTGTGAAAACCAATTCCCCTATTAATTCAAACACGGTGAAACCGAATGGAACGAAATTTGGTACAGAGGTAGCACTAGAAAAAGGCATCTCACTGTCATGTTTTATATCGCCACCATATTGACAGAAACGTAATGGCGGCCACACAAATGTTCAAAGCTTAAGTTAAATTACGACTAACATAACCATCCGATCTCTACCAAACTTTGCAACAACATACCTTTATGGAGGGAGCATCCTTTGACCAATCTAATAGGTTATTAGCCTAATAGTTTGCGGATGGCGGCCATCTTTATGTCAAAATTGATTCCCCCTATTAATTCGAACACGGTGGAACCGAATGGAACGAAATTTGTTACAGAGGTAGCACTAGTAAAGGGCACCTCAGTGTCATGTTTTATATCGCCGCCATCTTGACTGATACGTAATGGCGGCCACACGAATGTTCAAAGCTTAAATCAAATTAAGATTAACCTAATCATCCGATCTCTACCAAATTTTGCAACTACATACCTTTATGGAGGGAGCATCCTTTGACCAAACTAGTAGGTCATCAGCGTAATAGTTTGCGGATGGCGGCCATCTTTGAGTGAAAATAGATTCCCCCTATTAATTCGAACACGGTGCAACTGAATGGAACGAAATTTGGTACAGAGGTAGTACTAACAAAAGGCACCTCAGTGCCATGTTTTATATCGCCGCCATCTTGACGGAAACGTAATGGCGGCCACACAAATGTTCAAAGCTTAAATCAAATTACGACTAACCTAATCATCCGATCTCTATCAAATTTTGCAACAACATACCTTTATGGGGGGAGCATCCTGTGACCAAACTAATAGGTCATCAGCCTAATAGTTTGCGGATGGCGGCCATCTTTTTGTGAAAATAGATTCCCCCTATTAATTCGAACACGGTGCAACCGAATGGAACGAAATTTGGTACAGAGGTAGTACTAACAAAAGGCACCCCAGTGTCATGTTTTATATCGCCGCCATCTTGACGGAAACGTAATGGCGGCCACCCAAATGTTCAAAGCTTAAATCAAATTACGACTAACCTAATCATCCGATCTCTAGCAAATTTAGCAACAACATACCTTTATGGGGGGAGCATCCTGTGACCAAACTAATAGATCATCAGCCTAATAGTTTGCGGATGGCGGCAATCTTTGTGTGAAAATCGATTCCCCCTATTAATTCAAACACGGTGAAACCGAATGGAACGAAATTTGGTACAGAGGTAGCACTAGCAAAGGGCATCTCAATGTCATGTTTTATATCGCCGCCATATTGACAGAAACGTAATGGCGGCCACACAAATGTTCAAAGCTTAAGTTAAATTACGACTAACATAACCATCCGATCTCTACCAAACATTGCAACAACATACCTTTATGGAGGGAGCATCCTTTGACCAATCTAATAGGTTATTAGCCTAATAGTTTGCGGATGGCGGCCATCTTTATGTCAAAATTGATTCCCCCTATTAATTCGAACACGGTGGAACCGAATGGAACGAAATTTGGTACAGAGGTAGCACTAGCAAAGGGCACATCAGTGTCATGTTTTATATCACCGCCATCTTGAATGAAACGTTATGGCGGCCACACGAATGTTCAAAGCCTAAATCAAATTACGATTAATCTAATCATCCGATCTCTACCAAATTTTGCAACAACATACCTTTATGGAGGGAGCATCCTTTGACCAATCTAATAGGTCATTAGCCTAATAGTTTGCGGATGGCAGTCATCTTTGTGTGAAAATCAATTCCCCCTATTAATTCGAACACGGTGGAACCGAATGAACGAAATTTGGTACAGAGGTAGCACTAGCAAAGGGCACCTCAGTGTCATGTTTTATATCACCGCTATCTTGACGAAAACGTAATCGCGGCTACCCAAATATTAAAAGCTAAATTGTAATTACGACCAACCTAATAATCTAGTCTCTACCAAATTTTGCAACACCATATCTTTATGTGGGAAACATATTCTGACCAAACTGCAAGAACTTCAGCCCAATAGTTGCAGATGGTGGCCAAGTATGTGTGCAAATCGATTCCCCCTATCAATTCAAACACGGTGAAACCGAAATGAACGAAATTTGGTACAGATGTAGCACTAGCAAAGGGCACCTCATATTCATGTTTAATATCCCTATAGCACGTTGTATTTCAACAAGCTACTACAACCAACATTCAATCATACTCCTTGAAAAGGACAAAGAGTTATGCACGTGTGACCAGAATTAATCTGAAATAATACTATATTTTAAAGTACCAATTTAGGATAAATAAAGAGAATGAACATTCGTTAGCAGTTGGCAGCCCTGCTGGCTCTGAAGTATAAGCATAGTCTTATCTGTTATAGTACCCCAAAACACATACAAAATGTGGTTAAAATCCAATTTATAGTATAGAAGTTAGCTACACTTAAACAATTGACTTATCCGCAGACTTAAAATCATGTTGGCATCACCGTCATATATGCGCTTCTTAAAATATATATTTGGAATGTTATTATCTCTATGTTGACTAATTTTGGAAGAGTTCGCATGCATAACGTATGATAAATCCAACATAGAGCTCAAAGGTGAATTGTGATTTTTCTGCGCAATTACTAGCACTGAAGTAATTTTCAAATATGCCCGTGAGATATTCAGATATAGATCTTTACTTATACCAAATTTGGTTTCAATAACTGCAGCCGTCTAGGAGGGACAAACAGACATTTGACTGGATCGATGTCATAATTCTATCTCATCCTCATTTTTACAAAATGTGAAAAGCAGGCTAAAATAGTACGTAGAATATACGATGGCTACTGTATAACATCCAACCTTAGGTGCTTCTATACTGTGCTGATCAGTATCCGCTTCTTATGGACATATCACATGTGTTGTACCGCAATCATTGGCCACCAGCGTACAAATGGTACAGATTGTAACGTTAAAGCTTGTATACAGGCACAATTCCGGTATAGGCTTGAATAACGTTATTCGCAGCAGCATTCCGAGTTCCGATTGGCTCAGCTTCAAGAAATCAAACATGGAGGAAAGTTGTGGATTGAGAGCAATATTTGCAGTTTATTGGCATTATTAATCCAAATCAGTCATTAAGATGCGTTACGTTGAATACATGAAGAGGCACTGACTGATTGAACGCATTCCTGTCAGTATTTACGATTTAACTGAAATAATTCGACATTTAGCTATACGCATGAAGGTACGTAACTATAAGCTAGGCTACAAAGTGGAAAGTGTACGAGTGCTCTAGCTGTAACTTCATGTCCAATGGATCTCGGGTTCGAGACGCCCTAGGGCCAATTTTTTTATTCTTTTTGAATTATTATGTTGCAATCACACTACTTTCCTTGTGAGTTTCCAACTACGATTTATTTGCATGATCTACGGAGATCATCTTAATGACTGATTTGGATTAATAATGCCAATAAACTGCAAATATTACTCTCAATCCACATCTTTCCTCCATGTTTGATTTCTTGCAGCTGAGCCAATCGGAACACGGAATGCTGCTACGAATAACGTTATTCGAGCCTATACCGGATTTGTGCCTGTATACAAGCATTAACGTTACAATCTGTACCATTTGTACTCTGATGGCCAATGATTGAGGTACAACACATGTGATATGTCCATAAGCAGAGGGTACTGATCAGCACAGTATCGAAGCACCTAAGGTTGGATGTTATACAGTAGCCATCGTATATTCTACGTACTATTTTAGCCTACTTTTCACATTTTGTAAAAATGAGGAAAAAGTAGAATTATGACATCGATCCAGGCAAATGTCTGTCTGTCCCTCCTAGACGGCTGCAGTTATTGAAACCAAATTTGGTATAAGTAAAGATCTATATCTGAATATCTCACGGGCATATTTGAAAATTATTTCAGTGCTAGTAATTGCGCAGAAATATCACAATTCTCTTTTGAGCTCTATGTTGGATTTATCAGACGTTATGCATGCGAACTCTTCCAAAATTATTGGACATAGAGATAATAACATTCCAAATATATGTTTTAAGAAGCGCATATATGACAGTGTTGCTAACATGATTTTATGTCTACGGATAAGTCCAATGTTTAAGTGTATCTAACTTCTATAATATCAATTGGATTTTGACCAAATTTCGTATGTGTTTTTGTGTACTATAACAGATATGACTATGCTTATACTTCAGAGCCAGCAGGGCTGCCAACTGCTAACGAATGCTCATTCTCTTTTCTTATCCTAATACCAATATATCAGAAAGTATGCTAGCCAACAGCTCTGAATGTTGCACACGTATGGTACCAAAAATTTCAGATTAACCTCGAGTAACTAATGTACGTCAGTGCTGCCAACATAATTCTAAGCCTGCTGAAAATGCATGTAAAGTCTATACCAACAAATGGATGTTATCTTAAATTGGCACTTTAAAATATAGTATTATTTCAGATTAAGTCGCCTCCGTAGCGTATCGGTCAGCACGGTTAGCTGCCACCCCGGAGGTCCTGGGTACGATTCCCGGCTCTGCCACGAAATTTGAAAAGTGGTATGAGGAATGGAACGGGGTTTACTCAGCCTCGGGTGTTCCAAATGAGTAGAGGGGGTTCGATTCCCACCTCAGACATCCTCGAAGTGGTTTTTCACGGTTTCCCACTTCGTCTTCAGGCTAATGCCGGGATGGTACCTTCTTCAAGGCCACGGCCGCCTCCTTCCCTCTTCCTTGCCTATCCATCCTGACCATCCATTACCTTCCCTCATGAGGCCCCTGTTCGCTTTGCAGGTGAGGCCGCCTGGGCGAGGTGCCAATCACACCTCACCAGTTGTATCCACTCCGATTAGATGTTCCCAGCTCTAGGACACTGCCCGTAGAGGCGGTAGTGGTGAGTTCCCTCGCTGAGTCCGTGGGTTCCACCAACCTGGAGGGTAAACGACTAAGAGAAGAGAAGAGAAGAGATTATTTCAGATTAATTCTGATCACACGTGCATGACCTTGTTGCCAATATGATTTTATACGCACTGATAGATCCAATATTTCACAACATGCAACGTCCATACTATCCATTGGATTTCAACCAAATGTTGTATGTGCATTCTGTACCTTAGGAGATGGAACTAAGGATATATTCACAGTCACATAGGCTGCCAACTGTAGTGCTGTATTAGAATACTTCAGGTATATTCCAAAATAATTACAAATGCTAGTATTAACAAATAAATTTCGTCATTATTCTAGATAGGTCTATATAGTTTAATCATTGGCATGAATCTTAAATATAAAGAAAAGTATGCTCTTTAGATCGTCACGAAACTATTTCTCCTTATTGTTAATATTATTATTTATTGTGGAGTAAACATAGACTATTATTGTGATATGAAAATATTATTATACTTTCACGAATAGTACAAATATTAATGGTTTTGTATGGGGAAGTACAAATTTGAATGATAGAATAGAATATTTTTTCCTACCAATATCCATTATTAACATCATCTCCGTAGATCATGCGAATAAATAGTAGTTGGAAACTCACAAGAAAAGTAGTGTGAATGCAACAAAATAATTCAAAAAGAATAAAAAATTTGGCCCTAGAGCGTCTCGAACCCGAGATCCATTGGTCACTAAGTTACAGCTATAGCACTCGTACACTTTTCACTTACTAGCTGAGCTCATAGTTACGTAACTTCATGCGTATAGCTAAATGTCGAATTATTTCAGTTAAATCGTAAATACTGACAGGAATGCGTTCAATCAGTCAGTGCCTCTTTAAGTATTCAACGCAACGCATCTTAATGACTGATTTGGATTAATAATGCCAATAAATTGCAAATATTACTCTAAATCCACAACTTTCCTCCATGTTTGATTTCTTGCAGCTGAGCCAATCGGGACACGGAATGCTGCTGCGAATAACGTTATTCAAGCCTATACCGGAATTGTGCCTGTATACAAGCTTTAACGTTACAATCTGTACCATTTGTACGCTGATGGCCAATGATTGCGGTACAACACATGTGATATGTCCATAAGAAGCGGATACTGATCAGCACAGTATAGAAGCACCTAAGGTTGGATGTTATACAGTAGCCATCGTATATTCTACGTACTATTTTAGCCTGCTTTTCACATTTTGTAAAAATGAGGATGAGATAGAATTATGACATCGATCCAGTCAAATGTCTGTTTGTCCCTCCTAGACGGCTGCAGTTATTGAAACCAAATTTGGTATAAGTAAAGATCTATATCTGAATATCTCACGGGCATATTTGAAAATTACTTCAGTGCTAGTAATTGCGCAGAAAAATCACAATTCACCTTTGAGCTCTATGTTGGATTTATCATACGTTATGCATGCGAACTCTTCCAAAATTAGTACACATAGAGATAATAACATTCCATATATATATATTAAGAAGCGCATATATGACAGTGTTGCCAACATGATTTTAAGCCTGCGGATAAGTCCAATGTTTAAGTGTATCTAACTTCTATACTATCAATTGGATTTTAACCAAATTTCGTATGTGCTTTTGTGTACTATAACAGATATGAGTATGCTTATACTTGAGAGCCAGCAGGGCTGCCAACTGCTAATGAATGGTCATTATCTTTCTTTATCCTAATAGCTATATATCAGAAAGTATGCTAGCCAACATCTCTGAATGTTACACACGTATGGTACCTAAAATTTCAGATTAATTTCGAGTAACTAATGTGCGTCAGTGCTGCCAACATAATTCTAAGCCTGCTGAAAATGCATGTAACTTCTATACCAACAAATGGATGTTGTCCAAAATTGGCACTATAAAATATAGTATTATTTCAGATTAATTCTGAGCACACGTGCATGACCTTGTTGCCAATATGATTTTACATACACTGATAGATCCAATATTTCACAACATGCAACGTCCATACTATCCATTGGACTTCCAAGGAAGGAAGGAAGGAAGCTTGTAGTTTAACGTGACCGTTAATCTGTAGATCATGAGCCACGGGACCTCCTTTTTACGTGGAATCCGAACCACAGGACATGGCATTTCACTTCGAAAATCTCACATGCATTGACCGGGAATCGAACCCGGACCGCCTTGGTGAGAGGCATACAGCTAGACCGCTGAGCCACCACGTTCTCCCCCCCCCCCCCCCATTGGACTTCAACCGAATGTTATATGTTCATTATGTACCTTAAGAGATGGAACTAAGGATATATTCAGAGTCACCTAGGCTACCAACTGTAGTGCTGTATTAGAATATTTCAGGTATATTCCAATCTAATTAGAAATGTTAGTAGGCCTATTACCTACTAAATTTCGTAATGGGAAAAGGCACCTACTTTATTATTGCAATGTGCTGAAATATTTCATATAACCCTTCTTTGTATAATGTGACTAATCCCACACAACGTCGCTCTTTCTACATCACATTTAGTAACAATAACGTTATGGCCCTCTGTTCGAGCTGTTTCCTTAATAACGTTCTTGACGGAATATACACAATTTCTTGTCGTAAAGATTGGATTTGATTAATAATAAACAAGAAATGGGAATAACATTAATTTGTAGAACTCAATTTTAGCCGTCTTTTTAACAACGTTATCGTCGGTAGCACTCACAATTTTGTTCCTTAAAGATTGGGTAAGACAAATAACGAAAACCGGCAAATAACGTTTTTATGAGGAACTTCCTTTACGCGCCTTTCGAATAACGTTATTGTCAGCAGTTCGTTCAATTTCGTTCTTCGACATCAGGTTGAACTAATAACGAAATGATGCCAATAACGTTATTCAGTTATTCACTATGTGAGCCACCCTCCCAATAACGTTATTGGTAGGGACCGGAATAATAGCGTTCTTCAATTCGGTTACTGAATTTAACGTTATTGTGATAGTATATGATAAATACGGTATTCTTGTCGAAACGAAGTAATTCGTTCTGTAACGCATTTACCTAAATGCACTCATGGAATTTTCCGGTACATTCCCTAATTACGTTACGTTATGGTTACGGTTAAGTTATCTAGCCCTGATATTTACTGTACGTAATATGAAACAACTCGGCTGACGGTTATCTCATGTTAAAGAAGTTAATAACGATCCCAAAATTAGTGTTAATGTACCCATAGAATTTTCTAAGTCCTTATTAACACGAGCAATCTATACAGGCTACATATCTCAGGTAACCTTAGAGATAGACTTTTGTTCAGTAAATCGGAAGAACAAGCGCTCCAGAACGGCTTCAATAATACCGAAGTCTATTGTTGCCATGTAATGCGGGCCGCATCACGTCGCCCCTACCCTGGTGCAGAATGATTTCTTAGGCCCCTTAAAACAGTTATCATGGCAATAGTATGCCTCTGTATAAGGGCGATGGTGTTGGTGCAGTATACTGAGGTTATCAGCTGCAATAAGCGTTGGTGCTTTCAAATTTACTTTCATTTATTCCGATCCTTATCCTTGAGTGCTCCAGTTCTGTAAAACAAATAAATCCACCGGGCGAAGCCGGGCACTACTGTTAGTTTTTAATAAAAACTAGATTAATTTACATATAACTTCTCTCCCACCAAGAAAAGAAAAAAAAAGCTAATATTGTCCCGCTATGTGGGATTAAAAGTATTTGGCACTAGCCTCAGTTTGAAATAAGGTATATTTCACGGGAGAATTGTTAGATTGGCCATCCTGGGAGGACGGAGTTGTATTACCACAGTCTGAAATACACATTCGCGAAACTCGCTGCGTTACGAAATAGCATCCTCTTGGTAGGTGAAGCGACACTAGCGCTCGCGGCGGCCAGCAAGCTGGCAACTAACTTGAGCACGTTATTCGTGGAACAGATGATTTCAATTTTGCAGGGGTTTTATGAATTTTAAGTCCCCGTTTCTTGGATGTAACGGGTAATCTCGATTTTGATTTTGATGCGGTTTTCACCATTCTGTAAAGGATTTCTCGAGGAAGGTTTCTGTACGAAAACCTGCCGTCTGTGCGCCTTTTAAGCTTACGCTGGGTAAACCATTAAAAATATTTATATAATTTGATTGAAAGAATCGGTCAGTATGAAAAGTTCTACAAAAAGGTCCATGACAGCATATCTTTAATAAACCGCCCACTATAAGTGATTTTATGTTTTCATTTCTTCCAACAATCTTTATTCAGTGGAAATTTAAATTACTAGCTTCAAAGCGAGTTTACGAGCCAGAGAATGAGCCTATAACCCCAGCTTCGACCAGCATCAACTGCCGAGTCGTGTCGAGTTAAGGCTTCAGAAAAGATTAGACTATATGTGTTTGGAATTTCGCTGTTCACCTCGGCTTTTCTGAATTGCGTCTGGGACCTGCCGTCTGTGCACCTTTTAAGCTTATGCTGGGTAAACCCTTTAAGATACCGGGCCAAGCCGGGGTGGTTGCTAGTATGGGTATAATATAATATCAAAATCTTAACCATATCAAAAGCTAGTTATTCTGTAGTATTGAGTAACAATATAGTTAATTAGTAAATATACCAGTGTGATTTGTGAAACGAAAAGTATAAAAGGATCTTAAGGTCTTAAATGGCTCAATTGTGTAGGTACTTCGTATTTCTTCTGTGGCTTTGAAACCTCTCAATCCTGAAATTGACGAAGTAATACAATGTCACTTTTACAAATAATTTCGGCAATAACAATACTGTGTACCATACCTTCACAGCAGTCATGTGGGAGACCAGGTATTTTATAAGAGAATTAACAAACAGTGTACCACATCTAATTTAGTGAGCATTATCCTGACGACATAAATTGGCTTGCTTCAAAATGATTCGAGAGTAAGTTTATATTACTGTACAAAATAGTCTACATCATTATTCATTAAATCAGGTCTCTATTGAAAAGATATTTTCTACATCTGAAAATTAAAATATCGGCACGTGCTTGAGATGACCAAAATGTTTTTACTTATTTTCAAAATGCATAGATATTTATATTTGAATTGCAGCCAATGGCCATATTTCAAACGAACGCCCGTAGGTCTCCCAATTTCAATGACAATTAGTACGGTACCAACTTTAGCTACCAGACGCCACTGTCACTGACACCCAGCGGCGAACGATTGGAACTTGATAGAGCGTTTCAAACCCAATACCCTACAAATTTTGGGTACACACTACCAATTGTAGTTGTAGGTTCTTTTACATGCCATAAATCTACAATATGTGCCCGATGACTTCGACTGGGTTTAAACTCACGATCTTGGGCATAGCAGTTCAGCATGCTACCGACTACGCCACCGAAGCCATGCATAGATACCCTACCGAGACAGGCTTCTGATTTATAACCGACTGGCTCCATGGCTCAGCGGTAACGTTCTCGCCTGCTGTTCCCAAGGTTGCATGATCTTATCCTAGCGCAGTCAGCTAGCATTTAAGGGTGCGTAAATGTGAGGGAGCCGTGTCTGTAGATTTACTGGCACATTAAAGATCCCCTTCAAGGCAAAATTCAGGCATCTCGGCGTCACTAAAAGCCACAGTTGTTAAAAGGGACCTAAAACCAATATAGTACATTATGCAACGAGCCTATAATGGCTATAATTAAGACACGAGTATTTTTTATAAAACGAGCGTATGCGAGTTTTATAATTTCCATACGAGTGTCTTAATTACCATTATAGGCGAGTTGCATACGACTGTTTATGTTCGACGATAATTATAACTTTATTATATGTTTTAACATAAATATTCATAAATATCTGTTGAGAGTCAGCTACTGGAATTTTGTGATCGCAGAGTGTTATACCTTCGTCTTTCAAGAGCTTTGAACGGCCGACGCATGCGCTCTGCCATATGCAGCCATATGTTTACATCAGCCGTCCTCAGTAATATTGTCACCGCAGTCATTTGAAGACAATGCTCTGTGTAGAAATTAGTGTTAGTGATTTTAAGGTACTGTGCTATTTCTTGTCTCATATTCGCCAGTTTATTTACGCGAACATATGGACGGTGGGTATTCCATGTCGGTAATTTATTATAGTTCGATGTTGTGTTTATGTCCGACATGTTGGATTTTGAGCGCATGCGCGAAATTATCGTTTCCTAATTGGTCAATGAACGAGCTCTGATTGGCTGGAGAAACTGTATCGTAATGAAAAACGGTGTTATAATGACCATCATTATGATACAGTTTTCAAACACATAATAGTGAGGGTCGAACATAAACATTATTATTGACTTATAACCAGTTAAAGATCTAGCCCGTTGTTTGATTGAAAAGCTTTATAATACTTTCTACTGCTTAAACCAATTAATTGGGGTCACCAGAGCCAACCAGGCTCATTTTGGTTTTGGCCAGGGATTTAAGGCCAGATCCCCTTCCTGGCGCCAAGTAAATTTTCAGGTGAAAATTCAACCCCGCTGTCACTGGGATTGGAACTCCGGCCGTCTGGGTTATTGACAAGTAGCTAAGCCACTGCGCCATCACGCTCCCCTTGAAAAGCTTTATAATACCAGCCTAAAATCCATAGCTCAAATCTTACCTTTTAGGGTCCTTTGAAAACTCGGTTGTCGTCTTGTTATTTGAACAGTCTACACTAATAGAATGACTTCTCAGTCGGTCGTCATGACTACACCCAATTAGATTGGGTGAGCAGTAACAATTAATTTCCCTGTGTAATTGTGTAATTTGTAATACAATTATACAATGCTTCTCATACGATCCCTCCCCCTTTATGTGAGAAGTGTTTTATTAAGTGCATAAACGATTCATGTATTTTTATTTCAGGCACTAGGAGATCAATTGTCATTCCCCGCCCAATCTAATTGGGTAGGCCTACCGTACACTCGTGTTGAACGACTGAAGAGCGATCATATACAGTAGGTTACTTAGCAACACTGAAATATTGCTTCTAATATTTGATCTGTTTATTGAACTGCACATCTCCTCTTGTAAAACACATGTTAAATTAAAGACATAACAGTTACACAATGCTAACATACAGTAAATCCAGCAAAAATAACATACACCAACACAGCATTATTGTCGCGCGGTAGAAAAATATGAGCTGAGCTTCTTGATCTGTAGGTAGACTGTGGTTATGCATTGTCATAAAGACGCGTGTAGCCTCCAATGGGGACTCGGGCCCAAAGGCGACAACAGTACATCACAGGTAGCCGGAGCGGTGGTGAAACAGACACAAATCGCAACCTGCAGATTTTCCAATAGGGGGGGGGGGGGGGGGTTCTAACCCCCAGTAACGCATCCCCCACCCCCTCGGCTACGCCACTGATTGTATCCGTAAGGTTTCTTAAGGTGCGAAATAAATCAATGTGCTCCTGTTGTTACACTTGAACATCGTCGAAGCGCTCTTTTAGATTTTTAAGAGCGATCCTACAGTATAATTTTCTCCACTGATCATTTCTCTGGCTTTGCCTTCTACTAAGTTCCATAGATATACTGTAGGTGTTTATAAACTGGTGTAATTAATGGATTCTCATGAATTGCTGCTTCAAATTGTTGATAAAACCTTGACCAGTCTGAAAAGAAACTCATGAACGTTTTGATTTCAAGCTTAGGTAAGCGCGGTTTCATTATTGAATGGTAAACGAGAATATTGTCAGTTGTTATGTTTACTTGTTGAGGAAGTCTGATTTCTGCTATCTTCTTGTTTGCTACTGCAAATAGTTTTCTGCCTTCTATTTGACGATCTTCACATTCCTCTGTCTCTCGTTCGTTCAGTTTGCCTTCCTGTAACGTTTGATTTCGTTTCCGGTTCGGTCAAATCAAACAATAGTTCGTACAATATTTGTGCTAGTATATCTATATCGATGTCATCTGTACCATCTTCGATTGCGGTTTGCAGTCTCCGAATGACTCTAGTGACCGATTACCTGGTGCTGTTCGAACACGTCTTTCTGTCTGTAGAGTGTTATTATTCGAAACTCCACCCGGAGTATTTCGTATTTGCCATGTAAGGTAATAGAAATTGTACACGATCTTATACAATATAACCTTATCAGTGCTCTTAATCTCTCTTTCTCTGACGTCAATATACGGACCTTTGCACACGTGCACTTCACTGCACAATTAGGACACAAATTGTGAATTTTAAAGTGAGGCCTTACCGTAGGTATCCGTTTCTTTGTTGTGTGGGGACGCAATGATTTTGGGCCTGGTACGTGTCGTATATGGGTTTCGGCACCATTTGTTATCTTCTTCTTCTGCTTCTTCATTTCCCGGTTCCAGTGATCTGGGTCGGGGTGTAAATCAAGGACCTCCATACTTTTCTGTCTCTCCACCACTCTCGTCCCTCTTCCAGTACATCCTCCACTTTCACTCCTCTTTTCTCAACGCTCTCCCTCACTGCATCCATCCACCTCATCCTCGGCCTTCCCCTTTGGCGCCTTTCCGTGACTTTCTCAGTAAATAATCGCTTCGGGACTCGGTCTTCTTCCATTCGCATCATATGTCCATACCATTTTAGCTTACTGTACCCATGTGAGTAATCTCGTTGGATAATATGCATCTGCCTCCAGCTAGCATCAGCTCTCAGGTGTGTACGGTAACCCCAATTTATCAGTGCATATTTTGGATTTGAGGCTAAAAGGTATCAACTCTACAATGATAAGGCACAACTCTATTCTAAAACTTTAATTCAGTGAAATAAATCATGGCTTCAAACACAAAACAATACCCAAAAAGCATAAAATAAAGCAAACAAAATTTTTACTTCCACAATCCATAAGTAAACAAATATAAAATCACAACAAAGTCATACCTAGCCATAAGGCTTTACCCTTCTGTGAACTTCACAAGGATATACTAGTGCGCTGATGCACCTATGACTTCAAAACAAACTGTACATTAACATAACAGTCATACAATGTGACTTCTTTAATATTACAACAAGGATTATTCCTTAAACCTCCTTATGTTAAACAATTATGTGTGCCGTGCGTGTTTTAATATTTTTCTTCTCACCAATGAAATGCTTTTCATGCATTTACCTATTTGGACGTTGCACCCAAAATCAACGTGCAACTCCATAATTATGTAAGCTACCCCCTACACATCCTCCAATTATATGGTTTCCCCGCATGCTGTCTGTGATTCCTAGATAAAACGTTACGTTATAGCTTATGTCGGATTGTACGATAGACTACCTCGCGCTCATGGCGATTGGCATCTAGTCACCAACTACATGACTTGGCTCCAGTGACAGTACAAATATATCATGTAACTATTCGTCAGATAGCTAAAATAATGAACCATCAGGATGAACTATAATTATCCATGTGTTCTCAAACCACATGGCTATAATACTCAACATAACAATCATGCCTTATATGTCATTTCAACAAGGTCTAGACTCTTCCCTCTTATAACTTGCCTGAGCGGCCCGGGTGGTTAGCTCCGACCCTCGGCTAAGGAAGTCGCTACACAATAGAAAGTGGAATGGGTCGTTTCACCAATTATCTCGACCTTTCTAAAAGTTTGAAAGCCTCCCTCTCTAAGCAGTGAAGATTTACAAGACAAATACTGTGTCCTGACCGACACACATGTTCCCAAAGGATCTTAATTGACTATTATGCCAACAGGTATTGAATGAGCTTTTGTAATTATTCCTACGTCGAGGATAATGATTAATTAATGGCCTCACATGGGTCCATTCAACATGAAGGTTCGGGTTCGCAATGCATGAGCCCGGCGGTTGACCGATGTCTCAAGTACAATATAGGCGCAGAAAACCACTGTCGCCATGAGTTTCGCTGCCAACGAGCGTAAATAACTCATCAATAAGTTCTCGGGAAATCATAGAGCTGCGAGGTGTCCTTGTTTCCTCGACTCTATCAAGATTCCAATCCGGAACACATTTCAATCCTTTCTTCAGAGTTAGGGTCCAACACTACAACTCTGGAATAAATAATATCTCCAACAATGTCCACGACATAGGAGAATTCATACGTAGAATAGACTATCTGGCCCCTAATGCTCCATGCTACGACACTCCGACCTATAATATTAAGAGAAATCTAACATTTACTCTAGAAGCTTCTCAATTAAGCTGCAAATTCAATTCACTAAAAGCTCTTTCATTACTGGTATCATTACTGAATATATGCAATATTCTGATATAAAATTTCTTTCCATAATTACTGAAATGTAATCTCACTGTAACATCTTCCTGCTTAGATTGATAAGTCTTGCACTTAGCGTTAATAATTCTCGATTACAACATTTATTTGTTTCCTGATGTGTTCATTCATACTCTTAATAACCATTATTATTATATCATCATTTCTCACTGACATAAATGACCAAAATCATTCTTTATTATTATTAGTAGGTAATATAAGCCGAAGCTGGGGCAGGGGCTAATGGGCAAGATGGCCGCCGCGCGCAATCACTCTATGTTATTCTTATGGAGGGGTCAGTCAGAGCTGGGGCAGGGGCTAATGGGCAAGATGGCGGCCGTGTCCTGAGACCATGAATGATGTCACAGGGGGAGTTCGGCCGTGTAGTTGCTAAATGGAATATTTATTATTATTATTATTATTATTATTATTATTAGGTAATTATTAATTGATCATGTATAATCAAGACCAGCCTTATATTGTCAACCACTTAGTGTAGTGACTAGCATTCTTGGAGGTCATTCCTGAGGTTCGAATCCCGGCTCAGCCAAGAAATGTAATTCTGGTCTCAGAACTGGAACGGGGTACACTCAGCCTTGTGAGGCAAAACTGACAGGAGCTGGGTTTTGATACCTACCTCGACCATTTTGGAAGTAGTTTTCTGTGGTTTCCCACTTTTACTCCTTGCAAATGCTTGGATAGGTCCTAAATTAAGACCACGGCCACCTCTTTCCCAATCCTCATCTGAATTACAAATACACACACTAATACAACCAGCACAATGACACAGGTTATCAGACCTATTCCACACTGATCCAAGTACATGGGAACAGAATAATCACGATGTCAAAGCCCTCTCAAATGAAACAACAACAACAACTACATGTCTTCCTTGTGGTGTAGTGGCTAGCATTCTTGCATGTCACTGCTTAAGCCTGAATTTGATTCTCTGCTCAGCCAAGAAATGTAATTCTGGTCTCAGAACTGGAACGGAGTACACTCACCCTTGTGAGGCAAAACTGACAGGAGCTGGGTTTTGATTCCTACCTCAACCATTTTGGAAGTTGTTTTCTGTGGTTTCCCACTTTTACTCCATGCAAATGCTTGGATAGTTCCTAAATTAAGACCACGGCCGCCTCTTTCCCAATCCTCATCTAAATTACAAATACACACACTAATACAGCCATTGCTGTTACACAGGTTATTAGACAAATTCAACACTCAACCAAGTACGCGGGGCTACATGACTATGAAATCACAAAACTCCTAAAAAAAACGGGGTACACTCAGCCTTGTGAGGCAAAACTGAGAAGAGACGGGTTCAATTCCTACCTCACTCATTCTAAGAGTGGTTTTCTGTGGTTTTCCACTCTTACCCTCTTAAGCAAATGCCGGCATGGTACCTAACTTAAGGCTACAGCTGCTTCCTACCCAATACCTACCTCTATTACAAATGCATACAGTAGTACAGACATCACAGTGACACAGGTTATCAGACAGCTTTTACATACACCCAAGTTCACAGGGATACATGACTACGAAATCACAAAACTCCTAAAAGAACGGGGTACACTCAGCCTTGTGAGACAAAACTGAGAAGAGACGGGTTCAATTCCTACCTCACTCATTCTAAGAGTGTTTTTCTGTGGGTTTCCTCTCTTACACTCTTAAGGAAATGCCGGGATGGTACCTAACTTAAGGCTACAGCTGCTTCCTACCCAATACCTACCTCTATTACAAATACATACAGTAGTACAGACATTACAGTGACACAGGTTATCAGACAGCTCTTTCATACACTCAAGTTCATAGGGTTACAAACCAAGAGGTATTAAGACTAGTGAGAGAGAAGAGATGTTTCTGGTGACTGTTAATGAAGAGAAGAGATAGGTTGGTAGGACACATACTAAGGCACCCAGGAATAGCAAGCTTAGTTATGGAAGGAAGGGGTCAAGGGCAAGAACTGTAGGGGTAGACCATGTTTAGAATATGTTAAACAGATTGCCTTGGAAGTAGGGTATTGTAGCTACAGTATATAGGGATGAAATGATTAGCTCATCAATCAGTCAAAAGACTGAAGATGAAAACATCAATATAGAATTTGGAATTAAGTTACTTACCTCAGTAATGCATATCTTATGTTGATAATCTTGTTACGATGTTTTAACATTTCTAACCACACGCTACTCATGAACTATATGTCACTATTTATTTCCTATTCAACTACAAGGGACTGATGATCATGGTGTCTCAACCACTTATCGTGAATGATACACTCTCAACTACACGGGTCTGATGACCATGGTGTTTCAACACACTGACGTGAAAGATACACTCTCAACTATACTGAGCTGATGACCATGGTGTCTCACCTCACTAACGTGAATGATACACTCTCAACTACACGAGGCTGATGACCATGGTGTCTCAACCCACTAACGTGAATGACACACTCTCAACTACACGGGGCTGATGACTATGATGTCTTACCACACATACATGCTATAACGCGTGATTGATGATTGAATTTTGTTACAAGTTTTGATTGAATTTTGTTACAAGTTTAAACAATTCATTTGCAAGCGAACACTATGTGAGTTGAAAGGCGACTGTTCTCTCCAGCGTACTGTGGGAGCTTGGTAGGTGCAAGTTCGCAGAAATTTGATAGCTTACATTGCGTGTAATCTCCGAGGCTGAAGGCTTGGCTCTTGACTGTTAGTGAAACTTTTATATGAATTTTGAATACAGAATTTAACCTTGGTTGTCTTAAAAAATGGATTTTGTGGTTTCCCACTTCTACTCCAAGCAAATGTCGGAATGGTTCCTAAATTAATGCCGGGGCAGCCTCCTTCCCAATCCTTACATGAATAACTAATACACACAATCCTACAGACACCACAATAACACAGATTATCGCATACATTTTGCATACACCCAAGTACAGGGGTATAAAAGACCACGATGTCTAAGCCCTTCATAACAACAACAACAACAACAACAACAACGTCGTAACATGAGACTGTACAAAGTAGACTATCATAAGAGACGACCTCGTTGTGTAGTGGCTAGCATTCTAGGTCGTCACCTTGGAGGCCTGAGTTTGATTTCCGGCTCTGCCAAGAAATTTAATCTTGGTCTACATTAGGCTTTGTAAGGAAAAACTGAGAGGAGGTTTTCCTTGGTTTCCCACTTGTACTTCAGGTGAATACCGGGATGATTCTTAATTTAAGTGTCCGCCTGCATCCTTTCCAATCCTCATCCAATTACTAATACACACACTACTGCAGTCATCACAATAACACATGCTATCACACAAATCCTATACACCACGATGTCTAAACCCCTCAAATGAAATGCATATGTACAGTACTTCGAATTGACAGGTGAAAAGCTAATGGAAGTAGGATACTTTTTACTACTTAGAAAGCAAAATAACTAGTGATGGACGATGCAAAGAGGATATATTATGAATTGCAGCCAATGGCCATAGCTGGGCATTTTTGATTTAACGCCCGAGGTCTCCCAACAAGTTCAATTTCAGTTAGATCCAACTTTAGTTACCAAATGCTACTGTCACTAACTCCAAGTGGCGAACGTTGGAACTTAATAGAGCGTTACTAATTAACCAATATCGCCTATAAATTTTACTACACACTGCCAATTGCAGTGCTAGGTTCTTTTACGTGGAACAAATGTATGACATGGGACGGCAGGCTTTACTCCCCGCCCCTCCGAAGGAATGCATACTAAAGGAATTAGCGCTTTTAAAAATCCCCACGACTTTGTCAGAGTTTGAACCCGTTATCTTGAGCACAGCTATTAACTACACCACCGATACCGCTACATTGACATAGGTAATCACGCATATTCCAGAAACATTATGTACATGGGTTTTAATAAATAGTCACAATATCGGATAAGCCCTAAAATGTGACCCTGTGGCTAATTGGTTAGCATGGTAGACTTTGACCTTGAGGGATTTAGCTTTCACTCCTAGGATTTTAATTTGTTATGGAAATAGGAAACATAAGAACTGCAGTGTAGTTCAAGGTTCGAATATGCTAAACAGATTGTTTTAGATGTAGCTTAAATTAGCTTGAGCAGGGAGTAACTACCAACCTTGTGAAGAAAGCTGAGACGTGATAAACTCATTTCTACCTCACTCATATTGTTTCATGGTTTTACCACTTTTATTTAAGGCAAATGCATGGATGATTCTTAACTTAAGGCTATGACTGTCTCGTTCCCAATCCTCACTTAAGTTTAAAAATCTATACACCAATAACTATGCAGGTTTCATTTATCTATTGGTTCTTTATTATTGGAGTCGTTGCTCATATAGGTAAGAAACGGGTCATACTATACTTTCAACTACACTAGTTTCAACTACTTTTCAAGGCCACGCTCACCGAGCATTGCCGAAGACTGCCGAAAGTTAACGATTGGATTAAGAGTGTCAGGCGGGTAACAAGAAACACAAGCGGTACCCATGCAATAGTTTTATTAATTACATATATCTACAATTTTTACATATAATACACTCTTTTCTTTATTTTAATAACATTCATTTTCATTTTTCTACATTTTAACTTAAATTTTTGCTTAAATCTCTTATGTCCCTTTTGTATCCATTTGTTTAATACGAACAGGGCAGCCCAAATTCTTGATTTGTCATGCATAATTACACACAGAACACAACTCTTTCCTTATTTTTGCTTGGTGTAGTATTAAGAGCATCCAGCTTAATTTTGATCCGATAATTCAAATCTGTATCCGAATCTTCTAGTTCCTTTTCCAGCCAGTAATTGGATATAAACAAAGAGTCAATATTCTCCATTTCCAACACATATCTAACTTTATGTCTATATACTATTGGTTTTATTCCCTTAATAATTAGTTCTGTTCCTTTTTCCAAACTTTCTAACCGGGAGCACTTTCGGATTTTTATTTGGCCTTTGATTTCCTGCATAGTGATGTTATTAAGCAGATCAACGTCACCTTGCGTATACGATGTCGACTCTACTCTATAGTCTGTTTGAATGCTTGTGAACAACTTAAAATTCTCGATTTTAGCAAACGAGTTACCATTAAATGTAGTAATTCCATTGGTGTTGAATGCTGCAAACGGTTTTTCAGTTTCCAAATGTACAATGTCCAATCCACCACATCGAGTTACAATAAATCCATCCTTTTTAAGCAAGTCTAAATTACCATGACTCTTTAAAAACATAGATTTTAAATATCCTCTTAAGTAGCACACATGTTTACATTTTTCACTTTCTACAAGCACTCTAACGCGTGGATAAGTTCCTTTGTAATTAACAGTAAATGCTGAGAGTTTGTATTTCCCACTCACATCTAGATTTTGCCAGGGACTTTGTTTAAAGTAAACTGTAAACCTGTTTCTTGCATCCACAATCGTCTGTTCTTTCTGCAACACTGCTTCGTACTCTTCCTTTAGGGCAGTAGTCTCTGCAACATACTCTACTTTCCTTTTTTTTATCTCAATTTCCTCTAACTCCAATTTTCGTTTCCTTACACATAGCACATTAACTGTACTCAATGGGGTAATTTCCTTAAGAGGGTATGGTTTAAGTCTGTTAGATTTATTGGTTCTTTTTTCTCAACACCTGGGGAGGAATATTATTTGTAGGAGTCAATCCTAATTCGCTAATGTTTATGTTTGCGGGAATTGTGGAAAACAATGTCCTGGATTGGGAAAAGAATGTTTCCCCAGCTTTAAGATAGCATTTCTGTATAATGCGAACATTGTTGTTTCCAGAATCATCGTTAACAATTTCTACAAAGTTTACAGGTAAGTAATTAAAACTATAGGCAGAGAGAGCATAGTTTATCATCTTTTCCCGATCTTGTCCATCGCGCAGTTCGATTTGCACACCAGTCAATTTCCGAGTATTTTTATTACCCCAATACACAAATTGCAAAACTTTGTTAAACACCACACAGCAACTATTTCGTAGGTTATCCGATAGTTTGGTCCACATGGACGCGATCGGCACCGAGTACAGGGGCGCTTCTTTTAAGTAATGTTTGTTGGCGTTTAATACACTAACACAATCTTCGAGTGGGTCAAATACACCATCCATTTTGTAGTTGTAAATTGTTGCCTCTAGTCTTGTAATACCATGTTCTTTAGCTAAGTAAGACGTAAACGTTTCCCTTAGACGGGAGTCTGGACATCGGATAAAGTCTATAATATGGTTTCCAATGACTTTGTTTACACCAGGACTTGTAATTTGACATATAAATTTGTTATATATCTTTATTCTAGAATTAGAGTTCATCCATGTTAAACAGTCTATACCAACCGTTTTATCATTGTTCACAATCACATTACACTTTTCTCGATACTCTCCTTGCACACAAAAGTTGTGATTCGATGTTAGATAATCACACATCTCTGCCTTGTTAAAAACACCAGCCAAATCTTGGGTTATGTCCAAATCCATAAGATAAAACTCCTCAGCACGAAGCTGTTGCAATATCTCTGGAAGTTCGGCTAACAGAACATCTAATTTAACATCAGCTAGCTCCACTTTGTATGGTATAGCCACAGGATTTTTATACTTTTCCATAATGTTAACCATTCCTTTCTCCCCAAGCTGTGTCCTGAGTCCCCGTGCCATTGCACACTCGTTATTGAGTAGAGGAAATTGTAGCTTTGCCTTAACACCATGTTTAGCAGAGATGAACTTGGAGAATTTACCACGTAAATAGAGGTTGAAAGCACCACACACCTCTTTCTTTAGCAGCACAGACTTACTATTTTCCAATTGTTCTTGGCAGTCCACTTGATCACATATCCTAACCACCATAATGTTATCACAAAACGGCTCCGTAATCGGTGTAAGTAGATTAACATTTTTATCACTTAGGAGCGTCTCGTTTTCTGTGTAGTTTATATTACCAATGTCTGTAACCAGATTGTCCAGGTTTTCCAACAACAACCACAACCCAAACCGCTCGTTGGTAGGCTTTATTCTGTTCCCCATAAGTTGGGGGACACTAAACACTTTAGAGAGAGACATCTTCACACTTTCAACTACCACGAAGCACTGATCAAATGCATCTGTAGCGTCTCTTATATATACCATTAATCAATTCTATTTTTAGATTATGACGTAACTGACAACGCTTGTCGGCAGAAAGCAGTACACATATAAATACAAAATCTCTCGAACATTGCCGGAGACTGCCCAAGGTTAACGATTGGAACTCAAACAAGATTTAACTTGTCACATGACGTAACAAAAAGTTAAATGATTTAATTGCATGGGAATGTTGCTTTACCTAAAATGTAATACTATGCAAGTGTTTAACATTTTACAATCAGCTTGTGTATTGGCTTTTTATGTTGGCTTTTTTGTTGGCTTTTGTTGGCTTTTGTTGGCTTTTTTGTTGGCTTTTTTGTTGGCTTTTGTTGGCTTTTGTATTAGCTCTCTCATATTTGCTCTTGCTTGTGGGGGGCTTATTATTTGGTCTTGGAAAGTATGTCAGTCCTTTTTTATGGCTGCAAAATGCTTACAGCCATGTTTGTAAGCAGCAACAACAACAACAACACACAAAATTCCCCCCCCCCCCCCAAAAAAAAAAACAAAGTACTCTAAGCTTTATCAATGACTCTCAACTCTTACACTTACCTCTATCCCATGCCTCGTCAAAAAATTAGTGTATTTTTCAAATTTATCTATAAATATTTGGAAAGTAGGCTATGTCATTAATCTAAAAATCCTGAAAAGACATATGTTAACTCCAACACCTACCTCTATACCACTCTCAGTCCAAATTGGACTTTCAGGATTTTTAGATTAATGACTTAGCCTACTTTCCAAATATTTATAGAAAAATTTGAAAAATACACTAATTTTTTGACTAGGCATGGGATAGAGGTAAGTGTAAGAGTTGAGAGTCATTGATAAAGCTTAGAGTACTTTGGTTTTTTTTTTGGGGGGGGGGGGAATTTTGTGTGTTGTTGTTGTTGTTGCTGCTTACAAACATGGCTGCAAGCATTTTGCAGCCATAAAAAAGGACTGACATACTTTCCAAGACCAAATAATAAGCCCCCCACAAGCAAGAGCAAATATGAGAGAGCTAATACAAAAGCCAACAAAAGCCAACAAAAAAGCCAACAAAAAAGCCAACAAAAGCCAACAAAAGCCAACAAAAAAGCCAACATAAAAAGCCAATACACAAGCTGATTGTAAAATGTTAAACACTTGCATAGTATTACATTTTAGGTAAAGCAACATTCCCATGCAATTAAATCATTTAACTTTTTGTTACGTCATGTGACAAGTTAAATCTTGTTTGAGTTCCAATCGTTAACCTTGGGCAGTCTCCGGCAATGTTCGAGAGATTTTGTATTTATATGTGTACTGCTTTCTGCCGACAAGCGTTGTCAGTTACGTCATAATCTAAAAATAGAATTGATTAATGGTATATATAAGAGACGCTACAGATGCATTTGATCAGTGCTTCGTGGTAGTTGAAAGTGTGAAGATGTCTCTCTCTAAAGTGTTTAGTGTCCCCCAACTTATGGGGAACAGAATAAAGCCTACCAACGAGCGGTTTGGGTTGTGGTTGTTGTTGGAAAACCTGGACAATCTGGTTACAGACATTGGTAATATAAACTACACAGAAAACGAGACGCTCCTAAGTGATAAAAATGTTAATCTACTTACACCGATTACGGAGCCGTTTTGTGATAACATTATGGTGGTTAGGATATGTGATCAAGTGGACTGCCAAGAACAATTGGAAAATAGTAAGTCTGTGCTGCTAAAGAAAGAGGTGTGTGGTGCTTTCAACCTCTATTTACGTGGTAAATTCTCCAAGTTCATCTCTGCTAAACATGGTGTTAAGGCAAAGCAACAATTTCCTCTACTCAATAACGAGTGTGCAATGGCACGGGGACTCAGGACACAGCTTGGGGAGAAAGGAATGGTTAACATTATGGAAAAGTATAAAAATCCTGTGGCTATACCATACAAAGTGGAGCTAGCTGATGTTAAATTAGATGTTCTGTTAGCCGAACTTCCAGAGATAATGCAACAGCTTCGTGCTGAGGAGTTTTATCTTATGGATTTGGACATAACCCAAGATTTGGCTGGTGTTTTTAACAAGGCAGAGATGTGTGATTATCTAACATCGAATCACAACTTTTGTGTGCAAGGAGAGTATCGAGAAAAGTGTAATGTGATTGTGAACAATGATAAAACGGTTGGTATAGACTGTTTAACATGGATGAACTCTAATTCTAGAATAAAGATATATAACAAATTTATATGTCAAATTACAAGTCCTGGTGTAAACAAAGTCATTGGAAACCATATTATAGACTTTATCCGATGTCCAGACTCCCGTCTAAGGGAAACGTTTACGTCTTACTTAGCTAAAGAACATGGTATTACAAGACTAGAGGCAACAATTTACAACTACAAAATGGATGGTGTATTTGACCCACTCGAAGATTGTGTTAGTGTATTAAACGCCAACAAACATTACTTAAAAGAAGCGCCCCTGTACTCGGTGCCGATCGCGTCCATGTGGACCAAACTATCGGATAACCTACGAAATAGTTGCTGTGTGGTGTTTAACAAAGTTTTGCAATTTGTGTATTGGGGTAATAAAAATACTCGGAAATTGACTGGTGTGCAAATCGAACTGCGCGATGGACAAGATCGGGAAAAGATGATAAACTATGCTCTCTCTGCCTATAGTTTTAATTACTTACCTGTAAACTTTGTAGAAATTGTTAACGTTGATTCTGGAAACAACAATGTTCGCATTATACAGAAATGCTATCTTAAAGCTGGGGAAACATTCTTTTCCCAATCCAGGACATTGTTTTCCACAATTCCCGCAAACATAAACATTAGCGAATTAGGATTGACTCCTACAAATAATATTCCTCCCCAGGTGTTGAGAAAAAAGAACCAATAAATCTAACAGACTTAAACCATACCCTCTTAAGGAAATTACCCCATTGAGTACAGTTAATGTGCTATGTGTAAGGAAACGAAAATTGGAGTTAGAGGAAATTGAGATAAAAAAAAAGGAAAGTAGAGTATGTTGCAGAGACTACTGCCCTAAAGGAAGAGTACGAAGCAGTGTTGCAGAAAGAACAGACGATTGTGGATGCAAGAAACAGGTTTACAGTTTACTTTAAACAAAGTCCCTGGCAAAATCTAGATGTGAGTGGGAAATACAAACTCTCAGCATTTACTGTTAATTACAAAGGAACTTATCCACGCGTTAGAGTGCTTGTAGAAAGTGAAAAATGTAAACATGTGTGCTACTTAAGAGGATATTTAAAATCTATGTTTTTAAAGAGTCATGGTAATTTAGACTTGCTTAAAAAGGATGGATTTATTGTAACTCGATGTGGTGGATTGGACATTGTACATTTGGAAACTGAAAAACCGTTTGCAGCATTCAACACCAATGGAATTACTACATTTAATGGTAACTCGTTTGCTAAAATCGAGAATTTTAAGTTGTTCACAAGCATTCAAACAGACTATAGAGTAGAGTCGACATCGTATACGCAAGGTGACGTTGATCTGCTTAATAACATCACTATGCAGGAAATCAAAGGCCAAATAAAAATCCGAAAGTGCTCCCGGTTAGAAAGTTTGGAAAAAGGAACAGAACTAATTATTAAGGGAATAAAACCAATAGTATATAGACATAAAGTTAGATATGTGTTGGAAATGGAGAATATTGACTCTTTGTTTATATCCAATTACTGGCTGGAAAAGGAACTAGAAGATTCGGATACAGATTTGAATTATCGGATCAAAATTAAGCTGGATGCTCTTAATACTACACCAAGCAAAAATAAGGAAAGAGTTGTGTTCTGTGTGTAATTATGCATGACAAATCAAGAATTTGGGCTGCCCTGTTCGTATTAAACAAATGGATACAAAAGGGACATAAGAGATTTAAGCAAAAATTTAAGTTAAAATGTAGAAAAATGAAAATGAATGTTATTAAAATAAAGAAAAGAGTGTATTATATGTAAAAATTGTAGATATATGTAATTAATAAAACTATTGCATGGGTACCGCTTGTGTTTCTTGTTACCCGCCTGACACTCTTAATCCAATCGTTAACTTTCGGCAGTCTTCGGCAATGCTCGGTGAGCGTGGCCTTGAAAAGTAGTTGAAACTAGTGTAGTTGAAAGTATAGTATGACCCGTTTCTTACCTATATGAGCAACGACTCCAATAATAAAGAACCAATAGATAAATGAAACCTGCATAGTTATTGGTGTATAGATTTTTAAACTTAAGTGAGGATTGGGAACGAGACAGTCATAGCCTTAAGTTAAGAATCATCCATGCATTTGCCTTAAATAAAAGTGGTAAAACCATGAAACAATATGAGTGAGGTAGAAATGAGTTTATCACGTCTCAGCTTTCTTCACAAGGTTGGTAGTTACTCCCTGCTCAAGCTAATTTAAGCTACATCTAAAACAATCTGTTTAGCATATTCGAACCTTGAACTACACTGCAGTTCTTATGTTTCCTATTTCCATAACAAATTAAAATCCTAGGAGTGAAAGCTAAATCCCTCAAGGTCAAAGTCTACCATGCTAACCAATTAGCCACAGGGTCACATTTTAGGGCTTATCCGATATTGTGACTATTTATTAAAACCCATGTACATAATGTTTCTGGAATATGCGTGATTACCTATGTCAATGTAGCGGTATCGGTGGTGTAGTTAATAGCTGTGCTCAAGATAACGGGTTCAAACCCTGACAAAGTCGTGGGGATTTTTAAAAGCGCTAATTCCTTTAGTATGCATTCCTTCGGAGGGGCGGGGAGTAAAGCCTGCCGTCCCATGTCATACATTTGTTCCACGTAAAAGAACCTAGCACTGCAATTGGCAGTGTGTAGTAAAATTTATAGGCGATATTGGTTAATTAGTAACGCTCTATTAAGTTCCAACGTTCGCCACTTGGAGTTAGTGACAGTAGCATTTGGTAACTAAAGTTGGATCTAACTGAAATTGAACTTGTTGGGAGACCTCGGGCGTTAAATCAAAAATGCCCAGCTATGGCCATTGGCTGCAATTCATAATATATCCTCTTTGCATCGTCCATCACTAGTTATTTTGCTTTCTAAGTAGTAAAAAGTATCCTACTTCCATTAGCTTTTCACCTGTCAATTCGAAGTACTGTACATATGCATTTCATTTGAGGGGTTTAGACATCGTGGTGTATAGGATTTGTGTGATAGCATGTGTTATTGTGATGACTGCAGTAGTGTGTGTATTAGTAATTGGATGAGGATTGGAAAGGATGCAGGCGGACACTTAAATTAAGAATCATCCCGGTATTCACCTGAAGTACAAGTGGGAAACCAAGGAAAACCTCCTCTCAGTTTTTCCTTACAAAGCCTAATGTAGACCAAGATTAAATTTCTTGGCAGAGCCGGAAATCAAACTCAGGCCTCCAAGGTGACGACCTAGAATGCTAGCCACTACACAACGAGGTCGTCTCTTATGATAGTCTACTTTGTACAGTCTCATGTTACGACGTTGTTGTTGTTGTTGTTGTTGTTGTTATGAAGGGCTTAGACATCGTGGTCTTTTATACCCCTGTACTTGGGTGTATGCAAAATGTATGCGATAATCTGTGTTATTGTGGTGTCTGTAGGATTGTGTGTATTAGTTATTCATGTAAGGATTGGGAAGGAGGCTGCCCCGGCATTAATTTAGGAACCATTCCGACATTTGCTTGGAGTAGAAGTGGGAAACCACAAAATCCATTTTTTAAGACAACCAAGGTTAAATTCTGTATTCAAAATTCATATAAAAGTTTCACTAACAGTCAAGAGCCAAGCCTTCAGCCTCGGAGATTACACGCAATGTAAGCTATCAAATTTCTGCGAACTTGCACCTACCAAGCTCCCACAGTACGCTGGAGAGAACAGTCGCCTTTCAACTCACATAGTGTTCGCTTGCAAATGAATTGTTTAAACTTGTAACAAAATTCAATCAAAACTTGTAACAAAATTCAATCATCAATCACGCGTTATAGCATGTATGTGTGGTAAGACATCATAGTCATCAGCCCCGTGTAGTTGAGAGTGTGTCATTCACGTTAGTGGGTTGAGACACCATGGTCATCAGCCTCGTGTAGTTGAGAGTGTATCATTCACGTTAGTGAGGTGAGACACCATGGTCATCAGCTCAGTATAGTTGAGAGTGTATCTTTCACGTCAGTGTGTTGAAACACCATGGTCATCAGACCCGTGTAGTTGAGAGTGTATCATTCACGATAAGTGGTTGAGACACCATGATCATCAGTCCCTTGTAGTTGAATAGGAAATAAATAGTGACATATAGTTCATGAGTAGCGTGTGGTTAGAAATGTTAAAACATCGTAACAAGATTATCAACATAAGATATGCATTACTGAGGTAAGTAACTTAATTCCAAATTCTATATTGATGTTTTCATCTTCAGTCTTTTGACTGATTGATGAGCTAATCATTTCATCCCTATATACTGTAGCTACAATACCCTACTTCCAAGGCAATCTGTTTAACATATTCTAAACATGGTCTACCCCTACAGTTCTTGCCCTTGACCCCTTCCTTCCATAACTAAGCTTGCTATTCCTGGGTGCCTTAGTATGTGTCCTACCAACCTATCTCTTCTCTTCATTAACAGTCACCAGAAACATCTCTTCTCTCTCACTAGTCTTAATACCTCTTGGTTTGTAACCCTATGAACTTGAGTGTATGAAAGAGCTGTCTGATAACCTGTGTCACTGTAATGTCTGTACTACTGTATGTATTTGTTATAGAGGTAGGTATTGGGTAGGAAGCAGCTGTAGCCTTAAGTTAGGTACCATCCCGGCATTTCCTTAAGAGTGTAAGAGAGGAAACCCACAGAAAAACACTCTTAGAATGAGTGAGGTAGGAATTGAACCCGTCTCTTCTCAGTTTTGTCTCACAAGGCTGAGTGTACCCCGTTCTTTTAGGAGTTTTGTGATTTCGTAGTCATGTATCCCTGTGAACTTGGGTGTATGTAAAAGCTGTCTGATAACCTGTGTCACTGTGATGTCTGTACTACTGTATGCATTTGTAATAGAGGTAGGTATTGGGTAGGAAGCAGCTGTAGCCTTAAGTTAGGTACCATGCCGGCATTTGCTTAAGAGGGTAAGAGTGGAAAACCACAGAAAACCACTCTTAGAATGAGTGAGGTAGGAATTGAACCCGTCTCTTCTCAGTTTTGCCTCACAAGGCTGAGTGTACCCCGTTTTTTTTAGGAGTTTTGTGATTTCATAGTCATGTAGCCCCGCGTACTTGGTTGAGTGTTGAATTTGTCTAATAACCTGTGTAACAGCAATGGCTGTATTAGTGTGTGTATTTGTAATTTAGATGAGGATTGGGAAAGAGGCGGCCGTGGTCTTAATTTAGGAACTATCCAAGCATTTGCATGGAGTAAAAGTGGGAAACCACAGAAAACAACTTCCAAAATGGTTGAGGTAGGAATCAAAACCCAGCTCCTGTCAGTTTTGCCTCACAAGGGTGAGTGTACTCCGTTCCAGTTCTGAGACCAGAATTAGGCTACATTTCTTGGCTGAGCAGAGAATCAAATTCAGGCTTAAGCAGTGACATGCAAGAATGCTAGCCACTACACCACAAGGAAGACATGTAGTTGTTGTTGTTGTTTCATTTGAGAGGGCTTTGACATCGTGATTATTCTGTTCCCATGTACTTGGATCAGTGTGGAATAGGTCTGATAACCTGTGTCATTGTGCTGGTTGTATTAGTGTGTGTATTTGTAATTCAGATGAGGATTGGGAAAGAGGTGGCCGTGGTCTTAATTTAGGACCTATCCAAGCATTTGCAAGGAGTAAAAGTGGGAAACCACAGAAAACTACTTCCAAAATGGTCGAGGTAGGTATCAAAACCCAGCTCCTGTCAGTTTTGCCTCACAAGGCTGAGTGTACCCCGTTCCAGTTCTGAGACCAGAATTACATTTCTTGGCTGAGCAGAGAATCAAATTCAGGCTTAAGCAGTGACATGCAAGAATGCTAGCCACTACACCACAAGGAAGACATGTAGTTGTTGTTGTTGTTTCATTTGAGAGGGCTTTGACATTGTGATTATTCTGTTCCCATGTACTTGGATCAGTGTGGAATAGGTCTGATAACCTGTGTCATTGTGCTGGTTGTATTAGTGTGTGTATTTGTAATTCAGATGAGGATTGGGAAAGAGGTGGCCGTGGTCTTAATTTAGGACCTATCCAAGCATTTGCAAGGAGTAAAAGTGGGACACCACAGAAAACTACTTCCAAAATGGTCGAGGTAGGTATCAAAACCCAGCTCCTGTCAGTTTTGCCTCACAAGGCTGAGTGTACCCCGTTCCAGTTCTGAGACCAGAATTACATTTCTTGGCTGAGCCGGGATTCGAACCTCAGGAATGACCTCCAAGAATGCTAGTCACTACACTAAGTGGTTGACAATATAAGGCTGGTCTTGATTATACATGCTCAATTAATAATTACCTAATAATAATAATAATAATAATAATAATAATAATAATAAATATTCCATTTAGCAACTACACGGCCGAACTCCCCCTGTGACATCATTCATGGTCTCAGGACACGGCCGCCATCTTGCCCATTAGCCCCTGCCCCAGCTCTGACTGACCCCTCCATAAGAATAACATAGAGTGATTGCGCGCGGCGGCCATCTTGCCCATTAGCCCCTGCCCCAGCTTCGGCTTATATTACCTACTATTATTATTATAAATCTCATTGACATAAATGACCAAAATCATCATTTATTATTATTCTCATATAAATTACCAAAATTTCCGACATAGCTAGACGTTTTTAAACTCGAACAATCGCGTTCGTTGCATTTACATAACTGATTGCCATTCTTAATTCATAGTGGGAATAATTACTCCACTTAATGATGCAAATTAACATCTCAACTCTATAAAAATCAACTCAATACTGATTAAACATGGAGGATCAGCCTCCTAACTGATTTTTACTGGCATCTATAAGGAATTCACAATATCTTTACGGAATCACAGACATGCAGCGGTCCATACTTCTACATAATCATAACCATAATTTATGGGGTACTTACATCTCTATAGGCATCTAAGGTGGCTCCGACCAATCATATTCTTCCATGTCGCCCGCCATAATGGGTTCAACGCGACATATTTCTCTTGTTTACACACATTTGATTACACATAATTTCTATCACCAACACGACACGTTGCATACCTTTCAGGAAGTTATCACTCCCCAAACATGTGAAACACTTCATCAAACACTACTTTAAATGATATTTTTACATATGCATTACACTGAACACTCGTCACTTTATACACACTTCAATGCTGAAATTCCCTAGCAGAGATCGAAATTGCAGGTGTCGACGGCATCTTACGTTACCAACTCCTGATTGAAAGTCTGGTTATCTGCTCTCGGAACTCTCCAACAGTTTTTATGAATATCATTCCTACAGTAAGCGTCCTGCGTTACATCAATACGCTGGCTCCCAAACATGAGCGTTAACATCTGGTACTCTCATGGCAATACCAAACACTTAGTAGAGTTTCTTTCGCGCATTCTATCGTAGTTACTCATATACGATTAGTTAATACTTTACGCACTGCGCTTAATAAAGTTCAACACGTTCACAAATAATTATATACAATAGTTCAACCGTTAGTCTATACGGTGCTTCGTAACTGAACACGTCATAGTTCGTGCTGCTGATTATGCCTGTATCACGACTATTATTCATACAAGCATGTTTACTGTTTCTTTTACACATACCAGTCTTTGTTCGGCGTCTTGATAAATAGAATCGTCATGCGTTTTGCCTTGACGAACTTGCTTCAACCTGGCTGTAGCTGACTGAAGTTTCACTTGAAGACTGCACGTAACTTATTTGAAGACTCCTGTATGCGACTTACACGCTGTCTCGTACTGCTGCATATTTGCTGCATACTGATTGCAACTTATTGCCATTGTGCTACAATTGACAATTGAGTAAGACTGTAACTGGCTGTAACTGCGCTTGGCGGCATGTAGACTGCGTGACAACTGAGTTAGACTGAGCATAGCTGAGAGCTCCTCCTGGGGTCTACTCCCTTATATCGGATTTCCACAGAAAGTAGAGCAACATCTTCCCGCGTAATCTTGGCTCCTCTCACAGCATGATTCAGGTCTTCAAACCATGAGCATTGTGTTCCTCTCTCTTCACAGGTCCCAAAACTATCTGTGTGCAAAGGAATCGCTCGTCCAATTAATTAATATTAATTCCTTTCTCCATGGCGTGGGACGCTACCTAACGGGAAACCCCCGGCAACATCTTCACATCCATCCGCGAACAATGGTCGTTTTACAGTCCTTACGCACATCATTAAATATGCACCAATTTCGCAGGTAAAAGACTCTAAAATTATCTTCTTGCCAAAATATTCACCTGTGTGCAACTCTCATCTCGATTCGTTACTCCACTCACGAGTAATCAATGATTTTTCTGGGCATTTCTCCGCCCCTACTCCAAATCCATTCTCCGTCGGGGAATAACTATGTCATTATTCAGGCCTCACCCCTGCTCCAGACGACATAATGGGGTCTCTGAGATGGACGTGGCTCCACTGGGACCAACCCACAATTCTGGGCCAATTAGTAAATGTCAGCTCTGCCCTCCTCTGTGCTTCAAGCCTGAAATATCCTACACCAAGTCGTCTTATAATGATATAATCTGCTCATTATTTCCTACATTATTTTACTAAATAATGCCATTTCATCAAAAATCACACCAGTGATTAAATATACATTTCTTTCGAGGGGTTTTTACCAAGAAACTCCCTGTACAGATCTCTGGTTCGCTTCCTGGTGGAACCTTTTTACTGAGATCACAGTCTCTGAGAACCATGTTCGATTCCAGTCAGCATCACCCCATCGGGTTCATGTTCCCCTTGCAAAACTTATAAAAGTCCAATGCAAGTGGCTTATATAAGTAACCAGCTGACTGTCGACCACCGTCTGTGTTTACGTCTGGGGTCCTTCACCTTGTCTGGCTGCGAGTGGGTTAGTAGTGTTCCCCCTTCCACACTCGGCCTTGTTTCTGAGCTGTCTATTCTCCCTGCGAAGGGTCGCGTTTACAGCCTCAACCTCTCTGGCCACTCTGACCATATCTTCATAGAATTCTCGCAAACACTGGCATTCTTTCTGCTCTCCGCTTACACTGGGTAAACTGTCTGCTTCTTGTCCCGTCTCGCCGTTCCAACATTCAGGTCTGCCTGCTTGGCTGCCTCCGCTCTCCACGTTGAGTTGGGTGTGCGTTACTAATTCTTCTTCTGGTTCATCGAATTCTTCTGGCGAGTAATAAACTTTTAAGTTGGCTATGTTCATAACGACCTCGTTTCCATTCTCTAAATGCCTTAACCTGTATGCATTGTTCTGGAGGTCTCTTATCACCTCGAACGGGCCGTGGTAAGAAAAATTAAACTTTTTATACTTCCGTGCCTCTGGATCTGAACTGGCGGGTTTCTTAATTAAAACTTTCTGTCCCACGAGAAGCGGTTTATGATACCTCTTCGCACGATTCCTTCTCTGACGTCTCTCCGCCTGTGCTTTGAGATATTCAAAGGTTCGTTGGATCCTCAATTCTCTACCGGGCTGTGCGTCTACTGGTAATGGAATAACACCATTCCACGGTCTCTCTGGTCTCTGATCCAGATGTAGAGTAACGGGAACCTGACCTGTCGCCTCATGTACAGTATTATTTATACAGTATTCAATTACTTCTAGAAATTCAATCCAACGCCAATTCGCTTCAGAACAGTAGATCTTCATGTATTTCTGGACCTCTCTCATTACTCTTTCAACGGGACTTGCCTCAGGATGGCGAATGGTAGATAAAATCTGCCTAATTCCTAGAGTTTCCAGTTCTCGACGAAATTCTGCACTAGTAAAGCAACTTCCGTGGTCCGAGAGAATGTTATCCGGCTTCCCAAGAATCGGAATAACTCTCTCTTTCAGGCGCTTCAAGACCTGTTTTGAACTTGTCTTTTGAATGGGGCACAACACCACCATTTTCGAAAATACATCCATGGCTACAAAAATGTGTCTATTGCCTCTACGTGCTCTAGGCAATGGTCCAAAGTTGTCGATACTCAATAGCTGCCTTGGCTTCTCTGGCAATAACGGGATAGGTCGTTGCCTCATTAAAAAGGGATTCGGCTTTACCCTTTGGCAAAGATCACATGTTCTAATAGCATTTCTCACCGTTTCTCTCAATTTTGGCCAAGTAAATGCTTCCTTCAACAGAGCACAAATTTTATCTATTCCAGGATGTCCAAATGCTCTGTGGGCTAGCCATACTAATCTCCTCTGCAAAGATGCAGGAATTACAATCCTTTGACGTGTGTGATCCACATCGTCCCACTTGTGTAATATCTGATTATACCATACATAATCTGTTGCCAATGCCTCCGCCTCTCTGTATATCGCAGTTCCCCTTGCTAAGCGTCCCTCGAAGTAATCGATTATCATCTTCAACCATGGGTCTTCGCGTTGTAGGTTGGTAATGTTCCTTAAGTCATCCAACGTCTTCTGATCTCGATTCTCAATCTGGACCGCTAGTACTTCTTCTTCTCTAGGGTAACGACTTAATATGTCCGGTATTACATTCTCTTTCCCTGGACAGTATTCTATTTCCACATTAAATTGCTGGATATACAGGGACCATCTTGTCAATCTCTGACTAGACAAATCCGTCTTTAACAAAAATGTTAAAGCTTTATGGTCTGTTCTCAGAACTATTCGGAAGCCGTACACGAGTTTGTGCCACGATTGCAACGCGTACAAAATTGCGAGCAATTCTATCTCTGTGATCGTGTAGTTTTTCTCATGGGCTCTCAGTCTTCTGCTTATAAAGGCGATAAAAACTTTCTTCTCAGGCTGGTCAACATTTTCCTGGAATAGCATCGCTCCAATCCCAATAAGTGATGCATCCGTCTGTATGATAAACTTCTGGGTATAATCTGGGTATCCCAGTTTCACATATTCCAAAAGCATTTGTTTTGACCTCACGAATGCTTCCTGACATTGCTCCGTCCAATTCCATCTGCCGCCTTTCTTCAATAGGTCCTGCAGTGGTGCTACTGTCGCAGTATAGTTTGGGCAGTGGTTCGAAAAGAATCCAATTACTCCCAAATACTGTCGGACGTGCTTTACTTTCGTGGGTCGAGGGAAATTTCGAATTACCTCCAATTTATCTGGATTAGGCTTCACTCCATTTGCATCAATAACATGCCCTAGGAATTTAACTTCCCTCTGACAGAAGTGCGATTTCTTGATATTGACCTTAAAGTTCGCTTCTCGAAGGTCATCTAGCAACTTCTTCAGGTCTCTCATGTGCTCCTCCAGAGATTCTGATGTGAGTAGAATGTCGTCTACATATCTGATGGTACTCTCTTTAACCTCATCTGATAGATTGCGATCTAACGCTCTTATCAGGGCTGAACCAGCTGTTTTCAACCCAAAAGATAGCCTTAAAAATGTGAATGTATGTTGATCAAACATAAATCCTGTCAACAGACTAGTTTTCTTCTCTAATTCCAGATGGTGGAAACTGGATGTGATATCCAAATTTGAGAATATAGTTTTCCCTCTAAACTTCCTGAGGATCTCTTTAATAGGTGGCACTTGGTCAAATTCCGGAATAACTCTCAAATTTAAGCGTCTCAGGTCCAAGCAGACTCTGACAGATCCGTCTGACTTTGGTACAATTACCAATGGACTTACATAAGGCGTAGGTGTTTTCTCAATAACGCCGGCCTCCAACATCTCCTGAATTGCCTCTTTCACTTTAGCATAATGCTTTTCAGCTATAGGGTAGGGTTTCTGCCTAAATGGTGTCCAATCACTGACTTGAAAAGCATACGTGAAGTTCTTTATCCGACCAGGTCTCGAATCAAAGACTTCCTTCTGTTCCAGTAATAACTGCTTTAAATTTTCCTTCTCTTTTAGCCCAATTTTCGCTTCTTCTAGCTTCTCCGAAATGTATTCTTCCAATTTGGGTTCCAGATCTTTTTCCAAGTCTGTGGCTAGTGTTTTGAGCTCTTCTTCTAACTGCTCAATAGCTAACACTTCTTCATCAGCCACATCTCTGTATGTATGCCATACTTGTTCACTGGATCCTGGTTCAATTTCATTGAGTGCGACCTCTAAGCCTTCATCTTCTTCATTCACATGGAACATAACCCTGTCCTGTGCTAGGTCAATTATCACTCTGTATTCCCTTATAAACTCTGCCCCAATAAGTAGGTTATAAGGTAGTTTGTTTACTAACAGGAAACTCTGTGAGAAAATAGAGCCTCCTATCTGTAAATCTAGGAATACCTGGTATTTACATATCATTGTTCTGTCTGGAATTACCCCTTTAATTTTGACACTGGAGATCGGTATCTTCAAAATGTTCTCTCTCCGGGCTATTTCATTATATAGAACTTGTGTCATCAGGCTTACTGTTGATCCCGTATCTAACAGACTTCTGACTTTTAATCCTGCCACTCTCACAATTATAATAGGCAATTCTCTCTTGACCATGACCTGTGGTCCTCCTGTATCCTCAATCAATTCTTCTGGTTTGGCTATCCAATTGATGATGTTAATAGACTTCCATCCATCAGTCTCGAGCTCTTCTAATTTTGGCGTTTTTTTTTCTTCAGCGCCCGCCCCTTTGGAGTTCCTTCTCTCCTGTTCGCTGCGCTGTAGTTCCAAACTCTTAGCTCCATCTCCATATCTGTCTGGCGATGTCCTGTTCTGCATGACTTCTTGCCAGCGGACTTGTGGTTTCTGGGGCTCATCTCCCCTTTCTTCGAGGTATCGCAAAGAAGCATGATATCGCTCTTCTGCCTCGTCATCGAAGTTATTTCTTCTCTCTTGGGGTCTCCAATTTCTATTATTGCCTTCCTGGCCATTATTACCTCCATTGTTATGGTACGGTTTGCCCCTGTTATTGTGTTTATTCCACGAACTTCGACCTCTTCCTGCTTTATTAGCATTTCCTTTGTACCTTGACTGCCATTTTCTGGGTTCCTGTTCCCATTGCCGTCCATAGGAATCTAAAGTTTCTGTGCTCGTGGCTTTGTTGTTCCTTGGAGCTTGCTGTTGGTCAGTCTGTGTGTTGGTCACGTGGACTTGTTCCACGGTTCGACTCTGACGCATAGTATTTGCTGTGGTGAGGTCCAGTTGCCTTAGAACTGTCTCCATTTCCATAGCAGTTTTCGCATTAGCCGAGATTAGTAGCCTTTGGATCTCGTATGGAAGCTGTTTGGCGATAGCAATGCATAGCTCCAGTTCACTAGGTTTTTGATCCAGCTCTTTAAAACGACACATCTGCGATATGAAGAATTCTGCGTACTTCGTCGGGTTGTTCGTGCTGTACTTTTTGGCATACAAATCCAGCCGTAAATTCTGCTGAGTCGCGGCGTCCCAATATCTCTTCAAGAATGCCTCGCGGAATACCTCAACAGTATCAAAAGTGTAACGGAAGCTGCGAAACCATAATGCGCACTCCCCCTCTGTTAACTTCTCTATAGCACGTAGCCTACGCTCCTGCGGTATTCGTGCATCATTGAGATATTCAGTCACTTCCTTTAACCAATATTTTGGTGTCATACTACAGTGACTACCTGAAAATTTCCTAGGTTTTTCTTCGCTTGCCCTAATGACGTTTATCACCTGGGTGTGCATCGCGTTTTCATGTGGCGTCGATGCCGCAATTGGTACACCTGGCGTCATGTAAGGACTTTCTCCTGCGCCTGCAGCATTCCTGCTTATAGGTTGGGTTTCTAGGTCTGCCCACCTTGTTTTTCTCATATCCTCTATGCTGCCTTCACTTGACTTAGGATCTTTCAGAAGTGTCTCCTCCTGTGCTATTATCCTAGTCTCCATTTGGTTATGGCGCATTTCTGCTCTTTCTAGGCGAGTAATGACTTCTTTTTCTATTCTTGTAAGCCTATCTCGGTTTTCCTCGGCTACTTGAAAAATTTTCACCTTGTCTTCTTTCAGACTTTGTTTGATATGGGATATTTCATCCTCTACGTCCTCTTTAATTTGAGCAAGGGTCTTGTCGCTTGCCTCTGTTTTCTGGCCTTCTCTTATTTCGAGTTCTTCTCTCAGACCTTTAATTTCATCTTGAATGTGTCCATTGACTTTAGACAATTCATTCCGGACCTTGGTGAACTCGCCTCTATTTTCCTCTTGTCTTTTATTGACCATGACAATATCACTCTGAACTTGGTCCAGTTCTTTATGAACTTTACCCATCTGACTTTTCACGTTGCCTACCAGCTCCTTACTTTCATGAGCGATAGCCTTAATTTCGCCTATTTCCTGGCATTGACCTAATATATTCTGGTCCTGTTTCTTGAGGTCACCGTTAATTGCTCTAGCGTAGCTTTTCAATTTCTGGTCCCATTTGGAGTCGTTCTCCTCTAATCTCTGGTCTACTGTTTTCGTAAACTCTGCGAACTGTTTCGCTTGGCGTTCGAGATTCGCCTCATTTTGGATCTGAATATCCTTAATATCGTTAGACAACGCCTCTAATTTACTGTTGGTTTGCTCCTGAGCATGCCTACACGCTTGCAAATTACCCTCAAGTTTGGCTTCTATAGCCTCGAAACGTTTATCAGTATTTACCTGCATTTCCGATACAATGCTTACAACAGTATCTGTTACTTCGGTCTTAATGACTTCTTGCATTTGACCTAACTTATTATCTAGTGCAACCTGATTTGCATCTAACCGACTACTCAATTCAGCTTTATTTGCATCTAAACGGTTGTTTAATTCAATCTGGTTATTATCCATTGCAACCTGATTTGCATTAATTGCCTCCTGATTGGCATCTAACCTGTTATTTAACTCTCTCTGGTTCTCATCTAACCGAGTGTTTATACTATCCTGGAACGCCTTGGTTTCCAGTTTACTCTGCTCGTGAGTAGCATCAAAATGCTGTTTCAGTCCTGCAATAACTTGCAAGATATCCTGCGTACCTGACATTTTCCAATAACACACTTAAATATGCAGGCAGGCTTCCTGGAAAAATATGTGGATACGTTTCGAAGAGAAACATCAAACACTGCACACATATTGTGAAGTCGTACAAAACCTGATAATATTATGGTAGATTGTGGATTGGGTAAGTAACGCTCGTACCCTTAGGCCATTCTCTTCTCAATAGAGAGATTCTGCGTTACCTCAAAAGCCTACTGAATTCAAAGATCACTCAAACACAGTTTGAGGCAAAACAATTACTATGGTTTTCCCCATGAAATACCATAAAAAATCTATGGGTTTTCCCTAAATCCCATAAGCTCCACGTATTCTGGGCGCCATGATAAATTGGATCAGAGGGTGGTATTAGTAGGACATCGGCCATATTTTAATTTACTATAAAAACTGTTCAGGGAGTGGTTTTTACTGCCGAAAGCCCCACGTTGGGCGCCATGATAAATTGGATCAGAGGGTGGTATTAGTAGGACATCGGCCATATTTTAATTTACTATAAAAACTGTTCAGGGAGTGGTTTTTACTGCCGAAAGCCCCACTTGGGCCACGCCATGATAAATTAATAGAGAATATGTACTATCTATCGTTATCTATCAAAATTTATATATACGTATCGGAACTTAGCTATGGATTAGGAGCGGTCACACCCTACTTCGTTAATTCTTACTTTAATAGAGTTGTGTGCATTAAATCTGACCGACTTTAGTCGTACCTTTAGCTCAAATCACAGTATAGGACATCAATTTCCATGTACCCATGTGAGTAATCTCGTTGGATAATATGCATCTGCCTCCAGCTAGCATCAGCTCTCAGGTGTGTACGGTAACCCCAATTTATCAGTGCATATTTTGGATTTGAGGCTAAAAGGTATCAACTCTACAATGATAAGGCACAACTCTATTCTAAAACTTTAATTCAGTGAAATAAATCATGGCTTCAAACACAAAACAATACCCAAAAAGCATAAAATAAAGCAAACAAAATTTTTACTTCCACAATCCATAAGTAAACAAATATAAAATCACAACAAAGTCATACCTAGCCATAAGGCTTTACCCTTCTGTGAACTTCACAAGGATATACTAGTGCGCTGATGCACCTATGACTTCAAAACAAACTGTACATTAACATAACAGTCATACAATGTGACTTCTTTAATATTACAACAAGGATTATTCCTTAAACCTCCTTATGTTAAACAATTATGTGTGCCGTGCGTGTTTTAATATTTTTCTTCTCACCAATGAAATGCTTTTCATGCATTTACCTATTTGGACGTTGCACCCAAAATCAACGTGCAACTCCATAATTATGTAAGCTACCCCCTACACATCCTCCAATTATATGGTTTCCCCGCATGCTGTCTGTGATTCCTAGATAAAACGTTACGTTATAGCTTATGTCGGATTGTACGATAGACTACCTCGCGCTCATGGCGATTGGCATCTAGTCACCAACTACATGACTTGGCTCCAGTGACAGTACAAATATATCATGTAACTATTCGTCAGATAGCTAAAATAATGAACCATCAGGATGAACTATAATTATCCATGTGTTCTCAAACCACATGGCTATAATACTCAACATAACAATCATGCCTTATATGTCATTTCAACAAGGTCTAGACTCTTCCCTCTTATAACTTGCCTGAGCGGCCCGGGTGGTTAGCTCCGACCCTCGGCTAAGGAAGTCGCTACACAATAGAAAGTGGAATGGGTCGTTTCACCAATTATCTCGACCTTTCTAAAAGTTTGAAAGCCTCCCTCTCTAAGCAGTGAAGATTTACAAGACAAATACTGTGTCCTGACCGACACACATGTTCCCAAAGGATCTTAATTGACTATTATGCCAACAGGTATTGAATGAGCTTTTGTAATTATTCCTACGTCGAGGATAATGATTAATTAATGGCCTCACATGGGTCCATTCAACATGAAGGTTCGGGTTCGCAATGCATGAGCCCGGCGGTTGACCGATGTCTCAAGTACAATATAGGCGCAGAAAACCACTGTCGCCATGAGTTTCGCTGCCAACGAGCGTAAATAACTCATCAATAAGTTCTCGGGAAATCATAGAGCTGCGAGGTGTCCTTGTTTCCTCGACTCTATCAAGATTCCAATCCGGAACACATTTCAATCCTTTCTTCAGAGTTAGGGTCCAACACTACAACTCTGGAATAAATAATATCTCCAACAATGTCCACGACATAGGAGAATTCATACGTAGAATAGACTATCTGGCCCCTAATGCTCCATGCTACGACACTCCGACCTATAATATTAAGAGAAATCTAACATTTACTCTAGAAGCTTCTCAATTAAGCTGCAAATTCAATTCACTAAAAGCTCTTTCATTACTGGTATCATTACTGAATATATGCAATATTCTGATATAAAATTTCTTTCCATAATTACTGAAATGTAATCTCACTGTAACATCTTCCTGCTTAGATTGATAAGTCTTGCACTTAGCGTTAATAATTCTCGATTACAACATTTATTTGTTTCCTGATGTGTTCATTCATACTCTTAATAACCATTATTATTATATCATCATTTCTCACTGACATAAATGACCAAAATCATTCTTTATTATTATTATTATAAATCTCATTGACATAAATGACCAAAATCATCATTTATTATTATTCTCATATAAATTACCAAAATTTCCGACATAGCTAGACGTTTTTAAACTCGAACAATCGCGTTCGTTGCATTTACATAACTGATTGCCATTCTTAATTCATAGTGGGAATAATTACTCCACTTAATGATGCAAATTAACATCTCAACTCTATAAAAATCAACTCAATACTGATTAAACATGGAGGATCAGCCTCCTAACTAATTTTTACTGGCATCTATAAGGAATTCACAATATCTTTACGGAATCACAGACATGCAGCGGTCCATACTTCTACATAATCATAACCATAATTTGTGGGGTACTTACATCTCTATAGGCATCTAAGGTGGCTCCGACCAATCATATTCTTCCATGTCGCCCGCCATAATGGGTTTAACGCGACATATTTCTCTTGTTTACACACATTTGATTACACATAATTTCTATCACCAACACGACACGTTGCATACCTTTCAGGAAGTTATCACTCCCCAAACATGTGAAACACTTCATCAAACACTACTTTAAATGATATTTTTACATATGCATTACACTGAACACTCGTCACTTTATACACACTTCAATGCTGAAATTCCCTAGCAGAGATCGAAATTGCAGGTGTCGACGGCATCTTACGTAACCAACTCCTGATTGAAAGTCTGGTTATCTGCTCTCGGAACTCTCCAACAGTTTTTATGAATATCATTCCTACAGTAAGCGTCCTGCGTTACATCAATACGCTGGCTCCCAAACATGAGCGTTAACATCTGGTACTCTCATGGCAATACCAAACACTTAGTAGAGTTTCTTTCGCGCATTCTATCGTAGTTACACATATACGATTAGTTAATACTATACACACTGCGCTTAATAAAGTTCAACACGTTCACAAATAATTATATACAATAGTTCAACCGTTAGTCTATACGGTGCTTCGTAACTGAACACGTCATAGTTCGTGCTGCTGATTATGCCTGTATCACGACTATTATTCATACAAGCATGTTTACTGTTTCTTTTACACATACCAGTCTTTGTTCGGCGTCTTGATGAATAGAATCGTCATGCGTTTTGCCTTGACGAACTTGCTTCAACCTGGCTGTAGCTGACTGAAGTTTCACTTGAAGACTGCACGTAACTTATTTGAAGACTCCTGTATGCGACTTACACGCTGTCTCGTACTGCTGCATATTTGCTGCATACTGATTGCAACTTATTGCCATTGTGCTACAATTGACAATTGAGTAAGACTGTAACTGGCTGTAACTGCGCTTGGCGGCATGTAGACTGCGTGACAACTGAGTTAGACTGAGCATAGCTGAGAGCTCCTCCTGGGGTCTACTCCCTTATATCGGATTTCCACAGAAAGTAGAGCAACATCTTCCCGCGTAATCTTGGCTCCTCTCACAGCATGATTCAGGTCTTCAAACCATGAGCATTGTGTTCCTCTCTCTTCACAGGTCCCAAAACTATCTGTGTGCAAAGGAATCGCTCGTCCAATTAATTAATATTAATTCCTTTCTCCATGGCGTGGGACGCTACCTAACGGGAAACCCCCGGCAACATCTTCACATCCATCCGCGAACAATGGTCGTTTTACAGTCCTTACGCACATCATTAAATATGCACCAATTTCGCAGGTAAAAGACTCTAAAATTATCTTCTTGCCAAAATATTCACCTGTGTGCAACTCTCATCTCGATTCGTTACTCCACTCACGAGTAATCAATGATTTTTCTGGGCATTTCTCCGCCCCTACTCCAAATCCATTCTCCGTCGGGGAATAACTATGTCATTATTCAGGCCTCACCCCTGCTCCAGACGACATAATGGGGTCTCTGAGATGGACGTGGCTCCACTGGGACCAACCCACAATTCTGGGCCAATTAGTAAATGTCAGCTCTGCCCTCCTCTGTGCTTCAAGCCTGAAATATCCTACACCAAGTCGTCTTATAATGATATAATCTGCTCATTATTTCCTACATTATTTTACTAAATAATGCCATTTCATCAAAAATCACACCAGTGATTAAATATACATTTCTTTCGAGGGGTTTTTACCAAGAAACTCCCTGTACAGATCTCTGGTTCGCTTCCTGGTGGAACCTTTTTACTGAGATCACAGTCTCTGAGAACCATGTTCGATTCCAGTCAGCATAACCCCATCGGGTTCATTACTGATCTCGATTTTGTCTTGTAACTTTGGGAATCCTGTTTTCTCCTTAATTTCCTTGTTTCTGATTTTATCTCTGCGGGTCTTTCAAATTATACCTCTAAGGAACTTCATCTCTGCTGCCTGGATTCTACTTTCCTCCTGTTTAGTTGTTGTCCACGTGCCTGCTGCATACGCCAATATAGGTGTGTAATAATTATGTTGAATACAAGATTTTTTACAGTTCTAGGGAGCTTCCTGGTTCCACACCAGACCCCTCACACTCTGGTAAAACCCATTTGCTTGTTGGTTATGTTAGTTATTATTTCTTAACTATTTCTGTTACGGTACTGATTCCTTCAACTGGTTGAATGTTCATATGGAAAGATAGGAGATGAACTCAAAAACATCCCACAAGAGTAGACAGTCTTCATCTTAGAGGATTGTGATAGCCATGTCAGAGATGACTTCTATCTTCAAGACACAGGTGGACAGTTTGAACTTGGGAAGAGAAATGAAAGAGAAGAATGTTTGCTGCAGTTTTCGAAAGATCACAACAGGTTACTCTTCTAACACCACTCACACAAATTCTCCACATGGGCAAGTCCCAATTAAGAGTACAAAAACTAGATCAAATTTCTGTACTAATGTGGAGAAGATGGTGAACATCCATGAGTAATGTGGAAGCAAAACCAGGAGCTGATTGTGGCTCAGACCATGTTGCTGAAAGGCATGTGGAGGGTGAAGCTCCACTCCACCAGGAAGATCAAGAATATGCATTACAAACCAGTCAATCTGCAAACCAAGCAGAAAGATGAACCCAGACTGCAGGTGAATCAAGGTGTCAATGAATCATGGCTGGGGTGTCAAGAACAGGGTTATGAAGGCTGCACAGAAGTGCATACCAACTCAAGTCCTAAAGGAAAATCATTGTAAGGCAGATGATAAAATGGCCTTAGCAGGACAAAGGAGAGTGCTGAAGACAGAAGGAGGAGACATGATGACAGTGGGGAGAGTAATCAAGTATTGAACTCTCCGTATCAATGAGGTATCTAGGAGAGACGAATGAAACATCAGAAACATCTGTGTCAAGATGGAACGACACACAAAATAACACAAATCTCCAAGAGCTCCTGAGCAGTACTTGGCAAAGATATTTCCACTTAATACTCAAGTCATCTGTGAATCAAATGGGGAGAAGGAAACCAATCGCTAGAGCATTCCAGAAGTCTGGAAATCCTAGAGAGACCATTTATGAAGACCTGAAAACCACAACAATCTAGTGCAAGAGAATGAACCACTTATGTTTAAGTTATTTTTACATGTAAGCCTGCACCTTAAACTGATCCCATGCATATTAAGGCACTTATCATATTGTGAAACCAACTTCTGAATTCCATCCTTATAGAAATCTGCTGCTTGATGTGCCAGCCACTGCAGCACAGTTACTTTTAGGTCATCATTATCGTCGTGGTACTGACCTCCTAAATGCTTTATCAAGTTTGGGAACAAGTGGTAGTCGCTAGGTGCTAGGTCAGGGCAGGTAAAGACAGGCAATGAATTAAAGCAAAAAAAATTGAGCTTGCCAGACTGTTTCTTTCGGATTGCACGATATAATTTAGTTAAGGTCTCACAACAATTCACAGCATTTAATGTGTCACCCCGGAGAAAAATTATTCAAGCACACAACCTGCCTATCCCAAAATACACTGAACATGATTTTATGAGCTGCAATTGTTTGTTTAAACATCACTTTCTTGTGTATTGAGTGTTTCCATTCCATGAATTTCTGTTTGGATTCTTGCATATCGTAAGTCACCTATGTTTCGTCGACAGTGACAATTCAGTTTAAAAACTCATCACCTTCATTATAATAATTCTTTTATTGCAGCCAAATAGCCATAAAAGGAACGGTAAAATACACTAAAATTGCACGCCTGCACCTTGGTTTGCATAATGTTTAATTGATTTTGTTCTTTTGCTGCAAAGTTCTAATTGGTAGCATTCCACGTATGTCCACATAGTTGGCATTCAAATGCCTCTGTTGGTTCATGGTAAGATGTATTGGTACAAATAATATGGTGAAATCCAGGTACTGCCAGTCCTGTAAGTATATCACGCTTATTATTGTACCGCTCAAGGAAAGTCAAAGCCTTCCTAGACACTTGGTTTTGTGCACCTCCATCAGCACCTTTGGTACACAGCATGAGCACTTCAGTTAAGTGCCCTGTCACAATTTCATAAAGAACACCCCTTGAAATTTCAGGAAACTCATATTATAATGATGAAATTGCAAAGAGTCTGTTTTCTCGAACCATTGCATCATCAGCTCTTTGTACCAAGTCTTCAGTCATGACAGATGGTTGCCCATACGCTCCTTGTCATGGGCATTAGTATGGCGTTCTTTAAATGCTCTAATCCATTTTCTTACCATTCCTTCTCTCACAGTGTGTTCTCCACACAAGTCACTAATCTGCTGATGAATTTCAGCCGCATTCATATATTTTGCTTTAAGGAAATGAATCACAAAGCATACTTCAAATTTGTGGAACCGTTAATTGTCAGAGGCTTTTCCAATGTTCACAAACAACCATAAATAAGGATGAATGCTTCCATAATGGTGTTTGTGGCTAGCCAAAAAATGTACATACTGAGCATGCATGCTCCAAATGATGACCCCAGCACTGCAATGGCCATATTTAAAAATGGTACTTAACCTTCCGTTGCCGGCCCCGTGGTGTTGGGGTAGCGCGCCTGCCTCTCACCCGGAGGACCCGAGTTCGATTCCCAGCTCCATCAGGGATTTTAAAACTGACGTGAGGGTTGGAACGGGGTGCACTCAGCCTCGTGAGGACAATTGAGTAGCTGTCTGACAGTGAGGCAGCGCCCCGATCATGAAAACCAAGATTAACGGCCGAGGGGACCCGATGCGCTGATCACGCGTCACCCCAATATCTGTAGGCCAAATGGCTGGGCAGCGGTCGCTTGGTCGTCCTTAGTCCGTCATGGGCTGTATAGTGCCAGGGGTTGACTTAACCTTCCGTTGGGCATAACTGACCTGACAGGCATATGTGTTAATTCTTATTTCGTGTTAGTGTTTCGTGGGGCCGGAGCTACTTCCTCTTTACAATAGCTGCATGTTTCCGCATGACCTTCAAGCTCATATCGACCAATTTGTCAATGACCCACCACACGTGCTGTTGTTGCAAAAGAGATCTGTCAGACACATTGCGCCTGATCGTGCACCATTAAGGTCGATTCACACTATACGTTACGTAACCTTTCCGTTTCCTTTCCATCACATCACCGTACATGAAAGTTTACCGTATTTTAAATGAGTACATGCACACTTCACGTTACATACACCTTCCGTGACCCTTCCGTTTCCCGACAGGATTGTTTGGCAGCATTGTTTACGGAACGTATGCGGACACTTATTGACAGTGTGCACTAGCAACCATTTCCATTCCGTGTCTAGAAGGCGTGTTTTGGCACTCTGTGTTTATTCACTGCCATTAACCTGGGTTAGGTTTGGTTACAGTTTGCGATTACACTCGCCAAAACGAAATAGGTTATAAGAAACGTTAGCAATATGGCGACGAAAGATGTATTGGAATTGATATTGTTACGGCTGTGAGTTTTTTTTGTCGCTCGCCGCGTGAGTCACAGCTCCCCCGGGCTGTGTGTGCTCTGCCTGAGTGTATTACGTGCGAGTTGCGCAACGGGCTGCGAAGTGAAAGGGATGGTCCAGAATGTTCGTGACCCGGCCAGTGAAGGAAATGTCGAGAAGCCGTGTGTCCTGGACGATTCTAGAATTCATTGAGTCACCAGCCTGCTATATAAGCGGCTTCAACAGTGGGGGGCCGAGTTTTCTGTGGGTGTGTGTTTCTGAGCTAGTGCGTGTTTTCCTGAGCGACAGAAGTGTGGTGACGAGGTGCCGTGCGAGTTACGAAATCCAGTGACATTGTTTCCCAGCTTGTGAACAGCGTGCAGCAAGTTATCGTAAGTAACTGTAGTTGGTGTACATAAGGGAGAGGAGCAGGTAGTTTCTGTCAAGGCCACCGTACTCATTAAGACGGTTTAACTTCTGTGGTTTGTTGACAACTGAAAGGTCCAAGAGCGCTCAAGGAAGAGACTTGAGGAATCTGGAGTAAGGTTCCAATTGCTTGTATCTGCTGATGAGTAGTGTACCTCTTCCTGCAAGCAATAAAGCTAACTTCTCTTTAAAGCAGTAATTGGTGTTGTGTTTTCTACCCTCCGTAATCCAGTTAACAAAAGTGCCACTAGGGGGTGGCACGTAACAACTGGTGTCAGAAGCCGGATTACGAACTCAAGCACAAGCACAACACCTGACGGTCCTGGTTTCATAACCCCAGCAGGCCATTTTCTTAAATTTTCCTGTGAGTGCATGCCCCTTACAAGACAAACATCTAAAATGGAAGAGCAATTCGCAGCATTGCTAGAAAAGTTAAGTGGCATGGAAGCCAAATTGGAAGACGGCCAGAAGAAGTTAGCCGAGGACCTAACTGCCAAACTAGAAGACGGTCAAAATAAGCTAGCGGAGGACCCGAAGAGGATAGAGGACGGCCAGAAGAAGATGGAAGACGGTCAGAATAATTTGACACAGGACCTGAAAAAATTAGAACTGGGTCTGCGTGAGGAAGTCACGGCAGTGGAAAAGAAGTTCGACGCCTTACAAGTGGAAGTTGCTGAGCTGCGCCAACGCCCGCTGATGGGGGTGGAGGAGAAATTTAACGCCTTACAAAAGGAAGTTGCCGAGCTGCGCCAACGCCCACTGACGGGGGTGGAAGAGAAATTCAACGCTCTACAAGAGGAAGTTGCCGAGCTGCGCCAACTCCCGCCCACCGTTACACCGGGAATATCAGGAACGGGACATAGCAGAGTGACGCCCCCAACCTTCGATGGAAAGGTCCCGTGGAGCACCTACTTACGTCAGTTCGAGGCAGCCTGTTCCATAAATAACTGGAACAACACAGAAAAGGCTACAGCTCTCATTGTAGCATTGAGAGGTGACGCCCTTAACGTCCTTCAGGCCATCCCGACTGGATCCCAGGACTACGCTTCACTGATCGCCCATATGGAGTCCCGATATGGAGATAGCCATCTTCAGCAGGCCTAACAGATGCAGCTCCGGACCCGGGTACAGAAGAACGCAGAAACCCTGCAGGAGTTCGAGATGGACATCGCACGCCTCGTAAGGCTCGCCTATCCAACAGCGCCGGCCGACTTTCTGGAACAGATTGCGACGCAGACCTTCACCGACGGGCTACGGGACTCGGACACTCAACAGGCGCTGCGACTCGCGCGCAATAAGACCCTGGTAGATGCGCTGAGCCACGCACTTGAGTTCGAGACGGTAAAACAGGCATCTAGAATGCACGCGCGGGTGCGTCAAGTAGACGTCGACGAACCAGCAAAAACCAACGAGACCAAGCCCCTGGCCGACGAATTGATGGAGGCGCTAAGCCGTTTCTTCGATAGTCGCGGCACCACCAGCAACGACACAGCCGGAAGACAACCGGAGAGGCGGCCCGGAAGAGGACTACCGACCTGCTGGGCCTGCGGTAAGAAAGGCCACCTGAGCAAGGACTGCGGTGATCGCCGCCGCCGAGGGTATCCGACGGGAAATCAATCGTCTGAAAACCGCGCGGCCCAGGGAAACGAGTATTAGCCAGCCTTGGGGGGCAAAGGTTGGCTTGTGACAGTCGTCAAGCCCCGGCAGTCCAAGTGCGTGTGACGAAGTTACGGAGGGACAATAGCAGCCTGATGGTCGACGGTGTCGTCAACGGAGTGAGTTGGCCCATGCTGATCGACACGGGAGCGTCGAGGACCATCGTCAATCCCACCGAGATCCCGAAGTGGAGAGTGCAACCCACACAAAGGAACTTCCAGTTAATAACCGCGACCGGAGAGACCGCACAGGTACATGGCGAAGCATCACTGGAGCTCGTCATTGGTCGACGGGTGGTGAAGCATCCAGTGCTTGTGGCTGACGTATCAAACGAAGTGATCATCGGATTTGACTTCCTGGACCAGAACAACATCATCTTGGACTTGAGTACCAACACTCTGCACTTCGGAGGTGAGGAACTTGCTTTGCATCCAGCACACGAAGCCGTTACCGCACGACGACTAAGGCTGAGAGAGGACGTCATCGTTCCTGCCAGGACGGAGGTCAGCGCCGCCGTAATTGTCGACGGAACTGCTGAGGGAGTGGCGGCTGTCATCGAGCCAAAATATGAGGACATCCAGACAAAAGGATTGCTAGTTGCCAAGACCCTCATCAACACAACGCCTCGGCCGTACGTCCGCCTGTCCAACCTGAACGACTACGATATTACGGTTCACCGGGACACCAACCTAGGAGTCTGCGAGCCCGTTACCTGGATTGCCCGCATCACAGACACGACGGACGGACACCTGCAGACGGACAACCGAAGAAGACGCGCCCTGCCAGAAGAACTACAGAAGCTGTACCAAGGATCCCAGGACCATTTAGACGAGGAGCAATCACGCCAACTTCAGGACCTGCTACGCGAGTTCCAGGATGTCTTCTCCGTGGGGAGCAAAGACTTCGGTAGGACAAGCTTGGTCCAGCACAGAATCGACGTTGGGGACAGCACACCAATTAGGGCCCCATTCCGACGTGTCCCGCTCGCCAAGCAAGCCGAAGTCGAATGGATGGCAGAAGAGATGAAGGAGCAAGGGGTGATCGAGCCATCACATAGTCCTTGGAGTTCTCCGGTCGTGCTAGTGAAGAAGAAGGACGGTTCCACCAGGTTCTGCGTGGACTACAGGCGGGTGAACGACGTCACAAAGAAGGACAGCTACCCTCTACCCCGGATCGACGACACGCTGGACACCATATCAGGATCAAAATGGTTCTCCACCTTGGATTTGAAGAGTGGCTACTGGCAGGTGGAGGTCCACCCGAAAGACCGCGAGAAAACGGCGTTCTCTGTGGGCAGCGGGCTCTGGCAGTTCACCGTCATGCCATTCGGTCTGTGCAACGCCCCTGCGACCTTCGAAAGGCCAATGGAGTCCATTCTGAGGGGACTACACTGGAAGACCTGCCTGGTCTACCTAGACGACGTCATCGTTCTGGGAAAAAGCTTCGAGGAGCACTACAGCAACCTGAAGGAGATCTTGATGAAGCTACGGGCTGCCCAGCTGAAGTTGAGCCCCAAGAAGTGTCAGCTCTTCCAGAAGCGGGTCCAGTACCTTGGGCATATCGTCTCGGAGGAAGGGGTGCGCACCGACCCAGAGAAGACCGCAGCTGTGAGGGAGTGGCCAGTTCCGAAGGACAAGTCCCAACTACGAAGCTTCCTGGGACTCTGCACTTATTACCGTCGCTTCGTAAGAGGATTCGCCGACATCACCAAACCACTGCATCGACTGAGAAGGACCAACTCTCCACGTGGACAGCAGAATGTCATAGTGCCTTCGAACAACTCAAGCAGGCTCTGTGCACCGCGCCTATTCTGGCCTACCCCAGACCTGGAACAAGGTTCATCGTCGATACAGATGCCAGCGACTTTGGTATAGGGGGAATCCTGTCGCAAATAGTGGACGGCGAGGAGAGAGTAGTGGCCTACTTCAGCAAAGCCTTGTCAAAGCCAGAGAGGAACTACTGCGTCACCAGGAAGGAACTGCTCGCCATCGTGAAGACCATCGAACACTTCCACAATACCTGTACGGGCAAGAATTTCTCATCAGGACCGACCATGCATCCCTGCGGTGGCTCCTGAACTTCAAACAGCACGAGGGTCAACTCGCGCGGTGGTTAAAGAGGCTTCAACAGTACATCTTCGAGATCCAGCACAGGAAAGGCCAACTGCATTCTAATGCTGACGCCCTGTCACGAAGAACGTGCCCCGAAGACTGCACCTTCTGTACTAGGAGGGAGGAGAACACCGGGATACAGTGCCGAAGGACTACTTCAAGGGAGCTGGAGCCGCGAATCTTTCACGCGGGCGCAAGCGAAAGATGATGACCTGGGACTGATAGCCGAATGGAAGAGGGCCTGTGTCCCCAGACCCGGGTGGAACATTGTGAGTGACTGCAGCCCAAAGTTTAAGTCCTACTGGGCGCAGTGGGACTCGCTGGTTGTAAGGGATGGCCTCATCTGCCGTACCTGGGAGAGCACCGACGGGAAGACATCTCGGGAGCAAGTCGTCGTTCCAAAGGCTATGACGGAGGAAGTCCTGAAGGAAGTCCATGGAGGATCATCTGGTGGACACCTAGGGATAAAGAAGACCCTGGAGAAGCTGAGAGAGCGGTTCTACTGGACCGGATGCCGAACTGACGTGAAAAACCACTGCGCGAGGTGCCACGATTGTGCAGCTAGTAAGGGCCCAGGACGAAGACGACGGGGTCCACTGAAGACCTACAACGTGGGCGGCCCCATGGAGAGAGTGGCCATCGATGTCGCTGGGCCATTTCCGTTAAGCGAGGCAGGGAACCGCTACATATTGGTCGTCAGCGACTACTTCACCAAATGGCCGGAGGCGTATGCGCTCCCTAACCAAGAAGCCGCGACGATCGCAGAGACCCCGGTGAAGGAATTCGTCAGCCGGTACGGAGTACCCCTGGAGCTGCACTCCGACCAAGGGAGGAACTTCGAGTCACAGGTGTTCCAGAATCTGTGCCAGCTGTTGGGATTCCGGAAGACAAGGACAACGCCGCTACATCCTCAGTCCGACGGGATGGTAGAGCGATTCAATCGCACCATCGAGAACCATCTCCGAATAGTCGTCCGCGAGCACCAGAGAGATTGGGACAAGCATCTTCCACTATTTCTCCTGGCCTACCGCGCCGCCGTGCATGAAGCCACCGGGTGCACACCAGCCCGGGCCATGTTTGGGAGGGAGCTCCGTCTACCTGTCGATCTTGCCTTCGGCCGACCTGGGAATGATCCGGTCCCGGTATGCCAGTATTGTCAAGAACTGGTTGACCAACTGTAGGACGTGCACGCGTTCGCGAGGAGGAAACTGCGGATCGTGACCGACCGAATGAAGACCCGATACGACCAACAGAAGGATGCTGGCGGATTCCACGAGGACGACCTGGTCTGGCTCTTCAACCCATTACGGAAGAAAGGCCTGTCACCCAAACTGCAGAAGTCCTGGGAGGGCCCGTACCGAGTCGTGAAACGGATCAACGATGTCGTCTACAGGATCCAGCGGAGCCCGAGGGCGAAGATGAAGATCGTGCATCGAGATCGCCTGGCAGCCTACGGAGGGACACAGACGGACCAATGATTGATCGGGACGATCAGCCTTTTAGGAAGGGGGTGGTGTTACGGCAGTGAGTTTTTTTTGTCGCTCGCCGCTCCCCCGGGCTGTGTGTGCTCTGCCTGAGTGTATTACGTGCGAGTTGCGCAACGGGCTGCGAAGTGAAAGGGATGGTCCAGAATGTTCGTGACCCGGCCAGTGAAGGAAATGTCGAGAAGCCGTGTGTCCTGGACGATTCTAGAGTTCATTGAGTCACCAGCCTGCTATATAAGCGGCTTCAACAATGGGGGGGGCGAGTTTTCTGTGGGTGTGTGTTTCTGAGCTAGTGCGTGTTTTCCTGAGCGACAGAAGTGTGGTGACGAGGTGCCGTGCGAGTTACGAAATCCAGTGACATTGTTTCCCAGCTTGTGAACAGCGTGCAGCAAGTTATCGTAAGTAACTGTAGTTGGTGTACATAAGGGAGAGGAGCAGGTAGTTTCTGTCAAGGCCACCGTACTCATTAAGACGGTTTAACTTCTGTGGTTTGTTGACAACTGAAAGGTCCAAGAGCGCTCAAGGAAGAGACTTGAGGAATCTGGAGTAAGGTTCCAATTGCTTGTATCTGCTGATGAGTAGTGTACCTCTTCCTGCAAGCAATAAAGCTAACTTCTCTTTAAAGCAGTAATTGGTGTTGTGTTTTCTACCCTCCGTAATCCAGTTAACAAAAGTGCCACTAGAGGGTGGCACGTAACAATATGGTGAATACATAATGGTATTGGAATTGATATGGTGAATAATTAATGATAATGATGTCGACCAGATGTGTTTCCTACAATATATAAAGGGTTAGAGCATTGTTCTCCATTGTATTGAAAAGGACGGAAATTATTAATAGTTTTAAAGGGCAAAGCCATTTTTAAAAATATTGCAATGGCGCTGAATGCTTCCAGAGAACAGTATTTCCCCCAGGGGCTCACATGTAGTGGGACATGAGTTGGCGACCGCGGGACCCCAGCTGAGTCTGGCATTGCTACCACTTACTTGTGCCGGGCTCCTCTCCGTCTTCTTTCCTGTTGACCTCCCTTGGTTAACTCTTGTTCTTTTCCGACCCCAACGGTATTAGGGTATCCGAAGCCTAGGGAGTAATTCACTTTCCCGCCTTAATTGTCCCTTGTCTCATCTTTCCCGATCCCGCACTATGTTTGTTAATTGGCTCACCGTGTATCTAAATTCCCTTTAGCGTCTTTTTTTCGCATCTACACTCCATTTTGTGGGTATTTTCAATCTGCGTTGCATTTTGTAAGTCTTTTGGATCTAAGTTGCATTTTGTGTGTGTTTTCAACCTCAATTGCAATCGTGAAATGTAAAATTATAAAAACCACAAAGAATTTGATATTAGCCTATATGATTTCATTTGTTGAGTGCTGAGTGGTTCAAGTTCAAATATGATTTGATATCCGTACTTTCAATAGTAGTTTCAGATTATGTTTGAAATGGCGCTTCTAATGTGGTTAACATTTCAGTAACCACAATAGTAGTTTGGTTAGTAATTTCACCACCAGACTATGCCCGGGTTAAAATCAAAGCTCGCCAAAACGGTCTGGTTAGTTTTTGTATTAACCATAGTATACCAAACGCCAAACCGCGTCTTATATTCCAGCATCATGGACGAAAAATTGATTGAGCATGTAAGAAAACATCCAGCGCTCTATGATTTTCTGTATTTCGCTCTTTTCCATTTTCTTCGTTTCCTCTTTCTTGTACCGGTACTACGCTCCTCCTCGTCTAAAATAATAGCACATAGAACTATTTTTTTCTGGACAACATTCTGTCACTAAGTCCTGAAATTGCTAACTTCTCTTATAACCTGTTTCGTTTTGGCGATTTTGCGATTACCGCAAAACTGTAACCAAACCTAACCCAGGTTAAAACCAAAGGGAGCGCAAAAACACGCCATCTAGACACGGAATGGAAATGGTTGCTAGTGCACTCTGTCAATAAGTGTCCGCATACCTTCCGTAAACATATCGTCGTGACAAGGGACGGTACAGTATGGTGTGAATACAACAACTTTTAACGCAACGGGTATGGAATGGAAACGGAAAGGTTACGTAAGGTATAGTGTGAATCGACCTTTACGTAAAATGCAGAGAATGTATGAGTGTGTTCACTATTGTACCAAAACTGATTATTGTGATGACCATAGTTAGGTTTATCACTACGGTTTATATGTAAAAACATTGAAGTTAGTGTTTTAACCTATGAAAATTAGAAGGAATACTGGAAAAAGTATTTCTGAAAGAACTCTTATCACTCATAAAAATCGTCCTTCTTATGATAATCTTTATGCAAACATAAGTGTTATGTATAGTTTAAAGGGCAAATATTTAAGTATTATCAGTGACTCTTTTCTTTAAAAAATTTAAGGGGTACTCTCAGTTGTAGTCGACAAAACATCATGATCTTGCAATTTTCGGTAATTTGCAGAGTCTGGTTATTAATTTTCGGGCTGACATGTTAAATGAAAGGTTGCATTGGGTTCATTTATTTGTGGTCAACATGTCAAGGTGGTAACTGCACTCATTATTTCTAATCATTTTAAGATTAAGTGAGATAAATATAAGCACTGTGGTAGAGTCTCGACCGTGACAGGATTCATTCATAGTAAAAGGCTCCCGTGAATAAAGAAGATGGAAAGACTCGCTAAAGAAAGAACCGTAAAGCGGCGGTTATTTACGCGCTCACACAATCAACTAATGGTGTTGTTAGAAGATGATCAAACTGAAACGGAAAAAGTGCAAGTGCAACTTGAAATCCTTCAAGAAAAGTATGATGATATCTCTAATTTAGATGGACTAATATTTCAACAGATGATAGACGACGAGTGTGAGGATGACGAAATAGAAACGGAATGTGAATCAGCTGATGATTACAAACACAAATTCCTTAGCTGTAGAACAAAAGCAACACGTTTTATGAATCCCGTTGTTTCCATTACCCCTCCACAAAGTGTAGTGAATGACAATGTTTGTGATAAAAAGAAATATAGACTTCCAAGAATAGAATTTAAGAAATTTTCTGGTGAAATAATTGATTGGTTATATTTTTGGAGCCAGTTCCGTAAAATTCACGAGGATGAGGACATTGGGAAGGAAGATAAATTCCAATATTTAATTCAGGCTATGACAGAAGGTTCCAGAGCATATGAATTAGTTACTAGTTTTCCACCCACTGCCGAGAATTATGACAAAGCTATAGAGAGTCTTCAAGCTCGATTAGGTAGAGAGGACTTGCAGGTGGAAGTTTATGTTCGTGAATTGCTCAAACTAGTATTGACGAATGCAGTCAATTCCAAAGAAAGGCCAACACTGAGTAGCTTGTATGATAAATTAGAGTCACATCTCAGATCGCTGGAAAGTTTAGGCGTTACTACAGAAAAATGTACTGCAATGCTGTATCCCCTAATTGAATCATCTTTGCCAGAAGACCTATTAAGAGCATGGCAGAGGAATACTTCCTTCAGGTGTGATTCCGTATCCAAAGATCGTTTGCAGCAGCTCATGGCTTTTCTTCAAAATGAAGTAGTAAGTGAAGAAAGAATTTCATTGGCTATGAAAGGGTTTAGTATTAGCACATCCCAAGGATCTAAGATTAAGGGAGACAAGAAACCAAGGGATGTCATTGAACCAAATATACCTACTGCTTCTGCTTTGTTTGCTGATGTTTCTAAGAGACAAGAGTGTGTTTTTTGTCTTAAACCTCATTCGAGCCCAGAGTGCATTAAAGCACAAAAAATGACTGTAGGGGAGAAAAGGAAAATCTTAACTGATAAACACTGTTGCTTCAATTGTTTAAAGAAGGGCCATGCAAGTAGAGCTTGTAAATCGATTGTCAGGTGCATTGTTTGTGGTGGTAAACATGTGGTATTAATGTGTTATAAGCTCCGTGACAAAGAAAATGAAAGTGTGTCCAAACAGAATTACGAGGGAGACAGGAATTTGGTTCACCAGGATGGCAATAATGTGGATAAGGCTTTAGCTAATGTGTCTTGTTCTCCTGAGGTGTACTTGCAAACCCTGGCAGTTGTCGTTAAAGGAAAGGATAAACAAAAAACTGTACGAGCTGTCATTGATACTGGGTCTACTAAATCCTACATTGCACGTGACCTAGCCGAAGAAATGGGGTATCAGTCAATCAGGAAGGAAACGTTAATACATTCCTTGTTTGGTGGAGTGTGTTCTCGAGAAGCAATACACGACTGTTACAGAATAAGTTTAAAGCGATTGGAGGGAAACTATTCCAAGGAGCTGGAAGTTTTAAGCCAAGAGATAATTTGTGAAGATGTCCCATATATTAAGAATAGTTGGTTGGAGCAAGGAATCATCGAGAGGGTACCTGAAGAAGAACTGAAGAATAGTGGACACTATCTACCTCACCGACCTGTCTTCAAAGCTATGAGAATTTATCAGCGCGCTAGCAAGGCACTCGTTATCGAGAGGATCCAGAACTCTCGTACTGAATTGGACGCAGTTTCCCGTGAGTTATTACACTTACATCTGCTTCTTAGTAGCATTCTCTCAGAGAAATTGTGGCTGTTCTTTGAACGTATCTCCGCTATTCAGGCCGAGAATAATTTTTGTCGGGCTGTAGATAGACAAAGAGCTAAGTTCCTTCGATTGTCCTCGAGACAAACAGCTCCTCGTACGGTTCTTGATACTAGTAAAGTTGTAGTCAATCTTTCTAATACCCCTTTAGATGACTATCAAACAACTTTACTAAGCAGAGGTCTCAACTTTGCTCTCGCACCCTTCAAAATTCCTACAGAGGAGTTGATCACATCCGTTGAGGCTGCCATCTACAATTTACCTCCAGATGAAGCTGAAGAAGTTAGACATGAAAGTGTGAGGATATTAAGATCCTCGAAAGTACCCGCACCCAATTTAACTTGGGGTGAAAGAAAGGCATTGAAGGAACTAAGAAATAATTACACCATTTCTATTCTTCATGCTGACAAGGGAAATGCGACAGTGGTGATGGATACCGTTGAATATAAAAGTAAAATCTCGATTCTGTTATCTGATCCTGTCTACACACTGTGCACTCGTGATCCAACCACTCGTGTATCCAATGCCACTGCTAAGCTTGTTAAACTGTCATCTATTCCAAAAGAAGAGGGAAGATGTCTTATTCCGAGAGATGCTGTTCCTCCGAGATTGTATGGTCTTCCAAAAATCCATAAGCAAGACGTCCCTCTTCGACCAATTGTTAGCACAATAGGTTCTCCAACTTATGCTCTTGCGCAATATCTCAGCAAGTTGCTTCAGCCGCATTTGGGGCGCACACAGTCCTACATTAGGGATTCAACCCATTTCGTCGAAAAATTGTCAACCATCGCCGTTCAACCAAATGCTATTTTGGTGAGTTTTGATGTAGAGTCCTTGTTTACCAGAGTGCCGGTGGACTCGGTCATGTCACTCATCAAGGATTGTTTCCTGAGGACATTGCCCGATTATTCCACCACTGCTTGTGTTCCAGTTATTTCTTGTGGGATGGTAAATATTACGAGCAGACTGATGGTGTGGCCATGGGAAGTCCACTCTCGCCTGTCGTGGCAAATTTTTTCATGGAACATTTTGAGGGGGAGGCTATATCTTCGGCGTCTTTCAAACCTGTGATTTGGTGGAGGTATGTGGATGATACGTTCGTGGTGTGGGAGGAGGGTTCTGAGAAACTGAACCACTTTCTGAACCACCTAAATCAGCTGCATCCTTCAATCCACTTCACAATGGAGCTAGAGTCAGGTGGATGCTTACCTTTTTTGGATGTTCTTGTGAGGAGGAAAGCGGATGGCTCCATGGGGCACAGCGTCTACCGTAAGCCAACTCACACTAACCGTTATTTACATGCGGACTCCCACCACCACCCAGCACAAAAACAAGGAATTATAACAACTCTAGCCAAAAGAGCGGAACGTATTTGTGAGGCATCAACTCTTCAGGAAGAGTTACATGCCTTACAAACCATGTTTAAGGGTAATGGCTATAATGAATCCACTATATATAGGTCCCTACATCCCAGAAGGAGGGATAGACAACCTTCTCAGAGCTCTGACGTGAGAGGAACTGCTTACCTCCCTTATATTCACAACACCACTGACCGCGTTGCTAAGATTCTCCGCAAGCACAAGATAAAAACAGTTTTCGGCACTATGACAAAAATTGGTCAACGTTTAGCATTAAACAAAGATAAATTTTCTCCATTACTACAACCTGGGGTGTATGAAGTCCCTTGTACTTGCGGAAAAGTCTACATTGGACAAACAAAACGTTCCATTGCAACTCGCATCAAAGAGCATCAAAGGAACATCCGTCTAAACCAACCTGACAAATCAGCTATAGCTGAACATGCCCTGTCTTCAGGGCACGATGTATGTTTCAAGGATGCTCATGCGCTTGCTCTTGTTAAGCACAACTGGTCTAGAATTATAAGGGAGGCAGTTGAAATTCGTAAAAATCCCAATAATTTTAACAGAGACACTGGATATCAGCTAAGTGACACTTGGCTACCAGTTATTAAGGATCTAGGGAGATAGTTCCTCTCAGTCTCTCTGTTCTTCACATATTTAAAATTGTACATTTTCCCTCTAGGGCTCAGAGCCTGGATTTGATCTCCTTTCTTCGTCACTGGAGGAGTTTCCATCTGTTTTTTCGCCGTTGACTGTATGACGTTAGGTATTGTTCAGATACACTTCCCTTTTGTTTATGTTTCCTTATATCCATCTAACCCCCCCCCCCCCCCACCTCCCCCCCCCCCCTCCTCATTCTTCGAGGAGTTTCTATATTTTCACACCGACCCCTTTACCTTCTGGTTACTTACTACTTTGTCCGCCGTTCCACCATGGTCCATACAGTAATTTCTGGCAGCTGCTCTCTGGTGACGAACAGGGGAATTTATCTATATTTTTTTGTAATCTCATTGATATACTTTCTTTGGCCACATTGTTTATTTCCATTGAAAAAGGAGGCAAGGTTTCTCCGAAACGTATGGTTTAAATTAAAAATACACACGGCATTAGCCCAAAAGCATGAATTGTTTATATAATAATCCGGGCCGTGAAAGCCATAATATGCAAACCATATTACATGTTTGTGCTTACACTTGTAACTTTGATCAGTTGAGCCCCCTCACACTGGCACGTATGAGGGTCCTTTACGTACGAGGAGCGGGAAACTTTTTCTTCAAAAAGTCCAATTCTCGGAGTGTTTTCACACGATGCCTCGTGTCATCAATGCGGATCAGAACAACGCCATCTGCAGTCCAGACACCGTGTAACCCAAAGTGGCTTACTGCTTGTTTTACAATTTCAGTCCGGGTTTTCGTGAGAGCAGCAGGAGAGGTGGGGATACAGTGGTTGTACCGAGTGATGAGGACAGCATGGAAGGAAAGGAAGACCCCAGAGGAGTGGAAAAAAGGAATAATTGTCCCGATCTTCAAGAAAGGTAGTAGAACAGATTGCAGAAACTATCGGGGAATAACACTGATGAGTCATTGTGCAAAGATGTTCGAGAAAGTTTTGGAAAGGAGAAATAAGATAAGGATAGAAGGAGGGATGAGGGAAGAACAACATGGCTTCAGAGCAGGAAGGTCCACAGTGGAAGGCAGTTACAAGAACAGCACTATGAGTATGGAACAGATCTACTGATGGCCTTCCTGGACATTGAGAAAGCATATGACAGTGTATGCAGAAACAAAGTATGGAAGTCCCTGGAGGATAGAGGAGTAGAGAAATGGACTATAAAGAGGATAAAGAAGATGTACAAGGGAAGCATGAGCTGTGTGAAAGTGGGAGGAGAGAGATCAGACTGGTTGGAACAGAGAAACGGCCTGAAACAAGGAAGTGCACTGTCACCGTTACTTTTCATTGTGGTGATGGATGACATAATGACCCGAGTGGCACAAGTAATTTGGGAAGGAAAGATGAAAGCAATGGTGTTTGCAGATGATTTGATGATTTGGGGAAACAAGGAGGAGGAGGTACAGGAACAGTTGGACGTGTGGGAAGGAATAATACAAGGATATGGGATGAAATTTAGCATAAATAAGAGTGAGATGGTGAACACAACAAGGAAGAAGGAAAGAACCACAACGGGAATAACAATTGGTGGGGAACAGCTGAAGAAAGTGGAGAGTTTCAAGTATCTGGGAAGCCTGATACAAGATAATGGAAGAAACGATAGAGAAATAAATGAGCGGGGGAGGCAGGCAAAAGCATTTCGGAGGAGTGTGAGAAGCATCTTATGGAGCAAGGATGTCCCTCAGAACAGCAAAAAGATCATATATCGGACGTACTATGTCCCTATCCTGACGTATGCCTCGGAGACCTGGGTTATGAAAGGAAGGGAGAAGAGCAAAATACAGGCCAGTGAGATGAAGTTCTTGAGAAGCAGTATTGGAGCTACAAAGATGGACAGAATAAGAAATGAGAGGACCAGAGAATTAATGAAGGAGGAACCATTACAGGTTGATATAGAGAAATCTAGACTTAGATGGTATGGACATGTAAAACGAATGGAGGAGAAGAGGATACCCAGGAGAGTACACGAGACGAAGTGGGAAGGAAAGAGACCGAGAGGAAGACCGAGAGACAGGTGGCTGAAGGGGGTGGAAGAAAGCGTGAAGAAGAGAGGAGAAGACTGGACAAGGGTGGAGGCTGAGAGATGGTGGGAAGACAGAAGATGTTGGAGAGGCTTGTGTTCCAAACAGACCCGGCCAGTGGCTGGAAACTGTGCAAGATGATGATGATGAAATCTATTTTCTACGCAGTTCAGTGCAGTATCTACAAAGGCAGTGTTGCGATAATTTTGAAGAAAAAAAAACCAACAACTTTAGGCCCTGAAGTTCAGTTAAAGCTGTATCTAACGAAGTCTTCTCAGATTGGAGAGTTTTACTTGTTGAGTTCACAGAAAATAAAATATCGTACCAGATAACGAGGCATAAAACAAATTCATATGAACTTGTATTAAGCAACAAAGATTGGGCCTCTGACCGGGTATCAGGTCTTTGGTAGTTTCTGCCACTTTTTCTAGAGCTTCGTTTACTTTGCCTAACTGGTACCTGATGGGCTTGACACTATCAATTCTACATTCCCATCTCATGCTAGATAAAGATTTTAGTGTGAGGTCAGGACATAGTTCGCACAAAATGTCCCACCATACCGTGGAAGCTACAAACAAAGTGTACAGACGCTGAACTATACCAAAAAAATTCATAGCATCCTTATTGCATTTAACCAAGTCACCCAAAAGTAAGGAAAGATTATGTGCAACACATGCCATGAACATTGCTCGTTTATTAATATTTTTTACTCGCGTCTGCACACCCTTATTCTTGGCCTTCATATTAGCACCGTTGGCATACCCTTGTCCCCTACAGCCCATGATATCAATATCATTATCCTCCAATACTCCCTCTAAAACCTCAGCTAACCCCTTTCCCGTAGTGTCGTGTACCTCCAAAAACTCGATGAACCATTCGACGATCCTTGGAGTTTCTGCCATCATATCAACATAGCGGAGGACCAAGGTCATTTGCTCCTTGTGGCTCACATCGGGCGTACAGTCGAGGATAACCGCGTAATATTTGGCGACACGAACAGCATTCAGTAGTTTTCCCTTCGTAGCAGCGCCTTAAGAAAAGGAACAAAAGAAAATTAATAAATTTTTGCTAATTCCATTTAAAGAACTAACCTAACGTTTAAATTTAGTTTAACTTTAACTTATCTAGCATCGAAATTATATCGTTTTGTATTTTGGGACCGAGATAATGCACGTGGGTTTCGTCATCACGCACCCGCCGAAGATGTTCCTTCATCGGCCCGTCAAAAATAGCGAGCATTTCCATCAACTTTAGAAAATTCCTATTTTCTCTCTCGAACAGTTTGCACGAACTCTCTCGAAAGGCAGAATTTGTCTCAGCCAAGTATTGTACTGCTGCGATGATTCTTGTGAGTACATCATTCCAGTGTTTCTTTTCCACTGATTTATGGTGGAGTGTTTTCTAATTCTTGCGCTAAGGTCCCTCCATTTGGCGAAAGACTTGACATGGTCTGCCGATCGCTGGTGTGACTTAGGCTTCTTCCGTAATGACCCCCAGTCGCTATAACCGTCCGTATTACTCAGGTGTGTGACAGTTGCCTGATCACTTCCGCCAAAAAGTCGGCAACAAAAATAAAAGGCAGCGTTTTTTGTTTTTGAATCAACTAACCAAGTTCTTGTCACTGTTTCGCCATTAACCAACTTGCACTCTAAAAAGCCATGTGAAAAATAGCGGCCGTCCTTATCTTTTTGAAATTGATAGTTCTATGGGATTTTAGAAGGTCCCATTTCTATTAAATATTGTCTAGTAGCTGCATCTATTTGATCTGGCCACTGGCCAGGGTCATTTAAGTAGGACCGATATTTTACATTGTTGGCTTATTTTAATTTGGGATAGACTGAATCAAACACACTATCTTTATTTTTTTTATTTATGAAAAACATGGCATGAAGCGCGGGGCCTGGCGCGACCGCACCTCTCGCGACGGCCCTGCCCAATGGTACACTGGGGCGAAACGCTCGCAACTGTTTTGAGTTAACCGGACCATTTTATCAAATTCCATGTGAATTTGTTAATGTACATAGCTCAATCGGACATTTAACATCCTGTTTCCTTCGGGAACGAATATTTCCAAGATCGATATAAATCGAGGATTACTCAAAATCTCCTCCAGCTGTTGTGAACAGAGCGTTAACACCAGCTGATCGATGAACCTTCAAGTTGGAAGTTGTATTTGCCGGACTAGATACAAATGTACCAATTTTATTCATAAACAGTTTCAAATGTTTAGGGGGCATGTGTACCCCCACGTTCCTCCTGAAAAAAGGCACTGAGTATTATAGAACTTTCCTTCAGCTAATATTGTAAATTATTTTATTTCGAGTTCTTAAAGTGTCCCTCACAGGCTCATTGCGCCCACTTCCGCTATATTTAATGTTGCCCCTGACGGAATGTTAAAATAGATGCTTTATACTCTAAAACCATTTGCCTCCTCTATATGAATTCATGGATTTTGACTAAAAGAGTGTTTTTAAATAACATTAATGCTAGTAGGAGGAGCTTTATGTTAAACTGTTTTGCCCTGTTTCTATATCGATGGACAGGAGAAAGGGAGTAGAAACATGGAAAAAGGACAAATAAAGTTGTTAGGCAAGCGCAGGCAGAGGAGGATATAAAAAGGATAAAATAAGACTAATTACAAATGGTCAAGGAAAATCTCCACAATCTGATACACTGCGTTCTTCAGACATGGGCACTAATGCCATTAATCCAATCAAGAGCTCTTTGATGTTATTGCTCCTGACAACCTCGTTTTTCCTCCTTGGGAGGGCAGGTTGCAAACCGTTCTTCTGTTGCTCAAAATACTGTATAAGAGAAGGCATCCTTCAATGAGATATTCTGTCTTAAAGTGGATGGTGATGGTAACTGTTGTTTTCAAGTGTGGAAAATGTATGGTGTAGAATGGACTACTGTAAAGTAAACAAGCAACAACTGGATAATTTAAATAGGAAAGCACATGACAAACATGGAAAGAGAAAAATTATGTATGAAAACTAAATTAGAGAGAAATACAAAATTCAATGGACAGGATAAAGAGGATATAAACACCGGTAAAGAACAACACAATGACAGCTAGGTGTGGGCAGAATGAATTATAAAATGGACTAGGACTATCTCCACAGTCAGAAATACTATCATCTTCAAATGCGGGCATTCATATCATCAGTCCAATTAATACTTTACCCTCAACAAGCTCATTGTGGTCTCTCAATCTTCTCAGGAGGGCAGCTCTTCTGTTGCTCAAAATATTGCATAGTGGGGGACATTCTGATCTTCTGCTTTGAAATGGATGTTGTAGGATAGAGTAAAACTGGACAAACACATTAAAGGAACTGTTTTTGTAAGTGTCTGTTGTTTCGTCACAATGTGCTGATGAGTTTGTCGGTTAGTTTTGTGCACCTCGCAAATGGGGTGCCTTGCCTGGTGAAATTCTCCATAATAATTTTTTTCATATGTCTACAGTGTAATTTCTACAATCTTTCTCGCTCTCTTGTTATCAACCATGTGGCTTGTTGGCAGCAGCTCTCCATTCTCCCCACTTCTCTGCTTTCCTTTTCAGTTTGTAGAAGGAATCATATCTCATGTCTTCTAATATTTGTGTCATGTACTCTTGTCTTTGTAATCCTCTATAATTTTTTCCCTCTATGGAGCCCTCAATTATATTCCTCAATAATCAACCATGACTTAGTATATGTCCATTAGAGGGTCCCGCCATCTTTTTATTTGTGTTACAAAACACCTCCTTTCTCCCACTCTTCTAAATACCTCTTCATTCATGACCATTTCTCTCCAACTAATTTTCAATAATCTACTATAACATAAAGCTTGAAATGCAAGGAGTCTTTTCTTTCCCTTTCACTTATTGTCCTCACATAGGTCTTCAGCAGTTGTTTCCTCACATTAAGTTTTACAGTTTTTGCAGTAAACAGGTTCTGTAAGGCCTGTCTCCTACATAGGGGGAATGAAATAACTGAAAGAAAAAGGAACTGCACAATTAACATATTCTTCAAGAACCTGGGTTTACTTAGGTATACCATACTGTCCTAGAGCCCACCCGGAGGTGAGCCTCACATAGGTGCACTCAGCTTTGGCTTTTCTTTCTTTATCGTTTAGGCCTACTTAGGACCTCGGGGTTCGTAACTACTCTTCGGTAACGTTGTTGCTTTCTTCTTCTTCCAATATTCCCTCGTTTTTCATTTTCTTTCTTCTGTCCACTTAGCTCCTGTAGTCTTCTTACTAGTAAGGGACGTTGGGAAAACGCCATGTCGGATGACCTGACAGAACATCAGACGGTCACTGACGCAATCCATTTGTACTTCGAAGCCTTGCCACTTCCTGTTACAGTGATTATCCTGTTAGTGAGTCTTTCAGAATCCAGACGTGCCAAGTGACCATAAAAGGTGAGGCGTATTTTCCTTATAGATGTGATAATGTCCTCCTTGTGTTGATACAATTCATCATTATGACGGATTCTGTAAATGCCTCCTTCCTCTCTAATTGGACCTAATATCCTCCTCAGGATCTTCCTCTCTTTTAACTCCAGTTTTCTGAGTGGACCCTTTCTGGTCATTACAAGGCACTCAGAAGCATACAGAACAGATGGCTTGACGACCGAGTTATAGTGTCTGAGTTTGGGGTTCTTGGAGAGACACTTGCATGAATAGGTACTATGACAGAAATGATAAACCCTTTCTAACTAGGTACATCTGGAATCTATGGTTAGGTTCTCGCTCTGATTCGTAGAAATCCATTCTCCCAAGTACTTAACAGCAGGTACCTTTCGAATGGTAGTGTGTGTGAGAGGAATATTATCTTTGGCTGATATACATAATCAGATATTTATAAATTTCTTATTTCCTTATTTTCCGCTGGTGTTGTTTGTAGCTCAGCCACCTCTCACTGGGCTACAGTCCCTATATATTCACCACGAAGTGGAGCTCCACCACTGGTTGCAATTCATCGTTAATAGTACCTCAAATATAATGACCACTTGATGGAACAATGCCTAGAACCAGAGCAATGCGGCCACTTTATGGTGCCTAGGAGGCTCTTACCTTTGGTGATTACAAAGGCTTTGCAAGCAGTTCCTCTCTTTTTCACTAGTAGGATGTCCACCTCTGCCCATATTATCAGAGACAGTGGTTCTGGTAGCATAAAACTGGCGAGAAACAAGAACCAGCTGCAAATATCTGCTTATATCATCCATCTAGCCGATTTCACAGCTAGAAGCTGTGCATACAGTGTGTCTAGAACACCTAACTGTCCACCTACTTTCTATTCCTTATAAAACATTTAATGCAGCCAAGTGGCCATAGGTTTACAAAAATACTATTTACAAAAACTTAATTTCTTTTGATTCGCATTATCACTGATTGTCCTTGTTCTTTTTGTACAGATTTCTAAGTGGTCATAGTGATCGCATGCATGTCCACACAGTTGACACTTGCATGTAATTGAAGGCTCTTGTTGTGACAAATGATGTGATGGAAGCCGTGTACTGCCATTCTTGTATAGACGTGACGCATTTCAAAGTTTGCTTTCGTCCATGATCGATCAATCATGGCGCCAGATGCAAAAAACTCCGGATATACGTCTTCTCGCTTTTGGATGAGTGTTGCCAATAGGTTCTCTGATGAATTTGTGTTGGGTAGATGTATTTGTGTCCAAAGATCTTCTATGAGGAAAGATTCTCTTGCCAGGAGATAAACTAATCTTGATCTTGTTGTCTTTGAAACTCCAATTGCTTTCTTAATGTATACTGCTTTTACTCTTTCTAATGTGGAGAGGTTTTTCATTGAGAGATACGGCCAGATAATTTCTAAGCCATACGTCAATATTGGCAGTAGTTTTGCTTTAAATAGAGACATTGCTGTCTCTAATCTGAGGGATCTTATATAACTTATTCCATGCATAGCCATTATTGCATGTGTAGCTTTTTCTAATACATGATTTGTGGAACACTTAGCGGTTGTTCGAAATGTGACTCCTAGATACTTGAAATCTGGAGTGATCTTTAGTTGCTGTCTTTGTATGTAGATTTTTGCTGTTGCAGGAACTTTTCCTCCATTCCGGAATACCATCATTTCTGTTTTAGGAACATTTATTTCAAACTCATGCATGTAGAACCATTCTTCTACATCACTTATTGTTTTTTGTAATATTTTCACGTCTTTTGATGCTATTACTATGGCATCGGCATAGGCGCAAGAAATTATGCCTTCTCTTTGGATTAATGTTAATACTTCTTCCGCAGCAAGAATGAAAAGCAAAGGGCTTAGCGGGTCGCCCTGTAGAACTGCGTTTGTTTGAAGTATTGGCTCTGATATTGAAAGACTGTCTGAGACTCGAATTGTATTCCATTGCAGTATTGATCCTATGATTTGTGTCCATATGCTGTTTTCGTTTGAGACTTCTTTCAATTTCTTCATTATTAAGCTTCTATTTATGAGGTCAAATGCCATGGTAAAGTCAATATACACAGTATACAGTTGTTCTTTCCTTTCAACAGCTTCCCAAGCATTTTGTAATAGGAATTCAATAGCAGCCAAAGTCGATTTTCCCTTCCTTAATCCTTGTTGAGTTTCCGGAAGATGGTCTTCTACGGTCTCTTGAATTATTTATGTTATTGCTCTTGTGAATATTTTGAAGGGGATATTTTCCAAAGCAATACCTCTGTATTTATTTGGATCACTGGGGTCTCCTTTGCCCTTATATAATACCTTTATGATGGACTGTCTCCACTGTGCAGGTATGGAGGTCATTTCAATGCATTTATTGTAGAGCTTCGTCCACACTGGTAAAAGTATGTGAGCAGTGTCTTTTATATACTCATTATATAATCTATCAGGTCCTGTAGCTTTTTTATTTTTTGTGCTGTTTATGACATTGTAAACTTCGGTTGTGGTTAATGGTGCCCACTCCGTCTGGGTTTGTTGGCCCGGTTGCTGAGTGTTTTCTGGTATATCCCTCTGATGTTTTTTGTTTAGTATGAAGACAAAATGTGTCTCCCACTCTCTCATATCAATATAATGTGTTTGTGTTTGTTTCTTGTTGCTTATTGCAATATATGGAGCTCTTGTAGCTTCGTTCACCAGTCTCTTTCCCTCTCTTTCCCAAAATGCTTTCATCTTTTCTTTTAACGTTTTCTTGTAATTTCTCCTCATTTCAGAATATCTTCGCAGGATTATCGTATTAGCAGGGCTCTGTCTCAAGTGATGTAGAGTTTCTAGTACGGTACTTCCCTTCGTAAGATGTAGCACTCCCTGTCAAACCATTGTTTTGCTATCCTTTTATACCTAGGTATTGTGGCTTGTCGTAGAAGGTCCTCCAAGCTTTGCATTGCCTCCGTTAGTCTGGAATCTATTATTAGCTCTTCAATAATTTCTATCTCAACTGATTTGTCTTCTACCTTCCCAATGTCTATTTATCTTGAGAATAATTCTTCTGCCGGTCTGTGAGTTATTCGCCAATCACCTTGTAATTTTATCTTCATGGGAATATGTTTTCGCAAAGGGGTGTGAGTTGTTTTCCATAGAGGTGTTATAACACCAACAATTGGACCCTTAATTAGAGCGATGTCTATTGTGCTTTTGCCATTATGGGATAGCCTATGTCTGTTGGAATATTGGGTTTATTTAGTAGAAGGAAGCATTCCTCCTTTAGCTTATCCATTACTAGCTTTGTTTTGTAACTCTGAATATCCTGTCTACAGTTTAAATCTGCAGCTATGATTATTGGCTTGTTCTGATCGCTCTGGACGCACAACTGGCCTATTTCATCTAGTATGTCAATAGCAGATTTGTTCGGCTGGAAGTAGACTGCAATTATTGTAATGATATTAGTTTCAATCATAAGGGTATGTTCCCTTTGGGCAGTAGAAATTATTGGTGTTAGACTAGGTTTTATAAGGATTGTTATGCCTCCAGTTGGTCTTCCTCTTTCCCCTTGTTTTGCATGAAGATATGTGCAATAATAATCTGAGTGTTGCCATTCGTCTGTTAGAAACGTTTCCGTTAGAATTACTATATCATATCCCATTAAGAAATCTCCTGGGGCTATATTTAATGCACCTTTTAATCCTTCTATATTCCACATCATTATCGTTAAATATTCTTTTGCTTCATTGTCTTTATAAATTTCTGGACATTTCTTTTGTGCCTTTCCAAGAAAACCCCCTTCATACCTCCGAGAGAAACGAAAACAAAAATGTCTGACAGTGATCCCCACTGGCCAGAACTCAGCGTCAGTTACCCTTTGAAGACAGTCAAAAGGAATTCCTAGTTTGAAAGATTTTGTACTTCTATTTGCTGCCACCTCTTCGCATATCACATTCTCCGTGATACCCCTCTTAGCAAGGAAATTTTTAATAGATTCCGAAGTTATCGCAGGTTTTACTCGACCCACAAGGAGCCATGCTCTCTTATCTGCTGCTTGCAAATCTTCGTCTCCTGATCCAGTACCTGTTATGAATGGCTGCTGTCTTAATGGACGTTCCCTTCCACGGTTTACTATCGTCCACTGATTATTAGTTATATCTGCTTCTACATCTTTTTCTTCACGGGACTGTGTCGCATCGTTAGTTGCCGGTATCATCTCATCTCCTACAGTAAGGTCCGTTATTTCTGCACCTTCCATCCCAGGGATATTAGAGCCAGAACATATATTAATGCTAGTCTTAGTTTTCCTCATCGTTGAAATGGTTGAGCTAGAATTCTGCATCTGTTCCCAAGTAATTTTTAGCCTACTTTTCACATTTTGCAAAAATGAGAAAAAAGTAGACTTATGAGATCGGGCAAATGTGTGTCTGTCTGTCTGTCTGTCTGTCCGTCTGTCCGTCTGTCCGTCTGTCTGTCTGTCTGTCTGTCCTTCTGTCTGTCTGTCTGGCTGTGTGTGTGTCCCCCCCTATCAACTCCTAAACGGCTGCAGCAATCGAAACAAAATTTGGTAGGAGTAAAGATCTACACCTGAATATCTCACGGCCATATTTGAAAATGATGTCAGTGCTACCAACTGCTAAAAAATCACAATTGAAATTTGAGCTCCATGTTGGATATCTTGGAAAGTATGAATGGGAGCTATTTCAAAATTGGCACACGTACAGACCATAATATTTCAGTTTAATTTCCAGGAGGCCAAACATGGCAGTGTTGCCAAAATGATTATAAGCCTCCTGATAGGTCCAATTTTTAAATGCATATAACTTCTACACTATCAATTGGTATTCAACCAAATTTCGTATGTTGTATGTGTACATAACCAGATATGACGGAGCGTATTCTTAAGACCTACCAGGGCTGCCAACTGTTAATAAATGCTCCTAATTTATTTTATCCAAATACCAATATATCAGAAAGTATGCAAGCCGACAGCTTTAAACTATGCACACGTATAGTACCTGACATTCTATATTAATTTGGAGTAACTTATATACGTCAGTGCTACCAACATGATTCTAAGCCTGCTGACAGGTCCAACTATAAATATATGCAACTTCCATACTATCATTTGGATTTCAACCAAATTTCGTATGTGTTATGTGTACCATAACAGATATGACTATGCGTATTCTAAGGAGCAACCAGGGCTGCCAACTGTTAATATGTGCTGTCCCTATTTTTGTTACCCTAATATCAATATATCAGAAAGTATGCAAGCCAATAGCTCTAAAATTTGCACACGTATAGTACCTGTCATTCTAGACGAATTTGGAGTAACTAATATACGTCAGTGCTGCCAACATGATTCTAAGCCTGCTGATAGGTCCAAATTTAAAATGCATGTAACTTTTATACTAACTAATGGATTTCATTCAAAATTGGCACAACAATAGATCACATTATTTCTGATTATTTCTGACCAATTCATGCATGACATTGTTGCCAACATGATTTCACGCGCGCTGTTAGATCCAATGTTTAACTGCATGTAACGTCCATGCGATTCATTGGACTTCAACCAAATTTTGTATTTTGTACCTTAAGAGATGGAACTAAGAATATATTCAGTCATCAGGGCTGCCAACTGTAGTGCTCTATTAGGATACATTATGCCAGGTATACAGTATTTCGAACTAATTGGAAATTTCGATATTAGCCACTTAATTTCGTCATTATTCTAGATAGGTTCATATTCTGTAGAATAATCATTGGCATGAAAAGTAGGCTGTATAGTTCTTAACGGAACTTCTTGTTATTTCTTCTTTTATCATGCCTTTAATATTGTTTGAGAATGATTGCATCATCGAGTGAAGCTGCTGCGAGATTTTATTGCTAATGTTTTCCTCTATTGCAGTAGCAGAGACGGAAGCTTCGTTGTTGGAATTTTTCAATCCCCCATCAGATTGCGTTGTGCGCTGATTGCCCGTTATGCTATTGCTTTGTTGATGTTCAATTACCTGACCACTTGGTGTCGTTAGTTGCAGGCTTCCACTTCTATTTACTTGCACCGGATCAACACCAGACAGTGCCACATGTCTCACCGAGCTGCTGTCTATTCCTTGCATGTCTTCCATGCTCAAAGCTTCTATGTGATCTGTAAGAGGATATAAGGAAACCAGAGATATATAAGCAAAGCGAACTGATGTGAGTTTAATAATAATAACAAACTGATGTACATGGAAGGCAATAGCGGAACCGGGCAAACTAAACATGTGCGAACATGGTGTGAGTTTTAGACAAACTGAAGCATAAAAGGGCAGGTGGCAGCACCTTACATATAATAGAACCGCATACTTGATAAATAAGATAAATAAGCAATCTAAGTTACTATTAAACTAAACAATAATGTTACAAAAATTATATATATGCCATGCTGTAACTATGTTACTTGATTGTCCCTAACACGAGCTCAGGCTCATTGGGACCTATGTAAATAAATAAATAAATAAAATAAAAGATTAAAACTACCAAAGTTACAACACTTCCCCTCAAGGCAGACTCTACAGTCCAGAGTCGTCGATGGATTTCTCTGCTCAACGCCAGAAACCCTCCCTTTTCTCACAGCTACCAAGATGTCGCCCACGTTGACATGTCCGAGCCGACGGTGTAGCAATTTTAGATCAATTATTTTGGGCGATGCAGCCATATTTGCACGTTGTTGACTCTCACTGACGTAATATAGGTTATTCTTCCTCTCAGCTCGCATCAAGACTTCTCCTTTTTCCTTCACGACGACTGCACCTTCCTTGTCAAAAACCACCTCGTTGCCGCGGTCGGTGATCTTTCCCACCGACAGCTAGTTTGTCCTGAGGTCTGGAACGTGAGAAACATCTGAGAGAGAGACATCTATCTCTTCGTTCGCAATGCGGGTAGATAAGCGAACACTGCCTTTTCCCACGATCTCTGCTGTTGAATCATCAGCCAATTTCACTCGAGAACTATGCTTACAGGCGACGACAACTCAGAACAGTGGCGTACGCAGAATATGGTGCCTCGACAGTGGCACCACTTCACATATCTGTGGCGACCCTGAGATTTTTTCGAAGATCGACGAGTCACGAAGGGGTGTGGTGATGTAAGAGGATATAAGGAAACCAGAGATATATAAGCAAAGCGAACTAATGAAAATAGTGCAACGCCCAGAATAATTATACGCCAGCCGCTACTGGTAAGGCATGTAAATGCCCAATTATATCATTAAAAATTTCTTTTTGGGCATCATCCACTGTTGTTATTAAATTCTTTTGTGAATTATGTTGACTAGGAGAATGAAGTGACACTGATATGGAATGTTGTTTTGCACTGAATTTGTAACAAAATGGATGAAGTTTTCTATGGTGGGGACGGGAAATTGGGAGTGGGCTGGGAGAGTAGGAGGATGAATAGACTTAATGGGTGCCACCATCCCAGGCCATTAGGTTATTAGTGCTGGCTTGATTTTGCATTTTGGCGAGTAGGTCCAGTGAGCGTGGTTGCACCAAGGTAGCAGTTCAGTGTTTGGACACCTCCCGTTGGTATGAGCCAGTTGGGAGCAGTGGCCGCATTGCTCTGGCTCTAGGCATTGTTCCATCAGGTGGTCATTATATTTGAGGTACTGTTAGCATTGAATTGCAACCTGAGATGGAGCTCCTCTTGGTGGTGAACATATAGGGGTAGATGCCCAGGGTGAGTTCTCCTGTTTAAAAATATTTAAGTAGCTTCTTTTAAGATTGTGAAGTTTGGAATTACCGGTACTACCCCAGATGGATGTACAACAATGAAAATTTAATATAATTTATTGATTGAATGAGAAATAGACATAGTATAGTTTTCAACACTCACGTATCTTCAAATATCATGTTTCCAGGAACAAGAATTGACAGTTTTTCTGTCACTGCAACTTTCACTTTTGTGATTTTACATTACTGTATGTCCTTGAGCACGAGCGGGACAAAGAAAATTTCTATCAACCTCTAGTAGAGGATGGTTTGTGCTAACCAGGGTTCCTTTTTTTCCCTTTTTAGGACAGTAGGACACCACAGTGGTCAAGTCCTGGAATGCAAATACTGATGAAAATTTCTCCAGGCCCCTGATTTCGGTTATCTCCTTGAGTAGTTCTGGTTTATATTCTCTGATTGTGCCTAGCAGGGTTAACTGGATATCTCTCAGTTTCCTTGCTAGTTTTAGGCTAGTTAAAAAGTTGCCACAATTATATTTTACCATGTCCAGGACAGCTGGTACGGTAAAAGACTGCTTCATATCAGAGAAAACTGTATTCAATTGCTCCTTTAAACGAATGTATCTCATTCATCATGAATGCCGCAGTTCATTACATTGCCATCGGATTAACTGGTGTTTAAGTTAGTCTACACGAGAAACTTCATGAGAATAAAGCAACTTAAGTTATATAAGGGGGCGAGAAGGAACTGCGAGTTTCACATCATCATCATCATCATCTTGTACAGTTTCCAGCCCCAGGCTGGGTCTGTTTGGAACATAAGCCTCGCCACTTAGTCCTTTCTTCCCACCACCTCTCCGCTGTCACTCTGGTCCAGTCCTCGCCTCTCTTCTTGACACATTCCTCCACTCCTTTCAGCCATCTATCTCTTGGTCTTCCCCTTGGTCGTTTCTTCTGCATCTGCATCTCATGTATCCTCTTGGGAATTTTCTTCTCATCCATTCTCTTTAAGTGTCCATACCACCTCAGTCTTGATGTCTCAATCCTACCTTGCAAGGGCTCCTCTTTCACCATTTCCCTGACCTTTTCATTCCTCACCCTGTCCCTTCTTGTTACTCCGATCCTACTTGCGAGTTTCACAAGTACGCGCAAATTCATCATCATCGGCTCTAACTCGAATCCGAGTATAAATCTTCTTCCTTCAGTCCAGTTTGTGGATGTGTTTATGGTGACTAAAGAGTCCAATCCTGGCATAGAACAAGCGTCCACACAAGTCACATAGTATTGCTGGAGGAGGACGTGGTTGGGCTGCTCGAAGTTCCCTAGCTTGACGCTTGGCCTCTTCATGTGTGCGTCGATCCCTTTCAAACGTCTTTACAGTATCCGAGATGGTACGGTGCCAAGTTGAGCGGTCTTCAGCCAGCATGTCCCAGGTTTGTGAATCAAGACCTGTCAATTTCAGGGTCTGCTTAAATTGGTCCTGGTAGCGCCTCTTAGGACCACCATGAGGTCTGGTGCCATAGCATAACTCACCATATAGCATTTGACGAGGTAATCTCACATCATCCATCCGATGGACATGACCAATCCATCTAAATTACATTGCAAGACATGGTACCGGCAGTTGACGGAGCATCTCCGTCTGCGCCTCGGCTCCCTTGTTGCAATCAGCTGGCAACGACTAGCCGAGTTAACTGTTGGGATAGGACTTACTTGGTCTAGCATCTCTGCCATACCCTTCACTATTGAGATCTGGTCAGTGCTTGGGCCTGGCAACCACCAAACGGACGAGCGCTCCTAGACAGTTGGCACGCTTCGCTTTGTCAGACAGTTCACAGTAACTTAAATAAGATTTCCTGAATTATTAAAAAACAAAATCATGAATTCTTATACATATAGAAGGAAACGTACAGCTAAAAATATTATTATGGTGTTAATTGTTTTTCTTAAAGAAATTTGGTCATTGTGCCACACTGCAACCTTATTACCGCCCGCCACTATCCCTTACTGTATGTAGAGTTACAAAATGTATGACTTTTCAAAGTAGGCATGCATGGCCTGCATAGCAGCAACCAGCAGAAAAAATGTTGTTAGCTAGCTTTAAGTTGTACCATTATGTAAGTGCCAGTTCACACGGAGAAATAAAAGTTCTTGGCCTAGCCACTTATAAAAGATTCTTGAATTTCAGATGGTTTATACTTAAGCACATTCTGAAAATACTTAACACTTAATATTCCCCTCTGAGGTGAAGATAAAATATTAGAAGAGCCTTTGACGAAGACACCATTTGTGACAAACACTCATAGCATGAAAGTTTAACTAGATGAAGTCAAAGTCACCATTTTTGAAGAGCGCCCATAGTGAGGAAGCTTGATTAGGTGAGGTTAGACAAGGAGAGGCTTCCTTGAAATGACAAAGCGATTAGCCACTGCCTATGAAGAGTGCAGCAGAGTTCTGGTAGTATAAAACAGGCTTTATCTACAGGCCAGAGAGAGACAAGAACCAGCTGGAAGTATCTAGAAAATGGCATAGCAAATGGCGAGGTAGCCATCACCTGAAGCAGACCAGGGTGGGACTCAAACCATCTGAGTAACATTTCAAAATCTCCTAATGTTCTTTTGCTGACACTAGTGTTTAACCCGTGAGGGGTCGCGTCACGGTCTTTTAGACCGGGCGCATACATGTTTTACTCCTCCGAAATAATTTCACGGCGTAAAGCTTCCTCCCCTCCTATACCTTTCAATGGACTCATCCACTGCACGTGTCTGCGTTTGCTGTTCCCACTTTCATTCCCAGTCAGTTAGTGGAGAGCTTTGTTTCCCACGATGTACATGGAAGTGTACGCTGGTAAGCAGCCTCAGGGACAGTTTTCCGTTGATAATTCTGGACTCGCTGTATTTTCAAGGCTAGTTCAACCGATTGGTGGATCTGGAAGATGTTTTGTAAGGAACTTACATGTGTTACCTGGGTGGAATGCACTAATCCTGATGCTGCCCTGGATAATTCCGAGGATGAATAAATCAATAGATTAAGTGGGTTTCATTGATATATTTTTCTTCAATAATACTGTACAATGTGTTTCGGTACAAAACCTGGTATTTAGTTTCATGGATATATATTTCCATAATAATAATATGTGTTTTGCAACAAAAAATTGTATTTTATTCACCCTGGTCATAATGACCGTGCGCGAACCATCACGAAACTATTTTTGACGCGACCCTTCCCGGGTTAACACAAAGTGTCCCTGTTCAGCATCTTTCTCTGTGCATTGGCTGACTCATATGTTAGGAAAGAAATTGTAAACATATTCGAGTGTTTGTCACTGAGAGATGAAACCATTAAACATGGTCTCTTTGGCAGTGTGAACACAAATTGAGATGAACATTCTTGCTAACAAAATAGGATTAGAAAGTCGGATGCAATTTTGATGTCTTTGGTCAAACAGTAATTTTGATACTAAGAGGTACTGGTAGCTTTGCAATGGAAGGAAGGCCACCTACCTCTTCCAACAACAATAGTCTAGCACTTAAGAGATTGGAATCAATGAGCAGGAAACTTCAACCTTTTTCACTCATATGATGCAGTTCTGAAAGAATGGGAGGAGTTGTCAGTAATTAAACAAGTGCTGGTCAAAGAAATAGATGAGTATGGTCATTACTTATTTATTTATTTATTTGAGTCGTCTAGTATCAAAACCGGCCAAGTCACTGAAGGCATATTTTTCAGTATGGATGAAAAACCTCTAGAGAAAAAGCAATGGTGGTCACAAAAGATTTTATTGCATAGTTATATCCGTAATGGTTTAATATTTAAGATCTGTTATTTTGAGAAATCTGATTCATAATTAACCCATTTTTTTTGCTAATATTAATTTTGACTTGGCCGTTTTTGTTGCAATTTTGTACAATTTTAGTCTTTTCTTGTAAAACTTTTCTTTTTAAATTCCAAACTCCAGTGAAAAAGGCAATTAAATTAAAATAAATTGACATTGGAATTACCTGTCTTTATTGCAATAAAAACGAAAGCATTCTGCTTAAATTGGATAGTAATATATGAAGATGAACATCAGAAAGCTGAGGAGAATACAAAATAGGTATTATATAAATAAAAGTTAGTAGTTCAATTAGATCTTGAACACAGTAAAAGAAAATGAGTCACTTATTAAAATAGGAACAATATACACGTTACACTACACAATAATGACAAAATACGAGCACACAGGATATACGATTGCTTTCGCGCCAATGCGGTAAGAAGCCCGCGAATATGGAAGTCAGTGTTGCAAACGAACAAAATACAAATTATTGTGACTTCGAAGAGTATACAATATAAGGAACAATGTTGCCTACTGATATTATCACATTCCTGCATAATCTAACAACACAAGATTCCAAACAATAATGCTGCGACATGAAGATTGCTACTCGTTCTTTGACATGGCCGGTTTTGAAAGCACTGCCTGCATGACTTGGTCCAGTTTGTTGCACGACCAAGAATTCAGTGCTCTGTAACATGGAGACATGGACGATTTTGAAGCATATTTTTGTTTCGCCTGATAGTGCCATACTTCTACTTTAAATTGATAACCTTAACTCATTTTCGTAAATTTTGTGACTTGGCCGGTTTTGATACTAGACGACTCATTTATTTATGCTGGTTTACAACAGGGTCTTCATCATCATCATCATCTTCATTTCCCCTTTTCCAGTTGACACTGGGTGGGGGCAAATATGGTTCCTCTCCACTTTGTTCTGTCGTTCCACCATTCCTCTTCCGACACAGTGTTCCAATCCAGGTTCCGTTTTCTAATACAGTACTATTATCCACCGAGTCCATCCAACGCATTCTTGGTCTTCCTCGTCCTCTCTTCTCTGTCATCCGTCGTTCCAGTGCTCGTCTTGGTAGCCTTACTTCATTCATCCGTTTGACATGTCCAAACCATCTCAATCTGTTTTACTCCAGTTTATCATTTAATTTCTGTACTCCCAGTTCTTTCCGTATGTCTTCATTTCTCACTCTGTCCCTCCTCGTTTTCTGGACCATACTTCTCAGGAATCTCATCTCAGCTGCTTGCACTCGGCTCTCATCCTTCTTAGTCATTGTCCAAGTTTCTACAACAGGGTCTTAAACGCCAATAACAGTAAGCCTACAAATTTTTAAACAGTAATTCTAATGTTTTTCACAACTTAAATCTAATCTTAAATCTAATGTTAACATCTAAATTAATTACATAATAATTTTAAAGTTCGACCCTGACTATTATGTGTGTGAAAACTGTATCATAATGATGGTCATTATAACACTATTATTCATTATGAAACAGTTTCTCCCACCAATCACAGCTCAACAAACATTTGTTTGACCAATTAGATAAGGATACCTTCGCGCATGCTCTCAAAATCCAACATGTCTATATAAATTACCGAAAGTGCACCGTCCATATGTTCGCGTAAATAAACTGGTGAATATGAGACAAGAAATAGCACTGTACCTTAATATACCTAAATCCAATTTCTACTCAGCGCGTTGATTTCAAACGAATACGGTGACAGTTTTGCTGAATACTGGTTCATGATCTGCACATCTGGCATTGAAGCACACAGAGCGCATGCGTCGGTCGGCCAAAGAGCTTGGAACACGGACATGTGCTACCTAGCGCACCACCTGATCACTAAATTCTAGTTACTGAACAGATATCTATGAATATTTATGTTAAAACATATAGTAAAGTTATAATTATCGTCGAACATAAACAGTAGTTTAATGGTACTGTACTCGCCTATAATGGTAATTAAGACACTCGTATGCAAATTATAAAACTCGCTAAAGCTCGTTTTATAAACATACTCGTGTCTTAATTATAGCCATTATAGGCTCGTTGCATAATGTACTATTATAGCTTAACTCTAATGCTGTTACATATTCTACCTTTTTATTAATTAATTACACTCATGGCAATGTGGTTTAAATACATTTACAAATTTTTGGAGACTAAGATCGAAGTCTAGACTTTTATTACACAATACAGCTTTATTGTAACTACTACAGAGTCTATAAAGAGGTGAATGTTTGTGTGACGTGGTGCATGTTTTCTTATTCCTAAAAGTTGTCCATGTTCTTGAGGATAGGCGTGGAACATTGAAATTCAGCAACGATAAAAAATATGAGTTATCTACCGTAGAATTTACAATTTTGTTTAAGTTCTTGGAGACATTTATTTTCCTACGATCTTCCAAAGCAATAATTTTTAGATTATTTGATAAAATTTGATATGGGACCATATATGGGTAATTTCCGCTCATTTTATAATGTAGAAATCTGGTGAATCGCTTCTGTACTCCTTCTAGTAAACTTATGTATTTTTTACGCCACGGATTCCATACTACGCTTGCATATTCTAATTTCGTCCTTACGTAAGCATTATAGAGTGTAATGGCCGTTTTCACCCGCCGAAAAGGTCTTACATTTCTAATTACGAAGCCTAGTGCTTGGTACGCCTCACTTGTTACCTTGTTTATGTGAGAAGTGAAAGTCGAACCTTTATCCATTACCACACCAGGGTCACTTACCCCATCAACCTCCCGCAGCGTGTTCAACCCCAGCTTATAATAGAAACTAACTTTTTTCTTCCTTCGGGTAAATGGCATTGTTACACACTTCGTAAGCTTAAAATTAAGTTTATTTGTCCTACTCCATTCAAAGATGTTGTCCAAGTCATTTTGTAGAAAATAGCAGTCATGAGCAGAGGATATAGGACGGAATATCTTAAAATCATCAGCGTATAGGAGACATTTAGAGTGCTTAATACATTCAGAAATGTCATTGATTGCTATCAGAAACATAATTGGTCCTCGGTTCGATCCCTGGGGAATTCCGGAATTTACGATATAATCCATTGATGAATTTCCGAGAAAGTATACATACTGCTTTCTACCAGACAGATACAAGCTAAAAAAAATCGTAAATTTGCTTGTGAAAATCCGAAATTGTTTAATTTTGTCAAAAGAATATCATGATCTACACTATCAAATGCCTTTTCAAAATCCGTGAAAATAGCATCCGTCTGTCCTCCGATATCCAACTCGGATGAAACTTCGTGGGAGAAATTCATCAGATTTGTGACTGTGGGTCTCCGTTGCATGAATCCATGTTGTTGTTCTGATATTGTAACGTGTTTTTCGTGGGGTTTTTATGCAACTGGCATAAGTCAGTAGGAAGCCATTCTATATTTATTTACACGGCAAATTGTTCAGCCAAGAGAATTTTTCATGTTAATTTATTATTATTATTAATTTATTATAATTATTATTAAGATATTTTCGGAGCATTTTATAAAAATTATTAGCATTCAGATAGGTTTTCTATGTCTTAGAAAACGCTATCAAGCAAATTATTACGAACGACGATATCATAGAAAATTATCTGATTACGGAATTTTACGGAGTTTTGTCAGTTAGGGTATTTGAGAGAGATGAGTCATGGGGATTTCAAATACAAGCTTAATCTTGTCGAGAAGCATGACGCAATCTTGGGTCGCATCGTCAAGAGAAGGCGAATTGTTGGAACGGAAATCGACTTCTCCCTCCCGCCGAGTGTAATGAGGAAGGAGTGGGGATCTAGTGCGTAGGGTGCAGCCAATCAGTGGAGACGACGTAAGCTAGTTGGGACTGAAGAGTGGGAGAGCCGGCGTGTGGATATATCGTTCGACGCGCCGTGGAACGGGGACTATCTGTGTAGAACTTGCGGAGTGTGGTTGCAAGTGCGTGTCACTCCGATGTTCAGGGGAGTTAGTGACTATCAGTGTTGAACTTGCCAAGTATGGTTCACGCGGGAGTCGCTCCGATGTTCCATGGAGTGGAGGACTAACTTTTGTAAAACTTAACCAGTGTGGTTATACGAGTGTTTGGGTCCGATGTACGGACCATAGAATTATCTAATCTACCAGAATATCATCATATAACGAAGAAGATGGCGACGTCCAGGAGACTGTGGGAAGCACACAGCATCATCCGGTACGAGGGAAATGCTTTGGCAATTTCCAGTGGTAAGCGCAAATGACGCAGAAATACGCAATCTCTCATTTTTCTTTGTTTTATATTTCATATTTCAGTAACTTCATAGCTTGGGAATAAGAGTAAAATCAATTTATCAGACTCCGTTTTCACGTAATTTTCTATCGGTAATATTAAAATCGCAACGCTCCAATTTAAATTTCATACTTATTATTATTAATTTTGCTATACTTGTTTTATATAATAAATTCATTTCTTTTACAATGCAATCTTTGCTTTCAGTAGGTAGCATTAGATATAGACCAATTCCTTCTCCTGATACAATTGTTTGTTGGGTTAATGATCAAATCATACCACGATCTGAGTGAATAGAGTCTTGAATGTGTTCTGCCAGAGCTAGACGTTGTTAAATACAAATTTAGATTTCAACATTGCATTGAGGTCTTGGCGCCCATTAAAACAACATAGCTTAGGCAAAGGTAAACAGTTACATTTATCACCCAACAGTTAGGGGCTAGCAAAATGTTTCATTTGTCGCCGACAACTTGGGGATGAAAACCTAATAACATTTGTGGAAGGAGAAGGGTATATATTTCTGTGCCTGTATTTTGGGGGTTATTTGTCTTTATCAGTGTATATCATTATGGGGGATGAGAAAGAAAGACAGATGAGGTTACGTAGTGGTCATCAACTGGAGAATGATGATACGAGCAGTATGTCGAGTGATGGTAGTACCGGGGTAGCGGAGGTAAATCCCGATACTGAAACAGGGAGTGTAGGCGGCCAACCAGAATTAAAAACTTTACTTCTCGAGTTCATGTATCAGAACAAAGTTAGTAGTGATGCTTTAAACGCAAAATTAGAACAGAATAATGCAAAATTAGAACAGAATAATGCAAAATTAGAACAAAACAGTAGGGAAAATAAAGATAGTACAGAAGCTTTAAATGCAAAATTAGAACAGAATAATGCAAAATTAGAACAAAACAGTAGGGAAAATAAAGAAAGTACAGAAGCTTTAAATGCAAAATTAGAACAGAATAATGCAAAATTAGATAAGAACAACAAGGAAATTAGTGTGAAAATGGAGCAGATTAGAGGAGAAATCAGAGGAGTAATGGAAGAGAAGGTTAAAGAGATCATTGCAGATGTAGACAAGAAATTAGGAAAAGTACAGGAGGAGTTAGAAATTAGAATCAGTACACAGGCTGAAAATTTAAAAGAACTAGTGCAACTGGAAACACAGCAGGTCAAAAAGCAATTGGGGGGAGAAATTGACAAAATTCAGGTAGCAACTAAAGAGGTTAAGGAACAGCTGGGGGGTAGAATTGAGAAAGTCCACTCGCAAATAGTTGCAGAAGTAAATGATTTAAGAGAGAGTAATAGAGAGAGCATTAGCAAGATTGAGGAGAAACAAGCAAAGCTATATGATAAAGTAGAAGAATCAGAAGGAAACATTAAATTAACAGTAAACAGTATTGAGAGGAAGGCTTCGGAGAAAATCGCAGAGTTAGAATTGAAATTAAAAGCTAGGATCAGGCAAGAGAATAGTCAGAATAGGCCGGTTTTGTGAATAGCACACACAGGGAGGTAGAACTGGGTAAGTTCAGCAATCGACAGGGGTGCCCAATGGAATTCATGAACACTATAGAAAATAAATTCGGGGAGAGGTTGGAAAATGGTAGTATTGAGTGGTGCCAGGTAGTTGAAATTTTAGAACAAGTGTTTGTGGGGGAAACGAGGAATTGGTTTGCTGTCTACAGAGACAAGTTTACTGATATCAATGATTTTAAAATGAAATTCTGTGAAAAGTTCTGGAAAGAGGTTATTCAGTCGCAGCATCGTGAGGGAGTAGTGTGTGGTAAATATAACCCTAAAGGAAGCTCCACCATGACCGAATACTTTTTAGGGCAGGTATTAGTGTGTAAATATCTGGATGGGTTGAAGGAGGAAAGTGATGTGGTAAGGTTGCTACTTAGGCACTTTCCCTATAGGATCAAGGAGGCTGCTTGTATCCAGAATGTAAAGACAATATCACAAGTAGAAAATTTGTTAAGCACATTTGATGCACTAGGGAGAGGGGGTTATGAGGACAATTTCAATAGGAACCAGGGTAATAATAATAATAGACCTAATGAAGCCAGGCATCAGGAAGTTCAAGGGAACGGTGGCGAAGGAGCCAACGCTCAAAATAGAAATAATAATAATAATCAGCTAAATCAGAACAGAGGAAATGGCTATGGTAATCAGTATCAAGGGAGGAACAATGATTTCAGGGGAAATCAAGGGAGGAACAATGATTACAGGGGAAATCAAGGGAGAAACAATGATTTCAGGGGAAATCAAGGGAGGAACAATGATTACAGGGGAAATCAAGGGAGAAACAATGATTTCAGGGGAAATCAAGGAAGAAATTATAATGACAATAATTACAACCAGAATAGGGGTCAAGGAAGAGGACAGCCTAGTGGTAGTAATATACAGCCAAACAATGACAACACAACTCAGAACAACCAGACCAGTGCAGTAGTAACTAGTACTACGGCCAGCTGTAGCGGTTCTTTAAACGTGAACCAGGCTGCGAAGTAAGGTCAGAATCTCAGTCTGTAGCATGCCCTGTCCATACAATTATACAGGAACCCTATGACCTAAATGTAAGAAATGAATTATTACATGAACTAAATGATGAAGGTATTATTCAGGAAGTGGTTAGTAAGAGCCCCATAGTTAAATTTAACGTGTCCGAGGCGTACACAGATGTTTTAATTGATAGTGGTTGTATGAAGAGTTGCATAAGTAGTGCATTTTATGATAAAATGAAAGGAACTGGAGTAAATTTTGAGGAGATGCCAATTAAAAGCACTTTTGTTATCACAGCTGTTGGGAAGAGGTCTAAAGTAATTTCTAAGCAAGTTTTAGTAGACATTAAAATTAATAATCATGTAGAGAAGCAGATTTGTCTTGTAATTCCAAATTTAGTATTCAGTGTTATCTTGGGATCAGAGTGGCTAAGTAGAGTGTCTGGTAACTTATGTTATGATGTAGGGAGTTTGAAATTTAAATGGGGAGATTCTGAAGTAGAAGTAGCGTTCAATGACCATATTCAGAGGAGTAGTATTGTAGGTGTGATTTGTACTTTAAATGAGATATCGCCAGCCGTAGAGCGGGGTTCTCCATGTTTTGTGGGCAGTGTGATTACGAACGGAAGTCTAGAGGACTCGTTACGTGAGGCTGCATTTCAGGGTAATATAGAGGTGGAACAATGTGTTCGGCTCTATGATGTGTTATTGTGTAATAGGAGAGTTTTTGAGGATCGCATTGGTATGGCCAATTGCTATACACATTCATTGAACGTTATTGATAGGTCAGTATTCACAGGACATAGATATCCTGTACCTTTCGCTTATCAGAGTGCAGTTGAGGCACAAATTAATCAGATGCTTGAAGATGGGATTATTGAGCACTCTAACAGTCCATATGTTAATTCTTTGATCACGGTACCCAAGACCGACGGCACTGTTCGTATTTGTTTAGACGCTCGTTTGGTTAACAGTAGAATTAGTTCAGATCAGCTGAAATCTATGTCAATAGAGGAATTAATGCAAACATTTGAGGGGAAGAAGTATTTCACTTGTGTAGATTTGAGTTCCAGTTTTTGGCAAGTGCCACTTATGTACGAAGATAGACCATTTACAGCTTTTAGTCATAAATATAACCTTTATCAATTTTGTAGAACACCTTATGGGTTAAAGAGTAGTTCAGCAGCTTTAATTAGGGCTTTAAACATCGCATTAGGGGATGACACAGGAGAGTTTGTAACCATTTACATAGATGATATGGTAATTAGTTCACGCAGTTTTGAGGAGCATCTACGTCATTTAGATATAGTTTTTCAGAAGTTAGATCAGGCAGGGCTCACTTTGAAGCTGTCTAAGTCGTCATTCTGTCAGTCAGAAGTGACATTTTTAGGTCATAGAGTGACGAGTAGAGGTGTGACACCTTAGGAAGGTAGGGTTAGTATGTGTGGACAGTAGCAACAGGGCATCGTTACAGACACTGAGTAATATGCTAGTAGAGCAACGTGATGACGTTCATTTAAGGGAGCCACTTGCAAGGTTGGAAGCAGGTGACGCAGAAACATTTATAGTTTCCAAACGTATTGGGAAAACAGCATATGTGCTGGAGAATAGTGAGGGAAACAGATTATATGGAATGTATAATATCACTGCCTTCGTAATGTAACAGGCCGTACTGTATGAAGCGTGCGAAGGCAATCAGCTGATCGATTAAGGCGAATGTTACGAGTTGTATTTGTGAGTGTAATGCGAAGTTATTGGAAGCTTTTTGCGAATAATTGGGGTTGTTGAGAGTCAGTTATTTATTTTTAAGTATGTTAAATATATTTTTTTCTAAATTATCGTAATTTATCACATCAAGATGCACATAAATAACTGTAATTGAAATGGTGAGGCTATGCCGTTTAGGTTAGGTATGCTATCTCCTCGTGGAGAGTTGAGTTAATTAAGAGGTTATATTGCTCCTTGTTGTATATAATAATTGAATATTTACTGTATAGCACTGTTTTGTGTAAATACAATGTGCTGTGTGTAGAAGTGTGTGTGAAAACAAGCAATTGTCACCATACCAAAAAGTTGTTGTATGCCAGGATGCAAATCCAACTACACGGGTAAATATACACCAATATTTTCATTTCCTTCCGACGAGGAAAGAGTTAATCTATGGAAGAGGAAAATACCAAAGGAAAAGTTATCAGTTGCTAGGAATACGGGAGTATGCATCATTCATTTTCTTGAAGGTCAAATTGTGAGAGAAATCTGAGCAACCCGTGCTGATGGTGAGTCCTGTTTTTGTCTTCCTTGTTGTTGTTTTTCAGATTGATAGTAGTGAGTTTTATGTGATACAGAACAAGCTTACAAGTAATTAAGAGGATAGTAACTGAGCCTTAATTTGTAGTGTTCCTTGGGTAGGGAATATTGAGAAAAAGCTGCCCTTTTTCCCCTGAAGCTAAGTAAGATTAAGAGACAGCTTAAAATGTAGAACTACTGTAAGTTAAATGTAGTTTATAAATAATATTTCAAGCTGGCTACGTTAGCTTTAAAGTCTTTCTCAGATGTGAATGTTTGATGTGTAAGTCAACTTTAATTACAGCTTCAGACTTGGTGTGTGAAGTACCCCCCTAAAGTGAGTTATTTAAATCGTGGAGGGTTGAAGTATCCATCTAGTTTCTCACTTGAAATTGGAATTCAGGCATATAAAATTTTTGAAGTTCTGGTTTCTGATAGTTACATGTTATGTTTATATTCTGATGACCCAAAATCTGTGTTTAATCATCTGGTACTAGAAGCAATGCAACTCATTTCCTCTGCAATTGTATGTGAATGTGAAGAAACATGAGCATATCTTGCTGGCCGGTGAGTTACCATTTGGGCGAACATATTCCTAAATAAGTATAGTAAAATTCAAACAAATGTTTGTGTGGAAGAAAGTGGCTCAAAACGATCTTGGAAGGGTAATGCCGGAAGTTCCAAGAAAAAAGCCCGGAAAGCTGCCGTATTTATGGACATCTAAATGTATGGAGGTAATGCCTTATATTATTATATATTTTATTTTTTTGTACGTTCGTTGTTTCCATGCTTTTATTAATTCATAATAAGATTCGTTAGGTGGGCTCACAAGTAAGACAATCCTTATGCTTTGACTGTTTTTATCACGTTTTAAACCTACTTCTCCTGAAATTATGCCGGCCTTATTTACTATATTTCGAAAGATCACAGTGTTAAGGTTTTCATTTGTTATATTAATGCAACATTCATCAATATTTCTTAACTAAAATACAAATTGTATCGCATAACTACGATGTTTGCTTGCATTACGCGGGTCTAACGGAGCTAGCTGACCGCCTCTTTGAGTGACGTCACCGGAGCTACAGTACGGCCTGTACATTACGAAGGCAGTGATAATATACATAGTCTACGAAAATATGTGTCATAAAGTGAGTGTGTTTCGCTGGCGAGCCAGCCTATCAAATGAGTAAGTGTGGTGTCTGGTGCGTGGAAGATCTGGTCTTCAAGGCAGGCGTATCAGAAGTCGCACAGGGGGGTAGTATGTAAGTAAATGAGAGTTTTTAAGGTACAGGGAAATATGACGGGATTGTCGGATGCTGTTGAGCACTAAATTGTCTCGATGCACCAAGGCCATTTTGGCAGTGCTGATGGGTTCCCATTTATCTCCAAGAGATGGGAGAGCGCTTGTATAGGGCTTGTTAGCTTAAGGCGTCCACGAGATAAAAGATGGGCCATCAGAATGCGAGACAGTCCTTCATGAAACTCATACATATCAGCACACGTGATTTCTGTTTACGGCCTCGCCATGTAAGATTTTTGTAAGTGTGTAATTTAAGGTAATTTGTACAAAGGTATTATTTGTGTGAGGAGAAATGGTCTGTGTTGAGAACTAGTATTAAGTAGAATATGGTCTACGGGAACTTAACAAGACAGGGTGATTACGGCACAGAAATATTTGGTGTTATATGTAATGCGCATTTACTGTTTTTTTTTTCAGAAGTCAATATTAATTTAATCTACTTTAAAGAGAGATCATGTATTATGGTCACGAGGCGCTGCCACAATAGTGTGATCGTGTGTTCAGTGATAAGTGGAATTAAATGTCACCATAAGGAAGGGACCTCCAGTGACATTAGGAAGTTCTATGGTGATATAAATATATCAGAACACCTTCAATGCGTGTGATGTGACATCTCATATACATAGTGCTCACACATTAATTATGTCTATTTCTCCAACATAGAGGAATTTGAGAGGCGGAAATGTCCGTGGAACACTATTTTATATGAGAAACATTGAACTGGTTGCAAAGTGCAATCCATAGTGACAACAAACTTTGACGCAAAGTGCGTGAAGAAAAATTATGAGTGTATATATCTGTAATTTAGGGAGATTTCATTTATGTAATATGTATTTTGGATGGGGTTTATTAACGTGTCTGGGATAATCGGATAATGGACCGTCGTCACGGTAAATCATCCGATGATCCGAGGCGAATATGTAACGTGTTTTTCGTGGGGTTTTTATGCAACTGGCATAAGTCAGTAGGAAGCCATTCTATATTTATTTACGCGGCAAATTGTTCAGCCAAGAGAATTTTTCATGTTAATTTATTATTATTATTAATTTATTATAATTATTATTAAGATATTTTCGGAGCATTTTATAAAAATTATTAGCATTCAGATAGGTTTTCTATGTCTTAGAAAACGCTATCAAGCAAATTATTACGAACGACGATATCATAGAAAATTATCTGAGTACGGAATTTTACGGAGTTTTGTCAGTTAGGGTATTTGAGAGAGATGAGTCATGGGGAATTCAAATACAAACTTAATCTTGTCGAGAAGCATGACGCAATCTTGGGTCGCATCGTCAAGAGAAGGCGAATTGTTGGAACGGAAATCGACTTCTCCCTCCCGCGGAGTGTAATGAGGAAGGAGTGGGGATCTAGCGCGTAGGGTGCAGCCAATCAGTGGAGACGACGTAAGCTAGTTGGGACTGAAGAGTGGGGGAGCCGGCGTGTGGATATAGCGTTCGACGCGCCGTGGAACGGGGACTATCTGTGTAGAACTTGCGGAGTGTGGTTGCAAGTGCGTGTCGCTCCGATGTTCAGGGGAGTTAGTGACTATCAGTGTTGAACTTGCCAAGTATGGTTCACGCGGGAGTCGCTCCGATGTTCCATGGAGTGGAGGACTAACTTTTGTAAAACTTAACCAGTGTGGTTATACGAGTGTTTGGGTCCGATGTACGGACCATAGAATTATCTAATCTACCAGAATATCATCATATAACGAAGAAGATGGCGACGTCCAGGAGACTGTGGGAAGCACACAGCATCATCCGGTACGAGGGAAATGCTTTGGCAATTTCCAGTGGTAAGCGCAAATGACGCAGAAATACGCAATCTCTCATTTTTCTTTGTTTTATATTTCATATTTCAGTAACTTCATAGCTTGGGAATAAGAGTAAAATCAATTTATCAGACTCCGTTTTCACGTAATTTTCTATCGGTAATATTAAAATCGCAACGCTCCAATTTAAATTTCATACTTATTATTATTAATTTTGCTATACTTGTTTTATATAATAAATTCATTTCTTTTACAATGCAATCTTTGCTTTCAGTAGGTAGCATTAGATATAGACCAATTCCTTCTCCTGATACAATTGTTTGTTGGGTTAATGATCAAATCATACCACGATCTGAGTGAATAGAGTCTTGAATGTGTTCTGCCAGAGCTAGACGTTGTTAAATACAAATTTAGATTTCAACATTGCATTGAGGTCTTGGCGCCCATTAAAACAACATAGCTTAGGCAAAGGTAAACAGTTACATTTATCACCCAACAGTTAGGGGCTAGCAAAACGTTTCAATATGGCTGATGCTACATGAGTAACAATTCTGTCATGTAAGATAAATTCAAAAATCTTTCCAACAGCTGATACTATATTCACGGGTTGATAGTTCTTTATTAATGTTTGGTTACCTGATTTTAAAATAGGACAGACGTGAGTTTTTTTTTCCAAATATCTGGGAATGTATTTGTACTAATTGCCAGGTTATAAAGAAAATGAAGGGAACCTTTTAAAATTTGTGAGCAACCCTTGATTACGTAAGGGGGTATTTGGTCCGGGCCCGCTGATATTTTTGGTCTCAGTTTTTTAAACGCTCTATCAATTTCAGTCATTGTTACTTCACTTATGTGCAGGGTTACTGGCGTATTTGCCTCATCTTTCGATATTCTGTAGGAAGCAGAATGCTGTGAATACACCGACTGAAAGTATTTTGCAAAACCCTGAACAACCGCGTCTCCGCTGTTTAGCTCTTCATCATTGTATTGCATTATAGTACATGTACCATTGGTCCTTCTCCTGCTTTTCACATACATCCAAACATTTTTACAATCACTATCAATGTTATTTTCAACTCTTGTTATATATCATTTATGAGCTAGTTTGATGTCTGTTTTGGTCTTGCTTCTTAATTGTTTGTATCTCATTTTGTTGTATTGAGAATAGTCTTTTCTTTTTCTGTGGAAGTCTTTATCTTTCAAATCATTTATTATTTGTTTTGTAAACCAAACAGGGTATTTACTGGTTTTAAAAGGCACTGATACCGGGACGGTATTTTGGAAAACTTCATAAACTTAATCATAAAAAATATTAACTGCTGAATTTATTTCGTTAATTTTGTAGAGATCGTCCCAATTTGTGTCTCTGAAACCGAGGTAGAGTTCATCAAATTTAGCTTTTTTTAATTAAATTTAGTTTGCTCTTTAATTCTGAAGGTGTTTATGGCTCCATTGAGAGATACAGTTAAATCCAGTGCGGGATGATGGATATCTTCAGGTAAAAGAGGAGTACTATATCTTACAAGATTTAGGTTTGTGTAGTTAGTGAGTATTAGATCAAGTTCTTCCATTCAAATTCTTAATGTTGTTGTAGGTCTTAAGTTGAAGTAGGTTCATGAAGTTATACAGTAACTGTGAATGGCCATTCTTATTTACATCATTAATTTCTGTACACGTTATTGTAGGAATGTTAAAATCTCCCACTATAACGATGTTATTATTGTACATTTCATAATGCCTCTCTAGCCACTGTATTGTATCTGTTATGTTAAGGGTGTTGTTGGTTTGACTAACCCGCGCCTCCCACCATTTTGTTAAGGGTGTTTGATTGGTGCCTTAACCACCATTTAAAAGGGGTGTTGATAACTGGGCATCCTTGCATCTACGGGGATTTACTAGGATGTCTTATGGAGAACTGCGGACCCATACTTACCAGACTTACCGGGAGCGCCTTAGCAGGCCAAACACCTGCTCGTCGTCTTTGGGTACTGCCTGACAGCATGGCGCAGCGGGAAATAAAGGATCTTAACCTAACTACAAACTAAGGGGGTGGGGTTTTACGACTACTACGTGCAATGAAAAGATAGAGCCTTTGACTGTCAGAGAGGGATTTATTGTAAGCTACTGATGGGTGGCACTTCGGTCTAGATGAAAGGGGGGATGATTACTAGAGGGAAAAGGAATTTAGCAGACACACATTACTCACTCTACCGATAATACCGGTCTTCCATGATGATGGTGGCGTTGGGACTCGATATGGGGCCATCCCCCATATCGGTCCGACGTAGCACAACTCCTATAGAGTGTAGGACTGTCACTCCGTCCCAGTTCAGAAGAGTCCACGTTCCTAAGAGCTTAGAGCGTCAAAAGCTTAGAGACCGCGGCGCGTGTTCGTACCTCTATTTATAAGTAAAAGGTGCGATGTCAGTCCAGTCAGCGGTATGTTGGGAGTGTAATGTCCGCTGTGTCCTGTCCAAGTGCTTGCTGTTGGAGCCTAGGTCTATGACCTACGGCTTACTCCGTAGTCGCGTTGCCATGTCGTCTTTTACGAAGTTACCTCTTATTATATTTTATGTATTTATAGGCACAGTCCTTTCCTAAAGGGCTGGGGCCAGGACAAGTCTTCTTCCTGTTTTAATAATCGTCCTCGATTATTGGACTAGACGTGGGGGCGGAAACTTTTATTTTCTTCTTTCTTCTTCTTCTTCTTCTTCTTCTTCTTTTCTTCTTCTTCTTTTTCTTTCCTTTCGTCGATGTGAATTTGTTTTCGATTCGTCGGATCGTCCTTCGTCGCTTCTGGTCTTCTTCGTAGGTGGGGGGATGAGCAAAATTGTACCGTGCCAAGGGTTGGAAGGCGTGGCAAGAGTGTTGGGGTGGTTTGTTTTACAGTCATTTCATGGCAGATAGTTCTCTGTATCTGTCTATATCCCATATTGTATGTTTTACATAATCTGTATTGCCCATTTGGCAGAGTTAAAATTTTCATAAAAGTGTTGACATTGTTTTGTTAAAATTGAAGAAAAAACTAATAAGTGGAATTTCAGCGGAAATATAAATTGAAATAAATGAAGCTAAAAGATATATCTTTAATGAAATCGCATAGGAAATTTACATTATTAGCACCGTACTCGGACTAGTGCGTGACTTGCGTACGATGCCGTCAAGTCGAACCCTGCCTCGAGGATGCATACATAACTGTAATTTTCCTACGATGGGAAATGATGCTGTAAGGAGCTTAAATAATGGCGATCCCTTATGAACTAGCACGCGCCCTTTGTAGCGTGTATAAAAAAGGGAAAGAAAAAATGTAGTGTATGTAGCCTACTCTAGGCCAAGTGTAGCTATGAGGGTGCGCTACTATGAATAACCTCCTTACAACGTGGGGGATGATGAAATAAAATTGTAAAAATATCCTAGAAAACGTGAAATTCCGTCAAAGTTACTTGATGAAGTGCGTAAAAAAACATGTAGTTAAGTTATTAAGAGAAAAAAATTAGCATTGAAGTATTGTTAATAAATAGCTGAAGGCTCCTGCCTAAATCGGCTGACATTCTAGTATGGTTTGTAGGTTTTGACTGCTGTTTGCTGCCATGCGTGTTGTAACTTTGGTCTTGCGTCACGTTCATCCTGGGGGCATCCTGCATGTATGTCCTACTGGGGGATTACAGGATTGTGCACCGTATAATTAGTCTGAAATCAGAAATCTCTCTTATCGTTTTGTACAGAGGGATTGGTTTACCCTGGTACCGTTATTTGTTTTCACTGAAGTTCGTTACGTCGTACGCGGTAATCTCGTTACTTAATGTCTGCATTATGACATATATACTAATATCCTTATAAACTAACGTGCAATATGTATTCATTGACATATTGGCCATTGTGGTCATACACTATACCACGTCTTATATGCGTCGTTGTAAAACTGCAACATGCTTCCTTAAGCATTTAGCTGCGTATATCCTCTTATATTGCGTAGAACTTGAATCCTTTATATTTGTAAAAAACTTTCTTATATATCGACGTATATCTTTGCTATAGCTGAGAATTAATCCTTAAGTTTTACATTTACACTTTCTCAGCGTGAATTAAGCGACGTATTCGCTTCCTAATCTATAGATATGCAGACATTATGTAAGGATACTCGCACTACGTGTACACTCGATCGTTAAGTTTAAATAGAGTATTGTTTATTTGTTGCCTCTCCGGGCTAACTTGGAAATTCTGTGCACTGTATAGAACTTCAGGAAATATAAATTAACACGATAATATTATAACACTGTTAACGACATGGTATGTAAGACCCTTTTGTAAAACTTGCCACGTTATATAGGGGGGGGGGGGGTGATTTACTATCTAACTTAATTCTTAATGCTAAACCTAATAATACTATCTTTTCTTAGCTATGCTATATACATGGGGTAAAGTGGAATAACGTGCCTGGACAGGGGTGAAAAAATCTCTTGAAGGGGGGGGGGGGGGCGATATATATTAAAGGTATTTCTTAAATATTTAAGCTCTCTCTATATTGTATCCGCAGCCATGAAAATTTTCTAAAGTGTGCCTTCAATGAGGTGGCTACCTTGCTCCTTAATAAAATAATAGGGCTGTGTCTTCACTGAAATGCATATCTTTGCTCCGTAAGAAAAATAATGGGGCTGTAACTTCACTGAAATAGCTACTTTTGCTCTTTAATAAAGTTAATGGGGGCTGTATCTTCAATTAAATGCCTATCTTTGCTCCGTAAGAAAAATAATGGGGTTGTAACTTCACTGAAATAGTTACTTTTGCTCTTTAATAAAGTTAATGGGGGCTGTATCTTCAATTAAATGCCTATCTTTGCTCCTTAAGAAAAATAATGGGGTTGTAACTTCACTGAAATAGTTACTTTTGCTCTTTAATAAAATTAACGGGGGTTGTATCTTCAATTAAATGCCTACCTTTGCTCCGTAAGAATATAATGCGGTTGCTCTATATGGAATGACTAATATTATGCCTGAGTTGCACAGTTTTATTTCTTTTACATATCCTGTTGCCTTTTTGTCGTAGAAAATACGGATGCATGTGATTATGTATTTTAACCAAGTGGTGTCACTCTTTATACAGAAAATCAGCAAATGTGTCCAGCGGTGTAGGTTTCAGTACCTACTATGCTACAATATCATAAAACGTGTCACTATATTCCTCATGTTAAACATAATACCAAAGAGATATCGTCTGTTGGTAGACTGTCCGTACTTCGATACAGGACGCATTCCATCGGACGTTAAATCCATGCTGTATTGGGTTTATTTTAATATAAATATCTCCTAACATCTTACCAGAATACTATAAAGTTATCGGCTGTTGGCAGACTGTTCGTACTTCGATACAGAACGCATCCCAGTGGCCGTTAAGTTCATTGTGTATTAAGTTTATTTTAATATAAATATCTCCTAATATTTTATCAGAATACTATAAAGATATCGGCTGTTGGCAGGCTGTCCGTACTTCGATACAGAACGCGTCCCAGCGGCCGTTAAATTTATTATGTATTAAGTTTGAATTGACCGCCACAAGATGTATAACGTGGAGGGTTTAATTCCCTGAAAGTATTAAAACGAACGTCATCTAGGCGAAAGGGTTGGCTATGTCCTTTCAAAGTTCAGTAGCGTTCTAATATCTGGACTACTTCTAACGTGTTCAGCGGGTTGGCTAGGTCCCTGAATCTGAAATGATAGTCTTCGGTCGCCGGTTGTCATTATTATATTGACCAATATACCTGTAGCTAATTAATTCCCTCTGGGTGTGACGTTTCGACTTTTACGCATTTGGCTTGCGTAAATTGTGGACTTTGGGGCCACGGTGTGGTCACTAATCTTATTTATTAATGGCATTTGTTATCAACGTAGGTGTGTTAATATCTCCTTAATCTCCTCCATACTACCCTTATCTCAAAGCGATGTCCTCCCTGGGACCTGCTGCATGATATCAATAACGTCGTGTTCTTGAGGCTGTGCGAACTATTGTGCCAGCTCAAGATATCTATAATATATTTCTTCAACTTCACTTAATACTTCCCTTATCTCAAAGCGAGGTGCACCCATGGACCTGCTGCAAGATATCAATAACGTCGTGTTCTTGAGGCTGTGCTAACCATTGTGCCAGCTCAAGATATCTATCAACTTCACTTAATACTTCACTTAAAACTACTTAATACTTATTACTAATATACTAACGATGATACTCTTGATAACAATTGTCGTACGTTGCGATGTTGCCCTGCTGTGCCCAAGTCCGTGCTTACGCTTTTATGCTATACTGATATCGCCGTGCATTTGTCGGCGTTTTTATCATAAATTCCTACTGGATTGCTTTCTCACCTATGTTACTTCGTGAGGGAACGGTGTTTTCTTTGCTAACTGAATGTCCTGTTTGAAATGTACTGCTGGAAAAAGAATTCTACCTTAAGAGTGTACTTTACGCTTACATCTTTAAAATCATTAGTGCGCTTTTTCTACTATCGCACGCTTCGCATTGAAAACAAAAATAATGCAGGCAAACTTATGCAAGGTCATCTGGCGTGTGAGTGAATAGTGCCAGGAATTGAACTCAAGGTGTCTGGCTTCCGCTCGAGTGCGTCTGCACGCTGAGCTAGCGAGATAGTGTCAGGTTTAATGTCCTGCGGGCGGACGGTGTGCTGAGCACGTGTCAGTCATATGGCATATTGGATTGTGTTACAATGGACAAATAAGCATTTCCTCTGTGGTCGGCTTTCATAACAAAAGAGAAACTGTAGTACGTCTTGACTGAATGCGTTTACAAACTAATTATTGCGGCACCTTGCAGAAATGTGATTGCAAGGTCTCCTAACTCTATGTAAGCATCTAGCCAATACTACCTTCCGCTAAGTTATACTAAAATGGATTCAGAAGAAAATATTTTAGCCTACAATCATATACAATGTATAGTTGCGCTGCTGTAAAAAATACAAAGTTATTTATTCATTCCATTTATCCTATGGGATATCACAATCTCATTCCTAATAGAGCTTCATTGTGGGGGGTTTAATCTGAAATAAGGAGCAATTTTCTCTGAATATAGTAGGGTAGTTATCAATACGTCTTCCTACTAGGCTTCCGTTAATATTCCTAGTGACTTATTAGATAGGGGTTGTTACTATTCAAATCGCTTGGCGTAAGAGGTGTTTATCGCGAAATCTACAAGGGTGGGGGTGGGGGTATTATAATTATTGTGTACTAAAAATATTCTCTAACTTAATCTACTAAAAAAAATTCTGTTCGGGGGGGGGGGGGATTTAAATTGTCTCACTCGCTTGGCTAATGTAATGAGTATAGGGGGCGTTTACATATGTATTAGTTACTGGGGCGGGTGTGGGTGGGTACCAAAAATAATATTTGACCCGTACTTCAAAAAATTTTCCTTAATTTTGGGTAAATTTTGCTTGGCTGCATAAGAGGGTTTTTAGGGACCTGTATCGTAGAAATTCGTTGTCTGAACTCCTGTAGGCGTTGTCTGACGACAACGTCACGATACCCCGGGCCTCCTCCATTTTGTATTGTATCTGTTATGTTAAGGGTGTTGTTGGTTTGACTAACCCGCGCCTCCCACCATTTTGTTAAGGGTGTTTGATTGGTGCCTTAACCACCATTTAAAAGGGGTGTTGATAACTGGGCATCCTTGCATCTACGGGGATTTACTAGGATGTCTTATGGAGAACTGCGGACCCATACTTACCAGACTTACCGGGAGCGCCTTAGCAGGCCAAACACCTGCTCGTCGTCTTTGGGTACTGCCTGACAGCATGGCGCAGCGGGAAATAAAGGATCTTAACCTAACTACAAACTAAGGGGGTGGGGTTTTACGACTACTACGTGCAATGAAAAGATAGAGCCTTTGACTGTCAGAGAGGGATTTATTGTAAGCTACTGATGGGTGGCACTTCGGTCTAGATGAAAGGGGGGATGATTACTAGAGGGAAAAGGAATTTAGCAGACACACATTACTCACTCTACCGATAATACCGGTCTTCCATGATGATGGTGGCGTTGGGACTCGATATGGGGCCATCCCCCATATCGGTCCGACGTAGCACAACTCCTATAGAGTGTAGGACTGTCACTCCGTCCCAGTTCAGAAGAGTCCACGTTCCTAAGAGCTTAGAGCGTCAAAAGCTTAGAGACCGCGGCGCGTGTTCGTACCTCTATTTATAAGTAAAAGGTGCGATGTCAGTCCAGTCAGCGGTATGTTGGGAGTGTAATGTCCGCTGTGTCCTGTCCAAGTGCTTGCTGTTGGAGCCTAGGTCTATGACCTACGGCTTACTCCGTAGTCGCGTTGCCATGTCGTCTTTTACGAAGTTACCTCTTATTATATTTTATGTATTTATAGGCACAGTCCTTTCCTAAAGGGCTGGGGCCAGGACACCACCCTAGCATCTCACGGTAAAATTCAAGGTCCAAGCTGGGACGAATGTACAGGGAACAGACGTACCTCTTCCTTTTGTTTCTAACTTTAACAGCAAGACTTCTGAGTTCTGAGACCTTCCCTCAGCCTTGAGAACGTTAATCCCCTCCTTTACCGCTATTAGCACCCCACCCCCAGTCCCGCTTGAACCTCTCTCCTGCCTGTATACTCTGTAACCAGTGTTAATGACCTCAGTGTCGTAAACGCTGGAGTCTAACCAAGTTTCTGTTAAAATACATATATCTATATCATTACACAATAGGTTCTCGTTTAAACACATACAATTTAGATTTCATACCACGTACATTTTGATAATAAATTGACAATTTATCTATTTTAAATTCCGTTAAGATCGTCCATACTATTAACTACTATGGTATGGGAAACCTCATTTTTCTTCAATTTTATGACTCCGTTTCTTACCCATAGATAAGCAAACTCCTATTCTCTCCGCTTCTGACGAGCCGCTGCCAGTAGTCTCCTCTTTTCCGGGGCGAGACTCTCGTTCACATACACCATGCTGTCCCCAGGGAATCCCATATGTCTAGTAGATAAATTTCTCTTTACACGGCGCCGTTCCATGAAGATTTCTTTGTCAAACCACCTTACAAATTTAACAACAATGCCACTGCATTGTTGGCTTGGCTGTTTTGGTAGACGATGGCAAGCGTCCACTATTTCATCAGTCACATTTACATCCAAGGCTTGTCCAACTAGTTTGACAGTGTTAAGAACGTTCTCATTCTTTATTTCGGGAACACCTTGTATCTCAATTGTATTGCGCCTGGAATACTGTTCAGATTCTAACACACGATTTTCCAATGCTTTCACTTTAGTGCGTAGATCAGAGTTTTCTTGTTTCAGGGATTCTATTTGTGCTAAGCACTGAGCTATGTCTGCCTGCTGTGAATTTAGCAGTAGCGTATTATCATCTAATTTATCGTGACACATGTCCAGTGACTTACCCAGATCTGTCTCCCTCTGAAGTTGCTCACTTTTCATGGAACGAAATTCCCCTCGTAGTTCGTTCAATAACACCATCACATCTCCTAATGATGGAGATGTGTCTTTAGTGGAACAAAGTTCACATAACCATTCACCAGCTTTTCCATTTATCTGAACGCACTTTCCATGGAACCAGTTTTTACACGTACCACACTGTACTTTCATTACTGCCTTTCCCACTTCCATTTTGCACACCACGCACGAGCTCATGATGGCAAAGTGAAATGAATGCTCCCTAACACAAATAACTGGAATTTCACGTTGTTTTACACAGCTGCTTATGAGATATTACTTTAAATTAATCTAACGTTCATACGTTGTTCATTTGCCAACTTTTACTCTGATAATTCCTGTATTACACACTTGAAATACACATTCAAATGGGGCTCAACTTTCACCTGTACTCACTCCGTCGCCATCTTCCACATCTGTCATTATTATTGTGTGGTAGCCATCGTACCTTGATAAGTTTGTCTTTACTTTGCCTGAAATAATGAGGCAAGTCAGATGTGTACGTGTGGTAGGTAGATTAATATTAATAGAACTGCAATAATTTAACAAACAAGTCTTCAATATACAACCCCATGATCCTTTACAAAAACAGCAGGCTATGGGCCCAGGCGAGTTCCAGACTGAGTGTGATGTGATGTGCAGAATAAAGAAAAAGAGTTAGTTGTGACTGGTCGGTACTTTTGTGTTCTTTATGTGAGAGGAACGGGTAAATGGCATACAAGGGAATCGAGAAGTTTGGCTAACTAGAGCAAAGGCTGAACTGATTGAACAGAATTGTTGGCACACAATCTCGGCTTTGAATCGAACCAAATGCTAAAAGTGGACGAAGCAAGAATCAACCAGAAAGCCATAGAATTTCTGCAGAAGTGTGTGAATGACAAGTATATTGAAGATATTGCTGAAATGGATAGAGCCAAAAACATTTGGGAGGGACTCCAATACATACACTCTACGTGCGCACTGAAGCAGTGCCGTATTCTAAAAAGGAAATGAAAGTTGTGAATCCAAGAACATGGGAATATACAGCACTACATACAAGAGTATGTATGAATACTCTGCTGTAGCAGTACAACAGATAAGTCCAGAGTGGATGTTATCATCTAGAACTGTGAGGTCTACAACTGGCTGCTCAATTTCTAGTTGGTCTGCCTGACAAATATGAGGTTTTGGTGAACTTCAAATTTAGGGAACTACAATTGACAACAGAATTAGTGAATATATTTCATGAGAGAGGAGCGAGAGAGTGAGAGTTCCACATTGGCTGCTGTGGTTTCCAAGCATCAGAACATCGCCAACCCACAGCATGGAGGTTATGGAGGAAGTGGACAACAACATCAAGCTAACAATGAGTTCAGTGATAGAGATAAAATGTTTCAAATGTAATGAATGGGTGCTTGTTTCAAAGTGACTAAATGTAACAGAGTTTGGTCATACCTCAAAAGATTGTAAGGGAACCTCAGTTAGGAGTGAAAAATCCACTGAGAAGACTAGTGAGCAGTGAGTAAGAGTTCATATTAGACCATCCTTTGTATAAAAAAAAATAAAAATTGAAATTACCTGATTTAATAGTCGGGAGGATATCAGGAGAGGATTGAGAATTAGATGTTCACTGCTCCGCTGTCATAGACCCACCAACCCGCCCAAATAGCAACACGACTTATATAGTTGAAATTAAAGTTCTGACCTCCATCTTTCTCACTGAGTCAGTAATGCCAACCCCACGCGATTGGTACTATTTCGCACGTGATTTATGAAATCACTATACTCAGTGGAATGTGAACTCAATTACAGTGTTTATTTATGTATTTATAATGTTTTACATACAAAAAAAGACCTAACCTGGGGCTTACGCCCCAGACCCCTTGCTTGTAGTACTAGCATTAATTTTCGACCAGGCAGTACCTAACCTAGTAGTGGACATAAATTCTTTCTTATTAATGTTTTACATACAAAAACAAACCTAACCTGGGGCTTACGCCCAGACCCCCTTGCTTGTGGTACTAGCAGTAATTTTCCACAAGACAGTGCCTAACTTAGTAGCGAAGGCGTGTGGTGAATTTCTTTATTCAAGTTGGTAACGTAGTCACATGATCATCTTTCGGGTGTCACATGAATGTCCAAGATGGCGTCCGTAAGTGAAGGAAAATTGCATTATTTCCGTGAAATAACAATTATTGCGGTGCAGCAGTGGCTATTGAGTATGAAGAGATTGTGAAACGACTCCCAACAACTCCCCGAAAGGTATGTATATCATAAATGATATTTTTTCAATAAGCTAAGGTGTTAAAAGTGATGAAAAGGGAGGATGATCTAAAGTGAACTATAAATGAAAATAAAGTACAGAACGACTGTGAGTGTAAAAGCCAGGGGTTTGTCTACTTCTTCTGTCAAAAAGGGAGAGTGAGTAATGTATTCAGCAGCAAGTGACCATATCTGTTCATGTAAAGCAATGGTTCTTAACCGGTGGTCCGCGAGAGCCTCGGGGGTGGTCCGCCGGATAAAATGGTCCACCAGCACACATACAAAAAGTGACCAATAAATGGAGATTTCGAAAACGATGTGCGTTGAACAAGCAAGAATCGTCCTAATGTATTCGCGGCAATGACTGACAAGTTGGAATTTAAATATCTGTAAAATAAGGGTTATTAGAATATGATACAAAATTATTTTCATAACTTATGTTTAATCGTGGCAAATAAACTTTCACCAACATTAAACAACCAGAAAGTCACAGGGCAACAACCATTAATTAAAATTATTATGGTTATTATTGGTTTTGTTCGATACAAATAACCCCTACTTGAAGGTGCATACAACTGACGTAATGTCTGCCTGTATAGCGGTTGCGCAGCGCTATTCACCGCTGTTCTCTATCGCTGCCGTTCATGCTCCTCTCCCTTCGCCAAGACTTGTCGAATCCAATGAAATTAGCCATAAAGATGGTAAATGCTGTTAAAAGTAGAGCGTTAAACACTCGTATTTTCAAAAAGTTGTGTGCAGCATTAGACTTTGAGCACAAGACACTAATTTTTCATACTGAGGTTCGTTGGCTGCCAAAAGGCAATATGTTGACATGCTTACATGAGTTGAGAGAAGAGCTAAAAGTATTTTTTATTAAGACAAATATGCACCATTTCTTGGAACAATCGAATGAAGCAACTTGGGTGCTGCAACTTGCACTTGCATATCTAGTAGGTATTTTTTGCCATTTGAACCAACAGAACTTACAACTTCAATGTTCTTGAAACGGAAAGTTTGAATATGTTGGCAATATGTTTATATTTGAGGACAAACTTCGTGTGTGTTTGTGTAAAATTGATCACTGCTGACGATGGGTTCTGCGCCACTGTTACAGACAAGGTACAACACCACGTACTCAGTCACTTAGGCATTCTTAAGGATGAATTTGCTCGTTATTTCCCAGAATATGGTAGCAGTGAGACTCACACTAAAAAAAGATTTGAAATCCTTTCATTGTCAAGTCTAAAGATCTCCCTGGTAATATTCAAGACGAAGTTATTGAACTTCAAAATAACAGTAACATCAGGGACTTGTATATATCAAGTGTAAACTCTATCGCCGTGATATCAAGAAACTTGAGCGTTTCCACCAACAAAAGATGAGATACATCTTGAACATCAAGTGGGAGGACTACGTGACCAACACTGCAGTTCTCGAGAGAGCGCATCTAGATAGCATTGAGACAACTATCATCGCTCATCAACTGAGATGGTTAGGCCATGTTCACCATATGAGTGATACCAGACTTCCACGTCAATTCCTTTATGGTGAGCTTTGCTCCGGCACTAGACCTCATGGGGCCCCTTTGAAGCGTTTTAAAGACCAGTTAAAACACATCATGACGACGACTGGTATAGACATCCACTCATGGGAAACATCTGCTGCGGACCGTTTACTGTGGCGGAACACTACATCGACGGCTGTCAACTTCCTTGAAGAAGAACGTCGCAGACATGAAGAGGCCAAGCGACAAGCAAACCTAGAAGTGTTGTGGTGCAAAAAAGCCATATCATATCTTACCCAATCATTCGGCAAGCAGCTTTGCGGTATCTCGTGATGGTTTGGGCAACATTTTTGTGTGAGCAGTAATTCTCGTCTTTATTGTTGATTAAAATCAAACAAATATATCGACTATGTGCAAGCAGTGATTTGAGGTTAGGTTTGAGCAAGATAATTCCTCAGCTTGTCAAAGAGAGTCATGCACAAAAGGCCCACTAAGAAAACCATTGAGGTAAAATTATTTTGCAATGTCCTTTTCAAACAAAATTGTTGCTTTAACATAAATTTGTAATTGATACTTTTCATATTATGTAGGCTATATACAGTATTTATAAAAAAGTAATTTTATTCTATTAAATAATTTGCAATTTAGTTGTATTGTACACTAAATAATAGTAATAATAAATAATGTGTTTTAAAAACTGTTTTGCTTAATCATCATTGAATATTCTTATGGTGAAGGCGCTGAGGAAGGGTTACAACTGATATGGTGTATCGGAGGAGGGGGGAGGGGGGGAGGGAAGGAGCTGAGTGGTCCGCAGACTTCTACGGGTTCAGAACCACTGATGTAAAGAGTTGTTTACTGAGTTAACAGAAGGTACTAGGGAGGTGCATATGGGTAGAGGTTGGAATAGTATTAATTATTATGACTGATAAATGTAGAGGTTATACATTGCAAATGTCAAATGTACTGTACCTTCAAATGTTTGCCTACTGGTATTGTCTAATTCAGAGCTTTCTCATTGCAACATCCTATTTGCACACATAATTCTACATGACACCCATTTAATTATTTTAATTACAGTATAATTATAGACTATTTTAACAAAGGAGATTCATTTTAAAGAAATTTAAATTTTCATAGTATATTCTGTACCGTATATAAGTTTCCAAGTACTGTATAATGGGCTATATTTAACACCTTGCACCTTGATATTCCAATTCAATGGCTGCTATGGTGCTTGGCGATCATTATAAATCTGCTGTATATCGGGTCGGATGCAGGACAAATTCACACGTATTTCCTCATGTAACATTCTCAAACTTACACATTTAACTGTTTTTGTATTAGCCATAACAAAAACGCACTTTCACATGAATATGTCGTAGAAAACAGCAACAAAACAATAAGGGCTCTTTTACTCAGGTGAGGAAAATCTTGTTGAATAGAAACCCAGAAGCTGTATAATTCTGACTCTTGGTACTCAAGTTTTAAAGTCTGGTTGTTTTTAAGTTCCGCCAGTTTCTCCTCTTCAATAAGTTGAAGTTAACAACAGCTGGAGGGTGCAAAAGGATTTCTTATCCAGTCATATGGGTTTACATTTAGTGTTGGAAAATATCCATCCAGCCTCGATTTCAGTTGCATTAAATGATTATGAACCAGTGGTTGTATTTTGTCACTAATTGGACATTTTGATGTCAATGGAAACATCTCAAATGAGGGGAAGCAAGTTTACTATTTTCTCACAGGTTCTTTATTCGTTTTCTATCCTGAATTTATAAGTACGCCATGACAACCACGACACTGGAAAGCACTGGTCTAACCTCAGGATACCAGTTAGCCATGAAAGGTATACACACTATGTTGTATAATACTGTAACTGTGCTTTTGGTAAGGATGAAGGAGACGTCATTTTTAAAGCATATGTGAACAATGGTTTGCACTACCTTGATACAGTTGAAACAGATTCTAGAGCAGTACTGGTTGTGTCGGAGATAATAAAGTAGAAGGTGAGTGTGAAGCAAAGGATGCAGTATCATTGGGGAGTGATACGAGTTTGTGGCACCAAACATTAGGGCATTTACATGATTTGTCAGTAAGCAAAATCCCAGTTTTAAATGTAAGTAATAACTCAGATCAAAGTTGTGATGTGTGACAATGACAAAGAAAGAATTTAATAATGATATTTATTGCAACCAATGGTCAAATACAATAATAATTAAAATTGCACACAATGAAGTCATGTACAGAATTCTGTTAATGTCACTGTTCTCTTGCCACAAACTTTTGCGTGATATCTTTCACACGACTTTCCACACAACTCACACCTACAGTTCTCGTCTGGGTTGTGGTATACCTTCTTGCAGCAAAGCTTGAAATGAAAACCATGAACAGCGAAACGTGTCATGAAATGGCGAAGTTCATACATAGAATTCCTCCACTCTGAGGTCATCATGGCATCTGTTTGGTAGAAATCCCTCCAGATGTTGGCTTTCTTCTCTTGAAGTTCTTGCAGTATTAACTGATATTGCTTTGTAGAAGGCAGTAACATTCTTATACGTAACTCTTCTATGTAAAATGGTTGTCTCGTTAGTTCATAGGTCGTCCTTGACGGTGCATTTTGTCCTAGAAACAGAATCTTTTTCATGTATATGGCTTTTACCCTTTCTATCTGAGCAAGATCGTTTTTCGAGAGATGCTCCCATATTAATCCTATTGCATATGTCATGATTGGAGAAATTTTTATGTGAAAGAGTTCTAATGCAGTCTGTATGGAGAGTTGTCTTATTAGTTTTATCTCATTCATGGCTATAACCGCGGTAGCAGCTCTATCTTTTACATGTTTGGAGAAATTCCGTCCAGTCGTTTGGAGTATCAGGCCAAGATACTTGTAGGAGTTTACCCTTGTTAGCTCCACATTGCCATACATGATTTTCACTGATGCTGGTAACCTACCTCCATTCCTGAACGTCATGTGTACTGTCTTATGTGGATTAAGCTTGAGGTCATTACTGTCTGCCCATCTTACAAGTTTATCGAACGCCTCTTGTAACATTTGCTGCGAGATCGACGTTATTGCCATATCATCTGCGTACATATAAATGTTTACTCCTGGTGTTTCTATGGCATCGACAACATCTCGAACTGCGATATTGAACAGCAACGGACTTAATGGATCGCCCTGTAGGACTCCTGTTGTCTGAAGGATAGGCTCCGATCTTGTAAGATTGTTATCAATGATTACGTAATTTTTCATGAGTATTGTCGTTATTATCCTACTCAGATAATGGTCTCTTCCTATGATCGATTCCAACTTGCCTATTGTTTTTTCCCTGTCAACTGAATCAAACGCCTTAGCGTAGTCTATATATATCACATGTAGTTTACCTCTAGAAAATCTTAGCGCATCGCCAATATTATCTAATAGGCACTGAAAGAATTTCCCAAACACGATAATAGAATTTCAGAGAAACTATTACATCTAGTGCACAGTGATTTAATGGCACGGCTGTCCAACTCACTTCATAGACATCAGTGTGTTATGACTAAGGCCCGGAAGTTCATGCATTATTAAATGAATAAATATTGTTACGGCTGTGAGTTTGTTTCGTTGCCTCGTCGCGTGAGTCACAGCTGCCCCGGGCTCTGCTCTGCCTCTGTGTGTTACCTGCGCTTTACGCAACGGGCTGCGAGGACAAAGGGATGGTCCAGAATATTCGTGACCCAGCTAGCGACGGAAATCTCGAAAAGCCGTGAATCCTGGACGATTCTAGAAGCATTCATTGAGTCACCAGCCTGCTATATAAGCGGCCTCATCAGCGAGGGAGCGACTGTGTTTTTGAGCTAGTGCATGCTTTTACCTGAGCGACAGTAGTGCGGCGAAGTGACGTGCGAAGTTACGAAACCCTAGCGAGGTTGATTCTCCAGACAGCGAGGCAGTGTGAATCATACGGAGGGACTGAGTTTTGAGGAGTGTGTACTTACCTAGTGCGACAGAGATATTGTGGTGAATTGCGGAACACAGGGGGCTGTTCCCTAGCCAGAGGACAGCGAAGCAGTGTGTAGTGGTGAGTAACTGGCTATCGTAAATAACTGTAGTTTGTGTACAAGGCAGAGTTGCAGGTATTAATAGCGAGGACAGTAGTGTGAACGTAGGCTAAGTCTGGAAGCTATAGTGACTAGTAGTGTCTTATGAAGTGAGGTTCAGTGCTTATTGTGTGGTGTATTTTTTTCCTGGCCTGCAATAAAGCTAATATTTCGTTAAAGAAACAATTGTGTTGTGCTTTCACCCACCGTAATCCAGTTAACGAACTTGCCACTAGGGGTGGCACGTAACAATATGCATGAAAAAATGCACTAATTATTGGTCAAATATGAATCACATGTCAGAAAATATGCACTAGGAAATAACTACGGCAATTACGATCATTCCTTATTCTTTAGCTTTTTTTATTTTGAATATAAAGAAAATTTGAACAGACGGACATATAACTACCGTACACCTTTTTTAAAATATCTCAACTAAGAAACAGTTCTACTGTAATGAGTAGGAAATATATTTTATGGAATTTCAAGCGGTGTTACCATCAATATTATTACGTTAATTTTTTAGTACAACTGATGTACAATTTTAATCACCATTGAATTTTTAAAAGTAAAAACATTTTTACAATAATTACATAGTAAATGCTGAATAAAAATAATTGATATTATCCGAGGCCTAGGGAGTCTTTCATTTTCCCACCTTAGTTGGCCCTTGTCTCATCTTTCCTGATACCCTCATTTTTCGACGGGTCAGCCTTCTTTTTCTTTTCATTTCTTTTCCCAGTCCTGGGGTATAACATAGGCCTCATGCACAGGGATACGTTTGAAGACCTTAACGGCTTCTACAGCAGAGAAGGTAGACTTCGGTACCGTGGAGATGGCGGAGGAGGCAGCCCTGTACTTGGGGTGTAATGTGAGTACAACCTGCTGCCTTGTACGTTGAGGTGACTGGACACCAAAGGCTAAGGGAGTTAACCCCAAAAGAAAATCTTCCTCTGTGTTAGGCTTAGCAGGTCAACAGAAGAAAAATGCTTAAGTTGCTTTCAGGAATAATACGAGCCTCGGATGTAAGAGAAATTCAAGATAGCGACGTCAGCTTGGTGCAAATGATAGCTTCCAGCCTGATGCTACACCAGCTACCCGAACTAGACGAAACCAAAGTATCCGGATGGGAACATTAAATATTCTGACACTAACATCCAAAACTGAAGAACTGGTTGACCTCATGGAAAGCAAGAAACTTCTAATTATGGGGTTGAGTGAAATAAAGTGGAATAAAACAGGGAAAAGAAATGTCAGATTGGACTATAGCCTATACTGGTGTGGAAATGAAGTGGAGTCAAAAAATGGAGTAGGATTTTTAATCCATAAAGTCATAGACACTTGCAGTCAGGTTGAGTTTGTTAGTGAAAGGATAATAAAGTTGGTTGTGAACTTGAGAGGAAAGAAGTACAATGTGGTCCAAGTCTATGCCCCACAAGTAGGATGCTCACAAGAGGAAAAGTTTGAGTTCTTTAATGACTTGGAAGAGCACACTGACCATGAAAGTTTGATTGAAATGGGTGACTTTAATGCACAAGTTGGAACACAGAGAGCTGGATATGAATCCATACTGGGCCCCCTTGGAATGGGAAAGAGAAATACAGAAGGAAAGAATATGCTAGACCTATGCTTGAGAAATAACCTGATGGTGAGCAACACTTGGTTCAAAAAAAGGGACTCCCATAAAATCACGAGATACAGCTGGGATTTATTTATTTATTCGTGTCAGAAGTACAAAGTATTTGTTAAACAGACGACTTCAAACAGTTTCTGCCCAGAACTTAGCCACTTCGATAGCACTTGAATTACCTTCAGTCAAGTCATTCATTGTACAGCTGTACGGGCACAATGGACAGGAGAAGAGGTGTTGTGTTGTCTGGGTTGCGCCACAATCACACAGGACTGTCTTGGTCGGAAAATGCCACTTATATAAGTTGTCCCTGGATCTTGCAACTTCCACCCTCAGTCTGTTCAGGGACTTCCAGATTAGCCAGTTCTCTGTGTGACCAGGAGGTAGAGATTCCTTTGGTTCCATCCATTCAGACAGATTGCTGGTCCTCTCCTTCCACACGGCCACTCGAGCTGTTGCTGCTGTTCCTTGTAATGGTTGAGTAGTTGTTAGGAAGCTCTTTCTCGATTTTAATCTCCTCTCAGCAGGTTGATATCCGAAGAGTGGGTGTGAGGTCATAACAGATGATTTACTTCTTTCGTTGTTTGCAGCCACTTCTCTTCTGATGTCAGGTGGAGCAATCCCTGCAAGATAGTGCACTTTACTGATGAGAGTTGGCCTCAAGCAACCTGTAATAATCCTGCAGCTCTCATTTAAGGCTACATCCACCTGCTTTGCATGGGCTGACTTGTACCACACAGGACTGGCATATTCTCCTGCTGAATAGCATAAGGCCATTGCTGTTGTCCTTAACGTTTGGGGATGGGTGCCCCAGTTAGTCCCTGCCAGTCTACGGAGGAGGCTGTTCCTCGAAGAGATCTTCTGTTTTAGCTTAAAGCACTGCTCCTTGAATGTGAGTGTACGGTCCAAGGTGACACCTAGATATTTGGGATGGAAACAATGATCCAATAACATACCATTCCAGAATACTTCAAGTTTCCGACTAGATTGTTTATGTTTCAGGTGGAAGGCACATACTTGAGTCTTATTAGGATTGGGCATGAGTTGGTTCCTTTCATAGTAAGTACCCAGCTGTTTGAGTGCACGAGTGAGTGTATGCTCTACAACTTCAAACTGTTCTGATTGGGCAGAAAGAGCAAGATCATCAGCGTAAATGAAGCTTTTACACCCTTGTGGCTGTGGTTGATCATTGGTGTACACATTAAATAAAATAGGAGACAATACACTTCCCTGGGGCAATCCATTCTTCTGAGTTCTCCAACGGCTGCGATGTCCTTGGAAGTCAACGAAGAACCGGTGATCCTGAAGAAGTGTAGCTATCATGTTAGTGAATCCATAGTTGTTCGTTAGGTTATAGAGTTTATGTAACAGTATTCTGTGGTTTACGGTGTCATATGCAGCAGAGAGATCAACAAAAGCTACACCTGTGATCTTTTTCCTTTCAAAACCATCTTCTATGAACTGAGTAAGGTGTAGGACTTGAGAAGTGCAATTTTTGCCTGGTCTGAACCCAGCTTGTTGAGGGATTAGAAGAGGATCAACTACAAGAGTTAAACGATTCAGGATCATTCTCTCTAGGATCTTATAAAGATGACAAAGAAGAGAGATTGGTCTGAAACTTTTAGGATCATTTGGCAATTTACCAGGCTTTAAAATAGCTATTACACGAGCCTTGCGCCATAATTTTGGGATCTTGAAAAATGCAATGCAGTGATTATAAAGATTTAGAAGCCAAATTTTCATGACATTGCCAAAATGTTTAATTTGTTCAACACAAATATCATCCAGTCCTGCTGCCTTGCCATTCCGACATGTACGGACGGCAGCTTCTAGTTCATGGAGATCAAATGGTCTTGTGAGTTCACTGTTCTGATTGTGTACCTTATCCTGAAGTTTGAAATCTGATTTTCTAAATGACGATCTTGGTGTGCTATTATTTATGAGCTGTGATGCGATGTTATTGGCAGTGATGTTTGCATGTGTGGAACTCTTAGTTGGATCGTTATTTAATTTCTTTAGCAGCCTCCAAGCCTTCTGACTATTAACAGAGAAGTCAGTTTCCTCCATAAGTTTCAGCCATCTTTCTCTCTTGTTCAATGCTATGGTGGATATTAGCTCTTTTCCTGCTGAAATGGTTTCGTCACTAAATGGGTTATCTTCGAAGAGTGAAAGATAATTACTCATCAGATCGGCTGTTTTAGGTGTTAAGCCATGGAAGTATTGTGTCCTGCACCCTCGAGGCATCGACAACCGTGAAGCCTTCTTCACAGCATTCACAAATGTATCGTATTCATCTGGTGTTGGCTGGATACCAGCTACAAAACTATCCAAAGTAGAACTAAATTTCTCCCAATTAGCTTTCCGGAAGTTGAATCTTCTGCGGTAGGGTATAGTGATCGGTTGGGCTAATGCAGTAACTTGGCACATCACAGGACGATGTTGAGAGTTAGGAACTGGAGAGCATACTGTCTTCATGCATTGTTGGCTGATGTGCTCACTGGCAAAGATCAGATCTGGATTGTATCCACGATGCCAACGCCCACTATTGAAGGATGGAGGAAGTTTACTGTCATGTTTGAGGGTTAATTGGAAGGTATCGGCCCATTTTAACACCTCTTCTCCATTATCATCGTCTTGAGCATAACCCCATACTGTACTGTGACTGTTAAAGTCACCAACTACAAAATTGACACAGCTGGGATGATAAAATAGGTACAATAATTACATACTAACAGATCAGAATGTATGGAAAAATGTGAGTGATGTCAAAGTCATTCCAAGTGAAGACCTTGGTGGAGACCATAGACTGCTAGTTGCAGTTATTGGAGAGAAAAGACCTCCGGGGATCTGTAACAAAAGAGTCCCAAAAATTAAAATTTGGCGGCTAACTGAGCCATGTATTAAGGAAGAATTCAAGGAAGGTGTCCGCAAAATGTTGCCAAAAGAAGAACTGACATCGGTGGATGAAGAATGGAACACTCTAAAGAAGGTCATGGTAGATACAGCAGCAAAAGTATATGGATGACAGAGTAAAATAAGAAAACCTAAAGAAACTAAATGGTGGAATGATGAAATTAAGAAGGCTATTAGTAACAGAAACTCAGCAAGAAGAGCACTATATCGAGCAAGAACGCAGGCAGATCCACGTGTATTAGAAGAGAAGCTTACAGCGTACAGACAGAAAAAACTTCATGTGAAACAGCTAGTTGTAGCCGAAAAGCAGAAATATAAGGAAGATCTAGCTGCCAAAATAACACAGGAGGGGAGTAAGAAACTATTGTACAGTGTCATTAAGAACAGAAGAACAGCGAATGAGTCTATCCAATCAATAGAACTTCCTGATGGTGAGGTGACGAGAAATAGTACTAAAATACTAAATGAGTTCAAAAGGCACTTTGAAACTTTACTGAACTGTGATGAAAATGTAAATGTTTCAGATGACAGACCTTGTGATGTTAACAGCCTAAATGCAGATAGTTTGACATGGTTTGAAGTAGAGACAGCAGTATCTAAGATAAGGAACAACAAGTCACCTGGCAATGATGAATTCAGTGTTGAGATGATTAAAACTCTTGGATGGAACGGTCAACAATGGATGTACAGAGTAATCAACAGAATATGGTAAGGAAATGCAATACCCAATGATTGGAAGCAGGGAATCATCATCCCATTATAGAAAAAGGGTGATAGGAAGAAATGTACAAATTACAGAGGTGTCACTTTGTTGTCACATGGCTTAAAAATTTATGAGTCCATCCTTGAGGGAAGGATAAGGAAATATGTTGAACCAACACTTGAAGAGGAACAACATGGATTTAGACCACATAGATCAACTGTGGACCTTATTTTTGCAACTCGAATGCTCTACGAAAAGTACTGGCAGAAAAATAAAACACTTATAACTGTTTTTCTGGACATCGAGAAAGCATATGACCATGTACCACGAATGCATATATGGGAATGTTTGAGATGTAAGAAAGTGCCCAAGGACATCATAGCACGGGTACGATTATATGAGGAACCCAAGAGCTGTGTACAGGTCCAGGATGGAAAGTCAGGATGGTTTGAAACAAAGAGCGGAGTCCAACAGGGAAGTTGCCTTTCACTGCTTCTCTTCATTATCATAATGGATGAAGTCTTAAAAGCAGTTAAAAGCAAGGATCAAGAAACAAATGCCTTAGTTTTCGCCGATGATGTCTTGGTGTGGGGCGAGTCAGAAGAGGAGGTGCAAGCTAGACTAGATCTTTGGCAGAATGAATTTGTGAACATGGGTCTTAAAATCAGCAAAACCAAACAGTTGGTTTGGTGATGAGTAGAAATCCTTCAACGGTCCATCTAAGACTTGGAGATGAGGAGATAAATGTTGTAGACAAATTCCAGTATTTAGGTAGTATTCTTTCCTCAGACAATGCCATACATCAAGAGATTAACAACAGAATACAGAAAGCTTCCAATTTCTATCACGCAGTGCGTCAGCTACTTTGGGACGAAACATTTCCACAAGCTTCCAAGATTAGTTTGTTCAAGATATACCGTACTTAATACCTATACTAACATATGGTCTGGAAGCAGCAACCCTTACTGGACCAACAAACAGTCGTCTCCAGGCAATAGAAATGAAGTTCCTCCGTTCTTGCCTCCAAAAGACGAAAATGGACAAAATAAGGAATAAGGATACTGTATCCGACAACAACTGGGATTGGAACAGAGCCTGCTGGAGACACTCAAACTCAAGAGATTGAGATGGTATGGTCATATGAAGAGGATGGCCCCCACAGGATACCTCGAGTGTACTTTGGCCAGAGTGTCCCCGGGAAGAGATCAAGAGGAAGACCTTGCGATGTGTGGGAGAAGCAAATTTATAAGTATCTTGAAGCTAGAGATAAGAACAGGCATCAAATACAAGAACAACAGTTATGGATGGAGAGGACAAATTGGAGACGGCTCATTTATAACCGCACCTGGCTTGCTGAAGTGAAGAAACGATGATGATGATGATGATATTAACATGCAAAAAGGACTGACTCATACTAGGTATTAAAATAATTTCAGTGTTATTCTGTGATAGACTCTCGGAGTTCGAATTGAAATATACAACTTTAAGAACATGAAGTAACAAAGAGCGCTTCAAAAGAATACGAAAGTAGAATATACACCCTTCTCAAGCAGAGACATGCACTTAAACAGGCAAAGGAGAAAAAAGATGATGCTTTGTGCCAAAATAACCAAAATATGCGTGACTTGACTTACTTGAATTAGTTCCTCTTGTTCCGGCTGGAACATAGGGCATCAGCGAAACGTCTCGATTGTGGTCTCCGACTTGCCAGTGCTTTAATTTCTTTCCAACTTTTCCCCGCTTCTAGTGCCTCTTCTTCGGTAGTCCTCTTCCAGGTCTTTCTAGGATGACCTCTTTTCCATGCCCCTTGTGGGTTCCATTCTAGTGCTCTTCGTTCTACGGATCCTGCTGGCTTCCTCCAGGTATGTCCTATCCACCTCCATTTCCTTTTCTTAATTTCAACCTTTACTTGGAGTTGATTTGTCGTTTCCCGAAGCTCTTCATTGGATATAATTTCTGGCCATCTGATGTTTAAGATGCGACGCAGACAACGATTTATTGGAGTCTGTAAAGAGTTAGTGATACTTTTAATAACTTTCCACGTTTCACTTGCATACAGGAGAATGGATTTCACATTAGTATTAAAAATTTAATTTTTGTCTTCCTAGAAATGTTTCTATTTCTCCATACTGCATATAACTGCATCATCATCATCATCATCACCATCATCAACTAGAGCAGTTTCCAACCGCAGGTTGGGTCTGCTTGGAGCACAAGCCTCTCCATCGTTTTCTGTCCATCCACCACTTCTCTTCTGTCACTGTTGTCCAATGAACTCCTTTTCTCTAGACACTTTTCTTCACCCCCTTTATCCACCTATCACTTGGTCTTCCTCTAGGTCTCTTTTTCTTCCACTCCATTTCCAATATTTTCCGTGGTATTCTCTCTTCTCCCAATCTTTTCTCGTGTCCATACCACTGTAGCCTTGATTTTTCAATCCTATCCTGTAGGTGTTCTTCCTTTAATATTTTTCCGACTCTGTCCATTCTAGTTACACCTATATGACTCCTCTGAAACTTCATTTCCACAGCTTGTATTCTGCTTCTATCTCTCTCCCTCATCACCCAAGTTTCTGATCCATACGTTAGGACCGGCTCAAAGTAAGTCTTGTACATGATCCCTTTACATTTCTGTGGCACATCCTTGCTCCATATCAGGCCTCTAACACTCTTGAAGAATCCATCAGCACACCTTCCTCTTTTATCTAATTCCAAGGTATTTCCCCCATTTTCTTCAATGACACTTCCCAGATACTTGAAGCTCTGCCCTCTCTTCAACTGCTCTCCGCCCAACTTTATCCCAGAGTATACTCTGTCCTTCTCACGTGTTGTTATCACCACTTCACTCTTTTGCGTCGAAAACTTCATTCCATAGGATGACACTACTTCCTCCCATGCATCGAGTTGCTCCTGTACATCCCTCTCCTTGTTTCCCCAGATCATCAAGTCATCTGCAAACACCATTGCCTTCGTTTCTTCCTCCCGACTATGCTGTGCTACCTTTTGCATCACTTCATCCATCACCATTACAAAGAGCAAGGGCGAGAGAGCACTTCCCTGCTTTAGACCATTAGTCAACTCAAACCATTCTCTTCTTTCCATACTGACTTTCACACAGCTTCTGCTTCCTTCATACATATCTTTCACTCTCATCACTATTTCTTCCGTTATTGCTTTGGCTCTCATTGCTTCCCATGCTCTGTTTCTTACGACACTGTCGTATGCCTTCTCAATGTCCATAAAGGCCAATACCAAATCTTCCCCATAGTCGTAGTGATGCTCCTGTAACTGTCTCACTCCAAATATGAGGTCAGTAGTGGACCTCCCCTGCCTGAATGCATATCGCTCCTACCTCAGTTGCTGTTTCGTTACCTTACGTATCCGTTTCTGTAATACCTTTTCATAAATCTTAGCACAGAGGCACATCAGTGTAATTCCCCGGTAGTTTTGGCATTTCTTCCTGTCTCCCTTCTTGAAGATGGGCACTATCACCCCCTTTTTCCAATCTTCTGGGACTTTCTTCTCCTTCCATATAGCTCGTATCACCCTATACAACCACTGTGTTCCCACTTCCCCTGCAGCTCTTATCATCTGCATAACTGCATAAACGCTCCATTTGCTTTTCTAATTCTTGCTTTCACATCTTCTTCTGCTCCTCCTCCTCTTCTGACTACACTTCCCAAGTATATAAACGAGTCAACCTCTTCAAGCTCCTCTCCAGCCACAACTAGTTTCTCGTCAATCTTCGAGTTGATTGTCATTTCCTTGGTCTTAGCAACATTTATATTCAGTCCTGCAACTTCTGCCTCCTTTTTTAACCCTTGTAACTTGTTATTCATATTACTAATTCTTGAAGACATTTAACAAATATCATCTGGGAACTCCAAATCTTCTAGTCTCTCACCCATTCCCCATTGTATTCCTCTCTTCCTTCCACCCAGCATTCTCCTCATCACATTATCAAGCACCACTAAGAAAATTGTTGGTGAGAGGATACATCCTTGTCGAACTCCACTTGTGACCACCACATAGTCTGTTAACTTTCCTTCATGTACTATTTTGCATCTATAGCCTTTATACATTTCCTGCATGAGATCACTATCTTATGGGGTATACCATAATTCATCAGAGTCCCCCACATCACTGTTCTATGTACCGAGTCTATTGCTCTTTCAAAATCTATAATGTTAAATACAATGTGGCTTGCCTTTCGCTTCTTTGCTCAAGAATTATTCTTAAGTTGTTTATAAGATCTACGCAGCTTCGATGTCTGAGGAACCCTGCCTGTTCTTTTCTGATCCGCAGCTCTATTGTATCCTTCACTCTGTTCAAGATTATTCTAGATAAGATTTTACTTGGTATACTCAAAAGTGTTATTCCTCTCCAATTTTTACAGACTGTGGTGTCTCCCTTTTTGGGAATTTTGATAATCAACCCTTCCTTCTAATCTGTTGGCATTTCCTCCTCTTCCCAGACTCTTTCTAATAATGGTAACAGCAGACCTCTTCATCCACTTTTAATAACTTGGATCAATATTATTAACTCCTTGTGCTTTCCCGTTTTTTACTTGTCTCAGAGCTAATCAAATTTCCTGTCTTTTTGAAGGATCTATTTGTTTTGTTCTATTTTCATTGTCTATATTTCCACTCTATCCTGCTGTAACATTTTCTCCACGTTGGGATGACAAATGTAACAGTTTAGCTTGCCCACACGTTGGGCGACATGTGTAACATTTTCTCCACGTTGGGATGACAAGTGTAGCGTTATTTAATGCCCCATGTTGGTAGCAACAAGTGTAACGGTTTGGCTGCCCCTAACTGTTGGGTGATAAATGTAACTGTTTACCTTTGCCTAAGCTATGTTGTTTTAATGGGCGCCAAGACCTCAACGCAATGCTGAAATCTAAATTTGTATTTAACAACGTCTAGCTCTGGTAGAACACCTTCAAGAATCTATTCACTCAGATCGTGGTATGATTTGATCATTAACCCAACAAACAATTGTATCAGGAGAAGGAATTGGTCTATATCTAATGCTACCTACTGAAAGCAAAGATTGCATTGTAAAAGAATTGAATTTATTATATAAAACAAATATTTCAAAATTAATAATAATAATAATAAGTTTAAAATTTAAATTGGAGCGTTGCGATTTTAATATTACCGATAGAAAATTACGTGAAAACGGAGTCTGATAAATTACGGTATTGATTTTACTCTTATTCCCAAGCTATGAAGTTACCGAAATATGAAATATAAAACAAAGAGAAATGAGAGATTGCGTATTTCTGCGTCATTCGCGCTTACCACTGGAAATTGCCAAAGCATTTCCCTCGTACTGGATGATGCTGTGAGCTTCCCACAGTCTCCTGGACGTCGTCATATCCGTCGATATTTGATGATATACTTGTAGATTTTGTGACTTTATGGTCCTAACAACGGAGCCATACCCTCGTACAACCACACTGGTTAAGTTTTAAACAGAAAGTTCTCCACTCCACGGAACATTGGAGCGACACACACTTGCAACCGAACTAGTCAAGTCTTTCACAGATTGTCCCCCACTCCACGGAACATCGGAGCGACTCCCGGGTGCAACCATACTCGGCAAGTTCTACACAGATTGTCCTCGTTCCACGGCGCGCCGAACGATATATCCACCTGTCGGCTCCCCACCTCGGTACCGACTTCCAGCTTACGTGGTCTCCACTGATTGGCTGCTCCCCACGTGCTAGTTCCCTTCTCTGGCTCATTACACACGGCGCGCGGATGATGAAGTCGACTTCCGTTCTAACTATCCGCCTTTTCTTGACGCTGCAAACCCGCTTGCGTAATACTTCTTGACAAGAATCAGTCCGTATCTGAATTTCCAGTGAGTCATGTCTCTCATAATATCCTAACTGACGAAACTCCGTAAAATTCCGTAATCACATAATTTTCTATGATATTGTCGTTCGTAATAATTTGCTTGATAGCGTTTTCTAAGACATAGAAAATCTATCTGTATGCTTATAATTTTTATAAAATGCTCCGAAAATATCTTTATAATAAATTAATAATAATAATAAATTAACATGAAAAATTCTCTTGGCTGAACAATTTGCCGCGTAAATAAATATAGAATGGCTTCCTACTGACTTATGCCAGTGGCGAAAAACACGTTACATATTCGCCTCGGATCATCGGATGATTTACCGTGATGACGGTCCATTATCCGATTATCCCAGACACGTTAATAAACCCCATCCAAAATACATATTACATAAATGAAATCACCCTAAATTACAGATATATACACTCATAATTTTTCTTCAAGCACTTTGCGTCAAAGTTTGTTGTCACTATGGATTGCACTTTGCAACCAGTCCAATGTTTCTCATATAGAATAGTGTTCCACGGATATTTCCGACTCTCAAATTTCTCTATGTTGGAGAAATAGACATAATTAATGTGTGAGCACTATGTATTTATGATGTCATATCACACGCATTGAAGGTGTTCAGATATATTTATATCACCATAGAACATCCTAATTTCACTGGAGGTCCCTTCCTTATGGTGAAATTTAATCTCACTTATCACTGAGCACACGATCACACTATTGTGGCAGCGCCTCGTGTCCATAATAATTGATCTCTCTTTATAAAAGATGAAATTAATATTGACTTCTAAAAAAAAAAACAGTAAATGCGCATTACATATAACACCAAATATTTCTGTGCCGTAATAAGTTAAGTTAAGTTCCCGTAGACCATATTCTACTTAATACTAGTTCTCAACACAGACCAGTTCTCCTCACACAAATGAAACCATTGTACAAATTACCTTAAATTACTCACTTAAAAATCTTACATGGCGAGGCCGTAAACAGAAATCACGTGTGCCGTTATGTATGAGTTTCATGAAGGACTGTCTCGCATTCTGATGGCCCATCTTTTGTCCCATGGACGCCTTAAGCAAAAATACCCTGTCCAAGCGCTCACCCATCTCTTGGGGACAAATGGGAATTCACCAGCGCTACCAAATTCTGGCCTTGGTGTATCGAGACATTTCAGTGCTCAAGAGCATCCGACAATCCCGTCATATTTCCCTGTACCTTAAAAACTCTCATTTACTTACATACTACCCCCCCCCCTCCGTGTGACTTCTGATACGCCTGCCTGGAAGACCATCTCCTCCCACGCACCAAATACCACACTTACTCATTTGATAGGCTGGCTCGCCAGCTAAACATCCTCACTTTATGACACATACTTTCGGAGACTATGTATGATATACGTCCCGTATAATCTGTTTCCCTCACTATTCTCCAGCACATATGCTGTTTTCCCAATACGTTTGGAAACTATAAATGTTTCTGCGTCACCTGCTTCCAACCTTGCAAGTGGCTCCCTTTAAATGAACGTCATCACGTTGCTCTACTAGCATATTTCTCAGTGTCTGTAACGATGCCCTGTTGCTACTTTCCACACATGCACATATTAAAATACCGTCCTCTGCTTTAACCACAGGATAATCCCTACATAAATTAGTGTCCCTCGATAGCATGTCTGCAAGAATGATATCTTTACCTTTAATATATTTTACTGTGAATTCGTATTCCTGCAGAGCAAGAATCCACCTACTAACTCTGTTAGAACTGAGTTTACAAGTTCTCATATACAGTAATGCATGGTGATCTGTGTGGATCTCAAATTTCCCCCCTACTAAATACATTCTAAATTTCCCTAAACTGAAAACAATACCTAAAAGCTCTAACTCAGTAATCGTGTATCTTTTCTCAGCTGCTGTCAGTCCTCGCGAGGCTAAAGATACAATGCACAGATTACCCTCATCATCTTTCTGACATAATACTCCAGCAATGCCTATATGTGAAGCATCTGTCATAACCACATATTCCTTATCTTTTAACGGATAGTTCAGCACTACAGCTTTCTCAAAACCTTCCTTCAGCGCTCTAAAAGCCTGATCATGCTTGGACTCCCATCTCCACCGAGTCCCACTTTTAAGCAATTCCCTGAATGGTTCTACCAACCCTGAGTATTTAAGAACGAACCTCCTGAAAAAGTTGCAAATTCCCAGGTAAGTTTTTAACTGTTTAACATTCTGTGGCACCTCTGCGTTAAGTATCTTATTAACCCTACTTTCTTTTGGTGTTACACCTCTACTCGACACTCTATGACCTAAAAATGTCACTTCTGACTGACAGAATGACGACTTAGACAGCTTCAAAGTGAACCCTGCCTGATCTAACTTCTGAAAAACTATATTTAAATGACGTAGATGCTCCTCAAAACTGCGTGAACTAATTACCATATCATCTATGTAAATGGTTACAAACTCTCCTGTGTCATCCCCTAACGCGATGTTTAAATCCCTAATTAAAGGTGTTCTACAAAATTGATAAAGGTTATATTTATGACTAAAAGCTGTAAATGGTCTTTCCTCGTACATAAGTGGCACTTGCCAAAAACTGGAATTCAAATCTACACAAGTGAAATACTTCTTCCCCTCAAATGTTTGCATTAATTTCTCTATTGACATAGATTTCAGCTGATCTGAACTAATTCTATTGTTAACCAAACGAGCGTCTAAACAAATACGAACCGTGCCGTCGGTCTTGGGTACCGTGATCAAAGAATTAACATACGGACTGTTAGAGTGCTCAATAATCCCATCTTCAAGCATCTGGTTAATTTGTGCCTCAACTGCACTCTGATAAGCGAAAGGTACAGGATATCTATGTCCTGTGAATACTGACCTATCAATAACGTTCAATGAATGTGCATAGCAATTGGCCATACCAATGCGATCCTCAAACACACTCCTATTACACAATAACACATCATAGAGCCGAACACACTGTTCATCCTCTATATTTCCCTGAAATGCAGCATCACGTAACGAGTCCTTTAGACTACCGTTCGTAATCACACTGCCCACAAAACATGGAGAACCCCGCTTTACGGCTGGCGATATCTCATTTAAAGTACAAATCACACCTACAATACTACTCCTCTGAATATGGTCATTGTACGCTACTTCTACTTCAGAATCTCCCTATTTAAAATTCAAACTCCCTACATCATAACATAAGTTACCAGACACTCTACTTAACCACTCTGAACCCAAGATAACACTGAATACTAAATTTGGAATTACAAGGCAAATCTGCTTCTCTACATGATTATTAATTTTAATGTCTACTAAAACTTGCTTAGAAATTACTTTAGACCTCTTCCCAACAGCTGTGATAACAAAAGTGCTTTTAATTGGCATCTCCTCAAAATTTACTCCAGTTCCTTTCATTTTATCATAAAATGCACTACTTATGCAACTCTTCATACAACCACTATCAATTAAAACATCTGTGTACGCCTCGGACACGTTAAATTTATGGGGCTCTTACTAACCACTTCCTGAATAATACCTTCATCATTTAGTTCATGTAATAATTCATTTCTTACATTTAGGTCATAGGGTTCCTGTATAATTGTATGGACAGAGCATGCTACAGACTGAGATTCTGACCTTACTTCGCAGCCTGGTTCGCGTTTAAAGAACCGCTACAGCTGGCCGTAGTACTACTAACTACTGAACTGGTGTGGTTGCTCTGGGCTGTGTTGTCATTGTTTGGCTGTATATTACTACCACTAGGCTGTCCTCTTCCTTGACCCCTATTCTGGTTATAATTATTGTCATTATAATTTCTCCCTTGATTTCCCCTGTAATCATTGTTCCTCCCTTGATTTCCCCTGAAATCATTGTTCCTCCCTTGATACTGATTACCATAGCCATTTCCTCTGTTCTGATTTAGCTGATTATTATTATTTCTATTTTGAGCGTTGGCCCCTTCACCACCGTTCCCTTGAACTTCTTGATGCCTGGCTTCATTAGGTCTATTATTATTATTACCCTGGTTCCTATTGAAATTGTCCTCATAACCCCCTCTCCCTAGTGCATCAAATGTGCTTGACAAATTTTCTACTTGTGATATAGTCTTTACATTCTGGATACAAGCAGCCTCCTTGATCCTATAGGGAAAGTGCCTAAGTAGCAACCTCACCACATCACTTTCCTCCTTCAAGCCATCAAGATATTTACACACTAATACCTGCCCTAAAAAGTATTCGGTCATGGTGGAGCTTCCTTTAGGGTTATATTTACCACACACTACTCCCTCACGATGCTGCGACTGAATAACCTCATTCCAGAACTTTTCACAGAATTTCATTTTAAAATCATTGATATCAGTAAACTTGTCTCTGTAGACAGCAAACCAATTCCTCGTTTCCCCCACAAACACTTGTTCTAAAATTTCAACTACCTGGCACCACTCAATACTACCATTTTCCAACCTCTCCCCGAATTTATTTTCTATAGTGTTCATGAACTCCATTGGGCACCCCTGTCGATTGCTGAACTTACCCAGTTCTACCTCCCTGTGTGTGCTATTCACAAATACTGGCCTATTCTGACTATTTTCTTGCCTGATCCTAGTTTTTAATTTTAACTCTAATTCTGCGATTTTCTCGTCAGCCTTCCTCTCAATACTGTTTACTGTTAATTTAATGTTTCCTTCTGATTCTTCTACTTTATCATATAGCTTTGCTTGTTTCTCCTCAATCTTGCTAATGCTCTCTCTATTACTCTCTCTTAAATCGTTTACTTCTGCAACTATTTGTGAGTGAACTTTCTCAATTCTACCCCCCAGCTGTTCCTTAACCTCTTTAGTAGCTACCTGAATTTTGTCAATTTCTCCCCCCAATTGCTTTTTGACCTGCTGTGTTTCCAGTTGCACTAGTTCTTTTAAATTTTCAGCCTGTGTACTGATTCTTATTTCCAACTCCTCCTGTACTTTTCCTAATTTTCTGTCTACATCTGCAATAATCTCTTTAGCCTTTTCTTCCATCACCCCCCTGATCTCACCTCTAATCAGTTCGAATTTGTCACTCATTTCCCTACTGTTTTGTTCTAACTTAGCATTTAAAGTTTCAGTACTCTCTCGATTTTCCTTACTGTTTTGTTCTAATCTGGCGTTTAAAGTTTCATTACTCTCTCTATTTTCCCCACTGTTTTGTTCTAATCTGGCGTTTAAAGTTTCATTACTCTCTCTATTTTCCCTACTGTTTTGTTCTAATTTAGCGTTGTTTTGTTCCAGTTTAGCATTTAAAGCGTCTGTACTTTCTTTATTTTCCCTACTGTTTTGTTCTAATCTGGCGTTTAAGGCATCACTACTAACTTTGTTCTGATACATAAACTCCAGAAGTAAAGTTTTTAATTCTGGTTGGCCGCCTACACTCCCTGTTTCAGTATCGGGATTTACCTCCGCTACCCCGGTACTACCATCACTCGACATACTGCTCGTATCATCACTCTCCCGTTGATGACCACTACGTAACCTCATCTGTCTTTCTTTCTCATCCCCCATAATGATATACACTGATACAGACAAATAACCCCCAAAATACAGGCACAGAAATATATACCCTTCTCCTTCCACAAATGTTATTAGGTTTTCATCCCCACGTTGGGCGCCAAGTGTAACATTTTCTCCACGTTGGGATGACAAATGTAACAGTTTAGCTTGCCCACGCGTTGGGCGACATGTGTAACATTTTCTCCACGTTGGGATGACAAGTGTAGCGTTATTTAATGCCCCATGTTGGTAGCAACAAGTGTAACGGTTTGGCTGCCTCTAACTGTTGGGTGATAAATGTAACTGTTTACCTTTGCCTAAGCTATGTTGTTTTAATGGGCGCCAAGACCTCAACGCAATGCTGAAATCTAAATTTGTATTTAACAACGTCTAGCTCTGGTAGAACACCTTCAAGAATCTATTCACTCAGATCGTGGTATGATTTGATCATTAACCCAACAAACAATTGTATCAGGAGAAGGAATTGGTCTATATCTAATGCTACCTACTGAAAGCAAAGATTGCATTGTAAAAGAATTGAATTTATTATATAAAACAAATATTTCAAAATTAATAATAATAATAATAAGTTTAAAATTTAAATTGGAGCGTTGCGATTTTAATATTACCGATAGAAAATTACGTGAAAACGGAGTCTGATAAATTACGGTATTGATTTTACTCTTATTCCCAAGCTATGAAGTTACCGAAATATGAAATATAAAACAAAGAGAAATGAGAGATTGCGTATTTCTGCGTCATTCGCGCTTACCACTGGAAATTGCCAAAGCATTTCCCTCGTACTGGATGATGCTGTGAGCTTCCCACAGTCTCCTGGACGTCGTCATATCCGTCGATATTTGATGATATACTTGTAGATTTTGTGACTTTATGGTCCTAACAACGGAGCCATACCCTCGTACAACCACACTGGTTAAGTTTTAAACAGAAAGTTCTCCACTCCACGGAACATTGGAGCGACACACACTTGCAACCGAACTAGTCAAGTCTTTCACAGATTGTCCCCCACTCCACGGAACATCGGAGCGACTCCCGCGTGCAACCATACTCGGCAAGTTCTACACAAATTGTCCTCGTTCCACGGCGCGCCGAACGATATATCCACCTGTCGGCTCCCCACCTCGGTACCGACTTCCAGCTTACGTGGTCTCCACTAATTGGCTGCTCCCCACGTGCTAGTTCCCCTTCTCTGGCTCATTACACACGGCGCGCGGATGATGAAGTCGACTTCCGTTTTAACTATCCGCCTTTTCTTGACGCTGCAACCCCGCTTGCGTAATACTTCTTGACAAGAATCAGCCCGTATCTGAATTTCCAGTGAGTCATGTCTCTCATAATATCCTAACTGACGAAACTCCGTAAACTTCCGTAATCACATAATTTTCTATGATATTGTCGTTCGTAATAATTTGCTTGATAGCGTTTTCTAAGACATAGAAAACCTATCTGTATGCTTATAATTTTTATAAAATGCTCCGAAAATATCTTTATAATAAATTAATAATAATAATAAATTAACATGAAAAATTCTCTTGGCTGAACAATTTGCCGCGTAAATAAATATAGAATGGCTTCCTACTGACTTATGCCAGTGGCATAAAAAACCCTCGAAAAACACGTTACACTGCTTCAATCTCCCCACTATTTCTCTCTTCTTTGTTCCAAGATTTCTGAAAAATATTCTTGCCATCTATTCATCTGGTTCTCTTGGGCAAACAGTATCTGTCCTCTTTTACTTCTTACTGGTTTGATACTCCTAAAACCCCTTCTTGAGAGTTTCCTTGCTATATTGTACAATTCCTTCATATCACCCGTTTTTTCAGCTTTATCTGCAATTTGTGCCCACTGGTCCACCCATTTCCTTTTCCCTTCTCGTACTTCTTTTAACCATTTTATCTATTTCTGAGTATTTTTCTTGAGCTTCTTCTTTATGCTATCTTGTCTTACTCTGATTTACTACAGCTTTTGCTTCCTTTCAATTTTCAATCAAATCCCATGTTTCCTCCACATCCAATCTTTCTGTTTATAATTCTTATAACCAATTATTTTCTCACTGGTTTGTATATAGATATTTTTTAACATTTTACCATTTCCTTTCCACATTTGTTCCTTCTTTTCCCATTTCTTATAAATTTGAAAGTAATTCAAAGTGGTCTTTCAACTCCAACCCGAATCCTTTTCTCTCCTCTTCATTTTTTAACTTCTGCACATTAAACCTTTTCTTTCCAATTTCAGATTTCTTTGCTGCTGTCTTCATTTTCAATATTAACTCCGCTACAACCAAGTGGTGATCACTAGCTGCATCGGCTCCTCTTTTATTCCTTACATCTGTCAATGATCGTCTGAACTTCCTACTGATTGCTATGTGATCAATTTGATTTTCAGTCTTATGATCTGGCGACACTCAAGTGACTTTATGGCATCTTTTATGGGGGAATGGTGTTCCTGGGATCACCAATTCCTGGCTTGCACACAAATTCACAAACCTTTCTCTATTATCCTTTGTTTCGTCCATCCTGTTCTAAGTTCCTTGACCAGACAGTGTTTGTTTGTCCTTTTTTTCCGGTCTGTGTGTTATCCATGTAATGGCGCTTCATCACGTTGCATTAAAATACTGAGTTTGACTAAGCGTTTTATTAACATCTGGCGACCTTGACAGGATTAGGAAAAATGGAAAAATTAAAACGGGAACGAGGTTTAGTGCGACATTTATACACGAAATCATTGAACGTGTTTAAACAGAAATTGGACGTAGATCCGCGCATGCCAGACGACATAGCAACTGCATTCAAAATTCTAGAGGACAAAGCAACGCGTCTCTTTATGATAGAAGACAACATACGTGATCTATGGTTTACGGCAGAAGATTTCGATGAACAAATTTGGGAAAAGGAGTACGAACAGAATAATATTATCCATTTCAGGTCAGTATTGAATATGTTTACTAATAATACTATCAATATTCTCCGTCTTTTCAATACAATATAGTCTATTTATACAACTGGGTACATGTTTCGCACAAACGTTAGTGCTTCAAAGACGGAGAATATTGATAGTTTTATTAGTAAGGAATACGAAGCCGCCGAAGGATATAAAGAAGAATGGATAGCAGCCAAAACCAAGTATGAGAATGTACTTCTTGATCGAGGGAATGTCGTATCAGAAAGTGGAAGTGAAGCAAATTTCTCATCTTCGCATAAAAGGAACTTACGATTACCTAAATTGGAACTGAAGGCGTTTGATGGTAATGTGAGGAATTGGTTAGGTTTCTGGGGACAGTTTCGCAAGATTAATGATGACGAAACAATTGCTGATGAGAACAAGTTCCAATACTTAATACAAGCAACAGTGCCGGGATCCAGTGCTAGGGAACTTGTTGAGAGCTTTCCCTCTTCAGGCCCTAACTATTGGCAACTCCAGCTATCTGATATGACATCTAGCGGTAAAAATGAGAAACTTACCAAGTAGGGTACATTTGTCACGTGGTGACTGTTTGTATAGGGTTTCTTGTATTGGTAAGCAGATCACGGTAAATTCTTCGCGTTTATACACAAGTTATAAGTTTTACTCGTTGATAAGAGTGCAAAATGAGTAAAAGCAAAGTATATTGCTGAGTTGACGGCTGTTAAGTCGATGTATAAGAGGGCTGCGGATATACGTTTTCATCACTTTCCAAAAGATGCAAATAGCAATAGCCGAAAGGTGACGACACCAAATAAATACGGGCAACAAGGACGGGTTGGACCACTCACCACTACACTCACTGACGACAGGACGGGTTGTTCACTTATGCCGAGCCAAGCCGCACCTAGACAGCCAAGCACAGTCTCGCCGAGCCAAGAAGTACCAAGACAGCCAAGCCTACACCAGCTGAGGACAGCCAAGCTTCATCAGGCAGGTATCCTTCCCCGCTCCCTAGTTCATTTCCAATAACCCTACCAACCGCCATCACTTCGCTCTGCGATATCCGAGCCATTCCACTACGAGTCATATAGGCCTAATTTGACTTCGCAGGGTTAATACCTACCATCCAAATCAAGCAATTCCTGTCTACCCCGAGTTTTAATACAAGTTAAACTCATCCCTTCATCCTACCAAGCAGCAAATAAATTCTAGAGTCTATGGTACAGTGAGCAAACTCAAATATAGCTTTTAAACATAACAGCGCCATGACTCGAACTGCACAAAAACAAATACCAGCAGACAACCGATGCTTGATAATATGCAATTGACACGTAAAATCCAGTGGAACACACAAATTAGATCACGTGTATCGCACATTTATGCATATATACAATTGAAAATAACACTGACATTATTTTAGGGACCACATTTACTGATTATAACCGAAAAATAAAAAGTGTTCCATATCAAACGCGTGTTATTGAGTATTTTTACCCTACTTATCCAGACCAACCGCAGCACCCCAAGTGTTAGTTTGAGTTGCCAATAGTAAAGCCATCGAACAGCTGAAATCAAGGGTTGCTCGTGATGAACTACTAATAGAGATATACGTTCGCGAATTACTTGGTTTGGTGATGACACATGATGTTATATCTTTAGCAAAACTGGATGACAGATGAGAAACTCAACTTAGAGCCTTAGAGACCCTAGGAGTAACGAGGGAGAAGTATGCTGCCAAGTTGTATCCATTGGTTGAGTCAGCTATACCTGATGATATCCTAGAGCATGGGAAAGGGCACATACGGTAAATAGAGCTGAAATTCATGATCCTAGTGACCGTCTAGCTAATCTGCTGGAGTTCTTGAAACTTGAGGTCGAAAGTGAAGAGCGCCTTCAGTTGGCTCGCAGTGGTATTTCTAGTAATAGGGGTGTTGCTAGTGATAGTATTGACAATGGTAAAACAAGCAGATTACCTACTGCAGCGTGCATATATTCAGGGAGTTCTAAACAACAAAGCTCAGATACAAAATGTGTGTGGTGTGATAGAACTTCTCATGCAGCTACAGAGTGCTTTAAAGGAAGAATGATGTCGTTGGATGAAAAAAGGAATTTGCTCAAGAAAAGGAATTGTTGTTTTGTATGTTTAAAAGCTGGTCACGGTGCTAAGAGGTGCCGGAACTTCGTCAAATGTCTTGTCTGTTTTAGGCGCCATGTGACAGTTATGTGTCCAGAATTACCCATCCAGAGTAAGAAAACTGAAAGTGTTGAAGTAGGCCTAAAGAGTGTGGAGTCACAAGCTCTCTTATCACAGAACTCAGGGTACACTCTTTTGCAAACAGTAATGGTTAATACTGCCCATAATGGTAAGGTTAAACTAGTACGTGCACTTTATGACAGCGGTGCTCAAAGATCCTATATTTATACAGATGTTGTGAGAGAACTAAATATAAAACCATCTGGGAAGGAAATGTTGAGCCACAGTCTTTTTGGGGGAGTTGAAACCAGTCAAAAGCAACACAACCTATATGACATTATTTTGAGAAGTGTAAATGGTGAATATCAAGGATCTATAAGTGAATTAGAACAGGGCAAAATTTGTGGTTATGTACCAAGAGTTGAAAGTCAAAACCTGTACCCCAAACTCAATGAGGAAATAATAATTCTGTCTGACACAGGGAGGAATCCACCTGATATAGGATTGCTGATAGGAGCAGACATTTCAGGATCATTCTTAACTGGTTCATGTGTACATTTAGATGATGCTCTGGTAGCAATTGAAACACGATAAGGTTGGACGATTCAGGGCCCCAGAACGACTGCAAATAATTCTCTAGCTGCCATAACCTACAACTGTAACTTGGATTTGTCAGATTTATGGAAGTTGGAGGTTATAGGTATTAATGAATCGGAGGCCGTGAAGAAGACAGAAGATTTGAATACTGATACCCTTCAGTTTTTCAACCAAACTGTGAAGGTTAATGAAGAAAACAGATATGAGGTGTGCTTGCCGTGGAGGGTAGGTCATCCGGAACTCCTGGATAACAAATCTTTGGCAGAAAATAGACTTATCGGAGTGACGAACCGCCTGCGTGCTTCTGGGAAATTAAAAGAATATCATGGAGTGTTTCAAGACTGGCTCCAATCTGGCATCATAGAGATAGTTCCTGAAAATGAAGCTAGAGGGTACTACTTGCCACATAGGGCTGTCATCAAGGCAACTAGACAGACCACAAAAATATGCCCGGTTTTTGATGCTTCAGCTAAGGACCACAAAGGAACATCATTGAATGACTGTGTTTGTAACGGTCCGAATCTAATCGAGTTGGTTCCAAAGCTACTGTTGCAATTCAGGAAATGTGCCATTGGTATTACTGCTGACATCAAGAAGACATTTTTACAAATAAGTCTATCATCGAGGATAGTGATTTCCTAAAATTCCTGTGGTGGAGCAGTGCTGATGCACAAGAAATGATCACATTCAGATATCGACGTGTGGTATTTGGTGTGTCTTCGAGTCCTTTCTTGCTAGGAGCTACCATCAACAATCATCTAAATCAGGCTCCAGAAGACATGAGACAGACAGCAAATATTTTGAAGCAATCGTTCTATGTAGATAATTGCAGTACTAGCCTTGAAACTGAAGAATCAGTTAATAAATTTGTTCGGGAATCCACTCAGTTGATGGCATCTGGACAGTTTGAGCTTAGTTGGTGGGTAACTGCTCCTTTGTTTGGCAATGTGGTTGAGAAAGGCAAAGAAATTGTTCCAATTTTAGGCATATCATGGGACATTGTAAATGATCTTTTGTTTTGTGATGTCAGTGGACTAAAATTAACGGGAGAATCCATTACGAAGAGAGTTCTGCTGTCTATAACCCAGAGTATATTTGACCCCGTGGGTTATACCAGTCCCACTACACTAATTCCAAAACTGCTCCTGCAACATAGGTGAGATGAGGTTGGGATGTTGAATTACCCGAAGAAATAACCCAGCAATTTTCTGCATGGTTAAAACATTTGCATAATTTGGGTAACTGCCAGATTCCCAGAAGACTGTCTTTAGAACCCTTCATGGACTGTGAAAAGACTTTTCATGTGTTTTGCGATGCCAGTAAATTGTCATTTGCCGCTTGTGTCTTCCTGCGGGCAGAGTTTGCTGGAAAGGTTCAGTTCGCCTTGTGGCATGTAAAGCAAGAGTGGCACCCGTAAAACAATTGACAATTCCTAGACTGGAGTTGCTAGCAGCAGTCATAGCGTTTCGACTTGCCTACCACGTTAAGAAGAGTTTGGATCTTTCAGACTGTAAGACCTACTACTGGAGTGATTCAACGGTTGTGCTAGCATGGTTACAAAGGGAAGGAGATTGGAACACGTTCATTGGCAACCGAGTATGAGAGATCAAGCTGCATAGCCATCCTACTGACTGGTGTCATGTTCCCGGAATTTTGAGCCCTGTAGACCTTCCCTCAAGAGGCTGTAATGCAAAGATATTGAAAGAAAGCCAATGGTTGGAGCGGCCGCCATGGCTAAGGAAAGAACAAAATGAATGGCCCAAGTCCACAGAATCTCCACCAACAGCAAAAGAAGAAGTAAATGCTGAAAGGAAGAAAACTGTGGTGTCCAGTACATCTTGTGAAAGGACGAACTTCACTTCATGGCTCGCCTACTTTGTGAAGTACTTGAAGATTGTAAGAATGATAGGATGGATCATCATCATCATTTCCCCTTATCCAGCTCCTGCCGGGTCGGGGTATTTATGGCACTTCTCCACTTTCCTCTTTCCTTCCACCATTCTTCTTCCACGATCTTGTCCCAGTCCAGATTTCTTTTTCTTACGCTGTTCTTCACTGAATCAATCCAACTTGTTCTAGGTCTTCCTCTTGCCCTCTTACCCATGCACTTCGCCTCCAGCATCTGTGTTGGTATTCTATTTTCCTCCATCCTCTTTACATGTCCAAACCACCTTAGTTTATTCTTCTCAATTCTCTCATTTAGTTTTCCCATCCCAACTTCCTTCCTAACATCTTCATTCCTCTCTGTCTTTCCTTGTCTTTCCTATCATACTTCTTAGGAATTTCATTTCACTGGCTTGGATTCTACTCTCTTGCCTGCTTGTCAGGGTCCAAGTCTCAGCTGCATAAGTTAATATGGGAACATAGTACACTTTATACATTACCTCCTTGCTTTTCCTTGGTACTTCCTTATCTCAAACAAGTTTCCTTACACTTTGATAGAATGCATTGCTCTGCTGTACCCTCCTGCCAATTTCCATGTCCAACCTACCAGTTTGCATCAATTCACTTCCTAGGTATTTGAACGTGTCCACAATTTCCAAACTCTCACTTCCAATTTTCACAGTGCCCTTTCCTTGTCTTTCCCCTCTTGTCATCACCATGGTCTTGCTTTTCTCTATACTGATTTTCAGGCCGTACTTCTGAATATTTTCGTTCAGTGCATCTAGTTGTTTTTGCACTTCTTCGGTGTTCCTTCCCCAAACCACAATATCATCTGCAAATAACAGTAACTTCATTTCTTTATGTCCATATGCTTCCTTTGTTTCCTTTACAATTTCATCCATCACCATTATGAACAAGAGAGGTGACAGCACACTCCCCTGTCTTAGTCCAGTCTTGTTCCTAAAGCAATCTGTCTTTCCAACTGGGGTCAGTACCCTGCTAACACAGTTGTTGTACATTGCTTGCACCTTTTCCAACATTTCTCTTCCCAGTCTCTTCTTAACCATGGTTTCCCATACCTTCTCTCTGGGGACACTATCATATGCCTTTTCTAGATCTATGAAAGTCATGATCAAATCCTCTCCATATTCCCAGTTCTTTTCCATCACCTGCCTCAAGCTAAAGATTGGGTCCACTGTGGATCTTCCACTCCTGAAGCCATACTGTTCCTCTTGCAACTCTCCTTCCACCTTTCTTCTCATTCTTCTTTCTAATATCCTTTCCAGTATTTTTACTATCTGTGATAAGAGGGTGATCCCTCTATAGTTATCACACACATTCTTGTCCCCCTTCTTAAACACTGGTATTATTAGCCCTTTCTCCCAGTCTTCTGGTACACTTTTCCGTTTCCACACACACTTTAGCAGTCGATACAACCATTGCATACCAACAGGTCCAGCAGCCTTTATCATTTCTACACTGATTTCATCCACCCCTGTTGCTTTTCCCATCTTCATTTTCTGTACTGCTAATTCCACCTCCAGCATTGTTATATCATCTTCTGTTATAGAGTCGTCAGGCTGTGTCACTTCCATCTCACCAGTACAATTGCTCACATTCAATAGCTTATCGAAATACTCCTTCCATCGTCCCTTTATCTCTTCTGGGTGTGTTAACAACTCTCCATCTTCCTTTTTCACCAGCTTTGTGGTAACTCTTTCTTTCCTCTTACTTCTTAGAAGCCCATACAGCATCCTTTTACTGCCACTTACATCTGTTTCCATTCTTCGTGTAAATTCTTCCCAACTTTTCTTCTTTTCTTCTCCTACCACTTTCTTACACCTCCCTTTGCTGTCGTGATACTTCCTTTTGCTTTCTTCTGTTTGATCTCGGTTCCATTCTTTCCATGAAAATGAAAATCCTCAGCCTGCTTCCAGTCTCCGACCGGGTCAGGAATGGAATGAATGAAGCCCCCATCTAGCGGCGAGGATATGGACTGTGCCGGCTGCCGAGGCCTGACGCACTCCTCTGGGGCAATGATTAAATGAATGACAGATGAAATGAAATGATAGTGGAGAGTGTTGCTGGAATGAAATTTTGACAGGGAAAACCGGAGTACCCAGAGAAAAACCTGTCTGCCTCCGTTTTGTCCAGCACAGATCTCACATGGAGTGACCGGGATTTGAACCACGGACCCAGCGGTGAGAGGCCGGCGTGCTGCCGCCTAAGCCACGGAGGCTTGTTCCATTCTTTCCATGAGAAGGTTGCAATTTAATTTGCCTGTAAATTGCAAGGTGGGAGTGTGTTCTAAGTTCCTTGACCAGACGGTGTTTGTTTGTCCTTTTTTTCCGGTCTGTGTGTTATACATGTAATGGCGCTTCGTCACGTTGCATTAAAGTATTGAGTTTGACTAAGCGTTTTATTAACATACCCCATGTCTCCAATAACATGCTCCAATCCCTCATTGTTTGCTCCATTCTTGACATTCATATCCCCCAATACAATGATAATAACTCTTCTATTTACATTACTTATGATTTCATTTAGTTGATTATAGAATTGATCCTTTTTGTTTTCTCCAGATACTTCTGTTGATGCATATCCTAACACTATTGTTACATTTTGAATTTGAGTTTTACAGCTAGCAGTCATCATCCTGTCTGAAACTGGGCTCCATCCAATGAAGCATTTTTTGAATGTCTTGTTTAGTAGAATGCCCAAAAAACTACCACAAAAACAAAAAACATGGGTATCCCCAAATCCCAACTTGGGGAATTTCAACATGATCATGTGGCAATCAAGAAGACCTTCCACAAAGAAATCCTGAATGTTCGGGTACTCCGGGCTGCAAACTTGGATTCGGACCACTACCTTTCCAAAATTAAGTTTAAAGTCATCCCAAATAGGAAATGCACCTTAAAGCCATTTAAAGGTCGGAAGTACAGCACGGAAAAAATACGAAGTTCAGATGACTTCACAAAAGCAACGGAAACAATTCAGACACAAAGTTGGGAGAATATCAGGGAAAACTTACTTACTGAAGCTGAAAAGGTAGCACCTCAAATAAAAATTAGAAAGCATGCCTGGTGGTCTCTGGAATGTAATGCACGCATTGAAACAAGAAAACAGGCATGGCAAAAATGGCAATCACAGAAAACAGAAGAAAGCAGATTAGATTTTCTTAGGGTTAGGAAATTGGTTAATAAAAACATAAAAAGGGTTAAGAAAGCGCATGAAAACAAAAATCTCCTCCAAATTGATGAAGAATTTACCAGAAACAACACGAGAAGCTTCTACAGAACTTTCAAGCAAAGGTTATCAAGGTACAGACCACCAACCCTTAACTTCCCAGATGTAAATGGCGCTATCGCTCATAACAACATGGAAAATTGTAAGTTACTAGCAGAATATTTCGAGAAACTTTTGAATTGTGAACCCATCCTCGAAAAATTTGAACTCACCCCAAATAACTTTCAAACTCAGAACCACCGACAACGGCAGAATTACAAAAGATCATTTCAGAACTAAGAAACAACAAAGTGTCTGGAGAAAACCAAATAGTGGCCGAACTGTGGAAAAAAGCTGACAAAAATGCAATTACATCCCTTCAATGTGTTTTCGATCAAATCTGGAAAGAAGAAACGATCCCTGTAGAGTGGAAAACAGCCCTCATCCACCCTATTCACAAGAAAGGTTTGAAAACGGACCCAAATAATTATAAAGGAATATCGTTGCTAGATGTAACATACAAGATTCTCTCTAAAGTCCTTTTAAACAGGGCAGAGCCACATTTGGATGCACAACTTGGAGAATACCAGGGAGGTTTCAGTAAGGGTAGGTCATTCTCTGAACAAATACTAAACCTCAAAAACATTATGGCATACCAAAAATCAAGGGCAAAGACGTATGTAATCTCCTTCATTGATTTCAAAGAAGTGTATGATTCGATTGATAGAGAATCTCTTTTATTAGTACTGGAAGAATTGGGTTTGGATAAGAAAACAACTAATATCATAAAAGCGACTATCACAAATACGTTTTCGAAAGTTAAATTCATGGGTGAAATATCTGACCCCTTCGAAATAAGAACGGGAGTAGGACAAGGTGATGGGCTCTCACCGTTGTTGGTCAACTGTGTGCTTGAGAAAGTAGTCAGAGAATGGAACACGAATATAAAGAGTATTTAATGTAGTGATTGACGGAGATTGAACATTAAATCAAATAAAGAGTGGAATAAGACTGGGTTGCAAAGAGAAGAACCTTAAAATCAATTGTATAGCTTTTGCAGATGATATGGCCTTGTTGGCTGAAACATTGGAGGAAGCAAGGGAGCAAATCCTTGAACTAGAGAAACAAGCAGCTAATATAGGTCTTCACATCTCTTTCGAAAAAACCAAGATCATGACGAACAACAAACACCCTCATAAATACTTCAAAGTTATAGAACAAAAAATTGAATTAGTACAAGAATTCAAATATCGCGGAGAATGGTTTAGTTGGAATGCTGGGGACCGTAAAGCAATGGAATCCAGAAAAATAAGCTTGAACTAGCCTTCCAATTAACAAAAGATACATACAATAAAAAATGTTTTTCATGGTGGTCCAAAATTAAACATTACAAGACAGTGATTAAGCCAGAAGCACTGTACGAAGCAGAAACACTAACTATACATTTTAAGGGCCAAATGGCAAAGCTCAAGCTGAAGGAAAGAAAATTTTAAGAAAAATTATAGGACCAAAATTTCAGGATAACAAGATTATACACAATAGGAATGAAACTCTCTACCAGAAAATTGAAAAACTCTCAGATACCATGCGAAAAAGGAGGATAAATTTTTATGGTCATCTTCTGAGAATGGATTCTAATAGATTAACGAAACAAACCTTTGACTTTTTCCGTAATCGTAAGACAAAACCCAACTGGTTTAAAGAAATTGAAAAAGACCTAGTAGAATTGAAAATGACAGAAACGTCATTACTTGATCGAACAGCCAAATTAATTACTAAAGACAAAAATATAAGGTTCCAAGACAGAGCTACACTAAAATCCAAATCCGTTATCTCGGAAGAAGAGATGAAAAGAAGATCGGAAAGACTCAAGAAGTACTGGGCTCTACGGAAAGAACAGCGTACAGGGAAATGATTGATTCAACGTACCCCAAAGAGGGTGAAACGAAAAAAGAAGAAGAAAAATGCACACTCCATTGCTCTGCATCCTCCCCTGTTTGCCCAGAATACATAAATGTATTTCCAATTTGTGTTTTAATCTCTCCCAAATCTTTCCACCTTACCTCACTTAGGCCCAGAATATCCAACCCATAATTTTGCATTTATTTCTCCACTTGCATTAGTTTTCCTCCTTCAGTTAAGGTTCTAATATTCCAACATCTCATTCCCATTTTTCGTTTCGGGCTTAAGGTCATCATCGAAGAATCCGTCCGGTTTTGTTTCACTTCAATTTCTTTAATGAATCAATTTAAGATGTGCAGTTTATTAGCGCACAGCATCTGAGCTCAGTGGTGGGGCTGCCACCTGAAGCCACCAAGCCGGCTGTTTTCTTTTAGGGTTGACTCCCGTAGCCTTTGGAGAGTCCTCTTCACCACAAGGAAGTGGTTCCATTCTTACTTAACTCCAGAATGGAAGGTGCCTCATCTACCAGCTTCGCCGAACAGGAGGTCTCCTCCTACGCTGCCGCCGTCATTAATGTCTTCACCAGAGTCCCGTTAGCCGCCACTTTTCAGGGTTCCTGTAGGTGTAGGGCCTTCTCAGCTACTGTAGGGGTCTTGGGGCACAAGTCCCCCCTCTGTACTTCGCCCCTACAGGCATTCCCCTACTTTGTGCCATTGCCCATCTCCCACGACGTGGGTGTGGGGTTGGTCTTATGGGCAACAAATAAATATGCAAAAATATGATTTTGCATGAACTTCCAGGCCTTAGTTATGACTTTTGTTGACGATTGCACCAAGCATGTTGCTGTTAAATTTCTAAAATCAAAATCTGAGGCATTTGATACTTTCAAGGAGTACAAAAGTGAAACAGAGCTTTTCCAGGGAACAGGTTTAAAGGCATTTCAGACTGATGGAGGCAATAGCAGCTCGTGCTTGAATTCTCAGGCTACAACATCTTCAAAACTCATAGAACACATAATAAACACAAGTGAAAAAATTTAACATGTAGGGACTTCATTATTCACAACATATGACAGTGGCAATATCGTAAGAGATCGGTGAAGACAGGCAGCGTCTCTACATACCAGCCCAAGTGTTATGCGCATTCAAGGGCCAAGCACCCTGTAGCTGATGGATAAGTAGGCAAATTCTAAACTTGCCTGCCCTGCAAATAGATTTTGTTGTGAAGTATGTCACTCTCTAATCGTGTTCAGTGGATTGGCGCTCGGTTTTCTTGAGAGCAGACATGAAACATCCTAAAGACAAAATATCTTTTGAAACACTATAAATAAAGAATTCATCATCATCATCTTGCACAGTTTCCAGCCACTGGCCGGGTCTGTTTGGAACACAAGCCTCTCCAACGTCTTCTGTCTTCCCACCATCTCTCAGCCTCCACCCTTGTCCAGTCTTCTCCTCTCTTCTTCATGCTTTCTTCCACCCCCTTCAGCCACCTGTCTCTCGGTCTCTTTCTTTCCCCTGTCTGGCTACGTGGCTCAGGGGTAACGTTCTCGCTTGCTGAGTCCAAGGTTGCAGGTTCGAAACCTGGCGCAGTCAGCTGGCATTTGAGGGTGCGCAAATGCGAGGGAGCCGTGTCAGTACATTTACTGGCACGTTAAAGATCCCCTTCGGGGCAAAATTCCGGCACCCCGGCGTCTCTAAAAGCCAGGGTAGTTAAAAGGGACGTAAAACCAATAACATTATTATTATTATTTATTCTCGCCAGGGTTATGGTGAAGCTACGTTAGGCCTAGCAAGTCAGTAGTGGATATGAAACTGCTTTTAAAACGGGAACGGGCCTCGGAAAGGACAGATCTAAAGGAAGCAGACCTGGCTATGGAAATGGACTACGAATCGGAACTTTGAATATAACTTCATTGACGGGAAGAGTGGAGGAGGTTGTGGATATGATGGAGAGGAGAAAACTGGATGTACTCGGACTGGCAGAGACCAGATGGAGAGGGGAAGGAAGAAAAGAACTGAGAAATGGCTTGCAGCTATACTGGATAGGAAATGAGGAGGGGAAGAGAAATGGAGTGGGAATGGTGGTGAGAGAAGGGCTGAGGGAGGAAGTAAAGAGGGTAAGTGATAGAATAATTAGAGCCAGAATCACTGTGAAAGGTAGAAACCTGGACATTCTGCAAGTCTATGCACCACAGGTGGGATGCACAGAAGGCGAGAAGGACGAGTTTGAAGAGGAGTTGCAGAAGCAGTTAGTGGGGAGAGACCTGATAGTCATGGGAGACCTAAATGCCCATGTCGGAACTGATAGAAGAGGTTTTGAGGAAGTGATTGGTGGTGAAGGATGGGGAAACAGGAATAAGGAAGGAGAGAGATTGTTGGAACTGTGCAAGATAAATGGGCTAATGGTTGGAAACACATGGTACAAGAAGAGAGAGAGCCATAAAATTACTTGGTACAGCAGGGATTTGACTAGGAAGTCAGTGGTGGACTATATTCTATGCGGGAAGGAGACAAAGAAGAGTATCACGGATATAAGGGTAATACCTTCAGAAGCCCTGGACAGTGACCACCGTCTGCTGGTCGCCAAGGTGAGAGGACTGAAGGAAAAGAGGAGAACTGAGAACCAAGAAAGAAGAATAAGGACATGGAAGCTGAAGGAGGATGGAAATAAGGAGAAGTTCCAGATATTAGTGAGGAACAAATTACCGAAGGATGATCCGAAAACAGGTGAAGAAGAATGGAATAGGTTCAAGGACGTGTTGGTAGAAGCAGCGGAAGTCGTGTGTGGCAGAACTAGTGGAAAGAAAAGGTGGAAGGAAACACCATGGTGGAACCCCAGAACTAAGGAAGCAGTGAAAAAGAAAAATGAAGCATTCAGGAAATGGTTCCAACAGAGGACAGACAGAACAAGAGAAGAATACCAAGAGCGGAAGAAAGAAGCAGGAGAAGTAGTGAAGGAAGAGAAAAAGAAATGGCTGGAGAAATGGACAGAAATGATGGAGGAGGACTGTGATGGCAGTAAGAAAGTGTTGTATGGAATGATAAAGGCAAAGAGAAGAGATACAGGGGAAAATGTCAGAATGGTGGACAGGAATGGAAAGGAGGTCGAAAATATGGAAGAAGTAAAGGTTATCTGGAGAGAATACTTCAAGGAACTCCTAAATCCAACTAAAACCAGCGTAGTGGACATTGTGGAGGAAGAAACAGACAGTGACCAAGACATTTCAGAGAAGGAATTGACATGGAAAGAAGTGGAGGAAGCATTAAAGAAGATGAAAGGGGGAAAGGCACCGGGAATAGACGAAGTGAGTGTGGAGATGGTGAGAGCAGCAGGGGTGATAGGAACACAGTGGCTCTTTCGAGTAATGAAAGTGATATGGAGGGAGAAGAAAATACCAGAGGACTGGAAAACAGGGATAATAATACCCATATTTAAAAAGGGAAGTAGGAAGGAATGCAAGAACTACAGGGGAATTACACTCATGTGCCACTGCGCCAAAATATTTGAGAAGGTACTGGAGAGAAGAATTCGGATAGAAGTTGAAGATGGGCTGAGGGAAGAACAGTATGGATTCAGGCCAGGAAGGTCAACAGTTGACCTCATCTTTGCAGTAAGACAGCTACAAGAACACCATTATGAATATGGGAAAGATCTGGTGATGACCTTCTTGGATATTGAGAAAGCATATGATAGTATTAATAGAAACAAGGTATGGGAAGCAATGAGAGCAAAAGCAGTGAACAAGGAGACAGTGGCAAGAGTGAAAGCAATGTACGAGGGAAGCAAAGGCTGTGTAAAGGTGGGAAGAGAGAGAACGAAATGGTTTCAACTGGAGAGTGGTCTGAAACAGGGAAGTGCCCTCTCACCCCTGTTATTTATAGAGGTGATGGATGAAATCATACGAAAAGTGGTAAATAGCATTGGGGAAAGGAAAATGAAGGCAATGTTGTTTGCTGATGACCTTCTGGTATGGGGAGAGGATGAGGAAGAAGTACAAGAGCAATTAGATGAGTGGGAGAAGGTAGTGTTATCATATGGGATGAAGTTCTCAGCACAAAAGAGTGAAGTGGTCATCACAACGAGGAAGAAGAACAGACTGGATATGGGCATAACACTTGGAGGACAGCAGTTGCAGAAAGTAGAATGCTTCAAGTACTTGGGAAGCATAATTGAAGAAAAGGGAGGCAATAGGATGGAAATAAATGAGAGGGGAAGGTGCGCAGATGGATTTTTCAAGAGTGTTAGGGGGATGATATGGAATAAAGATGTACCACAAAAATGTAAAGGAATCATCTACAAGACCTACTTTGTGCCAATTTTGACATATGGTTCAGAAACATGGGTGATGAAGGAAAGGGACAAGAATAAAATACGAGCAGTGGAGATGAAGTTCCAGAGGAGTAGGGTAGGAGTGACAAGAATGGACAGAGTAAGGAATGAGAGAGTCAGGGAGATGGTAAGAGAGGAACCATTGCAAAATAGAATAGAGCGATCTAGGCTACAATGGTATGGACATGTGAGGAGGATGCAAGAGGAGAGGATACCGAAGAAGATGTTTGGAATGGAAATGACGGGAAGGAGGCCAAGGGGAAGACCAAGGGACAGATGGACAAAAGGAGTTAAGAAGAGTGTGGAGGAAAGAGGAGTGTGCTGGGACACAGTAAATGACGAGAGATGGTGGATGGACAGGAAACGATGGAGAGGCTTATGTTCCAAGCAGACCCGACCAACGGTTGGAAACTGCTCAAGATGATGATGATGATTCTTTCCTTCCCACTTCGTCTCGTGTACCCTCCTGGGTATCCTCTTCTCCTCCATTCGTTTTACATGTCCATAACATATAAGTCTAGATTTCTCTATACCATCCTGTAATGGTTCCTCCTTCATTAATTCTCTGGTCCTCTCATTTCCTATTCTGTCCATCTTTGTAGCTCCAATACTACTTCTCAAGAACCTCATCTCACTGGCCTGTATTTTGCTCTTCTCCCTTCCTTTCATAACCCAGGTCTCCGAGGCATACGTCAGGATAGGGACATAGTACGTCTGATATATGATCTTTTTGCTGTTCTGAGGGACATCCTTGCTCCATAACATGCTTCTCACACTCCTCCGGAATGCTTCTGCCTGTCTCCCCCGCTCATTTATTTCTCTATCGTTTCTTCCAATATCTTGTATCAGGCTTCCCAGATACTTGAAACTCTCCACTTTCTTCAGCTGTTCCCCACCAATTGTTATTCCCGTTGTGGTTCTTTCCTTCTTCCTTGTTGTGATCACCATCTCACTCTTTATGCTAAATTTCATCCCATATCCTTGTATTATTCCTTCCCACACGTCCAACTGTTCCTGTACCTCCTCCTCCTTGTTTCCCCAAATCATCAAATCATCTGCAAACACCATTGCTTTCATCTTTCATTCCCCAATTACTTGTGCCACTCTGGTCATTATGTCATCCATCACCTCAATGAAAAGTAACGGTGACAGTGCACTTCCTTGTTTCAGGCCGTTTCTCTGTTCCAACCTGTCTGATCTCCCTCCTCCCTCTTTCACACAGCTCATGCTTTCCTTGTACATCTCCTTTATCCTCTTTATAGTCCATTTCTCTACTCCTCTATCCTCCAGGGACTTCCATACTTTGTTTCTGCATACACTGTCATATGCTTTCTCAATGTCCAGGAAGGCCATCAGTAGATCTGTTCCATACTCATAGTGCTGTTCTTGTAACTGCCTTCCACTGTGGACCTTCCTCCTCTGAAGCCATGTTGTTCTTCCCTCATCCCTCCTTCTAACCTTGTCCTAATTCTCTTTTCCAAAACTTTCTCGAAGATCTTTGCACAATGACTCATCAGTGTTAATCCCCAATAGTTTCTGCAATCTGTTCTAGTACCTTTCTTGAAGATCGGGACAATTATTCCATTTTTCCAGTCCTCTGGGGTCTTCCTTTCCTTCCATGCTGTCCTCATCACTCGGTATAACCACTGTATCCCCACCTCTCCTGCTGCTCTCACCATCTCCACACTCAACTCATCCACACCCGGTGCCTTCCCTCCTTTCATCTTGTTCACTGCATCTTCCACTTCTTTCTATGTTAAGTCCTTTTCTGTTTGCAGTTCGTCTTCCTCTTCCCCGATTTCTTCCTCCTCACTATCTTTTCCATTTGGGTTCAGAAGTTCTTCAAAATATTCTTTCCACATTTTCTTCAGTTCTTCTCTATTTTCTATCTCTTGTCCCCTTTTGTTCACCATTCTAACATAATCCGTAGGATCCTTCTGCCTCTTATTCTTTACCATCCCATACAGGACCTTTTTTGTACCTTCACTATCCTCCTTCATCATCTTTGTCCACTCTTCCATCCACTTTCTTCTCTCCTCAGCCACTACTCTCTTCGCCTTCTTCTTTCTTTCCTGGTACTCTTCCCTTGTCTCTACCGTCCTATTTTGATACCACCTCCTAAAGGCTCTATTCTTTTCCCTTACTATATCTTTTGTCTTCTCATTCCACCATGGTGTTTCCTTCCACCTCTTCTTACTACTTGTCCTCCTTCATACTGCTTCTGCTGCACCTACTAGTGTCTTCTTAAATCTAGCCCATTCATCTTCCACCCCTCTTTCTTCATCTGTTGGAATTCCTTCCTTTACCATTTAGAGGTACACGACCCTTCTATCCCCTTCTTTCAGTTTCCATATCCTTATACGTCTTTCCTGGTTCTCAGTCCCTTTCTTCTCCTTACTCCCTCTCAGGTTCATTACCAGCAATCGATGGTCGCTATCCAGGTTCTCCGATGGTATAACCTTGATGTCCGTGATGTTCTTATTTAGTTCTTTCTCATACAGTATATACTCGACCACCGACTTCCTGGTCAAGTCATCACTGTACCATGTGATTGTGTGGCTCTCTCTTTTCTTAAACCAGGAGTTCCCAACTAGCAGGCTGTTCCTCTGGCAGAAGTCCAACAGTCTCTTTCCTTCCTCATTTCTTCCGCCCCAACGCTCTGGTCCTAGAACACTCTCATAACCTTGTCTTTCTTACCTTACCAAATCCGTCAATTCTCATTTTTTGAGGTTAAGAGCATTTCATTTACCCGCATTTTATTTCCCTTATTACTTCCTTTTTGTCCTTTAGTTCTCCTAATCCGTAATTTGGTTGTAAGTTGTAGTTATTAGCCTACTTTTCACATTTTGCAAAAATGAGGAAAAAGTAGTCTTATGAGATCGATCCGGGAAAATGTGTGTCTGTCTGTCTGTCTGTCCTTCTGTCTGTCTGTCTGGCTGTGTGTGTGTGTCCCCCTATCAACTCCTAAACGGCTGGAGCAATCGAAATAAAATTTGGTAGGAGTAAAGACCTACACCTGAATATCTCACGGCCATATTTGAAAATGATGTCAGTGCTACCAACTGCTGAAAAATCGCAATTGAAATTTGAGCTCCATGTTGGATATCTTGGAAGGTATGAATGGGAGCTATTTCAAAATCGGCACACATATAGATAATAATATTGCAGTTTAATTTGCACAAGGCCATACATGGCAGTGTTGCCAAAATGATTATAAGCCTACTGATAGGTCCAATATTTAAATGCATATAACTTCTACACTATCAATTGGAATTCAACCAAATTTCGTATGTTGTATGTGTACATAACCAGATATGACTGAACGTATTCTTATGAACCACCAGTGCTGCCAACTGTAAAAAAATGCTCTTAATTTCTTTTATCCAAATACCAATATATATGAGAAAGTATGCAAGCTGACAGCTTCAAACTATGCACAAGTATAGTACATGACATTCTATATTAATTTGGAGTAACTTATATACGTCAGTGCTACCAACATGATTCTAAGCCTGCTGAGAAGTCCAACTTTAAATACATGTAACTTCCATACTATCATTTGGATTTCAACCAAATTTCGTATGTGCTATGTGTACCATAACAGCTATGACTATGCGTATTCTTAAGAGCAACCAGGGCTGCCAACTGTTAATAAATGCTGTCTCTATTTTTGTTACCCTAATATCAATATATCAGAAAGAATGCAAGCCAATAGCTCTAAACTTTGCACACGTATAGTACCTGGCATTCTAGATTACTTTGGAGTAACTAATATACGTCAGTGCTGCCAACATGATTCTAAGCCTGCTGATAGGTCCAATTTTAAAATGCATGTAACTTCTATACTAACTAATGGATTTCATTCAAAATTGGCACAACAATAGATCATATTATTTCAGATTATTTCTGACCAATACATGCATGACACTGTTGCCAACATGATTTTATGCACGCTGTTAGATCCAATGTTTAACTGCATGTAACGTCCATGCTATTCATTGGACTCCAACCAAATTTTGTATTCTGTACCGTACCTTAAGAGATGGAACTAAGAATATATTCAGTCACCAGGGCTAACTGTAGTGCTCTATTAGGCTACATAATGCCAGGTATACAGTATTTCTAACTAATTAGAAATTTCGATATTACCAACTTAATTTCGTCATTATTCTAGATAGATCCATATCGATTAATCATTGGCATGAATCTTAAATTTTAAGAAAAGTAGGCTCTTTAGTTCGTCACGGAACTTCTTGTTTTTAGTTCTAGTGTTCATTTTATCATCATTCTTCATTTTCATCCCAAAGAATTAAGAGGCCTATAGCCTCCATGTTAGGCCCTTTAACATCAACTATCATCATCAAATTACAATTTCAGTAATATCTTTTACGACAATGAAAACTGAAAGTCTGGTTTAAGTTGTATTCACAGTGGAAAGAATTTATTGTATGAAATGTTTAGATTGCATTTCTCAGAACTGTAATCCTCTCCACTCATTAACCTGACCGCAGCAGCGGTCTTCCCAGCGTCATTGCAGAGAAATTGGTATCATCGATTACGAATACTATTGTGGAAGCCGAACTATCGGTTGCTTCCAAATAACTTCTGTACTAACCACTCAGCAGGAAAGTTCATTAAGATTTATATAAATCGAGTGAACCTGATGGAATTCTGTTTTAATAAGGTGCAAAGGTATGTTTAGTTTCTGTCATTTATTATCACGCTATTGTATTTTGTGGCCAGCCTCGTGGTGATGGGGTAGCGTGCCTATCTCTCACCCAGAGGCCCCGGGTTCGATTCCCGGCTCCGTCAAGAATTTTAGAAACTGACGTGAGGGCTGGAACGGGGTGCACTCAGCCTCGTGAGGACAATTGAGTAGCTGTCTGACAGTGAGCCAACGCCCCAATCACGAAAACCAAGATTAAAGGCCGAGGGGACCCGATGCACTGACAACGCATCACCCCAATATCTGAAGGCAAAATGGCTGGGCAGCGGTCGCTTGGTAGGCCAAGGCCCTTCATGGGCTGTAGTGCCAGGGGTTAGTATTATTATATTATTTTGTGATATAATTTGCATTTTGATATTGCGGAAATTATATTTACAAAAATAGTGTCAAGTCTTTGTTATACTATTCTGGGTTGACAGTGCTGTGTTAGCAGTTGAGTAACTAACAAGATTTCATGTAAAGTACCTCATTTTGTATACCGGTAGTGCAGAGCGCAACTATCATCCAGTCGGCCATGTCTCGACTTGAGCTAGGCTATATTGCCATGGAAACTATCTGCCTTGCCATTCCTTCATGAGTATATTTTATGAATTTATTAGTCTTTGCTCGAGTGCAAAAGGACCGAAATCAGAAGAATGAGAAAGACTATCGAAAATTCATGTAGGCAGCCGTTCCTTCTGGGTCCTAAACTATGTGTATGCAAAATTTGGTTGAGATTGGTGGAACGGTGTAGATTTGTATACAGAACAAACCCACCCACATACATACATACAGACTTTCACTTTTATATATTAGATGTATATAACTGGTCATTTGGCTGCATTATTAAATTGATTTATAAATACAACTCCCAGTTATGTATAACAGTACATAAAATGGTCCTCCAGACTGGATATGTGCATAGGCTAGTATGTTCACACTAATTTCTGTAGTTGACCATATCAAATCTCGCGCAATGCGCAGTCTCGGCATCTATACAGATTCACAGAAATTAAAGACCTTACTGCACTTAAATTATACTTCACCACATATGTTCTCCCTATCCTAGATTTCTCTTCCCCAATTTCGTCTACTTCGGCTATAACCAATATTTCTAAATTGAACAGTGTCTTTGATTTCTTCATATCAATAGTCAAAGCTCGCAATCCTTCACTAAGGCAGTTTGCCAAATCCGACATTCTAAATCAGCTCAATGTACTCGACCTGAGAAGCCGTTTACAATTTACTGACCTTTGTTTCCTACATAAAGTTATGAATGGTTACACAAAATGTAACAATGCTCTTAAGCTACTTCCCACTCCATGTTCCCTCCCGTTCAACACGTCAGAACCATGTACCTCGCCTGCGACTTGAAGTACAGAAGCGCTCTATCTTCCACCGTCTACCTACCCTTAGTAACTCCCTTCCAAATATTGACATATTCTCTCCCTATTGAACCCTTCAGAATAGCAGTGTTTATATGCAAGAATCTTGATCAAGGGGTCGCGCTCAGTTCTTAGTGTGATGTTTACGTTCGCCAAACAACATGCTCTACTGAGGTAAGGGTCATAGGATTAAAACTATAATTAAGAAAGAAAGGTGACAAGACGTAAAATAATAACATGATTTAATGACTAATAGTGCATAAAAAGAATATAAACAACAATAATAAAAAATCCTCCCTGAATTTTCCCATGACAGGAATATCTATCAATGTTGAGGAGTCAGACGGATCTCCCCTTTATAAAAATGAGGATCCTGGTTCCACTAACTTGCATTTGGATTTTATGTACGCGTAATGACTAACTACGAGAAATGAGTACTTGGATGACTGTTCGTTTACAGCGGGTTGACAGCCACGATGCTTACGAACAATCATCTCGTAAATCAACGTTTACGGATATGGGACATGACACTAATAAAAACCCTTAAAAATTTAATGCTGACACACACACTAAAAATCTACTATTTACAGGAATCTCCCTCGAGACCCTCCATTAGCGCGATGACGCACTTGACAAAATGAGCTGCCAACTCCGGCCAATTGCTCAATACACAAACAAGGAAAAGACAGCATCGCATGTGACTTCACGGGTCACTGATATGGAATATAAACATGGAATAAACCAACAACAACAAAAGCCTGACCGGCTAAGATTACTTTATATGAACAAAAATGCACGTTAAGCTAACGCTTCGGAGATTATCGTGATTCGTAGGCAACTCCCATTTATTTAAACAATTTTTACCATTGATCAGTTCTTAATTCTGTATTTCAAGTAATTACGGAGCCAAACAAGCACTCCCCACTAATGACCTCGCTTGCAACCTTCAGTCCGCCTTGTGAAACAGCTCCCCCTTCCTCAATACTTGTCATTGTCCCAACTCCAGTGTGTAAAAATAACTGACCAGCTGTGCCGTTATCTCAAAGAATCAACAGCAACAAATCTCAACCACCTAAACATATGGTCAGACATTAATCAAAATAGCCACAATTGCCCTCGCAAGGTAACAATATGGACTTGGCACCAAGCTGACAGAAATCAGTCTACGCTGAAATTCCCGCTTGTAATGACCACAAAATACACACACTCACACTGCTGGGAATGCCATCACGTTTTTCACACAGGTCGGTTGAATGGATGCTCACAAACTATTTAAAAATATTAAAACCTACGATAGAGCTGACTGCTCTTCGTCACAAATCACATTGCTCCAAAGGCAATAATCTCACTGAATCTGATCAATAATAAACCTTAAAAAGATTAATTACCCACCAAACTACTGTATAATTATATTAATTCAGTCCTACTTCTGAAACACAACATATCTCCGAGAGACGTTTTTAACCGCATTGCGTAACATATGCAAACACGGCCGTCCACATAGCTACGTTAGTTAAAACAACAAACAAACAAGAACCTTCTGCTAATAACATATATGCGAGCTGTTTCCATGCAAAAGGTGTGTCAGACCAAAACTAAATATACTACGTTAATCACACAAGCAAAATATTTACAAAAATATGTCCCATATACCATAAGTTAATTTATCAGATAATAAGAATATTATTTTGTACTCATCCTCGGCCAGTCACCCGTCAAAGGACATCAGTTGCCATCTCCCAACTGAATGCTTCTTAGCTCATCTCAGCCATCTGGACGGAGTGTTGATAGTTCCAAACTTCTTCCAGGATAAGCGATGTCATCTCTCGTGCTGATTCAAAAAGTTAGATTGTTATACACTCGATATCTGACTACTAAATTAGCCGTTTCAGGTACTACTTTCCCCGGAACAGTCTGTTGGCGAATTGTCGAAGATACTGCCCCTACAAAATATAGTACTGTGACTATCTATCACTGAATTTAACACATTTATTAATAATTTCTGTGTCCTCATGACACGCAAAAGTATAAGTGCCAACGTCCTTAGACGCGCAAAATGTAAAGTAACCTGTGTCCTCGACACACAAAAGTATAATAGCCTGTGTCCACTGACACACAAAATATAATAAGCAGTCTTGGCTCTTCATGCCACTTATAAATGAACCAGCCCTAGGTATTGATAGAGGGGAAATTATATAAAAAAAATTCAAAATAATAGTGGTACAGGAATGAAATAAATATCACCGAACTCGTAAAATTGCGCAGGTCAAGAATATGCCCATTAATCCTAGAATCGATCGTAGAGATGTTGTCTAGCCGATCTCCCGCGTTAATGCTAGCCATCGCGTGCCCAAGCTAGACTTGCCGCGCTCGTAAGCATTCATCTCCCATTGGTTCCACATTTTCAATAACTTGGCGGTTTTTATCAGACCTTGGCCTCGTAGGAGTGTCTAGTATTTTCATCAGCCACTCACGTTACTGCATCATATTTTTTCTAGGCGCGAATATTACAATGAACATACCATGAGCGTGTCTCACTGCGCGTCCCTTCTATTTTGAGGTAGCCACCACCTGTCCTTCTGAAACATAGCTAGGGTCTATCTTTACACAATCCTAAGTATTTAGCCTTTTGTCAAACTGCTGCAGGTATGTCCCCATTGTCTCCAACAAATGCTTGAAATTTCCTCATCTCCGTCTGGCTTATTTCATGACGCTGGTGGAAATATTTATTAATTGAAGAAATAAAACATCGAATCATTTATCCATCAGAGGATAAAGGGTTCACTATAGAACATTCAAACATAACATTAGAAGATCCCTTTCATCCTCGATTCCTGCCCCCTCACACTTCTAATCATCCACTACCCCAATCACTCCCTGCATCTTTCCCGAGATTTGTCCCTTGCTGCCATCACTGCCAATGTTACCTGTTATTGTTGTTGTTATTGTTGTTATTTTTGTTAATATTATTTGAAATTGTTAAAATATTAGTGTGAAATGACCTATCATGGTTGTATCTAATAATTATATATACACCGCGGACAGGCCAACAAGGACCACGCAAATATCACTTCTTTATAGGTCTTGTTTCCTTCTTTCTCTTCCAGAAGTCTTTCATCCTGGTCGACTGTGCAGCTCTTCTTTCAGCAGTCCATTCTCCTCTGTTGAGATTTTTCTTCTCCCCGACAAGAATTTTGAGACCAATTTTTTTTTTTCTGTACTCTATTCGATTTAGACAATCTTCTTCAGTAATTTTGAATTTTTGAAGTTCTTCTTTCATTTGTTTTACATAGCCTCCTTGTCCTTTATAGTTCCAGATTTTATCAAAAATTTGTTTGTTTAACCTTGAGCAATCCATGCGGACCATATGTCCGTAGAACTGAAGTCGCCGTTTTCTGATCATCACTTCAAGGTTGTCGATTGTACTATAAATTTCTGCATTCGATCTCAGTCTATAACCTTCCTGTGTTTTCCTAGGACCATAAATCCTTCTTAAAATTCTTCTTTCTATCTTGAGCAAATTCTCCATTCCGGTTATATTTGTAGTTTCCATGCCGTACAAGATGACTGGTCTAACAACAGTATTAAAATGTCGTAATTTTGCATTGATAGACGGGTTCTTTTTATTGTATATATTTTTTGTACAAAAATTTAATCTTTCCAATTTCCCTTTTTTGTTCTCGATTGCCAATTTATCCGTCCCATTGCTACCAATTATTTCTCCAAGATATTTAAATCGGTCAGTGACCCTGATGCTCCCATAATTTGTTTTTATCATTTTCTTAGTGTATTTCTGATCACTTGTCATCATCTCTGTTTTTACCAACAAAATCTGTAAGCCCGCTTTTTCCGCCGTTTCTTTTAACTGATCAATTTGGTTAATAGCTTCTTGTTCTGATTCAGCAAACAACGCTACGTCGTCAGCAAATGCTAAACCTTTGACTTTGAGGTTCTTATTCTTTGTACCAATTTTAGCACTTGAATCGTTCTTCTCCCAAAACGTCCTCATGACTTTATCCAAGACCAAATTGAAAAGCAGTGGTGATAGACTGTCCCCTTGTCTTAGCCCAGTTTTTACCTCGAAGGGCTCGCTAACTTCATTTAAAAATTTGACTCTGGAAATCGTATTAGTTAATGTAAGTTTTATTAAATTTATGGTTTTTTGATCAACTTGGTATTCCTTCAATGTGTCAAAAACAGTATCCCTATCCACTGAATCATACGCTTTCTGAAAATCAACGAATGAGATAAAGATATTCTTTGGCCTGTTGTTGTAATATTTTAATATCAATTTTAAACTAAGAATTTGTTCTGCACACGATCTATTCCTTCTGAAACCTCCTTGGAACTCGCCAAGCTGTGGTTCGATCTGTGGTTCAAGTCTGTTTAAAAGTAATTTGGCAAATATTTTATATGTGACAGACAACAATGAGATCCCCCTATAACTATTGACATACATTTTTGAGCCTTTTTTATGTAGTGGATGAATTAAGGTGATTAACCAGTCTTCTGGAATTGCTTCCTCAATCCAAATTTTCTGGAATAGATTTGTCGTCGCTATTAAAAATTCATCATCTACAAGCTTCCACATTTCTGCAATTATTCCATCCTTGCCTGAGGCTTTATTATTTTTAAGTGAGTTGATAATACATTTAACTTCATTTACATCTGGGGGCGTAGAGTCAAAATTTTGTGTTGTAAATTTGAAACTCAACTTGTCTGTCGGTTTTGGACAATTTAACAACTTCTCAAAATACGCAGCCAAGATATCACAATTTTCCTTGTTGTTTAATGCTAGCGTACCATCTTCCCTTTTGAAATTTAAGCTCGGCGCTGAATATCCAGTGATTTCATTCTTAAATGCTCTATAAAACAATCGGGTGTCATTTTTCTTAAAATTGTCGTCCATTTCCATTATTTGGTCCTTCATATATTTTCTTCGAATCGTTCTTAAAGTCTGGTGGGCCATTTTCCTTAATCTTTGTACTTCCTCTAAATTTTCTGGAGTCTTGTTCCCGTTCCACTTGTGCCAAGCACAATGTCTTTCTTTGATCACTCTTTCACATTGTTCATTCCACCAAGCATGTTTCCTATAAAAGTTCAACGGTGCCATTTCCTGAGCTGGTTCAAGAAGGTTATTAGTAACATCATTCCAATTGGTTGGTATTTTAAGTTTTCCTTGAAATTCTATCCTTTTTTCATTTGTAAGAACCTCTCTATTAATTTTCAGAATTTTAATTCTAGTTGTATTTTGTTTGCGTGTAAAAGGTATGAAATTCATCTTGATTTGAGAAAGGTAATGATCTGAAGTTACATTAATGGATTTTCTCACCTTGACATTTTGAATTTCTTTGAAACAATTTCGAGAGATAGCTACATGATCTAGTTGAAACTCACCCAGCAACGCATTTGGGGAGACCCATGTTTTCTTTTTACTTGGTTTTGCTTTAAAATGTGTGGACATAATCTTTAAGTTTAGATGTTCACAGAGTTTAACCAATCTCTCACCATTCCTGTTGGTTCTATTGTGAGCGGGATATTTACCTATTATATCAGAAAATTTTCTCTCAGATCCAAGCTGAGCATTGAAATCTCCAAGCAAAATTTTTACATGATTAGAAGGAATTTTGAGAATTTCGGCTTCTAACTCGTCCCAAAATTCATCAACTTTCTCTGGATTCGTTTTATTATCCTTATTTATAGGAGCATGGGCGTTGATTAGCGTGTATCTCTTATTGAGAGATTTTATAGTTAGAAAATATAGTCTGGCATTCACACTTCTAAAAGCGATAACTGCGTCCAAAAATTTCTTGTTGACCATAAAAGCTGTTCCAAGATGTGGCATGTTCTTCATCACTCTCTTCCCAACTTTTCCTTTGAAAATTCGGAAGTTGTCAGATTCAAAGGTGTCCTCATCCAAGAACCTGGTCTCTTGAAGGGCTAATATTGTAATGTGATGTCTATGAAGTTCTGTTGTTAGTTGTTTTAATTTTCCAACCTGAATTAAGGAATTCACATTGTATGTTCCAAAAAAATATTATTAAATAAATAAAAAATAAATAAAAAGTGCTTGTTAGAAATAAATGCGATCGGTTTCTTGGAGCTATGGGTGCTGCCTTAAAGAGACTACCCCATAGTGTACTGAATTTAACCCATGTAGTAAAGTGCAGTGCCAAGACAAGGGGACCCCTAACTCCACCACTACAGCAGACGAAAGCCACACAGGTTTTCGCTTCTTTGAGGTCAATCCATAACAATGGGCAACAAATATAAACTGCTCCTTGTCAAACAGAGAGGATGGGCGAGAAGCAAGCAAGAATTAACAATTTTGCTGTTAAGTTTCAATTCGGTTAGACATAAATGCCATTGTCATTAGATTAGAGCAGCTATCTACCTAGGTAGTATCTGGCATGAATAGATGGAAGCCCGAGACAAACTCAGAGACATTGACGGTGAAGAGTTTAATTTGGAACATGAGGAATTCGAAGGGAACTTTTATGACAATTACTTGTAAGACAATGATGTTGACCCTGAGCAAGGGGTTGGATTAAGCAAGGCTGAATACAGAAACGCCACAGGTCATAAAATATTGAAATTACTTGCTATTAAATACCTTTTTAGTGCTATCTCCATTCTTATAACTTTTCAGGTCAGGTCTCCTTCACAGGTTCTCAAAAGGTCAACCAGTTCCTGTAAGATTGTCAGACAGTCCATTACTGACTGGGGTGGATTCCACCCCATGTGTATGTCTGTGTTTGTAAGAAAATTCATACCAAGGTTAATTGGAAGCATTTGTTTTGTGTGTTTGTCTCTTTATCTAGAAGTAAATCTTTGTCGTTCGTCTCAGCCATTTACTTATGTACGGTGAGGTGGTGTTATAGCTGGCTACTAACAATGTGTAATGGCAGAACTTTTATACTATTTCTACTGTATTTTATTTTCAGTCTTCTTCATCCTGGTGTTGTTCCCAATTATTTTTTGGGGTCCGCCACTCTGCACCTTGCTCTCCATTTGTTGCGGTTAGCTGTATCTATTGTACGAAGACCTACAATGCGCATATCGTCGTGGAGGGTATCCATCCAACGCCTTTTGGGTCGTCCTAGAGGTCTTTGTCCATGAGGCTCGAGAGCAAGTGACTTCCTTACAATGGACTCTGTATTTGCTCGGGCTACATGCCCGTACCAACGCAACCGAGTCTCCCTCATTTTGGCTGGAATAGGGGCAATTCCAAGAGTATTGCAGACATCTTCGTTCTTAATATGTCCAGCCGTATGATTCCCAAGGACCATCGTAGCATCCGCATCTCCATTAAGTGCAAGGCTTGTTCATGTTTCTTTGTATAAGACCAGCATTTGGCTCCATACAAAACAACAGGGCGGACAACTGTTTGATAGATCTTAGTTTTGAGGCGCAAAGGGATCTTGCGATCACAGAGAACGCCTGTGACCCGGCGCCACTTCATCCTCGCAGCATTCACTCTTGCACGGACATCTGAGACTGTGTCACCATCAGGTTTCACAACGGAGCCAAGGTATTGGAGATGTGAAGCCTTTGGTAGTGGGGTGCTATCTACTATGATGGTCCCATCTGTCTGGGAACCACATTCAAGGTACTCGGCCTTAGTAAGGTTGAGCCATAGTCCAAATTCCCAGAGCCTCGCATTCCAGAGGTTGACCAAGTGTTCTAGATCATTACGGGTCTCGCTGGCAAGCATGACATCATCGGAGTACAGTAATGTCCATGGTGGTTGCCTCTGCAAATCAGCAGTCACTGTGTCCATACATAGGATAAACTGTAGTGGAGATAGTGCAGATCCCTGGTGAACCCCAACTCGAATATCAAACTGTTTGGTGAGGCCAGCAGCACTGAGTAGTGTTGATGTTATCCAATAACTTTCTTCTTCTGTAACATTTCATGTTACAATGTTGGTGTTCTGTGTTCACTGGTGTGCCTTTTGGTGTACAGAAGTTCAAATCGTGTCCGTTAGTAATGGCTACTTAATGTAGGCTATATTGCAGTTTGTTCATAAAGAACGTATTTAATACAGAGTATTCCAAGTGTTATCTGGTGATTTAATTGCAGACTTCAATATGCAGATCCCTGGTGAAACCCAACTCGAATATCAAACTGTTTGGTGAGGCCAGCAGCACTGCGTACAGAGCTAGTTGTATTACTGTAGAGGAGTTAGACCCAACGCACATAAGCTTCTGGTACGCCATGAGATCAAAGAGAATACCATATAAGCTGATGGGGAACCCGGTCAAATGCTTTCTCCAGATCCAGGAAAGCCATGTGAATTGTCCTTCTATTCTCCATATACTTTTCTATCAGAAGCTGCATTGCAAGAATAGCATCAGTTATTCCGCGACCTTTCATGAACCCACACTGGTTAGGTGAGATGGTAACAATGCTACGTAAGTGAGTATTAATCACACGTCCTAGAATCTTCATTATGTGTCATAGGAGACCATTAGGACGGTAATTGGCACAGATAGTTACATTGCTCTTGCCTTTCCATATGGATCAGTGATGCTAGTTTGCCAAGCTGATGTACAAAATGGATACTTTTGATAGAGTCCAGGAAAGAATAAGGAATTTCTCATAAATTTGGTTTAAAGCTTACAGTTCACAAAAACGCATGTGGCGTTGTGACCTAATAGCCAAACCTTTCATTTGAGGGTAGCAATGAAGCACCTCAGTGGTACTGAGATTGAACTGTGACGTTTGCCCTCGAAGAAAAGACAGAAAAATCCAAACATTTAAACAGTTTAATCAAACTCATGTGCATGGACACTGATTCGTTTTACTGAGAAAAGTGCACTCTGAGTGATCGCTCTATCACCACAACTCTCCCCACTCCGAATACATTATTGATTACAGAGCAAATTTTAAAAGTATGCAATCGATTGTTATTGTTGTCAAGTACCATTTTAGATCAAGCAATTAATTCTATGGTAAGATTTTTAGTGAGTTAGTTATACTAGGGCCATCCTTACTTCCGACTTGAAGTTTCAGTGCTACGTCACAACTAAACTCTAACCAGCCAATCACAAGCAGCCATTCAAATTGATATATCGAGAAATATCGAGTTTTGCTGACGATGTTGCCAGCGAACATCTTGTGTTTACATGTTGTTGTCAGCTGTTTGCATTGTGCTTGGTTATAAAATATAGTTTCATTGGCGGTCTTTGTGTAATCTAATATTTCTCGTATATTTTTCTTTTTGATATTAATCTAGTCTGTTGTTATTTAATAGCTTAGTATTTTTTTTGTCACTTGACATATTGTAGTATAATTACGTGTTGTAGGTTAGATTTAGGTGAGTGTTTGTGTTATTTTTGCCATGCACGTGTGTAGGCCTAATAGTGTCATGCCGGGGTCTAGCACGAGGAAGCCACGCGCGATGAGAGGAAAGGCCTTAGGACAAGGGACTCCACTAAGGAGTTAAAACCGGGAAATTATTAGTAAAGTGCGAGCACAATTGTTATGGACAATGCCCCGTATCATAGTGTCATTCACGACAAAGCTCCAACAATGGCAGCAAGAAAGAATGTGCTCATTGAGTGGGGTCAGACGGCAATAGTGACTCCGAAATGAGTAGTGTGTTCCCTTTATAGGTTTATAATACATTTCCTCGAACTCTGAACATCTTCGACTCCGGACGCGAGACGGTAATGGTGAGTAATTTATGTGTTACAATTTAATTCTGCTTCATTATCAGAAATATTCTGTTAACCGCTGTATACGTGTAATTTCTGCTACTATGTACTTATTCACGAGTATGATGTGTGTAAATATGTCTGTTCACATTACGAGTGTTTTGTTAACTTTACGGCTATATTCATGTACGGTACGTCAGCTGATTCGTGTCAGTGGACTGGAAACACTGTATCGCCAGCCCGTGAACTGTCAAGTCGGAAGTAACGATAGCGGCACTATAATTATTGTTGTTTTAAGGGGCGGAACTACGAGGTCATCTGCCCCGATTTTTAGTGACAAACATTTATTTCATATTTATAAAATAAGTATTTCAAAAGCAAAGGGCAACCTCCCGTATACCATTTCTATCAATAAATGTATATCCCAACTTCTCCTTTATTCCTTTCATTGTATATCAGCTCCGAAGTATGTTTCTTAATAATTTAGTAGGATTTCAAAGATATTTACTAAAACATGCAAACCAGAGAACATTAAAACATTGTAAGAATGATTCAGATTATGAATTCGTTGGGTGGTTCCTCAGTTTAGGGCTGCGACAACGCGGTCATGTAGCCCCGTGTATTTTGTATGTGTGTAAAATCTGTCTGATAACCGGTGTTAATTGTGATGGCTGTATTAGTGTATGTTATCTGTAATTCAGATAAGGACTGTAGAGGAACAAATTCAAGTAGTTACTACTTTTGATACCAAATGGTACTGCCCACGACACCTACTCGTGAACTTGGCTACTAGTGCCACTGCAACCGGCACCTGGCGACGAACGTTGGAACTTAAAGAACATTAATAAAATCTAAACTACAAATTTAGCTTCACACAATTGTAGTTAGTGGAAGGTTTTTTAGATGCTATAAATCTATGACATGGGCCTGCCGGCTTTACTTCCCCTCCGAAGAAATACTGAGGGATTTTTAACGCTCTTAAAAAATTCGACGAGTTCAGCTGGGTTTGACCCCACGATCTTAGGCATGGAAGCTCAGCATACTACCAACTACGCCACCGAAGCCACCAGATCATAAATTCAATGAGAGAGAAAAAGTTTCAAAGAAAATATTTTTTGCCCTAAGTAGCCTAATGGAGAAAGGGACATTTTTACATAATCTATCTTAAAATTGTGAATTAATACGGTAGTTTATAAATTGCAATAAGATAAAATTTGGAGTGGAAAACACCCCACATGTGTGCCTGCGTTCTATATTTTGGCACGTGTGCTTGAGGCTTAAGTAACTTCTTGGAAAGTAAGCGTCTTGCCCTCTAGTTATCAATCCCAGAACATGAGGTACCGGAACCATACATGTTATGGCAGTAGCCAATATCTTTGTTTCTTTCAAAAATACAGTCCCTGGCCATATTATTACATGCACCTTGATTTGTTACAATCTATACATTCCAAAGACTATTTTTGTAATACAGCTCAGTAATCATTGTAAAATTTTACTGAATAGTGTTACAGTGGTATTATTAGTAAAGGGGACACATTTAATTGTGCTCTCAAAGAAGTTCATTTTCCGTATTGACAGATTCACTATATAACAAAGGAGAAACTGTTCCCCCTAGTCAATACATTTATTTACAACAAGTTATAAACTTGTTATTATATGGTACATGTTTCGGGGCCTCTAGTACTGGTCCCTTCTTCAGCCACAAATTAAGTTGCAAAATCCAACATAATTAAAGATATCATAAAAAAAATACATAAAATGATGAGTGAATGGATGAAATGAGGTGAAAAAGAACATGTTAATCATGAGAAGTAACATGAGTGCACATCAGTAAAAAATAATACCATTGGTAGTGCTAGATTCTTGAGAATACACTTATATAGCATCATTTTATGTATTTTTTTTAAATGATATCTTTAATTATGCTGGATTTTGCAACTTAATTTATGGCTGAAGAAGGGACCAGTACTAGAGGCCCCGAAACATGTACCATATAATAACAAGTTTATAACTTGTTGTAAATAAATGTATTGACTAGGTGGAACTGTTTCTCCTTTGTTATATAGGGAACACATTTGTTGTGGTTTATCATTGTTGTGAGAGCTATTTGTTGATGAACAAACGCTAGTTCTAATATTGAGAATAACAAGAGTAGATGTACCGGTATTACAAGTGTTTGTGATTAAAATCTGGTGCGGGTATTTTGATATTAAGTTTTTGGTTTATTGCTCATTTAGTTTTTGACATACTGTACTTGATATACTTTTTGACTACTAGATATGAACATTTGTAGAATTTAATGGACAAAGCAAGTGATTTGACACCTTGCAAGATTGCAGAGATAAAGAGATAAAGAGATTGGTACCAAAATGTATTAAAATTGGGAGATTTCTGGAAGATTAGATGTACCTAAATCGCCTGTGAGGCAAATCAAGAAGAAAATTGCTTTTGGTGAGGAAGTAGCCCCTCAAAGGAAGAACAGCTGTGGCCAAAAACCTATATTTACACCAAGGTCCAACATTTATCTACTTCATCACACAGTTATTAATGAGCAGAACACATCCACAAAACCCAGAGTGGTTTCTGACACTTCTCACATATCATCTAGTGGAGTGTCACTGAATGACATTTTGGCAACCAGCTCAGTAGTACAACAAGATTGACATTCTATAGTGATCAGATTCAGAACCCATCAAAGGTGTACCGGTAGGTGAAATTGAACTCCAGAAATAATGAACTACAAAGGATATTGTGACGGGAAACCGGGTTAGCTCACTAAATCAAAACACAACTCACAGAGTGCATTACTAATTATTGGCACTAAATTTTATTATGTCTGCTGTACAACTATTTACACGGTTACATGCAGCAGGCTGTCAAGTCTACAGTTAGCAGTCTTCACTTGATGTTTTGCCTTTCAGCTCCCACTCGAGTCCCATCTGTAGTCTCCATATCTGCCCACAAGTTGTGAACTCAGAGCCTTCAGCACTGTCCGCTCCCACAATATTCCATGGTGCAGCACTCACTCACACAGGGTCATTGTCACTGCTATTTACAACTGTCAGTCACTATTGAACTCCACTGCACTCGGTTGTCACTCAACTCCTAGTGAACTCTCAACAGAACTCCTCAGTGAACTCAACTCCCCACGCCCTTGCCTTGTGGGTCTTTTATACCTGCTGGTGGCTTCTTCAGTAAATTCTTGCTCAATTATCAGCATCCTGGAGGATCACCTTATGTCCAGCTGCTTCCAGAAATAGAACAGTCTTGGTGTTGCCCAGCATGTTACTGACCTGTGTGATTCACTGCCCTTTGTTTGCATCAACCGCGAGGTGAAATAGGGGTGTGATCAGGAACTCTGCCCTCTGTCCTCTAAACATCATTGAATTTCAAATAGTTTGAAAAATTGATAAAGTTAGCTCAGTTTAATATTGTGAGCATTTAACCTCAGTGTACCATTGGGCTTGTTTGTTGGTATGGTACTCTTCACCAAGGTCCTTGGCTAGTACATACTGCGAAGGCCACTGCAAGGCTACATACAGGGTCATTAAACATGTGCGTGCCAGTAAACACGGCAAGCTAAGCCGGCTGTGACTAGCGCAGATCGCGGCTGCACACACCCGGTTCAGCCGGCTGTGGCACACACTTTCACACTTTTACCAAACATGTTCAATAATGTGTACTTACAGTGCTCATAGGCGATGCTGAAAATGTCCACCCTCTCTTGTAAAACACACCTGACATCTTCTGATGAAAGAATGTCTGTCAACTCTTTTATTATTTACGGAGCCTGTTTCCTTGAATCGTTTAGGGAGCCTCCTAATTGTACTGGCATTAGGCACAGGTCTTCAAGGAAACTTGATTCGTAATTTTCGTCTCGTTTCAGAACAAGATTTTCTGATTTTCATATAGGAATTATGGATATACACTCAGTCGCGCAATGTGAATTGGTGTCTGGGCATGACCAACAATCACATTAATCACAATACTCACTAAACGTGCAACAATAATGTCTAAGCTTTGGAAATACACGCCCACATGAATGTTAAGGGTTTCACGTCCCTTTTAGCTACTCTGCCTATATTCTGTATATTCTGGGGTGCTGGAATTTTGCCTGAAGGCCATTTTTAACATGCCAGCAAATATACTTCCATGGGTCTCTCATATTAAAGCACCATCATATGCTAACTGCACTGGGATTCAATCCCACAACCTTAGACAAAGCAGCCAAGAACCTTACCGCTGTGCCATCAATTCCCAGTGGTGAACTACATCCCAGAACGGTCAATTCCAACAACAAATATATAGGTCATTTGTGAACCCTAGAGTAACACACTACTCTGTCTACAAGTACCATATTTACCCACAAATTTGCCACACTTCTCACATCAATTTTAGGGTCCCAAAATGGTGGGTGCAACTAATATCCGAAAAAATGTTTTGAGTGGTATTTACATAACTGAGGGTACAGAATGTCGCCCAATGACAAAAAAGAAAGCATGAAGACACTACATACAATGGAGATGGAGATGCTCTGATGGACCCTAAGACTGACTCGATGTGACCATTTATGGAATATAGGCTATATGTGAAACGTTTTGACTGCCCCTAACTGTTGGGTGATAAATGTAACTGTTTACCTTTGCCTAAGCTATGTTGTTTTAATGGGCGCCAAGACCTCAATGCAATGCTGAAATCTAAATTTGTATTTAACAACGTCTAGCTCTGGCAGAACACATTCAAGACTCTATTCACTCAGATCGTGGTATGATTTGATCATTAACCCAACAAACAATTGTATCAGGAGAAGGAATTGGTCTATATCTAATGCTACCTACTGAAAGCAAAGATTGCATTGTAAAAGAAATGAATTTATTATATAAAACAAGTATAGCAAAATTAATAATAATAATAAGTTTAAAATTTAAATTGGAGCGTTGTGATTTGAATATTACCGATAGAAAATTACGTGAAAACGGAGTCTGATAAATTGATTTTACTCTTATTTCCAAGCTATGAAGTTACTGAAATATGAAATATAAAACAAAGAAAATGAGAGATTGCGTATTTCTGCGTCATGTGCGCTTACCATTGGAAATTGCCAAAGCATCTCCCTCGTTCTTGATGATGCTGTGTGCTTCCCACAGTCTCCTGGACGTCGTCATCTCCGTCGAAATTTGATGATATCCTGGTAGATTATATAATTCTATGGTCCGTACCTCGGACCCAAACTCGCGTAAAACCGCACTGGTTACGTTTTACAAAAGTTTGTCGCTAACTCCACTGAACATCGGAGCGACACGCACTTGCGACCGTACACTGCAAGTTCTACACAGATTGTTCGCGTTTCACGGCGCGTCGAACGATATATCCACACGTCGGCTCCCCCACCATGGTACCGACATCTGGCTTACGTCGTCCTCGCTGATTGGCTGCACCCTACGCGCTAGATCCCCACTCCTTCCTCATTACACTCCGCGGGAGGGAGAAGTCGATTTCCGTTTCAACAATTCGCCTTTTCTAGACCTTGCGACCCAAGATTGCGTCATGCTCCTCGACAAGATTCAGCGTGTACTTGAAATCCCAGTGAGTCATCTCTCTCAAATACCCTAACTGACAAAAACTCCGTAAAATTCCGTAATCAGATAATTTTCTATGATATCGTCGTTCGTAATAATTTGCTTGATAGCGTTTTCTAAGACATAGAAAACCTATCTGAATGCTAATAATTTTTATAAAATGCTCCGAAAATACCTTAATAATAATTATAATAAATTAATAATAATAATAAATTACCATGAAAAATTGTCTTGGCTGAACAATTTGCCGCGTAAATAAATATAGAATGGCTTCCTACTGACTTATGCCAGTTGCATAAAAACCCCTCGAAAAACACGTTACATATTCGCCTCGGATCATCGGATGATTTACCGTGACGACGGTCCATTATCCGATTATCCCAGACACGTTAATAAACCCCATCCAAAATACATATTACATAAACGAAATCACCCTAAATTACAGATATATACACTCATATTTTTTCTTCACGCACTTTGCGTCAAAGTTTGTTGTCACTATGGATTGCACTTTACAACCAGTCCAATGTTTCTCATATAAAATAGTGTTCCACGGATATTTCCGCCTCTCAAATTCCTCTATGTTGGAGAAATAGACATAATAAATGTGTGAGCACTATGTATTTATGATGTCATATCACACGCATTGAAGGTGTTCTGATATATTTATATCACCATAGAACTCCCTAATTTCACTGGAGGTCCCCTCCTTATGGTGACATTTAATTCCACTTATCATTCAGCACACGATCACACTATTGTGGCAGCGCCTCGTGACCATAATACTTAATCTCTCTTTAAAGTAGATTAAATTAATATTTACTTCTGAAAAAAAAAACAGTAAATGCGCATTACATATAACACCAAATATTTCTGTGCCGTAATCGCCCTGTCTTGTTAAGTTCCCGTTAACCATATTCTACTTAATACTAGTTCTCAACACAGACCATTTCTCCTCACACAAATAATACCATTGTACAAATTATCTTAAATTACACACTTACAAATCTTACATGGCGAGGCCGTAAACAGAAATCACGTGTGCTGATATGTATGAGTTTCATGAAGGACTGTCTCGCATTCTGATGGCCCATCTTTTATCTCGTGGACGCCTTAAGCTAACAAGCCCTATTCAAGCGCTCCCCCATCTCTTGGAGATAAATGGGAACCCATCAGCGCTGCCAAAATGGCCTTGGTGCATCGAGACAATTTAGTGCTCAACAGCATCCGACAATCCCGTCATATTTCCCTGTACCTTAAAAACTCTCATTTACTTACATACTACCCCCCTGTGTGACTTCCGATACGCCTGCCTTAAGACCAGATCCTCCACGCACCAGATACCACACTTACTCATTTGATAGGCTGGCTCGCCAGCTAAACACACAACACACTCACTTTATGACACATATTTTTGGAGACTATGTATATTATACGTCCCGTATAATCTGTTTCCCTCAATATTCTCCAGCACATATGCTGTTTTCCCAATACGTTTGGAAACTATAAATGTTTCTGCGTCACCTGCTTCCAACCTTGCAAGTGGCTCCCTTTAAATGAACGTCATCACGTTGCTCTACTAGCATATTTCTCAGTGTCTGTAACGATGCCCTGTTGCTACTGTCCACACCTGCTAACCCTACTTTCCTCTGGTGTCACACCTCTACTCGACACTCTATGACCTAAAAATGTCACTTCTGACTGACAGAATGACGACTTAGACAGCTTCAAAGTGAACCCTGCCTGATCTAACTTCTGAAAAACTATATCTAAATGAAGTAGATGCTCCTCAAAACTGCGTGAACTAATTACCATATCATCTATGTAAATGGTTACAAACTCTCCTGTGTCATCCCCTAATGCGATGTTTAAAGCCCTAATTAAAGCTGCTGAACTACTCTTTAACCCATAAGGTGTTCTACAAAATTGATAAAGGTTATATTTATGACTAAAAGCTGTAAATGGTCTATCTTCGTACATAAGTGGCACTTGCCAAAAACTGGAACTCAAATCTACACAAGTGAAATACTTCTTCCCCTCAAATGTTTGCATTAATTCCTCTATTGACATAGATTTCAGCTGATCTGAACTAATTCTACTGTTAACCAAACGAGCGTCTAAGCAAATACGAACCGTGCCGTCGGTCTTGGGTACCGTGATCAAAGAATTAACATATGGACTGTTAGAGTGCTCAATAATCCCATCTTCAAGCATCTGATTAATTTGTGCCTCAACTGCACTCTGATAAGCGAAAGGTACAGGATATCTATGTCCTGTGAATACTGACCTATCAATAACGTTCAATGAATGTGTATAGCAATTGGCCATACCAATGCGATCCTCAAAAACTCTCCTATTACACAATAACACATCATAGAGCCGAACACATTGTTCCACCTCTATATTACCCTGAAATGCAGCCTCACGTAACGAGTCCTCTAGACTTCCGTTCGTAATCACACTGCCCACAAAACATGGAGAACCCCGCTCTACGGCTGGCGATATCTCATTTAAAGTACAAATCACACCTACAATACTACTCCTCTGAATATGGTCATTGAACGCTACTTCTACTTCAGAATCTCCCCATTTAAATTTCAAACTCCCTACATCATAACATAAGTTACCAGACACTCTACTTAGCCACTCTGAACCCAAGATAACACTGAATACTAAATTTGGAATTACAAGGCAAATCTGCTTCTCTACATGATTATTAATTTTAATGTCTACTAAAACTTGCTTAGAAATTACTTTAGACCTCTTCCCAACAGCTGTGATAACAAAAGTGCTTTTAATTGGCATCTCCTCAAAATTTACTCCAGTTCCTTTCATTTTATCATAAAATGCACTACTTATGCAACTCTTCATACAACCACTATCAATTAAAACATCTGTGTACGCCTCGGACACGTTAAATTTAACTATGGGGCTCTTACTAACCACTTCCTGAATAATACCTTCATCATTTAGTTCATGTAATAATTCATTTCTTACATTTAGGTCATAGGGTTCCTGTATAATTGTATGGACAGGGCATGCTACAGACTGAGATTCTGACCTTACTTCGCAGCCTGGTTCGCGTTTAAAGAACCGCTACAGCTGGCCGTAGTACTAGTTACTACTGCACTGGTCTGGTTGTTCTGAGTTGTGTTGTCATTGTTTGGCTGTATATTACTACCACTAGGCTGTCCTCTTCCTTGACCCCTATTCTGGTTGTAATTATTGTCATTATAATTTCTCCCTTGATTTCCCCTGAAATCATTGTTTCTCCCTTGATTTCCCCTGTAATCATTGTTCCTCCCTTGATACTGATTACCATAGCCATTTCCTCTGTTCTGATTTAGCTGATTATTATTATTTCTATTTTGAGCATTGGCCCCTTCGCCACCGTTCCCTTGAACTTCCTGATGCCTGGCTTCATTAGGTCTATTATTATTATTACCCTGGTTCCTATTGAAATTGTCCTCATAACCCCCTCTCCCTAGTGCATCAAATGTGCTTAACAAATTTTCTACTTGCGATATAGTCTTTACATTCTGGATACAAGCAGCCTCCTTGATCCTATAGGGAAAGTGCCGAAGTAGCAACCTCACCACATCACTTTCCTCCTTCAAGCCATCCAGATATTTACACACTAATACCTGCCCTAAAAAGTATTCGGTCATGGTGGAGCTTCCTTTAGGGTTATATTTACCACACACTACTCCCTCACGATGCTGCGACTGAATAACCTCATTCCAGAACTTTTCACAGAATTTCATTTTAAAATCATTGATATCAGTAAACTTGTCTCTGTAGACAGCAAACCAATTCCTCGTTTCCCCCACAAACACTTGTTCTAAAATTTCAACTACCTGGCACCACTCAATACTACCATTTTCCAACCTCTCCCCGAATTTATTTTCTATAGTGTTCATGAACTCCATTGGGCACCCCTGTCGATTGCTGAACTTACCCAGTTCTACCTCCCTGTGTGTGCTATTCACCAAAACTGGCCTATTCTGACTATTATCTTGCCTGATCCTAGCTTTTAATTTTAATTCTAATTCTGCGATTTTCTCCTCAGCCTTCCTCTCAATACTGTTTACTGTTAATTTAATGTTTCCTTCTGATTCTTCTACTTTATCATATAGCTTTGCTTGTTTCTCCTCAATCTTGCTAATGCTTTCCCTATTACTCTCTCTTAAATCATTTACTTCTGCAACTACTTGTGAGTGGACTTTCTCAATTCTACCCCCCAGCTGTTCCTTAACCTCTTTAGTAGCTACCTGAATTTTGTCAATTTCTCCCCCCAATTGCTTTTTGACCTGCTGTGTTTCCAGTTGCACTAGTTCTTTTAAATTTTCAGCCTGTGTACTGATTCTAATTTCCAACTCCTCCTGTACTTTTCCTAATTTTCTGTCTACATCTGCAATAATCTCTTTAGCCTTTTCTTCCATCACCCCCCTGATCTCACCTCTAATCAGTTCGAATTTGTCACTCATTTCCCTACTGTTTTGTTCTAATTTAGCATTTAAAGTTTCAGTACTCTCTCTATTTTCCTTACTGTTTTGTTCTAATCTGGCGTTTAAAGTTTCATTACTCTCTCTATTTTCCCTACTGTTTTGTTCTAATTTTGCATTATTCTGTTCTAATTTTGCATTATTCTGTTCTAATTTTGCATTTAAAGCTTCTGTACTTTCTTTATTTTCCCTACTGTTTTGTTCTAATTTTGCATTATTCTGTTCTAATTTTGCATTTAAAGCATCTGTACTTTCTTTATTTTCCCTACTGTTTTGTTCTAATTTTGCATTATTCTGTTCTAATTTTGCATTTAAAGCATCACTACTAACTTTGTTCTGATACATGAACTCGAGAAGTAAAGTTTTTAATTCTGGTTGGCCGCCTACACTCCCTGTTTCAGTATCGGGATTTACCTCCGCTACCCCGGTACTACCATCACTCAACATACTGCTCGTATCATCATTCTCCAGTTGATGACCACTACGTAACCTCATCTGTCTTTCTTTCTCATCCCCCATAATGATATACACTGATAAAGACAAATAACCCCCAAAATACAGGCACAGAAATATATACCCTTCTCCTTCCACAAATGTTATTAGGTTTTCAGCCCCAAGTTGTCGGCGACAATGTAATGGATTTCGCTAGCCCACACTGTTGGGAGAGAAATGTAACTGTCTACCTTTGCCTAAGCTATGTTGTTTTAATGGGCGCCAAGACCTCAATGCAATGTTGAAATCTAAATTTGTATTTAACAACGTCTAGCTCTGGCAGAACACATTCAAGACTCTATTCACTCAGATCGTGGTATGATTTGATCATTAACCCAACAAACAATTGTATCAGGAGAAGGAATTGGTCTATATCTAATGCTACCTACTGAAAGCAAAGATTGCATTGTAAAAGAAATGAATTTATTATATAAAACAAGTATAGCAAAATTAATAATAATAATAAGTTTAAAATTTAAATTGGAGCGTTGTGATTTGAATATTACCGATAGAAAATTACGTGAAAACGGAGTCTGATAAATTGATTTTACTCTTATTTCCAAGCTATGAAGTTACTGAAATATGAAATATAAAACAAAGAAAATGAGAGATTGCGTATTTCTGCGTCATGTGCGCTTACCATTGGAAATTGCCAAAGCATCTCCCTCGTTCTTGATGATGCTGTGTGCTTCCCACAGTCTCCTGGACGTCGTCATCTCCGTCGAAATTTGATGATATCCTGGTAGATTATATAATTCTATGGTCCGTACCTCGGACCCAAACTCGCGTAAAACCGCACTGGTTACGTTTTACAAAAGTTTGTCGCTAACTCCACTGAACATCGGAGCGACACGCACTTGCGACCGTACACTGCAAGTTCTACACAGATTGTTCGCGTTTCACGGCGCGTCGAACGATATATCCACACGTCGGCTCCCCCACCATGGTACCGACATCTGGCTTACGTCGTCCTCGCTGATTGGCTGCACCCTACGCGCTAGATCCCCACTCCTTCCTCATTACACTCCGCGGGAGGGAGAAGTCGATTTCCGTTTCAACAATTCGCCTTTTCTAGACCTTGCGACCCAAGATTGCGTCATGCTCCTCGACAAGATTCAGCGTGTACTTGAAATCCCAGTGAGTCATCTCTCTCAAATACCCTAACTGACAAAAACTCCGTAAAATTCCGTAATCAGATAATTTTCTATGATATCGTCGTTCGTAATAATTTGCTTGATAGCGTTTTCTAAGACATAGAAAACCTATCTGAATGCTAATAATTTTTATAAAATGCTCCGAAAATACCTTAATAATAATTATAATAAATTATTAATAATAATAAATTACCATGAAAAATTGTCTTGGCTGAACAATTTGCCGCGTAAATAAATATAGAATGGCTTCCTACTGACTTATGCCAGTTGCATAAAAACCCCTCGAAAAACACGTTACATATGTTCGACAAAGATTAGGCATCGCTCCGATCGTGGAGAATGTGAGGGAAGCTTGGCTCCGCCGGTATGGTCACATACTGAGGAGTCAAGGGAATTCAGTCGCTAAAACACCTGCAAAATGACCCAGGTGGAATGCGACCGTGTGGAACACCAGCAAAGCGGTGGACCGACATGCATAATGTTGGTGCCAACGACAGACTGAAATGGAGGAGATGTAGCAAAGCAGTGGACCTTGCATTGTGAGATAAATGCTAGGAGAGATAGAGAACCTTGGTATCTGAGTAGGGCTTGTAACCGTAAAATAGTATAATGAAAAACCCTGGTATATGCGCTGTTAAATAGATTGCATAAATATCGGAGGGATGTGTAGTTAACTTGTGCGGTAATTTCATCAAAACCTTGCTAAGAAAGAAAGAAAGAAAGAAAGAAAGAAGTTGTTCAACTAATTTTGTTTCTAATGTCAAATCTGACAAAATGTCAACCAACCTGGCTATTGTTTTGAAGTGTGAGAAAGCATGACCACAACAGTAACAAGTAGTTCCGTGAAGAACTATACAGCATATTTTCATATATACTACAGCCGAAATGAAACCATTTCTCACTTAGTGCAATTTTGCATACGTCCCCCTTAAATTGCATTTTGTGACAATTTTGAATCTAAATTACATTTTGTAAGTATTTTCTATCTAAATTGCATTTTGTAAATATTGTCAATTCAAATAAAAGTACAGTAAGTATGTAGTTAGTTTTAGTTGTAAGTAGGTAGTTAGTTTGTCTATTAGATATACCGGTATGTCATTGTTCTATTAGACTGTGGTGTGTGAGTGTGTCTGGTAGCAGTTGCATTGTTTATTAGTTATAGTTCATTGTTTCAGTAGACTGTGATGTGTGAGGGTGCATGTGAGTGTGCCTGTTGACAGACTGTTTTAGTGGTAGTATTTGTTGTTGGTGGAACTTAAGTTTTTTGTTAGTAGAGTTTTGATATTTAATTGTTAGTACGGTAGAAGGTTAGTATTTTTGTTAGTAGAATTGCTCTTTACTTATTCTGAAAGGGAGTAGCAGCCTTTCAGAATAAATCAATTCTTTACTAGTCTTATAGACGGTTAAGATATTGATAATATAAGCCAATAATGGCTACACTGCGTCCTGCTGCACGGCTGAAAGCAACGGGAAACTACAGCCATATGCTATTCCCGAGGATATGCACCTCTCTATGCATAATTACATGTGATGATGGCCTCCTCCCTTGTAAAATTTCAATCCGGAGGTAAACTAGTCCCCCGTTCGGATCTCCGGGTGGGGACTACTCGAGAGGGGGTTAACATCACAGAAGTGACAAAGAGGAAATCTGACATTCTACGGATCGGAGCGTGGAATGTTAGAAGTCTGCTAGGAAGTGGAAGGTTAGAAAACTTAGAAAGGGAAATGTATAGGTTGAGGTTGGATTTGGTTGGGATTAGTGAAATGCGCTGGCAGGAAGAACAGGACTTTTGGTCAGGAGACTATAGGGTCATTAGCACTAAATCAAACAATGGCCAAGCTGGGGTTGGCCTCATATTGAGTAGGAAACTTGGACAGCGGGTGGAATATTATGAGCAATATAGTGAACGGATTATTGTAGCAAAAATCAATACAAAACCTACCTGCACTACAGTGGTACAAGTCTATATGCCTACCAGTCAAGCTGATGATGAGGATGTTGAAAAGGTCTACGAAGAAATAGACGAAATTCTGAGGTATATCAAGGGTGATGAAAATGTTATAGTAATGGGAGATTGGAATGCTGTGGTAGGAAAAGGGAGAGAAGGGAAGATAGTAGGAGATTTCGGATTAGGTGAAAGGAATGATCGAGGAAGCAGGCTGGTAGAATTCTGCACCGAGCATGAATTGGTCATAGCTAACACCTTATTCAATAACCACAATAGAAGAATATACACATGGATGAGACCAGGAGATACAGGGCGTTACCAAATCGACTTCATTATGGTCAAGCAGAGGTTTCGAAACCAGATTTTGGATTGTAAAACATATCCTGGTGCTGACATAAACTCTGATCACAATCTGGTTGTAATGAAATGCAGATTAAAGTTGAAGAAACTGAAGAAAAGTCAAAAGCCAAAAAGGTGGGCAATAGACAGACTGAAAGAGAAGGATGTAAACGAAAGATTCAAGAAGAGTATAAAGGAAGGACTAATGAAAAACCCTAAACAAACTTCAATTGCAGACGAATGGGCACTTTTGAAGAATGAAATAACAAAATCCGCAGAAGAAAACATTGGTAGGAAAGAAAGAATAGGTAGAAAACCGTGGATCACTCAGGATATACTAGAATTGATGGATGAAAGGCGGAAACACAAAAATCTAAGAGATGAAAAGGGGAAAGCAGAATACAGACGTCTGAGAAATGAGGTTAACAAGAAGTGCAAGGAAGCGAAAGAAGAATGGTTGAAAGAGAAATGTGCAGGTATAGAAAATTGTCTGAAATTAGGAAAAGTAGACACAGCTTATCGAAGGATTAAGAATACTTTTGGGGAAAAGAAGACTAAGTGCTGTAATATTAAGGACACAAATGGAAAGCCTCTAACAGATAGGGAAGAAAAGGTTGACAGATGGAAAGCTTACATAGAGAGTTTGTATAAGGGAAAGGAGATTGAGAATCATGTAATGGAAAGGGAGGAGGAAATTGATGAGGATGCGAAAGGAGATTTAATATTGAGATCAGAACAAGAGTTTAGTGCTTTTCAGTCGGTCAACACGAATGTACCCAAAAGAGATGGGTTATGCCCTAATCCTGAAATAAATTACATGAGATTAATAAAACACTAGGATGACCAGTTTCGATCGTCAAGCGATCATCATCAGATCCAATACACTTAGGCTATAAAATCTATGTTTGAAATACAGGTGAAAATATTTACAATATGTACAATTATTTAGTTGCAGTATTGGTACTGCAACTGTCAGTGTATGCTAAATGCAGTATATATGTTAGGTGAAATGCTAAATGGTGATGGCTATCCGGAGATTGTACTTTAGAGAGATTATATGGTTGTAAACTATGGTTAAACTATACAATTTTAGGCTAACTACTTATCTGATTGTCTTCCGTACTACAGCTATTCGCAGTTTCCGTGCTCACTTGAACTCGCTGTGCGGCCGACTGCGGTGGTTATCTTAACGACTGGTTTTTCCCTGCCTTCCCCCCCTGTCCCTACGTGCTGTGGGGAGTGATCGCGATGTGTTTATGTGAGGTGTTGCCAACCTAGATACGATGTATGTTATTGAATGAGGTGGATCTACAACTATTAAAGACCGTGGATTAGTCCTCGCCACGCGTGGAGCATAACCCATTCGAACTAAGCGTTGACGGTCTTATGAGGACGTCCCGGCACCTTTAATACTGCCTCTAATATGGGCCTTGGTTTATTGCAGAAGAAAAAGTACATCGTACACCTGATCCAGATAACATTTACCTATTAAAAACCTCCTAATTTCCCCCCCTTTTTTTATCTAGCTTGGCTGTGTCGCTAAATTGAGTTTTGTTTCCGACAGGGTGTGTTTTTTAGTAGCGTGAAGAGGGGTGAGCTCTCCATGAACGTGTGTTCATTTAGATTGTTGGGATTGTTTCGTTTGGCTAGGTGTATCTCGATTGCTTCCTTTATGTCAAGAGCTCTGCCTTTCGATTCGTGATGGATTATTTTAAGGTCCGACTCTATGTTGGTAAAGCTATGCCCTGCGTCACACATATGTTCGCACACGGCTGAATGTGTTCCGTATCTTATCGCATTTCTATGTTCATTATAACGTGTGTCTACTCGCCTTCCACTCTGCCCGATGTAATTAGCTTGACAATCGGTGTCTTGGCACGTTATAGAATATACCCCTGACCTTGAATACGGGTCACGTTTATTTAGATTACTATTTAGGAGGTGCCTAGCGGTTGTGTTTTTCGTTGTGAAAGCTATCTTTATGCCTTGCTTTTTGAATAGGTTAGTGATTTTATATGTATTCGCATTCACATAGTTGAAACGCGCAAATTTTTTCTCATTACTGTCCGGTTTGGGAATCGTTTTATCTTTATTTTTATGTTTGGCTATAATTTGATTTATTTTGCTTGGCGAGAAGTTGTTTTCCCTTGCTATTTGCATAATAGTTCTTATTTCCTTATTATAGTTGTCTTTTGACATGGGTATGTTTAAAGCCCTGTGCACCATTGAATTGAAACCCGCTAGTTTGTGCGTACTGGGGTGATTAGACTGATTGTCGATTGCATGCGAGGTTTGTGTTGCTTTCCGGAATATGGAATATGAAAGGTCGTTGTCTTTACGTTCAATAGTTATATCGAGATAATTTATTTTCCGGTCTATTTCGGATTCCTTAGTGAATTTGATAGAATGGTGAAGGCTATTAATGGATTGGAGAATTGTTTCTTCGCTAGTTAGTTCAGTATCGTAGATGCAAATTACATCATCTACGTATCTTTTCCATATTACTATTCCCTTTGTTGAAGTCTTTTCTAAGAACGCATTTTCTAGTGCATTGATGAAGATGTCAGCGATTAACCCACTTAGTGGCGATCCCATTGCTAGGCCTTCTCTCTGTGTGTATATTTTATTGTCGAATTGAAACACGTTTTGGGTGAGAACGACCCTCAGTAATCTCACAATCTCTTCAATTTCTTTTGCCGAATTGTTGGATTTTAAGTTGTTTTCGATAGTGTTGATTGCTTCAATAATCGGAATATTGGTGTACATGTTAGTTACGTCGAAGGATACTAGCCTGAAGCTAGGTTTCCTTTGTAGGGTGTTCAATGCTGTTACTAGTTCTGTTGTGTTCTTTACAGAGTTGTTTTTGTCGTTGGAAAGACGGCATTTTAAGATTTTTAGTAACTCTTTGCTGATTTTGTAATTAGGGGCATTCCTACAATTGACTATTGGTCTCATTGGGCATTCCTTTTTGTGTATTTTTGGTTGTCCCCTCAATGACGGTATTTTCGGGTTCATGTTTATTAGTTTTGATTTTTCGGCTTTGGTCAGTATGTATTCTGTTTCTTTTAGCGCACTTTTTATTTGTTTTTGGAATTTGTTGGTGGGGTCTTTTGTTAATTCCTTGATTTCGTTGTTGTTTAGGAATTCGACTGTTTTTTCAATGTATTCTGTTTTGTTCAAAATTACTGTAGTGTTTCCCTTATCTGCTTTTGTGATGATTAAGTCATGTTCTTTTATTTTTTGTTTCAACGACTTTATTTCTTTGATTTGTTTGTTGTTTTGAATGTTATTGCTATCGCCCTCTCGTTTGAGGATTTTCTTGGCTTCGTTGGTGGCGAGATTTTTGGTTAATTCCCTGTCTTCTGCTGGGAGCTTGTGACTGGCTATCTCAATATCTGTGATTAACTGTTTTATATTGTGGTTCGTGTGTGCGTCTGTGCAGTTGTATTTCAAACCTTTGTCTAACATATTCATTTCACCTTGAGAAAAGGTTACGTTCGTTCTGTTGTTTACTCTGCTGTGGAAATTGAATTCATTGTTATTCGTGTGTTGTTCGTTAGATTGATGGTTCTGTGTTTCTCCTAGTTTTCTTAATTTATTTTCTAGCGTTTCATGCTTCCTCGTTGCTCTGATTTTGATGGTGTCATGTAGGTGTTCGGTGAAGCTGTCCCATTGGGCTGCGTGCCAGAAATTACTTAGTTGCAATTGAATGTCGTATAATTGTTGGTTAATTTTTTGCTTTCTTATGTATGCAAATCTTAATTCGTTTTTTATCCAAAGCGCTTTGGCTTGTTTAGTTGAAATGATCGAGGCTGGTGTGTTCGGTACGGTTTTAATTGGTACGTATTTAGGGGTGAGGTTTAGTTCTATACATTTTTTGTTGAACCAAATTGACTTGTCTAAATTCATGAGTTTAAGCCTGAGTGATTTGAACCTCACCCCTAAATACGTACCAATTAAAATACGTACCAATTAAAACCGTACCGAACACACCAGCCTCGATCATTTCAACTAAACAAGCCAAAGCGCTTTGGATAAAAAACGAATTAAGATTTGCATACATAAGAAAGCAAAAAATTAACCAACAATTATACGACATTCAATTGCAACTAAGTAATTTCTGGCACGCAGCCCAATGGGACAGCTTCACCGAACACCTACATGACACCATCAAAATCAGAGCAACGAGGAAGCATGAAACGCTAGAAAATAAATTAAGAAAACTAGGAGAAACACAGAACCATCAATCTAACGAACAACACACGAATAACAATGAATTCAATTTCCACAGCAGAGTAAACAACAGAACGAACGTAACCTTTTCTCAAGGTGAAATGAATATGTTAGACAAAGGTTTGAAATACAACTGCACAGACGCACACACGAACCACAATATAAAACAGTTAATCACAGATATTGAGATAGCCAGTCACAAGCTCCCAGCAGAAGACAGGGAATTAACCAAAAATCTCGCCACCAACGAAGCCAAGAAAATCCTCAAACGAGAGGGCGATAGCAATAACATTCAAAACAACAAACAAATCAAAGAAATAAAGTCGTTGAAACAAAAAATAAAAGAACATGACTTAATCATCACAAAAGCAGATAAGGGAAACACTACAGTAATTTTGAACAAAACAGAATACATTGAAAAAACAGTCGAATTCCTAAACAACAACGAAATCAAGGAATTAACAAAAGACCCCACCAACAAATTCCAAAAACAAATAAAAAGTGCGCTAAAAGAAACAGAATACATACTGACCAAAGCCGAAAAATCAAAACTAATAAACATGAACCCGAAAATACCGTCATTGAGGGGACAACCAAAAATACACAAAAAGGAATGCCCAATGAGACCAATAGTCAATTGTAGGAATGCCCCTAATTACAAAATCAGCAAAGAGTTACTAAAAATCTTAAAATGCCGTCTTTCCAACGACAAAAACAACTCTGTAAAGAACACAACAGAACTAGTAACAGCATTGAACACCCTACAAAGGAAACCTAGCTTCAGGCTAGTATCCTTCGACGTAACTAACATGTACACCAATATTCCGATTATTGAAGCAATCAACACTATCGAAAACAACTTAAAATCCAACAATTCGGCAAAAGAAATTGAAGAGATTGTGAGATTACTGAGGGTCGTTCTCACCCAAAACGTGTTTCAATTCGACAATAAAATATACACACAGAGAGAAGGCCTAGCAATGGGATCGCCACTAAGTGGGTTAATCGCTGACATCTTCATCAATGCACTAGAAAATGCGTTCTTAGAAAAGACTTCAACAAAGGGATTAGTAATATGGAAAAGATACGTAGATGATGTAATTTGCATCTACGATACTGAACTAACTAGCGAAGAAACAATTCTCCAATCCATTAATAGCCTTCACCATTCTATCAAATTCACTAAGGAATCCGAAATAGACCGGAAAATAAATTATCTCGATATAACTATTGAACGTAAAGACAACGACCTTTCATATTCCATATTCCGGAAAGCAACACAAACCTCGCATGCAATCGACAATCAGTCTAATCACCCCAGTACGCACAAACTAGCGGGTTTCAATTCAATGGTGCACAGGGCTTTAAACATACCCATGTCAAAAGACAACTATAATAAGGAAATAAGAACTATTATGCAAATAGCAAGGGGAAAACAACTTCTCGCCAAGCAAAATAAATCAAATTATAGCCAAACATAAAAATAAAGATAAAACGATTCCCAAACCGGACAGTAATGAGAAAAAATTTGCGCGTTTCAACTATGTGAATGCGAATACATATAAAATCACTAACCTATTCAAAAAGCAAGGCATAAAGATAGCTTTCACAACGAAAAACACAACCGCTAGGCACCTCCTAAATAGTAATCTAAATAAACGTGACCCGTATTCAAGGTCAGGGGTATATTCTATAACGTGCCAAGACACCGATTGTCAAGCTAATTACATCGGGCAGAGTGGAAGGCGAGTAGACACACGTTATAATGAACATAGAAATGCGATAAGATACGGAACACATTCAGCCGTGTGCGAACATATGTGTGACGCAGGGCATAGCTTTACCAACATAGAGTCGGACCTTAAAATAATCCATCACGAATCGAAAGGCAGAGCTCTTGACATAAAGGAAGCAATCGAGATACACCTAGCCAAACGAAACAATCCCAACAATCTAAATGAACACACGTTCATGGAGAGCTCACCCCTCTTCACGCTACTAAAAACACACCCTGTCGGAAACAAAACTCAATTTAGCGACACAGCCAAGCTAGATAAAAAAAAGGGGGGAAATTAGGGGGTTTTTAATAGGTAAATGTTATCTGGATCAGGTGTACGATGTACTTTTTCTTCTGCAATAAACCAAGGCCCATATTAGAGGCAGTATTAAAGGTGCCGGGACGTCCTCATAAGACCGTCAACGCTTAGTTCGAATGGGTTATGCTCCACGCGTGGCGAGGACTAATCCACGGTCTTTAATAGTTGTAGATCCACCTCATTCAATAACATACATCGTATCTAGGTTGGCAACACCTCACATAAACACATCGCGATCACTCCCCACAGCACGTAGGGACAGGGGGGGAAGGCAGGGAAAAACCAGTCGTTAAGATAACCACCGCAGTCGGCCGCACAGCGAGTTCAAGTGAGCACGGAAACTGCGAATAGCTGTAGTACGGAAGACAATCAGATAAGTAGTTAGCCTAAAATTGTATAGTTTAACCATAGTTTACAACCATATAATCTCTCTAAAGTACAATCTCCGGATAGCCATCACCATTTAGCATTTCACCTAACATATATACTGCATTTAGCATACACTGACAGTTGCAGTACCAATACTGCAACTAAATAATTGTACATATTGTAAATATTTTCACCTGTATTTCAAACATAGATTTTATAGCCTAAGTGTATTGGATCTGATGATGATCGCTTGACGATCGAAACTGGTCATCCTAGTGTTTTATTAATCTCATGTAATTTATTTCAGGATTAGGGCATAACCCATCTCTTTTGGGTACATTCGTGTTGACCGACTGAAAAGCACTAAACTCTTGTTTACTAAGGCAACACTGAAAATATGGCTTCAAACACCACAATTGAGATCAGAATTTGATAGAGCTTTGGAAGACTTAAGCAGGAACAAAGCACCAGGCATAGATGATAAACCGATTGAGTTGCTACGCTGCATAGGAGATGAAGGTCTGATCAGGTTATTTCACTTCGTGTGTAGGATTTATGAGACAGGTGAGGTACCCCCTGATTTCAAGAAGAATGTAATCATCCCTATACCAAAGAAAGTGGGAGCTGACAGATGTGAAGATTACCGTACAATCAGCTTGATTACTCATGCTTCAAAGATCCTGTCTAGAATAATTTACAAGAGGATTGAAAGCCAGATAGAAACGGAGTTGGGTGAAGACCAGTTTGGTTTCAGGAGAAATGTAGGAACAAGGGAAGCAGTACTAAGTCTTAGGCTGATTTTAGAAGGTAGAATAAGGAAAGATAAGAGAACGTTCATGGCTTTTGTAGACTTAGAAAAGGCTTTTGATAACGTTGATTGGACTAAATTGTTTGACATTTTGAAATCAATTGGAATAAAGTACAGGGATAGGAGGGTGATATACAATCTGTACAGAAACCAGACAGCAGTCATTCGAGTTGAAGGACATGAGAGAGAAGCTGGTATTCAGAAAGGTGTAAGGCAAGGCTGCAACTTATCACCCATACTTTTCAATCTTTACATTGAACAAGCAATGAAGGAAATTAGAGAAAAATTTAAAGTGGGAGTGAAGATTCAAGGAGAAATAATTTCAACTCTGAGATTTGCTGATGACATCGTCATCTTGGCTGACAAGCCTGAGGATTTGAATGAGTTTTTGAATGGTATGGACTCCGTCTTACGGAAAGAATTCATGATGAAAATAAATAAATGTAAAACAAAAATACTGGAATGCAGCCGAAATATATCAGAAACCTCTATGGAGATCAAATTGGCAGGTGAAAAGCTGAAGGAAGTAGGAGACTTCTGTTACTTAGGAAGCAGAATAACCAGTGATGGACGAAGCAAAGAGGATATTAAAAGTAGGTTGGCTCAGGCAAAGAAAGCATTTCTACAAAAAAGGAATCTGCTGACATCGAATATAGATTTAGGTATTAGGAAGTCATTTTTGAAAGCCTTTGTCTGGAGCGTGGCGCTCTATGGAAGTGAAACTTGGACTATTGGTGCAGCAGAAAAGAGGAGAATTGAAGCATTTGAAATGTGGTGTTACAGGAGAATGATGAAGATCAGATGGGTAGATAGGGTTACAAACAAAGAGGTATTAAGACGAGTGGGAGAGGAGAGATGTTTCTGGCGACTGCTAATGAAGAGAAGAGATAGGTTGGTAGGACACATACTAAGACACCCAGGAACAGCAAGCTTAGTTATGGAAGGAAGGGTCGAGGACAAAAACTGTAGGGGTAGACCAAGGTTAGAATATGTTAAACAGATTGCCTCCGATGTAGGGTGTCGGAGCTATGTAGAGATGAAACGATTAGCTCAGGACAGGGAGGCATGGAGGGCTGCATCAAACCAGTCAAAAGACTGAAGACTCAAACACAAACACATGAATGACAAAACACGTGTGAACTAACGATATGAGCGTGCCACAGCCGGCTTAGTTTGCCGTGTTTAATGGCGCTCACATGTTTAATGGCACTGTAAAAGAGTTTCAGGCAACTGTCACATACACCACATCATCAACATCGTTTGTGATGACTCCGTGTCTTATACAATTGGCTATGGAAGAAGAAGAGAAGCTCCCTGACACATGTCTTGTGGGGAGATTTTTACATGGATAATTGCCTCAGTCCAACAGAAACACAAAACCTGTCAAACCTTTGATCTCATATTAACCCTAAAGTTTGGATTAGTTCCAATTCATCTAATTTTGGGGGGAAATGGGTTTCCCTAAGATCTTCTGGGATTGATAGCAGCATGGTCGAGGTGTTGGATCACCATTTTTAGCCTACTTTCGATTTTTGCAAAAAATGAAAGTAGACTTATGAGATCAACACAGGGCGAAAAAAGTGTGTCTGTCTGTGTGTGTGTATGTGTGTGTGTGAGTCTGTGTGTGTGTGTATGTGTGTGTGTGAGTCTGTGTGTGTGTGTGAGTCTGTGTGTGTGTGTGTGTCTGTGTGTGTGTGAGTGTGTGTACTCTGAATGTCTGTCCCCCCCTATCAATTCGAACACGGTGAATGCGAATTGAACAAAATTTGGTACAAAGGTAGCACTAGCAAAGACACCTCAGTGTCATGTTTTATATCGCCGCCATCTTGACAGAAACGTAATGGTGGCCACACAAATGTTCAAAGCTTAAATCAAATTACGACTAACCTAATCATCCGATCTCTACCAAATTTTGCAAAAACATACCTTTATGGGGGCAGCATCCTTTGACCAAACTAATAGGTCATCAGCCTAATAGTTTGCGGATGGCGGCCATCTTTGTGAGAAAATCGATTCCCCCCATTAATTCGAACACGGTGCAACCGAATGGAACGAAATTTGGTACAGAGGTAGAACTAACAAAAGGCACCTAAGTGTCATGTTTTATATCGCCGCCATCTTGACGGAAACGTAATGGCGGCCACACAAATGTTCAAAGCTTAAATCAAATTACGATTAACCTAATCATCCGATCTCTACCAAATTTTGCAACAACATACCTTTATGGAGGGAGCATCCTTTGACCAATCTAATAGGTCATTCGCCTAATAGTTTGCGGATGGCGGCCATCTTTGTGTCAGAATCGATTCCCCCTATTAATTCAAACACGGTGAAACCGAATGGAACTAAATTTGGTACAGAGATAAAGGGCATCTCAGTGTCATGATTAATATCGCCGCCATATTGACAGAAACGTAATGGCGGCCACACAAATGTTTAAAGCTTAAATCAAATTACGACTAACATAACCATCCGATCTCTACCAAACTTTGCAACAACTTACCTTTATAGAGGGAGCATCTTTTGACCAATCTTATAGGTCATTAGCCTAATAGTTTGCGGATGGCGGCCATCTTTATGTCAAAATTGATTCCCCCTATTAATTCGAACACGGTGGAACCGAATGAACGAAATTTGGTACAGAGGTAGCACTAGCAATGGGCACCTCAGTGTCATGTTTTATATCGCCGCCATCTTGACGGAAACGTAATGGCGGCCACACAAATGTTCAAAGCTTAAATCAAATTACGATTAGCCTAATCATCCGATCTCTAGCAAATTTAGCAACAACATACCTTTATGGAGGGAGCATCCTTTGACCAAACTAATAGGTCATTAGCCTAATATTTTGCGGATGGCGGCCATCTTTGTGTGAAATTCGATTCCCCTTATCAATTCGAACACGGTGAAACCGAATGGAACGAAATTTGGTACAGAGGTAGCACTAGCAAAGGGCACCTCAGTGTCATGTTTTATATCACCGCTATCTTGACGGAAACGTAATCGCGGCCACCCAAATGTTAAAAGCTAAAATGTAATTACGACCAACCTAATAATCTAGTCTCTACCAAATTTTGCAACACCATATCTTTATGTGGGAAACATATTCTGACCAAACTGCTAGAACATCACCCCAATAGTTTGCAGATGGTGGCCAAGTATGTGTGCAAATCGATTCCCCCTATCAATTCAAACACGGTGAAACCGAATTGAACGAAATTTGGTACAGAGGTAGCACTAGCAAAGGGCACCTCATATTCATGTTTAATATCCCTATAGCACGTTGTATTTCAACAAGCTACTACAACCAACATTCAATCATACTCCTTGAAAAGGACAAAGAGTTATAACACTACCCATGCATTTAGGAGAAAGTAGGCTATATGTTCTTTACTGAACATCTTGTTTGAGTGTGAAGCCACAACGTTTCAGTAATTCTTGAAGCTCATGCTGCAGATTGATCGCTTCCTCTACAATAGTTGTGCCTATTCATGCAACAGTTGTGACAAGAGGGACTCAATTGGGAAAACATATTCTCTTCACATGGGAAGGCATCCATATTAAGCGTCTGGCTGTGGGAACAGTTATCATCTCAAAGGTTCAGATCCATGGATTTTCAGATGCTTTTACGAAAGCATATGGAGCATGTCTATATGAGAATGGTGACGTATCAAACCATTTTCTCTGTTCAAAGTCAAATTTCTGCACCTCTCTATACATAATTACATGTGATGATGGCCGCCTCCCTTGTAAAATTTTAATCCGGAGATAACAAGTCCCCTGTTCGGATCTCTGGGTGGGGACTACTCGAGAGGGGGTTAACATCACAGAAGTGACAAAGAGGAAATCTGACATTCTACGGATCGGAGTCTGGAATGTTAGAAGTCTGCTAGGAAGTGGAAGGTTAGAAAACTTAAAAAGGGAAATGGATAGGTTCAGGCTGGATTAGGTTGGGATTATTGAAATGTGCTGGCAGGAAGAATAGGACTTTTGGTCAGGAGACTATAGGGTCATTAGCACTATATCACACAATGGCCAAGCAGGGGTTGGTCTCATATTGAGTAGGAAACTTGGACAGCGGGTGGAATGTTATGAGCAATATTGTGAAAGGATTATTGTAGCAAAAATCAAACAAAACCTACATGCACCTCAGTGTTACAAGTCTATATGCCTACCATTCAAGCTGATGATGAAGATGTTGAGAAGGTCTACGAAGAAATAGATGAAATTCTGACTTATATCAAGGGTGATGAAAATGTTATAGTAATGGGAGATTGGAATGCTGTGGAATGAAAAGGAAGAGAAGTGAAGATAGTAGGAGATTTCGGATTAGGTGAAAGGAATGATCGAGGATGCAGGCTGATGGAATTCTGCACTGAGAATGAGTTGGTCATAGCTAACACCTCATTCAATAACCACAGTAGAAAAAAGCAGAATACAGACGTCTGAGAAATGAGGTTAACAAGAAGTGCAAGGAAGCGAAAGAAGAATGGTTGAAAGAGAAATGTGCAGGTATAGAAAATTGTCTGAAATTAGGAAAAGTAGAAGGATTAAGAATACTTTTGGGGAAAAGAAGACTAAGTGCTGTAATATTAAGGACACAAATGGAAAGACTCTAACAGATAGGGAAGAAAAGGTTGAGAGATGGAAAGCTTACATAGAGTGTTTGTATAAGGGAAAGGAGATTGAGAATCATGTATTGGAAAGGGAGGAGGAAATTGATGAGGATGCAAAAGGAGATTTAATATTGAGATCAGAATTTAACAGAGCATTGGAAGACTTAAGCAGGAACAAAGCGCCAGGCATAGATGATATACCGGTTGAGTTGCTTTGCTGCATAGGAGATGAAGGTCTGATCAGGTTATTTCACTTGGTGTGTAGGATTTATGAGACAGGTGAGGTACCCCCTGATTTCAAGAAGAATGTTATCATCCCTATACCGAAGAAAGTGGGAGCTGACAGATGTGAAGATTACCATACACTCAGCTTGATTACTCATGCTTCAAAGATCCTGTCTAGAATAATTTACAAGAGGATGGAAAGCCAGATAGAAATGGAGTTGGGTGAAGATCAGTTTGGTTTCAGGAGAAATGTAGGAACAAGGGAAGCTGTACTAAGTCTTAGGCTGATTTTGGAAGTAGAATAAGGAATGATTAGAGAACATACATGGCATTTGTAGACTTAGAAAAGGCTCTTGATGACGTTGATTGGACAAAATTGTTTGACATTTTGAAAAGGATTGGAATAAAGTACAGGGATAGGAGGGTGATCTACAGCCTATACAGAAACCAGACAGCAGTCATTCGAGCTGAAGGACCTGAGAGAGAAGCTGGTATTCAGAAAGGTGTAAGGCAAGGCTGCAACTTATCACCCATACTCTTCAATCTTTACATTGAACAAGCAATGAAGGAAATTGGAGAAAAATTTAAAGTGGGAGTGAAGATTCAAGGAGGAATTATTTCAACTCGGAGATTTGCCGATGTCATCGTTATATTGGCCGACACATCTGAGGATTTGAATGAGTTTTTGAATGGTATGGACTCCATACATGGCATGATGATATCAGTTTACTTTCCAGCTCTCAGGAAGAGTTGAGGCAAATGACCAGAGCACTCAAGGCAGCTGCCAACAAATTTGGGCTAATCGTGAATGAAACCAAGACGGAGTACCACAATATGACTCGCGGGCAAGGCCACGTTTTTGGGCAACTACAGTCACTCCGGGTAGGGGACAGTCCTACAAGAGGGTCCATGAATTTAAGTACCTAGGATCGCTTTTCACGGAGAACTCATCATGTGAGGCAGATATCAACGCCAGGATCCAAGCAGGAAACCGAACTCTCTACAGCTTAACACAGCTTCTTCGGTCCAGAAGTCTCTCCAGACAGTTCAAAATTCGTCTGTATAAAACTCTGATCCAACCAGTTCTACTATATGGATGTGACACATGGAGTATCCGAAAACAGGACTTTCATAAACTACTCGTTTTTGAGAGAAAAGTTCTTCGGAAGATCTTTGGACCGGTGAGGGATGTACAAACGGGTGAATGGAGGATTAGACACAATCATGAAGTAGAAGACCTGTACCATGATGCCAACATAGCTGCAACCATCAAAACCAGAAGACTGCAGTGGGCTGGACATGTAGCCCGGATGGATGACCACCGATGGCCACGGATGCTACTGGATTTCATCCCCACAGGAAGAAGACCACCAGGGAGACCAAGGAAGCGGTGGAGTGATGGACTCCATGAAGATCTGCAACAGGCAGCGATATGCGTAGACAGTTGGCGGATGGTAGCTATGGATAGGAGATGATGGAGAAGGAAACTTGTAGCAGCGCTCGGTCCACTGGGCCTGATCGCGTAGAAGAAAAAGAAGATGGACACCGTCTTGAGGAAAGAATTCATGATGAAAATTAATAAATGTAAAACAAAAATATCGGAATTCAGTTGAAATAAATCAGAAACCTCTATGGACATCAAATTGGCAGGTGAAAAGCTGAAGGAAGTAGGAGACTTCTGTTACATAGGAAGTAAAATAACCAGTGATGGACGATGCAAAGAGGTTATAAAAAGTAGGTTGGCTCAGGCAAGGAAAGCATTTCTAAAAAAAAAAAAAAAAAAAAGGAATCTGTTGACATCGAATATAGATTAGGAAGTCATTTTTAAAAGCCTTTGTTTGGAGCGTGGCACTCTATGGAAGTGAAACTTGGACTATTGGTGAAGCAGAAAAGAGGAGAATTGAAGTGTTTGAAATGTGGTGTTACAGGGGAATGATGAAGATTAGATGGGTATATAGGTTTACAAACGAAGAGGTATTAAGACGAGTGGGAAAGGAGAGATGTTTCTGGCAACTGCTAATGAAGAGAAGAGATAGGTTGGTAGGATACATATTCATCATCATCGGCTTTAACTCGAATCCGAGTATAAATCTTCTTCCTTCAGTCCAGTTTGTGGATGTGTTTACGGTGACTAAAGAGTCCAATCCTGGCATAGAACAAGCGTCCACACAAGTCACATAGTATTGCTGGAGGAGGACGTGGTTGGGCTGCTCAAAGTTTCCTAGCTTGACGCTTGGCCTCTTCATGTGTGCGTCGATCCCTTTCAAAGGTTTTTACAGTATCCGAGATGCTACGGCGCCAAGTTGAGCGGTCTTCAGCCAGCATGTCCCAGGTTTGTGAATCAAGACCTGTGAATTTCAGGGTCTGCTTAAATTTGTCCTTGTAGCGCCTCTTAGGACCACCATGAGGTCTGGTGCCATAGCATAACTCACCATATAGCCTTTGACGAGGTAATCTCACATCATCCATCCGATGGACATGACCAATCCATCTAAATTGGTGACCTATTATGGATGATTCTATGCTGTTGATTTGAGCCTTTTCAAGAACAGCAATATTGGTGATGCGGTCATCCCATTTAATCCTCAGGATTGATCGAAGTTTTTGTAGGTGGAAGCGCTCAAGCTTCCTAAGATCACGCCGGTAAAGGGTCCACGTTTCATAGCCATACAACAATGTAGAAATGACTACTGCTTTGTACACCATTAGCTTTGTACTCATGGACAGATCTTTATTCATGAAATCCAGTGCGCTAATCGTCCATATGCTGCATGGGCTGCGCCAATTCTCTTATCCACATCCTGCTCACAGGTACAGCTCACAGAAATGGTACTGCCCAGGTACGAGAAGTGGTCTACCTGCTCTAATGGCAAATTTGAGATGGAGATATTGAACTGAGGAAGAGGTGTGCCTGGTGAAGGTTGTGCCAAGACTTTAGTCTTATTGACATTTATGGTAAGACCAAAGCGATCACATGCACTTTTGTAACAATTATCTGACTCTTGCAGCTCTTCTGGTGTGAGAGTTGGTGCCGCAGCATCATCTGCATACAACATATTAGCAACATTAGTAACCTGAGTTTTCCTCAAGAAGCGGAGACGAGTTAGGTTGAAAAGCCCTCCATCAAAACGATACTTGACATCCACACCTGGGATGTTTGTCGGTGAATCATAAAGCATTGCAGCCAAGTACAGCACGAAAAGCGTTGGAGCCAGTACACATCCTTGTTTCAGTCCATGGGTAATAGGAAATTCATCGGACATCTTAATCTGATGGCAAACCTGACCTGCCATGCCATCATGGAGAGCCTTGATTAGATCTACAAATCGCTTAGGGCAACCAAACCGTTTCAGCACCGCCCACATGGCCGGTCTTGGAACCGAATCAAATGCCTTTTCCAAGTCATAAAAGGCTAAGAAGAGTGGATTCTGTTGTTCTCTACATTTTTCTTGCAGCTGTCTCACACAGAATATCAAGTCAATTGTGCTTCTGGAAGCTTTAAATCCGCATTGTGACTCTGGGAGGATCTTCTCAGAGATAACCTTGAGGCGGTTAAGTAGAATTCTTGCAAGAATCTTCCACACAATTGAGAGCAGTGATATACCGCGGTAGTTGCCACAAACACTGTGATCACCCTTCTTAAAGATAGTGATCATAGTGGCATTCTTTAGGTCTCCAGGTACCTTTCTTGACTCCCATATTCTGAGGATAAGGGTGAAAATCCTTGTTTTGAGGGAATGACCTCCGGCTTGAATTAGTTCCAGAGGGATGTTATCTGGGCCAGGTGACTTTCTGGGTTTCAATTGGGTGAGAGCTGCAGTGAATTCATGATAAGTAGGAGGTACTGCCAACCACAGTTGTTCAGGTTGTTGCGGCCATCACAAAGGAAGTCTTCAGCAGATGCTGATGGACGATTTAGGAGATTGGAGAAGTGCTCTTTCCAGCGTTCCAAGATTTCTTGACTGTCAGTAAAGGTAGTAGAATTATCAGTGCTTTTCAGTGTACCTGATGATGAGCGAGATGGTCCATATATTTCCTTGAGTACTGCATAGAAGTTCCTCAGGTCACGAGCATCCGATAGTCTCTGCAGTTCCTGAGCCTTCTGCTGCCACCAAGTATTTTTAATCTGCCTTATCTGGGTCTGACATTTACCCTTGAGTTCCAGTAGTTTATCTTTCTTTGTGTTGGAAGTTGGATCTTGAAGATGGGCAAGATAGGCATTCCTTTTGGCATTGATGAGAGACAGAATTTCTTCATTGTTGTCATCAAACCAGTCTTGTCTTTTCCGCACTATAAAACCAATGCTTTCCTCAGCTGACTGTGTGATAAATTTCTGTAGTGTGGCCCATTCTTGCTGAATGTCATTCGTTACTGGATTTTCTGATAACTGGGTGATGATCCTGTTTCCAAAATGTTTATAGATGGATTCATCCTGAAGTTTGGATGTATTAAACTTCTTTCTTGGCAAATTTTTGATGTTCCTAGGTGGTTTAAGTCTGATGCATATCCTGAGCTTACATATAAGAAGTTAATGATCTGTCCAACAATCGTCTATATTCCTTGCTGTTCTGGTAATAAGAGTGTCCTTCTTATCACATTGCCGGGTAATGATCTAATCAAGAATGTGCCAATGTTTGGAACGAGGATGCATCCACGTGGTTTTGAAGCGGTTAGGTAGCCGGAACTGTGTGTTGGTAATGAAAAGTTCGTGTTCTGCACAAAGACCAAGAAGCAACAGTCCATTGGGATTACATTTTCCAAGTCCCTGTTTGCCCATCACATTATTCCATAGCCTGTGATCTTTCCCAACTCTGGCATTGAAATCACCGAGGAGCAAGAGTTTATCTGCAAATGGTACCTTGGAGATGATTTCGCTTAGCTGATCATAGAACTGAGCCATTACTTCATCATCAGAACCTAAGGTAGGAGCATAGGCAGAGATGAGTGTCGTAAAGGAACCTCCTTTATGAGAGTCACGAGCCTTTCGCTGATTGCTGTGGGCGTAAGTTGGTGATAATTTCCCAGTTTGGTCTTCACAGCGAAGCCCACACCATGAATACGACATTCACCCTCCACTTTTCCTTTCCAGAAGATGGTATATCCTGTTCCAGATTCAGTAATCTTGCCTTCAGAAGATAGCCTAGTTTCACTGAGAGCAGCAATGTCAACGTTGAGTCTTGATAACTCACGGGTTTCAAGAGCTGACCTTCTCTCAGGTCTAACGTTATTGTCCGTATCAAGCAAAGTTCTGATGTTCCATGATCCAATAATCAATTTGTGATTCTTTACTGTTTTCGAGTTTCGACCGCATGAGGGGTGACCTGCTGAGTGCGGTTGCCCAGCCGACCAAGATTGTGACTTCCGATGTTTAGCCCACCTTTTCTAGGGCCTTCCCCATGCGGGTGGGCAGCGGTAATCCTAAATAGGCGTGCCCAAACACAGATGCAGGACCAAATTCCCGAGTAGTCACAGAGCCTCCAGAAGACGACCATCACACATCTGCTGCCAACATGCAGGTTCGAACTAGGGGCTTCCAGTTACACCCATAACCTGCCCCCACCATCCATATCCCATCGCCATTGGACTTTGAAAATAAGTGACGTTCGGAAGAAGTGCCACTGGCGTGAATTTGTTTAGGGTGGATCTCAGCTTGCCAGGACGAGACCCACACACTATGATCTCTGAGCCTTATCCTGCGGCTCACAAAGAATGAGACATGCAGGACTGAACACAGAGACTGCAACGAACTGTCGCATACTCAAGTACTAGCGAGGTGCGCCTTTACAGCCAGTCCGTCTGGCCTGACCTCTTCCGCCTCTATGACCGTTGGGAGCCATAAGGGTGATTGGCTCCTCCGCTCATTTTGCCGTTGGGCCAAAATCGGCCCATCATAAATATGGACAATAGATGGCCCTATTAAACCTGAGCAATGGGCTGCCCCATCCGCCAACCACACTGTGCCAGAGATCACCTCTTCCACTGCAGGTACCGTTGAGGACTTCACCGTAACCCTGGCAAGGGACCCTAACAAGGTACTACCAGCCGGGCTAGCTCGACCAAGGTTTATTAAATGGAAGGAAGGGTCAAGGACAAGAACTGTAGGGGTATACCAAGGTTAGAATATGTTAAACAGATTGCCTCGGATGTAGGGTGTGGTATCTATGTAGAGATGAAACGATTAGCTCAGGACAGGGAGGCATGGAGTGCTGCATCAAACCAGTCAAAAGACTGAAGACTCAAACAACAACAGTACCCCTCTAAAGCAGCAATCCTCACCGTGACTTGAACTATGTGCAGCAGTACTATTGACACCTCTACTGAAGAAGACAGAAGAGAATTTCAATCTCAAAAGCAGAAAGTCTTACCTCTGGACGGACTCCACCATAATCCTAGCTTGGATCATGACCAAACCAATATGGTGGAAGACCTTTGTTTCAAATCATGTTTCTGAGGTTCAGTATCTTTCTCCAAATGGAGTTTGGAACATGCACCGACAGAAGACATGCCTGCCAACAGGCTGTCCAGAGGTATGAGTCCAAATCAGCTTAGTAGCCACTGCCAATGGTATGGCACAGGCCCAAGTTGTTACTGAAGTATTCGATAAGTTTGTCAACAGAAACTCACGTCACTGATGATGAACTTCCAAAGATGGTAACACCAAGCCGTTGCTTCAACTCATGGTTGATTTTGGTGAAGAAATCATTGCAAGGTTTTCAACATTACATACACTACAGGGAGTCATCGTCCACTGTCTATGATTTGCCCCCAACTCTACTAATGGCCATAGCAGAAAGGTCAGACCCTTATGCTTTCATGGTTTTGTTAGGTAAGCCCAGTTCTTGACTTACACTTCTGCGATTACAGCTCTGAAGAATAATTCACTTGTATGGACCAAAAGTATGTTGATTTACTTCTCTGGAATAGAGAACATATCCTAAGGGTGGATGGATGGTTGCAACCAGGGGTAGTGCATCATTATGGGCCTAATGGGCCCTGACGACCCAGAGCTGTTAGGCTGTATTGCCCAAAATTTGTTAAATTAATGTCCTTAAAAATTACTTTAAATTACAGATACTGTATTCTACTAAAAATAAAAGTCTTCTCTTCTCGCATCTCTAAAAAGAATTCAGTATACAGTACATAACACATCCCTAACTTGAGTTCCTGACAGTCTCGTGCGGTGTATTGCAATAGCAAGGGTTGCTCTACAGAACCTTCTATGTAAACTACACTATATGGAGTGAAGGGCCGGTTCAAAAAACAGTGGACACAGCACTGTCTTGCATGCAAATTCTTTTGTACTATGAAAGGACTTTACTTTCTCTCAACCCTTAAACACATGCGCTGGGGTGGAATCCACCCCAGGCTATTTCATTTCCTTATGAAATGTACAAATAATTTTTCAGTTACTCCTCCATCATGAACCTTTCTGGTCAGGTCTTCTTTGCGCGTTCCCTGAAGGTCAACCATTTCTTGTGTGACAGTCAGACAGTGCACGTCATAATAACTGACTGGGGTGGATTCCACCCCAGCGCGTGAGCTTGTGTACGTAAAATAAATCACACCAATTTGAATTGCAAGCAACACGAGCATTTCTTTCCTGTGTTTGTCTTTGTTACTGCAAGTAAATATTTGGTTTTTTTTTTCAGCCGTTTACATATGTACGGTCTGGTGGTATTACAGGCCTAATGCCATTGTCAGTGGAACTTTTATTTTATTTCCATGTTATTTTGGACCTACACAGATTGGGCGCATTCAATACCGATAGTGTCCAGGAATTTCTCAAATAGTTGGTTTTACAGCTCAAAGCTCAGGAAGGGACACATAGGCTCTTGGGATACTATTCAAACCTTACCAATCATTTTAGGGCAGTAGTGAAGCACATCAGTGGTACTAAGGATGAACCTCCTCCTCCAACCACAAAATGAAATTGTCACTGTGATGTTTACCCTCAAAGAAAAAAACAGAAAAACTCAAACATCATGAAGCAGTTCCAACAAACTCATCTGCATGGAACACAGAATTGTTTACTGTGAAGAGTGCACTCCTGAGTGAAAGCTCTATCACCCCAACTGTATCACCAACACATACAGGATATAAAAGTCTTACCTGTATTTTCAAATTATAGAATTCATTGTTAGTACTGCCAAGTTTCATTTTACATTAAGTAATTGATTTATATTAATTTTTGATGTGTTTATTTAGCGAGAAACATTTTCTCATGGTATTTCAAGATACTGTAAGTAATTTCTAGCGAAGTTCAATCTCCCGTATTTCACTGATTTTAATGTATACCTAAAATGCATAATTCTCTTTTATTTACTATTCCTTTCATCATATATAAGCTCCAAAGTACATTTATTAATTTAATATGATTTTGAAGATATTTATTAAAAACATGCAAACTAGACAACATAAAAACATTATTAGAATGATCCAGTTTATAAATACAACATGAGGAAGGATTTCAAAGATAATGTGCACCTAAGTAATAGAGAATGAGTCAATCATGCATAATATAACTTAAAATCGTAAATTAATACGGTAGTTAATATATTACAATAAAATAACCGTGGGGTGGAAAACACCTCACGCGAGTGCCTGCCTCCTAAAATTTGATGGGTGTGCTTGAGAGTTAAAGGGTCTGGAGAATTGGCCCAGAAGCGATTAAGAAGATCTCTCCATTTCACTTCCTGCTTTTGTCTCTGAAGTTCAAACCGGATTACGGGAGATGGGTCCAGATATTGGGGCGTCGCATGGTCAGCGCATCAAGTTCCCTCGGTTGTTAATCTTAGTTTTCGTGACTGGGGTGCTGACTCGCTGTCGGACAGCTACTGAATATTGTCCTCACGAGGCTGAGTGCACCCTGTTCCAGCCCTCACATATGTTTCTAAAATCCCTGACGGCCGGAAATCGAACCTGGGGCCTCCAGGACAGAGTCAGGTGCGATACCCCAACAGCACGTGGCCGGCGGCATATCCCAATAATTGAGAATATAATGTGTTGACCGAATGAAAAGTTGCAATGCCAGAGTATCGGCTTGCACATCCGTCACTAAAAGTTCATATAAATCAGTAATTATTTCTTGTATTCCCAAACCTATGTTGTCTTGCCTCCTTTTATTCTCGGATGTGGAATCCATTCATTAAGTTTTGTCGTTGAGATTTGATGCACCCTGTTACGATTGGCCAATAGATTGTCAGGATGGACGATATCCTGAACTCAGGAGACACTGGTTGCACTAACACATACAATGGATAATGAAATAAAAAGTAAAGTAGCTCAAGTTTGGAAGACCTTTGGAGCACTAAAAGTCACACTGTTGTATAAAGCAGGAAACTGACTGTACACTCGAGATACTGAACACATGCAGGGTTCCAGATGTCCTGGATTTTACTGGGACAGTCCCAGATTATTAATTTTTCTGGTGTGCTGACAAACAGTTTTCGGGATGGCAAATGCCCCGATTTTCTCCTCTCCTTGGAATTTTAATTCATATTTAGTACCGTACCTCATTATTTTGTGTTTCTAGACATCGAAAAAGCATTCGATAGTGCCCCTAGAACAACTATATGGGAGTGTCTTAAAAAGAAGAATGTGTCTATGGAACTCATTCAGAGAGTAAAAATGCTTTACGATGACTGCTACAGCTGTGTTCAAGTAGGAAATGAATATTCAGATTGGTTCCAGACATCTAGAGGAGTGCAACAAGGCAGTGCCCTTTCACCATTACTATTCATCACCATCATGGATGAAATCATAAAGGAAGTGAAGCAGAGCACCAATATGGATCTTAAAGCATTTGCTTTTGCTTTCTGGGGAAATAGTGAGCTGGAAGTCCAGGAAAGGCTGAACGTCTGGAATGATCATTTAAAAAAATATGGACTGAAAGTAAGTGCTACAAAAACTGCTGCAATGTCTGTTAACAGACAGAGAAGTAAAGATAATAAAATGCTGGAGGGTGTACAATTGGAAACAGTGCCTTGGATGCTTAATATCAAGTGACAACAGAATACAGCTTGAATTAAATAACCGTATTCAGATATCAAGTCAATTCTATCAGCAAGTTCGATATCTACTCTGGAATAAGCAAGTGCCACTAAGATCAAAACAAACCCTGTTTCGAACATACTTTGTCCCTATATTGACTTATGGGTTGGAAACATGCACAACTACCAAAAAAGACAACAGCAATCTTCAGGCTTCAGAAATTAAGTTTCTAAGAAGCAAGTTTCAAAAAACCAGGAAAGACAAAGTAAGAGATGAGAGGATAAGAGAACAAGCTGGAATAAATCAGACCCTGAAGGAAACCATAACTAGGGCACGTTTGCGATGGTTTGGTCACGTCGAACATATGACAGAAGGAAGAATTGCAAAACAATGGTTACATACTGAGATTACTGGAAAGAGACCTGTTGGAAGACCTAGGAGGAGATGGCTGGACCAAGTGAAGGAAGATATCACATCCAAGGGAATCAACTGGGATGAAGTCTTGAAGTAGCAGTGGTACATGAATCGACTAAAATGGAGAGCGCTCGTAAACCACACCCGGGAAACTGGAGTGGAAACTTGATGATGATGATGATGATGACCATATTATTCATCAGATTATAAAGTAAGCATATAGATTTGCTTATGGGCTTCTGTCTTTCCCACTTGAGACCAGTAGTTGTTAGGAGAATGTTTTATTTCAGAAGATATGGAGAAACAAGAGGAACAGTCTTATTATTTAGACACAGTGAAATCTATGCTGACAATTAAAATTCAATATAATAGTGTTTCACATTCAAAGTTCTATGATATTATTTCCTGTTTTTCTGATATGTACTGTTTTTCAAAAAAGAGTGTAGGAGAATCAGTAGTGTTTACTAGCAAAGTAGTGTGGATGAGGACTTGAACACCATAAAGACAATAAAAACTAAGGACATAATATTTTTATTCAGTATGTAGTGTTATAGTGTATTCATGTATTCCATGTTAAATTTATATGACCAGTAGAAGACTGGTGTGTATAGTTTTTTTCTTTTGAAAATATGGGATCCCTAATCATAGGAGTTATGATCTATGCCTGTCACACCTGGTACCTACGAACCAAGTCTCAGAAGCAATAGCCAAAGGAAAATGAAAAGAAGAACAAGAAGTTCCGTGAAGAACTATACAGCCTACTTTTCATGCCAATTATTATTCTACAGTATATGAACTTAACTAGAATAATGCAGAAATTAAGTTGGTAATATCGAAATTTCTAATTAGTTCAAAATATACCTGGTATAATGTAGCCTAATAGAGCACTACAATTGGCAGCCCTGGTGACTGAATATATTCTTAGTTCCATCTCCTAAGGTACAGAATACAAAATTTGGTTGAAGTCCAATGCACGTTACATGCAGTTAGACATTGGATCTATCAGCACGCGTAAAAGCATGTTGCCAACAATACCATGCGTGTGCTGGTCAGAAATAATCTGAAATATTATGATATCTTGTTGTGCCAATTTTGGATGAAATCCATTTGTTAGTATAGAAACTAACCCCGTGGCACTACAGCCCTTGAAGGGCCTAGGCCTACCAAGCGACCGCTGCCCAGCCATTTGGCCTGCAGATTTTGGGGTGACGCGTGGTCAGCGCGTCGGGTCCCCTCGGCCGTTAATCTTGGTTTTCGTGACCGGGGCACTGTCTCACTGTCAGACAGCTACTCAATTGTCCTCACGAGGCTGAGTGCACCCCGTTCCAACCCTCACGTCAGTTTTAAAATCTCTGACGGAGCCGGGGATCGAACCCGGGGCCTCCGGGCGAGAGGCAGGCGCGCTACCCCTACACCACGGGGCCGGCGTTGTTAGTATAGAAGTTACATGTATTTTAAAATTGGACATATCAGCAGGCATAGAATCATGTTGGCAGCACTGCCTTGTATTAATTACTCCAAATTAATCTAGAATGTCAGGTGCTATACGTGTGCAAAGTATAGAGCTGTTGGCTTGCATACTTTCTGATATATTGATATTAGGGTAAAAGAAATATAGACAGCATTTATTAACAGTTGGCAGCCCTGATTGCTCTTAACAATACTTATAGTCATTATCTGTTATGGTACGCATAGCACATACGCAATTTGGTTGAAATCCAACTGATAGTATAGAAGTTACATGTATTTAAAAATTGGTACTATCAGCAGGCTTATAATCATGTTGGTAGAACTGACGTATATAAGTTACTTCAAATTAATCTAAAATGTCAGAATATACGTGTGCATAGTTTAAAACTGTTGGCTTGCATACTTTCTGATATATTGGTATTTGGATAAAAAAAATAATAGAGAGAGCAATTATTAACAGTTGGCAGCTCTGGTGGCTCTTAAGAATACGCTCAGTCATATCTGTTTATGTACAGATATTACATACACAATTTTGTTGAAATCCATTTGATAGTGTAGAAGTTATATGCATTTAAACATTGGACCTATCAGAAGGCTTAAATTATTTTGGCAACACTGTCATGGTAGGCCTCCTGGAAATTAAACTGAAATAGTATTATCTACCTGTGTGCCAATTTTGGAATAGCTCCCATGCATACCTTGCAAGATATCCAACATGGAGCTCAAATTTCTAGTGCGTTTTTTCAGCAGTTGGTAGCACTGACATCATTTTCAAATATGGACGTGAGATATTGCGGTGCACATCTTTATTGATATTAAATTTGGTTTTGATTGCTGCAGCCGTTTAGGAGTTGATAGGGGGGGGGGGGGGGACACACACAGCCAGCCAGCCAGACAGACAGACAGACAGGACAGACAGACAGACAGACAGACAGACACACATTTTCCCGGATCGATCTCATAAGTCTACTTTTTCCTCATTTTTGCAAAATGTGAAAAGTAGGCTAAAAATAGTGGCCATAACACTGTGAGACAAAGTTCCAAGGAATTATATTGACTACTGGATGAAGAACAGACTTCCAGAGGGTACAAATGTTGCACAGGTTGGATCAGCTCTCCACGGGATGTCCTCACTTGCACCACCCGCACCTTGGAGTCTCTACCAGGGAACACCGCCACCACTCTGCCAATGGGCCAGTCTATCCTCTTCTTGTTGTCGCTACCAATAAGCACGACTTCTCCAACTTGAATTTGTCGTTATACAAGCTGACCCAGGTACTCTGACCTAAACCTCTTCCTCAACTCTTCTTTGAGGTGTTGTTGATAACGACATCTCTTGGAGAGACTAAATTTATCAATGCAATCAAGCTCAGGCACTCCCACCCTCTGAATGTCCTGCATGAACATGGCAGGCGTTAAAGATTTTAGATCTTCTTGGTCCTCAGAGATGTAAGTTAAGGGCCTGGCATTAATGACTACCTCACAATCTGTCAATATTTTCATCATTTCTTCATAATTTACAGAAGCATGACCCAGAACACGTCGTAACAGCTTCTTCACCATTTGCACCACTCGCTCCCACCATCCACCCTACCATGCAGCAGTGGGGGAATTGAACTGCCACTTAATTCCAGGATTGGCAAAATAGCAGTAAAAAAAACAAAAAAACATTAAAACATTTTTTTTTGTTTTAAACAGTTTTTTTGTTTTAAACAGTTTTCTTTTGTTTTAAACAGTTTTTTTAAAATTCTGAACATGTTTTAAACAGTGTAATAAAATGCTGTACTTTTATTACTGAAATATAAATACTTTAGAGATCATCTTGACCAGAGTTGTATGGTAAGTAATAAACCAATGTTTACAACTGAAACTCAGCCAGCAGGGAAACTTAGTTACCAGCTAGGAATTTTGGCTGCCATGTTCGAAGTTTTGTCACTGACAATGCTGCCAATAAGGGGAAAATGAGGGATGAATTGGCAAAAAAAGATATCAAAGAAGTGATAACTTATGGTTGTTCAGCTCACCTGCTTAATCTGTTAGCACATGACTTGGAGGTGGTTGGCATTACAGAACATGTTAAACAAATTATTAAATACCGGTACTTCTGGAACACTCACTTTACAGCAGCCAAGTACAAACAGGCTGGCGGAACAGCTCTTGCTCTTCCTACGGATGTACGCTGGAATTCTTTAGCTGACTCTATAGAGTCCTATTTGGGTAACTGGCATATTATTGTCAAAGTCTGCACTAAAAATCGAAGTGCCATTGAACCAATTATAAGTGCAAAGGTAAATGATATCAATATGAAAAAAAATGTTCAAGACTATCTCAAAAAACTTAAGACTGCATCAGTCTCATTAGATAAGATGCAGCGTGATGACTGTACCATTGGGGAAGCAGTAGAGGTTTGTCTTGACCTGCTCAATTTTTTCAAAAATGAAACCAGTCCCAATAACTTAAAGAAATTCATGAAACGATTTAACACCGCTGTAACTGATACCCATCTCTTTGCCAATCTCATGGATCCACACTATCAAAGACAGAGACTGAGTGATGAACAATAACATTCTGCTATGGAGTATGTTGAAGCTTACCACCCATATGCAATGCCTGACCTAATTAAGTACAAAGCAAAATATTCACTCTTCAAGGAATACCTGTTTGGTCCTGCAATACTAAAATAAATCAAACCCCTGACATGGTAGGTGGCACTGCAGAATAACATTCATCACACAACTTCAGGCCTAGCACATCAGCTGCATAGTGCAGTTGCTTCATCACCTGGGATAGAACATCTTTTCACCACTTTTGGGTTTGTGCATAGCAAAGTCTGAACTCAACAAGAAACCTGTTGAATAAAGACAAAATGGCAGTGACATTTGGATTTATAATATTTTAAATACATCCCTATATTTTCTGATGGATGTTCGCTTGCAAAAATTTTTAACAAGGACATCAAAACCATTACAAAATCAATCTATAAACTTTATATTATTACATAAAACCTTCAGTAGAAGGCAGAGAAGACCACTGTACTCTACTGTATTGCAAAAAACAAAACAAAAAAAATCTTCTAAAGAAACATATTTTAGACGGTTGTTTGAAGCATTGAGTTTAAAACTAATTTTAAACAATGTGCATTGTTTTAAACAGTTTTAAACACTCTGTTTAAAACATGTTGTTTTAAACATGCCAACCCTGCTTAATTCTCATATCTGTAGTTTCTTTAGTCAACTTCTGCCAATCAACCGTTTTGAACAAATTATTAGTTCCAACTAAGTTTGTTCCGTTATCACTGTATATAATTTGAGGTCTTCCTCGCCTTGCGATGAATCTCCTGAAAACTAGAATAAAACCAGATGTGGATAGGGACATGACTAATTCAAAGTGTACTGCCCTGTAGACTGCACATGTAAAGATGACAATCCAGGACTTGTTATTCACCTTTAGGTGCAAGGGACCAGCTAAGTCATCTCCCACTATTTCAAACACAGAGGCGTCTCTTACACGGTCTTCAGGGAGAGGTACAGGATCTGTCATAGCCCCTTTTGCTTCATATTTTCTGCATTTGATACACTTGAGAGAACTCTCCGAACAGTTTTTCTCCCCTTAAGGACCAAGAAACGTTCTCGTAGAATAGAGAGAAAGATTTGTGTCCTAGCATGTGAGGATTTCAAATGTTCCTCCATGATCAGCATATTAGTAACCTTATGGTCAGAAGGTAACAATACAGGGTTTCGAAAGTCTTCTTCGTCATATCTTCTAGTTATTCTTGTCTGTATTCTTACCAAACCTTTCTCATCTTCAAAAATATCTAAAGATTTCAAGTTCAATTTCTCCACTCCATTGAAAGACTCACTCTGCACAAGTCGTAACAATCTTCTCTCTGCTACCTTCAGTTCTGAAACAGTAAGCTCAGTGGAGAAGATTCTGTCCATTTCTGATATTGTGAAAAAATTGACACATCCACCCAATAATTCTAACAATTATGGAGTATGTAGAGAAGTACTTCAAGTACCAAGGTTCTCCTGTCAAAGACAAGAGTGTAGTCGTGATCCCTCATTTCTTCTCCCGATTGACTTCTTCCTCATCGGGTTTACCTTTGGAGCAGGGCCATTCTCCCTTGTTTTGTTTCAGCCATGTAGGACCCTCCCACTATCTAGAATGTAATAGCTGTGATGGATTACATCCCCTGGACGGAAGATCTGCTGGATTACAAAGGCCAGTGACGTGGTTCCAAACTTCTGGATCAGACAGTGTCTATCTCCTTCACTCGGTTAGCTACAAAGCTTCCGCAAATTTCTTCCCTTTTTATCCAACAAAGAGCAGTAGTAGAATCTGTCCAGTAAAAGGATGGTATGTCAACGAGTTGTAGGGCATCTTTCACTGAAGATGCAAGTCGAGCTCCAATGCAGCATGACAATAACTCTAGTCTAGGAATCGTTATAACCTTTAGTGGGGCTACACGAGACTTGGCCTGCACCAATTGTACAGATATTTCTTGCTCTTTTCCAGCCCTCAAATATGCAGCAACAGCATAAGGTGCTTGTCTTGCATCACAGAACGTATGCAGACTCTAGGTTGTTTCTGATGCACAATTGACGAGCTGTCGGGGAATCTTTATCTCTGCCAATGCTTCAATATCCTTCAACCATCTTCCAAATGAATTCGTTGAATCCTGATCCATCTCTGAATCCTAGCTCATTTTCAAGTTCCAAGTACTTTGTAACAAGAGTTTTGGAATCAATGTGACAGGACACATAAAACCGATGGGATTAAATATATTTTGAACAATACTAAGTACATTTCTCCGGGTGCATTTTCCATCAATACCTTTGAGAAAGAACATCTTTTTGGAAATCCCAGGTAAATGGAAACAACCAGCTCATATGGGACAGCTTACCACATGTGTCGAGAGACATAACTTCTACCCGAAATTAGTATCAACCAACATTTTCACAGAACACTCGTTACTTTATTTTATAATATCACTTTCAAACCGTGTACGGTACATCTGAAGTTGGTTGGTTCAATGTTTCTTTATGTTTCTCCGAAATAGAGCTTCCCCATCCTCGAAGGTCAAACCGAGCTTCAGATAACATCTGCTTAAACTCTTCAATAAATTTCTTCGAGTCGTCTTCTGTGTCTACAGATGTGACACAGTTGTCGACAATCTTGGACCCTGTTTCCTTAAATATGGGAAATGTTTATTAATAATCATAAGTTTATTGCAGCAAAATTGCCATACAAATTAACATAAACACTAATCACAACAAAACTTGATCAATGATACATATCCTTCTGTACATGTAACGACATGATATCTGTCACATAACTTTCCACAGAGACGACATATACAGATCGCTCATGGTTCATGGAATCTCTCTGTCCGGCATAATTTATGGTGGAAACCATGCTCCGCGAGCCGTGTGACAAGATGTCTAAGATGGTAATTCACCTCCTTCCAATCCTTTCTAGTCATAGCATTTAAACTGTAGAAATCAACCCAGATTTCTCGTTTTTTTTTTTTCTCTTGGTGTTCAAGTACTACTTCTTCATAAGCTAGCGTGGATGGTAGCAGCATTTTCAATCGTAGATCTTCAAGCAACATTGTTTCATTCGTCATCTCGTAAACCAGTCTGGATGGCATAAATTTAGAAAGGCAAAGTGCCCGCTTCAGGAACGTCGCTTTAATTTTCTAAATGTCTTTTTAAATTATTTCTTGTAAGGTACTGCCAAATTACTTGTATACCATAAGTGATTATTGGTACAATTTTGGTATTAAAAAGCTTCATCGCAGTTTGGATTGAAATCTTGGAGAGGTGTTGAATGTCGTTCATGGCCAGCACATCTGTTATGCCTTTGCCCTACACATGCGCCATATAGGTGGTTCCTTGGGTTTGCAGTATAACGCCCAGTTATTTGAATTTATTCACATTGTTAATTGGTTGGTGATCTAAGATGATTACATCATCCACCGCTTTTCTGCCTCCTCTTCTGAACGTCATTTTACCGTCTTATTCCTGTTTATAGTTATTTCTGTTTCTTTGGTCCATGACATCAGCTTGTCAACAGCTGTTTGTAGGGAAGTTCTCGACACCGAAGTCAATGCCATGTCATCAGCATGGATGTAAATCATGACATCTTCTGCTTTAATTGCTCTTACCACGTCGTAGGTAGCGATGTTGAATAAGATGGGACTGAGAGGGTCCCCTTGTAAGACGCCCGTCGTTTGGTCGATCGGATCTGAAATTGCGATTGTGTCATCAATTTCTATGGTGTTGCTTGACAAAATGTCATTCATGAGTTGCACTATAGGGTTTTCCTCTCCCATTATATGCTCTAGTTTATTTATTAGTTTTATTCTATTCACTGTGTAGTCTACGAACACAACATGAAGCTTCCTTTTAGGGTGTCCCAGTGTCTCAATTATGTCTCTTTGTAAAAATTCCACAGCTTGTAATGTTGACCGGTTCCTCTGGAACCCGAACTGCTCTTCAGGGATGTATTCATCAACTATGTGAATAATCTTTGGGCTAACAATTTCGTCAAGACCTTAAGTAGTGTACACTCCAGCGCTATACCTCTGTATGAGTCCGGGTCGCTAGGGTTTCCTTTTCCTTTATATACCGGTAGTGTTTTTACTCTTGCTGTTCTCCATCTTTCAGGAATTCTTCCCCGTCGTAAACACTCATTAAAAAGGTTAGTCCAAACTTCCGCAAGGTGCGGGGCTGCAATCTGTAGATGTTCGTTGTATACCTTATCCGGTCCACAGGCCTTTTTCGTTTTCAATGATCCAATTATTTCTTAAACCTCCTGAAGTGTGAATAACTGAATGTTTGTTCTATTTCCGCCATAAATAGCTGTTTTGCTTGGTCTGGTGTCCTTGGGAAAAGTTTGCAAATGTAGTTCCAATACTACCACCAGCAGGAAAGGGTTGCAGTTCACTCCAAACACCACACGCCGGTGACAGAAAATCTTCATCCTTCCTTCTGCCAAGTTCTTCCTCCACAAGAATCTTAGAAAGTCACTCTCATTCTTGTTTACCGAAATCTGGAGAAATGCTTTTCTGATGTCGGAGATAACTCCTATTCCTTTTTCACAAAATCTCATTAAAACAGCAGGAATTACCTCCATCGGATTTGTTCCCTTTACAAGGCAATCATTCAGCGAAGGAGAATTCTTAGGCTTACACGAGGCATCAAAAACAGGTCTCACTTGAGTGGTGGAATTTTCCTTGAAGACTCCTCGGTGGGGCAAGTAATATCCAAAGTTGTTCGATTCTTCAGGTGGCACTACTTCAATCACTCCCTCCTCCAACCAGGTTTCAAATACTGCATTATAGTCTTCATACTTCCCTTCTTTGACCACCTGTTGAGTGGCTGAAATACACCTTTTCTTAGCCAACTCCTGGTTTTCTTGTAGGTACTGTCGATTACACAGGTCTACAGTGATTTTTCTGTTTTGAAATTTTGAGTCATCTTGAAGTAACATGTATGTCCTGATGCCAAATATGATACCCGTTTACTTGTATCACACACCATTTTTTTTAGTCTTATATATATATTTTTTGTCTTAGTAACGTTATTACATACTACACACTATCTTTTAGCTTTAAAATGATCTTTTGTTACATGAATGCAATTTGTTGGACCTAAAAACCTGTGGTGGTAGCACTGCAGAATGTTGTTGAACTCCTTGCCAGATGGCAGCACTTAAATCCTTTGTGATGTGAAGTCAGTTGAAAGCTCTAAGTGACCAGCTAGATTTCCAAACAAAGAAGTTTACTATGAATACGTGTGCATTTATTGTCAGTTTCTGTTTTGTGGTTCTGTGAGTATGCAAAGGCGACAGTGTTTGAACAATCCAAATGTGTATTGTTACATTTGTGGTAGTTTTGTAATGAAAACGCAGAGACAAAACGAAACCTCATTTGTAAAGCTTATTTTGGAATAACGTTAGGAGATCAAACCAAGTCATGGGTGCCTCATAAAGTGTGCAGCATTTGTGTTGAAGATTTGAGAAATTGGACAAAAGGGAAGAAAAAAGCGCTTCGTTTTGGTATACCGATGGTTTGGAGTAAACCCAGAAACCTCAGCAGTGACAGCTACTTTTGTACTTGTAAACTCAAAGGTTTCAATGCTAAAAATAAAAAAAGCATAACATACCCCAGCATTGAATCTGCTGGAGATCAGTGCCTCATGGCCCTGATATTCCAGTTCCCACACCTCCTAAAGACAATATTGCAATTTCTGATTCTTCAAGTTGTGAGACATCGGGTATATCTGACGGTGACTTTACCCCTGCAAAATCTAATGTACCAGTACTCTTCACACAATCCATGTTGAATGACTGAGATTTGAACCTCCTCAAAGATGCAGTTGAACTTTTCAGTTCCAGGTTAAAAGAACAAAATCTTCTTGCTGATGTTACTTCAGTGACGTTCTATGGAAATAGAGAAAAAGATCTTGCCCAGTACTTTAGTCATAAAGAGAGACTGGTTTATTGCAACAACATTCCAGACCTAATAAACAAGGTAGGTGCTGCCACGTATGACCCAAACGGATGGAGGTTATTTATTAACTCTAGTAAGAGAAGTATGACAACTCCATTAATGAACAATGGCAACCAGTTGGCTTCAATTTCAATAGCTCACTCAGTCCACTTAAAAGAGAATTATGATAACATGAAGCTTTTCTTGGGTAAAATACAATATAACAGACATCAGTGGATGGTCTGTGGAGATCTTAAAGTACCGGTAATTGGTATTTTGTTAGGTCAGCAACAGGGCTATACGAAATTCCCATGTCACTTGTGTGAATGGGATAGCCGGGTAAGAGATGAGCATTGGTCTGGGAAAAAATGGCCTGATCGAATCACCTTAACTCAAGGATATAAAAATGTTGTTCAGAAAAGCTTAGAGTAAATACTATTACCACCTCTTCACATCAAAATGGGTCTGATGAAGCAGTATGTGAAAGCCCTTGACCAAGAGGGCAATTGTTTTCAATATCTTTGCAACAAGTTCCCTTTTCTCTCACGAGCAAAAATAAAAGAAGGTATGTTTGTAGGACCACAAATCAGAAATCTAATGAAAGACAATGCGTTTGAAGATACAATGACTCCTGAACAAAAAGAAGCCTGGCAGCCTTTAGAGATGTAAACAAGAAGTTTTTAGAAACCACCAAAAATCCTAACTATGCAGAAGTAGTAGCTACAATGCTTGAGAAATTCAGAATTGTCAGTTGCAACATGAGCCTTAAGCTGCAATTTCTTTTTTCACATTTGGATATATTTCCTGAGAATTTGGGGGTGGTGAGCGAGAAACAAGGCGAACGCTTCCATCAGGACATTCGGGAGATGGAACGACGGTACCAAGGACGATGGAGTATATCAATGATAGCAATTACTGCTGGATGCTTCAAAGAGAAGACTCTGCAGGAGCTCATAAAGGAATTTCCAAGATAAGATCACTGGAAGGCAAACGAAAACATTATTATTGATTAAATAACATTCTAGTGAATCAACATTGTGCATTTCCAAGTAATACAGTACAACGAGTATTTCAATCAAAACTGAATTAACATTTGTAAAAATAATGTGTATTTTTGTCATTAACATTGAAATTTTCATTCTCGATTTGCAAAAGAATCTGATGTGATCGGAGAAAAAGGCGAGTTTTTTTGAAAATGGCTGTACTCGATTGTATATAATAGCCATATTTCAGTCTTGATATTCTGCCGCAGATGGTTTTCTGATCTAAAACTTGAAATGCTGTTGAGTAATCATCTTTCAGGCTGTTAACGCACACTTCATAGGTGTGATGGCATTGTTTACTGGTTTCAACGCCCCCAAACAGAGAGTGAATCATTGTTTCTGTTAGCAGAGGCGAGTAAACCATCTCGGAAACTGTTCTCTCAAGGATGTATAAACTTTGAGATCCACTGTCAACTAGAGCTCTCACTACCTTTTCCTTCTTACCTATTTTCAGCTTAACCAATATTGTCTGAAGCAGTACCGGTACTTAATGAACAGCAGTTTGAGAATTCATAACAATACTGGTAGCCTTAGTTTCTCGTTCCCCCCTTTCACTGGTCTTATCATCTTTAAAGCAATTCACCTCAAGATTGGGACACATAATAACAACATGTTTCTTACCACACACAGGACAACAAATATTTGCTTTACAATGCGCAGCCCGGTGACCCTACCTGAAGCAAAGCAACATTTTTACTCACCGAGTTTCTTTTGTTTCTAAAACAAGTTCATTTGTTGTGCTAAGAAGCATTCCTTACTTTCATGACTCTTTTTTGCAAAGGACACACTCACTACAATCTTTCCTAACCTGATTAGATGAAAATAGTGAACTTTCTGTTGGTACACTTTCCTTCTCTACTTTCCTTTCTTCACCTTTCATTTGTAATTTGCCTTCAGTCAGTCCAAACCCAGCTTTTGCCTATCGTATTCTCTCTTTACTTTCAACTTCATGTTTTAGAAAAATCAGCAGCAAATCAAGTTTACCGTATTTGATTGCGAATTAGCATTGGGGACAGATCGGGGAAAAGCAGTTCAAGGCATCATGTCGACACTCTGTAGAGCACGTTGGGTTACAACAACAGCTTGGGGGGGGGGCGCGTGTGTTATCCTGTTGGAAGAACCCCCGGGAATGCTGTTCATGAATGGCAGCATAACAGGTCGATTCACCAGACGGACGTACACATCTGCAATCAGGGTACGAGGAATAACCACGAGAGTGTTCCTGCTGTCATAGGAAATTGCTCCCCAGACTAGAACGCCCAGTGTAGGTCGTATCGACGCCACAGACAGGTGGAATGCAGTCGCTCACCTGGCCTCCTTCTAACCAACACACGGCCGTCACTGGCACCAAGGCATAATCGGCTTTCATTGCTAAACCTAGCGGACCTCCACTCCATCCTCCAAAGAGCTCTCGCTTGACACCACTGAAATCGCAGACGGCGGTAGTTTGGGGTAAAGCTGCGGTTTCCTCCAGTAGCGGTACCGCTTTCTAGCGGCCGTAATGTGACGGCGATTGACGTCATAAAAACGTTCCTCATAGAAACAGAGGCGACTGGTTTTCTAGGGAGCGTTCACTAACACCGTCACATACAGTTGCAGTGGCGTCATTCATATGACGGTGATGAGTATTGTAGCCAACAGATCGTCACCGTTTTTGTACGGTGTGTGCTGAAAGTACTGAATTATATACAATGACTTATAAGATAAATATAGCAAAAAAGAGGTCTGCTGCTTTCATCTGAGCAACAAACAAGCCAACTACATTCCTAGGGTTCAATACCACGGTCATCTACTGAAATTCAATCCTCATCCTAAATATTTAGGCGTCATCTTGGATCGATCCTTGACTTATAGTGAACATCTAGGCAAAACATCTCCTAAGATCAAAACCCGCAACAACATCCTGCACAAACTCACAGGAACGGACTGGGGCCCAACAGCATTCACCCTCAGAACTTCAGCACTTGCCGTAGTGTATCCAGTAGCAGAATTTTGCTGCCCAGTATGGCTTAACAGCGCCCATGCAAAGAAGATAGACGTACAGCTGAACGACACAATGAGGACTGTATCAGGAACCATCCAATCTACACCTTTGGAATGGTTACCAGTACTCTCCAACATCCCGTCTCCTCATCTTTGAAGACAAATGGCACTGAAGAGAGAATGGCTTAAATGTTGTGACAACCCTCTTCTGCCAATTCATCTAGACTGCTCACCTAAAGATCTCAGTCTGAAATCCCGGAATCCTTCTTGGAGACAAGGAAGGAAGTTGGTCCAAGAGCAGTTTCAAGTGAATGAAGCTTGGCGCAATGAGTGGCTGACTTCTAATCCAGACAGATTAGGTCTTATCTCGGATCCAGTTAAGCAGCCCCCTGGTTTCGACCTTCCCAGGAAATTCTGGACGTCGCTGAACCGTATAAGAACTCAACACGGTAGGTGTCAGTTCGGGAAGCACAAATGGAAAATTGCCGAGAATCCTTTCTGTGCCTCAGACTATCAGTCACATCGCTATGGATTGCCCACTCCGAAGGTTCAATGGTCCAATGAAGGAGATTCATCAAGCTAGTGATGAAGCTTTAGAATGGTTAGAGAAATTAGATATCCAGCTCTAACAAAACTGAAGCTACTTGCAGATCAAGTAAATACTGTAAATACTGTAGAATGTAAATAATTGTATATTGCATCTTCATGCCATATGAAATATATATACTTATAAGATGATATATTGAAGTATGGAAGAAAAGGAAACGTTAATAGATTTCGTAAAGAATGAAGAGGCATTGTATAATGTGAAGAGTAACCTTAAAAATACATCCTATTTCTCTTTAGGAGATTATGGTCTTTTGTTTCTGTTGTACGGCACTGAAGTTATGTCATCCTCAATGTAATTCAGAACACGATCAAATAACACTGGTGTCAACCGAAAATATTCTCAGAATTTATCTTCATTGCAGTGCAGATGACGACGCGCTAAATTCCATATGCACCTTGTGTAGGACGCCTTTTAAAAATGTCACTTCCTCCGAACGTTCCCTATCGTTTTCGGATGACTCTTCTTCTTCCAAAAATATTACGAGCGCCATGTCAAGATCATCAATTTCTTATTTAACTTGATGGAAAAATGCCGTTACGACACTCACAAATAATTAGCTCTAACTTTACACCATTGTTGACCATCAAGACGGCCCCCAGTTTCTATACGTCATTCGAAGTCACATTACGGCCGCTAGAAAGCGGTACCGCTACTGGGGGAAACCGCAGTTTAAGGGGAATGAACGCCGCAGGACGTCAGGCTCGGAGTTGTCCTTCAAGTAACCGATTTCAAACAGTTTGTTGCGTCACTGTGGTGCCAACTGCCACTCGAATTGCTGCTGCAGGCGCCGTCCGATGCGCCAAAGCCATACGCCAAATACGGCGGTCCTCCCCCTCGGTGGTGCCACGGGGATGTCCGGAGCCCGGTATTCTTGCGACCGTGTGACCACTGCTGCCAGCACGCATGCACAGTGGAGACATTTCTGCCAAGTCGTTCTGCAATAGCGCGGAAGGAAAATTTTCCTTCACGTAGCCCTATTAAACGGCCTCGTTGAAACGCAGTGAGCTGTTGATACTGGCCTCTTCGTAGTCGAAAAAGGCATTCTTGACCCACTCACAGTCACTCCATCCAATCTCACAGGTAACTAACGCTCTCACACAGTACAGCCCATATTTAAAGCAAACCTGATGTGCAACGTGTAGTGCAATTTTGTCTTGTATATACAGGGCGCCAGAAAATGTTCTCCGCAGTGCCTACATGCGTCTGCGAGAGCTATCATCAGTAGTTACGTTGGCAGCACTACTGTCGCTTGTATCAAAACAAACAAACAAACAAACAGTAAACTTAGTATATTGGCTTTTACGGCCAGTGAATTAAAACTTAGTACTCACCACAGCCATTCATAACGGATGCTGGAAGTGCTGATGACACATACGCATGCTTATTGCAATACACACTGACGATTTCGATAGCCTACAGCTCACACGTGTGGGATTCACCCTGACAAGGACACCGTGCTGCCAACTAAACTGCTGGCAAAAGCCGGCAGTCACTGCGGAGAACATTTCCTGGCGCCCTGTATTTAGATCTGATGATGCTCGCTTGACGAGGGTAACATATCATGCCTTAGTTTTCTCAGTCTTCGGTAGTCCAAAACAAATATTATAATTTAGTAGCATATAATTTTTTTTCAGGTTATTTTTCGGATATCCCAGTAATTAGCATTAGCCTACATTGTGTTGACCGACTAAAAAGTTGCAAAATCAACTATCAATAAGGCAACACTGAAATATGGCTTCAAAGCTGTCTATAGTCTACACCTAACACTGTTGCACTGAATACATCAGGAACGCCAGCTAGAACACACTGTTGAAGTATGGTTCCTTAGTTTAGGGGCTGCGACGACCAGGCCTGATGAAAGGGAGGGGCAAACGGGGCTGTAGCCCTGGGGCCCGGACTTGCTGAGGGACCCGCGAAAGTCCAGAGTAAACAAATTTGATATTGTATGATATTTAATGTAACTAAGTCTAATGAATATGCTACAAAATACTATAAAGAGAACATGATAAATGCATTTTGTATATGACCACTATCATAATATCTTCGCGGCCAGATAAATAGTAAAGTTTTCATTGTTCATGGGGAGGAAAGTTTCTAAATAACCTTTAAACTAGACATTATGAGCCTTTGCAAAGTTCGAATTTTAGTCCATAAGGTTGTGAAAGGCGTTGAACTTGTTCTTGTGATGGGAGAGAGTAAAATTTCCGGTCAGATACAATGTATTTGACATTGAAAATTTACATTGAACAAAATTAATACGTTCCAAAAAAAGTAATTAAAAATGCACAGTTTTCTTTTGTAGGGGGTTAAAAAAAAATGCAAATTTGATATTTCCAGGATGTCATAGGACGAACAAATATGGAGGGGCCCGTAAGTCCTAGCCCTAGGGCCCGTGCTCGCTCTCCACGGCCCTGGCGACGACACGGTCATGTAGCCCCATGTACTTTGGGTGTGTGTAGAATCTGTCGGATAACCGGTGTTAATTGTGGTGGCTGTATTAGTGTGTATTTCTGTTTTCAATTCAAGTCAGGACTGCAGACATTGCATTTTTAGCCTATTTTCAATTTTGAAAAAATAAGCTTATGAGATCACCTTTTGTCCGTGTGTGTCTGCGTGTGTGTGTGTGAGGTGTGTGTGTGTGTGTCCCTAATAACTTCTAAACGGCTGGAGCGATTTCAATGAAACTCAGTAATTTCATAGCACTATTCCAGCCGACCCCGACCGTGCCCTTCAAATTTTGTTACGTCTCACCAATCCAACATGGTGGTGGTGCGAAATATTTCACCAGCATTCAATGTCTCCGAAACTATTCCCCATATCACACTGGAATTCTTTACGGTAATAAAGGGAACTACTAGAATTTCACCTATGTGACTTTTGATAAACTGGTAACTACAAAAGCAACATGGCGGCCACGCGAATTTGCGACTTTTAAATAGACGTTTCTCGCGATTTGACCAACCAAACGCAATAAAACTTGGTACAGTATATGTTTATACACATTGTAATGCAGCGACATCTAACTTGGTTCAATTGTTTACATAACCATAAGATGGCGGATGTGCGAAATATTTCACCGGCATTCTATATCTCTGAAACTATTAGCGGTATCACCCTGAAATTTTGTACGGAGATAAAGGGCACTACAGGAAGTTCATCTATGAGACTTTCAAAAATCGGTTAACTACAAAACTAAAATGGCAGCCAAGCGAAGTTGAAAGTTTTAAATAGATTTTTCTAGTGATTTAATGATCCAAACGAAATGAAACTTAGTACAGCAAATGTTTATACACATCGTAATGCACTGGTATCTAATTTAGTTCGATTGTTTGCATAACCTCAAGATGGCGGCTGTGCGAATTTTAAAATTAAGTGTTTATTTATTGTGTCGTAATCATGCGATCGAAGTGAAAGTTTGAATAATGAACCTACGCAATAATTTTCCTTTATTGGTACATGACTCTATGGCCGTTACATATAACAATCCAACATGGTGACCATCCGAAATATTTAGACGGTTCTTAATATCTACGAATCTATTACAGCAATCAAACTGAATTTTTTAATGTTCATATGGGCTATGAGAAGCCTCCGTGGCTCAGGCGGCAGCACGCCGGCCTCTCACCGCTGGGTCCGTGGTTCAAATCCCGGTCACTCCATGTGAGATCTGTGCTGGACAAAACGGAGGCAGACAGGTTTTTCTCCGGGTACTCCGGTTTTCCATGTCAAAATTTCATTCCAGCATCACTCTCCACTATCATTTCATCTGTCATTCATTTAATCATTGCTCCAGAGGAGTGCGTCAGACCTCGGCAGCCGGCACAGTTCATATCCTCGCCGCTGGATGGGGGCTTCATTCATTCCATTCCCTGACCCGGTCGGAGACTGGAAGCAGGCTATGGATTTTCATTTCATTTCATATGGGCTATGAACATAAGTTCACCTATAGCCTAATACTTTATTAGTGTGTATTAGTAATTAAGGTCAGGGTTAGGATGGAGGAGGCTGTGTACCTGAAGGCCGGTACACACGTTCCGGACTACCTGTCAGGTTTGCCTGTACAGGCGCACCTGTGCATGTCTGCTTGAATACCCCCGCGCGCCCACACGCTCAGGTGGACCTGTTTTGGTTGCTGTTGGCCATGTCATCTACAGATGACGATCATCTAGCTCTATAGCGCTTATTATTAGTAACAAGTGGCTTCAAACGCAAAAAAGAAAAAAAAAAGAGAAAAAGGGCGCACATTGTGGTGCACGGAGTGTTTGAAGAAAAGAAACATACAGTATATTCGCATGTTACCATGTTAAGTGAATTGAAAGTGGTTCCAAAAAATTGACATAATTATGTGCGTATGATTGAAGAAACGTTCTTGAAGCTCCTTTCTCTACTTGTTCGGCTTATTCAGAAAGATGATGATATTTGTTGTTTTAAGGTGCCTAACATATAGGTTATCGGTAGAGCCCTGCGCGGATAAACAAAACGTTATCCTTATCCCCCCGCATCCGCACGACTCTATTCCGCATTCGCACGTCCGTTATCCGAATCTACTGGCATTGCATTTATATTTTAGTTAGATAAAGCATTAATTAATAAAGCAACATATTTAGGCATTTGATAAAAAAGTTTAAAATGAACGTTATACCCTTTGCTGTTCGGAGTGTAAATTATGATTAATGACACAATTTGAATGAGGTTAGCTTTTAATCATCAACTTACATCTCTACTTACAAGTATTAAACAAAGTCCCCGATTCTTGGATGTAACGGGTAAACTCGAGAACCACTGGACGGATTTTGATGCGGGTTTCACCAATCTGTAAAGGATACCTCGAGGATGATTTCTGTAGAAAATAATTTATTTATGATCAAAGGAAGCCGAGCAGTAACGATTTCAGTGGAGAAGTCGAAACAAAAACTGGCGTCCGAGCGCTTTGTAAGCTTACGCTGGGCAAACCGTTAAAAATATCTAAATACTATGAGTGTAGGAATTGTTCAGCATGAAAAGTTCTACAAAAACGTCCGTGAGAGCATATGTCTAACTTCAATACCTCGCCCACTATAAGTTTTTTTACGTTTTAATTTCGTCCAACCATGTCCATTCAACTACTGAGGCGACAGTTTACGAGCTATGGAAAGGGGTATTGGTTTAGATAGCACCCCAACTGGGAAATAGCAATGGATTAAGTTTAGGGCACACAGTGGACTGTAATAGGACTATGTGGAAGACACCAAAAGTTACTTGATTAGTGTTGATACATTTATTTGATTATTATAAACATTTAGACAAATAGTAACAATTATTTGCATTAAAAGGATTATTTAAAAGAGGCAATTCAAAAATGCCTGTTTCCCCAGGAAACTAAGAAACAAGTTGCAAGTAGCATTGACTAGGGAAAAAAAAAAGTTGCCAAAGTTGATTACATGAAGAAAGACTAATAACAGGCAACTCGATAAAAAAATTCATAGAGGAAAACCCATGACAACCAAGTTAGAAATTTTAAAGGCTTGGCCTTGTATTATGTAAAATAAGTTTGATTGGTTACCACCAGTTCGATACTTGACACAGGGGGTATCTTCCATAAATAATCCTGCGGAGACCCCGCTGACAATAGTAGGAAGCGATGATGTTTGTCCGGGCAGGGCAAGTTAGTTCATCGAGAATCCAAGGTCCGAGAGTGGACCATGAATTGGCTGGCCCGCGTAGAGCGGGTCGTGAAGTCCAGTGAAGTTATTCTCCAAGAAGCCGTGATGTGGCTTCCAAAGGAGATGGATGATAATTCCTCCAACGAAACTTAACCAGCAGTGCCAGGCCTCTTGGGAATGACCTGGTTAGCAGGTGCGAGCAGTTATGATTCCATCGTGCCGAGTTGTAGAGAGTATAAGTGACGAAGCTGTTGCCTAGATGAAGGTTGTTGACCCCGGACTGCCCAGCTTGGCAAAGTCCAAGCAGTGAGACATGCCACGTAGATAGCTTCAGGTCAAACAGTGTTGGTAAACAGTGCGCCGAGCAGGCTGCACTGAAGTGGTCAGACAGCCGTGGGCAGGTGTAGACAGACACGGCAGAACGGTGATGAGGAGAATATATAGTGGTAATGACGACAGCGCGCCGAACTTTCCAGAAGGAAGGAGGGGTGTCAAACAGCCAATCAACGCACAGCCCCATGCACATTGCGAGGGTTACCGCTGAGGTGAGCACAGTACTTCATGAGAAAGTGTGACAGTATTGTGCGTCTAGAAAGACACTTCAGAAAAAAGGTGAGTTGACAAGAATAATAAAGAACAACAATTCAAATGAAACATAAGTTAAATAAATAAATAAACAGAACACCGCGTTCATACTGCAATTATAGCGAAATAAAATAATGGGGCAGAATAATTGAACGTGTGTTTCAAACCGTACGGGAAACAAAGCCTACAAAAAGCATTCGCAAAAGCGAACATGCTGGGAGGGGCGAGAAAAAATTGCAGGAAGAAAGCGCAGAAGTTAGGCCTCGCGTGGCAAAGGAGCAATCATAGTGATTGGCCGAGAAAATGACCAGCAGAAGTCTGCAGTTTTACCACGCAAACCCTACCATCTCTGCCAGGAAAGTACTCAACAACCCTACCCAAATTCCAGACAAGAGGGGGACTATGGTCTTTCAAAAGGACCAAGTCCCCTACCTGAAGGTTAGAGCAGGAAGCACGCCATTTACCACGCTGCTGAAGCAAACCGAGGTATTCCAACCTCCAGCGGCGCCAAAAATTATTGCGCAAACTTTCAATTTTGCGCCAAAAAATGGCTAAAGAAGATTCAGAATTAGAATATAACAAACGGGGAGAGGCAGTCAACGGACCACCGATAAGAAAATGGCCTGGCGTTAATGGCAGAAGATCTGAAGGATCATTAGATAAGGGTGATAAAGGACGAGAATTAATTATGCCCTCAATAAAAATAATTAAGGAATTAAATTCTTCATGAGAAAGGGGGATGTGGCCACAAACACGTCTAAGGTGCTTCTTGGTGAGCTTCACACAAGACTCCCAACGCCCACCTTGATGAGGTGCATAAGGGGGGATAAAGTGCCACTTGAAATTTCTCTGGTGAGCATAATCAGTAAACCTTTCCAGCGCTGAATTGTGAGTAAGAGCTCTCTTAATTTGTTCAGAAGCTCCGATAAAATTTTTAGCATTATCTGAGAACACTTCTGAAGGAAAACCTCGGCGAGCAGAAAATCTGGCAAAAGCTGCCAAAATGTAAGCAGTAGAGGCGTTGGTAACTAGTTCTAAGTGAACTGCTCCGGTGACCATACATACAAACAGCGAAATATAGAGTTTTCCAGAAATACAATTTTTAGCCTCAGGAGAATTTCTTCTGTAAACAAAAGGCCCGGAATAATCCACCCCCGTAAAGGTAAAGGGTCTAGCAGGCGCAGATCTAAAGTTGGGAAGATCACCCATGAGCTGAGCGGTAATTTTAGGGTTGGATTTAAAACATGGAATGCACTTCCGGATAACAGATGTAACATCATGTACTCCGTTTATGGGCCAATACCTTTCACGAATGACAGAAAGTAATGTACGAGTGCCAGCATGAAGATGCTGGTAACGATACTGAAGAATGATTAAGGAAGTGACATGATGCTTTGAGGGAAGAATAATTGGATGTTTTTTATCCTCAGAAAGATCAGCCAAAGATAAACGTCCTCCTACTCTTAGTAAACCATCAGTATCCAAAAAAGGGGCGAGTGAGGAAAACCTACTCGATTTCTTAAGTGATTGACCTTGGGACAACACCTGACATTCTTCAGAGAATATTTCTTGTTGAGTAAGCCATAAGATTTTTGTAATGGCTAAACCTAATTCAGAAAGGGTTAAATATTGCTTAGGAATAAGGGGTTGTACTACAACAAAATATTTCCATAGAAGGAGATAAGCCATAAACATTACCAATTTATGGAAAGAGGAATGATATCGCTGTAAGAGAAGGGGAGAGTCGGAAACGATTAGAGAGGATCCTGTAATCTTCCCATCATCCAGCAAGTCTGATAACTCTGGAAGAGGAAAATTTGTTAAAGCAGAAGAGATGTTAGATTGAATTGGAGGGCCTGATAATAAAGTGTCATTCAGAGAAGTTCCGTTGGCATCCAATGCAGAGCCATTAAAGACCACTCTTATGTTTTCCTTTAAAATTTCATTCTTCCAAACAGGATGGTGATTGAGGTAAATGACTTCAGATGGGGTATAGGAAGCATCATCTTTCTTGGTAACTACCTCCATGTGATCGAGCGCCTCATATTCCTCCATAAATGTGGAATATTGAGTTTTAACAACATGGCCACGTTTAAATTTGCTTTCCACAGCATCGAGTGCTCTAAGAGCCCTAGGGTGTGTTTCAAATAAAAGAGGTGGATTATCCACGCGGGGCATTGTTACGACAAATCTACCCTCTGAAGCGCGTTTGGTTGTTTCGAGAAACAGTTTTTCACACATTACATTTTCAACTGAGGAAGGTGAAACTGAATCTATAGTTTCGATTTTACAAAATCTTTCTAAGTTGTAATCGAGACTTGCTTTGACAAAATGACATTGTGAGAAATTTTGAAATGACTTACGAGGGACCTGACCCGTTACTAACCAGCCTAATTTGGTATGATAAGCGAACACTCCTGGTGATATTTTGACTTTAGAGGTAAGGAGACATTGCCAAATTACATGGACACTGAGAAGTATGTCTACTGGAGCGCTTGTATTAAATGTTGGATCCGCCAACTGAATGTCATGAGGAAATTGCCAATTTCTAATTTCAAAATAAGTATTAGGGGAGTTAATATTTCTTTATTCCTCAAATAGCCCCTTTAAGATGATTATTTTATATTACTGCCAATAGTATCAATGGCAAGACAATTCAACTGAAATGTTGTGTTACAATTAACAGCATCTTTGATATGAATACGAACAAAATGCAAAGATTTAACATTGCTATTGTTAATACCGGTAACCTGAATTAATGTAGGTTGCTTTGGAAGACCATGTTTCTTAATGAGACGCTCACTTATAAAGTCATGGGTGGCGGCATTATCCAATAAGGCACGTGCTTCAAGCCATCTACCAGAGGAATCTTGAACTTTTAATAACACGGTTGATAGTAGCACCTGGGAACTACGAATAGAGCTAGAGCTCTGAGTATAAGATTGCGCATTGGCTCCTGGGGATGTATCTTTGGAACTTCCAGGGGAAGGAGCCTGACGTGGCTTTTCAAAACTATGAAGCAAGGAATGATGCTGAGCCTTGCAATGGGAACAAGTATTTTTATATAAGCAATCAGGCACCATATGCCTAGCTGACAGACAGTTGTAGCAATATCTTTTTTGAGCTATTAATTTGCGTCTTTCGTCGGTAGAAAGAGCTTTAAAGGCAACGCAGGAATATAACCTGTGAGGCGCTTTACAGAGAATACAATATGTTGAATTATGTTGAACAGTAAAGACAGCAGATTTGTTTAATTTAGTACCGACTGGCTTGACAACATTAGATTTGTTATCTGCACTTCCTGACGTATGACAGGCTACGGCTGACAAAACCTGACATCTATTATTTATAAACGTAAGCAGTGAATCATAGGTATATGAAGTGTCATTTGTTATTTCCCTCTCCCATGCCTTTAAGGTTGCTGGATCAAATTTAAAAGTAACCAAGTGAACTAAGAATAGATCCCAATGCTCGACCGGTTGATTCAACCGTGCCAATGCTCTGACGTGTAGGTGGGCCATGTCACTTAAGGCTCGCAGTGTTGACAAATTGTCAGCACGCAAGGCGGGCAGGTTGAATAAGGCTTGAATATGCCTTTGTATACACAATCTTTCGTTGCCATAGCGGCCTTTAAGAAGCTCTATAGCAATGTTATAATTTTCTCCTGTTAAGGGGAGTTCTCTTGTAAGTTGAAGGGGTGGGCCTTGCAAAGTGAATTTTAAGTAATGGAATTTCTGGAAGTGTGGCATTATCATGTACTAATGAAATGAACAATTCAAAGAATGATTGCCACATCTTCTCCTTTCCTGAAAAATGCGGAATTTCGATTTTTGGTAGCAATGGTTTGACACTTCCCCTTGTCGCTAATTCTTCCTTGAGTTTCTTCTACCTTCAACGCCAGGGTCAAAGTTCTAATTAATGCCACAACCTGAGCGTGTGTGTCAAAGTAATTACCCTCTACTTCTTCCCTATCCGACTGATGTTCCGGACTTTTGATTTCAATTTCAAGTTGCACGAGATGATATTACTCGTACGCCTGTTCAAAAGCTTTTAAACGCTAAGATATAATATCAAGGTTTTGTTCATCTTTAGGTAGAGTAGCTAAATATTTTTGAAAACAGGCGAGTTGGCCCTTGTAGGCAGCCCGAGAGTTTAACAGTTTGTCATCTATTATTAATGACATGGCTGGAAAGTTGGAATAACTCACTCACCAAAGCTGCTTGCAGCACCAGACTGAGACCCGCTTTCCGGAAAGAGAACAGTTGTACAGTATGCTGGGATTGTTTCCGCCTTCCCTCAGATCTCCTGCACTAGCCACGGTATACTGAAATGTGTAAGACAAATGTTAGATTGCACACGTTTTTTTTGAAATAGAATTTGTGGTCTCAGAATTAAAGTTCTGGGTTCGATCCCGGGTTTCGGCACCATGGAAAGGGGTATTGGTTTAGATAGCACCCCAACTGGGAAATAGCAATGGATTAGGTTCAGGGCACACAATTGACTGTAATAGGACTATATGGAAGACACCAAAAGTTACTTGATTAGTGTTGATACATTTATTTGATTATTATAAACATTTAGACAAATAGTAACAATTATTTGCATTAAAAGGATTATTTAAAAGAGGCAATTCAAAAATGCCTGTTTCTCCAGGAAACTCAAAAACAACTTGCAAGTAGCATTGACTAGGAAAAAAAATTAATTGCCAATGTTGATTACATGAAGAAAGACTAATAACATGCAACTCGATAAAAAATTCATAGAAAAACCCATGACAACCAAGTTAGAAATTTTAAAGGCTTGGCCTTCTATTATGTAAAATAAGTTTGATTGGTTACCACCAGTTCGATACTTGACACAGGGAGTATCTTCCATAAATAATCCTGCGGAGACTCCGCTGACAATAGCAGGAAGTGATGATGTTTGTCCGGGCAGGGCAAGTTAGTTCAACGAGAATCCAAGGTCCGAGAGTAGACCATGAATTGGCTGGCCCGCGTAGAGCGGGTCGTGAAGTCCAGTGAAGTTAATCTCCAAGAAGCCGTGATGTGGCTTCCAAAGGAGATGGATGATAATTCCTCCAGCGAAACTTAACCAGCAGTGCCAGGCCTCTTTGGGAATGACCTGGTTAGCAGGTGCGAGCAGTTACGATTCCATCGTGCCGAGTTATAGAGAGTATAAGTGACGAAGCTGTTGCCTAGATGAAGGTTGTTGACCCCAGACTGCCCAGCTCGGCAAAGTCCAAGCAGTGAGGCATGCCACGTAGATAGTTTCAGGTCAAACAGTGTTGGTAAACAGTGCGCCGAGCAGGCTGCACTGAAGTGGTCAGACAGCCGTGGGCAGGTGTAGACAGACACGGCAGAACGGTGATGAGGAGAATATATAGTGGTAATAACGACAGCGCGCCGAACTTTCTAGAAGGAAGGAGGTGTGAAACAGCCAATCAACGCACAGCCCCATGCACATTGCGAGGGTAACCGCTGAGGTGAGCACAGTACTTCATGAGAAAGTGTGACAGTATGGTGCTTCTAGAAAGACATTTCAGAAAGAAGGTGAGTTGACAAGAATAATAAAGAACAACAATTCAAATGAAACATAAGTTAAATAAATAAATAAACAGAACACCGCGTTCATACTGCAATTATAGCGAAATAAAATAATGGGGCAGAATAATTGAACGTGTGTTTCAAACCGTACGGGAAACAAAGCCTACAATAAACATTCGCAAAAGCGAACACGCTAGATAAGGGCGAGTCTATCATCCCTGTTACAGCCTAGCTAGCGGGTGAACCTATTGCCCCAGATACAGCCAGCAGCAAACCGTTGAGTCGTGTTGAGTTAAGACTTCTGAGAAGGGGGGTTGTGTTTGGAGTTTCCCTGGAAGTGCAACTCGGCTTTTCTTCATTTCGCCTGTGAACTTTTCGTTCCGCAAAATTCACAGTCATGTTAAGATTGGATGGAAGGGGGATTTGTGTTTTATGCACCTCGTCATTCTTAAATTACGTCTGACAAGAATTTGTTGCACATGCATCTCCACGATACTATAATTAATAGTCCAGTCAGTGATTTTAACCCCCCATGCCGAGACGTAAAACGGATATTAGTCGTTGTTCATTGACATTGAAAAAAAAAGCGCTTATCACGTAATGCATTCATAACTGTTCCCTGGCGAAGCCGGGTCGGGTTGCTAGTTTGTCGTAAAAAACATAACGGAAAAATATATGTCATAATAAAACATGCGAGTCTAATAAAGATATTAAACAAGTTCGGGTTGTATTCTAAAAACTATCCGCAAATCTACTCCAAACATTATCCGCAGCTCATCCGCTATCCGCACAGCCATGCAAACTATATCCGAATCCGCGCAGGGCTTTAGTTATCGGCCCCTAATGGTCAGGGTGATAGCGAAAATGACAATGAAATGAAAACCATAACAAAAATTAAGTGAGACTGAAAATACTTACGAAATGGAACTCAGATTGAAACGACCTTTCTAAATGGAGAGTGGAAATACTTACTAAGGGGAATTTATGAGGAAAATACTCACAAAAGGAATAGATTGAAAAAAAAATACGCACAAAATGAAGATTAGGTTCAAAATACGTACAAAATGAAATGTAGAGTCGAAGTAATCACAAAATGCAATTGAAATTCAGAATACTTACAAAATACAAATGAGATTGAAAATGCGTACAAAATGCAATTGAGGTTCAAAATACTTAAAAAATGCAATTGAAATTGTAAATACACAATGCAATTTAGATTGAAAAAGCCCATTTCAGATTTAAAATACTCACAAAGTACAATTGAAATTCAAAATACTTACAAAATACAATTGAAATTGAAAATGCTTACAAAATGTATGGTAGATTCAAACTACTTACTGTAGTTGGATTGACAATACTTACAAAAAGCAATTTAGATTGAAAATAATAATTATTACAAAATGTAATTTAGATTCAAAATACTCACAACATGCAACTGAGAATCAAAATATTTACAAAATGCAATGTAGATTGAAATACTTACAAAATGCGGTTTACGTTGAAAATAACTACAAAATGCAATTGAAATTCAAAATATTCACTTACTATACTTACTAAAAAGCAATTTATTTTTCAATCCCTACAAAATGCAATTGAGTTCGAAAATACTCGCAAAATGCAATTTAGATCGTTAAGACTTACAAAATACAACATATTGAAAATACCAGCAAAATATTCTAAAAATTCGCTTAAGGTAATTTGGATATAGGGGGAACCAATTAATCAAAAACAGTGCAGGAATCATAAAGAGAAAAGGAAATATAATGAAAAGAAAACAAGAAGTCTGACCCCTCGAAGAATGAGGGATCAGGAAAGATGAGACAAGGGCCAATTAAGGCCGGAAAGTGAAGGACTCCCTAGGCCTCGGATACCCTAATACCGTCTGGGTCGGAAAAGAACAAGTGTTGACTAAGGGAGGTCGACAGGAAAGATGACTGAGAAGAGCCCGGCACAAGTAAGTGGAAGCAATACCGGACACGGCTGGGGTCCCGTGGTCGCCAACCCACGTCCCACTAGATGTGAGCCCCTGGGGGGGAGGGGGGGGGGGGGGAGACATTCAGAAAGCCAAGAAGAGTAAAATACCGTACTTTTTGTTGGTAGAGATCCTCTGTACCCGTCCCTGTCCTGGACGATGCCTTAACTTTGTTATATTCTTTCCAATAATTACTTCGTATGTTGTTTATTTTTCGCACAACAATATCTTTATCTGCAGATGGTTCAAATATTAACTCCTTGCACTACAGCCCATGATGGGCCTAGGCCTCCAAAGCGACCACTGCCCAGCCATTTGGCCTGCAGATATTGGGGTGACGCGTGATCAGCGCATCGGTTCCTCTCGGCCGTTAATCTTGGTTTTCGTGATCGGGGTGCTGCCTCACTGCCAGGCAGCTACTCAATTGTCCTCACGAGGTTGAGTGCACCCCGCTCCAGCCCTCACGTCAGTTTCTAAAATCCCTGACGGAGCCGGGAATCGAACCCGGGGCCTCCAGGTGAGAGGCAGGCACCCTACCCCAACACCACGGGGCCGGCGCAGATGGTTGTACTTCCTTCAATTTCTCCACCAATCTTGCATATGCTGCGTCCCTTTTTCCACGGTTGTGTTAATGTACTCTTAATTTCCCACAAGCACGGTTCACTATGGTATATTTCTATGAATGTTTTGAGGCACTGTATGGTATTGGCTCTCGACGCCATTGCGGTTGAAACTCGCGTATAAACTTGGCACTTTTCTCTGCACTAGAACCTGAACTGATATGACGCTACACACGCTCCGGTTTGCCTGCACAGGTAAAACTGGACAGGCATGTCGAAAAGTAAGAAACTATTCCGTAGTTTTCCTTGAGCAGAAGTGAGGAAATACGAAATAACACTTCTAAGATGGCTGAGATGGAAATCGAACCCACCTCTTCTCAGGTTTGCATTACAATGCTGAGTGTGCCCGGTTCCAACAATAAGACCAGACTTAATTTTTTGCAAAGCATGAACTCGAATCCGGGCTTAGGGTGACAGCCGAGAATACTCGATAGAGTTAATGGGTTAATTATTTCAAGTCATTGTTTTGTACCACTCACTTAAAGAATAGAATGAAAGAATCAGGGAATCAAAATCGGTATAAGGACTGGAAGAAATCAATTAGAGGTAAGATCTGTGCGAGGGGGGTTGGCTATATCTCTTGAGCACTCATTTCATTAGCTTCTTCCGTCTGGATGGTAGCAGGACAATCTGCTCCCTTTCCACCCCAGCGAGTGCTTAATGAGGCAAGTGACTTCCAAAATGAAAATGCACCATTAATGTTTCTTGGCAAGCCAATTAAAACTCCAAAAACCTTTTAAAATATCATTTCAAGTGTCATGTTACTCGTATATTTCATCTTTGAAGATAAGTACTGTATAAGAACTTACACAGAAATGTTTATATTAAAAAGTAAAGAAGAAAAACGAGTGTTTGTAGAAAGGTAGAATTTTGAAAGCCCATTGCTAGGCAAGGACATGCAATGAGCGTCGAATACAGCGTAGATGATGGTTGAGATGATTTGATTTGTGATTAGAGGGTGGGGGTTGGGGTTGACAGTAATTATAAATTATCGTGTTGGAAGCAATTTTTCAGTGTTGCCTTAGTAATCGAAATTTAATATTTTTCAGTCGGTCAACACGATTGTACCCAATTGTAATGGGTGGTTCCCTAATCCTGAATTTTGTTTTACATGAGATATAATAAATACACTTGGATGACCAGTTTCGATCATCAAGCGATCATCATCGGACTGGAAAGCTTTCTCAGAAGAACTAGATAAATATGTCCGATGGGTACCTCCAACGAGTGACAATTATGGTAGATTTGTAGGAGCTGTAATAACCATAGCCAAAAAACACATTCCAGGAGGATTCAGGAAGGAATATGTTCCTGGATGAACTGATTCAAGTGAAAAGCTGTACCAAGAGTTCCTGGCAAGTGGTGAACAAGAGATCGCTGAAGAACTACTTGGTAGCCTTGATAATGCTCGGAAGGAAATGTGGATTGAAACCGTAGAATCTATTAACTTCAGTAAATCCAGCAGAATAGCCTGGTCACTCTTGAGAAAACTTGCAGGAGGTACCCCTATTGTCCGTGGATATCAAAATGTCACTCCAAAAATGGTTGCTTCCCATATAGTTTCAATGTCTCGAGCAGCTAGAGACAGAAATCACACAAAATATATCAAGAAAGAATTGGCCAATCTCAAAGCCACAAGTAATTCTGGATCAGAATACACTAAACCCTTCACCATCCAGGACATTGACACAGCGCTGAAAGATGTAAAAAGCGTCAAGGCACCGGGATTTGATGGAATTCATCCCGAATTCTTGATACACAGTGGAAAGCTTGCTCGTCTTTGGCTATCCAAGCTAGCCACTAATATTTTTCAGACTGGTAAGCTACCTCGTTTGTTTAAATTGACGAAGATCGTTGCCATACTGAAGCCTGGGAAACCAAGTGACAGACCAGACAGTTATAGACCTATCTAATTGTTGAGCGTATGCTATAAGTTAATTGAGAGACTAATCCTGAACAGTCGCCTCAAAAGTGCTTGAAGTAATTCCCATAGAACAAGCAGAATTTAGACCACAACGGAGTTGCACGGACCAAGTTCTCTCCTTAACCACCTATATTGAGGCAGGGTCCCAGAATCGCCAAAAAACATCAGTAGCATTTATAGACCTTAAGGCAGCTTATGACACTGTTTGGAGAGAGGGTGTAATTTATAAATTACTTCAAGTTATCCCTTGTAAGACACTGGCTCGTCTTGTAATCAACATGCTGAATGATAGAAGCTTCCAGGTCATCATGGGCAGTGAAATTAGCAAACCAAGTAAATTAAATAATGGACTTCCTCAAGGATCAGTGCTTGCCCCACTCTTGTTCAGCCTTTATATATCAGATTTTCCCTCCACAAAATCGAGGAAGTTTGGATATGCTGACGATTGGGCAATTGCTACTAGAGATCCATGTTTCGAAAGTACAGAAGAGACGCTGACAAATGATCTCTCTGCACTGGGAGATTATTTTCGCAAATGGAGACTTTAGCCAAGCACAACTAAGACCGAAGTTGCTTGCTTCCACCTGAACAATAAAATGGCAACAAGGGAACTTACGGTTTACTTCAATAACATCCTCCTTCGCCATAACAGACATCCCAAGTATTTGGGTATAACACTGGATAGAACATTGTCTTTCAAAGAACACCTACGAATGACTTCTGCCAAAATGAAGACAAGAAACAACATCTTACGGAAATTATGTGGCACCACTTGGGGTGCCAATGCAACTACTCTCCGTTGCTCAGCTCTAGGTTTAGTTTATTCTGTTGCTGAGTATTGTGCTCCTGTGTGGATAAATAGTCCGCATGTAAGATAATAGATGTACAATTGAATAACACCATGCGCATGATAGCAGGAACAATTATGTCAACTCCTACACACTTCCTATTCTCAGCCACATCCCACCACCTTATTTGCGGCGATGCAACATTTTGATAAGAGAATATAGAAAGATCCAGACCAACAAACAACTACCAATCCATGGAGACATTGGTGATCAACATGTGAAACGATTACGTTCAAAACATCCACCTATCTGCACAGCGGAGAATCTTGCAACTAGCAAATTCAACCTGACTGAGAGATGGTCTTCTGATTGGAATTCGTTTGCCCCTTCAGAGAGTTCAGTAATGCCATGCATAACTGAGCAGGTGCCAGGGTTCACTCATCCTAGAAAGACCTGGTCAAAATTAAATAGAATCCGGACCAATCACGGTGTATGCGGCGATTTCCTGTACAAGTGGAGGAAAAAATCTTCGTCATGTTGCCAGTGCGGTGCTGAAAGACAGACTGTTCGGCACCTAGTTCAGAAATGCCCACAAACTTCTTACAGTGGTGACTTTAGCGACTTCTTCCTGGGGACACCACAGGCACTTCATTACGTTTCGAAACTTAATGTCAAATTGTAAATAATTTTCATGTATGCCATACGATAAATAAATCAGATCATAGGCTATTAAATCTATGTTTACAAGTTTGGGTTATGATATTTACAATATATACACTTATTTAGTTGCAGTAGTAATTAAACTAGCACAACTATTCATGTTATTATTTTTTGTTAAGACACTGATAGTGGTGATTGACCTTCAAGTTTGCTTGCTTTGTGTGATTGTTATTAAATGGCCAGGTTATTGAGGATTGTGTACTTAGCTGTTTGAGTGATGTGTGGTCCGTTTTCGCGCAGCTGTCGCCTATAAACATAGATTTAATAGCCCGAGTGTAAAGAATCTGATAATGATCGTTGGATGATCGAAACTGGACATCCAAATGTATTTGTTAATCTCATGTACATTTTTTTAGGATTAGGAAACCACCCATTAAAATTGGGTACAATCATGTAATTTAAAATTTTAAGTATACAGTCACAAAATGTACGAGCATTCCTTTGTTCCCCGATACTACTGCTGCTGGAACTAAATCATTATCAAGATGAGATACAGATGACAATAAAAGAATTTGTTGGTTGTTATCATTTAAGGGCTTGGGATAGTTCCAAGAGCGTGGGTGTGAATTGATTCATGTCATAATTTGTGTCTCTGTAGTGACCAAAGTAGAATGTAAGTAGGTGTAAGTTGGTATTTGTACAAAAAAAGAGTGTTAGTTTGTAGGGTATGTAAATACTTGATTCCCGCCTAATGTAATTGGGCACAATTCGTGTTGACCGACTGAAAAGCTTTCTTTATTATTCAAAGTTGAATGTGTGTAACTGACTCTTTATTAGCGTCAAGGATGCTTGCCACGGTGGGTGAGTGGTCAACGTGTCAGTCTACTAACCCCAAGCTTGCAGGTTCGCTCCAGGCCGTGGTAAGTGATTTTTAAAAGGCGGCAAAAATTGCGACACCATGTCAAAGAACCCATTTGAATTCATTAGGCAGGGTTCATAATGGCAAAATTAATCTGGGAGTTTCCGCCAACACAAAGCTCGTCATTTCTCTACTAGAAAGCGCTATAGTGTTCAAGGAGCTTAGATATCCTTGACATTCATATTGCTTCAAGGAACAACGACATTCGACATGCAAGCTACCCTTTGGGTGTCAAATAATAAAGCTTGCACCCGGCACCCGAGGCCATACGATATTATTATTATTATTATTATTTTTAACGTCAAGGATTGGGAGAGATGTCCTGAGATGTGACACAAGGTACCATTACGGCAATATTATCTAGATGGAATGTGAGTGAATCCAGCGAAAACCACGGTATTAGCACCAGGATTTGAACCTCAGATCTCAGAACTAGCAACTCGCATTTAAAGTCATGTAGTATCACTCAATGCGCTCAGCTATGCTGCTGGGCTAAAATAATCAATGAATATGCAGTACAATTATATAAATACAGTAAAAGATTGTCTCATGATGAATGTCTTTTACACCACCCATCCTTTTTGAAACTCTACAATGTGAATTATACAGAAATAGGGAAAGGGGCGAAAAGTCAAGATATATGATAGCCTAAAGTACACCTTTGTCTAGAAGAGAATATGATCTCCTCTATAGGAAAACAACCCTGAATTATTTTTCAAAAATGACGAAAAATTAGATTTATGAGATCACCCGAGAAAATGCGTGTGTATGTCTATCTGCCTGTGTGTGTGTGTCCCCTATCAATACCTAAAAGGCTGCAGCTAAAGAAACCAAACTTGGTATGAGTAAATATCTATACCAAGATATCACAAGACCATATTTGAAAATGACTCCAGTGCTACCTACCATTTGTTGAAAAATAACAGTTGTAATTCGAACGCAAAGTTGGATATCTCAGAAGATATGCATTGAATAGTTCAAAAATTGGCACACTTACAGAACATAATATATAAAATTAATTTTCAGGTGCCCATACACGCCCGTGCTACCAACTTGAATCTACGTATCCTAATAGGTTCAGTATTTAACTGCAGGTGAATTCCATACCATCAAAAGATTTTCTTCCATAAATGGCACATAATTATATAGATCATAATATTTCAAATTAATTTTGTGCATTCCATTTACGACAGTGTTTCCACCCCGATTCTACGCTTGCTGATAGGTTCAATGTTTAACTGCATAATGTCCATACTATTTATTGAACTTCTACCAAATATTGTAGCCGGCTCCGTGGTGTTGGGGTAGAGCACCTGCCTCTCACCCGGAGGCCCCGGGTTCGATCCCCGGCTCCGTCAGGGATTTTAAAACTGACGTGAGGGTTGGAACGGGGTGCACTCAGCCTCGTGAGGACAATTGAGTAGCTGTCTGACAGTGAGACAGTGCCCCGGTCACGAAAACCAAGATTAACGGCCGAGGGGACCCGACGCTCTGACTACGCGTCACCCCAAAATCTGCAGGCCAATTGGCTGGGCAGCGGTCGCTTGGTAGGCCTAGGCCCTTCAAGGGCTGTAGTGCCACGGGGTTAGGTTAGTTTTACCAAATATTGTACGTGCACTGTGTATATTAAGTGCTAAAATTTGGCATATTATTATACCCAGTCACCTAACTGCTGATGAATGCTCTGCATAATTTTGAGCCCTACCCTCAATATATCAGAAAGTATTCATACCAACAGTTCTGCATGCAATCTCAGATTAATTTATTATTATTATTATTATTATTATTTATTTACCATAAATCGTACACGAAGTATGGAAGGCCTAGTGAAAAAGGGCAAGCCCCACATACATATTTCATGCTTCACAGGCACAGCTTACATCTACATTTGTTTTAACAATATTTACAAGTTTTACAAAGATATTTGCAGTATTTACATATTTAGGATATTGACATAGTACATTTTCCTGTTCACTCACTCTCTCACGCACGCACTTTCATAACCTCAATCACTCGATACATTCATTCATTCATTCCATTCAGATACTCATTCATTCAGCGGTACAATCAATCACTCATACATACGTTTATTTATACAATGTACCTTTTTACGTACGGCTTGAATTTCCTAAGAGGCAAGATCTTGGCATCCCCTGGCAGCGCGTTCCATAACCGCGCTGAGCGGCCGTAGAAACCTGTCAGGTAAGCATTGCTACGTGCGAAGGGCGGAACGAGGGTTACACCTCGTCCTCTCCGAACTGAGCGATATGCCAATGACAGTCGGCAAAAAGGGTCAATATTAATGGAACCTGTAAGGGATTTTTTAAGAAAAATTAGATCAATTTGTTTGGCTGTTGCCTCTATAGATGGAAATTTTGACAAAGGGGAAGGGGAATAATGAGCTATTAGCCTCTCAGCGCGGCGCTGTACACGCTGGAGCTTGTTCATGTTTTCCGCTGTAGTGGGATGCCAAGCAGGTAAGCCGTACGTTAATATCGGACGGACCATGCATGTGTAAGCCATCCTGAAGGCTCTAGGTTTACAACCTCTCATGTTTCTGTGCAAGAAACCCAGAACTTTGGTGGCCTTACATCTTGCCTCTTCACTTTGAATATTCCAATTCAGGGTGTCGGAGATTGTTACCCCTAATAGCTTTAAGTTTGTGCACTGAGGGATGAGACTGTTCATAATTTTGTATTCATTCTCAATGGGTTTTTGTGACCTGGTTATTCTTATGTATTTACATTTTCGTACATTTATATTTAAATTATTCACAGAACACCACAGCGATAAGTTGTCCAGATCTGATTTAAGACAGAGGGAATCTTCTTCACATTTAATGCCCCTGTATAGCACGGTGTCATCTGCATATAGTGACATTGATGAGGTGACACAGCCAGGAAGATCGAGCACATATATAGTGAAGAGAAGAGGTCCGATCACAGAGCCCTGAATCACTCCAGAAGTAACTTGAGCAGTCTGCGATCGAGCTCCTCCGTACACCACACACTGTGTTCGACCCTCTAGGAATGACCTCACCCATGCAAGTAAGCTACCCCGTATGTTAAGCTGCTGTAGCTTTAACAAAAGTCTTTCATGAGACACTTGATCGAAGACCTTAGCCCAATCCAGTGCAATACAGTCCACTTGTTTCACTTCTGGCTGATTCAAGTAGAACTGAAACTCATCAATGACTTTTGTCAATAGAGTAGTGCAAGAACGACCAGGAAGAAAACCGTGCTGATTTGGGTCGAGCAGATTGTTCTCCCGTAGGAATTCCAGCACACTGTTTGCTACTAGCCGCTCCATACATTTACAAATTATAGATGTTAGACACACCGGTCTGTAATTTGCAGCATCTTCTTTGTCACCTTGCTTATAGATTGGCACCACGTTAGCACATTTCCACCCACACGGCACAGAACCTTGGTTGATAGACAGGTTGAATAACGCACTCAGAGAGGGCGCTAATGCTTCCGCACACTGCAGCAGGATCCGTCCGGGAACATCATCTGGGCCGGTCGCCGCATGTGGTCTAATCTTCCGTAGGCTCTGAATCACCTCAGTTGTTGTGAAGTACAGGTTGGAGAGAGGGAGGGGTGGAAGTGATGACCTTGGCAGAAGCAGGTCCGTGGTCATATCCGGCTTAGAAAAGTTCTGCTTGAAACTGTCACTGAACGCTGTTGCAATATCTTGGGGTGCACTTAGGAATTTACCGTTACAGTGAAATGAGGCTGGCGCAGCGGTGCCGCGTCTTCTGGACAAAAATTTCCACATTTCACTGGTGCTGCTTATTTTGTGAATATAATTGTCGTATGTTTCGCGAATTAATTTCTTTGTTTGGTTCCTGATGTTCTTGTATTTTTCCCACATGATGTCAGTTGAGCAACTTTTCCATTTCTTGTATAAAACGTTCCTTTTCCTAATCATTTTAATGACTTCCTTCGTCACCCAAGGAGAATTTTTCTTCCCACTAATGGTTACTTTCGGTATTGCTATATCCACACATTCAAAGAAACAATTTCGCCAGGCGTGCCACACTGAGTTGATGTCGCTGGTGTCCAGAATACATGGGGTGGGAAGGTGTTTGAGGAATAAAGATGATAGCAGTTTCCAGTCTGCCTTTTTGTAATTGTATACTGTCCTCACTGTGCTCTTGCTGCGTGGTTTGTTGTAATGCAATGTGGTAAAGATGGCTGCGTGATCACTGAAACCGGGTATGACTTCAGCTTTCTGTACGGAGGAAGGAAGGCTTGTGAGGAATAGGTCTATTGTGGAGCGTGTAGTTTGTGTGATTCGAGTTGCTTCGGTTATTAATTGGTCAAGGAATAAATCGTAGAATGCGGTAAGGAATTCATTAGCAATGGGATCCTTGGGAGTGGGAGGAGAGTTTTGCCAGTCTATTTCTAAATTAAAATCGCCTGTTATGTAAATGGCCTTGTATTTGTGCTGGATGTATTGTACACGACGGAGGGACTCCAAAAGTTCATCATTGATGTGCCGAGTTGAATTTGGAGCACGGTATACAGAGCCTATTAGAAATGTATTGTTCGTACACGTGAATTCCACCCACACAGCCTCAGCATCAGTTTCAAGCTCCCGTTGGCGAACAGGCCTTAACTCAGGTTTCATGGCTATTAGTACCCCTCCCCCTGATGTCCAGGTTCGATCTTTGCGGAACATGGTGTATGTTACCGGAAATATTTCTGGGTCGTTAGTGGATTTTTTTCAGCCATGTCTCCCCTGAACACACAATTGACGGATTAAGTGCTGTGAGACAAGAACGCAGGTCCGGTTGTTTGGAGGGACATGTTACACTTCGAGCATTGAAGGAAAAAATGGACAATGCTTTGCCATCCGAGGGTGTTACGTCACTATCTACGCTATTTGCACTCTGTGTCGATGTATTAAAAAATGAGTTAGAGAACTGAGGTAAAGAACAGTTCCAACACAGCCACGATTGTTTCCCAGAGGTGATTATTTTGTGTTTTGAAGCACTGATTTTTGCACAAGTTCTGTGCGCTTGAGAGTGGCAAGATGTACATGTCACAAATAACTGATTCACACGACCCTTCGAATCACAAATTATACACACCTTATTCGGCCCTGGGTTCATCTCCACATCTCCACTGAGAGCCACAGACAGCACCACGAGATGTAATAATGTAGCGGGCGGTCTGGCAACCCCGCGCAGTGCTGGACGCCCTCTGCCTGCTGCCGTGACTATCAGCCCCTCGCTTCCACACCATGTGAGAGAGGATATATTGAGTTTACAAACTACCATGAGGTGTTCCTTCAGGTCCGATTTCACACACGAGTCTTCAATTGTTAAAGAATGATCGAGGATCTTTTTCGAGGCACCCACTGAGCTTTTTACTAGGTAGAACACGAGGAAAAGTTGGAGCACTCTAACTGCTACACACCTGCTGGCCGCCATCTTGTTGTTCCTTTAGACTAAAATATCGAGAGAAAGAAACACTTTTCGTTCTCTAGAAAGGACCCGGCGTAAATACTCGCATTAAAACCGCACTTCACTCCCAAACAGTCGGCATTCCAGTATTAATTTTGAGCAACCCATAAGTGACAGTGCTGCCAACAACATTCTACGTGACCTGATAGGTTCAATGTTTAACTGCATGTAACTTCCATACTAACGAATGGATTTTATCCAAAATTTACACACATAAAGATCATAACATTCCAGATTAATCTTGAGCAACCCACACATATCACTGTTGCCAACATGATTCTAAGCGTGCTGACAGTTTTAATGTTTGGCTACATATAACGTTCATATTATCTATTGCACTTCAATCATATTTTTATGTGTATAGTGTTCCTTAAGAGATGAATCTAGGCATAAATACAGTTTCCAGGGCTGATAAGTGTGGGTAAATGCTCCCTATAATTTAAAGTCTATTCTTAATATATAAGAGACTATACATGCCAGCTGTTCTAAACATTTCACACGTATAGCACGTAAAAATTGCATATTAATTTTGAGTATCACTTATATGACAATTGCGAATATGAACTACGCGCGTTGATACTTTCATTGCTTAACTGCATGTAATTTCCATACTAACGATTGGATTTCATCCAAATTTTATATGCAATGTATGATTTAACTCGTTAGCGGAGCTTATTACACTAGTCATCAGGGCTACCAACTGTGCATTAATGATCTCAAACTTTTGAAACCTATAGTCAATATCTCTGAATAACTGTACGAAAAAAAAACATAACTTAGTCCATGTTGTTTTAAACAAATTTAGAGTAAATCATCAAAGTTAGTTCTACCAACATAATTATATGCATACGTATTGTACCCATGTGTAGAATTAATACAGGGTCATACTTCGGTTAGCTCAGCGGTTCTCGAGGGTGGTACGTCCATTCCCCCAATATGTCACATATATTTAGGATCATAATCAACAGGTCAACACTTCCAAATAAACTCAAAAATTACAATTTTAACATCTTTAATATTAATCAAACAGGCGCTACAACAACTCCAAAAATACATGTAAAAACTCAAAATACATCATATTATGTTACACTTCTTCACACTTGTTCCAATGAACAAGGAATCACTGAAATCATTCATTAAAATCAATTGCTTAGGCTCCATTTAACCTACCACTTAAGTTTCACTTCCATACAGTACTTCTGAAATGTTTGTCCTTCTGAGCTCACTATGGCTCCATAGTCCCTTTTATAACCTTATTCGTTATTAACAACATGATTTATTCCCTTTAACTTGGATTATTACGGAATATCTGATCTACATTTATTCACCATAATAATAATAATAATAATATTAATAATAATAATAATAATAAAATCCTTTTCCTTTTTGGGCTCATATGAATCATAATCTTAATAATCTTATATATATATCTGTACTACTTTATGTTTGCGAAGTTCGTGTTACACCTGAGCCTGCAAGTTACTGAACAAGTTTCAAATTAAACAAGATTCCCTGAATTGTTTAAGACTTGTGTTTGCTCAGGAACATCCATCATTAAACATGTCACACCATTTGAATTCATAACAATGGTAATACACCAATTTATTCATTTATGGAATCTGAACGTACTCACAGCCTACACTTAAAACTAAATAGGCCACGGGGACACTTCCCGTCCTCCCCTTGAAAACGTCTGCGAGTGCGATAACACCCGGTTATTAATATATGTCTAGTCTGCTCCAAAGCCATTAGTGGGCTAGTGATATACCTGCACCAAATGAAGCATCAGCAAGAGGGTTACTGGTTGGACGGGGTAAGAAGTGTACTGGAAATATTAGGAATGGGTTATCTATGGGATAGGGACTTACAAAGAGAGGAAGGTAGGGTGTGCAAAAAAGTGTGTAGAAGGGTTAATGACGTAGAGTTGCAGGTGCTAAGAGAAGAGTGCACCAGTAGGAGAACCTTAACGGAGTTCTGCGAAATAAGGAACTTTATGAGCATAAAGCCTCAATGCCTAATGAAAAGAGAAATGAGAGGGATAATTTGGTGGTTAATGGGGGTGTATAAGAAGAAAGCGTTGAGAGAAGTAGGAAAAGAGGACATTTGCCTGTTTTGTGGGAAGGTTATGGGTGCAGCGCACCTGATCAGGGAATGCAAGGAAATTAAAATGACAAGAGCAAAGTTTGTAGACAAAGCAGATCTAAACAGAATAGAAAATGAAAATGAGTATCACACTTTAATTAAATTACTAAAAAGGGAATGGGGGAAAGCAGGTCAATTAGCAAAATATTTTAATACCATCAGGGCAATGTGGAATAAGAAAGCGTCGGATGAGATTCAGAACAAAGATGCATGTAAATTAAGCATTCAAGTACAGGAGACGGCTTCCTAAGCTATAAATCTTGTTAAATCCTAGGAGAGCCTATCTGTATTAACTAGGTAGCCTATACGATTACTACAGTACAGCCACATATTGCTGTCTGTAGATTTTTCCTGTGAGTTTGATGTTTTTTTTCCTTACTACAAAACTTATCAGACTCTTACAGTCAGTAAGGGCTCGATAGGGAAATAAAAGTAATTCTTTCTGTGATGTGTCTCCCATGGAGGACTGTCTAAAAATGAAGAACACTGTGTCCACATTTATGATTAAGAAAGAACTTTGTGCAGTCTCCATCAGAAAAGTTGCCCAGTGATATTGTGAATGAAGATAACTACTGCAAAGCATTATTAAGTTTTGAAATAACGTGGAAGCTATGAAATGCCGAATGAACATTTGGTTTAATTATTTAACGCCATACTGTAAATTTATGTTATATATGTGTTTATTGTCTGTATGTCACGATATGACTCTCTGAGTTAAAGTGACAATTAACAAGTAGATTTGGTTTAAATAAATAAATAAAAAGATATACCCTATGGGTCCTTCAAATATTTATAGCTGTCAGACCGACCACCTGAGATACTGCACTGGGATTCTCCTCACACATATCCAGTGCCTTCATTCAGCTGTTGAGTTGGGAAGGAGCGAAACACTTTACAATGTAAACCTATCTGTTTAATATTTAGGCGGCTCTCAATACCAGCCGGTAATTAATTCACAGGATAAAACTATTAATAGGTGATCATCCACATTGTATGAGTTGAAGTGCGTTCTATCCTTTTAAGGGGCTCACAACATTCAATTTGACACCTTTGTGTCTCCAATATACTCCATTTCTAGGAGCTATTCTCATTTTTGGAAGAGTCAACGATTTCATGCGTCAGCAAGACGGTACTCAAGCAGGCGTAACGCTTCTAGAGCGGGAATATGAACCCATGTCATCTAGTCTCAATAATAGATCCCTTCTTATACAACTTATTTGGATTCGTCTTCTTCAAACTCCTTACATCTCCAATCACAATTAATAATCCAGGACACTTAATATAACAATCTATATACGTTATTGTGACAATGCGCTTAAATAGCGTGTGCTACAATATTCCTGTAAAGCTTTTCGTCACTTATTAATTCCCCTAGAATTCATTCTTTATCTTTCATAGCTCACTTTTGATTTACTATTTAATGACCCATTCACTGTCATTAATACATTTTACAAGAACACTAATGGTTCTAAAAACTTGTTAATTTGATATTTAAAGAGATGTATACTCCTAGCGTGATAAGAATTCATTTCTTTGATCGGTACGCAATCAGTTTGAACATTACAATTCATACTCATTTACTTATTTAATAGTTGTTGTCTGTCTGCGACATACGTGCCCCAGATGAAACATCAGGGGATAAATGAAAATGACGAATTAACTCTAGTGGACTGTATTTACAAAAATGTACATGTTACAAAAGACACAACACTTGATAAGCGAAGGAGCTGCTGCCCCGAAACACAAACACATTCAGCCATGATGGCAACTTCACTCTCTGTCCAGGTCACTGCTGCCAACCTAAACATAAACAAATGTCCTTTGCCAACTGTGGAAATAACACAATTATATTCTCCCTGAGAGCAAACATACTCCCCACCTTGAAATACATGGATTTCAATAATCTGAAATGGAAACACTGAAATTTTCCAATGACAAGGACATAAAACACTAAAATATTCACTAACTTAAAACACTGACATATTAACAGTCAAAATTATGTGTCTGCTCAATTGGTAGCGGAGCTACCTTGGAAACTGGTCGTTTAAAAATACCACTGTTGCACTTCACTGAAACCACTCTTACCACATTGTCTTTACCACCATGCACTTCTGTGATAACACCAAGGGGCCACTGGAGTGGGGGAACATTGTCTTCCCGTATTAGCACCACAGTACCTGGTGATACGTTGCTGGAGGAGGTCGTCCATTTGCTGCGCTGTTGCAGATGGATGAGGTAATCTAATGACCATCTCTTCCAAAAGGATTGGAGTCTTTGTTGCAGAACCTTATATCTAGTTAACAAAGGCCGTTTACATAATGTTAAATCAGGTTCGGGAAGAGTAGTGAGGGGTTCGCCTATAAGGAAGTGACCTGGTGTCAAGGTAGATGCATCTGAAGGATCATTTGACAGGGTTAGAAGGGGACGTGAGTTTAAGCAAGCCTCAATTTGCGCAGTTAATGTAGCCAATTCTTCATATGTGAAATGAAGTGTTCCGAGAACTCTTCTTAGATGATGTTTGAGGGATTTTACTCCGGCCTCCCAAAGCCCTCCAAAATTAGGGGCATGGGGAGGTATGAAATGCCACTTAACTCCACATCTACTGGCGAAGTTACTGATCTCCTCTCTAGTCCGTTCCTGAGTGAACAATTTCTTGAGCTCCTTGAGCTCTTTACTAGCACCTTGGAAATTTGTACCATTGTCGGAGTACATGTTGCTGCATAATCCTCTTCTTGCGATGAATCTCCTGAGTGCTGCGAGGAAAGCTTGAGTGGTTAGGTCGGAAACTATTTCTAAATGAATGGCCTTGGTGCACATACATATGAAAATGCATATGTAACCCTTGACAATGGTCTTGCTACGTGGATTGCCGATCTTCAAGTAGAAAGGGCCCGTGAAGTCTGTGCCGGTATTGCGGAATGGTCTTGCTTGAGACACACGAACTGAGGGCAACTGTCCCATTACTTGCTGTGTAGTTTTGGCTTTGAACCTGAAGCATTTTGTGCAAGTGTTAATAACTCTTCGAACCACCGACTTTCCATTGATGATCCAGTAGCACTGTCTGATGGATGCTAAAGTCAACTGGTTTCCTGAATGTAGGAGTCTTTCATGTTCCCTCTTGATTATTAAATCAGTAAACTGATGTTTAGCGGGCAAAATCATCTGATGTTTGAAATCGTAGTCTTGATTGGAGTTCTCTAGTCTTCCTCCAACTCTCAAGATTTGATCCTTGTCTAAAAATGGTACTAAACTTTGAAGTTTGCTACGTCTTGACACTGCATTGTGTTTCAAAAGATCAGCTATTTCCTCGCGGAATGCTATTGACTGGACTAGTCTAACACATGTCATGTTAGTTTGCTGCAACTCTTCTATTGTTAATGGACCATGTTTCCGTTCTGAAGGTTTGTGTTTAGTGTTGTGCACGAATCTTAAACAGTATGCTAACACTCTTTGTAGCTTGAGATGGGAAGAAAATCTTGTGAGCACGTCTGCAGGATTAGAGTGGACTGAACAACTAAGCACTATCTTGCGTTGCTCAGGAATCTCTGATTCAGGTTGTTCACTGGAAGTGGGCCAGTTCCGTTCCGAACACTGTAGCCATTCAGGGCCATGCCACCAAAGATGATTATTTAAAAGGTTTGTAGGATCAGTTCCTCGAGAAATCAGAACTGCAGGATTGTCTGCTAATGCTACGTGCTTCCAATCCTTGACTGAAGTATTGCCTTGCACTTCAGCCACACGGTGCGCAACAAAAGTTTTCCATTTTGACGGTTTTCCTGCTAACCATGCGAGAACAATCTTTGAGTCTGTCCACAGATGAATGCTATGGAATTCAATATTGAGAACATGACACATCTTTTTAACCACTTGTGACAATAGTACTGCTGCACACAACTCTAGTCTGGGTAGCGTGATCTGTTTCAGTGGAGCCACTCTGGACTTGGAGCACAGGAAATGTGTTATTACGTGACCTTGATCTGTTGACGAGCGTAGGAATAAACATGCACCGTAGCCCTTCAAGGATGCATCAGCGAAGCCATGCAACTGCACCTGAGTACAATTTTCTTGAAGCACAAATCTGTTAATATATATATTGTCAATCAAGGGTATTTGAGAATGCAGAGTACGCCATCTTGTAAGAAGTTCCGTTGGAAGTTCATCATCCCATCCTATCTTCTCTTGCCATAGTTGCTGCAGAAACATCTTGAATGCGATGACAATAGGACTGATTAGCCCAATAGGGTCATAAATTGACGACACAATCGATAACACCTTGCGTTTGGTCACTGGAGATCCACTTCCTTGTTCTTTCTGCACACCACTGGATATCTGTAGTTTGTCTGTCGCTGGATGCCAAAGTAGACCTAACGTCTTGATATTTTCTCCAGAATCAATCTGAAGGGGAAGCTGCGTCTCTCTGCAGTCCTTTGGAACCGCCTCCAACAATGCTGGATGGTTAGAGCACCGCTTGCGGAGCTTGAAGCCTCCCTTGGATAACAATTGGATCAGTTCACGTTGTAGGAGTAATGTATTGTCAACCTTACTTGTTCCTGAAATGCAGTCGTCTACATAAAAATCACGAAGAAGGACAGATGCTGCCTGCGGATACTGTTGTCCCTCATCATATGCCAATTGCCTTAAACATCTTATTGCTAGAAATGGAGCTGATGATGTGCCATATGTGACCGTCTGAAGTTGGTACTGCTTGATAGGCTCATTAGGAGAAGCTCTCCAAAGGATGCGTTGAAGGCTGCTGTCTCTGGAATCTACCTTAACTTGTCTGTACATCTTCTCGATGTCAGCTGTAAAGCCTATGGCGTGAGTTCTAAATCTAGCGACAATCGAACATAAGTCTTGTTGAATAGTAGGACCCGTCATTAAAATATCATTAAGTGACTTTCCTGACCTCGATTTACAAGAAGCGTCGAAGACAACTCTAGTTTTTGTAGTAGTGCTGGATTTCTTGAATACCGGATGGTGCGGCATGTAGTATGCTACCGATGTTGCCATACTAGAATTAACAATATCCATGTGACCTAGTTCCTGGTATTCAGTGAGAAACTGGTCATAATCTACCTTCAGTTGCGTATCATTGTTATGCCTACGCTCAAGGTATTGAAATCTGCCAGTAGCTGTTTGTAAAGAATTGCCTAATATACTTGGATTCTGCTTAAATGGTAGTCTGACTATGTATTTCCCAGATGCATCTCGTGTCACATGATCAGAAAAATGCTGTTCACATTCAATCTCTTCTTGCGACTTGACTGGCTCGTGAAGTTCTTCGATCTCCCAAAATCGTTGTACTTGGTTATGAAGGTGAACATCATTACGAAGGAAAAACGTTCCTGCTGCATTGTTTCTCTTTCTCGAGGTGGATTCATATGAACCTGACACAATCCATCCAAAATCTGTGTTTTGTAGGACTGGAAACTTCCCTGATCTCGTCCTGTGTCCCCTCTGTAGAATTCTAAAGAATACATCAGCACCGAGAAGCATGTCTATCTTGGCTGGGGCATAAAACCTCGGATCTGCTAACTGAATATCATTAGGGAGCTCCCACTCTTCATAGGGTACCTGCTGACTAGGCATGTCGCTAGTAATTTTGGATAGGACCAGACATTCAACATTGTGACGTGTGTTGCTTATGGAAGATTGCACTTCAATGCTCACACTATACTTGGCTTCAGACATGGACTGAGAAATACCTTCGATGGGTGTGAGATTCTTGACCTTTCTTAAGCCCAAATTTTGAACCAAACTCTCGGTTACAAAATTGCTTTGACTGCCACTGTCCAATAAGCAACGAGCTAAGTGTAGCCTACCAGCACTATCCTTTACCTTTACTACTGCTGTAGAAAGTAGAACTTGAGTTTGTGGTTTGAGTTTCATGGTGCAATAACTGGCGGAGTTACCACGAACTTGAGCATTGTGAGCCTGGTTGGACTCGGGGTTTGAGCATCTGCTGATAGCTCCTTGCTGAGACTGATTAGACGAGTTGGCATTGAATTGCTGATTCCCAGAATCAAAATGCAACAGTGAGTTGTGACGACCGTTGCAAGTTTTGCATGTTGACTTCGAAGGACAAGAACTTATAGCGTGTGATTCATGCAAACAGTTGTAGCAAAGCTTATGCTGCTTAACTAGGTTGTATCTACGATTAACATCATAACCTAAAAATTTATCACATCTGAAGATTGGATGTTGCCCCTTACAGGCTTCACAATTATTGTTAATTGCAATGTATGAACTACTTGTAAATGGTTGTTTCTCATGCTTGAAACCATGGTTAGAAGTTTTATCTTGAGACAATCTGCTGATCTTATCACTGTGACCTTTAGTAGGTGAAAAATCAATTAATTCAAGGGTTTGAGCCCGCCTTTCAAGATATTCTAACAACTCCGTAAGTGTAGATAGTTCCTTGGATTTGTTGCTCATTTCCCATTGCTTACGTGTGGCTTCAGGTAACTTGTCAAGTATGATTTGACCTATTATGATTTCATGTAGGGGAATATTCAAATTCAAAGACTCAACAGCCTTTAAATTGGACTGTACTTGATTCAAAAGTGTGCGTAGACTAGAAGATGATACCCTTTGGACGATATCTGGAGATAACAGTAATTTGATATGTGCATTTACTATTACCTTTGAATTGCGGTATCGCTTGCAGACCGTTTCCCAAGCTAGCTCAAAGTTATCTGCAGTAAGAGGAATGTTTTGAATGAGTTGATGAGCATTGCCACGCAGTGCTGACATTAAGTAATGGAACCTTTCAACATTACCCAAAGACTGATTATTCAGTATTAATGAATCAAACAGGTCATGGAAATGCATGAATTGTGTAACATCACCTGAAAATTCTGGTAACCGTATCTTGGGCAAACTATACGAACCTGTATTACTACTTGTAGATTCTCTACCGTTGCTAGAGACAGATGAGGCATGTGTGCAATGGGTATTTAGTAACTGTTGTAGCTTAGCCCTAAGTTCATCATAATCATCTTCGAATTCACACCGGACCTGCTCATGAGGATTTTTGTCATCCAAATCCTCCAATTTACTTTGAATTTCATTATATTCTGGTAATAGAGCTAATAAACGTTCATTCTTCACATTTAATACTTCAGCAGGAGTCTCATTATTAAATTCATTAATTTGGGTATGGAGTCTCGTGAGGGATGCTCGGAGAACACCTCTGCGCTTGGTCAGTGACTTTATCTCACGTTCAGTAGACATGCTTAAAATGGTTCATGCACAGGAAGGATTGCTGAGTATGGGAAGGAATTGCTATGAAATGCCTTTGTTAACTTATCTGGTGTAGAGGTTCTTTCAGTCTGCGTCGTCACCCAACGGTCGGATATCGAAGTCAGGACGTCTGAATGGAACTGCGTCTGTCAGGAATCGAAGGCTGCACCGCTGAATGGAACTGCGTCCGTCAGGAATCGAAGGCTGCACCGCTGAATGGAACTGCGTCCGTCAGTAATCGAAGGCTGCACTGCTGAATGGAACTGCGTACGTCAGGAATCGAAGGCTGCACTGCTGAATGGAACTGTGTCCGTCAGGAATCGAAGGCTGCACTACTGAATGGAACTGCGTCCGTCAGGAATTGAAGGCTGCACTGCTTAATGGAACTGTGTCCGTCTGGAATCGAAGGTGCACTACTGAATGGAACTGTGTCCGTCAGGAATCGAAGGCTGCACTACTGAATGGAACTGTGTCCGTCAGGAATCGAAGGCTGCACTGCTGAATGGAACTGCGTACGTCAGGAATCGAAGGCTGCACTGCTGAATGGAACTGCGTCCGTCAGGAATCGAAGGCTGCACTACTGAATGGAACTGCGTCCGTCAGGAATCGAAGGCTGCACTGCTAAATGGAACTGTGTCCGTCAGGAATCGAAGGCTGCACTACTGAATGGAACTGTGTCCGTCAGGAATCGAAGGCTGCACTGCTGAATGGAACTGTGTCCGTCAGGAATCGAAGGCTGCACTACTGAATGGAACTCGCGAGAACTCACGGATGGCCTCAAACATGCGTCCATTGATGCTTTCAACTGCACACCGAAACGTTCACAATACTGGATATGCTTTTACGAATATACAATTCATCATGATTAATTTTGCAAGTCCCGCTGCATGAATTAACTTATTCAAATACGTAGTAAATTTGTAATTCAACAGCTGCGTTGTAAACATGGATCAAGCAGGCTGGCGAGCGCTGCCTTTCAAGCACATGTATGCACCGAAGCTAACCGATGCTAGCCGAGGCGACACGAAGCCAAAGCACAATGGTGGCTTCGTATCGCAGCCACTATGATCATTTTTCAAATAAGTTAGATCGAACAGACAAACATTGATACATAAATTGCAATTGCGCCTGCATTGTTCACAATAATGTACTAGTATTGTCTCTACATACGTATTTCGCACTAGTTCACTTAAATACAGCAGTTTTAGCGTTTGTCGAGACCACATGGCCTCAGTTGATATAGCGGGAATCCTGCCCGTGTTGGACCAAAACATATGTCTGTCTGCGACATACGTGCCCCAGATGAAACATCAGGGGATAAATGAAAATGACGAATTAACTCTAGTGGACTGTATTTACAAAAATGTACATGTTACAAAAGACACAACACTTGATATGCGAAGGAGCTGCTGCCCCGAAACACAAACACATTCAGCCATGATGGCAACTTCACTCTCTGTCCAGGTCACTGCTGCCAACCTAAACATAAATAAATGTCCTTTGCCAACTGTGGAAATAACACAATTATATTCTCCCTGAGAGCAAACAGTTGTGTTCAGATCCATTCTTGTATTATCTCATCAATTTCCTGTCTCTAACAGTGTGACACTTTAATTAATTAAGGATGCACGAACTCCCCCAAAAGTATTCATAATTATAAGCGGTACTCACTTTTAACCGGATGATTCCCGGATCCCAATGGTTGAACATTACAATTCATACTCATTTACTTATTTAATAGTTGTGTTCAGATCTATTCTTGTATTATCTCATCAATTTCCTGTCTCTAACAGTGTGACACTTTAATTAATTAAGGATGCACGAACTCCCCCAAAAGTATTCATAATTATAAGCGGTACTCACTTTTAACCGGATGATTCCCGGATCCCAATGGTTGAATACTCGTTGGCCCAAAATTTTGGGTCTAGTCTTCCATTTCAATCACCGTAGCACTTATTACACATAACCCTTTTTCACAAATCTTGCACATATTAATTACACTTATTACCCCTATCTGAGGGTTTTCTAACTGCAACACTAAATGACACTTAAAACAATAATAAATTCTATACACAAAATTTTTACACTCAAGCCTAATTAACTGCTTGTTTAACACTCGTGATTCTTTTTATCTCATACGTTTCACTCTCTTACGACCTTCTCCAAGAATGTAGGTACTAGCGACTTCTGCCCTGGCTCTATCATCTGCTTGAATTTGGAATGTGTGTCTCTGATACTCCTATCCTTTTTTTCGCTGGACACCCTGGGTGATATCAATGTCCCTGCTCGTTTCTTATCGGCCCTAATGTCCTAGTAACTGGCACGATGGATGCTGTCTAAATGCGGCTATAAGTTTATACTATGCCGAATATCTCCTTTAGACATTAATTACGATAATCACAGTCTGATATCGAACTAACGTTTTAAAAGTAGTTCTCCGCTTAATTGCACGTTCGCAAATATTTTTACTGGAATAACCTATTAGTATTCCTTTGCTTGACGATTGGAAGTCTTGTGCTATGCTTCCACTGAGTACTACTGCTTGCTTTCGACTCGAATTATACTTTCGAACTCGCGTCAATTCGGTTCTGACTTCCAAAGCATAGGCAAGTTCAGAATGATTTTCTAACACTCTCGGTGTTCACGAATTCCTACGATACTGGTAATATATTACAACACCTTTCCCGATGTTCACTGATTTCAGTTTCGTACACGCAGTATAACTTTCACTAAGGTTCCTTTTAATTAAATAATTTCGCCGTCAAATATGGCAACCCAACTTGGTTCCATAAAACTGGTTAACTATGACGCGGTCTGACCACTACAAGGGTGCTTTGTAGACTGTATGCGATACAGCACCACTCCACAGAGGTTATCTGAAGACTGTATGTTCGTTGACACAGTGTGACCTACTCCAGAGGTTCACTAAGACTGTGTGAACTCTGCTCAACTGGCAGGCTATTTATTTAAATCCGGTTGAAAATAGTGCCTTGTCTTTCTTCTTGAAACCAACTTCTAGACTAAGCATCGTATGGGCTTAAAAAAATATCTCCAAACTCCTCATAATCTCAATGTTTCAAAACTATTTCAAATTTCAAAAATCGATCGTAGCTTTAATTTATAAAAAAATCCATATGTTCTAGCTATGCGTGGGAAGGAACGTTTTACTCACATCTCTCCGCGAGATTCATTCACCCCTCCCAGGCTACGTAATTGCTGAATAAGCATTCTTCTTCTATAAAATTATTAGAGGTTTTTATATCTCTCAAAATTATAATTTCCAGTATTATTCAGATTAGCGTTTTCTGATATTTATAATTTTGCGTTTTACTCGAGAATGGGATAATTGCATCATACTTTCGGCTCCGCCTACTGCCAATGTTGCGAGAATTCTGTCATATAAGCGCTTTATAGGGATTCCCCTGCTTGCCTACTCGTATTAAAAAGTTCCCCGTCCTCTTTCATAATGTTGACTCACACGGACTATAAGCATGGGTCACGTACGCACTCTGACGCATACCACAGCTGCCTGCTATAAATTTGATAACGAGACATGTCTCTATGCGTCATCTTGCAGCCTTCTCCAATTCAAAGATCGAGTCATGTAGAAAGATTCTATGAATTTCCTTACATTTTCTTCCTAAAAGATCACGGGTTCGATTCCTTCTACTTCCCAATAAGGTTACAGTATATTGTACTATGTTCAGTTGCATGTAACTGCAATACTAATTTATAATTATACCTAATTTTGCACTTTGAATGTAGGTCTCAGTCTATTTAAAGAGTCAACAGGACTACCAACTGCCTAATAACAATATCGTAGAGTCTGTTCCTATAAACAGTTTAAAACTATAATGTAGTCCAGTGAAATTAGTTTTTTTTCTGGACATGATTCCTAAAGTTTAGAAACTTTGCAATATTGTTCGGGAGGGGCTGCTAATGAACATACTATAAGTCCCCATGCATGGGCTAATATCTCGTGATCTATCGGACCTACGGAAGTAATTATTCTTACCAAACTTAAAGACAATTAAATGTTCTACAGACAAGGTTTTATTAATTTAATCTATAGAGTCAATACATTACGAATCAATCACATTCAAAATTGAAGAAAATTGACAAAATTCACATCAGTGTCAGAGCGCAGCTCAACTGCACTTACATTGTACCTAATTAAGATACACTTAAACAAACATTAATTAATGCTGTGGTTAGGTGAATTAAATAATGAACAATAACTTCAAGAAATGCCAATTTTATTAACTAAAACCATACAAAAGTAAAACAAACAGTAATTAAGCCAGAGACACTCTTTGCAGTAGAGACACTAGTCTTGAGAAGAAATGGGCAAATGAAAAAAATGGAAATCAGAGGGAAACTTTGAGGAAGATCATCGATCATAAATTCCAAAATAACAAACAAGTTTTCTACAGGAACGACACCCTGTATGCTAAGTTGGAGAGAGTTTCAGATACCATAACGAAAAGAAGGATTGATTTCTATGGACACATATACCGAATGAATCCTGCCCGAATAACTAAGCAAATCTTTGACTTATTTTCCAAAAAGAAGATAAAACATAATTTAGTTTACGGAAGTGGAATAAGTAGTTCCGTGAAGAACTCAGTAGCCTATTTTCATATATACTACTTATATTAATTGCCTCTATTGTTATTTGAGTCTTCAGTCTTTTGACTGGTTTGATGCAGCGCTCCATTCCTCCCTGCCCTAAGCTAATCGTTTCATCTCTACATAGCCACCACACCCTACATCCGAGGCAATCTGTTTAACATATTCTAACCTTGGTCTACCCCTACAATTCTTGTCCTCAACCCTTCCTTCCATAACTAAGCTTGCTATTTCTGGATGTCTTAGTAGCCTATGTATCCTACCAACCTATCTCTTCTCTTCATTAGCTGTCGCCAGAAACATCTCTCCTCTCCCACTCGTCTTAATACCTCTTCGTTTGTAACCCTATCTACCCATCTGATCATTATTCTCCTGTAACACCACATTTCAAATGCTTCAAGTCTCCTCTTTTCTGCTGCACCAATAGTCCAGGTTTCACTTCCATAGAGCGCCACGCTTTCATAAATGACTTCCTAATACCTAAATCTATAGTCGATGTCAACAGATTCCTTTTTTTTGAAATGCTTTCCTTGCCTGAGCCAACCTAGTTTTTATATCCTCTTTGCTTCGTCCATCACTGGTTATTTTGCTTCCTAGGTAACAGAATTCTCCTACTTCCTTCAGCTTTTCACCTGCCAATTTGATGTCCATAGAAGTTTCTGATTTATTTCGGCTGCATTCCAGTATCTTTGTTTTACATTTATTAATTTTCATCAGGTATTTTTTCCGTAAGACGGAGTCCATACCGTTCAAAAACTCATTCAAATCCTCAGGCGTGTCGGCCAAGATGACGATGTCATCAGCAAATCACAGAGTTGAAATTATTTCTCCTTGAATCTTCACTCCTACTTTAAATTTCTCTCCAATTTCCTTCATTGCTTGTTCAATGTAATAAAGATTGAAAAGTATGGGTGATAAGTTGCAGCCTTGCCTTATACCTTTCTGAATACCAGTTTCTCTCTCATGTCCTTCAGCTCGAAAGACTGCTGTCTGGTTTCTGTATAGATTGTATATCACCCTCCTATCCCTGTACTTTATTCCAATAGATTTCAAAATATCAAGTAATTTAGTCCAATCAACCTTATCAAAAGCCTTTTCTAAGTCTACAAATGCCACGAACGTTCTCTTATCTTTCCTTATTCTACCTTCCAAAATCAGCCTAAGACTTAGTACAGCTTCCCTTGTTTCTACATTTCTCCTGAAACCAAACTGCTCTTCACCCAATTCCGTTTCTATCTGGCTTTCAATCCTCTTGTAAATTATTCTAGACAGGATTTTTGAAGCATGAGTAATCAAGCAGAGTGTACGGTGATCTTCACATCTGTCAGCTCCCACTTTCTTGGGTATAGGGATAATAATATTCTTCTTGAAATCAGGGGGTACTTCACCTGTCTCATAAATCCTACACACCAGGTGAAATAACCTGATCAGACCTTCATCTCCTATGCAGCGAAGCAACTCAATCGGTATATCATCTATGCCTGGTGCCTTGTTCCTGCTTAAGTCCTCCAATGCTCTGTCAAATTCTGATCTCAATATTAAATCTTCTTTTGCATCCTCATCAATTTCCTCCTCCCTTTCCATTACATGATTCTCAATCCCCCTTCCCTTATACAAACACTCTATGTAAGCTTTCCATCTCTCAACCTTTTCTTCCCTATCTCTTAGGGGCTTTCCATTTGTGTCCTTAATATTACAGCACTTAGTCTTCTTTTCCCCAAAAGTATTCTTAATCCTTCGATAAGCTGTGTCTACTTTTCCTAATTTCAGACAATTTACTATACCTGCACATTTCTCTTTCAACTATTCTTCTTTTGCTTCCTTGCATTTCTTGTTAACCTAATTTCTCAGACGTCTGTATTCTGCTTTCCCCTTTTCATCTCTTACATTCTTGTGTTTCCGCCTTTCATCCATCAATTCTAGTATATCCTGAGTAATCCACGGTTTTTTACCTATTCTTTCTTTCCTACCAATGTTTTCTTCTGCGGATTTTGTTATTTCATTCTTCAAAAGTGCCAATTCGTCTGCAATTGAAGTTTGTTTAGGCTTTTTCAATTGCCTCTATCAACATACAAATTTTCAGTTTGATTGCTGTAATAGATTCGTAGATATTGAGAACCGTCTAAATATTTCGGATGGTCATCATGTTGGATTTTTATATATAGGCCTTAGAGTTATGTACTATTACATGAAGTTTATTGTGTAGGTGTTTTATTCAAATTTCAATCGCATGATTAGGAAGCAAGAAATAAAAATGTATATCAGCATATACCGTACCAAGTTTCACTGCACCTGGATAGTTAAATCACTAGAAACGTCCATTTGAATATTTAAATTAGGCGTCGCCGCTCTGTTGGATTGGTGCTCACTAGGTTATTGAACGTCCCATAGGTGAACTTATGTTTATAGCCTCTCTACACATGCACAGTTTCGGTTGGATTGCTGTCATTCATTTATAGATTTTGAGAACCGTCTAAATATATCGGATGGTCACCATGTTGGATTTTATTACGTGTAGGCCATAGAGTTATGCACTATTAGATGAGGATTATTGTATACGTTCATTATTCAAACGTTGATTTCGATCGCATGATTAGACACAAGAAATAAAAACTTAATTTTGAAATTTCGCACAGCCGCCATCTTGAAGTTATGTGAACAATTGAACTAAATTAGATGTCAGTGCATTGTAACTTGTATATTCATTTGCTGTACCAAGTATTACTGCGTTCGGATGGTTAAGTCGGGAGAAAAGTCTTTTTAAATGTTTCAACGTTTCTTGGCCACCATGTTCGTTTTGTATTTAACAGATTTTTGGAATTCACATAAGTGAACGTCTAGTAGTGCTCTTTATCACCATAGAAAATTTCAGGGTGATATGTGTAATAGTTTCGGAGATATAGAATGCCCGTGAAATATTTCGCACAATCGCCATGTTGGATTGGTAAGACGTAATACAATTTGTAGGGAACGGTCGGGGTCGGCAAATAAGTACCATTACTTTGCCGAGTTTCATTGAAATCGCTCCAGCCGTTTAGAAATTATTATGGGCGGGACACACTCACACACACGGACGCACACACACACACACACACAAACACATACACACATAGACAAAAGGTGATCTCATAAGCCTATTTTTTCATAAATGAAAATATGCTAGAAACTCCTGTGAGAACTCCCGATTACTGAACTCATGCTAATGAATGGTACAGCCAAAACCGTAACCAAAGACAACACTAAGAAGCTCCAAGCCAGAGTCGACACCAGAATACCAATACAGATATCAGGAGAGGAAAGAAAGAATAGATCAGACAGAATGAAGAAGTATTGGGAGAAATGGAGAGAACAATCATGTAAGAAGTGATTGATCTGACGTACCCCAAAGTGGGTGATTCGAAATAATGAAGAAGAAGAAGAATGGACAATATATTCAAGTCCGCAATCATTTTAAATGATCCGGCTTCAATGGGAAATTTCAAAATACATTGATTTCGATTTCATCTTCCTTGAGGGCATCCTCCCTCCTCAACAGGCGGTGTACTGTTAAAGCAGTCTCCATGGCAGTAATGGCAGGCGGCAGTGCATGTGATTCCAGTTTTTAGCCCACTTTCGACTTTTGCAAGAAATGAAAGTAGACTTATATTATGAGATCAACACAGGGCCAAAAAATGTGTGTCTGTTTGTTTGTGTGTGTGTGTGTGAGGGTGTGTACTCGGAATGTCTACCCCCCCCCCCCTATCAATTCGAACACGGTGAAACCGAATAAAACGAAATTTGGTGCAGAGGTAGCACTAGCAAAGGGCACCTCAGTGTCATGTTTCATATCGCCGCCATCTTGACGGGAACGTAATGGTGGCCACCCAAATGTTCAATGCTTAAGTCAAATGACGACTAACCTAATCATCCGAAGTCTACCAAATTTTGCAACACTATACCTTTATGTATGACAGATCTTTTGACCAAACTACAAGGTCATCAGCCCAATAATTTGTGGATGGTGGCCATGTATGTCTGCAAATCGATTCCCCCTATCAATTAAAAAATGGTGTAACCGAATTGAACGAAATTTGTTACAGAGGTAGCACTAGCAAAGGGCACCTCAGTGTCATGTTTTATATCGCCGCCATCTTGACGCAAACGTAATGGCGGCCACACAAATGCTAAAAGCTTAAATCAAATTACGACCAACCTAATAATCTGATCTCTACCAAATTTTTCAACATTATACCTTTATGTATGAAGGATCTTTTGACCAAACTACAAGATCATCAGCCCAATAATTTGTGGATGACGGCCATGTATGTGTGCAAATCGATTCCCCCTATCTATTCAAACATGGTAAAACCGAATTGAACGAAATGTGGTACAGAGGTGGCACTCGCAAGAGGCAACTCAGTGTCATGTTTTATATCGTCGCCATCTTGACGGAAATGTAATGGTGGCCATCCCAATGTTAAAAGCTTAAATCAAATTACGACCAACTTAATCATCAGATCTCTACCAAATTTTGCAATAACATACCTTTATGTGAGAAGTGTTCTTTGAGCAAGCTATAAGGTCATCAGTCCAATAGTTTGCATATGGCGGATGTATATTCTTCGTTTACTCGCCAAGGTTATGTTTATTCTTTGTGTAGTTTCTATGTGTATTCATTGTAATCTCTATGTGTAATCTTTGTATGCTCCAAGATTCATTCATCCTTAGATTGGCAGCAATTGCCTTCATTGTCATTATTATTGTGTTATCTAGTCAACATGGCTGAATATTCAAAAAATCGGAGCATTAGCTCAATTACATTCTATGGTAATTACAATAGTTATTTAGAGTGTACATAAGGAAATACAGTCCACTATATCATTCAGTCGTATAATTTCTCCCCTGATGCTTCATCTGTGGGCACAATGATGCGCAAGAGCATACATTTGTTTTGATCCACCAGAGCCGGATTACATTTGTTTTGGTCCTACACGGGTTATGTTCGCTTCGTTAACTGAAGCTATTGGCAACTCCAGCTATCTGAGATGACATCTAGCAGTAAAAATTAGAAACTTACCTAGTAGGGTACATTTGTCACGTGGTGATTGTTTGTATATGGTTTCTTGCATTGGTAAGCGGATCGTTGTAAATTTTTCTTGTCTTTATACATAAGTAATAAGTTTTACTCGTTGATAGAGTGCAAAATTAGTAAAATCAAAGTATATTGCTCAGTGTACGGCTGTAGGTCGATGTATAAGAGGGCTGCGGATATAAGGTTTCATCACTTTCCAAAAGATGCAAATAGCAATAGCCGAAAGGTGACGATACCAAATAAATACGGGCAACAGGAGCGGGTTAGACCACTCACCACTACACTTACTGTCATCGCGGCAGGAGATGGCAGTTGAACACGCTGCGACGGGGTGCGGGGGGTCGTACAGTACGCATGCGCAGTCCACCTATTCCTAACTTAAATATATCGGCTACCCACATGCCAATGGTTATTATTGCAACAGACGACACGCAGCTAGTGAAAGAAGGAATATGCTGAGTGAGTGAAGCAAGTACTGAAGTGACAAACTGAATGTTTTTGGAATGCGCGATACGCAGTGAGCGTGAAGACATCTGCAGTACAAACCCATCTGCCAACTCCTGGCGCGATATCGGTACTGACGCCAGGACGTGTTGTTCACTGTTACGCCGAGCCAAGCCGTACCAAGACAGCCAAGCTTCATCAGTCAGGTATCCTTCCCCGATCCCTAGTTCATTTCTAATAACCCTACCAACCGCCATCACCTCGCTCTGCGATATCCGAGCCATTCCACTACGAGTCATATAGGCCTAACTTGACTTCGCAGAGTAAATTTCAACTCTGCGAGAACCTGCTACCAGTCCGATATTCAACACCAAACCCACCTGCTAACCATCCAAATCAAGCAATTCCTGCCTCCCCGGAGTTTTAATGCAAGTTAAACTCATCCATTCGCCCTACCCAGCAGCAAATCATTCTAGAGTCTATGGTACAGTGAGAAAACTCAAATATAGCTTTTAAACGTAACAGCGCAATGACTCGAACTGCTCAAAGACAAATACCAGCAGACAACCGATGCTTGATAATATGCAATTGACACATAATATCCAGTGGAGCACACAAATTAGATCACGTGTATCGCACATTTATACATATATACAATTAAAAATAACACTGTCATTATTTTAGGGACTGCATTTATTGATTATAACCGAGAAATAAAAAGTGTTCCATATCAAAGGCGTGTTATTGAGTATTTTTACCCTACTCATCCAGACCGACCGCAGTGCCCCAAGTGTTAGTTTGAGTTGCCAATATGGTCAAGATAATAAGATTACAAATGTATTCATTGCAATTCTTTCCCTTTCCCAACATTCCTTTCAGTGTATGCTCCATGTTAATTATGTCTATTGAATGTGAGGTTAAGTTATTAACCAAACGCAGAGGTGCTCTCCGAGCATCTCTTACGAGACTTTATAACCAAATTAATGGGTTTGATAATGAGACTCCCATTGAATTAGTAAATGTGAAGAATGAACGTTTGTTATCTTTATTGCCAGAATTTAATGAAATTCAAACCAAGTTGGAGGATTCTGATGAATCAAATTCTCATGACCAGGTCCGATACGATTTCGAAGATGAATATGATGAAATTAGGGTTAAGCTTCAACAGGTGTCAAATAACCATTACACACATGCCTCGTCCGTATGTAGCAATGGTAGAGATTTTACAAGTGCTAATACAGGTTCGTACAGTTTGCCAAAGATACGGTTGCCCGAATTTTCAGGTGACGTTTCACAATTTATGCATTTCCATGACCTATTTGATTAATTAATACTGAAGAATCAGACTTTGGGTAATTTTGAAAGATTCCACAACTTGATGTCAGCACTGCGTGGTAATGCTCACCAACTCATTCAGAATATTCCGGTTACTGCACATAACTTTGATATTGCTTGGGAAACGGTTTGTAAGCGATACCGTAATTCGAAGATAATTGTAAATGCACATATCAAATTAATGTTATCTCCAGATATTGTTCAATAGGAGTCATCTTCTAGTTTACGCACACTGTTAAGTCAAGTACAGTCTAATTTAAAGGCTGTTGAGTCTTTGAAGTTGGATATTCCATTACATGAAATCATAATTAGTCAAATTATGCTTGACAAGTTACCTGAGGCTACACGTAAACAATGGGAAATGAGTAACAAATCAAAGGAATTGTCTTCACTTACAGAATTGTTAGATTATCTTGAAAGGCGAGCTCAAACCCTTGAATTAATTGATTTTTCACCTTCTAAGGGCCACATTGACAAGAGTAGCAAATTGGCTCAAGATAGAACTTCTAAGCATGGTGTCAAGCATGAGAAACAATCATATACAAGTAATTCATATATTTCAATTAACAATAATTGTGAAGCCTGCAAGGGGCAACATCCCATCTTCAGATGTGATATATTTTTAGGTTACGATGTCTATCGTAGATACAATCTGGTTAAGCAGCATAAACTTTGCTACAATTGTTTGCATAAATCACACGGAATAAGTTCTTGTCCTTCGAACTCTACATGCAAAACGTGCAACGGTCATCACAACTCACTGTTGCATTTTAATTCTGGGAATCATCAAGTTAATGGTAACTCGTCTAAACAGTCTCATCAGGGAGCTATCAGCACATGCTCAAATTCAGAGTCTAACCAGACTCACAATGCTCAAGCTCGTGATAACTCGTCAAGTTATTGCACTATGAAACTCAAACCACAAACTCAAGCCCTACTTTCTACAGCATTAGTCAAGGTAAAGGATAGTGCAGGTAGGCTTCACTTATCTCGTTGCTTATAAGACAGTGGCAGTCAAAGCAATTTTGTAACAGATAATTTGGTTCAAATTTTGGCTTTAAGGAAGACCAAAAATCTCACACCCATCGAAGGTATTTCTCAGTTCATATCTGAAGCCAAGTGCAGTGTGAGCATTAAAGTTCAATCTTCCATAAGCAACATACATCACAATGTTGAATGTCTGGTCCTATCCAAGATTACAAGCGATATGCCTAGTCAGCAGGTATCATATGAAGAGTGGGAGCTCCCTAGTGACATTCAATTAGCAGATCCGAAGTTTTATGCTTCAGCCAAGATAGACATGCTTCTTGGTGCTGACGTATTCTTCAGAATTCTTCAGAAGGGACACAGAACGAGACTAGGGAAGTTTTCAGTCCTACAAAACACAGATTTTGGTTGGATTGTGTCAGGTTCATATGGATCTACATCAAGAAAGAGAAACAATACTGCAGGAACGTTTTTCCTTCGTAATGATGTTCACCTTCATAACCAAGTACAAGGTTTTTGGGAGATCGAAGAACTTCACGAGCCAGTTATGTCACAAGAAGAGATGGAAAGTGAACAACATTTTTCTGATCATGTATCAAGAGATGGATCTGGAAAATACATAGTCAGACTACCATTTAAGCAGGATCCAAGCATATTAGGCAATTCTTTACAAACAGCAATTAGTAGATTCCAATACATTGAGCGTAGGCTTAACAATGATGCGCAATTGAAGGTAGACTACGACCGGATTCTCACTGAATACAAGGAACTAGGTCACATGGATATTGTTAATTCTAGTATGGCGACATCAGTAGCATAATACATGCCGCACCATCCGGTCTTTAAGAAATCCAGCACTACGACAAAAACTAGAGTTGTCTTCGACGCTTCTTGCAAATCGAAGTCAGAAAAGTCACTTAATGACATTTTGATGACGGGTCGTACTATCCAACAAGACTTATGTTCGATTGTTGCTAGATTTAGAACTCACGCCATAGGCTTTACAGCTGATATCGAAAATATGTACCCCAAGTTAAGGTTGATTCCAGAGACAGCAGCCTTCAACGCATCGTTTGGAGAGCCTCTAATGAGCCTATCAAACAGTACCAACTTCAGACGGTCACATTTGGCTCCGTTTTTAGCTATAAGATGTTTAAGGCAATTGGCATATGATGAAGGGCAACAGTATCCACAAGCAGCATCTGTCCTTCTTCGTGATTTTTATGTAGATGATTGCATTTCAGGAGCAAGTAAAGTCCACAATGCATTAATCCTACAACGAGAACTAATCCAATTGTTAGCCAAAGGAGGCTTCAACCTCCATAAGTGGTGTTCTAACCACCCAGCATTTCTAGAGGCGGTTCCAAAGGACTGCAGAGAGACGCAGCTTCCTTTTCAGATTGATTCGGGTGAAAATATTAAGACTTTAGGTCTACTTTGGCATTCAGCGACAGACAGATTACAGGTCTCCACTGGTGTTCAGAAAGAACAAGGAATAGGATCTCCAGTTACCAAACGCAAGGTGTTATCGATTGTATCGTCAATTTATGACCCTATTGGATTAATCAGTCCTATTGTTATCACATTCAAGATGTTTCTGCAGCAATTATGGCAAGAGAATATAGGATGGGATGATGAACTTCCAACAGAATTTCTTACAAGATGGCATACTCTGCACTCTAAAATACCCTTGATTGACAATATCTATATTAACAGATTTGTTCTTCAAGAAAATTGTACTCAAGTGCAGCTGCATGGCTTTGCTGATGCATCCTTAAAGGGCTACGGTGCATGTTTGATCTTACGCTCATCAACAGATCAAGGTCACGTAACCACGCATTTCCTGTGCTCCAAGTCCAGAGTAGCTCCAATCAAACAAATTACGCCACCCAGATTAGAGCTATGTGCAGCAGTATTATTATCACAATTGGTTAGAAAGATGTGTCAGGTTCTCAATATCGAATTCCACAGTATTCATCTGTGGACAGATTCAAAGGTCGTTCTTGCATGGTTTGCAGGATCGCCTTCGAATTGGAAAACTTTTGTTGCGCACCGTGTGGCCGAAGTGCAAGGCAATTCTTCAGTCAAAGATTGGAAGCACATTGCATCTGCAGATAATCCTGCTGATCTAATTTCTCGTGGAACTGATCCTACAAACCTTGTAAATAATCATCTTTGGTGTATTGGTCCTGGGTGGTTACAGTGTTCAGAACAGAACTGGCCCACTTCCAGTGAACAATATGTATCGGAGATTCCTGAGCAACGCAAGATAGTGATTAGTTGTTCAATTCACTCCAATCCTTCAGAATTATTCATCAGATTCTCGTCACACCTCAAGCTACAAAGGTTTAAGATTTCTACACCACATTAAATGCAAACATTCAGAACAAAAACATGGTCCATTGACATTAGAAGAATTGCAGCAAACCAACAAGACATGTATTAGGCTTGTTCAGTCAGTAGCATTCCACGAGGAAATAGCAGATCTGTTGAAATATAATTCAGTTTCAAGACATAGCAAACTTCAAGGTTTCGTTCCGTTTTTAGACAAGGATCAAATCCTGAGAGTTGGAGGAAGACTAGAGAACTCCAACCAAGACTACGATTTCAAACATCAGATGATTTTTCCCGCTAAACATCAGTTTACTGATTTAATAATCAAGACGGAACACGAAAGACTCCTACATTCAGGTAATCGGTTGACTTTAGCATCCATCAGACAGTGCTACTGGATCATCAATGGAAAGTCGGCGGTTCGAAGAGTTATTGACACTTGTGCAAAATGCTCAGGTTCAAAGCCAAAACCACACAGCAATTAATGGGACAGTTACCTTCAGTTCGTGTGTCTCAAGCAAGACCATTCCGCAACACCGGCACAGACTTCACGGGCCCTTTCTACTTGAAGATTGGCAATCCACGTAGCAAGACCATTGTCAAGGGTTACATATGCATTTTCATATATATGTGCACCAACCACTCAAGCTTTCCTCGCAGCACTGAGGAGATTCGTCGCAAGAAGGGGATTATACAGTAACATGTACTCCGACAAAGGTACAAATTTCCAAGGTGCTAGTAGAGAGCTCTAGGAGCTCAAGAAATTGTTCACTCAGGAACGGACTAGAGAGGAGATCAGTAACTTCGCCATAGTTGTGGAGTTAAGTGGCATTTTATACCTCCTCATGCCCCCAATTTTGGAGGGCTTTGGGAAGCCGGAGTAAAATCCCTCTAACATCATCTAAGAAGAGTTCCCGGAACGCATCATTTCACATATGAAGTATTGGCTACATTAATTGCACAAATTGAGGCTAGTTTAAACTCACGTCCCCTTCTAACCCTGTCAAACGATCCTTCTGATGCATCTACCTTGACACCAGGGCACTTCCTTATAGGCGAACCCCTCACGACTCTTCCCGAACCTGATTTCGCATTATGTTTTAGGTACTGGGATGAAGTATTATAATATAATAATAAATTATATTTGATGCTGGCGACTAGTAAAACTTTTATTCTCTCTTGATGCCAACAGAAAGACAAAACACACAAAACTAGCATAGAGGAAAAGAAACAATCAAAGAACTCTAAGTTCTCCAAAGAGCTCTTCGCTCATGGCCTCCACACACTCCCTCCCCAGTGGTAACGCTAAGGAAGCGACGAGGGAATGTCACTCGTCTGCCAACTCTTGTGGTGACACTTGGACGAGGCTCAGGATGTTTCAGAGGAGTAGCTGGATCCGGAGGTGGAGAAGTTGTGGCAGTGTCCGTTGTTAACGTTGATTGGGGTTCCTTAAGATGGAATGCTGGCTTAAGTCGATCTATGGACACTGTTTGTGAGCCTGATGGAGTCTCGATATTGAAATGTTTGTTGTTCCTTGACTGCACACGATATGGTCCGTTGTACACTGGTTGCAGAGGGCGTCGGTATCCATCCTGCCGAATAAACACGTATTCACACTTCATTAGTTCTGGGTGAACAAATATCTTGTTGCCAGAGTGGTGCTCTGATTGCACAGGTTGAAGTGTCCTGGTTTGTTCTTTCAGCTTGTATAAGAAAGTTGAAATATCTTCTGTATTCGAAGGTCCATTGAAGAAGTCTGAAGGTAGTTTAATTGGAGTTCCATAGGTAATCTCTGCTGGAGTTGTGTTGTGATTGGGGATGATGTAGGATCTCAGTCCTAGCAGAACTAATGGAAGTTTGGGGACCCAGTCTCTTGTTAGGTGAGCTTTCAGAGATGGTTTCAATTGCCGATGCCAGCGTTCAATCATCCCGTTTGCTGCCGGGTGGTATGCTGTAGTTTTGATATGTTGGACGCCAAGTGATTGTGTGAGACATCTGAAGAGTTCACAGTCAAATTATCGTCCACGATCAGTAGTGATTGTATTGGGAACTCCGAAGCGGGCAATCCAGTTCAAGAGTACGGTGGATGCAATTGTTTCTGCAGTTATGTCTTTTATTGGAACTGCTTCAGGCCACCGTGAGAACCGGTCGATCATGGTGAGTACATATGAGTAACCTTGGGATGATGGAAGAGTTCCAACAATGTCAATGTTGACATGGCTGAATCGTTCTGTCACTTGCTCATATAGGCCGATAGCGCTGTGTGTATGACGCTAGATTTTTGCTCGCTGGCAAGGGACGCATGATGATGCCCATAACTTGATATCCTTTTTCATCGACGGCCATACGTATCGTTGTTGGATGAGTTTGATCGATCCTTTTACCCCAGGATGTGACAGGTTGTGGATGGACTCAAATATGCGATGACGAAATGCAGTAGGGATGATTGGTCTGAGCTTGCCGATGGAATTGTCACAGATAAGTTCATGGTTATTGGGTAAAGGAAACACCTGGAATTTCAGTAACATGCGCTTGATTGCTGCAGATGTTTCAATTCCTCATCTGCAGCTTGAGATTTGGCAATCTCCTCCGTAGTAAAGCGTAAAGGAATACTGATGGAAGAAATTCGAGAACAAGCGTCAGCAGCCGAGTTATTTGTTCCTTCCACATACCGAATGTCAGTGGTGAACTGCCCTATAAAGCTCATGTAGCGTAGTTACCGAGGGGTAGCTTTGTCGGGTCGTTGATTAAACATAAACGTCAAAGGTTTATGATCCGTGTAGATTGGGAATTCTCTACCTTCTAGCATATGTTTGAAATGTTTGACAGCTGAATACACAGCAAGAAGTTCTCTGTCATAAGTCGAGTAGTTCTTCTGTGTGTCGCTGAGTTTCTTTGAAAAGAACGATAAGGGTTGGAGAATATCTCCTCTAACTTGGTGAAGTGAAGCACCCATAGCAATGTCAGAAGCGTCGACCATCAAAACCAAGGGTAGTTCATAGGAAGGATGTGCGAGAAGAGCTGCATTAACAAGACTGGTCTTCAAATCTGAGTATATCGTGCGAAGTTCATTTGTCCAAGTAATTTTACTTTTGTCGTTCTTCTTTGCTCCGTGAGTGATGTCAAAGAGTTTAGCCTGCATATTGGCTGCATGAGGAAGTGCTCGACGATAGAAGTTGATTAGTCCTAAGAAACGACGCAAGTCTTGGATTGTTTCCGGTAGTGGATAGTCTTTGATTGTTTGTTTTGCGATCTGGCAATGGAAGGATACCATTGGCAGAGATCAGGTAACCAAGAAATGGCACATCTGTCACTCCAAAGATGCATTTGCTAATATTGATGTTAATATTGAACTGACTGAGGCGCTCAAATAATAAATACAGGTGCCGTTTATGTTCATCTTCACTGGAGGAAGCTATGAGTATATCATCGATGTAGCAGTAGGTGAAATCAGAATCTCGCAGAATGTTATCCATATATCTCTGAAAGGTAAGTGCTGCATTGCGTAATCCAAACGGTAGGGAAACAAATTCAAACAGTCCGAAGGGGGTTATTACTGCAGTCTTCGGAATATCGTCAGGATGGACTGGTATATGATGGTATGCGCGTAGGAGATCGATCTTGGAAAATACTTTTCTTCCATCCAGCTGACTGTTGAAGTCTTGTACATTGGGTATTGGGTAGCGATCGGGTTGAGTGATGTTGTTCAATGTCCGATAATCACCACAAGGACGCCAAGATCCATCTCTTTTGGGTACAAGGTGGAGAGGACTTGCCCAACAGCTGTTCGAAGGTCAACAGATTCCCATATCGATCATTTGCTGAAATTCTGCCTTGGCGGCTGCAAGTTTCTTTGGTGGTAATCGCCGTGCCTTAGCTGAGACTGGATGTCCAGTTGTTATGATGGGGTGCATCACACTGGAATGAGGACTTGAAAAATTGATTCGTTCTTTCAGGAGATCAGGGAACTCTTTGATAATTTCGGCGTACTTTTGATCTGGAGGGATGGCATGGAGTGATTCGATCACTTCTGTTTTGATCAAGGTAGCTGGTGAGGAGAAGTTAGTCGTACTGTCTATGACACATTTGTTTTTCAGGTCGATTAGCAGGTTGAAATTGTGGATAAAATCAGCACCAATTATAGGTGTTTGTACGTCTGCTATCAGAAAATTCCAACAGAAATGTCTGCGTAAACCTAAATCTAGTTTGAGAAGTCGCTCACCATACGTTTTGATAGGACTGCCATTGGCTGCATACAGTTGCCTTTTTGACACTTGCCCTTGTTCCTAGAAAGAAGTAGGGAGTACGGAGATATCAGCTCCTGAATCTATGAGGAATTTGTAGCCAGTTAATTTATCAATAATATACAAGCGGCGCGATACCAAGCTCCGATCACATGCCGCGTCCAGTGGGGAGCGAGCTAGTTTTCCGGCACACTGACGTTGCAACGATAGGAGCAAGGGCTAGTGCATTTCTTAGCTCTCTCTCCAAACTTAAAATGATACCAGAAAAATGATTTGTTTGGGTTATATCTACTTGGAGGTGTTTTGGAACGTGACCTTGAGTCTCGCGATCTAGAATGAGATCTAGTTCTCAGTTCGTTCACACTTAAAGTTAACTGAGAAATCTGCGCTTCAAGGCGTGAAAGTCTGTCTGTTTCCAAGTTGAGGTTAGGTTGGTCTCTAAAACTTTGCTGCGTGGCTTGGGTACTGTATATGTTGTGTGTGGGAGCTGAAAATTCCATTATTTTGTCGGCCATTATTGGCAAATTGTCCAACATATCACTACTTGACGCTAATATAGAACGCATATTGACGGGTAGCCGCTGGATAAATATCGTGCGTAAGAAATCGTCCTTAACTTGTGTTCCAGTCAAATTTCTCATTTCCCTAAGCAATTGGGACGGTTTCTTGTCTCCTAAGTCTAATTCCGTCAGAAGCGTGTTAACTTTACGTCCCTCTGATTCTTCGAACTCTTGAACAAACTGTTTTTTCAAGTCGGAGAAAGGCGTATTGGACAGGGGCTTGCACAGCAAATCAGATATTAATTCAGCTACATCGGCATCTAACGCACCTAGCACATGATTAAACTTGGTAAGTTCGGCCGTTATCCCTGCTATAGCAAACTGCGCTTCTACAGTATTTGCATGGCCCAAACCTTGACGTTTTTGCGCCAGATAGGAGGAATTTTTACAGCGACACGGGCTATCTCCGCGTCGTTTTGAGACACTGGCCGTATCTGTAATGACTGACCTGGTATTTCTTCTTCGTTGCACGACATCACGTCAGGGTCACCAATTTAGGTACTGGGATGAAGTATTATAATATAATAATAAATTATATTTGATGCTGGCGACTAGTAAAACTTTTATTCTGACTTGATGCCAACAGAAAGACAAAACACACAAAACTAGCACAGATGAAAAGAAACAATCAAATAATTCTAAGTTCTCCAAAGAGCTCTTCGCTGATGGCCTCCACATTCCTTATAGGCGAACCCCTCACGACTCTTCCCGAACCTGATTTCACATTATGTAAACTGCCTTTGTTAACTAGATATAAGGTTCTTCAATAAAGACTCCAATCCTTTTGGAAGAGATGGTCAGCAGATTACCTCACCCATCTGCAGCATCGCAGCAAATGGACGACTTCCTCCTGCAACGTATCACCAGGCACGGTTGTACTGATACGGGAAGACAATTTTCCCCCACTCCAGTGGCCCCTTGGTGTCATCACTGAAGTACATGGTGGTAAAGACAATGTGGTTAGAGTGGTTTCAGTGAAGTGCGACAGTGGTATTTTTTAAACGACCAGTTTCCAAGGTTGCTCCGCTACCAATTGAGCAGACACATAATTTTGACTGTTAATATGTCAGTGTTTGTATGTTAGTGAATATTTTAGTGTTTCATATCCTTGTCATTGGAACATTTCAGTGTTTCCATTTCAGATTATTGAAATCCAGGTATTTCAAGGTGGGGAGTGTGTATATTCTTCGTTTACTTGCCAAGGTTATGTTTATTCTTTGTGTAGTTTCTATGTGTATTCTTTGTAATCTCTATGTGTAATCTTTGTATTCTCCAAGATTCATTCATCCTTGGATTGGCAGCAATTGCCTTCAATGCCATTATTATTGTGTTATCTAGTCAACATGGCTGAACATTCAAATAATCGGAGCATTAGCTCAATTACATTCTATGGTAATTACAATAGTTATTAGAGTGTACATAAGGAAATACAGTCCACTATATCATTCAGTCGTATAATTTCTCCCCTGATGCTTCATCTGTGGGCACAATGATGCGCAAGAGCATACAGCGGCCATGTATGTGTGCAAATCGATTCCCCCTATCATTTCAAACATGGTAAAACCGAATTGAACGACATTAGGCAAAGAGGTAGCACTAGCAAAGGGCACTCAGTGTCATGTTTTATATCGCCGCCATCTTGACGGAAACGGAAACGGAACGGAATGGTGGCCACCCAAATGTTAAAAGCTTCAATCAAATTACGACCAAACTAATCATTTGATCTCTACAAAATTTTGCAACAACATACCTTTTTGTGGTAAGCATCTTTTGACTGAACTACAAGGTAATCAGCCCAATAGTTTGCTGATAGCGGCCATGTATGTGTGCAAATCGATTCACCATATCAATTCAAACACGGTGAAACCAAATTGAATGAAATTTTGTGCAGAGGTAGCACTAGCAAAGGGCACATCATATTCATGTACTGATACGGGAGCTAACAGATATAATATACTCTGTAACATTAAAATACAAGGTACCCATTCCGCCAGAGCCAAAAAAGATCGATCCGCCCAAAGACAGACCACCCAAAGGTACAAAAGCGTCCAGGAAACACTCGGATGGTAATCATGGAGATTACATACAGGAAATATTCACTCAAGGTACGTCCGTAGAATCAGTGCAGACCACTATTCCTATGATTAGAAATGAAACTTCCATTGAATTGGACAATACGGTCGATCCGTCCAAAGACAGACCACTCAAGAATACAAAAGCGTCCAGGAAACACTCGGATGGTAATCATGGAAAATATAGACAGGAAATGACCACTCAAGGTCTGTCGGTACAGACGACTATTCCTATGATTAGAAATGACACTTCTATTAGATCGGACAATGCCTCAACAAGGGACATGCTAGTCCTATCTAAAAGGGTAAGTTTTACCCCTACCCACAATGATACGGATAACACGGCTGAACGTGAGGAAGGATTTCCTTTCTTATCTCAACAACATTCGGATGATGATGACACTCGATGGACTACCGTTGTGAAACGAGGAAGAGGAAACAAATTTTCTTCCCCACATACACCAACAATTATTGGGACGAAACGCATTCACTCAGACATTGAAGATGCGGTACAATCCAATGAACTACAGGCGATATCACTTAGAGCGTGGCTATATATATGCCGATTACTTACGACCGCTAACACAGAGAAGATTGAGATACATTTGAAGAATCTGCACGTTACCGAGATATATGATTGTGAACAATTAGAAACGCAAGGAAATCTCAAAGCCTTCAAAGTTGGCATTCCCATGACAGATCTTCACAAAGTCATATCACCGGAACTTTGGCCAAAAGGGGCTCTCGTCAGACGATATCGTCTTTTTCGTTCCCAAAGACGAGGGGCGAGGTTCGAATATGAATCTTCTTCTATGGAACGTGGAAGGGTTGAGGAGCGTTCTAGATCTAGCTCAGAGTGATCTTCTAGATAAGCAGGATTTCCTAATTCTCACTGAGACTTTCGCAACAAAGGCAATAGACATTAATGGATTTTATTCGGAACACGTCTTCGCCACTCAAGGACCAAGGGGTCGACCCGTCAGAGGTATATCTTGTTATTTTAAACCTACCCTAGGGAGGTTTTCAACACGGTACAAAGACGAGGACACCATAATCCTCCAATCAGCTAGCTTAACAATAATAGGCATATACATCGATCCATCAACACTCCCAGAAGATATTATAGCAACAATTATGATTTCGCTAGGAAAAACGCACCCCGGGAGTAATATTATCATTGCAGGGGATTTCAACTGCAGAGTAGATACTGACAACCATAGGAAACGTGTACTACTGCAGTTGATGGCGGACGAAGGATACACTCTTGTTAACAAAGCGGCGGACAGAACATATTTCGCATGCAACGGCTCAAGTACGATATACTTAATTTTCTTCAAGGGTGCTGGGATCGAGTTGTCCGAATATAAGGTGTGTTATTCCAGCTCCGAAGCTCCATTTAAAAAGCATTACCCTGTTGTTGTGCACTTCACTGTGGCTGCTCGTATTCCACTCAAGATAGAGTCAAAACGCGTCCTAAACATTTCACGTAAACTGAATGAAAGCCTACTGACTCAAAATACCAACAAGTTAATTCACTTTAACAATAGAATTGAAGCAAGTGATCTTGACTCTGCCGCCTCTGCCCTTGAGGACATTATTAAATCATCAGTTCCACTATTTCGCGAACGAAAATCCCAGAACTGGTTTAACCACACCTGCTATTTCGAGAGAAAACGAGTATTACAGGCCCTTCACGTAGCGCGAGCAAGCAATAGACATGAGGACCTAGATATATACGGCACTTTGAGGAAGAATTATAAGGAATTACTCAAGATGACACGAAAGGACTTTATTGAACTTGAGGTGGCCTAAATGGTGGAGAATGCGAAAGCGAACCCTTACTTAGCATTAACACGAAGGAAAACGCAAATGGTTGGGAAAATTGTCATGAGTATTTGGGAGCAACACTTCACTGCCATATTAAATCAGAAGGGAACCTTAACAGCATTCCAAATGAAACCATCTGAACAAGATGGCACTGCTATCCCCTTGTTCACACCAGATGAGGTTCGTAGTACTCTAATGACTCTGAAGGACGGAAAAGCGTCTGGGCCAGATGGCATCTTTAATGAGCACATTAAAACAGCAGGTACCGTGCTATTACCAGTAGTTACAAATTTAATGAATCTTTGTTTGAGATCAGGAGACGTTTCTTCCACGTGGAAATTGTCAACATTGCAAATGCTCTATTAGGGGAAAGGAGACCAGTTTGACCCCAATTCCTATAGAGGGATCGCGTTAGAAAGTAATCTTCTCAAAGTGCTCACCAAACTTGTGGCAAAACGGCTCACCGATGAAATTGATAGTAAGATACCAGAAGAGCAATTTGGATTTAGAAGGGGGAGGAGTACAATTCAGATTAAAAATCTCAAGGATGATGTTGAAAACGCCCTTAAATCACCACGAGGCAAATTTCACGCAGTTTTCATTGATTTTACAAAGGCTTTCGACAACTTAAACTGGGTCATAATTTCCTCGAAACTAGATGAGTTGGTGAAGGACAACAAACCACTCACAATCCTGATCCATAATATATTAAGGAGTAACTATGTTCAAATTTCTGACAATGTAACAGTATCGAAAGAGATATTGCAAACAAATGGCGTGCTTCAGGGAGACCCCCTGAGTCCCTTTCTTTTTAACGTCGCAACCCACGATGTTGTTCGAGCGATTAAAGAAGACTCACCGGAAATAAAACTGTACATTTATGCGGATGGTATGGTTCTGGGCTCCCATGATATCAGTGAGCTACAATCGGCTGTTTCCTCTCTGGAGGCATGGCCGTCTACCAACGATTTGCAGGTTAACGTCGAGAAAACGAAATATATGATCTTCAGGAAAGGCGGACGAGCGTCCAAGGACGACAGTATAATTTTGAAACACACTCCCCTTCAAATTGTAAATAGCTTCACCTATCTAGGCTTGACTCTGCAAACTACCATGCAATCCTTCAGGATTCACATAAAACAGCGGGTGGCATCGGCCACTAAAGCTATTTTCGATATTAGAAACATATCTCGACTTTCACTGAAATCCGCCTTAGCACTCTTTGATGCCAAGATTGTTCCGATCCTCACATAAGGGTTAGACATAGTCTGGGATAAATTAAGCTTGAGCGATCTCAGATCAATTGAAAAAGTCCTAGTGCGATACTTAAAGGCTGCCCTGGGAGTATCAAAATACACGCACTCCCGACTTGTTTATGAACTTGCCAGGGAAACTTCTCTTGTTGAAGACTTAAGATCTCGATTGCAGTTGCCTTCTACTGGACTGGAACAGGAATTCCTAAGGATGAGGCAAAGAAAGCGAGCGGAAATCAACATAGAATTCTATGGGACTGATGCCATGTCTCAGAGAAATTGGACTGAACCGAACAATGAAATGAGGAGTGCTCTAAATAGACTTGCTGTGCACGGCTTCCATCATAAGCTGTGCGTGCGGCGAGGGTTACATGGACCTTCTGAGCAGTGTGTGTGCATATTATGTGCTAAACAGTGTGGTCGATATAATTTTAATAGTAAATGCTCTGAGAGAACACTGTCCTTATTGGAGTACTCTAATATGTAATGCACATTTTTCCGCAGTTCCTTTATTATTATGATATCGATCACAGACCAAGGATCATGTAATGTGGGGCGCGCACTGGTCGGTGGGTTGGTGGGATCCGGGTCTCGAGCGCGGTTTGTGGTGGAGGTCGGTGGAAACCATGCACCGCTGGTCTATTTAACTTCTCATCTGACAGTGTTTGTGATATTAGCCTATGATGTATTCATTACAAATGCACTTTCGTGCGCAATTATACTATTAATTAATATTCATGTTTAATATCCGTATAATACGTTGTATTTCAACAAGCTACTACAACCAATATCCAATTATACTCCATGAAAAGGACAAAGAGTTAGAACTTTATCCATGCATTTAGGAGAAAGTAGGCTATATGTTCTTTACTGAACATCTTGTTGTACACCCACATTATTTTGTGCCCACAACCGGTTGTACACTGACAGAAGATTAGGTTAATATACATTCAGGGCTACAGGATCGGAGGTTGGGATAGGTATTAAAGTATGATCAAGCTTGCGTTTCCAACCCCTAAGATCAGGAGACAGCTCATTTCCCTGCCACAGCAGAGTTAATACTCTTGCCATTTTAGGGATAAAGTATCACGTCCAGTGGCTTGACATCCACGTAGAATAGGTGGTCTCGTGACTTGTGATCGCGAGCTTTCCTTCCTTCCTTCCTCCCCCCTCCATTCCTTCCTATTACAGGATGTAGTGTGTACAAGGGCGCCGACAGGCACATATACTGTAGTTAAGGCGTAGGCCTATGTCTCGGAAGAAGCTACCTTTCCTCTCTGGCCTGTAGGCCTACATACAGTATGTTTCTATTTGATGCCTGTGGATTATCTCATGTCGTATTGTGGATAAAATTAAGGAAGATGTCACAGACACTGAGCCCCCCCACGAAGGGAGAAGCTCTCATAGCATTTATTACATACGCAGCTGGCAAGATACCTCAGTTGTGATAATTAAGACTTGCTGTGAAATACTGTAGCCTGCCTCGTATCACGTGAATATGGTTAGGTATAGAACAAAACAGTGGAAATTTATCTTCTCAGGAAGGAGTTTGCAGTAAATTTGTTCGCAAGTTTCAGCGCCGTATGATTTTTACTTGTGGGGGAATCTCAAATGAAAGGTATGCAGAAAGAATCCGCGTACTCTGGAACTCACGAGAACGAAATAACTGCGCTGATACGAAATATCAGTGAGGATGAATTACAGCGAGTGTACCAAAACGTCTTACGTCGCGTCGGTCCAACGTGTGTTTAGAAATTGAAGGGCAGCATTTCCAGCAACACTCTGACATTCATGAAAGTAATCATGATTATTAAATACGTAAAAAGTGTAAATGCGTCAAACTAGTTGGGTGCACGCTGCTGTTAAGGCCAATGCCTCGTTCGACACGCGGCTAGCCACAGTGCCCCGGCCGCCAGGCGGCATCTACCAGTCTTGGTTTTATAGGGAGGGCCCTCTCTGTATGTACTTATCCACGTCTACATGCTCTAGCTTCAGGGTTCTTGTGGACTTTATTAATACTGTGGCGGATACATCTAGCGGGAATAACTTTTACTTGTATATGTTTTATCTCTGACGAGAAGAGAACCTTTACTTGTATATATTTTATCTCTGATTTTTTGTTGTTGTTTCATTATTGTTGGTCTCCTAGTCAGAATTCCTCACTAGTTCTTCTTATAAAATGTGTATGTCATTCCCTCTTGGTGTATTCTTTGAATACACGGTACGTGAGAATCCAATTTTTAATGCTCTTTGCATGTCCATTTCTTCCTTTCTTATCAAACACCAACAGTGATCTTCTATTTTCTCTTTGTTGATCAGGTCTCTTATATCTTTTATGAGTCTGTTCTAGATATATATCTTCTATGACCCACCTAGCGTCATCTCGCAGCGAATCTCTGAAGCTCCTCAATTCTTCCTGGTGCAAGAGGATTTACTTATCCATCTGGTCACCAGATTTTGTTACCATCGCCAGCTATTTTCTCCGTGAGCAAGAGAACTACTACTTTTTTACTCACCATGCTGCGCTAGTATCATCTGTTATCAACTCTTTGAAGACCGGCTCAGCAAGAGAAGATCAATTTTTTGTTGTAATGTTGGCTATGTTTATATGTTCTCCTTTTGTCTCCTACCCCCACTCTTTCCCTTCCTTGGACCCTCCGTGCTCTGCTGAGTGGGTCTCACTCGTGCACCGGCCGTCGACTCAGTTAAGGCTCAACTCGAGCCAGTCTCCTCAAACCAAGAGGCAAACTCTACTTTCTACGCCATGTTGGCATATTAAATATTGTCAAGGGGAACTTCACCTTCAACATGCAACCAAGATAAGTACAGACTTAAGGTTTTAACCTCATCTTCATCAATTTTATCTACATGCTTTTATTGATTATTTTATAGACAGCGTGAGATTACTTGTGGGGTGGTAACCATTCTTCGCGGGATTTTTCATGTTGGGCTTTTGTCTAATCAAGCCAATCTTGGTGAAAAGCAGCATTTCTTATGCTTGCTAAATGAGAAATCTTCTCACCACGTGGGATATTATCTAATACCCGCTGTCTATAAATTACAAAGCAAGTTCCTCCGCTGGATTATCTTTGGCCCCATCTTTCTATTAAGATCGTTCTGGAACCTTCCAGATCCTGTACTTTATCTGCGAGTCTTGCCGTCGGGTATTTTTCACTCACTTGTGAAAATACTATTTAAAATGAGGAATCTTCCTTATAAATTACTGCAATAGCAAACTTTCGTCCACCGTTGGAATGTTCTATGGCGCATTCAATTGTAATTCCCAACTTTCTCAAGAAATAGACTCTCGCCTACCTAGTGCAACTAGTTATTTTCATAATTGCAATAACTTTCTTTCCATAAACTTTCGTGTCTCTACAGTGAACTTTTCATCTATTTAAAAGACTATAGTGATAACTAGTGCTTATCCCACTTTTCTACCGCGTCGCGATCGTCCGTTTACATTAAATCAGGCCATGAACATTGATCCTAAATCCCAATGATCTTTCCTCAACCTTCTACTAACAAAACATATTAATAAAATTGTAACTTCTTCATAAGGTGTCACTCTTCGAAGTGCCCTTCCATTTTGCTGTTTATCATTACTTAATTTCTGTATAATTACGTGTTTTATACACGGTTCGAGCTCACATTATTTCTCTTTTATAATGAGAGAATACAATTCTTTTAACTCATTAGTGAGTTGTTTCTAGGTCTCACGAAAGGGTACCTACCCCATTTATCTAGTGATTCCTATCTAAATACAGGAAGTCTAGAACCTTCCTTGTTGAATTTTTCTTCAGGTTTCACAGTAAGTGACCTGCCCTCCTTTGTATAATTGTAATAGAAGTAATTCAGCATAAACATAAGAAGTAATAGGAACTTCTTCTTCATTTACTCGTTTCCTTTTTTGTTATTTTCGAAGTTGTAACTTTTTCTAAAATAATTACTTGTAAATTCCTTAAAGTACACTCCTTGTAATCAATTTGATGTTTAAACTTTAAGCATTTTATTTGTCTTTTTTAAATCCTACAAGGATTTTAGTACGTATATAAGGTTTAAAACCTCATAAATTGTTAATTGCCTGGCGCAAATGTTTAATACTATCTGAGGTCTGTGACCACAAATTTGTTAACAAGATTGAATCTATGTTTGTTAAAGTTATAAACTTCTTTTTGCCTTTTTAAATAAATTAAATATTTGTTTTTGGATTCATAATTTCGAAAACACAACGGTTAGGCAAGATCCGGTCTTCCTTGACTCTCCCTACTCAATGCCATTAAACCTATTGATAGGGTTTTCACCACTTGTTGCATTTGAGCAAAAATTCTTAGTGGTAACCTTGTTAAAAGTTCTCTTAGCTTTAAAGGCTAATCCTAACTGGCCAGTAAGGCAAGTACAGCTCGCTACGCCAGCTACCTGCTTGTGGAGATCCTCTCCAAAATCTTATGGTCAGTTTTCAAAAAGATAAGTGTTTCTCTTTGCCTAAACTTTTAGTCGGCTACTGGCTGGTTAAAAGCTTAGCCATTTCCAAATGCAACTACTGGTTCATTTACCAAATTTATTTTCAAAAGCATAATTCCTTTATCACCATCCTTTTTGGAAGCACTTGGTTACTGTTCAGGAAGCTTATAACTTCGAAAACTGGAAATATCAAAATTGATGCAAATTATTGTCATTCTTCTAATTACTTTGAAAAAAAAAACGAATTTCTTTGAAAGGACATACAATAAACCTGTCACTTTCAGTCATGCCAGACCAACACCCTTCCCCATAGTAGTCTTATGCCTGCTTGAGAGGGAATATACTAAGGCCACTCTCCAGCAAACCGCCCAAGTTCTAGGTGCGGTTCCCGTTAGCTTAGACCAAGTCCTTACCCACTTTAGGTATCCGAGAACGAATTTTCAGTGGCAACCGCCTCTGAGTGTATTTAAAGCTAAATTTATAACTTTTGTGGAACTCTCATCCTATTTCTCTATCCTTTTTCTCCGGTCCGAAACCCACTTCCTTTTCTTAATCATCTTCCCTTGGTGGGTGGGTTATTCCTCAGCCAATAATCTACCCAAAATTTGGTCCCAGAAACCCGGGAGAGTCCATTTGTTATTTTTCTGTTTGGCAATACTTTGCAAATTATTAATATCTGCTTTGAATCTTTCAGCTATATCCACATCGTGCAAAGCCTGGGAAGGGGAAAGAGGCCGCTCCTGTCTCATTTGGTGTGTCCCGTTCTTTCCACTTATTGCTGCTGCCAGCTTGACAGCATTTCCAAGGTTCCACAGTTTCGTGAGTTGCATTTCAATCTATTTTCTTTAACATGGCTCCTACTGATAAGGATAAAGATGAAAAACTTACTTCTAAACGAGCATCCTATAAAGGGCAAATTACCCGTTTTAGAAAGTACATAAAAGAGTTAGATCCCTCAGAAGCTCAATTAGACTTGTTGAAACATCGTGTAAGGGATTTTGACCGTTCTTATGAAAACTATTGTAACATTCAAACTGAAATAGAAACTTGTATGCTCAATCAAACCGAAGATCGAGTCGAAGTAGAAAACCAATATTACGAAGGCATAGGTTCTGCTTTCAAAATAATACGCCAACTCGAAGAGGAGCAGAAAAAGGACGCTTCTGTTCTTGGTTCCCTTCACGAACCACAAACTTCTTTTCGTGATGGTACTCACAAGCCCAAACCAATTTTACCGAAAATTGATTTACCCCATTTTTCTGGAGATGAATCTACATGGGATTCTTTCTATGAATTATTTTGCTCCCTTGTTCATGACAATGAAGACATTCAAGTCATTTACAAGTTTCATTACTTGAGATCTATCCTCCGAGGTCAAGCTTTGCAGTTGGTCGAAGCACTTCCTCTGCGTGCCGAAAATTACCCCATTGCCTTTAACTTATTAAAAGAAAGATATGGAAATTTACGGTTACGTATTCAACGCCATATGAAGGCTCTATTCAACCTACCTGCGTCACAGCACAATGACGTCACCAGTTTGCGCACTCTAGTTGATACTACACAACTTCACGTTAAGGCTTTGTCCCAACTAGATCAACCCACTGAACACTGGAATACTTTCCTAATACATTTAGTGGTTTCTAAAGTTGATGCTGCTACCCTCAAAGCTTGGGAAATTGAACTTTCTAAAGAAGACGACTATTCTTACGAGCATTTAGTCACTTTCATAAATGCCAGATGCCAGCTCTTAACCGCTTTAGATAATCAAAGTGAACCCTCTTCCCCGAGTTCCAAATTTGAATTAATGTCTATCAAACCTAAAAGCGATCGCATAGCGTCTAATACCCAAAAACCCTTATCCAGCTCATCTAAATTTAAATCAAACACTACTGGTTACCCAACTAGGTCTAGTGAACGTCGTGTTGCTAGCTCTATGGTTTTAAACACTCAAAGCGAACCTCGCAAGAGTTTAAACGAACCTTTAAAGTGCATACTTTGTAAAGCTCCCCATGCCCTATACCTCTGTAAGTCCTTTAAAGAAATGTCAGTCGACGACAGAAGAAAATTAGTTTCCCAGAATAAACATTGCTTCAATTGCCTAGCGCCTACTCATTCTGCTTCTAATTGTAAGTCCACAAGACTTTGCTACCATTGTGAAAAGGCTCATCATACTTTGCTACATCGTCATGATCAGGCAAGGTCATCGACTGCATCTACTTCTCCGAAAAATGATAGTGCTAACAGTGCTAATGCTTCATCGTACATTCAAAATGCCAAGTCCATTCGCAGTGCTCAAGTATTGTTGTCCACCGTCCAAATCGAAGTTCAGGATAACTTTGGCAACTGGGTCCGTGCACGCGGTCTTCTAGATTCAGCGGCAACTCATGATTTTGTGTCTAATTCCTTAATTAGAAAACTAGGCCTACCTGTAAACCCCACTTCTATCAATGTGTCGGGCATCAACAGCTCAAAATCGTAAGCTTTACAATTCTCGAAGCTAACCATAAGAGATAATTGTCATAGAAACAACTTCTTTAAACTTAATTGTCTCATTCTCAATAGCATTGGAGAAGATACTCCCAGTCACTCTGTGGATATTTCAGGGTTAAATATTCCCTCGCATTTAAGGCTAGCCGATCCTTTGTTCAACATGCAAAACCCTATTGACATACTCTTTAGTGCCAATGTTTTCTGGAATTGCCTTCGTAAACAGGTTTGCAAGTTATTCTCAAACGTGGTCGCCAGAGACACTAATTTTGGATGGATTGTCACAGGTCAACTTCCCCATTATTCTCCCCAACCCGCATCGCAATGTTACTTCTCCAATACTGATCTGGAACAGTTCTGGAGGCTTGAAAGCGTTGATCCTCCTAATGTAACCACTTCAGAAAATGAATTCTGTGAGCAACTTTTTTTGAACACCACCACTCGTTCTTCTGATGGCCGGTTCGTTGTTCAAATGCCAAGATTACATAATCCTCCAAAACTTATTAATTCTCAGCCCAAAGCTCGAAAAGCTCTCTTTGCTATCGAGAGCAAATTCAAGAAAGAACCTCTTGTTAAACAGCAGTACACTGATTTCATGGATGAGTATGAAAGCTTGGATCACATGGAAGTTGTTAACAAATCTGAGGATGAATTGCACCCCCCACTTGAAACGGTTTATCTAAATCATCATCCTGTGTGGAAAAACCCCCTTGTAAAAGATAAAATTCGAGTTGTTTTCAATGGTTCATCACCCGACGTTAATGGCAACAGCCTTAACGACACTCTTTACTCTGGTCCTGCTATTCAATCAGATCTATCTGCTATACTCTTAAACTTTCGATTATTTCCCATAGCTGTCATAGCTGATATAAAACAGATGTACCGTCAAGTTTTAATTCAACCGGAACAACGAGATCTCCAAAGAATCTTGTGGCGTGATGAAATCAGTAAGCCCATTAAGGTATTTCGCTTAAAAACGGTTACTTATGGCTTAAAACCCTCTGCTTTCCTTGCTATTCGATCTCTACACTTGTTAGCCTCACAAGATGGTCATTTATTTAATTCCAAAGCCTCTGAAGCACTAACTACGTCATTCTATGTTGACGATTATTTGCAGTCCTTCCCCACTTTGGAGGAAGCTTCTTTTGTGTCATTAGAACTTCAAGCATTGCTAAGGAATGGAGGTTTCTCACTCCATAAGTGGAATTCCAACTCCCCTGAGTTTCTCGCCCAGTTTCCCATCGAAGACGTAGATCCTTCTTCTGTCGAAATTTGTGGAAACTCCGAATCTATAAAAACTCTAGGAGTTCACTGGTGCACTAGCACTGACACTCTCATCTATAAAGTTTCGCTCGCAGATGAGCTTCCTAATACAAAAAGACAAATCCTCTCTGAAATTGCAAAATTTTTTGATCCGCTTCAATTCCTTGCCCCAGTTATCGTTATAGCCAAACTCTTCATGCAAGAGCTGTGGTCGCTCAAATGTGAATGGGATGACACTGTCCCTCTCTCTTTTCTTAATCGTTGGCTCTCGTTTCGCAGCAATTTGCAATTTGCCCTTATCGAAATCCCGAGGAATTTAATTAGCTCTCATTCTAATACACCCTTCTTCCTTCATGTGTTCGCGGACAGTAACGGAAAGGCTTACGGTTGCTGCGCATAGTTTATCACGGTTCATTATATGGATCTTCAGTTTCCAACCTTGTTTGTGCCAAATCGAAGGTCGCTCCTCTTAAAACTATCACTTTGCCTAGGCTCGAACTGTGCGCTGCACTCATGGCTGCAGAACTTGTTAAGAAATTACGGGAAGTATTAAAAGTCGAATTCTCGCAAATCTATCTCTGGAGCGATTCCATGATCGCCCTTTCTTGGATCGCCAAGAACCCCTCTCACTGGCAAACTTTTGTTGCAAACAGGGTTTCCAAAATTCAAACTCTTTCTTCTGGATGTCAATGGAGGCATGTGCCCAGTGCTGATAATCCAGCCGATATTATCTCTCGTGGTTGTTTACCCTCTCAATTGGCAGCTTCCCAATTGTACTGGCATGGGCCCTCGTGGTTAATCGAAGACTCTTCTTCATGGCCTTCTAAACCTCCAGCTACAAACTCCAACTTGCCTGACGCTAAAGTATCTTTACCTATTGCTTCGTGTCTTGTTTCCAACGTTTCTCATCCCATGTTGTCCCGCTACTCTTCCTTTCACAAATTAATTCGAGTTGTTGCCTATCTCCTTAGATGGAAATATCTTGTGGTTGACCAACCTCTTCTCCCCAAATCACACCTTACCAATCATGAATTGAATCTCGCTACCATTAAGGTTTTACAACTGACACAGCAAGAAGCCTTTTCTTCTGAATTGTCTTTGTTTTCTTCTAAAAAGGATCTTCCCAAATCCAGTCGTCTTCGTGCTTTAGCTCCGTTCCTTGATGACCATGGGTTACTCAGGGTAGGTGGAAGGCTCTCGCAATCTTTGCTCTCTGAGGACAAAAAGCATCCCGTTATTTTGCCTTCCAAACATCACGTAACTTCTTTAATTATACGTGACTTTCATTATCGTAATCTGCATGTTGGTACACGCACTCTGCTTTGCCTCTTAAGGGAAAAGTACTGGATCATAAATGGAATTCACGAAGTTTCTTCTGTAATTCATAAGTGCATTTCTTGCTTTAAAGCGAAACCTAAAATCAATACTCAATTAATGAGCGATCTGCCCTCTTTTCGCTCTTCTCCTATACGCCCATTTGCTTTAACTGGTGTGGACTATATGGGTCCGTTCCAATATCAACGAAACTCTCCTGAAGCTAAACACAAATTGTTTGGTAAGCTTTATGTTTCTCTCTTTGTTTGCATGGTTACAGGCGCAATCAACTTGGAACTAGTAACGAATGCTTCTACTTCTTACTTTTTATCAGCTGTCTCTCGCTTCACTGCTAGGCGTGGTGTTCCTTCAGAGATGTTCTCTGATAACGCTTCCACTTTTCAGGGCGCAGCTTCCCTGTGGAAGAAAGCTCTCAATTCCTCTCCTGCCATGGAACAAATTTCTAATTTTTCCTATTCAAAGGGTTTCAAATGGCGCTTTATACCTCCCTACGCTCCTCATCACGGTGGTAGGTGGGAATCTTGTGTAAAGCTTACTAAACGTCATTTAAGAAAAGTCTTAGGTAATCGCATTCTGACTTATGAAGAATTCAATTCACTGTCCGTTCTGATTGAAGGTGTTGTTAACTCTCACCCTTTAACTCCTCTTTCCAATGACACTGATGACCTGCTTCCACTTACACCTGGTCACTTCCTTATCGGCACTTCTCTTTCTGCTCCTCCTCCTCTTCCCAATTCTTTCAGGGATTCTAATTTACCTATTGTTTGGCGTAAACTTGAAGCCCTCCGCAATTCCTTTTGGAAGAGGTGGAACTTGGAATATTTAACTTCTTTGCAACGAAGACAGAAGTGGTTTCTTTCCAGTCCCGACATTAAAGTGGGGGACTTGGTCTTGGTTAGGGATGTTTCACCCCCTCTAGTATGGATCTCTGGTAGAGTGAGCGAGTGTTATCCTGGAAGAGATGGGAGAGTCAGGGTGGCCAAAATCTTGACCACTAATGGTCCGATCACAAGACCACTGTCTTTGATCGCTCCGTTGCCTTTGAATGTGTAACTGTTTATTTGTTCTCTGATGGTGTTTACCCTCCCAGTATGGTGTATTCTTTGAATACACGGTACGTGAGAATCCAATTTTTAATGCTCTTTGCATGTCCATTTCTTCCTTTCTTATCAAACACCAACAGTGATCTTCTATTTTCTCTTTGTTGATCAGGTCTCTTATATCTTTTATGAGTCTGTTCTAGATATATATCTTCTATGACCCACCTAGCGTCATCTCGCAGCGAATCTCTGAAGCTCCTCAATTCTTCCTGGTGCAAGAGGATTTACTTATCCATCTGGTCACCAGATCTTGTTACCATCGCCAGCTATTTTCTCCGTGAGCAAGAGAACTACTTCTACTTTTTTACTCACCATGCTACGCTAGTATCATCTGTTATCAACTCTTTGAAGACCGGCTCAGCAAGAGAAGATCAATTTTTTGTTGTAATGTTGGCTATGTTTATATGTTCTCCTTTTGTCTCCTACCCCCACTCTTTCCCTTCCTTGGACCCTCCGTGCTCTGCTGAGTGGGTCTCACTCGTACGCCAGCCGTCGACTCTGTTAAGGCTCAACTCGAGCCAGTCTCCTCAAACCAAGAGGCAAACTCTACTTTCTACGCCATGTTGGCATATTAAATATTGTCAAGGGGAACTTCACCTTCAACATGCAACCAAGATAAGTACAGACTTAAGGTTTTAACCTCATCTTCATCAATTTTATCTACATGCTTTTATTGATTATTTTATAGACAGCGTGAGATTACTTGTGGGGTGGTAATCATTCTTCGCGGGATTTTTCATGCTGGGCTTTTGTCTAATCAAGCCAATCTTGGTGAAAAGCAGCATTTCTTATGCTTGCTAAATGAGAAATCTTCTCACCACGTGGGATATTATCTAATACCCGCTGTCTATAAATTACAAAGCAAGTTCCTCCGCTGGATTATCTTTGGCCCCATCTTTCTATTAAGATCGTTCTGGAACCTTCCAGATCCTGTACTTTATCTGCGAGTCTTGCCGTCGGGTATTTTTCACTCACTTGTGAAAATACTATTTAAAATGAGGAATCTTCCTTATAAATTACTGCAATAGCAAACTTTCGTCCACCGTTGGAATGTTCTATGGCGCATTCAATTGTAATTCCCAACTTTCTCAAGAAATAGACTCTCGCCTACCTAGTGCAACTAGTTATTTTCATAATTGCAATAACTTTCTTTCCATAAACTTTCATGTCTCTACAGTGAACTTTTCATCTATTTAAAAGACTATAGTGATAACTAGTGCTTATCCCACTTTTCTACCGCGTCGCGATCGTCCGTTTACATTAAATCAGGCCATGAACATTGATCCTAAATCCCAATGATCTTTCCTCAACCTTCTACTAACAAAACATATTAATAAAATTGTAACTTCTTCATAAGGTGTCACTCTTCGAAGTGCCCTTCCATTTTGCTGTTTATCATTACTTAATTTCTGTATAATTACGTGTTTTATACACGGTTCGAGCTCACATTATTTCTCTTTTATAATGAGAGAATACAATTCTTTTAACTCATTAGTGAGTTGTTTCTAGGTCTCACGAAAGGGTACCTACCCCATTTATCTAGTGATTCCTATCTAAATACAGGAAGTCTAGAACCTTCCTTGTTGAATTTTTCTTCAGGTTTCACAGTAAGTGACCTGCCCTCCTTTGTATAATTGTAATAGAAGTAATTCAGCATAAACATAAGAAGTAATAGGAACTTCTTCTTCATTTACTCGTTTCCTTTTTTGTTATTTTCGAAGTTGTAACTTTTTCTAAAATAATTACTTGTAAATTCCTTAAAGTACACTCCTTGTAATCAATTTGATGTTTAAACTTTAAGCATTTTATTTGTCTTTTTTAAATCCTACAAGGATTTTAGTACGTATATAAGGTTTAAAACCTCATAAATTGTTAATTGCCTGGCGCAAATGTTTAATGCTATCTGAGGTCTGTGACCACAAATTTGTTAACAAGATTGAATCTATGTTTGTTAAAGTTATAAACTTCTTTTTGCCTTTTTAAATAAATTAAATATTTGTTTTTGGATTCATAATTTCGAAAACACAACGGTTAGGCAAGATCCGGTCTTCCTTGACTCTCCCTACTCAATGCCATTAAACCTATTGATAGGGCTTTCACCACTTGTTGCATTTGAGCAAAAATTCTTAGTGGTAACCTTGTTAAAAGTTCTCTTAGCTTTAAAGGCTAATTCTAACTGGCCAGTAAGGCAAGTACAGCTCGCTACGCCAGCTACCTGCTTGTGGAGATCCTCTCCAAAATCTTATGGTCAGTTTTCAAAAAGATAAGTGTTTCTCTTTGCCTAAACTTTTAGTCGGCTACTGGCTGGTTAAAAGCTTAGCCATTTCCAAATGCAACTACTGGTTCATTTACCAAATTTATTTTCAAAAGCATAATTCCTTTATCACCATCCTTTTTGGAAGCACTTGGTTACTGTTCAGGAAGCTTATAACTTCGAAAACTGGAAATATCAAAATTGATGCAAATTATTGTCATTCTTCTAATTACTTTGAAAAAAAAAAACGAATTTCTTTGAAAGGACATACAATAAACCTGTCACTTTCAGTCATGCCAGACCAACACCCTTCCCCATAGTAGTCTTATGCCTGCTTGAGAGGGAATATACTAAGGCCACTCTCCAGCAAACCGCCCAAGTTCTAGGTGCGGTTCCCGTTAGCTTAGACCAAGTCCTTACCCACTTTAGGTATCCGAGAACGAATTTTCAGTGGCAACCGCCTCTGAGTGTATTTAAAGCTAAATTTATAACTTTTGTGGAACTCTCATCCCATTTCTCTATCCTTTTTCTCCGGTCCGAAACCCACTTCCTTTTCTTAATCATCTTCCCTTGGTGGGTGGGTTATTCCTCAGCCAATAATCTACCCACCTCTTATTAAATGTGCCAAACAAATGTGAGTACGACATCATTAAAACTACAGTGGTGACCCCGACGTGATATTTGAGTGAATGTTAAATTATCGTGTAATAAAATAACGACATTGACCATGCCTCGCACGGACAACACACCAACCGATGCGACGCTATCGGGTACGCCTATATCTCATAACGAACCTGAAATTTCACGAGTGTCAATTAAAATCCCACCAATTTGGCGTTAAAATGTTAAGGTTTGGCTACTGCAGATCGAGGCCCAATTTGCTACAGTTAACATCACACAAGAGCTTACGAAGTTCAACTATGTTATCGGCTCACTGGAGCCAGACGTTGCTGAACTTATAAGTGATTTGTTAGTAAGACCACTTTCGAATACGCCTTTCTTAGACCTGAAGGCCCGGTTAATAGCTGAATTTGAAGAATCAGAAGGACGGAAAGTGACGAAATTACTCACAGAGCTTGACTTAGGAGACAAAAAGCCAAGCCAGCTTTTACGAGAAATGCGCGCCCTTGCGGGGGACACAGGTCAAGGATGATTTTCTACACACAATCTTTCTGCAACGACTCCCAGTTAATTTAAGATCGATACTAGCATCCTGCAACGATACTCTAGACAACCTGGCCGCATTAGCTGATAGAATTTTAGATTTCTCAAACCCCTCGCAATTTCTATCGGTGATTCAATCTCGCCAACTCGCCGCAGAACCTCCTACGCAGCAGGTGGACAGGAGTTTCAGACTAGAGTCACAATTAGAACAACTTACGTTATCTATAAACAGTCTGATTTCGAACCCACATACAACCCGTCATCGAACGAGATCTCGATCTAGACCTAGATCACCTTATCGCCAATATCTACCAGAAAGTTCATTATGTTGGTACCATTTCACATACCAAGACAAAGCTAGGAAGTGTGTCAACCCATGCTCATATAATACAGCCTCCTCTTCTTCGGGAAATGCTCAGGCCCCTCGCTAGACGCGGCACATAATGATGTGGGCCAAGGAAATTCTCGCCGCGTATTTGTAACAGACCGTTCCTCTGGTACACGATTCCTGGTTGATACAGGAGCAGATGTGTCAGTCCCACCGCCCACTGCACATGACAGAAAGCAGATCTGTAAACGCATACTTTATGCGGCTAACGGCACACCAATTAAAACCTACGGCGAGCGTTTAATGCAACTTAACCTGAATCTAAGACGTCCATTTTGCTGGCCATTCATCATCGCTGATGTCCAACCCGCTATCATTGGTGCTGATTTCCTCAACAACTATGAACTGCTTATCGATGTCAAACATAAACGTCTTATCGATAGCACCACCAGTATGTCCACCTCTGCAGTGCCAGTTAAACGTCTTATTTCAGAGAGCATCCATTTACTTGACCCTCAGAATAAGTATCCAGAACTATTGGGAAATTATCCAAAGATATTTCATGACAATCCCAATTATTGTGCACCCGATATCACATTCTTTCATACCATTTCAACGATAGGCCCTCCAGTTTCGGTCAAGGCTAGACGACTATCCCCAGACAAGCTAGCACAAGCAAAGATGGAGTTTCAGAAAATGATAAATCTAGATATATGTAGACCTCCCAAGAGCCCTTGGTCCAGCCCACTCCATTTAGTTCCTAAAAGTGATGGTTCCTGGCGACCTTGTGGAGACTATAGGACCCTAAATGCAAAAACTATTCCAGACCGCTACCCTATTCCACATCTACAGGACTTCAACAGCCGCTTATGTGGCAAAACAGTTTTCTCCAAAATAGATTTGATTCGAGCTTTTCAACCCATTCCAGTCGCTGAAGAGGATATACCTAAAACTGTTGTCATAACTCCTTTCGGCCTATTTGAATTTCTTAAACTTCCATTTGGGCTTTGCAATGCAGCACTATCATTTCAAAGGTATATCGACGTCATTTTGAGAGATTTAGACTTTGTTTTCTGCTACCTTGATGACATTCTCATAGCGTCTGTCAATGAGCAGGAGCATGAGATTCACCTGAAATTGCTTCCAGAACAGCTAGATAAATATTCTATCAATGTAAACCTGTCCAAATGTATTTTTGGGGCCTCTGAAATTTCCTTCTTAGGGTACTCTGTTACGTCTACAGGAATCAAACCATTACCTGATCGAGTTGAAGCTATCCTTTCATATCCACAACCTAGTACAATCGTTGATCTAAGACGATTCCTAGGATTGGTAAACTTTTATCATCGGTCACTTCCCAATGCGGCAAAGACCCAGCAGAGCATCTTCAGCCAAAGTAAGGACACACGCAAGCTTGACCGCAGAGCAGTTAAATGGACACCTGAGGCTGTTCAAGCTTTTAACAACCTCAAGAAACAAATTGCTGATGCGACCCTACTTGCACATCCCTCAAGTGATCTACCATTGGCATTGACGGTTGACGCTTCCTACTTTTCGATTGGAGTCTCACTGCATCAAATCCGTGATGGTACAGCAGAACCTCTTGCATTTTTCTCAAAGACTCTAAATGACACACAAAAAAGGCACAGCACATATGATCGTGAGCTTCACGCTGCCTATTCTGCAATAAAGTACTTCCGCCATTTATTGGAAGGTAGAAATTTTACACTTTTTACAGAACACAAACCTCTAACGTTCGCATTTCAGCAGCGCCTAGATAAAGCATCTCCACGGCAACTCCGACAGTTGGATTTATAAAATTTATAAAATTTATAAAATTTACTACTGACTTGAAGTACCTTCCGGGAAAGGATAACATTCCAGCAGATTTTTTCTCCCGCATCTCATCTTCATTACATCACAATTGTCATGTGATGATGTAGCTAAAGCATAGGCATCCGATGAAGAACTACATGCTCTGCTATAATCAACTACCACATCTCTTCAATTCAAGACCATCAATTTACCATCCGGAGCAGAGCTAGTCACTGATGTTTCAACAGGAGAGGTGCGGCCATATTTACCTATCCAATTCCGCAAGCTTGCATTTGAAATGCTTCATAATATGACGCACCCAGGAATTAAAGCATCTACCGCAATTCTACAAAAAAGATATGTAGGGCCATTAGGGTGTCCCTTACATTTCAAAGTTTTAATTTTGCAACGCATAGGTTATTGTTTTATTCATTTGGGCTTAAAACATCCGAAAACATTTTTTTCCTTAATTGGAACAGTGCAACCCGTGTCGACTCGTGCGCAAACATGTCCATACAAGTTGTGTCACAAGAGTGGCGCGCTCTCATTGTTATTGTTACTTAGTTTTCGCTTATCCCGTAGCTAGCACGGATTGTTTTATAGTTCGAAGATGTCAGTGGAACTAAGGAG